>CM067845.1:552122108-556922108 GCA_034509565.1 Triticum monococcum
GGCCATAAAGGCCTGGAGTTTGGCGAGTTGAGGGGCATATTTGGCCCGTTCTGCAGAACTTAGACGTTGCGACATTGGATGAGTGTTGGAAAGCCGGTGCTCACGGTAGCCTGGGAGAGGGTTCTCATCTTCATGAGAGGTATCTATGCAGTAGAACCAAGTCTGGTTCCATTCCTTAGGGTGACTGTGCAGTTTGGCATGAGGGAATTCAACTTCTTTCCGCTTTTGAATAAAGACACCACCAAGTTCAGTGTTGGGACCATTTACAAATTCTGTACACCGGTTCAGATGAAAAAAGTCCCGGAACAACTCAGCAGTTGGTTCTTCTTGTAAGTACGCTTCATAGAAGACTTGGAAGTTGCATAGATTGGACACCGAGTTGGGTCCGATATCTTGAGGATGGAGTTGGAAACTGGCAAGAACATCTCGGAAAAACTTCGACCCGGGCGGTTTGAAACCACGGCCTATGTGGTCGACAAAGACCACTACCTCACCGTGCCTCGGGGTAGGAGGATTTTCTGTTCCTGGAACTCGCCACCGAATTTCTGTTTTTTTGGACAAGGTGCTCATACTGACCATTCCGTTCAACTGTTCATCGGTGATCCGGGAAGGAGCCCGGTTGCAAGCGCAAAACTGTTTGGCCATTGTGAAACGAAAGCTGAAAAAGAAATGCCAGTTTACGAATAATTCATGGTGGTATGCAAGATGCAATGGAATAAAGATATACAGATGTGTGAAATTGCGTAAATCGGAGACAGATACAATAAAGAATAACAAGGTCATATCAAGGATATACATGTGTTGTTAAACCAGACTATTACAATGAATGTAAAGGGGGTTTGCCGGTTTACCAGGGGACTAATGGTATGAGAGAGATTGTTTCTATAAGGGAAACCGCCTACATGGTAAAGAGGATACAGATCTAAGGCGGAAAAGGCTAAGTAAGGTAAAACAGATTTCACGGTTTGGCATGGGAATTTCATATCTGCCGTGCGTTGGATAATCAAAATATATTCTGTTCTAATCTCAAGTACTCAAAAGGTTCAGTGAGTTCAGATGAGTTTGATATCAAGCGGATACCTTAACAAGAAGAAAGGAGTTTAAGCTACAAAGGGCGCTGAAAACAATCAGATTTAGCTGACCATTGGTGTTACTAAAGGAGGAACAGCTTCGAAGAACTATGAAGAACACTGAACCCTGATGGTGGTTCTGGAGAGAGGAGAAGAGGAACTTACTGGGGATGACGAAGTTGCGGAGAATTGCCGCGTTTCTCTGGTACGGTCAGGTTGATGCAACGGCCTTTGTTGAGGCAGAGGCGAAGGACGATGGCGGCGGCGGAGCTCGCAGGTCGGTCGGCGCAAGGAAGAAGACGACGTGAAGAGGCAAGAGGGGGAAAGTGAAAGGGACCCCTCGGCCCTATTTATAATATGAATGGATAAAGGTAGGCGCGAGAATCGAGGAGCCCGGAAAATGGGATATGTGGCAGCTCTATTGCCTCGATTGTCGGAGGCCCATCAATGAAGATGGGTTATGCGCAGTTTTTAATAATGGATGCCGTCATGGCGATTTATCATGGTCCTGAAAAGTGACGTCATGGCGGTTACAAGATTTCTATGAAGATGATGATGCGTTGAGGATTGACATGAACCAATTCAAATCAATCTGGGGCCTAATGTTGGGGATATTACTACTGGGTGTAAACCGGCCAGGAGAGGCCGGGTTAACCCTTTAATGGTTCACTGTACCTGAAGCCTATGAAGAGAAGGACGGTGACGCTTTATGAAGGCCCAAGGCCCAGAGCCGGTTTAAGGCCTGTAGAAGTAAACTGACATTAGTATGTAAACTTGTATTGTAAGGTAGAAAGGATAGAGACCGAGCCGGACACGTTTATGATCCGGCCTCGGGACTCTGCAAACCGGCGAGCGTCAACCTGAGTATATAAAGGGACAACCCGACATCGGTTTGAGGATGAGAGACAACAACTCGAGAGCCAGGCAAAGCGGATTTGCTCCCTGGTCATTGAAACCCTAGCAATACCAATCACAACTAGACGTACGCTTTTACCTTCATCGAAGGGGCCGAACTAGTATAAAAACCTCATGTCCCCCTTGTCCGGTTTAACCCCTTTAAGCTAACCCATAGTGATGGCTCCACGACTAAGTCCTTTCACGCGGACATCTGCCGTGACAAACCCACGACACTATCACTCTGGAGTTTCTTAATTTTCTAACAGCTTTTAATCTCATGCTTATGTGTTTGTTGGACTTCATGTTGTCCTTTGAACTCTTCACCTTAGTGATGACAGTCTGATTGTCACAGTTCATAAGGATAGCCGGAACCGGTTTATCAACCACTGGCAAATCCATCAAAAGATCTCGAAGCTATCCTGCTTCGACACCAGATGTGTCTAATGCTGTTAATTCTGCTTCCATTGTCGATCTCGTTAAGATCGTTTGCTTGCAAGACTTCCAGGAAACAACACCACCTCCAAGAGTAAACATATACCCAGTTGTGGCCTTCATCTCATCAGCATCAGAGATCCAATTCGCGTCACTATACCCTTCAAGTACCGACGGGTATCCGATATAGTGAAGTCCATAGTTCATAGTACCCTTCAGATACCGCATAACTCTTTCAACAGCATGCCAATGTACATCACCCGGTTTGGAAACAAACCGGCTCAGTTTGCTCATAGCAAACGCGATGTCAGGCCTCCTTGCGCTAGCTAGGTACATCAGTGAACCAATGATTTGAGAGTATCTCAATTGATCTATAGCCGTGCCTTTGGACTTTCGAATCAACACGCTAGGATCATATGGTGTTTGAGATGGTGTGCAGTCCGAATATCCAAAATGACTCAACACCTTCTCAACATAGTGGGATTGCAGAAGTGTAATCCCACCCTCGTTATCTCTCAGTAGCTTGATGTTCAAGATAACATCAGCCACACCAAGATCTTTCATCTCAAAGTTCTGAGACAGAAACGACTTGACCTCCTCAATGACTTTGAGGTTGGTTCCGAATATCAGTATGTCATCAAAATACAAGCACGGTATAACTCCTTCGCCCCCACCATGGTGATAGTATACACATTTGTCAGCCTCATTAACAACGAAACCAACAGATGTTAGAGTTGTATTAAACTTATCATGCCATTGCTTAGGTGCTTGCTTCAGGCCATATAAATATTTCAGCAACCTACACACCTTTCTTTCCTGACCATCTATCACAAAGCCATCTGGCTGTTGCATGTAGATTTCCTCATTTAGCTCTCCATTTAGAAAAGCCGTCTTAACATCCATCTGGTGGACGAGAAGACCATGCGAGGCCGCCAACGAGAGTAATACTCGAATGGTGGTCAGTCTAGCCACAGGTGAATAAGTGTCGAAAAAAGCTCCCTCTTCTTTCTGGTCATAGCCCTTGGCCACAAGCCTAGCCTTGTATTTTTCAATCGTACCATCGGGCCTAAGCTTCTTTTTGAACACCCACTTACATCCTAATGGTTTGCAACCATAGGGACGCTCAGTGATCTCCCATGTCCCGTTAGCCATGATGGAGTCCATCTCGCTACGGACCGCATCTTCCAGTAGTCAGCTTCTGGAGAGGCATACGCTTCTGAAATAAAAGTGGGAGTATCATCCACGAGGTACATGATGAAATCATCACCAAAGGTCTTTGCAGTCTTTTGTCTCTTGCCCCTACCAAGGGTTTCCTCATCATCCTCCTCAGGATTTTCATCATGTGTTTGTTCATAATAATCCATAGGAATGGCAGGCTCAGGAGTCTCCTCAGATTCCTGTCTAGAAGTGCTTTGCATATCTCTCATAGGAAAAATATCCTCAAAGAATGTAGCATCCTTAGACTCCATAATTGTACCAACCTTCTGGTCAGGTACCTCAGATTTCACTACTAGAAATCTATAGCCAACGTTGTTCTTAGCGTAGCCCAAATTAACGCAGTCCACATTCTTGGGTCCAAGCTTACGCTTTTTGGGGATCGGCACATTGACTTTCGCCAAACAGCCCCAAGTACGCAAGTATGAAAGTGTTGTCCTTCTCTTCGCCCATTTCTCATAGGGTGTGATCTCATTATCCTTTGTCGGAACTTTATTCAGTACATGACATGCCGTCAATATAGCCTCCCCCCACCATGCCTTGGATAAACCCGATGTATCTAACATGGCGTTAACCAAATCAATTAGAGTATGGTTTTTCTACTCGGCAACCCCATTTGACTGAGGTGAATAGGGAGGCGTCCTCTCATGAATAATTTCGTGTTCCGCACAGAAACAATCAAACTCATTAGAGAAATACTCTCCACCACGATCTGACCAAACTCGTTTTATTTTATTTTCAAGTTGATTCTCAACTTCCGCCTTATAGATTTTAAAGTAGTGTAGAGCCTCATCTTTAGTGTTTAAAAGATATACACAACAATATCTAGTAGAATCATCTATCAGTGTCATGAAGTATCTTTTTCCACCTTTAGTCAATACACCATTCATCTCACAAAGATCAGAATGTATGAGTTCTAACGGCGCCAAATGTCTCTCCTCCGCAGCCTTATGGGGCTTGCGAGGTTGCTTTGCTTGCACACACGAATGGCACTTAGTGTTGGGGAACGCAGTAATTTCAAAATTTTCCTACGCACACGCAAGATCATGGTGATGCACAGCAACGAGAGGGGAGAGTGTTGTCTACGTACCAACGCAGACCGACTGCGGAAGCGATCACACAACGTAGAGGAAGTAGTCGTACGTCTTCTTCCCGATCCGACCGATCCAAGCACCGTTACTCCGGCACCTCCGAGTTCTTAGCACACGTTCAGCTCGATGACGTTCCTCGGGCTCCGATCCAGCAAAGCGTCGAGGAAGAGTTCCGTCAGCACGACGGCGTGATGACGATCTTGATGTACTACCGACGCAGGGCTTCGCCTAAGCACTACAACGGTACGATCGAGGTGGAATTTGGTGGCAGGGGGCACCGCACACGGCTAAGGAACGATCTCAAGGATCAAGTTGTGTGTCTTGGGGTGCCCCCTGCCCCCGTATATAAAGGTTGGAGGAGGGGGAGCCGGCCGGCCAGGGAGAGGAGGCGCAGGGGAGTCCTACTCCCACCGGGAGTAGGACTCCTCCCCCCAATCCTAATCCTATTAGGACTCCCGGGGGGAAAAGGAGAGAGAAGGGGGGCCGGCCCCTATCCTAGTCCTACTAGGACTTTGGGAAGGGGGGCGCCGGCCAGCTTGTGGGCTTTCCCTTTTTCTCCTTTTCCACTAAGGCCCAATAGGCCCATTAGTCTCCCGGGGGGTTCCGGTAACCCTCCCGGTATTCCGGTAAAATCCCGATTTCACCCGGAACACTTCTGATGTCCAAACATAGGCTTCCAATATATCAATCTTTACGTCTCGACCATTTCGAGACTCCTCGTCATGTCCGTGATCTCATCCGGGACTCCGAACAACCTTCGGTACATCAAAATGCATAAACTCATAATAACTGTCATCGTAACGTTAAGCGTGCGGACCCTACGGTTCGAGAACAATGTAGACATGACCGAGACACGTCTCCAGTCAATAACCAATAGCGGGACCTGGATGCCCATATTGGCTCCTACATATTCTACAAAGATCTTTATCGGTCAGACCGCATAACAACATACGTTGTTCCCTTTGTCATCGGTATGTTACTTGCCCGAGATTCGATCGTCGGTATCCAATACCTAGTTCAATATCGTTACTGGCAAGTCTCTTTACTCGTTCCGTAATACATCATCTCACAACTAACATCTTAGTTATAATGCTTGCAAGGCTTATGTGATGTGTATTACCGAGAGGGCCCAGAGATACCTCTCCGACAATCGGAGTGACAAATCCTATTCTCGAAATATGCCAACCCAACATCTACCTTTGGAGACACCTGTAGTACTCCTTTATAATCACCCAGTTACGTTGTGACGTTTGGTAGTACCCAAAGTGTTCCTTCGGTAAACGGGAGTTGCATAACCTCATAGTCATAGGAACATGTATAAGTCATGAAGAAAGCAATAGCAACATACTAAACGATCGGGTGCTAAGCTAATGGAATGGGTCATGTCAATCAGATCATTCAACTAATGATGTGACCTCGTTAATCAAATAACAACTCTTTGTTCATGGTTAGGAAACATAACCATCTTTGATTAACGAGCTAGTCAAGTAGAGGCATACTAGTGACACTCTGTTTGTCTATGTATTCACACATGTATTATGTTTCCGGTTAATACAATTCTAGCATGAATAATAAACATTTATCATGATATAAGGAAATAAATAATAACTTTATTATTGCCTCTAGGGCATATTTCCTTCAGTCTCCCACTTGCACTAGAGTCAATAATCTAGTTCACATCGCCATGTGATTTAACAGCAATAGTTCACATCACCATGTGATTAACACCCATAGTTTACATTGTCATGTGACCAACACTCAAAGGGTTTACTAGAGTCAGTAATCTAGTTCACATCTCTATGTGATTAACACCCAAAGAGTACCAAGGTGTGATCATGTTTTGCTTGTGAGATAATTTTAGTCAACGGGTCTGTCACATTCAGATCCGTAAGTATTTTGCCAAATTCTTTTGTCTATAATGCTCTGCACGGAGCTACTCTAGCTAATTGCTCCCACTTTCAATATGTATCTAGACCGAGACTTAGAGTCATCTAGATTAGTGTCAAAACTTGCATCGGCGTAACCCTTTACGATGAACCTTTTTATCACGTCCATAATCGAGAAACACATCCTTATTTCACTAAGGATAATTCTGACCGCTGTCCAGTGATCTACTCCTAGATCACTATTGTACTCCCTTGCCAAATCAGTGCAGGGTATACAATAGATCTGGTACACAGCATGGCATATTTTATAGAACCTATGAATGATGCATAGGGAATGACTTTCATTCTCTTTCTATCTTCTGCCGTGGTCGGGCTTTGAGTCTTTACTCAACTTTACACCTTGTAACACAGGCAAGAAACTTTTTCTTTGACTGTTCCATTTTGAACTACTTCAAAATCTTGTCAAGGTATGTACTTATTGAAAAACTTATCAAGCGTCTTGATCTATCTCTATAGATCTTGAAGCTCAATATGTAAGCAGCTTTACCGAAGTCTTTCTTTGAAAAACTCCTTTCAAACACTCCTTTTATGCTTTACAGAATAATTCTACATTATTTCCGATCAACAATATGTCATTCACATATACTTATCAGAAATGCTGTAGTGCTCCCACTCACTTTCTCGTAAATACAGGCTTCTCCAAAAGTCTGTATAAAGCCAAATGCTTTGATCACACTATTAAAGCGTTTATTCCAACTCCGAGATGCTTGCACCAGTCCATAAATGGATCGCTGGAGTTTGCATACTTTGTTAGCTCCCTTTGGATCGACAAAACCTTCTGGTTGTATCATATACAACTCTTCTTCCAGAAATCCATTCAGGAATGCAGTTTTGACATCCATCTACCATATTTCATAATCATAAAATGTGGCAATTGCTAACATAATTCTGACGGACTTAAGCATCGCTACGGGTGAGAAGGTCTCATCGTAGTCAACCCCTTGAACTTGTCGAAAACCTTTCGCGACAAGTCGAGCTTTATAGACAATAACATTACCGTCAGCGTCAGTCTTTTTCTTGAAGATCCATTTATTCTCAATTGCTTGCCGATCATCGGGCAAGTCAACCAAAGTCCATACTTTGTTTTCATACATGGATCCCATCTCAGATTTCATGGCCTCAAGCCACTTTGCGGAATCTGGGCTCACCATCGCTTCTTCATAGTTCGTAGGTTCATCATGATCTAGTAGCATGACTTCCAGAACTGGATTACCATACCACTCTGGTGCGGATCTCACTCTGGTTGATCTACGTGGTTCAGTAGTATCTTGTCCTGAAGCTTCATGATCATCATCATTAGCTTCCTCACTGATTGGTATAGGTGTCGCAGAAACAGTTTTCTGTGATGTACTACCTTCTAATAAGGGAGCGGGTACAGTTACCTCGTCAAGTTCTACTTTCCTCCCACTCACTTCTTTCGAGAGAAACTCCTTCTCCAGAAAGTTTCCGAATTTTAGCAACAAAAGTCTTGCCTTCGGATCTGTGATAGAAGGTGTATCCAATAGTTTCCTTTGGATATCCTATGAAGACGCACTTCTCCGATTTGAGTTTGAGCTTATCAGGATGAAACTTTTTCATATAAGCATCGCAACCCCAAACTTTAAGAAACGACAACTTTGGTTTCTTGCCAAACCATAGTTCATAAGGCGTCGTCTCGACGGATATAGATGGTGCCCCTTTTTAACGTGAATGCAGCTGTCTCTCATGCATAACCCCAAAACGATAGTGGTAAATCGGTAAGAAACATCATAGATTGCACTATATCCAATAAAGTACGGTTATGATATTTGGACACACCATTATGATGTGGTGTTCCAGGTGGCGTGAGTAGTGAAACTATTTCACATTGTTTTAACTGAAGACCAAACTCGTAACTCAAATATTTGTCTCCGTGATCAGATCGTAGAAACTTTATTTTCTTGTCACGATGTTTTTCACTTCACTCTGAAATTCTTTGAACTTTTCAAATGTTTCAGACTTATGTTTCATCAAGTAGATATACTCATATCTGCTCAAATCATTTGTGAAGATCAGAAAATAATGATACCTGTCGCGAGCCTCAATATTCATCGGACCACATACATCAGTATGTATGATTTCCAACAAATCTTTTCTCGCTCCATTGTTCCGGAGAACGGCGTTTTAGTCATCTTGCCCAAAAGGCATGGTTCACAAGCATCAAGTGATTCATAATCAAGTGATTCCGAAAGCCCATCAGCATGGAGTTTCTTCATGCGCTTTACACCAATATGACCTAAACGGCAGTGCTACAAATAAGTTGCACTATCATTATTAACATTGCATCTTTTGGTTTCAATATTATGAATATGTGTATTATTAAGATCGAGATCCAATGAACTATTTTCATTGGGTGTGTAACCATATAAGGTTTTATTCATGTAAACAGAACAACAATTTATTCTTTTACTTAAATGAATAACCGTATTACAATAAACATGATCAAATCATATTCATGTTCAACGCAAACACCAAATAACACTTATTTAGGTTCAACACTAATCCCGAAAGTATAGGGAGTGTGCGATGATGATCATATCAATCTTGGAACCACTTCCAACACACATCGTCACTTCACCCTTAACTAGTCTCTGTTTATTCTGCAACTCCCATTTCGAGTTACTAAACTTAGCAACTGAACTAGTATCAAATACTAAGGGTTTGCTATAAACACTAGTAAAGTACACATCAATAACATGTATATCAAATACACTTATGTTCACTTTGCCATCCTTCTTATCCGCCAATCACTTGGGGTAGTTCCGCTTCCAGTGACCAGTCCCTTTGCAGTAGAAGCACTTAGTCTCAGGCTTAGGATCAGACTTGGGCTTCTTCACTTGAGCAGCAACTTGCTTGCCGTTCTTCTTGAAGTTCCCCTTCTTTCCTTTGCCCTTTTTTCTTGAAACTAGTGATCTTTTCAACCATCAACACTTGATGTTTTTCTTTGATTTCTACCTTCGTTGATTTCAGCATCACGAAGAGCTTGGGAGTTGTCTCCGTTATCCCTTGCATATTATAGTTCATCACGAAGTTCTACTAACTTAGTGATGGTGACTAGAGAATTCTGTCAATCACTATCTTATCTGGAAGATTAACTCCCACTTGATTCAAGCGATTGTAGTACCCAGACAATCTGAGAACATGCTCACTAGTTGAGCGATTCTCCTCCATCTTTTAGCTATAGAACTTGTTGGAGACTTCATATCTCTCAACTCGGGTATTTGCTTGAAATATTAACTTCAACTCCTGGAACATCTCATATGGTCCATGACGTTCAAAACGTCTTTGAAGTCCCGATTCTAAGCTGTTAAGTATGGTGCACTAAACTATCAAGTAGTCGTCATATTGATCTAGCCAAACGTTCATAACGTCTGCATCTGCTCCTGCAATAGGTCTGTCACCTAGCGGTGCATCAAGGACATAATTCTTCTGTGCAGCAATGAGGATAATCCTCAGATCACGGATCCAATCCGCATCATTGCTACTAACATCTTTCAATACAATTTTCTCTAGGAACATATCAAAATAAACACAGGGAAGCAACAACGCGAGCTATTGATCTACAACATAATTTGCAAAATACTACCAGGACTAAGTTCATGATAAATTTAAGTTCAATTTAATCATATTACTTAAGAACTCCCACTTAGATAGACATCCCTCTAATCCTCTAAGTGATCACGTGATCCAAATCAACTAAACCATGTCCGATCATCACGTGAGATGGAGTAGTTTCGTTGGTGAACATCACTATGTTGATCATATCTACTATATGATTCACGCTCGACCTTTCGGTCTCTGTGTTCCGAGGCCATATCTGTATATGCTTGGCTCGTCAAGTATAACCTGAGTATTCCGCGTGTGCAACTGTTTTGCACCCGTTGTATTTGAACGTAGAGCCTATCACACCCGATCATCACGTGGTGTCTCAGCACGAAGAACTTTCGCAACGGTGCATACTCAGGGAGAACACTTCTTGATAATTTAGTGAGAGATCATCTTATAATGCTACCGTCAATCAAAGCAAGATAAGATGCATAAAAGATAAACATCACATGCAATCAATATAAGTGATATGATATGGCCATCATCATCTTGTGCTTTGTGATCTCCATCTCTGAAGCACCGTCATGATCACCATCGTCACCGGCGACACCTTGATCTCCATCGTAGCATCGTTGTCGTCTCGCCAATCTTATGCTTCTACGACTATCACTACCGTTTAGTAATAAAGTAAAGCATTACATCGCAATTGCATTGCATACAATAAAGCGACAACCATATGGCTCCTGCCAGTTGCCGATAACTCGGTTACAAAACATGATCATCTCATACAATAAAATCAGCATCATGCCTTGACCATATCACATCACAACATGCCCTGCAAAAACAAGTTAGACGTCCTCTACTTTGTTGTTGCAATTTTTACGTGGCTGCTACGGGCTTAAGTAAGAACTCATCTCACCTACGCATCAAAACCACAACGATAGTTCGTCAAATAGACTCCGTTTTAACCTTCTCAAGGACCGGGCGTAGCCACACTTGGTTCAACTAAAGTTGGAGAGACAGTCTTCCGCAAGCCATCTATGTGCAAAGCACATCGAGGGAACCGGTCTCGCGTAAGAGTACGCGTAAGGTTGGTCCGGATCGTCTCGTCCAACAATACCGCCGAACCAAAGTATGGCATGCTGGTAGGCAGTATGACTTGTATCGCCCACAACTCACTTGTGTTCTACTCGTGCATATAACATCAAACCATAAAAACCTAGGCTCGGATGCCACTGTTGGGGAACGCAGTAATTTCAAAATTTTCCTACGCACACGCAAGATCATGGTGATGCACAGCAACGAGAGGGGAGAGTGTTGTCTACGTACCAACGCAGACCGACTGCGGAAGCGATCACACAACGTAGAGGAAGTAGTCGTACGTCTTCTTCCCAATCCGACCGATCCAAGCACCGTTACTCCGGCACCTCCGAGTTCTTAGCACACGTTCAGCTCGATGACGTTCCTCGGGCTCCGATCCAGCAAAGCGTCGAGGAAGAGTTCCGTCAGCACGACGGCGTGATGACAATCTTGATGTACTACCGACGCAGGGCTTCGCCTAAGCACTACAACGGTACGATCGAGGTGGAATTTGGTGGCAGGGGGCACCGCACACGGCTAAGGAACGATCTCAAGGATCAAGTTGTGTGTCTTGGGGTGCCCCCTGCCCCCGTATATAAAGGTTGGAGGAGGGGGAGCCGGCCGGCCAGGGAGAGGAGGCGCAGGGGAGTCCTACTCCCACCGGGAGTAGGACTCCTCCCCCCAATCCTAATCCTATTAGGACTCCCGGGGGGAAAAGGAGAGAGAAGGGGGGCCGGCCCCTATCCTAGTCCTACTAGGACTTTGGGAAGGGGGGCGCCGGCCAGCTTGTGGGCTTTCCCTTTTTCTCCTTTTCCACTAAGGCCCAATAGGCCCATTAGTCTCCCGGGGGGTTCCGGTAACCCTCCCGGTATTCCGGTAAAATCCCGATTTCACCCGGAACACTTCCGATGTCCAAACATAGGCTTCCAATATATCAATCTTTACGTCTCGACCATTTCGAGACTCCTCGTCATGTCCGTGATCTCATCCGGGACTCCGAACAACCTTCGGTACATCAAAATGCATAAAGTCATAATAACTGTCATCGTAACGTTAAGCGTGCGGACCCTACGGTTCGAGAACAATGTAGACATGACCGAGACACGTCTCCGGTCAATAACCAATAGCGGGACCTGGATGCCCATATTGGCTCCTACATATTCTACGAAGATCTTTATCGGTCAGACCGCATAACAACATACGTTGTTCCCTTTGTCATCGGTATGTTACTTGCCCGAGATTCGATCGTCGGTATCCAATACCTAGTTCAATATCGTTACTGGCAAGTCTCTTTACTCGTTCCATAATACATCATCTCACAACTAACATCTTAGTTATAATGCTTGCAAGGCTTATGTGATGTGTATTACCGAGAGGGCCCAGAGATACCTCTCCGACAATCGGAGTGACAAATCCTATTCTCGAAATACACCAACCCAACATCTACCTTTGGAGACACCTGTAGTACTCCTTTATAATCACCTAGTTACGTTGTGACGTTTGGTAGTACCCAAAGTGTTCCTCCGGTAAACGGGAGTTGCATAACCTCATAGTCATAGGAACATGTATAAGTCATGAAGAAAGCAATAGCAACATACTAAACGATCGGGTGCTAAGCTAATGGAATGGGTCATGTCAATCAGATCATTCAACTAATGATGTGACCTCGTTAATCAAATAACAACTCTTTGTTCATGGTTAGGAAACATAACCATCTTTGATTAACGAGCTAGTCAAGTAGAGGCATACTAGTGACACTCTGTTTGTCTATGTATTCACACATGTATTATGTTTCCGGTTAATACAATTCTAGCATGAATAATAAACATTTATCATGATATAAGGAAATAAATAATAACTTTATTATTGCCTCTAGGGCATATTTCCTTCACTTAGAACCTTTGGCTAAAGTGAAACTTGGGATTAAATTTGATTTTGCTAACCGCGTCATACTACCAAAACCAATGTGACAAAGACATGAATGCCAAACTTCTGTTTCATTAACACTCGAATGAATATTGTTCACGACTTTATTACAAAAATCTGTGAGGGAAAAACGGAACAGACCTCCGCATTCATAACCTTTTCCAACAAACAGTCCATATTTCGTAACAACTACTTTATTAGACTCGAATACCAATTTAAACCCTTATCTACATAGAAGAGAACCACTAACGAGATTCTTCTTGATGGCGGGGACATGTTGCACGTTCTTCAGTTGCACGATCCTTCCCGAAGTAAACTTCAGATCGACCGTGCCAACACCATGAATAGAAGCACTCACGTCGTTCCCCATCAGTACGGACCCGTTCCCTATGGCCTGATAAGAAGAAAACAATGAAATGTCAGCACACACATGAATATTTGCACCTGTGTCAATCCACCAATCGGTAAACTGACAAACTGAAAATACAGTAAACAAATTACCGTACCCAGATGGCCCACTCTCATTGTTGCTCGCAATCATGTTGACAGTCTTGGAGTCCTGTCCTGGCTTCTTGAACTTGTTTGGGCACTTGGCAGCCCAATATTCAACTGAACCACAAGTGAAACAGCCACCCTTCTTCTTATCTTTCTTGAAGGTCTTCTTGCCCTTCTTCTTAAACTCGGTATTCTGTTGGACACCAGTCTTCCCCTTGGGCTTGTGGGGGTGGAAGTTCTTCTGCACCACATTGGCGATAGAGGTCCCTTCGGTCCCTTTTCCGTGTGAGTCATTTGCCCTCGAATTCTGCTCCACACTCAGATGGCCAATGACATCCTCAACTGAGAATTCACGCCTTTGATGTTTTAGAGTAGTGGCAAAGTTCCTCCAGGAATTGGGTAACTTAGCGATAATGCAACCTGCGATAAATTTGCCCGGCAGCACACACTTGAGAAGCTCAAGCTCCTTAGCAATGCACTGTATCTCATGGGCCTGTTCCAATACAGAACGGTTTTCGACCATTTTGTAATCGTGGAACTGCTCCATAATATACATCTCACTTCCAGCATCCGTTGCGCCGAATTTAGATTCGAGCGCCTCCCACAAGTCCTTGGCAACCCGCATATGTAAGTATGCATCAACCAGCTTATCTCCGATCATGCTCAGAACGCATCCAACAAAGACGACGGTGGCCTTCCTGAACGCCTTCTCCTGTTCAGGAGCGATCGTTCGCGTGGGAGTAACACCAGCGACTCAGAACACGTTCATGGCCGTGAGCCATAAGACGGTTTTAGTGTGCCAACGCTTAAAGTACGTCCCCGTAAATGGGGCTAGTTTCAGTGCAGCAACAAAACCATGGATCGAAAATTGCCTACACATATTAGGTTTTTGGATTGTTGAGAAATTAAGCAATTGTTCGATTAATTTAATCCAATAATAAATCATGAACATGACATAGGCAGTGCTAATGACATACTGAATTTTGATGATGTCCGCACGTACTAGGAAGATAGTAGAAACATCTATGCAAACTACTAGTACTGCACACATGAAAGTAAACAGGAGCGGTGTAAATGTGTTATACCCTCCAGTAGGCCAGTCAGCCGTAGCAGCCGCGGAGGCGTCGGCCTCGTCTGCAATCCTCTTGTCCGCAGGAGCCTTCTCGGCAGCCGCATGATCGGAGCCAGTGCTCATGGTGAAGACGAGGTGACACAGAAGTAGTCGACGTAGATGAAGTAGTTGAACCAAGGCGAGCAGTCGCATAGGAGACGCTCCCCAAAAACCTAATCGCCTCTCTCCCGTACAGGATCTGGAGAAGCAGGGTTTCGGAGGCCTGCTCTCCCGTCAGCCGTGTGCGCGGTAGACGGGATGGGAGCACCGAGGGCAGCAGCAGTGAAAGAAACGACCAGGGAGTAGTGGAGGTGTGAAGCGCATGGAGCTGAGCTGCGATGTCTCATATATATATAGCCAGTCGGGTAGGAGAACGGTCCGGCAATAAAACTTGTTTAATTACAGACGTTTCATCTCCATAAAAACGTGTTTAATTACCGACGTTTCCATCTCCACAATAAAACGTATTTATTATGTATTTATTATGGACGTTTTAATTTCCGCAATGAATATGACGTCTCACATTCATTTTGTGTCTGTAATGGACTCTCCAATTTTGACCGGCAAAACATTGCATTGGCTCGGCTCGCGTCGTGACGAGGCGACGGAGGAGGAGCGCGCGTGTGCAACATCTCTCCTTCCTTCACACCAACTCATACTAGTGGGAGAAGAGCTCACCTTATAAGTTGGTGTACATCTCTCTCAACTAGCCATGTGGAACTAAACTTTCCACCCCTCAATTTACAGCATGGGCCCTTAGGGATTTTCTAAAATTGTTAAATGGGCCTGTAGCCCAACTAATATTCGGCAAACACAGCACGGTACAACAATAACCGTGTTTCATTGCCATAACAATCTTCAATTTAGTTACATTAAAATACACAAATCACTTGTCAACTGAATTTAGTACATGAACATCATCAATTTTAACTAAAATTCAAACTACAATTTTAGCACAACACAACCATTTTCATCGAAAAAGTCCTCATGCACACAGCTGCGAGCTTGGCCAGCAAACCCACAACGGCCATCTTGATGGAGAGGAGAAGTTGTGCCATCAACCATACCATTCCAACTGGTGTATCTGTGAAGCCTGAGTAGTGTCGTAGTCGATCGTCGTTGCACTCATACACAACCAGCAACTCAGAAATGATCAGACTACGATCAACCACCCAGTCGACATGGATGATGACCGGATGTTCCACCATGCGCTTCTTAGTATGCTCTGTTGCTGTTAGCGGCGTATTCCGTTGGCGGATTATGATGAGAAATAGAATGTTGGCCGGCTCTGGCAACTAGACTTTCAACACTGTAGGCACTCTGTTAGGCTCCTTCATCCACAGTTTCACACGCAAGAAAACATAGCCAATTTTGTGACGGCCGACTTGTGTAACGTAAAACCGATTTTCGTCACCGAAAATGGCCTGGTGACGTTTTTCGGCCGTCACCTCAGTGACGACCCAGACTGTGGCCTGTTAGTTAAGCAACTTGTTCTCACTCCAGATAAAACCGCAAATTGGCCTCATCGTCTTTAATGGCGACACTCATCGCAACCGGAGGAGGAAGGTTGGATCTGGAACTCACCTGAAAACCCTAACCAAGTGACTCCATCGTCGCAGTTTCAATAAGTTGGCAGGAAAACCTAGCGATGGATTGGCACTCCCATACGCAGACACATCCATTCAGTCGGATTCGAGACAAGAAGAAAACCAACAAATGGTTAGCCGAAACACTGTTCCACCATGGCAGGTACGCGTCCTGCATGTAGCGGTAGCTGCGCTGTACCCGACCCATATGTGTGCAGAATTCTTCTGCTACTCTCTTCCTCATTTCCTTTCAACTATTAGCCTTATACCATGTGAGGTTTCGTGTCCTCTATCACATCTGGATTAGATATGGTGATTCCTCTCGACGCATCATCCCATCTTCCACCAGCCGAAGGTAGTATCACCATATCTAAACTAACGCCGGATCCATAGTGCTATGAAGTACTAGGTACCAAGCCTACTACTTAATTAGCCGGCCGTTAATCGCCGGATAGGAGACTTTGCTACCCCATAATAAACACTCTAATTAGCTGACGTATGAGAGCTAGCTTTGAGTTGCTGCACTTCACGCTGTGTGCACCCAGCAGCCGTATCCTGCCTACCTGCTACCCACAAAAGGCCAAAGCAGAGGGGATCTCTAACGAACGTGACGAATGGAACAACAAGTCAAGCACTGTAGCCATCAGGTCGTCCCAGGCACGAGCTGGAAATTGAAACCAACGTCACCTACGAGCGACAACCTATATACATGGCGAGTAGCATTGGCTCGGCTCAGCGGCACGACAGGGACGCGTCGAGAGGGATCGATATCTCCACTCCATCCATCTGTCGACCGACCGATCGATGCGTCCATCCGTCCGTCGTTGACACCGAAAGTGCCTAGTAAAAGCGAGATCACACACATACGAGTGTGGAGTCGCGTCGAGTAGTCGATTATCACCATGATTATATACACAACAACATGTTGTGTGTGGGGCTCTGCTACTGCTAGCTTTGGTGATCACGACCGGAACCTGTCGCACGTATCCTTGTGATGCTGTCTACATGTCTCCCTGCTCCCTCTTATATAATAATATTGGAGAGTGGCTTTTGCTTATGCTTTTCTTGCTATTTATTTATTTATTTATTTATGGTAAGTGCTCTGCCTTTTCGTTGGTAGCACTATGTATAGATAGATCATGCGAAGCAAGCAAGAGTGCATTTTTTGAAGGAAAAAAAATCAGTGAAGGCAGTGTCTTCGTGCAATTGCCATCACGAGGGATATATCTCGCTTATAATGAGACAGTAGGAGTTCTCGCCTGAAGCATCTATAGTAACAGTCCGGCCCATTATATATCATACTTAAAAACATAGAGTAGAAAAAGGAAGCTTGCTCCGGGATCAATCCCAGTATTTCTTGGTTGCTGCGTTGCCATGATACTCAATGAGTCACTGTCGGGTTTATGTTAAATTAGTAGAGCGCGACCAACTTGATGGGAAAGAGCCAGTTTTCCGGTTTTTACAGTTTTGTTTTCTTCTTCTTTTTTACGGGTTTTTATTCATTTTCTTTTTCTGGTTTATTGATTTTTTTTAATTTCTTTATTTTTCTTTGTTTTCTTTAGTTATCACTGGCATCGTTGTTTTCTTTTCCCCCTTCATTTTTCTATGGTTTTGTTTTCTTTTTCACCAGTTTTCTTTTGTTTTCTCGGGTTTTCAATGTTTTTCAACAAACATTTTTTCTATATATCCAATAAAAGTTTTAATATATGTTTAGAAAATTGCAAATACAAGATTAACATTAATTTAATACATGGAAAACATTTTCTCTATACACATCTACAATTTTTCAAATGCTACATTTAAATTTTCCAAATAGCAGATTTATATTTTTTGAATACATGGTCCTTTTTTCTATAATTTTTTTTTCAAATGCTTATTAAAAAATTTCAAATACCAATTTAACATTGTTTTAATATTTGGTCAACATTTTTTCTATACACATTTACCATTATTTTTCAAATGCTAGATTAACATTTTCCAAATATAAGTTTAACATTTTTTTAATAAATGGTCAACAATTTTTGTATACACATTTAACATTTTCCTCAAATTTTTATTAACATTTTTCAAATACAAGTTTACCAGTTTTTAATACGTGGCCAACATTTTTCAATCCCAGTATCTCCTGGTTGGTGTGTAGCCCTGCTAGCCACTGAGTTATTGTTAGGCTAGTGTCAAATTAGTAGGGTACGACTAACTTGAAGGAAAAGAGCCGGTGAAACCTTTTCTTTTCTTGAGTCTTTTTCACGAATTTTCTTTGTTTCTCTCTTTGTTTTTACTGTTTATCTTCGGTTTTCATTAGATTTTTTGTTTTCTTTTAACCATCATTTTTCTTCGGTTGTGTTTGCTTTTTTTTCATTGGTTTCCTTTTGTTTTATCTCGGGCTTTCACTGTTTTTCTATACACTTCTTTGGTATATATCGGGTAAAATTTTCTGATACAAGTTTAACACATTTCAAATATCAGAATAACATTTGTCGAATACATGGTCAACATTTTTCCTATATAAACATTTTTCAAATGGTTGATAAAAAATGTACAAATAGCAGGTTGATATTTTTTTAATAAATGGACAACTTTTTTGCATACACATTTAATAATTTTTACAAATTTTGGATTAACATCTTTGAAATATAATTTTTAACATTTTTTTTAATACATGGTCAAAAAAATTATACACATTTCACATTTTTTTAATGCATGGTCAGCATTGTTTCTATACATATTTATCATTTATTCAAATGCTTGATTAACATTACCAGGTCAACATTTTTTATCAAATCGTCAACATATTTTCTATACACATTTAACATTTCGCAAATGAGCGATTAGCATTTTTCAAATATAAGATCAAGTTTTTTTAATAAATTGTCAACATTTGTTGTATACACTAACATTTTTTCAAATGCTTGATTAAAAAAAAATTCAAACGCAAGTTTGACATTTTTTGAATGGAAGGTCAACAAGTTTTCTGTACACATTTTACATTTTTTTCAAATGCTTGTTAAAAATGAAATACTTCTTTAAGATTTTAATACGAATATAACATTTTTAAGTTACAAGTTTAACATTTGTTGAATACGTAGCAACATTTCCTATATACACATTTAACATTTGTTGAATACATGGCAACACTTTCTCAACATTTTTAAAGTGCTTGGATTGACTATTTTTAAATACAAGGTCAAGATTTTTCTATACAGATTTCATCTTGTACATTTTTTGTATATGTGATAAACATTTTTCTATACACATTCATCGTTTTTAAATGCTTGATTAACATTTTTTTTTAAAGATGTGTAAAGTGTTTTTTTTTGTAATATATAATACCTGGAAATATAAAAAAGTAACAAAAATAAAAAAAATTAAGATATGGCCTATGGTTAGCGGCGCGATGGGCTGACCCATTATGAAGCTCCCCTTCAGCGAGAGCTCCTAATTGGCAAATCCTATTCGGCGCTTCACGCACCGGATAGAGGCCAATGGGCGCGCACACCCCATCAACCTTCGGCGGACCCATGTACATAATTTTTTTCTTCTTCTGTAAAAGTCCAAAAGAAATCATGCACCGCGGTAGAGGATCAAACTCACAACCTTGAGTAATAGTACTGACCACGGTAACTGACATGTCGCCTTACCATTTGTGACTAATAGACTTCTTTCCTTTTTTACATATAATGCTAGAAAAAACACATGGTTCCCCGTTTTGTTTCTTTGGGGTCGGGGGGGGGGGGGGGGGGGGTTGTTTCGCCCTGTTTTTCCTTTTTCCTTTTTAAAATTCTTAAAATTACTTTAAAGACCGAACTTTTTCTTCAAACATGCGAACTTTTTTTGAATCCCAGAACCTTTTATTAATACATGAACTTATTTTTTTCCTAAATTAGTGAACTATTGTTTTCGACACACGTGAACTTTTTTCTAATTGTTGAACTTTTTTCTTGAATCCGTGTATATTTATTCAAAAACATGATTTTTTTTTTCAAAATTGATGAACCATTTTTCGAAATCAATCAACTCTTTTTAAGCTTGTGAAAGTTTTTTTTCCCAATTTGACCAACCTTTTTCAAAATCTATGAACTTTTTATTATTCGTTGATTTTTTTTCAACATTGATGAATTTTCCAAATTTGTGATTTTTAAAATTTTGATGAACTTTTTCCAAATTCAGTGAATTTTTTTCTAAATCTATTAACTTTTTCCAATCCGTTTTTTTTGCAAATTCGCAAACTCACTCCTATTCCGTTAACATTTTTCAAAATTCATGAACTTTTTTGAACTTGATTATTTTTTTTCCTAATTCGTGAAGTTTTATCAAATTCACAAACATGCGAACTTTTTCTTTTTTCGCCCTGTTTTTCCTTTTTCCTTTTTCCTTTTTAAAATTCTTAAAATTACTTTAAAGACCGAACTTTTTCTTCAAACATGCGAACTTTTTTTGAATCCCAGAACCTTTTATTAATACATGAACTTATTTTTTTCCTAAATTAGTGAACTATTGTTTTCGACACACGTGAACTTTTTTCTAATTGTTGAACTTTTTTCTTGAATCCGTGTATATTTATTCAAAAACATGATTTTTTTCAAAATTGATGAACCATTTTTCGAAATCAATCAACTCATTTTAAGCTTGTGAAAGTTTTTTTTCCCAATTTGACCAACCTTTTTCAAAATCTATGAACTTTTTATTATTCGTTGATTTTTTTTCAACATTGATGAATTTTCCAAATTTGTGATTTTTAAAATTTTGATGAACTTTTTCCAAATTCAGTGATTTTTTTTCTAAATCTATTAACTTTTTCCAATCCGTTTTTTTTTGCAAATTCGCAAACTCACTCCTATTCCGTTAACATTTTTCAAAATTCATGAACTTTTTTGAACTCGATTTTTTTTCCTAATTCGTGAAGTTTTATCAAATTCACAAACATTTTTCATTTCCGCAAACTGTTTTCCAATTTCTATGTACTTTTTTCCAAATTCGTAGTTGTTTTTACTCGTTTTAAGAATTAATTTTCAATTTTATGCTTTCATTTTCATATAAATTATGTTGTATATATAATAGTTATAGGTTAACTAAAGAAATGACCAAATAGTAATGTTTCCTTATAGTGGACTGCTAAATTAGCACGACTCGGTGGTTTTGGCAACAAACAACCATGTTCTTGTCCGTGGTTGGAATCCTACTTCTCACAAAATAAACATGAAGAATTTACTATATTTCTTTTTTGTGGCGTTATCTGTGTTTTAGAGCAGTTTACTTGGACAGCTCGCTACAGGTCACCTGTGAGCGCCAACTAATCTCTGCGACGCTGAGGGCGCTGAACAGGAGTTCCCCCCCTACTAATTGGCGCTCGCGCCCGAAACCTAGCAGGCTTGACCAGCAATGTAAAAACAGACGCGAATATACAGAAATATGCTGCATCAGTACGGGAGACGTGGGAATCAAACCCCACATTTTAACGTCGTTAGCCAAAGACTCTCTCACATTAACCACTGGACCAAGACAACTTAGTTGACCACAATAAAAAAAGAGCTATTTAATACTTCTGTCAGTACAATATTAACATATCATGTACTAGATAAATATTTTTGAAAAAAACGTAAATTTGTAAATACAATTCATAGATTTTTAATAAATAAGTTAACCAGCATGGAAAAAAGTTAAAATTTTGAAAAAGTTCAAGGATTCAAAATAAAGTACAGGGAATTTGGAAAGAAAAGTTCATTAATTTTGAAGGAAAAGTTCATAAATTTTAGAGAAAGTACATCGATTTTTTTAAAAAATATTATATTAAATAATAGTTCATCAAATTTGTAAAAATATTCATCTAATTTTAAAATAGTTCATGGAAATTTTAAAAATGTTCATTGATTTTGAAGAAACAGTTCACAAATTTCAAAAATAGTTCACCAAATTTGAAAAAAAATCATCAACTTTGAAAATAAATGTTCATCAATATTGAAAAAAGCTTGTGAATTTTGAAAAAGTAAACATTAAAAATAAGAAAGTAAATAAAAGGAAAAGAAGAAAATTCAAACAAAGCCTGTCCAAAAAAATACGTATCAAAAAATGGGAAAAACCGGTGGGTTTCCACAAACTAAAGATAGAATAAAAAGTAAAATGGTAGTACGTATGCAGTACGGATTAGTAGGCCTAGTGGTTATCTCGTGTGTCTCTGAATGATGAGCTCTCGGGTTCGATGTTGTTGCCTGCATCATTTTTTTCAAAGTTTGAAAGAAAAAAGAGAAATAATAATAATTGGGCCGGCCGATGCAGCATCGAATGAGTTTTTTTTTGGAGGGGGGGTGGGGGGGAGGGGTGTGTGCTTCCGTTTGCGCCGGTGCCTTTAACCGGCGCAACGGGTGCCGATAGGATTTGCCTAAGGAAAACATATCGGCGCCCTATCTCAACATCTTTGTAGCGTTCGCTCTGATGAGATGAGCCAATAGTTTTGGTTTCGTAAAGCTTCCATCTATGCTTGCTTGATTAGTTTGGGAAACCTTCCGCCCGGATTTGAGAAGATTCCACTGGTTTTTCTCTCTCTCTTTTTTTCTGTCGGGTTTTCTCGGTTTTCCCTTGGTTGAGCTTTTTGATGCTTTTTATTTTCTTTTTTTCTTTTTTTTGAATACAAGTTGACTCTTTTATACATTAAAAAAGTTCTTGTAAGGGTTGATCGAATACACACTGAACATTTATCTGAATTCATTTTGAACATTTGTCAAATAAACTTCGAGCATTTCTTAAATGCACGTAAGAAAGAGTGAACACACGTAAAACATTTTTAAAATTTTCATGATCATTATATTTAAGTGGGAATATTTTTGAAGTGCTATGAACATTCTTTTATGCCAACATTTTTTTGGATGGCACAAAACATTGTTTTCAAAATTACGCAAGTATTCATTAAATGTTATGAGAATATTTTTTAATGTTATGAACATTTTGCTTAAGAATTAAATGAATTATTTATACATATTCATTAACAGTTTTAAAAATGGCATGAAGATATTTAAGCATATATATTTCAAATGGGAAAAATCAGACCAATGAAAACCGAGGGAAAAAAGATACAAAGAATTAGATTATTTTAAATACACGAGAAGTTGAAAAACAAAAATGTAAAAAGGAGAAAGGAAAGACTTAGAACATATTTGTGGAGTCTTTTGCGACAAAGCTTAGGCCCTTTTCCCTCATGTCAAGGCATCAGGTGCATCGAATATGAGACATCCTAAGTAGCGCCCTCAGCGCCAACTGCATCTGTAGCACCCACTGGCCCCCTCATGGTACGCGCCCAGCGCGGCTCACTCGCTCGTGTCCTTGGCTTGCTCGCCTTCTTTTTTTCACCCGCACACTTTTTTTGCCTGGTTTTCTCTTTTGTCATTGTGTTGTTCATTAAAAAAACCAGTTGCCCATTTTTTAAAGTTTATAATAGTTCAAGTTTTTGAAAAGTTTACTAATATTTAAAAGTGCTTAAAATTAAAAAAAAATATGCGTATTTGAAAGAAGTTACCGAATTTGAAGAAATTTCATGAATTTCAAAAAACAAATTGAATTAAAAAAAAGCTCTTGAAGCTGAAAAGGTACACTAATTTTAAAAAGTATGTGAATTTGATTTTTTTTCACAAATGTATGAAAAAATTAAGAATTTTAAAAACTTGTGAATTTGAAAAAAGTTTATGATTTTGAAAAACGATTGTTAACTTGAAAAAAGTTCATGAATTTGATGAAAAAGTTCACAAATTAAAAAATGAAAACAAAAAAAACTAAAAATATGAAGGAAAACTAGAGAAGGGAAAATGTAAAACCGACAAACAAATATCGTGAAATACAAACCAGAGAAAAACTAGCTCGAAAACCGAGTAAACGAAAGAAACAGTGAAGGAAATATGCCCTAGAAGCAATAATAAAGTTGTTATTTTATATTTCCTTATTCATGATAAAGGTTTATTATTCATGCTAGAATTGTATTGATCGGAAACCTTGATACATGTGTGAATACATAAACAAACACCGTGTCCCTAGTGAGCCTTTATTAGACTAGCTCGTTGATCAAAGATGGTCAAGGTTTCCTAACCATGGACATGAGTTGTCATTTGATAACGGGATCACATCATTAGGAGAATGATGTGATGGACAATACCCATCCGTTAGCTTAGCATTATGATCGTTCAGTTTTATTGCTATTGCTTTCTTCATATCAAATACATATTCCTTCGATTATGAGATTATGCAACTACCGGATACCGAAGGAATGCCTTGTGTGCTATCAAACGTCACAACATAACTGGGTAATTATAAAGATGCTCTACAGGTATCTTTCAAGGTGTTTTTTGAGTTGGCATAGATCGAGATTAGGATTTGTCACTCCGAATATCGGAGAACTATCTCTGGGCCCTCTCGGTAATACACATCATAAGCTTGCAAGCAAACGACTAAGGAGTTAGTCATGAGGTGATGTATTACGGAACGAGTAAAGAGACTTGCCGGTAACGAGATTAAACTAGGTATGAAGATACCGACGATTGAATCGCGGGCAAGTAACATACCGATGGACAAAAGGAATTACGTATGTTGTCATAACGGTTCGACCGATAAAGATCTTCGTAGAATATGTAGGAGCCAATATGGGCATCCAGGTTCCGCTGTTGGTTATCGACCGGAGAGGTGTCTCGGTCATGTCTACATAGTTCTCGAACCTGTAGGGTCCGCACGCTTAACGTTCGATGATGATATAATATTATATGAGTTATGTGATTTGGTGACCGAATGTCGTTCGGAGTCCCACATGAGGTCACAGACATGACGAGGAGTCTCGAAATGGTCGAGAGGTAAACATTAATATATAGGACAATAGTATTCAGATACCGGAGGTGTTTCAGGGGTTACCGGGTACTTATCGGGTCACCGGAAGGGGTTTTGGGTACCTCCAGAAAAAGATATGGGCCTTATGGGCCAATAGGGAAAACGCACCAGCCACATGGGGCTGGTGCGCCCCCCATATGGGCCGGCCAAGGAGGAGAAGGAAAGAGGGGAAGGGAAAGGAAAGAGAGGAATAGGATGTTGGGGAACGCAGTATTTCAAAAAATTTCCTACGATCACGCAAGATCTATCTAGGAGATGCATAGTAACAAGAGGGGAGAGTATGTCTATGTACCCTCGTAGACCGAAAGCGGAAGCGTTAAGTAACGCGGTTGATGTAGTCGAACGTCTTCGCGATCCAACCGATGAAGTACCGAACGCACGGCACCTCCGCGATCTGCACACGTTCAGCTCGGTGACGTCCCTCAAACTCTAGATCCAGCTGAGGCCGTGCTACCTCTTGAGCATGCATTGGTTTTCCCTTGAAGAGGAAAGGGTGATGCAGCAAAGCAGCGTAAGTATTTCCCTCAGTTTTTGAAAACCAAGGTATCAATCCAGTAGAAGACCACGCGCGAGTCACCTCGTACCTACACAAACAAATAAGAACCTCGCAACCAACGCGATAAAGGGGTTGTCAATCCCTTCACGGACACTTGCAAGAGTGAGATCCGATAGAGATAATAATAATAAGATAAATATTTTTGGTATTTTTATGATATAGACTGAAAATAAAGATTGTAAAATAAAATAGATTGGAAACTTATATGATGGAAAATAGACCCGGGGCCATAGATTTCACTAGTGGCTTCTCTCAAGATAGCATAAGTATTATGATGGGTCAACAAATTACTGTCGAGCAATTGATAGAAAAGTGAATAATTATGAGAATATCTAGGTATGATCATGTATATAGGCATCACGTCCGTGACAAGTAGACCGACTCCTGCCTGCATCTACTACTATTACTCCACACATCGACCGCTATCCAGCATGCATCTAGAGTATTAAGTTCATAAGAACGGAGTAACGCTTTAAGCAAGATGACATGAAGTAGAGGGATAAACTCATGCAATATGATATGAACACCATCTTTTTATCCTCGATGGCAACAATACAATACGTGTCATTTCCCCTACTGTCACTAGGATCGAGCACCGCAAGATTGAACCCAAAGCTAAGCACTTCTCCCATTGCAAGAAAGATCAATATAGTAGGCCAAACCAAACTGATAATTCAAAGAGACTTGCAAAGATAACCAATCATACATAAAAGAATTCAGAGAAGATTCAAATATTGTTCATAGATAATCTTGATCATAAACCCACAATTCATCGGATCTCGACAAACACACCACAAAAGAAGATTACATCGAATAGATCTCCAAGAGAATCGAGGAGAACTTTGTATTGAGATCCAAAGAGAGATAAGAAGCCATCTAGCTAATAACTATGGACCCGAAGGTCTGAGGTAAACTACTCACACATCATCGGAGGGGCCATGGAGTTGATGTAGAGGCCCTCCGTGATCAATGCCCCCTCCAGCGAAGCTCCGGAAAAGGCCCCAAGATGGATCTCTTGGGTACAGAAGGTTGCGGCGGTGGAAATAGGGTTTCATGGTGCTCCTGGATGTTTTCGGGGTATGTGAACATATATAGGAGGAAGAATTAGGTCGGTTGAGCCACGAGGGGCCCACGAGGGGGGAGGGCGTGCCCAGTGGGGTAGGCGCACCCCCTGCCTCATGGCCACCTCGTTGGTTGCTTGACGTCCACTCCAAGTCCTCTGGATCACGTTTGTTCCAAAAATCACGCTCCCAAAGGTTTCATTCCGTTTGATATTCCTTTTCTGCGAAATACTGAAATAGGCAAAAAAACAGCAATTTGGGCTGGGCCTCCAGTTAATAGGTTAGTCCCAAAAATAATATAAAATTATATAAATAAGCCCATTAACATCCAAAGCAGATAATATAATAGCATAGAACAATAAAAAAATTATAGATACATTGGAGACGTATTAGCATCCCCAAGCTTAATTCCTGCTCGTCCTCGAGTAGGTAAATGATAAAAACAGAATTTTTGATGTGGAATGCTTTCTAGAATATTCTTCAATGTATTTTTCTCTATTGTGGCATGAATATTCAGATCCAAAAGATTCAAGATAAAAATTTATTGTTGACATAAAAATAGTAATACTCCAAGTATGCTAATCAAGCAATTATGTCTTATCAACATACCATAGTCAAAGAAAACTTATCCCTACAAAGTCATATAGTTGGGCCATGCTTCATTTTCGTCACACAAAATGCTCTCATCATGCACAACCCCGATGACAAGCCAAGAAATTGTTTCATACTTAGCCTTTTCAAACTCTTTCAACTTTTACGCAATATATGAGCGTGAGCCATGGACATAGCATTATGGATGGAATAGAATATGATGATTGAGGTTGTGTGAGAAGACAAAAAGGGAGAAAGTCTCACATTGACGCGGCTTATCAATGGGCTATGGAGATGCCCACCGATTGATGTCAATGCAAGGAGTAGGGATTGCCATGCAACGTATGCACTAGAGCTATAAATATATGAAAGCTCATCAAAGAAACTAAGTGGGTGTGCATCCAACTCGCTTGCTCATGAAGACCTAGGGCATTTGAGGAAGCCCATCATTGGAATATACAAGCCAAGTTCTATAATGAAAAATTCCCACTAGTATATGAAAGTGACAGAATAAGAGACTCTCTATCATGAAGATCATTGTGCTACTTTGAAGCACAAGTGTGGAAAAAGGATAGTAACATTGTCCCTTCTCTCTTTTTCTCTCTTTTTTGGGCCTTCTTTTTTTTGGCCTCTTTTTTTCGTCTGGAGTCTCATCCCAACTTGTGGGGCAATCATAGTCTCCATCATCCTTTCCTCACATGGGACAGTGCTCTAATGATGATCATCACACTTTTATTTTCTTACAACTCAAGAATTACAACTCGATACTTAGAACAAAATATGACTCTATGTGAATGCCTCTAGCGGTGTACCGAGATTGCGATGATTCAAGAGTGACATGTATGAAAAATTAAGCATGGTGGCCTTGCCACACATACGATGTCAACTACATGATCATGCACATCAATATGACAATGATGATGCGTGTCATAATAAATGGAATGGTGGAAAGTTGCATGGCAATATATCTCAGAATGGTTATGGAAATGCCATAATAGGTAGGTATGGTGGATGTTTTGAGGAAGATATAAGGAGGCTTATGTGTGATAGAGTGTATCATATCACGGGGTTTGGATGCACCGGTGAAGTTTCCACCAACTCTCAAGGTGAGAAAGGGCAATGCACGGTACCGAAGAGGCTAGCAATGATGGAAGGGTGAGAGTGCGTATAATCCATGGATTCAACATTAGTCATAAAGAACTCGCATACTTATTGCAAAAATTTACAAGTCATCAAAACCAAGCACTACGCGCATGCTCCTAGGGGGATAGATTGGTAGGAAAAGACCATCACTCGTCCCCGACCGCCACTCATAAGGAAAACAATCAAAGAACACCCCATGCTTTAAATTTGTCGCATAACGTTTACCATACGTGCATGCTACAAGACTTGCCAACTTCAACACAAGTATTCATCAATTTCACAATTACTCAACTAGCACATCTCTAATATTACCACCTTTATATCTCAAAACCATCTATCAAGCATCCAACTTCTCTTAGCATTTAAAATTTATAACCAAAGTGAATTACCATGCTGTTCTAAAGTACTCTCAAAATGATATAAGTGAAGCATGAGAGATCAATTATTTCTATAAAATAGAACCACCGCCGTGCTCTAAAAGATATAAGCGAAGCACTAGAGAAAAAATAATCCAACTCGAAAAGATATAAGTGAAGCACATAGAGTATTCTAATAAATTCCAATTCATGTGTGTCTCTCCCAAAAGGTGTGTACAGCAAGGATTATTGTGGTAAACCAAAAAGCAAAGACTCAAATCATACAAGACGCTCCAAGCAAAACACATATCATGTGGCGAATAAAAATATAGCTCCAAGTAAAGTTACCGATGGACGAACACGAAAGAGGGGATGTCTTCCGGGGCATCCCCAAGCTTAGGCTTTTTGGTGTCCTTGGATTTTACCTTGGGGTTCCTTGGGCATCCCCAATCTTAGGCTCTTGCCACTCCTTGTTCCATAATCCATCAAATCTTTACCCAAAAAAACTTCACAACACAAAACTTAAAAGAAAATCTTCGTGAGCTCCGTTAGTAAAACAAAACATACCACCACTTCAAGGTACTGTAATGAACTCATTCTTTATTTATATTGGTATTAAACCTACTGTATTTCAACTTTTATATGGTTCATAAACTCTATTACTAGCCATAGATTCATCAAAATAAGCAAACAACACACGAAAACAGAATCTGTCAAAAACAGAACAGTCTATAGTAATATGTAGGTTTCTAATACTTATGGAACCCCAAAAATTCTAAAATAAATTTCTGGACGTGAGGAATTTATCTATTAATCATCTTAAAAAAGAATTAACTAAATATCACTCTTCAATAAAAAATGGCAGCAATTCTCGTGAGCGCTAAAGTTTCTGTTTTTTACAGCAAGATCAAAAAGACTTTCCCCAAGTCTTCCCAACGGTTCTAGTTGGTACAAACACTAATTAAACATAAAAAACACAACCAAAACAGAGGCTAGATAAATTATTTATTACTAAACAGGAACAAAAATCAAGGAGAAAATAAAATTGGGTTGCCTCCCAACAAGTGCCATCATTTAACGCCCCTAGCTAGGCATAAAAGTGAGGATAGATCTAGGTATTGACATCTTTGGTAGGCAATCCATAAGTGGCTCTGATAATAGATTCATATGGTAATTTAATTTTCTTTCTAGGGAAGTGTTCCATGCCTTTCCTTAACGGAAATTGGAATCTAATATTACCTTCCTTCATATCAATAATTGCACCAATCGTTTTAAGGAAAGGTCTACCAAGAATAATAGGACATGAAGGATTGCAATCTATATCAAGAACAATGAAATCTACGGGCACATAATTTCTATTTGCAACAATAAGAACATCATTAATATTCCCCATAGGTTTCTTAATAGTGGAATCCGCAAGGTGCAAGTTTAAAGAACAATCATCAATTCACGGAAACCTAGCAAATCACACAAAGTTTTTGGGATCGTGGAAACACTAGCACCCAAATCACACAAAGCATAGCATTCATGATATTTAATTTTAATTGTAGGTTCCCACTCATCATAAAGTTCTCTAGGGATAGAAATTTCCAACTCAAGTTTTTCTTCATAAGATTGCATCAAAGCATCAACAATATGTTTAGTAAAAGCTTTATTTTGACTATAAGCATGAGGAGAATTTAGCACGGATTGCAACAAGGAAATACAATCTATCAAGAGCAATTATCATAATTAAATTCCTTGAAATCCAAGATAGTGGGTTCATTGCTATCTAAAGTTTTAACCTCTTCAATCCTACTTTTACCAATTTTTGCATCAAGATCTAAAAGCTCCGAATTTTTGGGACGCCTTCTAACTAAAGTTGACTCATCTCTAGTCCCATCATTATCAAGATTCATATTGCAAAACAAGTATTTAATAGGGGACACATCAATCACTTTTAGATCTTCATCCTTATCATCATAAAAACTTTCCAGTTTAGCGGCCATCTTATTAACTAAGGTGGCCTGCTTATCCGAAATTTCAGCAATTAATTTTTCAAAATGAGCAAGGTGAGATTTCAAACCATAAAATTCCTTAGACATGTCATCAAGCTCTTTATTCATGTACTCCATAAAGCCTTTTTGTTCCTTGAGCTCGTTTCTAAAGAAATTATTATGCTCAAATTGTAAAGTCATAAAGCTTCTGAAATTGCTTCCAATTTCTTCTAACCTTTTAAGGTGAAGATCACCAAATCTAGGCAGGGCCATAAGGGCAACAAGCAACAAGAGGCGAGCGAAAAAGAGGCGAACGGAAAGAGGGCGAATAAAACAGCAAGGGTGAATTGGGGAGAGGAAAACGAGAGGCAAATGGCAAATAATGCAATGCAAAGGATAAGAGTTGTGATGGGTACTTGGTATGTCCTGACTTGGCGTAGATCTCCCCGGCAACGGTGCCAGAAATCCTTCTTGCTACCTCTTGAGCATGCGTTGGTTTTCCCTTGAAGAGGAAAGGGTGATGCAGCAAAGCAGCGTAAGTATTTCCCTCAGTTTTTGAGAACCAAGGTATCAATCCAGTAGGAGACCATGCGCGAGTCACCTCGTACCTCCACAAGCAAATAAGAACCTCGCAACCAACGCGATAAAGGGGTTGTCAATCCCTTCGCGGCCACTTGCAAGAGTGAGATCTGATAGAGATAATGATAATAAGATAAATATTTTGGTATTTTTATGTTATAGATTGAAAGTAAAGATTGCAAAATAAAATAGATTGGAAACTTGTATGATGGAAAATAGACCCGGGGGCCATAGGTTTCACTAGTGGCTTCTCTCAAGATAGCATAAGTATTATGGTGGGTGAACAAATTACTGTCGAGCAATTGATTGAAAAGCAAATAATTATGAGAATATCTAGGTATGATCATGTATATAGGCATCACGTCCGTGACAAGTAGACCGACTCCTGTCTGCATCTACTACTATTACTCCACACATCGACCGCTATCTAGCATGCATCTAGAGTATTAAGTTCATAAGAACGGAGTAACGCTTTAAGCAAGATGACATGAAGTAGAGGGATAAACTCATGCAATATGATATAAAGCCCATCTTTTTACCCTCGATGGCAACAATACAATACGTGTCGTTTCCCCTATTGTCACTGGGATCGAGCACCGCAAGATTGAACCCAAAGCTAAGCACTTCTCCCATTGCAAGAAAGATCAATATAGTAGGCCAAACCAAACTGATAATTCGAAGAGACTTGCAAAGATAACCAATCATACATAAAAGAATTCAGAGAAGACTCAAATATTGTTCATAGATAATCTTGATCATAAACCCACAATTCATCGGATCTTGAAAAACACACCGCAAAAGAAGATTACATCGAATAGATCTCCAAGAGAATCGAGGAGAACCTTGTATTGAGATCCAAAGAGAGAGAAGAAGCCATGTAGCTAATAACTATGGACCCGAAGGTCTGAGGTAAACTACTCACACATCATTGAAGGGGCCATGGAGTTGATGTAGAGGCCCTCCGTGATCAATGCCCCCTCCGAAGGAGCTCCGGAAAAGGCCCCAAGATGGGATCTCTTGGGTACAAAAGGTTGCAGCGGTGGAAATAGGGTTTCGTGGTGCTCCTGGATGTTTTCGGGGTATGTGAACATATATAGGAGGAAGAAGTAGGTCGGTTGAGCCATGAGGGGCCCACGAGGGGGGAGGGCGCGCCTAGGGGGGTAGGCGCGCCCCCTGCCTTGTGGCCACCTCATTGATTCCTTGACGTCCACTCCAAGTCCTCTGGATCACGTTTGTTCCAAAAATCACGCTCCCGAAGGTTTCATTCCGTTTGGACTCCGTTTGATATTCCTTTTTTGCGAAACACTGAAATAGGCAAAAAAACAGCAATTTGGGCTGGGCCTCCGGTTAATAGGTTAGTCCCAAAAATAATATAAAAGTGTATAAATAAGCCCTTAACATCCAAAACAAATAATATAATAGCATGGAACAATCAAAATTTATAGATACGTTGGAGACGTATCAGGACGAGGGAGAGTTTCATCAGCACGACAATGTGGTGACGGTGATGATGAAGTTACAGACACAGGGCTTTGCCTAAGCACTACGACAATATGTCCGAGGTGAAAATATGTGGAGGAGGGCACTGCACACGGCTAAGAAATCAACTTGTGTGTCTATGGGGTGCCCCCTTCCCCTTATATAAAGGAGTGGAGGGGGCTGGCCGACCTCATGGGGTGCGCCCCAAGGGGAGGGGGAAGCCTACTGATACGTCCATTTTGCATCATGCTTTTATATCGATATTTATTGCATTATGGGCTGTTATTACACATTATGTCACAATACTTATGCCTATTCTCTCTTATTTTACAAGGTTTACATAAAGAGGGAGAATGCCGACAGCTGGAATTCTGGGCTGGAAAGGAGCAAATATTAGAGACCTATTCTGCACAACTCCAAAAGTCCTGAAACTCCACGGAAGTTATTTTTGGAAATAATAATAAAAACTGAGCGAAGAAAATACCAGAGGGGGCCCACACCCTGGCCACGAGGGTGGGGGGCGCGCCCTACCCCCCTGGGCGCGCCCCCTGTCTCGTGGGCCCCCTGGTGGCCCTCCAGTGCCCATCTTCTGCTATATGAAGTCTTTTTTCTGAGAAAAAAATCAGAAGCAAGCTTTCGGGACGAGACTCCGCCGCCACGAGGAGGAACCTTGGCGGAACCAATCTAGGGCTCCGGCGGAGCTGTTCTGCCGGGGAAACTTCCCTCCCAGAGGAGGAAATCATCACCATCGTCATCACCAACGATCCTCTCATCGGGAGGGGGTCAATCTCCATCAACATCTTCACCAGCACCATCTCATCTCAAACCCTAGTTCATCTCTTGTATCCAATCTTTGTGTCCAAACCTTAGATTGGTACCTGTGGGTTGCTAGTAGTGTTGATTACTCCTTGTAGTTGATGCTAGTTGGTTTACTTGGTGGAAGATCATATGTTCATATCCATTATGCATATTAGTACCCCTCTAATTATGAACATGAATATGCTTTGTGAGTAGTTACGTTTGTTCCTGAGTACATGGGAGAAGTCTTGCTATTAGTAGTCATGTGAATTTGGTATTCGTTCGATATTTTGATGAGATGTATGTTGTCTCTCCTCTAGTGGTGTCATGTGAACGTCGACTACATGACACTTCACCATTGTTTGGGCCTAGAGGAAGGCATTGGGAAGTAATAAGTAGATGATGGGTAGCTAGAGTGATAGAAGCTTAAACCCTAGTTTATGCGTTGCTTCGTAAGGGGCTGATTTGGATCCATATGTTTCATGCTATGGTTAGGTTTACCTTAATACTTCTTTTGTAGTTGCGGATGCTTGCAATAGGAGTTAATCATAAGTGGGATGTTTGTCCAAGTAAGGACATCACCCAAGCACCGGTCCACCCACATATCAAATTATCAAAGTACCGAACGCGAATCATATGAACGTGATGAAAACTAGCTTGACGATAATTCCCATGTGTCCTCGGGAGCGCTTTCCTTCATATAAGAGTTTGTCCAGGCTTATCCTTTGCTAAAAAAAGGATTGGGCCATCTCGCTGCACCTTATTTACTTTTATTGCTTGCAACTCGTTACAAATTACCTTATCACAAAACTATCTGTTACCGATAATTTAAGTGCTTGCAGAGAATACCTTACTGAAAAGTGCTTATCATTTCCTTCTGCTCCTCATTGGGTTCGACACTCTTACTTATTGAAAAGCTACGATAGATCCCCTACACTTGTGGGTCATCACCTACTCCTACTAGGAGTAGGTTTCCCCTTTCCTAGTCCAACTAGGAGCGGAAGGAAAGGGAAGAGGGAGAGAAGGAAAGGGGGGTCGGCCCCCCTCCCAATACGGATTGGGCTTGGGGGGCGCGCCCCTCCTCTTGGCCGCCTCCTCCTCTCTTCCACTAAAGCCCATGAAGGCCCATTAACCCCTCGGGGGGTTTCGGTAACCCCCCGGTACTCCGAAAAAATGCCCGAACCTATCTGAAACCTTTCCGGTGTCCAAACATAACCTTCCAATATATCAATCTTTATGTTTCAACCATTTCGAGACTCCTCGTCATTTCCGTGATCACATCCGGGACTCCGACCAACCTTTGGTACATCAAATCACATAACTCACAATACATATCGTCATCAAACGTTAAGCGTGTGGACCCTACGGGTCCGAGAACTATGTAGACATGACCGAGACTCATCTCCGGTCAATAACCAATAGCGGAACCTGGATGCTCATATTGGTCCCTACATATTCTATGAAGATCGTTATCGGTCAAACCGCATAACAACATACGTCGTTCCCTTTGTCATCAGCATGTTACTTGCCCGAGATTCGATCGTCGGTATCATCATACCTAGTTTAATCTCGTTACCGGCAAGTCTCTTTACTCGTTCCATAATGCATCATCCCGTGACTAGTTCATTAGTCACATTGCTTGCAAGGCTCATAGTGATGTGCATTACCGAGAGGGCCCAGAGATACCTCTCCGATACACAGAGTGACAAATCCTAATCTCAATCTATGCCAACTCAACAAACACCATCGGAGACACCTATAGATCATCTTTGTAATCACCCAGTTACGTTGTGACGTTTGATAGCACACAAGGTGTTCCTCTGGTATTTGGGAGTTGCATAATCTCATAGTCTAAGGAACATGTAAAAGTCATGAAGAAAGCAATAACAATAAACTAAACGATCATAGTGCTAAGCTAACGGATGGGTCTTGTCCATCACATCATTCCCGTTCATCAAATGGCAACACATGTCTATGGCTAGGAAACTTAACCATCTTTGATTAACGAGCTAGTCAAGTAGAGGCATACTAGGGACACTTTGTTTGTCTATGTATTCACACATGTACTAAGTTTCCGTTTAATATAATTCTAGCATGAATAATAAACATTTATCATGATATAAGGAAATATAAATAACAACTTTATTATTGCCTCTAGGGCATATTTCCTTCAGTCTCCCACTTGCACTAGAGTTAATAATCTAGTTCACATCGTCATGTGATTTCACACCAATAGTTCACATCTTTATGTGATTAGTTCACATCTTCATGTGACTAATACCCAAAAGGTTTACTAGAGTCAATAATCTAATTCACATCGCTATGTGATTAACACCCAATGAGTGATCATGTTTTTCTTGTGAGAGAAGTTTAGTCTACGGGTCTGCAACATTCAGATCCGTATGTATTTGCAGATTTCTATGTCTACAATACTCTGCACGGAGCTACTCTAGATAATTGCTCCCACTTTCAATATTTATCTAGATCGAGACTTAGAGTCATCTAGATCGGTGTCAAAAGCTTGCATCGACGTAACTGTTTATGACGAACTCTTTTATCATCTCCATAACCAAGAAATATTTCCTTAGTCCTCTAAGGATAATTTTGGCTGTTGTCCAGTGATCTACTCCTAGATCACTATTGTACTCCCTTGCCAAAATTATGCTAAGGTATACAATAGGTCTGGTACACGACATAGCATACTTTATAGAACCTATGACTGAGACATAGGGAATGACTTTTCATTCTCTTTCTATTTTCTGCCATGGTCGGGTTTTGGGTCTTTACTCAACTTCACACCTTGCAATACAGGCAAGAACTCCTTCTTTGACTGTTCCATTTTGAACTAATTCAAAATCTTATCAAGGTGTGTACTCATTGAAAAATCTCATCAAGCGTCTTGATCTAGATCTTGATGCCCAATATGTAAGCAGCTTCATCAAGGTCTTTCTTTGACAAACTCCTTTCAAACACTCCTTTATGCTTTCTAGAAAATTCTACATCATTTCCGATCAACAATATGTTATTCACATATACTTATCAGAAAGGTTGTAGTGCTCCCACTCACTTTCTTGTAAATATAGGCTTCACCGCAAGTTTGTATAAAACTATACGTTTTGATCAACTCATCAAAGCGTATATTCCAACTCCAAGATGCTTGCACCAGTCCATAGATGGATCGCTGGAGCTTGCACATTTTGTTAGCACCTTTAGGATTGACAAAACCTTCTGGTTGTATCATATACAACTCTTCTTTAATAAATCCATTAAGGAATGCAGTCTTGACATCCATTTGTTAGATTTCATAAAATGTGGCAATTGCTAACATGATTCGGACAGACTTTAAGCATCGATACGAGTGAGAAAATCTCATCGTAGTCAACACCTTGAACTTGTTAAAAAAACCTTTTCGACAAGTCGAGCTTTGTAGATAGTAACACTACTATCAGTGTCCGTCTTCCTCTTGAAGATCGATTTATTCTCAATGGCTTGCCGATCATCGGGCAAGTCCACCAAAGTCCACACTTTGTTCTCATACATGGATTCTATCTCAGATTTCATGGCCGCTTCCTCATAGTTCGTAGGTTCATCATGGTCTAGTAACATGACTTCCAGAACAGGATTACCGTACCACTCTGGTGTGGATCATACTCTGGTTGACCTATGAGGTTCAGTAGTAACTTGATCTGAAGTTTCATGATCATCATCATTAACTTCCTCACTAATTGGTGTAGGCATCACTGGAACTGATTTCTATGATGAACCATTTTCCAAGTCGGGAGAAGGTACAATTACCTCATCAAGTTCTACTCTCCTCCCACTCACTTCTTTTGAGAGAAACTCCTTCTCTAGAAAGGATCCATTCTTAGCAACAAATATCTTGCCTTTGGATTTGTGATAGAAGGTGTACCCAACAGTTTCCTTTGGGTATCCTATGAAGACGCATTTCTCCGATTTGGGTTCGAGCTTATCAGGTTGAAGCTTTTTGACATAAGCATCGCAACCCCAAACTTTAAGAAACGACATCTTAGGTTTCTTGCTTAAACCATAGTTCATACGGTGTCATCTCAACGGATTTAGATGGTGTGCTATTTAATGTGAATGCGGCTGTCTCTAATGCATAACCCCCAAAATGATAGCGGTAAATCGGTAAGAGACATCATAGATGGCACCATATCTAATAAAGTATGGTTATGATGTTCGGACACACCATTACGCTGTGGTGTTCCAGGTGGCGTGAGTTGTGAAACTATTCCACATTGTTTTAAATGAAGACCAAACTCATAACTCGAATATTCACCTCCACGATCAGATTGTAGAAACTTAATTTTCTTGTTACGATGATTTTTCACTTCACTCTGAAATTCTTTGAACTTTTCAAATGTTTCAGACTTGTGTTTCATTAAGTAGATATACCTATATCTTCTCAAATCATCTGTGAAGGTCAGAAAATAACGATACCCGCCGCGAGCATCAACACTCATCGATCGCATACATCAGTATGTATTATTTCCAATAAGTCATTTTCTCACTCCATTGTTCCGGAGAACGGAGTCTTAGTCATCTTTCCCATGAGGCATGGTTCGCAAGCATCAAGTGATTCCAAAAGCCCATCAGCATGGAGTTTCTTCATGCGCTTTACACCAATATGACCTAAACGGCAGTGCCACAAATATGTTGCACTATCATTATCAACTTTGCATATTTTGGCATCAATATTATGAATATGTGTATCACTACAATCAAGATTCAGTAAACCATTCACCTTGGGTGTATGACCTCAGAAGGTATTATTCATGTAAACAGAATAACAATTATTCTTTGACTTAAATGATGAATAACCGTATTGCAATAAACATGATCCAATCATATTATGTTCAACGCAAACACCAAATAACATTTATTTTAGGTTCAACACTAATCCCGAAGGTAAAGGGAGTGTGCGATGGTGATCCTATCAACCTTGGAATCACTTCCAACACACATCGTCACCTTGCCCTCAACTAGTCTTTGTTCATTTTGTAACTCATGTTTCGAGTTACTAATCATAGCAAATGAACCAGTATCAAATACCTAGGGGCTACTATGAACACTAGTAAAGTATACATCAATGACATGTATATCATATATACTTTTGTTCACTTTGCCATCCTTCTTATCCGCCAAGTATTTGGGGCAGTTCCGCTTCTAGTGACCATTTCCTTCGCAGTAGAAGCACTCAGTTCTAGGCTTGGGTCTAGCTTTGGGCTTCTTCATGAGAGTGACAACTTGCTTGTCATTATTCTTGAAGTTCCCTTTCTTTCCCTTGCCCTTTTACTTGAAACTAGTGGTCCTGTCAACCATCAACATTTTATGCTTTTCTTGATTTATACCTTCGTCGATTTCAGCATCACGAAGAGCTCGGGAATCATTTTCGTCATCCCTTGCATATTGTAGTTCATCATGAAGTTCTAGTAACTTGGTGATAGTGACTAGAGAACTCTGTCAATCACTATTTTATCTAGAAGATTAACTCCCACTTGATTGAAGCGATTGTAGTACTCAAACAATCTAAGCACATGCTCACTGGTTGAGCTATTCTCCTCCATATTGTAGGCAAAGTACTTGTCAGTGGTCTCATACCTCTCGACTCGGGCATGAGTCTGAAATACCAATTTCAGCTCTTGGAACATCTTATATGCTCCGTGGCATTCAAAACGTTTTTGAAGTTCCGGTTCTAAGCCGTAAAGCATGACGCACTAAACTATCAAGTAGTTATCATACCGAGCTTGCCAAACATTCATAACGTCTGTATCTGCTCCTGCAATAGGTCCATCACCTAGCAGTGCAACAAGGACATAATTCTTCTGTGCAACAATGAGGATAATCCTTAGATCACGGACCTAGTCTGCATCATTGCTACTACATATTTCAACATAGTTTTTCTCTAGGAACATATCAAAAATAAACGGGGAGCTACATCGCGAGCTATTGATCTACAACATAGTTATGCAAATACTATCAGGACTAAGTTCATGATAAATTAAAGTTCAATTAATCATATTACTTAAGAACTCCCACTTAGATAGACATACCTCTAGTCGTGTAAATGATCACGTGATCCCAATCAACTAAACCATGTTCGATCATCACGTGAGATGGAGTAGCTTTCAATGGTGAACATAACTATATGTTGATCATATCTACTATATTATTCACGTTCGACCTTTCGGCCTCAGTGTTCCGAGGCCATATCTGATATGCTAGGCTCGTCAAGTTTAACCCGAGTATTCTGAATGTGCAAAACTGGCTTGCACCCATTGTATGTGAATGTAGAGCTTATCACACCCGATCATCACGTGGTGTCTCAACACGAAGAACTATCGCAACGGTGCATAGTCGGGAAGAACACTTATACCTTGAAATTTTAGTAAGGGATCATCTCATAATGCCACCATCGTACTAAGCAAAATAATATGCATAAAAGATAAACATCACATGCAATCGAAATATGTGACATGATATGGCCATCATCATCTTGTGCCTTTGATCTACATCTCAAAAGTACCATCATGATCTCTATCGTCACCGGCATGACACCATGATCTCCATCATCTTGATCTTTATCAACGTGTCGTCACATGGTCGTCTCGCCAACTATTGCTTTTACAACTATTGCTATCACATAGCGATAAAGTAAAGCAATTATATGGCGCTTGCATCTTATGCGATAAAGAGATAACCATAAGGCTCCTGCCAGTTGCCGATAACTTTAACAAAACATGATCATCTCATACAACAATTTATATCTCATCACATCTTGACCATACCACATCACAACATACCCTGCAAAAACAAGTTAGACATCCTCTACTTTGTTGTTACAAGTTTTACGTGGCTGCTACGGACCTTTAGCAAGAACCCTTCTTACCTACGCATCAGACCCACAATGTGGTATAGTGATTTCTTTTTGATCTTCAGAAAGAACCATGTTCATTGAATCCGATTCAACTAAAGTTGGAGAAACTGACACCCGTCAGCCACCTGTGTGCAAAGCATGTCGATAGAACCCGTCACATGAACGCGGTCATGTAATGTCGGTCCGGGCCGCTTCATCCAACAATACTGCCGAATCAAGAAACAACTAGTGATGACAAGCAATATGTATATACCGACGCCCACAACTCCTTTGTGTTCTACTCATGCAAATAACATCTACGCATAGACCTGGCTCGGATGCCACTATTGGGGAACGCAGTATTTCAAAAAAAATTCCTACGATCACGCAAGATCTATCTAGGAGATGCATAGAATCGAGAGGGGAGAGTATGTCTACGTACCCTCGTAGACCGAAAGCGGAAGAGTTAAGTAACGCAGTTGATGTAGTCGAACGTCTTCGTGATCCAACCGATCAAGTACCGAACGCACGGCACCTCCGCGATCTGCACACGTTCAGCTCGGTGACGTCCCTTGAACTCTAGATCTAGCTGAGGTCGAGGGAGAGTTTTGTCAGCACGACGGTGTGGTGACGGTGATGATGAAGTTACTGACGTAGGGCTTCGCCTAAGCACTACGACAATATGACCGGGGTGGAAATCTGTGGAGGGGGGCACCGCACACGGCTAAGAAATCAACTTGTGTGTCTATGGGGTGCCCCCTCCCCCGTATATAAAGGAGCGGAGGAGGGGGCCGGCCGGCCTCATGGGGTGCGCCCCAAGGGGGGGAATCCTACTCCTACTAGGAGTAGGTTTCCCCCTTTCCTAGTCCAACTAGGAGGGGAAGGAAAGGGAAGAGGGAGAAAAGGAAAGGGGGGCGCCCCCCTCCTCTTGGCCGCATCCTCCTCTCTTCCACTAAAGCCCATGAAGGCCCATTAACCCCCCCCCGGGGGGGGGGGGGGTTCCGGTACCCCCCGGTACTCCGGAAAATGCCCGAACCTATCTGAAACCTTTTCGGTGTCCAAACATAACCTTCCAATATATCAATCTTTATGTCTCGACCATTTCGAGACTCCTCGTCATTTCCGTGATCACATCTGGGACTCCGAACAACCTTCGGCACATCAAATCACATAACTCACAATACATATCGTCATCAAACGTTAAGCGTGCGGATCCTACGGGTTCGAGAACTATGTAGACATGACTGAGACTCATCTCCGGTCAATAACCAACAGCGGAACCTGGATGCTCATATTGGTTCCTACATATTCTACGAAGATCTTTATCGGTCAAACCGCATAACAACATATGTTGTTCCCTTTGGCATCTGTATGTTACTTGCCCGAGACTCGATCGTCGGTATCATCATACCTAGTTCAATATCATTACCGACAAGTCTCTTTACTTGTTCCGTAATGCATCATCATGTGACTAACTCATTACTCACATTGCTTGCAAGGCTCATAGTGATGTGCATTACCGAAAGAGCCCAGAGATACCTCTCCGATACACGAAGTGACAAATCCTAATCTCGATCTATGCCAACTCAACAAACACCATCGGAGACACCTGTAGAGCATCTTTATAATCACCCAATTACGTTGTGACGTTTGATAGCACACAAGGTGTTCCTCCAGTATTCAGGAGTTGCATAATCTCATAGTGTGAGGAACATGTATAAGTCATGAAGAAAGCAATAGTAATAAACTAAACGATCATAGTGCTAAGCTAACGGTGAAGGAAATATGCCCTAGAGGCAATAATAAAGTATTTATTTATATTTCCTTATATCATGATAAATGTTTATTATTCATGCTAGAATTGTATTGACCGGAAACTTAGTACATGTGTGAATACATAAACAAACAGAGTGTCACTAGTTTGCCTCTACTTGACTAGCTCGTTGAATCAATGATGATTATGTTTCCTAATCATAGACATGAGTTTTCATTTGATTAATGGGATCACATCATTAGAGAATGATGTGATTGACTTGACCCATCCGTTAGCTTAGCACGATGATCGTTTAGTTTGTTGCTATTGCTTTCTCCATAACTATACATGTTCCTATGACTATGAGATCATGCAACTTCTGAATACCGGAGGAACACTTTGTGTTCTACCAAACATCACAACGTAACTGAGTGGTTATAAAGGTGCTCTACAGGTGTCACCGATGGTGTTTGTTGAGTTGGCATGGATCAAGATTAGGATTTGTCACTCCGATTGTTGGAGAGGTATCTCTGGGCCCTCTCGGTAATGTACATCACAATAAGCCTTGCAAGCAATGTATCTAATGAGTTATTTATGGGATGTAGCATCACGGAACGAGTAAAGAGACCTGCCAGCAATGAGATTGAACTAGGTATTGAGATACCGACGATCGAATCTCGAGCAAGTAACATGCAGATGACAAAGGGAACAACGTATACCATTATGTGGTTTGACCGATAAAGATATTCGTAGAATATGTAGGAGCCAATATGAGCATCTAGGTTCCGCTATTGGTTATTGACCGAAGACATGTCTCGGTCATATCTACATAGTTCTCGAACTCGTAGGGTCCGCACGCTTAACGTTCGGTGACGATCGGTAATATGAGTTTATGTGTTTTGATGTACCGAAGTTAGTTCAGAGTCCCAGATATGATCACGGACATGACGAGGAGTCTCGAAATGGTCGAGACATAGAGATCGATATATTGGATGACTATGTTTGGACTTCGGAAGGGTTCCGGGCAAGTTCGGACAAATACCGGAGTATCGGGGGGTTACCGAAACCCCTCGGGGAGTGTAATGGGCTTATTGGGCGTTAGTGGAGAAGAGGAGGGGAAGCCAGGGCAGGCCGCGCGCCCCCTCCCCCTCTAGTCCGAATTGGACAAGGAGGGGGGGCGGCGCCTCCCTTTCCTTCCCCCTCTCTCCTCCTTCCCTCTCTCCTACTCCTACTCTTGGAGTCCTACTCCCGGTGGGAGTAGGACTCCCCTTGGGGTGCGCCTAGGAGGGCTGGCCTCTCCCCCTCCTCCACTCCTTTATATACGGAGGAGGGGGGCATCCCATAGACACACAAGTTGATCATTGATCTTTTAGCAGTGTGCGGTGCCCCCTCCACCATAATACACCTCGGTTATATCATAGTGGTGCTTAGGCGAAGCCCTGTTCTGGTAGCATCATCATCACCGTCATCACGCCGTCGTGCTAACAAAACTCTCCCTCGATGCTCTACTGGACCGTGAGTTCGCGGGACGTCACCGAGCTGAACGTGTGCAGATTGCGGAGGTGTCATACCTTTGGTGCTAGATCGGTCGATCGTGAATACGTACGGCTGCATCAAACATGTTGTCATAACGCTTCCGCTTACGGTCTACGACGGTACGTAGACGACATTCTCCCCTCTCGTTGCTATGCATCACCAGGATCTTGCGCATGCGTAGGATTTTTTTTTTAAATTACCGCGTTACCCAACAAACGGATGGGTCTTGTCCATCACATAATTCTCTAATGATGTGATCCCATTCATCAAATAACAAGACATGTCTATGGCTAGGAAAGTTAACCATCTTTGATTAACGAGCTAGTCAAGTAGAGGCATACTAGGGACACTTTGTTTGTCTATGTATTCACACATGTACTAAGTTTCCGGTTAATACAATTCTAGCATGAATAATAAACATTTATCATGATATAAGGAAATATAAATAACAACTTTATTATTGCCTCTAGGGCATATTTCCTTCATAGGATTCCCCCTTCTTTCCCTCCCCCCCTTCTTTCCTTCCCCCTCCGACATATATGGCAGGGGTGCGGCTTGGATTCGGTCCTACTTGGGGCGCCTCCTGGCCTCTCCCCTCCCTCTCCCACCTATATATATGAGGGGGGCGCCTAGCACACACCAGATCAATTGCTAGCCATGTGCGGCGCCCCTCCATCGTTTACACCCCCGGTCATATTGTCGTAGTGCTTAGGTGAAGCCGTGCGGAGATCACTTCACCATCACCGTCATCATGCCGTCGTGCTAACGGAACTCATCTACTACCTCGACGTCTTGCTGGATCAAGAAGGCGAGGGATGTCACCGAGCTGAACATATGCAGAACACGGAGGTGTCGTGCATTCGGTACTTGATCGGTTGACGTGAGAAGAAGTTCGACTATATTAACCGCATTGTGAAACACTTCCACTTACGGTCTACGAGGGTACGTAGACACACTATTCCCCTCGTTGCTATACATCTCCATGGACAGATCATTATGTGTGCATAGAATTTTTTTTTGTTTTCCATGCAACAATTCCCAACAACATGAAAACAAACAAATGGCTAGAAGCTTCACCAAACTGTGGTGGAATAGCTTTCGTAAACAGAATGTTACATGCTACATGGACCGACCCATTTTCTAGGGACGCTAGGGGGGTGCGCCAGCTACCAAATAGCCTTCACCTGGTGCCTTGAGCGTCGAATTGGAATCGGCGTCGAAATTTCTATTGTTAGGTTATGTGAGCTCGAGCCTCTTTGAATAACACACCTATGGGCATATCTGGTATGACAATCTCATGGGCTCTATACGTTATCTATGTGGTCTTGGAAGTAGCAGCTACGAGTTAACTGTAGCATGAATATCCAAAATGAGGATCTAAAAAAAAGAATATCCAAAATGCTAACCCTTCTCATTAGCTAGTTATTTCTTGGCTTTTGTTACTTTTATTCTACTATTTTCTTGTTCAAGACTATTAGAGCATCTCTAGCAGACCCGTAAAATCCTAACCCGCATAAGTGTTTTGCAGTTCGCGGAAAAGTGCATATGCAGACCGTCGCGGGTGAGATCAGACTCATACCCTATATAATCAACTCGTAAAAAAAATATTCTCTAAATATACTTCTTTCTCTTCCTCTTCTCATAATAATTAGAAAGACACGGCCAAAGCTAAGGCCGGTGGACGAACGGGCGAGAGAGACGCGGGACGACCATGACGCGCGGGCGGCGGCCGGGCGCGCGCGGCCGGACTCAGCATCGATTCATAGCTAGCTAGCTACAGCCACGCTAGCTAGCTAGCTAGCTAGCTCGAATCGATTCAGCTAGCGCGGCCGTCTAGGTAGCTTGCTCGCATCCACGCGGGCGGACGTGCACGGCGGCCGGGTGGCCGGGTGGTGCGGCCGGGCGAGCTTCATGGCATTGGTGGGAGTAAAGATTTTTCAACCGCCAACATTGACCGGTATGCAGGGTTCTGATAAAGTTGCTCTCAAAACTGTAGATATGAGGGTTTTGGTCTCGTGTTTACAGGGCCCTTTAATTTTTTTTAAGGGTCGGACGATTTTAAAGAGTCTGTTCGGACTCATTTTTTTGACTGGAATTGCAAAAAACGGTTATTTTACGGGTTTGGCCACTTATACGGGGACTACTACAGATGCTCTTAGAAGAAATTTAATAGATTCTTCCTAAATATGCAATACATGTTGTCTAAAAATAAATTACAACCGACCCAAAAAGGGTGCACCCAGTAAAAAATAGTAGATCGTTGTACAAAAGCGAATGAACCAGCGTTCAAAAATATGGTGTAAATTACTATATTTTTTCTGAAAGTGCATTACACACTAGAGTTGAATTGCAGTAGATAGTTGCACACAGATAAATAGAAAAAGAGTCATCAAAGTATTTTTTAAATCAAGTTGAAATAAAGACACGGATTTGATTTGTCATTTGTAGAAGCGACTTTTTGATTTTAAAAGTAGGGTAAAATTATTTAAACTTCAGAAGCTAGCTCTTTCCACTCGCTAAAACTCTCCATTTTAGGGGGATTCTCTATTTTAAGAGCTACCATATTTTGCTTGTTACTCCCACCATAGCCCTAAAACTTTTCTGCCTCCCTCACTGCCTCTATCCCTCTTTCTCTCTCTCATGAAAGAAACAAAAGAACAAAATAATGGTTCTATCCCTTTGGCTCCACACTGACATATACATATCGCACCGTGGAATCCAAAAACTCCGAGAATGCCTTCACCCTTGTTACACCCTTAAAAGTTCTCTCCTATGTTATACTCGCTCATAACCAATTCAATTGAAACGACTCTTCTATGTGGAATCAGGGAATAACTCGCAGGTACGTCGCAATACCATCACAAAGGGCAAGCGGTCGCCCCCCTGAGTTTGACACTCTTACATCGAAAACTAGCTACTATTAACCCTATGCATTGTAAGACATCACTTAATTCCCAATTGCACCCCTAGATTTGGCAAGGAAATAGGGGTGGATTGGATCCCCGAAATTGGTAGGTGGATGACAGCATGGTTGGGTAAAAGTATCAGGTGTACCAAGGCATTTGGTGCTACTGATGGACCTAATTTAAATTATTCATTTTTTGAATGTTCAAATAATTTTTTTGTGTTATAGTGGCAATAAAAATCAGGTGTGGTAAATTTTTTATAGCGTAATGGCAAAAACATGATGCACTTCGTGTACAAACTGAACACTCCCCGATGAAGCATCAGGGTTTCAAACATAAACAGCCGCCTACCATACATAACTCATTTTTTCTACATCATTTGAACTTCGAACGTTGTCTATGCTTAATACACACCATTGGATGTCTCATGCTGAAATTTGGTCATTTCTTGAGTCATCAATACAGTGGATGGTCATTCTTGCTCGTCACTGCAGTGTTTTTTTTAGCAACAAATTAGGCTTTATTCAAACATTGGTATTGCTACCGGTATCACAGAAGTATCATGTGGTTGCCCCAATCAAATATGGCGGCCATGATCTAACTTTACAGCATGCCTAGCTAGTTTATGAGGCTCGAAATTCGAGGCTCTAGATTCAAACTTAAAACAGCAAGAAATAAAAGAAGATTGCCATGAAATAATCTCTTTTACAACTGCACCATAGTTTCCACCTGACTTCTCTTTGATATGCTTCACCACCTCTTAACAGTCAGACGCAATCACGAGGTTCTGGAGCCCCAGGTCTTCCGCTAGCGATAATCCTTCTCTGCACGCCAAAGCTTCCAAAGTAGGCGGGTCAACTAGCCCTCTAGTAACAAGCACCGAGGACCCCAGGTATTGTCCGTTATTGTTCCTGCACACTGCAGAAGCTACACCAACTCCACGGAAAACAGCAGCGTCAACATTGATCTTAGCAGAATCACCAGTGGCCGGAATCCATTTCCTTGGTGCAGCAGTAACTGGGATGTTCATACGGGACGGTATTGGATTCTTTTCCACATCCAACTCTGATAAGAAATGAGTGATGAACATGTAAGTGGATAAAGGGCTTTGATGTGACCCTTCATGGATCAGCTTCCGCCTCGCCCACCATATGGCCCATAGGGTAACTGCTACCTTGGTGAACTTGTCATGTGGAAGTTGTTCGATCATAGTAAATAACCACTTCTTTGCATCATTTTCAGTGTTACTCCGCAGATCATCAATTAGCTCCTGATCCACCAATGACCAAACACACCGAGCAGTAGTACAAATCAAACTATGCTTCCAAGAGTCCGGAGTTCCACAAATGGCACACGAGCTGCTTGTGGTCATGTTCCGATGCATTCTGACATCTTCCATTGGGATAGATTGACGTGCAAGTCTCCACAAAAAAACCCTGATTTTAGCAGGGACCGTAGTTTTCCATAGCCACTTCCAATCCGACTTCTCCTCTTGGCGATTAGACGCACCTGGGCGTGACTGCAGTGGTGGGTACCATTCCTCACCGCTACTAATTTGGGCCCAACTATAAGCCTTTTTCTTCTAGTGGTAAAGGTCTTTAGTGTCAAATTTGTGGAGTCATCAATGACTGGCTGTTATAGATGGATGGCCAATTACGTAAAATAATTGTAGATTCTTATGCTTTTTGGGACAAGAATTGGTGTTAAAACATTACAAAATTCCATGTAATCTTGACATGATATTAAGAAAGTTATAAAAATATAATAACAATTTAGATGAACAAAACTCATACATATGGTACGAATACGCCGAGTTGATCGACACTTACCTATATTCTAAGCAATAGTACATTTGCACATAGATGCTTTGTCTCCAACATATCTATAATTTTTGTATAATTAATGTTGCATCGCTATCAATTACATACACTTCAGGCATACCTTTTATTGATTTTTGTTGGACTAAAATATTAATCTAGTATCTGGTGCCAGCTCCAATTACAATTCTTGGTGCTTTAGCATTCCAGAAAAACACCACAGAAAAAGTCCGAGAAAAAATATATCAGAAAAATGGGTTCCAGAAGTTTCCTGCCAGGAGAAGACCAACAGGGCTAGGCCCGCCTACCTCCGATGGGGTGATACGTCTCCAATGTATCTATAATTTTTGATTGCTCCATGCTATATTATCTACTATTTTGGACTATATTGGGCTTTATTTTTCACTTTTATATTATTTTTGGGACTAACCTATTAACCGGAGGCCCAGCCCAGAATTGTTGTTTTTTGCCTATTTCAGTGTTTCGGATAAACAGAATATCAAACGGAGTCCAAACGGAATAAAATCTTCGGGAACGTGATTTTCTCACCGAACGTGATCCAGGAGACTTGGACCCTACTCCAGGGGATCAAAGAGGAGGCCACGAGGGTGGGGGCGCCCCCCCTAGGGCGCGCCCCCTGCCTTGTGGGCCCCTCGGTGCTCCACCGACGTAATCCTTCCTCCTATATATACACACGTATCCCCAAACGATCAGAACATGAGCCAAAAACCTAATTCCACCGCCACAACTTTCTGTATCCACGAGATCCCATCTTGGGGCCTGTTCCGGAGCTCTGCCGGAAGAGGGCCGTCATCACGGAGGGCTTCTACATCATCCTAGCCTCTCCGATGAAGTGTGAGTAGTTTACCTCAGACCTTCGGTTCCATAGTTAGTAGCTAGATGGCTTCTTCTCTCTCTTTGAATCTCAATACAAAGTTCTTCCCCTCTCTTGTGGAGATCTATTCGATGTAATCTTCTTTTTGCGGTGTGTTTGTTGAGACCGATGAATTTTGGGTTTATGATCAAGTCTATATATGAATAATATTTGAATCTTCTCTGAATTCTTTTATGTATGATTGGTTATCTTTGCAAGTCTCTTCGAATTATCCGTTTGGTTTGGCCAACTAGATTGGTAGTTCTTGCCATGGGAGAAGTGCTTAGCTTTGGATTCGATCTTGCGGTGTCCTTACCCAGTGACAGAAGGGGCAGCAAGGCACGTATTGCATCATTGCCATCGAGGATAACAAGATGGGGTTTATTTCATATTGCATGAATTTATCTCTCTACATCATGTCATCTTGCTTAAGGCGTTACTCTGTTTTTAACTTAATACTCTAGATGCATGCTGGATAGCGGTTGATGAGTGGAGTAATAGTAGTAGATGCAGAATCGTTTCGATCTACTTGTCACGGACGTGATGCCTATATACATGATCATACCTAGATATTCTCATAACTATGCTCAGTTCTGTCAATTGCTCAACAGTAATTTGTTCACCCACCGTAGAATACTTATGCTCTTGAGAGAAGCCACTAGAGAAACCTATGGCCCCGGGTCTATTCTCATCATATCAATCTCCATCACTTTAATCTTGCTTTGCTTTTTTACTTTGCTTTTACTTTTTACTTTGCATCTTTATACCAAAAATATTATATCTATCAGATCTCACTCTCGTAAGTGACCGTGAAGGGATTGACAACCCCTAATCGCGTTGGTTGCGAGTGGCTATCGCTTTGTGCAGGTACGAGGGACTTGAGCGTGGCCTCCTACTGGATTGATACCTTGGTTCTCAAAAACTGAGGGAAATAGTTAGGCTACTCTGCTGCATCACCCCTTCCTCTTCGGGAAAACCAACGCAAGCTCAAGACGTAGCAAGAAGGATTTCTGGTGCCGTTGCCGGGGAGTCTGCGCAAAAAGTCAACATACCAAGTACCCATCACAATCCCTATCTCTTGCATTACATTATTTTCCATTTGCCTCTCGTTTTCCTCTCCCCCCAATTCACCCTTGCCATTTTATTCGCCCTCTCTCTCTCTATCCTCCCTCTCTATTTGCCTCTTGTTTGCTCGCGTGCTAGTTTGTTTGCTTCTCGTCATGGCAAGTCCTCTTTCTGCTCCTATGTCTCCCGAGTTTGAAGTCCTTCACTTCAAACAAAAGCAAGGAGAAAACTTAAAGGATGCTTGGTTTAGAATGATGGAATCTTATCGTAAATGCACCCTAGAAGTAAATTTCAGAATTTTGCTTCACAACTTTTATGTTGGGCTTAATACGTCTCATAGACAACTTTTGGATTGTGTTGCCAAAGGCAATTTTATTGAAATTGATCCCAGTATCGCTCATGAAATTATAGAAGGTATAGTAGGAACTTTACCTCAACAAAAGGGGCCCCATCATACCCAAGAGAAAACGCAAGTTTTTGAGAAAATTTGCGAAGTAACTAAGATTTTACAGAAATCTCTTGAACCTCTTAAGAGCGTTAGCGTAAATCTTCACCGCATGAATATGTTGATTACTCTTTGCAATAAGAGGTTGGATTCTTTAGATCTCAAGATCTCTGAATATGAAGGGAAACGTAAGGAACCTCCCGGATTCGAGCATAACATCGCTAAAAGAATTAAGAATCAAGATGGCAATACCTAGATCTATCTTCGCTTTTATGCCTAGCTAGGGGCGTTAAACGATAGCGCTTGTTGGGAGGCAACCCAATTTTATTTTTATTCCTTAATTTTTGCTCCTGTTTAGTAATAAATAAATTATCTAGCCTCTGTTTTGGTTGTGTTTTTTGTGTTTAATTAGTGTTTGTGCCAAGTAGAACCGTTGGGAAGACTTGGAGAAAGTCTTGTTGAACTTGCTGTAAAAAACAGAAACTTTAGCGCTCACGAGAACTGCTGTAATTTTTATTTGAAGAGTTATATTTAGTTAATTATTTTTGCATATGATTAATAGATAAATTCCTCACGTCCAGCAATTTATTTTAGAATTTTTCGGGTTCCATATCTTGCGCTAGCTACAGATTACTACAGACTGTTCTGTTTTTGACAGATTCTGTTTTTCGTGTGTTGTTTGCTTATTTTGATGAATCTATGGCTAGTAAAATAGTTTATAATCCATAGAGAAGTTGTAACAGTAGGTTTAACACCAATATAAATAAATAATGAGTTCATTACATTACCTTGAAGTGGTCTTTTGTTTTCTTTCGCTAACGGAGCTCACGAGTTTTCTATTTTGAGTTTTGTGTTGTGAAGTTTTCAAGTTTTGGGTGAATTCTTTTGATGGATCATGGAACAAGGAGTGGCAAGAGCCTAAGCTTGGGGATGTCCATGTCACCCCCAAGATAATACAAGGACACCAAAAAGTCAAAGCTTGGGGATGCCCCGGAAGGCATCCCCTCTTTCGTCCACTTCCATTGGTAATTTACTTGGAGCTATATTTTTATTCACCAACATGATATGTGTTTTGCTTGGAGCGTCTTGTATTATTTGTGTATTTGTGTCTTAGTATACCACAATAATCCTTGCTATACACACCTTTTTAGAGAGCCCTACATGAATTAAAATTTGATAGAATACTCTATGTGCTTCACTTATATCTTTTGAGCTAAGTAGTTTTGCTCTATGTGCTTCACTTATATCTTTTGAGCTAAGTAGTTTTGCTCTATGTGCTTCACTTATATCTTTTGAGATAGTTAATTTTGCTCTATGTGCTTCACTTAGATCTTTTAGAGCACGGTGGTGGATTTGTTTTAAAGAAACTATTGATCTCTCATGCTTCACTTAAATTATTTTGAGAGTCTCTTAATAGCATGGTAATTTGCTTAATAATAATATGCTTGGTATTCAAGATTTGTGAAAAATTCTTTTGAGTGTGTTGAATACTAAGAAAAGATTGGAACATGATAATTTTTTTGAGATATGGAGGTGATAATATTAAAGTCATGCTAGTTGAGTAGTTGTGAATTTAAAGAATACTTGTGTTAAAGTTTGTGATTCCCGTAGCATGCACGTATGGTGAACCGTTATGTGATGAAGTCGGAGCATGATTTATTTATTGATTGTCTTCCTTATGAGTGGCGGTCGGGGATGAGCGATGGTCTTTTCCTATCAATCCATCCCCCTAGGAGCATGCACGTAATACTTTGCTTTGATAACTTCTAGATTTTTGCAATAAGTATATGAGTTCTTTATGACTAATGTTGAGTCCATGGATTATACGCACTCTCACCCTTCCACCTTTGCTAGCCTCTCTAATACCGCGCACCTTTCGCCGGTATCATACACCTACCATATACCTTCCTCAAAACAGCCACCATACCTACCTATTATGGCATTTCCATAGCCATTCCGAGATATATTGCCATGCAACTTTCCACCATCTAGTTCATCATGACATATTCATCATTGTCATATTGCTTAGCATGATCATGTAGTTGACATAGTATTTGTGGCAAAGCCACCGTTCATAATTTTTTCATACTTGTCACTCTTGATTCATTGCATATCCCGGTACACTGCCGGAGGCATCCATATAGAGTCATACTTTGTTTTAGAATCGAGTTGTAATCATTGAGTTGTAAATAAATAAAAATGTGATGATCATCATTCAATAGAGCATTGTCCCAAAAAAAAGAGAAAGGCCAAAGAAAAAAAAGAAGGCCAAAAAAAGAATAAAAAGGGGCAATGCTACTATCCTTTTTTCCACACTTGTGCTTCAAAGTAGCACCATGATATAGCGAGTCTCATATATTGTGCTTCAAAGTAGCACCATGTTCTTCATATAGAGAGTCTCATATGTTGTCACTTTCATATACTAGTGAGAATTTTTCATTATAGAACTTGGCTTGTATATTCCAATGATGGGCTTCCTCAAAATTTCCCTAGGTCTTCGTGAGCAAGCAAGTTGGATGCACACCCACTTAGTTTCTTTTGTTGAGCTTTCATACATTTATAGCTCTAGTGCACCTGTTGCATGGCAATCCCTACTCACTCACATTGATATCTATTGATGGGCATCTCCATAGCCCATTGATACGCCTAGTTGATGTGAGACTATCTTCCCCTCCTTTTTCTCTTCTCCACAACCACCATTCTATTCCACCTATAGTGCTATATCCATGGCTCATGCTCATGTATTGCGTGAAGATTGAAAAAGTTTTGAAAAAGTTAGAGTATGAAACAATTTCTTGGCTTGTCATCGGGGTTGTGCATGATTTAAATACTTTGTGTGGTGAAGATGGAGCATATCCAGACTATATGATTTTGTAGGGATAACTTTCTTTGGCCATGTTATTTTGAGAAGACATAATTGCTTTGTTAGTATGCTTGAAGTATTATTATTTTTTGTGTCAATATAAACTTTTGTCTTGAATCTTTCTAATCTGAATATTCATACCACAATTAAGAATATTTGCATTGAAATTATGCCAAGTAGCACTCCACATCAAAAATTCTCTTTTTATCATTTACCTACTCGAGGACGAGCAGGAATTAAGCTTGGGGATGCCTAATACATCTCCAACGTATCTATAATTTTTGATTGCTCCATGCTATATTATGTACTGTTTTGGACTATATTGGGCTTTATTTTCCACTTTTATATTATTTTTGGGACTAACCTATTAACCGGAGGCCCAGCCCAGAATTGCTGTTTTTTGCCTATTTCAGTGTTTCGGATAAACAGAATATCAAACGGAGTCCAAACAGAATAAAATCTTCAGGAACGTGATTTTCTCACCGAACGTGATCCACGAGACTTGGACCCTACTCCAGGGGATCAAAGAGTAGACTTGGACCCTACTCCACGAGGCCCCTTGGTGCTCCACCAACGTACTCCTTCCTCCTATATATACGCACGTACCCCCAAATGATCAGAATAGGAGCCAAAAACCTAATTCCACCGCCGCAACTTTCTGTATCCACGAGATCCCATCTTGGGGCCTGTTCCGGAGCTCCGCCGGAAGAGGGTCGTCATCACGGAGGGCTTCTACATCATCCTAGCATCTCCGATGAAGTGTGAGTAGTTTACCTCAGACCTTCGGGTCCATAGTTAGTAGCTAGATGGCTTCTTCTCTCTCTTTGAATCTCAATACAAAGTTCTCCCCCTCTCTTGTGGAGATATATTCGATGTAATCTTCTTTTTGCGGTGTGTTTGTTGAGACCGATGAATTGTGGGTTTATGATCAAGTCTATCTATGAATAATATTTGAATCTTCTCTGAATTCTTTTATGTATGATTGGTTATCTTTGCAAGTCTCTTCGAATTATCCGTTTGGTTTGGTCAACTAGATTGGTAGTTCTTGCCATGGGAGAAGTGCTTAGCTTCGGGTTCGATCTTGCGGTGTCCTTACCTAGTGACAGAAGGGGCAGCAAGGCACATATTGCATCGTTGCCATCGAGGATAACAAGATGGGGTTTATTTCATATTGCATGAATTTATCTCTCTACATCATGTCATCTTGCTTAAGGCGTTACTCTGTTTTTAACTTAATACTCTAGATGCATGCTGGATAGCGGTCGATGAGTGGAGTAATAGTAGTAGATGCAGAATCGTTTCGATCTACTTGTCATGGACGTGATTCCTATATACATGATCATGCCTAGATATTCTCATAACTATGCTCAATTCTGTCAATTGCTCAACAGTAATTTGTTCACCCACTGTAGAATACTTATGCTCTTGAGAGAAGCCACTAGTGAAACCTATGGCCCCGGGGTCTATTCTCATCATATCAATCTCCATCACTTTAATCTTGCTTTGCTTTTTTACTTTGTTTTTACTTTTTACTTTGCATCTTTATACCAAAAATATTATATCTATCAGATCTCACTCTCGTAAGTGATCGTGAAGGTATTGACAACCCCTAATCGCGTTGGTTGCGAGTAGCTATCGCTTTGTGCAGGTATGAGGGACTTGAGCGTGGCCTCCTACTGGATTGATACCTTGGTTCTCAAAAACTGAGGGAAATACTTACGCTACTCTGCTGCATCACCCCTTCCTCTTCGGGGAAACCAACGCAAGCTCAAGACGTAGCATGGGGCCCACATGGAGTAGGCGCCACATGTAGAAGCCCACCTTATAGGGGTGCCTGTGGCCTATGGGCACTCCCGTGGGTGCATCCGATTCCCAATGACCTATGTACTTCTCAAAACCCCCAAACCTAATTATCGTGCATTTTTCGCCATCGCCGCGACATCGCATTTGCAAGGCAATATTTGTTTTCAGCCTTGGCCTGGAACTCAGCCATAGGGGGAATACATCTTCATCATCACCAACCTCAATCCTCGCACTCCAAGATAAGTTGTGAGTAGTGCATCCTGCTACCTCTTGAGCTTGTGTTGGTTTTTCCCTTGAAGAGGAAAGGGTGTTGCGGCAAAGTAGAGTAAGTATTTCCCTTAGTTTTGAGAACCAAGGTATCAATCCAGTAGGAGACAACACACAAGCCACCAAATACGTGCACAAACAAAGACCAACTTACACCCAACATGATAAAGGGATTGTCAATCCCTTCACGGTTATTTGCAAAGTGAGATCTGATATAGATGGATAAACGGTAAAGTAATATTTTTGGTTTATGAAACGGAAAATAAAATATTGCAAAGAAAGTAAATAGGAAACTAAAATTGTAGATCAGAAACTTATATGATGGAAAATAGAAGATTATATGATGGAAAATAGACCTGGGGGCCATAGTTTTCACTAGAGGCTTCTCTCAAGATAGAAAATATTACGGTGGGTGAACAAATTACTGCCAAGCAATTGATAGAAAAGAGCAAAGTTATGATGATATTTAAGACAATGATCATGAATATAGGCATCACGTCCGTGTCAAGTAGACCGAAATGATTCTGCATCTACTACTATTGCTCCACACATCGACCTCTATCCAGCATGCATCTAGAGTATTAAGTTCATAAAGAACGGAGAAACGCATTAAGAAATATGACAAGATGTAGAAGAATTAACTCAAGCAATATGATGAAAACCCCATCTTTTTATCCTCGATGGCAACAATACAATATGTGTCGGTTCCCCTTCTGTCACTAGGATCGAGCACCGTAAGATTGAACCCAAAGCTAAGCACTTCTCCCATTGCAAGAAAAATAAATGTAGTTGGCCAAGCCAAATCGATAGTTCGAAGAGACTTGCAAAGATATCAATTCATGCATATAAGAATTCAGAGGAGATTCAAATAATATTTTTAGATAAGCTGATCATAAATCGACAATTCATCGGATCTCGGCAAACACACCGCAAAAAAGTATTACATCAAATAGATCTCTAAGAACATCAAGGAGAACTTTGTATTGAGAATCGAAGAGAGAGAAAAAGCCATCTAGCTACTAGCTATGGACCCGTAGGCCTGTGGTAAACTACTCACGCTTCATTGGAGAGGCAATGGTGTTGATGTAGAAGCGCTCCGTGATCGAATCCCCCTCCGGTAGAACGCCGAAAAAGGCTCCTAGATGGGATCTCACGGGTACAGAAGGTTGCGGCGGTGGAAAAATGGTTTCGTGGCTCTCCTGGAAGGTTTTGGGATATTTGGGAATATATAGGCGGAAGAAATAGGTCGGTGGAGGCATGAGGGGCCCACAAAGGGTGGGGGCGCGCCCTACCCCCCTAGGCGCGCCTCCCGGCCTTGTGGCCACCTTGTGGCTTTCCTGACGTGCACTCCAAGCCCTCTGGATGTCTTATGGTCCAAGAAAATCATCTCGAAAGTTTCATTCCGTTTGGACTCTGTTTGGTATTCCTTTTCTGTGAAACTCTAAAACAAGGAAAAAAACAAGAACTAGCACTGGGCTCTAGGTTAATAGGTTAATCCCAAAAATCATATAAAATAGCAAATTAATGCATATAAAACATCTAAAACAGATAATATAATAGCATGGAACAATCAGAAATTATAGATACATTGGAGACGTATCAACCATCCCCAAGCTTAATTCCCGCTCGTCCTCGAGTAGGTAAATGATAAAAACAGAATTTTTGATGTGGAATGCTACCTAACATATTTATCCATGTAATTCTCTTTATTGTGGCATGAATGTTCAGATCCATATGATTCGAAACAAAAGTTTAATATTGACATAAAAACAATAATACTTCAAGCATACTAACAAAATAATTATGTCTTCTCAAAATATCATGGCCAAAGAAAGCTTATCCCTACAAAATCATATAGTCTGGCTATGCTCCATTTCATCACACAAAATATTTAAATCATGCACAACCCCGATGACAAGCCAAGGAATTGTTTCATACTTTTAACGTTCTCAAACTTTTTCAACTTTCATGCAATACATGAGCGTGAGCCATGGACATAGCACTATAGGTGGTATAGATGGTCGTTGTGGAGAAGACAAAAAAAGGATATAGTCTCACATCAACTAGGCGTATCAACGGGCTACGGAGATGCCCATCAATAGATATCAATGTGAGTGAGTAGGGATTGCCCTGCAACGGATGCACTAGAGCTATAAGTTTATGAAAGCTCAAAACGAAAACTAAGTGGGTGTGCATCCAACTCGCTTGCTCACGAAGACCTAGGGCAATTTGAGGAAGCCCATCATTGGAATATACAAGCCAAGTTCTATAATGAAAATTCCCACTGGTATATGAAAGTGACAACATAGGAGACTCTCTATCATGAAGATCATGGTGCTACTTTGAAGCACAAGTGTGGTAAAAGGATAGTAACATTGCCCCTTCTCTCTTTTCTCTCATTTTTTATTTGGGCCTTCTCTCATTTTTTGGCCTCTTTTTTCGTCCAGAGTCTCATCCCAACTTGTGGGGGAATCATAGTCTCCATCATCCTTTCCTCAGATGGGACAATGCTCTAATAATGAATAGCAACACACTTTTATTTACTTACAACTCAAGAATTACAACTCGATACTTAGAACAAACTATGACTCTATATGAATGCTGCCGGCGGTGTACCGGGATGTGCAATGAATCAAGAGTGACATGTATGAAAGAATTATGAACGGTGACTTTGCCACAAATACGATGTCAACTACATGATCATGCAAAGTAATATGACAATAATGGAGTGTGTCATATAAATGGAACGGTGGAAAGTTGCATGGCAATATATCTCGGAATGGCTATGGAAAGGCCATACTAGGTAGGTATGGTGGCTGTTTTGGGGAAGATATATGGTGGATTTATGGTACCCGTGGAAGTTGCGCGGTACCTGAGAGGCTAGCAATGGCGGAAAGGTGAGAGTGCGTATAATCCATGGACTCGACATTAATCATAAATAACTCACATACTTATTGCAAAAATCTATTTGTCATCGAAACAAAGTACTACGCGCATGCTCCTAGGGAGATATATTGGTAGGAAAAGACCATCGCTCGTCCCTGACCGACACTCATTAGGAAGACAATAAATAAATAAATCATGCTCCGACTTCATCACATAACGATTCACCATACGTGCATGCTACAGGACTCACAAACTTTAGCACAAGTATTTCTCAAATTCACAACTACTCACTAGCATGACTTTAATATCACCATCTTCATATCTCAAAACAATCATAAGGAATCAAACTTCTCATAGTATTCAATGCACTTTATATGAAAGTTTTTATTATATCCCTCTTGGATGCCTATCATATTAGGACTAAATTTATAACCAAAGCAAATTACCATGCTGTTTTAAAAACTCTCAAAATAATATAAGTGAAGTGCGAGAGTTCATTAATTTCTATAAAATAAAACCACCGTCGTGCTCTAAAAAGATATAAGTGAAGCACTAGAGCAAATTTGCCTAGCTCAAAAGATATAAGTGAAGCACATAGAGTATTCTAATAAATCACGATTCATGCGCGTCTCTCTCAAAAGGTGTGTACAACAAGGATGATTGTGAAAAACTAAAAATAAAAGACTCAAATCATACAAGATGCTCCAAGCAAAACACATATCATGTGGTGAATAAAAATATAGCCTCAAGTAAGTTACCGATAGACGAAGACGAAAGAGGGGATGCCTTGGGGTGCCTTGGGCATCCCCAAGCTTAGGCTCTTGATTGTCCTTGAATATTACCTTGGGGTGCCTTGGGCATCCCCAAGCTTAGGCTCTTGCCACTCCTCATTCCATAGTCCATCAAATCCTTACCCAAAACTTGAAAACTTCACAACACAAAACTCAATAGAAAATCTAGTAAGCTCCGTTAGTATAAGAAAATAAATCACCACTTTTGGTATTGTTGTGAACTCATTCTTTATTTATATTTATCTACTGTATTCCAAATTTTACATGGTTCATACCCCCGATACTAGCCATAGATGCATCAAAATAAGCAAACAACACGCAAAAAAACAGAATCTGTCAAAAAGAGAACAATCTGTAGTAATCTGGATATTTAGAATACTTTTGTAACTCCATAAAGTCTGAAAAAATTAGGAATACCTAGGAAATTTGTTTATTAATATTATGCAGAAAGAATTAGTATTTTATCTCTCTCCTGTTAAAAACGAGAATTATTTTCCTGAGCGCAAAAGTTTATGTTTTTCACCAAGATCAAATCAATTATTACTGTAAGCTATCCCAAAGGTCTTACTTGGCACAAACACTAATTAAAACACAAAACCACATCTAACCATATGCTAGATGAATTACTTAATGCAAAATAGAACCTAAAAAGCAAAAATAAAAATATAGTTGGGTTGCCTCCCAACAAGCGCTATTGTTTAACGCCCTTAGCTTGCATAAAACATTAATAGATCTAAGTATTCTCATCTTCGGTATGCAATTCTTCTATCTCACACCTATAACCCTTAGGAGGTTCTTTAATTTTGTTAATGATCAAACTCCTAGGTAAGAAATCAAAAAATTCACTTGTAGCAATTGGTTCCTTAATAATATCGAAAAAATTTGGATGGACACTTATTGTTTTGAGATCTTCATTTTCCTTACTAGAAGAGTCACTGTCGGTGTCAAAACTGGCGGATCTCGGGTAGGGGGTCCCGAACTGTGCGTCTAAGGTTGATGGTAACAGGAGACAGGGGACACAAAGTTTTACCCAGGTTCGGGCCCTCTTGATGGAGGTAATACCCTATGTCCTGCTTGATTCATATTGATGAATATGAGTATTACAAGAGTTGATCTACCACGAGACCGTAATGGCTAAACCCTAGAAGTCTAGCCTGCATGACTAATGTATTGAGTATATCCTTTCCGGACTACACCCTCCGATTTATATAGACACCGGGGGAATCTAGGGTTACATAGAGTCGGTTACATAAGATGGAATCTTCATTGTTGTTCGCCAAGCTTGCCTTCCACGCCAAGGAGAGTCTTATCCGGACACGGGTGTAGTCTTCAGTCTTCGTATCTTCACACCCCATCAGTCTGGCCCATAGGTAACAGGTCGGACGCCTGAGGACCCCTTAGTCCAGGACTCCCTCAGTAGCCCCCGAACCAGTCTTCAATAGCAAGGTGTTCGGCACACAGATTGTATTCGGTATTGCAAGGCGGGTTCCTCCTTTAATGATCTCCAAGTAGTGTATTCGGCCGTAGATTCGATGTCTCCCCTCGGCTTCTGCGCTTAATGTCCTCGTTTTCCACGTGTCGAGCGAATGCGGACAGTCAGGGTGTCTTTTTGCAAATAACACCCCAATCCTGCAAGGAAGAGCTTCTATTTAAAGAGATTGGATCTCAGATCCTTTCGGCACCAAGCGGAGAAAATCCTTAGAGACCGCCAGGCAATACTATTCCAACATGGACAACAATCCCAGCTCCTCTTCCCGTTCCAACCTAGAGAAAGGCGAGTGGGAGAGGTGCTCTGTGTCCCACAGCCGATTGGCAAAGCTGCAAGCGCAGGGATTTCTCCCTCCAGCAGATCTGTTCCCTGTTTGAGCAGGGTTGGCCTCCTTCAATGGCAAAACCCAGGTAGAGGATTTTCCCAATCTGTCTGCGGGAGAACGGGTGTGCTTCGTCCCCTATCTGCTGAGGGGAGTGGGGTTTCCAATTCACCCATTCCTCCGTGGGATGCTGGAGTACTATGGCCTCCAGCTGCACAATTTTACTCCCGGCTCCATCCTCCACATTGCGGGTTATGTCGCCCTATGCGAACTATTCCTGGGTTGCGAGGCCCATTTTGATTTATGGAGAAAATTGTTCTGCCTCGTCCCTCGCAATCAAGGTGGATCAATTTTTGAAGTGGGAGGAGCCAAAGTGTGGCGCATTGCCGGGACCGGATACCTGTCTGGCACGCCGAAGAAAGCCCCCGAAGAGTGGCCTTCCGAATGGTTCTACATTGAATACGTCGCCCTACCCAACCCCGTCCGCATAGGCCTCCCCGAGTTTTCAAACGCTCCGCTGAAGAAGCGCCATAGCTGGTGTCCTTGGAGCCTCGAGGAAGAGGATAGCGCGGAGATCAGCTTGCTACTGGGCAAGATTAAAACTCTCGCCTAGTCCGGATTGTCAATAGTCGAGGTGATGGTGATTTCTATAATGCAGGGGCTCCAGCCACTCCAATACCGAGGACTGCCCATGTGGCATTATAATGGAGAAGAAGACGCCTCACATTACGGCTGAAAGGGCCCAAAGACCCCCGCTGCTCTAGCCAAGATTCTGGCCGAGCTGTATAAAGGGGAGAAGGAGTTCAACCGTCTCCAACATCGAGACGGACTTTCCATGTACAATCCTCCCAGCTGGGTAAGGTTCGGCCCCGCTTATTTTGTCATGTCCCTGGATCCTTCGTTGACATGCATCATCTTATCTGCTATTACAGGAATGGCAAAAGGCTATTGAGGGGATTTATGACCCTGCCCCTCAGCCGGAAAATCACAACCGGGATCTTGACCCCGGATATGAAGATCTGGACATATTCGTGGAGCTTGAGGAGGGGACATTCTATCAGATGAGCTATGATGGTACATATGTACCCATTATCACCGATTACCCCGGCCTCCTTCCAGCTTCACACGTAAGTAATTCAAAGACACCTTATCCAAAAGAACCCTCTCCTTCCTTCTCACCCACCGCACCATCCTGTGCTCAAAAGGGTAAGGGTTCAGCGCGCCGTACCGCCCTAGGGATATCTCCGAAGAGAGCGTCCTCCACACCAGGTGAGCCTCCTAAGAGGAGAGCAAATGAAGACACGGCCGGTCCTTCATCGAAGAGGTATGAATTCGCCAATGTGCACCTGGGCAGTCACGTCCAACCGTGACCCTCCCGTTTTCCATGTGTCAGGAAAAAGGTGCGCCAGACTATATCCGAAGGTTCGATCGGCCGTACTCCCTGCAGCCAGGATTCAAATCCTGCCGTGAGGACGGGGGCGACGCCAGACTGTCCTCCAGCCGAGGACTCGGATGGTGTATCTGTCACCAACTCGGAAGTGGAGAGTGCCATGAATCATCGGCGCTGCCGGGCCATTTTACAAGACCCTGGCTTTTCAGAAGAGTCGTTTAATGCCTTCAGCTTGGCCGATGCATACATCCGAGCTGCTCGGGATGGGCTTAACAGGGCAACAAGGCAGCATTTGAAACATGTGCAGGTAAATTTGTTTTGTCTGACTATGATAACCATATGCCAGTAGCCCCCGAGACTTAAAGGAGTTGAAACAACTAATTTAAGGATCAATATACACCCATGTGCTTATGGATAAGAACACCCTGTTAGCTCAGGAACTAGAAAACTGTCAGCGTCGGATGCTTGCTGCCAATGCCGAACTGGAGAAATACAAGGCATCTCCCGGTAATATTTCCCTCTATCGAGAATTCATAATGGTACACCGATAGTGTGAATCTGTGTGCTTATCTTTTTGTTGGGTTGTTAAACCAATTACAAGAACAGTTGGACGCCGCTCGAAGCGAAGAACACGGAGCCAAAAAGCTACTAGTAGCGGGTGAGCGTGTATTGACAAAAGTCATTCAAGAGAAAAAGAACCTCCAGGATTCGAACATCAAACTGGGTGAAGAACTGAAAGATGTGTGAGCTCAGCTAGCGGACTCTGTGAAGGAGAACAATAAGCTACGAGGCGGCATATTTAGTATGTGGCCGCTTTTATCTTATAATAGTTTGGAGGTAACAACAGCTGATATAGCTATAATTGCAGGTATATTGACGAACCACCCCAAAGAGGAGGTGTCTGGATCATCAAGTGATCTTCTGCAAGGGATGTCACAGTTGCACGAGCAAGCTCGGCAGGCGATGCGGGGTGTAGCCAAGGCCTTATGGTCATCCGACTCCCCTCCAGGAAGTATGGAGAAGCTGGTAGAGCTTTTCAAGGGAGCGCGGCAGCGTATCCGACTGTGGAAGATATCAGCCTCCCGAGAGGGTGCGCGAGAGGCCTGGGCCATGGTGAAGACGTGATATACCAAGCTGGATCCTAATCACATGGCTCATGTCGGACCGCTAGGGCCGAATGGGGAAGAAATTCCCGTTAGTTTAGTATATGACCAAGTAGAGGTGGCCGCCAAATATTCTCAACAGGATTGTAAATTAAACCGCCTTTTAGACGGTATAGAGGAGGAAGTGTTTGAGTCGTGAGTGACTGCGTACTTTCCTTCTAGCTGGATAATAAAGACAATTGTCATCGCCGACCTTTTCGCTTCAACCTCTGGACCCGAAGGTGCGGAGTGTTTCTGAATACCCTAACGGCAGAATATACCGGGGTATGCGTGGAAACCAGGCGTAGGGGCCATAATTGCTCGAACAGACAATGTGTATCCGGCTAGTTATGTTATATTACATTATGTAAGAAACATCTTCCAAAGAGAATAGTTCCGTTAAGGGTTCCTTTCCCTGGGTGTGCATGCATTTAATGTGCATGTCCGAACTGTGAAAAAACTCTTAGAGTAAGTACCATCTGGGGTTCACAATGGAGTGAATGCGGAGACACCTTTAATTCACCGATCGAATACTCCCTTAAGAACACTAGCTTTAGGCTTCACCCAGTCTGAGGTACACATCCGGATGACCCGGCAGTAACAATCGCAGAGGTGCTCCCTTTATGCCCTAGCCGAACTAACGGGAACATAGGGCATAAGCACAGGAGCCAGGCAATCCAGCTTGGCCAAAACTTAAGTCATATCGATGCATATAATAGCGAAGAAAAGGTACATATGGGAAAAAATGCATATGTGCTGAGCTTGGTGCTCGAAGAATGGTCGCAAGCTTCTGTACCAGAAGCCCCCAGGTATAATGAACATACATATTTACAGATGTACGCATCAGGTAGGGATGGTCTAGCCATACTAAAGCCGTAAGGTTAACGAAAAAACAGAAAAGGTAAAAAACGAAAAGCGAGGGAAGAAAAATAGTTGTACTAACAGGAGGGAGGAATCAAACACAGAGTTCGGTGCTAGGCATAAAATCGTCGTAGTCTGGCGGTGTTCCATGGGTTCAGCTCCAGGTGATTGTATGACGCATCACGTAGGCGGTACGCTCCTCTGGTGAGAACTTCGTCAATGATGAAGGGACCCTCCCACTTGGGCTTGAGTTTGTCCTTTTTCTTCTTCGGCAAGCGTAGAACAAGTTCGCCAACGTTGTAAGTCTTGGCCCGCACTTCTCTGCTTTGGTACCTGCGAGCCTGCTGTTGATAGTACGCAGAACGGGCTTTTGCGACGTCGCGCTCCTCCTCCAAGGTATCTAAGATGTCCTGCCGATCTAGCTCGGCTTCTCTCTCTTCGTACATGCGCACTCGAGGTGAGTCATGAATAATATTGCAGGGTAACACTGCTTCTGCACCGTACACCATGAAGAAGGGTGTATATCCGGTAGTGCGGTTGGGAGTGGTCCGCAGCCCCCAGAGTACGGATTCAAGTTCCTCCACCCAGTGCTTGTCCGATTCCTTCAAAGACTGCACTAGTCTGGGTTTGATGCCGCTCATAATAAGAGCATTAGCCTGTTCGACTTGACCATTTGTTTGCGAGTGATAGACAGAGGTGTAATCGAGCTTAATGCCTAGATTAGCGCACCAAGTTTTTACCTCATCGGCTGTAAAGTTGGAGCCATTATCGGTGATTATACTATGCGGGACACCGTAACGGTGTACCACGCCGGATATGAAATCTATTACTGGTCCCGCTTCGGCCGTTTTGACTGGTTTGGCCTCTATCCACTTAGTGAATTTATCCACCATGACCAGCAGATACTTTCTTTTATGACTTACCCCTTAAGAGGTCCAACCATATCGAGCCCCCAGACCACAGAAGGCCAAGTAACGGGGATGGTTTGTAAGGCAGTGGGGGCATATGGCTTTGGTTGGCAAAGAGTTGGCATCCGATGCAATGTTGGACAAGGTACTGTGCATCTGCTCGGGCCGTTGGCCAATAAAACCCTGTACGGAAGGCCTTTCTAACAAGGGCCCGAGCTGCGGCATGGTGACCGCCGAGTCCGGCATGAATTTCAGCCAGAAGCTGCCGCCCCTCTTCCGCAAATATACATTGTTGAAGGACTCTGGTAGCGCTTTTCTTATAGAGTTCTCCATCATGAACCTTGTAGAATTTTGAACGCCAGACAATGCAGCGGGCCTCATTCTGGTCCTCAGGGAGTTCCTTCCTGTTAAGGTAGGCCAGGAAGGGTTTGGTCCATGGGGCAATGGCTGCCATGATGAGATGCGTCGACGGTGTTATTTTGGTGGCTGAGCCCCCAACGACGTCGGTGTTTCCGGAATCTAGGGTTATGTTTGGATCCGGACTAGTATTGTCGTTTTCCCCTGCCACACCACGGATGGCTTAAAAGGCCTTTCCAGGAAGATATTAGGTGGGACGGGGTCGCGCTTAGTGCCGATACGAGTAAGAACATCCGACGCTTGATTACTTTCTCGAGCCACATGATGGAACTCGAGCCCCTCAAACCGGGCCGACATTTTTATGACTGCGTTACGATACATTGCCATCTTCAGATCTTTGATGTCGAAGTCTCCATTTATTTGAGATATTGTCAGGTTTGACTCCCCGCGCACCTCTAGGCGTTGTATGCCCATGGAGACAGCCATCCGAAGACCATGTAATATGGCCTTGTATTCGGCTGCGTTATTGGAGTCTGTGTATAGTATTTGGAGGACGTACTAAGCGACATCTCCAGTAGGGGACATTAAAACGACGCCCGCTCCTAACCCTGCAAGCATTTTGGAGCCGTCGAAATACATGACCCAATTGGAGTATGTGTCGTATTCTTTAGGGAGTTCGGCCTCTGTCCATTCGGCGACGAAGCCGGCCAGTACTTGGGATTTGATAGCTCGACGTGGTTTATGAAGGAAATATGCCCTAGAGGCAATAATAAAGTTATTATTTATTTCCTTATATCATGATAAATGTTTATTATTCATGCTAGAATTGTATTAACCGGAAACATAATACATGTGTGAATACATAGACAAACAGAGTGTCACTAGTATGCCTCTACTAGACTAGCTCGTTAATCAAAGATGGTTATGTTTCCTAACCATGAGCAAAGAGTTGTTATTTGATTAACGAGGTCACATCATTAGTTGAATGATCTGATTGACATGACCCATTCCATTAGCTTAGCACCCAATCGTTTAGTATGTTGCTATTGCTTTCTTCATGACTTATACATGTTCCTATAACTATGAGATTATGCAACTCCCGTTTGCCGGAGGAACACTTTGGGTGCTACCAAACGTCACAACGTAACTGGGTGATTATAAAGGAGTACTACAAGTGTCTCCAATGGTAGATGTTGGGTTGGCGTATTTCGAGAATAGGATTTGTCACTCCGATTGTCGGAGAGGTATCTCTGGGCCCTCTCGGTAATGCACATCACTTAAGCCTTGCAAGCATTGCAACTAATGAGTTAGTTGCGGGATGATGTATTACGGAACGAGTAAAGAGACTTGCCGGTAACGAGATTGAACTAGGTATTGGATACCGACGATCGAATCTCGGGCAAGTAACATGCCGATGACAAAGGGAACAACGTATGTTGTTATGCGGTCTGGCCGATAAAGATCTTCGTAGAATATGTAGGAACCAATATGGGCATCCAGGTCCCGCTATTGGTTATTGACCGGAGATGTGTCTCAGTCATGTCTACATTGTTCTCGAACCGTAGGGTCCGCACGCTTAACGTTACGATGATAGTTATTATGAGTTTATGCATTTTGATGTACCGAAGGTTGTTCGGAGTCCCGGATGTGATCACGGACATGACGAGGAGTCTCGAAATGGTCGAGACATAAAGATTGATATATTGGAAGCCTATGTTTGGACATCGGAAGTGTTCCGGGTGAAATCGGGATTTTACCGGAGTACCGGGAGGTTACCGGAACCCCCCGGGAATCATATGGGCCATAGTGGGCCTTAGTGGAAAGGAGAAGGGGGCAGCCCAAGGTGGCCGCGCGCCTCCCCCCTCCCCTAGTCCTATTAGGACTAGGAGAGGTGGCCGGCCCCCCTCTCTCTCTTTCCCCCTTGATGAATCCTATTCCAACTAGGATTTGGGGGGGGGGAGTCCTACTCCCGGTAGGAGTAGGACTCCTCCTGGCGCGCCCCAAGGCTGGCCACACCTCTCCCCCCTTGCTCCTTTATATACAGGGGCAGGGGGCACCTCTACACACACAAGTTGATCCTTGAGATCGTTCCTTAGCCGTGTGCGGTGCCCCCTGCCACTATATTCCACCTCGATCATATCGTTGTAGTGCTTAGGCGAAGCCCTGCGTCGGTAGAACATCAAGATCGTCACCACGCCGTTGTGCTGACGGAACTCTTTCCCGACGCTTTGCTGGATCGGAGCCCGGGGATCGTCATCGAGCTGTACGTGTGCTAAGAACTCGGAGGTGCCGAAGTAACGGTGCTTGGATCGGTCGGATTGGGAAGACGTACGACTACTTCCTCTACGTTGTGTGATCGCTTCCGCAGTCGGTCTGCGTTGGTACATAGACAACACTCTCCCCTCTCGTTGTTGTGCATCACCATGATCTTGCGTGTGCGTAGGAATTTTTTTGAAATTACTACGTTCCCTAACAGTGGCATCCGAGCCTAGGTTTTATGGTTTGATGTTATTTGCACGAGTAGAATACAAGTGAGTTGTGGGCGATATAAGTCATACTGCCTACCAGCATGTCATACTTTGGTTCAGCGGTATTGTTGGACGAGACGACCCGGACCAACATTACGCGTACGCTTACGCGAGACCGGTTCCCTCGATGTGCTTTGCACATAGATGGCTTGCGGGCGACTGTCTCTCCAACTTTAGTTGAACCGAGTGTGGCTACGCCCGGTCCTTGAGAAGGTTAAAACGGAGTCTATTTGACAAACTATCGTTGTGGTTTTGATGCATAGGTGAGATTGGTTCTTGCTTAAAGCCCATAGCAGCCACGTAAAACTTGCAACAACAAAGTAGAGGATGTCTAACTTGTTTTTGCAGGGCATGTTGTGATGTGATATGGTCAAGGCATGATGCTAAATTTTATTGTATGAGATGATCATGTCTTGTAACCGAGTTATCGGCAACTGGCAGGAGCCATATGGTTGTCGCTTTATTGTATGCAATGCAATCGCGATGTAATGCTTTACTTTATTACTAAGCGGTAGTGATAGTCGTGGAAGCATAAGATTGGCGAGACGACAACGATGCTACGATGGAGATCAAGGTGTCGCACCGGTGACGATGGTGATCATGACGGTGCTTCGAAGATGGAGATCACAAGCACAAGATGATGATGATGGCCATATCATATCACTTATATTGATTGCATGTGATGTTTATCTTTTTATGCATCTTATCTTGCTTTGATTGACGGTAGCATTATAAGATGATCTCTCACTAAATTATCAAGAAGTGTTCTCCCTGAGTATGCACCGTTGCCAAAGTTCGTTGTGCCCAGACACCACGTGATGATCGGGTGTGATAAGCTCTACGTCCATCTACAACGGGTGCAAGCCAGTTTTGCACACGCGGAATACTCAGGTTAAACTTGACGAACCTAGCATATGCAGATATGGCCTCGGAACACGGAGACCGAAAGGTCGAGCGTGAATCATATAGTAGATATGATCAACATAATGATGTTCACCATTGAAAACTACTCCATCTCACGTGATGATCGGTTATGGTTTAGTTGATTTGGATCACGTACTCACTTAGAGGATTAGAGGGATGTCTATCTAAGTGGGAGTTCTTAAGTAATTTGATTAATTGAACTTAAACTTATCATGAACTTAGTACCTGATACTATCTTGCTTGTTTATGTTGATTGTAGATAGATGGCTCGTGCTGTTGTTCCGTTGAATTTTAATGCATTCCTTGAGAAAGCAAAGTTGAAAGATGATGGTAGCAATTACACGGACTGGGTCCGTAACTTGAGGATTATCCTCATTGCTGCACAGAAGAATTACGTCCTGGAAGCACCGCTAGGTGCCAGGCCTGCTGCTGGAGCAACACCAGATGTTATGAACGTCTGGCAGAGCAAAGCTGATGACTACTCGATAGTTCAGTGTGCCATGCTTTATGGCTTAGAATTGGGACTTCAACGACGTTTTGAACGTCATGGAGCATATGAGATGTTCCAGGAGTTGAAGTTAATATTTCAAGCAAATGCCCGGATTGAGAGATATGAAGTCTCCAATAAGTTCTATAGCTGCAAGATGGAGGAGAACAGTTCTGTCAGTGAGCATATACTCAAAATGTCTGGGTATAACAATCACTTGATTCAGATGGGAGTTAATCTTCCAGATGATTGCGTCATTGACATAATTCTCCAATCACTGCCACCAAGCTACAAGAGCTTCGTGATGAACTATAATATGCAAGGGATGAACAAGACTATTCCCGAGCTCTTCGCAATGCTGAAAGCTGCGGAGGTAGAAATCAAAAAGGAGCATCAAGTGTTGATGGTTAACAAGACCACTAGTTTCAAGAAAAAGGGCAAAGGGAAGAAGAAGGGGAACTTCAAGAAGAACGACAAGCAAGTTGCTGCTCAGGAGAAGAAACCCAAGTCTGGACCTAAGCCTGAAACTGAGTGCTTCTACTGCAAGCAGACTGGTCACTGGAAGCGGAACTGCCCCAAGTATTTGGCGGATAAGAAGGATGGCAAGGTGAACAAAGGTATATGTGATATACATGTTATTGATGTGTACCTTACTAGAGCTCGCAGTAGCACCTGGGTATTTGATACTGGTTCTGTTGCTAATATTTGCAACTCGAAACAGGGACTACGGATTAAGCGAACACTGGCGAAGGACGAGGTGACGATGCGCGTGGGAAACGGTTCCAAAGTCGATGTGATCGCGGTCGGTACGCTACCTCTACATCTACCTTCGGGATTAATATTAGACCTAAATAATTGTTATTTGGTGCCAGCGTTAAGCATGAACATTATATCTGGATCTTGTTTGATGCGAGACGGTTATTCATTTAAATCAGAGAATAATGGTTGTTCTATTTATATGAGTAATATCTTTTATGGTCATGCACCTTTGAAGAATGGTCTATTCTTGATGAATCTCGATAGTAGTAACACACATATTCATAATGTTGAAGCCAAAAGATGCAGAGTTGATAATGAAAGTGCAACTTATTTGTGGCACTGCTGTTTGGGTCATATCGGTATAAAGCGCATGAAGAAACTCCATACTGATGGACTTTTGGAACCACTTGATTATGAATCACTTGGTACTTGCAAACTGTGCCTTATGGGCAAGATGACTAAAACACCGTTCTCCGGTACTATGGAGAGAGCAACAGATTTGTTGGAGATCATACATACCGATGTATGTGGTCCGATGAATATTGAGGCTCATGGCGGATATCGTTATTTTCTCACCTTCACAGATGATTTAAGCAGATATGGGTATATCTACTTAATGAAACACAAGTCTGAAACATTTGAAAATTTCAAAGAATTTCAGAGTGAAGTTGAAAATCATCGTAACAAGAAAATAAAGTTTCTATGATCTGATCGTGGAGGAGAATATTTGAGTTACGAGTTTGGTGTACATTTGAAAAATTGTGAAGTTGAGTCAGACTCAATGCCCGACCACTTCAGAAGATAGAGAGAAAATGAAAGATGTTCCCTATGCTTCAGCCATAGGCTCTATCATGTATGCAATGCTGTGTACCAGACCTGATGTGTGCCTTGCTATAAGTTTAGCAGGGAGGTACCAGAGTAATCCAGGAGTGGATCACTGGACAGCGGTCAAGAACATCCTGAAGTACCTAAAAGGACTAAGGATATGTTTCTCGTATATGGAGGTGACAAAGAGCTCATCGTAAACGGTTACGTTGATGCAAGCTTTGACACTGATCCGGACAATTCTAAATCGCAAACCGGATACGTGTTTACATTAAACAGTGGAGCTGTCAGTTGGTGCAGTTCTAAACAAAGCGTCGTGGCGGGATCTACATGTGAAGCGGAGTACATAGCTGCTTCGGAAGCAGCAAACGAAGGAGTCTGGATGAAGGAGTTCATATCCGATCTAGGTGTCATACCTAGTGCATCGGGTCCAATGAAAATCTTTTGTGACAATACTGGTGCAATTGCCTTGGCAAAGGAATCCAGATTTCACAAAAGGACCAAGCACATCAAGAGACGCTTCAATTCCATCCGGGATCTAGTCCAGGTGGGAGACATAGAGATTTGCAAGATACATACGGATCTGAATGTTGCAGACCCGTTGACTAAGCCTCTTCCACGAGCAAAACATGATCAGCACCAAGGCTCCATGGGTGTTAGAATCATTACTGTGTAATCTAGATTATTGACTCTAGTGCAAGTGGGAGACTGAAGGAAATATGCCCTAGAGGCAATAATAAAGTTATTATTTATTTCCTTATATCATGATAAATGTTTATTATTCATGCTAGAATTGTATTAACCGGAAACATAATACATGTGTGAATACATAGACAAACAGAGTGTTACTAGTATGCCTCTACTAGACTAGCTCGTTAATCAAAGATGGTTATGTTTCCTAACCATGAGCAAAGAGTTGTTATTTGATTAACGAGGTCACATCATTAGTTGAATGATCTGATTGACATGACCCATTCCATTAGCTTAGCACCCGATCGTTTAGTATGTTGCTATTGCTTTCTTCATGACTTATACATGTTCCTATAACTATGAGATTATGCAACTCCCGTTTGCCGGAGGAACACTTTGGGTGCTACCAAATGTCACAACGTAACTGGGTGATTATAAAGGAGTACTATAGGTGTCTCCAATGGTAGATGTTGGGTTGGCTTATTTCGAGAATAGGATTTGTCACTCCGATTGTCGGAGAGGTATCTCTGGGCCCTCTCGGTAATGCACATCACTTAAGCCTTGCAAGCATTGCAACTAATGAGTTAGTTGTGGGATGATGTATTACGGAACGAGTAAAGAGACTTGCCGGTAACGAGATTGAACTAGGTATTGGATACCGGCGATCGAATCTCGGGCAAGTAACATACCGATGACAAAGGGAACAACGTATGTTGTTATGCGGTCTGACCGATAAAGATCTTCGTAGAATATGTAGGAACCAATATGGGCATCCAGGTCCCGCTATTGGTTATTGACCGGAGATGTGTCTTAGTCATGTCTACATTGTTCTCAAACCGTAGGGTTCACACGCTTAACGTTACGATGACAGTTATTATGAGTTTATGCATTTTGATGTACCAAAGGTTGTTCGGAGTCTCGGATGTGATCACGGACATGACGAGGAGTCTCAAAATGGTCGAGACATAAAGATTGATATATTGGAAGCCTATGTTTGGACATCAGAAGTGTTCCGGGTGAAATCGGGATTTTACCGGAGTACCGGGAGGTTACCGGAACCCCCCGGGAATCATATGGGCCATAGTGGGCCTTAGTGGAAAGGAGAAGGGGGCAGCCCAAGGTGGCCGCGTGCCTCCCCCCTCCCCTAGTCCTATTAGGACTAGGAGAGGTGGCCGGCCCCCCTCTCTCTCTTTCCCCCTTGATGAATCCTATTCCAACTAGGATTTGGGGGGGAGTAGGACTCCTCCTGGCGCGCCCCAAGGCTGGTCGCACCTCTCCCCCCTTGCTCCTTTATATACAGGGGCAGGGGGCACCTCTACACACACAAGTTGATCCTTGAGATCGTTCCTTAGCCGTGTGCGGTGCCCCCTGCCACTATATTCCACCTCGATCATATCGTTGTAGTGCTTAGGTGAAGCCCTGCGTCGGTAGAACATCAAGATCGTCACCACACCGTCGTGCTGACGGAACTCTTGCCCGACGCTTTGCTGGATCGGAGCCCGGGGATCGTCATCGAGCTGTACGTGTGCTAAGAACTCGGAGGTGCCGGAGTAATGGTGCTTGGATCGGTCGGATCAGGAAGACGTACGACTACTTCCTCTATGTTGTGTGATTGCTTCCGCGGTCGGTCTGCGTTGGTACGTAGACAACACTCTCCCCTCTCATTGTTGTGCATCACCATGATCTTGCGTGTGCGTAGGAATTTTTTTGAAATTACTACGTTCCCCAACAGTTTATATGTAATGTCAAACGGGAGGAGCTTGATGGCCCATTTGGCAATCCGGCCCGTAGCATCGCGGTTGTTTATAATGTCATTGAGTGGTACTTCAGAGGCCACCGTGATCGAACACCCCTGAAAGTAGTGACAGAGCTTTCGGGATGCCATGAAGATCGCGTATGCTATCTTTTGATAATGAGGGTACCGGATTTGCATGCTGTAAGGACAGTAGATGCGTAGTATACTGGCTTCTGAAGCCGGAATTTATGCCCATCCTGTTCTCGTTCGACGACGAGTACGGCGCTCACTACCTGATGTGTTGCCGATATGTATAATAACATCGGTTCGCCGGCGTTTGATGCGGCCAGGATTGGATTGCTCGCAAGAAGGACTTTTATTTCCTCCGGTCCGGCTGTGGCCGCGTCTATCCACTCGAAGTGGTTGGTTCGCCATAGAAGGCGATAGAGTGGCAGTGCCTTTTCTCCCAATATGGAGATAAAGCGGCTTAGAGCTGCTACGCAACCCGCGAGCTTTTGAACTTGTTTAAGGTCTGTTGTCTTAGCCAATTATGACAAAGCTCGGATTTTGTCTGGGTTTGCCTCAATTCCTCTATTGGAAACGATGAAGCCCGGCAGCTTTCCGGCAGAGACGCCGAAAACGCATTTTTCCGGATTAAGCTTAATGTCATACACGCGGAGGTTGTCGAATATGAGACGTAAATCGTCTATTAGTGTTTCGACGTGCCTAGTTTTGATGACGATGTTGTCCACATAAGCTTCAACTATTTTGCCGATCTGTTTCTCCAGGCATGTTTGAATCATGCGTTGGCATGTGGCGCCAGTGTTCTTGAGCCCGAAGGGCATGGTGTTGAAGCAGAATGGCCCATCTGGGGTGATGAATGCTGTTGCAGCTTGGTCGGATTCCTTCATTTTAATTTGATGGTATCCGGAATATGCGTCAAGGAAACATAGTGAGTCGTGTCCTGCAGTGGCGTCAATGATTTGATCAATGCGGGGGAGGGGGAAGGGATCCTTGGGGCATGCCTTGTTGAGGTCTTTGAAATCAACGCACATGCGCCAGAATTTGTCCTTCTTTGGTACCATCACCAAATTTGCTAGCCAGTCTGGATGTTTTATTTCTCTAATGAATCCGGCCTCGATTAACTTGGCTAGCTCTTCCCCCATAGCTTGGCGTTTGGGTTCGGGAAAGCGCCACAGTGTTTGCTTGACCGGCTTGTATCCCTTCAATATATTGAGGCTATGTTCGGCCAACTCGCGTGGGATTCCTGGCATAACGGAAGGGTGCCAGGCGAATATATCCCAATTCTCGTGCAGGAACTGTCGTAGAGCAGCGTCAACCGTCGGGTCTAGTTGTGCTCCGATGGATGCTGTCTTCTTGGGGTCCGTTGGATGGACTTGGAATTTGACTATTTCTTCTGCCGACTTGAATGAGGTGGATTTGGGTCGTTTGTCTAGGACCACATCATCTTTGTCCACCATGGAGCGCAGCGTGGTTAACTCTTCGGCCGCGAGGGCTTCAGATAATGCCTCAAGGGCCAGGGACGCGGTTTTATTCTCGGCGCGGAGCGCTATGTATGGATCACTAACTAGAGTGATTATACCGTTGGGCCCGGGCATCTTAAGCTTCATGTACTCGTAATGGGGTATTGCTTGAAAGCGCGTAAATGCATCTCGCCCTAAGAGGGCGTGATATCCGCTGTTGAAGGGGGCCACCTGGAAGGTTATCTCTTCGGACCGATAGTTCTCCGGCATGCTGAATACCACGTCGAGCGTGATTTTTCCCGCACACCGTGCCTCCCGACTGGGAATGATTCCTCAGAAGGTCGTGCTGCTTTGCTTGATGCGGCTCCTGTTTATTTCCATTTTTCGTATTGTATCCTCATAGATGAGGTTCAGTCCGCTTCCGCCGTCCATGAGAACCTTGGTGAGCCGAAAGCCATCCACAATTGGGCTAAGGACCAAGGCGGCTGGTGTTTGGACTGTCCTGTGTTTTGGTTCGTCGCCAGCGTTAAAGGTTATCGCTATGTCGTTCCAAGGGTTTATTGTTGCAATCTGGCAGACTTTGGCGAGTTCGCGGAGTGCTCTTTTTTGCCTATTGTTTGAAGTGAATGTCTCAAAGACTGTCAGGACTCTGGGTTTGTCGTCTTCTGGAGGGTGTTGCTCTGGGGTATCTTTGGTGAGGATGTCCTCGCTGTTTTTGGCTACCTGCCGGAGTATCCAACATGCTCTAAGGCTGTGGGTTGGTATGGTATCCGATGTGGTGTGTATTTTGCATGGTCCATCAAGCCATCCCTCCAGAACGGTTCCGCGCCATGTAATGGGTTTGCATTTTTTGGCTATTGGTATGGGCGCGTTACAGGGGTGCGCCCTTTTTGCCTGGACCAGTGGTTGAGTTGGGACCGATAGCCCCCAGACTGTCTGATCTCTCCAGGTGCTCTCCATTGCGCTATACTTCTGTACAATAATTGCCAAGTCGGCGAGGTGTAGTATGCGGCGGCGATTAATGGCGTTGAGGAGTCCTTCATTCGTGCAATTGTTGCAGAATGCTGCTATTGTGTCCTCGTCGCGGCAATCTTTGACCTTGTCCTTGACAAGGAGGGCCCAAAAGTGGTGGACCATTTCCTGGGGAAGCTGTTGGATGCTCGTGAGAGCGCTTATGTTTGGGTGGGTGGGTGGGTGGAGTTGGATCTGAACCCTGACCCTATCGAGGATCTGGAGTCTGAGGTTTTTCCGGACTAAACAGTTCGGGCTCCGGAGTATCTTCTGATTTTTGAAGCCCGCCGTCCGACTCCAAGTTCGGAGGACGAGGCATGTCTTTTTGCCGGTAGATGTCCGTATTTTCGAGGTCAGAGATCCGAACGTAATTCGTCCTCGGTATAGAGGAAGGGTTATCTTGCTCCTCGACTACCACTATTTGGTGGGTGATCGGTGGAGAATTAATCTCTCTCTGGTCGGGTTTAAGCCCAATCCGATCGTAGTCTGTAGCGACTCCCAAGGCGGCGATGCGATCGAGGAGTTCGTTCAAAGACCATAACTCCGTCGGAACCATCCGTTTGGTGTATTCAGAATCAACGCAGATGCGTTTTTCGATGACTAGGGAGGTCATCCTCATCGGCTCGAAGGCCGAGCGGGCGATCATGGTAAAACCGCCCAGCCGAAGGGTTTGGCCCGAGGCCAGAGCTCCTCCTGAGGTGATATTTTCCTTGACGATAAGTCGAGCCATCAACCTCTGCGACAACGGCACAGTGGAACTCTCAATGAAAGCACCAATGTCGGTGTCAAAACCGGCGGATCTCGGGTAGGGGGTCCCGAACTGTGCATCTAAGGTTGATGGTAACAGGAGACAGGGGACACGAAGTTTTACCCAGGTCCGGGCCCTCTTGATGGAGGTAATACCCTACATCCTACTTGATTGATATTGATAAATATGAGTATTACAAGAGTTGATCGACCACGAGATCGTAATGGCTAAACCCTAGAAGTCTAGCCTGTATGACTAAGGTACTGAGTATATCCTTTCCAGACTACACCCTCCGGTTTATATAGACACCGGGGGAATCTAGGGTTACATAGAGTCGGTTACATAAGATGGAATCTTCATTGTTGTTCGCCAAGCTTGCCTTCCACGCCAAGGAGAGTCTTATCCGGACACGGGTGTAGTCTTCGGTCTTCGTATCTTCACAGCCCATCAGTCCGGCCCATAGATAACAGGCCGGACGCCCGAGGACCCCTTAGTCTAGGACTCCCTTAGCCACCCTTATTCTTAGGAACGTAAGTAAACTTGGCAATCTTAGTGGGAGGAAGATTTGGAGTAGTTTTAAGGGAGGAAAAAGCGGAACCCAAGTTGGTAATAATATCTTCTAGTTTGCCAATTCTAGTAGAATCTTGATCTATCTTTTCATTAACTATGGGTTCCTTTTCCCTAAGGTTCTTTAGAGTAACTCCTACCTTAGATCCATATTTAGTAATCTGATATGAATCCTTTTATCGAAATTTTCAATCAACTCTATGGTAGCAATTTTATTTTTAGTAATATCAAATCTTTGCATTACATGTTCCAAGGTTAAAACAGTTCCATTGACCAAAAGAGGTGGTGGGCCTAGCAAATCTATCATGGCATTGTAGGAATCGAAAGTGTGGCTCCCCAATAAATTTCCCCTAATAATGGTATCTAGAGCATATCTATTCCAAGGAGTAACGCCTACGTAAAAATTGCGAAGAAGAACGTAAGTAGATTGCTTTCGAGTAGATCTATTTTGAGCATTGCAAATTCTATACCAAGCATCTTTTAAATTCTCTCCTTCCCTTTGTTTAAAGTTGAGGACCTCATTATCGGGAGCGCTTAGAAGGATGGGAGGACTGGCCATGACGGCAAGATAAAAGATCTAATACACAAGCGAACAAAGAGCAAATGAAGAAGACGAATGGAAGAGGGGCGAAGAAAAGGCAAATCTTTTCGAAAATCGTTTTAGAAGTGGGGGAGAGGAAAACGAGAGGCAAATGGAAAATAATGTAATGCGAGGGATGAGAGTTTATGATGGGTACTTGGTATGTCTCGGCTTGGCATAGATCTCCCCGGCAACGGCGCCAGAAATTCTTCCTTCTACCACTTGAGCTTGTGTTGGTTTTTCCCTTGAAGAGGAAAGGGTGATGTAGCAAAGTAGAGTAAGTATTTCCCTCGATTTTGAGAACCAAGGTATCAATCCAGTAGGAGACAACGCACAAGCCACCGAATACCTGCACAAACAAACACTAACTTGCACCCAACGCGATAAAGGGGGTTGTCAATCCCTTCACGGTTATTTGCAATGTGAGATCTGATATAGATGGATAAATGGTAAAGTTCCATGGGTTAATCTTATTTGGGATTCCTATTATCATTCGTCAGCTCCACAAGTTACTCAGCTTTGTGGCTCTTTTTGGTGGCGTGATGTGCTGAAGTTGTATGACAAGTTTTGTTTGCTTGCCACACCACAAGTTCATGCAGGGGACACTGTGGTGTTCTGGCTTGATCGCTGGCAAATTGACAGCAGAATTATTGCTCATAAGGATCATTTCCCTAGACTTCATTCATTTGCCATTGATGATATGATAACAGTCAAGGACTTTTTTCTTACCAGTCGGCTGTTGAAGGTTTTCATCTACCATTTTCTTCGGAGGCATATCTAGAACTATCTCAGCTTCAGAATTTGTTGCAACCCATCAGCTTGAATCCAGATGATAAGGATGTTTGGAAATGGCCATTTAAATCTGGGGAGTATCAATCTAAGCTCTACTATGAGTTCACCTTCTCTCATTTGGGGATTGAACCAATCTTTAAGTACATAAGGAAATGCTCATGTACCCTCAAAATCAAGGTTTTTGGATGGCTTTTATTGATGGATCGCCTTAACACACGGGAAATGATGCAGAGGAGGCATTGGAATATCCAGGATGATACTTGTGTTCTTTGCCAGTCTTCCTTCCATTAAGATAGAGTCCACCTCTTTTTTCTCTTGCAATTTTAGTCAAAGAGTTTGGAATTATCTTGGGATTTCATGGCCGGCCTCGCCCAACCAGTCTACTTTCTTGATGGCCTCAGCTTCTAGGAAGGATTTCAATAGGCCTTTCTTTTCCGAGGTGGTTTTTATTGCAGCATGGAACATTTGGATGCATAGGAATGGCAAGATTTTTAGAAATGAGACTCCTAGTTTTAGAGCCTGGAGGAGGAATTTTGTGCATGACCTTTCCTTATTAGCACACAGAATCAAATGTAAATATAGGGACAACCTGTTAGCTTGGATAGCTTGTCTCCCCTAGCTCACTTTGTAACTATTGTATTTTCTTTTCTTTTCCCCTTAGTTGTACAGAGAACCTTTTGCTTTTAATGTTGAATAAAGAGTTGTGGGGCTGTTGCCTTGCAATATATAGTAAAAAAAGGTAAAGTAATATTTTTAGTTTATGGAACAGAAAGTAAAAGATTGCAAAGAAAGTAAATATGAAACTAAAATTGTAGATCGGAAACTTATATGATGGAAAGTAGAAGATTATATGATGGAAAATAGACCCGGGGGCCATAGGTTTCAGAAGCTTCTCTCAAGACAGAAAATATTACAGTGGGTGAACAAATTACTGTCGAGAAATTGATAGAAAAGCGCAAAGTTGTGATGATATCTAAGGCAATGATCGTGAATATAGGCATCACGTCCGTGTCAACTAGACCATAACGATTCTTCATCTACTACTATTACTCCACACATCAACCGCTATCCAGCATGCATCTAGAGTATTAAGTTCATAAAGAACGGAGTAACACATTAAGAAAGATGACATGATGTAGAAGAATTAACTCAAGCAATATGATGAAAACCCCATCTTTTTATTCTCGATGGCAACAATTCAATACGTGTCGGCTCCCCTTCTGTCACTAGGATCGAGCACCGCAAGATTGAATCAAAAGCTAAGCACTTCTCCCATTGCAAGAAAAACCAATCTAGTTGGCCAAACCAAATCGATAGTTCGAAGAGACTTGCAAAGATATCGAATCATGCATATAAGAATTCAGAGGAGATTCAAATAATAATCATAGATAAGCTGATCATAAATCCACAATTCATCGGATCTCGGCAAACACACCGCAAAAAAGTATTACATCAAATAGTTCTCCAAGAACATCAAGGAGAACTTTGTATTGAGAATCAAAAAGAGAGGAAAAAACCATCTAGCTACTAGCTATGGACCCGTAGGTCTATGGTAAACTACTCACACTTCATCGGAGAGGGAATGGTGTTGATGTAGAAGCCCTTCGTGATCGAATCCCCCTCCGGCAGAACGCCGGAAAAGGCCCCTAGATGGGATCTCATGGGTACAGAAGGTTGCGGCGGTGGAAAAATGGTTTCGTGGCTCTCCTGGAAGTTTTTGGGATATTTGAGAATATATAGGCGGAAGAAATAGGTCGGTGGAGTCACGAGGGGCCCACGAGGGTGGGGGCGCACCCTACTCCCCTGGGCGCGCCTCCCGACCTTGTGGCCACCTCGTGGCTTTCCCGACGTGCACTCCAAGCCCTCTGGATGTCTTCTGGTCCAAGAAAAATCATCGCGGAAGTTTCATTCCGTTTGGACTCCATTTGGTATTCCTTTTCTGCGAAACTCTAAAACAAGGAAAAAAATAGGAACTGGCACTGGGCTATAGGTTAATAGGTTAGTCCCAAAAATCATATAAAATACCATATTAATGCATATAAAACATCCAAAATAGATAATATAATAGCATGAAACAATAAAAAATTATAGATACGTTAGAGACGTATCACATCCCTAGACTATGGTTCACGACTGTAGCCAAAGTTGTAATATACCCATCTTGATGTGTTTAGATGTTCAATACAATAGCCATGTGATCTACCCTACATGATTATGGTTTATCTGTTGTATTTATAGCGGTGATGTTGATCATGTGAAGAATTAGTTTTTTATGTTCAAATTTATGCATGCTGATTTGTTGGCGCATCTAGTGGGCCATGTAGTATTTATTGCTATGTCGTTGTCGTTGTCGTTGTTTTTGTGTTGGTCTAGCTAGTGCTTCCAGGGCTACAACCATGGCAAAAATGGTAGAAATGATCCACGATAAGATTAACATGAATTTGTTCTAAAAACATGAAACTTTTGTGTGATGTGGCTTGGCAAATATCTCAAAAAATCATATGGGTAAGTCAAAAACATGGCTGAAAAATCATATGGGAAATTCAAAACATGACAGTTTTTGTTTAGTCAAACTAGCAGTTTTTGTTTACTCAAACACGATTATTTTACAGAAAATTGTATTGGTCACATGACATGGCTAATTTCTGAAAAATATCTTATGGAAAAATCGAAACATGGCAAAATGAAACCATAAGGAAAATTCAAAAAGATGGTCGTTTTTGTTTAGTGAAAATGGCCTTTCTTCAGAGCAAATTGTATTTGGTCCTGTGGCTTTTTTTGTGAAGTGGCATGGAAAATGTATCATGCATCAGTAAGTTATTGTTCAAATGATTGTTGAGCAATTATTTTTTTGTTTTGTGATAGTATCAACTCATAGGATCTGGAAGCAATTTTTTCTTGCCACGACAAATCTTTGTACTAGGTATATGGCAAGTTACATATGCAAACAATGTACACATGGAAAATTCCTAAAGGCAAATAATGTTTTAACATGGCAATTCCCTAGAGTTTTTCTTAATGCCAACATGTGAAAATAATTTATTAACATGGCAAATTCATAGAATTGTCATGGCTTATAATATTTCAACATGGCAAATTGTTGCTCTTCTTTAACAAAACTTTTCTAATGTTGCCATGTGTAAAGTTTCATTGTAGGTAGCATGGCATTTTTGTTTTTTAGAGCATGACAGTTTTACTTTTTAGACCATGGCATTTAATTTGGTAGATCATGGCATTTTTATTAACTAGACCGTGGTAGTTTTATTGTACATAGCATGAATTTTCTTATTAACACCATGGCAATTTTATTATTTGGAACATGACAAATATATTGAACTTAGCACGGAATTTTTTAACACATCTTGCTAATTTTTTTATATATACTATTGTTACATTTTTATCGACGTGCCTTTTTATGCCTTCTCAAAAGCAAAACCTACTTTTTAAAACTATTTTTTGCCATCATGTTGAAGTCACACACATTTTTACATTAATATCATTTTTCTACTCTCATGGATGTTTTCGGTGTGCATCATGGCAATTTTACAATAGATAACATGTCAAATTCTCTTTTATCAAGGCATTCTTATTTTTGTAGATACCACAACAATTTTTTGAACATGTGGAAAACTTATCTACTGTAGCTCCACAAATATACCAAAATTGCAAAAAAAAAAAACCTCAATTTTAATATCATGGTAATTTTACCGTACTTACCCCATTTTTTGTTAATTTACTTTTTATGAGCAAATCAATGAATTTTTTATTTTTTTATTAATGACATGACATTTTGACAGCATGAAATTTTTATAAATTACATGATTTTTAAGAGGATGACATATTTTTTATTAGGAGGATGTTATTTTTATTATTGAGAGTATATTTTTTTGATGGCATGGCATTTTTATTATTAAGTGCGTGACATTTTTTATTAACAGGATGACACTTTTATTATGGATGGACACACGGAAAAATTTCAATGTTTTTTTTTTCATTTTTTCCAATAATGGGCAGTGGGATGGCAATGTTGAGGTTCTTTTAAAAAAAATCAGCATGTCAATTTCTTTTTTCTATTTTTTCTATAAGTTGATTTTTTTCGGATATACAACAATCTGATCATTTTGAACATGATGGCGTTTTGATTTATGTACATCAAGGCATTTTTGCTGTTGTTATAGCTTTTTAAAATGAGGCGCATGGCAGTTTTTAAGTTTGGGCAATAAGTAACGGCAAAATGGGATTTATTTGGCCCAACTTGGAGGCTTACAGACGTGCATGGAGGGGGATGGTTCGCTGGGTGGGTTTCCCCTAGCAAACATTTTCGTTCGCTCGGAACGATCGGTTTGCCAGGACCCCCTTTCCTTAGGAACGTTCCCCAGTTATTCGGATCCATTTTTATGGACACTAATATCTGACTACCGATCGTCAGGGCAAAAGATTGAATGAGACCAGGTCTTACGGTTAGTAGGTGAAATCCGTCCTGATAGATGACACGTCACCCCCAATTAAAAACAAGGGGGAGGGAGGAGAGATTAGATACTTTGTGATTTATGAATGCCATGTGCCATTCATCAGGATGGGTCTCACATAAGACCTGGTCTCATAAAATTCTTTTTCGATCGCCAGGGAGGAGCTCCCATCCACTGATTTGTTCGCCGGGGGTGGTCGACCAACGAACACCCTTCATCATTCGCCAAGGGAAGGCCATGGCGAACCCCCGATAGGCCCATAGGCCTAGTTAACTGTTTTCTTTTAATAAAAACCCCTTGATCGTTCGCCAAGGGAAGGCCAGGGCGAACCCCCAATAGTCTCATAGGTCCAGTTAACTATTTTCTTTTAATAAAAACACCATGAACAATGAATAAATAAATAATCTTCTAAAATTAGAGAAATGATTAATTTATCATGACCATGATCTAAAAAATATGAAAGTTCACATGCTACTTTATAAAACCTGACATTTCTCTAATTTATAAATTTACAAATGGTATGATTGAAAGAACATGTTGTGTGATTTAAAATAAATAAAATTATGAATTTTCATGTTGATGTTTCACTATGCAAAAAATGTCATGTTTTAAAGAACATTTTTTCTTTATTTTGCCATAAAAATCAAAAAAGGTCATGTTGTAAATAATTTTTTGTGCCAATTAAAAAAGGCTAAATTCTTAATAATAAAATTGCCACCCTCTTAATAATACAAATGCAATGAGAAAATAATAAAAGTGCCATGCTATCAAATAATAATACTATTATATTTTTAATAATAAAGTAACCATCCTCCAATAAAAGTGACATGTTAATAATAATAATAATAATAATAATAATAATAATAATAATAATAATAATAATAACTGACATGCTCTTAATAATGAAACCATCATTAATAATAATAATAATAATAATAATAATAATAATAATAATAATAATGTAATGTTAATAGTAATAAAAAATGACATGATGTTCGTAATAAAACTATCATCCTCTTAATAATAAAAATGCCATGTTGTTAATTATTAAAGCGCTACACTCTTAATAATAAAAATTGCCATGTGAGAACGTAAAAAAAATTCCAAAATTTCCATGAATACTTGATAAAATTCCAAAAGCTTGCCATCGGGCATCATAAAATAGACCTAAAAATTTCCATGTTTTGGAAGACAAAATTGTCATGGTTTAAAGATTAATAGAAGAAATGTCCATGCTACCTATAATTAAAAATGGGAAAGTTTATAAAAAGACCTCTCTAAAAATAGAAAAAAATTCTTTCAAAAAATGTTAAAACGTTCTGGATTTTCGGGATTTTTCTAGTTGAAAAAGTCGAACGACAAAAGTTAGGGTAGTACATATATGAGTTTAACGCAAATCTGTGGTCGAGTGGTAAGTGCCCTCGGCGTGCACCTTGGTCTGCATTTTTTGGAGAAACAAAAAGAACATTTGTGAGGAAAGCATGAAACTATAATGGCTCCAGCTGACCTACGCCAAAAAAAGAAAGTTCGCTAGGAAAACATGAAACGTCAAACGGGTCCAACCGACTTACGTGGCATCGGGCATCCGTCAAGATACGTACAATGGCGAGGGAGGCGTTCACTGGAGTTGGCCTCTTGGTGAACGATCGCCGGATAGCTTCTTAAGTTTTTATTTCGTTGGTAGCAAAGTTGGATATTATTGGTTGCAAATGTGCTTAATAAAGAAGAAAAATAGTATATGGTGAGAAAGCTATTATAGATTTTTATAGTTTCCTTAACATCCAACATTAATTTCTTAAAAATATGAGAAGTCAAATTAGGAAGCAGTTGATAGCAAATCGCACTTAATTAGCCTTAAATGATTACTTGCAAAATAATAACCTTAACTGATTTTATTTGTGATAACTACCCACAGATGGTGCCCTTGCTTCCAACTGTTTTGGGAAAAACTGACCGGAGCAAATAAAAATGTCAGGCAATTGATCTTGGACGCGAATATTCAGCGAATGTCTGATTTTTAGGCACGGCAAACCGAACATTTTTTCGTGGCAAATTATACTCGTTGAGAATGATAAATTTAGTTGACGAGCATGGCAAATCTGCTCAGTTCATCTTTTGGACAGTAAAGCAAAACGCAGAAAAGCAATACATGCTCAAGTGTTCTTTGGGTGAGTGGGAAAAGAACGGCATTGATGCGTGGACCTTCACCACGTTGCATTGTTGGCTTGTTCTCGTCGTCTCGTCGGTCTCACTCGTCGACATGCATTTATTCCGGATTGCCGCGGCGGTGCTCCATTTCTCATCTCGTAACCTCCTCGATGTGCTTTTCAGCTCCGCTTAGTCATGTTATTTGTTATCCTACTACTCCTAGCGCGATCAAGCTGAGTGCGCTTCCCATATGTGGAACGATTTCCCCATGAACGCCGGCAAGCCAGCTAAGTGAGCCCAGCTAACTTAGCCACCTATGGCCGCAACACACGGGGAGATATCGAAAGCCACCTAGCTGCACTCCCACATCTCGACTCGCGCCGTGATCAGTAATCCATCTTCTATATATAAAGCACATTCTAGCGAGCTAGATAATTCGATCTTCAGAGTAGGTAGTAATCAGAAATGGCGCTGGCACGCCGGAGTCCGGCCTCCCTCCTGGTCATCGCCGCGGTTCTCTCCGTTCACGGCCTCCTCCCCGCTCCGGCCGCCGCCACGGGCAAGACCGGCCAGCTGACCGTCTTCTGGGGCCGGAACAAGGACGAGGGCTCTCTCAGGGAAGCCTGCGACGCCGGCCTCTACACCGCGGTCATCATGTCCTTCCTCAACGTCTACGGCCACGGCAAGTACCGCCTCGACCTCTCCGGCCACCCGCTCGCCGGCATCGGGGGCGACATCAGGCACTGCCAGTCCATGGGCATCACCGTCTCCCTCTCCATCGGCGGCTACGGCGGCGACTACGCGCTCCCGACCAACCGGTCCGCGCTCGACCTCGCCGACCACCTCTGGTTCTCCTACCTCGGCGGCAGGCGCAGGGGCGTGCGCCGCCCGTTCGGCCGCGCGAGTCTCGACGGCGTCGACCTCTTCCTGGAGCGCGGCGGGCCGGCGGAGCACTACGACGCGCTGGCGAGGGAGCTGGCCAGGCGCAAGGCCCGCGGGGGGAAGGCGCCGCGGCTGACGGCGACGCCGCGCTACGCGTTCCCGGACCGGCTCGCGGCGCCGGCGCTCTCGACGGGGGTCTTCGAGCGCATCCACGTCAGGTTCTACGACTACCCGGACTGCACGGCGTTCATCGAGGACGCGTGGGGCAGGTGGACGGCGGCGTACCCGGGCAGCGAGATCCACCTCGGCCTCACGGCGTCGGAGAAGGCCAGCTGCTACCTGCACCCCAAGGCGCTCTGGGAGATCACGATGCCGATCGTGCAGAAGGCGGCCAACTACGGCGGCGTCATGCTCTGGGACCGGTACTACGACGTGGTGAACGTCCAGGACCACTACAGCAGCTACATCAAGAACTGGGCCTGAGCTCCGGCCATCCTCCATGCATCGCCTTGCATGCTCCTCCCTTGGCAAACGCCTCTAGCTCTTTAATTTGCTTGCGCATGTTTAAATCGAAAGTAATCTGCTGTTAATCGTCACTCTTGTGTGCTTGCAAGAATAAAGGGACGACAGTGCAGTACATGGATAAACAGTTCATTTCAGAGGTTTGGTTCAATCATGCTGTTCCCTGTGGATGTCACAATTATCATCAGATTACTGCTTGATTACGTTTTGAAATGTATGCCCCAACCACAGGTGCGTGCAATCAATAATCAACCCTTAGAGTATCTTCAACAGCCTCGGGGCGCGCTAAAAATGCGTTTGCATCATCGGAATGATGAGTCTTTGCGCGGCGAAGAGCACTTGCTCGAACGGCCACTGCAAATTATAGCATGCGCGAGCCGCTCCAGCAGCCGCCGCAAAAAAAAAACACGCTTTCAGCACGAACAATATATACACTTCAAACATAACCAAGAAGATCAAACACAAACAAAATAAATCAACAATAAATAGTTCAATTTTATTATTACAACTCAAACAAACAGTTTATCTTACAATACAACAAATAGTTTAACAATATAACGTCAAACATACAAATCATGGTGCTTTTTGTCGGCCATTCCATGCCTACCACTTCTGGATGAGATCCTTTTGAAGATCATCATGTGTTTCGGCACGTCGAATGACATGATAGGAGGCAACAAAACGAGCCACCCTCGCAGCCCTCCGCCGCACTCGAACGGGATGTCCCAAGTGCTCATACCGAAAGTAGTCTAAATCTTGGCCACGCTCATTCTCGATGATCATGTCGTGCATAATCACACAAGCGTGCATGATCCACCAAAGCATCTTTTGATCCCAAATCTAGCCGGCTCTCTCATGACAAATTGGGCTTGCAAAATCCCAAAAGCTCTCTCCACATCTTTCCTAGCCGCCGCCTGAGCATTGTGAAAATCTAGATTTTTCTTACCATCCGGTTTTTTCAACGGCTTAACAAATGTTTGTCACTTTGAGTAGATGCCATCCGTAAGATAGTAGCCATAGTTATATGTATGACCATTTGCTACATACTGCACCGGTGGCAGTTCATCATTTGCAATCCTATTCATGAGTGGTGATCGATTAACAATATTGATGTCAATCAAAGATCCAGGCATTCCAAAAAAAAGCATACCAAATCCAAGTCTCTTGATTGGCCACCGCTTCAAGGATTATACCAAATCCAAGTCTCTTGATTGGCCACCGCTTCAAGGATTATAATGGAACCCTTTCTTTGGCCGTGGAATTTTCCATGCCATGTCCTAGGACAGTTCTTCCAACTTCAATGCATGCAATCTATTAAGCCAAGCATACCTGGAAACCCTGAGCTTTGTTCATCTCCAAAAGCCTTGCAGCGTCTTCATCATTGGGAGATTTTAAATACTCCTGGCCAAACACTTGCATAATTCCGACTGCGAAGCGCTTGACACACATGATGGCTTGACTCTCACCCATGGCCAAGTGGTCATCAAGTAGATCGGCTGGAATACCGTACGCCAACATACGCAAAGCGGTTGTCACCTTCTGAAAGGTGATATGCTCGAGCTCTCCGGCGGCATTCCTCCTTTGCTGAAAAAACCGATCATGGCTCGCAAGTTTCTCCGCAATGCGCCTGAATAACTCGGTGCTCATCCTAAATCGGCATCGGAAGTACGACTCAGGGTACACGCGATTATCCACAAAATAGTGCCTCATCAATCTGTTGCCGGCATCGATCTTATCCCTCCAAATTTTTTCCGACCCATAACCGAACCATCGTGCTTCGATTTTTTTATTGATATGCATAGTTAGGATCATTGCAAGATCCTCCTCATCATCAATATCAAATTCTTCTTCGAAAGAGTCATATGACGAACTCATCTACAATGTTGAATTTAAACTGGTCTATAAAAACTACAAACAACATGCACCAAATTCATGTAAAAAAGTGAAGTTCAAGCAATACATACCTTGCAAGCGTTTTGTCGAACACCTTGTGGGCGCCGAGCGGCAGTGGGCAGCCGGGCGCTGTTCGTTAGAGGAATGGCGCACGCGAGGGGTGGCGGCGACTAGAGGGAGATGGAGGAAGCAGCGGCAGCGCAGGGATAGGCCGAGAAGCGCCGGAATGGTCGCCGGAACAAATGGGGTGGTGTGGGCGGCGCCTGGATTGGGGGGAGGGGGGGCGCTCGAGTGTGCAGCGCGCAGGAGTGGGTGCAACAAATAAACGGCACGCGATGCCGTTTCCGACCGCGCGCTGAACTACTTATGCTGCGCGCGCAGTTTTTGCGCCTCCGCTGTAGCTCCCGGAGCGGTTGCACGCGAGCAAAAAACCCAAATTTTCCAGCGCGGCGTTTATATAGCGTGGCTATTGGAGTTGTTCTTACAAATATGTGTTCTGAAATGAATGTTAGAGCGTCTCCAACGCTCCCGCACACGAATCCATGCATGTTGTGCTATCCAACGCGGGTTATATCGGTCTACAGGGTAGTCCGGGTGCACTTTCTCTCACAAACTGAAGACAAACGTAGGGATTTGCGGGCGTCCAGACCGCTGCCACGCCCGTGCCCTGGTCCACCGAAACCCTCTCCTTGCATGCTTCCCGCCCGAAACGGTCAGCGCTGCTCCAAAGTATCAGCGCCGCAATCATGTCCGGTCAGAGCAGATGCGACCTCTCGCTGATGCCGACATTGAAGCGGCACGCAGGTAACGAGAGCGACGCGCGCCGCTTCCTGTGATCGCTCCGCATTCAAACAACACGACTCCATCTCCCGTCCGCATTAATGACACGCATTTGCCGATGCGGCTACTCGGGCGCCACCCGTTCGTCCCTCTGCTGCCCACGATTGCCGCCTCACCCGCTATATAAACCGCAGCCCCGGCCATAGCCACATTCGTACTCCTCCGGCCCCTTTCTCCTCTTCCGAACCATGGCCTCCTTGCGTGCCAAAGCCCTCTCGGATAGACTGTCGCCAGAGCAGAAGAAGGAGATGGCCGCTATTGCTACCGGCGGGTAGTCCGGTAGGCAGCCGGAGGCCGACGGCGCCCAAATGGAGGACAAGCCTGTTGGGGAACGTTGCAGAAAACAAAAATTTTCCCACTCGTTTCACCAAGATCATCTAGGAGTTCATCTAGCAACGAGTCACGAGATGCATCTACATACCTTTGTAGATCGCGAGCGGAAGCGTTCGTTAGAACGAGGTTGAAGTAGTCGTACACGACGTGATCCAAATCACCGATGACCAGCGCCGAACGGACGGCACCTCCGCGTTCAACACACGTACGGGACGGGAGACGTCTCCTCCTTCTTGATCCAGCAAGGGGGAAGGAGAGGTTGATGATGATCCAGCAGCACGACGGCGTGGTGGTGGATGCAGGGCGTCACGACAGCAGGGCTTCGCCGTGTACTACGAGAAAGGGAGATGTAACAGGGAGAGAAGGGAGCACCAAAAGCGTGGGGATCAAGTCCCTCCTCTCCCACACTATATATAGGGGTGCCAGGGGGGGCGCCGGCCCTGGTAGATGGGATCTACCAGGGGGGGCGGCGGCCAAGGGGTGGGGGGCTTGCCCCCCAAGCAAGGGGTGGCCCCCCTTAGGGTTCCCCCCCAACCCTAGGCGCATGGGCCTTGGGGGGGCTGGCGCCCCAGCCCACTATGGGCTGGGTTCCCTCCTATTTCAGCCCAAGGGGCCCTCCGGGATAGGTGGCCCCACCCGATGGACCCCCGGGACCCTTCCGGTGGTCCCGGTACAATACCGGGTACCCCGAAACTTGTCCCGATGGCCGAAACTGCACATCCTATATATAATTCTTTACCTCCGGACCATTCCGGAACTTCTCGTGACGTCCGGGATCTCATCCGGGACCCCGAACAACATTCGGGTTACTGCATATACTTATCTTCACAACCCTAGCGTCACCGAACCTTAAGTGTGTAGACCCTACGGGTTCGGGAGACATGTAGACATGACCGAGACGATCTCAGGTCAATAACCAACAGCGGGATCTGGATACCCATGTTGGCTCCCACATGCTCCACGATGTTCTCATCGGATGAACCACGATGTCGAGGATTCAATCAACCCCGTATGCAATTCCCTTTGTCTATCGATATATTACTTGCCCGAGATTCGATCGTCGGTATCCCAATACCTCGTTCAATCTCGTTACCGGCAAGTCACTTTACTCGTACCGTAATGCATGATCCCGTGACCAGACACTTGGTCACTTTGAGCTCACTATGATGATGCATTACCGAGTGGGCCCAGTGATACCTCTCCGTCATACGGAGTGACAAATCCCAGTCTTGATCCGTGTCAACCCAACAGATACTTTCGGAGATACCCGTAGTCTACCTTTATAGTCACCCAGTTACGTTGTGACGTTTGGTATACCCAAAGCACTCCTATGGTATCCGGGAGTTACACGATCTCATGGTCTAAGGAAAAGATACTTGACATTGCAAAACTCTAGCAAAACGAACTACACGATCTTTATGCTACGTTTAGGATTGGGTCTTGTCCATCACATCATTCTCCTAATGATGTGATCTCGTTATCAATCACATCTTATGTCCATAGCCAGGAAACCATGACTATCTGTTGATCAACGAGCTAGTCAACTAGAGGCTTACTAGGGACATGTTGGTGTCTGTTATTCACACATGTATTACGATTTCCGGATAACACAATTATAGCATGAATAAAGACAATTACCGTGAACAAGGAAATATAATAATAATGCTTTTATTATTGCCTCTAGGGCATATTTCCAACAGTCTCCCACTTGCACTAGAGTCAATAATCTAGTTACATTGTGATGAATCGAACACCCATGGAATTCTGGTGTTGATCATGTTTTGCCCTAGGGAGAGGTTTAGTCAACGGATCTGCTACATTCAGGTCCGTATGTACTTTACAAATCTCTATGTCTCCATCTTGAACATTTTCACGAATGGAGTTGAAGCGACGCTTGATGTGCCTTGTCTTCTTGTGAAACCTGGGCTCCTTGGCAAGTGCAATAGCTCCAGTGTTGTCACAGAAGAGCTTGATCGGCCCCGACGCATTGGGTATGACTCCGAGGTCGGTGATGAACTCCTTCACCCAGATTGCTTCATGTGCTGCCTCCAAGGCTGCCATGTACTCCGCTTCACATGTAGATCCCGCCACGACGCTTTGCTTGCAACTGCACCAGCTTACTGCCCCACCATTCAAAATATACACGTATCCGGTTTGTGACTTTGAGTCATCCAGATCTGTGTCGAAGCTAGCGTCGACGTAACCCTTTACGCCGAGCTCTTCGTCACCTCCATAAACGAGAAACATCTCCTTAGTCCTTTTCAGGTACTTCAGGATATTCTTGACCGCTGTCCAGTGTTTCTTGCCGGGATTACTTTGGTACCTTCCTACCAAACTTACGGCAAGATTAACATCGGGTCTGGTACACAGCATGGCATACATAATAGAACCTATGGCTGAGGCATAGGGGATGACACTCATCTCTTCTATTTCTTCTGCCGTGGTCGGACTTTGAGCCGAGCTCAATTTCATACCTTGCAGTACAGGCAAGAATCCCTTCTTAGACTGATCCATATTGAACTTCTTCAATATCTTATCAAGGTATGTGCTTTGTGAAAGACCTATGAGGCGTCTCGATCTATCTCTATAGATTTTGATGCCTAATATATAAGCAGCTTCTCCAAGGTCCTTCATTGAAAAACTCTTATTCAAGTAGGCCTTAATGCTGTCCAAGAGTTCTATATCATTTCCCATCAAAAGTATGTCATCCACATATAATATGAGAAATGCTACAGAGCTCCCACTCACTTTCTTGTAAACACAGGCTTCTCCATAAGTCTGCGTAAACCCAAACGCTTTGATCATCTCATCAAAGCGAATGTTCCAACTCCGAGATGCTTGCACCAGCCCATATATCGAGCGTTGGAGCTTGCACACCTTGTCAGCATTCTTAGGATCGACAAAACCCTCCGGCTGCATCATATACAATTCTTCCTTAAGGAAACCATTAAGGAATGCCGTTTTGACGTCCATTTGCCATATTTCATAATCGTAGAATGCGGCAATTGCTAACATGATTCGGACGGACTTCAGCTTTGCTACCGGTGAGAAAGTCTCATCGTAGTCAACCCCTTGAACTTGTCGATAACCCTTAGCGACAAGCCGAGCTTTATAGATGGTCACATTACCATCCGCGTCTGTCTTCCTCTTAAAGATCCATTTATTTTCTATGGCTCGCCGTTCAATGGGCAAGTCAGTCAAAGTCCATACTTCGTTTTCATACATGGATCCTATCTCGGATTTCATGGCTTCTAGCCATTTGTCGGAATCCGGGCCTGCCATCGCTTCTTCATAGTTCGAAGGTTCACCGTTGTCCAACAACATGATTTCCAAGACAGGGTTGCCGTACCACTCTGGTGCGGAACGTGTCCTTGTGGACCTTCGAATTTCAGTAGAAGCTAGATCAGAAGTATCTTGATCATTATCATTAACATCCTCTCTAGTCGGTGCTGGCACCTCAGGAACATTTTCTTGAGTTGCGCCATTTTCCGGTTCAAGAGGCAATACTTCATCTAGTTCTACTTTCCTCCCACTTACTTCTTTCGAGAGAAACTCCTTCTCTAGAAAGGATCCATTCTTGGCAACAAAGACCTTGCCTTCGGATCTGAGGTAGAAGGTATACCCAATAGTTTCTTTAGGGTATCCTATGAAGACGCATTTTTCCGACTTGGGTTCGAGCTTTTCAGGTTGAAGTTTCTTGACATAAGCATCGCATCCCCAAACTTTTAGAAACGACAGCTTAGGTTTCTTTCCAAACCATAATTCATACGGTGTCGTCTCAACGGATTTCGACGGAGCCCTATTTAAAGTGAATGCGGCAGTCTCTAAAGCATAGCCCCAAAAAGATAGCGGTAAATCGGTAAGAGACATCATAGACCGCACCATGTCTAATAGAGTGCGATTACGACGTTCGGACACACCGTTACGCTGAGGTGTTCCAGGCGGCGTTAGTTGTGAAACTATTCCACATTTTCTTAAGTGTGTGCCAAATTCATGACTCAAGTATTCTCCTCCACGATCTGATCGTAGAAACTTGATCTTCCTGTCACGTTGATTCTCAACCTCACTCTGAAATTCCTTAAACTTTTCAAAGGTTTCAGACTTGTGTTTCATTAAGTAGATATACCCATATCTACTCAAGTCATCAGTGAGAGTGAGAACATAACGATAGCCACCGCGAGCCTCAACACTCATTGGACCGCACACATCAGTATGTATGATTTCCAATAAGTTGGTTGCTCGCTCCATTGTTCCTGAGAACGGAGTCTTGGTCATTTTACCCATGAGGCATGGTTCGCACGTGTCAAATGATTCATAATCAAGAGACTCTAAAAGTCCATCTGCATGGAGTTTCTTCATGCGTTTGACACCTATGTGACCAAGGCGGCAGCGCCACAAGTATGTGGGACTATCGTCATTAACCTTACATCTTTTGGTATTCACACTATGAACATGTGTAGCATTACGCTCGAGATTCATTAAGAATAAACCATTCACCACAGGAGCATGACCATAAAACATATCTCTCATATAAATAGAACAACCATTATTCTCAGATTTAAATGAGTAGCCATCTCGAATTAAACGAGATCCCGATACAATGTTCATGCTCAAAGCTGGTACTAAATAACAATTATTGAGGTTTAAAACTAATCCCGAGGGTAAATGTAGAGGTAGCGTGCCGACGGCAATCACATTGACCTTGGAACCATTCCCGACCCGCATCGTCACCTCGTCCTTCGCCAGTTTCCGCTTATTCCGCAGCTCCTGCTTTGAGTTACAAATGTGAGCAACTGCACCGGTATCAAATACCCAAGAGCTACTACGAGCACTGGTTAGGTACACATCAATTACATGTATATCACATATACCTTTTGTTTTGCCGGCCTTCTTGTCCGCTAAGTATTTGGGGCAATTCCGCTTCCAGTGACCACTTCCCTTGCAATAAAAACACTCAGTCTCGGGCTTGGGTCCATTCTTTGGCTTCTTCCCGGCAGCTTGCTTGCCGGGCGCGGCAACTTCCTTGCCGTCCTTCTTGAAGGCTTTCTTACCCTTGCCCTTCTTGAACTTAGTGGTTTTATTGACCATCAATACCTGATGTTCCTTCTTGACTTCTACCTCTGCTGATTTCAGCATAGCATATACTTCAGGAATGGTCTTTTCCATCCCCTGCATATTGAAGTTCATCACAAAGCTCTTGTAGCTCGGTGGAAGCGACTGGAGGATTCTGTCAATGACCGCATCATCCGGGAGATTAACTCCCAGCTGAGTCAAGCGGTTATGTAATCCAGACATCGTGAGTATGTGCTCACTGACAGAACTATTTTCCTCCATCTTACAGCTGAAGAACTTGTCGGAGACCTCATATCTCTCGACCCGGGCATGAGCTTGGAAAACCATTCTCAGCTCTTCGAACATCTCATATGCTCCATGCCTCTCAAAACGCTTTTGGAGCCCCGGTTCTAAACTGTAAAGCATGCCGCACTGAACGAGGGAGTAGTCATCGGATCGTGCCTGCCAAGCGTTCATAACGTCTTGTTCGGCAGGGAGGACAGGTGCGTCACCTAGCGGTGCTTGTAGGACATAATCTTTCTTGGCAGCTATGAGGATGATCCTCAGGTTCCGGACCCAGTCCGTGTGCTGCCATCGTCTTTCAGCTTGGTTTTCTCTAGGAACGCGTTGAAGTTGAGGACTACGTTGGCCATTTGATCTACAAGACATATTGTAAATATTTTAGACTAAGTTCATGATAATTAAGTTCATCAAATCAAATTATTTATGAACTCCCACTTAGATAGACATCCCTCTTCTAGTCATCTAAGTATAACATGATCCGAGTTAACTAGGCCGTGTCTGATCATCACGTGAGACGGACTAGTCAACGTCGGTGAACATCTTCATGTTGATCGTATCTTCTATACGACTCATGCTCGACCTTTCGGTCTTCTGTGTTCCGAGGCCATGTCTGTACATGCTAGGCTCGTCAAGTCAACCTAAGTGTTTGCATGTGTAAATCTGTCTTACACCCGTTGTATGTGAACGTCTGAATAAAACACCCGATCATCACGTGGTGTTTTGAAACAGCGAACTGTCGCAACGGTGCACAGTTAGGGGGAACACTTCTTGAAATTAATATGAGGGATCATCTTATTTACTACCGTCGTTCTAAGTAAACAAGATGCAAAACATGATAAACATCACATGCAATCAAATAATAAACGTGACATGATATGGCCAATATCACATAGCTCCTTTGATCTCCATCTTGGGGCTCCATGATCATCTTGTCACCGGCTTGACACCATGATCTCCATCATCATGATCTCCATCATCGTGTCTCCATGAAGTTGCTCGCCAACTATTACTTCTACTACTATGGCTAACGCGTTTAGCAACAAAGTAAAGTAATTTACATGGCGTTTCTCCATGACACGCAGGTCATATAAAAGAATAAAGACAACTCCTATGGCTCCTGCCGGTTGTCATACTCATCGACATGCAAGTCGTGATTCCTATTACAATAGCATAAACATCTCATACATCACATATAGATCATTCATCATTCATCACAACTTTGGCCATATCATATCACAAAGCACTTGCTGCAAAAACAAGTTAGACGTCCTCTAATTGTTGTTGCAAGTTTTACGTGGCTGAATTAGGGTTCTTGCAAGAACGTTTTCTTACCTACGTGAAAGCCACAACGTGATTTGTCAACTTCTATTTACCCTTCATAAGGACCCTGTTCATCGAATCCGCTCCAGCTAAAGTGGGAGAGACAGACACCCGCCAGCCACCTTATGCAACTAGTGCATGTTAGTCGGTGGAACCGGTCTCACGTAAGCGTACGTGTAAGGTTGGTCCGGGCCGCTTCATCCCACAATACCGCTGAAGCAAGAAAAGACTAGTAGCGGCAAGAAGGTTGACAAATCCACGCCCACAACGAATTGTGTTCTACTCGCGCAAGAAGAACTACGCATAGACCTAGCTCATGATGCCACTGTTGGGGAACGTTGCAGAAAACAAAAATTTTCCCACTCGTTTCACCAAGATCATCTAGGAGTTCATCTAGCAACGAGTCACGAGATGCATCTACATACCTTTGTAGATCGCGAGCGGAAGCGTTCGTTAGAACGAGGTTGAAGTAGTCGTACACGACGTGATCCAAATCACCGATGACCAGCGCCGAACGGACGGCACCTCCGCGTTCAACACACGTACGGGACGGGAGACGTCTCCTCCTTCTTGATCCAGCAAGGGGGGAGGAGAGGTTGATGATGATCCAGCAGCACGACGGCGTGGTGGTGGATGCAGGGCGTCACGACAGCAGGGCTTCGCCGTGTACTACGAGAAAGGGAGATGTAACAGGGAAAGAAGGGAGCACCAAAAGCGTGGGGATCAAGTCCCTCCTCTCCCCCACTATATATAGGGGTGCCAGGGGGGGCGCCGGCCCTGGTAGATGGGATCTACCAGGGGGGGCGGCGGCCAAGGGGTGGGGGGCTTGCCCCCCAAGCAAGGGGTGGCCCCCCTTAGGGTTCCCCCCCAACCCTAGGCGCATGGGCCTTGGGGGGGCTGGCGCCCCAGCCCACTATGGGCTGGGTTCCCTCCTATTTCAGCCCAAGGGGCCCTCCGGGATAGGTGGCCCCACCCGGTGGACCCCCGGGACCCTTCCGGTGGTCCCAGTACAATACCGGGTACCCCGAAACTTGTCTCGATGGCCGAAACTGCACATCCTATATATAATTCTTTACCTCCGGACCATTCCGGAACTCCTCGTGACGTCCGGGATCTCATCCGGGACCCCGAACAACATTCGGGTTACTGCATATACTTATCTTCACAACCCTAGCGTCACCGAACCTTAAGTGTGTAGACCCTACGGGTTCGGGAGACATGTAGACATGACCGAGACGATCTCAGGTCAATAACCAACAGCGGGATCTGGATACCCATGTTGGCTCCCACATGCTCCACGATGTTCTCATCGGATGAACCACGATGTCGAGGATTCAATCAACCCCGTATGCAATTCCCTTTGTCTATCGATATATTACTTGCCCGAGATTCGATCGTCGGTATCCCAATACCTCGTTCAATCTCGTTACCGGCAAGTCACTTTACTCGTACCGTAATGCATGATCCCGTGACCAGACACTTGGTCACTTTGAGCTCACTATGATGATGCATTACCGAGTGGGCCCAGTGATACCTCTCCTTCATACGGAGTGACAAATCCCAGTCTTGATCCGTGTCAACCCAACAGATACTTTCGGAGATACCCGTAGTCTACCTTTATAGTCACCCAGTTACGTTGTGACGTTTGGTATACCCAAAGCACTCCTACGGTATCCGGGAGTTACACGATCTCATGGTCTAAGGAAAAGATACTTGACATTGCAAAACTCTAGCAAAACGAACTACACGATCTTTATGCTACGTTTAGGATTGGGTCTTGTCCATCACATCATTCTCCTAATGATGTGATCTCGTTATCAATCACATCTTATGTCCATAGCCAGGAAACCATGACTATCTGTTGATCAACGAGCTAGTCAACTAGAGGCTTACTAGGGACATGTTGGTGTCTGTTATTCACACATGTATTACGATTTCCGGATAACACAATTATAGCATGAATAAAGACAATTACCATGAACAAGGAAATATAATAATAATGCTTTTATTATTGCCTCTAGGGCATATTTCCAACAAAGCCGGCGCCACCCTCCTCGCCGGTGCATTTCACCCTGACCATCGACGAGGCTCGTGCCCATTATATGGACATGGTGCAGGAAGAGTAGGAGGAGCAGTTTCGGGAGGCGCCGGCCACCGCCGCTACAAGCACCTGCTCCTCTAGGAGCACCAGCAGGCGGAGGAGCGGCTCAATGCCAGCAGGGAGATTGCGGCGGACATGGACTTGGCGCACCAGGCGGCGCTGCTCGAGTCGTACCACTCCGTCCACGATATCCGCCTCACACGTTGGCGGTACCGAGCGCCGGGCGGAACTGGAGGCCGCCTACAAGGAGTTTGACGAGGCGGCGGACGAGGTGTGGGCAAGACCGACGATGAGGCGGAGGACATCATCGGCTCTGCCGAGGACATGCCATGACACCACGACCACGAAGTTGACACGTCCGTGGGCGCCGCCGACAACGAGGAAGAGTAGAGCATGGTAGGTCGCTGCTGCTTGGGTCCCAAAAAGGCCACCGCTCCTCCCTTCCCGTTGAAGCCAAGTTTGGTGGGTTGAACATCGTCGACTGATTAGCCGCTTGACGGCGACGTGGAGGCGGACAACTTCACTTCTCGGGGCTCTGGTGGCGGAGCTCGAGAGCGCCAAGGCGGAACTGGAGAAGACAAAGCATCAGTTCTTGGGGCTCACAGCCGGACATGGAAAACGGGCGCCGGCGATCATATATTAGATAAATTAATTATACCTCCACAGCCGGACGAGCACCGCTTTTAGATGAAGTATATGTCCGAAATGTAATGAAATTCGGCTGTGCTTGAACAAATTTTATTTAGTTAATTTGAATTGTTGTTCAAATATATGTTGCCAGCGTCGGATGGCCGTCTCTCGTATCCGCGCGGATTGATCCTCTTGTCCGCGAACATTATGGAAGGTGCTGTTGGAGATGCCCTTACCAGCAGCTAGCTTGGAGTGAACATGCACTTTGCCCCGCCGTCTGGCACGTCGTGTTTTCCACGGTAGTCCCTCTTTTCTATAACAAGTGTTGTAGTATGTCGTGTTTTTCCTGGTGGCAGTATATTTTCTAAAAGAAAAGAAAAAATGTTTTGCACTTTTTCAGGGGAAAAGATTTGCATTCTACTAGTACATATTTGTTCGTCTGGGGTCGATTTTTTTTTTAACAAGCATGCATGGGCTTTGGTTGCATGCTTCACTTAACGGTGAGATCTGTCCGTCGTGCCAATAAATTCGTCGCGACCGCAAACAAAAAACACGTTGGTCGAAGCGATCGATCGGCGAGTTGTGGAGGTTCTCGGCAGGATAAGATGGTCCTGTCCGCGGAAGTTCGGAAGCGGTGACGTTGGTTTGTCATTACGCAGAAAAAAAAAGGGAACAAATCTCGTCGACAGATCGATCGGATAGTGTCCTTGGCGGCGACAACCTACTACGCGGACGTGTCGCGTCGCAGGAGGGCCGCCCAAGCTGTGCTGTGCAGGCCTCGCAAAGCGCAGGCGGTGGAGGCCGAGGCGCGCGCGTGACTGCGCGTGGGCACGGGCAAATCTCATTTCACGCATTCAGCGTCAAATAGCTGCCTTTTCAAGCAAACAAGCGAGGCGAGCGCTCGTGGTGCGCCGAATTCGATTTTGCGAACTTTCCAGAAGGTTCCTGTTTGGCTTTACCGGATTAGGGAACCTTGTTGAATGTTCTGGCTCGGTTTTCTATGTATATTTCCTTTTTTCGGCGATTTCCTTTTTTAATAAAAAAGGTTCAGAAATTTCAAATGTTTGTTTTTTTAAATAATGTTCGGAAGTACTCCTACAAAATGTATTTCGTTTTTGAAAAAAATGTCCATGTCTTTCAAGAGTTCTTCCCGTTTTTCAAAAGAAGTATGGTAATTTTAAAAATGTCTGTGCTTTCAGAAAAGGTTTGAAATTAAAAAAACATATTTCCAAATAATATTAAGAATTTCAAAAAATATTTGTATTTTCCAAATTTTCGCATTTCTGAAAATTATCAGAGGAAATTTAAAAATATTCATGTTCTAAAAAATTGTTTCCTTTTTCCAAAACAAATGTTCTAATTCTTTTAGAAAAAGAATCTACTACTCCTATAAAAGCACGAGAGGACGGAGAACCAATTCATCTCATCCATTCAATCAAAGGATCTAACGATCCAAATCATCCACATGTTTAACATCAAACACGGTTAGCACAGCCCACGATCGACCCTCGTCATCCGTCCCCGAGGCTCAAAGAAAAAAATAACCACGCTCTCCCGTCGGTTGCTCCTATCCTCCTCCCGCACGACCTCTCGCCCCCTCCTCCTCCTCCTCCTCCTCCCGCCTCTGGCCTCTCCCTCCCGCCTCCTTCGCTCCCTCCCGCTCCGCCTCCGCCTTGCTATTCCCCGCCCCACCCTCCTTCCCCGCGCCTTCCCCGGCAACAACGGCAACAACGACGACAGTGGCAACAACATCAGCGGTGGCGGGGATGACGAAACAGGGGATGGCGGCGGCGAGTGGGGCGACCACCGGGGGGAGGAGCTGTTCGTGCTGGCACAGGCGGGGAGCAAGCTCTCCAGCCCGCCGGCCGACCTCGCCGCGGCCGTGGAGGGCGGCCGCGTCACGGGCGACATGGTGAGATGGTTCGCGGAGATGGAGCGCTCGCCGCTGCTCCGCTGGCTGCTGGGCTTCAGAGGGTTCAGGGAGCGCCTCCTCGCCGACGACCTCTTCCTGGCCAAGCTCGCCATGGAGATGGGCATCGGCATGATCGCCAAGGTCCGTGGGATCGACATGGATGAATCATGAATGCTTTCAACTTATTCTTATCTTATCCTCCTTTGATTTTCAGAAGGAGAAAAATTAAATCGCGTTTTAATTTGTCTGACCCTTTTTTGTTGCTGCTCTGTTTGTTTCAGACCGTTGCCGAGTATGAGAAGAGATGGGAGAACTTTGTCAAAGAAATTGACATCGTCATCGCTGATGTTGTACGCCTCTTGTCGACTACTATTGAAGACGGGCGATCTGTACATATGTTGATATATAACCCTGACATTTTAAATCACATACAGATTTGATAGCAGAAAAAACTCTTTGTTATTGCAATGTAAAGTGCATCTTATATCTGAATTTGATATATTTTTCCTTTTTAGTTGTCGCCACCGACCCCGCCAAAGCTGTCATGGTCCTCCGTAACGGACCATACAGCAGCATACACACACACAATCTATTTTCATCATGTTTATTCAAGAGAGAATTTTGTTACACGTTATTCATCATCTTGTCATAATTGTAGTCTGACCATAATGTACAACAAGTGGCCCAGATCGGAATGTTCTTATGATATTACTGTTCAATAGAGGAACTAATGTGATTCTGGTGTGATTCATAATTGTGGGAAGTTTTCTTTGCGGGGTAGGGTCGTCATTCAAGGGATAGACTTTCCCTTCAGGTTATGGTCTTCTTTCTCTCAAGGAGATGGTGATAGTAAGGGGGGAGCGCAAGATGCTGCTGATGGAGTCAACAATGATATTGGCAACGATGTGAGATCCCTCCTCCTGCTCGTTCTAATCTGTCAAATTGATTTATTCACTTTTGTAGCCTGGTTGATATCTTCTCTTCATTCAAATTAAATATCTAGCTGCTTTTCCGAACCCAACTCCTTTTTGCAGGAATTTTAACTTGATGACGGACTAGAGAAGGAAGTATGTCAGAGATATGCATGTTAGTCCGTAAGCATATCAGAATACAATCATTCAGCACATAATTAGTCAGTTATATATTCTACTCATGCCCCCAACAAGGCAACAATCGACCAGGTTACATATCTTCTGTACTAAATGTATAATAGCTTTTGTACATGCTATTCCCGCAGTACTACAATCTCTAGGTATAGGGTTGATGGAAAGATTTGCTCGAATCAGATAAACAACATAGATTAATGTTTACATTGTTATATCTGGTGCTTAATTTACTATTAAGAATATATAATTAAGTCGTTTCTCCATGTTGTTCCAACTATCTTTGCAATTATGAGGATATAGAAGATTAACTCAAGTCAGGTAAACAACATGGTTTTTATTTTGCAGATTTCTGTAATGCAGCTCTTTACACGTGCATTTCGCTATTCTAGGCCCCAATTGATGTATATTTCTTGTATTGCTTTTCATCAATTATGATTAGTAAGGATCCTACTGATTTATGATTTCATTAGGGAAGTGTTACTAGCGATACTTCTGTACAGTCCATCTCTTGATAGTATTATGTAAATACAAAATAGATTGTGTATATAGCATAATATTTCTGCATGTAGATCTTGAAGACTATTACTCTGCATATTCTGCACTTAGTTATATTCTTGATGTTAAAAGAATCGTGGAGAAATATGTAAAAGTGCAGAACGTTTTCAGTTTCTTGTTTGGATTATGTGCCTTTAATTGGCACACTTTTTTTGTAGCGAGATAAAAGGTACACTACAAAGGTCTTAATTGAAATGGATAGTTGTAGTTCTCATTGTAGAGTGGTGTTTGCTTGCTTTTCACTGTAAAAAAAAACTCTTTGCTTTACAAGGTTTTTGGTTCTTTTTAGATGTTGTTATCAAAACTATAGCTTAATCTGTAAATGGATCTTTTGTTGTATGATGAAGTTTGATATCGACCTATGGTATTTCTCCTCTGCAGGGACCAAGCAATATGTGAGATTGACAAGGAAAAGAACACTTGAGGTATTATTCATTTCATTACCTTAAGCATTTTGTATTTAGTAAGGTGTCACTTGATAGTGTTTATTTCGGTAAGGTGCTCAGTTTGCCTTTTAAAGTCAGCTCCCGTCAATACTTTCTCCTTTTTGTTTTGGACCATGTCAGTTTGAAGAGATGTTTTTTTCACGATCACTACGAATAAAAGTGTGCGGAATGAATTCAGTTCGCAACTAGCCATATCACACATGTGTTTGCTTCAGGTTGTGCGTTTCAGTCCATTGTAGGAATAATTTCATTGAGAACTCACAACCGCAAGTTGAAGAACATTTTGGAGCACAAGTAGAGGTAAGTTCTAGAGTATGGAGGAGCAACGCTGCGATCTTGGAGATCGCTCATGGTTCTGATTGTTTCCTATTCAGATTGAGGAACGTATACTCGGCCCATCATCATTCCCAGTGATTAGATAGTTTGCATTTATATGGAAATTGTGTGTGAATAAATTTATGTATACCGAGGTAAAAAAATGGGATACTAATTTTCATCATTGCACGTTTGCAAATCCTCTTTGAGACCTTGTATTTGATATCTCCCCTTTGGCCTACATGTGCATGGTTGGAATTGGTATTTTTTGCGGATGTGAAAATGGTTATTATAGAACCGAGTCTCTTTTGTGTCTAATATTTGCTAAAGGCAAGAAAATGATTCAGATCTTGCACTGCTTCAAGTTAGAAAATACCAAAGTTTTCTTATTCTCGGTTAGCACAATTTGAAGGTTGGTATTAATTCGTAAGAGGCTATTCAGATTTATTATAATGTTTAAACAATGGTCATGGTTTAACCTACTTTTACATCTTCTATGTAATATGAATATTGAAAATTTTGTACCCACGAATGTTTTGTCTATGCTACTGGACAATCTTTCTACTGTGTGGAAAAGACTAGGGATAATAATATTATCAACTGCCATGCCATGTGTTTTTGTCGAATCTATATTGGTTGAGACGAAGACGCGCATTGCGCGTACACGTTTACTAGTATGAAAGAAAATGTCATGCTACTTAAAAACACACGCTGCTATAGTAATTGAGCCGAACCGCTACAATGACATGTTGCTACAGTCTGCAGTAAATGGGCTCGCCCAAATTCGGCTTCCCTATGCCACGAGGTCACTATTGGATGCAGAGAGTGTGACATAGGACCTCCTTGGGCTTGGCATCTACGAACAACTTTAGGGAACGATCAGGCGGAAAGTATCCGGTGCACCAATGCTTGTGGTGTTACCGGTGCACCAAACGCCGTAGCGTGTTAGAAAATGTTTCAGAAAATCTGAAAAAATGTATCACATTGACACAACGTTTGTCTATGTTGTCGCAAAAATTTAAATCAAAAATTCAAAATGTTGGACAAGATACATAAATGATAAATTTAGCATCAATGTGATAATGTGCCAAAATTAAAGCCCAACTTATGTTGTGTACCATTCGGTGTCGATTTTGTGTTTTTCATACCTCGATCAATGTTTCAAATTTGGAATTAAGATTTTACCAAAATATAGACCGATGTTGTGTGATTGTGTTATTTTTTTCGAACATTTTTTAACACGCTACGGGCGTCCAATAGCACCATAAGCACCGGTACACCAGATACTTTCCCGCGATCAGGCCTAGGTCAAGCCAACGCAACCTGGCAGGTTGTGTGGAGGCAAGGCAAGACATTGGCTCTGGTCGGGAAACGCCCATGTTGGTTTGAACAGCTTTTCTGAGCGATATCATTAGTTAAGGGTTACCTTTTGTAAAAGTCACTCTCATCTTTTTGAGGATAATTGATTTGATGCCAACATTTCGTATTGCCAATACTTGGCAAGCCAACAATTGGCAATATAAAAAATGACAAAATTTGTCAATTTCTTGTGAGGTTGGCAAGTAAACATGGTAAGCAACCAAGCACTAGCCAATATTTGACATTTGCCAAATATTGGCATAAAACCAATCATCCTCTTCATGCATTGACAACTGGTAAACTGTATGTGCATCATTTGTCGTAACCTGAGAGTATTCCCGTTTTTTAGATTCATTTATTCAAAATGTTTTATCTTTTAAGCCATGCGTCAAAATCCTGAACTGTTGTCACTGTTTGAATCGCATCAATATCTTCAAAACTAGATTCCACATTAATACGTTTCCACGGACTTTTTCTTTCACGAGAAAACGGCAAAAAATACAAAAAGGGTAAAGAAACGAAAACAAAGAAAATGGCAATAAAACAAACAAATGATGGAAAAACGGAGAAATAAACCGGAGCAGGAAGCACAATTGTTCTCTCAAGAATCACAGTTGTGCTTCTCATGGAAGCAAACATATACTTCCACGAGAAGCAAATCTTTACTTCCAGCTAATCTATGCTTCTTGTGGGAGCAGATTTATTTCTTGTGAAATACTACTATGCTTCTTGCGGAAGTAAATCTATAATTTCACGAGAAGCAAATATGTGTTTCTTATGAAAGCACAATTTTTTTTCTGAGAAGCACGCAAGAAAATATATAACTTCATGAGAAGCAAATCTGTATTTCTAATGAAAGCATATTTTTTTTCTTTCTCGAGAAGCACGGAGCACAACCATGCTTCCCGCAGAAGCCAATCTGCACCTGTCGTGAAACATGATATTTTTTTACGCAAAAAACAGTTCTCCAAAAACTAAGAAAAACAAGGCGAAAACATAAAAAAGCCCTGGAAAGACTCATCTAAAAACGCGAAAACACGTACAGAAAAAAAATGAAATCCAAAAAGAACATGCAGCATGCGACATGTGACGAAAGGCTAGACACAGGGTACTCCCAGGTCACCAAAATTGACCCCTGAAAACCCCCGTAAGGTGTAATCTCCAGTTACTAGTTGCTCCCTTTGAAATGCACGACGGGTACCTCTATATACCACTTGCAGTGAGCTGGATGCCCCGCTTGCCTGCATCGTTCCCCCACATGGGCCAGGCCCAGCATTGCAATGAGCGTGTGAGCAGGCAATGTGTACAATATCACGTGCAGATGGGTGAACTAAAATCATCTACGGCCGGACGCGCCTGCGGAAAACAATTACCGACTCCTCCTTTCGGACAACCACACTCCTCATATGTCAATCATCATATTCAGGCAAATCCATGTATGTCCATCATATAGCACAAATTCATCAGTTCATAATTCAACAACACAAAAATAAACAACAATTCAACGCATGTCAAATAAATTCAACAATTCATACGTAGATAGGCGATACAATAATGAATCAAACGTCTCTATTATTCCGCTTGTTGATCATCTTCTCCATGTTGATCAATCACTTCTTGCCTTCGTCATCTAATAGGCTAGTGTCCTACAAAATGTTCCTGAACTAATCTGTCACTATCGCAAGCCTCAACTTCTCTCTCTAAAGTTCAATTCCCTACATTATCTCCATCTTTTCAAGCTCCTATTTACCCTTTTTTTTTCTTATTTATCCAATTATATTTTCTTCCTCACTATGTTCAACTTCTATTGCACTCTCTCTCGGTTGAATTCCATCTTCTTCCTTTGCACATCTACGAGGATTTTGTATCTATCCTCCTTCCTCACCTCCTTAGCGAAAAATGCATGTCCATGTGGTGGACATTTTGCTTGATGCGCGATCACACGTGGCCCTCTCTTTACCCTACTTGTTTGCCATCACTTGTCGATTCCTCTTTGGCATGATAGCTTGTTCATTCGCCCCATCACTTTGCTCTCCCTCGTCATCCAGTCCAACAAATTGATTGGACCTCGACCCATCCTTTTTCTTCCTCTTCTTGTAGCCGTTTTTAAGCTCCTTAACGATGGTTTGCCACTTTGGTTCTCCACTAAACTTCAACCAACAGTGTGACAAAGCGAATTGCTTCTTGTCGGTTTATTGGTACAAACTCGCTGCTAAAGTTGCATGGCTTTGGACTCCAGTGCAACTTTAATTTTGGCGAACCACTTATGTATAGTAACCAACAAACTTTTTGACGATCTCTTGGATGGTGAACCATCTATGTTGGAGAGACCCTCATTGCGGGTGGTATGGATAGGGTGCGGCTCCACGTAGTGATTTTGCTCATGGTAGAGTTTTTGGATGTTGCCAATACTTGATGCCCTTTTGCTTCGTTCCACATATTTGATTCATGCTTGTGGACAACCAAGATTCAACCAACAACACATCTTCAAAGGTTGTGACCGTCGGACCTCTTGGCTGGATTACCTTCTTCTTTTTATTAGAGGGTGCTTGGATTCAAGGGACTATTTTTAGTCTGATTAAAAATAGTCTCTTGTAGAGACTAAAGTTCCAAGCACCCCTGACTAAAGAGAGACTAGGACTAGTCTTGAGGTTAAATTTTTTTAGTCATAGGAAACCTACTAAAATATGTATTAGCCCTCTCTCTCCTCATTTAATTCCTCTCCTTTAACACATGCGAGTTCTGGATTGGAGGGTTTGGAGGATAATAGATGCTCAATAACTTGATTTTAGTCTCTTTAGTATTTGAATCCAAACATGGGTGAGGCTAGCAAGTTTTAGTCCCACTATTTTTAGTCATGGGACTAAAACGTATCCAAGCACCCTCTTAGTGCGCTGTGTTTGCCCGACTTCAAACAGAGGTGAATTGTATCTCCCAAATTAAAATGCATAGGCTCTTGACCTTCATTAATCATGTTAGCATGAATTCGCCCTACAACATGCATATGCATCACAATTAAGCTATCATCACTATATTGGTCCAATGGTAGGCGCAACAAATGAAGCATTCAATGCAAATGGAATATGCGGCAAAGATTGCATCTACTCTTGATCGAGTATATCGTCGAACAGTACGTGGCATGCCTGGTGCCAACATTGCCCGTGTCGGCTGCCTTTGGGGTTGCAACGGCCCATACACTACGTTATATGGATACTTCAGAAAGTGCACGTATTCAGTCGAATACTGCCCCGATACTTGGATAATGCCCCGATATTGCCCGATACGTATCCTGTAAGTATCCTGTGATTTATTGATTTAAAAAAATAAAAATAGTGTTTGATACGTCTGGGATACCTCTGGGATACATTTTGGATACGGCAACCCCTTCGTTCTATGTGTAAAATTAGGAACTCCTCGATCCCCTGCTAGCGCCACCGCACGTCATCAATTCCCAGCTGGCCACCTCGTCCCCTTACCTCCTTGGAGCAGGCAAGCAGCCACAGCCCGCAGGTCTCCAACTCTCCATAAATCTCAGCTCCAGTCGTCTCCTCTCCCACATGTTCTTCTCTCCTTCTCACCTGCTCTCCCACATGTTCTTCTCCAACTCTCCATCCAATCGACACTGATCGGTCGCCGGCTCGTCGCCGGCAGAAGACATTCGTGTCTCCCCTGCAGGAGGTATGAGAATTGACTGTCTTTTCTTTTCTTGTAGGCTCAACCCTGCACGTGCTGAAGATTTAGTTTTTGTGCATAAAAACTTGCGCCTTATTTCAAGGAAATCACCAGAGTATATATCTTGCCCATCTAGGTTTTGGACATTGGAGGAGATATATATGAGTTGTTCGTTGGTGGTGCCGACTTCCTGCAGTAAGCTGAACTATCACTAGATGAGCCTGAACTGGAGGAGTTACTGAATGAAATTGAAGCATTGGATGTGGATTAGTGAGGTGGATGACATAGCCTTATTGATTTGTGAGCTGGTTGTGATGTACACTCCTGTTTTATTTGTGAGAACCCGAACCTAAATTATGATATTTATCTATCTATGCGACCATGTGCGTGTGAATTTGATGTGTGAATTGTGAATGTGATTACCTTATTTGTTAAGCAATTATGTCGGACCATCGATATCGTCCATCCGAAGAAATGCAGGAGTATTTGTTAAGCAATTGTGAAGACTTTGATTTTTTTTAATAAAACAGTGCATTTCCTACAAAAAACTCGTTATTTTTTAATATATTTAATAATTAATATGTATATATGGGCGTATCCCCGTATCTTAGTTTTTAGAAAATTGCCGTATCGGACGTATCCCCGTATCGCGTATCCGATACGTATCCAAATATCCGTGCAACGTAGCCCATACACTGTCTCCTTGGTGTCCAGCAAGATATCCGGGATGCTTGGCCACTAGGAGGCCTGAACGGACTCACGCTGTGCCGGCGGCTTCTTCCTTCCCGTGGCCACGATCAACGAATTAGTGGAGTCGCCAGACCGGACGCGCCACAGTCCATGTCCTGATCACGTCCATCTCTGCTCCAACCTTTCTGTAGTTGCCTTCTCCGTCAATTCCTGCTCGTGATGCTTTCTTTGCCGCTCCCTTCAGGCGACGTTCTCCGTCTTGCAACTGATGGTCACGAACAGGACCCCCTCTGCCGAGACATCATCCATGTCAATGTTGGGGTCGGGGTACTTGGTGTTGGCATCTACGACGGTGGATGGCGGACGAGGCTGACGGCGCGAACGAGAGCAAGGCTGAAGGAGGGCGACGACTTGAACACGGAAAATGAGGGCGGATTTTCGGCCCGACACCTAGCAAGGGAATTCAGGGTATCCCGTGATCTAACCTAACACGGACCGTACTAACCAAGGAAACTAAACTTCACGTGGTATGACACTCGTAGTAGAAACGGTGACCTTCTAAATCTAGACCAAAATCAAACCTCGTACTCTACATAATCTCAACGTACAACAAGAGCTACATATATTACCAGGTGACCAATCCGGAATCGGCCAATCAGCAGGTTGGTTCATGCAACCACAATGTCTAAAAGCATCTTCAACAGACGCCTTACAGAGCCGCGCGCTAAATCTTTTTTATAGCACTAAAATAGCGTTTTAGTACGCCGGTTGACTGAACATCTTCAGCAGATGCCCAAAAATATACTGCCCAGCTACATTTTCAGCAAACGCCTAAAATTAATCACAGGAGCCCGTACCCAGCTCGCCGCCATGGTCGTGGCCGCGCTCCTCCCCTGCTCACCTTGCCGTGGCCGTGGCCCGCAACCATCATGGCCGTGGCCGCGCTCCTATCCTGCTCACCCCGCCGTGGCCGTGGCCGCACCCCGCAGGGCCGGTCCTGAGATTTCGGGGGCCCAGGGCGAACTAAAAATTGGGGGCCTTTAATATATACACACTCATTGTAATATACATATATCTATGTATATATATCTTCTCAAAAAATGTATATATAAATTACTACCAGTAACACTTAAATGCATCCAAAATCAGTATGCGTACCAAATAATTTATACATATTACTTTAAAATTTCTTCTAACATTCCTTGATGCAAAGTCACATATGATGGAGTCGATGTCAATCCCATCCAATAATTTCTTCTCGATGCATAATCTTCCCAAATCATTTAACCTCTTTTGGGTCATTGTTGACCTCAAATAATTCTTCAATAATTCAACTTCGAAAAGCTTCTTTCGGCCGATGCGACCGTCACAAACACAGTAAATAAGATGTGATAGACAATGGATATATCTCTACTCCTAATGGAGCAGTTGGTGAATAGTCCACGCGATTTATTTTCGCTGGTTTATTTTCGTCGTCCTCCCACCACCACCTTTTTTTCGTCATCATCCCAACTCAGCCAAAAAACCATTGCCAAAAAAACCCTCGTGCCCATAGCAGATCGCACATCCCATCTCACACATAGGGTTCTTCGAGAGAGGTGCACCGCCGCCGCAGGATTCCTCCCCAGCTCAATTCCTTCCCCTACCTCCTTCCTTCATGGTGAGCGATCTCCAGCTCCTACCTCCCTCATCTTTGCCGCCAGCCTCCCCCACGCGCGCTAGGTTAGCCTGTGGCCTACCATCTCCGTGGTGCCACCTGTAGATGCGGGGAGCCGCCTCGAATGCCCACGACGGATCTGGCCATCAGCGAGTAGGCCGAGCCTCCTTCTCCGGCCATGGCCATCCCGACCTCGGATCTGGTGCTCGTGCTATGTTCGTCTCCTCGTGCAACCCTTCCCCAATGTTTATTTTGGTTTGTCCTTGATCCCACCCATGCTGATTTTTTACCTTACGATGTACCACCTCTTATGTTTCTGGATTCTTTTTGTAGCGTCCGTCCTACCTCTCTCTGCATCAACTAACTCGGCGCTGCATGATCCTGGGGCAGCGGGATTGAGAGGGTGGGTCTTGGGGACAAGCGGATGGTGTTCGTCGTGTTAGGAAGATGGGTGTATAACTCGTGGAGTGCGAGCTGTTGCATGGCGACGCTCAACTGCATTCGTTGATCTGACTGTCTGTCATCGTGCAGGTGTCGAATTGTTGATGGAGGCTTCAGGTCGTCCTTCTCAAGGAGCTGAGGCTGGCCATTAAGGATCTGGGGTGAAGGTCATGTCACCTCTTCTCGTGGCTCTACTGCCCACTGCTTCCACTGCTGATATTTTAAGCTCCTTGATCTGAGCAAGCACCATGGGAAGGTGAAGTTTTGAAACTAACATGATATAATTACCCCTTCAGTTCTTCTATACTTTGTACGACAATGCAATTTAATCCTTACATGTAAACAATGTTACCCCTTACAGACGAAATTGTAGCAAACCAAGCCAACATAATCTCTGTCCCTTTAAGAGGATAGTGGATGCCGGTATAATATCTATATAGTGCATTTTTGGATTATGTAGAAGCTTCCAATTATTTACAATGAGTATGGGACACAAACCGATGTGCTTGGTCTGTGCTTTGTGTTTCTATCACAACCTATTTTAGAAGGCGCCATGATGAATGTTAATTTATTAGAGGAGAATCAATCAAGCGATTTTACGTGTGAAATAAGTTTTTAACAACCATATTCCACTTAATGATGATTTGATAACAGATTTATGGTTTCTTCCACTTTAATTAGGAAAGATGCTGGGGGCGTGAACTGTCCTGACAACGACACTGTTGCCTGCTAACTATGTGCAGGACTACCGGGCTCAACCTCTATCTCAGTGGTAAGTTTCTCTCTTTTTCTATGTTCTGGTCTCCTTGGTTTTGGCTTTTGAGAAAGGATTGAGAGTAGTTTGTGCGATTTGGTTAACTCAATGCCCAACAATGTCGTCAATTATCAGCAAGCAGTTACTTCAAATTCCATTGCCCAAATGCCATATGTACCCTGAGTACAAGAGACGATGGATGCAAGAGGTACTTCTGCGACAAGTAAGATTAGATAGTCAAATTTTCTATACAAAAGCAGCAATGTGCATTGGCATTGCAACTTCTGAAGGGAAAATGGAAGGCACCTTTGATCGACATTCAGCCCGGGTAACCTCAGCTTGCCCACTACTGTACATTCATACTTCTTTTCATTTATCTCTTCTCCTCAATACAGGAGAACATCAAAGATCATATGATTTTGCCCTTGTTTGTGCAGAGTACAAGGATGATCCCTACATCTATACTTTTGATATGCTGAAGCACATTGGCATTGAGCCAAGGCAGGTTAGTGATGCACAAATTCTGTTAAATGTGGTTGGCACATCTATAACTTGTTCCCCGTCCCTCTTGCGCGGCGGCGGCACAGATGTAAGGCAGCGGTGGCGGGTGCATATATAGGGCAGCGGCAGCAAGTACAACCGTCTTAGGGAGATCCTCTTCTCATATCATGCCCCAGTTGTTACTCCATTCGCTCGCCTCTCACCATATGTTCTACAATAGCGCGGTGGTGGCGGGTACAGGCGCAGCGCGACGACCTGTGGGCGCACCGGCTCTAGGATGACCAGGGGCTTGATAGCTGGGTCTGGCATCCCTGTGGTGGACAGAGATGATGGCGTATGGAAGTGGCCGGTGGTGTGCAGGGAACAATGTGGCCCCGTCGTCTTCCTCTTCGTTCAGCTTGACATGATCGTCGTTCAGCTGAAAACAAGATTACATGGGGACGATTAAAACTGGGGCATGAATGCAGAATACATATGTGATGTGATTTTTCTAAATGGAATTAATTTTGTATAGCTTGCATCCCTTTCTTCTGTTATTAGTTTGTAAATAACATGAATCCAGTTTTATACATAAGCAAGTGGTAGCCAAGTGGTCTGGTTATACATCTGTGAAGAACCTGCTTGGATGCATATGGCCTGGATGCCTAGGTGTACTTCACCCTAACTCCATCCACACGTCATATTCCAAATCTGGAGAACTCACGTACCTAAATTTCCATCATGCCATGAATGTTAAATGCCTATAATGCGTTGGGAGCTGGGCGGATATGTGTTTCATGATTTGTTTCTTTTTTCTGGAAGGCAGACCTTGTAAGTTATTCTGTCTTTCAACCTGTGCGTAGCATTTTGATGTAAGTGGTCTGGTTCTCTCAATCTATGTGTAGCGAGTTGTGTTTGTACTTCAAGCTGGCAGAGTACAGATCACTTCCATAGTCCAAATTACTTTAGCATCAATCGAATCATGGTTAGTCATTCCAGTTTAGCATCTCGGTGCCTAATTACTCTCTAATATTATTTATTTTATCATATATGATGAGTAATATTTCCTTACTTTTTTTGTAGGACACAAGATTCCAGTACCCTGTAATAATCTCTTAGGTGACTTTTGGACAAGTACACGCCCAGATTTTTGGGATTAATAACACCGGTGAGTTAATATGATAGTATTGACATTTTTGGTACCTGTCTAAGTTTCTGGAAGATTAGTCTGCTTTTAAAAATATATGATATCGCATGCAAAATTGTTTACTCTTGTTCAGGGAAGCATGGATATATAATACACACATCATATTTAAGAACTATGCTTTGCTCAGGTCTCTTGATATTTTCTAAACACAAAAATTAATTGCTCGGCACCGAGCACGACTGTATATAATAAGGTAGGCAAGTTTCTTATCAGTCTATCAGTCATTTGCAAATCTGGACAATTTCGGCATTCAGTTCAGTTGTGGGCAATAGTTACCATTTAGTTCCGTTCTGGGTTCCATTAGTTCAATTATGGGCAGTAGTGGCCATTTAGTTCAGTTCATGTTCAGTTCTGGGTGCCAGCAATAGTTGTCATCTATTTTAGTTCAAGTTTAGTTTTTGGTGCCATTTAGTTCAGTTTAGTTAGGAGCAACAATTGACATTCAGTTCAGTTAAGAATTCTGCATATGTACTTCTGTCGAATTCTGCACTTGCACAAAGCTTACTGGAACACTCATTTGGTCATAACACTCAAGCAAAAAAAAAAAAACGTTTTCCATTACATCTCTTTCCACACATGTACAAGTAGTAACTGCAATTCCTTTTCAGTCATAAGATCCAGTCATAACAACAATAGTTAGTGATCACAATTTTTCATGTCATACTAAATTCAACTAACATCAGTGACTTAGTTGGGCGCTCTCTGCACTTTAAACATTTTAGAATGGTTGTTTACGATCAACAACTCATTAGGCGGCGGTGGCATAGGCGCCATTGGCCCACTTGAACACAAACCACACGAAGTCGACAATCGCGTCGATATAACCTCGTCCTCCAGTGCTACCATTGCTTCTCCTTCTGACACCAGTGTTTTATGGTGGCGGAGCCTTGGTTGGTGGCTATTGCCACGAGGCCTTGGAGCCAGACTTGTGCTCCTCCTCTTGGAGGACGTGCCCAGTGCGGCGGCCCTGAAGCTGGTAGTAGGACACGTCCGGCGTGCGCTAGGGCAGTGGCATTGCAGAGGACGAGACCAACATTAGTTGAGACGGTCCTTGATTGTGTGGTAAGATGTAGCCGACCACAACCATGGGGATGGGCATGCCGGACGCGTGAATGGAAATGGCGAGTCCATGCTGAGCCCTCATTTGGTGAGCGAACAACGACGGCGACTGTAGAGGAATTGTAGAAAGGAGACTTCTTTTCAGACTGGGTTGCATCATGCTTTTGGGCCACTCCTTCTCTGTGTTACCATGGACTCCACCTGCTGTTATCGGATGCCCAAGGAATGGGCTAGACACATCAATGCCCCTCTGTAGTACTTCCTTGTACGTAGGACTATCTTGTTCAATTTATTTTATGCTAAATAATTTCAAATGAATTCAGTAAATGGTTGGTTGTTGATGGGTCCTTTATGTATTTCTATCCCTACTGGTCCACAGGTAATAATTGTCATGTTCTCTATCCTAATTCGATGCAAGTAACATGAGTCTTGTTTTCAATTTCTTCCCTGCCTTGATGCTGATTGTCACTTTATATATGCAGTCGCCAGGCGCTTGGTACAACTTCTGTCCAGAAGAATTTTTTTGCTGTGTTGGCATGTTTGTCCCAATTTTATTGTAGGGAACATAAGCACACTGAGCCAAATGTGAGCACTAGCTTATTTTTGTATGTATAGTTCTAATTGTTCTTTCATTGTTCCCAATTCTCCTCTTGCTAGGATGGAAGTTCATGTAATCTTTACTACTTTTAGCAATACTAGCTTAATACCCGTGCGTTGCCACGAATAACAAACAAATTATGCACTTATCACTTAATTATATTTCTCAAAGTACATAGAGGGCAACATGTGTTTGGTTTTTCACTATATATTTATAAGCGTGAATGTGTTTCTTTGCTCCCTCCCTCCCTCCCTCCCAGCCATCATGTGCATGATAACATTTCTCCTTCAGTACCTCCATCTCCAACTGCAGAAATGTCATAAAAGTTCTTCAAAGTCTCTGAACAAGGACAATCATATGCGTAGACATTTATATTATGTTTTCCTTTTTCACAAAGACACATGGCAAATGTTTGGTCAGACTCAGTCTTGACTTCATAACCATAACGCACGTAGCTTTGACCTTCACACACGAATATGCATGTGTGTATCCTTCGAGGGTATTCATCTAATAATAATGGGGTTGGGAGGAGTATTATTCACTAATGGGTTGGATCGAACACTTAGTATGCATAGTAGTAAATTTTTGTTTGCAGTTTTTGGAAGGCGGGGTCATGATCTGCTTGGCCTCTATGAGGCTCCGCCAGTGCTGGATGGTGAGGAGTGGTGATGTGTAGAGAAGAGAAGGGGCACCTTGCTTGAGATATCTCGATGGGGATTGGGTGTTGTTGCTACTGTTTTTTTTCTGAACGAGATGTGGCGGCACCGATATGGTCTGAGGAGGGGAGCATGGCAAAAATGATAATTGCTCCCTGACTCTCTTTCATTTGATTGCAGAATATTGTGCTTACTCCCATCTCTCGCGCTCTTGCAGGCTTTCAAAAGTGAGGCTGGGGCGCGGAGGTGAGGCCAAATTGGCGTGTGAATGTAAGGATTGAAATGAGATAGTTATCTTCTTTCAGTTGTTTGCTTCTGCTTATTGATAGAGATAATTATTCCCTATTTAGTAGAGATGCTGTCACATATTAATATTGGGAATTATCTATGGTTCATTTGGTGTTCATATCTCCATCCTAGCGACCGCTTTGTCCATGGCATTTTTATCGCATCCACCCAGGTCAGTATGAAACGAGAACACACATGTATGTTGCATTTGCTGCTGTATGTTGTTTGCATCAAAAAAGTTCTTTGCATGGTGAACACGGCAACAATTCATTCTTCGAAGAAGTGACGTGATGTAAAAAATGTGCATCGGCGGCCGTCGAGCGATCATCCGTCATTTTTTGTAGTCCTCTTAGTTATGTACTAGCACAGATGTTGCGTACCGAAAGTAGGAGCAATCAAGTTGTTTTTTCTTTGACAAGGAGGCAAGCTGGTCTTGTTGTGCTATGCTCATCTCAAATTTTATGCTATGTCTACTTATTTTAGCTAAACGTAGGTTTTGGCAGCAAGAAACACTTGCAAATGTATGTCTTCTGGATATAAGTATCTGTTCTAGAAGATAAATATAGATAGCCGTCACAATAACCGGGGATATAAATATTTGCACTAGAAGATATTTACAGTGGTCACAATAACTGAATCTGTTGTCTACTACAATATTTTTATTCAGAAGAAGACATGATTATATGTTTTTATGTAGTTTTAGTGTCTGAGTGAACTTTCTTAATTTGTAAAAAGATAGTTGTAACTGATTGAAGAAGCATGTTACCTGAGAACCGAGGATCTGAGATGTGTGGTAGCTGAGACTTGCATTGTTCTCGGTTATTTTAGAACTGTGAGTAGCATTTTTTCTCTTCAAAAAGCCCGTAGCAACGCACGGGCGTTCTACTAGTTAGGATAATAATCAACATCTCTGACATGCCCAAAAATCTCCATAGCAGACATTACGCCATCTGGCAAAGTGAATCTCATAATCATCAGTTCAGAAATAAGATTGTATACCTCAACATCAGATGAACCATTAAGAGAGAAAGTTTCTGCAAATTTTGTGCAACATTCTTCAAGTTCATTGTCACTTAATGAAATCAGGGTGCCCGAGCTCAATAAAAATCTGAATATATCTTTAAACACCATGAGTTATTTGAGCCTATCATTCAAATAAGTGATCTCCATATCAATCAAAAATTCAAAACATTAAAATATTTCCTCTTACCGGAGGACGTCATAATAACACACACAATGCTGAAAACAAAACAATTTGTTCTATCAATTATTGAACAGTGCCGGGTATGCATCAAAGGAATTTTTTTGTATCAATATTATATGTATATAGCTCAATACCTGACGGAGTGATGATCAAACTTCATTGCGTGTGCGTATACAATACACAGGGGTCGGCACATCACCTAGAGTCTGCAGAGGATTGAGAAGAGAATAATTGAGCAAATGCCAAACAGGGCCCGGGAATTGAAATCAGCGGCGAACATACACAAATTAGGAAGGAAATTAACAGGGCGCTGGGGGCGGTGAGGCGGCCAGGCGGGAGTGCGTGCGTGCGTGCACGGCGGCGTCGGCGGCCAGCAGCGTGACTCTGCCTGATGGAATGGTCGAACAGACTAGGAAGGAAATCGCCCATGCAGCTAATTGATCGCTCTTTTTTACTTGAAAGGAAATTCCGCTGATCGCTCGCTATCAAACACTCGATCGCTGGGATCGGGAGATCGACGTGCTGCTCCCTGGCGCGCGTCTGCCTAGTATCGGCCATAGGCCTATGGACGGGGCTTGCCTGCTCCCGTCTCGTGCTTCCATATGTACTCCCCTATCGTTGACCTACCATCCTACGGTTCGAGCATTTTTCTCCCCCTACTTGCCAAAACAAATTGAAACTACTCTGTATTTGTTTTCTTCCCCGATCCCATACATGGCGCTCAGGCCGTTGCCCATGTTAGTGTCGCGTGTCAGCTTGGCCCTGCTGCTGGCGGGCTAGCCGCACGAGCAACGACAAGCTTCAGCTCGACATTGAGAGAGGCGGCACCGGTACGAGTGCTCTGCGTGGCCGCCACTGAGACCAACGTGTTCGCCGGCAAATCGACGCTGCCGCGGCGGTCAGGCCCCGCCTTGTGAACTTTGTGCACGTGGGACGTCTGCCAGACTATCAGGACGTCACCGGCGTTGAGACTGGGCTCCAGAGCCTATCCAACCGTGCGCCGCCCAAGTTCGTCACCATCGATGACGGCTACTAGTCGATTGACACTCCTATGGTTCACGACACTGTCAACTATGGCGCCATGCCCAATTTGACCATGTGGTGCACCGCCGAGTACAATGATTACATGCACAATAGAAGCATTTGCCAACGAGATGTCCTCAAGAATAAGGAGTTGCGGAGATTTCCTCTAGAGTCGTAGTGTCATCACCGTGCCCCGCCCGCATGGCTGCGCGACCGTGAGGTGCATGACGAGGTCAGGGAGACCACCCCGTCCATTGATGCGCAAGCTCCGCCGGATGCTGCTCGCCGTCAATGCCACAATTGCGCTCTCACCATGTTGTTGCTGCCGCCGTTGAACATCAAAAGCCCAGGGCGCCAGAGCTGATGCACAACGATGATCAACGGAGACTTGGTTGACCGAGTGGTCGACCACGACGACGGCTTGGGCCGAGCGGCAGCAACCAGGCGCCGAGTCACAATCACAAAGGAAAGATACATATGCAGTACCGAAAAAACGGATATGGTTGTTTTGTGATTTGTTTTGGCAGCCAAAAAAGATGCGAGGTGAGAAAAAATGCTAGCACCGTAGGATGGTAAGTGAACGGCGTGGGAGTACAGATGGGAGCACGAGACGGGAGTAGGCAAAGCCCCGTCCCCTGTAGCCTAACTATCGGGGGCCCCTGGATTTTGGGGGCCCGGGGCGGCCGCCCTCCCTACCCCTCCCTAGGGCTGGCCCTGGGTATATGCCTCATTCGATCGATGTTGAACTGTTAGAATATTTACGTATTTAATAAAATACTTACAATTTATCTAATTCACATCTAGATGTTTTTAAGGATGTCATATCTAAGCTTCCACAAATATATAATGCAGCAATAACAAAAAACTAGAAAAAAATAGACCACAAACAGAATGGACATCAGCTTAGATGTGACATAACTATGTCACATCGATGTGTCCTAGACAGACCCAAATACTTAATATGTTGCCCACGCAACACATTGCTAGTTGGTCGATATTATGATACTACTATCTAGATCCACTAATATATGCCCAATCTACACATGAGAATCCTTTACCTTGCAACATATTAGTTGATTCTAAGTGGGTTTCAAATGACATTGGGTTTAACTGTGACACAACACATTACCTATTTTTCGTACCCCTGCAACCATGCCACGTTCAGCATCTCATGCATGTAAGTTAAAAATTAGATTTCCTTTTTGCAATAGCATATCCATGCAGCACTACCCATCACAAGTTCATGCATGTAAATCATCGTTTATTTTTTTGCATTACATTTTGTGCTCTCATAGACACGTATATGTGTTGGGCGCTTGGAGCATGCCTATATAATAACACTCCTTTTCTCTATTGCTAAATAGTCACAACACACTATCTATTCTTCCTATATATAATTATGCACATCAGCAAGACATGCATGTAAGTTGTACACTACATTTTTGCATTAGTATGTCCATGCAACACTTCCATGCCATATCACCTTCATGCCTGTAAGTTATCAATTAATTTTTTTGCACTAAGTTTTGTTGTCTCATACGATATCTGTGTTGGGTGCTTGGAGTATACCTATGTAGTCGACCCTCCACTTTTTGTGTGTATTGAATGGCACTCTCTTAACTACAATATAATATATTTTTTCTCTTTGGTACATGAATTTTTATATGCTTGATGCTTTTAATGCATTTAAAGTGTATATCAAGAAACACTCTTACAATTTATTTTGATTAGTTTTTGTTGTTTATGTAGCACATAACTATGCATTTCTTTTAACAAGATTACAGCAACAACACACGGGGTATCATCTTACTAAAAGTGTTAGCCCACACTTACATATTTTTCTCAACATGCACACATGCAACCTCACCATGCAACGCATGCATGTGAAAGATCCATCTCAAAATGCAAATATGCATGGAAAAAGACGCAACTCAATAGTTAAATATAGTAAATCAATGTATTCCTTGTTTTATAGATGTAAAATTCATATTACATACAGCCAAGTCGAATCAAAATATATTTCAACCGATTCCTGCAGCTGCATGACGTATCATCTATTTATTGTAATTTTTAGTCATAGGAGTTACTTTGTATTTTCTTGGATCTTGGATCCAAAGCAATATACCTATAATGGTTATGTGTATAAATAAAATTAAAGTTTCATCAAGAGAAAAAACACATATTTTTTCCTTCTATTCTTTTTAAGGTTTTCCCACTTTTGTTTTCTCTTATTTTCTCTATTCTATTGGGTAAGTCTCTAGTCTTTTGGGTATATACAAAATAATAAAAGTGCATTAATACTCTCTTCAAATTACATGAACATTTTTTTGAATTGAAACATGAACATTTTTTAAAGTAAGTGTGAAATCTTAAAAAAACATGATGAGCAACTTTTAAATATGTAATAAACATTTTTGGTACTACTCGAGAGCACTTACACCTCTCCAATCTGAAAAAACTAGAACACTCAGGTCAACTTCTCTAGTAGTATGTCACATCACAGCTAACATTGATCCACACACATTAAACACCCTAGATAGTAATCGAAGCATAACAAGCAATGCCTTCAAGAAGGATACACCTGTAGGACAATGATATCAGAACTAGCCAATGAAGGCCAAAACATAGTTTTCACATTCAAATTCAAGACTCGGGATATCTCACTTGGAGCATGCTTGTTTCCCATGAAAGCTCTTGTAGCAACTCAAAAAGTGTCCCATGTGAATGGTCCCGATGAGTCAAGAACCATGCCAGTTAATATTATCCGAGGAAGGTCAGAGAAAGAGTGGTATGAAAGGTATTCTTGGTCGGTTCCTTTCCTGCTAACTACAACCTAATTTCGTGTACTTAATTTCCTAACCCAGGAGAGATTCCTGCAATATTTTCCGCGAGACCTAGAGCCTCTGGCGACTAGGGTTTCGAGCGGAACTTGACGGCGCACGGCGGATCTGCACGGCGGGGCGCCCCTGGATTCCATGGGAAGATGGCTGCATCAGCCAGCGGCGATCATCGGGCAACGGATCCGGTCTCCCCACGGACGGCCAGGGCCATGCTCGAAGAGAAGCTCGGGAAACTAGGGATCACCGATGAGGAAGCGACACCACTTGTCATCGATGATAGAGAAGATGGTAAACCGGAGAAGTGGCTGTTGGCGGGTAGGGTTTTGCATCGGAATCTCCTCCATATCCAAACCATAAGCAACACACTTCGGCCGGCATGGGGAAACCCTAGGGGACTGCAATTTCGATCGATGGGAGAGAACACTTTCATGGCAGAATTTGAATCCCAACGCGATCGGGAACGAATCAGGGAAGGATCTCCTTGGCATATCAGCAAAAACGTTGTTATCTTGGCTGATTTTGAGGACTGCATGAGACCTGATGAGGTTCAGTTTGATCGGCTCAGTTTATGGGCGAGGGTTCCGAATCTTCCATACAATTTGCGGAACGAAGTTTGGGGAAAGCTGATAGCGCAGCAAATTGATAAGGCGGCCACCTCTATACAGTTTGATCATGTGGGTGGATATTTGCGTGCGAGAGTATCTATAGAGGTCAAGAAACCATTAAGGCGATGGATCTTGATCGAATCGGCAAAGAGGGGCAAAACCGATCTCTATGACATACAATATGAACAAGTGCCACACTTTTGCTTCTCTTGCGGCCGTCTAGGTCATTCAGACCTTTACTGTCCCAATCCTGGACCGAGGGACGAGAAAGGGGAGCTGCAGTTTGGACCCTGGTTAAGGGCACCAGAGGATAAAAAAAGGCCACTTCTGGCGATGGTATACCGAAAGAACAGCATACACACACAAATAGTCAGAGGGAGTCTCGGAATTCTACTAATGCGGGTACGGAACAAGCGGAGGTGAACTCTCCAGTGAAGAACAGAACGTACAATAAGAGGAAGGAGGCGCCAAAACAAATGTACCGTCCAATTGTTAATCGTCAGCTACTCCTTACCGATGGCAATAGCTCCGCACACCCCGAACATATAGCTGGTCAAGTAAGGGAGGACGATATACAAACTTCTCAGGAAGAAGAAGATGAAGGGGCTGTGAGGGAACCAAAGAAAAAGAGACCCTCACCTGAAAATTCGGCAGAGGCTGCGCAGCAGCTCTGCCGATTGCAATGATTTGTTTAAGTTGGAACTGCCGGGGGCTTGGGAACCCCGAGGCAGTTCGTGAGCTTCGCAGCATTGTGAAGCAAGAAGTTCCTGCCCTGCTGTTCGTCATGGAGACCAAAATCAGGGCAAAAGGAGTGGAAGATCTGCGTTATCAGTTAGGTTTCGCGGGATGTTTTGCTGTGGACAGTGAAGGACTAAGCGATGGCATAGGCCTTTTCTGGTCCAAGGATTATGAGGTTCAGTTGAAGAACTACAGTTCCGGCCATGTCGATGCAATGGTGCGGATGAAGGATCAAAGCTCAAATGAGTGGCGATTCACGGGCTTTTATGGAGCACCCAGAGCTGAGAATAGACACTATAGTTGGCGCTTCATGAGGACATTGTATGCACAGTCGCATGATGCATGGCTATGCATGGGCGATTTCAACGAGACTCTGTATGGTGATGAGCACTTCAGTCGTTCGGCTCGGCCGGAATGGCAAATGCGAGCTTTCAGAGAGGTTGTTGATGAGGTTGGCTTCCAAGATCTAGGGTGGACTGGATTGCCCTATACTTGGGATAACAGACAGGATGGAGGTGCTAACGTAAAGGCCAGACTAGATCGTGCTTTTGCAAACGAGGCTTTTCGCCGGCACTATGAATTCATCCGAGTACGACATATTGGTGCAGTGGAGTCGGATCACTGTTTTATAGTCGCAGAGATCAAAGATAAGCCACTTGATCAGAGGGGGCGACGACCGAAGCAGTTTCGTTATGAGAACGTTTGGCAAACTCATATGGACTATGAGAATTTGGTCACGGAAACATGGCTACAGCAGAATCGCTCCCCTGGGCTGCAGGGGATAGTTGAATCGCTGGGTGTGCTCCAGCGTACACTTGAGCCATGGGGAACGCGTGAATTTGGATGTCTCACAAGGTCAGTTCGGCAGCTACAGAAAAAGCTTGATAAGCTGCGGAGACAGTCCATTGGTCGAGGGCCATCAGACGAAGAGAAAAGGACTGCGGCCAAGCTTCGGGAGGCCCTCAAGTTAGAAGAAATTTGGCTTCGGCAGCGTTCACGCGTCAGCTGGCTCTGAGAAGGAGATCGCAACACTGGATACTTTCAGGCTCAAGCTAAACAACGCCAGCGAACGAATAAAATCAGTGGTTTAAGAAGAGCTGACGGTTCAGTGTGTGTTGATGTGGATGAGGACAAAGTGGAAATACAATCATTCTATCAAAACCTATATACATCACAAGGAGCGTTTGATATGGATGAGATGTTGGAACATGTCCCTGTAAAGGTGACACCGGAGATGAACATGCTTCTCGACAGACCGTATGAACCACAACATGTTCAGGAGGCCCTATTCCAGATGGCTCCTTCTAAAGCCCCTGGGGTGGACGGATACACTGCGGGTTTTTCCAGCGCCACTGGCAACTTCTGAAAGATGATGTCACAGCCGCGGTGCTGGGATTTCTTAATGGAGGGGATCTACCGGTGGGACTGAACGACACCTCGATAACCCTCATACCCAAGGTGAGACACCCTCAGATGATTCATCAATACCGCCCCATTGCACTGTGCCCAGTCTTATACAAAATAGCCGCAAAAGCAATTGCGAATCGTATGCGGGGCTGTATGGATGAAATTATAAGCGAGGAACAAAGCGCTTTTGTTCCGGGACGCTTAATAACTGATAACGTTTTGGTTGCTTTCAAAAGTGTTCATACTTTGCGAAGAAGGAAAAAGGGGAAGAATACGGCCTACGCGGTCAAGCTTGACATGATGAAAGCTTATGACCGTGTGGAGTGGCCCTATCTGGAGGCTATTCTTCTCAGACTTGGTTTCAGTAACACATTAGTTCGATTGGTTATGAAATGTGTTACTTCAGTGCGCTTCTCGGTTCGAGTGAACGGGGAGTTGCTACCTTACTTCACCCCATCAAGAGGGCTTCGGCAAGGTTGCCCAGTTTCACCATTTTTATTCCTCTTATGTGCAGAAGGCCTTTCATCTCTTCTGAAATATTATGGTGCCAACATCGACAGGGGTGTAAGAGTGAGCATTCGGTCGCCCTGGGTTAGTCATCTACTTTTTGCAGATGACTGTTTGATCTTCATCAATACAAAGGCAGCCAGTGCAGAGCGACTCAACCAGATTTTGCGGATTTATGGGGAAGCTTCGGGTCAGTGTGTTAATCGGGATAAAAGTGCAATATATTTCAGCCCAAATATCCCCACTCATCCAGGCAAGCTTTGAAAGGGATTCTTGGAGTGTATGCTGAAACCTTCAGTGAGAGATACCTCGGACTCCCAACAGCTGTTGGAAAGATTACAAGCGGCACATTTGAGCATATTGTGGATCGATCAAAAGGCAAAATGCAAGGATGGTCTGAACGGCTCTTTGCATGTGCAGGACGAGAAACTTTGTTGAAGTCCATAGTGCAGGTGATCCCCACTTTCAGTATGAGCTGCTTCTTATTGACAAAGAAAGTATGCAAGAGTTTGACTTCCTGCATGGCCAAATACTGGTGGAGTAGTTCCATAGATCGACGATCTCTTCATTGGATATCATGGAAAGGACTCACAGTTCCAAAATGCAAAGGTGGTATGGGCTTTCGGGACTACCATCTCTTTAACTTAGCACTATTGGGAAAGCATGGGTGGAGGTTCATGACAAATCCAAATTCCCTTTGCGCTAGTGTTATGCAGGGGAGATATTTCCTAGACACTGATTTTATGCAAGCCAACGTTCCTCATTCTGCCTCGACAATTTGGCGCGCAATAGTGGCTGGGCGTGAGGCTCTCAGTACGGGCTTAATCCAGCGGGTTGGTGATGGCTCCACTATCAACGTTTGGACAGATAAATGGATACACACCACGGCTCCCAGAACCCCGTTACTAAAACCTCCTAATACTAATGTGGAGCGGGTCAGTGATCTTATTGACACAGCCAACTGGACATGGAATAGGGAGTTGGTTTGGGAAACCTTCATCACACCAGACGCCGAAGCAATCCTTAATATACCATTGCGGCGGGGTGGTGGTGCAGATTTCCTAGCATGGGCGCATGAGAAATCAGGAAACTACAGTGTGAAAACAGCGTACCGAGCTCTTATGAACCGCAACGAGCGATTAGCTCTAGGTGAAAGGCAGGCTACAGGAGCTTCAGTAGATCAATCACACTTGTGGAAATCGCTATGGTCTCTCAAAGTTGTCCCAAAGGTGCGTGTTTTCTGGTGGCGAGTCCTACGGGGCATTCTACCTGATGAGAAAACGTTGCACTATAGGCATATCAGAGATGTCAGTTTATGCAAAGTATGTCAAGCTAAAGAGAAAGATCTGGAGCATGCATTGCTGCACTGCTCACATGCCAGACGGTTCTGGGAAGAAGCTAGGTTGGTATTGGACATCAAACTGCCAAGGCTACACCCATCCTCTTGGGCGAGCGATATTTTATGCGGCTCAATGTTCAGTGCAAAGGAGCGCGCAACGATAATCACCATCACGTGGTCTATTTGGAGCTCTCGTAACAGATACACACATGACGGAGAGAAGTATGATCCGGTGACTTCTATTAGACTCACTAGAGAAGCTCTGGCCTTGCTTGCCGTACCTCAACAGCAGGCAGCGCTCTTGCCAGGTCATGGCTGGAGGCCACTAGAATTGGGCCAGGTAAAAATCAATACCGATGCCGCCGTTCGTCACTTGGCGGGAATGAGCGGAGCGGGAGGAGTAGTTCGCTCTAAGGATGCGCTTCTAGGCGTATGGTGTAAACCCTTGCAGGGGGTCACCGATCCAATGATTGCTGAGGCATTAGCTTTGCGGGATGGAGTTATCTATGCAAATCTACGGGGCTATGCACAAGTAATGATGGAAACCGACTGTCTAGAGATCGTTAATCTCTGGAACACTCGCCTCAACAGTTGCTCTGTTGTGGCATCAGTATTTCACGAAATTGAGGAGCTTGCTGCTAGTTTTGATTCTTTTGTAATAAATCATGTAAGCAGATCAGCTAACGGTCCAGCACACCTGTGTGCGCAGCGGGCATGTAACGTGTCTGTAACCGAGAGTTGGATCTCTGAAACTCCAAATTTTCTGGTCAGTAGCCTCATGGCTGATTGCCCAGCAAACACTTTTGTTTGAATAAAGCTCGAAGTTCTCTGAAAAAAAAAACCTAATTTCGTGTACCGGCAGAGAGTTTTACTTTTCGAAGATGTGTAATGTAAGAACATGAGCATATTGTACTGACAACGAGTGTCTAGGATCCCTTGGGGTCCACGTGTAATCGTGCCAAGGTAAGTACCCAGATTAGATAAAGATAGACGCGGTAACGAGATCCTATCGTAAGTAGAAGATCTTAGTTCAACCAGGATTTCATCATATCGTGTCATATCAATAACAAAGAGTATTAAAGACTTGGCGGCAAATAAGGCGTCTCTATATAAATGCTAGGAGACCCTACCAAAGTCTCAAGTCATTCACACAACCATTTTTTTTACAAGAACTAGATTTTAGATGCAATTTAGCTTGCTTTTGTACTTTCAAAATCCTCATATATCAATATACACTCGTAGGAGGACATATGGTTTTATCCATCTTGCAGGCCCGCATATAGGTAACAAATGTGCCTTTATAGTCCTCGACGAGATCCTCTTGTTCTCTCACCTCTACCATCTTCCATGACTGACAACATGGCATTAAGATCTGTTCTAAATTCATATTCGTTAGGTTTGTATGCTCCTTTATTGCTAATGGGCCAAAATGGTTTTGGCAACAGTCTGACATAAAATGCTCAACCCAAGTTAAGAAAAACAATGATTGCACGAATAAATCAAGTTCCTTCTAAGGCTTCGTTCCATGAAAACTTTAGTAAGCGCATAATTTAAAAATCCGGACTGACCGCCGGTTTGACAGAAGAAAACCCAGAACTGGCGCCTGTCGGCGTTTTGGGAACAGGGGTCCTCAGACTTGCCTGCCTGCGGCCCGCGGCGTGGCTGAGCCAGCAGGCCGTACGGTCCATCTTCACCGACAAAGCGCCCAAGACCCTCGCGAGGCGGACGACGCAAGACCTCCTCTGGAGTGGCCTAGCTAGGCAGGCTCACGAGGAGCGGAGATATCAAGGCGAGGCGAACCTGACGAGGCTCTCGTGACGTGAGCCGTGACGATCGACACCAGGCGGGCGCCAGGCGGGCGTCAGCGCACACAACGTCATTGTTTCCTCTTTGGTGCAAAGGGGGCAAGCGCAGCCGCGGAGTACCGAGGCATCAGGCAAAGGTTGCCATTTCGATGCAACAAGACCAAGACCAAGGACTGCAAGACGGAGGCCATCATGGAGCCCAGAACAGCGTCACCAGCAGAACTTTGTGCAGGCGAAGACTACTTTTGTCAAGATAGCTTGTACTAGCTGTCCCCCTTCAAATTAGCTTGCCATTGTTGGTTCCCTTCCCGCTCGATATTTGGGAAGAGGACCAGTGCCTCTATAAATAGGACTAGCCACCACCATAGAAGAGGGGAATCGGAGCTCGAGGGGATCTGAACTCGAGAGAGACCACCTCACACGCAAGCTCACCGAGCACAAGAACGCCTTAACCTCAGGAGGCCGTTCTGCCCTTGTATTGTTCATCATCAGCCCAAGAGGCAATCCACCACCACCACACTGGAGTAGGGTATTACACCACAACGGTGGCCCGAACCAGTATAAACCCTGTGTCCTTCTGTGTTGCGAGTTCGTCGAGTTCGTCCGCAAGATCTTAGTGAGCTAGAGCGTAGATCGGTTGGGGGGAAAGACTTCGCGCACACCCTAGTGTTCGAACCTTAAGGGTTTGCCAGAACCCCAACCCTGACATTTGGCGCGCCCGATAGGGGTGCGCCGTAGCTTCCCCTCCATCAGTTCATCGCTCCGTCGCTCCGACGTCTCCATGTCGGACGCTCGCCGCGCTAGAGCTGAGCGTCGGGCCGCCCTCGCCGCCCGCGTTGCTCAGACGGCTCCTGTCAGCGGGCCGCCTCGTCGTTCTTCGTCTCCCGCCGCCAACGCTGCCACCGGCCTAGTGGGAAATGAGCAGCAGGCATCCTCGCAACATCCTTCGGTGCGGCAGGACGGCCGCATCGCCACTCCATCCCTCACTCCTGCCGGCTCTTCGTCCCACGCGCACCGCGCTCCCCTGAAGGCGCGGGCCGCGCTCATCGCGGCGAACGAGCTCCTGCGTTACCGCCCCATCGACGTGAAGGAAATATGCCCTAGAGGCAATAATAAAGATATTATTAATTTCCTTATATCATGATAAATGTTTATTATTCATGCTAGAATTGTATTAACTGGAAACATAATACATGTGTGAATACATAGACAAACAAAGTGTCACTAGTATGCCTCTACTTGACTAGCTCGTTAATCAAAGATGGTTATGTTTCCTAACCATGGACAAAGAGTTGTCATTTGATTAACAGGGATCACATCATTAGTTGAATGATCTAATAGACATGACCCATTCCATTAGCTTAGCACCCGATCGTTTAGTATGTTGCTATTGCTTTCTTCATGACTTATACATGTTCCTATGACTATGAGATTATGTAACTCCCGTGTGCCGGAGGAACACTTTGTGTGCTACCAAACGTCACAACGTAACTGGGTGATTATAAAGGTGCTCTACAAGTGTCTCCAAAGGTACATGTTGGGTTGACGTATTTCGAGATTAGGATTTGTCACTCCGATCGTCGGAGAGGTATCTCTGGGCCCTCTCGGTAATGCACATCACTTAAGCCTTGCAAGCATTGCAACTAATGAGTTAGTTGCGGGATGATATATTACGGAACGAGTAAAGAGACTTGCCGGTAACGAGATTGAACTAGGTATTGGATACCGACGATCGAATCTCGGGCAAGTAACATACCAATGACAAAGGGAACAACGTATGTTGTTATGCGGTCTGACCGATAAAGATCTTCGTAGAATATGTAGGAGCCAATATGGGCATCCAAGTCCCGCTATTGGTTATTGACCGTAGACGTGTCTCGGTCATGTCTACATTGTTCTCGAACCGTAGGGTCCGCACGCTTAAGGTTTCGATGACAGTTATATTATGAGTTTATGTTTTTTGATGTACCGAAGGTTGTTCGGAGTCCCGGATGTGATCACGGACATGACGAGGAGTCTCGAAATGGCCGAGACATAAAGATCGGTATATTGGAAGCCTATATTTGGACATCGGAATCGTTCCGGGTGAAATCGGCATTTTACCGGAGTACCGGGGGGTTACCGGAACCCCCCGGGGGGTTATTGGGCCTACATGGGCCTTGAGGGAGAAGAGAGAAGGAGGCAGGAGGTGGCCGCGCGCCCCTCCCCTTCCTAGTCCGAATAGGACAAGGGAAGGGGGGCCGCGCCCCCCCTTCCTTCCCCTCTTCCTCCTCTTTCCCCCCTTCTCCTTCTGCAACTAGGAAAGAAGGGATTCCTACTCCCGGTGGGAGTAGGACTCCCCCCTGGCGCGCCTCTCCTTGGCCGGCCGCCCCCTCCCCTTGGCTCCTTTATATACGGGGCCAGGGGGGCACCCTAGGACACACAAGTTGATCTTCGTGATCGTTCCTTAGGCGTGTGCGGTGCCCCCCTCCACGATATTACACCTCGATCATATTGTAGCGGTGCTTAGGCGAAGCCCTGCGACGGCTAAACATCAAGATCGTCACCACGCCGTCGTGCTGACGAAACTCCTCCCCAAAGCTTTGCTGGATCGGAGCCCGGGGTGCGTCATCGAGCTGTACGTGTGTCAAGAACTCGGAGGTGCCGGAGTAACGGTGCTTGGATCGGTTGGACCGGGAAGACGTACAACTACTTCCTCTACGTTGCGTCAACGCTTCCGCTTCGGTCTACGAGGGTACGTAGACAACACTCTCCCCTCTTGTTGCTATGCATCACCATGATCTTGCGTGTGCGTAGGAAATTTTTTGTAATTACTAAGTTCCCCAACAGTGGCATCCGAGCCAGGTTTTATGGTTTGATGTTATATGCACGAGTAGAACACAAGTGAGTTGTGGGCGATATAAGTCATACTTCCTACCAGCATGTCATACTTTGGTTCGGCGGTATTGTTGGATGAAGCAGCCCAGACCGACATTATGCGTACACTTATGCGAGACTGGTTCTACCGCCGTGCTTTGCACACAAGTGACTGGCGGGTGTTAGTTCCTCCAACTTTAGTTGAACCGAGTGTAGCTACGCCCGGTCCTTGCGAAGGTTAAAACGACATCAACTTGACAAACTATCGTTGTGGTTTTGATGCGTAGGTAAGATTGGTTCTTGCTTAAGCCCGTAGCAGCCACGTAAAACTTGCAACAAACAAAGTAGAGGACGTCTAACTTGTTTTTGCAGGGCATGTTGTGATGTGATATGGTCAAGACATGATGCTAAATTTTATTGTATGAGTTGATCATGTTTTGTAACTGAGTTATCGGCAACTGGCAGGAGCCATATGGTTGTCGCTTTATTGTATGCAATGCAATCACCCTGTAATGCTTTACTTTATCACTAAGCGGTAGTGATAGTCGTAGAAGCATAAGATTGGCGAGACGACAACGATGCTACGATGGAGATCAAGGTGTCGCGCCGGTGACGATGGTGATCATGACGGTGCTTCAGAGATGGAGATCACAAGCACAAGATGATGATGGCCATATCATATCACTTATATTGATTGCATGTGATGTTTATATTTTATGCATCTTATCTTGCTTTGATTGACGGTAGCATTATAAGATTATCTCTCACTAAATTATCAAGAAGTGTTCTCCCTGAGTATGCACCGTTGCCAAAGTTCGTCGTGCCCAGACACCACATCATGATCAGGTGTGATAAGCTCTACGTCCATCTACAACGGGTGCAAGCCAGTTTTGCACACGCAGAATACTCAGGTTAAACTTGACGAGCCTAGCATATGCAGATATGGCCTCGGAACACGGAGACCGAAAGGTCGAGCGTGAATCATATAGTAGATATGATCAACATAACGATGTTCACCATTGAAAACTAATCCATTTCACGTGATGATCGGTTATGGTTTAGTTGATTTGGATCACGTGATCACTTAGAGGATTAGAGGGATGTCTATCTAAGTGGGAGTTCTTAAGTAATATGATTAATTGAACTTAAATTTATCATGATCTTAGTACCTGATAGTATCTTGCTTATGTATGTTTGATTGTAGATAGATGGCCCGTGCTGTTGTTCCGTTGAATTTTAATGCGTTCCTTGAGAAAGCAAAGTTGAAAGATGATGGTAGCAATTACACAGACTGGGTCCGTAACTTGAGGATTATCCTCATTGCTGCACAGAAGAATTACGTCCTGGAAGCACCGCTGGGTGCCAGGCCTGCTGCTGGAGCAACACCAGATGTTATGAATGTCTGGCAGAGCAAAGCTGATGACTACTCGATAGTTCAGTGTGCCATGCTTTACGGCTTAGAATCGGGACTTCAACGACGTTTTGAACGTCATGGAGCATATGAGATGTTCCAGGAGTTGAAGTTAATATTGAAGGAAATATGCCTTAGAGGCAATAATAAAGTTATTATTTATTTCCGTATATCATGATAAATGTTTATTATTCATGCTAGAATTGTATTAACCGGAAACATAATACATGTGTGAATACATAGACAAACTTAGTGTCACTAGTATGCCTCTACTTGACTAGCTCGTTAATCAAAGATGGTTATGTTTCCTAACCATGAACAAGGTCTTGTTATTTGATTAACGAGGTCACATCATTGGTTGAATGATCTGATTGACATGACCCATTCCATTAGCTTAGCACCCGATCGTTTAGTATGTTGCTATTGCTTTCTTCATGACTTATACATGTTCCTATGACTATGAGATTATGCAACTCCCGTTTACCGGAGGAACACTTTGGGTGCTACCAAACGTCACAACGTAACTGGGTGATTATAAAGGAGTACTACAGGTGTCTCCAAAGGTAGATGTTGGGTTGGCGTATTTCGAGATTAGGATTTGTCACTCCGATTGTCGGAGAGGTATCTCTGGGCCCTCTCGGTAATGCACATCACATAAGCCTTGCAAGCATTACAACTAATGAGTTAGTTGCAAGATGATGTATTACGGAACGAGTAAAGAGACTTGCCGGTAATGAGATTGAACTAGGTATTGGATACCGACGATCGAATCTCGAGCAAGTAACATACCGATGACAAAGGGAACAACGTATGTTGTTATGCGGTCTGACCGATAAAGATCTTCGTAGAATATGTAGGAGCCAATATGGGCATCCAGGTCCCGCTATTGGTTATTGACCGGAGATGTGTCTCAGTCATGTCTACATTGTTCTCAAACCGTAGGGTCCGCACGCTTAACGTTACGATGACAGTTATTATGAGTTTATGCATTTTGATGTACCGAAATTAGTTCGGAGTTCCGGATGTGATCACGGACATGACGAGGAGTCTCGAAATGGTCGAGACATAAAGATTGATATATTGGATGACTATATTCAGACACCGGAAGTGTTCCGGGTGATTTTGGAGAAAACCGGAGAGCCGGAGGGTTACCGGAACCCTACCGGGAGAAGTAATGGGCCTTATGGGCTTTAGTGGAGAGAGAGAAGGGCTGCCAGAGGTGGGCCGCGCACCACCTCCTCCCTGGTCCGAATTGGACTAGGGGAGGGGGGCGGCGCTCCCCCTTTCCTTCCCATACTCCACCTCTTTCCCCCTCCTAGTAGGAGTCCTACTCCTACTAGGAGGAGGACTCCTCCTTGGCGCGCCACACCTGGCCGGCCGGCCTCCTCCCCTTGATCCTTTATATACGGGGGCAGGGGGCACCCCAAGACACACAAGTTGATCGACGTGATCGTTCCTTAGCCGTGTGCGGTGCCCCCTGTCACCATATTCCACCTCGATCATATCGTTGTAGTGCTTAGGCGAAGCCCTGCGTCGGTAGAACATCAAGATCGTCATCACGCCGTCGTGCTGACGGAACTCCTCCTCGAAGCTTTGCTGGATCGGAGCCCGGGGATCGCCATCGAGCTGTACGTGTGCTAAGAACTCGGAGGTGCCGGAGTAATGGTGCTTGGATCGGTCAGATCGGGAAGAAGACGTACGACTACTTCCTCTACGTTGTGTCAACGCTTCCGCTGTAATCTACAAGGGTACGTAGATCAGACTCTCCCCCTCGTTGCTATGCATCACCATGATCTTGCGTGTGCGTAGGAATTTTTTTGAAATTACTACGTTCCCCAACAGTGGCATCCGAGCCTAGGTTTTATGGTTTGATGTTATATGCACGAGTAGAACACAAGTGAGTTGTGGGCGATACAAGTCATACTGCCTACCAGCATGTCATACTTTGGTTCAGCGGTATTGTTGGACGAGACGACCCGGACCAACCTTACGCGTACGCTTACGCGAGACCGGTTCCCTCGACGTGCTTTGCACATAGATGGCTTGCGGGCGAATGTCTCTCCAACTTTAGTTGAACCGAGTATGGCTACGCCCGGTCCTTGAGAAGGTTAAAACGGAGTCTATTTGACAAACTATCGTTATGGTTTTGATGCGTAGGTGAGATTGGTTCTTGCTTAAGCCCGTAGCAGCCACGTAAAACTTGCAACAACAAAGTAGAGGACGTCTAACTTGTTTTTGCAGGGCATGTTGTGATGTGATATGGTCAAGACATGATGCTAAATTTTATTGTATGAGATGATCATGTTTTGTAACCGAGTTATCGGCAACTGGCAGGAGCCATATGGTTGTCGCTTTATTGTATGCAATGCAATCGCGATGTAATGCTTTACTTTATCACTAAACGGTAGCGATAGTCGTGGAAGCATAAGATTGGCGAGACGACAACGATGCTACGATGGAGATCAAGGTGTCGCGCCGGTGACGATGGTGATCATGACGGTGCTTCGGAGATGGAGATCACAAGCACAAGATGATGATGGCCATATCATATCACTTATATTGATTGCATGTGATGTTTATCTTTTTATGCATCTTATCTTGCTTTGATTGACGGTAGCATTATAAGATGATCTCTCACTAAATTATCAAGAAGTGTTCTCCCTGAGTATGCACCGTTGCGAAAGTTCTTCGTGCTGAGACACCACGTGATGATCGGGCGTGATAGGCTCTACGTGAAGGAAATATGCCCTAGAGGCAATAATAAAGTTATTATTTATTTCCTTGTATCATGATAAATGTTTATTATTCATGCTAGAATTGTATTAACCGGAAACATAATACATGTGTGAATACATAGACCAACAGAGTGTCACTAGTATGCCTCTACTAGACTAGCTCGTTAATCAAAGATGGTTATGTTTCCTAACCATGAACAAAGAGTTGTTATTTGATTAACGAGGTCACATCATTAGTTGAATGATCTGATTGACATGACCCATTCCATTAGCTTAGCACCCGATCGTTTAGTATGTTGCTATTGCTGTCTTCATGACTTATACATGTTCCTATAACTATGAGATTATGCAACTCCCGTTTACCGGAGGAACACTTTGGGTACTACCAAACGTCACAACGTAACTGGGTGATTATAAAGGAGTACTACAGGTGTCTCCAATGGCAGATGTTGGGTTGGCGTATTTCGAGATTAGGGTTTGTCACTCCGATTGTCGGAGAGGTATCTCTGGGCCCTCTCGGTAATACACATCACATAAGCCTTGCAAGCACTGCAACTAAATAGTTAGTTGTGACATGATGTATTACGGAACGAGTAAAGAGACTTGCCGGTAACGAGATTGAACTAGGTATTGGATACCGACGATCGAATCTCGGGCAAGTAACATACCGATGACAAAGGGAACAACGTATGTTGTTATGCGGTCTGACCGATAAAAGATCTTCGTAGAATATGTAGGAGCCAATATGGGCATCCAGGTCCCGCTATTGGTTATTGACCGGAGACGTGTCTCGGTCATGTCTACATTGTTCTCGAACCGTAGGGTCCGCACGCTTAAGGTTACGATGACAGTTATTATGAGTTTATGCATTTTGATGTACCGAAGGTTGTTCGGAGTCCCGGATGAGATTACGGATATGACGAGGAGTCTCGAAATGGTCGAGACGTAAAGATTGGTATATTGGAAGCCTATGTTTGGACACCGGAAGCGTTCCGGGTGAAATCGGGATTTTACCGGATTACCGGGAGGGTTACCGGAACCCCCCGGGAGACTAATGGGCCTATTGGGCCTTAGTGGAAAAGAGAAAAGAGGCAGCCCTCTAGCTGGCCGGCGCCCCCTAGAGTCCTATTAGGAATAGGACAAGGGGCCGGCCCCCCTTCTCTCTCTTCCCCCCCCCCCCCGAGAGTCCTAATTGGATTAGGATTGGGGGGGAGGAGTCCTACTCCCGGTGGGAGTAGGACTCCCCTGCGCCTCCCCCTCTTGGCCGGCCAGCCCTCCCTCCTCCAACATATAAATACAGGGGCAGGGAACACCCCAAGACACAAGTTGATCCTTGAGATCGTTCCTTAGCCGTGTGCGGTGCCCCCTGCCACCAAATTCCACCTCGATCATACCGTTACAGTGCTTAGGCGAAGCCCTGCGTCGGTAGTACATCAAGATCGTCACCACGCCGTCGTGCTGACGGAACTCTTCCTCGACGCTTTGCTGGATCGGAGCCCGAGGAACGTCATCGAGCTGAACGTGTGCTAAGAACTCGGAGGTGCCGGAGTAACGGTGCTTGGATCGGTTGGATCGGGAAGAAGACGTACGACTACTTCCTCTACGTTGTGTGATTGCTTCCGCAGTCGGTCTGCGTTGGTACGTAGACAACACTCTCCCCTCTCGTTGCTGTGCATCACCATGATCTTGCGTGTGCGTAGGAAATTTTTTGAAATTACGGAAGACTATCTCTCCAACTTTAGTTGAACCAAGTGTGACTACGCCCGGTCCTTGAGAAGGTTAAAACGGAGTCTATTTGACGAACTATCGTTGTGGTTTTGATGCGTAGGTGAGATGTGTTCTTACTTAAAGCCCGTAGCAGCCACGTAAAACTTGCAACAACAAAGTAGAAGACGTCTAACTTGTTTTTGCAGGGCATGTTGTGATGTGATATGGTCAAGGCATGATGCTGATTTTATTGTATGAGATGATCATGTTTTGTAACCGAATTATCGGCAACTGGCAGGAGCCATATGGTTGTCGCTTTATTGTATGCAATGCAATCGCGATGTAATGCTTTACTAGATTACTTAACGGTAGTAATAGTCGTGGAAGCATAAGATTGGCGAGACGACAACGTTGCTACGATGGAGATCAAGGTGGCGCGCCGGTGACGATAGTGATCATGACGATGCTTCGGAGATGGAGATCACAAAGCACAAGATGATGATGGCCATATCATATCACTTATATTGATTGCATGTGATGTTTATCCTTTTATGCATCTTATTTTGCTTTGGTTGACGGTAGCATTATAAGATGATCTCTCACTAAATTATCAAGGAGTGTTCTCCCTGAGTATGCACTGTTGCAAAAGTTCTTCGTGCTGAGACACCACGTGATGATCGGGTGTGATAGGCTCTACATTCAAATACAACGGGTGCAAAACAGTTGCACACGCAGAATACTCAGGTTATACTTGACGAGCTATGCATATAAGATATGACCTCGGAACACGGAGACCGAAAGGTCGAGCGTGAATCATATAGTAGATATGATCAACATATTGATGTTCACCATTGAAAACTACTCCATCTCACGTGATGATCGGTTATGGTTTAGTTGATTTGGATCACGTGATCACTTAGAGGATTAGAGGGATGTCTATCTAAGTGGGAGTTCTTAAGTAAATTAACTGAACTTAAAATTTATCATGAACTTAGTACCTGATAGTATCTTGCTTGTCTATGTTGATTGTAGATAGATGGCTCGTGCTGTTGTTCCGTTGAATTTTAATGCGTTCCTTGAGAAAGCTAAGTTGAAAGATGATGGTAGCAATTACACGGACTGGGTCCGTAACCTGAGGATTATCCTCATTGCTGCACAGAAGAATTACGTCCTGGAAGCACCGCTAAGTGCCAGGCCTGCTGCAAGAGCAACGCCAGAAGTTATGAACGTCTGACAGAGCAAAGCTGATGACTACTCAATAGTTCAGTGTGCCATGCTTTACGGCTTAGAACCGGGACTTCAACGACGTTTTGAACGTCATGGAGCATATGAGATGTTCCAGGAGTTGAAGTTAATATTTCAAGCAAATGCCCGGATTGAGAGATATGAAGTCTCCAATAAGTTCTATAGCTGCAAGATGGAGGAGAACAGTTCTGTCAGTGAGCATATACTCAAAATGTCTGGGTATAATAATCACTTGATTCAATTGGGAGTTACACTTCCGGATGATTGCGTCATTGACAGAATTCTCCAATCACTGCCACCAAGCTACAAGAGCTTTGTGATGAACTATAATATGCAAGGGATGAACAAGACTATTCCCGAGCTCTTCGCTATGCTGAAAGCTGCGGAGGTAGAAATCAAAAAGGAGCATCAAGTGTTGATGGTTAACAAAACCACTAGTTTCAAGAAAAAGGGCAAAGGGAAGAAGAAAGGGAACTCCAAGAAGAACGGCAAGCAAGTTGCTGCTCAAGAGAAGAAACCCAAGCCTGGACCTAAGCCTGAAACTGAGTGCTTCTACTGCAAGCAGACTGGTCACTGGAAGCGGAACTGCCCCAAGTATTTGGCGGATAAGAAGGATGGCAAGGTGAACAAAGGTATATGTGATATACATGTTATTGATGTGTACCTTACTAATGCTCGCAGTAGCACCTGGGTATTTGATACTGGTTCTGTTGCTAATATTTGCAACTCGAAACAGGGACTACAGAATAAGCGGACACTAGCAAAGGACGAGGTGACGATGCGCGTGGGAAACGGTTCCAAAGTCGATGTGATCGCGGTCGGCACGCTACCTCTACATCTACCTTCGGGATTAATATTAGACCTAAATAATTGTTATTTGGTGCCAGCGTTAAGCATGAACATTATATCTGGATCTTGTTTGATGCGAGACGGTTATTCATTTAAATCAGAGAATAATGGTTGTTCTATTTATATGAGTAATATCTTTTATGGTCATGCACCCTTGAAAAGTGGTCTATTCTTATTAAATCTCGATAGTAGTAATACACATATTCATAATGTTGAAGCCAAAAGATGCAGAGTTGATAATGATAGTGCAACTTATTTGTGGCACTGCCGTTTAGGTCATATCGGTGTAAAGCGTATGAAGAAACTCCATACTGATGGGCTTTTGGAATCACTTGATTATGAATCACTTGGTACTTGCGAACCGTGCCTCATGGGCAAGATGACTAAAACACCGTTCTCCGGTACTATGGAGAGAGCAACAGATTTATTGGAAATCATACATACCGATGTATGTGGTCCGATGAATATTGAGGCTCGTGGCGGATATCGTTATTTTCTCACCTTCACAGATGATTTAAGCAGATATGGGTATATCTACTTAATGAAACATAAGTCTGAAACATTTGAAAAGTTCAAGGAATTTCAGAGTGAAGTTGAAAATCATCGTAACAAGAAAATAAAGTTTCTACGATCTGATCGTGGAGGAGAATATTTGAGTTACGAGTTTGGTGTACATTTGAAAAATTGTGGAATAGTTTCGCAACTCACGCCACCCGGAACACCACAACGCAATGGTGTGTCCGAACGTCGTAATCGTACTTTACTAGATATGGTGCGATCTATGATGTCTCTTACTGATTTACCGCTATCATTTTGGGGTTATGCTTTAGAGACGGCCACATTCACATTAAATAGGGCACCATCTAAATCCGTTGAGACGACGCCTTTTGAACTATGGTTTGGCAAGAAACCAAAGTTGTCGTTTCTTAAAGTTTGGGGCTGCGATGCTTATGTGAAAATACTTCAACCTGATAAGCTCGAACCCAAATCGGAGAAGTGTGTCTTCATAGATATCCAAAGGAAACTATTGGATACACCTTCTATCACAGATCCGAAGGCAGGACTTTTGTTGCTAAATTCGGAAACTTTCTTGAGAAGGAGTTTCTCTCGAAAGAAGTGAGTGGGAGGAAAGTAGAACTTGACGAGGTAACTATACCTACTCCATTATTGGGAAATAGTACATCACAGAAAACTGTTTCTGTGAGAACTACACCAATAAGAGAGGAAGTTAATGATGATGATCATGAAACTTTAGTTCAAGATACTACTGTACCTCGTAGATCAACCAGAGTAAGATCCGCACCAGAGTGGTACGGTAATCCTGTTCTGGAAGTCATGCTACTAGATCATGATGAACCTACGAACTATGAAGAAGCGATGGTGAGCCCAGATTCCGCAAAGTGGCTTGAAGCCATGAAATCTGAGATGGGATCCATGTATGAGAACAAAGTATGGACTTTGGTTGACTTGCCCGATGATCGGCAAGCAATTGAGAATAAATGGATCTTTAAGAAAAAGACTGACGCTGATGGTAATGTTACTGTCTACAAAGCTCGACTTGTCGCAAAAGGTTTTCGACAAGTTCAAGGAGTTGACTACGATGAGACTTTCTCACCCGTAGCGATGCTTAAGTCTGTCAGAATCATGTTAGCAATTGCCGCATTTTATGATTATGAAATTTGGCAAATGGATGTAAAAACCGCATTCCTGAATGGATTTCTGGAAGAAGAGTTGTATATGATGCAACCAGAAGGTTTTGTCGATCCAAAGGGAGCTAACAAAGTGTGCAAACTCCAGCGATCCATCTATGGACTGGTGCAAGCATCTCGGAGTTGGAATAAACGCTTTGATAGTGTGATCAAAGCATTTGGGTTTATACAGACTTTTGGAGAAGCCTGTATTTACAAGAAAGTGAGTGGGAGCTCTGTAGCATTTCTGATATTATATGTGGATGACATATTACTCATTGGAAATGATATAGAATTTCTGGATAGCATAAAGGGATACTTGAATAAAAGTTTTTCGATGAAAGACCTTGGGGAAGCTGCTTACATATTAGGCATAAAGATCTATAGAGATAGATCAAAACGCTTAATTGGACTTTCACAAAGCACATACCTTGACAAGATTTTGAAGAAGTTCAAAATGGATCAAGCAAAGAAAGGGTTCTTGCCTGTATTGCAAGGTGTGAAGTTGAGCCAGGCTCAATGCCCGACCACTGCAGAAGATAGAGAGAATATGAAAGATGTTCCCTATGCTTCAGCCATAGGCTCTATCATGTATGCAATGCTGTGTACCAGACCTGATGTGTGCCTTGCCATAAGTTTAGCAGGGAGGTACCAAAGTAATCCAGGGGTGGATCACTGGACAGCGGTCAAGAACATCCTGAAATACCTGAAAAGGACTAAGGATATGTTTCTCGTATATGGAGGTGACAAAGAGCTCACCGTAAGAGGTTACGTTGATGCAAGCTTTGACACTGATCCGGACGATTCTAAATCGCAAACCGGATACGTGTTTACTTTAAACGGTGGAGCTGTCAGTTGGTGCAGTTCTAAACAAAGCGTCGTAGCGGGATCTACATGTGAAGCGGAGTACATAGCTGCTTCGGAAGCAGCAAACGAAGGAGTCTGGATGAAGGAGTTCATATCCGATCTAGGTGTCATACCTAGTGCATCGGGTCCAATGAAAATCTTCTGTGACAATACTGGTGCAATTGCCTTGGCAAAGGAATCCAGATTTCACAAAAGAACCAAGCACATCAAAAGACGCTTCAACTCCATCCGGGATTTAGTCCAGGTGGGAGACATAGAGATTTGCAAGATACATATGGATCTGAATGTTGCAGACCCATTGACTAAGCCTCTTCCACGAGCAAAACATGATCAGCACCAAGGCTCCATGGGTGTTAGAATCATTACAGTGTAATCTAGATTATTGACTCTAGTGCAAGTGGGAGACTGAAGGAAATATGCCCTAGAGGCAATAATAAAGTTATTATTTATTTCCTTGTATCATGATAAATGTTTATTATTCATGCTAGAATTGTATTAACCGGAAACATAATACATGTGTGAATACATAGACCAACAGAGTGTCACTAGTATGCCTCTACTAGACTAGCTCGTTAATCAAAGATGGTTATGTTTCCTAACCATGAACAAAGAGTTGTTATTTGATTAACGAGGTCACATCATTAGTTGAATGATCTGATTGACATGACTCATTCCATTAGCTTAGCACCCGATCGTTTAGTATGTTGCTATTGCTATCTTCATGACTTATACATGTTCCTATAACTATGAGATTATGCAACTCCCATTTACCGGAGGAACACTTTGGGTACTACCAAACGTCACAACGTAACTGGGTGATTATAAAGGAGTACTACAGGTGTCTCCAATGGCAGATGTTGGGTTGGCGTATTTCGAGATTAGGGTTTGTCACTCCGATTGTCGGAGAGGTATCTCTGGGCCCTCTCGGTAATACACATCACATAAGCCTTGCAAGCACTGCAACTAAATAGTTAGTTGTGACATGATGTATTACGGAACGAGTAAAGAGACTTGCCGGTAACGAGATTGAACTAGGTATTGGATACCGACGATCGAATCTCGGGCAAGTAACATACCGATGACAAAGGGAACAACGTATGTTGTTATGCGGTCTGACCGATAAAAGATCTTCGTAGAATATGTAGGAGCCAATATGGGCATCCAGGTCCCGCTATTGGTTATTGACCGGAGACGTGTCTCGGTCATGTCTACATTGTTCTCGAACCGTAGGGTCCGCACGCTTAAGGTTACGATGACAGTTATTATGAGTTTATGCATTTTGATGTACCGAAGGTTGTTCGGAGTCCCGGATGAGATTACAGATATGACGAGGAGTCTCGAAATGGTCGAGACGTAAAGATTGGTATATTGGAAGCCTATGTTTGGACACCGGAAGCGTTCCTGGTGAAATCGGGATTTTACCGGATTACCGGGAGGGTTACCGGAACCCCCCGGGAGACTAATGGGCCTATTGGGCCTTAGTGGAAAAGAGAAAAGAGGCAGCCCTCTAGCTGGCCGGCGCCCCCTAGAGTCCTATTAGGAATAGGACAAGGGGCCGGCCCCCCTTCTCTCTCTTCCCCCCCCCCCCGAGAGTCCTAATTGGATTAGGATTGGGGGGGAGGAGTCCTACTCCCGGTGGGAGTAGGACTCCCCTGCGCCTCCCCCTCTTGGCCGGCCAGCCCTCCCTCCTCCAACATATAAATACAGGGGCAGGGAACACCCCAAGACACAAGTTGATCCTTGAGATCGTTCCTTAGCCGTGTGCGGTGCCCCCTGCCACCAAATTCCACCTCGATCATACCGTTACAGTGCTTAGGCGAAGCCCTGCGTCGGTAGTACATCAAGATCGTCACCACGCCATCGTGCTGACGGAACTCTTCCTCGACGCTTTGCTGGATCGGAGCCCGAGGAACGTCATCGAGCTGAACGTGTGCTAAGAACTCGGAGGTGCCGGAGTAACGGTGCTTGGATCGGTTGGATCGGGAAGAAGACGTACGACTACTTCCTCTACGTTGTGTGATCGCTTCCGCAGTCGGTCTGCGTTGGTACGTAGACAACACTCTCCCCTCTCGTTGCTGTGCATCACCATGATCTTGCGTGTGCGTAGGAAAATTTTTGAAATTACTGCGTTCCCCAACACTACGTTCAAATACAACGGGTGCAAAACAGTTGCACACGCGGAATACTCAGGTTATACTTGATGAGCCAAGCATATACAGATATGGCCTCGGAACACGGAGACCGAAAGGTCGAGCATGAATCATATAGTAGATATGATCAACATAATGATGTTCACCGATGAAACTACTCCATCTCACGTGATGATCGGACATGGTTTAGTTGATTTGGATCACGTAATCACTTAGAGGATTAGAGGGATGTCTATCTAAGTGGGAGTTCTTAAGTAATATGATTAATTGAACTTAAATTTATCATGAACTTAGTACCTGATAGTATCTTGCTTGTTTATGTTGATAGTAGATAGATGACTCGTGCTGTTGTTCCGTTGAATTTTAATGCGTTCCTTGAGAAAGCAAAGTTGAAAGATGATGGTAGCAATTACACGAACTAGGTCCGTAACTTGAGGATTATCCTCATTGCTGCACAGAAGAATTACGTCCTGGAAGCACCGCTAGGTGCCAGGCCTGCTGCTGGAGCAACACCAGATGTTATGAACGTCTGGCAGAGCAAAGCCGATGACTACTCGATAGTTCAGTGTGCCATGCTATACAGCTTAGAATCGGGACTTCAACGACGTTTTGAACGTCATGGAGCATATGAGATGTTTCAGGAGTTGAAGTTAATATTTCAAGCAAATGCCCGGATTGAGAGATATGAAGTCTCCAATAAGTTCTATAGCTGCAAGATGGAAGAGAACAGTTCTGTCAGTGAGCATATACTCAAAATGTCTGGGTATAATAATCACTTGATTCAATTGGGAGTTAATCTTCCAGATGATTGCGTCATTGATAGAATTCTCCAATCACTGCCACCAGGCTACAAGAGCTTCGTGATGAACTATAATATGCAAGGGATGAACAAGACTATTCCGGAGCTCTTCGCAATGCTGAAAGCTGCGGAGGTAGAAATCAATAAGGAGCATCAAGTGTTGATGGTTAACAAAACCACTAGTTTCAAGAAAAAGGGCAAAGGGAAGAAGGGGAACTTCAAGAAGAACGGCAAGCAAGTTGCTGCTCAGGAGAAGAAACCCAAGTCTGGACCTAAGCCTGAAACTGAGTGCTTCTACTGCAAGTAGACTGGTCACTGGAAGCGGAACTGCCCCAAGTATTTGGCGGATAAGAAGGATGGCAAGGTGAAGAAAGGTATATGTGATATACATGTTATTGATGTGTACCTTACTAAATGCTCGCAGTAGCACCTGGGTATTTGATACTGGTTCTGTTGCTAATATTTGCAACTCGAAACAGGGACTACGGATTAAGAGAAGATTGGCTAAGGACGAGGTGATGATGCGCGTGGGAAACGGTTCCAAAGTCGATGTGATCGCAGTCGGCATGCTACCTCTACATCTACCTTTGGGATTAATATTGGACCTAAATAATTGTTATTTGGTGCCAGCGTTGAGCATGAACATTATATCTGCATCTTGTTTAATGCGAGACGGTTATTCATTTAAATCAGAGAATAATGGCTGTTCTATTTATATGAGTAATATCTTTTATGGTCATGCACCCTTGAAGAGTGGTCTATTCTTGTTGAATCTCGATAGTAGTGATACACATATTCATAATGTAGAAGCCAAAAGATGCAGAGTTGATAATGATAGTGCAACTTATTTGTGGCACTGCCGTTTAGGTCATATCGGTATAAAGCGCATGAAGAAACTCCATACTGATGGACTTTTGGAACCACTTGATTATGAATCACTTGGTACTTGCGAACCGTGCCTCATGGGCAAGATGACTAAAACACCGTTCTCCGGTACTATGGATAGAGCAACAGATTTATTGGAAATCATACATACAGATGTATGCGGTCCGATGAATATTGAGGCTCGTGGCGGATATCGTTATTTTCTCACCTTCATAGATGATTTAAGCAGATATGGGTATATCTACTTAATGAAACATAAGTCTGAAACATTTGAAAAGTTCAAAGAATTTCAGAGTGAAGTGGAAAATCATCGTAACAAGAAAATAAAGTTTCTACGATCTGATCGTGGAGGAGAATATTTGAGTTACGAGTTTGGTGTACATTTGAAAAAGTGTGGAATAGTTTCGCAACTCACGCCACCCGGAACACCACAGCGTAATGGTGTGTCCGAACGTCGTAATCGTACTTTACTAGATATGGTGCGATCTATGATGTCTCTTACTGATTTACCGCTATCGTTTTGGGGATACGCTCTAGAGACGGCCACATTCACGTTAAATAGGGCACCATCAAAATCCGTTGAGACGACGCCTTATGAACTATGGTTTGGCAAGAAACCAAAGTTGTCGTTTCTGAAAGTTTGGGGCTGCGATGCTTATGTGAAAAGCTTCAACCTGATAAGCTCGAACCCAAATCGGAGAAATTTGTCTTCATTGGATATCCAAAGGAAACTATTGGATACACCTTCTATCACAGATCCGAAGGCAAGACTTTTGTTGCTAAATTCGGAAACTTTCTTGAGAAGGAGTTTCTCTCGAAAGAAGTGAGTGGGAGGAAAGTAGAACTTGACGAGGTAACTGTACCCGCTCCCTTATTGGAAAGTAGTACATCACAGAAAACTGTTTCTGCAACACCTACACCAATAAGTGAGGAAGCTAATGATAATGATCATGAAACTTCAGAACAAGACACTACTGAACCTCGTAGATCAACCAGAGCAAGATCCGCGCCAGAGTGGTATGGTAATCCAATTCTGGAAGTCATGCTACTAGATCATGATGAACCTACGAACTATGAAGAAGCGATGGTGAGCCCAGATTCCGCAAAGTGGCTTGAAGCCATGAAATCTGAGATGGGATCCATGTATGAGAACAAAGTATGGACTTTGGTTGACTTGCCCGATGATCGGCAAGCAATTGAGAATAAATGGATCTTCAAGAAAAAGACTAACGCTGATGGTAATGTTACTGTCTATAAAGCTGGACTTGTCGCAAAAGGTTTTCGACAAGTTCAAGGGGTTGACTACGATGAGACCTTCTCACCCGTAGCGATGCTTAAGTCTGTCCGAATCATGTTAGCAATTGCCGCGTTTTATGATTATGAAATTTGGCAGATGGATGTCAAAACTGCATTCCTGAATGGATTTCTGGAAGAAGAGTTGTATATGATGCAACCAGAAGGTTTTGTCGATCCAAAGGGAGCTAACAAAGTGTGCAAGCTCCAGCGATCCATTTATGGACTGGTGCAAGCATCTCGGAGTTGGAATAAACGTTTTGATAGTGTGATCACAGCATTTGGTTTTATACAGACTTTTGGTGAAGCCTGTATTTACAAGAAAGTGAGTGGGAGCGCTGTAGCATTTCTGATATTATATGTGGATGACATATTGCTGATTGGAAATGATATAGAATTTCTGGATAGCATAAAGGGATACTTGAATAAGAGTTTTTCAATGAAAGACCTCAGTGAAGCTGCTTACATATTAGGCATAAAGATCTATAGAGATAGATCAAGACGCTTAATTGGACTTTCACAAAGCACATACCTTGACAAAATTTTGAAGAAGTTCAAAATGGATCAAGCAAAGAAAGGGTTCTTGCCTGTGTTACAAGGTGTGAAGTTGAGTCAGACTCAATGCCCGACCACTGCAGAAGATAGAGAGAAAATGAAAGATGTTCCCTATGCTTCAGCCATAGGCTCTATCATGTATGCAATGCCGTTTACCAGACCTGATGTGTGCCTTGCTATAAGTTTAGCAGGGAGGTACCAAAGTAATCCAGGAATGGATCACTGGACAACGGTCAAGAACATCCTGAAATACCTGAAAAGGGCTAAGGATATGTTTCTCGTATATGGAGGTGACAAAGAGCTCACCGTAAGAGGTTACGTTGATGCAAGCTTTCACACTGATCCGGACGATTCTAAATCGCAAACCGGATACGTGTTTACATTAAACGGTGGAGCTGTCAGTTGGTGCAGTTCTAAACAAAGCGTTGTAGCGGTATCTACATGTGAAGCGGAGTACATAGCTGCTTCAGAAGCAGCGAACGAAGGAGTCTGGATGAAGGAGTTCATATCCGATCTAGGTGTCATACCTAGTGCATCGGGTCCAATGAAAATCTTTTGTGAGAATACTGGTGCAATTGCCTTGGCAAAGGAATCCAGATTTCACAAGAGGACCAAGCACATCAAGAGACGTTTCAATTCCATCCGGGATCTAGTCCAGGCGGGAGACATAGAGATTTGCACGATACATACGGATCTGAATGTTGCAGACCCGTTGAATAAGCCTCTTCCACGAGCAAAACATGATCGGCACCAAGGCTCCATGGGTGTTAGAATCATTACTGTGTAATCTAGATTATTGACTCTAGTGCAAGTGGGAGACTGAAGGAAATATGCCCTAGAGGCAATAATAAAGTTATTATTTATTTCCTTATATCATGATAAATGTTTATTATTCATGCTAGAATTGTATTAACCGGAAACATAATACATGTGTGAATACATAGACAAACTTAGTGTCACTAGTATGCCTCTACTTAACTAGCTCGTTAATCAAAGATGGTTATGTTTCCTAACCATGAACAAGGTCTTGTTATTTGATTAACGAGGTCACATCATTAGTTGAATGATCTGATTGACATGACCCATTCCATTAGCTTAGCACCCGATCGTTTAGTATGTTGCTATTGCTTTCTTCATGACTTATACATGTTCCTATGACTATGAGATTATGCAACTCCCGTTTACCGGAGGAACACTTTGGGTGCTACCAAACGTCACAACGTAACTGGGTGATTATAAAGGAGTACTACAGGTGTCTCCAAAGGTAGATGTTGGGTTGGCATATTTCGAGATTAGGATTTGTCACTCCAATTGTCGGAGAGGTATCTCTGGGCCCTCTCGGTAATGCACATCACATAAGCCTTGCAAGCACTACAACTAATGAGTTAGTTGCAAGATGATGTATTACGGAACGAGTAAAGAGACTTGCCGGTAATGAGATTGAACTAGGTATTGGATACCGACGATCGAATCTCGGGCAAGTAACATACCGATGACAAAGGGAACAACGTATGTTGTTATGCGGTCTGACCGATAAAGATCTTTGTAGAATATGTAGGAGCCAATATGGGCATCCAGGTCCCGCTATTGGTTATTGACCCGAGATGTGTCTCAGTCATGTCTACATTGTTCTCGAACCGTAGGGTCCGCACGCTTAACGTTACGATGACAGTTATTATGAGTTTATGCATTTTGATGTACCGAAGTTAGTTCGGAGTCCCGGATGTGATCACGGACATGACGAGGAGTCTCGAAATGGTCGAGACATAAAGATTGATATATTGGATGACTATATTCGGACACCGGAAGTGTTCCGGGTGATTTCGGAGAAAACCGGAGAGCCGGAGGGTTACCGGAACCCTACCGGGAGAAGTAATGGGCCTTATGGGCTTTAGTGGAGAGAGAGAAGGGCTGCCAGAGGTGGGCCGCGCACCACCTCCTCCCTGGTCCGAATTGGACTAGGGGAGGGGGGCGGCGCTCCCCCTTTCCTTCTCCCACTCCACCTCTTTCCCCCTCCTAGTAGGAGTCCTACTCCTACTAGGAGGAGGACTCCTCCTTGGCGCGCCACACCTGGCCGGCCGGCCTCCTCCCCTTGATCCTTTATATACGGGGGCAGGGGGCACCCCAAGACACACAAGTTGATCGACGTGATCGTTCCTTAGCCGTGTGCGGTGCCCCCTGTCACCATATTCCACCTCGATCATATCGTTGTAGTGCTTAGGCGAAGCCCTGCGTCGGTAGAACATCAAGATCGTCATCACGCCGTCGTGCTGACGGAACTCCTCCTCGAAGCTTTGCTGGATCGGAGCTCGGGGATCGTCATCGAGCTGTACGTGTGCTAAGAACTCGGAGGTGCCGGAGTAACGGTGCTTGGATCGGTCGGATCGGGAAGAAGACGTACGACTACTTCCTCTAAGTTGTGTCAACGCTTCTGCTGTAATCTACAAGGGTACGTAGATCAGACTCTCCCCCTCGTTGCTATGCATCACCATGATCTTGCGTGTGCGTAGGAATTTTTTTGAAATTACTACGTTCCCCAACAAATATTTCAAGCAAATGCCCGGATTGAGAGATATGAAGTCTCCAATAAGTTCTATAGCTGCAAGATGGAGGAGAACAGTTCTGTCAGTGAGCATATACTCAAAATGTCTAGGTATAGTAATCACTTGATTCAGATGGGAGTTAATCTTCCAGATGATTGCGTCATTAACAGAATTCTCCAATCACTGCCACCAAGCCACAAGAGCTTCATGATGAACTATAATATGCAAGGGATGAATAAGACTATTCCCGAGCTCTTCGCAATGCTGAAAGCTGCGGAGGTAGAAATCAAAAAGGAGCATTAAGTGTTGATGGTCAACAAGACCACTAGTTTCAAGAAAAAGGGCAAAGGGGAGAAGAAGGGGAACTTCAAGAAGAACAGCAAGCAAGTTGCTGCTCAAGAGAAGAAACCCAAGTCTGGACCTAAGCCTGAAACTTAGTGCTTCTACTGCAAGCAGACTGGTCACTGGAAGCGGAACTGCCCCAAGTATTTGGCGGATAAGAAGGATGGCAAGGTGAACAAAGGTATATGTGATATACATGTTATTGATGTGTACCTTACTAGAGCTCGCAGTAGCACCTGGGTATTTGATACTAGTTCTGTTGCTAATATTTGCAACTCGAAACAGGGACTACGGATTAAGCGAATACTGGCAAAGGACGAGGTGACGATGCGCGTGGGAAATGGTTCCAAAGTCGATGAGATCGCGGTCGGCACGCTACCTCTACATCTACCACCGGGATTAGTATTAGACCTAAATAATTGTTATTTGGTGCCAGCGTTGAGCATGAACATTATATCTGGATCTTGTTTGATGCGAGACGGTTATTTGTTTAAATCAGAGAATAATGGTTGTTCTATTTATATGCGTAATATCTTTTATGGTCATGCACCCTTGAAGAGTGGTCTATTTTTGATGAATCTCGATAGTAGTGATACACATATTCATAATGTTGAAACCAAAAGATGTAGAGTTGATAATGATAGTGCAACTTATTTGTGGCACTGCCGTTTAGGTCATATCGGTGTAAAGCGCATGAAGAAACTCCATACTGATGGACTTTTGGAACCACTTGATTATGAATCACTTGGTACTTGCGAACCGTGCCTCATGGGCAAGATGACTAAAACACCATTCTCCGGTACTATGGAGAGAGCAACAGATTTGTTGGAAATTATACATACAGATGTATGTGGTCCGATGAATATTGAGGCTCGTGGCGGATATCGTTATTTTCTCACCTTCATAGATGACTTAAGCAGATATGGGTATATCTACTTAATCAAACATAAGTCTGAAACATTTGAAAAGTTCAAAGAATTTCAGAGTGAAGAAGAAAATCATCATAACAAGAAAATAAAGTTTCTACGATCTGATCATGGAGGAGAATATTTGAGTTACGAGTTTGGTGTACATTTGAAACAATGCGGAATAGTTTCGCAACTCACGCCACCCGAAACACCACAGCGTAATGGTGTGTCCGAATCATACTTTACTAGATATGGTGCGATCTATGATGTCTCTTACTGATTTACCGCTATCGTTTTGGGGTTATGATTTAGAGACGGTCGCATTCACGTTAAATAGCGCACCATCGAAATCCGTTGAGACGACGCCTTATGAACTATGGTTTGGCAATAAACCAAAGTTGTCGTTTCTTAAAGTTTGGGGCTGCGATGCTTATGTGAAAAACTTCAACCTGATAAGCTCGAACCCAAATCGGAGAAATGTGTCTTCATAGGATACCCAAAGGAGACTGTTGGGTACACCTTCTATCACAGATCTGAAGGCAAGACATTCGTTGCTAAGAATGGATCCTTTCTAGAGAAGGAGTTTCTCTCGAAAGAAGTGAGTGGGAGGGAAGTAGAACTTGATGAGGTAGCTGTAGCTGCTCCCTTATTGGAAAGTAGTTCATCACATAAACCGGTTTCTGCGACACCTACACCAATTAGTGAGGAATTTAATGATGATGGTCATGAAATTTCAGATCAAGTTACTACTGAGCCTCGTAGGTCAACCAGAGTAAGATCCGCACCAGAGTGGTACGGTAATCCTGTTCTGGAAATCATGCTACTAGATCATGATGAACCTACGAACTATGAAGAAGCGATGGTGAGCACAGATTCCGCAAAATGGCTTGAAGCCATGAAATCTGAGATGGGATCCATGTATGAAAACAAAGTATGGACTTTGGTTGACTTGCCCGATGATCGGCAAGCAATTGAGAATAAATGGATCTTCAAGAAGAAGACTGACGCTGACGGTAATATTACTGTCTACAAAGCTCGACTTGTCGCAAAAGGTTTTCGACAAGTTCAAGGGGTTGACTACGATGAGACCTTCTCACCCGTAGCAATGCTTAAGTCTGTCCGAATCATGTTAGCAATTGCCGCATTTTATGATTATGAAATTTGGCAGATGGATGTCAAAACTGCATTCCTGAATGGATTTCTAGAAGAAGAGTTGTATATGATGCAACCGGAAGGTTTTGTTGATCCAAAGGGAGCTAACAAAGTGTGCAAGCTCCAGCGATCCATTTATGGACTGGTGCAAGCCTCTCGGAGTTGGAATAAACGCTTTGATAGTGTGATCAAAGCATTTGGTTTTATACAGACTTTCGGAGAAGCCTGTATTTACAAGAAAGTGAGTGGGAGCTCTGTAGCATTTCTGATATTATATGTGGATGACATATTACTGATTGGAAATGATGGATAGCATAAAGGGATACTTGAATAAGAGTTTTTCAATGAAAGACCTCGGTGAAGCTGCTTACATATTAGGAATAAAGATCTATAGAGATAGATCAAGACGCTTAATTGGACTTTCACAAAGCACATACCTTGACAAGATTTTGAAGAAGTTCAAAATGGATCAAGCAAAGAAAGGGTTCTTGCCTGTGTTACAAGGTGTGAAGTTGAGTCAGACTCAATGCCCGACCACTTCAGAAGATAGAGAGAAAATGAAAGATGTTCCCTATGCTTTAGCCATAGGCTCTATCATGTATGCAATGCTGTGTACCAGACCTGATGTGTGCCTTGCTATAAGTTTAGCAGGGAGGTACCAAAGTAATCCAGGAGTGGATCACTGGACAGCGGTCAAGAACATCCTGAAGTACCTAAAAGGACTAAGGATATGTTTCTCGTATATGGAGGTGACAAAGAGCTCATCGTAAACGGTTACGTTGATGCAAGCTTTGACACTGATCCGGACAATTCTAAATCGCAAACCGGATACGTGTTTACATTAAATAGTGGAGCTGTCAGTTGGTGCAGTTCTAAACAAAGCGTCGTGGCGGGATCTACATGTGAAGCGGAGTACATAGCTGCTTCGGAAGCAACAAACGAAGGAGTCTGGATGAAGGAGTTCATATCCGATCTAGGTGTCATACCTAGTGCATTGGGTCCAATGAAAATCTTTTGTGACAATACTGGTGCAATTGCCTTGGCAAAGGAATCCAGATTTCACAAAAGAACCACGCACATCAAGATACGCTTCAATTCCATCCGGGATCTAGTCCAGGTGGGAGACATAGAGATTTGCAAGATACATACGGATCTGAATGTAGCAGACCCGTTGACTAAGCCTCTTCCACGAGCAAAACATGATCAGCACCAAGGCTCCATGGGTGTTAGAATCATTACTGTGTAATCTAGATTATTGACTCTAGTGCAAGTGGGAGACTGAAGGAAATATGCCCTAGAGGCAATAATAAAGATATTATTTATTTCCTTATATCATGATAAATGTTTATTATTCATGCTAGAATTGTATTAACTGGAAACACAATACATGTGTGAATACATAGACAAACAAAGTGTCACTAGTATGCCTCTACTTGACTAGCTCGTTAATCAAAGATGGTTATGTTTCCTAACCATGGCCAAAGAGTTGTCATTTGATTAACAGGGATCACATCATTAGTTGAATGATCTGATTGACATGACCCATTCCATTAGCTAAGCACCCGATCGTTTAGTATGTTGCTATTGCTTTCTTCATGGCTTATACATGTTCCTATGACTATGAGATTATGTAACTCCCGTGTGCCGGAGGAACACTTTGTGTGCTACCAAACGTCACAACGTAACTGGGTGATTATAAAGGTGCTCTACAGCTGTCTCCAAAGGTACATGTTGGGTTGACGTATTTCGAGATTAGGATTTGTCACTCCGATCGTCAGAGAGGTATCTCTGGGCCCTCTCGGTAATGCACATCACTTAAGCCTTGCAAGCAATGCAACTAATGAGTTAGTTGCGAGATGATGTATTACGGAACGAGTAAAGAGACTTGCCGGTAACGAGATTGAACTAGGTATTGGATACCGACGATCGAATCTCGGGCAAGTAACATACCGATGACAAAGGGAACAACGTATGTTGTTATGCGGTCTGACCGATAAAGATCTTCATAGAATATGTAGGAGCCAATATGGGCATCCAGGTCCCGCTATTGGTTATTGACCGGAGACGTGTCTCGGTCATGTCTACATTGTTCTCGAATCGTAGGGTCCGCACGCTTAAGGTTTCGATGACAGTTATATTATGAGTTTATGTTTTTTGATGTACCGAAGGTTGTTCGGAGTCCCGGATGTGATCACGGACATGACGAGGAGAATGGTCGAGACATAAAGATCGATATATTGGAAGCCTATATTTGGACATCGGAATCGTTCTGGGTGAAATCGGCATTTTATCGGAGTACCGGGGGGTTACCGGAACCCCCCCGGGGGGTTATTGGGCCTACATGGGCCTTGAGGGAGAAGAGAGAAGGATGCAGGAGGTGGCCGCGCGCCCCTCCCCTTCCTAGTCCGAATAGGACAAGGGAAGGGGGGCGGCGCCCCCCTTTCCTTCCCCTCTTCCTCCTCTTTCCCCCCTTCTCCTTCTCCAACTAGGAAAGAAGGGAGTCCTACTCCCAGTGGGAGTAGGACTCCCCCCTGGCGCGCCTCTCCTTGGCCGGCCGGCCCCTCCCCTTGGCTCCTTTATATACGGGGCAGGGGGGCACCCTAGGACACACAAGTTGATCTTCGTGATCGTTCCTTAGCCGTGTGCGGTGCCCCCCTCCACGATATTACACCTCGATCATATTGTAGCGGTGCTTACGCGAAGCCCTGCGATGGTTAAACATCAAGATCATCACCACGCCGTCGTGCTGACAAAGCTCCTCCCCGAAGCTTTGCTGGATCGGAGCGCGGGGTGCGTCATCGAGCTGTACGTGTGTCAAGAACTCGGAGGTGCCGGAGTAACGGTGCTTGGATCGGTTGGACCGGGAAGACGTACGACTACTTCCTCTACGTTGCGTCAACGCTTCCGCTTTGGTCTACGAGGGTATGTAGATAACACTCTCCCCTCTTGTTGCTATGCATCACCATGATCTTGCGTGTGCGTAGGAATTTTTTTGAAATTACTACGTTCCCCAACACGACGACGTCTATGAGGAGTGGCTCGACCGCGTCGCCGAGCTCGTCCGTGTCGTGGGGGGCTCTCTGGTGCCGTTTCATTCTCTGCCTCCCCTCAGCAGACCGCGGGCAACGGGGCTCGTGGCGCACCTCCACCACCTCGACCCCAAGACGGTGCCTTGGTGCCAAGGCGCGCGCCTCTGCGGTGCGATCCGCCGCGCCTGGCACCCGCGCATGAAGAAAGGAGCTGCCAAGAAATCCTGCGACCGCGAGAAGCCGCACCAGCGCTCCCCACGCCACCTCGTCAAGACCGCGCCCCACCTGCAGTGGCACAGTGCGGATCTCGCCAAGACCAAGCTCCGCCCCCGAAGCGGGCCCCGGCAACCACGGCAGGCTGCCGCGCCTTCATCCCCGAGCTGCATAGCGTTGCCTGGCCAGGCAAGTTCAAGCCAGATCTGCCTCCTCTGTACGACGGCACCGCCGACCCTGCGGAGTTCCTGCAGCTCTATGAGTTGAGCATTGAAGCGGCCAACGGTGACGAAAAAGTCATGGCGAACTGGTTTCCCATGGCTCTCAAGGACGGGGCCCGCTCCTGGCTCCTGAACCTACAACACGGCTCGATCTCCTCCTGGGACGAGATGCGCGACCGCTTCGTCGCCAACTTCCAGGGCACTCGTGACCGCCCACCGGTCGCGGGCGACCTACACCGCATCAAGCAACAACCATGAGAGACCATCCAGAAGTACATCCAGCGCTTCAACAACACCCACCTCAAGATCCCCAAGGTCACGGACGAGGCCATCATCTCCGCGTTTTCCGACGGCGTCCGCGACGTCAAGATGAAGGAACAGCTGGCCATCCATGAGGAGGTTTGCACATCTCAGGAGCTGTTCAACTTGGCGACCAGGTGCGCAAGAACCGAGGAGGGGCGCCTCTCTCTCCTTGAGCTTCCAGCTGCAGGAATGGAGGAAAAGAAGGCCAAGGCCAAGGACGTGAAGCGCAAAGAGGCAGTAGTGCTCGCGGCAGAGCCCGACACCAAGAGAGGCAGAGATCAGCCTGAGTAATCCAAGAACGACCCATCATTCTGCGCCTTCCACAACCTGAACACCCACAACACTAGCGACTATCAAGAGCTTAGAGCCATTCGGGAAGGACGCTTCGGCCGACGCCCCGAGCGCAACGACCGGGGCTACGGCCGCGGAGGAGGACACGGAGGCTGACGCTGGGACGACCGTGGCCTGCGCCAGGAGTGGCGCGACCGGCCTCTGAAGGAAATATGCCCTAGAGGCAATAATAAAGTTATTATTTATTTCCTTATATCATGATAAATGTTTATTATTCATGCTAGAATTGTATTAACCGGAAACATAATACATGTGTGAATACATAGACCAACAGAGTGTCACTAGTATGCCTCTAATTGACTAGCTCGTTAATCAAAGATGGTTATGTTTCCTAACCATGAACAAAGAGTTGTTATTTGATTAACGAGGTCACATCATTAGTTGAATGATCTGATTGACATGACCCATTCCATTAGCTTAGCACCCGATCGTTTAGTATGTTGCTATTGCTTTCTTCATGACTTATACATGTTCCTATAACTATGAGATTATGCAACTCCCTTTTACTGGAGGAACACTTTGGGAACTACCAAACGTCACAACGTAACTGGGTGATTATAAAGGAGTACTACAGGTGTCTCCAATGGTAGATGTTGGGTTGGCGTATTTCGAGATTAGGGTTTGTCACTCCGATTGTCGGAGAGGTATCTCTGGGCCCTCTCGGTAATACACATCACATAAGCCTTGCAAGCATAATAACTAAGATGTTAGTTATGAAATGATGTATTACGGAACGAGTAAAGAGACTTGCCAGTAACAAGATTGAACTAGGTATTGGATACCGACGATCGAATCTCGGGCAAGTAACATACCGATGACAAAGGGAACAACGTATGTTGTTATGCGGTCTGACCGATAAAGATCTTCGTAGAATATGTAGGAGCCAATATGGGCATCCAGGTCCCGCTATTGGTTATTGACCGGAGACATGTCTCGGTCATGTCTACATTGTTCTCGAACCGTAGGGTCCGCACGCTTAACGTTACGATGACAGTTATTATGAGTTTATGCATTTTGATGTACCGAAGGATGTTCGGAGTCCCGGATGTGATCACGGACATGACGAGGAGTCTCGAAATGGTTGAGACATAAAGATTGATATATTGGAAGCCTATGTTTGGACACCGGAAGTGTTCCGAGTGAAATCGGGATTTTACCGGAATACCGGGAGGGTTACCGGAACCCCCCGGGAGGCTAATGGGCCTATTGGGCCTTAGTGGAAAAGAGAAAAAGGGGCAGCCCATAGCTGGCCGCGCGCCCCCCCTTCCCCAAGTCCTATTAGGACTAGGAGAAGGGGCCGGCCCCCCTCTCTCTCCTTTCCCCCTTGGGAGTCCTAGTTGGAATAGGATTGAGGGGGGGAGTCCTACTCCCGGTAGGAGTAGGACTCCTCCCGCGCCCTCTCCCTAGCCGGCCGAACCCCCTCCCCTTGCTCCTTTATATACGGGGGCAGGGGGCACCCCATAGACACACAAGTTGATCATTGTTGATCGTTCCTTAGCCGTGTGCGGTGCCCCCTGCCACCAAATTCCACCTCGGTCATATCGTTGTAGAGCTTAGGCGAAGCCCTGCGTCGGTAGTACATCAAGATCGTCACCACGCCGTTGTGCTGACGGAACTCTTCCTCGCCGCTTTGCTGGATCGGAGCCCGAGGATCGCCATCGAGCTGAACGTGTGCTAAGAACTCGGAGGTGCCGGAGTAACGATGCTTGGATCGGTCGGATCGGGAAGAAGACGTACGACTACTTCATCTACGTTGTGAGATCACTTCCGCAGTCGGTCTGCGTTGGTACGTAGACAATACTCTCCCCATCGTTGCTATACATCACCATGATCTTGCGTGTGCGTAGGAAATTTTTCGAAATTACTACGTTCCCCAACAGTGGCATCCGAGCCTAGGTTTTTTGGTTTGATGTTATTTGCATGAGTAGAACACAAGTGAGTTGTGGGCGATACAAGTCATACTGCCTACCAGCATGTCATACTTTGGTTTGGCGGTATTGTTGGACGAGACGATCCGGACCAACATTACGCGTACTCTTACGCGAGACCGGTTCCCTCGACGTGCTTTGCACATAGATGGCTTGCGGAAGACTGTCTCTCCAACTTTAGTTGAACCAAGTGTGACTACGCCCGGTCCTTGAGAAGGTTAAAATGGAGTCTATTTGACGAACTATCGTTGTGGTTTTGATGCGTAGGTGAGATGAGTTCTTACTTAAGCCCGTAGCAGCCAGTAAAACTTGCAACAACAAAGTAGAGGACGTCTAACTTGTTTTTGCAGGGCATGTTGTGATGTGATATGGTCAAGGCATGATGCTGATTTTATTGTATGAGATGATCATGTTTTGTAACCGAGTTATCGGCAACTGGCAGGAGCTATATGGTTGTCGCTTTATTGTATGCAATGCAATCGCGATGTAATGCTTTACTTTATTACTAAGCGGTAGTGATAGTCGTGGAAGCATAAGATTGGCGAGACGACAACGATGCTATGATGGAGATCAAGGTGTCGCGCCGGTGACGATGGTGATCATGACGGTGCTTCGGAGATGGAGATCACAAGCACAAGATGATGATGGCCATATCATATCACTTATATTGATTGCATGTGATGTTTATCCTTTTATGCATCTTATCTTGCTTTGATTGACGGTAGCATTATAAGATGATCTCTCACTAAATTATCAAGAAGTGTTCTCCCTGAGTATGCACCGTTGCCAAAGTTCGTCGTGCCCAGACACCACGTGATGATCGGGTGTGATAAGCTCTACGTCCATCTACAACGGGTGCAAGCCAGTTTTGCACACGCAGAATACTCAGGTTAAACTTGACGAGCCTAGCATATGCAGATATGGCCTCGGAACACAGAGACCGAAAGGTCGAGCGTGAATCATATAGTAGATATGATCAACATGACGATGTTCACCATTGAAAACTACTCCATCTCACGTGATGATCGGTTATGGTTTAGTTGATTTGGATCACGTGATCACTTAGAGGATTAGAGGGATGTCTATCTAAGTGGGAGTTCCTAAGTAATTTGATTAACTGAACTTAAACTTATCATGAACTTAGTACCTGATAGTATCTTGCTTGTTATGTTGATTGTAGATAGATGGCTCGTGCTGTTGTTCCATTGAATTTTAATGCGTTCCTTGAGAAAGCAAAGTTGAAAGATGATGGTAGCAATTACACGGACTGGGTCCGTAACCTGAGGATTATCCTCATTGTTGCATTGAAGAATTACGTCCTGGAAGCACCGCTAGGTGCCAGGCCTGCTGCTGGAGCAACACCAGATGTTATGAACGTCTGGCAGAGCAAAGCTGATGACTACTCGATAGTTCAGTGTGCCATGCTTTACGGCTTAGAATCGGGACTTCAACGACGTTTTGAACGTCATGGAGCATATGAGATGTTCCAGGAGTTGAAGTTAATATTTCAAGCAAATGCCCGAATTGAGAGATATGAAGTCTCCAATAAGTTCTACAACTGCAAGATGGAGGAGAACAGTTCTGTCAGTGAGCATATACTCAAAATGTCTGGGTATAATAATCACTTGATTCAGATGGGAGTTAATCTTCCAGATGATTGCGTCATTGACAGAATTCTCCAATCACTGCCACCAAGCTACAAGAGCTTCGTGATGAACTATAATATGCAAGGGATGAACAAGACTATTCCCGAGCTCTTCGCAATGCTGAAAGCTGCGGAGGTAGAAATCAAGAAGGAGCATCAAGTGTTGACGGTTAGCAAAACCACTAGTTTCAAGAAAAAGGGCAAAGGGAAGAAGAAGGGAAACTTCAAGAAGAACAGCAAGCAAGTTGCTGCTCAGGAGAAGAAACCCAAGTCTGGACCTAAGCCTGAAACTGAGTGCTTCTACTGCAAGCAGACTGGTCACTGGAAGCGGAACTGCCCCAAGTATTTGGCGGATAAGAAGGATAGCAAGGTGAACAAAGGTATATGTGATATACATGTTATTGATGTGTACCTTACTAATGCTCGCAGTAGCACCTGGGTATTTGATACTGGTTCTGTTGCTAATATTTGCAACTTGAAACAGGGACTACGGAATAAGCGGACGCTAGCAAAGGACGAGGTGACGATGCGCGTGGGAAACGGTTCCAAAGTCGATGTGATCGCGGTCGGCACGCTACCTCTACATCTACCTTCGGGATTAATATTAGACCTAAATAATTGTTATTTGGTGCCAGCATTGAGCATGAACATTATATCTGGATCTTGTTTGATGCGAGACGGTTATTCATTTAAATCAGAGAATAATGGTTGTTCTATTTATATGAGTAATATCTTTTATGGTCATGCACCTTTGAAGAGTGGTCTATTCTTATTGAATCTCGATAGTAGTGATACACATATTCATAATGTAGAAGCCAAAAGATGCAGAGTTGATAATGATAGTGCAACTTATTTGTGGCACTGCCGTTTAGGTCATCGGTGTAAAGCGCATGAAGAAACTCCATACTGATGGGCTTTTGGAACCACTTGATTATGAATCACTTGGTACTTGCGAACCGTGCCTCATAGGCAAGATGACTAAAACACCCTTCTCCGGTACTATGGAGAGAGCAACAGATTTATTGGAAATCATACATACCGATGTATGTGGTCCGATGAATATTGAGGCTCGTGGCGGATATCGTTATTTTCTCACCTTCACAGATGATTTAAGCAGATATGAGTATATCTACTTAATGAAACATAAGTCTGAAACATTTGAAAAGTTCAAGGAATTTCAGAGTGAAGTAGAAAATCATCGTAACAAGAAAATAAAGTTTCTACGATCTGATCGTGGAGGAGAATATTTGAGTTACGAGTTTGGTGTACATTTGAAAAACTGTGGAATAGTTTCGCAACTCACTCCACCCGGAACACCACAGCGTAATGGTGTGTCCGAACATCGTAATCGTACTTTACTAGATATGGTGCGATCTATGATGTCTCTTACTGATTTACCGCTATCGTTTTGGGGTTATGCTTTAGAGACGGCCGCATTCACGTTAAATAGGGCACCATCAAAATCCGTTGAGACGACGCCTTATGAACTGTGGTTTGGCAAGAAACCAAAGTTGTCGTTTCTTAAAGTTTGGGGCTGCGATGCTTATGTGAAAAAGCTTCAACCTGATAAGCTCGAACCCAAAGCGGAGAAATGTGTCTTCATAGGATACCCAAAGGAAACTGTTGGGTATACCTTCTATCACAGATCCGAAGGCAAAACATTCGTTGCTAAGAATGGATCATTTCTAGAGAAGGAGTTTCTCTCGAAAGAAGTGATTGGGAGGAAAGTAGAACTTGACGAGGTAACTGTACCTGCTCCCTTATTGGAAAATAGTACATCACAGAAAACTGTTTCTGCGACACCTATACCAATTAGTGAGGAAGCTAATGATGATGATCATGAAGCTTCAGGACAAGATACTACTGAACCACGTAGATCAACCAGAGTGAGATCCGCACCAGAGTGGTACGGTAATCCAGTTCTGGAAGTCATGCTACTAGATCATGATGAACCTACGAACTATGAAGAAGCGATGGTGAGCCCAGATTCCGCAAAGTGGCTTGAGGCCATGAAATCCGAGATGGGATCCATGTATGAGAACAAAGTATGGACTTTGGTTGACTTGCCCAATGATCGGCAAGCAATTGAGAATAAATGGATCTTCAAGAAAAAAACTGACGCTGACGGTAATATTACTGTCTATAAAGCTCGACTTGTCGCAAAAGGTTTTCGACAAGTTCAAGGGGTTGACTACAATGAGACCTTCTCACCCGTAGCGATGCTTAAGTCCGGCAGAATCATGTTAGCAATCGCCGCATTTTATGATTATGAAATATGGCAAATGGATGTCAAAACTGCGTTCCTGAATGGATTTCTGGAAGAAGAGTTGTATATGATGCAACCAGAAGGTTTTGTCGATCCAAAGGGAGCTAATAAAGTATGCAAACTCCAGCGATCCATTTATGGACTGGTGCAAGCATCTCGGACTTGGAATAAACGCTTTGATAGTGTGATCAAAGCATTTGGTTTTATACAAACTTTTGGAGAAGCCTGTATTTACAAGAAAGTGAGTGGGAGCTCTGTAGTATTTCTGATATTATATGTGGATGACATATTACTGATTGGAAATGATATAGAATTTCAGGATAGCATAAAGGGATACTTGAATAAAAGTTTTTCGATGAAAGACCTCGGGGAAGCTGCTTACATATTAGGCATAAAGATCTATAGAGATAGATCAAAACGCTTAATTGGACTTTCACAAAGCACATACCTTGACAAGATTTTGAAGAAGTTCAAAATGGATCAAGCAAAGAAAGGGTTCTTGCCTGTGTTACAAGGTGTGAAGTTGAGTCAGACTCAATGCCCGACCACTGCCGAAGATAGAGAGAAAATGAAAGATGTTCCCTATGCTTCAGCCATAGGCTCTACCATGTATGCAATGCTGTGTACCAGACCTGATGTGTGCCTTGCTATAAGTTTAGCAGGGAGGTACCAAAGTAATCCAGGAGTGGATCACTGGACAGCAGTCAAGAACATCCTGAAATACCTGAAAAGGACTAAGGATATGTTTCTCGTATATGGAGGTGACAAAGAGCTCACCGTAAGAGGTTACGTTGATGCAAGCTTTGACACTGATCCGGACGATTCTAAATCGCAAACCGGATACGTGTTTACTTTAAACGGTGGAGCTGTCAGTTGGTGCAGTTCTAAACAAAGCGTCGTAGCCGGATCTACATGTGAAGCGGAATACATAGCTGCTTCGGAAGCAGCAAACGAAGGAGTCTGGATGAAGGAGTCCATATCCGATCTAGGTGTCATACCTAGTGCATCGGGTCCAATGAAAATCTTTTTTGACAATACTGGTGCAATTGCTTTGGCAAAGGAATCCAGATTTCACAAAAGGACCAAACACATCAAGAGACGCTTCAATTCCATCCGGGATTTAGTCCAGGTGGGAGACATAGAGATTTGCAAGATACATACGGATCTGAATGTTGCAGACCCGTTGACTAAGCCTCTTCCACAAGCAAAACATGATCAGCACCAAAACTCCATGGGTGTTAGAATCATTACTGTGTAATCTAGATTATTGACTCTAGTGCAAGTGGGAGACTGAAGGAAATATGCCCTAGAGGCAATAATAAAGTTATTATTTATTTCCTTATATCATGATAAATGTTTATTATTCATGCTAGAATTGTATTAACCGGAAACATAATACATGTGTGAATACATAGACCAACAGAGTGTCACTAGTATGCCTCTAATTGACTAGCTCGTTAATCAAAGATGGTTATGTTTCCTAACCATGAACAAAGAGTTGTTATTTGATTAACGAGGTCACATCATTAGTTGAATGATCTGATTGACATGACCCATTCCATTAGCTTAGCACCCGATCGTTTAGTATGTTGCTATTGCTTTCTTCATGACTTATACATGTTCCTATAACTATGAGATTATGCAACTCCCGTTTACCGTAGGAACACTTTGGGTACTACCAAACGTCACAACGTAACTGTGTGATTATAAAGGAGTACTATAGTTGTCTCCAATGGTAGATGTTGGGTTGGCGTATTTCGAGATTAGGGTTTGTCACTCCGATTGTCGGAGAGGTATCTCTGGGCCCTCTCGGTAATACACATCACATAAGCCTTGCAAGCATAATAACTAAGATGTTAGTTATGAAATGATGTATTACGGAACGAGTAAAGAGACTTGCTAGTAACGAGATTGAACTAGGTACTGGATACCGACGATCGAATCTCGGGCAAGTAACATACCGATGACAAAGGGAACAACGTATGTTGTTATGCGGTCTGACCGATAAAGATCTTCGTAGAATATGTGGGAGCCAATATGGGCATCCAGGTCCCGCTATTGGTTATTGACCGGAGACATGTCTCGGTCATGTCTACATTGTTCTCGAACCGTAGGGTCCGCACGCTTAACGTTACGATGACAGTTATTATGAGTTTATGCATTTTGATGTACCGAAGGATGTTCGGAGTCCCGGATGTGATCACGGACATGACGAGGAGTCTCGAAATGGTCGAGACGTAAAGATTGATATATTGGAAGCCTATGTTTGGACACCGGAAGTGTTCCGGGTGAAATCGGGATTTTACCGGAATACCGGGAGGGTTACCGGAACCCCCCGGGAGGCTAATGGGCCTATTGGGCCTTAGTGGAAAAGAGAAAAAAGGGAAGCCCATAGCTGGCCGCGCGCCCCCCCCCCTTCCCCAAGTCCTATTAGGACTAGGAGAAGGGGCCGGCCCCCCTCTCTCTCCTTTCCCCCTTGGGAGTCCTAGTTGGAATAGGATTGAGGGGGGGGGGAGTCCTACTCCCGGTAGGAGTAGGACTCCTCCCGCGCCCTCTCCCTAGCCGGCCGAACCCCCTCCCCCTGCTCCTTTATATACGGGGGCAGGGGCACCCCATAGACACACAAGTTGATCATTGTTGATCGTTCCTTAGCCGTGTGCGGTGCCCCCTGCCACCAAATTCCACCTCGGTCATATCGTTGTAGAGCTTAGGCGAAGCCCTGCGTCGGTAGTACATCAAGATCGTCACCTTGCCGTTGTGCTGACGGAACTCTTCCTCGACGCTTTGCTGGATCGGAGCCCGAGGATCGTCATCGAGCTGAACGTGTGCTAAGAACTCGGAGGTGCCGGAGTAACGGTGCTTGGATCGGTCGGATCGGGAAGAAGACGTACGACTACTTCCTCTATGTTGTGAGATCGCTTCCGCAGTCGGTCTGCGTTGGTACGTAGACAATACTCTCCCCCTTGTTGCTATACATCACCATGATCTTGCGTGTGTGTAGGAAAATTTTCGAAATTACTATGTTCCCCAACAGCCTCGTGAGGACCGCTAGCAGGATCAACCTTGCGAGGGTGCCTAGAGGGACCCGCCTCGCGAGGATCGCCCCCAGGGCAATGCTGGTCTTCCCCGTTGCCGCCGCCAAGGAGGAATGACGACCATCACCAGGACGACAGGGGCTGGGGGCTTCTAGGAGCCGCGCGCAGTCGCTTGCATCTTGGGCGGTGCTCAGGCCCCAGCCTCTGAGCGCATCTTCAAATAGTTCGCTCGCGAGGTGAACGCGGCGCTCCCCAAGCTCGAGGCCACACGCCTGCTCCGGTGGTCCCAATGCGCCATCACCTTCAGCTCGGCCGACCAGCTCAAGTGCACAGCCACCGCTGGCACACTCCCTATGTTGTGCTCCCCAGTCACCAGCAATGTGCAAGTCACCAAGACTCTCATCAGCGGCGGCGCAGGGCTCAACGTCCTATCCGCCGACACGTTCGACAACCTCCAAGTGCCCTATAAGCAGCTCCAGCCAACCAAGCCTTTCTCAGGAGTGACTGACGGTTCCACCACACCAATAGGGCAAGTCCGCCTGCCAGTCACCTTCGGGGAGCGCAAGAATTACTGCACCGAGCTCATCGACTTCGATGTCGCGCACTCCGCCTGCCGTACAATGCCATCCTCGGGTATCCAGCCCTGGCCAAGTTCATGGCAGTCACTCACCATGTCTACAACGTTCTCAAGATGCCAGGAAGCGGGGGGATCATCACGGTCCCATGTGAAGAAAGGGATGCGGTGTGCTCCCTTGAGTGCACCTTCCAAGCCGCGGCAATCGACAACCCAGACAGCAGAAGTGAAGGCCCTCCGGAGACCATCCCCAAGAAGAAGCTATCGCGCCGTGTAGGACCCCAAGAAGATGGCGTCGCATCAGGAGCCTCGTCAGGATCGTCGCCCGCTCCAGGGGCGCCTCCGTCCATCGCATAGGAAAGCGTGCCCGGCACCCTCCTCGGGCAAGGCTCGGGGGCTCTCTTCTGGAGGGCCTCAGACCTTGCCAATCTCACGAGGGAGGCGCTTGGGCACCACTTGGAAGCGTGCTTCATGGCACATGTTCCTTAGGAGAGCATGGGGCAAGAAATTCCCACCACACAGGAGTTCATCACCAAGACCGCCCAAGAGCTACAAGATGTAAGAGCCATGCGTGGCGACAGCCGCTCACAGAGTGTGGCGCACCACCCAAGCAAGGGTGCTGAGCTGCGCGCCTGCATCGACATCCTAGGGCTCAACAGGGCCGCATCTCAGGAACGCTTCTGGCCATCACGCGCGGGCCACTGTGAGGGTTCACCACATAGCTTTGTTCGCATGCCCTTCGGCTTGCCGAGCATGGCGTCGACCCATCAGCGCAATGTACGGCAAGTCCAGGCGGCTCAAGAGGCCAGGTTCCATGTCGTTCTGGAGGAGATGGCGTCGGCCTTCAGGGAACCTCCTGAGCTCCCAGAGCCTCCCGAGGCTCGGGGTCCCGGTGGCTCATGAGGAGTTATTCCTTCGACGCGTGGCTTCAGCTGCACCAGCTCTACTTCGTCTACAGACCCAGGTGACATCTTCCAAGTTCATTTAAGCTGGGAGCGCCCCTCGGGATGCACTATTCCCAGGCCGCGTGGGTCCATCCCTGTGGCATGTATCCCTTTTACTTATGTCTTTAGCTTATCTTGCTGGGGGCGCCCCTCGGGCTGCATCATCCCCATGCCGCTTGGGCCAGACCCGGTGGCATGTACCTTCCTGCATTTATCCCAGACAATCTGCTCTTCATGCTTAACATGCTAACTGCTATCACCTGTCTGATCACCGCCCGCCACGGGTCCGTTCACCCCATGCAATTTGCTTGCACATTAAAATGGGGGCTCCTGAGCATCGCGACTCAGGAGCCCTTACTGGCTCTCCAGCCCTCACCCCCTGGCCTTGACCACGGCATCGCGACCTGGCATACCAGCGGCGGCTGAGCTCACTCGAGGGCCAGGACCTGAGGACAGAGAGTGCTTGCATCTAACCGCCTTGCGGGGGCATACAGTCACCAAGACTCAAGACCAGGTGCAACCCGCCGTGAGGTAGGGCCTCGTGAGTCCCGCGCTGGCTCACGAGTGCCCAGATACACCTCGCAGCCATGCCGTGCAAGCCACGTGTCAGGGCGGGGCTGTAGACGCCCCGGGGGCTCCTCCCGGAGGGCCCCCCCATCCCACGCCCAAGTGGAAGCTCCATGCTCCGCGCTGGCTGTCGACACTGCCAAGGAGCGGCTATGCCCATGTGCAAGTGATACGTCTCCAACGTACCTATAATTTTTGATTGTTCCATGCTATTATATTATCAACCTTGGATGTTTTATATGCATTTATATGCTATTTTATATGATTTTGGGACTAACCTATTAACCCAGAGCCCAGTGCCAGTTTCTATTTTTTTTGCCTATTTTAGGGTTTCGAAGAAAAGGAAAATCAAACGGAGTCCAATTGACCTGAAACTTCACAGAACTTATTTTTGGACCAAAAGAAACCTAGAAGACTTGGAGTGCACGTAAGGGGGTCAACGAGGAAGCCACGAGGCAAGGGGGCGCGCCCACCCCCTGGGCGCGCCCTCCAGCCTCGTGGGCCCCTCGTGGCTCCCCTGACATACTTCTTCTGCCTATATATCTCCATATACCCTAAAAACATCGGGGAGCACAATAGATCGAGAGTTCCGCCGCCAGAAGCCTCCGTAGCCACCAAAAACCAATCTAGACCCGTTCCGGCACCCTGCCGGAGGGGGCAATCCCTCTCCGGTGGCCATCTTCATCATCCCGGTGCTCTCCATGACGAGGAGGGAGTAGTTCTCCCTCGGGGCTGAGGGTATGTACCAGTAGCTATGTGTTTGATCTCTCTCTCTCTCTCGTGTTCTTGAGATGATACGATCTTGATGTATCGCGAGCTTTGCTATTATATTTGCATCCTATGATGTTTCTTCCCCCTCTACTCTCTTGTAATGGATTGAGTTTCCCCTTTGAAGTTATCTTATCGGATTGAGTCTTTAAAGATTTGAGAACACTTGATGTATGTCTTGCCGTGCATATCTGTGGTGACAATGGGATATCACGTGATTCACTTGATGTATGTTTTGGTGATCAACTTGTAGGTTCCGCCCATGAACCTATGCATAGGGGTTGGCACACGTTTTCGTTGTGATTCTCCAGTAGAAACTTTGGGGCACTCTTTGAGGTTCTATGTGTTGGTTGAATAGATGAATCTGAGATTGTGTGATGCATATCGTATAATCATACCCACGGATACTTGAGGTGACATTGGAGTATCTAGGTGACATTAGGGTTTTGGTTGATTTGTGTCTTAAGGTGTTATTCTAGTACGAACTCTAGGGCTGTTTGTGACACTTATAGGAATAGCCCAACGGATTGATTGGAAAGGATAACTTTGAGGTGGTTCCGTACCCTACCATAATCTCTTCGTTTGTTCTGCGATATTAGTGACTTTGAGGTGACTCTTTGTTGCATGTTGAGGGATAGTTATATGATCCAATTATGTTATTATTATTGAGGGAATTTGCACTAGCGAAAGTATGAACCCTAGGCCTTGTTTCAACGCATTGCAATACCATTTACGCTCACTTTTATCATTCGTTACCTTGCTGTTTTTATATTTTCAGATTACAAAAACTATTATCTACCATCCATATACCACTTGTATCACCATCTCTTCGTCGAACTAGTGCACCTATACAATTTACCATTGTATTGGGTGTGTTGGGGACACAAGAGACTCTTTGTTATTTGGTTGCAGGGTTTCTTGAGAGAGACCATCTTCATCCTACGCCTCCTACAGATTGATAAACCTTAGGTCATCCACTTGAGGGAAATTTGCTACTATCCTACAAACCTCTGCACTTGGAGGCCCAACAACATCTACAAGAAGAAGGTTGTGTAGTAGACATCAACAAGCGGAAGCACTACGCTCCGCGCTGGTGATAAACAATTGAGGGAGACCCCACGGTCCTACCAACCTCGGGGAGCCCAGAGCTCAGCGCCCAGCCTCACCACGACGCCTCCCCTCGGGAGAGTCGCGCGAGGGGGCTGGGCACGGGGGCTGCGCTCAGGTCACGCCCAAGCGCACCGCACCCAACCAGGTCCCCCGGACCTGGGTGTCGCGCGCCCCTCTCGAGGCCTCAGCGAGGGCAGGTATGGAAATTGTTTGAAAGTCAAGGCGGACTCCTGAGCATCGCGACTTAGGAGCCTAACTGGTCATGTAGCCCCTCACTCCTTGGTCTGTCCTGGTCTTCGGTCGGCCCAACGGCGGTTGAGGTATGCGCGGGGCCGGGCTCTGCCGACGTAGAACATTAATCTATCCTCACGAACCCTCCCTATATGCTGTTCGCACGTCAAGGGGGACTCCTGAGCAGCGCGACTCAGGAGCCTAACTGGTCACGTAGCCCCTCACTCCTTGGACCGTCCTGGTCTCCGGTCGGCCCAACGGCGGTTGAGGTATGCGCGGGGCCGGGCTCTGCCGACACAGAACAAGTCAAATAAGGAAGGAAAACGCAGAATCTCAAAGCAAATATTACAAACATACTGTTCTCACAATACCAAATGAAAAGTCTAAACGCCTCCACGAGGTCTAATGTATGTCGTAGGAATGAAACAAGGAGAATAGCGGCAGGTCACCCATGGACGTCGCCGTCGCCTGCGAAAGGAGCTCCCCTGCGGGCGACGATGTCCTCACCCTCGCCACCAGCCGCAAGATCCGCGGCATCACCAGACAGAGGTTTGGATACAAAGCCGCGGAACTTCCCAGCAGAGCCTCCACTTGACCTTGAACGGTTGCGGTGGCGGTTTCGTAGAGATCTTCAGCCACAGGCTCCAGCACCTCGTCAAGCTGGGCGTTGGGGTCGCGGAGGTGCAAATGGCTGAGGACACGGGTAAGTGCGGCTAAAGACTGAACGTGGGCTTCCGCCTCCGCCATGGGACCAAGGACCTCAACGACCTCCTCAAGCGCCTTCACCACGAGAGGAAGCAGCTGGGTGGGGCCGTCCTCATCAGTATCCAGCGGCTTCTCCAGGCCATGCTCATAGAGCATCCTCAGCACCTTTTGAGATCTCTTCTCGAGATCGGCAAAGGCCACACGGTCTTCGGCCAGGACCTGCGCCTTGGCGTTGAGATCGGCCTCCTTCTCCCCCATCTTCTGCTCCAGCTCCTCCAACCGGTTGCGCTCGGCAACCTGCCTCTTCTCCAGCTCCGCCAGCTCAGCGTCACGATTCTTGACGGCTTCCTCCCGGGCCTTCATCTCCTTCTCCACTACTTCGCGGCGGCGCGCCTCTTCGGCGTGCTTATCGCGCAGGCTTTGCAACTCGCCCTCCAGCGCCTGGCAGCGGTCACGGGCGGCCTTGGCTTCTTTTAGTGCCGCATCACGATCGGCTGCAGCACCGACGGCTCCTTACTTCTCTCTCGGAAGCCGCAACAGCCTGGCTCAGCGCCGCGCGTACTGCTAGGTCAGAATGAAGCCAACCGGAGGCCAGCTCCAGATGCCCGGCCACCAGGCGTGGGTCCTCGCTTAGGAGATCCGCCTACAGTTGGGTCATCTCTGAAAGGGCACGCTCCAAGGCGGCAGCAGGAGCGGAAGAACCAAGGAGCAGAGGCGCAGCAGTAGGAGGAAGCGACATCATCACCAAGCCTTGGGAGACCGCGGGTTCCGGAGCAGCTGGGACCTCATGAGCCGCGCCAAGTACCGGCACCTCCGGAGCCAGCGAGGCCATGGGGGCTGACTCCATGCGGCGGGGCTCCTCTTGGCCCCGCAAAGACGACCGGGCTGGGGAGGCATGGGCGATGGTGCCTCCTTGCTCTGTGGAGGGAGGCACAACTGCCTTACCCTCCTTCCTCTTCTTCGCCGAAGTTGTCGGCCTGATCAACCAAAGGCGAGCGTCAGAACAAAACAAGAACCTGCATGGACCAAGCGAAGTTCGAAACACCTGTCGGTCCACCGCAAGGTACTTGTCGGATTTCGGGTTCCGGCAGACCCTTGAGGTTCGAACACTGGGGTGCGTGCGGAGATCTCTCCCCTACCGATCTACGTCCAATCTCCTCGCGTGATCTTAGCTGGAAACAACGAACAACACAAGGGACACGAGGTTTATACTGGTTCGGGCCACCGTTGTGATGTAATACCCTACTCCAGTGTGTGGTGTGGTGGATTGCCTCGGGGGCTGATGATGAACAGTACAAGGGAAGAACAGCCTCGCGAGAGGTGTTCTTGAGCTGGTGCGATGAACTGCTTGGGCGAGTTCAATCGCCTCTCTCTCTCTCTCTCTCTCTCTCTCTCCGCTAGGGTTCTACCAGATCTCTCGCCGTCTCCCTACTCTGTAGTGGCTAGCTCTATTTATAGAGGCCCTGGGCCTCTCCCCAAATAATGAGCCGGAAGGGCGCCAACAATTGTCCATTTTGGAGGGGAACATCTAGTACAAGTTATCCTGACCAAAGGTGGCCTTCGGCTGCCAAAAGCTCTGGTGATGATGCCATCTTGGGCTCCACGGTGACCTCCGTCCTGCCGCTCTGCTGGTCTTGGTCTCGTTGCACCGGAATGGTAACCTTTGCCTGATGCCTTGGCCTGTGCTTGCCCCTTTGCACCAAAGGGGAAACAAGGACACTGCGCAGGCCGGCGCCCGCCTGGTCTCGATCGTCATGGCTTGCGTCACGGGCTCCTCGCGAGGTACCCCTGCCTTGATCTCTCCGCCTCCTCGCGAGCCTGCCTGATTAGGCTGCCTTTGAGGAAGCTTCTGGTCGTCCGCCCCGCGAGGCTTAGCCCCTCGCGAGGGTCTTGAGCTTGAGCTGATGAAGATGGGCCGTGCTGGGCCCCCACTTGAGCCACGCCGCAAGCCGCAGGTAGGCAAGTATGCGGACCCCCGTTCCCAGAACGCCGATAGTAGCCCCCGGCCCCAAGGCGCGCCCGGGTTTGGCCTTGCAGGGAAGCGAAGGGGCGAGCGCGAAGCGCCGTGGGCCCCAACAGCCTGCGGCCTTGGGCACCGCATGCCGATTGATTGGACGTGGGCGTCTATGCTTCCCCATGATGCCCCGACGACCTCACGACTTGATAAGTCCCTACATGCAGAGAAACCAGTCATGATTACCTGTGATCGTGGTGCTCGACGGTTGGCCTCCTCCGGCTATAAGTACGGGGCTGCGCGAGTCCCCTCAGCCCGTCCCTTCTTGCTACTCCTTTTCTTCTTCTTGGCTACTCGCCGCTCCCATGGCTCCAAAGAGATTCTTGGCCGCGGAGAAAGGAAAGGCCCCCCCAGGCTGGGCCTGACTCCCCCCGGACAAGTGCGGCCGAGGCCACCCTCGCAAGTATTCCACGGTCCCCGTAGTGGCTTCCCATGGCCATGGAGGCGGTTCCCTGCGCAGTGGTGAGCGCCCGGCCGTCGATGGGGGGCACGCCGTGGCTGTGCGCCCCCCTAGGCCACGCTTTCGCTCTGCAGAGGTGCTGCCGGAGTTCATCGTGTGGTCAGCGGACCCAACCAGCACCCGGCTTCGGCTCCCCCGTTTCTTCGTAAGTGATCTGCCGACCAGCGCCCGGTGCGGCTTCTGGCTCCAGGCAGACGGCTGCTGCAGCAGGGCCTCCTGGGCTTCGCTGGAGGTCTCCGCTCTAGGAATGGGACCCTGACCCGCGGCTGGCAAAAGTTTGCCTGCGCACGCGGCCTGGGCCGGTGGTGCACCCTGCACTTCAAGTTCGATGGTGATGCCACCCTCTATGTGAGGGTGTTCGGGGAAGACGGTCGCCGTGCTGGGTGCTGCCCCGAAGATGACGACTGCGGCCGCCTACCCATCCCCGGTACTGACCAGGATGAAGACGGCGATGGGCGTACATGCGGCAGTGCTCGGGGTTCGCTGAGCTTCGGCGACTGCCTCTCAGGCAGCAGCTCCTCCAGCGGTGGCCGCGACAAGCCCCCGCGCCATCGCGCCCGCCTGGGTGAAGGTAGGGGGTCAGCCCGCCGTCGCACCCCAGCGAAGCGAGAGGAGGGATCCACCTGAGCCCTAGGAGCAGCTCGAACCTTCGCTGTGGGTTGGTTCACGATGAATCGCGCCCATTTTGCTTTCCTTCTTTTCCCGCGCAGAAACAAAAGGTAGTATAGGGCCCTGCGGGGGCGTGTTAGAACTACTGCTGTTAACCATCGTGCTGCTTCCGCTATTTCTGCGTTGTGTTCCCGCGCCGTGCACCCGTGTGCGGGAATTTTTAGCTCGGTGGGTCTTGACGCGGTCCTTGCCTCCCGAGGCCGTGGCCTCGCCGTGCGCTTTGTGCCCTACAAGGATCAGTAGGAGGGGTAACTTTCGGTCTTGGTTGTGGGGGCGATCGGCCCAGGTCCTGCGCTCGTGTCGCGATGCCCGTGAGGCACGGACTGGGAGGGGTGCTCCTGTAGAGGACTCGGATAGGAAAGCTCCAAACGATCGGGGCAGAAAACACTCGCGAGGGCTCCCGCGAATCTCTCTCGCGATACTTGTGCGAGAGAAAACGAGGCAAGCGAGTGAAAAAGATAAAGAGCCACAAGCCAGGAACATCAACAACTCCAATAAAACTTCAAACAGGAATAAACAAGCCAACTGCAAAAAGCAAATGGAAAAGCAGCGTCCGGCACCTATTCTAGTCTTCGACGTCTTCTCACCAGCGTGGAGCTAAGTGCTGCCACTGGGCGTGGGCGGGAGCCCCCGAGGCCTGAGGGCGGCACTCCGGAGACTCCGGGGCATTTACAGCCCCACTCATTATTTTGTGAGAGTGTCACGGGCGGCGAGCTTCACAGGCATTGGCCTTCTTCACAGCCACCGGGCCTTTCCCGAAACGCGGCAGCTTCATAGGCATTTGCCTTCTTCACAGGCACCGGGCCTTTCCCAAAACGCGGCAGCTTCACAGGCATTTGCCTTCTTCACAGGCACCGGGCCTTTCCCAAAACGCGGCAGCTTCACAGGCATTTGCCTTCTTCACAGACACCGGGCCTTTCCCAAAACGCGGCAGCTTCACAGGCATTTGCCTTCTTCACAGGCACTGGGCCTTTCCTAGGCGCTAGGCCTCACTCAGGGATAGAACCTCCGGAGATGTTGAATGTTCCACGCGTTCTGGATGGGTACCCCCTCCGTGGTCTCCAAGCGCGCGGAGCTAGACCTGGAAACATGAACAACCTTGAATGGGCCCTCCCACATGGGAGAGAGGTTGTGCAACCCCTCCTTGGAGAGAACCCGTCTAAGCACGAGATCCCCTACATCAAGAGTTCTGGGGCGGATGTTGCGGCAGTGGTATCGTCGCAGTGCCTATTGATACCTTGCTGCTCGCAGCGCGGGTTCTCGACGGCGTTCCTCCCCCAGCATGAGATCCGTCCCCTGCATGGTGTCCTGTTGCGTCTCGTTGAACGCCAGGACCCGTGCGGAGCGGCGCCTGACCTCGTGAGGGAGAATAGCCTCTACTCCATAGACGAGGAAGAACGGGGTCTCGCCAGTCGGCTTGGTCACATTTGTGCGGATTGACCACAGCACGGACTGGAGCTCGTCGTACCAGCCCCTGCCACAGGCCTCCAGCTTCTTCTTGAAGGTCCTGGCTTTGAGGCCCCTCAGGACCTCCGCGTTGGCTCGCTCGGCCTGGCCGTTGCTCCGGGGGTGTGCTACCGAAGCGTAGCATATCTGCGTTCCAAGGTTAGCACAATATGTTTTGAAGAGATTACTGGTGAACTGCGAACCGTTGTCAGTGATGATGCGGTTGGGCACCCCAAATCGGCTCACGAGGCCCCTGATGAATTTGACCACAGAGCCCGCCGGGATTGTGTGGACGGCTTCCACCTCGGCCCACTTGGTGAACTTGTCCACAACGACATAGAGGTAGCGATAGCCCCCTGGTGCCCTAGGAAACGGGCCCAGAATGTCCATCCCCCAAACTGCGAATGACCATGAAAGGGGTATAGTCTGTAGACCCCCCGCAGGCTGATGGATCTGCTTAGCGTGAAACTGGCAGGCCTCACAAGCCTTCACCAGCTCAACGGCGTCGTTGAGCGCTGTGGGCCAGTAGAATCCACTACGGAACGCCTTGCCGACAAGGGTTCGTGACGACGAGTGGTGCCCGCAGTCTCCGCCGTGTATGTCCGCTAGTAGCTCCTTCCCTTGCTCTCGGGAGATGCAATGTAGGGACACGTCATTTGGTCGCTTCCTGTAGAGCTCTCCATCCTTGATGCAATAAGCTGCGGCCTGCCGCGCCACACGCTCCGCTTCCTCCTCGTTCTCCGGCAGAGTCCCTTGCATCAGGTAGTTCTTGAGCTCCAGGATCCAACACCCTTCCTGAGGCTCTAACGCCAGGAGCAGGTGTGCCCCTGAGGCCGGGCCGCAGACCGGGGCTCCAGAGGCAGGCGGCTGAGGGAGCTCCTCCCTTGGTTGCGTCGTGCTCAACAGTGACAGCACCGCCGAGGGTTTGAAGAGCCGCTCCTAGAAGACGCCGGGATCCTGAGGCAACCGCCAAGATGCCCTATTGGCAATGTCATCAGCTTCTTGATTGGTGCCCTGGGGCACGTGTTGCATCTCCAGCCCCCAGAACTATTTCTCCATCTTGCGAACCTCAGCGAGGTAGGCTTCCATGTGCTCGTCCTTTGGCTCGTATATCTTGTTGGAGAAGTTGACGAGGAGCTGCGAATCGCCCTTGATGATGGGTCACTTTACCCCTAAGGCAATCGCGGCCCTCAGGCCTGCTATGAGGCCTTCGTACTCCGCTATGTTGTTGGAGACCTTTTCTCCGTGCTGGAAGCAGAGTTGTACGACATAGTAGAGTTTGTCCTGTGTAGGGGATACAAGCACTGTGCCAGCTCCCGCACCGTGTCGGGAGAACACCCCGTCGAAGTACATGACCCAGCCGTCCGGTGCTTCACTTCCCGGGGAAAGTGATCGGTCTTTGCCTGCCTCGAGACCCGGCGCTTCTGCCCATTCTACCACAAAATCCGCAAGTGCGACTCCCTTGATGACTCTGGTCGTACTGAATTCTAGTTGAAATGCCTGTAGCTCAATGTTCCACTCAGCGACCCTCCCAGCTGAGTTGGGGCTCCTGAGTACTCTTTCCAAGGGGTATGCTGAGACGACTTTGATGGGATGTCCTTGGAAGTAGTGGTGCAGCTTGCGTGAGGCCACTAGTAGCACGAGGAGGAGTTTTTGAGGCATGGGGTACCGCACCCTTGCGTCCCGTAGCACCGTGCTGATGAAGTACACGGGATGCTCGACGAGGTTGAGGGTGCTGGCACAGTTTGCACCCTCCAGAGGTCGAGGCGTTTCTTGAGACGACGGAGCCCCTAGTGCTTGGTCGCCTGAAGAGGCCCCTCCTGCTTCGGGTGCGTTCTCCTGCTGCGGCTATTCCTTTCCAGCTGCGGCTGTTCCTTTCCGGCTGCGGTTGCGACCCTCGCGAGGCCCTCCAGGCTCTGCTTTGCTTCAGTCTGGACGGTCGATGCGGCCTTGGCACAGTGCTCCTCCCTGACCGCCACCAGGGTTGCGCTAGCGGAGTAGGGGGTGGCCGCAAGGTAGAGCACTAGGGGTTCCCGAGGACGCGGAGCTACCATCACTGGTGGGCTGGTAAGGTACCTCTTGAGGTCTTGGAATGCCTTGTCAGCCTCTTCAGTCCATTCGAAGGGGCCCTTTTTCTTCATTAGCTTGAAGAAGGGCGGCGCTCGTTCCCCAAGCTTGGAGATGAAGCGCCCCAGCGCAGTTACACGCCCGGTGAGCTTCTGCATTTCTCTGAGGGTCCTCGGCGGGCTCATGTATTCGACTGCCTTGACCTTCTCCGGGTTGGCCTCGATGCCCCTGTGGGACACGAGGAAACCCAGGAGCTTGCCCGAGGGGACTCCAAACACGCACTTCTTCGGGTTGAGCCGTAGATCCACTTCGTTGAGGCTCGCAAAGGTTTCTTCCAGGTCCTGTATCAAGGTTCTTGTCTCACGAGACTTCACCACAATGTCATCGACGTAAGCTTCAGCGTTCCTCCTGAGCTATTGGCCTAAGGCGATGTGCATCAGCCGCTGAAAGGTCGCGCCTGCGTTGCGCAACCCAAATGGCATGCACGTATAGCAGTACACTCCACACGGGGTCAGGAAAGCCGTCTTCTCCACGTCTTCTACTACCATCTTGATCTGGTGGTAGCCCGAGTAGGCATCTAGGAAGCACAATAGGTCACACTCTGCGGTGGAGTCGACTATTTGGTCAATGCGGGGGAGCGGAAATGGATCCTGCGGGCACGCCTTGTTGAGGATGGTGAAGTCGACGCACATGCGCCCCTTTCCTCCCTTTTTTGGCACAACGACCGGATTGGCCAGCCAATCAGGGTAGCGGACCTCGCGGATAACTCCTGCCGCCTCTAGCTTCCGGGTCTCTTGAACGATGAAAGCATGTTTCTCAGTGGACTGCCACCTCACCTTCTGCTTCACGGGGCGCACATTGGGGGCACACGTTAAGGTGATGCTCAATCACTTCCCTTGGGACCCCTGCTAACTGATCAGGTTCCCACGTGAACACCTTCTTGTTCACACGCAGGAACCTCACCAGGGCCTTCTCCTGCTCGGGCTCAAGGTTGGCCCCTATGATGAAGGTGGCGCCATTGGACCCGTCCTCGTCGACTGGTACCTGCTTGGTTTCTGCCTTGTCTTGGGTGAACAACTGCTTCTTTTTAGCCGGTGTAACCCTCTTATGCTCAAGGGCGTCGGTGCTAGTGGGCTGTGCCACCGCGGCCGCCCTGAAAACAAGCTGGAGCACCTGCAGTGTGTCCCTTGTGTCTCCTGACACGGTGAGGACGCCACTGCTCCCAGGCATCTTCATGAGGTTGTACGTCGGGTGAGTTGCTGCCATGAACCGGGCCAACGCTGGATAGTCGAGGATGGTGTTGTAGGGGAGGCCAATGGGGGCGATGTCAAAGTCGATCAGCTCTGTGCGGAAGTTGTTGTAGGTGCCGAAGGTCACTGGGAGGCGGATCGGTCCCAAGGAGGCAGTGGAACTGGCTCCGACGCCCGAGAAAGGTGTCGGGTGGTAGGTGCGACATATGCCAACGGGTGGCTTATCATTGTGGGAGCCAATAAAACATCGCCGGTGCCTGGAAACGGGATAGGGCGAAGACATGCGCCAGCGAATCTTACCCAGCTTCAGGGCTCTTCGGGGAGATAACACCCCTACTGCTGCTCTGTGGGGTCTTCGCATGATTACTAAATGAACAAGAAGCTACACAATGCTCCTCGAGCTGGTTTGGGTGGAAGGAGGAAGAAGGGCACAACTAGCGTGCTTCCTCTCCTTGTATGGTGTCTAGGTCTAACTTGAGCGTCTCCCCTTGCATGGGTGCATCGGGGGGTTTATATAGGCCTACCCCCCGGGGGTACAAAGGTAATCCAGCTGGGCACGGGGCCCAGCTGTCTGTGACTGTGCTCGCCGGCTTCCGCGCCGGCTGCTGGGGCCCGCCGGCTGGTGGGTCTCGCCGGCTGGTGGGTCCCGCCGGCTGCCGGCTCCTTGGTCGACAGGCAGGCCTCACCGGCCAGGGCCTGGTCGGTGGCTGGCTACTGTCGCTCCGTGCTGTTGACGCGGGCTTGGTCGGGGTAAGCGTGGCTATAGTACCGCCGTCTTGGCGGGCGATTACTGTAGCCCCGCCGTATCTTGTCTCTTTAATGGGCGTCTCCTTCAAGGATGATGGCGAGCCGGATATGGGGAGCCGGCCCCTCATCAGGCCGACTTGGAGGGAGGTGCGCCCGCCTTCGGTATCTCTCTGCCCGAAGGGGCCCGCCGCCTTGGGGGCCACGCTGGTGGCCCGTCATAGACGGCGTTTGGGGCCGCCGTGGCAATAGTGCCGCGACAGACGGGTCGTGGCCACCCGTACGGTGCACTGTACCAGGCGTGCTCCGGGTTTGGGGGTGGCAGGCTCCACTGTAACCATGCCCTGCTTCATCATCGAGGGGTGGACGCGTACTCTGCGGGTACGGCCTTGACTGCTTTATGGGAGCCGGCCTCTTGGAGTCGGCCTTGTCGCAGCCGGCTTCTCGTAGTCGGCCCTCCCACGACTTTCTTCATGAGGGTAAAAGGCGGGCCGCCCCCGAAGCCGGCCTAGAAGATAGCCGGCAAAGGGAGGAGGCGGCCTTAGGTCTTGAGTCTTCTTGAGAGCCGGACGGGCTCGTAATTTTTTCTGATGGGCCAGGGGAAGCCGGCTAGGCTACCCATGGCTATTTACTCCGACAGTAGTCCCCGAAGCTGGGCGAGCTTCGCGGCGGACAGAGGGACGAGAAGCTTGGCCAGCTTCATACCCTGAGGAGCCGACCTTGCTGTCGCAGGCTGACTTTGGAGAACTTGTTTGTTTATTATTATGACCATGGTTGACCCGCGGGCAGCCCACGGGCCCCACGACGGGTCACGTGGCGGAGAAATCCTGCCGTCGCACGCGCGCGACGGGACGCTGCCGCAGGCCCGGGCCCACCACTCCTCGGCCTTGGCCTGCGCGCAGATCTTCTGTGGCCCGAGGGGACTGCTCGCCTCCCCGCCGCCGTTTCTTCGTGTCTTCAATGCATGCAATAAACGCGGTGCGTGGGGGAGCTGGGCACGATCGATCCCCACGATCCCCCACGCCGCGCCTCCTCGGCTCCGGCGCACGAGCCTACAAGTAGGAGGGGGAGGGGGAGAGACAAAGGCTTGCTCGCTCCCCCGCTCCCCGTCCCTCCTTGTTCTCCTTTCCTTTCTTTCCTTTCTTCTTCTTCCGTGCCCGACGCCTCCTCCCGTCGCAGCCTGCCCACGCCGTCATGTCCATGGCGCTGTCGAGCTCGTGGGATGGCTCCAACGTCCATGAAGACCACATAGAGTTTCTCCGCCAGACCCGACGCCTGCCCGCCGCCAACCTCGTGCAGGCTCGTCTGGCGCCGGAGGCGGAAATCTCGCCGGCGCCTGAGGAAGGCGAGCGCGTCGTCTTCCGCACGCATTTCCTGCGTGGCTTCGGCTTCCCGGCGAGTGGGTTCATGCGCTCCTTCCTCGACTTCTACTGTCTCCAGCCGCATCACCTCACACCCAACGTGGTGATGCTGCTGTCAGCCTTCGTCTCTCTCTGCGAAGGCTTCTTGGGAGTGCTGCCCATGCTGGAGCTTTGGGCGGAGCTCTTCCAAAACAAGCTCGGCACCGTCACCGCCGGCGTGCCCGCCCCCTGCGGGGCCTTCATCGCGATGAAGAGGTCAAGCGAGAACAACCCCTTCCCGCACATTCCTTTAATCCAATCGGTGAAGCTCTAGCAAAAATCATACTTCTACGTCAAGAACATCGCCCCGCAAGGAGACTACATTAATCTGCCGGCTTACATAGCCGGCCCGCCGGCTGGGAGGCAGCCGTCTTGGGGCTTCAGGTCCAAGTCCTTATCTCCGGCTGGGAACGCCGCCATCGCCCGGCTTCGGGTAATGATCCAGTCGGAAGGCCTGCATGGGGCCGACTTGGTGGACGCCTTCATCGAGCGCCGGATCCTTCCCCTTCACAGCCGGCCCCACATGCTATGCCAGATGAGCGGCCGCTTCGACCCTTGCCGGCTGAGCACATGGGACATGCCCCATGCCGAGGTAGCGCTCATGGTGAACTACATCGCCAACCTCAAGCTCGCCGACGACTGGCAATATGGCAAGGCGCCGTACTCCCGCGCCCATCCACCGCCCGTGGTAAGTCCTTCTTTCTACCTTTTTTCTATCATCAGCCGGCTTTATGCCGGCCGGCTTCTGACCAGGCGGCTGCTTTTATCAGAACCCTCTTCTTCCGCCACCAGCCGGGGCAGCAGGGGTCGAACGCCGGTTTGCCCCGGACCATACGGTAGACGACATTGATGACCCGGATTTGGGGGCGGCCGCCATGGAGGACGCCGCCACGGGGGACGTCGCCGAGCCCGGAGGCACGGGGCTTTCGGCCAGTTTTGACTACTGGCCGGACGACACCGACGCCGAAGAAATCCCGCGCCACCAGCCGGCAACCGACCGCCACAGCGCGGGCTCGTCCGCCGCGCCGGCTGCCGGTGGTGGAACGTCGAAACGCCGGGCCGCGCTTCCTCTCTTCGGCAGCCGGCCGAAGAAGACGAGAGCCTCCGCCGCGGCAACGAAGCGAGACGAAGCGGCGGCGAAGGCGGCCCGTTTCCGGAAGGCGGTGAAGCAACCTCCAGCAGTTTCATCGTAAGCCCTTTGGCCGCTTGCGTGTCCCTATTTTTGTTGTTGTTGTCTTTTGTTCTAACCCTTCTCCGATTTCTGAGCAGGGCGCCGCTTTCCCTTGAGCGAGGCCCAGGCGGCTCTGTGGTTGGGCCAGGTGCTGGATCTTCAGGGCCCCGCCGCGTGGACCCCCACGCCGATCTTGCGGAGGCCACGGAGCGGAACGCCCGCGAGGCGCGAGAAGAGAGGGAGGCGGCGGAGCGGGAGGCCGCCCGGGCGGCGATGGAGCGAGCGGATGCGGCAGCCGAGACTCCATTGGAGCGGGCGACCGCGGAGACGGAGGCGGAGGGCACCCGTAGCCGGCCTCCGCTGCTTGCCATCCCCCTCCGCACTGTAGACCCGGACATCCCGCTGCCCACGGCGGAGGAGATCACCCCCGATCAGCCGCTGGTGCAGAGGGATGAGCTCTTCGAGGTCTTCGCGGAGAGGACGCCGCCGGCAGCGCCGGCCGGAGCGGGCGAAGGTGGCCAATCATCGGCGGTGCCGGAGGAGCCGGCCCGGGGCGCGCCCGAGGCCGGAGCCGGTCTTGAAATTCAGCTGGCGGCGAGCCAGCGCGCCGGAGGGAGCATGGCCCCGCCGGACATGCGCCAAGCCGCGGGTGCTAATCAGACGGCAAAAGCCTTGGAGGCGGCCAGTTCCGCCACGTCCGGGTGGACTCCCAGCGGAGGAAGTGGCGAGCTGAACGTGGCGGCCCAAGGGGTTCGGAGCCGGCTACAGGCTCAGGCCGTCCTCCTGCAACAATTTACTCAGGAGTTTCTGTCGACGCGGTCTGCAATCCGGCTAAGTTTTTTACTTGTCGATCACTCTGATCCTCTGATTTTTTCCGTGGGGGTGCGCTAGCGCACCCACTGGGTGTAGTCCCCGAGATCCGGGCCGACTGTAGCGCAGCCGGGTCGGATCTTTCTCGGCAGCTATCTTAACTCTGTTTTCTATCTGGTCTTTAGGATTATCACAACTCTCGTGCTGCCGCCTTCAACTCCCAGGCTCAGGAGCTGAGCCGGAGGACCGAAGATCTGGCCAGCAGCCGACGTAAGTATATTGCTCTTATCTGTCTCTCGTGGGGGCGCGACAGCGCACCCACTGGGTGTAGTCCCCGAGATCCGGGCCGACTGCAGCGCAGTCGGGTCGGATCATTCTTGGTGACCTTTCCCTTATTGACTTTTTCTCTTATTGACTCTTGCTCATGTAGGGGCCAATGCCGACTTGCAGAGGGAGCTCGGCGAGGCGCAGACCGCTCTTTGTGCCAGGGACGCCGAGTATGCCGACTTGGTTCGGGAGCGCGACCGCCTGGCCAAGATACTGGCCGACCAGGAAGAGAGCCATAAGGCGGCCTTGCAGAAGGCGCAGGACAGCGAGGCTGCCTTGAAGGCGGAGTTCGAGATCAAGGCGGCGAGCTGGGCCGAGACGCGCCAGGCGCTGGAGGAAGGCTTTGGCCGAATCGAAGATCTGATCGATGGTAAGCCGCCTTTCTTGCCCTTCCTCCATCTGCCGGCTGCCTGGGGTTTTATTCTGACTTGTGCTTGTTACTTTGCGCAGATTACTTTCCCGGCCACTCCGTCCTTGCCACCCAAGCCATCGAGGCCCATCGCGAGGCGTGCCGTCAGGCTGGAGTTGTCATTGCGCCGGATGCAAATCGAACGCTGTTGGAGCAGCTCATTGCCGTCCAAGCACGACTATAGCCGGCCCATCGGATGCTCCGCCGGCTCCAACGTGCCGGGGCGCAGGTGCTAGCCGCGCTCTGGCCCGGCCAGATGATTCCCCGCGCCCCAAGTCGGACCGCCGACTGGCTAGAAGTCGCAGTCGGCCGCTTCGAGGCTTGGAAGGCGTCGGCAGCCCGTCTCGGGGCCAGGCGTGCGTTGGAGTTCATCCGCGCATGGTACCCGGGGTTAAGCCTGGACCAGCTGCGGACTTGGCGGCTGGAGGCCGATGCGGAGCTGGAGGAGGTACGGCCGGCGATCGCCCAGCGCGCCTCGACGATCGCCGAGTGCACTGACACCAGCGTCTTCGCGCCGGAACTCAATGACGACGGCATCGCCCAGCCGGAGGAGTGGTTCGGGCTGAACCCGGCGGAAGGCGAGGACTCGGCCGAGGAGATTGCCTCCAGCGACGAGGGCGAGGATGACGAGGAAGAAGACGACGGAGACGCCGAGCCGGCTGGTGAGACGACCGACCGCCCTCAAGCCGACCGTGCCTCCAGCAACGAGCCGCGTGGGAGCGCGCCCTCTACCGGAGGCGGTGATCAGGCCGAAGTTGGCCAGCCGACCGCTCCTTTAGCCGGCACGACCGCCTCCACCACCCAGCCCGGCTCGTCAGCGGCCCCGCCGGCTTGATCTGCCGTCCCTGTTGTTCCTGCTTTTGCCTTTTCGAACAACTTTTAAGTTTCCGCAATTCCACCCACTGGGGGTGTATCGAACAATGTTGGATGCTGACCTCTCTGGAGGTCCTTTGTGTAAATATTATTGTATGCATGTGTTGGCTTCCATTCGAGTGCACTTTTTATCCTTAGGCTTTTTCCTTTGCCGCCTTCCCTCTTTGGGAAGGCAAGTACTCGAGCTTTCTTGGATTTGAAGCAGACTGAATGTAAGCCGGCCGGCTGGCTACTCTGGTAGTCGGTCGGCGGGAGGCGGCAAGCCGGCTTTTGTTATATAAGCCCGTTAGTCCCTAGCCATTTTTCATGTGCGCACCCTTTCCGGCTTATGACTCTTGCCAGCCGGGCAGTCGGTTCTTCGAACTGCGATTTTGGCAAGAGCCAAGCCTGGGTGTCGGCACATTACTTGTCTGACCGCGGGTAGGACTCTTGATATAACTCCAGTTGGCTAGTCCCCGGGCCGACTCGTCGAACCCGGTGCCGGACAAAATAAATGAATAGGCGATACCATATGCATGATAGCTTTCATTCATAAAATAAAAGATGGCAGTCCCCGAGTCCTCCTCGGGGAGCCTATTGTTTCGTACTTAGTACAAAAGTGGACGTGATACATACTGCATTTCAACTGTAAAATTTCCGAAGAAGATTGGCGTTCCATGGTCATTCCGACTCCTTGCCGGAGTCGTCTCTCTTGCGTGCCTTCGGCTTCTGCGCGTCGATGAGGTAGTAGGAATCGTTGTCTAGAGCTCTGCTGACGACGAAGGGGCCTTCCCAGGGGGCTGCGAGCTTGTGCTGGCCGGCTGTTCGCTGGATCAGCCAGAGCACAAGGTCACCCTCCTGGAAGGATCTTGGCCTGACCTTTCGGCTGTGGTAACGGCGCAAGCCCTACTGGTAGATGGCAGACCGGCTGAGGGCTAACAGCCGGCCTTCTTCCAGCAGGTCGACGCCGTCTTCTCGTGCTTCTTTGGCCTCCGCCTCCGTGTACATGGTTACCCGAGGCGAGTCAAACTCGATGTCTGTTGGGATGACTGCCTCGGCACCATATATAAGGAAGAAAGGAGTGAAGCCGGTTGATCTGTTTGGGGTAGTACGCAGACTCCATAGGACAGCCGGCAGCTCGTCGAGCCAACAGCCGGCTGAACGCTCCAGAGGTACGACCAGTCGGGGCTTGATGCCGGACAGGATGAGACCGTTGCTCGCTCTACTTGGCCGTTTGACTGCGGGTGGGCGACGGACGCAAGGTCCAGCCGGATACCTTGTGCAGCGCAGAACCGTACCAAGGCACCTTTGGCAAAATTCGTGCCGTTGTCGGTGATGATGCTGTGTGGTACGCCGTACCGGGTTGTTATATCTGCAATGAAAGTCACCGCAGTCGGCCCATTCAGCTTCTTGATCAGCTTCGCCTCGATCCACTTGGTGAATTTGTCCATGGCGACGAGCAAATGCGTCATGCCGCCGCGCGCCGTCTTGAATGGGCCCACCATATCCAGTCCCCAGACGGCAAAGGGCCAGGTGAGCGGAATGGTCTTGAGTGCCGAAGCCGGCATGTGTTGCTTGGAGCTGAAAAGCTGGCAGCCTTTGCAGTGTTTGACTAGCTCTTTGGCGTCGTCCAAAGTAGTCGGCCAGAAGAAACCGTGGCGGAAGGCTTGGGCGACAAGTGATCTTGATGCGGCGTGGTGGCCGCACTCTCCTTGGTGTATATCTCTGAGGATCGCAATGCCTTTCTCCTGCTCGACGCATCGCTGTAAGACTCCGGTGACACTGCGCTTGACAAGTTCTCTGTTGACGATTGTGTATGCTCCGGCTCGACGTTGGACTTGTCTCGCTTCTGTTTCGTCAGCCAGCAAATCTTGGTTCACCAAGAAGTTGAGGATGGTTTGAGCCCATGATGGAGCTGCAACTTCCCCTGCTGCCAATGTGGCTACAACCACCAGGGTGGGCGGGCTGGGTAATGAAGTACTGGAGTCGGCCGCCGCTTGCTGTGCTGAAGAAGTCCCCGGGCCGGCTACCTCAGTCCCCGGGCCGGCTACCGCAGTCCCCGAGCCGGGTGCGGCAGTCCCTGAGCCGGCTACTGCAGTCCCCGAGCCAAGTATTGAAGTCCCCGGGCCGACTGCTTGATTCTTCGAGCCGGATCCGGCCCCATCGGGGTTAGGCGGCACGAAGATAGAGTCGGATTCTGGAGACGGCTTGATGGACGGCTTGAGGAGGCATTGTAGGGCGACGCCGGTTGGTATTGCTTGCCGCATGGAGCCTATTCGGGCCAGGGCATCTACTGGCTCGTTGTCGGCTCGCGGTACATGGAGGAATTCGCATCCATCGAAGTACCCACTGATTTGCTGCACTAGGAAGCGGTAGCTTGCCATGTTTGCGTCCTTGGCGTCCCAGTCACCAGATGATTGCTGAACCACCAAATCCGAGTCGCCATAGCACAGGATCCGGCAGATGCCGAGTTCCTTGGCAAGCCGGAGCCCGTGTATGAGCGCTTCGTACTCGGCTACGTTGTTGGAGGCGGCGAAGTGGATCTACAGTGTGTATCTAAGCTTGTCGCCCTTAGGAGAGGTAAGGACGACGCCGGCTCCCAAGCTGGTGTGCATCTTGGATCCATCAAAGTGCATGCGCCAATGGGTGGAGTCGGGAGCTGGCGGTAAGTACTGGGTCTCGGCCCAGTCGACGAGGAAGTCGGCCAGTGCTTGTGACTTGATGGCGGTGCGGGGTTGGTAGAATATCGTGTAAGGGCCCAGCTCGATGGCCCACTTAGCCACCCGGCCGGATGCATCTCGGCTGCCTATGATCTCGGCCAGCGGGGCAGTGCATACGACCATGATGGGATGTTCTTGAAAGTATGGCTTCAGCTTCTTGGCGGTGAAGTACACGCCGTAGCACATCTTCTGGTAGTGCGGGTAGTTCTGCTTTGAGGCGGACAACACCTCACTCAGGTAATAAACCGGCCTCTGGACCGGCTGGGCTCGGCCTTCTTCGGGGCGTTGGACTACAATGACGGTGCTGACCACCCGGCTAGTGGCGGCAATATAAAGGAGCACGGGCTCTTTCTCAGTCGGCGCCGCCAAGACAGGCGGCGTGGCCAGCATTTTCATCAGCTCGTGGAAAGCTTGGTCGGCCTGGTCATTCCACTTGAAGTGAGTGCTCTTCTTCATGAGGCGGTAGAGGGGGAGAGCTTTCTCTCCAAGCCGGCTGATGAAGCGGTTCAGAGAGGCCAGGCACCCGGTGAACTTCTGGATCTCTCGAAGCTTGGTTGGGACCGCCATCCTCTCGATGGCCTTGATCTTCACAGGGTTGCACTCGATGCCGCGTTCGGAGACCAGAAAGCCTAGGAGCTGGCCGGCTAGCACTCCGAACACGCATTTCTCAGGGTTGAGCTTGATTCGGAACCGACGCAGGTTCTCGAATGTCTCTTTCAGGTCTTCCAGCAGGGTGCCGCGCTTCTCCGTCTTCACCATGATATCATCCACGTAGACGTGGGCGTTTTTGCCGAGCTGCGTGAGGAGGCACTTCTGCATGCAACGCTGAAAAGTGGCGCCGACATTCCTCAAGCCGAACGTCATGGTCAGGTAGCAGAAGGCTCCAAACGGCGTGATGAAGGCGGTCTTCAGTCGGTCATCCGGGTTCAATTTTATCTGGTGATATCCTGAATAAGCATCCAAAAAGCTCAACAGCTCGCATCCGGCTGTGGAGTCTATCACTTGGTCAATTCTAGGCAGGGCGAAGGGATCTTTGGGGCAGGCTTTGTTGAGGCTTGTGTAATCTATACACATGCGCCACTTGTTATTCTTTTTCAGCACGAGAACCGGGTTCGCGAGCCACTCGGGGAAGAAAACTTCCATGATGAAGCCGGCTGCAAGAAGCCGGGCTATCTCCTCCCCTACGATCCTTCTCTTCTCCTCTGACAGCCGGTGGAGAGGCTGCTTGACTGGTTTGGCGTCCTCCGGCACATGTAATTTGTGCTCGGCGAAATCCTTCGGAACACCCGGCATGTCCTTGGGGGACCATGCAAAGATATCCCGATTCTCACGGAGGAAATCGACGAGCTCGCCTTCCTATTTTCTGTTTAGGCTCGCCCCAATGACGGCAAACCTCTCGGGGTGCTCGGGGTCGAGCTGTATCTTCTTGGTGTCCTTGGCCGGCTGGAAAGATCCTTGGGCATCATACTCCTTGGAGTCGACGGGCGGGTTCAGCTGCTTGCTGGCCAAGGCCACGACCTTGTCCAGCGTCTTCTTTTCTTCGGCAATCACGAGGGATTCGGCCAGCCGGCTGCTGGCCGCGGCGCAGTCGGCGGACTTCTTGTAGTCGCTGGCGACGGTGATGATGCCCTTGGAACTTGGTATCTTCATCTTGAGGTATGCATAGTGGGGGACCGCCATGAACTTGGCCAAGGCGGGTCGGCCAAGCAAGGCGTGGTAAGGGCTCTCCAAGTCCACCACCTCGAACCAGATCGCTTCCTGGCGGAAATGATCCTTGCCCCCAAAGAGTACGTCGATCTTGATCTTGCCAATGAGGGCACAGGACAAACCGGGTACAATGCCGTGAAACACCATTCGAGTCGGCACAAGCTGCTTCGCCTTGACACCCAACTTCTCCAGGGTGTCGCGGTACAGGATGTTGATGCTGCTTCCACCGTCGATCAGCACACGGGAGAAGCGGGCGACGCGCGTGTCCGTCGCGAGGGTGGCCTCCAGGACCAAAGCGTAGGAGCCGGGGGACGGCATCACCTCTGGGTGGTCGGCCCGGCTCCAGCTGATGGATTTCTCCGACCAATGCATGTGGCCGGCTGGGTTGGCGGCGGCCATATTGACTTCTTTTTGCTCTCGGCGTTTGCTGCGCCGGTCTTTGAGTTGGCTCGTGAAGACAACATAAGATGCTTGCTCGTCAGGGAACTCGTCCTACACGGCGTCGATCGCGGGCCGAGCGGCCTTGGGCGGCGGAGCCGGAGGCGGCGGGCCGGCAGGCGGAGTCGGCGTGAGCCCTTCACCCTTGGAGATTCGGGCGAGCTAGTTACACTTTCAGGTCGTATGGTTGGACGGCTTCGCGCCGCTATGGAACTTGCACGGGGCGTCAAGGGTTTGTTCGTAGGAGAAGGCCGGCTGCCAAGCCGGCTGGCCGCCCTTGGGCTTCTTGGGCGCGGGCCGCCCCTCAGGCGGCGCGTCTTCGACCGTGGCCACCTGCCGGCTAGCGGGAGGCGGCGCAGGGCCTTTGCGCTTCTGGTCATTCTGGTGTTGGCGTCGGCCGGAATCTCCCGCCGGCGTTTGGGGCGTCGGATTAAGCACTTTCCCGGATGCGTCCACCCGGAGCTCGGTCTTCATCGAAGAGTCGGCGGTGGCGTACTTGTCGGCGATGTTCAGGAGCTCGTCGAGGGTAGCCGGCTCGTCGCAAAGGAGCTTGTGCTTAAGGAGGGTGCCCTCTCGGCACCTGGCAGTGAAGTATTCGATGGCTTGCACCTCGTGCACCCCTTCGCAAGAGTTGCGGAGCTCGGCCCAACGCGTGAGGTAGTCGCGAGTGGACTCGGCTGGGCCCTGTACGCACAGGGAGAGCTGTCTGGGCTTGGGAGCCCGCTTGTAGGTGCTGGTGAAGTTGCGAACGAAGGCTTCCGTAAAATCTACCCAGCTGTTGATGCTGAGAGGCTTGAGGCTGTTAAGCCAAGTCCGTGCCGTGCCTTGCAGCATGAGGGGCACGTACTTCACGGCAACGCGCCGATTGCCGTTGGCGATGCTGACGGCTGTGGAGTAGTCGGTCAGCCAGTCTTCCGGCTTCACCGAGCCGTTGTACTTGGGCGTGTCTCTTGGGAGCGAGAACCCTTTGGGGAAGGGCTCGTCGCAGATGCGGGGGCCAAAGCAGGGCGGGCTGACATCGTCTTCTTCTTCTAGCGCCAGGGATCTGGCCAGGCGGTCGATCCGGTGGCGGGCGTCGTTTTCGCCGACTCCTTCGCGGCGACCAAGCCGGCCGCTGAGAGTCGGGTGCGCCACTGGAGGCGGGGTGGGGTATCTCTCTCCACGAGCTCGAGGCGGAGGCGGGGTGCCCCGCCATTCCATGGCTCGGGGGCGGCCGTCCGCATCTCGTTCGATGGAGATTCGGGTCCGGCTTCGGCTGGAAGCCGGCTCTTTCTCGCGCCGCGCGCGGGTGTTGCTCGTAGTCGGCGATCGGGAAGTCGCGCCGTGATCGCGGCGCGGGGAGGGGGGGGCTTCCCGCGCAGGCGTCGGCTTCGTGCCGCCGAGCGGCTGCGTCAATCAGTTGCTGTATACGCCGCGTCATGTGGGGGAGGTCTTCGGCTTCCAAGCCGTCCAGCTCTTCTACGGCCGCCTGGGCGGCGCGCAGGTTCTCGAGCGGTGTGGCGTAGACCGGGCGATCGACTCCAAGCGTGTCGGCAATGACGGCACCGCGTTGCCTGACCGCACCAGCCCGGCTTGGGCCAGACGGAGCCGGCGTGCCGAAGGCGGCGTGGTTAGCTTCGCGCTGGTAGGCCTCGGTGAGGCGTCTTACGGAGGCCAGCCGCTGGCCCTCCGCGAGGAGGGCGAGGCGGCGTGCCTCTAGTACTTCGTCGCCGGCATCAGCCGGGAGGGGGACGGACAAGTCGTGGGCCGCCGCGCGCGGGGCGTCATGGGCGCCCTCGTCGGTCGGGCCGTTGTGGCCGATAACCATCACCTCAGTGGTGACGGTATCGCAATCGCCGGCCGGAGGGAGTGGCTCGTTGTAGATCGTGACGTTGGTGGGGAAGGTGTCGTAGGATGCCGTGTCGGAGTCGACAGGCATCGGGTCGGTGGAGCCAACCGACTCCAAGTCCGCAGCGGGCTCGCTGGAGACGTGGAGCTGGCCCAGGAGGTTGGCGAGGTGGTCGGTGCCCGCATCGGAGGCAAGCTCGTCGGAGATGTGGGCCTTGTCGAAGACGTCGGCGAGGCCGCTCGCCGCGCAGATGTTGGTGACGCCATGCAGCGCGTCGTGGCAAGCGCCATCGGGCGAGCCGGGCTGGCTACGCTCGCGGGGGAGGAAAAGGGTTCCCGTCCAGAACAGGTCTCCGGACGACGGTGCACCTGGCCCCACGGTGGGCGCCAAATGTCGGGTGGTAGGTGCGACATATGCCAACGGGTGGCTTATCATTGTGGGAGCCAATAAAACATCGCCGGTGCCTGGAAACGGGATAGGGCGAAGACATGCGCGCCGGCGAATCTTACCCAGCTTCAGGGCTCTCCGGGGAGATAACACCCCTACTGCTGCTCTGCGGGGTCTCCGCATGATTACTAAACGAACAAGAAGCTACACAATGCTCCTCGAGCTGGTTTGGGTGGAAGGAGGAAGAAGGGCACATCTAGCGTACTTCCTCTCTTTGTATGGTGTCTAGGTCTAACTTGAGCGTCTCGCCTTGCATGGGTGCACCGGGGGGTTTATATAGGCCTACCCCCCGGGGGTACAAAGGTAATCCAGCTGGGCGCGGGGCCCAGCTGTCTGTGACTGTGCTCGCCGGCTTCCGCGGCGGCTACTGGGGCCCGCCGGCTGGTGGGTCCCGCCGGCTGCCGGCTCCTTGGTCGACAGGCAGGCCCCACCGGCCAGGGCCTGGTCGGTGGCTGGCTACTGTCGCTCCGTGCTGTTGACGCGGGCTTGGTCGGGGTAAGCGTGGCTACAGTACCGCCGCCCTGGCGGGCGATTACTGTAGCCCCGTCGTATCTTGTGTCTTTAATGGGCGTCTCCTTCAAGGATGATGGCGAGCCGGCTACGGGGAGCCGGCCCCTCATCAGGCCGACTTGAAGGGAGGTGCGGCCGCCTTTGGTATCTCTCTGCCCGAAGGGGCCTGCCGCCTCGGGGGCCACGCTGGTGGCCCGTCGTAGACGGCGTTTGGGGCCGCCGTGGCAACAGTGCCGCGCCGGACGGGTCGTGGCCACCCGTACGGTGCACTGTACCAGGCGTGCTCCGAGTTTTGGGGGTGGCAGGCTCCACTGTAGCCACACCCTGCTTCATCATCGAGGGGTGGACGCGTACTCTGCGGGTACGGCCTTGACCGCTTTATGGGAGCCGGCCTCTTGGAGTCGGCCTTGTCGCAGCCGGCTTCTCGTAGTCGGCCCTCCCACGACTTTCTTCATGAGGGTAAAAGGCGGGCCGCCCCCGAAGCCGGCCTAGAAGATAGCCGGCAAAGGGGGGAGGCGGCCTTAGGTCTTGAGTCTTCTTGAGAGCCGGACGGGCTCGTAATTTTTTCTGATGGGCCAGGGGAAGCCGGCTAGGCTACCCATGGCTATTTACTCCGACAAAAGGCCTGCTGGGTTGGAGCCGCTCCAGCGGCACATGGAGGAGGCTGAAGGCCTCCACCGAGAGCACGTTGAGGCCGGCACCACCGTCGATGAGGGTCCTGGTGACGGCCACTTGGCAGATGGTGGGGGTGCACAGCATCGGGAGAGCGCCCGAACTGATGGGGTTGAAGGGGTGGTCCTCCGAGTCAAAGGTTAGATCGGTCTCGGGCGCCTCCCAGCCCGGGGGGGGGGAGTTTTTCGGCGCTTGGAGGCGGTGCTCATCCGGCGGGTGAACGGCTTGACATGATGGCTCGAGGGTGGTCCCTGGGAGCCACCCAGGAGAGCTGCGACGACGGGCGGCGCTAGAGTTAGCGATGGTGTGGCAGCGCGGCCCTCCCGCCGCACCGAAGGATGCTGGGACAAGGCCTGCTGCTCGTTCCCCGCTGGGCCGGTGGTGGCATTGGCTACAGGCGACGGGGAATGACGGGGCGTCCGCCGATGGGTGCCATCTGGGCGACGCGGGTGGTGAGAGCAGCCCGATGCTCGGCGCGAGCCCGGTGAGCGTCAGCCATGGACTCGACGGAAGATCGAATGCGAACAGCGGAAGAAAGATTCCGGCGCACCCCTACCTGGCGCGCCAAATGTCGGATTTCGGGTTTCGGCAGACCCTTGAGGTTCGAACACTGGGGTGCGCGCAGAGATCTCTCCCCTACCGATTTACGTACAATCTCCTCGCGTGATCTAAGCTGGAAACAACGAACAACACAAGGGACACGAGGTTTATACTGGTTCGGGCCACCGTTGTGGTGTAATACCCTACTTCAGTGTGTGGTGTGGTGGATTGCCTCGGGGGCTAATGATGAACAGTACAAGGGAAGAACAGCCTCGCGAGAGGTGTTCTTGAGCTGGTGCGATGAACTGCTTGGGCGAGTTCAATCGCCTCTCTCTCTCTCTATGCTAGGGTTCTACCAGAGCTCTCGCCGTCTCCCTACTATGTGGTGGCTGGCTCTATTTATAGAGGCCCTGGGCCTCTCCCCAAATAATGAGCGGGAAGGGCGCCAACAATTGGCCATTTTGGAGGGGAACATCTAATACAAGTTATCCTGACCAAAGGTGGTCTTCGGCTGCCAAAAGCTCTGGTGATGGCGCCATCTTGGGCTCCACGGTGACCTCCGTCCTGCCGCTCTGCTGGTCTTGGTCTCGTTGCATCGGAATGGTAACCTTTGCATGATGCCTTGGTCTGTGCTTGCCCCCTTTGCACCAAAGGGGAAACAAGGACACTGCGTAGGCCGGCGCCCGCCTGGTCTCGATCGTCATGGCTTGCGTCACGGGCTCCTTGCGAGGTACCCCAGCCTTGATCTCTCCGCCTCCTCGTGAGCCTTCCTGATGAGGGTGCCTCTGAGGAAGGTTCTGGTCGTCCGCCCCGCGAGGCTTGTCCCCTCGCGAGGGTCTTGAGCTTGAGCTGATGAAGATGGGCCGCACTGGGCCCCCACTTGAGCCACGCCACAGGCCGCAGGCAGGCAAATCTGCGGACCCCCGTTCCCAGAATGCCGACAGTACTCCACCCTTCGCTTGTGAAGCTTGAGGCCCGACAGCATCGGGACCTGAGGAGCAGGCGCTCGGGCTTTGGTGGCGCCATGTGGTGCGGAAGCGGAACCGGATCCAGCCCCAGGAGGTGTTGGGGCGGAGGCGGCACCGTGGTCCACCAGCGACGATCTGCCCTTCGTCGGGACGAGGGGTTGCTCATTCCCTCCTTGGTAGGTGTCGGCCTCGGCATCATCAGGAAGGGCGCGGAGAATCTCGGCCTTGCTCGGAGGGGAGGTCTCCTCCACCTCTTTCGGGGTCTCCTCAGAGTCCTCCTCCTCCCCCTTTCCGCGGGACTCGCCAGAAGACACCTCCACCGGCTTCTGCGCCGATGGAGCTCCCGACAGCACTGGCGGCACCAGCCCGCGCGCATCAAAAGTCGGCCTGGAGGCGACGAATTCCTCCCGGTCCCTGCGTTGGAATAGGGGAATGAAGGCGCTAGGCGGGTACTCCTGGTTGTCTCCAACTATATATGAGGCGCAGGACGGCGTCTAGTTCGTCGTCAGGCATGTCCTCCGGCCTCAGGCGGGCCTTGTTTTCCCCTCCTTCAAGCTGCCAGAAGGGGCGCGCGCCCGCCTGGAGTGGGGCGACCTGCAGCGTCAAGAACTCCCCCAGGAGCATCGCTCCCGTTATTTTGGCCGCCCTTGCATTGCCCGGCTTCAGGTCAGCCGTCATCTGCTCCAACACTGATGATGCCCGCTCGTCGACAAGCTCCGCCCTGGGCCACTCCTTGCCTTGCCGTGGCGCCTCCGTCGGCAACGCCAGGCGCGGATGGGCGAGCTTGGCGTCCACCATGTCCCATTTGGATCGAATGTTATCGGCCCTCTTCCCGGTGCTCGAGATCGAGTTGGCCTTGCCGGACACAACGAAGTTGGCCCATCCAGAGATGTGACCCTCCCTGGCACGAAGGAATAAGAAGTGACGCAGGAGCGCCACGGAAGGCATCACGCCCAGGTACGCCTCACAGTAATAAGCAAAGATGGACAGGAGAAGGACTGAGTTGGGGTTGATATGCAACGCCTGCAGCCTATAGTAGTCGAGGATTTCATAGAAGAAATCAGAGAAGGGAGGGACCAACCCGATGGCAACGCTGCTCGAAAAGAAGGGGAAGAAGGTGCTCTCCTCAGGCTCCGGCTCGTCGGGGGCAAGCCGGAGCTCCATCTTCCCCCACTCGTTGCTCTCTCCCGCCGTCAGCAGGCGCACGGAGGCAAGGCTCTTCTCCGTGACAGTGGGCGCCTCAAGAGCGGGCTCGTACCAGGCCGGGGACTAGGAAGTCTTGACCTTGCGAGGCGCCATGGGCGGCAGATGTAGAGCGGGGTCAAAGCAGATCTGTAGGTAGCGGCGGCGAAGAGCAAGAAAGGGGATCTGGAGCGAGGCGAGGAAGAAGCAATGAAGCCAAGGGCCGTCCGCGCCAGCCTTCTGTCAGGTCAAGCAGTTGCCGAAACAACGTGGGGGAAGCGGAGACGCCCAGGTCCAATTAACCGCCACGCGCCAACCGAGGCCGCAGGATTTTGGGGGCCTGCGGTGCTCCGAACTTGATCCTTGGCTTTGCTGCGAAGCCAAGCCCGCGCGCACCTTGGGCCCGGGGCTACTGTCGGCGTCCTGGGAACGGGGGTCCCCAGTTGCCTGCCTGCGGCCCGCGGCGTGGCTGAGGCAGCAGGCCGTACGACCCATCTTCCCCGACAAAGCGCCCAAGACCCTCGCGAGGGGCCAAGCCTCACTAGGCGGGTGATGCAAGACCTCCTCTGGAGTGGCCTAGCTAGGCAGGCTCACGCGGAGCGGAGATATCAAGGCGAGGCAAACCTCATGAGGCTCTCGTGGCGTGAGCCGTGACGATCGACACCAGGCGAGCGCCAGCGCGCACAACGTCCTTGTTTCCTTTTTGATGCAAAGGGGGCAAGCGCAGCCGCGGAGTACCGAGGCATCAGGCAAAGGTTGCCATTTCGGTGCAACAAGACCAAGACCAAGGACTGCAAGACGGAGGTCATCGTGGAGCCCAGAACAACGTCACCACCAGAACTTTGTGCAGACGAAGACTACTTTTGTCAGGATAGCTTGTACTAGCTGTCCCCCTTCAAATTAGCCCGCTATTGTTGGCTTCCTTCCAGCTCAATATTTGGGAAAAGGACCAGAGCCCCTATAAATAGGAATAGCCACCATCATAGAAGAGGGGAATCAGAGCTCGAGGGGGAGGTGAGCTCAAGGGGATCTGAACTCGAGAGAGACCACCTCACACGCAAGCTCACCGAGCACAAGAACGCCTTAACCTCAGGAGGTCATTCTGCCCTTGTATTGTTCATCATCAGCCCAAGAGGCAATCCACCACCACCACACTGGAGTAGGGTATTACACCACAATGGTGGCCCGAACCAGTATAAACCCGGTGTCCTTTTGTGTTGCGAGTTCGTCAAGTTCGTCCGCAAGATCTTAGCGAGTTAGGGCGTAGATCGGTTGGCGGAAAAGACTTCGCGCGTACCCCAGTGTTCGAACCTTAAGGGTTTGCCGGAACCCCTACCCCGACAGCGCCTCTCCCGGTTTTTTGAAGCTCATTGGACCGGCCTGCAATCAGCCTGATCGGAACCGGTCGAACTGCCTGGTTTTTAATCGGTTTTCATGTAAAATGAGAGGAAAAAACCGGAACAATTGAACCATGCATGTATGTATGAAATAGAAAAAAGTATTTGCTATGGGTGGGAATCAAACCCAGGATACCCAGGAAGCTAGATGCAGATTTAAGATTAGCCCATCAACCATCTCGCCGTACGGAAGTTTTTGTGAAATGTTGGAAGATCAACTTGTTTTATCTATTTGTGCATACATTTTTTGTCTAATAAAACAGCGATTGAACCGGTGAACCGGCAGTTCGACAGGTAAAAATTAGAACCGATAGGCTCACCGGTTTGATTTTTTAAACTATGAGTAAGAGATGACAATAGAATGATGTTAACGAAAAGTCCATTCTGCACCCGAGCTCATATGCTCCCGCATGAACAGTAAAATAAAAAAAATTCAAAAAATTCTAATTTTTTTTTGAGAGAAACATTGACAAAAGTTCTAAGTGCCTGCAAAATTTCATCATGAAATCACATTCCTGTAAGGCGTGGCAAAAAAAACAAATTCAGTGCTTCAAAATGCATTTGAAAGTAGCTTTTTCAGAGTACTATTTTTGTTTTTTTTGCCACGCCTTCTAGGAATGTGATTTCATGACGAATTTTTGCAGGCACTTAGAACTTTTGTCAATGTTTCTCACAAAAAAAAATTGGAATTTTTTGAATTTTTTTTGAATTTTTTTTGATTTTACTGTTCATGCGGGAGCATATGAGCTCGGGTGCAGATTAGCCGCGTCCTGATGTTAACTTCTTCTAAAACAGAAAGAAAGGAAATATATGGCTACCTCTATTAATTAGTTGACAATCTTCCTTAATGCCCAAGCAAAAATTGTTTCCTCCATTGAATTAAATGTCATGAGTTCGTCAAATCTTATTTAACTATTTTTCACATATTTTCAGAGATCGGCAACCATGGGTTCATGTTAATACCACCAAAGCATAACCTATTGTAAGACCATGCTCCCTCCATTTTTCTTAAGTCAAACCATCCAAATATATATGCCCTAAGATAATAAGCTCCATATTTTTGGACATTACCGCATCAGAATTCACAGAACAATTATTTTTATAGGAAATGGAAGCTTTCATTGACTCTGATGATAACTACTCGAATATGTGACCAACTTATAAACTCACAAAGTTATGATATCATGCAATTCTCTTTGTGCTCGTTGTTTAAATATTCAGCAAGAGAATGGAAACCAAGTTTGACTGGACGCACAGAACTAACATCTTTATTTATAATCACAAGTATACACAACCAATGTATACCTTTCAGGCTACGTAGGTCCGGCCGGCAAATAATAAATAAATAAAAACATCACATATGATCGAACAAGAAAATATATTGTGGAAACAAACAAAACTTTGCAGGCCAATACGAGGATTAACAACTCTTGGTACGATCTCCATCCATCACCAAACACCACCCACCACCAATTTCATACGCTATGCAATTGAATTGATTGACATTAATAAACAAAATGCGATCTAAGTAGAACCACTAATCATGAATTTGCAACTTAATCCCATTGGATCGTAAGGCAGTGCAATGTTGTGACGCAAGCATGGATCGAAATGGTGGGAGATGGTAATCGTCGTATCACCTCAGCGTCGTCAGCTTCCAGCTGCGGCCCCTGTCCAGCGGCTCGCTGCTGCCGGTAACGTCGTCCTCGCGGTCCATGGTCACGGTGGTGTCCTGGCTGGCGGCGTCCGCCACCGGCACGATCTCCCTGTTCCGCCGCTCGCCGCCGAACTTGAGCATCTCGACGACCTCGGCCATGGTCGGCCTGCCCTCCGCGTTGCTCTGCGAGCACAGCATGGCCGTCTCGACCACTGCCCGGAGCTGCACGGCGTCGAACCGCCCGGTGAGCCTGGGGTCGGCGAGGCGGTCCCACTTGCGGCGCTCCACGAGCGGCCCCGCCCACTGCACGATCTCGCGCTTGACGCCGCCCGGCAGCTTCTCCAGCGGGCGGCGCGCGCTGACGAGCTCCAGCAGCAGCACGCCGAAGCTGTAGACGTCGCAGCTCTCGGAGACCTTCCCCCACATGGCGTACTCCGGCGCCAGGTACCCGAGCGTGCCCTTGACCCGCGTGGTGAGGTGGGAGACGCCCTCCGGGATGAGCTTGGCGAAGCCGAAGTCGGCCACCTTGGGCACGAGGTCCGCGTCCAGCAGCACGTTGCTGGCCTTGATGTCGCGGTGGATGATGTGCGGGCTGGCCTCGTGGTGCAGGTACGCGAGGCCCTGGGCGGCGCCGAGCGCGATGGCGAGGCGGCGGGGCCAGTCGAGCGGGGGATGCTGCTGGGAGGCCGGGGTGCCGCGGTGCGGGTGGAGGTGGGTGAGCAGGCTGTGGTTGGGCATGTAGTCGTAGACGATGAGCCGCTCGTCGCCGCCGGCGTAGAAGCCGCGGAGGCTGAGCAGGTTCTTGTGCCGGACACGGCCCAGGATCTCCACCTCGATGGCGAACTCCATCTCCGCCTTGGCCGTCATCGCCTTCAGCCGCTTCACCGCAATCTGAACGAACGTACGATGTCGATCCATGAGGCCTGTAGGCCAACCGCGCGCCGGTCGATCGCCGGCCGGCGGCGGCAACGAAGAACGGATCACATAATCAATTTACCGGCGTACCTCGACGCCCTTGGAGGTGCGGCCCCAGTAGACGGTGCCGAAGCCGCCCTCGCCGAGCTTGTTGCTCTCGTTGAAGTTGTTGGTCGCCTGGAGGAGCTCCTTGAGGGTGTACATCTCCCAGGGGAACTCCACGCTCCTGTTCTTGTTCTTGGACCCCCTCCTCGACGGATCCCTGCTCCCAAACACATCAACACCGCACACCAAAACGCATGCAACTCAGCCAAATCCGTCTCACCAAATGAATCAAGAACTAAACAACCGTACGGGCATGCAAGCATGTGTATGTGTACCTCCGGCGGCGGCTGGGGGCAGCCTCCGGCTCGGAGTCGCCGCCGGGGGCGACGCAGCAGAGGCACCGGTTGATCATTTCCTCAGACGGTGGACGACGTGTGGAACAACCGCGCGTCGATCGAAGAGCTAGCGCTGAATCCCTGCAAGATGGAGGCGAGCTGGGGGGTGGGTGGATGCAGTGGTGAGAAACCAAGGCTGAGATAGGGATGTTCCAAGGGCAGCAGCTTTGCTTCTTGTTTGTTTCTCCGGGTACAAGACTGTCCTCCTCGTGTTTGCCTATCTCCTTGGAGACTTCACTCTCGTCTATTGTGGATCACTCCCCGCTTGCCAGCTGCCTGCTGTACATCTGCCTCCAGAAGGGCCTTTTGTAAGCGCCAAAATTTCAAATTCTCAGTGTGAAGCAAATGTGTAGCTTCCAGATGGTCAAAGGAACAAAGTCATGATAGCAGTTGCTAAATAACTAAAATAAGTTCCAAGTTTCGAATGGAAAATACCGAAAGATATTTCTTAACATTTGCGAAAAAATTCGAGAAAGAATGACAAGCCTCCCAGTCTCCGCACCATGAATGCATACCGCCATAACTATATTGTCCGGTCCCAATGTCGTATTTATAATCGTCTACGTCTGTATTGTGTTAAAAAAAACTATATTGCCTGCTGCTAAATAAAAAGACTTACAAAGGTGACATGAAAATGATAAACACTGAGTCATCCCGAGTCCATCAGCAAAACGACCCCAATAGACTAGCTCATGTGCCACCGCTCCCTCGCGGCACCGGGGCATCCAACCCTAGCCACCAGAGGAGGATTCAAGCCAACCTCGCCTCGCTACCACAGCTGCAGACGTTGGCCACGGTCACGGCGGGCCCCTGCTACGAAGGTAGCGGGGCACTCGTGTGCCAGATCCGATGGTGGTTCTGGGAGCCCGGGGCGGCAGCCCCGGGGATGATCGCGTCGGCTCATCGGACGGCGTAACTACGGGTGCTTGGCAGCAACCGTCAGCTGCGAGGGCATTGATGGGACTGTTGCAAGGCATTCCTGCAACAACGAGCGGTGGAGCATCTGGGCCAGATTTGGTGCGAATCCATCCATTCTCTGCCAGGTCTGGCCTGCTGGTGGGCCACAGTGGCATGCTGCCACTTTGCGTGGGACGGCGGGCTCACTCGGTTGGTGGCTGCAGTAGGTGGTTGGCCGGTATGGGCATGTGGTGGCGGCACATCTCCGGGAGAAATTCCCTTTCCGGCCTTCGCTGGTTCCGACGACGGCAACGCCTGTGGGCTGCAATCTTTCTTGAATGTCTTGTCATGGAGTTGTGCCCTTACCTATACCTATGGCATTGGCTCCAGAAGGACACTTTTGACCCTATGGATTGAGCGATGGAGGCATCCTTGCGCCTCTCTTCTCCTTGGGGGCATGGCCTTGGAGCCGGCGAGTGCAAACTATGGATGACGGCTTGACGCAAATGGATGGTTGTGCAGTGGCGGATTGCACCTTGCATGTAGCTACTTGGATCGTGGAAAAGTGGTGGTAGCAACACCGACTCATATGGTGGTGCTACTCGAGCACCCGGTCTCAAGCTCCGGGGCGAAAGCGTAGGTCTGACCTGAACCAACATACTTAGCAATGGCGATGTTTTTGCATCGTTATCTTGTTGAGGACATTGCTCGAATATGTTTGGACTACCTCTTCAGGGTGAAAGCTTAGAATTTGACTTTTGGTGGTTGATCCGTCGACCGTGGCACTTGAGCATCGCTCGCTTTCTTAAGGCATTGTTGTTGCAGTCTGTCCATCACAGATTTGGCCGCTTTTGTTTTTGTTTTTTTGCCTACGCATATCTTTGGCCTTATATGTCTTTGCTATTTGCCGGTATATTTTGTGTGTGTATGTGCGTTGGTGTCGGTTGTGTGCATCATATCTATACTCAAGCCGGATGTGTGTGCTCATTGTGTTTTTATCCTCTTGATTCTTTATTTTGAGTCGATAAAATCCGCCCTTCATAAAATAGTCCGAGTCCATCTTCTTTAAAACTCATAAGTCACAATTGGCCTCGCGGAAGTTTTCTTCTCAATCGCCGCCACCACCACCACCGTTTGGAGGCCACAGCGGCAAGGATAGGAAGTGGAAGGTAAACAAGGTTCGTTGGGTGAGAGATGGACATGAGTTTTGAGCTGATATGATTTTATATTATAAAAAGAGACGGTCATTGCATATTTGCATATATGCTCTATCATAGCTAGGTTAGAATTTGTTCACAACCCAAAAGTTCACATGAAAACGTTCAGTTCCGGCAAAAATCTTAGAAAATTCCCGTGTCCCAAGACCAGTAACAACAATCTCTAAATAACAATATATTAACGGGAATGTTCCTGTTGATTCAAGAGCAGCTGCTGATATGAAGGAAGACAACCAAGCCTCTTCTATTTAAGCCAATGCAATAATAAGAAATAAGATATAAGGGGAACAATAGGTGTGCTTCGCCTCTTAGCCGTTGATCCATTGGCTAGCCTAGTATCGCCTTTTTCTCTTCTTCTTTTTTGTGTGCATGTTCCTGTTGTTGTCTAGCGGATTTAACGTTTTTTTCAACCTTGGACTTGATGTATGGATGCGGTGGTTTGCTTTTTATATAAAGCAGGGTAAAAATTTGTTTTGAGGAATTGGCATAAGTGCAAAGCAAGATATTTGTCTTCTTTTTTAAAGAAGGGAGCTCCCTCTATGGACAAAATCGATGTGTTTTTGAAGCTACAAAAGCATCACAAACAATAAAGAAACAACATGAAAGAAGAGACAGAGACATCACTCTGCGAGGGGAAAGGGTGCGTAGTTGTATAAGAACAACTAAACACCCCATCCCATGAGTATCACTTCACACAAATAGATAGAAAAGAAGCGATCTAGAAAAAATAACTGGCCCCACGTCATCCTCCCACCGCCAACTCTTGCCTCCGCTCCGCCTCCTCCTTCCCTCGCCATCATTGGCTGACATTGCCGTACAAAGCACTAGAGGTAGGTGGCGACGGGGTTCTTCTCTTCTCATCCCCCTATTCTCATCTCCCCCTCTTGCAATGTTGACCGCTTCGTCACTTGGAGGCTCCCTCGCCGCATCCCTGTGTTCCCTCAGGTGCCCTAGCTCCAGAGTAGGCGGTTGTGTCGTGGATATGGGACACAGGTACCCTCACACAGGTAGAATGAGGCCGAACACGGAGGTAGCCCATCAGGCCGGCTCCAACTATCTGAATAGCACCCGAACTATAATATCCAACTTGTAATATAAGATGAGACTAATTTGTATCCTACTAGGACTCTACATGTAAGCCGGCCACTTCCACCTATACAAGGAGGAGCAAGGCGTCCCAAGAAGGCAGAATCTCTAGGGCTAGATACAACTAGAGGAGAGCCGGCTCATACGGCGACTCCCTCATGAGCCTACATAATAAGATCTAGCCACAAACAACATATAGGGTTATTACTGGATGATATTTTCCGGAGCTCGAAGCTGTCTAAATTGCTAACCTACCTCGACGATCTCCACGCGTACTAATCCCCGTAATCATCGTTAGATGATACTGTTGATAAACAACATCGACATTGACGCCCACATTAGATGAGTGGGCGCCAATGTCGATGTTGTTTATCAACAATATCATCTAATAGTGATTTGTTTTTCTTTGTTTGTTTGAAACCTCACACCATAGAACAATTTTTCTACGGTAAATTATATATAATCAGTATATTACAAAGATGGGGAGGAAACTAGAGAAAAACAATAATAATTGGCCTAACGATTTGGCTAGTACCGCTTTATTTTGTTACTTTGAATAGGCCGGCCTTTTCCTCCTTTTTGCGTAGTAGATTAAGCGAAATGCCTCGATGAAGGACTTGCAGCCTCCCGGATTATAACAAAACTATAATAAAAACAGAGAAATGCGTAGCTGCGGACGTAATCAGCTAGCGACGTGTGCCGCCTCCACTTGTTCCCATATGTTAACGGATGAATCAGCATCGCCTAGCCAGGTTAATTGGTCAATGGACGCACCAGAGGCTGACTTTCGAATTAACAAATGTGACACGAAAGGCTAGTTTGAAACCAAATAATAATAACCATAAACGGCAAGTGATAGGACCTGAACAACAGACTATACTTGGTGCCGTTGGTGCAATATATAATGAATCTCAAGTTAATTAATCTATTCAAATGATGCAACTGAGGTTATGGATCAAAATGAGTAGTACAATTTTCATCGAGGAATCGGCTTTGCCGCCCTGCTAGTCGTCGTCCAGACTTCGTTTCATACGCCGTGGGTGGTCTCGATCAGGTGAAAGTACGTACGTACGTACGTGCGTACGTGGTCTTCACTGACCGTATAAGTTCAACACATTAGTCTCTCTCTCTCTCTCTCTCTCTCTCTCTCTCTCTCTCTCTCTCTCTCTCTCGCATTGTGCTTTTTTTAGGGAACATCGAGTTCAACACACTAGCAGCTTACATCGTACCCCCTCCGTTTCTTCTTTGCTTCACATATAAGATTTATTTGAAGTCAAATTTTATGACATTTGATTATGTTTATAGAAAAAATATCAACATTTACAATTCCAATTATATATTATTAGATGCATCATGAAATTAATTTTTGTATTATATAACTTTAATACAAGTTTTAGAGTGGTTGGCCTTTTTTAGAACCGTTCGTTGATGTCGATCTAACGGCAGACAAATACGAAGTACTGGGTAGTACTCCGATGAAAGTACCCGAAAATACTAAAACGAGTGGGGCCGGTACTCGTGACAAGGTGGGGACGTGTTTTAATCTAGGGGCAGTTTAGTCCTAGGAAAATTTGCACGCGCCGCCCCTCTCGTCGAATGCATAACCGCCGCCATGGTGCTACACATTCCACAAATACTCATCGGCGGCCATCTCCTCCCTCTCCTCCAAGTCCACCGCAGTCATCTCCTCCTTCTTGCTGTTGCAACTTCGCTCCACTCAGGCAACCCCCCCCCCCCCACCCCCACCCCCTCTTCCACGGCAGATCGAGCTGATGGCTGGCGGCGAGAACACCGACTTTGTGCAGATCGCCGGCGGCGACCAGGTCAAGTTGGCCAGGTTGAGGGAGATCCGTTCTTGGTTTGACAACACAAGGCAGATGAGCTGGACGACAATGGCCACTCTCAAGAATTTGACGAAGAAGGAGAGGGCAAAGCTTTGGCCCCCGCCCGCACAACCGATTCACAAGATCGAGATCCTCCTCTGGGCGATGGAGCGGGCCAATTCGTCCAGCAAGTGGACCAGGCGGAGGTGGTGGGCGTTCAGATCCAGGGTAGAGCATCCACTGGATCAGGAACCCACCGTGCACGAGGTGCCGTTGCAGATTGTGCAGCCTCCAACCGAGTCACCGGAGACTCCGAAGCACAAGATGAGGAGGACAGTGGTCGCGACCTCGCTTCCCCGCCGTTCTCCACGCTTCCCTCGCCGCTCTCCTCGTCTGAACGGCGGCGGTAGCTATGTTTAGAGTAAGCTTCCCCACTCCTCATCTTTCTACTGCTCGTGTTTACATCGTGGTGATACTGATCGTAATAGCTCAGAGAGGGAATGCTAGATGGCATTTTAATCTCAATGAATTGCATGAACATTTGAGTACATGGATTTGGAGGATGGATTATGATGTATGTGAACCCTAGGCATCATATGAACCCTAGGAAAAATTAGTAATGTTCCGGTGGTAGACACTGAAATATTTCGGTACACACCGGTAGGCATTGAAATATTTCGGAACTTCCCTAGGCAAAATTTGTAATGTTGTAGTGGTGGACACTGAAATATTTTGGTACACACCGGTAGGCACTGAAATATTTCGGTACTGCCCTAGGCAAAATTTGTAATGTTGTAGTGGTAGACACTAAAATATTTCGGTACACACCGGTAGGCACTGAAATATTTGGTTACTACAATTTCAGTACACACCGATGCACACTGAATTATTTCACTACTGCAGTTTCAGTACACACTGAAATATTTCAGTATTGCAAATTCTATACAAAGTTGGCATCTTGTCATTTATGTGTGAATTAATCCATGCATCATATGGCCTAACTTTGTACATGAGTTTGGGTCAATTTCATGTCTATTTATTGTTAAAATTATTGTCATGCCATGAAACACAAGACAAGTCACTGACCCAAGCTTGCAAAGATGCCATATCAATGTTGCTGATATGAATATGCATGTTTTCACCAAGTCTTGTGTCTGAATTAAAACTGAGCATTTTTTCTTGATGGTATCCATGGATCTAGAACTCCTATGAATTTGCTCATGTTGGATGTTTTGTTCTCCATCATTTGTACTAGCATTCCGTGTGATTAGATGCCATGACAAGACCCCTGGCATATTTATTTTCTTGCCTCCAACATTACATGCATGTGTGTTTTGCAGGAAAAAACCTGGAGTTCACCAGGCTGGCTGAAGTTGTGAGGCTGGGAGGCTGATGGGGCTGCTACTGGCTGATCCTTCTTCTTTCAGTTTTTGTTTGTCATTTCTCAAGCCGTTGGACCAGGGCTACTTCCCTATGTGCTATTAATGTATTAAGTAGTTCCTTCGAATTTGTAGTATTAGTTAGTTTGAATGTGGAAGTACCTTAATTTTTAGGAACGAAATGTTGCTATGTATGACCAAGGGTTTCATACCTTAATCTTTGGATAATTAATTATGTGAACTGTTGGATGTGGCGCACAACGAAACGCCTCTACCATTGATACTAGTTCAACATGTCAGCCCAATTAGAGACCAGCCACTACCATATAGAACAGTTAGCATTTCATACTACAACCTGGCACGCACAAAACATCACACAGTGGAAGCACATCCCTAAGCACCTTGCATTGTACAAGGTCTTAGAGACAAGCCTCTACCATATATAACAGTTACGATGCCACACTACAGCCTATAAAACATCACATAGTGGAATAATCATAGCTAGTAGAGCATTAGTTACCAGTTAATAATAGTTGCAATCCATCACAAGCAATAGTACCTAGATATGAGTAGATATAGGTACGGTAATACACGACAAGTACTCGCAAACAAGAGCTAACATAACAAGTTCATTTCACATTGATACATGGCCCACCCCAGTTCTAAATGAGGTGGATGGTGATCATCATCCTCAAGTCATGGCGACGGGTGTTCGCAACAGTGAGTAGGATGGCCTGTCCTACCCGAAGATTCTTGGCACGAAGGAACTTCTTCCACCCTGCCCTGCTCAAGAGAGTGCGACCATCCGTGTCCACTGCATAGGCACAGCTGGTGATGGAGCCCGTTCTGGTAAGGCGTAGTCCAGCAGCCATGCCTTCTTCGTCCGGGTCGATGCCACAGCTATCAAGTAACCTCTTAGGTAATTTCTGAAAACAGTTGACATGATATATGATCATGTCACTTGCAATTATCAACAAAGCATACACTTCAAGACACATATATCATTGGATTCAACACTGAGCATATATATCATCACATCACTACACTATACGCCAAGCATCAAATTACTACAGTAATTAGACATATCATTAGATTACTGCATACACTAAGCATATCATCGCATATTACTACACTACATGCATGTCATAAAATTCTTCACTAAATGAATTCTAAACTAGGCCTCTCATCACAGTACTACAACATGCATATCATATGAACTACTACACTAACTAAGCATGCATATCATGTAATTACCACACTAAGTAACATACCATGATATGCCGTTTAACATTCGTTCTTGTGAGGCGGGTCACGAATGGCTTCCCTAGGTAGTCTTCACGTAGCGGAAGCATGTCCTAGAGGTTGCCGATTTCCTCGTCGCCCATTCTGAGTCCTTGGGCATATAGGTATTCAACAAGTGGGTTCTCATCATCATCTGAATCGTCATCATCTGAATCAGCACCATCTTCCTCCTCATGAACTTCATCCTCACTATCCGGAATCAAATTTAGATAGATAACAGAAATCCTGGGCCTATCTCTTCTAAAGGAGAAGCTGATCAATTCACCCCCACTAAGACGCATGCGGGCGATGAAACGATCCCAATCATCTCCTCCTATCTGGGTTATCTTTCGCCCCTTCTCGACCTGCATAGTGTATGGGCCCCCAAGAGCGTCGATGGTCACGGTGTCTACGACGAGCTCATTGAATGCCAATCACACATTGCATGGTACGATCTGTGTAAGATAAAAACAAATAACAGACACAATACATTAGTGGAAATAGCAAAAAAAAACAAAAAGAATGTACTGTCAGAAGGTTCATATAAATTGTTACCGCTGCAAAAACAAAAGAAGGCTGGAAGTAGATGCCGAACAGCGTGGCAGTAGAAAGGCTAGTCCGGCACCGTGAGTTGCAGCGTCCACATTGTGCTTCCTCCATTCTACACAGAACATGTTGAACTCTAAGTTGAATTGTACATAGTACAATACAAAGATCATACATATAATAAATCATAGTGATAACCTATACTGGCAATGGCCAATCAATCTATTTTCTATCATCTACGTAATAAAGCAATGCCAATGACAATGGCAATGCCCGTATCATCTAAACCTGGAAATAGTTCTGCATCCAAACTAAAACCAGTCCAATCCACGGCACACATCAAAACCAAACCAATCCAGATATTTTCATTTAGAATCTAGACCAAACCGAACTATACATGCTCGTCATCCAACCCAGTCCAAACCGTTTTCAACTTTTGGATTGAATCCAAAGGTTCAAACCGTGGACAAAGCCATATGCGAGGGCACGTCATGAATCTAGATCAGACATGGTGTCAAAGCTCGAGAGAGCCGATGAGCTCCGTCCGGCAACAACGGCTCTTGGATTTGAAGCAGTAGTAGGTGGTAGTGGCGGCTCAAACTAATTGATTGATTTGGTCTCAAACCATAGAAACCAAATCAAGATCCAATCCAAAAACTAAGTTTCAGTCCAAACCAATCGGCTCAGATCCGCCTCCGTAGGGAGACGCGGTTGGGGAAGGGAAGAAGAGGGGAGATCTCACGTACTTGCCGGAGTTGGCGGCGGTCGCGCACCGGCAGCGAAGAGAGGGGTCGTCGGGAGATGGCGGCGGCGGCGCTGGTCGAGAAGGGGAGAAAGAAAGATGTGGAGTGGTCGAGACGGGAAGAAAGAAAAATGTGGTACATGTGGTGGCTCGGTTGTGTGGATGACAAGGGGACCCACTAGTGAGACCGATAGCAATTGATGGCAAACCACAGGAGGTGCACGACCGCGTGCACGACCGCCACGTCCCCACGTGGAATGGGGACGGCCGGGTGGGTGTGTCAACTCAAATCAGCACCCGCGGCTTCTCGGTAACTCCAAGAGGCAGGAGCAGTGCATTTCTTCCCCAAATCGGGTAGAAAACCCTCGTCCTCTCCCCACCCTCTCTTCCTTCCTCACCACCTCACCACCCTCTCCTCCTTCCTCACCACCCTCCTCCCTTCCTATGCCTCCCTCCTCCTGTCTTCGACCGATGATGAAGCACGAGCGTGAAGATGCGGCGGACGAGCCGGAGGCAACCATCGAAGCAGAGCAGTCTGCTGCTGTGGCTGCAACCGTAGGTGGAGCGGCTGAGTCTGCCTTAGCGGCGGAAGCTGGCGGTGCAGCGATCGTTGTGCCTGCTCCCGCTGCCATCGCAGCCATCGAGGCACCCGTCGGCGAGCACAAGGTCGGGGAAGATCTGGAGGAGGAGGAGATGAGAAGGCGTAAGCGCAAGGTGCATGACGAAATCGAAGAGCTCTTCGAGGAGAACGCCATAAAGGAGTTCGACGTAGATTGCAGGAAGGGCAGCGACTTCGACGAGGATGCCATCGACGAGCTATCTAAGGTAGTACTCTATTTTTTGCTCTGTTTTTTTCATGACATTGGTGTTTTTCTTGTTAACTAGATGAGCATTAATTTCACTTGGGCGTGCTAGTTCTACGTATGTAGGATTGTAGGGATCTAGCATAGATCTTCATGTTGGATGTGGATTTTTAAATCTGATTCACATTCTGATTCTAGCAGATACTCTGGTTTTTTTCATGGCATTGGGGTTTGTCTTGTTAACTAGATGAGCATAAGTTTCACAAGGGATACATTAATGAAGGAAGTGGGGTAATGAACCCAAATACAAGAAAATGTTCATGGCAGGGATACATTAATGAAAAAAGTGGGTTAAACAATGGATATATGGCAGGATTCTCCATTGGCTTCCCAAGGACAGTGACAAAATGCTACAGTTCCTGATTCATTTTAGTTCATGTAGATGAATTAATTTGCACACATGTTCATAGATGATTAGTTTGCACACATGTTCATAGATGATCCATTTGTAAATTCCATACAGATTTCCATTTTGCAAAGGAAGTGATCGCTCCCTTAATAATTATGGGCTGACAGTACATATCCACTGGATACCAAAAAATCAAAACATTTCATCTAGCCAAATTTCCACAGTATGTTATCTAGATGATCACAGACACATCTCTCATCAATATGAGCAGTGAGACACCCCATAGCTCCTTTACCAATTTCCTTCTGAAACTTATCAGGGTCTAACAATGTTGGAGAAGCAGTATTGCCGCTGTCAGAAAGAATAATGGTTTCTTCATTCCAGTAGATAGAACAAACCCCCCTTGTGTGAAACATGGAGGAGTATAATGAAGCCATTTTTCTGATTCCAATAAGAATTACACCTGTAACAAGTATCAAATATCATTAAACCAAGCCACTTCATGAAGTCTTTCATGTGTTAATTATGTACTACTTGTGCACTAATCTATAAATGCAACTATTCCACCATCCATATTTATGCATGTCAATTTCTTTGGCTCAATTATATATGTGCACATACGCCTTGTTTCTAGCAAATAGATAGTTGCCATGTTACACATGTGTACTTTCAAAACATTGTAATTAAAGTCAATGTACCATAATAGATTAGCTGAGTTCTTCTATGTGTACTAATTCACTAATTCACAGGAGGATGACGACGACGTGGACTACAGCATGGACAGCAGGCACAGCAAGAGCCGGTACACCCTGAGGCATCTAATTGCTGGGAAGATCAAGTACCGTTTCTTTGGCAAGATTGGGTGCCCTTTCTATTGCAAGGTGATCGGTGGCGGCATAGATGGCATGATCCAGCATGCCTTCAGCACTGGCAATGGACATGGTAAGAAGCATAAAGCCAGTACTCTGGCTAAACATGCTGCCTACGCACGCTTCCTCGAGATTGTCAAAGTCAATGAGCCCTACAACATGTATTGAAGATGGGAGAGAAGTGATGTGCTGCTAGAGTGCTGCTGCTGCACCAAGACCGCCGTGTCCTCTTATGTTATCTATGTTTCTTTGTTGTTTGAGTCTAAAACTGATGTCCTATGGTGTGTCTGAACCTATGCTGAGCGGTGGTTGATCTGCCGTTTATGTTAAGAGTTTGCTGCTACTCTGGTTTAGTGTTCCTAGTTGTTAATACTATTTTGGTGATGCATGTTTAAGCCTTGTACAATGCTAGATGCTTAGGGTGGTGCTTAGAAAAATAAACAGGGTTTTTCTGAAGCACCGGTGCCTATTTCTACAGGAGAGACGCCTAGTTATGCGTCTACCCTGTACAAATAAGCACATGTGCATAAGAAAACCTGGTTTATTTCTATAAGCAAATCCCCTAAGAACCTTGCATTGTACAAGGCCTTAGCAACTCAAGTATCGTACGGTGGTCTATGTTATGGTTGATGTGTTATTCTGCCGTACGGTGATGCATGCTAGGAACTCTAATAATATGACTATGGTAGTTATAGCTTGGCATGACTATGTTTAGTGTATAACTCAGCATGTTCCTGTCATATCTATGAGCAGTTACAACTGAACTATGCATTAATTTTTGACAAAATTAAAGCATGCAAGTGATTGCCAATTCCACCTATTGCCAAATCAAGCTTTGTATTGATGATGCATTAGATATTGCAATAAGTGGAGGATGCTCATGATTGCCAAGAGTACCCATTTCCACTTTCTGATAAGAATTAAACATGTATCAAATGATGCTAAAAGTAGAGCATGAGCATGAGAATGTATCAATGCATTAGATATTGCAATAAGTAGAGGATGCTCATGATTGCCAAAAGTACCTATTTACACTTTATGATAAGAACTAAACGTGTATCAAATGATGCTAAAAGTAGAGCATGAGCATGAGAATGTATCAATGCATTAGATATTGCAATAAGTAGAGGATGCTCATGATTGCCAAAAGTACCTATTTCCATTTTCTGATAAGAACAAAACGTGTATCAAATGATGCTAAAAGTAGAGCATGAGCATGAGCTTGTATCAATTGATGATCAATTGATGCTACCTATTTGTGTTTGAATGGGCTTAATAAAGCTGGTGCTGGTTTATGCTCTCTGCGTGACCGTGATGGTAACGAAGACACTTGGTTGGCTATGGTCTTGCTGTCAAATTTAAGTTTCAGTTCTCTAAGACTCTTTGTTTTTGCTGCTTCCTCGGGATCGACTAGCTTTCTCGGGCGTCCACGTGCTCTCTTCGTTTTGGGGGAGTTGGGTGCACCATTTTTGGGAGAGTTGGGTGCACCGGTATCCTTCTGGGAGTTGGATGTGTCAGGTTCGATGGAACCATCAGGATTGCTGACTAATTGTACGTCCTCTTCTGAAGCATCAGGTAGAACTGCTTGCTGGGCATCGTACACCTCCTTCTGTATAAGAGAGAGTGATGCGTTAGTTCTAATCACGAGACTTATGAAATAAATGATATATTCTTGATGTAGCGCTAACCGTTATGGGGAACTTATATGATTCGAGATGAAGCGCATTGCAATTTGAATGCAGTAAGGCTGTTCATATTTTCCACCTGAAAATATCTATCCTTGCCTATATTAGATAACCGACACTGACGTCAGCATAGCTTTCAAGCTAAACAAAGTACAAATTTAAATTAGGCATTCAATTACCTGGTTCAAAATATCGGTCATTTCAACCCCGTTCCATGACAACATGTACTCAGTGTCCAAACCGCACAGGAAGTCCTGCGATGTTTAGTTAAAGATCAGTAATCTTATTCGTGTATGCAAATAATAATTTATGAGGCCATGCGTACCCATCGGTCTGTTGTGGTATGTTCTCATAGCGTTTTTTGGTCCATTCGGCAAAATTGATGTTCTTAGCTGGTGATATCAACCCTTTCTTGACAGCTTCGTCAATGCAGAACTGAATCGAGTCCACCTAGGGTACGATGAGTTATACATAGGGTTACGGTACTTTGGGAGCTCATGTTCCATGCGGATCAAAAGAGACAGCAAGAGAACACTTACAAGAGAATCTTCCTTGGTCTTGTCACAATGATAATTCATGGAGTTCAGAGTCTGAATTTCTTTTTTGTAAAAATTAAACATCATTAGCATCCAATGGTTTTGGTGTACATTCAGTGGGACATGCACCTGCAGTAAAATTTGGGTTGGATTGAGAACCGAAATTTGTCGTGTACAGTGTGTACGTAAACTATGTAAGTGTGGAAAACGTGTACCTTTCGGCGCCCTACAAATTTTCCTGCTACACGAGCTAACCATGAGGCTACACGTCCAACAGGAACCACCCCCTTCATTTGTAACTGCTTTTCAGTTTCTTGAGGGGATATGATTGAGGTAGTATCATTCTCAATTTGGCTAATGCGAGCATATGCCATAATAACCTGCCAAATTTTCAATCATACAATAATAAGACAGTTGTTGCAGTAATGATGTAGAATAGAGTATAATGGGCTTACATCACCATAAATGTATTTGTCATCCAAATTTCGCTTCAGATTTTCTGCTGTGAGGGTAATGTCTCCGATTCTAGCTATTTCAACAGGGTCGTATGTTCCACGAATGTAAACGGCTTTCTCTATGTCCTCATCTGTGAACTTGTAATCATTACCAAAGACAGGCTTCATCGGAGTTAATTGTGGTTCCTCATTGTTTTCTGTCACATGTCTTGCACTTGGTGTACTCGAAGTCCCTGTCGTGAATTAGCTAGCCCTAGGAGTTCTTGTCAGGGATGAATTGCACACATTGACTTGATCCTACAATGAACAAAGGTAGTTCATCATTAGTTTGTTACTTTTAGATATTAACGTGTTGGGCCATATTGATCACATGCACGCCTCCTTTCGGTGACACCGATTGCCGGTTGCTTGTAAATTCGTATTTTAATTCCTGTAACAATGCAAACAATAATGAACATGAAGGAACATATTCATAAAAAATACAAAATGCATAGTATGACATACATGTAGTTCCCTCCTTAAGTCTTTAATTTCATCCTCGGCCTTCGACAACCTAGGATTAGTGCCAGTTTTAGTCTTCATGTCGATCAAGTCTTCACCTAGAGTCTGGTATTTGACATCAAATATGTGCTCAATTTCCATTAACTTCCTGCCTACCTTCTTTTCATGATCAGCAATGTGTGCATTCATGACTTCAACTACCATTTCAATCTGTGTAAACAAAATAAAACCCCATTGATAACAATAGCTAAATGAATGAGGTTCCATGACACCTATTTGTGATATTGCAAAAACAAATAGTCTTTGGAGTACGTACTTGCTGGCTACTAAATTGCTGTCCTTGTGATGGTGCTCGATACGAATCATGTTGATGCACATGTTCATCTTTTTTTCTTGGAAAATTATTAGAATTCTCGGACGGTCGTTCAGGAGCACAAATTTCCATGACAACCTATTTTTATAAAATATAATGAACCATTAGTACCAAATAAAAAATCGGATATAGAAAGTTCAATTATAGATAGGTACCAGCCCGTTATGAAGACCTCCTTTCTCGTAGGCATCGCTTCTTAAAGTAGCCATCATTTCGTCCCATCGTGCAATCAATGGAGGGGGTCTAGAAGCATACATTAATCGGCCACTACGCACGTGCTCCCAGTACCAATACTACACAATAAATTAGTTCATCACCATACAGATATGCAACAGAACAATAATTGAAGGACATTAAGTAGTGATCTAGCACTAACCTGGAGCAGAATTTGATTTCCTTGTAGATTTACATGATCTCGATTTCTAAACTTGTGAATGAACTTGAAGAAGTGATTAAGTGTGAAACATCCCCAGTTAAATTTTCGAAGGTTTTCAAGATCTGTAACAAGGTTGAGAAATTTCGAGTCCACATAATGTTGTGCTGTTGGTGCTAGAACAGTACCAATTGCGTACAAAATGAACCGTCTCAGGAAATCGCCGTTTGGGGCTTTGGAAGCTCGGATCACCGTTTCAAGGTCAGAAATCAAAATTTGCCCATTGTTTGCATAGGCAGTAAACAATTCTGTGTCGGTTTGCATTTCCAGATGTGGCTCTATATCCTCCCCTTCTATCGGAATGCCAAATATACCTTCCACGTCCTCTTTTGTTATCGGAATTGGTGTTTTACCCATGGTAATGGATTGCGTGTCCATATCTATGCTCTTGGCTAGTCTAACCAACATTATGCGCCGTAGAGTCACTTCATGCATCTAGGTTAGACCGCCAAGACTGGTTTCTGATATGATGTACTTTTTGTGGTCTTGTGACAACAGTTTCATGGTTTTTCCGAACCTTGTCTGTGAGCATACTAACTTCATATAACCATGCTTTTCGGCGAGTTCCTGTTACATGCCATTAAATTATACTGAGTACACATGAATTATGTGTACGAAACGATTGTACATAAACAGTCAATTACTTACCATGTCGGTAATTTCGGAGATGGGCTTTTCTCCATTATGAAGGTTCGTATCTGAAACTGACATTGCTGGCTCGTATGCAATGATAAAATCCGACTCAATTAATCTGAACAAAATTGGAAAATGTATAACAAAATTAGCAGAGAATTAATTTTCACAAAATTAACTGGGTCATTTAAGATATGATCCACTTACGGGTTTAAGCACATAACCTATTTGGGTGCAAAACCTTTGAGGGTTCAACTACTAAAGGAGCGGCGGACAACGATTATAAAGAGTTACGATCAGGTAATACCTTATCTTAGAGACGGTGCCACCGAGTAGATGGCGGCGATTAGTGCGTCGGAAACTATAAGTGCCGGTATAGCGCGGTCGACGGCGCAAAGGAAAAACGGCGCGTTCACGCGAGCAGGAGGCGGCGAGAAGAACACTGACGTCCGAGCCCTCAGATCACGTTGGCGGTGGGCGGCGAGTGGTGGCCGCCGACTCCTGTATTCCGTGGGCGACCGGCGTCTCCGATCTGATCTTGCAGCGGTCGTGGGAGGTGCGGACGACCCGGGTGGTTAGAATGTGGAGCTGTAATCGCGGGATTTAGGGAGGGGTGGGCCGCGTGAGTTATGTGAGATTTGTATAAATGATATAAAGAAATAAGAAAATCTTGTCAACTCGTTCAGGGGTTTAGGGTTTTAGGGTTTAGGGGTTTAGGGTTATTAGGGTTTAGGGGTTTAGGGGTTTAGTGTTTAGGGTTTAGTGGGGGGGGGTTAGGGTTATCAGGGTTCAAGGTTTAGGGTTTAGTGGGGTGGGGTGGGTTAGGGTTATCAGGGTTTAGGGTTGAGTGTTGACATGCAGGCCCGGAAATGCGCGTGTCAGAGATCGTACTTGCATGTATATGTACTAATGATCCCAAACTTTCTTAATGGCATCCCATGACCACATAGAGAATGCATGCATAATGGTTTCCATGTGGGGCATAATTTTGAATGTTTTTACGGTTTAGTGGGGGGGGGTTAGGGTTATCAGGGTTTAGGGTTTAAGGGTTTTAGGGTTGACAGAACTATGTTTGTCTTACGGTGGACGTAGCACACACACCGGACATTGGTGGAGCGTTGGTCTACAATGGATTCCCTGCAGTAGCATCGATTCGGTCCGTTGAATGGCTCGGCCGACAAACTTCGTGCCACATAGAGCATGCATCCATCCACTGGACTGGATCAATGTTGGGTTGGTTTCATACAGGTGACGAACCCAGCTAGTGCTTTCGGGGTGTTGACATGCTAGGCCAGAAATGCGCGTGTCAGAGATCGTACTCGCGTGTATAATCCCAAACTTTTTTCATGGCATCCCATGACCCCATAGAGAATGCATGCATAATGCTTTCCATGTGGGGCAAAATTTTGAATGTTTTTACGGTTTAGTGGGGGGGGGGGTTTAGGGTTATCAGGGTTTAAGGGTTTTAGGGTTGATGGAGCTATGTTTGTCTCACGGTGGACGTAGCACACACACCGGACATTGATGGAGCGTTGGTCTACAATGGATTCCCTACGGTAGCATCGATCCGGTCCGTTGACTGGCTCGGCTGACAAACTTCGTGCCACATAGAGCATGCATCCATCCACTGGACCGGATCGATGTTGGGTTGGTTTCATACATGTGAGGAACCCAGCTAGTGCTTTCGGGGTGTTGACATGCTAGGCCGGAAATGCGCGTGTCAGAGATCGTACTTGCGTGTATAGTCCCAAACTTTCTTCATGGCATCCCATGACCCCATAGAGAATGCATGCATAATGGTTTCCATGTGGGGCAACATTTTGAATGTTTTTACGGTTTAGTGGGGGGGGGTTAGGGTTATCAGGGTTTAGGGTTTAAGGGTGTTAGGGTTGACGGAACTATGTTTGTCTTACGGTGGACGTAGCACACACACACCGGGCATTGGTGGAGCGTTGGTCTACAATGGATTCCCTCCAGTAGCATCGATCCGGTCCGTTGAATGGCTCGGCCGACAAACTTCGTGCCACATAGAGCATGCATCCATCCACTTGACTGGATCAATGTTGGGTTGGTTTCATACAGGTGACGAACCCAGCTAGTGCTTTCGGGGTGTTGACATGCTAGCCCGGAAATGTGCGTGTCAGAGATCGTATTTGCGTGTATAATCCCAAACTTTTTTCATGGCATCCCATGACCCCATAGAGAATGCATGCATAATGCTTTCCATCCGGGGCAAAATTTTGAATGTTTTTACGGTTTAGTGGGGGGGGGGGGTTTAGGGTTATCAGGGTTTAAGGGTTTTAGGGTTGACAGAGCTATGTTTGTCTTATGGTGGACGTAGCACACACACCGGACATTGATGGAGCGTTGGTCTACAATGGATTCCCTCCGGTAGCATCGATCCGGTCTGTTGACTGGCTCGGCTGACAAACTTCGTGCCACATAGAGCATGCATCCATCCACTGGACCGGATCGATGTTGGGTTGGTTTCATACATGTGAGGAACCCAGCTAGTGCTTTCGGGGTGTTGACATGCTAGGCCGGAAATGCGCGTGTCAGAGATCGTACTTGCGTGTATAATCCTAAACTTTCTTCATGGCATCCCATGACCCCATAGAGAATGCATGCATAATGGTTTCCATGTGGGGCAACATTTTGAATGTTTTTACGGTTTAGTGGGGGGGGGGGGTTAGGGTTATCACTGTTTAGGCTTTTAGGGTTGACGGAACTATGTTTGTCTTATAGTGGACCTATCACACACACCGGACATAGGTCGAGCGTTGGACTACAATGGAATCCCTCCGGTAGCATCGATCTGGTCCGTCGACTGGCTCGGCCGACATACTTCGTGCCACATAGAGCATGCATCCATCCACTGAACCAGATTGATGTTGGGTTGGTTTACATGTACATGTACAGGGACCGGAAATGCGCGTGTGAGAGATCGTACTTGTGTGTACATGTACTAATGATCCATAACTTTCTTCATGGCATCCCATGACCCCATAGAGAATTCATGCATAATGGTTTCCACGTGGGGCAAAATTTTGAATGTTTTTACGGTTTCGTGTGTGTGTGTGGGGGGGGGGGGGGTTAGGGTTATTAGGGTTTAGGGTTCAGGGTTTTTTGGGTTTAGGGTTTAGGGTTGGTTTACAATGGATTCCATCCGGTACCATCGATCCGTTCCATCCACTGGCTGGGCCGACAACCTTCGTGCCACATTGTTCACATTGTCCAATTAACACTTTGTATATAGTTTTTGGGTAAAAAATGAACGAAATAATGCAACTAATCTGAACGTAACGTTTGGCACGTATCAAACCAAGTAGCCACTATTCCTAGAAAACCCAGTTAGCCACTAATTGTGCCAAACATATCTCGTAATTACCAATGAAAATGGGTTGACAATTATTTCTGGAAATTCTTGGAATGAATTTATTGCTCTTCCTTTTTTAGAGAAGAATAAGTTACAAATTTGCTAACATAACAAATTTGTTGTTCAAACAGAAACTGCCTCATCGTGTTGTGCCCCAAGACATGGCAGAATATGGTGCCATAACCATTGTTTTTCATCCTAACTCTTGATGATGCTGCTGTACCTGGGAAATCAAGGGATTTATCTGTTTGTTTCCCATGTTCCACATGTGCCTCTGGAGTTGTTACATCACAGCGTAGCAATATAATTTGCGTTCTTTATAAATCCTTGATGTAATGTGCTACTTTACAAATCATCATTATCATACTATTTGTGTTAGATCGAATATATTGATGTTCGTGGTACTATGTTATGTTCGGGCTACTATGTTATGTTCGAGCTATTTCCTCTTTGCTAAATTTTATTTTGGAAACAAGAAATCAGTTTTCAATTTTATTTGTCCTTCCCAATAGATTACAAATGAGCTTTTCCTTGGTCTGGTCATACAAGGCATTAAGCACAAATGACATTGCTTATACAGAAGCTGACTGAAATAATTTTTTAACAACTTCTAATGAGTGATGATCAACAAGTAAAAAATCCCACAACAATTATTGAAAAATAAAATCCCGCGGCCATCAGATTTGCGTGCTTATTCAGATAGATCAACTGCCTTAAGTTATTGTTCATCTTCTTCAATTCCACCTTGAGTTCCACATCCGCCACCATCAGAGGAACATTGGCATAGCCCTTATTATCCACCGCCGATGGCAGATCTGCCTCTAGGGTTGCCCCGTGCCTCAAATGAATGGGCAAATCAATTAAGCCATCCATTTGAAGCCTCTCAACGTATTCATCCAGCCACTCAAAATGCTTGCATGTTTTCAGCTTCTGAAATAGGGAAGGGAAACCCTAAATCCCAATTCCGAGGAAATAAATATAAATCTGGGGTCAGATTTCATAGCAAAAAGACACAACAGAACATAGATTTAACCTTCCCCGCTTCTGGTTTGCTCTTGCATTTCACAAATTCCCGCCCATGGTTTCCATTCTTCTTCGATATGGTTGTCAAACGCTTCAGTGGCGCGATGCGTGGGCAGTTGGGGCATCTGGTCATCGGCAGTGAACCATACCGTGGCCATGATGACGGAGAGGCCGAACTGGAAATGGACATCTCTCGTCTCTCACCGTCCGCCGGCGATGGCAGGCTTTGTTGCCGGAGAAGAATAACAATTTGATGGGGCAAGGGAAAGGGAGGCAATGGTGGGCAGCGGCTTGGCACGGGCACGGCGATGGCTCGGGCTTCTGTGATATGTGGTTGGACCCACAGTCAGTGCACATGTTTTGGAAGCCCTGAAAAGATCACGCTTGTTAAAAAAACTTGCATCGAAGCGCATTACTTCAAAATAACTAATTAACCCTACAATCACGGATATATACCTTCCCATTATACAGCATATCTACCCTATCCTAACCACCCCCATCTACCTTGTTTCTCCTCACATAGCCATCGTCGGGATCACGGATAATGATAGTGCAACTTATTTGTGGCACTGCCGTTTAGGTCATATCGATGTAAAGCGCATGAAGAAACTCCATACTGATGGACTTTTGGAACCACTTGATTATGAATCACTTGGTACTTGCGAACCGTGCCTCATGGATAAGATGACTAAAACGCCGTTCTCCGGTACTATGGAGAGAGCAACGGATTTGTTGGAAATCATACATACAGATGTATGTGGTCCAATGAATATTGAGGCTCGTGGCGGATATCATTATTTTCTCACCTTCACAGATGATTTAAGCAGATATGGGTATATCTACTTAATGAAACATAAGTATGAAACATTTGAAAAGTTTAAAGAATTTCAGAGTGAAGTTGAAAATCATCGTAACAAGAAAATAAAGTTTCTACGATCTGATCGTGGAGGAGAATATTTGAGTTACGAGTTTGGTCTACATTTGAAACAATGCAGAATAGTTTCGCAACTCACGCCACCCGGAACACCATAGCGTAATGGTGTGTCCGAACATCTTAATCGTACTTTATTAGATATGGTGCGATCTATGATGTCTCTTACTGATTTACCGTTATCATTTTGGGGTTATGCTTTAGAGATGGCTGCATTCACGTTAAATAGGACACCATCGAAATCCGTTGAGACGAAGCCTTATGAAGTGTGGTTTGGCAAGAAACCAAAGTTGTCATTTCTGAAAGTTTGGGGCTGCGATGCTTATGTGAAAAAGCTTCAACCTGATAAGCTCGAACCCAAATCTGAGAAATGTGTCTGCATAGGATACCGAAAGGAGACTATTGGGTACACCTTCTATCACAGATCCGAAGGCAAGACTTTTGTTGCTAAATTCGGAGTTTTTCTAGAGAAGGAGTTTCTCCCGAAAGAAGTGAGTGGGAGAAAAGTAGAACTTGATGAGGTAACTATACCTGCTCCCTTATTGGAAAGTAGTACATCATAGAAACCGGTTTCTGTGACACCTACACCAATTAGTGAGGAAGCTAATGATAATGATCATGAAACTTCAGATCAAGTTACTACCGAACCTCGTAGATCAACCAAAGTAAGATCCGCACCAGAGTGGTACGGTAATCCTGTTCTGGAAGTCATGCTACTAGATCATGATGAACCTACGAACTATGAAGAAGCGATGGTGAGCCCAGATTCCGCAAAATGGCTAGAAGCCATGAAATCTGAGATGGGATCCATGTATGAGAACAAAGTGTGGACTTTGGTTGACTTGCCCGTTGATCGGCAAGCAATTGAGAATAAATGGATCTTCAAGAAGAAGACTGACGCTGACGGTAATGTTACTGTCTAGAAAGCTCGACTTGTTGCAAAAGGTTTTTGACAAGTTCAAGGGATTGACTACGATGAGACCTTCTCACCCGTAGCGATGCTTAAGTCTGTCTGAATCATGTTAGCAATTGCCGCATTTTATGATTATGAAATTTGGAAAATGGATGTCAAAACTGCATTCCTGAATGGATTTCTGGAAGAAGAGTTGTATATGATGCAACCAGAAGGTTTTGTCGATCCAAAGGGAGCTAACAAAGTGTGCAAGCTCCAGCGATCCATTTATGGACTGTTGCAAGCCTCTCGGAGTTGGAATAAACGCTTTGATAGTGTGATCAAAGCATTTGGTTTTGTACAGACTTTTGGAGAAGCCTGTATTTACAAGAAAGTGAGTGGGAGCTCTGTAGCATTTCTGATATTATATGTGGATGACATATTATTGATTGGAAATAATATAGAATTTCTGGATAGCATAAAGGGATACTTGAATAAGAGTTTTTCAATGAAAGACCTCGGTGAAGCTGCTTACATATTGAGCATTAAGATCTATAGAGATAGATCAAGACGCTTAGTTGGACTTTCACAAAGCACATACCTTGACAAGGTTTTGAAGAAGTTCAAAATGGATCAAGCAAAGAAAGGGTTCTTGCCTGTGTTACAAGGTGTGAAGTTGAGTAAGACTCAATGTCCGACCACCATAGAAGATAGAGAGAAAAATGAAAGATGTTCCCTATGCTTCAGCCATAGGCTCTATCATGTATGCAATGCTGTGTACCAGACCTGATGTGTGTCTTGCTATAAGTCTAGCAGGGAGGTACCGAAGTAATCCAAGAGTGGATCACTGGACAGCGGTCAAGAACATCCTGAAATACCTGAAAAGGACTAAGGATATATTTCTTGTATATGGAGGTGACAAAGAGCTCATCGTAAATGGTTACGTTGATGCAAGCTTTGACACTGATCCGGACGATTCTAAATCGCAAACCGGATACGTATTTTTACTAAACGGAGGAGATGTCAGTTGGTGCATTTCAAAACAAAGCATCGGGGCGGGATCTATATGTGAAGCAGAATACATAGCTGCTTCAGAAGCAGCAAATGAAGGAGTCTGGATGAAGGAGTTCATATCCGATCTAGGTGTCATACCTAGTGCATTGGGTCCAATGAAAATCTTTTGTGACAATACTGGTGCAATTGCCTTGGCAAAGGAATCTAGATTTCACAAGAGAACCAAGCACATCAAGAGACGCTTCAATTCCATTTGGGATTTAGTCCAACTGGGAGACATAGAAATTTGCAAGATACATAGGGATCTGAATGTTGCAGACCCGCTGACTAAGCCTCTTCCACGAGCAAAACATGATCAGCACCAAGGCTACATGGGTGTTAGAATCATTACTGTGTAATCTAGATTATTGACTCTAGTGCAAGTGGGAGACTGAAGGAAATATGCCCTAGAGGCAATAATAAAGTTATTATTTATTTCCATATATCATGATAACTGTTTATTATTCATGCTAGAATTGTATTAACCGGAAACATAATACATGTGTGAATACATAGACAAACATAGTGTCACTAGTATGCCTCTACTTGACTAGCTCGTTGATCGAATATGGTTAAGTTTCCTAACCATAGACATGAGTTGTCATTTGATTAACGGGATCACATCATTAGGAGAATGATGTGATTGACTTGACCCATTTCGTTAGCTTAGCACTTGATCATTTAGTTTGTTGCTAGTGCTTTCTTCATTACTTATACATGTTCCTCTACCGGAGAAACACTTTGTGTGCTACCAAACGTCACAACGTAACTGGGTGATTATAAAGGTGCTCTACAGGTGTCTCCGAAGGTACTTGTTGGGTTGGCGTATTTCGACATTAGGATTTGTCACTCCGATTGTCGGAGAGGTATCTTTGGGCCCTCTCGGTAATGCACATCACATAAGCCTTGCAAGCATTGCAACTAATAAGTTAGCTGCGGGATGATGTATTACGGAATGAGTAAAGAGACTTGCCGATAACGATATTGAATTAGGTATTGAGATACCGACGATCAAATCTCGGGCAAGTAACATACCGATGACAAAGGAAACAACATATGTTGTTATGCGGTCTGACCGATAAAAGATCTTCGTAGAATATGTAGGAGCCAATATGACCATCCAGGTTCCGCTATTGGTTATTGACCGGAGACGTGTCTCGGTCATGTCTACATTGTTCTCGAACCCATAGGGTCCGCACGCTTAATGTTACGATGAAAGTTTCATTATGAGTTTATATATTTTGATGTACCAAAGGTTGTTCGGAGTCCCGGATATGATGACGGACATGACGAGGAGTCTCGAAATGGTCAAGACATAAAGATCAATATATTGGACGGCTATATTCGGACACCGGAAGTGTTTCAGGTGATTTCGGAGAAAACCGGAGAGCCGGAAGGGTTACCGGAACCCCCCGGGGAAGTATTGGGCCTTAGTGGGCCTGAGGGGAGAGAGAGGGCAGCAGCCCAGGAGGTGGCGCGCCCCCTCCCATGTGGAGTCCGAATTGGACTAGGGGAGCGGGGGGGGGGGCCTCTTTCCCTCTCCCTCCCCCTCTCTTTCCTTCCCCCTTCTCTCTTCCTAGTTGGACTAGGAAAGGGGAGTCCTACTCCTACTAGGAGGAGGACTCCCCCCTCCTTGGCGCGCCCCAAGGGCCGGCCGGCCTCTCCCCCTTGCTCCTTTATATACAGGGGCATGGGGGCACCTCTAGACACACAAGTTGATCTTCGTGATCGTTCTCTTAGCCGTGTGCGGTGCCCCCCTCCACCATAATCCTCGATAATATTGTAGCGGTGCTTAGGCGAAGCCCTGCGACGGTAGAACATCAAGATCGTCACCACGCCATCGTGCTGACAGATCTCTTCCCCGACACTTTGCTGTATCGGAGTCCGGGGATCGTCATCGAGCTGAACGTGTGCTAGAACTCAGAGGTGCCGTAGTTTCGGTGCTTGATCGGTCGGGCCGTGAAGACATACGACTACATCAACCGCGTTGTGCTAATGCTTCGCTTCCGGTCTACGAGGGTACGTAGACAACACTCTCCCCTCTCGTTACTATGCATCACCATGATCTTGCGTGTGCGTGGGAATTTTTTTGAAATTACTATGTTCCCCAACATAGGTAGGTATGGTGGACTCATATGGAATAACTTTGGGGTTTATGGAGTTGGATGCACAAGCAGTATTCCCGCTTAGTATAGGTGAGGGCTAGAAAAAGACTGGGAAGCGACCAGCTAGAGAGCGACAATAGTCATGAACATGCATTAAAATTAAGCAACACCGAATGCAAGCATGAGTAGGATATAATGCACCATGAACATAAATATCGTAGAGGCTATGTTGATTTTGTTTCAAGTACATGCGTGAACATGTGCAAAGTCAAGCCACTCGAATCGTTCAAAACAGGATACCACCCTATCATACCACATCACAACCATTTTAATAGCATGTTGGCACGCAAGGTAAACCATTATAAACTCCTAGCTAATTAAGCATGGCATAAGCAACTATAATCTCTAATTGCCATTGCAAACATGTTTATTCATAATTGGCTGAATCAGGAATGATGAACTAATCATATTTACAAAAAAAAGAGAGGTTGAGTTCATACCAGCTTTTCTCATCTCAATAAGTTCATCATATAATCATCATTATTGCCTTTCACTTGCATGACCGAATAGTGTGGATAATAATAATAGTGCACGTGCATTGGACTAAGCTGGAATCTGCAAGCATTCAATTTAAGAGAGAAGACAAGGTAATGGGCTCTTTGTTAGATCAACAATAATGCATATGAGAGCCACTCAACATTTTAATCATGGTCTTCTCCTCTCAACCCTCAAAGAACAAGAAATAAATAAAACTATTTACACGGGAAAGCTCCCAACAAGCAAAAGAAGAACGAGAAATCTTTTTGGGTTTTCTTTTTAATTACTAGTACAAGCATGGAAAGTAAACTAGCTGAAAACTACAACTATTTTTTTATTAAGGTTTATCAAACACACAAGAAGAAAGCATAAAAAGGGAAATAAACTAACATGGATGATATAGTGAAAAAGTAAGAGCACTGACAACTAGCATGAGTGTGTGAATATAAATCTAATGTTGGTGAGAAATACGTACTCCCTCAAGCTTAGGCTTTTGGCCTAAGTTGGTCTATGGCCACGGCCGGCCTGGCGGATATCCAAAGTTGTAGTTCGGGTCGTACTGAGAAGGACCCCCCTGGTGCCACTAGTTGGCGATCTCTTCCGGATTCCACTGATAAACAGACTGCCGGTGAGGATCAAATTGTGGTTCCGGCTCTGGCTCTATAGCCGGTGTGGGGTTTCGGTGGGCGTGAATGGCCTCCGGTGGAACAAGGTACTTGCCTGCAGATAAGTCAAACAAGGAAGGAGCAGGCAAAGTAATAGTCTGAGGGTGATTTTTATCAAATATCAGCTTGTACATAAGCATTTTTCCTTATTCTTAACGATAAAATCATGTGCTAATATACTCTTATAGTCTAGAAAAACAGGGGGCAACAACTTCTCTTCTTTCTCATAATGCCTAATAGGTACGTTAAAGTGTGCAACGAGGCACGAGGCAAAGATACCTCCCAAGATGGGGCCCTTAGTACGGTTAAGATTTAACCGCTTTGCAACAAGAGCGCCCATACTAAATGTATCATCACAGAACAAAGCATGGCACAAAATAACAATATCAGGGGCACTAAGGTTGCCATAGTTTCCGCGACCAATTAAGCATCTACTAGCAAATATTGCAAAGTAACATAAAACAGGAAAATGTATGCTAGTGATTCTTGCATCGGAAACTTTCCTTGTTTCCCCTACAGCAATTGTATCAATAAACCCTTCCACATCGTCACGATGTGGTTCCTCTACACTGCCCTTAAAAGGGATCAAACAAATCCGACAAAAATCACGAAGTGACATCTCCTTATGCTCATCATATAAATAAAATTCCACCGTAGGTGGTGAGCTCCTAGCATGGAAATGGAAGTTTTGCACAAAGATATTGGTGAGTAAGAGATATTGTTCGCGTTGGTCGTGGAGGAAGGTGGTGATTCCTGCATTCACAGCCAATTCATAGAAATCATCATAAATCCGGGCTGCTCTCAAGAAATCATCACAAGGCCATTCACACGACCGAACTTCCGTGGTGCGAGGGAGATTATATTTGGGCCTCTTATCCTCCTCACTTTGCTTATCCTTCGAGGTTCGGCTCGATGAGCCCCTCAAAAATCTCTTCATCTTTTTCTGAAAATTTCTGAAATTTTTAGTAACTTCAAATAAAACTGAACCGAACTCAACAAAATTGATAGCAACTACTCCTACAAGTGCCTAGAGGATATATCATGCATTAAAACTACTTTTGACCATATAAATTTGACATGCAAGCTCAAGAATATGGTCACCTAAGCAGCAAAAATTTGCAATGAATAAAGCAATAGAACAAAAACTAATTGGACCATTGGAGGAGTCACATACCAAAGAACAATCCCCCAAAGCAGTTTTGTGAATGGAGCTTTGAGCTAGGAGATCAAAAATGGCAGCAAGATGAGCTAGAACTCGTGCTTGAGCTGGATGGTGATTTTTTAGGAGGAAGAAGGAGTGTGTGGTGGCTGAAATAAGTGGAGGGGAGCCACCATGGGCCCACGAGGCAGGGGGCGCGCCCTGGACCCTCGTGGCCAGGTGCTTGCTCCCCCTGATGAGTTCTCAGTGCCAGATATTCTCAAATATTCTAGAAAAAATCATATTTAAATTTCAGGGCATTTGGAGAACTTTTATTTTCGGGGTATTTTTTATGCATGGATAAATCAGAAAACAGACAGAAAATACTATTTTTGCTTTATTTAATATAAATAACAGAAAGTAAAAAGAGGGTGCAAAGAGTTGTGTTTGTTAACTTCATCCATCTGATGCTCATCAAAAGGAATCCACTAACAAGGTTGATCAAGTCTTGTTAACAAACTCATTCTGAATAACATGGAACCGGAGAAAATCCGAATAACACTATGTTACCTCAACAGGGATGTGCATGTCCCCAACAATAAGAATATCATATTTCTTCTTGACAGTAGGAAGAGGAAATTCAAAACTGCCAATAGTAATAGTTGGAATTTTTCCAATAGATGTGGACTTGAGGTTGTTTCCTCGGAAAGTGTACCGTATGCTCATTACCATTAATATAAAAAGTGACATTGCCTTTGGTGCAATCAATAACAGCCCCTGCAGTATTCAAAAATGGTCTTCCAAGAATAATAGACATACTACCGTCCTCGGGAATATCAAGAATAACAAAGTCCGTTAAGTTAGTAACGTTTGCAACCATAATAGGCACATCCTCACAAATACCAATAGGTATAGTAATTGATTTATCTGCCATTTGCAGAGATATTTCACTAGGTGTCAACTTATTCAAATCAAGTCTACGATATAAAGAGAGAGGCATAACACTAACACCGGCTCCAAGATCACATAAAGCAGTTTTGACATAGTTTCTTTTAATGGAGCATGGTATAGTTGGTACTCCTGGATCTCCAAGTCTCTTTGGTATTCCACCCTTAAAAGTATAATTAGCAAGCATGGGGGAAATTTCAGCTTCCGGTATCTTTCTCTTATTAGTAACAATTTCCTTCATATATTTAGCATAAGGATTCATTTTAAGCATATCAGTCAAACGCATACACAAAAAGATAGGTCTAATCATTTCAGCAAAGCGCTCAAAATCCTCATCATCCTTTTTCTTGGATGGTTTAGGAGGAAAAGGCATGGGTTTCTAAACCCATGGTTCTCTTTCTTTACCGTGCTTCCTAGCAACAAAGTCTCTCTTATCATAACGTTGATTCTTTGATTGTGTGTTATCAAGATCAACAGCAGGTTCAATTTCTACTTCATTATCATTACCAGGTTGAGCATCAACATGAACATTATCATTAACGTTATCACTAGGTTCATGTTCATTACCAGATTGTGTTTCAGCATTAGAAATAGAAATATCATTGGGATTCTCATGTGTGTCAACAACAGGTCACTAGAAGCATGCAAAGTCCTATCATTTTTCTTTCTCTTCCTTTTAGAAGGACTAGGTGCATCTACATTAGTTCTCTGGGAATCTTGCTCAATTCTATTAGGATGGCCCTCAGGATACAAAGGTTCCTGAGTCATTTTACCACCTCTAGTCATAACTCTAACAGTGTTATCATTTTTCTTACTATTTAATTCATTGAGCAAATCATTCTGACCTTTAAGTACTTGTTCTACTTGAGTGGTAACCATAGAAGCATGTTTACTAATAAGTATAAGTTCACCTTTAACACTAGCCATATAATCACTCAAGGTTTCAATCATATAAGCATTATGTTTCAATTGTCTACCAACATAAGCATTGAAGTCTTCTTGTTTAACCATAAAATTATCAAACTCATCTAAGCATTGGCTAGCAAACTTAGTAGGAAGGATTTCAGCCTTATCATATATATAGAGAGAATTTACCTTTACTACCTGTGTCGGGTTATCAAGACCATGTATTTCTTCAATAGGTGGTAAATTCTTAATATCTTCAGCTTTAATACCTTTTTCTTTCATAGATTTCTTTGCCTCTTGCATATCTTCAGAACTGAGAAATAGAATACCCGTTTTCTTCGGAGTTGGCTTAGGAGTTGGTTCAGGAAGTGTCCAATTATTTTCATTAGTCAACATATTATTCAATAGAATTTCAGCTTGATCAACAGTTCTTTCCCTGAAAACACAACCAGCACAACTATTCAGGTAATCTCTGGAAGCACCGGTTAGTCCATTATAAAAGATATCAAGTATTTCATTTTTCTTGAGAGGATGGTCAGGCAAAGCATTAAGTAATTGGAGAAGCCTCCCCCAAGCTTGTGGGAGACTCTCTTCTTCAATTTGTACAAAATTATATATTTCCCTTAAAGCAGCTTGTTTCTTATGAGCAGGGAAATATTTAGCAAAGAAGTAATAAATCATATCCTGGGGACTACGCACACAACCAGGATCAAGAGAATTAAACCAAATCTTAGCATCACCCTTTATTGAGAACGGGAATAACTTAAGGATATAACAGTAGCGAGTTTTGTCATCATTAGTGAATAGGGTGGCTATATCATTTAATTTAGTAACATGTGCCACAACAGTTTCAGATTCATAGCCATAGAAAGGATCAGATTCAAGAAAAGTAATTAATTCAGGATCAATAGAGAAATCATAATCCCTATCAGTAACAAATATAGGTGAAGTAGCATATGCAGGATCATATTTCATTTTAGCATTCAGAGATTTTTCTTTAAGCTTAGCTAATAATTTCTTAAGATCACTTCTACCATTGCAGGCAAAAAAGTCTCTAGCAGTTTCTTCATCCATTACATAACCCTCAGGAACAACATGCAATTCATATCTAGGGGGAGAATCTTCATCATCACTTTCATCAATATTATCAGTTTCAATAATTTCATTCTCTATAGCCCTAGCATGTTGTTCATCAAGAAATTCACCTAGTGGCACAGTAGTATCAAGCATAGAAGTAGTTTCATCATAAGTATCATGCATAGTAGAAGTGGCATCATCAATAACATGCGACATATCAGAATTAATAGCAGAAGCAGGTTTAGGTGTCGCAAGCTTACTCAAAACAGAAGGTGAATCAAGTGTAGAGCTAGATGGCAGTTCCTTACCTACCCTCGTAGTTGAGGGAAAAATCTTGGTTCTTTGATCTTTCAAGTTCTTCATAATGATAAGCAGATATAAATCCCAAGTGACTCAAAGAATAGAGCTATGCTCCCCGACAACAGCGCCAAAAAATAGTCTTGATAACCCACAAGTATAGGGGATCGCAATCATTTTCGAGGGTAGAGTATTCAACCCAAATTTTTAGATTCGACACAAGGGGAGCCAAAGAATATTCTCAAGTATTAGCATTTGAGTTGTGAATTAAACCACACCTGGAAACTTAATATCTGCAGCAAAATATTTAGTAGCAAAGTAATATGATAGTACTAGTAAGGGTAGTAAAAGTAATATTTTTGGTGTTTTATAGTGATGGTAACAATAGCAACGGAAAAGTAAATAAGCGAAGAACAATATATGGAAAGCTCGTAGGCAATGGATCAGTGATAGAGAATTATGCCGGATGCGATCGATCATGTAATAGTCATAACCTAGGGTGACACAGAACTAGCTCTAGTTCATCAATGTAATGTAGGCATGTATTCCGAATATAGTCATACGTGCTTATGGAAACGAACTTGCATGACATCTTTTGTCCTACCCTCCCGTGGCAGCAGGGTCCTATTGGAAACTAAGGGATATTAAGGCCTCCTTTTAATAGAGTATCGGACCAAAGCATTAACACATAGTGAATACATGAACTCCTCGAATGTGATGCCCCTGACTCAATCGTACACTAATCATACACGCAAACGTGTACGATCAAGATCAGGGACTCACGGGAAGATATCACAACACAACTCTACAAATAAAATAAGTCATAAAAGCATCATATTACAAGCCAGGGGCCTCGAGGGCTCGAATACAAGAGCTCGATCATAGACGGGTCAGCAGAAGCAACAATATCTGAGTAAAGACATAAGTTAAACAAGTTTACCTTAAAAAGGCTAGCACAAACTGGGATACAAATCGAAAGAGGCGCAGGCCTCCTGCCTGGGATCCTCCTAAACTACTCCTGGTCGTCGTCAGCGGCCTGCACGTAGTAGTAGGCACCTCCAGAGAAGTAGGAGTCATCGTCAAAGGTGGCATCTTGCTCCTGGACTCCAACATCTGGTTGCAGCAATCGAGTATAGGAAGGGGGAAAAGGGGGAGAAAAGCAACCGTGAGTACTCATCCAAAGTACTCGCAAGCACGGAGCTACACTACATATGCATGCATTGGTATCAAATGGAAAAGGGATACCATATGTGGACTGAACTACAGAATGCCGGAATAAGAGGGGGGATAGCTAGTCCTATCGAAGACTACGCTTCTAGTAACCTCCATCTTGCAGCAGAAGAAGAGAGTAGATGGTAAGTTCACCGAGTAGCATCGCATAGCATAATCCTAACCGATGATCCTCCCCTCGTCGCCATGTGAGAGAGCGATCACCGGTTGTATCTAGCACTTGGAAGGGTGTGTTTTATTAAGTAACCGGTTCTAGTTGTCATAAGGTCAATGTACAACTACGGGTCGTTCTTTTACCGAGGGACACGACTATTCGAATAGACCAACTTCCCTCCAGGGGTGCACCACATTTCCCAACACGCTCGATCCCCTTTGTCCAGACATACTTTTCTGGGTCATGCCCGGCCTCAAAAGATCAACACGTCGCAGCCCTACCTAGGCACAACAGAGAGGTCAGCACGCCGGTTTAAATCCTATGGCACAGCGTCCACTACTAGGAAAAGGCCTACTAATGGCGCACCTAATTTGGCCATTAATGGCGCATTAGTGGTGCGCCATTAGTAGCACACCATTAGTATATTTTACTAATGGCGCACCACTGATGCGCCATTAGTATCTGGTATACTAATGGCGCATCCAGGATGCGCCATTAGTATATACAATAGTGCACCATTAGTATGCCTCCCAGGGGCCATGTATACCCAGGTGCTTTGGCATACTAATGGCGCACGATAACAGGATGCGCCATTAGTAACTTCGGCATACTAATGGCGCACTGTGATGTGATGCGCCATTAGTATGAATATTAGGTTTTTTTTATTTTTTTTATTTTCTGTTTTTTGCACAGGTTACAAAATGTATAATTGAACAAAATATAGACATCACACATCAACAACAGATTCATCGAATACAATAAAAGATTAGTCTCTGAATACAATTCATCATATTAGTCTCCGAATACAATTCATCATATTAGTCTCTGAATTGAAAAGACCGAACAAAGATAAAACATTACAAGTCTCAAGACCGCGAGTATCGAGTTTGTCGGAAGTAATACTAATCCTAACGAGTCCTACTAATCATCATCATACAACTTCTACTCGTTATTCATAACAAGTCATACGATCATCATCTTGATAGTCTTCGAACCAACCCTACTTAATTATTCATCAGCACATGATCATCAGTATTAGGCAGGACCTAAATACCCTATTTAAGCTAAAATAGCATAAAACAATATAGACCCTGACTCTCCATTATGGAGAATGGAGAACATCCGGTCTCCAATTCTTGCGCTTCGCTTCCTTTTGCTTCCAAGAAGCTCCTTACGACTGTCCATACATTTTTTTCCATCCTTTGATTTGCATGTCTCCACTTCTTTTAGAAATCTGGTATGGACAGTTGAGGTTCGTAGGATGACCTGGCTGTATGTTCAAAACATTAACACTACCTTTCAGATACATCATATGAGGCACACAATTCTCCGGGATTATCTGTTGAAAAACATAGTAATAACTTCATAGTTTGCAATGATGTACTAGTTTTAGAAGTATGCAAAAGATGCACGGATGTTGTAATAGTAAAAATCTTACCAGGGTATCTCCATGGTAGTTACCGTAGTTGAACACATGCACTAGTGGCACGTATTTACCATAATGTTGAGGAATTTGTTTGTGGATAATGTAATTTTCAATGTCAGTACAAAATCCGACCAGATGATTTTTCTCCTTGTAAGTTGTTAATTCGGAGCCATCGGTGTAGTGGGTTTTGTCTACCATCTCCCGCACATTCTTTGAACAATAAAAATAAGCTGTCAATGGAAATAAGCTGTCAACTATTTTGAAATAAACAATATAAATTAGCTAATAACTATGTTTGAGAAACTCACATAGCGGTAGAACTGGAGGCGTATCAACAAGGACCCAAATGTCCATATTGTCTTGGTTGATGTCAGGATTACCAAGATCGATGGTGATAAGCATACCCTCATCAAAACCATACATCTTGCAAAATGCTTCCCAATTTTTGCAACCAAAATGGGTTACGCTCTCAAAATTATATAGATTTACTTCAAAGTCCACATCGTGATGAGTCCTTAGGTGAATTTTCTTTGTTTCAGAAATTTCATGGTCTTCAAAATCCATCCTCTCCAAGACATAGCGTCTTGCATGGCATGGGATAAGCTATACTCGAATTGTAAAAGATGAAAATTACACGTTGAAATAGTTGAAGTAATGCTTAATTATGAAAATAACACTTGTCGTCGTTGTGTACTGTTTCGACTTCGAAGGTCTCCTCGAGCTTAATGCTGAAGCGCCGATCATCGTCCAGGTGAGGCATGTCGCACAGACCTCGATTGTCGTGGCACCAATCGCACTTCGCCGGGAGACTTTCGTCGTCCGATGATGATGACGACATATCCTGGGACAGCTCCCAGAATTGCTTGCCGCCCGAACCACCAGCCTCATCGTTGTGGGCCATGTTTCGCTCTAAATAGGAAAAAAGTTTGGTCAAAAAGTTGGTTATTGTCAAGGAACAAGATCATGGTCTCATCATTTAGGGTTTGTCGACACCGAGGCACCCTAAAAGCCTAAGCTTTCATCATTTAGGGTTTCAACACCGAGGCACCCTAAAAGCCTAAGCGTACATCATTTAGGTTCTCATCGACACCGAGGCATCCGGGGCAGCCAAGTTAAGTTTTCATCATTTAGGGTTTATCGATGCCGAGGCACCCTAGGTTGGGCCTAATCACTTGGCACTAATCACTTGGCTCTATTGCCACCTATGGTTTAATGCAGCAAGAATGGCGGGGCAGTTGATCCTACTTAACTAAGTACTAAGATACCCCGGCCCATGCATTAGTCGCAAGTACCCCATATGTCCTATTTTTAGCAAAGTCATGCTAAAATTCACGGAAAATTTCAGCATGACCTTTGCTGAAAATAGGACATATGGAGTACCCGAATTTGCCGGAACGGAAGTTAATCGACATTCCGGCAAACTCAAGGGCCTCTCGGGGTACCTGCAAAATCATCACGACATGACGGTCGGAGACAAAAGCCAGCAAACTAGCACCACAATGTGCCTCTACTTTCATATGGATGAAAAGGCCACAGACCATATGGTCCTCTGCTTTCATATGGACAAAAAATCAGCTCAACTTATGTGAGCTTCCATTCCAGATCTAATAGGTCACCCAACAAAAAATCATCAATAGTTTTAGCTGGAAAAAATCATGCACATAATCAGTTTTGCAATCATAAGTTTGAGAAATGGTGGTTGCTTCGAGAGGATTCCAAAGGCCTAGTGGCTAGCTACATCCTGGCATGCTCCCACCAAAAGTTCCAAAGCCATTGATATTTTAGATGTCAGAGTTAATATTTTAGATGTCAAAGTTGAATCTAAGCAGAGATCTAGAGATAGAGATATAAGTGAGGGGCAAAACCCCCTCATACTTCCATAAATCAAAAGAGAGAAACCATGATCGTAGCCTTGTATCTGGCTCTTTTGGTGGCCTCTGTCAACTTTGAATCTGACCAGGTTTCTCCTCTCTGGTGAATTCTTATCTATGAAAAGAAAATCAATATGGAGGAGAATAAGCTACTTCAAGCTCCCTTAAATGAAGTTGAGATTAAAAAGGTAGTTTGTGGTTCACACTCAGATGGTGCCCCTATCCATGATGGTCTCTCCTTTATGTTCTATCAGCACTTCTGAGATGTGATCAAAACTGATTTGATTGCTCTTTTTCAAGCCTTTTATTGAAAAGTAACAGTAGCTACTGATGCTACTCCAAAACGCATGCACTCCACTGCAAGTGCATAATCTTTTATTCAAGTAATAGTGTATGATGAATTTGATTATTCAGACTTAAGTTGCTTCAAGTGATGTCACTAGTTTCAGTTAACTACAGTACTACAGCAAATGGAGTACCTAATCTGATCCAGTTAAAGTCTCCAGATGGAGTACCAAATGGAGTACTACAGCTCCTGCACTTGCTACACCAAAACAGCTACTGATCAAGTACCAGAGTACTCCAGTTGATCAAGCAGCAGTAGAAAGAGTGTAAGTGTTTAAATTCAGTTGATCAAGCAGACTCGTCAAAGTACTACTACAAGTGTTTAAATTCAGTCAAGTATACTACTGCAGGTGTTTAACAAATTAAAGTGCACTGGGTCATGGCCAATTTTGGAGGCGACAAGGAGGAGGAAGGGTGGAGAGGGCGGAAGGAGGAAGGAGGAGAGGTACCTGGGCGAGCGCGGCCGGTCGCCGGAGGGGTCGGGGTCGGGGTCGGGGTTGGTGACGGGGTTGGCGGCGGCGGCGTCGAAGGGATGCCTCGGTTGGTCGTGGGGAGGCTGGCGGCCACGGCGAGGTCGCGGAGGCGTCAGCGATGGAGGAGCTGCGGTGGTGTGGGCCGTGGGGGCGCGGGGGCGCCGGCAGCGGCTAGGAACCCTAGCTGTCGCGCTTGGGAGGGAGGTTGTCGCAGGCGGGGCCGCAGGGGGAGGGGGGCGGCGAGGGCGCGGGCGCGGGCGGAGGGGGGACGGTGAGGGCGTGGGCGCGGGCGGAGGAGGGACGATGAGGGCGCGGGCGCGGGCGGAGGGGGGACGGTGAGGGAGGTGGACGGGTGCGGCGGGGGAAGCGAGCACGGCCGGGGACGGCGAGCACGGCCGGGAAAGTGGTGGGCGGTGGTGGTCAGGCGCGGGTGAGACAAGGCAGGGGAGGGATTACTAATGGCGCACCATCTGGTGGTGCGTCATTAGTAGTTTTGCAAAAAAAGGAATAAAAATATAATAAAAAAATAACATTAGTGGCGCACTTTACGACAGGTGCGCCATTACTAGTTACAACTAGTAATGGCGCACTGTGTCCGGATGCGCCATTAGTATGTTTGGACAGGCGCACTAGTTCAAAAAAAATTTGATACTAATGGCGCACCCTGGGCCAGATGCGCCATTAGTAGTTTCAACGCTAATGGCGTATCAGAAGGTGGTGTGCCATTAGTATATACTAATGGCGCACCGCTTGTCTGGTGCGCCATTAGTGTCAATCCCATCTATAGCCCTTTTTCTAGTAGTGGTCTGGGCCCATCGGCCATTGCACACCTGCATGTTGCGTACGCGGTCGGTTAGCAGACCTAGGCTCCCTTATACAGGAGCAAGTGTTCCAGTCCAACCCGGCGCGCGCCGCTCAGTCGCTGATGTCACGAAGGCTTCGGCTGATACCACGACGTCGAGTGCCCATAACTGTTCCTGCGTAGTTGGTTAGTGCATATAGGTCAATGGCCAGACTCATTTCAAATACCCAGATCTCGTTAAGTGCGTTATTTTGAAATAACCATGGACGCCGACCAGGGCCAGGACCACCTCTCTCCTAGGCGGTCTCAACCTGCCCTGTCGCTCCGTCACAAAGTAACAGTCGGGGGCCGTCGAGAACCCAGGCCCACCACTACCTGGGTGGAACCACCTGCCCCTTCAACCCCCAACATCGGGATCACTTGCGGGTACTCAACGAGCCGACCCGACTTTAGTCACAACATGTAATTTGTATGAAGTATATAATATATACTCGTGATCACCTCCCGAGTGATCACGACCCGATAGTATAGCATGGCAGACGGACAAAAATTTAGGGCCACTAATGAACTACTAGCAATCTATACTAAGCATTTAGGATAGCAGGTAAGGTATTAATAACTGTAGTAACAATGACAGGCTATGCATCAGGATAGGATTAACGGAAAGCGGTAACATGCTACCCTACTGTAATGCAAGCAGTAGAGAGAAGAGTAGGCGATATCTGGTGATCAAGGGGGGGGGCTTGCCTAGTTGCTCTGGCAAGAAAGAGGGGTCATCAATAGCGTAGTCGATCGGGGCACCAGCAGCGGCGTCAGTCTTGTAGTCTATCAAAGAGAAGAGGGGGAAGAAACAATGAATATAATGCAAACAGATGCATAGCGATGCATGACATGACAAGTAGCGGTGCTAGGGGTGCCCTAACACGGTATGAGGTGATACCGGTGAAGGGGCGAAACATCCGGGAAAATATCCCCGGTGTTTCATGTTTTCGGACAGATGAATCGGAGGGGGAAAGTTGCGTGTTCGCTATGCTAGGGATACGTGGCGGACGAACGGTCCATGTATCCGGACTCGTCTCGTCGTTCTGAGCAACTTTCATGTACAAAGTTTTTCCAACCGAGCTACGGTTTATTTTATATTGATTTTAAAATATTTAAATTAAGTTTAGCATTTATTTAATTATTATAATTCAACATTATCGAGAATAGTGCACGCTGACGTCAGCATGACGTCAACAGTCCACAGAGGTGTTGACTAGTCAACTGACGTGTGGGCCCTGTTCGTCATTGACTAGACTAACTAATCCTAATTAATTATTTTAATTAGTTGTTTAGTTTAATTTATCAAAATTAATTAGGTTAATTAATTCTTTAATTAATTAATTAATTAATTTTTATTATTTTTTAATTAATTCTTTTTTTAATCGTTCTCACGGGCGTGGGCCCCGTTGCCATTGGCCCAGAGGGGCCGATGCGGGTTAGCGGGCGCTATGGACCCCTGTGCGGGCGCTCGCCCGCAGGGAGCGGCGGGGCGAGGCCAGAGGTCAGGGCGGCTGCGATGGCCAACGGCACGGCGGCGTCGGTGGCGCAGGGGATGGAGTGCGGGGCTGGCAACGAGCAGGCCCGCGGGCGGCAGAGGAGCAGCAGTAGGGGGGTGCAGGGGCACAGCGGCGCGGTGCGGGGAGGGGTCGCGGTCGTGGTGGCGGGCGCCGGCTGTGGCAGCATGGCATGGGCGACGGGGCGACAGCGGCGCAACAGGCGGTGCGGGGCGCGAGCAGCAGCAGGGTAGTAGCAGGGAGGGGCGCAACAGCGAGCTACCAGCAGAAGGGAGGCTGCGGGCGACGCGGTGAGCGCGGGCCGGGCGACGGCAGCGCACGGCGGGCGCGCGCGGGCGTATGGGGTGCTGCGGACGGTGCAGTGGCGCGGAGTTGGGGCGAGCGACGGCGGTGACGGCAGCGCGCAGCATGGCGAAGCAGCAGGGTGGCAGCGAAGGCGGGGAGCGAGGCGAGGGCAATGGGGAGCGGTGCGGCGACCGCGGGCAGCAGTGGTAGCAGCAGCAGACGACGACAGGTGGGGCTGCCTAGCGCGGGCGGTCGAGGCCGTGGCCACGGCGAGGGCATGCACGAGCGCGCGCGGCGGGCAGGGGCGAGCAGCAGCGCCGAGGCGCGGCCATGGTGGAGGGGGGGCCGTGGCGAGAGTGGAGGGCAGAGGGGAGGGAGAAGGCGGCGACTCATGGCGAGGAGTAGGGACGGGGCAATGGTTGTCGAGGGGGACGACGGTGATGGCACGACGGAGAGGAGGCAGACCGGTGAGGCAGGTCCGGCGAGGCGACGTTCCGGGCAGAGGTGGACGGCGAAGGGCGATCCGGGCGGCGGTCTCCTCCTCCGATCCCAATCCAATCGGGGGAGATATTTCAGGGGAGTGTGGGGGAGAGTGGGTGTCGGTGGAGTGGGGAGGGGGTTATGGTGTGGGAGTGGGCCGGCCGGTTGGTTGGGCCAGGTGGGCTGGAGCCCAGTGGGGGGTGTGTTTTCCTTTTTTTGTTAGTTTTGTTTTTCTCTTTTGTATTTTCTTTTCTGTTTTAAATCATTTTAAATTACTTAGGCATTTTATAAAAATGTGTTTATTACTCCATATTTACATATGCAAAATTTGGCACCTCCCGAACATTTTTGTTTTAACTTTTGGAAAGTTTGATGTTTGGCTTTTAATTAAACTTTTGAATTTGAAATTTTTTGATCCAACGCGAGATTAGCAACAGTGACCTGGGTGATGTGGCACTGTTAACGTGTGATTACTGTAGCATGATTATCCATTTGTTACAAAAATCCTCCAGTACAAGAAATCTCGTCCTGAGATTTTAGGAGGTAGAAGGAAACAGTACGGGGTATTCATCACGCAGGCGATCCTCGCTTTCCCAAGTGGCTTCATCTTCAGAGTGATGCGACCACTGGACCTTGAGGAATTTGATCACCTTCTGACGTGTGCGGCGTTCAGCTTGGTCGAGAATGCGGATCGGATGCTCTTTATAAGAGAGGTCCTGTTGCAATTCGAGCACTTCATGATCCACTGCTCGGACTGGGTCCTTGAAGCAACGACGGAGTTGTGACACGTGGAACACATCGTGAACCTTTGAAAGGTTGGACGGAAGCTCCAGTTGATATGCCACTTTTCCACGCCCTTCGAGAATAGTGAATGGGCCAATATAGCGAGGAGCTAGCTTTCCCTTGATCCCAAAGCGGTGAGCACCCTTCATTGGTGTAACTCGAAGATAAGCCTTTTCGCCAGGTTGATAGACCATGTCTTTGTGATGACGGTCATACTGACGTTTCTGACGTGACTGAGCAGTCTTGAGATTCTCGCGAATAATGCGGACTTGTTCTTCGGCCTGTTGGATAATATCTGGACCAAAGAGTGGACATTCCCCAGTTTCTGACCAGTTCAGAGGGGTCCGACACTTTCGTCCATATAACACTTCGATGGGGGACATCTTCAGACTAGCTTGATAGCTATTATTATAAGAGAACTCGGCATACGGAAGAGATTCCTCCCATTTCTTACCGAAGGAAATTACACAAGCTCGAAGCATGTCTTCGAGAACTTGGTTGACACGTTCAACTTGTCCTTGCGACTGAGGATGATACGCAGTACTGAACGGCAGATGAGTTCCCATAGCGTCTTGGAAACTTGCCCAGAATCTTGAAGTGAACAAGCTGCCACGGTCTAAACTGATAACCAGTGGAATACCGTGAAGTGAAACAATTCTGAACATATATAGAGTTGCAAGCTGACTAGCACTGATCGTTTCTTTGACCGCCAGAAAATGTGCGACCTTAGAAAGCCGGTCGATGACGACAAGAATAGCATCATTACCTTTCTGCGACTTGGGAAATCCGGTGACGAAGTCCATCTCGACATGGTCCCATTTCCATTCAGGAATAGAGATAGGTTGCAGAGTTCCAGCAAGCCTTTAATGTTCTTCTTTGATACGACGGCAAACGTCCCACTCAGCAACATAATGAGCAATGTCTTGCTTCATATTAGACCACCAGAATCTCTGGCGGATGTCTGGGTACATCTTTGTACTACCGGGATGAATAGACAAAGGCGTGTCATGAGCTTCTTTCATAACATCCTGTGTCATATCATGGTTTTTCTCTGAACATGGCACCACTAGGCGGCCCTTGAAGTACAAGGTGCCATCATCGGTGATAGTGAAGAATGAGGGCTTTCCTTCTGCTAGATGGCGTTTAATCTTGTGGGCTTGAGAGTCGTATCCCTGAATTCTCTTGATGGAGTCCAAGAGATCTGGTTCGACAGCTAGGATATTGAGGGAACCCCGGGAAACAACACGGAGGTTCATCTTGCGAAACTCCTAAGGAGGGGGAGCGATTGCACCAGGGGGAACAATATGGAGGTTCAGCTTTCTGAATTCTTCAAAAAGCGAGGGTTGAACTTTGCGAACCTGGAGGTGGTTACAGTAAGACTTGCGGCTCAAGGCATCAGCCATTATATTAGCCTTGCCTGGGGTATATAATATACCCACGTAAAAGTCTGCAATAGTCTCCATCCATCTCTGCCGACGGAGGTTCATGTCTGGCTGAGTAAACAGATACTTCAGACTTTGGTGGTCGGTGAAGATCTCGCAACGGTTACCAAGAAGGCAATGTCGCCACTGCTTTAGTGCATGAATGACAACAGCAATCTTGAGGTCGTGAACTGGGTAATTTTCTTCGTGAGGGCGCAGTTGACGAGAGGCATAAGCAATCACTCTGCGCTCTTGCATTAGGACACAGCCTAATCCTTGACGAGAAGCGTCGCAGTAAATGACAAAGTCCTTCTTAGTATCAGGTGGAGCAAGCATTGGGGCAGAAGTCAACCTGTCTTTGAGCACCTGAAAACTTTCCTGACACTTGTCTGTTGATGACCCACAAGTATAGGGGATCTATCGTAGTCCTTTCAATAAGTAAGAGTGTCGAACCCAACGAGGAGCAGAAGGAAATGATAAGCGGTTTTCAGCAAGGTATTCTGTGCAAGTACTGAAATAAGTGGTAACAGATAGTTTTGAGATAAGAGAATTGTAACGAGCAACAAGTAACAAAAGTAAATAAAGTGCAGCAAGGTGGCCCAATCCTTTTTGTAGCAAAGAACAAGCCGGAACAAACTCTTATAATAGGAAAAGTGCTCCCGAGGACACATGGGAATATCGTCAAGCTAGTTTTCATCACGTTCATATGATTCGCGTTCGATACTTTGATAATCTGATAGGTGGGTGGACCGGTGCTTGGGTGCTGTTCTGAACAAGCATCCCACTTATGATTAACCTCTATTGCAAGCATCCGCAACTACAACAAAAGTATTAAGGTAAACCTAAGCATAGCATGAAACATATGGATCCAAATCAGCCCCTTACGAAGCAACGCATAAACTAGGGTTTAAGCTTCTGTCACTCTAGCAACCCATCATCTACTTATTACTTCCCAATGCCTTCCTCTAGGCCCAAATTATGGTGAAGTGTTATGTACTCGACGTTCACATAACACCACTAGAGGCTAGACAACATACATCTTATCAAAATATCAAACGAATACCAAATTCACATGACTACTAATAGCAAGACTTCTCCCTTGTCCTCAGGAACAAACGTAATTACTCACAAAGCATATTCATGTTCATAATCGGAGGGATAATAATATGCATATAGGATCTAAACATATAATCTTCCACCAAATAACCCAACTAGCATCAACTACAAGGAGTAAACAACACTACTAGCAACCTACTAGCACCAATCCCGGACTTTGAGACAAGAATTGGATACAAGGGATGAACTACGGTTTGGAGATGAGATGGTGCCGGTGAAGATATTGATGGAGATTGCCCTCTCCCGATGAGAGGAGCGTTGGTGATGACGATGGTGATGATATCCCCCACCTGGAGGGGAAGTATCCCCGGCAGAACAGCTCTGCTGAAGCTCTAGATTGGATCCGCCAAGGTTCCGCCTCGTGGCGGCAGAGTCTCGTCTCGAAAAGCTCCTTCTTCTTTTCTTCTCATCGAAAGACTTCATATAGGAGAAGATGGATGTCGGAGAGCCACCAGGGGGGCCCATGAGGTAGGGGGCGCGCCCCCCACCCTCGTGAGCAGGGTGTGGGCCCCCTGGCCTTCATCTTTGGTGAGGATTTTTCTTTATTTATTTTAAGATGTTCCGTGGAGTTTCAGGACTTTTGGAGTTGCACAAAATAGGTCTCTAATATTTGCTCCTTTTCCAGCCCAGAATTCCAGCTGCCGGCATTCTCCCTCCTTATGTAAACCTTGTAAAATAAGAGAGAATAGCCATAAGTATTGTGACATAAAGTGATAACAATCCATAATGCAATAAATATCGATATAAAAGCATGATGCAAAATGTACGTATAAACTCCCCCAAGCTTAGACCTCGCTTGTCCTCAAGCGAAAAGCCGATAACAATAAATATGTCCTCATGTTTAGAGGTAGAGGCGTCGATAAAAAATAAAATAAGGACATGAAGGCATCATGATTATTCACATAACAGAAACATATATAGATTTTGTCATATGATTACTTATGTTCAAGTGATGATCTATTCACAATGCAAAAGTATAAATCATAAACCTTATTGGGCTCCGACAAACTATAATCTCAGTCATTGAGGCAATTGCAATTTATCATAACATCGGAAAGAGTCTATGTCAGTGCTAAAAAGCAAGTCCACATACTCAACTATCATTTAGTCTTCCATAATTGCTAACACTCACGCAATACTTGTGGTTACGGAGTTTTAATCGGACACAGAGAAAGGTAGGGGCTTATAGTTTTGCCCCACAACCTTTTACCCCAAGGGTAATGTCAACAATAATGGTTCATGCTCCCTTACATCCAATTAGATATATATATATATATATATATATATATATATATATATATATATATATATATATATATATATATATCACGTTCTTTCCAATATTCCAAGCTTGCCAAAGGATAAAATGAAAAATAAAAGGTGAAAATCACCATGACTCTTGCATAAGGTAGAAGATAATAATAAAGGATAGGCCCTTCGCAGAGGGAAGCAGAGGTTTCCATGCGCTTTTATGGTTGGATGCATAAAATCTCAATGCGAAAGAACGTCACTTTATATTGTCCCTTGTGATGTGAACCTTTATTATGCAGTCCGTCGCTTATATTACTTCCACATCACAAGATCGTATAAAGCTTATTTCTCCCACACCAATCAATCATACATATTTAGAGCAATTTTTATTGCTTTGCACCGATGACAACTTACTTGAAAGATCTTACTCAATCCATAGGTAGATATGGTGGACTCTCATGGCAAAACTGGTTTAAGGGTATTTGGAAGCACAAGTAGTATTTCTACTTGGTGCTGAGAATTTGGCTAGCATGAGGGGGAAAGGCAAGCTCAACAAGTTAGAGGATCCATGACAACATACTTTATCTCAGATATAAGAAAGACATAACTCATTACGTTGTCTTCCTTGTCCAACATCAACTCTTTAGCATGTCATATTTTAATGAGTGCTCCCAATCATAAAAGATGTCAATGATAATATATCTATATGTGAAACCTCTCTTTTCTTATTACTTCCTATTAATTGGAACAATGACCAAAGCTACGTCTGCCAACTCCCAACAGCTTTTAATCATCATAGTCTTTCTATGTGAAGTCATTACTCTTAATAAGATCAATATGAACTTTTTGTTTCTTTTTATTCTTTTCTTCTTTCTTTTATTCACCCAAGATTATGGCAAAATAATCAAGCCCTTGACTCAACGCTAATCTTTATTATATGTAGCTCACGGACTCGATTACATAGAGAGATTAAAAAGCAAAACTCAAAACTAGATCATGCCATAAACTTTATTCTACTAGATCAAGATACTACTAATAGGATCGAACTAAGAAAAACGATAAAGATAGGAGTTGTGATTGTGATACGATACCGGGGCACCTCCCCCAAGCTTGGCAGTTGCCAAGGGGTGTGCCCATACCCATGTGATTATATCTCCTTCTTTGTTGGTGAAGAAGGTGGAGGTGATGGATAATCGCACATCGAGCGTAAGAGGTCCTCCAGCTTGCAAATAATGCCCTTGAGTGCGACAATATGCTCCCTCAACAAAATATTTTCTTGTGTGAGATACTTGCTTTGTATACGAGCTAACTCAATCATCTTGAAAGCTTCGATCTCAGTTGGGGTAAGAAGGTTATGATCAAGTTGAAGGATGTCTTTTGCTGCTGGAGCTTGATCCTCCGTAGCCTTCTTGATCCTTTCATCCTTGTTGACCCTCGTGGGTTCTTCCCTCTTCAGATATATCTTCATTAGCCAAGCATCGTTGTCACCATTGTTGGAGGAGGGAGACGACATGATGCCTAGCCTAGAAAACCCTGACAGAAAATAGCTCGAAACAAGAACAAAGGAGGTTTGCGTGATACGGGAGTCAAAACCTTCGGGAGGTTATATAATGAATTTTTACCGACCAAAATACGTATTGTGCAAGAAAACGGAGTCCGGAAGGCACACGAGGTGCTCACGAGGTAGGGGCGCGCCCACCACCCTCGTGGGGCCCTCGTGTCCTTCCCGGACTGCTACTTATTTTTATATTTTTCTAAATATTCCAAAACGGAGAAATATTGCCTTAAAAATTGTTTTGGAGTCGGTTTACTTACCGTACCACATACCTATTCCTTTTCGGAGTCTGAAACGCTCCGGAAAGTGTCCCTTATGTATTCCTCCGGGGTTACGGTTTCAATAATATTGGTTTCAACATTTACGGTATTACCTGAGATATAATGTTTGATTCTTTGACCGTTGACCACCTTCAGATTTGTGCCCTCGAAGTTGTTGATTTTTATGGCACCGGAACGATAGACCTCTTCGATCACATAGGGGCCTTCCCACTTAGAGAGAAGTTTTCCTGCAAAAAATCTTAAACAAGAGTTGTATAGCAATAAATAATCACCTACATTAAACTCACGCTTTTGTATCCTTTTGTCATGCCATCTTTTAACTTTTTCTTTAAACAACTTGGCATTTTCATAAGCTTGGGTTCTCCATTCATCAAGTGAGCTAATATCAAATAACCTCTTCTCACCGGCAAGATTAAAATCATAGTTGAGCTCTTTAATAGCCCAATATGCCTTATGTTCTACTTCGAGAGGTAAGTGACATGCTTTTCCATAAACGATTTTATACGGAGACATACCCATAGGATTTTTATATGCAGTTCTATAAGCCCATAATGCATCATCAAGTTTCTTGGACCAATTCTTTCTAGACCTATTAACAGTCTTTTGCAAAATTAATTTGAGATCTCTATTGCTCAACTCTACTTGACCACTAGACTGAGGGTGATAAGGAGATGCAATTCTATGATTAACATCATACTTAGCAAGCATTTTACAGAAAGCACCATGAATAAAGTGTGAACCACCATCTGTCATTAAATATCTAGGGACTCCAAACCTCAGGAAAATAACTTCCTTAAGCATTTTAATAGAAGTGTTATGATCAGCACTACTAGTTGGAATAGCTTCTACCCACTTAGTAACATAATTAACAGCAACTAGAATATGTGTGTATCCATTAGAGGCAGGAAAATGTCCCATATAATCAAAGCCCCAAACATCAAACGGTTCAATAACAAGTGAATGATTCATAGGCATTTCTTGACGTCTACTGATATTACCAATTCTTTGACATTCATCACAAGACAAGACAAACTTACGGGCATCCTTGAAGAGAGTAGGCCAATAAAAACCAGATTGCAATACCTTATGTGCAGTTCTATCTCTAGCGTGGTGTCCTCCATAAGCCTCGGAATGACACTTGCTTAGGATCTGTTCCTGTTCATGCTTAGGTACACAACGTCTAATAACACCATCTACTCCTTCTTTATAAATATGTGGGTCATCCCAAAAGTAATGTCTTAAATCATAGAAAAACTTTTTCTTTTGCTGGTATGTGAAGCTAGGTGGTATAAACTTCGCAACAATATAATTAGCATAATCAGCATACCATGGAGTACTACGAGAAGTACTTATCTATACCTGTACTAATTACAGACTCCCAAGAAATTACCACATTAATCAGAAAATAGGAACCGTTTATCTCGTGGGACCAAATTATTACGGTGGAGATTAATCCCAGTTGTCACGTTTCGTGTAACTTAAAAAAACTGTTTAGTGCAACTAAAAAAAGAAAACCATGTGCTATTTATCTCCTCTTCTCCACGTTGTGTCAAAACAAATATATCTACTCCACGTTCCCCTAAAGAATAAACCTAAAAAACCATCTACTCCACGTTTCCCTCAACAATAAAAAAACTATCTACTCACGTATCTTCCTCTCCCCCTTAAAAAACTTAGCCAATCATACACCAAGGAATCTCTCCGATCTATCTTCCTCCCCAATGGAAAAGAAACCAACGTCTCTCACATATCGAAGCAATCAAGTTGGGAAATTAATCTGCCATGCTCACGCCATGTAATACCTCCTCCTCCTCCCTCCAGGAAAAACAAATCAATGTCTCTCTCAAGTTGGAACAATCATGTTGGCGAATGGATCTGATGTGTTGGGAGAGCTTACTGCATTAAAATCATTGACCCAATCCTGGAATTGGTCCAATAGATTCGTACCATCCGATCAGGTGTGCTCAGTTTTCCTAATTGTGTTTCTCTCCAATCTTTGAATCTCACTTGCCGTGTGCAGCAATAAATAATCTATATGTACATGATTTTATCGTGTTGATGATTTCGATTGTACGATCCAACAACCTAGCATGTATATTCATGTACATGGTTTTATCTCATGATGCTAAATTGAGTAGGTGTGATCCAATCAACCATGCATGTCTGGCTCTCCTGAATTCCTGATCATGTTCCTCTTCCATCTTTGAATCGGAGGTCCCAAGTTCTGAGATCTGAAAACACATATACGCCATGGTGGTTGATATAGCAGAAGGAGGTATACAGCCAATCTCATAATCTTCTGTACGTAAGCAATTTTTCTATCGGCTCAATTTACTCCGTTAAAGGTATCTGATCAAATATTTTCTTGCGGCCCTAGAAAACGAGCCAGTGAGATCTAATGTCTCCATAACTTAAAAGTAGTGTTCTTAGTATCTTTCCGTGTTAGGTGACATGACATCCCAACGGCAATGATATTTACTTAATGATGTGAGATGTTTTGCATAATTATTTTTCAGTTACATCTTTGTACTTTGATGTTGCACTCCTAATTGTTTCTAAATTTATGTAGCTAATCCGGATCTTATACTTGGGACTTTTATGTATTTGATTATGGAAGATTTATCAATTCGAAATGAAGTATATCTAGGCTTTGAAAGTTGGGATTGCAGTCGATAACTAAAGTGCAGGCCTGTTGATTCACTATATCTTCTATGTGGAATATTTACTATTTCCTTACCAATCTAATTGGATAGGCAAACACCAGAACTGGAGCCAATCAATCTGATCTGGCATGCATGCATGCATGCATATATTATGTCTCAAAGTATGAAGGTCAGTTCACATTTTGAGTCGTTAACGAGATTATATTCCGATTGTGCAGAACCTGTGTGCATACAGACCACTAACTAGGCAACATCCAGTTCTCTGTGTATGAATTTTCATTTCCTATTGATATTCTTTCACTTTTAATGATGGCATTTTTATATAATGTGTGATATCCATAATTTTCTATCCAATCTCATGATATAGTTAAATGCGAAGCTGAAGGCAATAGATCTAACGTGCATGCATCCATATATGGGTTGAAGGTTATTATTATGGTTGAAAGCATGAAGGCCAATTCACATTTTCATTCATGGTATTTTATTCAGAATGCAGAGAACATGCCTACATACACACTACTAACCAAGAACCGTCCACTTCTCTTCATGTCAATTTTAATTCCCTATGGATATTTCTATATGTCATTATCTATGACTTTTTATGATATCATTTTTAAAATATCAAATTTGTTGGTCCCAAAAAATCTTACTTGGTTGTGGCATGCAGCTCAGAAATTGACCGAAAAGTCTATATTTCCATTGTCTACAGGTCTATATCTCAGACAGTTGCATCATGTTTCTGCCATATACTGATTTGTTGAAATGGGTTCATGCACTTTTTATTTTTTCTCTAATATGTACTCCCTCCATTTCTAAAGAGTTGTCTTTCTAGATATTTCAACAAGTGACTAAATACGAAGCAAAATGAGTGAATCTACACTCTAAAATATGTCTATATAGATCCGTATGTGGTAGTCCATTTGAAAACTCTAGAAAGACTTATATTTAGGAATGGAGGGAGTATCTCACATGTAATCAGAAAAAAATTATGATTATCACATAAGTGGCATGGCATCCAACGGCAATGACATTTACTTAATGATGTGAGGTGTTTTGCATAATTATTATTCCAGTCTGTATTTTGATGTTGAACTCATAATCATTTATAAATTTGTGTAGCTAAATATGGATCTCATACTTGGGATGAAACATTGAATTTATTAATCCGCAGTGCATTTGATACTATAGTTATCAAGCCAAGAAGTTGATTCCTTGATGGATATGTAATAGGAAAGCAAAACAAAGTGATTTGTCTATATTCTCTAATATGCAATCCTGATACCATAGAGTGCAAAATTTATCCCGAAAGTACTAATTAAATGTCTATACTTATGATTACATCCACATGTTATTTCTGAAAAATTTGCATACTATCTGTTGCCTACATAATGATATTTTCTCCTTTTTATTAGCATCATCGTTCTTACTATTAATTTATGCAGATGCATGATGGTTCCTCAGATGATTGTTTAAATATGACAAGCAAACTAACAAAGCCATGAGATTTAATGGATCCTGAGTGAGGGAGTCCTGGATTAGGGGGTGTTCGGGTAGCCGGACTATACCTTCAGCTGGACTCCTGGGCTATGAAGAGACAAGATTGAAGACTTCGTCCTGTGTCCAGATGGGACTTTCCTTGGCGTGGAAGGAAAGCTTGGCGATGCGGATATTCAAGATCTCCTACCATTGTAACCGACTCTGTGTAACCCTAACCCTATCCGGTGTCTATATAAACCGGAGGGTTGTAGTCCGTAGGACATCAACTCCATATACAACAATCATACCATAGGCTAGCTTCTAGGGTTTAGCCTCCTTGATCTCGTGGTAGATCTACTCTTGTACTACCCATATCATCAATATTAATCAAGCAGGACGTAGGGTTTTACCTCCATCAAGAGGGCCCGAACCTGGGAAAACATCGTGTTCCCTGCCTCCTGTTACCATCCGGCCTAGACGCACAGTTCGGGACCCCCTACCCGAGATCCGACACCGACATTGGTGCTTTCATTGAGAGCTCCTCTCTGTCGTCGCCTTTAGGCCCGATGGCTCCTTTGATCATCAACAACGATGCGGTCCAGGGTGGGACTTTTCTCCCCAGACAGATCCTCGTCTTTGGCGGCTTTGCTCTGCGGGCCAATTCGCTTGGCCACCTGGAGCAGATCGAAAGCTACGCCCCTGGCCATCAAGTCAGGTTTGGAAGCTTAAACTACACGGCTGACATCCGCAGAGACTTGATCTTCTACGGGTTCGAGCCACGGCCAAGCGCGCCGCACTATCTCGAGGGGCATGATCCAGCTCTGCCTCCGGACAGTGTCCTGGAGTTCGCACACGCATCGGTTCTGACCCCTAACTCGGACCCTATTGCGCCAATTGAGGATGAGCGGTTGGATGTCACCTCGGGGGATGCGATCCCAAAGGCGATCGAGCCGAACGCTAGCCCCGCACTCCGCATGACCTGTGACTCCGAGGATCCGGACTCCTCCCCGGACTCCGAACCCCCCGCGCCCCTGCCAATCGAATCCGATTGGGCGCCGATAATGGAGTTCACCGCTGCAGACATCTTTTAGCACTCGCCTTTTGGCGACATCCTGAATTCTCTTAAGTCTCTCTCTTTATCAGGAGAGCCCTGGCCGGATTACGGTCAGCGAGGATGGGATACGGACGATGAAGAAATTCAAAGCCCACCCACCACCCACTTTGTAGCCACTGTCGACAATTTAACCGACATGCTTGACTTCGGCTCCGAAGACATCGACGGTATGGACGACGATGTAGGAGACGAACAGGAACCGGCACCTGTAGGGCGCTAGAAGGCCACCTCGTCAGATGACATATATATGGTGGATACTCCAAAAGATGGAGATGGCGATGGAACAGTCGGGGATGACACCCCCAAGAAACAGCCAAAGCGTCGGCGTCAGCGGTGCCGCTCTAAATCCCGCCAAAGAAAAAACGGTGATTCCGGCACGGGAGATAATACTACACCGGATAGTGCCGAAGAACACCCACCTCAGCAAGATTCGGCACAGGAAGATGGACAAGCCAGCCCTCATGAGAGAGCGGCAGACCGAGAGGTCGAGGATGATAACTATACGCCTCCCTCCGAAGAAGAGGCAAGCCTCGATGACGACGAATTCTTCATACCATCAGACCCCGCCGAACAAGAGCGTTTCAAACACAGGCTTTTAGCCACGGCAAGCAGCCTCAAGAAAAAGCAGCAACAGCTTATAGCTGCCCAAGATTTGCTAGCTGACAGATGGACTGAAGTCCTTGCGGCCAAAGAGTATGAACTCGAACGCCCCTCCAAGAGTTACCCAAAGCGCAGGCCACAACCCCGATCAGAGGAGGAAGCACCTACATCACCAGCGCATGACATGGCAGACCGGCCACCTCGCGGCCGCGACAGAGAGGCCTCTCGGTCCTCCACCCAAGCCATGCCCCGACGCCGCTCAACTAAGGCGTGGGAAAATGCGCCAGACCTGCGAGACATACTGGAGGATAAGGCAAGACAAACAAGATCGATCTACGGATCGCGCAGGCGCCCTACGGCACGTGACGATGATCTTCACTCCGGATACAACAAATCCGGCCGGGCCGAACACAACAGACATAGCTCTTCCGAGCTGCGTCGTGATATAGCGCAGTACAGAGGCGCCGCACACCCGCTATGCTGCACGAATGAAGTAATGGATCATAAAATCCTAGAGGGTTTCAAACCGTAAACATCGAATCATACGATGGCACAACAGATCCGGCGGTATGGATCGAGGATTATCTCCTTCACATCCACATGGCACGCGGCGATGATCTACACGCCATCAAATACCTCCCGCTCAAACTTAAAGGACCGGCCCGACATTGGCTTAACAGCTTGCCAGCAGACTCAATCAGTTCTTGGGAGGACCTGGAAGCCGCATTCCTCGACAACTTCCAGGGCACTTACGTGCGACCACCGGATGCCACGACTTAAGCCACATAATTCAGCAGCCAGAGGAATCGGCCAGACAATTCTGGACACGGTTCCTAACAAAGAAAAACCAGATAGTCGACTGTCTGGACGCAGAGGCCCTAGTAGCCTTCAAGCATAACATCCGCGACGAATGGCTTGCCCGGCACCTGGGACAGGAAAAGCCGAAATCTATGGCAGCCCTCACGACACTCATGACCCGCTTTTGCGCGGGAGAAGACAGCTGGCTAGCTCACAGTAACAACTTATCAAAGAACCCTGGTAACTCGGATACCAAGGACAAAAGTGGCAGGACACGTCGGAATAAGCAAAAACGCCGCGTTAACAGCGACAGCAATGAAGACACGGCAGTCAATGCCGGATTCAATGGCTATAAATCCGGTCAGCGAAAAAAGCCATTCAAAAAGAATACTCAGGGCCCGTCCAGTTTGGACCGAATACTCGACCGCTTGTGCCAGATACATGGCACCCCCGAAAGGCCAGCCAATCACACTAACAGGGATTGTTGGGTGTTCAAGCAGGCACGCAAGTTAAGAGCCGAAAACAAAGACAAGGGGCTGCACAACGACGACGCGGAGGAGCCCAAGCCGCCGAACAACAATGGACAGAAGGGCTTTCCCCCACAAGTTTGGACGGTGAACATGATATACGCAACCCACATTCCCAAGAGGGAGCGGAAGCGTGCGCTACGGGACGTATACGCGATGGAGCCAGTCGCCCCAAAGTTCAACCCATGGTCCTACTGCCCGATCACTTTTGATCGAAGGGACCATCCCACTAGCATCCATCATGGCGGCTTCGCCGCATTGGTTCTCGAACCAATCATCGACGGATTTCATCTCACAAGAGTCCTCATGGACGGCGGCAGTAGCCTGAACCTGCTTTATCAGGATACAGTGCGGAAAATGGGCATAGATCCCTCAAGGATTAAGCCCACAAAAACGACCTTTAAAGGCGTTATACCAGGTGTAGAAGCCAACTGTACAGGCTCAGTAACACTTGACGTGGTCTTCGGATCCCCGGACAATTTCCGAAGCGAAGAGTTAATCTTCGATGTAGTCCCGTTTCGCAGTGGCTATCACGCCCTCCTCGGACGAACCACATTCACAAAGTTCAATGTGGTGCCGCACTGCGCATATCTCAAGCTCAAGATGCCAGGCCCTCGAGGAGTAATCACGGTCAAAGGAAACACCGAACGCTCCCTTCATACGGAGGAGCACACGGCAGCTCTCGCAGCGGAAGTACAAAGTAGCCTTCTTAGGCAATTCTCCAGTCCGGCCGTTAAAAAGCCAAACACTGCCAAACGCGCCCGGAGTAACCCATAGCAGGACCGCCTGGCACACTCTGAGCAAGCGTAGCAATGCGGCCCCAACCCCAGCTCTGTGACATAGCGAAACCACTACCTCGCGTACATAACTATGCCCTTGAAATACCATGGGCACAGGGGAAGGGGCACAATAACGGCATTCCCAAAATACGGCTTAAAATGTACTAGGGGCTGCCGGATTATTTTTTCAATTTTTTCTTACTTTCAAGACTCCATACTTCGGACGACCTGTTCGGCAATTCGACTGCCGCACAAACAATGCAAGCTCCAGGGAGGCAGACAAGCCATGCCGCATTATGGAACTCCCAGGTGGTCTCTGTTACGAGCGGTATACCTGTTTTAAATACAATTCCGCGGCCTGCCCTTGGTCAGGACATACTAAATAGTCCAATATCTTTTGCTTACCGTACTATTTGTATCGTTCGGCTTTGATAAATAGCCTCTCTATAAACAATGCATAGCTTCCTATCTATTTCTTGCATTATCTTCTTATCACATATATGTTTATTAAATGACATGATTGCACCCGTACACCATGGTACGGCAAACACGCCAGGGGCTTTAGTACCCCTCATAATGGTGTGAGAAGTCCGAACACTTTCACAAGTGCGGCACCCCGAACTTATAGCACTATATGCATCGGCTCCGAATCATGATTTGGGTCAATAGTTGGGTTTGCCCGGCTCCTATGTTTTGGTGCCTTACGTTCCGCTATATCGGCTAAGGTAGCACTAGGAGAACCACTGCGATTGTGCCCCGGTTCAGCTGGGTTAAGCACCTCAGTGGAGAAAGCTAAAACTGACTGTCATGATGTGGCGAGAAACCGGTCGCTGTTCGAGAGGTTTTTCGAGTCCCTAAAGGCTTATGCCGCTTCGAGCGAGGAGCTGGCTTTGTCCGGCCAAGGCGTGGATAGCGCCCCGAACTCGGTCTTCCGAACTAGGGCCTTTGCCGAAATTTAAAATTATAGAGTTCCATGGCTAAGTGAGAGTGTTCAAGCATTATAGTCCGATTGCCTGGTTCGTTGTGCTGAGCGCCTCCCTCGAAGGACCCAACTATGGGAAAAAGAGCGCTCAGGTTTATCCCGAACACCCCAGCACTAGTGGCATGGGGGCAGAAGCCGACGACTGGCCATCTCTCAATTTTTGATAAAGGGCCGCACAGAAAGTAATATTTTAAATTCAATAAGCATTGCTTAGCGCATTGAACAAGTTTTCAGCGCACAGGATAAACACGAGCGAGTTCATTCAAAAATCACATCCTTGGTACATTCATCCGCCACAAGGCGGGCACCTGCAAGAACATCCTTGTAGTAGTTCTCGGGCTTGCGATGCTCCTTCCCCGGCGGCGGCCCGTCCTTCACAAGCTACTCACCGTCCAGCTTACCCTAGTGCACCTTTGCACGGGCAAGGGCCCGACGGGCACCTTTGATGCAGATGGAGCGCTTGAGGACCTCGAGCCTCGGACAGGCCTCCACCAGCCGCCGCACCAGCCCGAAATAGCTCCCAGGCAGGGCCTCTCCGGGCCACAGCCGAACTATGAAGCCCTTCATGGCCTGTTCGGTCGCCTTGTGGAGCTCGACCAGCTGCTTCAACTGGTTGCTCAAGGGCACAGGGTGTCCGGCCTCAGAATACTAAGACCAGAACACCTTCTCCGTCGAGCTACCCTCTTCAGCTCGGTAGAATGTGGCGGCGTTGGATACGCTGTGGGGAAGACCTGCGAATGCCCCTGAAGAGCTCCGGATCCGGGTAAGTAACAAGTAGTTCACTTTTATATTTCTGCTTTGCATAAAGAATGCCTTACCCGCTGCTATCTTCCTCATCTCCTCCAACTCTTGGAGGGCCTTTTGGGCTTCGGCCTTGGTAGACTTGGCAGCCTCTAGGGCCGTCGCGAGCTCGGATGCTTGCGCCTTTGACTCAAGCTCCAAACTCTCATGTTTTTTCATGAGAGCCTGAAGCTCTTGCTGCACTTCGCCGACCCGAGACCCAAGTCTGTCTCACTCGGTGCGCTCCGCGGCCGTTTTCTTTTCGGCCTCAGACAACGCCTGCTTAAGGGTCACCACCTCAGTCGTGGCCCCTACAATAAGCAGTACAATCCTGTTATTCTTTTTGCAATCACGCCTTTTTATAGGCACTTTTTTTGTAAGGTATTTCTTACCTTCTTTCTCCTCGAGCCGCCGCTTAGCAAGGCCGAGCTCTTGCTCGGTCCGCTCGAGGTCCTGCTTTAGGACACCACCTCCGCAGTCAGTGCGACGGTGGATAGCAGCGAAGCCTGCATATGTATATTGACTCTTTTTTAGACTCCTATGAAATTTAATAGATTCTCTATTCGGCTTTTCTTTCCAAATGCCAAACAGAGCATCGGGGGCTACTGTCTATGCGGTAATATTTTTTACATATTTTTACTTACCTCAAAGCCTATTAGAAGGCTAGCGCAAGCTTCAGTCAGTCCTCTCTTGGCAGACTGAACCTTCTGGATCACTGTACTCATAATAGTACGGTGCCCCTCGTCGATGGAGGCATCGTCAAGCACCTCCAGCAGATTATCCGGCACCTCCGGTTGGACGGAGGCCGCCGGCTCAGAAGGCTTGCTCCTCTTGGAAGGAGTTCGCCCACAGCGGTCAGGAACTATGGAAGATTCCGGCGCGGTGTCCAGCACAAAGCCGGACTTGGAGCCCTGGGGAGCCTTATCCCCTCCACTCCTGGAGTCCGGGAGGTTGCCTTGCGGCTCCTCCGGGACCACCTCCTCCTGCCTCGGAGCTTGTCGCGACACCACTTCGGCGTCGTCTGCAGTGCGGGGGGAGACAGCGGGCGGAACTGAGTTCACGTCCGATGAGTCCAGGGAGCCGCCCGACGATTCATAGAATTCGGCCCGGGGCGGACTGCATAATTACATTCGACATTAGGGAAAGTTGTGCAACAAAGGAACATCATGAGTTACTCTGATATCCGAACTTACGATTTCGCCGGACGCTTGGCCCTGTTTGGCCACTCCTCTTTGCCCTCTTCGGCGTCGGGGGCGTAGTCCGGCGGAGGGGTCTTCCTTTTCCTAGACCCCTCGGCCTCCCCTGTTGGGGCGGCCTTCCTCTTCTCTCCTCCCTCCGCTAGGGGGGGGGGGAGTTTTCTTCTTCCTCCTCCTCGTTTTCATGGGAGGAGGGCGTCTCGGACTCGTCAGATGACGAGTCCGACACCACCACGTTGCGGGCACTCTTTCAAGTCCCCGTGGTCTTCTTCTTCTTGGCCTTCTTCTCCGGCACCACATAAGGCGCCGGAACCAGCAGCTTCACTAGTAGAGCTAGGGCTGGGTCTTCGGGCAGCGGAGCCAGACAGTTAATCGGTCCGGATATCGCCCGCGAAGCCTGTCAAAGGTAAGGGAATTTAGATCCCGCATAGAGTCAAACTATGAAAAAAGCTTAACATCCTGTAAAAGGTGTAGATGGCTTACCTCGCTAGCGTGACGCTGCGAGCTGTATCCGCCGTCCTCGGAAGCGGATGCGGGAGCCTCAGAGCCCTTGAATAGCATCTTCCAGGGATCTTCGTACGTTGTGTCGAAGAGCCTGCTGAGGGTTCGATGCTACGCCGGGTTGAACTCCCACAGATTAAAATCCCGTTGTTGGCATGGGAGGATCCGGCGGACGAGCATAACCTGGATTACATTAACAAGCCGGATTGGCTTGTTCACCAGGGACTGGATGCATGTTTGCAATCCGGTCACCTCTTTTTCGTCACCCCATGACAGGCCCGTCTCTTTCTAGGACATAAGCCGTGTGGGGGGTCCGGATTGGAACTCGGGGGCTGCGGTCCATTTCGGATCGCACGGCTCGGTGATGTAAAACCACCCGGATTGCCATCCCTTTAGGGTCTCCACAAAAGAGCCTTCGAACCATAGGACGTTGGCCATCTTGCCCGCCATGGCGCCTCCGCACTCTGCCTGGCTGTCGCGCACCACCTTGGGCTTGACGTTGAAGGTCTTGAGCCAGAGGACGAAATGAGGGCGGACGCGGAGAAAAGCCTCGCACACGACGATAAACGCCGAGATGTTGAGGATGAAGTTTGGGGCCAGATCGTGGAAATCCAGGCCATAGTAGAACATGAGCCCCCCGACAAATGGGTGAAGTGGAAAACCCAGTCCGCGGAGGAAGTGGGGAAGAAATACTACCCTCTCATGGGGCCTTGGGGTGGGGAGAAGCTGCCCCTTTTCAGGAAGCCGGTGCGCGATGTCCTTGGACAGGTATCCGGCCTTCCTTAGCTTCTTGACTTGGCCCTCCATGGCGGAGGAGACCATCCACTTGCCTCCCGCTCCGGACATTGCTGGAGAAGGTTGAGGTGGGAACTGCGGGCTTGGGCGCTGGAGCTCGGGTGCGCAGGAGATGGATAGGCAAAGGAGGAAGAAGGCGTAGGTAAAAAGGTGGATCCTTATCCCCTTATATGGGCGGATGCGGTTGTGCGTCCCCGCCAGCCTAGTAAAACTCCCTTGCCTCCCAAGCGCCGTGATAAGTGGCGCGGTTGGGTTACCCACGTCCGTATTAATGAGAATCCCGTGAAAGGGGGGTACACGATCTCTGCTTTGACAAGACGTGCCAAGGAAACCGCCTCGCAAAACGTGCTGAGGTGGAAAAGTAAAAATGATTTGAGTAAAGGACTTGGCCGTAGTGTGATGACGCACTGCGGAATACGTCAGCAGATTTGATTTGTGTTAATATTATTCTCTCTATGGCAATATGTGGAAGCTTATTTTGCAGAGCCGGACACTACTCTTGGTGTTTACAATCTTCTATGAAGGACTTGGAGGAGGAACCCGCCTTGCAATGCCGAAGACAATTTGCGCGCTGGACTCGTCGTCATTGAAGCCTGGTTCAGGGGCTACTAAGCAGTCCTGGATTAGGGGGTGTTCGGGTAGCCGGACAATACCTTCAGCCGGACTCCTGGGCTATGAAGATAGAAGATTGAAGACTTCGTCCTGTGTCCGGATGGGACTTTCCTTGGCGTGGAAGGCAAGCTTGACGATGCAGATATTCAAGATCTCCTACCATTGTAACCAACTCTATGTAACCCTAACCCTATCCGGTGTCTATATAAATCGGAGGGTTGTAGTCCGTAGGACATCAACTCCATATACAACAATCATACCATAGGCTAGCTTCTAGGGTTTAGCCTCCTTGATCTCGTGGTAGATCTACTCTTGTACTACCGATATCATCAATATTAATCAAGCAGGACGTAGGGTTTTACCTCCATCAAGAGGGCCCGAACCTGGGTAAAACATCGTGTTCCCTGCCTCCTGTTACCATCCGGCCTAGACGCACAGTTCGGGACCCCCTACCCGAGATCCGCCGGTTTTGACACCGACACTGAGAGATATTTACATGTAGACTTATTTTTGTTGCACGTTTGTAATATTCAACTAAAAACACAAGAAATTTTATAATTGTAGATGTTTACGTGTGTTCAAATAGCTAGCCCGTGCATGTGCACGGGTTGACGACTAGTAACATTTAATTGTTCATCAGGACAGCTATCATTAATAGGTAGTGGGTCATCAAGAACATTCTCTAACCTAGACAAGTTGTCTGCAACGGGGTTCTCAGCTCCCTTTCTATCAACAATATTCAAATCAAATTCTTGTAGCAAGAGAACCCATCTAATAAGTCTAGGTTTAGCATCTTTCTTTTCCAGAAGATATTTAATAGCAGCATGATCAGTGTGAATAGTTACTTCAGAATCAACAATATAAGATCTGAACTTATAACAAGCAAATACAACTGCTAAAAGCTCTGTTTCATTAGTAGCATAATTTCTTTAAGCATTGTCTAGAGTCTTACTAGCATAATGAATAACATTTAATTTCTTATCAACTCTTTGCCCTAGAACAGCACCTACAGCATAATCACTAGCATCACACATAATTTCAAAGGGTAAATTCCAATCAGGTGGCTGAACAACAGGTGCAGAGACTAATGCTTTCTTAAGTATTTCAAATGCTTCTACACAATCATCATCAAAGACAAATGGTATATCTTTTTGCAATAAATTAGTCAGAGGCCGAGAAATTTTTGAGAAGTCCTTAATGAACCTCCTGTAAAATCCGGCATGACCAAGGAAACTTCTTATACCTTTGATGTCCTTGGGACGTGGCATCTTTTCAATAGCATCAACTTTGGCTTTATCAACCTCAATACCTCTTTCAGAAACTTTGTGCCCCAAGACAATACCTTCATTAACCATTGTGGGAGTCCTGGATTAGGGGATCTCCGGACAGCCGGACTATCTCCATTGGCTGGACTGTTATACTATGAAGATACAGGATTGATGACTTCGTCTCGTGTCCGGATGGGACTCTACTTGGCGTGGAAGGCAAGCTAGGCAATATGGATATGTATATCTCCTCCTTTGTAACCGACCTTGTGTAACCCTAGCCCCTCCGGTGTCTATATAAACCGGAGGGTTTTAGTCCGTAGGACAACATACAATCATACCATAGGCTAGCTTCTAGGGTTTAGCCTCTCTGATCTCGTGGTAGATCTACTCTTGTACTACCCATATCATCAATATTAATCAAGCAGGACGTAGGGTTTTACCTCCATCAAGAGGGCCCAAACCTGGGCAAAACATTGTGTCCCCTGCCTCCTGTTACCATCCGCCTTAGATGCACAGTTCGGGACCCCCTACCCGAGATCCATCGGTTTTGACACCGACATTGGTGCTTGATGGATCCTACTATCATCGATAGTGATGCAGTCTAGGGTGAGACTTTTCTCCTCGGAGAGATCTTCGTGTTCGGCGGCTTTGCACTGCGGGCCAATTCGCTTGGCCATCTGGAGCAGATTGAAAGTTACGCCCCTGGCCACCAGGTCAGGTTTGGAAGCTTAAACTACACGGCCGATATCCGTGGAGACTTGATCTTCGACGGATTCGAGCCTCTGCCTTGTGCGTCACGCGGTCACGATGAATACGATTTAGATGTACCTTCGGACAGTGTTCAGGAGATCGCACAGGCAGCCGCTCCGACCCTCAATTCAGAGCTAGTTGCGCCGTCCATGGATGGGTGGATGGACCCCGCCATGGAGGCCTTACCCTCATCGGCGATCGAGCTAAACATCGACCTTACCTTGCACGAGAGCCGTGTTGTTAAACTACCGGATCCTTCTCCGGCTACGGACTCCGAGCCGCCTGCGCCCGTTCCTATCGAATCCGATTGGGCGCCAATCATGGAGTTTACCTCCGCAGATATTTTTCAGCACTCGCCCTTTGGCGACATACTGAACTCATTAAGGTCTCTCTCCTTGTTAGGAGGATCCTGGCTGAACTATATCTAGCAGGACTGGGATACGGACGGCGAAGAAATTCGCGGCCCACCCACCACCCACTTAGTAGCCACTGTCAATGACTTAACCGACATGCTCGACTTCGACTCTGAAGACATCGACGGTATGGACGACGATGTGGGAGACGAAGAGGAACCACTGCCCATAGGGCACTGGACAGCCACCTCATCATACGATATATACATGGTGGATACACCCAAGAAGGCAATGGCGACGAGATAGCGGAGGATGACCCCTCCAAGAAGCAACCCAAGCGCCGATGTCAGCGGCGCGCTCTAAGCCCCGCCAAAGCAAAAGTGGTGATACCGGCACATGAGATAATAACACTCCGGATAGTGCCGAAGACAACAACAATCCCCTCTAGCAAGATTTAGAGCAGGAGGATGGAGGAGCCAGCCCTCCTGAGAGAGCGGCAGATGGAGAGGCGGAGGATGATAATTACATGACCCCTCCAAAGACGAAGCAAGCCTCGGCGACGACGAATTCGCCGTACCGGAGGATCCCGTCGAACAAGAGCGCTTCAAACGCCGGCTTATAGCCACGACAAATAGCCTTAAGAAAAAGCAGCAGCAGCTTCAAGTTGATCAAGATCTGCTAGCTGACAGATGGACTGAAGTCCTCGTGGCTGAGGAACATAAACTCGAGCGCCCCTCCAAGAGTTACCCAAAATGCAGGTTGCTACCCCGACTGGAGGAAGAAGCGTATGACATGGCTGATCGGCCACCTCGTGGCCGCGATAGAGAGGCATTCCAGCCAAAAACTCAGCCTGCACCCCGACGCCATTCAAATAATAAGGCATGGGGAGATATGCCAGACCTACGAGACATATTGGAGGACAAAGCAAAACATGCAAGATCGATCTACGGATCACGAGGGCGCGCCACTATGCGAGACGATAAACACCACGCCAGATACAGAAGTAAATCCGGTCGGGCCGAACACAGCGGGCAAGACCCATTCGAGCTGCATCGCGATATAGCCCAATACAGAGGCACCGCACACCCCTTATGCTTCATAGACGAAGTAATGGATCATCAAGTCCCAGAAGGTTTCAAACCTGTAAATATTGAATCATATGACGACACAACAGATCCCGCGGTATGGATCGAGGATTTCCTCCTCCACATCCACATGGCCCGCGGTGATGACTTACACGCCATCAAATACCTCCCACTAAAGCTCAAGGGACCAGTGCGGCATTGGCTCAACAGCTTGCCAGCAGAGTCCATTAGCTGTTGGGAAGATCTGGGAGCCGCATTCCTCGACAACTTTCAGGGCACTTATGTGCGGCCACCAGATGCCGATGACTTGAGCCACATAATTCAGCAGCCAGAAGAATCGTCCAGGCAATTCTGGACTCAGTTCCTAACAAAGAAAAATCAAATCATCGATTGTCCGGATGCAGAGGCCCTAGTGGCTTTCAAACACAACATCCACGACGAATGGCTAGCCTGGCACCTTGGTCAGGAAAAGCCGAAATCTATGGCAGCCCTCACGACACTCATGACCCACTTTTGTGCAGGAGAAGACAGCTAGCTGGCTCGCAGTAATAACATATCAAATAACCATGGTACTTCGGATACCAAGGACGGCAATAGCAGGTCACGTCGCAACAAACATAAGCACCGCATTAACAATGATAATACCGAGGATATGACAGTCAATGCCGGATTCAAAGGCTCTAAACCCGGTCAGCGGAAAAAGCCATTCAAACAAAGTACGCCGGGTCCGTCCAGCTTGGAACGTATACTTGATCGCTCGTGTCAAATACACGGCACCCCAGAAAAGCCAGCCAATCACACCAACAGGGATTGTTGGGTGTTCAAGCAGGCCGGCAAGTTAATTGCCGAAAACAAGGACAAGGGGCCACATAGCGATGACGAGGAGGAGCCCCGGCAGCCACACACCGGAGGACAGAAGAGGTTTCCCCCACAAGTGCGGACGGTGAACATGATATACGCAACCCACATCCCCAAGAGGGAGCGGAAGCGTGCGCTCAGGGACGTATATGCGTTGGAGCCAGTCGCCCCAAAGTTCAACCCATGGTCCTCCTATCCGATCACTTTCGATCACAGGCACCATCCCACTAGTATCCGTCATGGCGGATTCGCCGCACTGGTTCTGGACCCAATCATTGACGGATTTCACCTCACTCGAGTCCTTATGGATGGCGGCAGTAGCCTGAACCTGCTTTATCAGGACACAGTGCGCAAAATGGGTATAGACCCCTCAAGAATCAAACCCACAAAAACGACCTTTAAATGCGCCATTCCAGGCGCAGAGGCCCATTGCACAAGCTCTATTACACTGGAAGTGGTCTTTGGATCCCCGGATAACTTCCGAAACGAAGAGTTAATCTTCGATATAGTCCCGTTCCGCAGTGGTTATCATGCACTGCTCGGGCCACATTTGCGAGATTCAATGCGGTACCGCATTATGCCTACCTCAAGCTCAAGATGCCAGGACCTCGCGGGGTTATTACGGTCAATGGAAACACATAGCGCTCTCTCCAAACGGAGGAGCACACCGCGGCCCTCGCAGCAGAAGCGCAAAGCAACCTCTCAAGGCAGTCCACCAGTTTAGCATTTCAAGACCCGGACACCTTCAAGCGTGCTCGGAGCAATCGGCAACTAGACCGACTGGCGCGATCTGAGCTCGCGTAGCAATGCGGCCCCCACCCTAGTCCCAGCCGAACGGCGAAACTCGTGCCACGCGTACATCATTACGCATTAAAAATACCATGGGCACAGGTGGGGAGGGGGACACAACTGCGGCACGCCCCAAGACACGGCTTAAACCGCACTAGGGGCTTCCCGTTTGGTTATTTTTCTCTTTTTCAGGACCTTAATCTCTGGAAACCCTGTCCGGTAGCACTATTGCCGAACACATGATGCAGCAACCAAGGAGGCAGAAAGCTACGTCACACCATGGAATTCCCAGGTGGATTACAATAACGAGCGAAATATTTGATTTAATACTATTCCTCAGCTTGCCCTTGGAATGGACATAGTCCTACTCTTTGCTTATCGCACCATCTGTATCATTCTGCTTTAACGCAACTTTTTGAATAAACAACGCATACCATTACGACTATTATTGCATTCTTGTTATATATATGTGTGTTCATTAATGACGCCTTCCAGCCGTACACTTTGGTACGGCCAATACACCAGGGGCTTACGTACCCACAATATGGTGTGAAAAGTCCGAACACTTTCACAAGTGCGGCACCCCGAACTTATAGCATTATATGCATCAGCTCTGAATCATGTCTTTGGTCAAATGTTGGGTTTGCCCGGCTCCTATGTTTTGGTACCTTACGTTCCGCTCTATCGGCTAAGGTAGCGCTAGGAGAACTACTGCGATTGTGCCCCGGTTCTGCTGGGCTATAGCACCTCAGTAGAGAAATCTAAAAGTGACTGTCATGATAAGGCGAGAGACTGGTCGCTGTTTGGCGAGGTTTTTCGAGTCCCTAAAGACTTATGCCGCTTAGAGCGAGGGCCGGCCCTGTCCGTCTTAAAGGCATGTATCGCGCCCCAAATTTGGCCTTCCGAATACCAGGGGCTTCGCCGAAATTTAAAATTAGAGAATTCTATGGCTAAGTGAGAGTGATAAAGCATTATTAGTCCGGTTGCCTTGTTCGTTGTGCTGAGCACCTCCCTCGAAGGACCCAAATATGGGAACAAGAGTGCTCAGGTTTATCCCGAACACCTCAGCACTCGTGGCATGGGGGCAGAAGCCGAGGACTAGCCATCTCTCATATTGGATAAACAGCCAAACAGAAGGTAATATTTTAAATTCACAGAAGCGTTGCATAGCGCATATGAAACAAGTTTTCATCATACAGGATCACACGAGCAAGTTTACTCAAATATTACATCCTTTGAACATTCGTCCGCTACAAGACGGGCACCCTTCAGGACACCCTCATAATAAATTTCGGGGGTGCGATGCTCCTTGCCCTGCGGCGGCCCTTCCTTGATCAGCTTCATAGCGTCTAGCTTGGCCCACTGCACCTTCAAACGGGCGAAAGCCTGGCGTGCACCTTCGATGCAGACGGACCGCTTGACAACCTCCAGCCGTGGGCAGGCATCCACAAGCCGCCTCACCAGGCCGAAGTAGCTGTTCGGAAGGGCGTCGCCAGGCCACAGCCGGACTATAAGGCCCTTCATGGCATGTTCGGCCGCATTGTGCAGCTCGACCAGCTGCTTTAGCTGGTCGCTCAGAGGCATCGGGTGTTCGGTCCCAATATAATGAGACCAGAACAGCTTCTCCATTGAGCTTCCCTCCTCGGCGTGGTAAAACTGTGCGGCATCCGACACGCTACCGGGCAAATCTGCGAATGCTCCTGGAGAGCTCCGAATTCAGGTAAGTAATCGTTAATTTACTCTTACATGCTTTCTCTACATATAGAATGCCTTACCCGCCGCTATCTTCTTCATTACGTCGATCTCCTAGAGGGCCTTTTGGGCTTCGGCCTTGGCACTTTTTGCGCTCTCGAGGGCCGCGGCAAGCTTAGACTCTCGCGTCTTCGAGTCAAGCTCCAACGCCTCGTGCTTCGTTACGAGAGCCTGGAGCTCTTGCTACACCTCGCGCACATGAGCCTCTTGCTTTTCCCACTCGGTGCGCTCCTTGGCCGCTTTATCTTCGGCCTGGGTTAGCGCTTGCTTCAGGGTTGCCACCTCGGTCGTGGCCCCTGGCAGATATACGATGATCCTGTCATTTTGTAATCGCGTCTTCTTTTATATATACATATCTATAGACAGGGTATTACTTACCCTTGTTCTCCTCGAGCTGCCTCTTGGCAAGGCTGAGCTTTTTCTTGGACCCCTCGAGGTCCTGCTTCAGTATGGCGACCTCCGCAGTCAGTGCGGCGGATGCCAGCAGCGAAGCCTACATACGCATATTGACATACTTAAATTAGACTCCTGCGATATTGTTTGATCCTCTGTTCGTCTTTTCTTTGTGAACACCGAACAGAGCATCAGGGGCTACTGTCTATGCGGTAATATTTTTCCTACATTTTAACACTAACCTCAAAGCCTATTAGAAGGCTGGCACAGGCTTCAGTCAATCTGCTCTTGGCGGACTGAACCTCTGGACCACCGCACTCATAGAAGTACGGTGCTCCTCGTCGATGGAAGTGATGCGAAGCGCTTCCAGCAGATTGTCCGCCGCCTTTAGATCTACAGAAGTCACTGGTACAGGCGTCTCGCCCCTCTTAGAAGGAGGCTGCCTGCCCGAGTCCGGAACCACTGGAGGTTTCGGCGTGGTGTTCGGCTGAGGGCCGAACTCGGAGCCCTCAGGGGCCTTGTCCGCTCGGCTCCCGGAGTCCGGGAGGCCGCCTTGAGGCACCTCCGGGACTGTCTCCCCTTGACGCGGTGCCTCGTGAGACAGCACCTCGGCGTCGTCCGCAGGAGGAGGGGAGGTGGTGGTCGGGATTGGATCGTATCCATATCCGATGAGCCCAGGGAGCCATCCGATGATACATCAATACGGGCTCGGGGCGGCCTGCATAATCATATTTCGGCGTTAGGTGAAGTAGTGTGACAAAGCAATACTATGAGTTACTCTGGTATTCGAATACTTACGACTTCCCCAGGGGCTTGGCTCTGGGCAGCCACTCGTCTTCGCCGTCGGCGGTGGTGGTACAGCTGTCCGGAAGGAGAGTCCTCCCCTTCTTGGACCCTTCGTCCTCCCTAGTTGGGGCGGCCTTCCTTTTCTTGTCTCCCCCGTCTAGAGGGGGAGCATCTTCTTGTGCCTCCTCGTCTTCGGGGGAGGATTGCGCCGTAGAGTCCTCGGACGGTGAGTCCGATGATGCCTGGCATCGGGAACTCTTTCAGGTTCCCTTGGCCTTATTGGTCTTCTCCGGCACCGTATAAGGATCCGGAGTCAGCATGTTCGTCAGAAGAGCGCCCGCAGTGCCTTCGGGCAAAGGGGCCGGACAGTTAATCTGCCCCGACGTCTCCACCCAGTCCTGTCAAAGGCATGGAGATTAGACCCCGCACATGATTAAGCTAGGGGAAATAAATATCCTACAGGACGTATTGCACTCACCGAACGTGCCAGGCGCTTGGAGCTTAGCCCACGGTCCTCGGCGAGAGGAGGGACCTCGGCGCCCTTGAACAACACCTTCTAGACGTCCTTGTGCGTCGTGTCGAAGAGCTCGCTCAGAGTCTGGTGCTGGGCCGGGTCGAACTCCCACAAGTTAAAATCCCGTTGTTGACACGGGAGGATCCGGCGGATGAGCATAACCTGGACTATGTTGACAAGCTTGAGCTTCTTGCTTGCCATACTCCGGATACATTTCCGAAGTCCATCCAGCTCCACCGATGAACCCCACGACAAGCCCTTCTCTTTCCAGGAAGTGAGCCGTGTAGGGAATCTGGATCGAAACTCTGGGGTTGCCGCCCATTTGGCGTCGCGCGGCTCGGTGATGTAGAACAACGCCGATTGCCACCCCTTTATGGTCTCCACAAAGGAGACTTCAAGCCATATAACGTTGGGCATCTTGCCCACCATGGCTGCACCGCATTCTTCTTGTTGGCCTCCTACCACCTTCGGCTTGATATTGAAGGTCTTTAACCACAGGCTGAAGTGGGGCCAGCTGCGGAGGAAAGCCTCACACACGACGATGAACGCCGAAATGTTGAGGACGAAGTTCAGGGCCAGGTCATGAAAGTCCAGCCTGTAGTAGAACATGAGACCATGGACGAATGGATGGAGGGGAAACCCCAGTCCGCGGAGAAATTGGTGGAGGAAAACTACCCTCTCGTGAGGTTCCGGGGTAGGGACAATCTGCCCCGCAGCGGGCAGCCGATGCGCGATATTCGCGGCTAAATATCCGACTCGGCGCAGCTTCTTGATATGTCCCTCCGTAACGGAGGAAGCCATCCATTTGCCTCCTGATCCGGACATGTTTGGAGAAGGTTGAGGGAAGGGATGTGGACTTGGGTGTTGGAGCTCGAGTGCGCGAAAATGGATGAGCAAAGGAGGAAGAAGGCATGGATGAAAGGGTGAATCCTTATCCGTTTATATGGGCGGACGAAACTAAGCGTCCCCACTAGCCTAGTAAAACTCGCTTATCCCCCAAGCGCCGTAATGGATGGCACGGTTGGGTTACCCACACCCATATTGATGAGAATCCCGTGATAAGGGGACGCGATCTCTGCTTTGACAAGACATGTCAAAAAATTGCCTCGCGTTATGTGCGGGGCTAGTTAAAGGAAACGGTTCGAATAATCACCGGGCCATGACATAATGTCGTTGCCAAAACAAGTCAGCAAATTGGATTTGTGGAAATATTATTCTCTCTACGTTGGTATGTGGAACTTATTTTGCAGGGTCGGACACTATCCTTATATTCAAATTCTTCCGTGGTATATTCGGAGGAGGAACCCGCCTTGCAATGCCGAAGACAATACTGCACGCCAGACTCATCGTCATTGAAAGCCTGGTTCAGGGGCTACTGTGGGAGTCCTGGATTAGGGAGTCTCCGGACAGCCGAACTATCTCCATTGGCCGGACTGTTAGACTATGAAGATACAGGATTGAAGACTTCGTCTCGTGTCCGGATGGGGCTCTACTTGGCGTGGAAGGCAAGCTAGGCAATACGGATATGTATATCTCCTCCTTTGTAACCGAACTTGTGTAACCCTAGACCCTCCGGTGTCTATATAAACCGGAGGGTTTTAGTCCGTAGGACAACATACAATCATACCATAGGCTAGCTTCTAGGGTTTAGCCTCTCCGATCTCGTGGTTGATCTACTCTTGTACTACCCATATCATCAATATTAATCAAGCAGGACGTAGGGTTTTACCTCCATCAAGAGGGCCCGAACCTGGGTAAAACATTGTGTCCCCTGCCTCCTATTACCATCCGCCTTAGACGCACAGTTCGGGACCCCCTACCCGAGATCTGCCGGTTTTGACACCGACAACCATAAAGTGGCAGTTTTCCCAATTCAAGACAAGATTACTTTCTTCACATCTCTGCAAAACTCGATCAAGATTGCTCAAGCAATCATCAAAAGAGGAACCATAGACGGAAAAGTCGTCCATGAAAACCTCACAAATCTTTTCACAAAAGTCAGAGAATATAGCCATCATGCATCTTTGAAAGGTAGCAGGTGCATTACATAGACCAAAAGGCATACGTCTATAAGCAAAAGTACCAAAAGGGCATGTAAAAGTAGTCTTTGATTGATCTCTAGCCGACACAGGTATTTGAGAGAAACCAGCATATCCATCTAGAAAGCAATAGTGTGTATGTTTGCATAATCTTTCTAGCATTTGATCAATAAAAGGTAAGGGGTTATGATCTTTCTTAGTAGCTTTATTTAATTTGCGGAAATCAATTACCATCCTATAACCTGTGATAATTCTTTGTGGAATCAATTCATCTTTATCATTAGGAACAACAGTAATACCTCCCTTCTTAGGGACACAATGGACAGGACTTACCCACTCACTATCAGCAACGGGATAGATTATACCTACCTCCAGAAGCTTTAGTATTTATTTTCTTACCACTTCTTTCATTTTAGGATTCAGACGTCGTTGAGGATCACGAACTGGTTTGGCATCTTCTTCCAAATTTATTTTATGTTGACATAGAGTGGGACTAATTCCCTTAAGATCATCAAGAGTATATCCAATAGCAGCATGATGCTTCTTCAGAGTTTTCAATAATCTTTCTTCTTCATGCTCTGAAAGGTTAGCACTAATAATAACAGGATATATCTTCTTTTCATCAAGATAAGCATATTTAAGATTATCAGGCAACGGTTTAAGCTCAAACACGGGATCACCCTTGGGTGGAGGAGGATCCCCTAAAATTTCAATTGGCAAATTGTGTTGCAGAATAGGTTCCTATTTAAAGAGTATTTCATCTATTTCCCTTCTTTCATTCATGAACATATCATTTTCATGGTCTAGCAAATAATGTTCTAAAGGATCACTAGGAGGTACGGCAATAGAAGCAAGACCAATAATTTCATCCTTACTAGGTAATTCTTCCTCACGATGTTGTTTACTAAATTTAGAGAAATTAAACTTATGAACCATATCATCCAAGCCAACAGTAACAACATTCTTTGTGCAATCTATGGTAGCATTGACAGTATTTAAGAAGGGTCTAGCAAATATAATGGGATAAAATCTATCTTGTGGGGAACCAAGAACAAGAAAATCAGCAGGATATTTAGTTTTCCCACACAAGACTTCAACATCTCTAACAATTCCCATTGGTGAAATAGTATCTCTATTAGCAAGTTTAATAGTAACATCAATTTCTTCTAACTCAACAGGTGCAATGTCATGCATAATTTCTTTGTATAAGTCAATAGGTATTGCACTAGCACTAGCACCCATATCACATAAGCCATAATAACAATGATCTCCTATTTTAACAGAAATAACAGGCACACCTACCACAGGTCTATGTTTATCTTTATCACAAGGTTTAGCAATTCTAGCAGTTTCACCTTCGAACTGAATAACATGCCCATCAATATTATCAGACAAGAGATCTTTAACAATAGCAATATTAGGTTCTACTTTAACTTGCTCAGGGGGTGTATAAGCTCTAATATTGCTTTTATGAACAACAGTTGAAGCTTTATCATGATCCTTTATTCTAACAGGGAAAGGTGGTTTCTCAACATAAGAAGTAGGAACAATAGGATCATTATAAGTGACAGTCTTTTCTTCAACTTTAATAGGTGCAGCTACTTTTAGTTCTATGGGAGGATGATATTTAAACCACTTCTCCTTAGGGAGATCACATAAGCAGCAAAAGATTCATAGAAAGAAGCTACTATCTCAGAGTCAAGTCCATATTTAGTGCTAAACTTACGGAAAGTATCGGTATCCATAAAAGATTTAACACAATCAAACTTAGGTGTCATACCTGACTCCTTACCTTCGTCGAGGTCCCAATCTTCAGAGTTGCATTTAATTCTATCCAATAAATTCCATTTAAATTCAATAGCCTTCATCATAAAAGAGCCAGCACAAGAAGTATCGAGCATGGTGCGATTGTTTTCAGAAAGCCGAGCATAAAATTTTTGAATGATCATTTCTCTTGAGAGCTCATGATTGGTGCATGCATATAACATTGATTTAAGCCTCCCCCAAGCTTGAGTGATGCTTTCTCCTTCGCGAGGCCAGAAGTTATATATATAATTGCGATCACGATGAACAAGATGCATAGGGTAATACTTTTGATGAAATTCCAACTTCAATCTTTTATAGTCCCATGATCTCATATCATCACATAGCCTATACCATATCAATGCATCTCCCTTCAAAGATAAAGGGAAGACCTTCTTCTTAGCAACATCATCGGGTATACCTGCAAGCTTAAATAATCCACAAACTTCATCCACATATATTAAGTGCTCATCAGGATGCTTTGTTCCATCTCCTGTAAAAGGGTTAGCTAGCAGTTTTTCCATCATACCCGAAGGAAATTCAAAAGGAGTTTCATTTTCAATAGGTTCATTAGGTTGAGGAGCAACTATTTGCTCTACTAGACGGGGTGAAGATACCCCGAACAAGCCCCTCGGAGAATTACTTTCCATAGTAACAAGTGACAGTAAATTTCAGCACAATATATAAATTTTTCCTTACCAAATTCCACCTACCAAAGGCCCTACACTCCCCGGCAACGGCGCCAGAAAAGAGTCTTGATGACCCACAAGTATAGGGGATCTATCATAGTCCTTTCAATAAGTAAGAGTGTCGAACCCAACGAGGAGCAGAAGGAAATGATAAGCGGTTTTCAGCAAGGTATTCTCTGCAAGTACTGAAATAAGTGGTAACATATAGTTTTGAGATAAGATAAATTGTAACGAGCAACAAGTAAGAGAAGTAAATAAATTGCAGAAAGGTGGTCCAATCCTTTTTGTAGCAAAGGACAAGCTGGACCAAACTCTTATAATAGGAAAAGCGCTCCCGAGGACACATGGGAATATCGTCAAGCTAGTTTTCATCACGTTCATATGATTCGCGTTCGTTACTTTGATAATCTGATAGGTGGGTAGACCGGTGCTTGGGTGATGTTCTTACTTGAACAAGCATCCCACTTATGATTAACCTCTATTGCAAGCGTCCGCAACTACAACAACAGTATTCAGGTAAACCTAACCATAGTATGAGACATATGGATCCAAATCAGCCCCTTACGAAGCAACACATAAACTAGGGTTTAAGCTTCTGTCACTCTAGCAACCCATCATCTACTTATTACATCCCAATGCCTTCCTCTAGGCCCAAATTATGGTGAAGTGTTATGTAGTCGATGTTCACATAACACCACTAGAGGCTAGACAACATACATCTTATCAAAATATCAAACGAATACCAAATTCACATGACTACTAATAGCAAGACTTCTCCCTTGTCCTCAGGAACAAATGTAATTACTCACAAAGCATATTCATGTTCATAATCAGAGGGATAATAATATGCATTTAGGATCTGAACATATAATCTTCCACCAAATAAACCAACTAGCATCAACTACAAGGAGTAATCAACACTACTAGCAACCTACTAGCACCAATCCCGGACTTTGAGACAAGAATTGGATACAAGAGATGAACTAGGGTTTGGAGATGAGATGGTGGTGGTGAAGATGTTGATGGAGATTGCCCCCGATGAGAGGAGCGTTGGTGATGATTTCCCCCTCCCGGAGGGGCAGTATCCCCGGTAGAACAGCTCTGCTGGAGCTCTAGATTGGATCCGCCAAGGTTCCGCCTCGTGGCGCCGGAGTCTCGTCCCGAAAAGTTCCTTCTTATTTTTTTCAAATCGAAAGACTTCATATAGGAGAAGATGGACGTCGGAGAGCCACCAGGGGGCCCACGAGGTAGGGGGCGCGTCCTAGGGGGGCGCCCCCACCCTCGTGAGCAGGGTGTGTGCCCCCTGGCCTTCATCTTTGGCGAGGATTTTTCTTTATTTATTTTAAGATGTTCCGTGGAGTTTCAGGAATTTTGGAGTTGCGCAAAATAGGTCTCTAATATTTGCTCCTTTTCGAGCCCAGAATTCCAGCTGCCGACATTCTCCCTCCTTATGTAAACCTTGTAAAATAAGAGAGAATAGCCATAAGTATTGTGACATAAAGTGATATAACAATCCATAATGCAATAAATATCGATATAAAAGCATGATGCAAAATGGATGTATCATCTATCCAGTGGAACTTGACACCCTTATGCAACAGATTAGTCAGAGGCCTAGCGATCTTGGAGAAGTTCTCGACGAATCGACGGCAATAGCAGGCAAGACCGAGAAAATTTCTGACTTGCTTAACATTCTTCGGAGGAGTCCAATCGAGAATAGCCTGGGGTCGTTCAAGGTTGACGGCATTACCATCCTTGGAGATGACATGCCCAAGATAGGTTACTTCGGGGAGCCAGAATTCACATTTGGAATACTTAACATAGAGTTGATACTCTCGAAGATTTTCCAGCACAAGACGAAGATGTTCAACATGTTCTTCCTAGTTCTTGGAAAATACAAGGATATCATCCAGCTAAACCACGACGAACTTGTCGAGGTAATCCATGAATATATAGTTCATCAGACGAGAGAAGGTGGCTGGAGCATTCGTCAAGCCGAATGAGATGACGGTGTACTCGTATGATCCATACCGAGTCATGAAGGCGGTCTTTGGGATATCCTCTTCACGAACACGGATCTGATGGTAACCCAACCTCAAGTCGAGTTTGGAGAACATTGATGAACCAGCCAGTTGATCATAAAGATCATTGATCCGAGGGAGGGGATATTTGTTCTGAATAGTGGCTTGGTTAATAGGACGATAGTCTTGGACTAATCGGATCGTCCCATCCTTGTTCTTAACAAAGAGAGAAGGTGCTCCCCAGGGAGATCAACTAGGGCGAATGAAACCTTTGCTAAGAGATTTGTCTATTTCCTCCTTAAGCTCAATGAGTTCATGCGGCGGCATCTTGTAGGGTCGTTTGGCTATAGGGGTGGTGCCTGGTTTAAAGTCGATGATGAATTCGACAGCTCTAGAAGGGGGAATCCATGGAAGTTCTTCTGGAAATACGTCTTGGAACTCGCAAACGACAGGAATGTTTTCAATGCCCTCGAGTGGTGCAGCGTTCAATGCATTCAAGGCATAAAGCCGTGCCTCAGCATTTTGAACCAGATGAGCCTGGTAAGTAACTATTTCATCGGAAGGGTGTAGCAGATGGACGGTCTTAGTGGCGCAAACTATAGAAGCAGTATGCGCTTTCAACCAATCCATCCCCAGAATGAGGTCGATGTTAGACGACTTCAGGATAATGGGAAAGGCATAGAATTCCAGCCCTTCGATTTCCACGGGGACGTCGATGCCAACCAGTGAGGTTTGACATTGTCCCATGGGGGCTTTTACCACTACCGAAGTGTTCATCTCCTCACATTTAACATCGTGCTTGTATGCAAAATCTTCTGACGTGAATGAATGCGATGCTCCTGAATCGAATAAAACAGATGCGGGTACTGAATTTATGAGGAGTGTACCCATCATAGTAGTAGGCTGGTCTTGAGCTTCATTAAGATCAACGTGGTTGGCATGAACACGACCATAAGACCTGGCATTGTTGTTGCGAGGTTGGTTGCTTCCATGGCCAGCTGCAGGGAGGGCCAGTTGATTCTGGTTCTGGTTGCATTCCCTAGCACGGTGTCCTGGTTGACCACACCTGAAGCACAGACCATTATTGGGAGTGGGAACAGGAGCTCGGGGTGGTGGAGCTGGAAGTCTTGGCTGCCTAGTTGGTGGGGGAAGCAGACGCGATGCAGCATAGGACTGCCTTGGAGCAGGTGCAGTTGGCTGGTACATGCTGTTGGGAATCCATATCCTACGCTTCTGCGAGGATGGGCCCGAAGATGAGCCCGTGTCACGGTTGCGCCTGTGAGAGCTCTGGTGTTCCTGCAGACCAGTTTCGACATTGATGGCCTTGTTCACCAAGGTGGCAAAATTAGCAAAGTCATGCACTAATATTGCGAGCTTGATTGCAGCTTGGAGGCCATCACGGAACTTCTCTTGTCTGCGTGCATTGATACGTCTCCAACGTACCTATAATTCTTGATTGCTCCATGCTATATTATCTACTGTTTTGGACATTATTGGGCTTTATTATCCACTTCTATATTATTTTTGGGACTAACCTATTAACCGGAGGCCCAGCCCAGAATTGCTATTTTTTTGCCTATTTTAGGGTTTCGAAGAAAAGGAATATCAAATGGAGTCCACACGGAATGAAACCTTCGGAAACGTGATTTTCTCATCAGATAAGATCCAGGAGACTTGGACCCTCCGTCAAGAAAGGCACGAGGCGGTCACGAGGGTGGAGGGCATGCCCCCCTAGGGCGCGCCCCTTGCCTCGTGGGCCCCTCGAAGCTCCATCGACGTACTTCTTCCTCCTATATATATCCATGTACCCCCAAACGATCAGAGACGGAGCCAAAAACCTAATTCCATCGCCGCAACTTTTTGTATCCACGAGATCCCATCTTGGAGCCTATTCCGGTGCTCCGCCGGAAGGGGCATCGATCATGAAGGGCTTCTACATCATCATCCAAGCCTCTCCGATGAAGTGTGAGTAGTTTACTTCAGACCTACGGGTCCATAGTTAGTAGCTAGATGGCTTCTTCTCTCTTTTTGGATCTCAGTACAATGTTCTCCCCCTCTCTCGTGGAGATCTATTCGATGTAATCTTCTTTTTGCGGTGTGTTTGTTGAGATTGATGAATTGTGGGTTTATGATCAAGTCTATCTATGAATAATATTTGAATCTTCTCTGAATTCTTTTATGTATGATTGGTTATCTTTGCAAGTCTCTTCGAATTATCAGTTTCGTTTGGCCTACTAGATTGGTTGTTGTTGCCATGGGAGAAGTGCTTAGCTTTGGGTTCGATCTTGCGGTGTCCTTTCCCAGTGACAGAAGGGGCAGCAAGGCACGTATTGTATCATTGACATCGAGGATAACAAGATGGGTTTTTTTATCATATTGCATGAAACTATCCCTCTACATCATGTCATCTTGCTTAAGGCGTTACTCTGTTTTTAACTTAATACTCTAGATGCATGCTGGATAGCGGTCGATGAGTGGAGTAATAGTAGTAGATGCAGGCAGGAGTCGGTCAACTTGTCTCGGACGTGATGCCTATATACATGATCATACCTAGATATTCTCATAACTATGCTCAATTCTGTCAATTGCTCAGCAGTAATTTGTTCACCCACCGTAGAATACTTATGCTCTTGAGAGAAGCCACTAGTGAAACCTATGGCCCCCGGGTCTCATTCTCATCATATCAATCTCCATCACTTTATTATTGCTTTGCTTTTACTTTTTACTTTGCATCTCTATACCAAAAATACCAAAAATATTATTTATCATCTCTATCAGATCTCACTTTCGTAAGTGACCGTGAAGGGATTGACAACCCCTGAGCGCGTTGGTTGCGTTGAGCTATTGTTTTTCTGTAGGTACGAGGGACTCGGGCGTAGCCTCCTACTAGATTGATACCTTGGTTCTCAAAAACTGAGGGAAATACTTACGCTACTTTACTGCATCATCCTCTCCTCTTCGGGGAAATCCAACGCAATGGTCAATAGGTAGCAAGAAGAATTTCTGGCGCCGTTGCCGGGGAGGTTCGTGCAAGTCAAGATTTGACTCTCGACAACGAGCAATTTCTGGCGCCGTTGCCGGGGAGTCTGCGCAAAAGTCAACATACCAAGTACCCATCACAATCCCTATCTCCTGCATTACATTATTTGCCATTTGCCTCTCGTTTTCCTCTCCCCCCCCCCAATTCACCCTTGTCGTTTTATTCGCCCTCTCTCTCTCTATCCTCCCTCTCTTTCTCTATTTGCCTCTTTTTTGCACATTTGCTTTTTGTTTGCTTGTGTGTTAGTTTGCTTGTTTGTCGCGATGGCTCAAGATAATACTAAATTGTGTGACTTCACCAATACCAACAATAATGATTTCCTTAGCACTCCGAATGCTCCTCTTACCGATGCTGAATCTTGTGAAATTAATGCTGCTTTGCTGAATCTTGTCATGAAAGATCCGTTCTCCGGCCTTCCTAGTGAAGATGTCGCTACCCATCTTAATAGCTTCGTTGATTTGTGTGACATGCAAAAGAAGAAAGATGTCTATAATGATATTGTTAAATTGAAGCTATTTCCTTTTTCGCTTAGAGATCGTGCTAAAGCTTGGTTTTCATCTTTGCCTAAAAATAGTATTGATTCATGGAACAAGTGCAAAGATGCTTTTATCTCTAAGTATTTTCCTCCCGCTAAGATCATGTCTCTTAGAAACGATATTATGAATTTTAAGCAACTTGATCATGAACATGTTGCACAAGCTTGGGAGAGAATGAAATTAATGATACGTAATTTCCCTACTCATGGTTTAAATTTGTGGATGATTATACAAAAAATTTATGCCGGATTGAATTTTGCTTCTAGAAATCTTTTAGATTCGGCCGCGGGAGGCACTTTTATGGAAATCACTTTAGGAGAAGCTACTAAACTCCTAGATAATATTATGGTTAATTATTCTCAATGGCATACTGAAAGATCTACTAATAAAAAGGTGCATGCGATAGAAGAAATTAATGTTTTGAGTGGAAAGATGGATGAACTTATGAACTTATTTGCTAATAAGAGTGTTTCTTCTAATCCTAATGATGTGCCCTTGTCTACTTTGATTGAAAACAATAATGAATCTATGGATGTGAATTTTGTTGGTAGGAACAATTTTGGTAAAAACGCGTATAGAGAAAATTTCAATCCTAGGCCTTATCCTAGTAATCCCTCTAATAATTATGGTAATTCCTACAACAATTCTTATGGAAATTATAATAATATTCCCTCTGATTTTGAATCTAATATTAAAGAATTTATTTCTTCGCAAAAGAATTTTAATGCTATGATTGAAGAAAAATTGCTTAATATTGATGATTTGGCTAGGAACGTTGATAGAATTGCTCTTGATGTTGATTCTTTGAAACTTAGATCTATTCCACCTAAGCATGATATCAATGAGTCTCTCAAATCCATGAGAATTTCCATTTACGAGTGCAAAGAAAGAACCACTAGGATGCGTGCTAAGAAAGATGCCTTTATAAAAGCGTGTTCTTCTAGTTCCTACGAAAATAATGATGAAGATCTAAAAGTTATTGAAGTTTCCCCTATTAAATCTTTGTTTTGCAATATGAATCTTGATAATGATGGGACTTAATATGATCCACCTTTACCTAGAAGGCGTTCTAAGAATTCGGAATTTGTTAATCTTGATGCTAAATTTGATAAAAGTAGGATTGAAGAAATTAAAACCCTAGATGTTACTAAACCCACTATTATGTATTTCAAGGAATTTAACTATGAAAATTGCTCTTTGATTGATTGTATTTCCTTGTTGCAATCCATGCTAAATTCTCCACACGCTTATAGTCAAAATAAAGCGTTTACCAAACATATCGTTGATGCCTTGATGCAATCTTATGAAGAAAAACTTGAATTGGAAGTTTATATCCCTAGAAAACTTTATGATGAGTGGGAACCTACTATTAAAATTAAAATTAAAAATCATGAGTTTTATGCTTTGTGTGATTTAGGTGCTAATGTCTCTACTATTCCCAAAACTTTGTGTGATTTGCTAGATTTCCGTAGTTTTGATGATTGCTCTCTAAACTTGCATCTTGCGGATTCCACTATTAAGAAACCTATGGGAAGAATTAATGATGTTCTTATTGTTGCAAATAGGAATTATATGCCCGTAGATTTTATCATTCTTGATATAGATTGCAATCTTTCTTGCCCTATTATTCTCGGTAGACCTTTCCTTAGAACGGTTGGTGCAATTATTGATATGATGGAAGGGAATATTAGACTTAAATTTCCATTAAAAAAGGGCATGGAACACTTCCCTAGAAAGAAAATAAAATTACCATATGAATCTATCATGAGAGCCACTTATGGATTGCCTACCAAAGATGGCAATACCTAGATCTGTTCTTGCTTGTTATGCCTAGCTAGGGGCGTTAAACGATAGCGCTTGTTGGGAGGCAACCCAATTTTATTTTTATTCCTTGATTATTGCTCCTGTTTAGTAATAAATAAATTATTTAGCCTCTGTTTTTTTTGTGTTTTTTGTGTTTAATTAGTGTTTGTGCCAAGTAGAACTGTTGGGAAGACTTGGGGAAAGTCTTGTTGAACTTGCTGTAAAAAACAGAAACTTTAGCGCTCACGAGAACTGCTGTCATTTTTTTTAGAAAGTGCTATTTAGTTAATTATTTTTGAAGATTATTAATTGATAAATTCTTCACGGGCAGCAATTTATTTTAGAATTTTTGGGGTTCCAAATATTGCTCTAGCTACAGATTACTACAGACTGTTCTGTTTTTGACAGATTCTGTTTTTCGTGTGTTGTTTGCTTATTTTGATGAATCTATGGCTAATAAAATAGTTTATAATCCATAGAGAAGTTGGAATACAGTAGTTTTAAAACCAATATAAATAAAGAATGAGTTCATTACAGTACCTTGAAGTGGTCTTTTGTTTTCTTTCGCTAACGGAGCTCACGAGTTTTCTACTTTAAGTTTTGTGTTGTGAAGTTTTCAAGTTTTGGGTAAAGATTTGATGGATTATGGAACAAGGAGTGGAAAGAACCTAAGATTGGGGATGGCCATGGAACCCCCAAGATAATCTAATGACACCTAAAAGCCAAAGCTTGGGGATGCCCCGGAAGGCATCCCCTCTTTCGTCTACTTCTATCGGTAACTTTACTTGGAGCTATATTTTTATTCACCACATGATATGTGTTTTGCTTGGAGCGTCTTTTATGATTTGAGTATTTGCTTATTAGTTTACCACAATCATCCTTGCTGTACACACCTTTTGAGAGAGCCATACATAATTTGGAATTTTATAGAATACTCTATGTGCTTCACTTATATCTTTTGAGTTATCTAATTTTGCTCTAGTGCTTCACTTATATCTTTTAGAGAACGGTGGTGGATTTGTTTTATAGAAACTATTGATCTGTCATGATTCACTTAGATTATTTTGAGAGTCTTAATAGCATGGTAATTTTCTTATAATAATAATATGCTTGGTATTCAAGATTTGTAAAACTTTCTTTTGAGTGCGTTGAATACTAAGAAAAAAAATTGATGCTTGATAATTGTTTTGAGATATGAGGATGGTGATATTAGAGTCATGCTAGTTGAGTAGTTGTGAATTTGAGAAATGCTTGTGTTAAAGTTTGTGATTCCCGTAGCATGCACGTATGGTGGACCGTTATGCGATGAAGTTAGAGCATGATTTATTTATTGATTGTCTTCCTTATGAGTGGCGGTCGGGGACGAGCGATGGTCTTTTCCTACCAATCTATCCCCCTAGGAGCATGCGCGTACTACTTTTCTTTGATAAATTCTAGATTTTTGCAATAAGTATATGAGTTCTTTATGACTAATTTTGAGTCCATGGATTATACGCACTTTCCTTCCTTCCACCATTGCTAGCCTCTCTAACACCGCACACTTTTCGCCGGTATCATACACCCACCAAATACCTTCCTCAAAACAGCCACCATACCTACCTAAAATGGCATTTCCATAGCCATTCCGAGATATATTGCCATGCAACTTTCCACCGTTCCGTTCATTATGACACACTCCATCATTGCCATATTGCTAGCATGATCATGTAGTTGACATTGTATTTGTGGCAAAGCCACCGTTCATAATTCTTTCATACATGTCACTCTTGATTCATTACATATCCCGGTACACCGCCAGAGGCATTCATATAAAGTCATATTTTTGTTCTAAGTATCGAGTTGTAATTGTTGAGTTGTAAGAAAAATAAAAGTGTGATGATCATCATTTTTAGAGCACTGTCCCAAGTGAGGAAAGGATGATGGAGACTATGATTCCCCCACAAGTCGGGATGGGACTCCAGACAAAAAAAAGAGGCCATAAAAAAGACAAGGCCCAAACAAAAAATGAGAGAAAAAGAGAGAAGGGACAATGTTACTATCCTTTTACCACACTTGTGCTTCAAAGTAGCACCATGATCTTCATGATAGAGAGTCTCTCATTATGTCACTTTCATATACTAGTGGGAATTTTTCTTTATAGAACTTGTCTTGTATATTCCAATGATGGACTTCCTCAAAATGACCTAGGTCTTCGTGAGCAAGCGAGTTGGATGCACACCCACTTAGTTTCTTTTGAGCTTTCATATACTTATAGCTCTAGTGCATCCATTGCATGGCAATCGCTACTCACTCACATTGATATCTATTGATGGGCATCTCCATAGCCCGTTGATACGCCTAGTTGATGTGAGACTATCTTCCCCTCTTTTTGTCTTCTCCACAACCACCCTTCTATTCCACATATAGTGCTATATCCATGGCTCACGCTCATGTATTGCATGAAGATCAAAAAAGTTTTGAAAATGTCAAAAGTATAAAACAATTGCTTGGCTTGTCATCGGGGTTGTGCATGATTTAAATACTTTGTGTGGTGTAGGGATACTTTCTTTGGCCATGTTATTTTGAGAAGACATAATTGCTTTGTTAGTATGCTTGAAGTATTATTATTTTATGTCAATATGAACTTTTGCCTTGAATCTTTTGAATATGAATATTTATACCCCAATTAAGAAGATTTACATTGAAATTATGCCAAGTAGCACTCTGCATCAAAAATTCTGTTTTTATCATTTACCTACTCGAGGACGAGCAGGAATTAAGCTTGGGGATGCTTGATACGTCTCCAACGTATCTATAATTTTTGATTGCTCCATGCTATATTATCTACTGTTTTGGACATTATTGGACTTTATTATCCACTTTTATATTATTTTTGGGACTAACCTATTAACCGGAGGCCCAGCCCAGAATTGTTGTTTTTGCCTGTTTTAGGGTTTCGAAGAAAAGGAATATCAAATGGAGTCCAAACGGAATGAAACCTTCGGAAACGTGATTTTCTCATCAGATAAGATCGAGGAGACTTGGACCCTCCGTCCAGAAAGCCACGAGGTGGTCACGACGGTGGAGGGCGCGCCCCCTGCCTCGTGGGCCCCTGGAAGCTCCACTGACGTACTTCTTCCTCCTACACTACAAAAAAATACACTTCCATGATGATACGTGTTTGTCACAGTAGGTCGCTTTTTTGTCATGCATGTACATCCATGACAAATTTATGACAGAATCAAGATAGTCATACATGTGCTGTCGTAGAAGTGTTCCATGACATTACCAAAATTATCGTCATGGAAGTGTCCACTTCCATGACGATAAATCGCGCATCACAGAAGTGCTTTCATCAAGGGTGACCGACACGTGGCATCCACCGCAACGGAACGCCGTTAAGCTATCGGGTCGGGTTTTCGATCTGATAACCCGTTAACAGCCTGGACCAATGGGGATTTTCCACATGTAAAATCATCATTGGCTGGAGGAAACACGTGTCGGCTCATCGTTGGGACAGATGTCAACCACTCATTGGACGAAAGGCGCCTATGATACGTCGACACGTGGCACGGCCCAACAGAGGCCCATTCCTGTGAAAAGGCCGGCCCGTTTGACTTGGTCAAAAGCTGGCGGGCCGGCCCATGGAAAGCATGTTAACGGCCTGTTCGAATATAGCCCATTTACAGCCCGCTAACCCAAAGCCAATTACACCCTATCCGAATTAGGCCTAGTAGCGTTATCTGGGCCATCCAATATGATTCCAGCCCGTTTTCACTTCTGGCCCATGTATGGCCCATGACGTCTTTCGGCCCATATGAGGCCCTATGTAACTCTTGGCCTACTAACGGCCTGTGGAGAAACTGGGCCATATTGAACAGTGTATCACTTTACACCCATTAATGGCCCGTGGTGAAACTGGCCCGTAATGAACAATGTATCACTTTATACCCATTAACGGCTCGTTATTCCGTTGGGCCGCTTCCAGCCCATGTTATCTTTTGGCCTTCTCAGAGCCCATTTATTCTTGGGCTCATTTCCAGCATTCATTTAGTTATGGCCCGTTACTGTCATTTTCTGCTTGTGGGCCAAATTCAGCCCGTGGTTACAGTCAGCCCGTTTGTGGTCCGTTAATACGTTGGGCCGGTTTCATAGCGTCATCAGATACGGCCTATTAACGATGGCCCGTTATGGTCGTCCCATGAATGGATGATTCCAACTCTAGCCCGTTTACGGCCATAATGCGGTCTATTTGCCCATGTTTGGCCAAACGATTATACGGCTCGTATAAGGCCCATTGATAATACGGCCCGCAGAAGGCCCATTGTTACTACGGCCCGTAGAAGGCCCACTGTTTCTACGGCCAGTAGGAGGCCCAGTGTCACTACAGTAAATATTAGCCCATGGTTATTGTGGCCTAGTTTTAAAAAATAGGTTATTGCAGCCACTAGCTAACCGCGAAAAAAGAACTGCAATGACTACAAGCAAACAAATAAACAAGACAACGAGGAAATAAATAAGCAAGCAACTAATGCTAGGCTATCACGGCTATTACACATATTACATCCACTGGGCATCAAAGTTCGCCACCAGTGCAAATATAGGGAACAAAGCAGCATATCATATACACTGGTTGTCAAAGTTGGCGACCAGCGCAAATAAACGTCGTAGCAAAACAAATCCAGAACTGAAACCACTTCAGAAGATCTCAAGAAACAATATCCTGGGTACCCATAATGCTAGCAAGATGCTTAGAAAGCTTATTAACTTTCTCTTATGTGGCGCTTAAATCCTCCAGCGCTTGCTATTGCACCAGAAAATATGCATCTGAATTCTGCAGGGACTTCCTCAGTCCTTCAGCTTCCTATCGTAGCACATCTGATCAATGTCTTTCAACTTGAAGTTGAGACTCAAGAAGACGAACTGATTCAGGCAACGAGTTCGAAGAGCTTGTGCCAGCGGTAGTGGCCAGTAACTCGAACACTACATCAAGATAGGACTTTTGGGTTCCCTCACTGTCGTCAAGGTAGTTTTTATCAACTTTCTTGGAGACCAACAGGGATGTCTCACTATCATGAACCTTATCTGCATTACTTCCTTTACCATTGGATAACGCGGTACTGTTCTCCAATATTTTGTCCGCATTCTAAAAGAGAAACAAGCAGACACATCACATGTTTACCATGTTGTATAAAATGAGTTCAGTAGTAAAGTGGACAGGATAACAACATGAAACAAACATATATCTATGTACCATGGTCACTTTATGGTCTATACCATTCTAGTTTTTGTTGCCAAATCAAGATAGAGACACAGTTCAAATAATATTTGTTCAAGACATAGCGGAATAGACAGAATATAAGTGTGGGTAACTATAGAGCAATAACAACACTTGTAATGTGCATGACATGAGAACATAACTATTTATTCAATTGAAACTGAAATCAACATAGAGTAGGTTACAACAGCAAACCAGTTAAAGAAACAGGTTTAAAACATACCTGTTGCGCCATTGGAGTTTCAATTCCATCCTTCAAATTTGAAAGTAGTTGGTATGAGTAAATACAGTCATGCAAGAGCAAAGGAGTATGAACCATAGCTATAGAGCCTGACCTAAGAACAAATCTTCTTCTCCTTTAAGCGTTGAGTTGGGATTCAGAGTGGTGGTCCTCGTGCTTTGGGCACTGTAGTTCCCTTACTAACTGCTCGTGTTTGGGTGCTCTGTGGTGGAGACGGTGTTGTGTCAAGTGGAACTGGGTTACTATCTGCCGGGGTTGGGGTTAGAAGGGGTGTAGCTGGTTCTCTGTCCAACTGGGTAGGGGTACAATCTGCGAGAGTCTGGGTTATGTGTGGTGGATCTGGTCCTTGGGCAAGTACAACCGTGGTTCTATCTGCATCAATTGGTAGCACTATCTTTTCTGAAGACCGTGTTGTTACTCCCTTAGATACTGCCATCACACTCTCCAATTCAAATGGCTGATAAACAAGAAAAGTAAGTGAAAGTATATACATTGTATGATAGACAGGTGCAATGGATAGTGGGGAATAAAAGAGGGCATGAAATAATTCATATTTATGTTGTCTAACCAAACAGGATAGCATGACACAATTTCACATATATGATGGCTAACTAAATAGGATAGCATGACACAATTTCACATTATGATGGCTAACTAAAAAAGATGGAAAGACATAGTTCAAAATATGAGACTATGTAAACAGGATGACATGACATAACTAAATAATGTGTTTATTAAATAGGTTGGCATGCCATAATTAACATACATTCACAGATAGAATGCCATAATTCAAAATATGATGACTGCAAACACTAAACAGGATGAGATGATATAACTATATGATGTCTTTATTAAATGGGTTGCCATGCCATAATTCAGATAGATGATGTGTATGTACTATGTAAACATGATGACATGATATAATTCAAACATATGATTTATATAGTAAGCAAGTAAGCATATGGCAATCCATATATGATGTAAAAACTAAGCAGTGCAAGACAACATGCATGACATGGGTAATATAACCCTGCCAAGTTTGAGCATAGACCTCAGGGGGAAAATAGGACTGGTCATCAGTCTCTTAATCCTCCTCTGAGGAGCTCTCTATAACCAGCAAGATGTTTGCTTCAGCAGGTAGCATTGTCTGCTCTAATTACCTTGTTTTCACTCCAGATACTTCCATCACCGCTTCAAATGGCTGATGCACAGGAAGAGTAGTTGAATATACAAACGTTGTCGCCAAATGGAACACGTAATACAAAAAATGATAGCATGATATAATTCACATACATGATGATTGGCTAAACAGCATGTCATTGCATAATTCACATATATAATGCCTTTGCAACAAGATAGCATTGTATAATTCACATATATAATTTCTTGCAACAAGATGGCAATGCATAATTCACATATATGGTAATTAGACACTGAACGGGTGGCATTCACACAAAGCATGTCTAAACTAATCAAATGACATAGCAATGCGAGACACCATATGCACAATATGAGCAACATAACCCTGCCAAGTTAGAGCATACACCTCGGGGGGAATAGGACTGGTCATCTGTCTCTGAATCCTCCTCTAAGGAGCTATCTGTAACCAGCGATATATGCGCTTTGTCAGATAGCATAGTCTACTCTGAAGACCATGTTTTCACTCCAGAATTTTCCATCACCGTGTCAAATGGCTGATGCACACGAAGAGCAGTTGAATGTAATAACATTGTTGACAAATGTAATATGTAACGAAAAAAAAGGATGGCCTGATATAATTTACATATAAGATGACTGGCTAAGCAGGATGGCATTGCAAAATTCACATATATGATGCCTGGCTAAACAAGATGGTGTTGTATAATTCACATAAATGATGAATAAACTAAATAGATGGCATTCGCACAAAGGATGTCTAAACTAAGCAGATGACATATTTGATGTATAAAGTAAGCAATGCAAGACACCATATGCATGATATAACCAACATCAGCATGCCAAGTTAGAGCGAAGACCTCAGGGGGTAAATAGGAGTTGTCTTCTCCTTCTGAATCCCCCTCAGAACAGATATCTTCCTCTCGATTACAATCCGAAATGCGTGGAGGGGGGCTGCCTTTGCGCCTACCATGGAGCGATGTCTACATGAAATTTTATTGCCACACAAAGCTTGTCTCTTTTGCTCTACATGTTCAGTTCCATTGTTTACAATAACTGCCATGCATAGGAATAAAACATAGTGAGATTATGTAAGGAGTGCATGCAGAAATCCAGAGTGATGGTAGCAACCTGTGGATAGACCCAAAACCAATAATAGCAGGCAGATAATGGCTTCAATTAAAAAATACAGATAATGTCTTCTTTACTGTTTGTTTCCCACCCAACATGAAACTCATAGTAGACACCGGAGATTAACCAGATAGTAGATAGATACTATTGATAGCGGCCCTGATATGTACCCCACAATCATTTAAAAACTCAAGTTTGACCATTAGTTTGGAGCTGACTCAGAGTCTAATCGGTGAACAGGATGATAAAGTCGCATGTAATATTAAGCGATGCATAACGTAAGCAGGCACGAAAGAGTGCGGACCCGTGTAGTCCTCGAGGTCATCTGCTCGGTTGATGAGGGTAGTGCAGTTTTCATGGTTGCCAGCGGCGGGGAAGAAGATCTGAGGCGACGAAAGACAGTCTGGAGGCCGGATCCCTGCTGTGCTGGACCCTTCTGTCGTTGGAGTAGCTGAGCTGTGGTGGATGACGGCGCAGCAGGAGCGGGACAAACCATGCAAGGTTTTCTTTGACAACTATCTGTAAGAGAAGTAATTATGTAAGTGCTCATTTGAATTGGAGGATTACAACAATGCAGGGATAGGAAATAAACAGGAATAGGATAGGAATGCACGTGCAAAATAGAGAATTTAAAAACACAGGATTTTTGCCAATCTGGGTGTTTGATTCACAACAATTGGAAGATCACAGGATGCAAAGAAGCATGGTGAGATTAAGTCAAACCACAAGAAAATGTACGGTTATAATGCTATTATGCTACTATCTCTTAGTCTTGTGCTTCATGAATAGGAATTTGAAAAGGAGGACAAGTGAAAATTAAAATTCCTACGTTTTTTCTTTCAAGGAGACACTAAAGGAACAAATCTGTGTGCTCAGTGGACAATATATATAACATGTAGAGTAAAAAAGAGATGCAACAAGTGTACAACCTCTTTGGCGAAGCCATGTCGATCTCGGCGTGATTGGGTTGGCCGGTGAGGATGCTCCAGCTGACTTGGCTGTCGGAGGAGGGGAAGAAGATCTTAAGCGTCTGGAGATGGAGCCCGAGGTACTGCTCCGCTGTGATGGAGGGTTTCGTCGTTGGAACAGCTCTAGTGAGTTGTACGACGCCGAGGCTGAAGCAGGACAAGAGAGACAACGAACAACGTTAACCTGAGTGGAATTCTAATAGCATCTCCAATACATGATGTAAAATACATAACCACAAAGTGCTAGATGTAAAATACATCAGCCGCTCATCTCTGAACTTAACTGTCGAAACTGAATTTAACTGTCGAAACTGAACTTAACTGTCGAAACTAAATTTTGCTGTCGAAACTGAATTTTCCTGTTGAAACTGGACGCACTAGCAAGGTGAGGCTACACGTCGGTCGATTGCCTTTTTCATCTCTGGTCAGTCGATTTTGCAGCCGTTGGATACGAAATCAAGGGCCTGCGGTTCATCTTCAACCTCCACCCCCCTGAGCCGGCCAAACAGCAGCCCCCCGCCGCCCGTGGTGCGCCGCCCCGCCCGCCCCGAAAACACTCCCCACCGCCGTTCCACCGCCGCCCCGGCCATCCCTCTAGCCCCCCCCCCCCCGTGCCGAGCTTTTTCTCCGGCGATCCCCACGCCACCACCCCGCCAACGCCCCGCCACCGCCGGCGACCACCGCCCCCATCCTGAACCCTAAGATAGATAGTGGGGTACCTCTCCGGCGAGCCCCCCTCCCCGCTGTGGCTAGTTCTTCCTTCACCCCGGCGGCATCGGAGTGAAGTGTAGCTAAATCGGAGCAGCATCGCAAGCAAGAGCAAGAGCAAGAGCAACAGTGCGAGCAAGAGCAATGGCAAGAGCAGACCAGGCAGGGGACCGAGAGCAAGAGCAGAGCAGCAGCGCGAGCGAGAGCTAAAGCAGCAGCAGGTCCTACTGATGTGGACGTCGCCGCCGAGGGAGCGACACCGTGGAGGAAGTGGCCGGCAACGCCGCCGTGGATGGAGCTGCGCCGTGTCGGCTCGGGACTGAGCGCCGGCAGCACCGTGAGATCGAATCAAGAAGAAAATGCGGCGATTAGTGTACAACCTCTTTGGTGGCGCCGATTAGGCCGCAGCTTCATCCGAGGAAACGGTGATGATGATGCTCTTCCGGTGGTGCAGGTGAAGATGGTGGTGTGGGAATGGAGGTGGCGCGAAAGACGAGGGGAACATCGGGGCAGCTCCTTGGAGGTGGAGGACGGGGTGGCTGAACCGGCAGGACGATGAGATCGACGACGGATCCTCATCTGGTACGGTGGATGAGGGGACGTTGAGGTGTTGCTGTGGACGACGTCGTCGGGGAAGAGGCTCCGGCTGGGTGGCGGACGGAGCAGGGTGTGGGGTTTCGTCGCTGGTTTTCGCGGCCTCGGTGTACGAATGGGTGGGCGGATGGGATGGCAGTGGGGAACCATGGCTTAGAGACGCACTTTTCCGAAATGTGGGGTAAGTTACGAAAGTACCCCCACCAATTTGAGGTGGTTCTTTAGGTTTAGGGGTACCACGGGCATTTCGCGTGTTGGGATTTCACAGGAGGTGGGAGTTTTCGCGCACATTGTAATTTCAGAATAGCAAGGCGCGGGTTGAGATGGAGGGAGTTGTCGGAGCACAACGAGACAAAGATATATCTTAAATATTTCGGGCTAACAAGGCGCGGGTTGAAATTTCCGGACAAGCCTAACGTGTACTGTACCAAATCAATGTGCCCTACAAATGTCATTCAAAACTTTGAATTCATGTTATGTTCAATTAAAATATTTTGCTATGTGTATAATGCATGCAACCTACTACTCAAATGAACGTTTTAGTGCATTCCAAACGTATATACTACCGCTTCAATATGAACTAAATTTGAATTCGTTTCTCTATTTGAATAAAATCTATAGTAATGATTGTTGTGAAGTCAAAGCATTTGAATTCGTTTCTCTGTTTTAATAAGATCTACAACCATCATTATTGTCAAGTTAAACCATCGTTTGTGTATTATCTTCACAGCACACCACATGATTAGTCTCGAGTTACATATGAACTATGTGTACTATATGAACTCGAACTAGATTTTTTGAGTCCACTTTATTTTGATTTCAAATCACATTACATTTCTAGCTCTAGCTAGATCTTCATAATCTAAACCATGTCTCATATGTATAATGTGTTTATCACATTATGTATGGTGCCCCGCCCCCTACGCCTACAAGTATTTAGATGTGAGTTGCAAACACCACACATTACCACAAATTCAAATAAAATGTGAGAATGTTTGATATATAGTATTGTTTAGATTGTTCGATATTTAGTTGTAAGTTGCAAACGCCACACATTATCACAAATTCAAATAAAATGTGAGATTGTTTGATGTATAGTATGGTTTAGATTGTTCGTCATTTAGCTGTGAGTTGCAAACACCATGCATTATCACATTATGGTATAACATGTGCACAGCACGTGTATCACCGCTATATTCATGCATTCAATGTTTAAAACACTATGATCTCCTATTCAAATATATGAATCCGCTTTCATATCAAATTATGATCTTTGTTAGTCTCTTACACCCACACAATCCTCTAACCTTTGTAGCTACCACTAACTTTCTCTCGTGCATACACATGCCCTCCTCGCCCTCCCCCTCCCTCGGCATTCTATCCACCGGGCACATTCATTTTTTTCTTTAGGTCGTTCTCCTAGAGTCTCCACAACTCCTTTCCGACACACACCGATCGATAAACCTCTCCAGCGATGCCTACCTACAACATACAAACACACCTTCAATCTCCTGCTTTATGTGTCCTTGCCTCGTGTCTCTCATACGGTCAGACACACATGTAAACTCTTGCCCCTCTTTTCATTGCTCTCTCACAACCGCACACTCCTCCCCCTATCTAGCTAGTAGTTGGGCCTCTCGCACCACCTCCTAGCTCCATTCTCTCTGTCTATCCGTCTCACTGGGCCTTATTAGCCTCTAACAAATGGACATACACCGACCGATCTCTCGCTATACATATAGCTAGCTAGGTCCTTATAACTCGTTTTTACCCACACGTCAATCGATCTGCCTCATTAGTTGTGTCTCTCCCTTCCTCCGACAAACTACAATTAATCTACCGATCTAGTTAGGTTTGCTTACCAAACACATGGTTCCCCTTCATCATCCATGGATGCGTCCTGACAGATCTATCACGCACAGGCACACACAGAAACACATCCCCACTCTTATTGATAACATTGCAGTTCCACCCTCAGTTTGTCTAGTAGGCCTCTCCCACCATCTTCGAGAAGCAACTCCATTGCCCATCCAGCACTCTACCCCTCTCCCTCCCTCTCCCTCCCTCTCTCTCTCTCGTCTATCTCTCTCCCATCATATTTCCCGTCCTTCAGTTATGTATGGATGTCGACCGATCTCCCTCAAGACATAGCTGGGTCTCTCCTTCTCAACACATATATGAGTCGTTCTACCTCTATAGTTAGGCCTCTGCCTACCCCTCCCACCACCCCCCTCCCTGCCACACACAAACTTGACGTGTGCCCTCTAACGTTCCGGTAGGCCAGTTCCCTATATCTTTGACTTGTACACACACAATTTCGATGGCTCTCTTCATCGATCTCGCACCCACCCACTTGATCCTCTCTTCGACTCTATAGATAGCTATGACCCCTCCCTCTCTTCTCGTGGATTGCCCGACCCTCTATGTATGATATGGATAGGCCTCCATTTCACACACATTGCATGCAAAATTTTGTTTGAGATGTCATCGACACATATTCCCACAAATAATTCCCGAAATCCACCCCCACCCCAAAACAAAAACACTCATGAACGCGGTTTGTATCTCTCACACACACCCACGTAGGTGGGGAACGTGCACGAAGAGAAGAGGTGCATGCACGGCGCACGTACTCCCGTCTCTTTCCCAACCACACCCGCGCGGGTACACGGTGGAGCTCATTTCTGTACGAAAAAGGCAGCCCACGTGGTAATTTGGCACGTGTACTGGTTGTCCACTTGGTGGAGGGAGGATCGTCTACCACGGGTGAACAAACAAATTGCGACTTGACGTGTTATGTTAAAAAAAGAGGCAAACCATGTGGGGCCTACCTTAGAGGCAAGGCTCTATACACTGGAGTACTTTTGATGTGTCCCGTCAACTCGCTGAACGAGGAGAAGCTTGCTTAGTACGCCGTCTCCCCCGCCCACAGGCGCGGTGGCTCGCGGGATGAGCTGAAGCTTGCTTACTACGCCTTACGCCCGCTCCCTCGCCCATGCGCGCGGTGGCTCACAGGATGAGGAGAAAAATTTACTACTCCCTCCGTTTACTCCTCGTCCCTACTACCTTGGTTATAGAGATTATATCATATTGTTTGGAATATATATGTCCTTTCGTAGATTTCAATATGAACTACTAGTACATACTCCAAACATTGATGTATACGGACGTATTTTAGAGTGTAGATTCACTCATTTTGCTCCGTATGTAGCACTCTCCCTCGCCCCTCGACCCTCGCCCACGTGGTGGACGTGCAGCAATTCATTCGGTCTCATATAGCCAGAACGATATATACTGCACTACCATTATTGCTCGACTTCCTGAAGAGGCGAAGAGCCAATCGCAAGGACAATATTTTGGAGATGCCAAGCGCAAGGTTATAGGAGAACGAGTAGTAGGTGCCGCGTCATTTATAAATAAAGTTTTTTTCTTCAGTGGCACGTACGCAATATGATAGGTTCATATGGAGAGAAAAGGAGTACATAGTCAGGACGGGCCAGCCTACACGGTTGCTTGTTGGGGTTACTCTCTTCACACTCTCTCGCACAAAACGACTGTGGCCACATCTCTGCCATCCCAGTGGATCACGCCCGCTTGGGGAAGGGGTGGATGCTTAGTGTAGATGCGGTGGCCGTCGCCGACGGCGAAAACCCACTGTCGGCACGTCCCGATCAGGGGTCCCCGCAATTCTCTCTCACAAAGCCGGTGAGGTTGCCTTCGTCCCTTGCTCACTGCCGTGACGTGGGCAGTTGCCGCCTCCCGCCGCCCTCCTCAAGGTTGAGCTGCGTCCCTCAGGTACAACTCCCTTTACAGCCGGCTTGCACCATTGCTCCAGCTGCCCACATCACTCCTTGTGGATATTTCTCTACTTCTTTGCCCCGCACATACCTCAACTGCCTTCTACGTACTGTATTTGTGATGAGTTTATGTCTCATCAACTAGTCCCAGTAATCTTATTCTAATCATGCTTGTTCAATTTCTTTGCCACAAGGATGCTCATCTCGATTTTGGTGAAACTGCACAAAATGATCTGATGGTCAAAAGGTTGCAAACTTCATTTATTAGGAAGCTCGAACGTTGCCAGCAAATTGAAGCCTGGTCAGGGTTCATGGTTCAAGGGCTAGGGACTGCATGGATCGTTTTTTTTCTTCAGCTACCTCTGTTCTAAAATAAGTGTCAACTTTAGTAGTAGTACAACTTTGTACTAAAGTTTGCATAAAGTTGAGAAACTTATTTTGGAACGGAGGGAGTACATATTTGCTATGATCTGTCAATCATTGAGATGCAATAGCATGCATGTTAGTCTCCTTTGTATTTGATGAAATGTTGCAACGGGCAACCTTGGACGCAAGATACATGTAACAGAAGCTGGAAGCTTCATAGCATTGTACAAATGTATCTCGCTGATAAATTACAGTACGTACTATACTAGTACTTCCTCCGTTCCTAAATATAAGTCTTTGTAGAGATTTCACCATGAACCACATGCGGATGTATATAGATGCATTTTAAGTGTAGATTCATTCATTTTGTTCCGTATGTAGTGGAATCTCTACAAAGACTTATATCTACTAGTAATAGCTAGCCCCCACTACTAGGAATTCTCTATGCTCTCCTTGAGCCATGTCAACAAAATTGATGTAGCCGTTAGTTGAAGTAAATCAGTCCATAATAGCCGTCTGATCTTGACGTTGAGAGGCTCCGCACTAAGCCACATGCAAGCATGCAGAAATACCATGCCACATGCATGTGAGTGGGTTTTAAATCACATCAACATGTCTGCATGCAAGCATGCACCGGTAGCATGCATGTAAGTGAGCTTTTAAGTCCCATTAACATGTCCAAAAGAAAAATATAATCCCATTATGCAGTAGGAGTTCAGGAGTTGGCTGATCTTTTTTCCTTACGTGGGATGATCTAAATGATGATGGGAGTTTATTTAGTTTGGCTACCACATTTGTCATGCGGTTATAGAGTTTTTTTTGTTCTATGAAATCGATAATTTTGCGCAGAGAGATATACCGTTGTTCCGCGCCAACGCGCGGGGACTCATCTAGTAATATTTAGGAACTGAGGGAGTACTACGTAAAGAGTTAGGTGTCACACGGTGATAGTAGTGTGAGGTGGGCCATGTAATCACTGAGCCTGCATGTTTTCACTGCTCTTGCACGCCTCCGCTGTAAGAATGGAGAAAATTGTAATCTAGTAGTAGTAGTAGTAGTAGTAGTAGTAGTATACCTCCTTTCACCGAAAGCGTGGGACATCCAGCAGTCCTACCACCTCAGTAATAAAGACCAATGAGCCGTCAAATCACATAGACCCAGCAGTAAGTTGGACGGACGAAGCAACCGTCACTCTTGCGCCAGTGAGAGGTCGCGTCCGCTCTGCCCGGGCATGAATGCGGCACCGATTCTTTGGAGCGGCGCTGACCGTTTCGGGCGGGAAGCGCGCGCGGGCGATGGAGGGGCTTTGGGTGGGCCAGGCTGGTCAGGAGCGGGCATGGCAGCTGTCCGCATGTCCCTATCGGACACGCTCGGAAACGAGAGGATGCACCGACTCTCGCGGCTAAAATCGTACACTACACAACATCTCTCTATAGGAGTAGATCGATCTGTCGCTCTCTCTAACACACACATGGTGTTAAACACACACACACACACACACACACACACACACACGCACACACACCTTGGTCCCGTTGCACCTTCTAACGTGACTTATTACACCTAGACGGAGGGAGTAGTAAGTATACGAGATACGATGATACACTGACTTAAGTCGAATACAAGTGGCCAAAATTTGTGTGCATGTTATAATAAGGATTCACTTAAAATAGTACGTGAGCGAACAGAGGGATCAATTGGACAGTGTTCCCGAGCAGTAGCGAGATGTGTGAGGTAAGATACACCGCTGGCGCTTTTAATTTTTCTTATTAATTTGTTTGTTTCACCCTCTGACTGGTGGGACCCAATGTACTACGTGGAGAGAGATAAGGTGACTAAGGCTACATTATTTCTGCACCACTGTGGATAGTCTTACCACCAAAGCCACGTGACATGATTATGATTGAAATCCCAATGACTCCCACACACACAAAAAAACACGGCATGCTTGTCACATAAATGCAGGAATGTATAAAAGGTTATTTCCCTCTCGTTGAACATAATGGGAGGGTTGTGTAGCTGGTTAGCCTGTTCACTCACTCTCTCGCCCTCTCCCGCTGGAGCCTCAGCGCTTGTAGATGCTCTCTTCACACTCTCTCGCCCTCTCCAGATCTAAACAAGACTTCTTTGGCCTCTCTCTCTCCCCTCACTGCTGTTCAAAGAGCCGGCAAGATCCATTCGCCGGGAAGGGAAGGAGGCTTAACGTTGTCGCCGTCGGCGAGGGACTACCGGCGCAGCTGTTCACTTTCCACCCAGCGGCAGCGCGGGAGGGCCTCCGTCCCCTTCTTCTTCGCCGACGTCCCATCGCCCATCGAACCACGCCCCAAGAACCTTAAGGTATAATTTACTTACTCCACATGCATTGCTCTAGCTGCATGTATACCATGAATCTAGGACGTGGTTCAAAGAGGAAAGGAGTGGGGGAAAGTAGTGGGAAAAGTTGTATATAGCATGAATCTAGGATGTGGTTCAAATAGGAAATGAAGGGGGAAAGTTGTATAGCATTAATCTAGGATGTGGTTCAAAGAGGAAAGGAAGGGGCGAAAGTACTAGTTCAAAAAGGAAAGGAAGGGACAAGGCTGTAGAGTTTGAGCAGGACTAGATTTGCTGAGCTCACATAGGGAAAGGCGTCTAAAGATAACAAAACTGGGACCAACACAAATATGCTCCTTGGTTGCTTGTTCTTTGTTGCAACAGACTGTGCATGACCACAGTACATCGGTAGATGCACATGGTGCTGGTGCATCCACTGTCCCGTGCAACTCATTAGCTGTTGTTAATCTAAGGCCCTGTTTGGTTAAAAACTCCCTAGTCCCTACCTGCTGGGTTCCAGGGACTAAACATGGACTAGAGGTTATTAAATGACATGCTAAAAGACCATGTTACTCCTAGTAATGAACTAATAGAGACAACATGCGATGCATGGCAGGGGCAACTGTTGGAAAAAAGTCCCAAAAAGACTCCCTCGGGGTCTTCTTTCTTTAGTCCCAAATGCCCACTTTTAGTCCCTAAAAGTCCCTCCTCTTTGGTTTAGATGGGACTGACACGGAGTTTTTTTTAGTCCCTACACCAAAATGTCCCTGTAAACAAACACCCTCTAATAATGCCGCTAGAAAATTTATGCAATGCCACAGTTAAAAGCAAATTACATGTTTAACGAATTTTATTGTTAATATAATCTCTATGTTAATAGTAATCAATGCCACCGTTTGAGAAATGCTACTGTCTTGCTTTCTTTCCCATTTAGATAAGGTAGATGCTTCTTTTTGTTGGCTTCTGTTTCATCCACCGTTATTGACCACTAATTGTTTCCTTTGCACCTTTGTGTAAACAGGGTTATCTGCTTCACCTCGTTGCCATTGTGACCTTTTGTTGCACTGCACAAAACACTTTTGTTTTAAGAGTGTTTTGTGCAGTTCAACCAAAATGTCACACCGACAATGTTGCTTGATTGCTTAATCTTAGTGGAACTGCACAAGAGGAGATCTTACTTCCTATCCATTAAGGAGAATTTGGTTCAGATCTTCTTCTTGTGAGTTGTTTGAATTCCGCATCATGAGAGGTCAGTACTAGCCTTCTTTCACATGATTCTGGAGTGTGCATTCATATGTTGTGCTACTTGTACGATAATGTTGCTTGATTTTAGTGAACTGCACAAGTGGAGACAAGACTTCCAATCTATATGTGCACCGTAATATCCCATTGAGGTAAGATAAGGATATTTCACAACTGCTGGCCTGTATTTTGCCACTTTCATCAGAAAATTAAGTTTAGTACTATACTTGTGCTCCCTAATTGACATACCAAATCTTACATTGAAGGCGAAGGTTGTTTGTTATTGAACCAAGTGATGAAGGGGAAGAAAAACAAAAATCAACTCCCGGTGCTGTCATGAAAAAGTGGTATTGTCCTTGAGAAGTGCTTCATCTGTGCTATTTTAAATATTTCCTTTCCTTTTTTTCGAGCAAACAGTGATGCTAGCATTAGTAGTCCTTTTGTCTTTGCACAACAGGATCATCTTCCTCTGAAGAAGAATATGGAGTACGTGAAGTGACTAGTTCCGATTATGCCAGGATGAAGAAGCCTTGTCTATCTTATCATCAGAAGGAGCAGTTGAAGGATGGTTACATTATTCCCCACAAGACCAAACTAACTTCAGCTCAGAAGGACTGACAAAATATCCATTTTTTTGTTGTGATGCGCGAGTACAATGTTGTTCTAGGATTCTTTCTGGTGAGTTCCATTTTTCTAAAAGTGTGCTCTACATGGACCATGTATGTGCCTGTTGAAACTGTCAATTCATAGTACAGTTTGCTCTATACTAATCACTTTTTTGTATTTGTGCAAACAGGGGTGCTCAGCTTGATTTCAATGGGAACTGCACAAAATGTTCATGAATACATCGAATCATTCATTTCCACCACAAGAAAGGAGGTGCCGATAAGTTCAAGGCGTTGCAGCATATAAGGGCGAAATCATACAAGCTACGCACGAATTTGGTTGATTTTGGTGGAACTGCACAAAAAGAACAGCTGGTTTATTTAGCATGAGGTGCCATGTCAATGTCCGAACTGATGGCAAACCCTGCCCATTCCACAATTGTAGGCATTTGATATTCTGGAATGGGACAACCTTGTCAAATTTTGCTCATTGATTTTACCAAGACAAGCGTTTGATATTTTCGAATGGGACGCCCTTGCCATCAGCAACGTCGATCAATTTTTTTCTTTATTCTTTAGTTGTGAAGTAAATATTGCCTTTGACATGTGAGTCGCTGAGATGCATAATCATCGATTGTTTTGAATGTTCTCTATGAATTTGTCAGGCCTGTGTGTTTGATTGCAATGTACAGAAATGGTAAAAACCTGCTCAAACTCTTTTTACTCCTTCTGTTCCTTTTTACTTCGCACATTATGAAAGTGCATACTTTTTTGTATAAGATTGGTCAAAGTAGAGATACTTTGACTGCAGACAAAACTTGTATGCGGACTAGAAAGGACCGGAGGGAGTACATGTGAAACTGTTGCAAACGAGGTGATCACCCTGGGAATAATGCTAGTACATATTGTTTTGCATGTTCATCCAATGCCAGTGATACAGGAATTCGAACTAATCGAAATAAATTCATTCATACACGGTCGGATTTCATATAAACATGCCAGATTTCATTATATTTCATACATTCTTCAACTAAAAAGGGGTGCGCTGGAGGTATAATTAATTAACCGAAGCTACCCACCTGTGTCCCGCTGAGCCGAATAGAAGCTTTAGTGACTTAACTACAGGTGCATTTGCGTAACTGACATGTGGCCTGTTGGGCCCATGTGTCAGTCAGCCAACTGCACCAGCAGTTAAGTAGAAGCAGCGTTATTCTCCAGCAGAACTCCCCGACTCCACGTCGCCGCCAAGAAGCTAACCGGCTGTCAATGGTCAACCCTTCTAGCTTGGCTTCAACAAGAGGGTAGCAGCGGTGGCCTTACTTGGACCCGAGCGGCGGCGACCTACCATGTTCTAATCTTCCTCGTTTTCTGTGTGGCGCAGCCTCGTTGGCAGCAGGGTGGGGCCTCGGCGGAGCCGGCGATGTCCACTGGCCCATTGTTGGCTGGGCGGGGCCTCGGCGGAGCCGGTGGTGTCCTCTGCCTCGTCCTCGGGGCCTCGGGGGAGCAGGGCCTCGTCGACGCCAGCGCAGCGGGGACTCGTCGGAGCCGGCATTGTCCTCTGCCTCGTCCTCGGTCTCGCCAAACAGCGCCTCGCCCGCTTCATCGCCCTCTTTGCTAGCCTCTTTGTAGGCGGCCGCAGCCTCCGTCACCCGCATGCGCTCCCACCAGCGCTCGAGGTGGCCCTTGCGAGCGGAGCGGTACGAGTCGAGCAGCGCCTCCTGCTCTGCCCACTCCGCGACGATCTGCTCCTCCGCCTGCAGATGCTCCTGGAGGAGATGGTGGTTGTAGGCGGTGTCAGCCTGCGCCTCCCGGAACTGCTCCTGACGCATCTGCCTCACACTGTCCATATATTGGGCACGGGCCTCGCTGATGGTCATGGTGCAATGCACTGGCGAGGATGGTGCTCGAGGAGGGGGTTGGTGCCGGATCATCGACTACCATGTTCTCCATTGGGACGTCGTCGTCCTCCGGCTGCCTACCGGCCAGCCGGTCGGCAGCAATGGCTGCCATCTCCTTGTGGTCCATCGTCCTCCCGTCCCGAAGAGCGCTGGAGCGCGAGGAAGCCATGTTGGGCAATAGTGGTGTGGATAGGAGAAAGGGAACGGATGCGGATGACTGCGGCTATGGCCGGCGCAGCAGTTTATATAGCAATGGTGGGTGGGCAGAGGGACGGACGTGTGGCGCCGAAGTACCCGCCTCGGCAACCGTGTATCATTAATGTGGGCGGCAGATGGACAGACGGATGGCACTTGTGTCATTTGAAGGCGGAGCAATCGCCTGCATCGGGAAGCGAGGCGGGCGGCGCTGACTGTTTCGGGCGGAAAGCGCGCGCGGGCGAGGAGATGACTTTACTTGGAGAGGATGACAATGGGGACCCGCCAGGTCCATAGCCTCACGTACGCAAGTGCCTCCTTATTATATATATATATGTGTGTGTGTGTGTGTATAAAACTATACTCCCTCCGTCTAGGTGAATAAGTCGTATTAGAAGGTGCATCACGACCTACGTGCAAGCAGATTGGTGGAAAAGAAGAATATTTCTCTCTTCTAAACACAACATTTAATCACAGCAGTTAAGAGGATGCCTTATTAGCTACCCATGCAGGCCATCGTGCAAAGCGCTTTTATTTCTTGCCTAATAACCGCATGGACGTGCTGCATGCATTGGTCCTTGCCCGAGCAAAAAAAGGAGGAAAGGGGTTTCCACGGGAGACAACGAGGCAGAGGTGGAAGCGCTCGCTGGAGTTATTTATTTTGCTTCCCCCTGGTTTCCTGACATCACGGTCCCACACCATTGTCCACCTATGTAGTACTAGTCAATAAACGAGAGAATTGCACAAGAAGCGGCCGACAGCTGGGACCAAGAAGCTCGAGCAGTATTTGTGTTTTTGAGGTGTGAGCACTTCAGAGTTTTTCGACGTTTAGCCCAGATATTAATTTTTATCCTCAGAGCAACAACGAAAACATCGCTGCATGTATTAACTGGGCGGGCTGTGGCCCGTCTAGCCCAGCCCAGATATTAATTTTTTTTCAAGCTGAAAATGGCTAGCCTAGCTATACTTTTTTTAGGAATACCCAGGCAAGTTCAAGTTGTTATTCTCCGCCCCGCTGGGCTGCAAATCTTTCCTAGGAGGGATGCATTAGGCTTAACAAGAAAATGGGCTTTAAGAAATAATAAATGGGATGTAATTATAAAAACTGGGCAGTGACTATAAAAAATGCACCAAACACGTGATTATTTTATAAAATATTATTTTTGGATATTGAAAATTTTAATTTCATTAATTGTTGTGAGCGCAATGTTTCATTGCTTTTTTACGTAATATAAATTTATATTGAAATTGTATTTAATCTGACTAGAAATTTCGAGATAAAAATATTTCGGATCCCATCAAAATGTGGGAAATTTTATTGAATTCTGTTTTGAACGGTTGGTTGAAATGGGTTGTACTTTTAACAAACTGTAAATGGGTTGTAGTAAATTCCATTCGAATTCAAAAATGGGCTACACATTCTTACAAATCTCAAATGGGCTATAAGTTCTCTGCCACACACTTTTGACCTTACTAAGTTGACGCGTCCTCTAAAAAAATAGAGTTGACGCGTATGCAAGGCTTTGTCAACTTATAGTCAACACACGGTTCTAGCAGCACTGGCCGTTGGATGTCCATCCAACGGATGTCGTGCTTCTTCTTCAATCTCGGATATTCTAGCTTCACCCGCCCAAAAAATGATTCCTCCCCCTGACATCTAGGGCGCACCGTTTCGGAAGCTGACCTGTGGGCCTACTATAAGTTCACGTACCAAGGGCTTTGTCAACTTAGTCAATATAAACGATTCTAGCTGCAGTGACCGTACGATGTCCATCCAACGGCCGTAGTTCTTCTTCAACCTCTGGTCTTCTTGCTCCACCCGCCCAAAGCAGCGCCGGTCGTGCCGCCTGCTCCTGCCTCCCGTGGTCGGTTGTGGTTGTTGGGGATCGTAGCAGAAATTTAAAATTTTCTACGCATCACCAAGATCAATCTATGGAGTAATCTAGCAACAAGGGGAAGGGCAGTGCATCTACATACCCTTGTAGATCGCTAAGCGGAAGCGTTGCAAGAACGCAGATGAAGGAGTCGTACTCGTAGCAATTCAGATCGCGGTTGATTCCGATCTAAGCGCCGAACCACGACGCCTCCGCGTTCAACACATGTGCAGCCCGGTGACGTCTCCTACGCCTTGATCCAGCAAGGGGAGAAGGAGAGGTTGGGTAAGACTCCGTCCAGCAGCAGCATGACGGCATGGTGGTGGAGGAGGAGCGCGGAACTCTAGCAGGGCTTCGCCAAGCACTACGAGAGACGAGGAGGGAGAGAGGTAGGGTTGTGCCAAGAGGGAGATGATCTCGTGTATGTTGCAGCCCCCAATACCTCAAGTATATATAGGGGAAGGGGAGGGGTTGCGCCCCCATCTAGGGTTCCCTCCCTAAGGGTGGCGGCAGCCCCAAAACCCATCTAGGGTTGCGGCCAAGGGGGAGAGAGGGGGGCGCACCTAGGGTGGGCCTTAAGGCCCATATGGACCTAGGGTTTGCCCCCTCCCACCCTCCATTGCGCCTTGGGCCTTGGTGGGAGGCGCCCTAGCCCACCTAGGGGCTGGTCCCTTCCCACTATTGGCCCATGTAGGCCTCCGGGGCTGGTGGTCCCACCTGGTGGACCACCGGACCCCTCCGGTGGTCCCGGTACACTACCGGTGATGCCTGGAACACTTCCGGTGGCCAAAACCATACTTCCTATATATCAATCTTTACCTCCAGACCATTTCGGAACTCCTCGTGACGTCCGGGATCTCATCCGGGACCCCAAACAACATTCGGTAACTGCGTACATACTTTCCCTATAACCCTAGCATCATCGAACCTTAAGTGTGTAGACCCTATGGGTTCGGGAGTCATGCAGACATGGCCGAGACAACTCTCCGGTTAATAACCAACAGCGGGATCTGGATACTCATGTTGGCTCCTACATGTTCCCTGATGATCTCATCGGATGAACCATGATGTCAAGGATTCAATCAATCCCGTATACAATTCCCTTTGTCTAGCGGTACGATACTTGCCCGAGATTCGATCGTCGGTATCCCGATACCTTGTTCAAAATCGTTACCGGAAAGTCTCTTTACTCGTTCCGTAACACATCATCCCATGATCAACTCCTTCGTCACATTGTGCACATTATGATGATGTCCTACCGAGTGGGCCCAGAGATACCTCTCCGTTTACACGGAGTGACAAATCCCAGTCTCGATTCATGCCAACCCAACATACACTTTTGGAGATACCCGTAGTGTACCTTTATAGCCACCCAGTTATGTTGTGACGTTTGGCACACCCAAAGCACTCCTACGGTATCCGGGAGTTGCACAATCTCATGGTCTAAGTAAATGATACTTGACATTAGAAAAGCTTTAGGATACGAACTACACGATCTTTGTGCTAGGCTTAGGATTGGGTCTTGTCCATCACATCATTCTCCTAATGATGTAATCCCGTTATCAACGACATCCAATGTCCATGGTTAGGAAACCGTAACCATCTATTGATCAACGAGCTAGTCAACTAGAGGCTTACTAGGGACATGGTGTTGTCTATGTATCCACACATGCATCTGAGTTTCCTATCGATACAATTCTAGCATGGATAATAAACGATTATCATGAACAATGAAATATAATAATAATAACTAATTTATTATTGCCTCTAGGGCATATTTCCAACAGTCTCCCACTTGCACTAGAGTCAATAATCTAGTTCACATCGCCATGTGATTAACACTCACAGGTCACATCGCCAGGTGACCAACATCCAAAGAGTTTACTAGAGTCACTAATCTAGTTCACATCACTATGTGATTAATACTCAATGAGTTCTGGGTTTGATCATGTTATGCTTGTGAGAGAGGTTCTAGTCAACGGGTCTTGCCATATTCAGATCCCTATGTATTTCGCAAAACTTTATGTCATATCGTAGATGCTGCTACCACGTTCCACTTGGAGCTATTCCAAATTGTTGCTCCATTATACGCATCCGGTATCTTCACTCAGAGCTATCCGGATAGGTGTTAAGTTTGCATCGACGTAACTCTTTACGTCGAACTCTTTATCACCTCCATAACTGAGAAACATTTCCTTATTCCTCTAAGGATAATTTTGACTATTATCTGGTGATCCAATCCTAGATCACCTTTATACCCTCTTGCCAGACATGTGGCAAGGCACACATCTGGTGCGGTACTCAGCATGGCATACCGTATAGAGCCTATGACAAAATCATAGGGGACGACCTTCGTCCTTCCTCTTTCTTCTGCCGTGGTCAATCTTCGAGTCTTACTCAACTTCACACCTTACAACTCAGGTAAGAACCCCTTCTTTGACTGATCTATTTTGAACTCCTTCAAAAACATGTCAAGGTGTGTGTTCTTTGAAAGTATCATCAGACGTCTTGATCTATTTCTATAGATCTTGATGCCCAATATCTAAGCAGCTTTATCCATGTCTTCCTTTGAAAATCACTCTTCAAACAACCGTTTATGCTTTCCAGAAGTTCTACATCATTTCGAATCAACAATATGTCATCCACATATACTTATCAGAAATGTTGTAGTGCTCCCACTCACTTTCTTGTAAATACAAGTTTCTAGCAAACATTGTATAAACCTAAAAGCTTTGATCACTCCATCAAAACATATATTCCGATTCCGAGATGCTTTCTCTAGTCCATAGAAGGATTGCTGGAGCCAGCATACCTTTTAGCATCCTTAGGATCGACAAAACCTTTTATTGTATCACATACAACTTTTCTTACGAAAACTAGTAAGAAAACTTGTTTTGACATGCATCTGTAAGATTTCATAATCGAAAATACAGCTAATGCTAACATGATTCCGATGGACTTAAGCATCGCTACAGGTGAGAAATTCTCATCGTTGTCAACTCCTTGAACTTGTGAAAAGACTCTTTCCCACAAGTCGAGCTTCATAGACGGTAACATTGCTGCCCACATCCGTCTTCTTCTTAAAGATCCATTTATCTCAATGGCTTGCCGATCATCGGGCAAGTCCACCAAAGTCCATACTTTTTCTGATATATGGATCCTATCTCGGATTTCATGGCTTCTAACCATTTGTCGGAATACGGGCCCACCATCGCTTCTCCATAGCTTGTAGGTTCATTGTTGTCTAACAACATGATATCTAAGACATGATTACCGTACCACTCAGGAGTAGTACATATCCTTGTCGACCTACGAGGTTCGATAGCAACTTGATCTGAAGCTTCATGATCACTATCATTAACTTCCTCTTCAACAGACGTAGGCGCCACAGAAAACATCTTTCTATGTTGCATCACTCTCTGGTTGAAGCAAAGGTTCGACAACCTCATCAAGTTCTATCTTCCTCCCACTCAATTCTTTCAAGAGAAACTCCTTCTCGAGAAAGGACCCGTTCTTAGCGACAAACAATTTGCCCTCGGATCTGAGATAGAAGGTATACCCAACTGTCACCCTTGGGTATCCTATGAAGATGTGTTTGTCTGCTTTGGGTTCGAGGTTCTCCGGCTGAAGCCCTAAGCATCGCATCCCCAAACATTAAGAAACGACAACTTTGGTTTCTTGCCAAACCAATGTTCATATGACGTCGTCTCAATGGACTTAGATGGTGTCCTATCTAAAGTGAATGCGGTTGTCTCTAACGCATATCCTCAAAATGAAAAACGGTACATCGGTAAGAGACATCATAGATCGCACAATATCTCATAAGGTTCGATTATGACGTCCGGACACACCATTTATCTGTGGTGTTCCAGGTGGCTTCAACTGTGAAACAATTCCATATTGTCTTAAGTGATTGCCAAACTCATAACTCAGAAAATCCCCTTTTGATCAGATCGTGGGAACATGATCTTCTTGTTATGATGATTCTTAACTTCACTCTGAAATCGCTTGAACTTTTCAAACGTTTCGGACTTGTGCTTCATTAAGTAAATATACCTATATCTACCCAAATCGTCAGTGAAGATGAGAAAATAGCGATATCCACCGCCTGCTTCAATTCTCATTGGATCACACGCATCAGTATGTACGATTTCCAACAAGTCACTTGCCCGTTTCATTGTACCTGAAAACGGGGTCTTAGTCATCCTGCCCATGAGGCATGGCTCGCATGTGTCAAACGATTCAAAATCAAGTGACTCCACACATCCATCGACATGGAGTTTCTTCATGCATCTTATGCCAATATGACCTAAGCGGAAGTGCCACAAGAAAGTGGTACTATCATTATTAACTCTACATCTTTTGGCGTGAACATGTGTATTACTACGACCGAGATTCGATGAACCATTCACATAGGGTGCATGACCATGAAAAGTATTATTCATGTAAACAGAATAACCATTATTCTCTAACTTAAATGAATAACCGTATTGCAATGAACGTGATCTAATCATATTCATGCTCAACGTAGACACCTGATAACATTTATCTAGGTTCAATACTAATCCCGAAGGCAGACGGAGCGTGCGATGGTGATCTCATCAACTTTGGAAACATTTCCAACACACATCGTCACCTCGCCCTTAGCCAGTATCCGTTTAGTCCGTAGCTTTTGCTTCAAGTCACCAATAATAGCAACTGAACCGGTATCCAATACCCAGGTGCTACCAGGAGTACTAGTGAGGTACACATTAATAACACGTATATACTTTGTTGAAGTTTCCAGCCTTCTTATCTACCATGCATTTGGGGTAATTCCGCTACCAGTGACCGTTCCCCTTACAATAGAAGCACCTAGTCTCGGGTTTGGGTTCAACCTTGGGTTCCTTCACTGGAACGGCAACTGGTTTGCCATCCATGAAGTTTCCCTTCTAGCCCTTGCCCTTCTTGAAACCAGTGGTCTTGTTAAACCATCAACACTTGATGCTCCTTCTTGATTTCTACCTTTTGCGGTCTTAAGCACCGCGAACAGCTCCGAGATCAACTCCATCCCTTGCATGCCATAGTTCATCACGAAGATCTAGTAGCTTAGTGATAGTGGCTAGAGAACTCTATCAATCACTATCTTATTTGGAAGTTTAACTCCCACTTGATTTAATTGATTGTAGCACCCAGACATTCTGAGCACATGCTCACTAGCTGAGCTATTCTCCTCCATCTTGTTGGCAAAAGAACTTGTCAGAGGTCTCACACCTCTCAACACGGGCATGAGCCTGAAATCCCAATTTCAGCTCTTGGAACATCTCCTATGTTCTATGGCGTTCAAAACGTCATTGGAATCCCGATTCTAAGCCATAAAGTATGGTGCACTAAACTATCAAGTAGTCATCGGGATGTGTCTGTCAGGTGTTCACAACATCCACAGACAACGTTGTAGGGGTTTGCACATCGAGCGGTGCATCAAAGACGTAAGCCTTCTGTGTAGCGGTGAGGACACTCCTCGGACTACGGACCTAGTCCGCATCATTGCTTACAATATCTTTCAACTTAATCTTTCTCTAGGAACGTATTGAAACAGGGAGCTACAACGTCAGCTATTTATCTACAATATAATTGCAAATACAATTTAGACTATGTTCATGATAATTGAGTTCATCTAATCAAATTATTTAATGAACTCCCACTCAGATAGACATCCCTCTAGTCATCTAAGTGAAACATGATCCGAATCGACTAGGCCATGTCCGATCATCACGTGAGACGGACTAGTCATCAACGGTGAACATCTCATGTTGATCGTATCTTCTATACGACTCATGTTCGACCTTTCGGTCTTCCGTGTTCCGAGGCCATGTCTGTAGATGCTAGGCTCGTCAAGTCAACCTAAGTGTTTCGCATGTGTTCCGAGGCCATGTTTGTACATGCTAGGCTCGTCAACACCCGTTGTATTCGAACGTTAGAATCTATCACACCCGATCATCACGTGGTGCTTCGAAACAACGAACCTTCGCAACGGTGCACAGTTAGGGGGGAACACTTTTCTTGAAATTTTAGCGAGGGATCATCTTATTTAAGCTACCGTCGTTCTAAGAAAATAAGATGTAAAACATGATAAACATCACATGCAATCAAATAGTGACATGATATGGCCAATATCATTTTGCTCCTTTTGATCTCCATCTTCGGGGCTCCATGATCATCGTTGTCACCGGCATGACACCATGATCTCCATCATTGTGTCTTCTTGAAGTTGTCTCGTCATCTATTACTTCTACTACTATGCATAACGCTTTAGCAATAAAGTAAAGTAATTACATGACGTTTATGTTGACACGCAGGTCATAAATAAATTAAGACAACTCCTATGGCTCCTGCCGGTTATCATACTCATCGACATGCAAGTCGTGATTCCTATTACAAGAACATGATCAATCTCATACATCACATATATCATTCATCACATCCTTTTGGCCATATCACATCACACGGCACATGCTGCAAAAACAAGTTAGACGTCCTCTACTTGTTGTTGCAAGTTTTTACGTGGCTGCTATAGGTTTCTAGCAAGAACGTTTCTTACCTACGCCAAAACCACAACGTGATATGCCCATTTCTATTTACCCTTCATAAGGACCCTTTTCATCGAATCCGATCCGACTAAAGTGGGAGAGACAGACACCAACTAGCCACCTTATGCAACTAGTGCATGTCACTCCGTGGAACCAGTCTCACGTAAGAGTACGTGTAAGGTCGGTCCGGGCCACTTCATCCCACGATGCCGCCGAATGAAGATAAGACTAGTAACGGCAAGTAAATTGAAAAAATCGACGCCCACAACAACTTGTGTTCTACTCATGCATAGAAACTACGCATAAACCTGGCTCATGATGCCACTGTTGGGGATCGTAGCAGAAATTTAAAATTTTCTACGCATCACCAAGATCAATCTATGGAGTAACCTAGCAACAAGGGGAAGGGGTGCATCTACATACCCTTGTAGATCGCTAAGCGGAAGCGTTGCAAGAACGCGGATGAAGGAGTCGTACTCATAGCGATTCAGATCGCGGTTGATTCCGATCTAAGCGCTGAACCACGGCGCCTCCGCGTTCAACACACGTGCAGCCCGGTGACATCTCCTACGCCTTGATCCAGCAAGGGGAGAAGGAGAGGTTGGGTAAGACTCCGTCCAGCAGCAGCACGACGGCGTGGTGGTGGAGGAGGAGCGCGGAACTCCAGCAGGGCTTCACCAAGCACTACGAGAGACGAGGAGGGAGAGGGGTAGGGCTGTGCCAAGAGGGAGATGATCTCGTGTATGTTGCAGCCCCCAATACCTCAAGTATAAATAGGGGAAGGGGAGGGGCTGCGCCCCCATCTAGGGTTCCCTCCCTAGGGGTGGCGGCAGCCCCAAAACCCATCTAGGGTTGCGGCCAAGGGGGGAGAGAGGGGGGCGCACCTAGGGTGGGCCTTAAGGCCCATCTAGACCTAGGGTTTGCCCCCTCCCACTCTCCCTTGCGCCTTGGGCCTTGGTGGGAGGCGCCCCAGCCCACCTAGGGGTTGGTCCCTTCCCACTATTGGCCCATTGTAACGCCCCGGACACACCCGCCGGTGGTCGTTACTCCTGGCGGGATCTAGACTAGCCCCACAGATCAATACTAGTCTTTTCTGCGCACTTTGTCCTCACTCGTGCGCACCCGGGAGCAACTTCCCGGTCGGTCACCCATCCTGACACTACTCCAAGCTGAGCACGCTTAACTTTGGAGTTCTGTCCGAATGGGCTCCCGGAAAAGAAGGAATTTCTTATTGATATGAGTAGTCTATCATCCCTAATAAGCCAGGCTATCACACCCATGTAGGCCTCCGGGGCTGGTGGCCCCACCTGGTGGACCACCGGACCCCTCCGGTGGTCCCGGTACACTACCGGTGATGCCCGGAACACTTCCAGTGGCCAAAACCATACTTCCTGTATATCAATCTTTACCTCCGGACCATTTCGAAACTCCTCGTGATGTCCGAGATCTCATCTAGGACCCCGAAAAACATTCGGTAACCATGTACATACTTTCCCTATAACCCTAGCGTCATCGAACCTTAAGTGTGTAGACCCTACGGGTTCGGGAGTCATGCAGACATGGCCGAGACAACTCTCCGGTCAATAACCAACAGCGGGATCTGGATACCCATGTTGGCTCCTACATGTTCCACGATGATCTCATCGGATGAACCACGATGTCAAGGATTCAATCAATCCCGTATACAATTCCCTTTGTCTAGCGGTACGATACTTGCCCGAGATTCGATCGTCGGTATCCCGATACCTTGTTCAATCTCGTTACTGGCAAGTCTCTTTACTCGTTCTGTAACACATCATCCCGTGATCAACTCCTTGGTCACATTGTGCACATTATGATAATGTCCTACCGAGTGGGCCCAGAGATACCTCTCCGTTTACACGGAGTGACAAATCCCAGTCTCGATTCGTGCCAACCCAACAGACACTTTCGGAGATACCCGTAATGTACCTTTATAGCCACCCAGTTACGTTGTGACGTTTGGCACACCCAAAGCACTCCTACGGTATCCGGGAGTTGCACAATCTCATGGTCTAAGGAAATGATACTTGACATTAGAAAAGCTTTAGCATACGAACTACACGATCTTTGTGCTAGGCTTACGATTGGGTCTTGTCCATCACATCATTCTCCTAATGATGTGATCCCGTTATCAACGACATCCAATGTACATGGTTAGGAAACCGTAACCATCTATTGATCAACGAGCTAGTCAACTAGAGGCTTACTAGGGACATGGTGTCGTCTATGTATCCACACATGCATCTGAGTTTCCTATCGATACAATTCTAGCATGGATAATAAACGATTATCATGAACAGTGAAATATAATAATAATAACTAATTTATTATTGCCTCTAGGGCATATTTCCAACAGTGCTGCCGTGGAGGCCTCACCACCCCCTACTATTCCCACCGCTGGTCAGGCCCTCCGGCGACGGCAGCCTCACACCGCAGCCGAACGAGTGAACCCTCATACTCCTCTCCGCGTGGGAATCCACTGCCGCGTCTTCACTGGCTCCGCGTCGTCCCCTTCCTAGGCCTCGCCGTTGTCCACCGCCCTGGTGCTCTCGGCGTGGCGTGGTCAACGTGGAAGGAACGACTTCCATCGGACGTGGACTGTACATGGAGAGGCTGACAGCAGGGTCCACGGCGGCAGCAAGGAAGTGCCTCCTTATTATGCGGAAATTAATGATTCCTCCACCTGACAGCAGGGACCCACCGGACGGGCCATCAGTATTTTGGGAAAAAAATTGTTTCCCCCTGACTGCTGGGACCCACCGGACGGGCCACAGTATTTCATGAAAAAACGTTCCCCCCGCTGTCAGCTCGGACCCACCGGAAGTGCCTCCTTATTACGCACAAAAAAATGAATACTCCCCCGGCTAGCTGGGACCCACCTTGCTGGGAGGCTGACTCGTGGGCCTACTAAGTTGACGGGGACGAAGGGCTTTGTCAACTTAGTCAATATGAAAGATTCTAGCTCCAGTGACCATATGATGTCCATCCAACGGCCATAGTGCTTCTTCAACCTCTGGTCTTCTTGCTCCAGCCGCCCAAAGCAGCGTCGGTCATGTCGCATGCTCCTACCTCCTGTGGTCGGCTGTGCTGCCGCAGAGGCCTCACCGCCCCCTACTATTCCCACCGCTGGCCAGGCCCTGCGGCGACGGCACCCTCACACCGCACCCGAACCAGTGAACCCTCGTAGTCCTCTCCGCGCGGGCTTCCACTGCCGCGTCGTCCCCTTCCTAGGCCTTGCCGCCGTCCACCGCCGTGGTGCTCTCCGCGCGGCGTGGTCAACGTGGTCAAGGAACGACTTCCATCGGAAGAGTACTGTACGTGGAGAGGCTGACAGCTGGGTCCACGACCACAGCACAGTTTTTTTGATTTGCCAAGTAAGTCGCTTTGTCACGGCTGTTGGGCTGCAAATCTTTCAAGACGAGGAGAGCTTTCATTCGGCTGGCCGAGAAAAAGGCCCATCAGTAATGAGAAATGGGATGTACATTTTTAAAACACATCAAACCGGCAATTAGTTTCAAATATCTTTTTTTCATTTCAAGATTTTAAATTATATTAATTTTTATGCGTGGAGAATTTGTTGGATTTTATATTGATATACATTATTTTTAAAATCAGTTTGAATGTGAGTCGAAATTTCGGGATTAAAAACAGTTCGGACCGTACCGAAATATGCAAAATTTCGTATAATTTTTTAACCATTGCCACAATATGGGCTGTAATGCTAACAAAAAGAATACGGGCTCCAAAAAAACCTTAATAATTAACAAATGGGCTGTAAATTATTAGAAATAATGGCAGATGGGCTGTATGCTGTTTTCCACAGATTTGAGGCTTTCCTAAAAAAAGGTTGACGCACAAGCACTGACTATTGGATGTTCATCCAACGGCCGTCGTGCTTCTTCAATCTCTGCTTTTCCTGCTCCAGCCGCTCAAACAAGCGTCGGCGGGACTGCCTGCTCCCTCCTCCTCGCGGCCGGCTATGCTTCCGCACAGGCCTCACCGCCCGACCGTACTCCCATCGCTGGCCTAGCCATCCCTCTACTCACCCACACCTGTTGTTATTCTCTGGCGACGGCAGACGAACCAGTAAACCCTCGTACAGTCGTACTCCCCTCCGCGTGGGGAACAACTGCCGAGTCTTCCCTGCCTCTGTGTCGTCCCTTCCTAGGCCTCGCCGTCGTCCACCGCCCTGGTGCTCTCGGCGCGGCGTGGTCAACATGGTCAAGGAACGACTTCCATCGGACGTGGACTGTACGTGGAGAGGCTGACAGCTGGGCCCACGGCCGCAGCAAGGAAGTGCCTCCTTATTACACGGAAAATAATGATTCCTCCACCTGACAGCTGGGACCCACCGAACAGGCCACTGTATTTCGCGAAAAAACATTTCCCCCTGACTGCTGGGACCCACCAGCTACATCTTCGCACGCAAGGAAGTGCGTCCGGGCAAAAAAATGATTCACCCCCTGACTGCTGGGACCCACCAGCTACATCTTCGTAGGCAAGGAAGTGCGTGACAGTCGGGACCCATCTGGTCGAAGCGTACGTAGAGTTGTCATTCTGGTCGCGAACGTGTACGTACATACTGATCGATGTAGAGGCGCGTATGTGTCGTAGTAGAGGCACGCACGTAGCATGTACACGTACGTACAGTGACCAGGGTGCAAGAAAGAAAATACGGCCATGTATGTGTACATACGGGCGGGGTCTCGAACGCCTACTCGCGCATACGTACGGCTAGGGCTCGTGTACATTGCTGGGTCGGAACGGAGAAATAGCGTCGTTGTCGTGTTCATGGGAAGGCAACGGAATGAGTCGTGTTCATGGGGAGGCAACGGAACGCGTGGGAGCCAACCGGCTGGGTCCGAACAGAATGCGTGGTCGTGTTCATCGGGAGGACTTGGACGGAACAGGCGATGGAAACGAGGCCTGGTGTACCGCACAACGGAGGAAACAGACCTCCTACGTTCGGAACGGGGTCCTGTTGATCGGGAGGGGTCTGGCGTACCGCAAAATGGAGGAAACGAACCTCCTACGGTCGAAACGGGGGTCCTGTTGATCGGGAGGGGTGTGGCGTACCGCAAAACGGACGAAACAGACTTGTGTTGGAGCACTACGGTTGAAACGAGGGTCCTGTTCATCAGGAGGGGTGTGGCGTACCGCAACACGGGACTCCACGGGATATTGTTCAACTCCACCGTCGACCCCCTCCAGCCTCCACGAGCTACTGTTCATCCACCATCGACCTCCTCCAGCCTGCACCTGCGACTGTTCATCCATGGGCTCCTGTTCATCCAGCCTCCACCGCGCGCTACTCCACTGGCTACTGCTCAACCAGCCCTCTCCACGGGCTCATGTTCAACCACCCCTCCATGGGCTACTATTCACCCTGCCCTCCACCGTCTACTGTTCATCCTGCCCTCTACGGGGTGGTCCTGTTCATCCAGCCCTCCACGGGGTCCTGTTCATCCAGCCCCAACCGGCTCGATCAATTGGGGTCCTGTTCATCCAGAGTCAACACCACAGGGTCCTGTTCATCCACCCCCACCGGGAACTGTTCATCCAACCCCCCCCCCCAACACTCACTGTTCATCCAGAGGAAGCATCGATCAGCTTCAGTTAGCAGCAGTAGCGAAGGAATCACTCGATAGGGTTCGGTTAACAGCCATCGATCGATCGCTCGGGTTCAGTAACGCGTAGCCTGCAGTGCAATCACTCGGGTTCAGTTAGAGCCCAACACCTCGCTCGGGTTCAGTTAGAGCCAACGCCTCGCACACACGCACGTACATGTATGAGAGAAACGCGCATTGCTCGGCCCCTGACCTCCCACCGTAACTGGGAACTCCCCGAAATTGTCCTTGCCCTCGCTTCTACCACGGTTTTTTCCGTCATGGACGGCCAAAAGAATGTCATGCAGCTGCGTCTCCGGCCCGCCCAGGACGAAAAGCCCATTTTTTGTCATGATTTTTTGTCATAGAAGTAGGAGCCCACCAAATCTATGATGATATTGGGTTTTGTCACAATTATCGTCATAGAAGTGTCATATGTATGGCAGAAAAAATTCGTTCGGCCCAAAATGTCACAGATTTGTCTTTTTTTTGTAGTGCTATATATATCCACGTACCCCCAAACGATCAGAGACGGAGCCAAAAACCTAATTCCACCACCGCAACTTTCTGTATCCATGAGATCCCATCTTGGGGTCTGTTCCGGAGCTCCGCCAGAGGGGGCATCGATCACCGAGGGCTTCTACATCATCATCCAAGCCTCCCCGATGAAGTGTGAGTAGTTTACTTCATACCTACGGGTCCATAGTTAGTAGCTAGATGGCTTCTTCTCTCTTTTTGGATCTCAATACAATGTTCTCCCCCTCTCTCGTGGAGATCTATTCGATGTAATCTTCTTTTTGCGGTGTGTTTGTTGAGACCGATGAATTGTGGGTTTATGATCAAGTCTATCTATGAATAATATTTGAATCTTCTCTGAATTCTTTTATGTATGATTGGTTATCTTTGCAAGTCTCTTCGAATTATCAGTTTGGTTTGGCCTACTAGATTGGTTGTTCTTGCCATGGGAGAAGTGCTTAGCTTTGGGTTCGATCTTGCGGTGTCCTTTCCCAGTGATAGAAGGGGCAGCAAGGCACGTATTGTATCGTTGCCATCGAGAATAAAAAGATGGTTTTTTTATCATATTGCATGAAACTATCCCTCTACATCATGTCATCTTGCTTAAGGCGTTACTCTGTTTTTAACTTAATACTCTAGATGCATGCTGGATAGCGGTCGATGAGTGGAGTAATAGTAGTAGATGTAGGTAGGAGTCGGTCTACTTGTCTCGGACTTGATGCCTATATACATGATCATACCTAGATGTTCTCATAACTATGCTCAATTCTGTCAATTGCTCAACAGTAATTTGTTCACCCACTGTAGAATACTTATGCTCTTGAGAGAAGCCACTAGTGAAACCTATGGCCCCCGGGTCTCATTCTCATCATATCAATCTCCATCACTTTATTATTGCTTTTCTTTTACTTTGCTTTTACTTTTTACTTTGCATCTCTATACCAAAAATATTATTTATCATCTCTATCAGATCTCACTTTCGTAAGTGGCCGTGAAGGGATTGACAACCCCTAAGCGCGTTGGTTGCGTTGAACTATTGTTTTTGTGTAGGTACGAGGGACTCGTGTGTAGCCTCCTACTGGATTGATACCTTGGTTCTCAAAAACTGAGGGAAATACTTACGCTACTTTGCTGCATCATCCTCTCCTCTTCGGGGAAATCCAACGCAGTGCTCAAGAGGTAGCATGCATCAGTTGCAATGTCTTCTTCAGCATAGCGGGACAAGTCCAGAAACTCCCGCTGATAAGCTTCGACAGTTTAGTTGCCCTGGCTGAGGTTGCGGAACTCGCGCTTCTTTTGGTCCATGACTCCCTGAGGAATGAAGCGGGCATGGAAAGCAGCTTGGAAGTCTGGCCAGGTGATGATTGTTCCTACCGGCAGAGTACGCATGTGGCTGTCCCACCATTGAGCAGTGGGTCCTTTCAGGAAGAAGGAAGCAAAGGTGACATAGCTGGCAGGGGCTACATCAGTAGATTCCATCTCATAGGTGATGTCACGGAGCCAGTCATCAGCATCCAGAGGCTGAGTTGAGCTGTGGTACACAGTTGGGTTGAGGCACATGAAATCCTGTAGAGTCACTTGGGCTGGCTGTTGGTTCATATTGGGGCGAGGAAAGTGAGCCATAATATTCTCCATGAACTGGCAATTCAGCTCAAACTGTTGCATCATCCCAGCCATGTACTCAGGCGGTGGTGGGGGATGGCCACCACGACCACGACCACCTGGTCTAACCATCCTGCTAATATATAACAGGGGTAGTTCAACATTGAGAATTTGCAAGGACAAGAATCATTCATGATGAAACATGCATAATGAAAGGAACACTATAGATACTACATAGTAGTTGGCATATCTTACAAAAGAGATCATGCATAGAGTTTGGTACACAGAGTTCAGTATATAGACTAAGAACATCATAGGCGGCACGCAGGCTCGCGATGAATGCATCTAACAATAACAGGCAAGCCTACATCAGTCCCGGGAGGAACTGTGGAGGTAGGTGTAGCCTGACAGCTGGTAGTGACACGACGGGAAGTCCTCCACGTGAGTAGCCTGGGGTCCGCGGATACTCTGGTGCGGAACCCGATGCGCAGGTGGCAGAAGAGGACCAAGTGCGGGAGAGTAGCTTCCCACATCTGGCCAGCCGACGCCTTGGGGCATCACGGTCCTGGCAGGGTAGATCACATAACGAGACAAATCACCAGATCGGACAGAGGGGTGCAATAGCGTCGGAGCACAGTACAAGTGCTGACGGGTGGTATACAACTCGTGGCGAAGAGGTCGGTTTGCTCTATCCAGCCCATCAGCATGCAGAACCAGGTTCTGATGGTAGAAGGGCTCTCGGGTGACGGTGGAGTAGGAAGCACTGTAGTACCCCTCCGCACCAACATCGGATGTGATAGCAATGTGCCTGAAACGGGAGGTGTCCAACTCCCGATACTCTCCACGAAGACGTGTCAGAGCAGCATAAGCAACATTGTGGACCGCCATGCCGATAGTCACTCCAACACCATGAGCAGTGTGCAGCACGGTAGTGGAGTCATACTCCCGAGAGTAGAGGTGGACAATGGCACGGTATTGCTCCTGGTTAAAGTCCTGGTACTCCTCGTAGACGGTGTACTCAGGGTGCTAGCGATAACCCAGACATGTCATCATCTCGACCAACACATCAGGTGATCCTGAGGCACCAATGGTCGTCGTGTACCGCACGACCTGTCTCGTGGGTTCCATCTGAAAACAAAGATGTTTCAAAGGAGTCAAATGACAGTGTGGACAATGTTCCATATACTACTCTAAATAATAACTAGGGCTTATCCAACTTTGGGGTGAATGTGGTCACCAGATCCTAATGTTAGAGTTAGTAAATTCATTTAACCCGGGTAGAAGAGAGTTCAGAGTCCCAGAGTAAAGATCGAGGAGTAAAATATCCTAATACCACCCAAATGGCGACGTGGGCCCGTAAGGCACACAGCCATGTTAGTAAAAAGTTTTGTAATGTCTAGACTCAACTTCGGCCAACGAGTGTGGAAGAGGGATTCCTACAGGCAGTCGGCTCTGATACCAACTTGTGACGCCCCTGATTCAACCATACACTAATCATACACACAAACATGTATGATTAAGATCAGGGACTCACGGGAAGATATCACAACACAACTCTACAAATAAAATAAGTCATACAAGCATCATATTACAAGCCAGGGGCCTCGAGGGCTCGAATACAAGAGCTCGGTCATAGACGAGTCAGCGAAAGCAACAATATCTAAGTACATACATAAGTTAAACAAGTTTGCCTTAAGAAGGCTAGCACAAACTGGGATACAAATCGAAAGAGGCAGAGGCCTCCTGCCTGGGATCCTCCTAAACTACTCCTCGTCGGCGGCGGCGGCATGCACGTAGTAGTAGGCACCTCCAGAGAAGTAGGAGTCGTCGTCAATGGTGGCGTCTTGCTCCTGGACTCCAACGTCTGGTCGCAGCAATCAGGTATAGGAAGGGGGGAAATGGGGAGCAAAGCAACCATGAGTACTCATCCAAAGTACTCACAAGCAAGGAGCTACACTACATATGCATTGTTGGGGAACGTGGTAATTTCAAAAAAAATCCAACGCACACGCAAGATCATGGTGATGCATAGCAACGAGAGGGGAGAGTGTGTCCACGTACCCTCGTAGACCGAAAGCGGAAGCGTTAGCACAATGCGGTTGATGTAGTCATACGTCTTCACGATCCGACCAATCAAGTACCGAACGCACGGCACCTCCGAGTTCTGCACACGTTCAACTCGATGACGTCCCTCGAACTCCGATCTAGCCGAGTGTTGAGGGAGAGTTTCGTCAGCACGACGGCGTGGTGACGATGATGATGCTACCGACGCAGGGCTTCGCCTAAGCACTGCTATGATATGACCGAGGTGGATTGTGGTGGAGGGGGCACCGCACATGGCTAAAAGATCAATGATCAATTGTTGTGTCTATGGGGTGCCCCCCTCCTCCGTATATAAAGGGGGGAGGAGGAGAGGGTCGTCCAAGGGGGTGGCGTGCCCTAGGAGGGGGAAACCTACTCTAAGTAGGTTTGCCCCTCCCTTTCCTAATCCAAGAAGGAGGGGGGAGGAAGGAGTAGGAGAGGGGAAAGCCAAGGGGGGCGCCGCCCCCCTTTCCTTGTCCTATTCAGACTGAAGGGGAGGGGGCGCCTCTTGCCCTGGCCGGCCCCTCTCTCTCTCTCCACTAAGTCCCCACAAGGCCCATTAGTTCCCGGGGGGCGGGGGGTTCTGGTAACCCTCGGTACTCCGATAAATGTCCAAATAGTTCCGGAACCTTTCCGGTGTCCAAACATAGTCGTCCAATATATCGATCTTTACGTCTCGACCATTTCGAGACTCCTTGTCATGTCCCCGATCTCATCCGGATTCCGGACTACCTTCGGTACATCAAAACACATAAATTCATAATGTAACCATCATTTAACTTTAAGCGTGCGGACCCTACGGGTTCGAGAACTATGTAGACATGACCGAGACACGTCTCTGGTCAATAACCAATAGCGGAACCCGGATGCTCATATTGGCTCCGACATATTCTATGAAGATCTTTATCGGTCAAACCGCATAACAACATACATTGTTCCCTTTGTCATCGGTATGTTACTTGCCCGAGATTCGATCGTCGGTATCTCAATATCTAGTTCAATCTCATTACAGGCAAGTCTCTTTACTCGTTCCGTAATGCATCATCCCACAACTAACTCATTAGTTGCAATGCTTGCAAGGCTTATAGTGATGTGCATTACCGAGTGGGCCCAGAGATACCTCTCCGATAATCGGAGTGACAAATCCTAATCTCAAAATACGCCAACCCAACAAGTACCTTCGGAGACACCTGTAGAGCACTTTTATAATCACCCAGTTACGTTGTGACGTTTGGTGGCACACAAAGTGTTCCTCCGGTAAACGGGATTTGCATAATCTCATAGTCATAGGAACATGTATAAGTCATGAAGAAAGCAATAGCAACAAACTAAACGATCAAGTGCTAAGCTAACGGAATGGGTCAAGTCAATCACATCATTCTCCTAATGATGTGATCCCATTAATCAAATGACAACTCAGGTCTATGGTTAGGAAACATAACCATCTTTGATCAACGAGCTAGTCAAGTAGAGGCATACTAGTGACACTCTGTTTGTCTATGTATTCACACATGTATTATGTTTCCGGTTAATACAATTCTAGCATGAATATAAACATTTATCATGATATAAGGAAATAAATAATAACTTTATTATTGCCTCTAGGGCATATTTCCTTCATGCATGCATTGGTATCAAATGGAAAAGGGATAACATATGTGGACTGGACTGCAGAATGCCGGAATAAGAGGGGGGTGGCTAGTCCTATAGAAGACTACGCTTTTGGTAACCTCCATCTTGCAGTAGAAGAAGAGAGTAGATGATAAGTTCACCAAGTAGCATCGCTTAGCGTAATCCTAACCGATGATCCTCCCCACGTCGCCCTGTGAGAGAGCGATCACCGGTTGTATCTAGCACTTGGAAGGGTGTGTTTTATTAAGTAACCGGTTCTAGTTGTCATAAGGTCAAGGTATAACTCTGGGTCATCCTTTTACCGAGGGACACGGCTATTCGAATAGATCAACTTCCCTGCAGGGGTGCACCACATTTCCCAACACGCTCGATCCCCTTTGTCCAGACACACTTTTCTGGGTCATGCCCGGCCTCGGAAGATCAACACATCGCAGCCCTACCTAGGCACAATAGAGAGGTCAGCACGCCGGTCTAAATCCTATGGCGCAGGGGTCTGGGCCCATCACCCATTACACACCTGCATGTTGCGTACGCGGCTGGCACGCAGACCTAGCCTCCCTTATACAAGAGCAGGCGTTCCAGTCCAACCCGGCGCGCGCTGCTTAGTCGCTGACATCACGAAGGCTTCGGCTGATACCACGACGTCGAGTGGCCATAACTGTTCCCGCGTAGTTGGTTAGTGCTTATAGGCCAATGGCCAGACTTGGTTCAAATACCAAGATCTCGTTGAACGTGTTATTTTGAAATAACCACGGGCGCCGACCAGGGCCAGGCCCACCTCTCTCCTAGGCGGTCTCAACCTCCCCTGTCACTCCGCCACAAAGTAACAGTCGGGGGCCGTCGGGAACCCAGGCCCACCACTACCTGGATGGAACCACCTACCCCTTCAACCCCCAACATCAAGATCACTTGCGGGTACTCAACGAGCCGATCCGACTTTAGTCACAACATGTAATATGTATAAAGTATATAATATATACTCGTGATCACCTCCCGAGTGATCACGGCCCGATAGTATAGCATGGCAGACGGACAAGAATGTAGGGCCACTGATGAAGTACTAGCAACCTATACTAAGCATTTAGGATTGCAGGTAAGGTATCAATAACTGTTGTAATAATGACAGGCTATGCATCAGGATAGGATTAACGGAAAGCAGTAACATGCTACACTACTCTAATGCAAGCAGTTGAGAGAAGAGTGGGCGATATCTGGTGATCAAGGGGGGCTTGCCTGGTTGCTCTGGCAAGAAAGGGGGGTCGTCAACAGCGTAGTCGATTGGAGCACCAGCAGCGGCGTCAGTCTCGTAGTCTACCGGAGATAAGAGGGGGAAGAAACAAAGAATATAATGCAAACAGATGCATAGCGATGCATGACATAACAAGTAGCGGTACTAGGGGTGCCCTAACGCGGTATGAGGTGATACCGGTGAAGGGGGGAAACATCCGGGAAAATATCCCCGGTGTTTTGCGTTTTCGGACAGATGAATCGGAGGGGGAAAGTTGTGTGTTCACTATGCTAGGGATGCGTGGCAGACGAACGGGCTGCGTATCCGATTCGTCTCGTCATTCTGAGCAACTTTCATGTACAAAGTTTTTCCAACTGAGCTACGGTTTATTTTATATTGATTTTAAAAGATTTAAATTAATTTTAGCATTTATTTAATTATTATAATTCAACATTATACAGAACAATGCACGCTATCGTCAGCATGACGTCAGCAGTCAATAGAGGTGTTGACAGGTCAACTGACGTGTGGGTCCCATTTGTCATTGACTAGACTAACTAATCCTCATTAATTAGCTTAATTAGTTGTTAGTTTAATTAATCAAAATTAATTAGGTTAATTAATTCTTTAACTAATTAATTAATTTTATTATTATTTTTTTAATTAATTCTTTTTTTAAATCGTTCTCAGGGGCGTGGGCCCCGTTGTCATTGGCCCACAGGGGCCGATGCGGGTTAGCGGGCGCTATAGGCGCCTGTGCGGGCGCTCGCCCGCAGGGAGTGGCAGGCTGAGGCCAGAGGTCAGGGCGGCCACGATGGCCAATGGCGCGGCGGCGGCGGTGGCGCAAGGGATGGAGTGCTAGGCCGGCGACGAGCAGGCCCGCGGGCGGCAGAGGAGCAGCAGCAGGGGGTGCAGCGGCGCGGCGGCGTGGCGCGGGGAGGGGTCGTGGTGGCGGGCGCCGGCTGTGGCGGCGCGGCCGGCGGGGCGACAGCGGCGCAGTAGGCCGTGCGGAGCACGAGCAGTAGCAGGGTAGCAGCTGGGAGGGGCGCAGCAGCGGGCCAGCAGCAGGAGGGAGGCCGCGGGCGGCGCGGTGAGCGCGGGCCGGGGCGGTGGCAGCGCATGGTGGGCGCGCGCGGGCGTATGGGGGGCTGCGGACGGTGCCGTAGCGCGGAGCAGGGGCGAGCGACGGCGCTGACGGCAGCGCGCAGCACGGCGAAGCAACAGAGTGGCATCGGAGGCGGGGAGCGAGGCGAGGGCAGTGGGGAGCGGTGCGGCGACCGCAGGTGGCTGTGGTAGCAGCAGCAGACGGCGGCAGGTGGGGCTGCGCGGCGCGGGCGATCGAGGCCGTGGCCCCGGCGAGGGCACGCGCGAGCGCGCGCGGCGGGCAGGGGCGAGCAGCAGCGCCGAGGCGCGGCCACGGTGGAGGGGGGCACGGCGAGCGCGGAGGGCAGAGGGGAGGGAGAAGGCGGCTGCTCACGGCGAGGAGTAGGGCCGGGGCAATGGTTGTCGAGGGGGACGACGGTGACGGCGCGGCGGAGAGGAGGCAGACCGGTGAGGGAGGTCCGGCGAGGCGACGTTTCGGGCAGAGGTGGACGGCGAAGGGCGATCCGGGCGGCGGCCTCCTCCTCCGATCCCAATCCAATCGGGGGAGAGAGGTGGGAGATATTTCGGGGGAGTGTGGGGGAGAGTGGGTGTCGGTGGAGTGGGGAGGGGGTTATGGAGTGGGAGTGGGCTGGCCGGTTGGTTGGGCCAGGTGGGTCGGTGCCCTGCTGGGCCGGAGCCCAGTAGGGGGTGTTTTCCTTTCTTTGTTAGTTTTGTTTTTCTCTTTTGTATTTTTTTTCTGTTTTAATTATTTTAAATTATTTAGGCATTTTATAAAAATGTGTTTATTACACCATATTTACATATGCAAAATAAGGCACCTCCCGAACATTTTTGTTTTAACTTTTGGAAAGTTTGATGTCTGACTTTTAGTTAAACTTTTGAATTTGAAATATTTTGATCCAACGCAAGATTAGCAACAATGACCGGGGTGACATGGCACCATTAACGTGAGATTACTGTAGCATGATTATCCGGGCGTTACATCAAACTGCGGTCATCACCGGTAGTGGTCCCGATTATTGTCACTTCGGGGTTAAGGATCGTAACACATAGTAGGTGACTATAGACTTGCAAGATAGGATCAAGAACTCTCATATATTGATGAAAACATAATAGGTTCAGATCTGAAATCATTGCATTCGGGCCCTAGTGACAAGCATTAAGCATAGTAAAGTCATAGCAACATCAATCTCAGAACATACCGGATACTAGGGATCAAACCCTAACAAAACTAACTCGATTACATGATAAATCTTATCCAACCCATCACCGTCCGGCAAGCCTACGATGGAATTACTCACGCACGGCGGTGAGCATCATGAAATTGGTGGTGGAGGAAGGTTGATGATGACGATGGCGACGGATTCCCCTCTTCGGAGCCTCGAATGGACTCTAAATCAGCCCTCCCGAGAGAGTTTAGGGCTTGGCGGCGGCTCCGTATCGTAAAACGCGATGAATCCTTCTCTCTGATTTTTTTCTCCCCAAAATTGAATATATGGAGTCAAGGTTGAGGTCGGTGGAGCGTCAGGGGGCCCACGAGGCGGGGGGCGCGCCCGCACCCCCGTGGACAGGGTGTGGCCCCCCTGACGTGGACCTTTCTTCCAGTATTTTTATATATTCCAAAATAATTCCCCGTTGATTTTCAGGTCATTCCGAGAACTTTTATTTCCGCACAAAAATAACACCATGGCAATTCTGCTGAAAACAGCGTCAGTCCGGGTTAGTTCCATTCAAATCATGCAAGTTAGTGTCCAAAATAAGGGCAAAAGTGTTTGGAAAAGTAGATACGACGGAGACGTATCAGCGACCGCCACCAAAGAAGGTTCGGGTCAACGACGGGCTAGCTCCTCACCAAGCTGCGTCTCTCGGAAGGTAGCACCTCCCAGTACCAGCCCGGCGGAGCCCAGTCCCGGACATGGCTCCTCACCAAGCTTAGGCCTCCTCCGTCGAGTCGACGATGAGGATGCGGGATAGGCATCGTCGACGCCAATGCGGGAATAATTGCTTTAACTAAAAAAATAACAACAAATGTGACACCTAAAACACCTAAATTCTATTAACTACACCTAATTAAAAACCTACATTTTGAACATGATTCGATCATAACTAGGGTTCATACTACATTATTCTAAGATTAAACACCTAAAATACCTAAATTAAATTAACAACATGGGGTGGTTGCTCTTACCTCGATCGAGGTCGGAGGGGGTCGGTGACGGGGACGACGGCGGGGATGATGCAGGGGCTCCTTGATTTCTGCAAAAACAAAATATAAACAAAAACATTATTATCGTCATCTTAGGACTTAGTGAAACTCCATAATCTACATTAAATTATTCTATTCAAATTTACTTATAATTTCCTATTCTATTCAAATTTACTTATTCAAATTTTCTAAAAATTTCCTATTCTATTCAAAAGACCTACATTTACTTGTTTTTTTTCAATTTCATATTTTATTGTATTAAAATTTACTTATTCAAAATTTCTAAAAATTCCCTATTCTATTCAAAAGACCTACATTTACTTATTCTTTTCAAATTACTTATTCAAATTTTCTAAAAACAAAACATACTAAAAACCTACATTTACCAAAAACAAAAACCTACACTTAACAAAAACAAAAACCTATTTACAAAAAAGGGGGAGGAGGTGTGGGAGGAGGCCAGGAGGAGGAGGAGAGAACATGAGGGGGAGGAGGAGAGAGGAGGGAGGAGGAGGAGAGAGCAGGAGAGGGAGGAGGGAGGAGGAGGAGGGGGTCGCCGGAGAGGAAGGAGGAGGAGGGGGCGCCAACGGAGAGGGAGGAGGAGGAGGGGGCCGCCGACGGAGAGGGAGGAGGAGGGAGCCGCCGCCGCCGGAGAGGGAGGAAGAGGAGGGAGTGATCGACCTTGGGGTGGAGGAGGAGGACGGCGACGGCGACGGCGAGGGCGACGGAGGCGACTGAGAGGCGACAGAGAGTAAGGGGGAGAGTGAGAGGATGCGTGGGCCGGTTAATTTGGATAAGGTCCCTTAGTGATAGCGCTTGTCCGTAAAAAGCACTACTGCTAAAATCTGTAGCAGTAGCGCTTTCTGAAGAAAAGCGCTACTGCTAAAATCAATAGCAGTAGCGCATTTTATATAAAAGCGCTACTGCTAACAGTAAACATGTAAATTTTTTCAAAAATACATTAATCATCAATGATCTTTTTGTGTAGAATCTAAATTGTCAATAGGAATCTTCTCCGGTTTAAGGCGAAGATTCCTATTGCGGCCACAGATCCTACACATAAAGTTTAATGAAAGCCAAGTGGTTGTGATGATTTGAGAAGCACCATATTTAAGGTGGTAAAAATTCTGTTCGCGGAGTGAGGTGGGACTAAACTTTGGTCTTATTAGGAGGGGACTGAATATATCAGTAGCGCTGGTAAGGGAAAAAGCAATGTTGCTAAGATCAATAGTAGTAGCGCTTTTTTCCATGAGTGCTACTAGTATCCCTAGCATACCTGAAACGGTCAGTCGGTTTTAGTAATAGCGCGTTTTCCATTTCCAGCGTTACTGCTATGCCCATAATAGCAGCGCTTGTAGCGCACCAGCGCTACTACTAAGTAGTAGCAGTGTTTTTTTCTTTTCCAACGCTACTGCTATGCTACTATGTATAAGCATTTTCTAGTAGTGCAAGGTCATAAGAAGCATGCACCTTTCAATTTCGGGCAACGGATCAAGGACATGAGGCAGCCACTGCTTACCTATATTTCTAATAGCAGCCTAGTCAGGTAAAGTATTTCTAATAGCAGCCAAGTCATGTAAAGTCCAAACCTCTGACATTGTTGACCATAATTCGCGAGAAGAAGTGCAACAACAGAGGGGATAGAAGTTATCTTCCAGTTCACCCCAAATCTCAAGTTGATGGAGAAAGGTGAGCTATGCATTTATATGTTGACACAATTGTCAAAGTCTTCCTCATACTTTCTCCTGGGTCTATGCTTGACAACATTAAATTCATTTCCAAGCAAACTTTTCCAGGAATTAACTGATGGATTTTGATCTTTGAAAATCCTTGAGTTTCGTTACATCCAAATGTTAAAACACCCCATGATGATATCATTTAAAAAATCAAATATATATAAGGGCACTATGATATAGATGATACTTTTTAGACGACACATAGACGATGTTTCCCATCCTGCCATTTCTACTTTTGATACTAGAGCACCCGACAGTGCATGGCATTTATCGGATGTTGGTCGGGCACATAACGTTGTGTGTGCATCAATTCCGTATATATAATAGGCCCATTTTTCAGGACATGGAGTTTCTACACCCAGGAGCAAATGCTCTTGGTGTGAACAGTAACATCAAATAAATTTAAAAATAATTCAAAAAATTCTGACTTTTTTTATGACATACTTTCATAAATGTTTGTTGTGCATGCAAAATTTCATCGCAAAATCACATTGGTGAAAGGTATGATAAAAGAACAAAATCGATGCTCTGAAAATGTTACTTACAAAAGCATTTTATTGCTCTGATTTTGTTTTTTTCAGCATGCCTTCCACAAATGTGATTTCGCAATGAAATTTTGCATGCGCAACAAACATTTGTGGAAGTATGTCATAAAAAAATTCAGAATTTTTTGAATAATTTTTCTATTTTTTTGATGTTACTATTCACACCAGGAGCATTTGCTCCTGGGTGTAGAAATGTACTTTCGCATTTTTCATCCACATATGTGTTTTTAGGTAGTCTACAAATGAAGAGATATAGACGTGGAATTTTATTTACATAGCTCGCATATTTTGATATTTATGTATATCTTGAACTTACTTTTAAATTTTTAGATTTAAAATATTGTTTTGGTTACATCTAGTTTGCACTTCTGGTGTTTCCATCCGAAAAAAATAAATAAATAAACGCAGAGGGTATAATTGTCAGACCTCGATCAGGCATGACCCAGCCGAAGTCTCGGGTCACTAACATGTGGCCGAGTCCTGGATAACATATGTAGAAGTTAATTTATCCTAAGTATACATACACATCGAAAGCATGAAGTGCCACTATATACAATAATAGCATGTAAAATGTTGCGAGACATGGAATATATTATTTTGAGAAAAGGGTTATAACTCCCAGCCCATGCATCCTAGGATACATAAAACCATCATTTTATCAAATACTTCCTCCGTTCCAAAATTCTTGTCTTAAATTTGTTTATAAACAGATGTATCTAACACTAAAACGTAACTATATACATCCGTATTTAGACAAATATAAGACAAGAATTTTGGGACGGAGGGAGTATAAGGGAAAGCCATCAGGACAGAATACATGCAATGGTTACCAAAGATTGATTAAGTCACCATCTTCTACAACAGAAGCTTTGAAAAGAAGAGAGTACATATTGGCGATGATGTCCCCGATTCCAGCCTAAAGCTAAGACCAAGATTGCCATCCTAAAGTACCTTCAACATCAAGATGACACATGTTTGTCCTTTTCAGATCTAACCAATGAAGGCAAGATCACAGGTTTTCACCTCACACCTAGAGAGGCGTACCGACCATCGCCTTGATGTTAGATCTTCCAATAGCTTCCCCACTCATCCCTCTTGAGCGAACCACCATGGTGCCCTCCCGAAATAGCCACTAATGGCTACCAGCTTCAACTCTTCCGCTGCCAGCCCAATCACGCGTAGAGAAGAGCCATCAAATGAACTGAACTTAACACTAAAAGGAGACACTAGCGGTGATGAACACCGGCACCCAAGATTTATGCAAGGCGAATTCGGTTGGCTGATAACCACGTCATACACCGAGCCACAACGCGTTGACAATTAATTGACCCACCACCCCTTTCCCACCCAACAAGTATGTGTTAGGGTGTCTAAAAAATGTGTGTGTTAGGGTGGAGGCAAGTGCCAAATCTGCGATGGACCACTTGCCTGAACCTCGGAAAGAAACATCATCTCCCCTTCATTTGGTTTACTTTTGATGAATTTCGGCGAAATCCTATTTGGTTCCTTATGCGCTAGTTAAAGGGCATTTTCCAATTTACACAAACCCCCGCTCCACCTTGGGCTCGGCTCATATAAGTTTTTTTGCCTTTTTCATTAGTGTAAAATTTGAATGTTCGGCCTGTTTTATTGGGCGACATTTTTTATTTTATTTTCCAACCATGGATTTTGGCCGGTTTACTTTTTCTGTTTCTTTCTTCTTTCCTTTCCTTTTTCTTCCTTTTTTTTTCTCCAAATCCGTGAACTTTTTCACAATTTTGGGGACTTTTCTCAAATTTCATGAACCTTTTTCATTTTATCTTTTCCCCTTTTTTAATTACCTGAATTTTTCTCAAATTTGTGAACTTTTTTCCAAAATTAAGAGCTTCCTTCAATATTTGTGAACTTTTTCTCAAATTTGTGTACTTTTCCAAAACCTGTGATTTGTTTTTCAAATCATTGAATTTTTTCCGCATCCATGAACTTTTTTCAAATGCATGAACATTTCCAACTCTCCAAACATCTTTTCAAAATCTAGTAATTTTTTCAAATCCGTGGTTTTTTAAATCCTTGAAGTTTTTTTGAATTCGTTTTTCCCAATCCATGATTTTTTTAAATGAAATTTTCATAGATGGGAATTTTTTTGAAATTTGTTAACTCTTTTAGAAGTCCATGATTTTTCGAAACTCTTATTTTTTCCATCATCCGGGAACTTTTTTGAAAATTTGAATTCTTCATATACATGATGATTGTTTTTTGAAATTTATGAACTATTTTCAAATCTGCGATTTTTTATCAAATCATTTTTTTGACAGTCAACGGTCAACAAGTTAAGCTGGCCAGCAGTTAAGTTTACCCCTGTCAAAATGGTGAATGGTCCACCCGTCAACCTGTCAGGCGTAGCGGGGCCGGCCAGTTTACCCATAAAAAAAATGCTGGGCCGGCTAGCACGCGCGTGGCCTAACTGGCGCTTTAGGTGCCAAAAAATTGGCACTTAGGATATGTTTGGTTTACAACCAATGGTCACCCTACTAAAAAGTTAGCTGGCCCATAAGATTTGGTCATCACTTGGATCGGTGCCAAATATTTGGCGCGCCCAGCCCGCCCAGGTCGCTCCCGTGTAAAAACTGCCAAATCGCAGGCGCGGCAGGGGAGTAGAAAACCGGTGCCAAAAGATTTTTTTTTTAGCATCAGTATAGACACAAGCGCTTATATACATGCGCATACACTCACATCTATGAACGCACACACGCACACCCTATTCCTATGAGCACCTCCGAGAGACTGAGCCGGCATATCATCTTGAGATTTACGAAGTCACCGTAGGCGCCTCGTCGTCAACGAGAACGTCTTATCCCACTGAAAACGCATCGCCGGAAATCCTGAAATAAATCCAAGAATAATGCCAGCACCAGGATTTGAACCCTGATAGGTTGGAGATACTACTGTCCACCTAACCAACTCAATCACAGGTTAATTCGCAACCCGCGCCAAAAAGTTGGCAGCGTTGCCCTCGCACGCTTTTCATTGTCTTCGGTGATTATCAAACGTAATTAGTATGGCAGATTAAATGGCTGGGCAAATCAACGTACGTACCTACCATACCTTTGGATCAATTAATCCCGTCTAGCGGCCGGTAACCAATCCTGCTCTCTTTTTTACAGGGGAACCAATCCTGCTTAGCACAAGCAAAAAAACAATCCTGCTTAGTAGTAGTACCAAACCGTACCAAACACTCAAGTTGTCGCAGTTTAACCAAAACATCGTGGGGAGCGCTGGGGCAGGTATGGTTCTCAGGGACGAACATGGAGCTACCATCTTCTCTTCTAGCCGAGAGTTACGGCAGTGTATCTCCCCGCTGGAGTCTGAACTTGCAGCATGCATGGAGGGCATTTCCCTAGCCTCGCAATGGTCTGCACTACCGATTGTTGTCCAAACCGACTGCCTAGACGTGGCCAAGCTGATTAATGAAGGAGGAGAGAACCGGTCTGAGCATATGATGATGGTACGTGAGATCACTAAACTTCTACAGGACCGTGGGGAATTTCTAGTCAAGCATGTAAGGAGAGAACAAAATATTGTTAGTCATTTTTTAGCAAACTATGGCAGAATAAAAAAGCACACCGCGGTGTGGCTTCGATCTGGTCCGAGGTGCAGTACCTTTGTAATGCAGACATGGCTGCTGGTTGATGAATGAAATATTTTTCCCTCGCAAAAAAAAACAAAACATCGTGGATTAAAATGAAAGACTGTCTGGATGTCAACGTTCTTTCCACGGACATATGTGATGCGCATGTGTACTTTTATACACCCCCGTTTTCCACTTGGCACATTGTAGTTAATTAAGTGTTTTTGAACACATGTCCCTTTTTTTGTTATTAAAACTGGATTGCAATCAAACCAAACACTGATCAATCCAAATTTCCAAAGTGCGCCAAGTTAGTTGGCTGCAAACCAAATGGAAGCCTACTGATTTTGCCAAAAAATGGCAAGTACAATGGCTCTAAACCAAACAAGATCAACTTACCAAAAAATTGGTCATGCCCTAGCTTTGGTCATGCCAAAAAATTGGTGGGGTTAGTTGGGGCACAAACCAAACACACCCAACCTAAAAAAAAAATTGGCACTTGAAACTCTGGTTCGGAGCTCTCCGAATTTTGTGTATCTACTCAAGAGCGAGAGAGATAGGGTTTCTACCCAACGGAAATTCTGTTGGGGTCCCGGATTCTACTCCTCTTATCTTATGTAATCCATCCAAGCTTCCAGGTAACTAAATTCAGATGCAATTATGCAATCGCACTCTCCGTCAGGGTTGCATCCAGAAGGACCTAGTAGCAATGTCAGGCGACACCAAACGCTGCCGCCAGCCCGCCGCCGCGCGCCTCCCGCGAGACGTGATTGCCAGCATCCTGGTCCGCCTCCCCGCGATCGAACTCCGCCGCCACTGCCGCGTTTGCAAGGAGTGGCGCCATGTCATCTCCGACCCAGCGTTCATCAAAGCGCACATGGTCCAAGGACCGCGGGCCCCGACCCACACCTACGTGTTCGTGCCCTCCTCAGGTCGGTGCGGCGGCTGTGCCTTCCTCTTCGACGAGCACTGGCGGCTCACCGCCAGGTTCATCGTCGGCGATTCGGATGTCATGATAGGGGCGTGCAACGGCCTGCTCTGCTTCCACGACCAACTCAAAGGCGTCATCAAGGTCGTAGAGCCATTCACCACTGAGTGGATGGCTGTGCCGGTGCCGACGGATTCGTCACGCCGGCGCGTCACCCGTTCCTACTGCTTCGGCTTCGACGCCACAAGGAGGCAATTCAAGATCCTTCACAAAGGCAAGCCCCGTGGCCAGCCCAATATTCCGGGCGTGCGACATCCTCAGCTGCAGGTGTTTACATTCGGAGCAGACAAGGACTGGAGGACTCTCAGGAGCATTGCGTCGTGTGGCTCCAACTCCAGCGACGACCTGGCTTGCAACGGCGGAGCCGTGCACTGGAGTTACACGGACAAAGAGGACCGGATCCCCAAGTACGCGCACTTGGACCTGACGACGGAGGAGATCACATCGGTCGAGTGCCGGCTGGTCGACAGACGGCCCTTCTTTTGCCATCATCCCCGGTGGCAGCGGCGTGAGCCATGCATCATCGGAATAAGGTGGTTGGTCGGAGAGTCAAATGGCGGCTACTGGCCAAGTAATATGGACGCCATGGCGCTTGACGTCGACGCCGTGAGCCTGCCGCAGGGGCGCCGCCTCCCGTGGCCACAGGCCCTGCAACGGGGGCACCTGCTGCTACAGGAGGAGAACGGGGATCTGTACGCTCACAGGATCGTCAGCAAAAGCGTTCACGGACTTGACCTTGGACGCGAGAAACTGCTGAGTGGGGTTGGCGTGGAGGAGGAGAGCTCGCCGACCGGCCAGTTCGTTCCGGCTCAGGGTAGCAGATGGTCGTGGACACAGCAGGATATAATAAGCACGTTCGCCTACGCCCCGACAGTATGTCCTGCTCCCTTGGCGCTATATTTAGGCACACCCATGACTACTGCACTTGCTGCTTTGCACGTTCCACCTACAGCTGACAAGTTGGACAATCATAAACACGAATGAATGAAGGGTCCATTATATATCCGTTGGAGATTGAGAGTTCGTTTTGCTATCGTTTGTGCAAGTTGTATCTGATATTAGCAGCGATATTCGAGGTTGCTATGCGGCCACAGTTACTGAGATCAATCTCAAAAGGAGTCAATTTCTCTGTAATCTTACTTTCAAAGGTCAACGTGGAAGCGCACAGTCTGGCCAAGTTTTTATTGTCGTTAGAGCCGGGATGCCACGTCTGGTTTGGCCAAGCACATGAAACAACTTGTATCCCATTTGTTGTGGCTTTTGATGAATAAACTTGGTTTTACTCCTAAGAAAGAACTAACTTTTATATATGTTCCTTTTTTTGTGTTTTCTTCTTATAATTGGTTTGTTTGCTTACCTTTTTCTGTTTTTGAAATACATAATCTACCATTCTTAAAAAGTTGCTTTCCATTTTTTCCTATTCTCTTAACATGCACGCTATCCACGTCAGATTTATGCCACGTCAGCATTAACTTTGCGAAGAGCAGTCAATCAATCTAATTGATTAGCCAGGCACTGGCCACGCAGTCTTGATTTGTGCGAGCGAGAAGTGCATGCATGCGCGCGTGCGACCAAAGAGTTACTATGCGCGAACGACACAAATTAATGCAAGCACACAACTGCGAACCAACCTGTGGTTGGATGGTTAGAGGGACTGTGGTATCCTTAGCCCATCAGGGTTTAAATTCTGGTGCTCGCATTTATTTCTGAAATTATTTCAGGATTTTTGGCGATGCGCACTCAGTGGGAGAAGACGTTCCCGTCGACGACGAGGTGCCTACGGTGACTTTGTAAATTTCAAGATGATATGCCGGCTCAGTCTTGCGAAGGTGCTCATAGGGATATGATGTGCGTATGTGCGTTCATAGGGGTGAGTATATGCGCGTGTATATGAGCGCTTGTGTCTGTAGTGATGCTAAAAAAATGCAAGCACACAACTTCTCATAGCGTAAACCCATGCATGGCGTCCAAGATACTCCCTCATTTCCGGTTTATAAAGCTCAATTTAAAAATCTCATCAACCAAGGTAGATTATGAGTGGTGAAATATTTTTTATAGTTTGCAAAAGCACCCAATTAATGCTTTTATTTTTCTCAAAAAAATATGTTTAAGAATGCATTAATTGCAATGCAGGCATGCATAAAGTGCATGCATTTGTCAGTTTTCTCTTAATACTTGCATGCAATGATTTAATACACCTTGAAGTCTGAACATGTGATGGGAAACAACCAAATTGAACCTTATAAAATGGAAAAACTAAAATTTTGAGATAAGCCCTATAAATCGGAAAGGAGGGAGTAACTCGGTGGAGTTAATTCCAAGAATAAACCACCGAAGCAATCCAAGCGCATGCATGTTGTTACTTAATTCGGTGTAGTTAATTACCATTCCCTAAAGCCCATGCATGCAGTTAATCATGGCTAAATTTACGGAGGATTTTATTCCGTTCCAATTCCCACCCATAGCATTTAGTTCTGGGTGTGTTATCATCTCCACCACTCCTTTTCTTTCGTCCATCTCCTGCGGTTTCCTTTCTCTTCGTCTTCTACGTCCGGTTCCACTCGCACAAATAAATCAACTTCCTGGTCTTATGTTTGGATTCAGATTACGTAACAATATTCCTTCAAGTCCGTCGAAAGAGGATGGGAGATCAGGGAGTGGGAGTGATAGTCTATCATGGAAGAAAGAGGGGGACGGAAGAAAGGGAGGGAAGGAAGATGGCACAGAAAAGAGAGAGGAAGTCACAAGTCCGCCGAAAAGAATCACTGGGCAACATAGGTCAGGGACTCCCAAAAAGCTTGATATGGGGGTTGAGGAGGGAACAGTGGACACTAAGGAAGCGGGGGCGAAGGGAGAGTTGGTCCGGGGGGAAGTAGCTGGAGAGGAGGAGAAGAACAGAGTGTTAGCCAAGGCTGATACTCGCCAAGTCATGGCTGTGCCGGAGCGGGAGGGAGAAGGAAGCCACTCGTTTCCAATAAACAAGAAGGGAGGACAAGGGCAGGGAGGTGCAAAAAAGGGCCATGATCTTAAAAGATACAAGAAATTACGTAGGGAGGATAAGGGTGGGGCGACGGATCACCAACACCGAGAGACAGTTTTGGGGCAGAAGAGGAGTAAGGAGGGAGACAATGATCTTATGTCCGAGGCAAAGAAGGGAAGAACAGAAGTGGGAGGAGAGACAGAGATAGAGGAGGCAGGGATGAACATCACTAAAATCGTGAACAACACTAGCACATCGGTCGGGCTGCAGGAGCAGCCCCGCCGGGCGCAATGAAAATCATCGGATGGAACTGCCGGGGGCTCGGGAATGGCCCGACGGTTCGTAGTCTCCTTGAACTGGGGAGAATGGAGGAGCCCGACGTACTTTTCTTGGCGGAGATGAAACTAACAGAAAAAGAAATGGAGCTGTTCAGGTGGATGATGGGCTTGGCACACATGGTTGCGTGGAACCCAGAAGGGAGGAGTCGTGGGATTGCAATGTTTTGGCGAAGGGGAGTGGAAGTATCGCTGCAATCGTATGGACGAAGGCATATAGATGTGGACGTAACAGAGGATGATGGAAGGGTGTGGAGGTTGACTAGTATGTATGGGGAGTCTGAAACATGGCGTAAGAAGGAAACATGGAGGAATTTGAGAGTACTAGGACAGTAGCATCAGAATGGACGACCTTGGATCTGTCTCGGTGATTTTAATGAGATCCTATCAAGTGATGAGAAGTTTGGAGGAACGGACCGGCCACAATAGCTCATGAACAATTTTAGAGAAGCTTTGGAGTCCTGTGATCTATGTGACATTGGCTTCAGGGGGGATAAATTTACTTGGAGGAACCATAGCAAGGATCTATCGACCTACATTTGCGAACGATTGGATCGGGCCACGCCTAACGCTGAGTGGTGTGAGGCATACCCAGCTTTCACTGTCACTAATGGCGACCCTCGCCACTCATATCACCGTCTAGTAATCGTCAACACACAAGGAGAGAGAGTTAGAAGGTTTTGTTTGATCGTTACTAGGCATCCGGAGGCACATGCATTTGGAAAAAATTATATGAGACCAGGTCTCACGGGTTAGCATGTGAAACCCACCTTGATGGATGACACGTGTCATTTACAAATCACAAAGCATCTACCCCACTCCCAATTGAAATCAGGGGAGGGAAGAGATTAGATGCTTTATGATTTGTGAATACCACATGTCATCCATCAGGGTGGGTCTCACCTGCTAACCCGTGAGACATGGTCTCATATAATATTTTTCCCATGCATTTCATCCAAAAGGAGGCAAGGAGCTCTAATTTTATGATGGAGAGGGGCACCGCACACGGCTAAGGGATCAATGATCAACTTGTGTGTCCATGGGGTGCCCCTCTCCCCCCGTATATAAAAGAGTGGAGGAGGGGAAGAGGGCCGACCTCCTAGGCGCGCCCAAGGAGGTAGTCCTACTCCCGGTGGGAGTAGGATTCCCCCTTCCCTAGTTGGAGTAGGAGAGGGAAGGAAGTGGGAGAAGGAGAGAAGGAAAGGGGCGCCGCCCCCCCCCCCCCTCCAATTCGGATTGGGCATGGGCGGGCACGCCCCCACCTTGGCCGCCTCCTCCTCCTTTCCACTATGGCCCATTAAGGCCCATTGATTCCCCGGGGGGTTCCGGTAACCCCCGGTACTCCGGTATATACTCGAACTCTCTCGAAATCTTTTCAATGTTCAAACATAGTCATCCAATATATCGTTCTTTATGTATTGACCATTTCGAGACTCCTCGTCATGTATGTGATCACATCCGGGACTCCGCACTACCTTTGGTACATCAAAATACATAAACTCATAATACCGATCGTCACCGAACGTTAAGCGTGCGGACCCTACATGTTCGAGAACTATGTAGACATGACCGAGACACGTTTCCGGTCAATAACCAATAGCGGAACTTGGATGTTCATATTGGCTCCCACATATTCTACGAAGATATTTATCGGTCAAACCGCATAACAACATACGTTGTTCCCTTTGTCATCGGTATGTTACTTGCCCGAGATTCGATCGTCGGTATCTCAATACCTAGTTCAATCTCGTTACCGGCAAGTCTCTTTACTTGTTCCGTAATGTATCATCCCGTAACTAACTCATTAGTTACATTGCTTGCAAGGCTTATAGTGATGTGCATTATCGAGAGGGCCCAGAGATACCTCTCCGACAATCAGAGTGACAAATCCTAATCTCAATCTATGCCAACTCAACAAACACCATCGGAGACACCTGTAGAGCATCTTTATAATCACCCAGTTACGTTGTGACGTTTGATAGCACACTAAGTGTTCCTCCGGTATTCGGGAATTGCATAATCTCATAGTCATAGGAACATGTATAAGTCATGAATAAAGAAATAGCAATAAACTAAACGATCATAGTGCTAAGCTAACGGATGGGTCTTGTCCATCACATCATTCTCTAATGATGTGATCCCGTTCATCAAATGACAACACATGTCCATGGCTAGGAAACTTAATCATCTTTGATTAACGAGCTAGTCAAGTAGAGGCATGCTAGGGACACTTTGTTTGTCTATGTATTCACACATGTACTAAGTTTCCGGTTAATACAATTCTTGTATGAATAATAAACATTTATCATGATATAAAGAAATATAAATAACAACTTTATTATTGTCTCTAGGGCATATTTCCTTCAATTAATACCAAAACCCTCATTAGGGGTGGATGTCCTTTCAATGAGGCTAGCGAAATCCGCATATCTATTTGATGGTACATGGGGAGTTTCAAGCTCCCATAATGTGATAAAACCACTGGCTCTGGCTCTTTTGTGTACTCTCTCGGTTCCTTTTTTTTGCGCTTAATTTCGTTTTATTTGTTCCAATATAGTATGCGTCTTCCTCTTTTGTTTTGCCCATTTCTGTGTCCCGCTTTAATCGAAGTAATTTTAGGTTGTTCGTAACGAGAGTATCATAGCTAGTATCATGCGTGACAACTAGGCAATTTTGATGAGGTAACATAGAATTAATAAAAAAAGGGTTAAGTATCATATTATGCTACTGTGTCATAATAAATACAGTACTAATATATGTCTTGCATGATATTAATCTATAATACTATACATTACGAAGATAATACCATACATTAATATGGTATGCATGATACTATCCATTGCGGGCAGCCTAAGTGCACGAGCGCGTTGTAGGGGGCGTTCCTTGGTATCCATGTTACTAGTGACGCGCGTGGAAAATGAACCAGGTGAGTATGAATGAGTGTTTCTTAGATGATTTTCATGCCGCTGACGGCCTGGCCTTGTACTAGGCCCCGTCTGTGGCTACTTGGTGGTCTTATATATATATATATATATATATATATATAACTTTATATAGATTCATATTTCGAAATACTTCTTTATTATTTATTTTTCACTTTAAATCTTAAAACTTACATATAAAAAGTGTTACTATTTGTCAAATACTTGTCATAAACGAGACCTAAGAGCATTTCCAGCCATTCGGTCCCCAGGAGGCGCTAAAAATCGCCCCTGGGGGCGAGCCGGCGATACAATCGGCGCTGGGGGTGGTTTTGCGTCTAGTCGTCGCCTCCAGACGCCGAAATTGGCCCACTTTGTAGCCCCATTTCGACGAATAAAGGGCCGATATGGGCGAGAATAGGCCCATATTCGGCGTGGTTTCGCCGTGTCTCGGCGTTCAATTATCAACACAATTATTTCTTATCACATATTTCATCACAGAAAAATCAAATACTTCAACAAAATAGTACAACAACAAATAGTTCAATACAAATTATATAGTTCAACAAATAAAAACTCGTATTTCATCACACGGCGTCCCCCTTGAACCTCCATAGGTGCTCAATCAGATTTTTTCTGCAGTTGATGATGCACATGTGGATCTCGGATCTCCTGACGCATACTGAGATAGGCAGTCCAAGTTGCCGGTAACTGGTGATCAACTTCGGCTAGAGGATCCTGCCTGTAGTATGGTTCAGTGTCAAACACTGGGTCTTCTTGCTCGCTCTCGATGATCATGTTGTGCAAGATGACACAGCAAGTCATAATCTCCCACATTTGATCTTTGGACCAGGTCTGAGCGGGGTACCGAACAACGGCAAATCGAGATTGGAGCACACCAAATGCCCGCTCGACATCCTTCCTGCAAGCCTCCTGAAGCTTCGCAAACCAGGCGTTCTTGCCTCCTGCCACAGGGTTTGAGATCGTCTTCACAAATGTCGACCATCTCAGATAGATGCCGTCAGCTAGATAGTACCCCATGTTGTAGTGCCGCCCATTGATCTCGAAGTTCACCGGATGAGAATGACCTTCAACAAGCTTGGCAAAGACAGGAGAGCACTGCAGCACGTTGATGTCATTGTGAGTTCCTGGCATACCAAAGAAGGAGTGCCAAATCCAGAGATCCTGTGTGGCCACCGCCTCAAGCACCACACTGCAATCGCCTTTGGCGCCTTTGTACATCCCCTGCCAAGAAAATGTGCAATTCTTCCATTTCCAATGCATGCAGTCGATGCTTCCAAGCATCCCAGGAAATCCTCTTGCTGCATTTTGTGCTAGGATCCGAGCAGTGTCTTCCGCATTAGGTGTTCTCAAGTATTGTGGTCCAAACACTGCCACCACTGCCCGACATAACTTGTAGAAACACTCTATGCTGGTGGACTCGGTCATGCGCCCATAGTCGTCGAGTGAATCACCGGGAGCTCCGTATGCAACCATCCTCATCGCTGTCGTGCACTTCTGGATGGAGGTGAATCCAAGAGCTCCAGTGCAATCCATCTTGCACTTGAAGTAATTGTCGAACTCCCGGATGGAATTCATAATCCTGAGGAAGAGCTTTCGGCTCATCCGATAACGGCGCCGAAATGTTTTCTCGCCGTGAAGTGGAGCATCGGCGAAGTAGTCGGAGTAGAGCATGCAGTAGCCTTCGAGACGATGCCGGTTCTTTGCTTTCACCCGCCCAGGCGCCGAGCCACCTCGCCGCGGCTTTTCATTCCTCGCCAGCAGCTGGGCAAGGGCGGCGAGCACCATGAGATGCTCTTCTTCCTGGACGTCGGCCTCGGCTTCCTCCTCCAGCAGCACGGCGAGCGCTTCCTCGTCATCCGAGTCCATCGCCGAGGCAGGCAAATCGCCGAACACCTTGCGCTCGGTGGGCGTGTACCCGCCGCTAAACCGCGCCTCCGCGGCCGGAAACGCCTAGCTGCTGTTGGAGGGGCTGCCGCGGCGAAGCGCTACTATTTTTCCGGCGGGAAATGGCTATCTAGCGGTGTAGGTGGCGGGATATAGCTAATGATGGCCGAGGGCGCGGGGGTGGGAGGCGAGTCGGGGAAGAAAAACCTTGACTTTTCCCCTGACGGTATGGGCCAGCCACGCTTTTCCCTTGTGCCGGAGCCCCCAACTGCTCACCAGTACGCCGGGTTCGGCCTGTGACCGCCGGGCGGAAAAAAAGGGCCGAACCGGCGATTTTCGGCGTCCTAGGGGCGCGACTGGGACGTTTTTTTCGCGTCGGCGCCGAAAAAGTGGCCTGGGAGGGCTTGTTAGGGACGTGGCTGGAGATGCTCTGATATGTCAAACCAACCGATGAATCAAAATGGTACAAATGTACGCGATAGTAAAAGGAACTCATAAACTCCAACTCAAATGAATATATAGTTGTTGAAGTGATGAAGTAGAACCAAGGTGTATTTTCTTGCTGACCATTCATTCCTGTTTAACATTGTGCAACTTCTGAGCGGGAGGGACACGGAAAGCACCGAGTGCACCGGCCAGAGGTGCGCCTACGTATAGCGCCAAGGGGGCTGGAGCTACCGTGGGGATGTAGGCGAACGTGCTTATATCCTGCTGTGTTCTCCACCGTCCGCTGCGCTGAACGCCAATCCCGTTCAGCAGCTTCTCGCACCCAAGATCAAGCCCGTGAACACCTTTGCTCATGATCCGGTGAGCGTACAGTGCTCCGTTCTTCTCCTGCATCAACAGGTGCCCCCGCTGCAGGGCCTGCGGCCCTGGGAGGCGCCGTCCGTCCGTCAGGTGGACGAAATCGGCCTCGTACGCCATGGCGTTCATGTTATGCGGACAATAGCCGCCCGTGGACTCACCGCGGTGCACATGTGGATGATGCACGGCTCGCCGAGCTGCCACACCACGGATGATGGCAAATGATCGGCTGACTGTCCACCCGCCGGCTCTTGACCGACGTGATCTCCTCCGTCGCCAGGTCGAAGCGCCCGTGCTTAAGGATCCCGCCGTGCTCATTGTCCTCGTAACTCCAGTATACAGCTCCGCCGTTGCATGCCTCGTACCAGGAGGCATGGGCGATCTTCACGGTCCTCCACTCCTCGTCTGCCCCGAGCCCCTGACGGTGAACACCTTTAGCTGAGGCTGGTAGCCTTTGTGGACAATCTTGTATTGCCTAGCGGTGGCGTCATAGCCGAAGCAGTACTGCAGTGCGCAGTGGCTCCACACCGGTTCTTTCGGCACCGGGACGGCGATCGACTCGCCGGTGAAGGGTTCTACGACCTTGACGACGCCCTGGATTTCGTCGTGGAAGCAGAGCAGGCCGTTGCACGTCCCTATCAGGACCTGTGATTCGCCGGCGTTAAACCTCGCCGTGAGTCGCCACTGCTCGTCCAAGAGGAACGCGCGGCCGGCACGCTGCTCGGAGGAGGCCGCGAACACGATGGTGTGGGTTGGGGCCCGTGGCCTGTGCACCGTGTGCGCTTTGATGAACGCTGGATCGGAGATGGCATCGCGCCACTCCTTGCAGACATGGTGGGAGCGGCGGAGGTCGCTCGTCGGGAGGCGGATCAAGATGCTGGCGAGCACGTCTCGCGGGAGGCGCGTGGTGGCGGTGGCGCTGGCACCGGAGGAAATCGCTTGGTTCTGCTTCTGCTTCTGGATGGAACCGCGACGGCATTGCACTTGCATCACCGTGTATAAAAGTGTTTCTCTGATTCATGATGATGATTGCCTCGGAGGAGAGTAAATTAAAGGTGTGTTTGGCTGGGGACGAAGTGGAATGGAATGTCATGGTTCCATGACATTCCGTTCCACTGGAATGGGTTGATTCCGTTCCTATATTTGATTGGGCCTAATAAGTATAAATGAAACAGTTCCGTTTTAGTGTTTGGTTGGAGATACGTGATTAAAGTCATTTGATTCATCTCACCAATATCATAAAAATAAATACTAGTTATTCACTCATATACATTTCAAAAAGCTGTCAAAACATAACCTAAAAAACTGTCAAAATACAAGTCATGCATTCATGTTCATGTCAAAATACAGGGCATCCATCCATATAGATGTCAAACAATCTGTCAAAAAACAAGTCATTTACTCAAAATCGTGCTGCTGTGATTTGGAAAAGCCACCAAGATTCAGAACATAATAATGGTCACAAATTGTTGTAGCAACTGCTTGTCGCGGCTGCTTGACCAGGTGTGGCACATGCCTTCTGAGGTGCAGCCTCCTGTCGTGATCCAACTTTGCTCGCGGTCATCCGCAGCTGCCTGACGTGGAGCATCGCGAGAGATCCGGAGCGACCTGACGTGAAGTGTCGCCGGAGATCCGCAGCAACCCGACGTGAAGCCTCGCCGGAGATCCGCAGCGACCCGACATGGAGCATCGCTGGAGATCCGGAGCAGCCCGACGCGGAGATCAGCAACAGCCCGACGCGGAGCTGATAGGAGAGGGAGATGCGTCACCGGAGATGGAGAGATGTCGCTCGAGAGGGAGGAGGAGAGGCGGCGCCGGCGTAAGAGAGACGAGGGGCGCAGATCGAGAGGGGGAGCGAGATGAGGGAGTGGCGGCGGCGTGGGAGAGCGAGATGAGGGAGTCGTGGGGAGGTGAGGGACGCGGGGCCGAGCCATTCCGCGTGATTCCTCCAAATCAGAGGTATGAGCGTATTCCGGATCTCAGCGGAATATTCCGCTCGTGGGAATTGGTGGGTTCCGGTACCTCGCTGCTACCAAACACAAGAACGAGCCCCAGGCACGGGACGGACCTGTTACGTTCCACCCGATGATCAGAACCAAACACACCCTAAGATGATGAGAGTGACCGAGTACGAGTCCGGGTATGCGCCGTCCTTCGTTCAACCAACGAATTTGTACTTCAGCTCAATATATATACTTCCTCCTACACAACGTTGATATCCTTTATGTGTTTTCTCATGACACGACTCCAATAGAATTTTCGTTGTTATGATTATGACGCTATTTCCGATTTTGGGAGGAAATTGCTTTCAAAAAAATTGGGAGGAAATTGCAAAAAAAAAATCCTAATTTTCCACATATATATGTCCCCTCTATCCTCAAAATTGGTAATCCCTCATACTCATCAAGAAATGGTCATCGTATGAGCTGAATGAGTGACCTAGGCGATAAGGGGGGGGGGGGTCCTCCTATCGGTCTGATGAAATTATGAGAAGGCCGGTAAAATTTTGCCCGGTCAGACCATGCATCGTTCGATTCGGGTGATTGTAGCCGCCCGTTCCCCTTATCCCCCCTCCCCTTCCCCCACTGGTTTACTTTGTCCTCTGGAAAACCATGGTGCATGTCCCTCACATGCAGACGCCAGCCAAACATGGTTGCATCCGTGCACCCTCCTAGTGAGCTAGCCACGCTACAATCGTCAACCCCACAACACACCCCGCCGATGAGCTCCACGGCACGTGTCGTTGCCGATTGCAGCAGTCGGTTGGATCGCACCCTCGTCCCCATTGCTCGACGTTGCAGGGCTTCCACAATGCGCGTCTCCGTCGATGGAGCGCTGACTACTCGTCATCGCTACACTTCAGGAACTGCTTGCCCACGGTTGAAGTACCCACCCCACGTCAGCACCTCCTTGTAGCTTCGCGAGCCGCGGTTGCAGCTCTACCAGAACGTGGTTGTAGCTCCATCCTACGCAAAATGTCCTCGGCCCTTGTAGCATCGGTGCACCATGGTCATATAGCTTCACGCGACACCAGTTGCAGCTCAGCCCACCCCCTGTTGTAGCATCACTTGACGTTGGTCCTAGCACCCCAGATTGTCGGGTCCAACATCGATGAGGGCAGTCCAGAACATATTCAACATGTTGTTCCGGCATCGGGGGGGGGGGGGGGTAGCCCTGGCACATCCACTAGCATGTCCAACATTGCCAGACACGGGGTCTAGCGTCCTGGGGTGGAACCCCCATCGCAGTATCCTGGGTCAGCATGAGGGTTGGGCCATGGCTGGCAGCGGTTGTAGCGGCATGCAGGATTCTTGACGGCTGTGTTGTGAATCTAGGGTTAGGTTGTCGCGGGACTTGTGGGTTAGACTGATTCTGGCCCATGGAGGCCCTTTCGCTCTGACGGTCCATCTTCAAGGGCTGCCCAGCGATTATGTTGGCTGGTTCATAAGATCCGTGCCCCGACTGAGGTGGGGCTCCTGGCGCATGGGCAGCCATCGGGGATGTCCGACCCAACCGATAGATGGTGGTTCCGCTCGGTAGGTGTCCGCGTCCTGGTGCGTAGTTTTCCGATGGTCGTTTGTTCGGGTGGTGGTGATGAGTCCTCCATCTTGGATGCGGAGGCGACAAACTTGTATAGTGAGCCAATAAGCGAAGCAACTGCGCCATTGGTCTTAAGACCAATTATAGCCAAATAAATGCAATCAAATGGGAAGATGAACTATTCCACCTATTGCGCCCCTTAAACAGGACCAAGTGATGCCCACTCATGAAGAATGTAAGTTGAGCGTACGCAATCGGGTTGGGTAGACATGGCAAACCTGGTAGACGGCCGACACAAAGTCAGTTGCCTATGGTGCAAAGATCAACTGCAGCTAGGAAGTTAAGCAAGCTCTGGATGAGATGCTTGAATTATTGTTCATTTTATGTATTATCCCTAGAGGACGTTACTATGAATAAGAGCATATATGGGAATGAACGCGCCGAAGCAATGGATATGCTAACAAACAGGGATGACTACCTCTAGATCATGGCAAGCGGTTGTTTGTACTGGCCACGACTGTTGGAAATATGCCCTAGAGGCAATAATAAAAGCATTATTATTATATTTCCATGTTCATGATAATTGTCTTTATTCATGCTATAATTGTGTTATTCGGAAATCGTAATACATGTGTGAATAATAGACACCAACATGTCCCTAGTAAGCCTCTAGTTGACTAGCTCGTTGATCAACAGATAGTCATGGTTTCCTGACTATGGACATTGGATGTCATTGATAACGAGATCACATCATTAGGAGAATGATGTGATGGACAAGACCCAATTCTAAACATAGCACAAGATCGTATAGTTCGTTTGCTAGAGTTTTTCCAATGTCAAGTATCTTTTCCTTAGACCATGAGATCGTGTAACTCCCGGATACCGTAGGAGTGCTTTGGGTGTACCAAACGTCACAACGTAACTGGGTGACTATAAAGGTATACTACGGGTATCTCCGAAAATGTCTGTTGGGTTGACACGGATCAAGACTGGGATTTGTCACTCCGTATGACGGAGAGGTATCACTGGGCCCACTCGGTAATGCATCATCATTATGAGCTCAAAGTGACCAAGTGTCTGGTCACGGGATCATGCATTACGGTACGAGTAAAGTGACTTGCCGGTAACGAGATTGAACGAGGTATTGGGATACCGACGATCGAATCTCGGGCAAGTAACATACCGATTGACAAAGGGAATTGTATACGGGGTTGCTTGAATCCTCGACATCGTGGTTCATCCGATGAGATCATCGTGGAGTATGTGGGAGCCAACATGGGTATCCAGATCCCGCTGTTGGTTATTGACCGGAGAGTCGTCTCGGTCATGTCTACATGTCTCCCGAACCCGTAGGGTCTACACACTTAAGGTTCGGTGATGCTAGGGTTGTAGGGATATGTATATGCAGTAACCCGAATGTTGTTCGGAGTCCCGGATGAGATCCCGGACGTCACGAGGAGTTCCGGAATGGTCCGGAGGTAAAGAATTATATATAGGAAGTGTTGTTTCGGCCATCGGGACAAGTTTCGGGGTCACCGGTATTGTACCGGGACCACCGGAAGGGTCCCGGGGGTCCACCGGATGGGGCTACCTGCCCCAGGGGGCCACATGGGCTGTAGGGGGTGCGCCTTGGCCTACATGGGCCAAGGGCACCAGCCCCAATAGGCCCATGCGCCTAGGGTTTCAAAGGGGAAGAGTCCCACAAGGGGAAGGCACCCCCTAGGTGCCTTGGGGGGGAGGGAAACCTCCCTTGGCCGCCGCCCCCCTAGGAGATTGGATCTCCTAGGGCCGGCGCCCCCCCTTGGCCCTCCTATATATAGTGGGGAGATGGAGGACTTCATACCTCAGCCTTTGGCGCCTCCCTCTCCCTCTCCAACACCCCTCCTCCTCCATAGTGCTTGGCGAAGCCCTGACGGAGTACTGCAACTCCACCATCACCACGCCGTCGTGCTGCTGCTGGAGCCATCTTCCTCAACCTATCCTCTCCCCTTGCTGGATCAAGAAGGAGGAGACGTCATCCGCTCCGTACGTGTGTTGAATGCGGAGGTGCCGCCCGTTCGGCGCTTGGTCATCGGTGATTTGGATCACGTCGTGTACGACTACCTCTTCCCCGTTCTTTGAACGCTTCCGCTCGCGATCTACAAAGGTATGTAGATGCATCCGATCACTCGTTGCTAGATGAACTCATAGATGGATCTTGGTGAAACCGTAGGAAAATTTTTGTTTTCTGCAACGTTCCCCAATAGTGGCATCATGAGCTAGGTCTATGCGTAGTTCTTCTTGCGTGAGTAGAACACAATTTGTTGTGGGCATAGATGTTGTCAACTTTCTTGCCGCTACTAGTCTTATCTTGCTTCAATGGTATTGTGGGATGAAGCAGCCCGGACCAACCTTACACGTACGCTTACGTGAGACCAGTTCCACCGACTAACATGCACTAGTTGCATAAGGTGGCTGGCGGGTGACTGTCTCTCCTACTTTAGTTGGAGTGGATTCGATGAAAAGGGTCCTTATGAAGGGTAAATAGAAGTTGACAAATCACGTTGTGGCTTTCACGTAGGTAAGAAAACGTTCTTGCTAGAACCCTATTTCAGCCACGTAAAACTTGCAACAACAATTAGAGGACGTCTAACTTGTTTTTGCAGCAAGTGCTTTGTGATGTGATATGGCCAAAGTTGTGATGAATGATGAATGATACATATGTGATGTATGAGATGTTCGTGCTATTGTAATAGGAATCACGACTTGCATGTCGATGAGTATGACAACCGACAGGAGCCATAGGAGTTGTCTTTATTTTGTATGACCCGCGTGTCAAAGAGAAACGTCATGTAAATTACTTTACTTTATTGCTAAACGCGTTAGCCATAGTAGTAGAAGTAATAGTTGGCGAGAAACTTCATGGAGACACGATGATGGAGATCATGATGATGGAGATCATGGTGTCAAGCCGGTGACAAGATGATCATGGAGCCCCAAGATGGAGATCAAAGGAGCTATGTGATATTGGCCATATCATGTCACTATTATTATTTGATTGCATGTGATGTTTATCATGTTTAGCATCTTGTTTACTTAGAACGACGGTAGTAAATAATATGATCCCTCATAATAATTTCAAGAAAGTGTTCCCCCTAACTATGCACCGTTGCGACAGTTCGTTGTTTCGAAGCACCACGTGATGATCGGGTGTGATAGATTCTAACGTTCACATACAACGGGTGTAAGACAGATTTACACATGCAAACACTTAGGTTGACTTGACGAGCCTAGCATGTGTATAGACATGGCCTCGGAACACAGAAGACCGAAAGGTCGAGCATGAGTCGTATAGAGGATACGATCAACATGAAGATGTTCACCGACGTTGACTAGTCCATCTCATGTGATGATCGGACACGGCCTAGTTGACTCGGATCATGTTATACTTAGATGACTAGAAGAGGGATGTCTATCTAAGTGGGAGTTCATTGAATAATTTGATTAGATGAACTTAATTGTCATGAACTTAGTCTAAAATCTTTACAATATGTCTTGTAGATCAAATGGCCAACGTTGTCCTCAACTTCAACGCGTTCCTAGAGAAAACCAAGCTGAAAGACGATGGCAGCAACTATACGGACTGGGTCCGGAACCTGAGGATCATCCTCATAGCTGCCAAGAAAGATTATGTCCTACAAGCACCGCTAGGTGACCCGCCTGTCCCACAGAACCAAGACGTTATGAACGCTTGGCAGACACGTGCTGATGACTACTCTCTCGTTCAGTGCGGCATGCTTTATAGTTTAGAGCCGGGGCTCCAAAAGCGTTTTGAGAGACATGGAGCATATGAGATGTTCGAAGAGCTGAAAATGGTTTTTCAAGCTCATGCCCGGGTCGAGAGATATGAAGTCTCCGACAAATTCTTTAGCTGTAAGATGGAGGAAAATAGTTCTGTCAGTGAGCACATACTCACTATGTCTGGGTTACATAACCGCTTGACTCAGCTGGGAGTTAATCTCCCGGATGATGCGGTCATTGACAGAATCCTCCAGTCGCTTCCACCAAGCTACAAGAGCTTTGTGATGAACTTCAATATGCAGGGGATGGAAAAGACCATTCCTGAGGTATTTGCAATGCTGAAATCAGCAGAGGTAGAAGTCAAGAAGGAATATCAAGTGTTGATGGTCAATAAAACCACTAAGTTCAAGAAGGGCAAGGGTAAAAAGAACTTCAAGAAGGACGGCAAGGGAGTTGCCGCGCCCGGTAAGCAAGTTGCCGGGAAGAAGCCAAAGAATGGACCCAAGCCCGAGACTGAGTGCTTTTATTGCAAGGGAAGTGGTCACTGGAAGCGGAACTGCCCCAAATACTTAGCAGACAAGAAGGCCGGCAAAACAAAAGGTATATGTGATATACATGTAATTGATGTGTACCTTACCAGTACTCATAGTAGCTCCTGGGTATTTGATACCGGTGCAGTTGCTCACATTTGTAACTCAAAGCAGGAGCTGCGGAATAAGCGGAAACTGGCGAAGGACGAGGTGACGATGCGCGTCGGGAATGGTTCCAAGGTCGATGTGATCGCCGTCGGCACGTTGCCTCTACATTTACCTACGGGATTAGTTTTAAACCTCAATAATTGTTATTTAGTGCCAGCTTTGAGCATGAACATTGTATCAGGATCTCGTTTAATTCGAGATGGCTACTCATTTAAATCCGAGAATAATGGTTGTTCTATTTATATGAGAGATATGTTTTATGGTCATGCTCCTATGGTGAATGGTTTATTCTTAATGAATCTCGAGCGTAATACTACACATATTCATAGTGTGAGTACCAAAAGATGTAAGGTTGATAATGATAGTCCCACATACTTGTGGCACTGCCGCCTTGGTCACATAGGTGTCAAACGCTTGAAGAAGCTCCATGCAGATGGACTTTTAGAGTCTCTTGATTACGAATCATTTGACACGTGCGAACCATGCCTCATGGGAAAAATGACCAAGACTCCGTTCTCAGGAACAATGGACCGAGCAACCAACTTATTGGAAATCATACATACTGATGTGTGCGGTCCAATGAGTGTTGAGGCTCGCGGTGGCTATCGTTATGTTCTCACCCTCACTGATGACTTGAGTAGATATGGGTATGTCTACTTAATGAAACACAAGTCTGAAACCTTTGAAAAATTCAAGGAATTTCAGAGTGAGGTTGAGAATCAACGTGACAGGAAAATCAAGTTTCTACGATCAGATCGTGGAGGAGAATACTTGAGTCACGAATTTGGCACACACTTAAGAAAATGTGGAATAGTTTCACAACTCACGCCGCCTGGAACACCTCAGCGTAATGGTGTGTCCGAACGTCGTAATCACACTCTATTAGATATGGTACGATCTATGATGTCTCTTACCGATTTACCGCTATCTTTTTGGAGCTATGCTTTAGAGACTGCCGCATTCACTTTAAATAGGGCTCCGTCAAAATCCGTTGAGACGACACCGTTTGAATTATGGTTTGGGAAGAAACCTAAGTTGTCGTTTCTAAAAGTTTGGGGATGCGATGCTTATGTCAAGAAACTTCAACCTGAAAAGCTCGAACCCAAGTCGGAAAAATGCGTCTTCATAGGATACCCTAAAGAAACTATAGGGTATACCTTCTACCTCAGATCCGAAGGCAAGGTCTTTGTTGCCAAGAATGGACCCTTTCCAGAGAAGGAGTTTCTCTCGAAAGAAGTGAGTGGGAGGAAAGTAGAACTTGATGAAGTATTACCTCTTGAACCGGAAAATGGCGCAACTCAAGAAAATGTTCCTGAGGTGCCTGCACCGACTAGAGAGGAAGTTAATGATGATGATCATGAAACTTCAGATCAAGTTGCTGCTGAACTTCAAAGGTCCACAAGGACACGTTCCGCACCAGAGTGGTACGGCAACCCTGTCTTGGAAATTATGTTGTTAGACAACGGTGAACCTTCGAACTATGAAGAAGCGATGGCGGGCCCGGATTCCGACAAATGGCTAGAAGCCATGAAATTCGAGATAGGATCCATGTATGAAAACGAAGTATGGACTTTGACTGACTTGCCCGATGATCGGCGAGCCATAGAAAATAAATGGATCTTTAAGAAGAAGACAGACGCGGATGATAATGTGACCATCCATAAAGCTCGGCTTGTTGCTAAGGGTTATCGACAAGTTCAAGGGGTTGACTACGATGAGACTTTCTCACCAGTAGCGAAGCTGAAGTCCGTCTGAATTATGTTAGCAGTTGCCCCATACTATGATTATGAGATATGGCAAATGGACGTCAAAACGGCATTCCTTAATGGTTTCCTTAAGGAAGAATTGTATATGATGCAGCCGGAAGGTTTTGTCGATCCTAAGAATGCTGACAAGGTGTGCAAGCTCCAACGCTCGATTTATGGGCTGGTGCAAGCATCTCGGAGTTGGAACATTCGCTTTGATGAGATGATCAAAGCGTTTGGGTTTACGCAGACTTATGGAGAAGCCTGCGTTTACAAGAAAGTGAGTGGGAGCTCTGTAGCATTTCTCATATTATATGTAGATGACATACTTTTGATGGGAAATGATATAGAACTCTTGGACAGCATTAAGGCCTACTTGAATAAGAGTTTTTCAATGAAGGACCTTGGAGAAGCTGCTTATATATTAGGCATCAAGATCTATAGAGATAGATCAAGATGCCTCATAGGTCTTTCACAAAGCACATACCTTGATAAGATATTGAAGAAGTTCAATATGGATCAATCTAAGAAGGGGTTCTTGCCTGTGTTACAAGGTATGAAATTGAGCTCAGCTCAATGTCCGACCACGGCATAAGATATAGAAGAGATGAGTGTCATCCCCTATGCCTCAGCCATAGGTTCTATTATGTATGCCATGTTGTGTACCAAACCTGATGTAAAACTTGCCGTAAGTTTGGTAGGAAGGTACCAAAGCAATCCCGGCAAGGAACACTGGACAGCGGTCAAGAATATCCTGAAGTATCTGAAAAGGACTAAGGAAATGTTTCTCGTTTATGGAGGTGACGAAGAGCTCGTCGTAAAGGGTTACGTCGACGCTAGCTTCGACACAGATCTGGATGAATCTAAGTCACAAACCGGATACGTGTATATTTTGAATGGTGGGGCAGTAAGCTGGTGCAGTTGCAAGCAGAGCGTCATGGCGGGATCTACATGTGAAGCAGAGTACATGGCAGCCTCGGAGGCAGCACATGAAGCAATTTGGGTGAAGGAGTTCATCACCAACCTCGGAGTCATACCCAATGCGTCGGGGCCAATCAAACTCTTCTGTGACAACACTGGAGCTATTGCACTTGCCAAGGAGCCCAGGTTTCATAAGAAGACAAGGCACATCAAGCGTCGCTTCAACTCCATTCGTGAAAATGTTCAAGATGGAGACATAGATATTTGTAAAGTACATATGGACCTGAATGTAGCAAATCCGTTGACTAAACCTCTCCCTAGAGCAAAACATGATCAACACCAGAATTCCATGGGTGTCGATTCATCACAATGTAACTAGATTATTGACTCTAGTGCAAGTGGGAGACTGTTGGAAATATGCCCTAGAGGCAATAATAAAAGCATTATTATTATATTTCCTTGTTCATGATAATTGTCTTTATTCATGCTATAATTGTGTTATCCGGAAATCGTAATACATGTGTGAATAATAGACACCAACATGTCCCTAGTAAGCCTCTAGTTGACTAGCTCGTTGATCAACAGATAGTCATGGTTTCCTGACTATGGACATTGGATGTCATTGATAACGAGATCACATCATTAGGAGAATGATGTGATGGACAAGACCCAATCCTAAACATAGCACAAGATCGTATAGTTCGTTTGCTAGAGTTTTTCCAATGTCAAGTATCTTTTCCTTAGACCATGAGATCGTGTAACTCCCGGATACCGTAGGAGTGCTTTGGGTGTACCAAACATCACAACGTAACTGGGTGACTATAAAGGTATACTACGGGTATCTCCGAAAATGTCTGTTGGGTTGACACGGATCAAGACTAGGATTTGTCACTCCGTATGACGGAGAGGTATCACTGGGCCCACTCGGTAATGCATCATCATTATGAGCTCAAAGTGACCAAGTGTCTGGTCACGAGATCATGCATTACGGTACGAGTAAAGTGACTTGCCGGTAACGAGATTGAACGAGGTATTGGGATACCGACGATCGAATCTCGGGCAAGTAACATACCGATTAACAAAGGGAATTGTATACGGGGTTGCTTGAATCCTCGACATCGTGGTTCATCCGATGAGATCATCGTGGAGTATGTGGGAGCCAACATGGGTATCCAGATCCCGCTGTTGGTTATTGACCGGAGAGTCGTCTCGGTCATGTCTACATGTCTCCCGAACCCGTAGGGTCTACACACTTAAGGTTCGGTGACGCTAGGGTTGTAGGGATATGTATATGCAGTAACCTGAATGTTGTTCGGAGTCCCGGATGAGATCCCGGACGTCACGAGGAGTTCCGGAATGGTCCGGAGGTAAAGAATTATATATAGGAAGTGCTGTTTCGGCCATCGGGAGAAGTTTCGGGGTCACCGGTATTGTACCGGGACCACCGGAAGGGTCCCGGGGGTCCACCGGGTGGGGCCACCTGCCCCGGGGGGCCACATGGGCTGTAGGGGTGCGCCTTGGCCTACATGGGCCAAGGGCACCAGCCCCAATAGGCCCATGCGCCTAGGGTTTCAAAGGGGAAGAGTCCCACAAGGGGAAGGCACCCCCTAGGTGCCTTGGAGGGGAGGGAAACCTCCCTTGGCCGCCGCCCCCCCTAGGAGATTGGATCTCCTAGGGCCGGCGCCCCCCCTTGGCCCTCCTATATATAGTGGGGAGATGGAGGACTTCATACCTCAGCCTTTGGCGCCTCCCTCTCCCTCTCCAACACCCCTCCTCCTCCATAGTGCTTGGCGAAGCCCTGACGGAGTACTGCAGCTCCACCATCACCACGCCGTCGTGCTGCTGCTGGAGCCATCTTCCTCAACCTCTCCTTTCCCCTTGCTGGATCAAGAAGGAGGAGACGTCATCCGCTCCGTACGTGTGTTGAACGCGGAGGTGCCGTCCGTTCGGCGCTTGGTCATCGGGGATTTGGATCACGTCGTGTACGACTACCTCATCCCCGTTCTTTGAACGCTTCCGCTCGCGATCTACAAAGGTATGTAGATGCATCCGATCACTCGTTGCTAGATGAACTCATAGATGGATCTTGGTGAAACCGTAGGAAATTTTTTGTTTTCTGCAACGTTCCCCAACAACGACTACACAGGATCTCGGTACCAGAGAGGCCAGGCATGAACATTAGCCTGAGCGGCGAGGGAAGAGCAAAACATAATAACAAAGGCAATAGACAGCAGAGTCGGTCAGGTGATGCACGTCCCTCTATGCCAAGTCCATTGCACATATGGGTCCGATGCAACCGAGAAGTCGGTTAGATCCAAGCCTTCTGAGATGCCTGGTTTTTGTAACTCCTAGACCTGGACTCGGGTCCTTCGACTCGGTTTGATGCAGTGCCTCGTGGACCCAGGCCCACACGCCAGTGCTTCTTCTTCGAATTTATCTTCCGGGCTCTGATCCTTCTTGAGTTCATCTGTTTGGGCGTAGTCGACAGAACCTCGGCGTAGATTATTGTCGTTTCCTTAGAGTGACGAGGTTAGGTTTCTCGTCATGGGGGGAGATTTGGTGTCACATGCTTCATATCCGCGCAAGGGTTTAACGACGACGACTGGCGCTCCAGTGCACTAGTCCTTAGGTGCATGTGTATGAAGACTACCGGCAGTCATTGGCAAGGTTAAGTCGGCTTTGATAGGGCAGCAGCGATAGCGGCGCATTCTGGCGGCAGTAATCCTGGTGAATTTTTATTATATTTGAGATGCTTTATACTCTTGGTGAATTTTTACAATTGAACTAATCTTTTTTCACAAATAATAAAATATAATAGTAAGCATAATTACCTGAATTACATTTTTGAAAGTAAGGCCCTCTGGAATTTCCCATCCGTTATTTGTTGCTTGATATATGCATTGATGATGTTTCGTCCCCGAGTTAACTAAAGGCCGAGTAAGTCGGCCCTCTAGAATTTCCCATCCTTTATTTCTTTTCCCGGAAAAAAGGGCAGCCTTGTTTCTTTCTTCTACAATTGCTAAGCAAAGACCGAGTAAGTCGGCTTGAAAGTTGAACTCCGCTAGCCCGTCGATCCGCTATGTCGGTTCGAACGACGGCCCAGATCCGCCCTCGTTGCTCCTCCCTCCCGCTCATATAGCCAACGAGCCACCAGATCAAATCGCGACGAAACCCACCCAATCTTCTCCTCCCCCGAGTTCGGCTTCGACCCCTCCAACGAAACCATGGCGATCGAGACGGAGCCCGCCGCTTCGCCCGGCCTCCTGGGCCCTCCGGTAGTGCGCAGTGCGCGCCCGCCCGCCGACTCAGCCGCCGACCCCGCGTCGCACCCCTTCCTCGACCTCCTCGACGCGGCCTTCAACGCACCGTCGGACGCGGAGATCAAGGCGGCGCCGGCGCTGACGCTGACGCCGTGGAGGGCGCTCACGGAGAACTGCTCGCCCACGTACGCCAACTCGGGTAACCCCTGCCTCGACTTCTTCTTCCAGGTGGTGCCCGACACGCCAGCCGAGCGCGTGCGCGGCCTGCTCGCCGCCGCCTGGGCCCACGACGCGCTCACGGCGCTCAAGCTCGCCTGCAACCTCCGCGGCGTCCGCGGCACCGGCAAGTCGGACAAGGAGGGATTCTACGCGGCCGCGCTCTGGATGCACGAGCACCACCCCCGGACGCTCGCCTGCAACGTCGCCGCGCTCGCCGAGTTCGGCTACCTCAAGGACTTCCCCGAGCTGCTCTTCCGCCTCATCCACGGCCCCGACGTGCGCAAGGTCGCCAAGGCGGCCGCCGAGGCCGAGAAGGCGCGGAAGAAGGAGAAGGCGCTCAGCGGGCGGCGGGAGGCCCTCCGCGCCAGGTTGGCCAGCCGGCGGAGAAGGAGAAGGTTCGTCTGCGTGGACGAAGACGAACTGGACTCTGTGCCACTGCCACCGCTGCCACCCAAGCCCACCTTCGGCGATTTCCTCGCCGCTGCGCTCTACAAATCCATGCAGAGCAAGGCCGTCCCTGTCTCCGTCGCGGTCCCGGAGGCAGCAGAGCAGAAGCCGGAGGCGATAGAGGTCGTCCCTGATCCCGTCGCTGTCCCGGAGGCAGCCGAGCAGAAGTCGGAGGCGATGGAGGTCGTCCCTGACCCCGTCGCGGTCCCGGAGGTGATGGAGGTGGATCAGAAGAAGACCTCCCCACTTAAGCGGCAGATGTCCAAGAAGGTCTGGAAGGTGGCCAAGCTCGCCGTGCAGTCGCTGGAGACGTACTACGGAGACCGGGCCTACCGTTTCTTGTTCGACGCCATCGCGGACTTCTTCGCCGCGCTCCTCACCTCGGACCTCGAACAGCTTGCCCACGGCGGGAAGAAGATGAAGATCGGGCTCGCCGCCAAGTGGTGCCCCACGCCGGGCTCGTCGTTCGACCGCACCACGCTGCTCTGCGAGGCCATCGCTCGTCGCCTCTTCCCGCGCGACTCGGACCCCGAGTACGCCCAACTCTCGGACGAGCACTACACGTATCACGCCCTCCACCGCCTTCGCCGTCAGGTGCTCGTGCCGCTGCGCAAGGTCCTGAAGCTTCCGGAGGTGTACATGAGCGCGCAGCGGTGGTCGGAGCTCCCCTACACTCGAGTGGCCTCGGTGGCCATGAGGCGCTACAAGCTCCTGTTCAAGAAGCACGACGAGGTGCGCTTCGGCAGGTACCTGGATGACGTGAAGGCCGGCAAGGCCAAGATCTCGGCGGGCGCGCTCCTGCCACACGAGATCGCGGCGGCCGCACTCCTTGGCCAGGAGGACGACGTCTCCGAGCTTCAGTGGCGCCGCATGGTGGACGACCTCCGCGCCAAGGGGTCGCTGCGCAACTGCATCTCCGTCTGCGACGTGTCCGCCAGCATGACCGGCACCCCGATGGAGGTGTGCATCGCGCTGGGGGTGCTCACGTCGGAGCTCAGCGAGAAGCCGTGGAGGGGCAAGGTGATCACGTTCCATTCAAGGCCCTCGATCCACCTGATCAAAGGCAATACCCTGTGGGAGAAGATGAAGTTCGTGGAGCGCTTGGAGTGGGGCGGGAGCACCAACTTCCAAGGGGTGTTTGACCAGATCCTCCGCACGGCCGTGGACGCCGGACTCGCGCCGGAGAAGATGATCAAGACCGTGTTCGTGTACAGCGACATGGAGTTCAACATGGCGTCGGGCGCCTACTTCGGCAGGGGGCCGTCGTGGGAGACGGACTACGAGGTGATCTGCGAGAAGTTCAGGGCCGCCGGCTACGGCGACGTGGTGCCGCAGATCGTCTTCTGGAACCTGCGCGACTCCAGCTCGATGCCGGTGACGTCGACCCAGCCCGGGGTGGCCATGGTGAGCGGCTTCTCCAAGAACATCCTCAAGATCTTCCTGCAGAACGACGGCGTGGTGAACCCCGAGGCCATCATGATGCAGGCCATCGCCGGCGACGAGTACCAGAAGCTGGCCGTGTTTGACTAGATCGACTGTCGTGTTCTCATCAGCTTAGCTTCTTTTTCTGAATCCTATTGTGAACAGCTAGCCGTCTTTGCACGGTGACGGAAGCTCTAGAGAGTTGCACAAGTTATTTAAAAGAAGAAATTCGCGGTTCATAATCTCTTTGTATTTTATGTCTGTGATTTTATTTATACCACCCACACTTGGGACTTTCTGACCTATCTTACTATGCATTGTCGCTTTCTGACCCATCTTACTCGTGATGTAATCCTTAAACACCGTCCGTGTCGGATCAAGTCGCTCATGACACCTCCAGCTGACCAGCTCGTCGGAGCCACATCGGCGACGAAATAACACACATGTGCTGGGATCGATTACTAAGGCATGTCAATTGCTTTCTCGACCATAAGTGTGAGTACATTGTACACGGGCACTGATCAATTTGATCTTTTTTCAGCTAGAAACTCATGTGGGAACACACATAGAAGAATCAGCTGGGAGGCTATCTTAAAAAACAATGAAAACACTAACGCCCACACATATGGGCGTCTGGCAACTCGCCCACACGCATGGATACTCGTCCAACCAATTCTGCACGAATCTTGACGCGTTCTAGCAGTTTTTGTGTGCCACGTAGGACTAAGCTGGTGTGTGGGCATTCATCCGGTCGCCCACACGTCCTTTTTCATCACACGGGGCTGATGTGTGGGCGTTTAGCAATTCGCTCACACACCAGTTTTCACGCACGCAGAGAGGGCTGGTGTGGGGGCGTTTATCACTTCGCCCACACGCCCGTCTCCTCGCCCACACCCAAAGCTGGCAGTTGCCATGTGTTTCTGCAGGGTACATGGCAACTGCCCAAGCTTTGCTTGTAAGCATATGTCAACTCTCTTTTACCCGACTTGCCATGTGTTTTTGCATGGTATATGGCAACTGCCTTAGCGTGCACGTATGCAGATGTCAACACTTTCTCTTTACATGGCAACTGCCCTAGCGTGCTTGTGAGCACATGGCAACTCTCTCTATTACCCGAACATGTTTTTTTGCCTTGCCTTTTTGTAGTGCTACATGGCAACTGCCTAGTGTTAGTGGGTGGCAACTCCTAAAGTTTTGAAATCATGGCAATTGCAGTAGAGCAAACCATACATGGCAGCTGCAGTTGAGCAACCATGGCAACTGTAGTTGTCCGACATGGCAACCGAAGTTCAGCGACATGGCAACTACAGTTAAACGAACATACACGAGGGTCTGGACCATGGCAACTGCAGGACACGCGGTGACTGTCAGGCGGGGCGTGCAGGACCATGAGGTACGAGGCCTGACGTACGGGGCGTGTGGATGTTATCTATTTCGCCCACACGCACGCGTGTGAGAGGGATCGCGAGGAAAAAAAAGGTGTGTGGGCATTACTTATTTTGTCCACACGCAGGTGTGTGGGCTGTTCCTCTTATACACCACACAAAATGTGTGGACAGACCCCCTAACGCCCACAAATGTGGCACTTATCGGCGTCCAAAAACATTGCACGACAAGCTTGGACTCAATATGACGATATGCCAGTTCTTTTGTTAGCCTACTCAGCTTATTCTAAATAAAAGCTCAACCATCCTTTTTAGAAGCCTATTAATTAAGACTTGACTAATAGGCTTCTAAAATATATTTTTGGTTGGCCTCCTGGAATAGGCTGGATATGAGGCAACTTATTCTAGAAGTCTAAAAATGCCATCAAAAGAACTGGTCCTCTGTGGACGACTCCAGCGGGGGAGCGTGTAGGGCCGGTGTGAAGATGTCATATTTCTCCCACGGCGAACGTGTTTCATGACATCGGATTTTGAAGCGAGAGGGAGATAGAGAGTTTCCACAAGAGAGGGGGGGGGGGGGGGGGGGGGGGCGAGATCATCACGCGGACCTGTTTGCAGAAACTTGGCCCATTGCGAACGCAATCCTCTACCATATCTAGTTTCCTCTCTCACTCGCCACTCTCTCCATTCCCCCCGCCTTCTTCGATTCCACTCGCCTTCAATCCAAGACCCCACCTCCCCGCCGCCATCCTTGGCGTGCCCGCTCGGCCCTCTCCTCTCCACGCCGTTGCGCGCGTTTCTCCCATTGGACACCACATCCTATAGTGCGCGCGACATTGGCACCCTCGTCGCGGGTGGTGGTGGCGCGATCTCACCGGCGGGGAGGTGGTGGTAGAGCGCGCGACGGCGGCAATCGAGAGGAGCGACGGGAAGGAGAAGACGAATAAGGAGAAGAGCTAGCGGGAGCGTCAGGGCAAGTATCGAAGGAGGAGGAAGACGGGCTGGGTGGCGGAGGTGGCGGGATAGGTGGCCGCGGAGAGGAGGAGCCCAAAGGGACCGGGTGGACAAGGAGTAGGTCGTGATAGAGGGCGTGCTCAAAGTTGGCTCTTCCTCCACGGTCTCTAGCGCGTAGTCCCGTCCGCCATCCTACATAGCACCGCACCTCCCTACTCCATGGCCGCCGTGCCGAAGGAGCGCCTCGACGTGCTCACTATCGCTGCCGACGAGACGGACTTCTACAAGCCACATCTCCAGCGTCAGGGACATATCCATGAGGGATTCATCCATCTCCCGCACAGTGAGCCTGCTGACCTTGCGCCCATATTCATGATGCAGTTGTTGCACGCCTAATGTCATTGCTGTTAGGACTGGACAACTGTAACTTATGCAAGAATGGTTGCACTTGTTTTTCTCAACAAAAAAAAAGTTGTTTCCACCCAAACGGAATACATTAACCTATAAACCAATGGATCTAAAAAAACCTTGTAAACCAATGGTAAATTATGTTGTGTTTATACGACAAAATAAGGTGGGTTTCCTATGGCGACTTAAGTAGATTTTTTTTTGCCATGGCATTTTTTTGTCACCACGGCAACTAATTTTTAATTCCCATGGAAATTTGTAGTTTTTCCCGCATGGCAATTTTTTTAATCATCACGTCAACCTGGTAGATTTATCATATACACATGGAAACTTAGAATAGTGCCTTTTCTATTTTTACTTTGGATGGCAAAATATCGTACCACCAGATGGCAGCTCTTTTGCTCACAACACATGCCAAGTCATTTCAAATTATCTTGTCAACCAGCAACATATGGCAAACCAGAAATAACTCTTACAATTTATATATAGGTTGGCAATTGCTTACAAAAAATAGGAAATGAAAAGATTTTTAAAATAATGAACAAGTAAAAAGAATAAAACAAGAAATATAGGATAATCAAAATATCAACCTAAATACATTTTTTAGGGGAATCAACCCAAATACATTTTTTGAGCGACTCAACCCAAATACATACCAAAGGGTAAATGACAATGAAAATAAAAAAACAACGGGCCCATAGACGAAAACGGCTTGGAAAAGCACATAACCCAGCGCGGCAGCGCCCGATGATGATAACGGGCCACGCGACGCTAGCCTGTTAACTCGTACGCGTCTGCCGGTCGGTTTTGCACGAATCACTGCGCCGCTTTTGATCTGACGGCCGAGACATAACTTCGCAAAACCTGGTATTGCATCCGGAGACGGTCTTCTCGCCCGCAGAGGCGATCTGTATTCTGAGTATATCAAATCATGAATCGGCCAGGCACTCGTTGCGTTTTGATGCAGCTGCTATGGCTCTGAGCGAATCTATCCAGAACCAGGCGATGGCAGGCGATGCAAGCCCTGGTGTCACCGCGTGCATCCCGCGGGACGTCCTTGCGAGCATCCTGCTCCGCCTCCCGGCGAGCGACCTCCGCCGCTTCCGCCGCGTCTGCAAGGAGTGGCGCGACGTCATCTCCGACCCTGCCTTCATCGACGAGCACACGGTTCACGGACCGCGGGCCCTGACCCACACCATCGTGTTCTTTCCCGGATATAGCCGAATCCACAACGATGCTGAAGACACAGACGGCGGCAGCGGGTTCCTCTTGGACGAGCAGTGGCGACTCAGTGCCACTTTCACGGCCGGCAGGTCGGAGGACATGATAGGCACTTGCAACGGGCTGCTATGCTTCCTCGACCGCGGCCAGCGAGCCATCACGGTCGTGGAGCCCTTCACCGGCGAGTCGCTCGCCCTTCCGTTGCCGCCGGAGACGGGGCGGAGGTACGAGTGCCGCGCCTACTGCTTCGGCTTCGACCCCCGTTCGAGGCGATACAAGACTGTTCACACGGGATCAGTGGCGGAGCTACAGCAGAAATCCTGGGGGGGCAGGAACACAAAATGTGAACATCTAAAGGGGTAGAATACTATTTTTTTCTTTCAGCTAGGCCCTCTCTTAATATTTTCTTCACAAAATTGTCCATAGTTGGGGGGGCCACAGCCCCCCCAGCAGTGCACTAAGCTCCGCCACTGCACGGGATACCACGCGGAGAAGGTAGTGCACGTGTGCACGGTGGGAGGAGGCGAGAGCTGGAGGAGCGTGCATGCCGCCGGTGGAGCAGCCGGCGAGACCCACCGTGGCCCCGCGTGCGCGGACGGAGCGGCGTACTGGTCCGTTACAGGGGAGTACTGGGATACGAGGATCGCGCGCCTCGACCTGGCGACGGAGGAGGTCACGTGGGACTGGATCCGCAACCTGCGTGTGCCGGACCCGGCGCCGGCATTGAGCGTGACGGCGGGGTCAGACGCACGGGTGTGCGTGATGACCATCGACCAGTACCCCAAATTGGAAGCCTTGTTCATCGGAGAGGGCGCCCGCTGCTGGGTGCACGATGTACTGGAGCAGCAGCCTCTCTTAAGGTACCCCTCGCTGCGACAGCCCTTGCAACGGGGGCACCTGCTGATGGAGCACCTTGATCGCCATGGGTGCGGCGGCCTGTACGCTAACCCGATTGCGCCGGCAAGCCGTGACGTGGGCGCCGCGAAGCTCCTGCTGGAGATAGGCTGCAGGGAGGTGGAGCCGGCCAAGACGTCGTCGACCGGCCAGCACGCTGACAATACGCGAGGGTTGTTCGTCCCGGTCCCGTTTAACCATGAGCAGGAGCAGGCGGGCAAGGTACGACGAGTCCCACACCAAGCGCACAGTGCAAGCACGTTTTGCTATGCCCCGCCGGTGGCTCCTGCTCCCTTGGCGCACTACTTTGGCAAGCTTTGAGGGTTGCACAAGCTTTAAAAGCATCAGTGGCTCAGTTGTATCTATTTTATTTCTCTTTGATTCATCTCCCCTAATCTCCCCTAATAATAAACTTCTGCCCGTACGTCATTAAAATTGCCCCCGAAGTTGCAAAAAATTACCCACCAATGCCACCTATAAGTTATAAAAAACGTTGCACACAGAAAAATTCGGACTGGGCCGGCCCATTTAAGAATATCTATTTCTACGCCCAGCGCACTAGAAAAAGACACACCTTGCCTGGACCGGCCTATATATGGGTGATCAATTTTTTATTTTTGGTTTTTCTTTTCCGTCATTGTTTTTTCTACTTTAAATTATTTGTGAATTTAAAAAAGTTTCCAAAATTTAAAACTGGGAATTTTAAAATAATATTTAATAATTCATATATGTTTGCGGCTTTAGAAATTGTTTGTGATTTTTCAAAAATATTAGCAAATTTTCTAATAAATGTCCGGGAAATAAATATACATTAATGAGTTTTTCTAAAAAAAGTTCATATATTAAAAAATGTTTTAAAATTTCACAAAATTTCGCCAATTCAAAAAATATTCATGTATTAGAAAATAGCATAAAATAAAACTGTTCATAAATTCAAATATATGGTTTTTGATTCACAAAAAATACGCTGATTCAAAAATGTTCACTAATTTAGAAAATTGTTTTATCAAATCCCAAAAAAATGTTAGCCGATTCCAGAAATGTTCACCGATTAAAAAAAATGTTTGCATATAATATGTTCATGAATTCAAAAAACGTTCTTGATTTTACAAAATGTTCATGAATTTTAAAAAGTTCACAATTTCAAATATGCTCATGAGTTTAAGAAAATGTTCATGATTTTTAAAAATTGTTCATGTTTTCACAAAAATGAGAGTGATAGTGGATATCGATGATGTAGTAAGATGTGATCATTGCTATTCGAAATTATGATTTTTTCCCGTTGGAACGCACGGGCATGTTTACTATATTAATAAAATATGCCTTGCTTCTGCCCGTTCACCAGCAGCATTTGTTTTACAGAAGACTGTAGCGACCAGACCTCAAACAGTCTGATCTCTGTGCTCCGGTGTCATCCCTGGATCAGTAATGCTGACACCACACAGTACTTCGAAGAATTTATAGCAGAATGGCAATCACACACTTATTACAACGATGTCTCAAAAAAGAACTTATTACAATAATATGGCTTAAGGCCATCTAATGTGGAAAACAGCGGAAGACTTGAAAGATAAATGGGTCCATCAACTCCAACGGCATCACTGAGTATAGAACCACGACCTAAAAACACCTCAATCGTCGTCTGAAAAGTCTGCAACATTAACGTTGCAGCCCGAAACGGGTCAGCACATGGAATATGCTGGCAAGGTAACACATAGAGAGTAATGGAATGAAACAGCTATACTATATGCATATTTGGCTGGTGGAAAGCTCTATGGTTACTGTTTTGCGTAAAGCCAATTTTCCCTACTGCAAAGGAATAAATTTATTTAACTATCATGGTGGTTGTTAAACATTGAGAATGGTTGACAACATTCTCAATCCCAATTAAGTGAACAATTAAAACCCAACAATATTAATTAGAAGTAACATGATGAGATTCACATGATATTCAAGTACTAGATACTCAAGATTGTCCATAACCGGGGACACGGCTAATCATGATTAGTTTGTTACACTCTGCAGAGGTTTGCGCACTTTTCCCCACAAGACTCGATCGCCTCCATTGGGTTTCTCGCACTATATAGTGTTTGAGAAACGGATGACCGAGACATAGTCTTTCAGAAGCGCTAGCACCTTACGATGGAGTAGACCGTACCACCTACATCTTCTAGTCTACCCCTATAAGAGTTCGCACGACTTAGTCAACTATGCCAGAGCCCATATTGGCTTGTGGCTGCACACGTAAGTATTTAGCATGAAAGATCTTATGATCCCTTTGAGCCTGGGTGGCGGTCCAAAATAAAATAGGCAAGTCCTGATAGACATCAGGTGCCTCAATCCACCCAGATGTGTGTTTAAGTTGCCACCTTAGATAAACCATTAAAATTATCAATCTCACATCTGTCATGGATATCACTCACCCAATCCACGTCTACTAGCATAGCATGGCATAATAAGCAAACGTAGAAGTAACTCCCAAAGGTTTCATAGTAACAGGTAATAGGTACTATCTCATCTACTTCCCATCCCACAATTTAATTAGATCCTAATCATGCAATGTGTGAGGATGGATCTAATGCAATAAAACTGGGTTGTAGAAAAGGTATGATCAAAGTGTTACTTGCCTTGCTGATGATCCGCGAGTCCTAGAGATTCGAAGTAACAGGCGGCGCAATCCGGGTAATCTATCGCAGACAAACAACAAGCATACAATAAGTACTCATCTAATGCACAGGTAAAACTCAAACAAGAGATCGAACCAGAAAGTTCAACTTAAGAACTCCGGTTGCAAAGAGAGAAAGAACCAAACAAAGAAACCGAAAACAAACGGCGGAAGAAAACAACTCGGTTCTAGCAAGTTGAAACTAGGTCAAGTTTTACAGTAGCAAAAATTTAGTTTAAGTTGATTAGTCGGAACGGCGGTTTCGAAACGAAACTCCAGGCGCTTGAATCACCTGATTCCGATAAACGAGCGAGAAGATAGACTAGAACGAAGATCTGATGTGAGATCACGATCGCGGAATAAATCCGACGAGAAGAAAAAGAAGAACGGTTGAACGAACGGACGTTCGTTAACCTAGAAGACATCCGGTGATCACGTTCGTTAGGACGAACGGTCCGGCGAACGGTCTCGGGCAACTAAATCGGAAAAGAAAACGGATCCGATCTAGGGTTTCGGAGAAGAAAACCGATCGTAAAACCAATCTAGAAAACCGGAACGGTTTCGCGAAGAAAAACGAATCGGAAAAGAAGAATCGGAACGACTAGAAGAAAAACGATCCGCTAAAAAGAATAGATGTAGCGCGGGGCTACCTCCGGCGAGGAACTCCGGCGACGTGGGCGTGGGCGGCGGTGGCAAGGTGCGGCGGCGGCACGGTGGTGATGGGCGGCGCGGTGGCGGTGGGGCACTAGGGGGGGGGGTGTGGGGTGCGGGGTGCTTGGGGTGTTGGGGGCTTTGGATTTGATGGGTTTAGAGGGGGGGGGTGCTTGGGTATTTATATTGGGGAGGGGAGGAGAAAACTTGGGGTAGGGGTCAAGGAATTAGACTAGGACTAGAAAAGAAAAGAGGGAAAGAGATCTAGAAAAAAAAACGAAAGTAGGATGAATCCTACTAGGAAACAAAAGCAACGGCGGCTCCCTGGCGCCTTGCGCCTGGCGCGGCTCCTCCCTGGGCGTGGGGCGCTCGCGCGGCCTCCTGGCCTCTGGCCGGCCGGCTCGGTGGCTTGGGCCTTAGGCCCAAGTCGCTGGAGCTCTTTTTTTTAAACGGTTCCACGCTCGGAAAAGAAAACAAAACAAGATCTAAACGAACTCCAAATCTAGTAAAGTAAATTTTCCCCGACTCCTAAAAATGAGTCGAACAAAATGAACTTTTCTCCGGGCCTAAAATGCAAATTTTTAAAACGCGCATTTTTCCCTATCCAAATAAAAGGCAAATAAACTCCGACAAAAACCAATGATCCTTTCTTCAAAATTTGAGAAGGACTCAAATATGAAAAAGACGAAATCTCCAACTCTCTCCGAGGGTCCTTGAGTTGCGTGAAATTTCTAGGATCGGCAAAATGCAAGAAAATATGATATGCATGATGATCTATGTATAACATTTCAAATTGAAAATTTGGGATGTTACAAACCTACCCCCCTTAAGATGAATCTCGCCCTCGAGATTCGGGTTGGCTAGAAAATAGGTGAGGGTGGTCCTTGAGCAAATCTTCTTCTCTCTCCCAGGTGGCTTCATCCTCTGAGTGGTGGTTCCACTGAACTTTGCAAAACTTGATAACCTTGCTGCGGGTAACTCTGCTGGCATACTCGAGAATCTTGACTGGTTTCTCTTCATACGTTAAGTCGTCCTTCAACTGAATCACTTCAAGCGGCACTGTATCTCTTAATGGTACCTCCGCCATCTCGGCGTGACATTTCTTCAGCTGAGAAACATGGAATACATCATGAACTCCTGACAGTCCCTCTGGTAATTCCAACTTATACGCGACTTCTCCCATACGTTGCAAGATCTTATATGGTCCAACGAAACGCGGTGCTAGTTTTCCCTTAACTCCAAAGCGCTTAACTCCTCGAAGTGGGGATACTCGGAGATACACCCTGTCTCCGGTTTCGTAAACTGTCTCCTTGCGTTTAGAATCTGCATAGCTCTTCTGCCTGGACTGGGCTACCTTGAGCCTATCGCGAATCAACTTAACCTTCCGTTCAGACTCCTTAATCAAATCTGGTCCAAAGAACTGACGGTCTCCAACTTCGTCCCATGACAACGGTGTCCTGCACCTCCTTCTGTATAAAGCTTCGAAAGGTGCCATCTTCAAACTGGTTTGGTAACTGTTGTTATAAGAAAACTCCGCATACGGCAAATTATCGTCCCAACTAGATCCATAATCTAGTGCACAAGCTCTCAACATATCTTCCAAAATCTGATTAACTCTCTCGGTCTGTCCATCTGTCTGCGGATGGAAAGCGGTGCTGAACTCTAGCCTGGTTCCCAAAGTTTCATGCAACTGATTCCAAAACTTTGAGGTAAATTGGGTTCCTCTGTCTGATACAATACTCCTTGGAACTCCATGCAAACAAATGATCCTAGTCATGTATATCTTGGCCAACTTAGCACTGGTGTAAGTGGTCTTGACTAGAATGAAATGTGCTACCTTCGTCAAACGATCAACTACTACCCATATCAAGTCATATCCTGCTTTCGTCCTGGGCAGTCCGGTGATAAAATCCATGCCTATCTTATCCCACTTCCATTCGGGTATCGGCAATGGCTGCAACAATCCGGCTGGCTTCTGATGCTCTGCCTTTACTCTATGACATACGTCACAAACTGCTACATAGGCTGCAATATCCTTCTTCATTCCGGTCCACCAGAATGTCTCCTTCAAATTCAAATACATCTTGGTATTTCCTGGGTGAATCGAATATGGTGAATCGTGTGCCTCTTGCAAAATCAATTTCCTGATCTCTGGGTCATTTGGCACATAAACACGGTCCTCAAACCATAGGGTATCGTGCTCATCCTCACGAAATCCCTTTGCTTTTCCTTTGCTTAGTTTCTCCTTTATAGCAGCAATCTCCTTGTCAGATTTCTGAGCCTCTCTGATTCTATCCATCAATGTTGACTGAATCTCCAATGCTGCTACATAGCCTTTCGGAACTATCTCTAAACTTAGTTCACGAAGGTTTTCTGCTAACTCCTTTGGTATACTTCCCGTCATCAATATATTGACGTGGCTCTTGCGGCTCAATGCATCTGCTACTACATTAGCTTTACCGGGATGGTATTGCAATCTCATATCGTAATCCTTGATGAGCTCCAACCATCTCCTTTGTCTAAGATTCAACTCCTTCTGCGTGAAAATGTACTTCAAACTCTTGTGATCCGTGTACACCTCACAATGATTTCCAATGAGGAAATGTCTCCATGTATTCAATGCATGCACTACGGCTGCTAACTCCAAATCATGCGTAGCATAATTTAACTCATGAGGCTTCAGTTGTCGTGAAGCATATGAAACAACTCTCCCTTCCTGCATAAGCACTCCTCCAAGTCCTCGACGTGAAGCGTCGCAATACACCTCATAATCCTTGGTCTGATCTGGCAAAATCAACACTGGCAAGGTAACCAATCGTTTCTTTAACTCCTGGAAACTAGCCTCACACTCCTCAGTCCAATTGAATTTGGTATCCTTCTTCAACAACTCCGTCATAGGCTTCGCAATCTTTGAAAAGTTCTCAATGAATCTCCGGTAGTATCCTGCGAGTCCAAGAAAACTCCGGATCTCTCCAACTGTCGTTGGTGCTTCCCATTTGGTTACGGTCTCAACCTTTGTGGGGTCAACTGCTATCCCTTCTCCGGATATAACGTGTCCAAGAAATCCAACTTCCTTCAACCAAAACTCACATTTGCTAAATTTGGCATATAGCTGATGTTCCCTTAGTTTCTCCAAAACCAAACGCAAATGTTCCTTATGCTCTTCTTCATTCTTCGAATAAACCAGGATATCATCAATGAACACTACGACGAACTTATCCAGAAACTCCATAAACACCTTGTTCATCATGTTCATAAAATAGGCAGGCGCGCTAGTCAATCCAAATGACATAACGGTATACTCATACAATCCATATCTCGTGGTGAATGCTGTCTTAGGTATGTCCTGCTCTCGAATCTTCAACTGGTGGTACCCTGATCGCAAATCGATCTTGGAAAACACTTTAGCTCCTTGCAAACGATCAAACAGATCATTTATCATTGGCAGTAGGTACTTGTTCTTGATGGTTACTTCATTCAATCCACGGTAATCAACAACCATCCTTAATGATCCATCCTTCTTCTCCACTAGAAGTACGGGTGATCCCCAAGGCGAAGAACTTGGGCGTATGTAACCTTTCTCCAACAACTCCTTAATCTGATTCTTAATTTCTACCAAATCCTTTGCTGGCATCCGGTATGGTCTCTTTGATATTGGTCCTGTACCTGGCAATAACTCAATCAAAAACTCAATGTCTCTATCCGGTGGCATGCCTGGCAACTCTTCCGGAAATACATCAGGAAAATCCTTTACCACAGGTACTTCCTCCTGCACGACTCCTGTCAGGCAATTTACCTGTGTCCTATTGGGCACATGTCGGGATACATACTTGATCCTTCTTCCTTTCGGCGTTGTAAGCAAAATTGACTTACTAGCACAGTCGATGTTTCCTCCATACATCGACAACCAATCCAAACCTAGTATCACATCCAATCCTTGAGATTCCAGTACTATTAGGTCTGAGGGAAAAACATAGTTACCAATCCTTAATGGTAACCGATCACACCATTGTCTAGCCATAAACTCCGCTCCTGGTGAGCTTACTAACATGGGTGACATAAGGGCTTGGGTTGGCAGGTTATATTTATCCACAAATCCCCTTGATATGTATGAATGCGATGTACCAGTATCGAAAAGAACGAGTGCGGTAAATGACTTAACCAAAAACTTACCAATCACTGCATCAGGCTGATCTTCAACCTCCTCCACGTTAACGTGGTTCACCCGTCCCCTATTGAAAGGGTTCGGATTCTTCCCTGAGCTTCCGTTGCCATTCCCATTCTGGCCTTCAGGACATTCATTGGCATAATGTCCGGTCTTGGAACACTTGAAACAGGCGACTTGACTCAGGTCTCTCTTGGATGGGGTTGATGGGGTGGTCCGGTTCTGGCCGTTGCGTCCTCCATTCCCGTTACCATTCTTGTGGCCATTGTGGTTGTGCGAACTACTTCCTCCATGGGTATGCTGAAACTGAAATCCCGATTTAGGGGTAAAACGGGGCTTCTGCTGGGCTCCAGAGTTATTCTTCCCCTGTCCATACTTCCTCTTGCGGTTCTCAATCTGCTGCTGCTTCCCTTCAATCATGATGGCACGATCTACCAACTCCTGGTAGTTTCTGAAACTTGCTACCATCAACTGCATGCTTAACCCATCATTCAATCCTTCCAGAAACTTCTCCTGCTTAGCTACGTCCGTAGCAACGTCATCTGGGGCATAACGTGCTAACTTGCTGAAGTCATCAACATACTGGCCAACTGTCCTTCCTCCTTGGCGTAAGTTGCGAAACTCACGCTTCTTCATGGCCATAGCTCTTGCTGAAACATGTGCAGTGCGGAAAGCTTGCTGAAACTGATCCCATGTGACAGTGTCAACAAGGAAAGTGGCTGTGAAATTCTCCCACCATGCTGCCGCGGGTCCTTCTAACTGATGTGCGGCAAACTTCACTTTCTCACCATCCGTGCATCATGTAGTGGTCAACTCCCTTCCTATCTTGCGGAGCCAATCGTCTGCTACTATCGGCTCGATGCTACTGGAAAACACCGGCGGATTTAGCCTAAGGAAACGGGCTAAGTGGTCAACAGGGGGTGGTGGTGGTAGTGGGTTGTTGTTGTTGTTGTTCTGCTGGTTCTGAACTAACATCTGCATCAATTGATTCTGCTGCTGGATCAACTGAGTGAGCTCCGGTGGAAATCCATTGTCACGTCTCGGAGGCATCTAAGGGTTTAGAAAAGGAGAGAGATAAGAATAGAGTGAGGTCTAAAGAGAAATACACTACCCCAATGCACATGAGCAAATTCACACAAAATCACTTCATTCAATCAAACAAGGGCTTACAATCGATCTAGCTATCGCAAAAGTGCTCGAACTATAGTGTTTACATGGGGGAAAATACTACTAATATTTGGTGGTCATCTAGAAATTTGAACCGACGGAAGACTCCGTGATGTCCGCTCTAGCTTCGTCGTCAAAGTCGGGTTCACTTGGATCCGAATCGGTGTCGTCGATGATGATGTAGTTATCCGGGCATGCGATGTACTCGTCTTCCTCCTTGGATGCTAACTTCCTCTTGAGTTCTTTAATCTCTTGCTTACGATCGACGTTGTGTCTTGCTAGAGCTACGATCTCGTCCATGTAGTCCTTGCGTGTAGCCTTCAGTTCTCCTTCTAGCTCGATGATCCTCGATTTCGCATTCTTCAACTCCATCATATCATTGCACATCTGGTTCTCGTGGTGTCGAATGTGCTGGTTTAACTCCTGGATGAATGCTGCAATGGATTTATCCTTCTTGGTGCTGACTAACTCCCATTGTTCATCTCGGCGTCCGCAAATCTGGTAGATAGTGTCCTTGAGGTCTTCTTGATAAACTTCTCCAATGCGTCCTATGGTGATATGGGCTGCCATGCTCCTTCCTAGACTCCAAGTTGGTGCATTGAAAACACTATCCATGGGCTTCGTGATTGGCGCGAATGTCCTTCCCGGAACGTGAGCTTGAATCTTCCAGAGCTCCTCTTCAGGCAAAGTGGCGTTGAAAGTCCCGGTGAAACTTGGTAATCCAATATTCAGGTACTTGGTGACTTCCTTCAAGTGAAATCCAAAAGGTGTGCCTTCATCCGGTTGAGCGTACTTAATCTTCACGTCCTTCATCCTAAAGAGTAGAAAAGATGAGGAGTTAGAAAATAAGGAGAGAATAGTGATCTATGGCTTTAACTTAGTGGTCGTGTCCTACAGTCAGCATGTGCTCTGATAACATCTCTGTAGCGACCAGACCTCAAACAGTCTGATCTCTGTGCTCCGGTGTCATCCCTGGATCAGTAATGCTGACACCACACAGTACTTCGAAGGATTTATAGCAGAGTGGCAATCACACACTTATTACAACGATGTCTCAAAAGATAACTTATTACAATAATAGGGCTTAAGGCCATCTAATGTGGAAAACAGCGGAAGACTTGAAAGATAAATGGGTCCATCAACTCCAACGCATCACTGAGTATAGAACCACGACCTAAAAACACCTCAATCGTCGTCTAAAAAGTCTGCAACATTAACGTTGCAGCCCGAAACGGGTCAGTACATGGAATATGCTGGCAAGGTAACACATAGAGAGTAATGGAATGAAACAGCTATACTATATGCATATTTGGCTGGTGGAAAGCTCTATGGTTACTGTTTTGCGTAAAGCCAATTTTCCCTACTGCAAAGGAATAAATTTATTTAACTATCATGGTGGTTGTTAAACATTGAGAATGGTTGACAACATTCTCAATCCCAATTAAGTGAACAATTAAAACCCAACAATATTAATTAGAAGTAACATGATGAGATTCACATGATATTCAAGTACTAGATACTCAAGATTGTCCATAACCGGGGACACGGCTAATCATGATTAGTTTGTTACACTCTGCAGAGGTTTGCGCACTTTTCCCCACAAGACTCGATCGCCTCCATTGGGTTTCTCGCACTATATCGTGTTTGAGAAACGGATGACCGAGACATAGTCTTTCAGAAGCGCTAGCACCTTACGATGGAGTAGACCGTACCACCTACATCTTCTAGTCTACCCCTATAAGAGTTCGCACGACTTAGTCAACTATGCCAGAGCCCATATTGGCTTGTGGCTGCACACGTAAGTATTTAGCATGAAAGATCTTATGATCCCTTTGAGCCTGGGTGGCGGTCCAAAATAAAACAGGCAAGTCTTGATAGACATCAGGTGCCTCAATCCACCTAGATGTGTGTTTAAGTTGCCACCTTAGATAAACCATTAAAATTATCAATCTCACATCTGTCATGGATATCACTCACCCAATCCACGTCTACTAGCATAGCATGGCATAATAAGCAAACATAGAAGTAACTCCCAAAGGTTTCATAGTAACAGGTAATAGGTACTATCTCATCTACTTCCCATCCCACAATTTAATTAGATCCTAATCATGCAATGTGTGAGGATGGATCTAATGCAATAAAACTGGGTTGTAGAAAAGGTATGATCAAAGTGTTACTTGCCTTGCTGATGATCCGCGAGTCCTAGAGATTCGAAGTAACAGGCGGCGCAATCCGGGTAATCTATTGCAGACAAACAACAAGCATACAATAAGTACTCATCTAATGCACAGGTAAAACTCGAACAAGAGATCGAACCAGAAAGTTGAACTTAAGAACCCCGGTTGCAAAGAGAGAAAGAACCGAACAAAGAAACCGAAAACAAACAGCGGAAGAAAACAACTCGGTTCTAGCAAGTTGAAACTAGGTCAAGTTTTACAGTAGCAAAAATTTAGTTTAAGTTGATTAGTCGGAACGGCGGTTTCGAAACGAAACTCCAGGCGCTTGAATCACCTGATTCCGATAAACGAGCGAGAAGATAGACTAGAACGAAGATCGGATGTGAGATCACGGTCGCGGAATAAATCCGACGAGAAGAAAAAAAAGAACGGTTGAACGAATGGACGTTCATTAACCTAGAAGACATCCGGTGATCACGTTCGTTAGGACGAACGGTCCGACGAATGGTCTCGGGCAACTAAATCGGAAAAGAAAACGGATCCGATCTAGGGTTTCGGAGAAGAAAACCGATCGTAAAACCAATCTAGAAAACCGGAACGGTTTCGCGAAGAAAAACGAATCGGAAAAGAAGAACCGGAACGACTAGAAGAAAAACGATCCGCTGAAAAGAATAGATGTAGCGCGGGGCTACCTCCGGCGAGGTCTCCGGCGAGGAACTCCGGCGGCGTGGGCGTGGGCGGCGGTGGCAAGGTGCGGCAGCGGCGCGGTGGTGATGGGCGGCGCGGCGGTGGTGGGGCACTAGGGGGGGCGCGTGGGTGTGGGGTGCTTGGGGTGTTGGGGGCTTTGGATTTGATGGGTTTAGAGGGGGGTGCTTGGGTATTTATATTGGGGAGGGGAGGAGAAAACTTGGGGTAGGGGTCAAGGAATTAGACTAGGACTAGGAAAGAAAAGAGGGAAAGAGATCTAGAAAAAAAACGAAAGTAGGATGAATCCTCCTAGGAAACAAAAGCAACGGCGGCTCCCTGGCACCTTGCGCCTGGCGCGGCTCCTCCCTGGGCGTGGGGCGCTCGCGCGGCCTCCTGGCCTCTGGCCGGCCGGCTCGGTGGCTTGGGCCTTAGGCCCAAGTCGCTGGAGCTCTTTTTTTTAAACGGTTCCGCCCTCGGAAAAGAAAACAAAATGAGATCTAAACGAACTCCAAATCTAATAAAGTAAATTTTCCTCGACTCCTAAAAATGAGTCGAACAAAATGAACTTTTCTCTGGGCCTAAAATGCAAATTTTTAAAACGCGCATTTTTCCCTATCCAAATAAAAGGCAAATAAACTCGGACAAAAACCAATGATCCTTTTTTCAAAATTCGAGAAGGACTCAAATATGAAAAAGACGAAATCTCCAACTCTCTCCGAGGGTCCTTGAGTTGCGTTAAATTTCTAGGGTCGGCAAAATGCAAGAAAATATGATATGCATGATGATCTATGTATAACATTCCAAATTGAAAATTTGGGATGTTACAAAGACCCCCTTTGTTTTCAGGTAATTAACCCGCTATATCATTTAAGTGAGAAAATGAACCCTTTTTTACTGTTTTATAGAAAACCCCCTTCTTTTTCTGGTAAATAACCCGCACTCCCAGAAAAGTATCGTTTTTGCCTTTTTTTATAATTAACCCGCAGTCATAAATAATACTTTATCAAAATACATCTTTTAAACTATAACTCCAATTTTAACCTGTTATATATTAAATTTGATTAGAAGAATATGTAGAATATGAATATGATGTTATTTTACCTATTAAATATTTTTTAAATGCTATTTAGGGTGCAACCTTAATCAATAGCACACGATCCATCTTTCTTTGGTATCGACACCGATCCGGATTACAATGAACACCCCATCAAAGCCAAATTGGAGACAGAAGAAACCGTCGATAACCTTGCCTGTACGCCTCGGCAAAATATTGCATGAAAATAAAGCATATTCTCATCTAATGCCGAGAGAGACGCCTCGACAATATCTATTGGGGTATTAGTCATGTTTATTGGGTTAGGGCCGTGCATTATTTTCTTTTCCCGTTGCAACGCACGGGCTCTTTTGCTAGTGTGTGTGTGTGTGTGTGTGTGTGTGTGTGTGTATATATATATATATCTGGACTCATGATCTGGTTCTGAATACGACTAAAATCATCTGACACAACAGCAAGATAATGCAATTCTAACAATTACCATCACTTCAGAAAATTTAGAGTCAATTACACTGGTGGTGCTTGAACTTGACACGAGCGGTCACTTTGATGATAGAACTTGTGGCATACATTGAACTGGTGGAAAAAGTTGGCTCGAGCGTGCAAGTACGATGCAAATCAGAGTATATAGCAAAAAACTACCACATTACAGGTTATCTCTTTAGAAAACTACCACTTTTTTAATCATTCAAAAAATTACCACAAAATTGATTCGTTGTTCCAAAAAATCCAAATAATCATGTGATTGAAAATTAATCCAGTTTATGACAGGTCAGGCCTGCCCCTAAATAAACCATCTATTGATTGTTTTGTTTGACCGCTAACTTACATGTGGGACCCAAATGTAAGCCCTCTTCTTCCTCTTGGTTTTCTTCTCTCTTTAGCTCTCCCGAGTCCCAAGCCAGAGTCGGCGCAGCCCTGCAGCCCACGGTCGTCGCTGCCCAGCCCCGCCGCCCTGCAGCCCACTGCCGCCGCAGCCCCGCCACTGCCCTGCAGCCCACGGCCGCCGCTGGCTGTGGGGAGCCGACATCGTGTGCCATGGCCATGGGGATCCCCCACCATGGGCACTATGGGCAGCCGCTGCCGCGCACCGTGGGCAGCACCCATCGCGGCGCCATGGCCATCGGCAGACGCCACCGCACGCAACGGGCTCCCGCCCTGCGCACCTTGGTTAGCCACCTCCTTCTGTCGCCGGACGCGTGCAGGAGCTGCCCTCCGCGTTGGTTCTGCTAGGCGACGAGCTGGTGCTCCGAGGGACGACATGGACGAGCTCCTCACGAGCTCATCGGCAGTGGGCGAAGCAGGACCGGCGGACCTGATTGCTTTTTTTTGAAAAAATATGGGGACCCAATTGCTTTTTCTGGAAAAAATACAGGGACTCGCACTACAAAAAAAAAGACACATCCGTGACATTTTGGGAACAATTTTTTTTTCTGTCATACATATGACACTTCTATGACGATAATTGTGACAAAACCCGGTATCATCATAGATGTGGTGGGCTCCTACTTCTATGACAAAAAATCATGACAGAAAATAGGCTTTTAGTCCTGGGCGGGCCGGAGACGCAGCCGCATGACATTCTTTGGGCCGTCCATGACGGAAAAAACCGTGGTAGAAGCGTGGGGGAGGAAAATTTCGGGGAGTTCCCGGTTACGGTGGGAGGTCGGGGGCCAAGCGATGCGTGTTTCTCTCATACACGTACGCGCGTGTGTGCGAGGCGTTGACTCTAACTGAACCCGAGCAAGGCGTTGGGCTCTAACTGAACCCGAGCGATTGTACTGCAGGCTACGCGTTCCTGAACCCGAGCGATCGATCGATGGCTGTTAACTGAACCTGATCGAGCGATTCCTTCGCTACTGCTGCTAACTGAAGTCGATCGATGGGATGAACAGTGATCGTTGCGGGGGGGGGGGGGGAGGGGGGTTGGATGAACAGTGAGCGGTGGCGTTGCCTCTGGATGAATAGGACCTCGTGGTGTGGTGGAGGGCTGGATGAACAGTAGACGGTGGAGGGGTGCCCGTGGAGGGGTGGATGAACAGGACCCCGTGGTGTGGAGAGCTGGATGAACAGTAGACGGTGGAGGGGTGGTTGAACAGGACATGGAGGGCTGGATGAACAGTAGACGGTGGATGGGTGCCCGTGGAGGGATGGTTGAACAGGACCCCGTGGTGTGGAGGGCTGGATGAACAGTAGACGGTGTGGGGGGGGGGGGGGGTGGTTGAACAGTAGCCGGTGGAGTAGCGCACGGTGGAGGCTGGATGAACAGGATCCCATGGAGGCTGGATGAACAGGAGCCCGTGGAGGCTGGAGGAGGTCGACGGTGGAGATGAACAGTATCCCGTGGAGTCCTATTTTGCGGTACGCGACACCCCTCCCGATGAACATGACCCCCGTTTCGACCGTAGCGCTCCAACACAAGTCTGTTTCGTCCGTTTTGCGGTATGCCACACCCCTCCCGATCAACAGGACCCCCGTTTCAACCGTAGGAGGTCTGTTTCCTCCGTTTTGCGGTAGGCCAGACCCCTCCCGTTGAACAGGATCCCGTTTCGAACATGGCCGGTCGAACACAAGGCCGTTTCCTCCGTTCTGCGGTACGCCAGGCCTCGTTTCCATCGCCTGTTCCGTCCAAGCCCTCCCGATGAACACGACGCATTCCGTTGCCTCCCCATGAACATGACGCATTCCGTTGCCTCCCCATGAACACGACGACGACGCTGTTTCTCCATTCCGACCCAGCCATGTACACGAGCCCTGGCCGTACGTATGCGCGAGTAGGCGTTCGAGACCCCGCCCGTATGTACACATACGTGGCCGTATTTTCTTTCTTGCACCCTGGCCGCTGTATGTACATGTAAATGCTACGTGCGCGCCTCTATTACGACACGTGTGCGCCTTTACTACGACACGTGCGCGCATCTACATCGACCAGTATGTATGTACACGTTCGCGACCAGAATGACAACGCTACTTATGCTTCGACCAGGTGGGTCCCGACTGTCAGGCACTTCCTTGCCTGCGAATGTTGGGTATCGTAGTAATTTCAAAATTTTCCTACGCACACGCAAGATCATGGTGATGCATGGCAACGAGAGGGGAGAGTGCGATCTACGTACCCTTGTAGACCGACAGCGGAAGCGTTAGCACAACGCGGTTGATGTAGTCGTACGTCTTCACGGCCCGACCGATCAAGCACCGAAACTACGGCACCTCTGAGTTTTAGCACACGTTCAGCTCAATGACGATCCCCGGACTCCGATCCAGCAAAGTATCGGGGAAGAGTTCCGCCAGCACGACGGCGTGGTGACGATCTTGATGTACTACCGTCGCAGGGCTTCGCCTAAGCACCGCTACAATATTATCGAGGATTATGGTGGAAGGGGGCACCGCACACGGCTAAGAATACGATCACGTGGATCAAATTGTGTGTCTAGGGGTGCCCCCTGCCCCTATATATAAAGGAGCAAGGGGAGGAGGCCGGCCGGCCCTATGGCGCGCCAAGCTCCTAGTAGGAGTAGGACTCCTACTAGGAGGGGGAAGGAAGTGGGGAAGGAGAAGGAAAGGGGGGCGTCGCCCCCCCTTTCCTAGTCCAATTCGGACCAGGGGGAGGAGGCACGCGGCCCACCCTGTTTGCCCTTCTCTCTCTCCACTAAGGCCCATATGGCCCATTACTTCTCCCGGTAGGGTTCCGGTAACCCTTCGACTCTCCGGTTTTCTCCGAAATCACCCGGAACACTTCCGGTGTCCGAATATAGCCTTCCAATATATCAATCTTTATGTCTCGGCCATTTCAAGACTCCTCGTTATGTCCATGATCACATCTGGGACTCCGAACTAACTTCGGTACATCAAAACTCATAAACTCATAATATAAATGTCATCGAAACCTTAAGCGTGCGGACCCTACGGGTTCGAGAACAATGTAGACATGACCGAGACACGTCTCCGGTCAATAACCAATAGTGGAACCTAGATGCTCATATTGGCTCCTACATATTCTACGAAGATCTTTATCGGTCAAACCGCATAACAACATACGTTGTTCCCTTTGTCATCGGTATGTTACTTGCCCGATATTCGATCATCGGTATCTCAATACCTAGTTCAATCTTGTTACCGGCAAGTCTCTTTACTCGTTTTGTAATACATCATCTCGCAACTAACTCATTAGTTGCAATGCTTGCAAGGCTTATGTGATGTGCATTACCGAGAGGGCCCAGAGATACCTCTCCGACAATCGGAGTGACAAATCCTAATCTCGAAATACGCCAACCCAACATTTACCTTCGAAGACACCTGTAAAGTTCCTTTATAATCACCCAGTTACGTTGTGACGTTTGGTAGCACACAAAGTGTTCCTCTGGCAAATGGGAGTTCCATAATCTCATAGTCATAGGAATATGTATAAGTCATGAAGAAAGCAATAGCAACATACTAAACAATCGGGTGCTAAGCTAATGGAATGGGTCATGTCAATCACATCATTCCCCTAATAATGTGATCCCGTTAATCAAATGACAACACATGTCTATGGTTAGGAAACATAACCATCTTTGATTAACGAGCTAGTCAAGTAGAGACATACTAGTGACGTTTAGTTTGTCTATGTATTCACACAAGTATTATGTTTCCAGATAATACAATTCTAGCATGAATAATAAACATTTATCATGATATAAGGAAATAAAATAATAACATTATTATTGTCTCTAGGGCATATTTCCTTTAGTCTCCCACTTGCACTAGAGTCAATAATCTAGATTACACAGTAATGATTCTAACACCCATGGAGCTTTGGTGCTGATCATGTTTTGCTCGTGGAAGAGGCTGTCAGGACCCCGATTCTAAGACACATCGATCTAGCCGGTAACACCTCATATCACTTTGCGGCCTCACGCACGGTATCCCATGGGTGTCGCCTTACCATGGCCCGGGACCGTTTGCGCCTTTTGGCTCGCGTATATGACAATGTCGCTAGCATCCATATGACCGAGAACCCGGGCCGACATGGCTAGTCGTGAACCCAAAGCGGCACAGACCTATGGAGACAGGCATACATGATTCACAACGAACATGTCGGTCATCAACGAGTGATTCCGGGCTATAGCACTGGGCTAATAGGACTCCGGGAATCCCGGGCTGTAGCAGGCTAGACAGGACTCCGGAGATCACCGCGTGACATTTCCTCGAAGGGACAGACATAGGGACGAAATGAAACACATGCCGGCCAGTCAAGTGTCCTGAACAGTAGTGCTGGGCTAGCAGGACTCCGGTGAACCGGGCTGTAGCGGACTACTATGGCTCGAGGAGCACTAGACTACATTTCCCCATAAGAAAGGCTGCGAAGGACAAACAACTAGGTTGTCGGATCCCACCCATACCAAGCATTTCAATCATACATACAATATGCTCGATATGAGTACATACAACATGGCATCACAACAAAACTCTACAACTCAAGTACTTTATTTAAAGGCTCCAGGGAGCCATACATAACATATCCATACAGGTAGGGGTCACATGACCCGACACTCAAGTCATACAGTCATACAAGCACAAGCGGAAGCAACTAGTCTGAGTACAGACTCTAGAAAGAAAGAAGGCTTCTCGAAGCCTGTCTATCTACATAGGGCCCTCCATGGCCTGGATCACCACCTGGGTGGCTAGTCACTCGTCGATGTCAAGGTCTACGTAAAACCCATCGGAGGGGGCAGTGTTGTCGTCTGAAAACAATAAATAAGCAAACATGAGTACAAAGGTACTCAGCAAGTCTTACATCAGAACCTACTGTACATGCTCATTCTCAAGAAGGTGGTGGGGTTTATGCAGCAAGCCAGCTTTGACTCTTGGCTAAGCTATCCTACGGAATCTTTTAGCAAAATAGTTTTCGCACACGAGTCCACTACTCACCATCACAATACTCCACCGTGGATCCTCCCTCGTATCCTGTGAGGGGGCCATCCTCGGTACTCACACTTATCTTGAGTCTTTTAGTAGTATCCATTAACTTGTCTATGAACTGTATATGCAATCAAGTAGTCCTTTACCGCGGACGCGGCTATTCGAATAGTTTCATACCCTGCAGGGGTGTACTTCGTCACACATGTTTCCACCACTTAGCGTCTGCACACGAAATGTGCTCGGCAGACTTCAAGCGAAAACCGACGTGGGTGTAGACCACGACCTGACTAACCTCACAAGTCTCTAGTCCAGGGTCATCGCCTATTCAGGTTCCATCCGCAAGGAAATCCGGCCGGGGTGTCCTCAACGGCCCCGAACGATGTGAACAGGGTTCCCGAGACACCAAACGGGTGACTCGGTACACCGTGCCACGGTGTATCTACCGCAACATAGCCCACCCCTAGGGTCAGCGCTACGCACGGCCGCCAACACATATCCTACAAACACCAGAAACTAGTTGCAACTCCTGGACTGAGGCGAGAGGGGTCGGTAAGCCGAGCGGGGTCATATTTCAGGGCCCAATGTGTGGTAGTAGCTGAATCTTAATTCACGCATACAGAACTCAGTTCTTAGGGACGGCTTCAATGAAACAACCCACCATGTACTCCTACATGGCCTCTCATCGATACCTTTACCAAAACATGTTCAACACATCCCATATATTACTGCCACAAGCATTTCACTCTAGCCCATCACCCAGATGAACCAGACCTGACACAACTCTAAGCATAGCAGGCATAGCAAGGTAGGAATCACAAAACATGGCTCAATCAACTCCTACACATGCTAGTGGGTTTCATCTAGTTACTGTGGCAATGACAGGTCATGCAGAGGATAAGGGTTCAACTACCGTAGCATACAGCAGTTTGAATCGTGTTGTCTTAATGCAGTAAACAAGAGCAGGAGCGAGAACATGGGTTGTATCGGAATGATCAATGGTTGCTTGCCTGATGGAGTGGTAACGGGATACTGCCCTTCAGTTGGATACTCGTGAATATCCTCGGAGGCAGAACCTACCACGAAGAACACAACCGAGCACAATCAACACATGACGATATGCAACAATATGATGCATGCTATGACATGGCAATATGGATGTGTCTTGAGCTAATGCAACTAGCTATGATTTAAATGGAGTTGGTTTGAGTACAAGATTCAAATTCCAACCCCATATATGATTATTTAAATGCCCTTTATTTGTTTTGTCCAAAACAGGGGACAAACATTGTTCAAACATGCATGAAAATGGTACAGATGGATTCCTTGAATTTTTCTGATAATTTTACATATATAATTTATCTCATTTGGAGTTATGGTTGAATTTCTATGATTTTTCAAAGTTTTGGGTATTTTCTGGAATTTCCTGAATTATTTTTAAACTAGAAAATGGTTTACTGCGTCAGCCTTGCGTCAGCATGACATCAGCAAGTCAAAGGCGCCAGCCAGGTCAAACCTGACTGGTGGGGCCCCCTGGTCAGTGTCTCTGGGCACTAACCGCGCTTAGTTAGCCTAATTAACAGGCGGGGCCCACTAGTTAGTGACTATACTAATTAACTAATCTATTTAGTTAGCACTAACAGGGTAATTAGCCGGGCGAGGCCCGCATGTTAGTGAGAGAGGGGGGGGGGAGTCAACCCACGTCAGTAGGTCAAACCTCCCCGGTCAGTGGGTCAAAGCCTGCCGGCGTTTAGCCGCCGGCGAGGCCAGACGCGGTGGCGCGCTGCGGAAATCGCCCACGGGGCACCATTTGGGGCGTGGAGAGCATCTACGAGCTCCTGGGAACGAGCCGCAGCTCTTGGTGGTGGTGGTGGAGCTCGGGGTGGCCGGAGACGTCGCCGGCGACGACTTTGGCGGTCGCCGGAGTCGGGCGAAAGTGAACCCGTGGCTGTAAGGCACGGCGAGGTGCGTGGAGTAGTGCGTTGAGTTCCTGGTGATGCGGTGAAGTGTTTGAACAGGGTGGCGTGGCCAGAATTTGGCCGGAGCCACGTCGGCGACGAGCTCCGCGGCGGTGTGTGCGGGTGAGCTTCGTGCAGTTGCTACGGTGCACGAGGAAGCAAACGGAGAGGATGGAGAGGTAGCTGAGCTCACGGCGGTCTCGTAGAGCTAGACGGCGCGGTCGGGGACGAGCTGGTGCGGCGGCGATGGCGAAGGGGATCTCCGGCAGTGCTCGGTGAAGACGAGGTCGAAGAGGACGATGCAGAGCGTGTGAGCGCTCGGGGCTCGGGCTGTTCGACGAAGTCGACGACGGCGGAGTTGTTGGACACGGTGGCTCGGTACAGGGGCGATGGTGGACGCGGTTTCACGGTGGCGCGAGCACGGCAGTGTCGGCCATGGTGGAGGGAGAGCGAAGGAGAGGAGCCAGAGGGGCGTGCGGGTGTCTGCGAGGTCGGGGAGAGAGCGGGGGGGGGGGGGGGGGGTTCGTCCCGCGTCGACAGCGCGACAAGGGGACAGCGAGGCGGCGGCAGCTGCGTGGCGTGCATGCGGGTGCTCGGCGTCGAGCACCTGGCTGCCTGCCTGGCGAGGACGAAGCAGCTGGCTGGCATGGGCCAGCACAGTGCTGGGCCGCCAGGTGGGCCGGCTACAGGGCTGCGACCAGGTTAGTCCAGGTGAGCCTCTGTTCTTCTCTCTAATTTATTCTGTTTTCTATTTTTGCTATTCTGTTTTGATTTAGTTTAAATACTAAATCATTTTATAAAATCCTGAAAATATTTATGGACACTTTCTGAAATATTTCAGTGGCCCAAAAATAATTCCAACATTATTTGAGCATTTGAATTATTTAATAGTATTTAAATGCCCAAATTCAAATATTTATGAATTAAATCAATGCCCCTTTTGTTGACCTAAAAATATATGCACCATTTTCCCCAAGGGTTCTAACCCAAGGCAAAGAGGGTGAACATATCTGAAGGGCATTTCAGGTTCATTGAATTTATTTTTAGTAAACCCTAGTTGATTTCAGGGGGGGGGGGGTGCTGGGGGTTCTGCTTTCCCCATTTCCATTTCTGATGAAAGTAAACATGATGCACACTCTAATGCATAACCTAGCTAGGGTGTGACAGAGGCTTAGTCAACGGGTCTGCAACATTCAGATCCGTATGTATCTTGCAAATCTCTATGTCTCCCACTTGGACTAGATCTCGGATGGAATTGAAGCGTCTCTTGATGTGCTTGGTTCTCTTGTGAAATCTGGATTCCTTTGCCAAGGCAATTGCACCAGTATTGTCACAAAAGATTTTCATTGGACCTAATGCACTAGGTATGACACCTAGATCGGATATGAACTCCTTCATCCAGACTCCTTCGTTTGCTGCTTCCGAAGCAGCTATGTACTCCACTTCACATGTAGATCCCGCCACAACGCTTTGTTTAGAACTGCACCAACTGACAGCTCCACCGTTTAATTTAAACACGTATCCGGTTTGCGATTTAGAATCGTCTGGATCAGTGTCAAAGCTTGCATCAACGTAACCATTTACGATGAGCTCCTTGTCACCTCCATATATGAGAAACATATCCTTAGTTCTTTTCAGGTATTTCAGGATGTTCTTGACCGCTGTCCAGTGATCCACTCCTAGATTACTTTGGTACCTTCCTGCTAGACTTATAGCAAGACACACATCAGGTCTGGTACACAACATTGCATACATGATAGAGCCTATGGCTGAAGCATAGGGAACATCTTTCATTTTCTCTCTATCTTCTGCATTGGTCGGGCATTGAGTCTTACTCAATTTCACACCTTGTAACACGGGCAAGAATCCTTTCTTTGCTTGATCCATTTTGAACTTTTTCAAAACTTTGTCAAGGTATGTGCTTTGTGAAAGTCCAATTAAGCGTCTTGATCTGTCTCTATAGATCTTAATGCCCAATATGTAAGCAGTTTCACCGAGGTCTTTCATTGAAAAACTCTTATTCAAGTATCCCTTTATGCTATCCAGAAATTCTATATCATTTCCGATTAGTAATATGTCATCTACATATAATATCAGAAATGCTACAGAGCTCCCACTCACTTTCTTGTAAATACAGGCTTCTCCAAAAGTCTGTACAAAACCAAATGCTTTGATCATACTATCAAAGCATTTATGCCAACTCCGAGAGGCTTGCACCAGTCCATAAATGGATCGCTGGAGCTTGCACACTTTGTTAGCTCCCTTTGGATCGACAAAACCTTACGGCTGCATTATATACAACTCTTCTTTCAGAAATCCATTCAGGAATGCAGTTTTGACAACCATCTGCCAAATTTCATAATCATAAAATGCGGCAATTGCTAACATGATTCGGAAAGACTTAAGCATCGCTACGGGTGAGAAGGTCTCATCGTAGTCAATCCCTTGAATTTGTCGAAAACCTTTTGCGACAAGTCGAGCTTTGTAGATAGTAACATTACCGTCAGCGTCATTCTGTTGGGGAACGTAGTAATTTCAAAAAAATTCCTACGCACACGCAAGATCATGGTGATGCATAGCAACAAGAGGGGAGAGTGTTGTCTACGTACCAACGCAGACCGACTGCGGAAGCGATCACACAACGTAGAGGAAGTAGTCGTACGTCTTTCCGATCCGACCGATCCAAGCACCGTTACTCCGGCACCTCCGAGTTCTTAGCACACGTTCAGCTCGATGACGATCCTCGGGCTCCGATCCAGCAAAGCGTCGAGGAAGATTTCCGTCAGCATGACGGCGTGGTGACGATCTTGATGTACTACCGACGCAGGGCTTCGCCTAAGCACTACAATGGTATGATCGAGGTGGAATTTGGTGGCAGGGGGCACCGCACACGGCTAAGGAACGATCTCAAGGATCAACTTGTGTGTCTAGAGGTGCCCCCTGCCCCCGTATATAAAGGATCCAAGGGGAGGGGCTGGCCGGCCAAGGTGGGAGGCGCAGGAGGAGTCCTACTCCTACCGGGAGTAGGACTCCCCCCTCCAATCCTATGCCAACTAGGACTCCAAGGGGGAAAGAGAGAGAGAGAGAGGTGGCCGACCACCTCTCCTAGTCCTAATAGGACTAGGGGAGGGGGAGGCACGCAGCCCTCCATGGCTGCCCCTTTCACCTTTCCACTAAGGCCCATGTAGGCCCATTTGGCTCCCGGGGGGTTCCGGTAACCCTCCCGGTAATCCGGTAAAATCCCGATTTCACCCGGAACACTTCCGATGTCCAAACATAGGCTTCCAATATATCAATCTTTATATCTCGACCATTTCGAGACTCCTCGTCATGTCCGTGATCACATCCGGGACTCCGAACAACCTTCGGTACATCAAAATGCATAAACTCATAATAACTGTCATCGTAACGTTAAGCGTGCGGACCCTACGGTTCGAGAACAATGTAGACATGACCGAGACACGTCTCCGGTCAATAACCAATAGCGGGACCTGGATGCCCATATTGGCTCCTACATATTCTACGAAGATCTTTATCGGTCAGACCGCATAACAACATACGTTGTTCCCTTTGTCATCGGTATGTTACTTGCCCGAGATTCGATCGTCGGTATCCAATACCTAGTTCAATCTCGTTACTGGCAAGTCTCTTTACTCGTTCCGTAATACATCATCTCACAACTAACATCTTAGTTATAATGCTTGCAAGGCTTATGTGATGTGTATTACCGAGAGGGCCCAGAGATACCTCTCCGACAATCAGAGTGACAAATTCTAATCTCGAAATACACCAACCCAACATCTACCTTTGGAGACACCTGTAGTACTCCTTTATAATCACCCAGTTACGTTGTGACGTTTGGTAGTACCCTAAGTGTTCCTCCGGTAAACGGGAGTTGCATAATCTCATAGTCATAGGAACATGTATAAGTCATGAAGAAAGCAATAGCAACATACTAAACGATCGGGTGCTAAGCTAATGGAATGGGTCATGTCAATCAGATCATTCAACTAATGATGTGACCTCGTTAATCAAATAACAACTCTTTTGTCCATGGTTAGGAAACATAACCATCTTTGATTAACGAGCTAGTCAAGTAGAGGCATACTAGTGACACTCTGTTTGTCTATGTATTCACACATGTATTATGTTTCCGGTTAATACAATTCTAGCATGAATCATAAACATTTATCATGATATAAGGAAATAAATAATAACTTTATTATTGCCTCTAGGGCATATTTCCTTCAGTCTCCCACTTGCACTAGAGTCAATAATCTAGTTCACATCACCATGTGATTTAACAGCAATAGTTCACATCACCATGTGATTAACACCCATAGTTCACATCGTCATGTGACCAACACTCAAAGGGTTTACTAGAGTCAGTAATCTAGTTCACATATCTATGTGATTAACACCCAAAGAGTACTAAGGTGTGATCATGTTTTGCTTGTGAGATAATTTTAGTCAACGGGTCTGTCACATTCAGATCCGTAAGTATTTTGCAAGTTCCATGTCTACAATGCTCTACACGGAGCTACTCTAGCTAATTGCTCCCACTTTCAATATGTATCCAGATTGAGACTTTAGATTCATCTGGATCAGTGTCAAAAACTTGCATCGACGTAACCCTTTACGACGAACCTTTTTGTCACGTCCATAATCGAGAAACATATCCTTATTTCACTAAGGATAATTCTGACCGCTGTCCAGTGATCTATTCCTAGATCACTATTGTACTCCCTTGCCAAATCAATGCAGGGTATACAATAGATCTGGTATACAGCATGACATACTTTATAGAACCTATGGCCAAGGCATAGGGAATGCCTTTCATTCTCTTTCCATCTTCTGCCGTGGTCGGGCTTTGAGTCTTACTCAACTTTACACCTTGTAATACAGGCAAGAACTCTTTCTTTGACTGCTCCATTTTGAACTACTTCAAAATCTTGTCAAGGTATGTACTCATTGAAAAAAAACTTATCAAGCGTCTTGATCTATCTCTATAGATCTTGAAGCTCAATATGTAAGCAGCTTCACCGAAGTCTTTCTTTGAAAAACTCTTTTCAAACACTCCTTTATGCTTTACAGAATAATTCTACATTATTTCCGATTAACAATATGTCATTCACATATACTTTATCAGAAATGCTGTAGTGCTCCCACTCACTTTCTTGTAAATACAGGCTTCACCGCAAGTCTGTATAAAACTATATGCTTTGATCAACTTATCAAAGCATGTATTCCAACTCTGAGATGCTTGCACCAGTCCATAGATGAATCGCTAGAGCTTGCATATTTTGTTAGCACCTTTAGGATTGACAAAACCTACTGGTTGCATCATATACAACTCTTCTTCCAGAAATCCATTCAGGAATGCAGTTTTGATATCCATCTGCCAAATTTCATAATCATAAAATGCGGCAATTGCTAACATGATTCTGACAGACTTAAGCATCGCTACGGGTGAGAAGGTCTCATCATAGTCAACCCCTTGAACTTGTCGAAAACCTTTTTGCGACAAGTCGAGCTTTATAGACAGTAATATTACCGCCAGCGTCAGTCTTTTTTCTTGAAGATCCATTTATTCTCAATTGCTTGCCGATCATCGGGCAAGCCAACCAAAGTCCAAACTTTGTTCTCATACATGGATCATATCTCAGATTTCATGGCCTCAAACCATTTCGCGGAATCTGGGCTCATCATCGCTTCCTCATAGTTCGCAAGTTCGTCATGGTCTAGTAACATGACTTCCAGAACAGGATTACCGTACCACTCTGATGTGGATCTCACTCTGGTTTACCTATGAGATTCGGTAGTAACTTGATCTGAAGTTTCATGATCATCATCATTAGCTTCCTCACTAACTGGTGTAGGTGTCATAGAAACCGGTTTCTGTGATGTACTACTTTACAATAAGGGGTGAGGTACAGTTACCTCATCAAGTTCTACTTTCCTCCCACTCACTTCTTTCAAGAGAAATTCCTTCTCTAGAAAGGATCCATTCTTAGCAACGAATGTCTTGCCTTCGGATCTGTGATAGAAGGTGTACCCAACTGTCTCCTTTGGGTATCCTATGAAGACATATTTCTCCGATTTGAGTTTGAGCTTATCGAGATGAAACTTTTTCACATAAGCATCGCAACTCTAAACTTTAAGAAACGACAGCTTAGGTTTCTTGCCAAACCATAGTTCACACGGTGTCGTCTCAACGGATTTAGATGGTGCCCTATTTAACGTGAATGCAGCTTTCTCTAATGCATAACCCCAAAACGATAGTGGTAGATCGGTAAGATACATCATAGATTGTACTATATCCAATAAAGTACGGTTATGATGTTCGGACACACCATTATGCTGTGGTGTTCCAGGTGGCGTGCGTAGTGAAACTATTTCACATTTTTTAACTGAAGACCAAACTCGTAACTCAAATATTTTACCTCTGCGATCATATCGTAGAAACTTTTATTTTCTTGTCACAATGATTTTCCACTTCACTCTGAAATTCTTTGAACTGTTCAAATGTTTCAGACTTATGTTTCATCAAGTAGATATACTTATATCTGCTCAAATCATCTGTGAAGATCAGAAAATAATGATACCTATCGTGAGCCTCAATATTCATCAGACCACATACATCAGTATGTATGATTTCCAACAAATCTGTTGCTCGCTCCATTGTTCCGAAGAACAGAGTCTTAGTCATCTTGCCCATGAGTCATGGTTCGCAAGCATCAACTGATTCATAATCAAGTGATTCCAAAAGCCCATCAGCATGGAGTTTCTTCATGCGCTTTACACCAATATGACCTAAACGGCAGTGCTACAAATAAGTTGCACTATCATTATTAACTTTGTATCTTTTGGTTTCAATATTATGATTATGTGTATCACTACGATCGAGATCCAACGAACTATTTTCATTGGGTGTGTAACTATATAAGGTTTTATTCATGTAAACAGAACAACAATTTATTCTCTTACTTAAATGAATAACCATATTACAATAAACATGATCAAATCATATTCATGCTCAACGCAAACACCAAATAACACTTATTTAGGTTCAACACTAATCCCGAAATTATAGGGAGTGTGCGATGATGATCATATCAATCTTGGAACCACTTCCAACACACATCGTCACTTCACCCTTAACTAGTCTCTGTTTATTCTGCAACTCCCGTTTCGAGTTACTAATCTTAGCAACTGAACTAGTATCAAATACTGAGGGTTTGCTATAAACACTAGTAAAGTACACATCAACAACATGTATATCAAATATACTTTTGTTCACTTTGCCATCCTTCTTATCCGCCAATCACTTGGGGTAGTTCCGCTTCCAGTGACCAGTCCCTTTGCAGTAGAAGCACTCAGTCTCAGGCTTAGGTCCAGACTTGGGCTTCTTCACTTGAGCAGCAACTTTGCTTGCTGTTCTTTTTGAAGTTCCCCTTCTTCCCTCTGCCCTTTTCTTGAAACTAGTGGTCTTGTCTACCATCAACACTTGATGTTTTTCTTGATTTCTACCTTCATCGATTTCATCATCATGAAAAGCTTGGGAGTTGTTTCCTTTATCCCTTGCATATTATAGTTCATCATGAAGTTCTACTAACTTGGTGATGGTGACTAGAGAATTCTGTCAATCACTATCTTATCTGGAAGATTAACTCCCACTTGATTCAAGCGATTGTAGTACTCAGACAATCTGAGCACATGCTCACTAGTTGAGCGATTCTCCTCCATCTTTTAGCTATAGAACTTGTTGGAGACTTCATATCTCTCAACTCGGGTATTTGCTTGAAATATTAACTTCAACTCCTGGAACATCTCATATGCTCCATGACGTTCAAAACGTCTTTGAAGTCCCGATTCTAAGCCATTAAGCATGGTGCACTAAACTATCAAGTAGTCATCATATTGAGCTAGCCAAACGTTCATAACGTCTGCATCTGCTCCTGCAATAGGTCTGTCACCTAGCGGTGCATCAAGGACATAATTCTTCTATGCAGCAATGAGGATAAACCTCAGATCACGGATCCAATCCGCATCATTGCTACTAACATCTTTCAACACAATTTTCTCTAGGAACATATCAAAAATAAACACAGGGAAGCAACAACGCAAGCTATTGATCTACAACATAATTTGCAAAATACTACCAGGACTAAGTTCATGATAAATTTAAGTTCAATTTAATCATATTACTTAAGAACTCCCACTTAGATAGACATCCCTCTAATCCTCTAAGTGATCACGTGATCCAAATCAACTAAACCATAACCGATCATCACGTGAGATGGAGTAGTTTTCAATGGTGAACATCGTCATGTTGATCATATCTACTATATGATTCACGCTCGACCTTTCGGTCTCTGTGTTCCGAGGCCATATCTGCATATGCTAGGCTCGTCAAGTTTAACCTGAGTATTCTGCGTGTGCAAAACTGGCTTGCACCCGTTGTAGATGGACGTAGAGCTTATCACACCCGATCATCACGTGGTGTCTGGGCACGACGAACTTTGGCAACGGTGCATACTCAGGGAGAACACTTCTTGATAATTTAGTGAGAGATCATCTTATAATGCTACCGTCAATCAAAGCAAGATAAGATGCATAAAAGATAAACATCACATGCAATCAATATAAGTGATATGATATGGCCATCATCATCTTGTGCTTGTGATCTCCATCTCCGAAGCACCGTCATGATCACCATCATCACTGGCGCGACACCTTGATCTCCATCGTAGCATCGTTGTCGTCTCGCCAATCTTATGCTTCCACAACTATCACTACCGCTTAGTAATAAAGTAAAGCATTACATCGCGATTGCATTGCATACAATAAAGCGACAACCATATGGCTCCTGCCAGTTGTCGATAACTTGGTTACAAAACATGATCATCTCATACGATAAAATCAGCATCATGCCTTGACCATATCACATCACAACATGCCCTGCAAAAACAAGTTAGACGTCCTCTACTTTGTTGTTGCAAGTTTTACGTGGCTGCTACGGGCTTAAGCAAGAACTCATCTCACCTAGCATCAAAACCACAACGATAGTTTGTCAAATAGACTCCGTTTTAACCTTCTCAAGGACCGGGCATAGCCATACTCGGTTCAACTAAAGTTGGAGAGACAGTCGCCCGCACGCCATCTATGTGCAAAGCACGTCGAGGGAACCGGTCTCGCGTAAGCGTACGCGTAAGGTTGGTCCGGGTCGTCTCGTCCAACAATACCGCCGAACCAAAGTATGACATGCTGGTAGGCAGTATGACTTGTATCGCCCACAACTCACTTGTGTTCTACTCGTGCAAATAACATCAAACCATAAAACCTAGGCTCGGATGCCACTGTTGGGGAACGTAGTAATTTCAAAAAATTTCCTATGCACACGCAAGATCATGGTGATGCATAGCAACGAGAGGGGAGAGTGTTGTCTACGTACCAACGCAGACCGATTGCGGAAGCGATCACACAACGTAGAGGAAGTACTCGTACGTCTTCCCGATCCGACCGATCCAAGCACCGTTACTCCGGCACCTCCGAGTTCTTAGCACACGTTTAGCTCGATGACGATCCTTGGGCTCCGATCCAGCAAAGCGTCGAGGAAGAGTTCCGTCAGCACGATGGCGTGGTGACGATCTTGATGTACTACCGACGCAGGGCTTCGCCTAAGCACTACAACGGTATGATCGAGGTGGAATTTGGTGGCAGGGGGCACCGCACATGGCTAAGGAACGATCTCAAGGATCAACTTGTGTGTCTAGAGGTGCCCCCTGCCCCCGTATATAAAGGATCCAAGGGGAGGGGCTGGCCGGCCAAGGTGGGAGGCGCAGGAGGAGTCCTACTCCTACCGGGAGTAGGACTCCCCCCTCCAATCCTATTCCAACTAGGACTCCAAGGGGGAAAGAGAGAGAGAGAGGTGGCCGACCACCTCTCCTAGTCCTAATAGGACTAGGGGAGGGGGGGAGGCGCGCAGCCCTCCATGGCAGCCCCTTTCACCTTTCCACTAAGGCCCATGTAGGCCCATTTGGCTCCCGGGGGGTTCCGGTAACCCTCCCGGTAGTTCGGTAAAATCCCGATTTCACCCGGAACACTTCCGATGTCCAAACATAGGCTTCCAATATATCAATCTTTATGTCTCGACCATTTCGAGACTCCTCGTCATGTCCGTGATCACATCCGGGACTCCGAACAACCTTCGGTACATCAAAATGCATAAACACATAATAACTATCATCGTAACATTAAGCGTGCGGACCCTACGGTTCGAGAACAATGTAGACATGACCGAGACACGTCTCCCGTCAATAACCAATAGCGGGACCTGGATTCCCATATTGGCTCCTACATATTCTACGAAGATCTTTATCGGTCGGACCGCATAACAACATAGGTTGTTCCCTTTGTCATCGGTATGTTACTTGCCCGAGATTCGATCGTCGGTATCCAATACCTAGTTCAATCTCGTTACTGGCAAGTCTCTTTACTCGTTCCGTAATACATCATCTCACAACTAACATCTTAGTTATAATGCTTGCAAGGCTTATGTGATGTGTATTACCGAGAGGGCCCAGAGATACCTCTCCGACAATCGGAGTGACAAATTCTAATCTCGAAATACGCCAACCCAACATCTACCTTTGGAGACACCTGTGGTACTCCTTTATAATCACCCAGTTATGTTGTGACGTTTGGTAGTACCCAAAGTGTTCCTCCGATAAACGGGAGTTGCATAATCTCATAGTCACAGGAACATGTATAAGTCATGAAGAAAGCAATAGCAACATACTAAACGATCGGGTGCTAAGCTAATGGAATGGGTCATGTCAATCAGATCATTCAACTAATGATGTGACCTCGTTAATCAAATAACAACTCTTTTGTCCATGGTTAGGAAACATAACCATCTTTGATTAACGAGCTAGTCAAGTAGAGGCATACTAGTGACACTCTGTTTGTCTACGTATTCACACATGTATTATGTTTCCAGTTAATACAATTCTAGCATGAATCATAAACATTTATCATGATATAAGGAAATAAATAATAACTTTATTATTGCCTCTAGGGCATATTTCCTTCACATTCTTCTTCTTGAAGATCCATTTATTCTCAATTGCTTGCCGATCATTGGGCAAGTCAACCAAAGTCCATACTTTGTTCTCATACATGGATCCCATCTCAGATTTCATGGCTTCAAGCCATTTTGCGGAATCTGGGCGCACCATCGCTTCTCCATACTTCGTAGGTTCATCATGATCTAGTAGCATGACTTCCAGAACAGGATTACCGTACCACTCTGGTGCGGATCTTACTCTGGTTGATCTACAAGGTTCAGTAGTATCTTGTTCTGAAGCTTCATGATCATCATCATTAGCTTCCTCACTAATTGGTGTAGGTGTCACAGAAACTAGTTTCTGTGATGTACTACTTTCCAATAAGGGAGCAGGTATAGTTACCTCATCAAGTTCTACTTTCCTCCCACTCACTTCTTTCGAGAGAAACTCCTTCTCTAGAAAGTTTCCGAATTTAGCAACAAAAGTTTTGCCTTCGGATCTGTGATAGAAGGTGTATCCAATAGTTTCCTTTGGATATCCTATGAAGACACATTTCTCCGATTTGGGTTCGAGCTTATCAGGTTGAAGCTTTTTCACATAAGCATCGCAACCCCAAACTTTCAGAAACGACAACTTTGGTTTCTTGCCAAACCATAGTTCATAAGGCGTCGTCTCAACGGATTTTGATGGTGCCCTATTTAACGTGAATGCGGCCGTCTCTAGAGCATAACCCCAAAATGATAGCGGTAAATCAGTAAGAGACATCATAGATCGCACCATATCAAGTAAAGTACGATTACGACATTCGGACACACCATTACGCTATGGTGTTCCAGGTGGCGTGAGTTGCGAAACTATTCCGCATTGTTTCAAATGTACTCCAAACTCGTAACTCAAATATTCTCCTCCACGATCAGATCGTAGGAATTTTATTTTCTTGTTACGATGATTTTCAACTTCACTCTGAAATTCTTTGAACTTTTCAAATGTTTCAGACTTGTGTTTCATTAAGTAGATATACCCATATCTGCTTAAGTCATTTGTGAAGGTGAGAAAATAACGATATCCGCCACGAGCCTCAACATTCATTGGACCACATACATCTGTATGTATGATTTCCAACAAATCTGTTGCTCTCTCCATAGTACCGGAGAACGGTGTTTTTGTCATCTTACCCATAAGGCACGGTTCGCAAGTACCAAGTGATTCATAATCAAGTGGTTCCAAAAGTCCATCAGTATGGAGTTTCTTCATGCGCTTTACACCGATATGACCCAAACGGCAGTGCCACAAATAAGTTGCACTATCATTATCAACTCTGCATCTTTTGGCTTCAACATTATGAATATGTGTATCACTACTATCGAGATTTAATAAGAATAGACCACTCTTTAAAGGGTGCATGACCATAAAAGATATTACTCATATAAATAGAACAACCATTATTCTCTGATTTAAATGAATAACCGTCACACATCAAACAAGATCCACACAAAATGTTCATGCTTAACGCTGGCACCAAATAACAATTATTTAGGTCTAATACTAATCCCAAAGGTAGATGTAGAGGTAGCGTGCCAACCGCGATCACATCGACTTTGGAACCATTTCCCACGCGCATCGTCACCTCATCCTTAGCTAATCTTCGCTTAATCCGTAGTCCCTGTTTCGAGTTCCAAATGTTAGCAACGGAACCAATATCAAATACCCAGGTGCTACTGCGAGCATTAGTAAGGTACACATCAATAACATGTATATCACATATACCTTTGTTCACCTTGCCATCCTTCTTATCCGCCAAATACTTGGGGCAGTTCCGCTTCCAGTGACCAGTCTGCTTGCAGTAGAAGCACTCAGTTTCAAGCTTAGGTCCAGGTTTGGGTTTCTTCTCTTGAGTAGCTACTTGCTTGCTGCTCCTTTTGAAGTTCCCCTTCTTCTTCCCTTTGCCCTTTTTCTTCAAACTAGTGGTCTTGTTGACCATCAACACTTGATGCTCCTTCTTGATTTCTACCTCCGCAGCTTTCAGCATTGTGAAGAGCTCAGGAATAGTCTTATTCATCCCTTGCATATTATAGTTCATCACGAAGCTCTTGTAGCTTGGTGGCAGTGATTGGAGAATTCTGTCAATGACGCAATCATCTGGAAGATTAACTCCCAACTGAATCAAGTGATTATTATACACAGACATTTTGAGTATATGCTCACTGACAGAACTGTTCTCCTCCATCTTGCAACTATAGAACTTATTGGAGACTTCATATCTCTCAATCCGGGCATTTGCTTGAAATATTAACTTCAACTCATGGAACATCTCATATGGTCCATGACGTTCAAAATGTCGTTGAAGTCCCGATTCTAAGCCGTAAAGCATGGCACACTGAACTATCGAGTAGTCATCAGCTTTGCTCTGCTAGACGTTCATAACATCTGGTGTTGCTCCGGCAGCAGCCCTGGCACCCAGCAGTGCTTCTAGGACGTAATTCTTCTGTGCAGCAATGAGGATAATCCTCAAGTTACGGACCTAGTCCGTGTAATTGCTACCATCATCTTTCAACTTTGCTTTCTCAAGGAACGCATTAAAATTCAATGGAACAACAACACGGGCCATCTATCTACAATCAAACATAAACAAGCAAGATACTATCAGGTACTAAGTTCATGATAAATTTAGGTTCAATTAATCATATTACTAAAGAACTCCCACTTAGACATCCCTCTAATCCTCTAAGTGATTGTGTGATCCAAATCAACTAAACCATGTCCGATCATCGCGTGAGATGGAGTAGTTTCATTGGTGAACATCGCTATGTTGATCATATCTACTATATGATTCACGCTCGACCTTTCGGTCTCCGTGTTGTGAGGCCATATCTGTATATGCTTGGCTCGTCAAGTATAACCTGAGTATTCTGCGTGTGCAACTGTTTTGCACCCCGTTGTATTTGAACGTAGAGCCTATCACACCCGATCATCACGTGGTGTCTCAGCACGAAGAACTTTCGCAACGGTGCATACTCAGGGAGAACACTTCTTGATAATTAGTGAGAGATCATCTTAAAATGCTACCGTCAATCAAAGAAAGATAAGATGCATAAAAGATAAACATCTCATGCAATCAATATAAGTGACATGATATGGCCATCATCATCTTGTGCTTGTGATCTCCATCTTCGAAGCACCGTCGTGACCACCATCGTCACCGGCGCGACACCTTGATCATCATCGTAGCATCGTTGTCGTCTCGCTAATCTTATGCTTCCACGACTATCGCTACCGGTTAGTAATAAAGTAAAGCATTACAGCGCAATTGCATTGCATACAATAAAGCGACAACCATATGGCTCCTGCCAGTTGCCGATAACTTGGTTACAAAACATGATCATCTCATACAATAAAATTTTGGCATCATGTCTTGCCCATATCACATCACAACATGCCCTGCAAAAACAAGTTAGATGTCCTCTACTTTGTTGTTGCAAGTTTTACGTGGCTGCTACGGGCTTAAGCAAGAACCAATCTTACCTACGCATCAAAACCACAACGATAGTTTGTCAAGTTGGTGCTGTTTTAACCTTCGCAAGGACCGGGTGTAGCCACACTCGGTTCAACTAAAGTTGGAGAAACTGTCACCCGCTAGCCACCTTTGTGCAAAGCACGTCGGGAGAACCGGTCTCGCGTAAGCGTATGCGTAATGTCGGTCCGGGCCGCTTCGTACAACAATACCGCCGAACCAAAGTATGACATGCTGGTAAGCAGTATGACTTATATCGCCAACAACTCACTTGTGTTCTACTCGTGCATATAACATCAACACATAAAACCTAGGCTCGGATGCCACTGTTGGGTAACGTAGTAATTTCAAAATTTTCCTACACACACGCAAGATCATGGTGATGCATAGCAACGAGAGGGGAGAGTGCGATCTACGTACCCTTGTAGACCGACAGCGGAAGCGTTAGCACAACGCAGTTGATGTAGTCGTACGTCTTCACGGCCCGACCGATCAAGCACCGAAACTACGACACCTCCGAGTTTTAGCACACGTTCAGCTCGATGATGATCCCCGGACTCCGATCCAGCAAAGTATCAGGGAAGAGTTCCGTCAGCACGACGGCGTGGTGACGATCTTGATGTACTACCGCCGCAGGGCTTCGCCTAAGCACCGCTACAATATTATCGAGGATTATGGTGGAAGGGGGCACCGCACACGGCTAAGAATACGATCACGTGGATCAACTTGTGTGTCTAGGGGTGCCCCCTTCCCCCATATATAAAGGAGCAAGGGGAGGAGGCCGGCCGGCCCTATGGCGCGCCAAGGAGGAGTCCTCCTCCTAGTAGGAGTAGGACTCCTACTAGGAGGGGGAAGGAAGCGGGGAGGGAGAAGGAAAGGGGGGCGCCGCCCCCCTCTCCTAGTCCAATTCGTACCAGGGGAGGAGGCGCGCGGCCCACCCTGGCTGCCATTCTCTCTCTCCACTAAGGCCCATATGGCCCATTACTTCTCCCGGTAGGGTTCCGGTAACCCTCCGGCTCTCCGGTTTTCTCTGAAATCACACGGAACACTTCCAGTGTCCGAATATAGCCTTCCAATATATCAATCTTTATGTCTCGACCATTTCGAGACTCCTCGTTATGTCCGTGATCACATCCGGGACTCCGAACTAACTTTAGTACATCAAAACTCATAAACTCATAATATAAATGTCATTGAAACCTTAAGCGTGCGGACCCTATGGGTTTGAGAACAATGTAGACATGACCGAGACATGTCTCCGGTCAATAACCAATAGCGGAACCTGGATGCTCATATTGGCTCCTACATATTCTATGAAGATCTTTATCGGTCAGACCGCATAACAACATACGTTTTTCCCTTCGTCATCGGTATGTTACTTGCCCGAGATTCGATCGTCGGTATCTCAATACCTAGTTCAATCTCGTTACCGGCAAGTCTCTTTACTCGTTTCATAATACATCATCTCGCAACTAACTCATTAGTTGCAATGCTTGCAAGGCTTATGTGATGTGCATTACCGAGAGGGCCCAGAGATACCTCTCTAACAATCGGAGTGACAAATCCTAATCTCGAAATACGCCAACCCAACATTTACCTTCGGAGACACCTGTAGAGCTCCTTTATAATCACCCAGTTACGTTGTGACGTTTGGTAGCACACAAAGTGTTCCTCTGGCAAACGGGAGTTGCATAATCTCATAGTCATAGGAATATGTATAAGTCATGAAGAAAGCAATAGCAACATACTAAACGATCGGGTGCTAAGCTAATGGAATGGGTCATGTCAATCACATCATTCTCCTAATAATGTGATCCCGTTAATCAAAGGACAACACATGTCTATGGTTAGGAAACATAACCATCTTTGATTAACGAGCTAGTCAAGTAGAGACATACTAGTGACGTTTAGTTTGTCTATGTATTCACACAAGTATTATGTTTCCGGATAATACAATTCTAGCATGAATAACAAACATTTATCATGATATAAGGAAATAAAATAATAACATTATTATTGTCTCTAGGGCATATTTCCTTCAGCGAAGATGTAGTTGGTGGGTCCCAGCAGTCAGGGGGCGAATCGTTTTTTTCCCGGACGCACTTCCTTGCGTGCGAAGATGTAGCTGGTGGGTCCCAGCAGTCAGGGGGAAACATTTTTTTGCGAAATACGGTGTCCCGTCTGGTGGGTCCCGCTGTCAGGTGGAGGAATAATTATTTTGCATGTAATAAGGAGGCACTTCCTTGCTGCGGCCGTGGACCCAACTGTCAGCCTCTCCACGTACAGTCCACGTTCAATGGAAGCCGTTCATTGACCACGTTGAACACGCCGCGCCAAGAGCACCAGGGCGATGGACGACGGGGAGGCCTAGGAAGGGGACGACGCGGAGTCGGGGAAGACGCGATAGTGGATGCCCACGCGTAGAGGAGTACGAGGGTTCACTGGTTTGCTGCGGTGTGAGGCTGCCGTTACCGCAGAATAACAGGGGGTGTGGGCGAGTAGAGGGATGGCCTGGCCAGCGGTGGGAGTAGTAGGGGGCGGTGAGGCCTCCACCGCATCGCAGCCAGCCACGGGAGGCAGGAGCACGAGACACGACCGGCGCTGGTTTGGGCGGCTGGAGCAAAAAGACCAGAGGTTGAAGAAGCACTACGGCCGTTGGATGGACATCGTACGGTCACTGGAGCTAGAATCGTGCATATTGACTAAGTTGACAAAGCCCTCCGTCCCCATCAACTTAGTAGGCCCACAAGTCAGCCTGCCATTATATTGGGTCCCAGCTAATAGGGGGAGTATTCATTTTTTGTGTGTAATAAGGAGGCACTTCCTTGCATGTGAAGATATAGCTGGTGGGTCCGAGCTGTCAGCGGCGGTAACGTTTTTTTCGCGAAATACAGAGGCCCTTTCGGTGGGTCCCTGATGTCAGGTGGAGGAATCATTATTTTGCACGTAATAAGGAGGCATTTCATTGCGTGCGGCCGTGGACCCAGCTATCGGCCTCTCCACGTAAAGTCCACTTCAGATGCATGTTGGTCGTTGACCAGGCCGCGCCGAGAGCACCAGGGCGGTGGACGACGGTGAGGCCTAGGAAGGGAACGACACGGAGGCAGGGAAGACTCCGCAATTGTTTCCCACGCGGAGGGGAGTACGACTATACGAGGGTTTACTGGTTCGTCTGCCGTCGCCGGAGAATAACAACAGGTGTGGGTGAGTAGAGGGATGGCTAGGCCAGCGATGGGAGTACGGTGGGGCGGTGAGGTCTGCGCGGCAGCAGAGCCAACCGCGGGGAGGAGGGAGCAGGCAGTCCCACCGGTGCCTATTTGAGCGGCTGAAGCAGGAAGAGCAGAGATTGAAGAAGCACAACAGCCATTGGATGGCCATCCAACAGTCACTGCTTGTGCGTCAATCTTTTTCAGGAAAGCCTCAAATCTATGGAAAACAGCATACGACCCATTTGCTAATTCTTAAGGTTTTTTTGGAGCCCATATTATTTTTGTTAGCATTACAACCCATATTGTGGCCACGATTACAAAATTATACGAAATTTTGCATATTTCGGTGCGGTCCAAACTATTTTTAATCCCCAAATTTCGACTCACATTCAAACTGATTTTAAAAATAAATGTATATCAATATAAAATCCAACAAATTCTCCACGCATAAAAATTAATGTAATTTAAAATCTCAAAATGAAAGAAAAAAGATATTTGAAACTAATTGCCGGTTTGATGTATTTTAAAAATGTACAGCCCATTTCTCCTTACTAATGGGCCATTTTCTCGGCCAGCCGAATGAAAGCTCTCTTCGCCTTGAAAGATTTGCAGCCCAACAGGCCTGACAAAGCGACTTACTTGGCAAATCACAAAAAAACTGGGCTGTGGCCGTGGACCCAGCTGTCAGTCCATTTGTTTTTCTAGTCCATTTGGTGGGCTGGGTGAAACAATGATGTAGCATCTATGCAGCCCATTTAAATCCCATTTGCATTTTTCTCGAAGCCGCGGACATGCCGGGCTGGGTAAAAATATCATGTTGGGCTAGACGGAGAAATGTTATAAAAACATAAACACATGATTACACATCAGTAAAATCTTTGCAAGCTTATGTACGCAATCACTAGGAGTTAACTTGCCAAGTTATATATAAACAATTATTATTATTATTTTGTAAGAACTTTCAACTTACGAAATAAAATATCATTTTAATTTGATGAGTTAATAGTACGTGGGGTATTATTATTTTTTAGGCTAGACGTGGGACAGTTGAGTTGGTTCTAGGGGAAAGTACTGGAAGAAAACTCAGTTTACATCGAAAAAGAAGTGGGAGAAAATTCAGAGACCTGCTGGGTCCACCTGAGGAGGGGAATATGTTGGGAGGAAGGAGATTCAAAGCACGGCAACCGAGTGAACTAGTTTTTTTACGGACAAGTGAACTAGTTTACATACATAAGCAAATTGCCACGAAAAAAAGCAATCAGGTTAATGGGTTCTGAAAAGAAATATTTCAGACAAAACAGATAATTAATTACGACACATAGGCTAATGCATGAAACACTCACATGATAAAGGTGCTTATAAACAGGTAAAGTACAACATCTAGACCTTCCTGGCACGCTTGATCATGATGCTGCGGCTGTCCGTGTACTCGTTGGTTACGGGAAGCAGACACGCCCTCATGTCCAAGATCTGCATGTACATGTCATAGCATGCGTATGCGCCCTTGGCCGCGTAGGTTATGTAGGCTAGATTCAGAGGTACCTCCCACGTGTTCAGGTCGTCTTCTTTCATGTTGGCGTATCAGGGGTCGATGATGGTCTCAGCGAGGTCAACCACGGAGTCCTTCTCCTGCCCATTGCTGATGATCTTGTATTGCTTCTGGATGTCGACAAGCTTGTTGCACCAGATGGCTGAATCATCATGTTCTTCCTTCTCTCCACCGTAGCGAAGGTGCAGTCGGCGCTGCCGATGAAACGGGCGAATGCTCCAGAACCTGGTGCAGCCATAGGACTGAGGCGAGGCAGAGCTTCACCGAGTCCGTATTGTTGGTGTACATCACATTAAACTTGGTGCAGCCATAGGAATGAACGGCGATCTCAAAGGGGAACTCCTTGCTGAAGTCCATATCTAGCAGGCTCACCCCTCGGATCGCCATTGGAGTCTCTTCGAGTGAACGAGTGTGTAGACGGTGGCAGCGGTTCGTTTTTCAGCTCTTGGGGAACTGGATTCAACAGTAAGCTGAGTGTGTACAGGCGACAACCGTTACTACCCCTCCCTCATCCGCTGCACGCCCGGCAGAAGATGCACCCTCGGCCACACATCGGTTCACGAGCGGGTCTGTATTGGTACTGTAATAACAGGAGTTAGTGGTCACTTTACTTAAATTTAATTAGCTTTAATAGAAATTTGTACTTAAAACAAGCAATGCATTCGCTCGTTGTATTAGTGCCACAGGATCAACATGCACAACAATTAGAATTATTATTCTCAGGACGCACACGATCATCACATTTGTCGCACTTTCACAAAAGATAATACTACCGAGTTTGAACTGTTTGTTATGGTTGTTGTCCTCTGCATCATCATGCCGTGTTTCCCAGCTTGCAAAATTCATAACCAACAAATATGATCCAAATAATAAGTACAACAATGATGCCTACACATCTCATTGATTCCTAGCTTGCAAGATTCAGAACCAACAAATAAGATCCAAATAATAAGTACAACAAAGATGCCTACACATCTCACTGATTCCCAGCTTGCAAGATTCAGAACCAACCCATTAGAGCCTTTTGATAAAGTTAATATCGGGATTAAATCCATCTTGGCTAGCCATGTCATACAATCGAAGAACTTGGCGAATACTCTTGACCGTCACAACATCTGTAGTTGAGTATTCCTGTTTGCACAGCATGTTTGCACAGCACAAACAAGGAGACATGAGAGCATGATTTCGCTTTAATAGCGGCCTCCTTGAACTCAACCTCTAGCTGTACTTGGATGAGGTCTGCCTCGAGTTCCATGATTCAATTCATGCGCCTTTTTCTGCAGTTCACCTGAAATGAAGCAAAGATTGCATCATTCAGCTAGCAAGAAGTACTTGCTCTTGTGAGCTGGCAGGTTCTTCTTTAGTAGTTGCACTAAAATTGAGGAACATTAAGGTTGACTGTCCGGCTCATGTAAGGTGCAACTATAATTTTCTTATCCTTTTGTGCAGTTCCACTAAAATAAAGTGCCATTGTGGTGACAGTGACGGCTCCATCTTGCAAAGGCTAATAAAATGTTGCACGAGATTACCAGCAGAACTTGACAGAGATTTTGGAAACTCCAATCACCATTTTGTGCAGTTCCACCAAAATTGAGAGATGTTGCCCACGTGACATTTTAGTTGAACTGCACAAGACACTCATCCCAAAAAAGTGTTTTCTGCAGTTCACCAAAAGGTCACAATAGCAACAAGGTGAAATGGATATCCCTATCGGCACAAAAAGATAGAAAGTAAATAGTTGCTGGTCAATAAGAATATACGAAACATATAAAAATGAAAAGAAGCATCTTAATTATGTTCATGGCAATCATGCAAGGACAATTGACATTTTAAAACATCAGCGATGCTTCATGTTACCGGAAGCATTACTATCAACAATGAGATTCCTCAAATATGGGATTACTTTAATGGTGGCATTGCTTGTTTACCAGACACAGTAAATCAACAGCAGCTAAAGAGTTGGTTTAAGGGCATGGGACCGTGGGGACACCAGGACACTCAGCAGCGTAAAGGAGCAACTTACTTATCATACTGGGGAAAACAACAAGAGTGCCATTGTACTATGTGAGGGCAGAAAATCTAATCCTGGAGACCTTTTACCATGTGAGGGCAGCAAATCTAATCCTGGAGACCTTTTACTATGTGAGGGCAGCAAATCTAATCCTGAGACCTTTTACTATGTGAGGGCAGCAAATCTAATCCTGGAGACCTTTTACTATGTGATGGCAGCAAATCTAATCCTGGACATACTCTGTTGACTTTTCCACCAGCCGCCACTTTCTATCCTTTTTTCAACCAATAATAGATATGTTCCTTATCCAGTTTGTACTGTGTTTTCCCATTATTTCCCTTTTCAACCAAGAGACCAGTTGGGTATCCGGTCTCCACTACTTTCACCATATTATTTCCTCTTTGAATCAAGTCCTAGATTCATGCTACAACTTTCCCCCCTTTCTTCGTTGTTTGAACAAAGCCCTAGATTCGAATGCATGAAGTAGCTTTACCTCTAATAATACTAAAAATTTAGGTGGCTTTGGAAGAGCTGATGGGAGTAGAAAAACATGCACATGCAGACACGTGGGGAGCTGGGGTAGTAGAGCAAGGCCGCTTTCGAAGAACTTATACCTGAGGGTCGCCGGGATGTCGGCGGCGGCAGGTCAGATCTGCGGACAATATAGCAGGGAGGGAGAAGGGTCGGAGGACCTCCCGAGCCGGCCATGTGTCGGAGAGAACGGCACGGGCAGAGGATCGGGCCCCTCCAGCAGCTGTGGGTTTCCTCCCTCGACGGCGATGACCGCGTGAACGATGCACCTTTTAGTCCTCTACACACACCGGTTGAAGGGATCCGACCGGATCTATGACTAGTGGTGAGCAGAGAGAAAATGTCGCTACCGCTGTCTTGTTTATATCTGGAGAGGATGAGAGAATGAAGAGAGCAACACTAGTAAAGCAAGCGCTCAGGCCCCTGCGTCCATATATAGTGGAGTGATTATCTTTTTTCTCTCCACAACAAGCGTTTCAATTTGTGTACTTGGCATTAAAGAAAAGAAACTCTCTATTTAAGGTGACCACTGTACGACTCCTACTTACTACTAGTAGTACTCCCTCCATTTCTTTTTAGTCCGCATATAAGGTTTGGTCAAAGTCAAGATTTGTAGAGTTTGACTAACTTTATATAAAAAAATATAAACATTCACAATATGAAATCAATATTATCAGATATGCACCATGAAACGTATTTTCATACTACATAATTTTAGTGTTGTAGATATATATATATTTTATATAAATTTGGTCAAACTTTATGTAGTTTGACTTTGACCAAATCTTATATGCGGAGTAAAAAGAAACGGAGGGAGTAGTACAATATTGTTCACTTGTGCTCCCCGCCCCTCCATTCATTGAACAACCCCACAGGTGAATAAACATACAGTAAGTACTGTATTTATATAGAACGAACAAGCTCGAACTGTTTTCGCGTAGTTAAAAGTTGAGGGCGGGGCTTTTCCCGGGCAGTACGCGCGGCAGTTTTCGCGTAGGGCCACAAGACTATTTTAATTTTAAAAAAACTTCGAGACGGCCACATAGCATGGAGCTGACCCCAACAATTTTAAGCTTACAGGCACGGTACATGCTATCCTAGACTACTATACACATGAAATTGCCACACGAGCGTCCGGGCTGCGCTTGGCTCTTCGCCTCTTCCGGAAGTCGAACAATGATGGAATACTACTGCACTGGAGGAGTACTACAGTATGCTTCTGGCCATCTGACACCGATTGAACTGCTGCATGTCCACCGCGTGCGGGAGGGAGAGCATGTAGCGAAAGCTTCTCCTAGTCTTGCCAGCCACCACGCTCATGGGCAAGGGAGGGACGCTCCTGCCTTTGCGTGTATGACAGGTGGGCCTTACAGGTGTGTGGCCAACCTGTCATACAGGCAAAGGCATGTGCAGTTAAGTCCGCGAGGGAGAGGATAATCAAACTTCTCGTTGTTGTACGAGTTGACGCGACACATCAAAGCACTGCACTCGATATATTTCAATAATTTGCGTGTGTGACTCCCAGATGTAGAGGCCGGGGGTCATCATCCTCCTTTTCAAGAAAAAATAGACGCGTGTGTGAGAGGACGAGTGTGTGCGTGCACCTCTTCTCTTCCTGTATAACGTACTACTAAACTCAGAGTACAAGTTTTTGTGGGTGGCATGATGGTGCGTGCGAGAAGTCCCGAGAGATAGGTTTAATGCATTAATTGCAATGCATGCATGCATAAAGTACATGCATTGATCAATTTTCTCTTAATACTTGCATGCAATGATTTAATGCACCTTGGAATCTAAACATGTGTTGGGGACAACCAAATTGAGCCTTATAAAATGGAAAAACTAAAATTTTGAGATAAGCCCTATAAAACCGGAAAGGAGGGAGTAGAAAAAGAAGTACTCCATCCGGGAATAATGCCACACTTCGAAACTAGAACCGTCAATAAATTTTGAGCTTGCGTCTCGTCACATTCCAAATTACTCCATGCTATATTGAATTGCAAACCTGTTCACACCGATCACAACCTAAATAGTTTCCCACTTAGGAGCGTATTAGTACTCGGTTATAAATACTAGTATGCCAAGATGACTGCACATTCCTCCTCAACTCCTCATCCACAAAAACAAACAAGTCATTCAGCATCCTTCCCTTGCATCTGCCATGGCCAGCGTGAGTTCTGGGTCGAGAGATTGCCACCACGGAGAGGCGAGCATGGAAGCGGAAGCATGACAGATGTCCCACCTCGCTGCGAGAGCAGCCGACATGTCCTGCCGCACGGAAGTAGTAGCACAGAGGTCCCGCCATGCCGCTGAAGCAGCACAGAGGTCCCACCGCGCCATCGATGTAGCAGACTGGTCCGGCCACGCCGCGGAACCAACAGAGATGTACCACTGCGCCACGAATGCAGTAGAGATGTCCCGCCGCGCCGCGGCGGCCTGGGAAAATTTCTCGCGGGCACGCAACGACTATTACAGGCGCATGCATGCAATCGTCCATAGCCAGACGGATCAGATCTCCCACTCGGCGAGGTTGCAGGACGACATGGTAGCCTCGTTTGAACAGGCTACCGGCGTCATCCGACAACTAAGGGAGGGCAATGAGAGGGTCCGGGCCGAGCGCGACCTGCTGAGGGAGAAGATCGTCCGAAGTGTAGACCTGCAGGAGGAGACTAGTGCCTTGTTGAAGAAACTTATGGACGAGAATGACATGCTCCGGAACGAGCGCCAAAGGCTGGTGGAGGAATCCGTGGATGTTCTTAAGCAGCGTCTTGAGGACACGAAAGAGCTCATTGCCGCTCGCTGCGGAGACTAGTTTCTTGGTTTCTTTTGATGTAATAATCGGTTTAGGATGTGGATTGTGTCATCGGTTGTGAGAAGTTAGGTTCTAGCGCGGATGTTTGGCCTTTGTTGGCCTCTTGGGATGTTGCGATTTCAATCTGGTAGCTTTTAGTCCTTCGTGTTAGGCTGGAGTTGTGCTGAACTTCTTGTGAATTGTGGTGGTTTTCAGTAATGAAAATCGGAAGGGGCAAGCCCTTCTTTGATAAAAAAATTTAATCGTCCTTATATATTCATCAGTCTTGCTATAAGTCGCAGTAGATGCTATATAGGTCCGTCGGATCTTACATCAAGATCCGTGCTTTCAGATTTCCTTTTTCTCTCTTAAATCTCAGTCGAGTGAGACATAGCCACACCATTAAACAGAGGCTCGGGCGCCATTAATGGAGACCTTGGGAGAGAGGTGGACGGCAGATGGAGGTCAAAGGGCTCTCCTCCCGATAAGAACGCATAGGGATCTGATCGCACGCCTCTCGTACTCAAATAGCTACCCTGCATGTCGCCTCCTAGTTAATAAAAAAGGGGACGCGTGGCGGCACGTAAATGGTACTAGTAAGTAGAACGCCCATGGTTCCAATAATACTTGTGTTTCCGATTGTAACGTGACAACACTTCTTCCAAAATGACTTTGTTGATTGTTAATGTGTGCGCCTTCGCAAATCGGACTGCAAATTTACCACAGCATGTTGGTGCCATGTCATGGCACCAAGCCAAGTTTCATTATTTTCATGCGTGTTTTGGATTTACAGGAATTAAAAAACTAAGTTTCTCAATGTTTCCAACCCAGCCACGACGCCCAGAATTTTGAATTTCATTCCCATTTCTTGCATGGAACATAGAAATTTACCCGAGGACACACATGTGATTTTTCAACCAACTTTGGTGCACTGGAACATGTGCTTGTATTTCAAATTTGAATTATGAACACAAAGGTGACACGTTCCCTCCCAGAACCATGAGCCTTCTTGAGAGAAGCTCCGATTTGCAAGAAGCTTATACCAAAATTTGTTCCTATTCGGCCAATTTTTTTACCACGGCATGGTACTACCATGACATGACACCATGCCAAGTTTCATGATTTTAAAACCAAGTTTCTCAATGTTATCGACCGAGCCACGATGCCCAGATGTTTGAATTTTATTCTCATTTTTTGCATGGGACCTACTCCCTCCTTCCATCTATATAGGGCCTAATGTGTTTTTCAAGACAACCTTTGACTATTGAAAAGATTAATAGCACATGAGATGTACACTATGCAAATTATATTATTGGAAGCTCCTTTGACATAAGAAATTGAAGGTATGCTTTGTGTAAGTTGCATGCCATATATTATTGCTCTAACGTTTGGTCAAAGTTAGCCTCGAAAAATGCATTAGGACCTATATGCATGAGAGGAGTCGACTTCAAGAGAACGTGTTTGTTCGAGAGACACCGAGGAAGACTACTATATATCGATGGTGCATGTAGGCGGGAATTAAACTAAGGGATGGTCTTATTGGAGATTGGGGGGGGGGGTAGCTAGAAGGAGATTGTTAAGTGTGAGTGTGTGTTTTACCCACCTAGGCGGAAGTTATGTGCACAAAATAGGAGAACGATTTGATGTGGCGTTAGGATTGAGGGTAATTAACTACATATGGAGACATAGAGACCTTGAACGTGCATGTGTGAGAGGTATACATGTATACGTGGGATGTGTGTGTGTGTGCGCGCATGATCGAGATAAAAGAAAGAAGACATAAGTCATAAGATCAACAACATGGGAGAGACGGATCGGTATGACAATATGCATGCATGTGAGAATGCATGGAAGAAGTCCCGACAATGCATCTATGGCGAGAGCTAGTGGCGTGGGCTGGAGCATGCATCTATGGCGAGCAGAGGGAGTGAGGCGCAACGATTGTGCAAAAGAGACCAACCTATAAATGCATATGTATGGAGAGACATATATAGTGTGGGTGATAGGAAGCAAGACTCCGTGCGATAAAGAAATGTTGACGGAGAAACCATAGATAGATACAGAGATGGAGATGCTAGCTAGAGGGACATCCGCTAGTTTGGGTGTTGGAGATGACCGTCGGGTGGTTCAAAGGGTGAAGTTATATATGTGTGTGAGAGGGCACTTGACTACATGTAGAGAGAAACATATGTAGTGTGCGTGATAGGAATCAAGAGTGAGGGCAAGAAAGAAGGTTGATGGAGAAACAGATAAATAGAAAGATAAAGATACTAGCTAGTGTGCGTTAGAGATAGGAGTCGAGTGGATCAGAAGGCTGGGTTATGTGTGTGGGTGTGAGAGAGATAGAGAGAGGGTGCGTGTGAGTCACATACAAACAGATATCAGAGAGAAATGAGATCCAGAGAGACAGAGTTTTGTGTTTGCGAGAGAGAAAGATATTTCACAATGAGAGTGATAGCTAGAGAGACATACGAGGGAACGCAAGATATCTCTAGGGAGTGAGGGTGTGTGTGAGTGACATACAAGAGAACAATGGAGAAATATGAGATCCTGGGAGACAGAGTTTGTGTTTGTGTGTGAGAAAGAGATATTGATGAGGAAGAGTCGTAGGTTCTCATATCTAAGGAGCGAAAGACATCTCTGTATGAGGGGTGTGCGAGTGGCACACATTGGAATAGTAGAGAGAAATGAGACCCCGGGAGACAAAGTTTTGTGTTTGTGTGAGAGAAAGAGATTCCGCATGGAGAATCATAGTTAGAGACACATAGCAGGGAGCGAGATATACTTAGAGAGAGATAGAGTGATGAAGGTCGAGGGAGAGAGTACCGTCAGTGTGTTACGAAGATAAAATATCATTGTCGACATACAGGTAGCACGAGAGATACCTGAGAGATGATGAACGCGTATAGGTCCACAGAGATAGTCCTATCTAAGCATGAGTGATAGCTATATGAGACGAATATCTAGATTAAAGGGGATTCAAATATTTAAACTAGAGATCATGACATCGATAATATCATAACGCAAATTGGTGTATCAAACATGCATATTCATTTGAATTTGGGCACACTGTAGTGTTATATAGTTTATCAATATTGGTGATCCATAGATTCTTCAATTACAAACAATGCATGGTTTATATGCAATTAATGTCTAAACGGGATTACACTATATGTTGCGTGTGTGAAACACATTATACATGTTTGAGAAGTAAAAAAAACCGCATGAAACACACATAATTGGAGATAGTTAGCGAGGAATGCATACATTGGATTTCAACATAAAGTGGTTTCAAATATTTGAAAATCCAAATTGATGGATACAACCTTATGAATCTGAGATCATGCCATTTGTAAACCATATTTATGTATAAATGGTGTTTTGCTTTTGAAAGTATATATAAAAAATGATGTATATAGAATGTAATCCCATTTGAAAATGGATCCCGCCTGTCGGTGTACTAAAGTAGGGGTACCTTAGTATCCCGAACTTGTGACGGGCAGTCGCAGCGACCCGCGGCAAGGCTTGCCGGGCGACCGCCAAGACCCTTCGTGGTCCCTTTGGGGCCACTCAAGAACAAAGTATCCAAGAGCAAAACAAGGCCTCGGCAAGAGGAGCTTGCCGGGAAGGAGACAAGACCCCGGCAAGAGGAGCTTGCCGGGAAGGAGACAAGGCCCCGGCAAGAGGAGCTTGCCGGGAAGGAGACAAGACCCCGGCAAGAGGAGCTTGCCAGGAATACCAACCAAAGAATCTCAAGAAGCTCGCTGCGGCGCACTACGCGCCCCGACAAGGCCCGGTGAGCGACAAGCTCCCGGACGCGACAAGACAACATCCGCGGCAAGGCGCTTGCCGCGGAAAGCTACTACTCCGCAGCCTGCGCTCCAGCTCACCCACCAACGTGTCGCCCTAGGACCATTCCTGGCGTACGTGGCGGGAGGCTGTGCAGCCAGGGGCATGTGGTGGCAAGCAGACGCTGACAAGGAGCCATCGTGGCAAACGGTGGCGCCCCTGACGGTCCCTTTCTGCCCCGTCTAAGCGACACAGACAGGCATTTAATGCCTTTGTCCCCTGCCGTCAGGGTTAGGTAGGATGCGACTGTAGCAGGCAGTGGCGCCAACTACCACCCCTTTTACATTTTTACCCTCACCTCTGTTGCCACGTGTCGGTGACCCCTTAGACATATAAAAGGAGGCCCATGCGCAACAGAGAAGGGGAGGACATCCATTCTCACGCTCGGTCTCGCCAGCTGCTTGAGTGTACTGTAGCACTCGCCGCTCCCGAGCAAGAACTCAATACAACCACCAAAGCAGGAGTAGGGTTTTACGCATCCGTGCGGCCCGAACCTGGGTAAACCGATCGTCTCGCTCGTGTGTTTCGCCTCGATATGCTCTTTGTGCATCCACCGCCCCCTGCCGAACCAAAAGGGGCTCGGTCCGCCGATCCCCATAGGTGTGCGAGGGATCAGACACCCCCGACATCTTTGGCGCGCCAGGTAGGGGTCGTGTCGAGGTTGTGCAAACCTGATCCGGCGTTCGCACGAGTTGAATCTTCATCGTCTTCATCAACATGCCGCCGAAGAAGAAGGCTTCGGAGGTAGCCGCTCCGTCTGTGCCGAGCCCGCCATCGCCGGAGCGGACGGCTGGTGGAGCAGGCACCGGCGGAAGAGCGGGCGCCGACGGGGAGGCTCGCGGCGCTGCCAGGTCCGAGGACCAGGCTGCGCCGCACGTCGGGGCGCGGTCGCCTCCCACAACGACCGCGCGGCCTCCAAGACCTCGGCGTCCGTACACGCACCGCGCCCGTCCCAGGAGGCGCGGGACCAGCAGCCTCATGGTACCCATGGTACCATACGTCTGCTGGGCCAAGATCAAGCTGGCGGATTCCGGAGTGCTCAAGACCAGCATGCACGCCAGCATGCTGGCGCGAGCGTGGCGCGGTCGCTTGGACGAGATGTTGCTCCTTCTAACGTAGTTAGAAGTCCGAGCATATCTCGCTCCTCGCACCGTTCGCTGCCGCCGCCCACCACTCCGGCGGAAGCGTTGGCGCGTGCCTAGCTGCTCCTAGACTACCCTCCAACGCCAGAGAAGATTGATGACTGGAGGGCCACTATTCAGAGTCTCATCGGCTTCGCCAACCGCGACAACCCGCGGCAGCCGAGCGCATCGCTGCCGCGGCAAGTCAGCCAGGCGCGAGCCGGTGGCGACAAGACCGGCAAGGGTGCAACCACTGTGCACTCTCCGCCCCGAAGGCCAAGATCGCTGACTCACCGGATCCACCTCGACAGCTACTCCACCGCGTCGTCAGATCCGCGAGCTCGTCGCGATCAACGCCAAGTTCTTCATGAGAGACAGCAAGAAGACGCTCGAACACGCATCGAGCGCCGAAGGGAAGCGCGGCGTCAATCAGACCTGCGCGCTGGGCCCTCTGTTGACGTGCATGCACCCGGAGAGCCAGGTAACTTGCCGTACGCGGCAGGTTGTCCTGCGTTCACCCGTGAGCTGCGGCAAGTCCAGTGGCCCAACCAGAAGCATTTCAGGCCAGACGTGCCGGAGAAGTACGACGGCAAGTCGCACCCGTCTGAGTTCCTCAGCATCTACACCATTGCGGTGCAAGCTGCCGGGGGGCGAGACGACAAGGTCCTTGCCAACTACTTCCCGCTCGTGCTCAAGCCCGAAGTCAGATCCTGGCTCATGCACTTGCCAGACAACTCCATATCATCTTGGGCGGATTTGTGCCATCGGTTTGTCGGCGCCTTTACAGGCGGCCACAAACCACATGGCCAAGAGAGTGACCTCCACCTGCTTGCCCAGAAGGAAGGAGAACCCCTGCGCAAGTATATCCAGAGATTCAGCCACGTGCAGCGCAACATCCCAGACATCCACCCTGCCGCGGTTATCAGCGTGTTCCATCAGAACATGCGTAATCGCAGGATGCGGGAGGAGATGGCGATGAGCAGGATCAGGGACGTCAGCGAGCTGTATGCCCTGGCCGACAAGTGCGCACGCGCTGAAGAAGGGAGGAAGCTCCCCGGAGAGGATGCTGGAGCAGGGGGATCTGACAGCGAGGATGCCGCCCCGGCGAGGAAAAACCGGAGGCGCAACAGAAAGAAGAGCGGCAAAGAGGTACTGGTCGTTGAGCAGTCCGGCGATGACGGCCCCGCCAAGCAAGCCAAAGTTGGCAGCTCCGGCAAGGAGGTTGCCGCGTGCACCAACTGCCAGGCTGTGGCGGCTGCCGACAAGCAGGATGGCTCCGGCAAGCAGTACTGCAAGATTCACCGCACCAAGGGCCATGATCTCCAGAACTGCAAGAGGGTCGAGCAGCTTGTCCAGCAACAAAAAGCTGAGTACGAGTGGCGCGACAAGGAGAGAGCCCAAGGAGGCGGTGGAGAAGCCGGCAAGAAGCGCGCTGGCCCGGGAGGAAGCCGCGACAAGGCCAAGCAGCGGCAAGGAGATGGACCTCCCCGCGGCCGCGACAAGGACAAAGACGAAGACAACGACGAAGACATGGATGATGTTGAGAACAGCGAGCAGGAGTTTCAGAAGGCTACAGAAGTCTTGTGTGTTGACGGTGGCGCTTCTCTGCATACTTCCCACCGCCAACTCAAACAGTGGCTCCGGGAAGTTAATGCGGCAGAGCCACCTGTCGAATCACGCAAGCTTCTGAAGTGGTCCAGCACGCCTATCGTCTTTGACATTGAGGACCACCCTGATCACACAACTGCGGTCGGGTGCTTGCCGTTGTTGGTTTCGCCAACAATCCGCAACCTCAAGGTCACCAAGATGCTAGTTGACGGCGGGGCCGACCTAAATCTGATCTCCTCCGCTGTGCTCCAGAAACTCCAGATCCCGGACAGCGAGCTCGAAGAAACCGGTTCATTCCAAGGAATTAACCCGGGAAGGAGCAAGCCAAAAGGGAAGGTCGCGTTGTCGGTAACATTCGGCAGCGAGATGAACTTCAGGACTGAGAGGGTCACCTTCGACGTTGCCAATTTCCCATTGCCCTACAATGGCATACTCGGCTGTCCAGCACTGGCCAAGTTCATGGCAGCCTCTCACTATGCATACAACTTGCTCAAGATGCCAGGCCCGATAAACGTCATCTCTGTCCCTGGAGACAAGAAGGATGCCCTTATCTATGCCGACAAGATCTACCGGGAAGCTGCTGCCGCGACAGACCGCGAGGCACTTGCCGCTAAAGCTCCCGGGGAGAAGAAGAAGACTAAGTCCGGCAAGAGCTCTGGTGCCCACTCCGGCAAGCGCGCCTCCTTGGTGTGCCGTGCTGCCGTCGAGGACGCACCATCGAGCTCCACCAGCAAGAAGACCAAGTCCGGCAAGAGCTCTGGTGCCTACTCCGGCAAGCGCGCCTCTTCGGAGTGCTGCGCTGCCGTCGAGGACGCACCATCGAGCTCCACCGGCAAGAGTAAGAAGACGATGGCAGCTCCACCACTTACCAAGAAGGTGCCCGCCAAGGAGGACAACACTGGTGGTACCTTCACCATCAGTGCCACGCTTGACCCTAAATAGGAAAGCGCGCTCGTTACTTTCCTGCGGGCGAATGTCGACGTGTTTGCATGGAAACCGTCTGACATCCCCGGTGTTCCCAGGAAGGTAATTGAGCACCATCTTGCCGTTTGTCCTCATGCACGGCCCATCAAGCAGAAGGTCAGGAAACAGGCGGTGGAGCACCAAGAGTTCATAGCGGAAGAGATCAAGAAGTTGGAAGCAGCAGGCCTTGTCAGAGGGGTGCTCCATCCAACGTGGTTGGCCAATCCGGTTGTAGTGCGCAAGGCAAACGGGAAGTGGAGGCTTTGTATTGACTTCACTGATGTTAATAAAGCTTGTCCCAAAGATCCATTTCCCTTGACGCGCATTGACCAGATTGTTGACTCCACAGCCGGATGTGAGTTGCTTTCATTTCCTGACGCATATTCAGGATACCATTAGATCTTCATGGCAGAAGAGGATGAGGAGAAAACCGCATTCATTACTCCATGTGGCACGTACTGTATCGTACGGATGCCTTTCGGATTAAAGAATGCTGGTTCAACATTTGCCAGAGTAGTCCACATCGCTTTGAAGCCACAGATACACAGAAATGTAGAAGCTTACATGGATGATATAGTGTTCAAAAGCAAAGACAGAGCGACTCTGATCCAAGACTTAGAAGAGACTTTTGCAAATCTGTGTAAGGTCAACCTCAAGCTCAACCCCGAGAAGTGTGTGTTTGGAGTCCCTTCCGGCAAACTTCTTGGGTTCTTTGTGTCTCAGCGGGGAATCGAAGCCAACCCCGACAAGATCAGGGCCATTGAGCAGATCGAAGCACCAAAGCGCGTCAAGGATGTACGGAAGCTTGCCGGCTGTGTAGCTGCTCTTAGCAGGTTTATCTCTCGGTCTGCTGAGCGCGCCCTGCCCTTTTTCAAAATTTTGAAAGGGCAAGTCCAATGAGATGGACTCCGGAAGCGGAGGCTGCGCTGCAAGACTTGAAGAGATACCTGTCCTCCACTCCAACACTTGTCGCACCTAAACCACAAGAGAAGTTGCTGCTATACATAGCGGCAACCAATCAAGTGGTTAGTGTTGCGTTAGTAGCAGAAAGGGAGGCCGACGACGAGCCAGCGACCGCGGCAAGCACATCCAGCGACAAGCAGGGGGCTCCCCCGACAAGCTCTGGTCCCGACAAGGATGGATCTGCGCAGATGCAAGAGGAGATACAGAAGAAAATGGTGCAGCGCCCAGTTTACTTTGTCAGCTCCCTTTTACAGGGGGCTAGGTCAAGGTACTCTGGTGTGCAGAAGCTGCTTTTCGGCCTTCTCATGGCCTCGAGAAATCTGCGCCATTACTTCCAAGCACATGAGATCACAGTGGTCACTCGCTTTTCGCTGAAGAGGATATTGCAAAATCCGGAAGCAACAGGCAGGATTGTCGAGTGGGCACTGGAACTGTCAAGCTTTGGCCTCAAGTTTGAGAGTACATCAATAATCCAGAGCAGAGCATTGGCAGAGTTCATAGCAGAATGGACGCCAACTCCAGACGAAGAAATTCCGGAGACGAGCATCCCCGCCAAGGAAGCAAGCAAAGAGTGGCTCATGTACTTTGACGGTGCCTTCTCGCTGCAACGCGCCGGTGCCGGTGCACTGCTTGTCGCACCCACCGGAGAGCACCTCAAGTACATAGTCCAGATGCACTTTCCCAAGGAGCAAGCGACAAACAATACTGGAGAGTATGAAGGCTTGCTTGCCGGTCTCAGGATCGCGGCAGAACTTGGGATTAAGAAGCTCATTGTCAGGGGTGACTCGCAGCTTGTCATCCGCCAAGTGAACAAGGATTACCAGAGTGCGTTGATGGAAGCTTACATTAATGAAGTGAGGAAGCTGGAAGAGCGCTTTGACGGCCTGCAAATGGAACATGTTCCAAGAGCTGAGAACGACATTGCCGATGGCCTGTCAAAGTGCGCATCACTTAAGTAACCTGTGGAACCAGGGATCTTTGTGCTCAAGCTGACTCAGCCATCCGTAACACCGTCAACTGGACAGAGCAAGAAGAGGAAGTTGATCTTTGGTGACTATCTTCCGGAAGAGCTCCCCGAAGCCGCAGCCAAGAAGGTCCCCAAGATCGACGCCAAGAGTGCTGAGGAGCAGTCTACTCCGGCAAAACCCAGGGTTTGTTCCGTTGCAGCAGACACTCTCGGCAAGCTCTGCTCCGGCAAGCTTGTCGGGGAATGTCAAGCTCCGGTAGAGTCGCAGGCTCTTGCCGTAGAAGCGGACGTTCCCGCAGCAGCAGATGTGCCTTTAGTCCTTGTTGTCGAGCCACAGGCTCCAACATGGGTGCAGTAGATTGTCCGTTTCCTCCAGACAGGAGAGCTTCCCGAGGAACCAGAAGAAGCGGAAAGAGTAGCCCGGCAGTCTAGTATGTACCAGTTTGTCGACAACACACTGTGCAGAAGAAGACTCAACGGTGTGAAATTGAAGTGTATTCCTCGGGAAGACGGACAGAAGCTGTTGGCAGAGATACATGGAGGCATATGTGGTCACCACATTGGCGCGAGAGCCCTTGTCGGAAAAGCATTCCGGCAAGGCTTCTTCTGGCCGACAGCCCTCCAGGATGGAACTGCACAAGTAACCAAGTGTGAAGCGTGCCAGTTCCATTCCAAGCAGATACACCAGCCAGCTCAAGCTCTCCAGACGATCCCTTTATCCTGGCCATTTTCGGTCTGGGGGCTCGACATCCTCGGCCCCTTCCCCCGAGCAGTCGGGGGCTTTGAGTACTTGTACGTTGCAATCGACAAGTTCACAAAGTGGCCGGAAGTGGAACCAGTGAGGAAGGTGACGACGCAGTCCGCAGTCAAGTTCTTCAGGTCGATTGTTTGCCGTTTCGGAATCCCTAACAGGATAATCACCGACAACGGTACACAATTCACGAGCCGCACCTTCATGCAGTACGTCCAAGATCTTGGCGCCAAGGTCTGCTTCGCTTCTGTTGCTCACCCAAGGAGCAACGGTCAAGCGGAGAGGGCAAATGCTGAAGTGCTGCGCGGGCTCAAGACCAGAACCTTCGACAGGCTGCATAAGCGCGGACGCAACTGGATCGAGGAGCTGCCAGTGGTTCTTTGGTCGATCAGGACGACGCCAAATCGAGCCACTGGACAGACACCCTTCGCTCTAGTCTATGGAGCGGAGGCAGTTATCCCCATGGAACTCGTATACGGGTCACCTCGAGTGCTCGCTTATGATGAGCTTGAGCAAGAGCGGCAGCGGCAAGATGACGCACTGCTCCTTGAGGAAGATCATCTTCAGGCTGCTATGCGAGCCGCTCACTACCAGCAAGCTTTGCGCCGCTATCATAGCCGCAAAGTTAACGCCAGAAGTCTCGAGGAAGGCGACCTTGTTCTTCGGCGTGTTCAGTCCGCCAAGAATTCCAACAAGTTGACGCCGAAGTGGGAAGGCCCTTACCGGGTGAAACGAGTCACCAGGCCTGGCGCTGTCCGCCTGGAGACCGAAGATGGCGTACCAGTGAGCAACTCCTGGAATATCGAGCTTCTTCGTAAGTTTTACCCGTAAGGCGCAGACCCTGAGCACAAGTAAATGAAGCGCTGGCGCCCAGGGTCCGACAACCACCCTTTTGTACAAGTCTTGCCGCTGTTGCATGTAATCCTTTGTACAAAGCCAGGCGCAGACCCTGAGCACAAGTAAATGAAGCGCTGGCGCCCAGAGTTATAGCATGCATGCTAGGTCGAGTCGGGTCCTCGGTTAGGGTTGATAGTGCTTAACAGCGACTAACCCCTAACTTAGAAGTCTAGTGTGCGTCCCTTTCCCTTGCTTTCGTTTCCTTTGGTTCGCAGGACTTGCATATCCTTGCCGGACCGCCTGAGGACGAAAAAGAGAAGAAGGACGTGCCGGCATCTAGGCCCCGGCAAGCCAGTGTTGCCAGGGGCTGCAAGTACCAAGGTTCACCCACGGCAAGCCAGAGTTGCCGGGGGCTGCAATCTCAGATAAGTCTTTCATCCCTCTTCATGCATTCTCTTATGGACTGGGAATACGAAGCCTCGTTTCTTCCCGAAAGCTACCGTGCTCCCTTAGCTCTGGGCCCTGGGGCCCAAGGACCAAGTTTTGGTCGTAGTCGCGGCAGCAAAGGGAGGAAACGAGGGGCCGCACCCGCCTCGTCCCTGCCTCCGCCAAAAGCGTGAGAAAGGTCGAGCGGCGTGGGAAGACGGCAGGGCATGTTGCCGGGGAAGGAGTGTCTATCTGAAAGATACCAAGGATTTGCTCCTTGGCGTGGGTTCTACCCGCGGGACAAATGACCCGGCAAACATCCCCTTTTCATTAAGAAAAACATTCCACGCAGGTACAGTCCATAGAGGATGAAAAACATGAAAGAGAGGATTACAAGTTTTAAATGCAACTAAGGCCCGAGGGCTTACAAATTAAAAAGATAAGATGCCCGTAATCCTTTTCCTGTCCCTCTCTTCAGGAGGTAGGTCAAGGAGGCGAGAAGGGCAAAAGGAGCGCCTAGGCGAGCTACGGGTGCCAGAAGACACCAAGAGAACATCCCGGGGGCCATCAAGGCTGGACGGTGATGGCGGCGCCGGAAGCAGGGCTCGAAGACGAGGCGGCAGGACGTTAGCACGCTGTCGAGGGCACCACGCCATCGTACTCCGACCTGGCGGCCTTGCCGCCGGCCCTCTTCCTCTTCCGCAACCTCCCTACGCCAGCCGCCCAAGGAGACGACCCTGGGGAGTTCAAGGAGCCGGTGACACGGATGATGGGGTTGCCGGTGCCGCACGGAGCGGCGCCCGACACCTAGTCGGACCCGCCATCCTGCCGCCCGCTCCCCTCGTCGTCGTTGTCGCTCCTCTCCTCGTCACTCTCGCTCGAGGAGGAGCCTTCGCTGTCGGAGGAGCTCTCCACGCAGCACCAGGCCCGGACGCCGAAGCACCCGAAGACCTTGACGGAGAGGAGATCGCCCTCCACCAACTTAAAGTGGAGGGTGAGCCCCGGCGTCAAGCTGTGGATGCGGGCGAACGTCTTCCACCCTCAACCCACGACGGCCCCGTTTCCTGCCTCCGCCATCCGCGATCCCAAGTGCATGGGAGCCGCGTGGCAGGCGTGCAGAACTGAGGCGACGGATGGGGCGTCCTCTCCCCACCCCGTGATCGTGGGGAGTGGGCACCTCGAAAACCGCCCACGATCTCTCCCACGATGCCGCGTTTGACGCGTGCCGTTTGGGGAGGGCGCGGTGGGTGCGGAATCAATTATGGCGTGCCCTAGGCCGCGCGTGCCCGTGCACTGTTTTGGGCCTGGCCCAACGGCGCTCGGCACCGTGTATGGCCCAGGCCCGGGGGCTCCTGTCGGTGTACTAAAGTAGGGGTACCTTAGTATCCCGAACTTGTGCACGGGCAGTCGCAGCGACCCGCGGCAAGGCTTGCCGGGCGACCGCCAAGACCCTCCGTGGTCCCTTTGGGGCCACTCAAGAACAAAGTATCCAAGAGCAAAACAAGGCCTCGGCAAGAGGAGCTTGCCGGGAAGGAGACAAGACCCCGGCAAGAGGAGCTTGCCGGGAAGGAGACAAGGCCCCGGCAAGAGGATCTTGCCAGGAAGGAGACAAGACCCCGGCAAGAGGAGCTTGCCGGGAAGACCAACCAAAGCATCTCAAGAAGCTCGCTGCGGCACACTGCGCGCCCCGACAAGGCCCGGTGAGCGACAAGCTCCCGGACGCGACAAGACAACATCCGCGGCAAGGCGCTTGCCGCGGCAAGCTACTACTCCGCAGCCCGCGCTCCAGCTCACCCACCAACGTGTCGCCCTGGGACCATTCCTGGCGTACGTGGCGGGAGGCTGTGCAGCCGGGGGCATGCGGTGGCAAGCAGACGCTGACAAGGAGCCATCGTGGGAAACGGTGGCGCCCCTGACGGTCCCTTTCCGCCCTGTCTAAGCGACACAGACAGGCATTTAATGCCTTTGTCCCCTGCCGTCAGGGTTAGGTAGGATGCGACTGTAGCAGGCGGTGGCGCCAACTACCACCCCTTTTACATTTTTACCCTCACCTCTGTTGCCACGTGTCGGTGACCCCTTAGACATATAAAAGGAGGCCCATGCGCAACAGAGAAGGGGAGGATAGCCATTCTCACGCTCGGTCTCGCCAACTGCTTGAGTGTACTGTAGCACTCGCCGCTCCCGAGCAAGAACTCAATACAACCACCAAAGCAGGAGTAGGGTTTTACGCATCCGTGCGGCCCGAACCTGGGTAAACCGATCGTCTCGCTCGTGTGTTTCACCTCAATCTGCTCTTTGTGCATCCACCGCCCCCTGCCGAACCAAAAGGGGCTCGGTCCGCCGATCCCCATAGGTGTGCGAGGGATCAGACACCCCCGACACCGCCAGAAAAAAATAGAATACAAACGGGATTCGAATTGAGTTGGCATGGTAAACGTGCACTCTGCAAAATTTGAACGAAGCGAGGAAAGTCGCAGTAACCGCTCGGAACCAAAATCTGCGAGATCGAAATCACTGCTGCCTATCGCTTCCACACAAAGCCTATATGCTGGATTTCTATAGGTTTCAATAGGGGTAGGTTTGTAATTTCACCCAAACATGACGTAACCGCCTCTCACCCGGATTCATACACTATGGGCGCCAAAACAGAGTGTGTCCTCGGCCGAAATCGACTCCCTCCCCGATTCATATTCATACACGGTGGGCGCCAAAAAAAACTCTCGTTGGCAAATATTTGGTGTATGCGAGATTACCGTCCTATCCCCGACCAACTAGTGCTGCTGTGATGTAGTAGAAATTTGAAACGGGGGCTAAGTTTGTAAATTTCCTCACATTTGAGACAAGCGCGCCCTGAATACATGGTTCCCCCTTCCTCTCTACCTCCATTTTCCCCATTCGTATTCCGTGGGCGCCAAAACACCCTCTCCACCCCACCCTCCTCCGTCCGCCAACCCATCCACCGCCGTCCTCCTCCACCATGCCAGAGCTGATACCCCGACGCCGCCGTCCATTACAAGAGATCGACCTCTCTCATCCATGCCTTCGGACCGGGATCCTTGCATCCCGTCCTCTCGCTTCATCCCCGCCATCATCCACCTTGCCGGCGCCGCTCCTATGACCGTCTCATCCACCGCGCCCCACCACCACCGTCTACCCTCCTAGATCTACTTCCACGCCGCTAACAACCATCACTACCGCAACACCGTCAAATTCTCAGTAGATGCCTACACGCCGCCGCACCAGAGGCGGTACTCTTTCATATCTGCTCAACTTATTTATCGCAGCAAGAAAATAGATCGCCACTGCTTTACTCTGATTTCTTGTCTTGGTTGTGAAGTTGCCTTTGTCCGGTTTGCACCTTCAGATCCGCCATGGCATGCTCAACAACATACTCGCAATGCTTATGGTTTTCCCCTTTTATATTCCACACTAGTTAAATCACATTAGACTAAATTTCAAAATTGGGTCAGACAATTTTTCATAGCTCGCCGGAGTTCGCCGGTGCGATCGAAGGGGCTCGGGTGGTTGTGGGGCCTCGCCGAACGAAGAAAACTCGACGCGGGTGGGGGTTGGGGTGGGGGTGCCGGAGGAACATAGGCGGTGGGGGCCGATGGTCCACCGGCGGCCTGTGCGGTGTTCTGTATGGGAAGAATCAGAGACGAGGAAGAAGGGCTAGGAGACGTAGGATCTTCATCCAACCACCTGAAATGGTCGAGAGACAGCTAGGAGTTGCATTCTTAATGCGCTCTGGTTCATCATGTGTGGGCACTGCGCAACCAACATTTTATTATCCAAAATCTGATTTCTCTTCTTTACCATGTTCCTCTTCCGTTCTTCTTTAATATGTAATCTCCCCGTTCCTAAATACAAGTCTTTGTATAGATTCCACCATGGACTACATATGGAGCAAAATGAGTGAATCTACACTCTAAAATATACCTGGATACATCTGTATGTGATCCATAGTGGAAATCTCTACCAAGACTTATATTTTGGAACGGAGGGAGTATGATAGTAGTACAGTATGTTCCTTGTACTGAAGATGAGTAGGGACATTTGCAGTGTAGAGGTCTATATGGTCGGTTGTGATGGACACTTTGAGCCTCTTTGATTCGTAGGATCTTGTAAACATAGGAATAGGATTTGTAGTGGCCTGCCCACTTGAATCCTATAAGAATAGCAAGGAAATGCAGTGAGCTGTGTCGCCTTTGAGAGTTACATTGATATTAACATTAACGCACCTTCACTTGAAGAGAGTTGGTATCTGAAGCCTTTCTAGCCGTACCGGCAATACTAGCACATATATTCCAGCAAGTTCCACTTTGCTGATTTTACTCTGATGCTTAAGGTTTTCCCGTTATATCTACACTATGATCTATGTAGCTGCTTTGTGTCGCACTAGCAGCAATCCACTCTTGAAGCTAAACACTTCAATGACTTACAAAATTGGCACCAAGGCATTGAGTGCCATTCTGGATGCAATGAAACTCCTACGCTCCCCACCTGTTGATTCTTGTTCAGAATATCATCCTAATGACTATTCTAACCTCGAGGAGTCAAAGGAAGATGGCCTGTCCTGTTCACCCATCAAGGTGCATGTTCTAATTTGGCAATGTTTTATTGATTGCGGGTATCTTGCATATGTTGTCTTGCATTTCTTTCTACTTTGTTGCACCGCCATCTGCTTAGTTTACTCATCATATATGTTGAGATGCCATGCCCATCCATTATCAATACATATTCCATCTGTCATCATACCATGTTTTTCCACTCAAATGTTGTTCTTGTGCATCAGACATCAAAAAGGAAGAGGGTGATTGCCAAACCCGAAGGAGCACCAGCAAAGTCCTTGAAAAACGTGGTGGTGCCGGAGAAATCAGACATCACCCCACTTATATTGGCTGTACAACTAGTGACACAAAACGTAGGACTGACTCCAGCAGACTGTACTGTTGGAAATATGCCCTAGAGGCAATAATAAAATGATTATTATATTTCCTTGTTCATGATAATTGTCTATTATTCATGCTATAATTGTATTATCCGGAAATCATAATACATGTGTGAGTACATAGACCACAATGTGTCCCTAGTGAGCCTCTAGTTGACTAGCTCGTTGATCAACAGATAGTCATGGTTTCCTGGCTATGGACATGGGGATGTCATTGATAACGGGATCACATCATTAGGAGAATGATGTGATGGACAAGACCCAATCCTAAGCTTAGCTCAAAGATCGTGTAGTTTGTTTGCTGTAGCTTTTCTGAATGTCAAGTATCATTTCCTTAAACCATGAGATTGTGCAACTCCCGGATACTGTAGGAGTACTTTGGGTGTACCAAACGTCACAACATAACTGGGTGACCATAAAGGTACATTACAGGTGTCTCCAAAAGTGTCTATTGGGTTGGCATGAATCGAGACTGGGATTTGTCACTCCGTATGATGGAGAGGTATCTCTGGGCCCACTCGGTAATGCATCATCATAATGAGCTCAAAGTGATCAAGTGGTTGATCACGGGATCATGCATTAAGGTACGAGTAAAGTGACTTGCCGGTAACGAGACTGAACAAGGTATTGGGATACCGACGATCGAGTCTCGGGCAAGTAACATACCGATTGACAAAGGGAATTGTATGCGGGGTTGCTTGAATCCTCGACATCGTGGTTCATCCGATGAGATCATCGAGGAGCATGTGGGAGCCAACATGGGTATCCAGATCCCACTGTTGGTTATTGGCCGGAGAGCCGTCTCGGTCATGTCTACATGTCTCCCGAACCTGTAGAGTCTACACACTTAAGGTTCGGTGACACTAGGGTTGTAGAGATATGAGTATGCAGTAACCCGAAAGTTGTTCGGAGTCCCGGATGAGATCCCGGACGTCACGAGTAGTTCCGGAATGGTTTGGAGGTGAAGAATTATATATAGGAAGTGCAGTTTCGGCCATCGGGAGAGTTTCGGGGGTCACCTGTATTGTACCGGGACCACCGGAAGGGTCCCCGGGGTCCACCGGGTGGGGCCACCCTTCCCAGAGGGCCCCATGGGCTGAAGTGGGGAGGGAAACCAGCCCCTGGTGGGCTGGTGCGCCCCCCCTTGGCCCCCCATGCGCCTAGGGTTGGGAACCCTAGGGGAGGGGGCGCCTCCACTTGCCTTGGGGGGTACTCCACCCCCTTGGCCGATGTCCCCCCTAGGAGATCCCATATCCTAGGGCCGGCGCACCCCCCTAGGGGGCCTATATAAAGGGGGGGAGGGAGGGCAGCTACACCTCAAGTCTTGGCGCCTCCCTCTCCCCTGCTACACCTCTCCCTCTCGCAGAAGCTCGGCGAAGCCCTGCTGCGATCACTGCTGCATCCACCACCACGCCGTCATGCTGCCGGATCTTCATCAACCTCTCCTTCCCCCTTGCTGGATCAAGAAGGAGGAGACGTCATCCGCTCCATACGTGTGTTGAACGCGGAGGTGCTATCCGTTTGGCACTTGGTCATCGGTGATTTGGATCACGGCGAGTACGACTCCATCATCCCCGTTCTCTTGAACGCTTCCGCTCGCGATCTACAAGGGTATGTAGATGAACTCTCCTCTCGTTGCTAGTTGACTCCATAGATTGATCTTGGTGAAACGTAGGAATTTGTTTTGTTTTCTGCAACGTTCCCCAATAGTGGCATCATGAGCTAGGTCTATGCGTAGTTACTATGCACGAGTAGAACACAAAGTAGTTGTGGGCGTCGATATTGTCAATTTGCTTGACGTTACTAGTCTTATCTTGATTCGGCGGCATCGTGGGATGAAGCGGCCCGGACCAACCTTACACGTACGCTTACGTGAGACCGGTTCCATCGACTGACATGCACTATTTGCATAAGGTGGCTGGCGGGTCTCCCACTTTAGTCGGATCGGATTCGATGAACAGGGTCCTTATGAAGGGTAAATAGAAATTGGCAATTCACGTTGTGGTTTTGGCGTAGGTAAGAAAACGTTCTTGCTAGAACCCTATTGCAGCCACGTAAAACTTGCAACAACAATTAGAGGACGTCTAACTTGTTTTTTGCAGCAAGTGTCATGTGATGTGATATGGCCAAAGTTGTGATGAATGATATATATGTGATGTATGAGATCATGTTCTTGTAATAGGAATCACGACTTGAATGTCGATGAGTATGACAACCGGCAAGAGCCATAGGAGTTGTCTTTATTTTTGTATGACTTGCGTGTCATTAAGAAACGCCATGTAAATTACTTTACTTTATTGCTAAATGTGTTAGCCATAGTAGTAGAAGTAATAGTTGGCGAGCAACTTCATGGAGACACGATGATGGAGATCATGATGATGGAGATCATGGTGTCATGCCGATGACAAGATGATCATGGAGCCCAAGATGGAGATCAAAGGAGCTATATGATATTGGCCATATCATGTCACTATTATTTGATTGCATGTGATGTTTATCATGTTTTTGCATCTTGTTTACTTAGAACGACGGTAGTAAATAAGATGATCCCTCATAATAATTTCAAGAAAGTGTCCCCCCTAACTGTGTGCCGTTGCGACAGTTCGTTGTTTTGAAGCACCACGTGATGATCGGGTGTGATAGATTCCAACGTTCACATACAACGGGTGTAAGACAGATTTACACAGGCAAACACTTAGGTTGACTTGATGAGCCTAGCATGTACAGACATGGCCTTGGAACATAGAAGACCGAAAGGTCGAGCATGAGTTGTATAGAAGATACGATCAACATGAAGATGTTCACCGATGTTGACTAGTCCGTCTCACGTGATGATCGGACACGACCTAGTTAACTCAGATCATGTTATACTTAGATGACTGGAGGGATGTCTATCTGAGTGGGAGTTCATTAATAATTTGATTAGATGAACTTAATTATCATGAACTTAGTCTAAAATCTTTACAATATGTCTTGTAGATCAAATGGCCAACATTGTCCTCAACTTCAACGCGTTCCTAGAGAAAACCAAGCTGAAAGACGATGGCAGCAACTATACGGACTGGGTCCGGAACCTGAGGATCATCCTCATAGCTGCCAAGAAAGATTATGTCCTACGAGCACCGCTAGGTGAAGCACCTGCTTTCCCTGCAGAACAAGACATTATGAACGCTTGGCAGACACGTGCTGATGATTACTCCCTCGTTCACTGCGGCATGCTTTACAGCTTAGAACCGGGGCTCCAAAAGCGTTTTGAGCGACACAGAGCATATGAGATGTTCGAAGAGCTGAAAATGGTTTTCCAAGCTCATGCCCGTGTCGAGAGATATGAAGTCTCCGACAAGTTCTTCAGCTGTAAGATGGAGGAAAATAGTTCTGTTAGTGAGCACATACTCAGAATGTCTGGGTTGCATGACCACTTACTCAGCTGGGAGTTAATCTCCTGGATGACGCGGTCATTGATAGAATCCTTCAGTCGCTTCCACCGAGCTACAAGAGCTTTGTGATGAACTTCAATATGCAGGGGATGAAAAAGACCATTCCTGAGGTATATTCAATGCTGAAGTCAGCAGAGGTAGAAGTCAAAAAGGAACATCAAGTGTTGATGGTGAATAAAACCACTAAGTTCAAGAAAGGCAAGGGTAAGAAGAACTTCAAGAAGGACGGCAAGGGAGTTGCCGCGCCCGGTAAGCAAGCTGCCGGGAAGAAGCCAAAGAATGGACCCAAGCCCGAGACTGAGTGTTTTTATTGCAAGGGAAGTGGTCACTGGAAGCGGAACTGCCCCAAATACTTAGCGGACAAGAAGGCCGGCATCACGAAAGGTATATGTGATATACATGTAATTGATGTGTACCTTACCAGTACTCGTAGTAGCTCCTGGGTATTTGATACCGGTGCGGTTGCTCACATTTGTAACTCAAAGCAGGAGCTGCGGAGTAAGCGGAGACTGGCGAAGGACGAGGTGACGATGCGCGTCGGGAATGGTTCCAAGGTCGATGTGATCGCCGTCGGCACGCTACCTCTACATTTACCTATGGGATTAGTTTTAAACCTCAATAATTGTTATTTAGTGCCAGCTTTGAGCATGAACGTCGTATTAGGATCTCATTTAATTCAAGATGGCTACTCATTTAAATCCGAGAATAATGGTTGTTCTATTTATATGAGAGATATGTTTTATGGTCATGCTCCGATGGTGAATGGTTTATTCTTAATGAATCTCAAGCGTAATGCTACACATGTTCATAGTGTGAATACCAAAAGATGTAAGATTGATAATGATAGTCCCACATACTTGTGGCACTACCGCCTTGGTCACATAGGTGTCAAACGCATGAAGAAGCTCCATGCAGATGGACTTTTAGAGTCGCTTGATTACGAATCATTTGACACGTGCGAACCATGCCTCATGGGTAAAATGACCAAGACTCTGTTCTCAGGAACAATGGAGCGAGCAACCAACATATTGGAAATCATACATACTGATGTGTGCGGTCCAATGAGTGTTGAGGATCGCGGTGGCTATCGTTATGTTCTCACCCTCACTGATGACTTGAGTAGATATGGGTATGTCTATTTGACGAAACACAAGTCTGAGACCTTTGAAAAGTTCAAGGAATTTCAGAGTGAGGTTGAGAATCAACGTGACAGGAAAATCAAGTTCTTGCGATCAGATTGTGGGGGAGAATACTTGAGTCACGAGTTTGGCACACACTTAAGAAAATGTGGAATAGTTTGACAACTCATGCCGCCTGGAACACCTCAGCGTAATGGTGTGTCTGAACGTCGTAATCGCACACTATTAGATATGGTGCGATCTATGATGTCTCTTACTGATTTATCGCTATCATTTTGGGGCTATGCTTTAGAGACTGCCGCATTCACTTTAAATAGGGCTCCGTTGAAATCCGTTGAGACGACACCGTATGAATTATGGTTTGGGAAGAAACCTAAGCTGTCGTTTCTAAAAGTTTGGGGATGCGATGCTTATGTCAAGAAACTTCAACTTGAAAAGCTCGAACCCAAGTCGGAAAAATGCGTCTTCATAGGATACCCTAAGGAAACCATTGGGTATACCTTCTACCTCAGATCCGAAGGCAAGATCTTTGTTGCCAAGAATGGATCCTTTCTAGAGAAGGAATTTCTCTCGAAAGAAGTAAGTGGTAGGAAAGTAGAGCTTGATGAAGTACTGCCTCTTGAAGTAGAGAGTAGCGCAGCTCAGGAAAATGTTCCTGTGGTGCCTGCACCGATTAGAGAGGAAGTTAATGATGATGATCAAGATACTTCGGATCAAGCTCATACTGGACTTCGTAGGTCCACAAGGACACGTTCCGCACCAGAGTGGTACGGTAACCCTGTCTTGGAAATCATGCTGTTAGACAATGGTGAACCTTCGAACTATGAAGAAGCGATGGCGGGCCCAGATTCCGACAAATGGCTGGGAGCCATGAAATCCGAGATAGGATCCATGTATGAAAACGAAGTATGGACTTTGACCGACTTGCCCGTTGATCGACGAGCCATAGAAAATAAATGGATCTTCAAGAAGAAGACAGACGCAGATGGTAATGTGACCATCTATAAAGCTCGGCTTGTCGCTAAGGGTTATCGACAAGTTCAAGGGGTTGACTACGATGAGACTTTCTCACTCGTAGCGAAGCTGAAGTCCGCCCGAATCATGTTAGCAATTGCCGCATTCTATGGTTATGAGATATGGCAAATGGACGTCAAAACGGCATTCCTTAATGGTTTCCTTAAGGAAGAATTGTATATGATGCAACCGGAAGGTTTTGTCGATCCTAAGAATGCTGACAAGGTGTGCAAGCTCCAACGCTCGATTTATGGGCTGGTGCAGGCATCTCGGAGTTGGAACATTCGCTTTGATGAGATGATCAAAGCGTTTGGGTTTATGCAGACTTATGGAGAAGCCTGCGTTTACAAGAAAGTGAGTGGGAGCTCTGTAGCATTTCTCATATTGTATGTAGATGACATACTTTTGATGGGAAATGATATAGAACTCTTGGACAGCATTAAGGCCTACTTGAATAAGAGTTTTTCAATGAAGGACCTTGGAGAAGCTGCTTATATATTAGGTATCAAGATCTATAGAGATAGATCAAGACGCCTCATAGGTCTTTCACAAAGCACATACCTTGATAAGATATTGAAGAAGTTAAATATGGATCAGTCTAAGAAGGGGTTCTTGCCTGTGTTGCAAGGTGTGAAATTGAGCTCAGCTCAATGTCCGACCACGGCAGAAGATATAGAAGAGGTGAGTGTCATCCCCTATGCCTCAGCCATTGGGTGTATTATGTATGCCATGCTGTGTACCAGACCTAATGTAAACCTTGCCGTAAGTTTGGTAGGAAGGTACCAAAGCAATCCCGGCAAGGAACACTGGACAACAGTCAAGAATATCCTGAAGTACCTGAAAAGGACTAAGGACATGTTTCTCGTTTATGGAGGTGGCGAAGAGCTCATCATAAAGGGTTACGTCGATGCTAGCTTCGACATAGATCTGGATGACTCTAAGTCACAAACCGGATACATGTATATTTTGAATGGTGGGGCAGTAAGCTGGTGTAGTTGCAAGCAAAGCGTTGTGGCGGGATCTACATGTGAAGCGGAGTACATGGCAGCCTCGGAGGCAGCACACGAAGCAGTCTGGGTGAAGGAGTTCATTACCGACCTAGGAGTCATACCCAATGGGTCGCGGCCGATGACTCTCTTCTGTGACAATGCTGGAGCTATTTCCCTTGCCAAGGAGCCCAGGTTTCACAGGAAGACCAGGCATATCAAGCGTCGCTTCAACTCCATTCGTGAAAGTGTTCAAAATGGAGACATAGAAATTTATAAAGTACATACAGACCTGAATGTCGCAGATCCGTTGACTAAACCTCTCCCTAGAGCAAAACATGATCAACACCAGAATTCCATGGGTGTTCGATTCATCACAATGTAACTAGATGATTGACTCTAGTGCAAGTGGGCGACTGTTGGAAATATGCCCTAGAGGCAATAATAAAATGATTATTATATTTCCTTGTTCATGATAATTGTCTATTATTCATGCTATAATTGTATTATTCGGAAATCGTAATACATGTGTGAATACATAGACCACAATGTGTCCCTAGTGAGCCTCTAGTTGACTAGCTCGTTGATCAACAGATAGTCATGGTTTCCTGGCTATGGACATGGGGATGTCATTGATAACGGGATCACATCATTAGGAGAATGATGTGATGGAAAAGACCCAATCCTAAGCTTAGCTCAAAGATCGTGTAGTTCATTTGCTGTAGCTTTTCTGAATGTCAAGTATCATTTCCTTAAACCATGAGATTGTGCAACTCCCGGATACCGTAGGAGTACTTTGGGTGTACCAAACGTCACAATGTAACTGGGTGACCATAAAGGTACATTACAGGTGTCTCCGAAAGTGTCTGTTGGGTTGGCACGAATCGAGACTGGGATTTGTCACTCTGTATGACGGAGAGGTATCTCTAGGCCCACTCAGTAATGCATCATCATAATGAGCTCAAAGTGATCAAGTGGCTGATCACGGGATCATGCATTAAGGTACGAGTAAATTGACTTGCCGGTAACGAGACTGAACATGGTATTGGGATACCGACGATCGAGTCTCGGGCAAGTAACGTACCGATTAACAAAGGGAATTGTATACGGGGTTGCTTGAATCCTCGACATCGTGGTTCATCCGATGAGATCATCGAGGAGCATGTGGGAGCCAACATGGGTATCCAGATCCCGCTGTTGGTTATTGGCCGGAGAGCCGTCTCGGTCATGTCTACATGTCTCCCGAACCCATAGGGTCTACACACTTAAGGTTCAGTGACGCTAGGGTTGTAGAGATATGAGTATGCAGTAACCCGAAAGTTGTTCGGAGTCCCGGATGAGATCCCGGACATCACGTGGAGTTCCGGAATGGTCCGGAGGTGAAGAATTATATATAGGAAGTGCAGTTTCGGCCATCGGGAGAGTTTCGGGGGTCACCGGTATTGTAACGGGACCACCGGAAGGGTCCCGGGGGTCCACCGGGTTGGGCCACCCATCCCGGAGGGCCCCATGGGCTGAAGTGGGGAGGGAACCAGCCCCTGGTGGGCTGGTGCGCCCCCCTTGGCCCCCATGCGCCTAGGGTTGGGAACCCTAGGGGAGGGGGCGCCTCCACTTGCCTTGGGGGCTACTCCACCCCCTTGGCCGCTGCCCCCTAGGAGATCCCATCTCCTAGGGCCGGCGCACCCCCCTAGGGGGCCTATATAAAGGGGGGAGGGCAGCTACACCTCAAGTCTTGGCGCCTCCCTCTCCCCTGCTACACCTCTCCCTCTCGCAGAAGCTCGGCGAAGCCCTACTGCAATCACTGCTGCATCCACCACCACGCCGTCGTGCTGCTGGATCTTCATCAACCTCTCCTTCCCCCTTGCTGGATCAAGAAGGAGGAGACGTCATCCGATCCGTACGTGTGTTGAACACGGAGGTGCCGTCCGTCGGCACTTGGTCATCGGTGATTTGGATCACGGCGAGTACGACTCCATCATCCCCGTTCTCTTGAACGCTTCCGCTCGCGGTCTACAAGGGTATGTAGATGCACTCTCCTCTCGTTGCTAGTTGACTCCATAGATTGATCTTGGTGAAACGTAGGAATTTTTTTTTGTTTTCTGCAATGTCCCCCAACATGTACCCATACTTCACTGGTCACACTACTAGCCCCACCACACAGGACCTGCACTACATCAATAGGTATACCGATTTCATTTGCCATAGCACTAGCTATACCATTGAAAAATCCCACTCCTGCAAAAAGTACAACAAGTCCACTGGCCGAAGACGTATCCCAACTGCAGAGACGGCCAATTCCTGCAGATTGGAACCCCATTCCATTTATTCCTAGTTTAAAGGACAATGCTTTCAATGTTGTTAGGGACTACGTGCATATATTCCCATCATGGGAAGATTATTGTGAAGACAAACACCATTTTCACATCTTCCTGTCCAACTTACGTGTAAGTGCTATTATTCATGGTTATTATTTTCCTGTTTTCTGCTGATTGAACACATGATTGATTTACATTACATTGTTGTAACTAGGCGAGAGTCAATCTGGATAGTCATGACGAGCAAAGCTTGCTTGTGCTTTTCAAGGAAGCATTGCAGCAGTATCGGTGTTACCTGAGGAAATCACACTTTGATGGCAAGTCTATAAACGAATTCCAGGTGAAGTCTCATGTGCTAAATTTAGAAGACATTGAATGGAAAAACCTTGTTATGCACTGGTCTTGTTCCCAGGATGAGGTACTGTCTATGAAATCACATGACAATTTGAACTTCTACTTTTCCACATGTGCCTTACGGATCTTTTTTGCAGGAAATCTGCTTGAAGAAGAATTCCGGTTTGACAAGAACGACATGATATCTCAAATATGCTGCCCGCTGCTTTGCTCTTGTTAGTACCTGTTGTCCTGTATCACTGTACTTGCATACACACCTGGTTCATTATGTGACAGTAGTATGCATGATAGCTTGCTTATCAATTGTTCGCTCCAAATTATCTGATCTGTATGAATGGTTACATTAGTGTAGAATATATCCAATGCCAATGTTTTTTAGCTCTGCATTGTTCTTGTAAGTACATGTTGTCCTTTATCAGTGTACTTATAATGACAGGTAGTTGTTCATGTACCATCACTCTGCAGCTTATTTTCCTTTGCCCTCCATTTTCTACACATCAGATCTATATTTACTCTTACCATAAGGTTGGTAGTGAAGAAGTTTAGCTCTGCATTGCTCTTGGCTGTACCTTTTGCCTGTATCGCTGCACTTACATTTATAGCTACTTGGTTATGTAGCATCACTCTTCATCTTATCTTAAATATTCTCCATTTTTTCGTATATTATCACATCTATATTTACTCTTAACAAAATGTAGAATAAAGGCAATGCTTTTAAAGAAGATTCTGTGGTAAACTTCTTGAATTGCCCCCCCATCAGCATGGAGAAGGCCTTTATAGAGCCTGTCTTCACCAATAATGTAAGTTTGTCCATCTCAAGCCTTCAAACTTTGTTGTATATATTTGGTTAGGCATGACTGCAGCAGCTGTTTATTTTTGGTGTTTGCATCAAATTGCTTGTTTAAAGTTTAATATATGTAGTTCATAAATAAAAGTTTGTCCTTTCTCAATTTAAGTTTTCAGTTGTACAACCAAGTTCCTTCTTCATACCATGTAAACTAAACTATACAGAGCAAGTGATCTTCTTTTGCACTGCATGTATGCTTCTGTTCTTCATCTGTAATCCAGTGGTGTGGTGAATCTATCCACTACAGCACAATGCCATATTCTGCAATGTCTTAACTATGAAAAATGTCATATCATTCTACTATTATTTAAACCGTCTCTTTATTTGCCAATCTGAAATGGTATAAATTGACAGCACACTAACCATTGATACTTATGAGTTCTTGATCTGTAATCCAGTGGTGTCGTGAAGCTGCCAACTCCTTCACAATGTCATTTCCTGCCATGTCTTGACCTGAACAATACCATGTTGTGTTAATGCAAATTTAAACTGTGTCACTTTATTCATCAGTAAGATATGTGATGAATTGTCAGCACTGATACTTTTATGTGCAAAACCTGTCATCTGTCTACTTGTTTATCTTTCAGAGTGAGGAAGATATAAGTGTTGAATAAGCGCAGTCTCATCATCTTGCTCAGCTGCTTGCGCTGCAGCTCCCCAGCAGGGCTAACCTTTCTTGAACCCTATTGAAGTGATGTCGGTTTTGTATATTATTTTGTCGGCGTGTTTATTTGCACTAGTGGCGATCTTTGATGCCTAGTGTATGTAATCTGCTGTCTGCTTGTGCTTTATTATCATAGTGGCGAACTTTGATGCCCAGTGGATGTAATATGCCGTAATTTGTTTATTGTATAGTATATGTTTTTTCTTATTCACGATGCTGCAGTTATTTTACTGTATATATATCCTGTCTTCGCAGTAAACCGGCCAAATCATAAAATTACGGTACATAATTGGGCCGTCATGCAATCACGATGTAGGTTGGGCCTGAAACGTGCCGATCAGCTCATGGGCCGGCAGCTGCCCGAAATGAACCCCGGCCCATGATTGTGCGAATCAAATCACGGGCTTTTAACAGGCCGAAAAATTGTCTCGGTCCTTGTTTGGCCCAATCAGATATCGGCTGCGAGCAGGCCGGATGCAAACCGGGCCGTAGTTAGGCCCAACTATATGACGAGCTTTTAACATGCTGAAATTAATATAGGGCAGAAATGTTAAACGGGCCCTTAACAGGCCAAAACTAATATCAGGCCGAATTACTAAGTGGGCCTTTAGCAAGTGGGCCCAAAAGCATATTGTCCAGTTGACGGGCCGAATCTGATATGGGACATAATTAGGCCCAAAACCTCTTAAAGGGCCGAACCTGATCTGGTCCGTAATTTGGCCCAGAACATGGTAGGCTTTTAACGGGTCGGATCTCATATGGGCCACTATTAGGCCCGGAGCGTGGCAGGCCATCAATAGACCGTATCAAATATGGGCCGGCATTTGGCCCAAAACATGGCAGCCAGTTAATGGGCTGGCCTACTAGGGTCCTCAAAATCTTGTGGGCCTACAGCTGGGCCGGCCCATTAATGTTGGCGAAATCTCGTGGGCCTTTAGCTGGGCCGGCCCATTATGATCCGCAAGAATTTTGTGGGCCTTTACCTGGGCCGGCCTATTATGGCACACAAAAATCTTGTGGGCCTGTACCTGGGCTGGCCCATTATGGCCCGTGAAATCTTGTGGGTCTTTAGCTGGGCCAGCCCATTATGGTCCGCAAAATCTCATGGGCCTTTAGCTGGGTCGGCCCATTATGGTCCGCAAAATCTTGTGGGACTTTAGTTGGGCCGGCCCATTTAAACTTGTTGGGCCGTGCCACGTGTCGACGTATCATAGGCGCCTTCTGTCCAGTGAGTGGATGACATCTGTCCCGACGATGAGCCGACACATGTTTCCTCTAGCCAATGATGATTTTACACATGGAAAATCCCCATTGGTCGGGGCTGTTAATGGGTTATCGGATCCAAAACCCGACCCGATAGCTTAACGGCGTTCCGTTACGGTGGATGCCACATGTCGGTCACCATTGACGAAAGCACTTCTGTGACGCGCGATTTATCGTCATGGAAGTGGACACTTCCGTGAGGATAATTTTGGTAATGTCATGGAACACTTCTACGACAGCACATGTATGACTATCTTGATTCTGTCATAAATTTGTCATGGATGTACATGCATGACAAAAAAGCGACCTACTGTGACAAACATGTATCATCACGGAAGTGTATTTTTTTGTAGTGCCGATTGCTTTTTGAAAAAAATACAGGGACCGACATGTGGGCTCCACTTGTCATAACGGTAAACATTATAGTCAATGCTAACGGTGTTACTGTTGGGGAACGTAGTAATTTCAAAATTTCCCTACGCACACGCAAGATCATGGTGATGCATAGCAATGAGAGGGAAGAGTATCGTCCACATACCCTCGTAGACCGTAAGCGAAAGCGTTATGAGAACGCGGTTGATGTAGTCAAACGTCTTCACGATCCGACCGATCCAAGTACCGAACGCACAGCACCTCCGAGTTCAGTACACGTTCAGCTCGATGATGTCCCACGAACTCCGATCTAGCAGAGCTTCACGGGAGATTTCCGTCAGCACGATGGCGTGATGACGGTGATGATGTTGCTACCGACGCAGGGCTTCTCCTAAGCACAGCTACGATATGATCGAGGTGGATTATGGTGGAGGGGGGGCACCACACACGGCTTGGAACAACCAACTTGTGTGTTCTAGGGTGCCCCCTGCCCCCGTATATAAAGGAGCAAGGGGGAGGCCGGCCGGCCCCTGTAGGGCGTGCCAGGAGGAGTCCTCCTCCTAGTAGGAGTAGGACTCCCCTTTCCTACTACTAGGAGGAGTAAAGGAAGGAGGAGAGGGAGAAGGAAGGAGAGGGAGGAAAGGAGGAAAGGGGGGCCGGCCCCCTAGTCCAATTCGGTTTGGGCTAGGGGGCCACGCGCCCTGCCTCCTCTCTTGCACCACTTGGCCCATGAGGCCCAATACTCTTTCCCCGTATTCCCGTCACTCCCCGGTACTCCGAAAAATACCCGAATCACTCAGAACCTTTCCGATGTCCGAATATAGTCGTCCAATATATCGATCTTTACGTCTCGACCATTTCGAGACTCCTCGTCATGTCCCCGATGTCATCCGGGACTCCAAACTACCTTCGGTACATCAAATCACATAAACTCATAATATTGATCGTCACCGAACGTTAAGCGTGCGGACCCTACGGGTACGAGAACTATGTAGACATGACCGAGACTTGTCTCCGGTCAATAACCAATAGCGGAACCTGGATGCTCATATTGGTTCCTACATATTCTACGAAGATCTTTATCGGTCAAACCGCATAACAACATACGTTGTTCCCTTTATCACTGATATGTTACTTGCCCAAGATTCGATCATCGGTATCCTCATACCTAGTTCAATCTCATTACTGCAAGTTTCTTTACTCGTTCCGTAATGCATCATCCCACAACTAACTCATTAGTCACAATGCTTGCAAGGCTTATAATGATGTGCATTACCAAGAGGGCCCCAGAGATACCTCTCCGACAATCGGAGTGACAAATCCTAATCTCGATCTATGCCAACTCAACAAGTACTGTACCATGTCATATCACTGAAACCCACTAGGGCAAACTAGCCCGCCTAGGTCATCTATTTTGGAACGGAGGGAGTATGTCTCTGCACTCCTATGATTTTGTGTTGCACGTCATATCACTGAAACCCACTAGGCCAAACTAGCCCGCCTAGGTCATCGATCGCTAAGCCTACAATGGAGCTAGGGCTATTGGTCGATCGACGAGGGATAAGTATAAGCGTACCACGAGCTCATCGGCCCCAACGTTTCTCTTCGGTGAGTGTTTTGCAAGTACTATAGCTCGCACAGTAGCTAGCCTACTAACACCAAGAATCATCAAACCAGCCCTGCTGATGTGATAAACAGTTCAAACTTACATCTAATCATGCCATATATTACATCAAAAGCTGGTGAGGATACATCTGTTTCAAAAGTAGCAAGATCCACCCACACAAGACAGTGCACTGGCCCTAAGATGGTTTGATAACACACATTGTTCTGGTAATTAAACACAGGGCAATGCAAACTACCCTGAAGGATTAGTGTGACCAACTATTTCTTGTCATCGATCTCTCGGGCAATGACCACAACACGGACAGCGGCATGGGAATCGATTTCTGGGGCGATGTCCGCAGGACTGACCGCGACATCGGAATCGATCTCTGGGGCGATGTCCACAGGATGGACAGCAGCATCGGAATCGATCTCCGGGGCGATGCCAACAGGACGGGCTACGACATCGGAATCATCAAGGATGTCCACCGGCACCTGCACAACCCTAACATATTAGCAAGCACATTGCAAATAATCAAAAACCACAACTATGGTAATAAGCCATTATTTTTTACCTTGTGCAGCTCACCAGGGGATCTCATCCCTCCGGGGGCCATCTCCTCGTCCTCGATGGGGGGCATCACCTTGCCAGGGGAATACTGCTTCTCAACAGCGACTATCTCCTCAAACTCGGTCTTGAGACTCACATAGGTGGCAATCAGAGTTCCTAGGGTAGGCACGGTGGGGCCCTTACTGTTCTTCCAACTTCCTTTGAGGAGTTCGTCCGCCAAAGTCCTCAACTCTTTGGCCAATGCTTGTTTCTTGGAGTTCTTCGTCTCCATGGGTTGGCCCGCCAACATGGTCAACTCGTTGGTCGGTGCTCGCTTCCTGGAGATCGCTATCTCCAGTGGGTTGTCCGCCGACAACTCTTTGCCTAGTGCTCCAGGATCCATCAATGAACTGACAAACAAAAAGCAATCGAAAGGAAACCACAATTGCAATGAAACTAGTAAAAGAATAGGATGTGAGAATCGGTCGGTGCTTCACAAAAAGAAGATTCTTGGACTGAAAATATAGCAGCATAACTGATTCACCCACCTTTCCTTCGTTGGTATAGAAGAAAAATGGCAGAAGTGAGTAGCCTGGAGTGAGTTTTTCTTCAAGAAAGGGAAGAAAGGGCTTGAACGAACGTTCCAGTGAAATGACGGTTGCTTCTTCCAGTCCAACTTGGAGGCCACCTTACCACTACTGGTAAAGGTGTGGGTTTTGTGATATGACGGGTTATGACAGCCACACCGGGGTTACAGGTGAGTCTCGACTGTAGCACCTCGCTATGATTTGGTGGATGGCACGCGGGCCTGAATGCTTTGAAATGTCCCGCATGTAGATAGAGCGGCTAGTCATATAGGAGTGCTCAATATTGTGCACCGCGACCAAGGCGGGGAGGAAAACAAGAGAACTACGTAATTAATGCATGAGTTTAATTCGGGTAGTTTTGTAAAGTACGAGATACATTCCTCCAATCGCAAAATGCCTTGGTTCATGAGATTTGAGATTTGAGCCCTATAAACCGGAAGGGAGGGAGTACTGCACACGGTGTAGTCTAGTCACTTGTTGAAATCTCTAGAAAGGCAAATACTCCTTTCCGGTTTACAGGGCTATACTACTCCCTCCGTCTAGGTGTGTAAGTCATCTTATGAAAACCAAATAGTCCCAAAACACTTAGGCGCGGTGCATTAACTTCTACCTTGTTTCTTCTTTCTTGACATATCAACCAATAAGAGATGAGAGGTGTGCAGGCTTTTAATGACTTGCAATGGCTAGTTCATTGCATGCAATGCTATTAATTAGCAAATAAACATTGGTGACCCCAGGAGGAAACGGTGCTAAGCGCGTGGACCTATGCAGAATGAGTATCAACCAATGGATAATGGAGTTTAATTGTTAAACAATAGCAATTTTGTCTCATGCAAGAGCCTGGCTAGTACTCCAAGGAACCGCACCACGCGAGCATTCGCAACTGCCACGTTCGGGTTGCGCTTGGCTCTTCGCCTCTTCGAGAAGACGAACAATAATGATGTTACTCCTAGTTCTACAGTATCGAATCCACTACTGCATGTCCGTCCACCTCATGCGGGAGGGATAGTGAAAGCTTCAACTTAATGCCCCTGCCTTTGCATCCATGATAGGTGGGCCCAACAGGTGGTTGGCCCTCCTGTCATGCAGCCAAAGGCAGGTGCAGTTAAGGCACTGGAGCTCACTCCGTGAGGGAGAGGGCGTTGTAGTAACCAAATTTCTCGGTCTTCTATGAGTTGACGAAGATAGGGGTTGCTTGCTTGCTAGGGTTTCTCACTATGTATATATAGGCCGGAGCCTCCGTGCTTGCTTGCTAGGGTTGCTCTATTCACACACTCTCATCCTCTCCAGATTTAAACAAGATAGGGGTAGTAACACTGTCTTTCTCCCTTCAAAAAACACTGGCTTTCTATCCTCACCGCTGGTTACAGATCCGGACGTATCCCCCTCCGCCGATGAAGGGGAGGAGGGGCAGTGTTTAGGCCATCGTCGACAGCGAGGGTGGAGACCCACTACCGGCCGCACCGTTATCTCTGGCCGAGCGCCGGCGCGGGAGGTCCTCCGATCCCTTCGTCGTTGCCTGTGGGCGGATCCGGCCTCCCGCCACCCACCTATCCACATCCCGATGACCTTCAGGTATATCTTCGTTCGAAACTACCTTAGCTCTACTTCCCCAGCTCGCTACGTCGCTACATGTGCATCATTTTCTACCTCTCAGCCCCTCTCGATCGGATGGTCCAACATCACATATTTTTCTTCTTCTATTGTTAGAGGTAAAGCTACTTCATGGAGTCTAATCTTGTACTCCCTCCATCCGAAAATACTTGTCATTGAAATGGATGTATCTAGATGTATTTTAGTTCTAGACACATCCAATTTGATGACAAGTAATTCCGGACGGAGGGAGTACTTGGTTCAAACAAGAAATAAAGTGGGGCTGGGGGAATTTAGTATGTACATCGGACTTGGTACAAACAGGAAGGAAAGGGGGTGAAAGTAGTACAGACTGGTCATCCAACCGGTCTCTTGGTCGAAAAGGGAAATATAGGGGTAACGATGTACACAGTGGTATGACCAGGACTAGATTTGCTATCCACACATAGGAGTAGGTGGCTAGAGTGAACAAAAATGGGAACAACCCGGATATGTTTCTTGGATATTTGTTTCTCGGGGCAACAAACTATGAATCACCACTTTATGCCCATGTTTACGTACATGGTGCTGGACTACTGGTGCACCCACTGTTATAAGCCATGACAATTTAGCCAAATGTTTTTTCCTGTAATTGTTTGAGACTTTGACTATTTCCTCTGTGCCTTTTTGTGCAAACAGGGATATCCAATTCACCTGGTTGCTGTTGTGACCTTTTGGTGCACTGCACAAAACTCTTCTTAAAAGAAGTGACTTTTGTGCTGTTTAACTGGAATGCCGGAATGGAACAGTTGGTTCATTTTGGTGGAACTGCACAAAGGGAGATTTGTGTTCCAATCCTCATCATCCATATTGGCGCCATAACCTTCCTTTAGGTAAGAATGATATTTAATGCATGTGTTCATCTCTATTTTCCGAGTGTCATGAGAAAATAATAATATATTTTACTAGTACACTTGTACTCCCTCACTGACAAAACCAATTCTAAATTAGAAGACCAATCATGTACTTGGTTTCACCAACTGGTGAGGATAAAGAGAAACAGAGCATGAAGAGGAAGAAGAAGAAGAATAAATAGTGCCAAGGCGATCTTGTTGAAGCCAGAGGCCTCAGTCGAGGCCATTCAAGGGCTCCGGTAACGACTACCTTACATGTGAGACGATCCTCCAGGGAGCCCTTCCACTTCTGCTGTCTCGCTTAATTAATTAGGAGTACTTAAGTACCACTAATTTATTACTGCCTAATTTTCCTATTGGAGTTAAACAAATCTTTAGTAGGACCCTATGCTGAATCATGTACGTGTGTATGTTTGTCTATGGAGGTGAATCATGTGGTGGAGCAAGGAGGGAATATTATTAGTGTCATGACATAATAGTGCTATTGTTTTGCATGTCAATTTATTGCCATTGGTTCAATGAGGCAATGGTTTGCGTATTGTCCATCATGGATTTGATGCCACTGGTTGAGTAATATGCTAATGTCTTCTATCATTTCTCACTAAGCTGATGAATGTTTCACCTTGTTCCTACTTGTGCAAACAGGGATCATGTTGTGCCAATCATACATTAAATGGAACTACACAAGACAATACAATGAATTGTATCCCAGCCAGTGCTTTAACTCTGCTGGAAGTTCTTGATAATCTTTCGATATAATCTCAGCACTGGTAAACAAGAGTGATTTCAACCATACATTTGAAGTGCACAAAAATATATACTATTGTGTGATTCCAGTGAGTGCTTTATCATCTCTTATGGGACTACATGAATAAGCATTTTTCTTAGGTTGGTAAGGGCCTAAGGCCTTCATCCATATTAGTTTGTTGTCATCTATATTTGTATCCTGCTATTGTCATGAGAAACTCCTTTATCTTTGCACGTTAAAGTTTTGCAACCTATGATAAATGGCAATGCTTTGAGTGTTGAGTTGAGCTAATTGGCACTGATTAAATAAACTAATACCTCTCTTTAAGAAAGACTACTATGTTGCTAACTTTACCCATTAAGATAATGAGGGTGCTTCTATTTGTTAGTGTATGTTTCATAAACTAGTCCCACTATTACAGTAATCTCACTCTCTCAATATATGTGCCAACAGGGATGCTCCATTTTGGTGGAACTGCACAAAAACTTTGGGTGCTTCATTGCCTCGACAGCTTCCGTCCTTTCCTGTCAGTCGCTAAACTCTGCATGCTTTCTTCCTTTGCTGTTAGTCGCTTGGCTTATCTCTGCTTCCAGTCAAAGGAAATAGTAATTGATATGCTACCTCACACAGGTTGGTACTGGTCTTTATCCTGATTATTGTGCCTGTCATATGTATTGGTAATTTGGTATTGTGCTACTGTTTGTCGATTTCATAAAGGAGTAATTTGGAGCCTGAACTCGCAGGCAAATCATTACATCGGGTGATTTCAGTAGAACTACACAAAATGATCAGATGGACAGGTACTTATGCTGCTGCTATGTACTCCAAAGTTCACTCAAACAAGCATCGATGTTGACAAGAAGTGCCTATATTCATTCGAGTATCAACCGGCGTCAACCAATTGTCAAACTCCAAGTGTTAGGAGAGTGAACGCCAAAAATATTGCTTGGTGCATAGCCCAGAAAAACACAGTCCAATCTTTGGTCCCAACTTGTGCCTTTTGGTTATCGGCACATATGGTAGCGAACTATATGGCATGGAGTCTAAAGGTTCCAGACAAGTTGGTTGACGCGTATATTCATCTGGCACTTAATCAGTCTGCACGCCAAGGATGCTCCATTTCAGTTGAACTGCACAAAAAATTTGGGTGGTTCATTTTCTCAACCGCCTCCTTTTTCGTCTTCAATGTAGAATTTTGGCGAGATACAGGACCAAGATGACCCAGTAAACTGGTTGGATGAAAGTAGTGGCCAAGTTTCTCAAAGCTCCCTCGGCACGAGGCCACTATTTGAGGATAAACCTACAAGCAATGTTCAGATTGTCTATGCTGCCTCTTATGTACTCAAAAGTTTACTTGTACAAGAACTAATTTTAGCAAGAAGTACCTCCGATTGAACACCATTTACCAGTCTGTACCCTAGGTAATTAAAGTTCGTCCATGGATCATATTGGCTGTGATCTCAATCATTTGGATGCATAAACATACTGAACATGTGTATATCTGAATCTTTTTGTAAATTATGTATGAATATTGTCGTGTGATCTATCAATCATTTGGATGCATAGATATGCTGAGCTTGTGTATATATCAATCTTTTGAGTTGTTGATTGTGATTGTTGGCTATGGATATGAACGTGTCCTGTGAACCTGAGTTTGATATGAATGTTTACCTTTTTTGTTGTATTTGTGTGTGAACTTGTTAGTATGCCTACTGTGGGGTATAAAACTGTAACACCCTCGATGCGACTATATCTCCCACGTGTCGAGGCATGACTTAGAGGCATAATCGCATTGAAGGCACATGTCGCAAGTGAGGTAATCTTCACACAACCCATGTAATATAATAAGGAAAAGGGATACGTAGTTGGCTTACAATCGCCACTTCACACAATTACATGAATAAACATTACATCAATCAAATACACTCAGGGTCCAACTACGGAACCAAAATAAAAGAAGAACGCCAAATGCGACAAAGGTCCCCGATCGACCCCAACTGGGCTCCACTACTGATCAACTAGAATGAAACAACACAAAGGACAAGATCTTCATCGAGCTCCTCCTGAGCTGGGTTGCGTCATCTGCACGGACTCATCGGCACCTGCAAACTGGTTTTGGAAGTATCTGTGAGCCACGAGGACTCAGCAATCTCGCACCCTCGCGATCAAGACTATTTAAGCTTATGGGTAAGGTAAAGGTATGAGGTGGAGCTGCAGCAAGCGACTAGCATATATGGTGGCTAACATACGCAAATGAGAGCGAGAAGAGAAGGCAAAGCACGGTCGATAAAAGTATGAAGAATACCCAAGCTAGGCCTATTTGTTTTCTCCGAATTACTGGGCTCCAAATCTTTCAAGACAAGGAGGGATGCATTCCGGCCTGGCTTAAGAGTATGGTCAATGTCTGTTAAAAGTAATATCAAAAGGGGTTGAAAATTCCAAAAAATTTATAGAAAATGGGATATAATTTTCTTTTTTTGCTTTTGTTCTTCACTGATATCTTATACGTATTTCATTGGATTTAACATGACATAGTACTAATTTATTTTTAAATTTGTTTTAGTATGGCTATTAATTTTTGTATTAAGAATATTTCGTTCCCCAGCAAAAATTTGCGAATTTTCAAAATTTCTCACATATTTAGTTGATTTTTTGACCCTGGTACTGCCCAGAAAATGGCCAGCAATTCTAAAAATGGAAAACGGGCTGCAATAAATTCCATATGAATTAGAAAATGAGTAAAAATTATAAAAAAATAGCAAATGGGTTGTACACGCCACAGATTTCGAGGTCGACTTGTTTACGTAAGGCTTTGTCAGTGAACACACGATTCTAGCAGCAGCTAGTGTTAGATGTCCATCCAACGGCCGACGTGCTTCTTCAATCTCTGATCTTCCTGCTCCAGCCGCCTAAACTAGCACCGGCGGGACTGCCTGCTCCCTCCTCTTGTGGCCCGCTATGATGCCGCGCAGGCTTCCCCGGCCCACCCTACTCCCTCTGCTGGCCTGGCCGCATGCAATCAACTGCCTCCTTATTACGCGAAAAAATGATTCCTCCCACTGACATCTGGGGCGCACCAGTTGGGAGGCTGACCTGTGGGCCTACTAAGTTGACGCGTACGCAGGGCTTGTCAACTTAGTCAACAAACGATTCTAGCAGCAGTAACCGTTGGATTTGAATCGAACGGTCCTACTTCTTCTTCAATCGCTGCTCTTCTTGCACCAGCCGCCCAAACCAGCGCCGGGGAGACCGCCTGCTCCTGCCTCCAGTGGCCAGATGTGCTGCCGATGAGGCCTCATCATCCCCTACTACTCCCACCGCTAGCCAGGCCATGCGGCGATGGCACCCTCACACTGCAGCCGAACCAGTGAACCCTCGTACTCCTCTCCGCGTGGGCATCCACTGCCGTGTCTTCCCCGGCTCCGCATCGTCCCCTTCCTAGACATCACCGTCATCCACCGCCTTGGTGCTCTCGGCGTGGCGTGGTCAACGTGGTCAATGACATTCCATTGGAAGAGTACTGTACATGGAGAGGCTGACAGCTGGGTCCACGGCCACAACCTAGTTTTTTTGTGATTTGCCAAGTAAGTCGCCTTGTCAGGCCTATTGGGCTGCAAATCTTTCAAGACGAGGAGAGCTTTCATTTGGCTGGCCGAGAAAATGGCCCATCAGTAATGAGAAATGGGTTGTACATTTTTAAAACACATCAAACCGGCAATTAGTTTTGAATATCTTTTTTTCTTTTCGAGATTTGAAATTACATTAATTTTTATGCGTGGAGAATTTGTTGGATTTTATATTGATATACATTTATTTTTAAAATCAGTTTCAATGTGAGTCGAAATTTCGGGATTAAAAACAGTTCGGACCGCACCGAAATATGCAAAATTTCGTATAATTTTTTAACCGTGGCCACAATACGGGCTGCAATGCTAACAAAAAGAATATGGGCTCCAAAAAATCTTAATAATTAGCAAATGGGCTGTAAATTATTAAAAATAATGGCAGATGGGATGTACGTTGTTTTCCATAGGTTTGAGGCTTTCCTAAAAAAAGGTTGACGCACAAGCAGTGACTGTTGGATGGCCATCCAACGGCCGTCGTGCTTCTTCAATCTCTGCTCTTCCTGCTCCAGGCGCCGGCGGGACTGCCTGCTCCCTCCTCCCCGCGGCTGGCTCTGCTGCCGCGCAGGCCTCACCGCCCCACCGTACTCCCATCGCTGGCCTAGCCATCCCTCTACTCACCCACACCTGCTATTATTCTCCGGCGACGGCAGACGAACCAGTAAACCCTTATACAGTCGTACTCCCCTCCGCGTGGGAAACAACTGCCGAGTCTTCCCTGCCTCCGTGTCGTTCCCTTCCTAGGCCTTGTTGTCGTCCACCGCCTTGGTGCTCTCGGTGCGGCCTGGTCAACATGGTCAACGACCGACATGCATCTGAAGTGGACTTTACGTGGAGAGGCCGACAGCTGGGTCCATGGCCGCACGCAAGGAAATGCCTCCTTATTACGCGCAAAATAATGATTCCTCCACCTAACATCAGGGACCCACCGAAAGGGCCTCTGTATTTCGCGAAAAAAACATTACCGCCGCTGACAGCTCGGACCCACCAGCTATATCTTCGCACGCAAGGAAGTGCCTTCTTATTACACACAAAAAAATGAATACTCCCCCTATTAGCTAGGACCCAGTATAGTGGCAGGCTAACTTGTGGGCCTACTAAGTTGACGGGGATGGAGGGCTTTGTTAACTTAGTCAATATGCACGATTCTAGCTCCAGTGACCATACGATGTCCATCCAACGGCCGTAGTGCTTCTTCAACCTCTGGTCTTCTTGCTCCAGCCGCCCAAACCGGCGCCGGTCGTGCCTCGTGCTCTTGCCTCCCATGGCCGGCTGCGATGTGGCGGAGGCCTCACCGCCCCCTACTACTCCCACCGCTAGCTAGGCCATCCCTCTACTCACCCACACCCCCTATTATTCTGCGGTGATGGAAGCCTCACACCGCAGTGAACCCTCGTACTCCTCTACGCGTGGGCATCCACTGCCGCGTCTTCCCCGGCTCCGCATCGTCCCCTTCCTAGGCCTCGCCGTCGTCCATCGCCCTGGTGCTCTCGGCGTGGCGTGGTCAACATGGTCAAGGAACGGCTTCCATCGGACGTGTACTGTACATGGAGAGGCTGACAACTGGGTCCACGGCCACAACAAGGAAGTGCCTCCTTATTACATGCAAAATAATTATTCCTCCACTTGACAGCGGGGACCCATCGGTCAGGCCACCGTATTTCGCCCCCTGACTACTGGGACCCACCAGCTACATCTTCGCACGCAAGGAAGTGCCTGACAGTCGGGACCTACCTGGTCGAAGCGTACATAGCGTTGTCATTCTGGTCGCGAACGTGTACGTACATATATACTGGTGGATGTAGAGGCGCGCACGTGTCGTAGTAGAGGCGTCCAGGGTCCAAAAAAGAAAATACGGCCACGTATGTGTACATACGGGCGGGGTCTTGAACGCCTACTCGCGCATACGTACGGCCAGGGCTCGTGTACATGGCTGGGTCGGAACGGAGAAACATCGTCGTCGTCGTGTTCATGGGGAGGCAACGGAATTCGTCGTGTTCATGGGGAGGCAACGGAATGCGTCGTGTTCATCGGGAGGGCTTGGACGGAACAGGCGATGGAAACGAGGCCTGGCGTACCGCAGAATGGAGGAAACGGCCTTGTGTTCGACCGGCCACGTTCGAAACGGGATCCTGTTCATTGGGAGGGGTCTGGCGTACCACAAAATGGAGGAAATGGACCTCCTACGTCGAAACGGGGGTCCTGTTGATCGGGAGGGGTGTGGCGTACCGCAAAACGGGCGAAACAGACTTGTGTTGGAGCGCTACGGTCGAAATGGGGGTCCTGTTCATCGGGAGGGGTGTGGCGTACCGCAAAACAGGACTCCGTGGGATACTATTCATCTCCACCGTCGACCCCCTCCAGCCTCCACGAGCTACTGTTCATCCACTGACGACCTCCTCCAGCCTCCACCTGCGACTGTTCATCCATGGGCTCCTGTTCATCCAGCCTCCACCGCGCGCTACTCCACCGGCTACTGTTCAACCAGCCCTCTCAACGGGCTCCTGTTCAACCACCCCTCCACGGGCTACTGTTCATCCTTTCCTCCACCATCTACTGTTCATCCTGCCCTCCACGGGGTAGTCCTGTTCATCCAGCCCTCCACGGGGTCATGTTCATCCAGCCTCAACTGGCTCGATCGATCGGGGTCCTATTCATCCAGAGGCAACACCACAGGGTCCTGTTCATCCACCCCCACCGAGAACTGTTCATCCAACCCCCCCCCCCCCCAACGCTCACTGTCCATCCAGAGGCAGCATCGATCGGCTTCAGTTAGCAGCAGTAGCGAAGGAATCGCTCGATCGGGTTCAGTTAACAGCCATCGATCGATCGCTTAGGTTCAGTAACGCGTAGCCTGCAGTGCAATCGCTCGGGTTCAGTTAGAGCCCAACGCCTCCCTCGGGTTTAGTTAGAGCCAACGCCTCGCACACATGCGCATACGTGTACAAGAGAAGCGTGCATCGCTCGGCCCCCGACCTCCCACCGTAACCGGGAACTTCCCGAAATTTTCCTCGCCCTCGCTTCTACCACGGTTTTTCCGTCACGGACGGCCCAAAGAATGTCATGCAACTGCATCTCCGGCCCGCCCAGGACAAAAAGCCCGTTTTCTGTCATGATTTTTTGTCATAGAAGTAGGAGCCCACCACATCTATGATGATACCGGGTTTTGTCACAATTATCATCATAGACGTGTCATATGTATGACAGAAAAAAAATTCGTTCAGCCCAAAATGTCACGGATGTGTCTTTTTTTGTAGTGAATGGAGCTCTCCTCTTTGAATGAGCTCTTGGATCGCATCGCCACTCTGGGAGTTGCTACGGACTATGATCGGATTGGGCTTAAACCCGACCAAAGGGAGATTAACTCTCCGCCGGTCACCCATCACATAGCGGTGGTGGAGGAGCAATGCGGCGATTCTCCCTCTATCCTGAGGACGAACTATGTCCGGATTCCCGAGCTCTCAGAGCCAGATACCCGCCCACAGGAGGACATCACCCTAACCCTGAACCTAGAATCAGGCTGCATGCCAAACCTGCGGGGCAACATCCCGGAGCCCGAACTTCCAAGATCGGAAACTCCCCCGCCCCGGGGTCTCAGATTGGGTCAAGGTCTGGACTTAAATCCACCCACCCACCCAGATACAAACGATCTTTCCCACATTAGGCAAGAGCCCCAAGAGACAGTACATCACTATTGGGCCATATTCCTCCTTGTAATGAACAAGGTCAAGGACTGTCACGAGGAATATGCAAATTCGTTCTTTTGCAACAATTGCACGGACAAGGGAATCTTCAATGCCATAAGTCGCCGTGACATAGCACACTTCGCTGATTTGGTGGCCATAGTACGGAAATACTATGCGATGGAAAGCGCCTGGAAAACCCAAACAAAATTTTGGGATAATCCGGCTCTGACAAAACCCACAGTCCGAACTAAAAGGGTACACTCTCATAAGTCGCCTGACTCAATTACAAAGAAGCAAAAGCTCACTACAGGGCGTGGAACTGTATTGGACGGATGGCTTAACGGGCACTGCAAAATTCATAGTACAGCGGATAACATAGTCAGGAGGCACGTTGGGTACTCCGGCAGCGGATAACATAGCAACACACAGCCTTAGAGCATGTTGGGTACTCCAGTAGGTAGCCAGGAGCGGTGCGCATCTCCTCATCCAAAACACCTCAGAGCACCATCCCATGGATAACAATATAGTATTGATAGTCTTCGAGACCTTTGCCTCAAATAATAGGCGTAAGCGAGCACTCTGCAGCCTTGCCGAAGTCTGCCATGTGGCAGCAATAAATCCATGGAGCGACATGGCTATCACCTTCAATGCCAGTGACGAACCTAAATTCCTAATAGCCTGAGCACCAGACGCCTTGGTCCTCAGTCCAATTGTGGACGGCTTTCGGCTCACTAAAGTGCTCATGGACGGCAGCCGCGGATTAAACCTCATTTATGAGGAGACTCTTCAAAAAATGGAAATAGACAGAAACCGTATCGAGCAAAGCAGAACGACCTTCCGAGGAATCATCCCTAGTCAGGAGGCATGTTGCGCTAGGAAAATCACACTAGATGTGGTATTAAGCACTTTAGTAGCGGATACCACGCCTTCTAGGGCGGGAGGCATTCACAATCTTCCAAGCCATACCCCATTACAGATACATGAAGCTCAAAATGCGTGGGCCCAATGGGATCATCACTCTAGCTAGTGATCCGGACATAGCACTCCGCGTCGAGAACAAAACAGCTGCACTGGCCCTTGAGGCATTATCCGAAGCCCTTGTGGCGGAGGAATTAACCGCGCAGTGCTCCACAGTGGACAGAGACGATGTGATACTAGACAAAAGATCCAAGTCCACCTCTTTTAAACCAGCGGATGAAATAGTCAAATTCCAAGTCCATCCAACGGACCCTTCAAAAATAGCATCCATCGGGGCACAGTTAAACCCCGCTATAGACGCCGCAGTACGGGAGTTCCTGCGTGAGAATTGGGACATATTCTCCTGGCATCCTTCAGATATGCCAGGAATCCCACGCAGGCTGGCCGAGCATAGCCTTAACATTCTAAAAGGATTCAAGCCGGTCAAGCAGACTCTTTGGCGTTTCTCTGAACCTAAGTGACAAGCCATGGGAGAGGAGCTAGCCAAGTTACTGGAGGCCAGATTCATTAGAGAAATAAAGCATCAAGACTGCTTAGCAAACCTGGTGATGGTACCAAAGAAGGACAAATCCTGGCGCCTATGCGTCGACTTCACGGACCTCAATAAGGCTTGCCCAAAGGATCCCTTCCCCCTCCCTCGCATCGATCAAATTATCGACGCTACCACAGGACACGACTCATTGTGCTTCCTCGATGCATACTTCGGTTACCACCAAATTAAGATGGTGGAGTCCGATCAAGCTGCAATGGCATTTATCACTCCATATGGCCCCTTCTATTTTAACACAATGCCCTTGGGGCTCAAAAACGCCGGCGCAACGTATCAGCGCATGATTCAGACACGTCTAGAAAAGCAGATCGGCAAAACAGTGGAGGCATACATAGACGATGAGGTCATTAAAACTAGACATGTCGACTCCTTAATAGACGACTTGAGGCTCACGTTTGACAATCTCAGAACATACGACATTAAGCTCAATCCAGAAAAATGCGTTTTCGGTGTACCTACTAGAAAGCTCCTGGGCTTTATCGTCTCCAGTAGAGGAATTGAAGCAAACCCGGCTAAAATCTGAGCTCTGTCGTAGTTGGCTATCCCAACTGACCTCAAGCAAATCCAGAAGTTAACTAGATGCGTGGCGGCCTTAAGCCGCTTTATCTCCCGATTAGGACAAAAGGCACTCCCCCTTTATCGCCTTCTTCGGCGCACCGAACACTTTGAGTGGACGGACGCAGCCACGGCCGGATTGGAAGAAATAAAAGCCATCCTGGCCACCAATCCAATCTTGGACGCTCCAAATGTCGGTGAACCAATGCTGTTATATATGGTGGCAACTCACCAAGTTGTAAGCGCAGTGCTCGTCGTCGAACGAGAGACGGACGGACATAAATCCCCACTTCAAAAGCCGGTCTATTATGTGTCCACTGTCCTCACTCCATGCAAATCACGGTACCCACATTATCAAAAGATAGCATACGCGGTATATATGGCATCTCGGAAATTACGACACTACTTTCAAGAGTGTTCAATCACGGTGGCCTCAGATGTACCACTCAACGACATAATAAACAACCGCGATGCCACGAGCCGGATTGCCAAATGGGCTATCGAGCTCCTCCTGTTCGACATAACATATAAACCATGACGAACCATTAAGTCACAAGTACCGGCCGATTTCGTCGCCGAATGGACAGAAGCCGAACTCCCTAAAGAGTACGGCGCATACTCCAATTGGATCATGCACTTTGACGACTCTAAAATGCTGGCTGGTCTGGGGGCTGGCATCGTCCTGACATCCCCCACCGGAGATACAGTCCAATACATACTCCAAATACTATATACAGACCCCAACAACGCAGCCAAATATGAGGCCCTATTACATGGTCTCCGGATGGCAGTTTCAATGGGCATTCAACGCCTGGAGGTGCGTGGGGACTCGAACCTCGCAATATCTCAAATAAATGGAGACTTCGATGGCAAGGATCCAAAAATGGCGGCATATCGCAACGCCGTCCTCAAAATGTCAGCTCGGTTCAAGGGGCTTGAATTCCACCATATGGCTCGAGAAAACAATCAAGCGGCGGATATCCTCGACCGTATCGATGCTAAGCGCGATCCTGTCCCACCTAACATCTTCTTGGAAAAACTATTTAAGCCATCCGTGGTATGGGAAGGGGACACCGGTAGCAATAGTCCGGACATGGCCACATCATTAGATACCGAACACTCTGACACAATCGAAGGCTCTGCCATTGAAATAACACCTTCAGCCCACGTGATAATGGTCGTCATCGCCCCGTGGACAGAACCATTCCTAGCCTACCTAACTAGGCAGGAACTACCCGAGGACTAAAATGAGGCACGCTGCATAGTGCGGCGATCTAAAGCCTACAAGGTCCACGAGGGAGAGCTTTATAAGAAAAGCACTACTAGAATCCTTCAAAGGTGCATCTCCGAAGAGGAAGGGCGGAAGCTTTTGGCAGAAATCCATGCTGGACTCGGCGGCCATCACGCCGCAGCCCGGGCCCTTGTAAGCAAGGCCTTCCATACAGGTTTCTATTGGCCGACGGCCTGAGCAGATGCACAGCATCTGGTCCAACATTGCGTCGGTTGCCAGCTTTTTGCAAACCAAAGCCATATGCCGCCTACCGCTCTCCAAACAATCCCCATTACTTGGCCCTTTGTGGTCTGGGGGCTTGATATGGTTGGACCCCTTAAAGGGGGAACCCATAAGAAAAAATACTTACTGGTCATGGTGGATAAATTCACCAAATGGATAGAAGCCAAACCTGTCAAAACGGCTAAATCCGGACCGATGATAGACTTCATATCTGGGGTTGTACACCGTTATGGCATCCCCCACAGCGTCATCACTGACAACGGCACGAACTTTACAGCTGACGAGGTAAAACTTTGGTGCAGCAACATGGGCATCAACCTCGATTATGCTTCTGTCTATCACCTGCAAACTAACGGTCAAGTCGAGCGAGAAAATGGTCTTATCATGAGAGGCATCAAACCCAGATTAGTGTGATCCTTAAAGGAATCAAACACGCACTGGGTAGAGGAGCTCGACTCCGTACTATGGGGGCTGCGGACCATGCTGAATCGCACTACCGGATACACACCGTTTTTATGGTGTACGGCGCAGAGGCGGTTCTGCCTTGCGACATAATTCATGACTCACCTCGAGTGCACATGTACGAAGAAAAAGAGGCCGAGCTCGATCAGCGGGACAGTTTGGACGCCTGATACGTCTCCGTCGTATCTATAATTTTTGATTGTTCCATGCCAATATTATTCAACTTTCATATACTTTTCGCAATTTTTATACTATTTTTGGGACTAACATATTGATCCAGTGCCCAGTGCCAGTTCCTGTTTGTTGCATGTTTTTTGTTTCACAGAATATCCATATCAAACGGAGTCCAAATGGAATAAAAACTGACGGAGATTTCTTTTGGAATATACATGATTTTTGGGAAGAAGAATCCACGCGAGACGATGCTCGAGGGGCCCATGAGGTAGGGGCGCACCCTGGGGAGGTAGGCGCGCCCCTGACCCTCATGACCACCCCATAAGGCGGTTGATGCCCTTCTTTCGCCGCAAGGAAGCTAATATCTGGATAGAGATCGTGTCAAAATTTCAGCCCAATCGGAGTTACGGATCTCCGGGAATATAAGAAACGGTGAAAGGGAAGAATCTGAGAACGCAGAAACAGAGAGAGACAGAGAGACAGATCCAATCTCGGAGGGGCTCTCGCCCCTCCCGTTCCATGGAGGCAATGGACCAGAGGGGAAACCCTTCTCCCATCTAGGGAGGAGGTCAAGGAAGAATAATAAGGAGGGGGGCTCTCTCCCCCTCACTTCCGGTGGCACCGGAGTGCCGCCGGGGGCCATCATCATCACCGCGATCTACACCAACTCCTCTGCCATCTTCACCAACATCTCCATCACCTCCCCCCTCTATCTACAGCAGTCCACTCTCCCGCAACCCGCTGTACCCTCTACTTGAACATGGTGCTTTATGCTTCATATTATTATCCAATGATGTGTTGCCATCCTATGATGTCTGAGTAGATTTTCGTTGTCCTATTGGTGGTTGATGAATTTCTATGATTGATTTAATTTGCTTGTGGTTATGTTGCTATCCTTTGGTGCCCATCATATGATTGCGCGCATGGATCACACCCTAGGGTTAGTTGTATGTTGATAGGACTATGTATTGGAGGGCAAGAGTGACAGAAGCTTCAACCTAGCATAGAAATTGATGCATACAGGATTGAAGGGGCACCAATATATCTTAATGCTATGGTTGGGTTTTACCTTAATGAACATTAGTAGTTGTGGATGCTTGCTAATAGTTCCAATCATAAGTGCATAGAATTACAAGTCAGGGATGACATGCTAGCAGTGGCCTCTCCCACATAATACTTGCTATCGGTCTAGTAAAGTAGTCAATTGCTTAGGGGCAATTTCGCAACTCCTACCACCACTTTTCCACACTCGCTATATTTACTTTATTGTTTCTTTATCTAAACAGCCCCTAATTTTTATTTACGTACTCTTTATTATCTTGCAAACCTATCCAACAACACCTACAAAGTACTTCTAGTTTCATACTTGTTCCAGGTAAAGCGAACGTCAAGCGTGCGTAGAGTTGTATCGGTGGTCGATAGAACTTGAGGGAATATTTGTTCTACCTTTAGCTCCTCGTTGGGTTCGACACTCTTACTTATCGAAAACTGTTGCGATCCCCTATACTTGTGGGTTATCAAGACCCTTTTCTGGCGCCGTTGCCGGGGAGCAATAGCGTGGGGTGAATATTCTCGCGTGTGCTTGTTTGCTTTATCACTAAGTAATTTTTATTTGCTGTTCTTAGTTGTTTTCTATCTTTAGTTATGGGTAGGAAATGCAAAATACTAACAAAATTAGTTGTACCTACTAAACCAATGGTTGAAGAACCACTCAAAATCTATCACACTGCTGAAGCTTATTACTTGGATCATCTTCGATCCCTATGTGCTCATGCCGAAACCCCAACTAGCTTAGTTGAGGGCAAATCTTTAGATGAGCATGCTTGTTATGTGCGACACCGAATATCTGAAAAAGGGAAAACTTTACTGGATCAAATTCATCGTTTGCAATGCTATGCTTGGAATTTATGTGAAATATATGATTATACTTGTTGTTCTGAAGACCCTAAGAAACACCTTCCCTACCAATTTTTGTTTAGTGATAATGGAATCGTATCCTCTTATGCTAAGGGTGTTTATAGTTACTATGATGTTCAACAAATTGAAGAATTTGTTGCTTTTAAGGGTGCTTACGAAATTGCTTCTTTTATTGAAAAGTATGATGCTACTCTTTACAAATCTGAAAATTTTGCCATATTTAAATATTGCTATGATAATTATGCTTCTAATGCCTATGTTGAACCATATATTGAGTACTACTCCGCTATCCAAGAAGAGACTAATATTTTGTAGGAGTCTATGGAAGAAGAAATTGATGAAACTATGAGCTCATTAGATGAAAAAGATGAGGAGGAGAGCGAAGAACAAAAGGAGGAAGAGCGGATTAGCTACCCGTGCCCACCTTCTAATGAGAGTAACTCTTCAACTCATACATTGTTTAATTTCCCTTCGTGCTTACCGGAGGATGATTGCTATGATGATTGTTACGATCCCATTGATTCTCTTGAAATATCCCTTTTTGACGATGCTTGTGGCCAAGATGCCAATATGAATTATGCTTATGGAGATGAACTTGCTATAGTTCCTTATCTTAAACATGAAATTGTTTCTATTGCACCCACACATTATAATCCTATTATCTTTTTGAATTCTCCAAACTACACTATATCGGAGAAGTTTGCTCTTATTAAGGAATATATTGATGGGTTGCCTTTTACTGTTGCACATGATGATTTTGATGAATATAATATGCATGTGCTTGCTTCTCCTACTTGCAATTATTATGAGAGAGGAACTATATCTCCACCTCTCTATGTTTCCAATACAATAAAATTGCAAGAAACTGTTTATACTATGCATTGGCCTTTACTATGTGTGCATAAATTGTTCTTTTATGGCATGCCGATGCATAGGAAGAGAGTTAGACTTTGTCATTACATGATATATGTTACCTTGTGCTCACCACTAAATTACAAATCATTGTTAATTAAAATTGGCTTTGATATACCTTGGGATCCGGGTGGATCCATTACTTGAGCACTATATGCCTAGCTTAATGGCTTTAAAGAAAACGCTGCCAGGGAGACAACCTGGAAGTTTTAGAGAGTAATTTATTTCTGTTGAGTGCTTTTATATAGTTTAAAAACAAAAAAATAAAGAGGGAAACCCAAAACTTTTTCAAAAAGGAAAGCGAAAGTGAGAAAGACAAACACTGTTGAAGTGGGAGGTAGCCTTGAACTTTGTTCATGCTCATGGAAACTTTGTGAATCTTGATTACAGAAACTTTTCAATAAAAATAATTATCCCCTTGTACAATTCCATTGTATTATAAAAATAATGTGCCAAGGTTTGCCTTTAGGATGTTTACATTTGCTTGACGGTTTGTACGGTGCAGGACAGAAACTTTGGCTGTAGTGCGCGATTTTACATTTTTAGCTCGAACGTAAAATGGTTCTGATTCTTTTTGCACTGTCTTCCTATACAAATGTTTTATTTGTCCTAATGTTGGTAGAATTTTACAAGTTCCAGAAGTATGGTGAATGTGCAGATTATTACAGACTGTTCTGTTATAGACAGATTCTGTTTTTGATGCATAGTTTGCTTGTTTTGATGAAACTGTCAATTTATATCAGTGGATTAAGCCATGAAAAAGTTATATTACAGTAGACACAATGCAAAAAAAAATATGAATTGGTTTGCAATAGTACTTAGAGTAGTGATTTGCTTTATTATACTAACGGATCTTACCGAGTTTTCTGTTGAAGTTTTGTGTGGATGAAGTGTTCGATGATCGAGAAGGTCTCGATGTGAGAAGAAGGAAGAGAGGCAAGAGCTCAAGCTTGGGGATGCCCGAGGCACCCCAAGTAAATATTCAAGGAGACTCAAGCGTCTAAGCTTGGGGATGCCCCGGAAGGCATCCCCTCTTTCTTCAAGAAGTATCGGTATGTTTTTTTATTCGTTTTGTTCATGCGATATGTGCAATCTTGGAGCGTCTTTTGCATTTAGTTTTCATTTTTATTTTATGCACCATGCTGGTATGATATAGTACTTGGTTGATTTATATAATGCTCTATGCACTTCACTTATATCTTTTGAGTATGACTTTATAGAATGCTTCATGTGCTTCACTTATATCATTTGAAGTTTGGATTGCCTATTTCTCTTTACATAGACAACCGCCATTTGTAGAATGCTCTTTTGCTTCACTTATATTTGTTAGAGCATGGGCATACTTTTTGTAGAAAGAATTAAACTCTCTTGCCTCACTTATATCTATTTAGAGAGATGACAGGAACTGGTCATTCACATGGTTAGTCATAAAATCCTACATAAAACTTGTAGATCACTGAATATGATATGTTTGATTCCTTGCAATAGTTTTGCGATATAAAGATGGTGATATAAGAGTCATGCTAGTGGGTGGTTGTGAATTGTAGAAATACTTGTGTTGAGGTTTGTGATTCCCGTAGCATGCACGTATGGTGAACCGTTATGTAACGAAGTTGGAGCATGAGGTATTTATTGATTGTCTTCCTTATGAGTGGCGGTCGGGGACGAGCGATGGTCTTTTCCTACCAATCTATCACCCTAGGAGCATGCGCGTAGTACTTTGTTTCGATGACTAATAGATTTTTGCAATAAGTATGTGAGTTCTTTATGACTAATGTTGAGTCCATGGATTATACGCACTCTCACCCTTCCACCATTGCTAGCCTCTCTAGTACCGCGCAACTTTCGCCGGTCCATAAACCCACCATATACCTTCCTCAAAACAGCCACCATACCTACCTATCATGGTATTTCCATAGCCATTCCGAGATATATTGCCATGCAACTTCCACCATCATCATATACATGACTTGAGCATTCATTGTCATATTGCTTTGCATGATCGTAAGATAGCTAGCATGATGTTTTCATGGCTTGTCCGTTTTTTGATATCATTGCTACGCTAGATCATTGCACATCCCGGTACACCGCCGGGGGCATTCATATAGAGTCATACTTTGTTCTAGACATTGAGTTGTAATATTGAGTTATATGTAAATAAAAGTGTGATGATCATCATTATTAGAGCATTGCCCCAGTGAGGAAAGGATGATGGAGACTATGATTCCCCCATAAGTCGGGATGAGACTCCGGACTTTACAAAAAAAAGAGGCCAAAGAAGCCCAAATAAAAAAAGAGGCCAAAGAAGCCCACCAAAAAAATAAAAAAATAAAAAAACAAAAAAAAGAGAAAAAGAGAGAAGGGGCAGTGCTACTATTGTAACATCCCAAAATTCTAAAATTTGGAATGTTATATTAAATAAATAATTGTGATTGTTTGTTTGATTTTTGTGTGATTGATTGTGTGAAACAGAGTGGAAATTGAAACTTTTTGAAAGTTGAATGAGAGGGAATAAAAGGACTTTCCAAAACTTTCATCTTGCATTTTGATCTCGAAGAATTCAAATTCATTTCATTAGAAGATGCTAGGGTGAAGATAATATGACTTCTTCCATTTAAAGAAATGAAAAGGGGTTTGAAAATGATTTGAATTCCATTTGAAATATTTCAAACTTAGAAACTTTAAGCCACTCAATGAGTTCATGAGGGAAGATAAAATGACTTCTTCAAAATTGAACAAAGAGAGTTGGGAGTTTCAAATAAATAATTTGGAAGTCACTTTGAAGTTACTTGGAACTCATTTTCCTTTGGAAGTTGTTTGAAATTTCAAATTCGAAATCCTCTTGGAAGTTATCTAGTTTTAAATTCAAATTATTTTTCTCCTAAAAGTAAATAAATGGAAATAAGGGTAAAATGATTCTCTTCAATAGAAAATTAGGAGAAAATAAATTTGAAATCGTTTTGCTATTTTAAAAATGATTTTTGTTGATTTTAAATGCAACAGTAGCACTGTTTGACTTTTATGATTTTCTTTATAATTTATTTGAACTTGGAAAATAGTTCATCTTATTATTGGTATTTTTCTAAGCATTTTGGTATATAATATGCCTATGTTAATTTTTTATTTTTATTTTATTCTGCTACAGTTTGCTTTGTGTTTAAAAAAACAACAACACACACACACACACACACACACACACACACACACCACCTGGACCGTGGCCAGCTCGGCCCAGGAGCACCCCGCGCCCCAGCCGGCTGCTAGCCGCTGGCTAATTTGGCCCAGGGCCAGCGCCCGAGCACCTTCGCTCCCCGCCTCTCCCTCTCGCTCACACACAGCGCCCGCTGCAGGAGGGCCCCACCCGAGTCACCCCCAACCTCCCGCTCCTCCCGCTAGATGAGCACGCGCACGCACCCGCCGGCCGAAGCTCTAGGGATAGAGCTTATCCCGCAGCCCCAAGCACCCCTCTCTATGCATATATAAGCCTCGGAGCCCCCTTTGTCCATTCTGCCACTTCGCATCGTCCCTCGTTCCTCATAGCCACCGCCTTCTTCAGTTGGATCTCGCCGGAGCCAAAACCCTCCGTCGATGATTACGTCACCAGTGGTGCACCCGAGCCGCTCTTTTCTTCGTCACCTAATCCTCAAGCCCGTGCGCATCGTTTTGACATATTGGTTTCCCCTAGGTCGAGCCGAAGCAGCCAAACCGACGACCCCGAGCCGCCGGAGTTCACAAAGCTCACCGGAGCTCCATCGCCTCCCTCCGCCTCATCCGGTGCACGCCGACGCCCGCCGTCACCGCCATCTGGTCACCCACACCATGCCGGACCCCGCCGCCTCCTTCCCCGCCGCTAAGGACTGCCGGAGCCGCCGCCCCGTCCGTCGCCCGCCGCCCGACGCCCGCGGTGCCGTCCCCTGTCGTCGTCGTCGACGGTAAGAAGCCGTTCGCCCTGTCCATTTTTTGTGTGTTAAATCGGTTAACAACGGTTTTTTAAATAAACCATGCGGTTTAGTTAAACCGACCTCGGTTTTGTTGTATTAAGCCGCCGCCGCTGTTTTGCCTATTTAGTGGCCGTTCGCCATTTAGCCTAAGCCACGAACACTGCTCAGCCACCCAGAAGCCGCCACGTGGCCAGGGACCTGGTCGTGAATAAAACTTTCACAGTCAGGTCCTTGTAAATTTTAGTTTAGCCCCTAAATTTCAAATGGTTGTATCTTTTTAACCGTAACTCCCAATTCGACGAAACCAGCGGCAAAATGTTCGCCTCGAATAGCTTTATCTAGAAAACCAACTTTGAAAACTTTTGGCCAAATTCAAATTTGAACTTTATTCAGATTTTAATCCAAATTTCAATTGGCCATATCTCCTAAACCGTAGCTCCGATTGACGTGATTCTTTTTGCACCGTGTCACCGTCACCAAGCCCTATCACTTGGACCTGTCTCATGATATTTTCACACATTAAGATCTGTCTATAGTAGTTTTACTCGTATTCCTAGTATGCATTGTGGTCCACGTCACAATTTTTGGCACCCATGCCCTATGTTGTTTTGCATTTAGTATTTTCTTTTGATAGTTAAGTGTGTTGTGTGTTCATTTGGATTTTTCGAGTCTTTTCATGTTGCATGTTATTTGGTTCTCTGAAATGATTGCTTATGTGAATGCAATGTTTGACCTTATAGATTTTCATCGGAGAGTGACAAATAGCTCTATTAAGTAAAATTCTGAGAGCGATATAATCTTCATCAACTATTACCAGGCAAGTTCACATTTGACCATTCTTCCATTTACCTATGTTTTTATTATGCACTTAGTCCTTTGAGGTAGGATTGCATGGTAGGATTTATTGTTGCCAGATGGCTATGTCGTTACCTAGTAGTTCATTTGAGGTAGGTCTGACCTATACATCCTTGTCACCAACGTGTAAGTTTATTTTTGCCTCGCCAAGTGTAGAGGTGGAATTGGGAAGTGTTTATGGTGAGACATGAGTGACAAAGTAGTAATCAGGACCAAGACTTGTAAATGAACTACCTGGGCGGTATTTGGTTTGAATGGTGGCGAAGTACAGTGGGAGCATGCATGGTTAATCCATGGTGGTGCACCACTAGTGGTCGGCCGCCCAGGCTAAAAGAGATCAATCGTATTCTCATGTCTAGAAGCTTATGTGTGTAGCCACAAGCCAATATGGGCTCTGGCTTAGTTGAGTAGTTAGTGTGACCCCTTCCGGGATGGGCTAGCAGATGTAGAATGATGTAGGTGTACCGGCCTATCCGTGGGTTAAGGTGGGAACATTTTCGAAAGACTATGTCTCGGTCATCCTGTTCTCAAACGCCAGGCAATGCGAGAACTTCAAGGGAGGCGATCGAGTCTTGTGGGGAAAAGTGCGCAAACCTCTGCAGAGTGTTAAAAACCTAATCGATTAGCCGTGCCCCCGGTTACGGACAACTTGAGCATCTAGTAGTGGAAATGCTGGGAGATCTCATCACTCTTAATTAAACAGTTGGGATATGTTTCTCGTATATGGAGGTGACAAAGAGCTCACCGTAAGAGGTTACGTTGATGCAAGCTTTGACACTGATCCGGACGATTCTAAATCGCAAACCAGATACGTGTTTACTTTAAACGGTGGAGCTGTCAGTTGGTGCAGTTCTAAACAAAGTGTCATAGCGGGATCTACATGTGAAGCGGAGTACATAGCTGCTTCGGAAGCAGTGAACGAAGGAGTCTGGATGAAGGAGTTCATATCCGATCTAGGTGTCATACCTAGTGCATCGGGTCCAATGAAAATCTTTTGTGACAATACTGGTGCAATTGCTTTGGCAAAGGAATCCAGATTTCACAAAAGGACCAAACACATCAAGAGACGCTTCAACTCCATCCGGGATTTAGTCCAGGTGGGAGACATAGAGATTTGCAAGATACATACAGATCTGAATGTTGCAGGCCCATTGACTAAGCCTCTTCCTCGAGCAAAACATGATCAACACCAAAGCTCCATGGGTGTTAGAATCATTACTGTGTAATCTTGATTATTGACTCTAGTGCAAGTGGGAGACTGAAGGAAATATGCCCTAGAGGCAATAATAAAGTTATTATTTATTTCCTTAAAATCATGATAAGTGTTTATTATTCATGCTAGAATTGTATTAACCGGAAACATAATACATGTGTGAATACATAGACAAAACAGAGTGTCACTAGTATGCCTCTACTAGACTAGCTCGTTAATCAAAGATGGTTATGTTTCCTAACCATGAACAAAGAGTTGTTATTTGATTAACGAGGTCACATCATTAGTTGAATGATCTGATTGACATGACCCATTCCATTAGCTTAGCACCCGATCGTTTAGTATGTTGCTATTGCTTTCTTCATGACTTATACATGTTCCTATAACTATGAGATTATGCAACTCCCGTTTACCGGAGGAACACTTTGGGTACTACCAAACGTCACAACGTAACTGGGTGATTATAAAGGAGTACTACAGGTGTCTCCAATGGTAGATGTTGGGTTGGCGTATTTCAAGATTAGGGTTTGTCACTCCGAGTGTCGGAGAGGTATCTCTGGGCCCTCTCGGTAATACACATCACATAAGCCTTGCAAGCATTATAACTAAGATGTTAGTTGTGAGATGATGTATTACGGAACAAGTAAAGAGACTTGCCAGTAACGAGATTGAACTAGGTATTGGATACCGACGATCGAATCTCGGGCAAGTAACATACCGATGACAAAGGGAACAACGTATGTTGTTATGCGGTCTGACCGATAAAGATCTTCGTAGAATATGTAGGAGCCAATATGGGCATCCAGGTCCCGCTATTGGTTATTGACTGGAGACGTGTCTCGGTCATGTCTACATTGTTCTCGAACCATAGGGTCCGCACGCTTAACGTTACGATGACAGTTATTATGAGTTTATGCATTTTGATGTACCGAAGGTTGTTCGGAGTCCCGGATGTGATCACGGACATGACGAGGAGTCTCGAAATGGTCGAGACGTAAAGATTGATATATTGGAAGCCTATGTTTGGACATCGGAAGTGTTCCGGGTGAAATCGGGATTTTACCGGATTACCGGGAGGGTTACCGGAACCCCCCGGGAGGCAAATGGGCCAACATGGGCCTTAGTGGAAAGGTGAAAGGGCTGCCCCATGGGCTGCACGCCTCCCCCCTTTCCCTAGTCCTATTAGGACTAGGGAAGGTGGCCGGCCACCCCCTCTCTCCTTCCCACTTGAGGAAACCTAGTTGGACTAGGATTGGAGGGGGGAGTCCTACTCCCGGTAGGAGTAGGACTCCTCCTGCGCCTCCCAACTTGGCCGGCCAGCCCCTCCCCTTGAAACCTTTATATACAGGGGCAGGGGGCACCTCTAGACACACAAGTTGATCCTTGAGATCGTTCCTTAGCCGTGTGCGGTGCCCCCTGCCACCAAATTCCACCTCGATCATACCGTTGTAGTGCTTAGGCGAAGCCCTGCGTCGGTAGTACATCAAGATCGTCACCACGCCGTCGTGTTGACGGAACTCCTCCCCGAAGCTTTGCTGGATCGGAGCCCGGGGATCGTCATCGAGCTGAACGTGTGCTAAGAACTCGGAGGTGCCGGAGTAACGGTGCTTGGATCGGTCGGATCGGGAAGAAGACGTACGACTACTTCCTCCACGTTGTGTGATCGCTTCCGCAGTTGGTCTGCGTTGGTACGTAGACAACACTCTCCCCTCTCGTTGCTATGCATCACCATGATCTTGCGTGTGCGTAGGAAATTTTTTGAAATTACTATGTTCCCCAACATCCACACCCTTATGTTTGTTTCCGCTGAGACTTATGAGGTATATATCAGTTTTACGTTATCTATACATGTGATTGCACTTTGATATATACATTGATGTACTGTGTGCCAGCATACCGATCCAGGAATGGCACGGATACACAGAGGCTTGACCGTTTGAGGTTGGGTAACTACAGAGATGGTATCAGAGCACATGTTGACTGTAGGACATAACCCTAGAAACTGGAAAGCCCTTAGGGAAGGATTTCTCTAAAACTTTATTTTCAAAAAGATCCTTTACCTCTCTTCTTTTCTGAGCTTTATCGAATATTCCCTTTTAGCTAGATAATACCCCGTTCCCTTTGGACCACACAGAGGATCAATTGATGAGACCCCTCCGAGAAGGGCAAGATATCGGACTTCACCATACACTAGAAGAATTGAAGCTACAACAGTGGAAGCCTTTGAAGAGTTGAAGAATTTGAAGACACCGACTAATTCCAATATTTGTATGACCTTTAGAAGACCAAATCCCTGTTGTATACTTACATTAGATGCGATGTTTGTGAGCTGTCATTGTTTGATGTTTTTCCTGACAGCCACAAATGAAACTTATTTTCAAAACTATATTGTGTGTATTGTGTGTATCTCTCTATCTCTCGTATCTCATCGCAAAACCCTTGGACCCAATAGATGATGAATGAAGATGGACTTGCATTCTCTGAACTGATCACTCAGTTGGAGGCAGAGCTATGGATTCAAAGCATGGAGAATCACTTCAGGAGCAATTTGGTTGCAAGGAAGTATGAGGTTCAATACGCTCTTCAGTACTTTACAAAAAGTGCTGCAACCTGGTGGAAAATGAATCAGGCCATACAAGGATGTAACGGAGCAAAAACTTGGGAGGAATTCAAGATGACTCTAGTGAGGTCTCGTGTTATTCAGAAGCCCTATGGCAATAAAATGAAGAAACCTTGTGCATGCAAGATTTGTGGTGAGATAGGACATACCCATGAAGAACACAAGGATGGATGCCCTCATTGTGAAGGAAATCACCAAGCTGAAGAATGTCCAACCATGAAGGTTACTTGTTTCTTGTGTGAAGGAACTACACACTACCCTGCCCAATGTCATATTTATCCCAAGGTACAAGAAATTACCAAGCAGCAAAAGGAAGCAGTGAAAGAAGCCCTCGGGGAAAGTTTAAAAGAACCTGTGATGAAGGAAGATGTTAACGACCCTGATGGAGAAAGCCTAAATAGATTCTACTCCAATGCTTGCTATTCATGTGGAGAAGAAGGACATTTTTCACAGTATTGCACGAAGGAAAGCAAAGAGTATCTGGGAAACTTCCTGACGGAAGAAGTGGAGTTTGATTGACAAGAGATAGAGGAATTGATCGAAACGAAGAAGTCGAGGAAGAGAAAGAGCATGTATCCCCAGAATAACCCAATTTCTGCAGAAAAGGACCTGAGTCAAATCACTTGTTATAGGTGCAAGGATTTAGGTCATTACGCTAGAAAATGCCCACCAAGGAGCCAAGATAACCACCAGGAAGCCCCTGGATTTGTCTGAAGTCATTCGTTTATGCTGCAAAGGAGTAGGACATTTTGCCGGAGAATGTTCAGACCCGAGGAGAGCTTGAGCAGAGTAGTTGAGATCTTGATATTGGAATAAAGCATGTAATAAATGTGGAAAACACTTTTATTTTTGGGGATGTTGAGTTGAGTTATGAAATGGAAATTGTAATGGTTCGTGAAGCAATAAAAGTTGATGTGGTTGGAATCTCATATGAGGTGTCATGAGTTGTTTGTTGATTGTGAGTACCTCTCGCTATCTCACCCAAACTAAAACCTTGAACCCATGGACAAGCTGACCCCAAACCTTTCCCAGAAAAATAACCACATTTCACCACAGGAAATACATACAGTATCCTGAGTACCCCTTCTATCTTATGCCTGCAGATGACAACCTTTTACGAGTCTTTTCTGAAGGCCCTAGAAACGATCATGACCCTGACCAGTGATCAGGATTTCCCAAAAATCCTGAAGGACATGATGAAGCATATTCATCTTGAAGGAGATGCAATCTACAAGGGTTATCCTTTCATGGAGAATGGAGTTGAACTTTGGTACGTGGAGGTACACCTCCACCGCGTGAAGGGAGTTTGCCCAAAGACTACGGGACAATACTTTTTCATTTCTCGAGTACCACGAGCAACATTCTTTGATTCTGTTCGTGAAGCTGCTATAGAAGCCATATGTCAGATTGGAGAAATGCTAGAAGCAAGACTCCATCACACTCAGGAATACTTGAGGGAGGAGCATGCAGAAATGATGGAGATGAAGCTCATGGCCACCATGATGAAGCAAAAGGTCGATGATTTCAAGGATCACATCGCACAATTCCGGTGGGACTAAAACATCTTCAAGTAGGACAAATGAATAAAGATGGAAGTAATGCTTGACCATACCAAACTATGTGGGTGGCAGCTTTTGTAATAGAGTACTTTTGAAAATTGAGTTTTGAGTAGTGGTTAAGGATGTAATAAAGGATTTGATATGAAGAGAATATGAATTATGGATGAACCAGTGCATTTTTTTGGCGATACTTGTCTATGTGAACACTTGACCGATGGGAAGGAAAATGTTGTTCCATATATAGTTGGAGTTTGGACAAATGAGTTGGAGTTTTGTTATGATGGTTACCCAAGAGTATGAAGGAATGAAGTGATATTGGATTTAAAGGAGATGTAATGTTGGAATATGGAACAATAGTAACTCCAAGGATGAGTTAAAGATATACAAGTGTTGAAGTGGGCCATAACCCGCAGGACCCAGGATTTGATAGGGACACAAGCACAATCTTGTTGAAGAAAGGAATTCTGAAGGAAGCTGTGAGTTCATCAGCAGACGTTCCATAGGAGGTTACATAAACACAAGAGTTGTGAAGAAACGATAGAGATTTTGTTTGGCTTGCAGAACAAATGGATTTACCCGAACCCAGTTCGTGGAGAAGAGAAGTTCTGCAATGCTTGTGAGGATGCCCAAGTGTTAGGATACGTGATTCACTATCTGTGTATGTGGTAATGATTCAAGTACGGGATGGATTGGCCCCCATACCGGAGACTTCTATCATGGGCTATCATATGTTGATAGAAAATCAGAGAGCCTTAAAACCCTAGAAGAGTGTCGACACGACAAACCAAAGGCCATAGAATGGCAGGACCATGGAAACCCTGTATAGGCCCTATTGCCAATCGTAGGTTATGCGGTGAGGTTCAACCCAGACCCATTTCCTGCAGGAGAAACCAAAAAATTGTCGACCACCATGAGGTTTTCAATAGTTGTTTAGCATTGGCGCCAGACCTGTCAAGTCTTAGAAGGATCCTATTTTGATGCAAGGACTCCTGATTTTGAGGAAAAGGCCATGCCCTTACCGGAAGAGCAAAAGTGAAGGAGTTATCTCGGAGAATATGAGAAGACCGGCACCGTCAACGCAAAGGACGGAGTACATGAGTTTGTCGGAACCGTAACCATGATTCTAAGGGTGGTAGCACCCCATACCATGTGTTGATGAATGGATTTTCAAGGAGACCCCCCCCCCCAAACCTAACCTTCTTTCTAGCCTCTCTGAATCTCGAGGACAAGATTCATTTTAAGGGTGGTAGTTTGTAACATCCCAAAATTCTAAATTTTGGAATGTTATATTAAATAAATAATTGTGATTGTTTGTTCGATTTTTGTGTGATTGATTGTGTGAAACTGAGTGGAAATTGAAACTTTTTGAAAGTTGAATGAGAGGCAATAAAAGGACTTTCCCAAAACTTTCATCTTGCATTTTGATCTCAAAGAATTCAAATTCATTTCATCACAAGATCCTAGAGTGAAGATAATATGACTTCTTCCATTTAAAGAAATGAAAAGGGGTTTGAAAATGATTAGAATTCCATTTGAAATATTTCAAACTTAGAAACTTTAAGCAACTCAATGAGTTCATGAGGGAAGATAAAATGACTTCTTCAAAATTGAAGAAAGAGAGTTGGGAGTTTCAAATAAATAATTTGGAAGTCACTTTGAAGTTACTTGGAACTCATTTTCCTTTGGAAGTTGTTTGAAATTTCAAATTCAAAATCCTCTTGGAAGTTATCTAGTTTTAAATTCAAATGATTTCTCTCCTAAAAGTAAATAAATGGAAATAAGGGTAAACTGATTCTCTTCAATAGAAAATTAGGAGAAAATAAATTTGAAATCGTTTTGCTATTTTAAAAATGATTTTTGTTGATTTTAAATGCAACAGTAGCACTGTTTGACTTATGATTTCCTTTATAATTTATTTGAACTTGGAAAATAGTTCATATTATTCTTGGTATTTTTCTGAGCATTTTAGTATATAATATGCCTATGTTAAATTTTTATTTTTATTTTATTCTGCTATAGTTTCCTTTGTGTTTAAAAAAACAACAACAACACACACACACACCACCTGGACCGTGGCCAGCTCGGCCCAGGAGCACCCCGCGGCCCAGCCAGCTGCTAGCCGCTGGCCAATTCGGCCCAGGGCCAGCGCCCGAGCACCTTCGCTCCCCGCCTCTCCCTCTCGCTCACACGCAGCGCCCGCTGCAGGAGGGCCCCACCCGAGTCACCCCCAACCTCCTGCTCCTCCCGCTGGATGAGCACGCGCACGCACCCGCCGGCCGAAGCTCTAGGGATAGAGCTTATCCCGCAGCCCCAAGCACCCCTCTTTGTGCCTATATAAGCCTCGGAGCACCCTCTCTCCATTCTGCCACTTCGCATCGTCCCTCGCTCCTCACAGCCACTGCCTTTGTCAGTTGGATCTCGCCGGAGTTGAAACCCTCCGCCGACGATTACGTCACCGGTGGTGCACCCCAGCCGCTCTTTTCTTAGTCACCTAATCCTCAAGCATGTGCGCATCGTTTTGACATATTGGTTTCCCCTAGGTCGCGCCGAAGCAGCCAAACCAACGACCCCGAGCCGCCGGAGTTCACGCAGCTCACCGGAGCTCCATCGCCTCCCTCCGCCCCGTCCGGTGCACGCCGACGCCCGCCGTCACCGCCATCCATTCGCCCACACCATGCCGGACCCCGCCGCCTCCTTCCCCGCCGCTAAGGACCGCCGGAGCTGCCGCCCTGTCCGCCGCCCGCTGCCCGACGCCCGCGGCACCGTCCCCTGTCGTCGTCGTCGACGGTAAGAAGCCATTCGCCCGGTCCGTTTTTTGTGTTAAATCGGTTAACAACGGTTTTTAAATAAACCATGCGGTTTAGTTAAACCGACCTCGGTTTTGTTGTATTAAGCCGCTGCCGATGTTTTGCCTATTTAGTGGCCGTTCGCCGTTTAGCCTAAGCCGCGAAGACTGCTCAGCCACCCAGAATCCGCCATGTGGCCAGGGACCTGGTCACGAATAAAACTTTCATAGTCAGGTCCCTGTAAATTTCAGTTTAGCCCCTAAACTTCAAATGGTTGTATCTTTTTAACCGTAACTCCAAATTCGACGAAACCAGCGGCAAAAGGTTTGTCTCAAATATCTTTATCTAGAAAACCAACTTTGAAAACTTTTGGCCAAATTCAAATTTGAACTTTATTCAGATTTTAATTCAAACTTCAATTGGCCATGTCTCCTAAACCGTAGCTCCGATTGACGTGATTCTTTTTGCACCGTGTCACCATTACCAAACCCTATCACATGGACCTATCTCACGATATTTTTCACACATTAGGATCTGTCTATAGTAGTTTTACTCGTATGCCTAGTATGCACTGTGGTCCACGTCACAATTTTTGGCACCCATGCCCTATGTTGCTTTGCACTTAGTATTTTCTTTTGATAGTTATGTGTGTTGTGTGTTCATTTGGATTTTCTGAGTCTGTTCATGTTGCATGTTTTGGTTCTCTGAAATGATTGCTTATGTGAATGCAATGTTTGACCTTATAGATTTTCATCGGAGAGTGACGAATAGCTCTATTAAGTAAAATTCTGAGAGCGATATAATCTTCATCAACTATTACCAGGCAAGTTCACATTTGGCCATTCTTCCATTTACCTATGTTTTTATTATGCACTTAGTCCTTTGAGGTAGGATTGCATGGTAGGATTTATTGTTGCCAGATGGCTATGCCGTTACTTAGTAGTTCATTTGAGGTAGGTCTGACCTATACATCCTTGTCACCAATGTGTAAGTTTATTTTTGCCTCGCCAAGTGTAGATGTGGAATTGGGAAGTGTTCATGGTGAGACATGAGTGACAAAGTAGTAATCAGGACCAAGACATGTAAATTAACTACCTGGGCGGTATTTGGTTTGAATGGTGGCGAAGTACAGTGGGAGCATGCATGGTTAATCCATGGTGGTGCACCACTAGTGATCGGCCGCCCAGGCTCAAAGAGATCAATCGTATTCTCATGTCTAGAAGCTTATGTGTGCAGCCACAAGCCAATATGGGCTCTGGCTTAGTTGAGTCGTTAGTGTGACCCCTTCCGGGATGGGCTAGCAGATGTAGAGTGATGTAGGTGTACCGGCCTATCCGTGGGTTAAGGGGGGGACATTTTCGAAAGACTATGTCTCGGTCATCCTGTTCTCAAATGCCAGGCAGTGCGAGAACTTCAAGGGAGGCGATCGAGTCTTGTGGGGAAAAGTGCGCAAACCTCTGCAGAGTGTTAAAAACCTAATCGATTAGCCGTGTCCCCGATTACGGACAACTTGAGCATCTAGTAGTGGAAATGCTGGGAGATCTCATCACTCTTAATTAAACAGTTGGGTTTTAAATGAAACTTTGGGAATGGATTAAGTTGGGTTGACCAACTCGTCCTATGCTATACAGTAGTGGTAGAATAATATCTTTTATTCTAGGGAAAAACTAGCTTTATGCAAAAAACTAAACTTAGAGCTTTCCACCAGCCAAATTGTATGTACAAATAGGTTCATTATTCTTATGATGTGACTTGCCAGTACATTCAATGTACTGACCTACAGGGCTGCAACATCTTATGTTGCAGGGACTTTTCTACGACGAGTAAGAGTTACGTTGTAGGGTTACGGTCTACACTCAACTTGCCGTTGGCGTTGATGGACTCCACACCCTTATGTTTGTTTCCGCTGAGACTTATGAGGTATATATCAGTTTTCTCTACTCCTATAAAAATATGAGTTGGTGATGATGGTGTGCCTGCCTTGCTTCAATTTCAACCATCGGATCTGCATCCAATGCACTGTAATCAATCTATGGTACATTTTGCAAAAACACGCCCGCTGCATCACACATTTGCAGATAAGCCCCCTCAGTCCGTATTTCCTGTTCGAGTCTCTGCCCCACCCCCGCCAAGTAAAAAAACAACTATCGACCTTATCCATCTCCTCTCCAGAATGGGAGGCACCGTACGAACCGCCGCCGGCAGCGCTGGAATCGATCTGGCGATGTGGCAGCTGCCGGCGCCGTTCAACCCCTGCCCCCCTCCCCACCCCCTCCCCCCGCCTTATGCCTTCTACCAGCCCCACCTCTCACCGCCACAACGACCCCATCCTCCTCGCAGTCTCCTCCGTGGCTCTGCCCCCTTCCCCGTCCGATGCCAACCTCGGCAAGCAGGCCGCCACCGCCGTCCGCCTAACGACGCCTGTACTGCCTCCTCCTCTGCTGTTGCAGGCTTAGCGTAGATCATCACTGCCACCTCTCTTCCCCTTGCCGTCCCCTCCACCGTCTCACCCGTGTCCTCCACCGCTGGCCGCCGCTGGTCCGCCGCCGACGGATCTTTTGCCTCTTCCTCTGCGGTAGTGTTCCCACCGACCTCCGCCCACCATCGCCACCACCTCCCCCTCCTCGATGTCTCATCCGCCCCCTTCACCCTCTCCTCCAGCGCTGACTGCCCCAAGTACGCCGCCGGCTATGAGCTGCTCATTCACAGCGGCGGTGGCGCCGCCACATACTACTCCTTGCCCTTCCCCACCGGCGCGCTATTCTTGGCTACTGTCACCCTGTCCACCCATGCCGCCTCCCAAATTCAAATTTTCTGCCAAACCCGCGCGCCCAGGTGGAACTGTCTAGAAACCATCCTTGCAGGCCCATATATATATATATATATATATATATATATATATATATAAATTCTAGCACTCTGAGTTCAAATCCGCGCGCCAATGTGGAGCTGTCTAGAAACTACTATTGAAGACCAATATAAAGCAAATGGGACTCTCGCTACTTCACCAAAAGAAGCCAAACGCTGGTCACGACATTCTTCAGATTGAACGGATTGTGAGGACTTCATCTTCTGTTCTATTTCGTGAAGGACCAAGGTATGGGTGGATCTTCTTACTTGTGCAATTGTAGATGTGCAATGACATAAATGACTGATCTGATTACGAGACCAAGCACCAGTACTAGAGGAATGGTTTACTATGCTTAGATTGCTATGCTAGCCCACTTCTATTCTAATATGATTTTAACACAATAAATGCTAGCACTGATAATTAGCGAATATAATAGCAGTTTGATTTTTTATTCATCTATTGGCATAGATTGCTGGACCACGGATAGCCACATCCTTTTCAATTGATGTTATAAGATTTCTTAAGTTAACCAAATAGTAAATATGCATTGGTACTAAATATGCACATAAATACTCAGTGGCAGCTCCAACTACAATTGGAATTTTTTTCTCACCAAATCACTGATTGTTAAAATGACGATCCACATGGCAGGTCCAAAAGATACTCATCAAGCTCAGAAATTAGAAGTCTCCAGGAGAAACCCTTGGATTTAGGTGTGAAACTGAATAATCACAAGGTCATGACATGCTGGGTGAGTTAGGCTGAATATTCAGTATGTGCGAGTGCATCATGCTTCATACTCCCACTGTTGACTGGAAGTTGTGAAGCCTATTATTAGACATGCTTGGAAACTATTGTGATAGGTTCTATGGAAATGCTATGAAAAATTCATACTTGATCACTTCTGTATACTACTATGTTCTGATTTGTAGTTTTTGGCTACCATACATGTGCATATCATTTGTTTTATTCATATTGTTACTTGATGATGATGAAATTTATCATATGTGCAATTTCAGATCTAAATATAAATTTCTCTAAATTTATCATACATGTCGTTGGCTTAAAACAAAATATCATGTTGTCTTTTGGCAAAGAATAGTATTCTCGTTAGATTACATATAACATTCCTATTGGCTTTTGTGTTTTGAGATTTTAACTCATTTGGCTAACCTCATACTCTTCTGTTTTGGGGAGAAATAATCAGGTCTTGCGCCCAAATGTTACAATCCTCGTGCCAACAAAGCAATAAAGGAAAACAAAAAGGTTGCTATCTTGTCCCTTATCGCTTGGCGGAACAATCTTTTTGCATATATTTGTATAATCTGACTATTGGTTCAACTTTAAATAACACAGTGGTCGATGACAATAATAAGTCCCACAGAACTGGGCCCAATGGCATGCCACCGACTCAGACATGTCTATTTATACGCGAGCCGACATGTGTGATGCATTTGAGTTACTCGTCTTCTTCGGATGATGAAGTGACAAACCAATCAGCTGTGATTTTTCCTACTAATAATGGTATGCTGACATCAATTGAGTACTTGGAGCGAGGAGAAAGTTCCAAAGGTAAGTCTATAAGGCGAAAGTGTGTGCTTATGTAATTTTGTTTACCCACTTAATTAATTCATCGTAAAATACTGTAGGGCAAAAGCATGCACGCGAAGCACTAAGATATGCTAGCCGTACCCCTGAACAAATCCAAGCAAGGCGAGAATGTGTGAGAGCACGTCGGCAAAATTTAACACCAAATGAGAAGGAAAGGATTAATGCATAGAAAAGAGAGAAAAGACGACGCATGACACTTGATGAGAGGAATGCAAGCCAGCGAGCACGTAGGCAAAGTTTGACGCTAGATGAGAGGCAAGAAAGAAATGCACGCCAGCGAGCACGTAGGAAAAGCCTACCACCCGAAGAGCGGCAACCACTCCTAGCTCAGCGTAAAGCAAGCTACGCAGCCAAACGAGATACCCTCTATAAGGATTCTGTCGCAATGCAGTGCCCTAAAGGTTCGTTGGTGGGACATCTATCATCAAGCTCTTATGTCTTTAGCTGCCCAAGTACGCTGGAGCAAACTTCTGCTACGGTTCAAGGTAATTCTCACATACACATTTGTTTATCTCACCAATTTTTTCAAAGGTTGAGCCGGTATTTTACACTATCATTGAAATAACAGGTAATCTTGAAAGCATACCTGAAGCGATGGAACAGGGTCACATAGTTTTCACTAACACAGGTATGCTTATGGTGTGGATGCCTTCTTTTCATTACTGATTATATTATAATTTTTTCAAAGGTTGAGCCGGTATTTTACACTATCATTAAAATAACAGGTAATCTTGAAAGCATACCTGAAGCGGTGGAAGAGGATCACATAGTTTTCACTAACACAGGTATGCTTATGGTGCAGATGCCTTCTTTTCATTACTGATTATATTATAACACACATTCAGAACCATCCTTATAACTTAGAATGGACAATTCATTATTGGCTCCCAATGGCTTCATATGTCTAGGTTCCCCAACAGAAAGCTTTGTTGCGGACGATAATCATTCTGAAGAAGAAGATGATGAGTACTTCATATTTGCTGGCAGAGGTATTGCCATTGTCATGGATGCCTTACTTCCCTACATGTATTGCACAAAAACTGAAAGACCTATATAACACTATTCATCTCATGTATATGTAGGCGATGATGAAGACTGTGATGACATGATGGATGCATTTACAGCAGTTCCTGATCCATATGATCGTGTCTACGAGAATATACCTGTAAGTACTCACACGCTGGCACCTAAACCTGATTGCAAGCATTGTGGTGCAAAGAGGTTCCAGTATGAGACAAATGGATTTTGTTGCCGGTCTGGAAAAGTTAAGTTGGCACACTTAGAACCACCCTTGGAACTTAAAATGCTATACACAAGTTCAGATCCCAATGCCGTGCATTTTAGGGATAACATTCGATACTTCAATGGACACTTTTCATTCACTACCCTTGGAGTCAGTCTGGACAACAGATACACAAACATGAAGTCAGGAGTCTATACGTTTCGAGCTCACGGTCAGATTTACCACAACATCTTCTCATTTGGTCCAACTCAAGATGGGCCAAAGCATTTGGAACTCTACTTCTATGATGATGATCCCGGTTTACAACATAGATTTCGGCGCTCCCCGAACCTAGACCGAGATGTCATTCAAAGGCTTGTTGACATCCTGAAGGATAATCCTTATTCTGAAACGTTCAGGAGTCTAGGTGTAGTCGATGACCTTGAGGAATACCGTATTGCACTGAACACCGACATGAGGTTGGACCAACGGAGGTATAATGTGCCTATATCATCGGAGGTTGCAGCTATTTGGGTTGAGGGTAGTGAACTCTGTAAGTACTTTGAGCGTAGCATAGTATTGTTCGGCAACAACAACAAGAGATATAGCATCCAACCATATTATGGATGTTATGATCCGTTGTCTTACCCTTTATTCTTCCCAAGAGGGGAGATTGGTTGGCATCCTGAAATCCCAAAGAATGGTGTCAGCTTGAATGAGATGCTTCAATCCCGTCGCAGTGGTCGACAGAGTCTAGGTAATTCATATAACAAAAATAACATGTGTTAATGTTGTTTATCCTCATTGTACTTACTTTTCCTGATTCCCAATATTGTCCTTTTGTTATCTCTCATTTTATAGGTTCATATACAAATAGTCGATTATGCGTCTCCGTTAGAGACTACTATTGCTACAAGTTTCAAATGCGTCGTGGTGTATTTAACACCATGCTATACGGTAAACGACTATTCCAACAATATGTGGTTGATATGTACATCAAGGTTGAAAGCTCAAGATTGGACTATATAAAAAAACACCAGAAACAAATACGTGCTAATCTATACCAAGGTGTTGTCGATAGCCTTCAAGCTGGGGAAAACCATGCGGATGAAGTGGGCAAACAGACTATAGTTCCTTCATCATTTATTGGGGGAAGAAGAGATAGGAGACGAAGATACCTTGATGCCATGGCCTTGGTGCAAAAGTATGAGAAGCCAGATATTTTTTAACCATGACTTGCAACCCTAATTGGGATGAAATAATTAGTGAGCTAGAGCCTGGACAAACCCCACAGGATCGTCCTGATCTTATTGTACGAGTATTTCGAGCAAAGTTGGAAGACCTCAAGATACAACCTTTTAAAAGGCACATTCTTGGTAAGGTAGCAGCATATGTGTATGTAGTTGAGTTCCAGAAAAGAGGTCTACCACATGCTCATTTCCTCCTAATCATGGAGGGGAGGTACAAGCTAACATGCCCAGAGCAATATGACTGTCTCATATCTGCTGAATTGCCAGACAAATCCAAGTATCCTGAGTTGTACAAAATGGTCGTGAAGCACATGATGCATGGTCCGTGTGGAGTCCTAAACCCCAAGAACATGTGCATGCAGAAAGGTAGCTGCAAGAACTATTATCCACGACCATTTACTGTGTCAACCCTTCAGGGAAAGGACTCATATCCCATATATAGGAGGAGAGATGATGGACGCCGTGCAAAGGTACGTGGCCAAGAGTTAGACAATAGGTGGGTTGTTCCATATAATCCTTACCTACTAAGAAGGTATAATTGCCACATCAATGTCAAGGTTTGCTCAAGCATAAAAGTTGTAAAGTACCTCTTTAAATACAAATATAAGGGACATGATCGAGCATCTGTTTCTATCGATGAGGTGGATAGTGATAGGAACATTGATGAGATAAAGCAATACCGAGATTCCAGGTGGATTACTCCACCAGAAGCATTATGGAGGATATATGGTTTTGACCTTAGTCAGATATTTCCATCTGTTAGACAACTCCAACTCCACCTCCCTAATATGCACATGGTGTCGTTTCCAGCGGGTGCAAATCTGAATGATGTCCTCTCTCAAGAAGGAGCTTCCAAGACCATGCTAACTGAGTATTTTGAGGCAAACAAGAAATATGAGTTGGCTCGAGGAATTTTATATAAGGATTTCCCATCTTATTTTGTTTGGATGTCTGGTGGAAAGTATTGGAAAAGGAGGGATGAACGCACACAGATTGGGAGAATTGTGTCTGCACATCCAGCTGAAGGGGAGAGGTATTATCTTAGAGTGCTTCTAAACCATGTCACAGGTTCTACATCCTTCCAAGACCTTAGAACAATGAATGGTATTGTTTACTCGACATTCCATGAAGCTGCTGAAAGGAGGGGTCTTATCGAGTCAGATAATACTATCAACGAGTGTCTTGATGAGGCTAAGGTTTTTCATATGCCATCTTCCCTTCGGAGGCTATTTGCCACTATATTTGTCTTTTGTGAACCCAACAATGTGCGTGGCCTATGGGACAGACACATGGAAGCTATGACAGAAGACTATCGACTAACACAAATGTGCCCCCATGCAGTTGAGCAGATGGCATTATTAGATATAAAGAATATGCTTGAATCGATGGGTAAGGACATATCATCATTCCCTCTCCCAGAAATTGACAAGTCATATGATGCCTCGGATAATGAGGCTAGGGAGATCATAGAGGAGTCCACGATAGAGGTGGACCCAGAACACCTTGGCTTCTCATCTTTCCTAAACCTAGAACAGAGATATGCATATGATGAGATACTTGCGACCATCAATAGTGGCCAAGGAGGTGTGTTCTTTGTTGATGGACCCGGAGGCACGGGAAATACTTATCTGTACAAAGCACTACTTGCAAAAGTACGTGCCGAGGGTAAAATAGTTGTTGCAACAGCGACATCAGGCATTGCTGCATCCATCTTGCCTGGAGGGAGGATTGCACACTCAAGGTTTAAAATACCATTGAACACCGAAGACAGTGGGGTCTGCAGTTTCACCAAGCAAAGTGGGACAGCTAAGCTTCTTATGAGGGCGTCCCTCATAATTTGGGACGAGGCCTCCATGAAAAAGCGGCAGGCGGTCGAGGCCCTTGACAATAGCATGAGGGACATCATGGCTCAACCTGACCTGCCATTTGGTGGAAAGACAATTGTGTTTGGGGGAGACTTCAGACAAGTGCTTCCTGTTGTTCGTAAGGGAACAAGGTCCCAAATAACTGACGCGACGCTGCGTAAGTCTTACCTTTGGGAGAATATGAGACAACTAAGACTTGTTCGTAATATGAGGGCTCAGAGCGATCCATGGTTTGCTGATTACCTTCTTTGTGTTGGGAATGGCACTGAAGATACCGTGGATGATGATTACATACGGCTTCCAGATGAGATTTGTGTACCATACACCAGCGACGCCACTGATATTGATAAGCTTATTGAAAGTGTTTTCCAGATGACCCTAGAAGAAAACCTCTTGGATCGAAATTACATAACGTCCCGAGCAATTTTGTCAACTCGGAATGAGTACGTTGACAAGATTAACATGAAAATGATTGAGAGGTTTCCTGGGGAGGAAATGATATACTACAGTTTTGATCACGCGGAGGATGATCCACACAACTACTACCCTGCAGAATTCTTGAATTCATTAACACCTAATGGGCTACCTCCCCATATCCTAAAGCTGAAAATTAATTGCCCTATTATATTGTTACGCAACATTGACCCAGCGAGTGGTTTGTGCAATGGGACGAGGTTGATTGTCCGAGGATTCATGAGGAATGCAATAGATGCTGAGATTGTGTTGGGCCAGCATGCTGGTAAGAGGGTGTTCCTTCCTCGAATTCCTCTTTGCCCATCAGACGATGAGATGTTTCCATTTAGGTTCAAGAGGAAGCAGTTTCCAGTTAGACTTAGCTTTGCTATGACCATTAACAAGGCACAAGGACAAACTATACCAAATGTTGGTGTATACCTCCCTGAACCGGTATTTTCACACGGGCAGCTCTATGTTGCTCTTTCTAGAGCTACATCTAGAAGTAATATGAAGATTCTTACTGTACCGGATAAAAAAAAGGAAGGCCAGTCCAACTCCACTGCAAATATTACAAAGAACATAGTCTACAAAGAAGTTCTCAGCATGTAGTCCAAGGTATAAATCACTCAAGTACAATTTGGTTGCCGTAAAAATTATATCTATCTAACTAGGGTCATGTGGAGGATTTACGGAAAGACAACTTAGATACTTGCTTTAGTGTTCATGATTTTTTGTAACAACAATTATATGTGTTTTTGAATTGTTTTTAGTAGTTTCCTTTGTTACTCCCTTTGTTAAAAATAATAATAATAATAATTCAAACAATGCCGACAGCAGGTTGCTTTGTCATCAACGCATTTCATTTGGTTGGTAGCTCCACATCCAATTTTCAGGGCACACCCTGAATATTTGTTTCCTTTCTGTCTGTTATTGGCATTTTGTTTTTCTTCGCAGAAACCTGGTTGATGTAAGAAAGTTACAAGTAGTCCAATACTAATATTTTTGTATCTACATGCATGTGCACTCACCCCTTCTAAATACATATGATTCAAAAACATCTTTTACTTAACAATTTGTTTCTTTGCTTCCGTACAAAATGTACAAGTGTTGTTCAATGTTTTTTCCTTTGCCTAAATATACTACAGAGTACATACCCTCTACAAGCTCCTTGTTTTTTCGTTTGTCTAAATATACTACAGACCATTATATATATGCAATACTAATTACCTGATTTCCTTTTAGGTGAGAAGAAGGATGAAGCCAGAGCTCAAGGGCCAACATTGTTAGCATAGATGGTTTTGAGCAAACGACTAAAAGAAGGTCCTGGGGATCCAAACAATGTAGTTTTGTGTGTTTGTCAGTTCCTAACATCTTGAGCAACCTTGCAGAAAGGAGCTCTTTGAGGACTGTTGTGACATAGATCCAGCAAGCTGGTGATGGTGGTGCAGGAAGTGTATGGGCGTCGACATGGCTGGAACCCCATGGTCATGAGACTAGCGATGTAGTCGTCGTCCTTTTTGTGCTCTCCTGTGTTGGTCTATTTTGGGATTCTGTGTACAGTATCTTTTTTTCTGTATGAGAGTTAACTGCAGTTTGTCAGGTTACTGGTTGACGATGCTCTTGTTCATGTTACCAAGGATGATGTAGGGAGTAGTTGTTTACGCATGTTGGGTTTGGGTGGCTAATGCTCAGCCCGTATGGTGTGTGTATGTGCGTGTGTGTATTGGGTTTGGGTGGCTAATGCCCAGCCTGTATGGTGTGTGTATGTGCGTGTGTGTAATACTGAAAAATTCTATATTGTTTGCATTTACTATTCATTTGGATGTATGTAAGCTCGGGAACATAATTGAATATTTGGAAAAGCATATTGATAACATACATGGGATGACCCGACATACGTCAACCTGAACACATGCATAGTTATTCCGTGCAACGCACGGGCATCTTACTAGTACGTTATTTATACATGTGATTGCACTTTGATATATACATTGATGTATTGTTTGCCAGCATACCGATCCAGGGATGGCACGGATACACAGAGGCTTGACCGTTTGAGGTCGGGTCGCTACAACTATCCTTTTTCCACACTTGTGCTTCAAAGTAGCGCCATGTTCTTCATATAGAGAGTCTCTTGAGTTATCACTTTCATATACTAGTGGGAATTTTCATTATAGAACTTGGCTTGTATATTCCAACGATGGGCTTCCTCAAATGCCCTAGGTCTTCATGAGCAAGCAAGTTGGATGCACACCCACTTAGTTTCAGTTAGAGCTTTCATATACTTATAGCTCTAGTGCATCTGTTGCATGGCAATCCCTACTCACTCACATTGATATCTATTGATGGGCATCTCCATAGCCCGTTGATACGCCTAGTTGATGTGAGACTATCTTCTCCTTTTTGTCTTCTCCACAACCACCATTCTATTCAACCTATAGTGCTATGTCCATGGCTCACGCTCATGTATTGCATGAAGGTTGAAAAGGTTTGAGAACGTCAAAAGTATGAAACAATTGCTTGGCTTGTAATCGGGGTTGTGCATGATGTGAGTATTTTGTGTGGTGAAGATGGAGCATAGCCAGACTATATGATTTTGTAGGGATAACTTTCTTTGGCCATGTTATTTTGAAAAGACATGATTGCTTTATTAGTAGGCTTGAAGTATTATTGTTTCTATGCCAAATGATAGACTATTTCTTTGAATCACTCGTGTCTTAATATTCATGCCATGATTAGATATGTGATCAAGATTATGCTAGGTAGCATTCCACATCAAAAATTATCTTTTTATCATTTACCTACTCGAGGACGAGCAGGAATTAAGCTTGGGGATGTTGATACGTCTCCGTCGTATCTATAATTTTTTATTGTTCCATGCCAATATTATTCAACTTTCATATACTTTTGGCAACTTTTTATACTATTTTTGCGACTAACATATTGATCCAGTGCCCAGTGCCAGTTCCTGTTTGTTGCATGTTTTTTGTTTCGCAGAATATCCATAATAAACGGAGTCCAAACGGAATAAAAACTGACGGAGATTTTTTTGGAATATATATGATTTTTGGGAAGAAGAATCCACGCGAGACGATGCTCGAGGGGCCCACGAGGTAGGGGGGCGCGCCCCTGACCCTCGTGGCCACCCCATAAGGCAGTTGATGCCCTTCTTTCTCCGCAAGAAAGCTAATATCCGGATAGAGATCGTGTCAAAATTTCAGCCCAATCGGAGTTACGGATCTCCCGGAATATAAGAAACGACGAAAGGGAAGAATCTGAGAACGCAGAAACAGAGAGAGAGACAGAGAGACAGATCCAATCTCGGAGGGGCTCTAGTCCCTCCCGTGCCATGGAGGCCATGGAACAGAGGGGAAACCCTTCTCCCATCTAGGGAGGAGGTCAAGGAAGAAGAAGAAGGAGGGGGGCTCTCTCCCCCTCGCTTCCGGTGGCACCGGAGTGCCGCCGGGGGCCATCATCATCACCGCGATCTACACCAACACCTCCGCCATCTTCACCAACATCTCCATCACCTCCCCCCTCTATCGATAGCGGTCCACTCTCCCACAACCCACTGTACCCTCTACTTGAACATGGTGCTTTATGCTTCATATTATTATCCAATGATTTGTTGCCATTCTATGATGTCTGAGTAGATTTTCGTTATCCTATTGGTGGTTGATGAATTGCTATGATTGATTTAATTTGCTTGTGGTTATGTTGTTGTCCTTTGGTGCCCATCATATGATTGCGCGTGTGGATCACACCCTAGGGTTAGTTGTATGTTGATAGGACTATGTATTGTAGGGCAAGAGTGACAGAAGCTTCAACCTAGCATAGAAATTGATGCATACGGGATTGAAGGGGGACCAATATATCTTAATGCTATGGTTGGGTTTTACCTTAATGAACATTAGTAGTTGCGGATGCTTGCTAATAGTTCCAATCATAAGTGCATAGAATTCCAAGTCAGGGATGACATGCTAGCAGTGGCCTCTCCCACATAATACTTGCTATCGATCTAGTAAAGTAGTCAATTGCTTAGGGGCAATTTCGCAACTCCTACCACCACTTTTCCACACTCGCTATATTTACTTTATTGTTTCTTTATCTAAACAGCCCCTACTTTTTATTTACGTACTCTTTATTATCTTGCAAACCTATCCAAGAACACCTACAAAGTACTTCTAGTTTCATACTTGTTCTAGGTAAAGCGAACGTCAAGCGTGCGTAGAGTTGTATCGGTGGTCGATAGAACTTGAGGGAATACTTGTTCTACCTTTAGCTCCTCGTTGGGTTCGACACTCTTACTTATCGAAAACTGTTGCGATCCCCTATACTTGTGGGTTATCAACACCCTGGAGGAGGAGCACGACATGGCAAATGCCCGTTCCGCATTCTATCAGCAACAGGCTCGAAGGTATCAAAGCAGAGAAGTACGGGCCAAAACCTATAACGTTGGCAAACTAGTTCTACGCCTGCCGGAGAAGAAAAAGAACAAGCTCAAGCCCAAATGGGAAGGTCCCTTCATTATTGACCAGGTTCTGCCCGGTGGAGCGTACCGTCTGCGGGATGCATCAGACAATCGACTCGAGCCAAACCCATGGAATGCTACCAGACTCCAAAGATTCTACACCTAGTGTCGGACTATATGTTCGTCTCCTTACCTCCGTCAATTTTTTGCATATCAATTATCTGTCTTCTCTCTCTTTCTCTCATTGTATTCTCCTCAAGGCCTTAAAAGGCTAAACTTGTGTCTTGGTTACACAATCTTGACACGCTAACCGCGCTCATTATACCTGGGGGCTTCTTATACAGAAGCTTAATATAACTATTTTTCTATGCTTTATGCCCCACATATGTGTTATTCTTCTGCATGTACCTTTTTCGCCATTATATGCATCGATATGACTTAAGTTTTGGACAAGCTGGGTTGCCTGGCTCTTGTATTTATGCCCTATGTTCCTGTTAATTCGGCTAGGGCATAAGGGGAGCATCTCTGCGATTGTTACTACCGGGTCAGCCGGATGTGTACCTCAGACTAGGTGAAGCCAAAAGCTAGCGTTCTTAAGGGAATATTTACTCAGTGAACAAAAGATGACTTTATGACTTTTATTTAATTTGACACATGCCCCCAGATGTTTATAGCTTGCGTCTCTTTTCGTAGTTCGGACATGCACATTAGGGCATGCGTACCCAAGGAAAGGAACCCTTAACGTAACTATTCTCCCTGGAAGATGTTTCTTACTATCCATGTAATATAACATAGCTAGTTGGGTACTTGTATGTTCAAGCACTTATGACCCCTGCGCCTAGTTTCCATGCATACCCCGGTTTTTACATAACGGAGTGGGTATTCGGATACACTCCAGACTATCTGGTCCAGAGGTCGAAGCGAAAAGGTCCGCCATGACAAATGATTTACAATCTGGCTAGGGACATTATATATGTCACTTGAAGTACACAATCACTAAGACTGATTAAATTCTTCTTCTCTACCATCCAACAGGCTGTCTAGCCTACAATCCTGTTGGGAATACTTTGCGGCTAATTCTACTTGGTCATACACCAAACTGACGGGGTTCTCTTTCCCATCGGGCCCCACAGGTCCGACCTCAGCCATGTGGTTTGGGTCAGCTTTGGTATATCGCGTCTTCACCATAGCCCAGGCTTCCCTTGCACCTTGTCGGAAGGCTGACATCTTCCATAATCGGAAGCGCCGCCGCGCTCCCTTGAGCTTCTCTATAAGCTCCCTCATGCCTCCTAGCGGGGACGCGGATGGCCACAAGGCTTGGGAAATACCCTGCATCACCTGCCGAACTTGTTCGTCCAGTTGTGAGAGCTCTGGTAGAAGATCACCCGCAGACCCGGGCATCTCCTCCGCGGAACGACCCGTCAGCATACCTGCAGACATAACTCTGTTAGCCGGCTTCTTCGCCGAACTCCTTCAAAAGTTCGTTCAAGCACTTACTAAAAATGCCATGTCAAAGTCGCTTATTCTCCTTTACGGAGTCCGCAAGCTGGGCTCGGACGTCTTTTAGTTCCACGTCCAGTCGGATATTGGCGTCCTGGAGATTATTTTTCTCCTGCCTGACCCGCGTAAGCACGCGCTCACCAGCATTTAGCTGTCGATTAGCACGTTGCACATCCCCTGGCACGGCCTCTGAATTCACTCCGGGGTCATCTGCAATATCTAATGTTAGATTTGCATGCATGCCGCATACTATCTGATACCGGTAACTCTTTGCAATGGAAGCAACTGTTACCAGAGGGGGCCTTCTCGGACTCCTTCAACGCAGCCACCGCGGCCTGTAGTTGGGCTTTCCACTCTTCCAGCTCTTGAGACAATTGGGCATTCTTCCCTGTAAGAACCTGCATAATTAATGATCCTTAAATCAGTTGTGTCAACTGTTTCAAGTCTCAGGGGCTACTGATATATATAATCGTCAGATTTTCCTACCCATATATCCTTTACATACTGGTCCGTGGCTCTGGCAAGACCATTTTGAGCAGCACAGATGTACGCGTCTCTTGAGTTGAAGGCATTGAATGCCTCTTGGGAGAAACAAGCGTCACGGAGTACGGCCGGGCGACGCTTGTGATTCATGGCGCTCTCCACTTTGGAATTTGTAGCAGATAGTCTGTCCGCATCCTCTATAGGAGGAGCATCCGGCGTCCACCCCGTGTTAGCTTCCGCCTCTATGTCCGGCCCTGGAGCCCGACTGGTGGAGGCGTGATCGGCAGCCTCTCCGGATATAGTTCGGCGAGCATTTTTCCTATTAGGAAACATGGACATCATTACATTTTAAAGAAAGACGACAACCACAGAGCGAGGTTTTGTATCATACCTCTGCGTCGGTGTCTCAGTCCTGACTGCCTTCCTTTTTGGCCTACCCGGCTTCGGTGCCCCTTGTTGGCGAGTCACTGCGGGTTCGGCGTGGCGTCCCAAAGGCCTTCCCTGTAAAACACCATATGTGTACGGTAGGTGAAGTGCATAAAAGGGGATCCTTCTCCGAAGTTGGGACTCGGGTTTTCCCTTACCCGCGATGCAGGGAGTAGCCCAGGATAGTCGGCTATGATGGCCACCATGGCGTCATCGCAGCTCAATTGATAGAACATCCTGTCTATCAGCTCCACAAATATGTCTGGATCCTCTTCTAGTCCGGGATCGAGGGCCCGGTCAGGGTCCTCCGGTTGTGGAGGCAGGATGTTGACCTCCCTTACAGCTTTTTGCAGTTCCTACCGTGAAATGGCAAGGTGAGTATTTACGATGAACAATGCGGGAAGGTTGGGAGTAAAGAGTGACAACTCACCTAGCTTGGAGGGTTGTACATGGAGAATCCATCCCGTGGCTTAATACGGATGAACTCCTCTTCCTCTCCCTTGAACAACTCAGACATAATTTTTGCTAAAGCAGCAGCAGAGTCTGGTCCCTTACGCCCGCAATGGGTGGCATCATCTTCCCCGTTAAAGCACCACAAGGGGTGCCCTCGATATTGAAGTGGCTGCACCCCCCACATTATGCATATTTACATAACCTCATTTATTGTCAATCCTGATTGAGCCAGCACTTTAATCCGGACCATCAGGTAAAGGACTTCTCTGTTATCTTCCTCCTGGGGGCTCCGTGGGTGCCAGCTTCGGCGTTTCTTCAGAGGAGCATTGTGGAACTCGGGAAGACCCCTCCGAACAGGATCTGGAAGGTGGACGTCCTCCATGTAAAACCACTCCGAAGGCCAGTCTTTGGACGTCTTCTTCGAGGTACCGGACAGGTATTCGGTCTCGGCGATGCGCCATATTTCGGCTCCACCCACTTGATATAGCGACCCCTCCTGTGTACGGGGCACAAGGCAGAATAGCCTCTTCCATAGCTTGAAATGAGCCTCGCAGCCCAGAAACAGCTCGCAAAGGGCAACATAACCAGCGATGTGTAATATGGAAGCAAGGGTGAAATTATGCAACTGGAGGCCGTAAAACTCCAGGAGCCCGCGGAGGAACAGATGGATTGGAAATCCAAGTCCCCTTAGTAAATAAGGGACAAGGAATACCCGCTCCCCCTTGGAGGGATTGGGGAAGCTCTCCGCTTGCTCCTCGCCATTATACGTGGCGAGCCCGGCTCGAACGGGGAGCATATATGCCGGAGGGAGAAATCCCTGGGTCTGCAACTCTACTAATTGGCTGTGCGGGACGGAACACTTCTCCCAGTCGCCGGGCTTAGGGCTACGGGAGCGGTAGGAGGAGCTACGGTGGCCGGCCATGTTGGAATGGATTTTTCGGAGCGCACTCCGATGGATACTCGCCGTGGGAGGGTGGTGTGGTTTGGATCTAAGAATCCCCATCCCTTTAATAGATAGTTTATTTACATGGCTAGGGTGGCGAATGTAAAAATGCCATGGCTCCTCGCATTCGGTCGACACGTGGAAGATAGCCCTTATTGGGCGCAGAAGCCGAGAAGTGCAACATTTATGGGGAGCCGGACACTACTCAGCAGATATTCAGAATTTGGAGAAGAACCCGCCTTGCAATGCCGAAGACAATCTGCGCGCCAGACTTGTCGTCATTGAAGCCTGGTTCGGGGGCTACTCAGGGAGTCCTGGATTAGGGGGTCGCCGTACAGCCGGACTATATCCTTTGGCCGGACTGTTGGACTATGAAGATGCAAGATTGAAGACTTCGGCCCGTGTCCGGATGGGACTCTCCTTGGTGTGGAAGGCAAGCTTGGCAATACGGATATGTGGATCTCCTCCCTTGTAACCGACTCTGTGTAACCCTAGCCCCCTCCGATGTCTATATAAACCGGAGGGTTTAGTCCATAGGACAATATACAATCATACCATAGGCTAGCTTCTAGGGTTTAGGGCTAGCTTGGATCGATCCCTGGGCGTTGTTCCTGGCAATAAGTCCAGCCTGGGAGCAGCCTGGATATCTGTCCATTTTTTCCTGGTCAGGCACACCTGGGTAGATGGTGTTTTGCTGAGGACATGGCCTAAAGAAAGTGTTACATAGATGATGTTGTACTAGTATCTGACAACTGTACTAAAAATCGCTTTATTTGACCCAGACGGCTGTGGTTACTGAACCCAGGCGTCCGGTTTCAATTGCCTGGGCCAGGCTAAGCAAGGCCAGCAACTTTTCACCAGGCTAACCTTCCCTCCCGATGGCCCAGGCCAGGCTAGCACCTTTTTCTCCAGGATACAAACCAAACAATGTGCAGGCAAGTTCCAGGAAGGCTTCAGGCCAGGCATGTTCGGACGAGGACACGAACAAAACACGCCGTTAGCCTCTACGATCTCGTGGTAGATTAACTCTTGTAATACTCATATCATCAAGAACAATCAAGCAGGACGTAGGGTATTACATCCATCAAGAGGGCCCGAACCTGGGTAAACACCGTGTCCCCTGCCTCCTGTTACCACTCGCCTTAGATGCACAGTTCGGGACCCCCTACCCGAGATCCGCCGGTTTTGACACCGACATCCCCCCTTTGGTCCTTAGCCTCCATGACAATAATGGCCCCTCCGGGATCGTCCTCCATCCCTCCGGTGATGATGGCCCCCTCTGGCAGGGTGCCGGAGAGGGCCTAGATTGGTTTTCGGTTGCTACGGAGGCTTTTGGCGGCGGAACTCCCGATCTAGGTTTCTTTCTGGAAGTTTTGGGTTATATAAGAGTTGTTGGAGTCGGGAACAAGGCCGGGGGGTCTCCGGGCTGTCCACGAGGCAGGGGGCGCGCCCCCACCCTTGTGGGCATCCCGAGACTCTTCTGGCCCAATTCTTTTACTTCCTGGCCTTCTTCTGGTCCAAAAATAAGCTCCGTCAAGTTTCAGGTCAATTGGACTCCATTTGGTTTTCCTTTTCTGCGATACCCAAAAACAACAAAAAAAACAGAAACTGGCACTGGGATCTAGGTTAATATGTTAGTCCCAAAAATCATATAAAATAGCATATAAATGCATATAAAACATCCTAGATGGATAATATAATAGCATGAATACTTCATAAGTTATAGATACGTTGAAGATGTATCAGCATCCCCAAGCTTAATTCCTGCTCATCCTCGAGTAGGTAAATGATAAAAGAAATAATTTATGAAGTGTGAATGCTAGCAAGTGCATAAGTTTCATCAATGATAATTCCAATCACTTTTTCTAGCATCATTATATATCATAGCAGTAGCTCATTTTCATAAAACATTTCATCATCAAGTAACAAGCTATTCACATGTTAAAGTATAGATCATAAACTTTCTTGAAACTAACAAACTATATTCTCAGTCATCAAACAATTGCAATTCATCTTATTTTCAGGAAGGGTCTATGTCAGAGCTTTGATTTAGCAAACTCCACATACTCAACTATCATTTAATCTTTCACAATTGCTAGCACTCACATGATATTTATGGGTTCAAAGTTTTAATCGGACACAGAGAAAGATAGGGGCTTATAGATTCGCCTCCCAACCTTTTACCTCAAGGGTAATGTCAACAATAATAGTTCATGATAACTTACATCCAATTGGATATATATATATATCAGGATCTTTCCAACACAATGTGCTTGCCAAAGGATAAAATGTAAAAAGGAAAGGTGAAGATCACCATGACTCTTGCATAAGGTAGAAGATAAAAGTAAAAGATAGGCCCTTCGCAGAGGAAGCAGAGGCTGTCATGCGCTTTTACGGTTGGATGCACAAAATCTTAATGCAAAAGAATGCCACTTTATATTTCCACTTGTGATATGGACCTTTATTATGCAGCTCGTTGCTTTTATTTCTTCCACATCACAAGATCGTATAAAGATTATTTTCTCCACATTAATAGATCGTACATATTTAGAGGGAAATTTTTATTGCATGCACCGATGGCAACTTACTTGAAGGATCTTACTCAATCCATAGGTAGGTATGGTGGACTCTCATGGCAAAACTGGTTTAAGGAATGTTTGGAAGCATAAGTAGTATTTCTACTTGGTGCAAAGAATTTGGCTAGCATGAGGGGGAAAAGCAAGCTCAACATGTTGGATGATCCAAGACAATATACTTTATTTCGGATATAAGAAAACATAACCCATTACGTTGTCTTCCTTGTCCGACATCAACCTTTTAGCATGTCATATTTTAATGAGTGCTCACAATTACAAAAGATGTCAAAGATAGTATATTTATATGTGAAATCTCTCCTCCTTCAATATTCTTTCATGAATTGTTCAAATGACCAATTCTACGTTTGCTAACTTTCAATGAGTTTACTACCTATACTTATTATGTGTGAAGTCATTACTCCCCATGGTATAAGCATATGAAAAATATATAAATTCAGATTTATGATATTCAATTATTCAACCATTTACTCATAGGATATATGTGAAGCACGTGAGTAAATGACAAACTACTCCAAAAGATAATAGTGAAGGACACTGAGTAGTCAAATAATTAACTAGCCATGGGAGGATTATTTTTCATTTAATAATTCAGATCCAATGATTTTATTCAAACAACAAGTAAAATTTAAAATATGCTCCAAGCAAAACACATATCATGTGACGAATAGAAATATAGCTCTGAGTAAGGTATACCGATAATTTTGAAGACGAAAGAGGGGATGCATCCCCAATATTAGGGACTTTCCACTCCTTATTCTCCTCATATCGATATCTCACCCAAAGCTTGGAAACTTCAATCACACAAAACTTAACGAAACTTCATGAGATAGGTTAGTATGATAAAGAGTAAACCATTCACTTTCGTACTGTCAAAGACAAGGCTCATAATTATTCTCACACAATGCCTACTGTACCATCTCATTTCTACAATTTTTATTGAGAAATATAAGCCATAGAAACTTGAAAACAAGCAAACTATGCAATGAAAACAGAATCTGTCAGAAACAGAACAGTCTGTAATGATCTGAACACCAACCATACTTATGCTACTCAAAAAATTATGAAATAAATTGGTGGATGTAAGGAACTTGTCTATTAATCTTCTGCAAAAAGAATCAGGACCAAAGCACTCTTCTGTAAAAATGGTAGTTAATCTCGTGAGCGCAAAGTTTCTGTGTTTTACAGTAAGATCACATTAACTTTCACCCAAGTCTTCCCAAAGGTCTTACTTGGCACTTTATTGAAACAAAAGCTATAAAACATGATTACTACAGTAGCTTAATCATGTAAACACACAAAAACAATAAGGGTAAATATTGGGTTGTCTCCGAGCAAGAGCTTTTCTTTAATGCCTTTTAGCTAGGCATGATGATTTCAATGATGCTCATATAAAAGATAAGAATTGAAACATAAAGAGAGCATCATGAAGAATATGACTAGAACATTTAAACCTATCCCACTTCCTATGCCTAGGGATTTTGTGGGCACACAATATATGGGAACAAGAATCAACTAGCATAGGAAGGCAAAACAAGTATAGCTTCAAAGCTTTAAGCACATAAAGAGGAAAACTTGATATTATTGCACTCCTACAAGCATGTATTCCTCCCTCATAATAATTTTCAGTAGCATCATGAATGATTTCAACAATATTACCATCACATAAAGCATTATTTTCATGATCTACGAGCATAGAAATTTTACTACTCTCCACATGAGCAAAATTATCCTCATTCAGAATAGCGGGATCACTAGTTCTTAAAGTTGACACTCTTCCCAACCCGCTTTAGATGATAGTGTTATTCATACTCCAAAAGATATAAGTGAAGCTCATGGAACGTTCTACAATTAATATAGACTAACCAATATCCAAGCTCAAAATGTATAAGTGAAGCACACGAAGCATTCTATAAAACCATACTCAAAAGATTTAAGTGAAGCTCAAAGACCAATTCTATAAGATCATACTTAAAAGAATTAAGTGAAGCACATGAAGTATTCTATAAATTGATGAAGTGGCATATCATACTAGCATGGTTCTTAAAGAAAAAGAAAAACGCAAAGGACACAAATCATGTGAACAAAACAAAGACCGAGGTATACCGATAATTGTTGAAGAAAAAAGATGGGATGCCAACCGGGGCATCCCCAAGCTTAGATGCTTGAGTATCCTTAGAATATTAACTTGGGTTCGCCTTGGGCATCCCCATGCTTGAGCTCTTGCCTCTCTTTATTCTTCTCATATTGATAGCTCCTCGATCTTTGAACACTTCATCCACACAAAACTTTAACAAAAACTTTGTGAGATCCGTTAGTACAATAAAGCAAATCACTACCTTTAGGTATTGTTTCAAACTAATTCAAATTTCATATTAGAACTATATCTACTGTATTCCAACTTATCTATGGTTCATACCCTCGGATACTAGCCATAGATGCATCAAAATAAGCAAACAACACACGAAAAACAGAATCTGTCTAAAACAGGACAGTCTGTAGTAATCTGGAGGTTTAGTAAACTTCTGTAACTCCACAAATTATGAAATAAATTTGAAAAATTTGTACAGAAGTAATGTCCAAAACGTTTCAGACCCATTTGACTTTACAGTAAAAAATGTAAAATCACGCGCTACAGCCAAAGTTTCTGTTTTTGTTCTGCACATAGTAAACAAGCAATCTAATCATCCTAAAACCAAAGCTTGGCACATTATTTTTACTAGTGCACATGCCCGTGCGTTGCAACGAGATATTAAAATTACATGCCTCTAGCTCAATATATGAATGGATCAAGACCCCTACATGTATGTATTCTCTAGTTCAACATGGCACCCTTTAATTAGAGCCAAACCGGTATATTCTCTTTTATTGGCACGTGCCCACAATTTATTTCAATTATAATTAACCAACATATTCTCCTTTGTTGGCACATAGAAGCTACCACCTTCAATAATTTATGGTGTCCCTTATTCTGAACAAGTCAACTTAGCTCGATACACCGGATGCGGAGCGGGCCCAGTATGTTGCTAGCCACTCAAACAAATGTGTCCTGCTAACCAATTGTCAACGTGAATATTTAAGAATACAATGCAACGTCAGATTCAAAACATTTTTTTTACTTTTCAAAAAACGATAGCTATGAACTGCCAAATATACTTGGCAACGTGAACAATTTTCCAAATTATGAATAGTTTCTTTTGAAAATTTCATACATTAAAAAAACACAAACAAAAATTTCGAATGAAACATTTTTTGAAATTCACAAACATTTCTTAAAAGCATGAACCTTTTATGAAAATACAACATTTTTTCCAATTTGTGAACAATTTTTGGAAATAGAAACATGTTTTGAACATTTAGAAGAAAATTAGAAAATGTGTTTTTGATGCAAAAATTAATTTGTCTTTTAGAATATTTTAAAATTTATAACAGTTTTTAAATTTTGAATAAATTTGGAAAAAAAACCCTAAAATGTTTAAAAAAAATGTGAATAATGTTTGAAATTTTGACAAAAAAGGAATGACAAAAAAATTCCAAACTTTTCTGAAATAGGAACACAATTTTGGAATTCGTAAAATGAACTACCGAATATATTTGGCAACGTGAACTTTTTCACAATTATGAACTGTTTTTTTTTAAATTCCACACTTTTTTTGGAAAAATCAAGAACAAAAAATTTGAACGGAACATTTCATGAAATGCACATACATTGCTCTAAAACATGAATATTTTATAAATATACGAACATTTTTAAAGTTGTGAACAATTTTGAAAATGTCAACATGTTTTGAACATTCAATAGAATTTTATAAAATGTGTTTCTTTAATGCAAACACTATTTTCAATTTTTGAACATATCACGAAGATATGAATATTTTGAGAATTATGGAACTTTTTTCAAAGGTATTTTCTAAATCTTGAAATTTTTTGAAAAATTTCAAACATTTTTTAAAATAGGAAAACAATTTTGTAACTCATAACTTTTTAATGAAATTTTCAAAATTCATTGGAATTCCGAACATTTTTAGAATTTTCGAATTTCCAAAAATTGTAAAAGATAGACTTGGAATGGGGAAAATAAAAAAGAAACAAAAAAATAAAAAGTGAAAGAAAAAAGGAAAATTTTAAATACAAAACATAAAAAATGGGCGGCCCAGTCTTGGGGGCCCTTTACGTAGCTCGAACTATTTGCTGCATTGTGCGAGAAATAGTTTATTTATTGCCGCGCGGGCAGGAAAAAAATAAGCTGACTTTACCGGGTCACCACGCGCTCGGCTCACGTACGAAATTCTGCCCCTACGAAAGTTTAGTACCACCTGGGATAGAAGAAAAATCTTGTGCTGGTGAATGGATGAAAAAATTGAAGAAACACACCTTGCTTTATTAGTAGGTATAGATAATACAATGGATATATATATATATATATATATATATATATATATATATATATATATATATATATATAGTATTACTATTCATCACCCAAGGTGCAGAATAGGTTATTCTTCACCCGAGGTAATCTTACGATCATTTCATAATTAAATTACGTTTTGAATTCAAATAGTTACATTCCTATTGATTCACAACGTAAAATTTGACATAAGAAAAATAAAAATATAGGTCATAAGACAAGAAAATTTGCAGTTTATGTGTATTTTAGACTATATTTTTACGTTTGTAATTTTACATAACATAAAATATTTTTTACGGCGATTATATATTTTCTTACGGTCCCTTTTTGCGTCGGAAATAAGACAAAACTTATGGAACGTAAAATTACGGTGCATTGATGGTAAAATAGAGGGGAGGGGGGAGTGAAGAATAACTATTCCTCACCCAGGGTGACGAATATCACGACCCTATATGACAAATTTTATCTACAAGTGGTGGTAGTTACCACCTAATTCTTTGGCCTCCACGTGTCCCTCAGACCGTAGTACCAATTGGGTTAGTGGATACCAAAAAATCCGTTATTGTTCAACTCTACCTTAATTATTTAGTTAAAAATGTTTGGCAGCCCACGGATTAGCAACAACCTACTAATTTCATGGCCGCATGCAGCGTACCTCACTCAATGGATAAGTGCTAGCTAGCTATCCACTAGGAGACATTGATTTTAAAACAACCTAGCGGACACATACTGCCCATTCAATCTACGTAAGATGTTCTGAAAATGCTTATTATATATATTCTCCTTAATTCCAAAGAGATCATAGTTCTATATCTACTCCAAAACTTTATAGTGTATATATTGTATATTCCCAGCGTTCTAATTGTCCATACTATATACTCAAAAATAAATCCTAGAATATATACTTGATATTAAGATGGAGTATGGAGTATGAAGCGCTTCATAGTAAAAGTGTACAAAAAGGTATGGAGTATGCTCAAGAGCAAGAAATATAGTATATTAAGTAACCTTCAAAAAAGAATATAGTATGGAGTATGGAGTATGAAACGCCTTATACTAAAAGTTACAAAAAAAGGTATGGAGTATGCTCAAGAGCCAAAACTATAGTATGAAGTAACCTTCAAAAAGAATATAGTAGTATGGAGTTGGTATTTCTTTTAAGATGGTATGGAGTTGGTAAATAGTAATTCATAGTAGAAAAAAGTATATACAAAATAGTATGGAGTATCATAAAAAGGATAGTATGTCGTATATCTCATATAGTACAGTAAATGGAGTATACATATCACGCTGATGAAAACGATAGTACAATTACATTCATGGTCCTAAACGGCTGAACCTATGATTGAACCATCATATCCTTCTCATACATTGTCATCTCATGATGGAGTGTGCTGTGCAAGTATTTGTACATTGTCGCCTTCGATGCCGCCGCTGCTGTCGCGCCGGAGCAATCACATGTCGGCCATACACAGTCTTGTGGCGCAGTCGCCACCGCCGCCTCGCCAGTCACCTGCCCACGATGTGGAGCCTACATCGCTGTCTCTGCTACCACATAGAGAAGTCACTCGTCCGCCGTGTACATCGTTGTCACCGTCGCTGCACCACAACACTCTTATATTGGCAGTCATTGCGCATCGCAACCTTGCATGGCGGACATGTTCTGTAGATCGCAAAAAGATTCGCTCATATTAGAAATCGATTAGGGAGAACATTATAGATTGGGTCCGCTAGATGAATACTAGTACCTTGGAACATCCATCCATGCGCCTAATCCAGTCAGCTATAATTGCCGACGGCCACTGCATATGAATGGAAATTAGGAACAATTAACAATCAATTTGCATGATGCGTGTGTGGAAATCACAGAAAGATGCATTACGCATACCTCCTTTTGCATCTAATGATTTTTCTGATACAACTTCACGTGTAGACTTTGGTTTCCGTGAAACATGGAGATAGAGAAAGAGAGCTTTGAGAGATATAAAGGGATTTCCGTTGCATCTTCTCTGCCAAGCGATATATGAGGCTAGCCCAAGAAAATCGGAAGTTGATTATCCAAGTAGGAAAAAAATCCTATTTTATTTTACCCGCAACCCGTTAGGAACCGCACAGATCTCAAGCAATCGGACGGCAAATAAGACGAAGGTAACTACCACCTAATGGTAGGATGTATTTTCTCTCTCTCTCTCTCTCTCTATATATATATATATATATATATATATATATATATATATATATATATATATATATATATATATATATATATATATATAATGTTACTATTCATCACCCAGGGTGCAGAATAAGTTATTCTTCACCCGAGGTAATCTTACGATCATTTCATAATTAAATTACGTTTCGAATTTAAATAGTTACATTCCTATCGATTCACGACGTAAAATTTGACATAAGAAAATAAAAATATAGGTCATAAGACAAGAAAATTACAGTTTATGTGTATTTTACACTATGTTTTTACATTTGTAATTTTACATAACATAAAATATTTTTTTCGACGATTATATATTTTCTTATGGTCTCTTTTTACTTCGGAAATAAAGCAAAATTTACAGAACGTAAAATTACGGTCCATTGATAGTAAAATAGAGGGGGTGAAGAATAACTATTCCTCATCCAGGATGACGAATAGTCAATCCCTATATATATATATATATATATATATATATATATATATATATATATATATATATATATATAGAGAGAGAGAGAGAGAGAGAGAGAGAGAGAGAGAGAGAGAAACTTCCATGAAAAATTCTATATTGTTTCCGTGAGCATGAACACGAGTGCTCAAGGTTGACCCTTACTTCTTCAATGCATAACTTTCCAATCACTTCTCTTTTTGAAAACCTTTTAGGCATGAGAGGCCAATATTTTTTTTGTATTTTCATTCTTTTATTTTTTTTATGTTTCACCCACAACTAAAAATAAACAAAAAGCGAAAACAAAATCTACTTAATGAAGGAAGCAAACAGGCACACAGGAGAATATCAACCCCACGCTATTGCCCCCTGTCGTGTACTAAAGTAGGGGTACCTTAGTATCCCGAACTTGTGCACGGGCAGTCGCAGCGTCCCGCGGCAAGGCTTGCCGGGCGACCGCCAAGATCCTCCGTGGTTCCTTTGGAGCCATTCAAGAACAAAGTATCCAAGACCTCGGCAAGAGGAGCTCGCCGGGAAGGAGACAAGACCCCGGCAAGAGGAGCTTACCGGGGAGGCCAACCAAGACATCTCAAGGAACTTGCCGCAGCGCACCTTGTGTCCCGGCAAGACCCAGTAAGCGACAAGCTCCTGGACGCGACAAGATCGTGTCGCTCTAACACATCCGCCAACGTGTCGCTCTAGGACCCTTCCAGGCGTACGTGGCAGGAGGCTGTGCAGCTAGAGGTACGCGGTGGCGAGCGGCGCTGGCAAGATAGCCATCGTGGCAAGCAATGGCGTCCCTAGCGGTCCCTTTCTGCACCGTCTAGGCGACACAGACAGGCATTTAATGCCTTTGTCCCCTGCCGTCAGGGTTAGGTATGATATAACTGTAGTAAGCGGTGAAGCCAACCACCACCTCTTTTACATTTTTACCCTCATCTACGTTGCCACCTGTCGGTGACCCCTTAGACATATAAAAGGAGGCCCGCGTGCAACGTAGGGGGGGGGGACGATCATTCTCACGCTCGGTCTCGTTAGCCATCCAAGTGTACTGTAGCGTTCATCGCTCCCGAGCAAGAACACAAATACAAACCAAAGCAGGAGTAGGGTTTTACGCATCCTTGCGGCCCGAACCTGGGTAAACTGATCGCGTCGCTCGTGCGTTCGCCTCGATCTGCTCTTCGTGCACTCTCCGCCCCCCTGCCGAACCGAAAGGGGCCCCGGTCCGCCGCGGTCCCATAGGTGTCCGTGGGATCGGCACCCCCGACATCTTTGGCGCGCCAGGTAGGGGGGTGCGTCGAGGCTGTGTGAACCTGATCCGGCGTTCCCACGAGCCGAATCTTCATCATCTTCATCAACATGCCGCCAAAGAAGAAGGCTTCGGAGGCAGCTGCTCCGTCTGCGCCGATCCCTCCATCGCCGGAGCGAACAGCTGGTGGAGTGGGCGCCGGCGGAAGAACGGGCGCCGACGAGGAGGCTCATGGTGCTGCCAGGTCCAAGGACAAGACGGCGTTGCACATCGGCGGCGCGGTCGGCTCCCACAACGACCGAGCGCACTCCAAGACCTCGGCGTCCGTACACGCACCGCGCCCGTCTCAGGAGGCGCGGGACCAGCAGCGTCATAGTACTCACGGTACCATACGTTTGCTGGGCCAAGATCAAGCTGGCGGATCCCGGAGCGCTCAAGACCAGCATGCGCGCCAACATGCTGGCACGAGCGTGGCACGGTCGCTTGGACGAGATATTGCTCCTTCTAACGTAGTTAGAAGTCCGGGCATGTCCCGTTCCTCGCACCGTTCGCCGCCGCCGCCCGCCACTCCGGCAGAAGCGTTGGCACGGGCCCAACTGCTCCTAGATTACCCTCCAGCGCCAGAGAAGATCGATGACTGGAGGGCCACTATCCAGAGTCTCATCGGCTTCGCCAACGGTGACAACCCGCGGCAGCCGAGCGCATCGCTGCCGCGGCAAGTCAGCCAGGCGCGAGCCGGTGGCGACAAGACCGGCGAGGGTGCAACTGTTGGAAATATGCCCTAGAGGCAATAATAAAAGCAATATTATTATATTTCCTTGTTCATGGTAATTGTCTTTGTTCATGCTATAATTGTGTTATCCGGAAATCGTAATACATGTGTGAATAACAGACACCAACGTGTCCCTAGTAAGCCTCTAGTTGACTAGCTCGTTAATCAACAGATAGTCATGGTTTCCTGGCTATGGACATAAGATGTCATTGATGACGAGATCACATCATTAGGAGAATGATGTGATGGACAAGACCCAATTCTAAACATAGCATAAAGATCGTATAGTTCGTTTGCTAGAGTTTTGCAATGTCAAGTATCTTTTCCTTAGACCATGAGATCGTGTAACTCCCGGATACCGTAGGAGTGCTTTGGGTGTACCAAACGTCACAACGTAACTGGGTGACTATAAAGGTATACTACGGGTATCTCCGAAAGTGTCTGTTGGGTTGACACGGATCAAGACTGGGATTTGTCACTCCGTATGACGGAGAGGTATCACTGGGCCCACTCGGTAATGCATCATCATAATGAGCTCAAAGTGACCAAGTGTCTGGTCACGGGATCATGCATTACGGTACGAGTAAAGTGACTTGCCGGTAACGAGATTGAACGAGGTATTGGGATACCGACGATCGAATCTTGGGCAAGTAATATATCGATTGACAAAGGGAATTGCATACGGGGTTGATTGAATCCTTGACATCGTGGTTCATCCGATGAGATCGTCGTGGAGCATGTGGGAGCCAACATGGGTATCCAGATCCCGCTGTTGGTTATTGACCGGAGAGTCGTCTCGGTCATGTCTGCTTGTCTCCCGAACCCGTAGGGTCTACACACTTAAGGTTCGGTGACGCTAGGGTTGTGAAGATAAGTATATGCAGTAACCCGAATGTTGTTCGGGGTCCCGGATGAGATCCAGGACGTCACGAGGAGTTCCGAAATGGTCCGGAGGTAAAGAATTATATATAGGATGAGCAGTTTCGGCCATCGGGACAAGTTTCGGGGTACCCGGTATTGTACCGGGACCACCGGAAGGGTCCCGGGGGTCCACCGGGTGGGACCACCTATCCCGGAGGGCCCCATGGGCTGAAATAGGAGGGAACCCAGCCCATAGTGGGCTGGGGCGCCAGCCCCTAGGGGGCCCATGCGGCTAGGGCTAAGGGGAAACCCTAGAGGGGGCGCCGCCTTGCCTTGGGGAGCAAGCCCCACCCTAGGCCGCCGCCCCCCTAGTAGATTCCATCTACTAGGGCCGGCGCCCCCCCCATGGCACCCCTATATATAGTGGGGGAGAGGAGGGACTTGATAGACCAGCCCCTGGCGCCTCCCTCTCTCCCCGTTACGTCTCTCTTCCTCGTAGTATAGGCGAAGCCCTGCTACTGCGACGCCCTGCATCCACCACCACGCCGTCGTGCTGCTGGATCTTCGTCAACCTCTCCTTCCCCCTTGCTGGATCAAGAAGGAGGAGACGTCTCCCGTCCCGTACATGTGTTGAATGCGGAGGTGCCGTCCGTTCGGCGCTGGTCATCGGTGATTTGGATCACGTTGTGTACGACTACATCATCCCCGTTCGTTGAACGCTTCCGCACGCGATCTACAAAGGTATGTAGATGCATCTCGTGACTCGTTGCTAGATGAACTCCTAGATGATCTTGGTGAAACGAGTAGGAATTTTTTTGTTTTCTGCAACGTTCTCCAACAGCAACCACTGTGCACTCTCCGCCCCGAAGGCCAAGATCGCCGACTCGTCGGATCCACCACGACAGCGACTCCACCGCGTCATCGGATCCGCAAGCTCGTCGCGATCAGCGCCAAGTTCTTCACGAGCGACAACAAGAAGACGCTCGAACACGCATCGAGCGCCGAAGAGAAGCGCGGCATCAATCAGACCTGCGCGCTGGGCCCTCTGTTGACATGCATGCGCCCGGAGAACCAGGCAACTTGCCATACGCGGTAGGTTGCCCTGCGTTTACCCGTGAGCTGCAGCAAGTCCAGTGGCCCAGCCAGAAGCATTTCAAGCCAGACGTGCCGGAGAAGTACGACGGCAAGTCGCACCCGTCAGAGTTCCTCAGCATCTACACCATTGTGGTGCAAGCTGCCGGGGGGCGAGACGACAAGGTCCTTGCCAACTACTTCCCGCTTGTCCTCAAGCCCGAAGTCAGGTCCTGGCTCATGCACTTGCCGGACAACTCCATATCCTCTTGGGCGGACTTGTGCCATCAGTTTGTCGGCGCCTTTACGGGCGGCCACAAACCACCTGGCCAAGAGAGTGACCTCCACTTGCTTGCCCAGAAGGAAGAAGAGCCCCTGCGCAAGTATATCCAGAGATTCAGCCGTGTGTAGCGCAACATCCCAGATATCCACCCTGCCGCTGTTATCAGCGCGTTCCATCAGAATGTGTGTAACCACAGGATGCGGGAGGAGATGGCGAGGAGCAGGATCAGAGACGTCAGCGAGCTATATGCCCTGGCCGACAAGTGCGCACGCGCTGAGGAAGGGAGGAAACTCCCCGGAGAGAATACTGGAGCAGGGGGATCTGACAGTGAAGATGCTGCCCCGGCAAAGAAAAACCGGAGGCGCAACAGGAAGAAGAAAGGCAAAGAGGTACTAGTCGTTGAGTAGTCGGGCAACGACGGTGGCGCCAAGCAAGCCAAAGTTTGTAGCTCCGGCAAGGAGGTTGCCGCGTGCACCAACTGCTAAGCTGTGGCGGCCGCCGACAAGCAGGACGGCTTCGACAAACAGTACTGCAAGATCCACCGCACCAAGGGCCATGATCTCCAGAGCTGCAAGAAGGTCGAGCAACTTGTCCAGCAACAAAAAGCTGAGTACGAGCGGTGCGACAAGGAGAGAGCCCAAGGAGGCGGTGGAGAGACCGGCAAGAAGCGCCCTGGCCGGGGAGGACGCCGCGGCAAGGCCAAGCAGCGGCAAGGAGACAGACCTCCCCACGGCCGCGACAAGGATGAAGACGAAGACGACGACGAGGACATGGATGATGTTGAGAACAGTGAGCAGGAGTTTCAGAAAGCTACAGAAGTCTTGTGTGTTGACGGCGGTGCTTCTCTGCACACTTCCCACCGCCAACTCAAATAGTGGCTGCGGGAAGTTAATGCGGCAGAGCCACCTGTCGAATCGCGCAAGCTTCTGAAATGGTCCAGCACGCCTATCATCTTTGACATTGAGGACCACCCTGATCGCATAACTGCGGCCGGGTGCTTGCCATTGTTGGTTTTGCCAACAATCGACAACCTCAAAGTCACTAAGATGCTAGTTAACGGCGGGGCCGGCTTAAATCTGATCTCCTCCACTGTGCTCCAGAAACTCTAGATCCCGGACAGCGAGCTCGAAGAAACCGGTACATTCCAAGGAATTAACCCGGGAAGGAGCAAGCCGAAAGGGAAGGTCACATTGCCGGTGATAGTTGGCAACGAGCTGAATTTCAGAACGGAGAGGGTCACTTTTGACGTTGCCGATCTCCCATTGCCTTACAATGGGATACTTGGCCGTCCAGCACTCGCCAAGTTCATGGCAGCCTCTCACTATGCATACAACATGCTCAAGATGCCAGGCCCGATAAGCGTCATCTCTGTCCCTGGCGACAAGAAGGATGCCCTTATCTACACCGACAAGATCTATCGGGAAGCAGCTGCTGCAACAGATCACAAGACACTTGCCGCTGAAGCTCCCGGGGGGAAGAAGAGGACCAAGTCCGGCAAGAGCTCTGATGCCCACTCTGGCAAGCGCACCTCCTCGGAGTGCTGCGCTGCTGTTGAGGACGCACCATCGAGCTCCACCGGCAAGTGTAAGAAGGCCATGGCAGCTCCACCACATACCAAGAAGGTGTCCGCCAAGGAGGACGGCACTGGTTGTACCTTCACCATCAGTGGCACGCTTGACCCTAAATAGGAAAGCGCGCTCATTGCTTTCCTGCGGGCGAATGTCGACGTGTTTGCGTGGCAACCGTCTGACATCCCCGGTGTTCCGAGGAAAGTAATTGAGCACCATCTTGCCGTTTGTCCTCATGCGCGTCCCGTCAAGCAGAAGGTCAGGAAATAGGCAGTGGAGCGCCAAGAATTCATAGCAGAAGAAATCAAGAAATTAGAAGCAGCAGGCCTTGTCAGAGGAGTGCTCCATCCCACGTGGTTGGCCAATCCTGTTGTAGTGCGCAAGGCAAATGGAAAATGGAGGCTTTGTATTGACTTTACTGATGTTAATAAAGCTTGTCCCAAAGATCCATTTCCCTTGCCGCACATTGACCAGATTGTTGACTCCACAGCCGGATGTGATTTGCTTTCATTTCTTGACGCATATTCAGGATACCATCAGATCTTCATGGCAGAAGAGGATGAGGAGAAAACCGCTTTCATTACTCCATGTGGCACGTAATGTTTCATACGAATGCCTTTCGGATTAAAGAATGCTGGTTCAACATTTGCCAGAGTAGTCCATGTCGCTTTGAAGCCACAGATACACAGAAATGTAGAGGCATACATGGATGATATAGTGGTCAAGAGAAAGGACAGGGCAACTCTGATCCAAGATTTAGAAGAGACTTTTGCAAATCTGCGCAAGATCAACCTCAAGCTCAACCCCGAGAAGTGTGTGTTTGGAGTCCCTTCCGGCAAGCTTCTCGGGTTCTTTGTGTCTCAGCGGGGAATCGAAGCCAATCCCGACAAGATCAAGGCCATTGAGCAGATCGAAGCACCAAAGCGCGTCAAGGATGTACGGAAGCTTGCCGGTTGCGTGGCTGCCCTCAGCAGGTTTATTTCTCGGTCTGCTCAGCGCGCCCTGCCGTTTTTCAAAATTTTGAAAAAGGCAGGTCCAATGAAATGGACTCTAGAAGCGGAGGCTGCGCTGCAGGACTTGAAGAGATACCTGTCCTCCACTCCAACACTTGTCGCACCTAAGCCGCAAGAGAAGTTGCTGCTGTACATAGTGGCAACCAATCAAGTGGTTAGTGCCGCATTAGTAGCGGAGAGGGAGGCAGATGACGAGCCAGCAACCGCGGCAAGCACATCCAGCGACAAGCAGGGGGCTACCCGACAAGCTCTGGTCCCGACAAGCAAGGATCTGCGCAGATGCAAGAGGAGATACAGAAGAAGATGGTGCAGCGCCCAGTTTACTTTGTCAGTTTCCTTTTGCAGGGGGCTATGTCAAGGTACTCTGGTGTGTAGAAGTTGCTTTTCGGCCTTCTCATGGCCTCGAGAAAGCTGCACCATTACTTCCAAGCACATGAAATCACAGTTGTCACTCGTTTTCCGCTGAAGAGGATATTGCAAAATCCAGAAGCAACAAGCAGGATTGTCGAGTGGGCACTAGAACTGTCAAGCTTTGGCCTCAAATTTGAGAGTACATCAACAATCCAAAGCAGAGCACTGGCAGAGTTCATAGCAGAGTGGACGCCAACTCCAGACAAAGAAATTCCAGAGGCAAGCATCCCCGCCAAGGAAACAAACAAAGAGTGGCTTATGTACTTTGATGCTGCCTTCTCGCTACAAGGCGCCGGTGCTGGAGTGCTGCTTGTCGCACCCACCGGAGAGCACCTCAAGTACATAGTCCAGATGCACTTTCCCAAGGAGCAAGCGACAAACAACACTGCAGAGTATGAAGGCTTGCTTGCCGGTCTCAGGATCGCGGCAGAACTTGGGATTAAGAAGCTCATAATCAGGGGTGACTCACAGCTTGTCGTCCGCCAAGTGAACAAGAATTACCAAAGTCCCTTAATGGAAGCTTACGTTGACGAAGTGAGGAAGCTAGAAGAGCACTTTGACGGCCTGCAGATGGAGCACGTCCCAAGAGCTCAGAATGACATTGCCGATGGCCTGTCAAAGTGCGCTGCACTCAAATTACCTGTGGAACCAGGGATTTTTGTGCTCAAGCTGACTCAGCCGTCCGTAACACCACCAAATAGACAGAACAAAAAGAGGAAGTTAGTTTCTGGCGACTATTTTCCGGCAAAGCTTCCCGAAGCCGACGCCAAGAAGGTCCCCAGGATCAACACCAAGAATGCTGAGGAGCAGTCTGCTCTGGCAAGCCCCAGGGTTTGTTCCGTTGAAGCAGACGCTCCCGACAAGTTTTGCTCCGGCAAGCTTGCCGGGGAACGTCAAGCTCCGGCAGAGCCGCAGGCTCTTGCCATAGAAGAAGATGTTCCCACAGCAGCAGATGTGCCTTTAGTCCTTGTTGTCGAGCCACAGGCTCCAACATGGGCGCAGCAGATTGTCCGTTTCCTTCAGACAGGAGAACTTCCCGAAGAGCAAGAAGAAGCAGAAAGAGTAGCCCGGCAGTCTAGTATGTACCAGTTTGTCGATAACACACTGTGTAGAAGAAGACTCAACGGTGTGAAATTGAAGTGTATTCCCCGGGAAGATGGACAGAAGCTGTTGGCAGAGATGCATGGAGGCATATGTGGTCACCACATTGGCGCAAGAGCCCTTGTCGGAAAAGCATTCCGGCAAGGTTTCTTCTGGCCGACAGCCCTCCAGGATGCAACTGCACAAGTAACCAAGTGTGAAGCGTGCCAGTTCCATTCCAAGCAGATACACCAGCCAGCTCAAGCTCTCCAGACGATCCCTTTATCCTGGTCATTTTCGGTCTGGGGGCTCGATATCCTCGGCCCCTTTCCCCGAGCTATCGGGGGCTTTGAGTACTTGTACGTTGCAATCGACAAGTTCACAAAGTGGCCGGAAGTGGAACCAGTGAGGAAGGTGACAGCACAGTCAGCAGTCAAGTTCTTCAGGTCGATTGTTTGTCGTTTCGGGATCCCTAACAGGATAATCACTGACAATGGTACGCAATTTACGAGCCGCACCTTCATGCAGTACGTCCAAGATCTTGGCGCCAAGGTCTGCTTCGCTTCTGTTGCTCACCCGAGAAGCAATGGTCAAGCGGAGAGGGCAAATGCTGAAGTGCTGCACGGGCTCAAGACCAGAACTTTCGACAGGCTGCACAAGTGTGAAAGAAACTAGATCGAGGAGTTGCCGGTGGTTCTTTGGTCGATCAGGACAACGCCAAATCGAGCCACTGGCCAGACACCCTTCGCTCTAGTCTATGGAGCGGAGGCAGTTCTCCCCACGGAACTCGTATACGGGTCGCCTCGAGTGCTCGCTTATGATGAGCTCGAGCAAGAGCAGCTGCGACAAGACGACGCGCTGCTCCTTGAGGAAGACCGTCTTCAGGCTGCTGTGTGAGCCGCTCGCTACCAGCAAGCTTTGCGCCGCTACCATAGCCGCAAAGTTAACGCCAGAAGTCTCGAGGAAGGCGACCTTGTTCTTCGGCGCGTTCAGTCTGCCAAGAATTCCAACAAGTTGACGCCGAAGTGGGAAGGCCCTTACCCGGTGAAACGAGTCACTAGGCCTGGCGCTGTCCGCCTTGAGACCGAAGATGGCGTACCAGTGAGCAACTCCTGGAATATTGAGCATCTTCGCAAGTTTTACCCGTAGGGCGCGGTTGCCGGAACCCGTTCCGGCAACCACCTTTTGTACAAGTCTTGCCGCTGTTGCATGTAATCCTCTATACAAAGCCGGGCGCGGATCCCGTGCATAAAGATTATGTGCTCAGCACACCTTGTCTATTTCATGCTTTTTAAATTTTGCATGTATTATCTGACATTTTGTGCAGCACTTACTCCCGGTAAGCAATAACGAGCCATAAGGCTCCATATTGTTACCTCGTCTTATTTCTTTTTCGCAAGGAAAAGGAGGTTCCCTCGCGCACAAGTTTGCCGGGGGGGGGGGGAGGGAGAAGATACGGTATGGACCAGGCGTCGTTCAAGAAGGTTTTTCCTTGCCGGGAGCAAATAACAGAAAAGATAAGTTGCCAAAGTCTGAGCAATCAAATTTCCTTTAAAAATTTTAAGTTATTTTCCTTGAACGACCGTGCTTTGTATGGAAAACCTGTGCGCGGAGGAACCAACTCGTAGCTAGTTGCGCCCTTACTATTGTTTCGAGTCCGCTCAACAACTTAAGTGAGCTGCGACTAGCCGCGACAAGGTTTCTTGCCGGCTGCGGCACCGCTAGCAGGTTGCTGATGTTCCGCACTCAGCGCTCGTGGCAAAGGTGCCTGCGCCGGCAAGTTCCCTAAAAGCGTAGGGTAAAAGCATACAAAGGAAAAAGTCAAGTAAAGGAAATAACATAGCAATTACTACCCGGGATAGAATATATCACAAAATAACTTGTCGCAGCTCTAACAGACTGTTTTTCATAACATGATCAACAGCGACAAGGAAAGAAGAAGATGGGTGGCCTAATCTACACGGTCGCCTTCGACCCTTCTAATTCCGCTCACCCTGTCCACAATGGGTGCGACAAGGGCCTTGAGCTCCTCAAGATCAGCATCTGGCGGCAAGCTTCGGAGGACGTTGGTGAGGCGGAGGCCTGGCTTGCGGAAGGCCACCTTCATCAACACCTTCTGGAGAGCTCCCGCGCAGATCTTACGCGACTCGTCGGCAAGCTGTTTTGGGATCTGCTCCCGGAGTCGCTGAAGCACCGTCGCCACGCCTTTGAAGAACAGAGTCAGCTTGGCGCTGGGTTGGAGATTCTCGTCGGAGGAGTACCCGAGATCCACCATCCCCAATTGCGCCAACTCCTTGTCGACGTCTGCGGCGATGTTCACCAGACCCTCCGTCCAGTGCTCCACGTTCTCCGGCAAGGTCTTCTGGGCGGCAGCAGCGTTCGCCAGCAGCACCTTGCCGGCCTCGACTTCTTCCTTCAAGGCCGCCTCCTGCTCCTTGGCGCCGTCCAGAGATTTCGTCAGAGCCGCCAGCTTCACTTCAAGATCAGCGTTGGAGTTCTTGGCGGCATCCAGTTCCTTGCCCTTCTCCGTGAAAAGGGCCTGCAGCTCCAAGTAACTGTTGGCGTCCTTCTCCCGCTCGAGCTTGAGTGCGGCGAGCTCGTCGCCGTTCGCCTTGAGGCTCGCCTCCAGCTGCGTCACCTTCAGCTCCAGCTCAGTCTTGGCGGCCTCGGCAGCTACGGCGGCGTCTTCAGCCTGTTTGAGGGCTCCGCCAACTGCTCGCTCGCGCGCGGCAAGTTCCTCCTCGTAGCTGTCGAGGTGGACCTTCCGCTGCGTCAAGTCACCCTCCTGCGAAGACAATTTCTCCGCGGTAAGGCGTTGGCGCTCTTCGACGTCGGCCTTCTCGAGGAGGAAGGCCTGCTGCGCTTCGGCAAGATCTTCCCGCTCCTTTGCCAGGGAGCGGAGAGCTTCCTGGTTGGCGCCCCGGAGCTCTTCTGCGCGCTTCTCGATATCAGCGCCGGCCTTCGCGACGAGCGCTTCACGGGACTCTAGTTTGGCCTGCCGGGCGCGGTAGAGCGCCACTAGCTTCCGCAGCAGGCGCTCCTCTTCTGGTTCACTGCTGCTGCTGCTTGGCGCATCCACCAGCTTCAGCCCGGCGGAGGCAAGCACCTCTCCGTCCAGCATCTCCCCCTCGATCAGCGCCCTGGAGCTTGACGCCCAGGGAAGGTTAATGAAGATGTCCTCGCCGGCCTTTAGGTAGACGCCAGGCTGGGGCTCGTCAGAGCCTGGCACGGCGGCAGCGGCGGAGGAGTTGGTGGTCGGAGCAGCGCCTGGCGCTCCTGCGGCCTCCGGGTCGTCAGTACGACCGCCAAACTCCCCGCCCGCCTCCGCGGCGGCAGCCCTGGCGGCCTCCTTGCCGGCGCCGGCTGCTTCCTCGGCGGTGACCTCCGTCTCCATCGGCTCTACAACAGATGGATCTGATAGCCGGAAGGGGAGAAGATTCAAGCAAAATTCAAGCAAAATCCAAGAGAAAGATCAAGAAGACGAAGAAGCCAAGGGGAGTTGGAAGCAAGGAAATTACCTGTGCCAGGGTCTGCAGCTATGGTCTCCATTGCCGGGGGATCGCTGACGCAGTCCCTTGCCGGAGATCCCTCCCTTGCCGGGGGCTCCTCCCTTGCCGGAGCCTCCTCCCTTGCCGGGGGCTCCTCCCTTGCCGGAGTCTCCTCCCTTGCCGGGGGCTCCTCCCTTGTCGGAGTCTCCTCTCTTGCCGGAGACCTCTCTCTCGCCGGAGGACTCTCCCTTGGCGCTTCGGGAGCGGCCTCCAGGCTCTCCCGGTGAGGCTACTCTGCTCCTGCACAAGTCAACAAGTATCAGCACAACAAGGATCTTCGTGCGCGCCCAACAGGGGAAACGAACAAGACACTTACGCTGGGGGCTGCTCTGAAGATCAGCCGCCGGGTCCGACAAGTTCGTCTCAGGCACGTCCCCTGTTGATGCAGTGGGTTCGTCCTCGATGACAATCACCGGCGCCTTGGCTCTCTTTGCCGCTCTCTGCGCCAGAGTTCTAAAAAGGAACAGATACAGGGAAGGGCAAGTGAGAAACAAGACAAGACAAAAACAGCAAAAGTCAAAGAATTGCAAGTACAATAAGAGAAACTTACTCTTCTTCTTCTTCCTCATCGGAGCTGAACGCGGAGAAGTCGAAATCCGGCCCGCGTCCGGCGCGGGGAGGTGGAGGAGTGGGCTCCCTTGGTCGCTTGGCGGGAGCAGAAGCGGCAGTCCGGGAAGACCCCGCTCCAGTCGAAGCAGCAGCATGGGGCGCTCCCGCGGCAACGGTGCTTGCCGCGGTGCTGCGCTGCGGCTGTCGGCCCGCCTGCCGCCTCGCCGCATCCCCGGCCTTGCGGAGACGTCTTCTTGGTGGGGACGGAGACGCTGCTGGCGGCATGCTGTCTGAGGACGAAGTGGAGGAAGAGTCAATCTCCAATGAGCCGCTCGCATCCTCGGCGGGCTCGCTCGGCTCGGCATCATGCCCGACAAGATCTTCCTTGCCGACAAACTCCTCTTGCCGGGCAAGCTCTTTCTTGCCGGAGATTTCCTCTCGCTCTGCACGGTTCTCCGCCTCTGCTGCCGCTGCCTCTTCCAAGGTGAAGCCGAACTCACCCGCCGTGGTAGCTGCCGCCGCCTCTTCCAATCTGGTGGCGATGTAAGCCAACTCCGCCTCGGTGGTGTCGCGGGTGAGGCCGTCCTTCTCGTCGGCGCGGATTGGCACTTCCACCAAGTCGTCAAAGAATTGCTGCACAACCTCGTCTTCTGGCTCTTGCCAAGTTGGCACGATTCCGTGCGAATCGCACAGTGGCATCATCGCCCTGATGCGGTCGAGCGCCGAATTGTTACATAAAGGGACGACGCCCTGCGGCAACCTGAAGACTTCGGGGTGGTCTGAATCGTACTTGAAGAGCTCCAATAGTATTCCGTTGAGCTCAAGGACAGTGAAATTATAGTTAAGGCCCGGGCGCAGCCTCATGATGTCTGCCGCGTTCTTGAACTCCCAAGCAGGCCTTCTCCGCTCTTGCAGGGGGGCGATGCGGCGGCGAAGGAAGTCCGCGCCCACGGCGCCCATAGTGAGTCCGGCAAGTCTTAAGCGCTGGATCCTGCTGTCCTCCGGGGCCACGTCGCTCCAGTCACTGCCGCGCACTGCTGCTACTTGGCGCCGGGCGGTGAATGGCTGCGGGCTCTCCTCGACAATCCAGCACCAATCAGCCCTCCACTCCTCCCACTTGCCACGGAATTCGCCCTCCAAGTAGGAATCCTTCTTGCCGGTCCTAGAGACCCAGGTAATTCCGCCGGACAAGGGCTCTCCTCTCTCTACCCGGGGAATGAAGAAGTGGCAGAAAAGGGCTACACTAGGGTGGACTCTGACAAAGTTCTCGCAGAGGTGTGTGAAAACGGCCATGGTGAGGACGGTGTTGGGAGTGAAGTCAAGGAGGCAGAGATTGTATGTGTTCATGATGTCACAAAAGAACTCGGAAAAGGGCGGGCAGAGCCCGCAGTAGAAGAAGACAGCGAAAAAGGGGTACCCGTCCGGAGCCGCCGCGTGAGCAGCGGCCGGGAGCACCTTGGTCCGCGGGTGAGCTCGCGTCTCTGTCGCCCAAAAGAGATAATAGTACTCCCGCAGCTCCTTAGCACCGAGCTTGGGGGGGGGGGGAAGATGGCTCGTTCCCTCCGCATCGCCGCGAGCCACTGCGCCTCGGTCGACTTCACGGCCTTCGCCTTGTCGGCCTTCGGAGCCATGGCGAATGTGGTGGAGGAGGCAGACGGCGTTGGTGGTGATGGTGGCGATGGGGGGGGGGCAGGAGGCTGCTCTCTTGCTGCTTTGGGAAGAGGGGGGCGGGCGGAGTTTTCTGAGACTAGAATGGGGCGAGTGGGCGCACTACCCCTGCTTCCCTTTGCTTATAAAGGGGGAGGTGGCGAACGATCCGCCTTTCCTAATAAAGAAACCGCCCACGATCTCTCCCACGATGCCGCGTTCGACGCGTGCCATGCGGAGAGGGCGCGGTGGATACGGAGTGAGTTACGGTGTAACCTAGGCCGCGCGTGCCCGTGCCCTGTTTTGGGCCTGGCCCAACAGCGCTCGGCACCGTGTATGGCCCAGGCCCAGGGGCTCCTATCGGTGTACTAAAGTAGGGGTACCTTAGTATCCCGAACTTGTGCACGGGCAGTCGCAGCGTCCCGCGGCAAGGCTTGCCGGGCGACCGCCAAGATCCTCCGTGGTTCCTTTGGAGCCATTCAAGAACAAAGTATCCAAGACCTCGGCAAGAGGAGCTCGCCGGGAAGGAGACAAGACCCCGGCAAGAGGAGCTTGCCGGGGAGGCCAACCAAGGCATCTCAAGGAACTTGCCGTAGCGCACCTTGTGTCCCGGCAAGACCCAGTGAGCGACAAGCTCCTGGATGCGACAAGATCGTAACCGCAGCAAGGCACTTGCCGCGGCAAGCTTCCCTCCTGTACCTGCGCTCCAGCACATCCGCCAATGTGTCGCTCTGGGACCCTTCCAGGTGTACGTGGCAGGCGGCTGTGCAGCTAGAGGTACACGATGGCGAGCGGCGCTGGCAAGATAGCCATCGTGGCAAGCAATGGCGTCCCTAGCAGCCCCTTTCTGCACCGTCTAGGTGACACAGACAGGCATTTAATGCCTTTGTCCCCTGCCGTCAGGGTTAGGTATGATACAACTGTAGTAAGCGGTGAAGCCAACCACCACCTCTTTTACATTTTTACCCTCATCTACGTTGCCACCTGTCGGTGACCCCTTAGACATATAAAAGGAGGCCCGTGTGCAACGTAGGGGGGGACGATCATTCTCACGCTCGGTCTCGTTAGCCATCCAAGTGTACTGTAGCGTTCATCGCTCCCGAGAAAGAACACAAATACAAACCAAAGCAGGAGTAGGGTTTTACGCATCCTTGCGGCCCGAACCTGGGTAAACTGATTGCGTCGCTCGTGCGTTCGCCTCGATCTGCTCTTTGTGCACTCTCCGCCCCCCTGCCGAACTGAAAGGGGCCCCGGTCCGCTGCGGTCCCATAGGTGTCCGTGGGATCAGCACCCCCGACACCCCCCGGCAACGGCGCTAGAAAAGAGCTTGATAATCCCCAAGTGCGGGGAATCATCGTAGCAATTTCCAAAGGTGGAAGTGATAAGTATGGAGTGTCGAACCCACAAGGAGCTAAAGGTAAGATCAATATTCTCTCAAGCCCTATCTGCCACTGATATGACTCTACGTACACTGAACATTTGCTTCCAACTAGCAACGAGAAATAAAACTATGTTGTGGGTATGAAGTGTATAACTTTGCATGACATCGGAGAGCTAAAATATAAAAGTAGGTGTTGTTATCATAAAGTTGGAATATATTACTAAATATTATAAATAGCGAGTGTGGAATAATGGTGGACCGGTGTGCGGAATTGTCCTAGGCAATTGTTAACAAGACCGATAGTCGTCATTGCAATTTCATATGAGGGAGAGGCATAGGCTAACATACTTTCTCTTCTTGGATCATATGCACTTATAATTGGAACTCTAGCAAGCATCAGCAACTACTAAAGATCATTAAGGTAAAACCCAACCATAGCATTAAAGCATCAAGTCCTCTTTATCCCATACGCAACAACTCCCTTACTCGGGTTTGTGTTTCAGTCACTCACGGAACCCACTATAAGCGAATCATAAACGTATTGCAACACCCTACAGCGGGAATCCCTCACGCTTGCGCGACACGGAGGGCACCATAGGACAGCACCAAAATAAAACATACAACTCGTACCAATCTAGATCATCAATCAACCCAAAGACAAAAGATATCTACTCAAAACATCATAGGATGGCAACACATCATTGGATCATAATATGTGGCATAAAGCACCATGTTCAAGTAGGGATTACAGCAGGGTGCGGGAGAGTGAACCGCGTAAAAGAGATGAGGATGGTGATGATGATGATGGTGATGTCGATGAAGACGATCACCGCGACGATGATTCCCCTCTTGATGGCACTCCGGTGCCACCAAGAGAGAGGAGGAGAGGTTCTCCCCCTTGTGCTTCCTCCTCCATGGCCTCCCCCTGCATGGGCAGAGGTTCCCCCTCTGGTCCTTGGCCTTCATGATGATAATGGCCCCTCCGGGATCCTCCTCCATGCCCTCCGGTGATGATGGCCCCCTCCGGCAGGGTGCCAAAGAGGGCCTAGATTGGTTTTCGGTGGCTATAGAGGCTTCTGGTGGCGGAACTCCTAATCTAGGTTTCTTTCTAGAAGTTTTGGGTTATATAAGAGGTGTTGGAGTCGGGAACAAGGCAGGGGGGTCTCCGGGCTGTCCACGAGGCAGGGGGCACGCCCAGGGGGGTGGGCGCGCCCCCACCCTCGTGGGCAGCCCGAGACTCTTCTAGCCCAGTTCTTTTACTTCCTGGCCTTCCTCTGGTCCAAAAATAAGCTTCGTCAAGTTTCAGGTCAATTGGACTCCGCTTGGTTTTCCTTTTCTGCGATACCCAAAAAGAACAACAAAAACATAAACTGGCACTGGGCTCTAGGTTAATAGGTTAGTCCCAAAAATCATATAAAATAGCATATAAATGCATATAAAACATCCTAGATGGATAATATAACAGCATGAATACTTCATAAATTATAGATACGTTGGAGACGTATCACCGCTGCCTCCCATGCAGGCTACACCCAGGGTTTGATCTTCTTCTTCTTGTCCTTCCGTTCGCTTGAAGCCCGGCGACCGCCCTCCAACGAGGGTGCAAGGAAGTGCTGCGTCGGTCTGTCCAGCGGCGGCTAGGTTAGGAGCGAACCAGACTGGAGGCTGGAGGGAATGAATTGGGATTTTTCTTGTTGTCGATCGATATGGGAGGCGCTCGTTTGGGTCGCGAGCCTGCTATAGGGCCTCCCTTGCACTTATGTTATTGGCCCATCCAAATTGAAACATTTTTCTTCATTTTTTACATTGCCTGCTCGTGCGTTGGGATGAACAAAACTAGCCTGGGCCAACCTGGACGACTCAAACTAGGTGCACACTTTCCAGCCACCCGAGGCGGCCGCCCATACCAGCCCCTATGGTGGCGTCGCCCCTTTTTGCGTGTATGATTAGGATAGTGAAAAATATTCCAGTGGCGCTTTTGATTTACCCACAGAATGGTTGAATTGCTTGTTTCTATGAACTGAGTTCGCCAATAATGTGAAGGATGCCAGTCTTTTCATCCTATTGTAGATTGCTTAGACTCGATATGCGAAAAGTAATCGCATGAAAACTTTAAAAGCCAGTCTGATGTGTGTGGCTACAACTAGTCTGACTACACATCCTCATATAACATATCAAGGATGCACCATCTTACCAGATTAACCATTCGACTTACCAATGCAGTGTGGGAAGAAAGAAGTATTGGGACCGCGTATCCAAGCAATTGATACCATGGACTCCTTCGTACAACCTTGTAAGCAAAAAAGAAGTTGCAGTGTGCCTATACAAAGAACTAGCGTAAGTTCAGTTACCTGCTTCTCGGAATTTTAGTTAGCCACTTATTGCAAAATTGTTCAATTACATTGCTTGGCTTAATTTAGTTTGCTACTGATTACATAATGCCACAGCCTGTTAATCCTACTATAGAATGTGCCTATCTATGTGTTTGATACTTACTATTAAGAATTACCTGTTTGCCCGAACTTAAATAGCTACTTGTTTGTTTAACTGCTTTGTTGCTGCAACAACGGGTTACAATAATGTTAATAACAACTTTTCAGCATCCAATTGAAACTCTTTAATTCCTTGTTTGTTTAACTGGTTTGCTGTTATAACTCCCAGTTGAGATGTTTTGCTAACTTCAACTTTTCTGAATCTAATCGGAACTTTAATGGCCAAACAGGTTAGCCCAAGATCAAAGAGTGAGGTCCTTATGGACGTTGTATCATCCCACAGGAGTGGCACCGACCCAATCGTGCATTATGAATTGCCAACTGCTGATGCTCTAGAGGCTAAACTAGTGGTAGAAAGAGATTCTGCTTCTGCACTTAGAGATGAAGTTGACATGTTGAGGAGGCAAACATCACAATAACAAGCAGTACTCAAGACAACCATTAAATATTTGGTGGATTTCAAAACGAAGCAAGCTGAGACTGACCACATTGTTAAGGCCCTAAAGGAAAAAAGGAAATTAAATTCCCACTTGGTAAATCATAGGTGAAATGTTCTTTCCATCATTGAATAACCTTTGTGTTGTTTGTTCATGTAATCAATCAAAACATTTGTTTTATAGATCATGTAATAATTGTTTTTTGTTTTTTGGTTTGTAATTTTATTTGAGCACAAGTCTGTATTAATTGATAAGACTCGGAGACATTTCATTTTGATTGCTGTGCCAGACCTACAAATATGCCAATCGGGCTGAATGTGCATTCAACAATAATAGTAGTATAGATGGACCATAAGTGGCACACATCGGAAAGGGCCAAGATGATGTAGTAGCTTGGCTAAAAAAGGATGTTGTTGTAGCAAAAAAAAGTACAGCGGCCTGGCTTATGTATGTTAGTTGATATTATTGATCCATATACTCTATACGTGTTTATATGTCTGTTAGTTCTGTACATTCTTGGTTGATTGACTCGGTATTCGAATCTTGATACATTGCTTGTGTACATATCTAAATGGGAGTACACATTATGATGCGTGTGACATTTGAGTTGGACATGAAGTGTTCCAAATATTTGAATTCACATTAAACTGGATTCTAGCTTCTGAATTTGAGTATCGGCATTTGTAAACCATATTCATATATGACAGTGGAATACATCTTTGTCGTCCTTTTGAAGATATATAAAAACACATAGAATGATTTATAAAGATTCATATAGGAATACAAAATGGATTCGAATTTAGTTGCTAGGGTAAACGTGGATGCTTATTGTCCCAAAATTCGAAAGAAGCGGCAAAATGTCCAATCCCACGTCGGCTTCCTGAAGCCAAGTGTTTGGGAGATGGAAATTATTGTCTACCCATTACACGGAAAATCCATCGGCCTGATTTCCACTGCTCTAAATAGGGGTAGGTTAGTAACTTCAATTAGACGTGACACGACCGCCTCTGAGCCTATTCTAACACGGTGGGTGCCAAACATGGGTGGCAAAACACATTTGATTCAAGCTCGTCCAAAAGATCTCTATTTTTCCCTCCATTTCCCCATTCATACACGATGGGCGGTAAAACAAACTCGACTCGGCCGAAATCGATGTAGGCAAATATTTTCAATAGGGGCAGGTTTGTAACTTCACTCAGATGTGACACAACTGCCCTACCTGTCAGCCTCGTTCATACACCATGGGCGCCAACCACCCTCTACTCGCCCGAAATCGCTCTGGGCAAACATTAGTGAGATGCGAGATTACCGTCGTATCCCCAACCGACGAGATGTCCAAATTTTAAACGGGGGCTAAGTTCGTTACTTTCCCATATTTCAGACAGGCGCGCCTCAAAAACATGGTTCCCCGTACCTCCCCCTCCATTTTCCCATTCATACACCGTCCGCGCTAGAACACCATCACCACACCAGCCTCCGTCCTCCACCCCATCCATCGTCGTCATCCTCCACCCCATCCATCGCCGCTGTCCTCCACCACATCCATCGCCACCGTCCTCCACCATGCCGGAGTGCCTACCAAGACCGCATCGTCTACTACTAGAGATGGACGTTTCTCATCCACGGCGACGGACCAAGAGCCTTGCATCACGTCCTCTCGCTTCATTGGCGCCGTCCTCCTCTTTGCCAGGGCCACTCACACGACCTTCTCTTCCACCGCAACGGGACTTATCCCCCGATGCAACCGTCTACCATCGCAGACCTGCTTCAACGCCACCGACAGCCATCGCACCCCCAATGCCTACACGGCACCGCAAGAGAGGCGGTACTTCATATCTCCTCAACCTTCTGATCTCAACCAGAAAATAGATCTTAACTTGGTTACTCTACTTTCTTTTCAGCTCTTAGAATTTAGTTCTTAGTTTGAAGCAAACAATGGCTGCTAAATATCATAATACGGTTTAATTGATCTTGTTGGTTCCGTGGTGGTTTCTTTAATAGAAATCGGAGGGGAAACTCTCTTTTGCTAAAAAAATATGCTTAGAGTTTCCCCCTTTTATGATCACCATAAGATTAGAATACGTGCTTCGTGTCATAATAGCACTGCTCCAACCATCAAGCTAAACAAGCTTAGTTGTTCAAATACGAATCTGATATTATTAAAATAGAGTCGTTTAATTGGTCAACTAAATGTTCCTAAATTAGTTTCGAAAAGGCATGTTTGCCGCTCGGGTGTGTATCTCTACAGGGTGCCCACGGTGGGCCGGCCCACCCTAGGATTTTGGGTCATCACAGGCCCCGATTCCCCTCTATTCTGCTGCGCGCTTCCGACCTCTACCCGCCCCCAGCCGGCTGCCTCGCCGGCGACTTGCCGTCCCCGGACGACATGACTCTAGGAGGATTTTGGACGGTCCCTTACTGCAGTTACAATTCTGCATGCTTGTCCTAGTAAGCTCATAAGTAAATGATTGATTCACTACATCTATGCTTGCCTTGTCATATTTGTTGTCAATACTCTTTTAGGGTGGACCACCCTATTTCTAAATACTGAAACCGTAGACATGAGTGAATAGTATTTCTCTATGTGATCTCTTCCATCATGTGTGGGCAACGAACACTACATTGTATAGAAAGAAAGTGTCATTTCCAGCTTTTACATAGGCTTCGATCTTTTACATGGAATACAATCTGCCTACTTGCTTTGTGTCGCACTACCAACACTCCACCCTTGAAGCTAAACATTATGCCACTCATAATTCCTTAGTTTATTTGTTCAAATACTAATTTCATATGATTCTAATGTTCCTACTTCAGTTTTGAAATGTGTGTCTGCCTGTTATAGAGGCATAAGTGGTTTGTATTTCTGTGTGTTGTCTGGTCAGCACGGTTGGGGGTGAACTTTGCATATGCATGGGTTTATAGGGAGACACTCTTCGAGTTGAATCCGCAATGCATTCCATAGATAATCTAACTATTTATGTTTTCATGAATCTCAGATTCTGAACAGCATCATAATGATTATGAGCTTGCACGCATGAAAACAATAAAGCAGAACAATGCCATGGCTATCAAACTTGGCATTAAGGGACTGAAATCAAGTCTGGATGCAATGCAATGCAAACACTCTCCACCTACAGATTCATGCTCAGAATATGATCCTAATAGTGATTCTGAGCTAGAGGGTGATACGTCTCCAATGTATCTATAATTTTTGATTGCTCCATGCTATATTATCTACTGTATTGAACATTATTGGGCTTTATTATCCACTTTTATATTATTTTTGGGACTAACCTATTAACCAGAGGCCCAGCCCAAAATTGCTGTTTTTTTTGCCTGTTTTAGGGTTTTGAAGAAAAGGAATATCAAACGTAGTCCAAACGGAATGAAACCTTCGGGAACGTGATTTTCTCATAGAATACAACTCAGGAGACTTGGACCCTACGTCAAGACATGTAACAGGAGGCCACAAGGTAGGGGGCGCGCCTACCCCCTCTCCCCCAGGCACGCCCTCCACCCTCGTGGGCCCCATATTGCTCCACCGACGTACTTCTTCCTCCTATATATACCCACGTACCCCCAAACAATCAGATACTGAGCCAAAACCCTAATTTCCACCGCCGCAGCTTTCTGTATCCACGAGATCCCATCTTGGGGCCTATTCCGGAGCTCCGCTGGAGGGGGCATCGATCACGGAGGGCTTCTACATCAACACCATAGCCCCTCCGATGAAGTGTGAGTAGTTTACTTCAGACCTATGGGTCCATAGTTAGTAGCGAGATGGCTTCTTCTCTCTTTTTGGATATCAATACAATGTTCTCCCCCTCTCTTGTGGAGAACTATTCGATGTAATCTTCTTTTGGCGATGTGTTTGTTGAGACCGATGAATTGTGGGTTTATGATCAAGTCTATCTATGAATAATATTTGAATCTTCTCTGAATTCTTTTATGTATGATTGGTTATCTTTGCGAGTCTCTTCGAATTATCAGTTTGGTTTGGCCTACTAGATTGATCTTTCTTGCAATGGGAGAAGTGCTTAGCTTTGGGTTCAATCTTGTGGTGTCCTTTCCCGGTGACAGCAAGGGCAGCAAGGCACGTATTGTATTGTTGCCATCGAGGATAACAAGATGGGGTTTTCTTCATATTGCATGAGTTTATCCCTCTACATCATGTCATCTTGCTTAAGGCGTTACTCTGTTTTTAACTTAATACTCTAGATGCATGCTAGAGAGCGGTCGATGAGTGGAGTAATAGTAGTAGATGCAGGCAGGAGTCGGTCTACTTGTCTCAGACGTGATGCCTATATACATGATCATACCTAGATATTCTCATAACTATGCTCAATTCTGTCAATTGCTCAACAGTAATTTGTTCACCCACCGTAGAATACTTATGCTCTCGAGAGAAGCCACTAGTGAAACCTATGGCCCCCGGGTCTATCTTCATCATATTGTTCTCCTACTGCTTTGCTATTTACTTTGCCTTCATTTTACTATGCATCTTTATCATAAAAATACCAAAAATATTATCTTTATCATATCTATCATATCTCACTCTCGTAAGTGGCCTCATAGGGATTGACAACCCCTATTTGCGTTGGTTGGGAGGATTTATTTGTTTTGTGCAGGTACGAGGGACTCGCGCGTAGCCTCCTATTGGATTGATACCTTGGTTCTCAAAAACTAAGGGAAATACTTACGCTACTTTGCTGCATCATCCCTTCCTCTTCGGGGAAAACCAACGCAGTGCTAAAAGAGGTAGCAAGAAGGATTTCTGGCGCCATTGCCGGGGAGGTCTACACAAAAGTCAACATACCAAGTACCCATCACATACCCTTATCTCCCGCATTACATTATTTACCATTTGCCTCTCGTTTTCCTCTCCCCCACTTCACCCCTGCCGTTTTATTCGCCCTTCTTCTATTCGTCTTTCCATTTGCTTTGATGTCTTATTTGGCTTGTTTGCTAGTTTGGTTGGAATAATTGTTTAATTATTACTAAACAGAGAACCTTAAGATCTATAGATCCTCATCCACCTGCTAATCTATTTAAGAGATCCAATTATGATGAACCAATTGCTAGTGAGTTTTGTGCACTAGATTATCTTTATGAAGTTTTGCTTGAAATTCGTGAATCTGAAAAGTGTGATGAATTACTTTCTGAAGCGATTCACGACAGATCTTTGAATAAAAAGCATGATTGAAATGATTTTACTATAAACTCCTCTTGATGTCAATTGTGCTAATAATATGCAAAACCCTAAGCTTGGGGATGCTAGTTTTGCTATGTCCTCTACTTGTTGCAATGATCATGATTGGGGTGATTCTTCTTATGATCTTGAAAATTTATTTAAGCCCCATGATGAATATGAGATTGATAATAGTGTTTCCAATATTATTTAAAGTGGGTTTGGAAGAGTGTTAACTTTAGATCCCACTATTTTGGAAGAGTGTCAACTTCGCATGCATATGGATCGTGTTGAAAATATTTTGTGTGATAGCTATTTTGTTGAATTTGTTTATGATCCCACATGCAATTATTATGAGAGAGGAAAATATGGTGGTATAAATTTTCATGTTACTAAATTACCTCTCATTATGTTGAGATTGCTATTGTTTCTTTCCGCTTCCTTGCATATGCTAGTTTTTGCTTGTCTTGATAATTTGTCTGCCTATAAGATGCCTATGCATAGGAAGTATGTTAGACTTATATGTGTTTGTCACGTGTTTTATGATGCTCTCTTTGTGCTTCAATTCTTGTCTTTCATGTGAGCATCATTAAAATTATCAATGCCTAGCTTTAAGGATTTAAAGAAAAGCGCTTGTTGGGATACAACCCAATATTTATCCTTGATGTTATTTAATAAATAATTTATCTAGACTCCTTTTTGGTTGTGTTTTTTTGTGTTTAATTAGTGTTTGTGCCAAGTAGAACCGTTGGGAAGACTTGGGGAAAGTCTTGTTGAACTTTCTGTAAAAAACAGAAACATTAGCGCTCACGAGAACTGCTGTCATTTTTATTTGGAAAGTGTTATTTAGTTAATTATTTTTTCATATGATTAATAGATAAATTACTCACGTCCATCAATTTATTTTATAATTTTTGGGGTTCCAGATCTTGCGCTAGCTACAGAGTACTACAGACTGTTCTGTTTTTGACAGATTCTGTTTTTCGTGTGTTGTTTGCTTATTTTGATGAATCTATGGCTAGTAAAATAGTTTATAAACCATAGAGAAGTTGGAATACAGTAGGTATAACACCAATATAAATAAACAATGAGTTCATTACAGTACCTTGAAGTGGTCTTTTGTTTTCTTTTGCTAACGGAGCTCACGAGATATTCTACTTTACGTTTTGTGTTGTGAAGTTTTCAAGTTTTGGGTAAAGATTTGATGGATAATGGAACAAGGAGTGGCAAGATCCTAAGCTTGGGGATGCCCATGGAACCCCCAATATAATCTAAGGACACCTAAAAGCCAAAGCTTGGGGATGCCCCGAAGGCATCCCCTCTTTCGTCTACTTCTATCGGTAACTTTACTTGGAGCTATGTTTTTATTTACCACATGATATGTGTTTTGCTTGGAGCGTCTTGTATTATTTGAGTCTTTGCTTGTTAGTTTAACACAATCATCCTTGTTGTACACACCTTTTGAGAGAGCCATACATGATTTGGAAGTTGTTAGAATACTCTATGTGCTTCGCTTATATCTTTTGAGTTATATAATTTTGCTCTAGTACTTCACTTATATCTTTTAGAGCACGGTGGTGGATTTGTTTTATAGAAACTATTGACCTCTCAAGCTTCACTTAGATTGTTTTGAGAGTCTTAAATAGCATGGTAATTTGCTTAAAATCCTAATATGCTTGGTATGCAAGATTAATAATAAAACTCTCTTATGAGTGTGTTGAATACTATGAGAAGTTTGATACTTGATAATTGTTTTGAGATATGGAGATGGTAATATTAAATTTGTGCTAGTTGAGTAGTTGTGAATTTGAGAAATACTTGTGTCGAGGTTTGTGATTCCCGTAGCATGCACGTATGGTGAACTGTTATGTGATGAAGTCGGAGCATGATTTATGTTTTTGATTGTCTTCCTTATGAGTGGCGGTCAGGGACGAGCGATGGTCTTTTCCTACCAATCTATCCCCCTAGGAGCATGCGCGTAATACTTTGCTTTGACAACTTGTAGATTTTTGCAATAAGTATATGAGTTCTTTATGAGTAATGTTGAGTCCATGAATTATACGCACTCTCACCCTTCCACCTTTGCTAGCCTCTCTAATACCGCGCACCCTTCGCCGGTATTATACACCCACCATATACCTTCCTCAAAACAGCCACCATACCTACCTATTATGGCATTTCCATAGCCACTCCGAGATATATTGCCATGCAACTTTCCACCGTTCCGTTCATTGTGACACACTCCATCATTGTCATATTGCTTAGCATGATCATGTAGTCGACATCGTATTTGTGGCAAAGCCACCATTCATAATTCTTTCATACATGTCACTCATGAGTCATTGCATATCCTGGTACACCGCCGGAGGCATTCATATAGAGTCATATTTTGTTCTAAGTATCGAGTTGTAATTGTTGAGTTGTAAGAAAAATAAAAGTGTGATGATCATCATTATTAGAGCATTGTCCCAGTGAGGAAAGGATGATGGAGACTATGATTCCCCCACAAGTCGGGATGAGACTTCGGGCGAAAAAAAAGAAAAGAGGCCATAAAAAAGAGAAAAGGCCCAAATAAAAACAATTATAAAAATGAGAGAAAAAGAGAGAAGGGACAATGTTACTATCCTTTTACCACACTTGTGCTTCCAAGTAGCACCATGATCTTCATAGTAGAGAGTCTCTCATGTTATCACTTTCATATACTAGTGGGAATTTTTCATTATATAACTTGGCTTGTATATTCCAATGATGGGCTTCCTCAAAATTCCCTAGGTCTTCATGAGCAAGCAAGTTGGATGCACACCCACTTAGTTTCTTTTTGAGCTTTCATATACTTATAGCTCTAGTGCATCCGTTGCATGGCAATCCCTACTCACTCACATTGACATCTATTGATGGGAATCCCCATAGCCCGTTGATACGCCTAGTTGATGTGAGACTATCTTCTCCCTTTTTGTCTTCTCCACAACCACCACTCTATTTCACCTATAGTGCTATGTCCATGGCTCACGCTCATGTATTGCGTGAAAATTGAAAAAGTTTTGAGAATGTCAAAAGTATGAAACAATTGCTTGGCTTGTCATCGGGGTTGTGCATGATTTAAATATTTTGTGTGGTGAAGATGGAGCATAGCTAGACTATATGATTTTGTAGGGATAACTTTCTTTGGCCATGTTATTTTGAGAAGACATAATTGCTTAGTTAGTATGCTTAAAGTATTATCATTTTTATGTCGATATGAACTTTTGTCTTGAATCTTTCGGATCTGAATATTCATACCACAACTAAGAAGAATTACATTAAAATTATGCCAAGTAGAACTCCGCATCAAAAATTCTGTTTTTTATCATTTACCTACTCGAGGACGAGCAGGAATTAAGCTTGGGGATGCTTGATACGTCTCCAACGTATCTATAATTTTTGATTGCTCCATGCTATATTATCTACTGTTTTGAGCATTATTGGGCTTTATTATCCACTTTTATATTATTTTTGGGACTAACCTATTAACCAGAGGTCCAGCCCAGAATTAATGTTTTTTTGCCTGTTTTAGGGTTTCGAAGAAAAGGAATATCAAACGGAGTCCAAACGTAATGAAACCTTTGGAAACGTGATTTTCTCATCGAATACAACTTAGGAGACTTGGACCCTACGTCAAGACACCTAACAGGAGGCCATGAGGTAGGGGGCGCGCCTACCCCCCTAGGCGCGCCCTCCACCCTCGTGGGCCCCCTGTTGCTCCACCGACGTACTTCCTCCTCCTATATATACCCACGTACCCCCAAACGATCAGATACGAAGCCAAAACCCTAATTCCACTGCCGCAACTTTCTGTATCCATGAGATCCCATCTTGGGGCCTGTTCCGGAGCTCCGCCGGAGGGGGCATCGATCATGGAGGGCTTCTACATCAACACCATAGCCCCTCCGATGAAGTGTGAGTAGTTTACTTCAGACCTACGGGTCCATAGTTAGTAGCTAGATGGCTTCTTCTCTCTTTTTGGATCTCAATACAATGTTCTCCCCCTCTCTTGTGGAGAACTATTCGATGTAATCTTCTTTTTGTGGTGTGTTTGTTGAGACCGATGAATTGTGGGTTTATGATCAAGTCTATCTATGAATAATATTTGAATCTTCTCTGAATTCTTTTATGTATGATTGGTTATCTTTGCAAGTCTCTTCCAATTATCAGTTTGGTTTGTCCTACTAGATTGATCTTTCTTGCAATGGGAGAAGTGCTTAGCTTTGGGTTCAATCTTGCGGTGTCCTTTCCCGGTGACAGTAAGGGCAGCAAGGCACGTATTGTATGGTTGCCATCGAGGATAACAAGATGGGGTTTTCTTCATATTGCTTGAGTTTATCCCTCTACATCATGTCATCTTGCTTAAGGCGTTACTCTGTTTTTAACTTAATACTCTAGATGCATGCTGTATAGTGGTCGATGAGTGGAGCAATAGTAGTAGATGCAGGCAGGAGTCGGTCTACTTGTCTCGGACGTGATGCCTATATACATGATCATACCTAGATATTCTCATAACTATGCTCAATTATGTCAATTGCTCAACAGTAATTTGTTCACCCACCGTAGAATACTTGTGCTCTCGAGAGAAGCCACTAGTGAAACCTATGGCCCCCGGGTCTATCTTCATCATATTGTTCTCCTACTACTTTGTTATTTACTTTGCCTTTATTTTACTTTGCATCTTTATCATAAAAAATACAATTTTTTTATCTTTATCATATCTATCAGATCTCACTCTCGTAAGTGGCCTCATAGGGATTGACAACCCCTATTTGCATTGGTTGCGAGGATTTATTTGTTTTGTGCAGGTACGAGGGACTCGCGCGTAGCCTCCTGCTAGATTGATACCTTGGTTCTCAAAAACCGAGGGAAATACTTACGGTACTTTGCTGCATCATCCCTTCCTCTGCGGGGAAAACCAACGCAGTGCTAAAAGAGGTAGCAGAGGGAGACCTAAGTCAATGTAGCTCCCTAGTGGAGGAGTCAGAGGAAGATGCCCTATCTTATTCACCCATCAAGGTGCTTACTCTAACTTTCCAAGGTTATATTGGTCGCACATATCTTGCAACTAATGCTTTGCATTGCTTCTACTTTGTTGAACTGCTATTAGCTTAGTTTACACATCGTGTATGTGAATACGCCCTGCCTATCCATTTTCAGTACATATTCCATCTGTCCTCATACCATATTTATCCATTCAAATGGTGTTCTTGTGTATCAGACATTCAAAAGGAAGAGGGCGATTGCTGATCGTGGAGGAGCACAAGCAAAGTATTTGGAAAAGGTAGTGGCACCTAATAAATCAAATAGCCCATTAGGTGTAGTTGCAATATCACCTGACCCACAAAACACCCCAACTCTAGCAGACTCTAGCCCTACTACACTGGTCATTTCTGATGCCCCAACTCAGCAGACCCCAGCTACAACAAACAGTATGATTATGCCAGTTGACATAGCACAAGCTCTACGACGCAAAACCCCCATTCCAGCAAAGAGTACACCAAATCTCGTTGTCAAATCCCTTTTTGAACCAGAGAGAGCACCAATTGCAGCAAATAGGACCCCTATTCCATTTCTTCCCAGTTTAGAAGACGAAGCTTATATTGTTGTCAGGAACTTTGTGTTCATCTTTCCTTCATGGAATGATTATACCGCAGACACAGAACAATTTCCAGTCTTCCTCCGCAACTTACGCATAAGTAATGTACTAATGTTATTCATGGTCATTACTACATATATTTCTACTGACAGAAGACACAAGATTTCATTCTTTTAAATAGGCGAGGACCAAACTAGATTGTGAAGACGAGCAAGGGTTGGTTGTGCTTTTCAAGCACTCGTTGATGAAGTATCGTTCCTACCTAAGGCAAGAGCTGTAACGCCCTCGATGTGGCTATATCTCCCACGTGTCGAAGCACGACTTAGAGGCATAACCGCATTGAAAGCAATGCCACAAGTGAGGTAATCTTCACACAACCCATGTAATAAAATAGGGGAAGAAGATACATAGTTGGCTTACAATCGCCACTTCACACAATTACATGAATAAAGCATTACATCATCCAAATACAATCAAGGTCCGACTATGGAACCAAAATAAAAGGAGAACCCCAAATGCGACAAAGGTCCCCGATCGACCCCAACTGGGCTCCACTACTGATCAACTAGAACAAAACAACACAAAGGACAAGATCTTCAACGAGCTCCTCCTGAGCTTGGTTGCGTCATCTGCACGGACTCATCAGCACCTGCAAGCTGGTTTTGGAAGTATCTGTGAGCCACAGGGACTCAGCAATCTCGCACCCTCACGATCAAGACTATTTAAGCTTATGGGTAAGGTAAAGGTATGAGGTGGAGCTGCAGCAAGCGACTAGCATATATGGTGGCTAACATACGCAAATGAGAGCGAGAAGAGAAGGCAAAGCACGGTCTGTAAAAGTATGATCAAGAAGTGATCCTGGACTACCTACGTCAAGCATAACTCCAACAACCGTGTTCACTTCCCGAACTCCGCCGGAAAGAGACCATCATGGTTACACACGCTGTTGATTCATTTTAATTAAGGTGAACTTCAGGTTTTCTACAACCGGACGTTAACAAATTCCCATCTGCCCATAACCGTGGGCACGGCTTTCGAAAGTTCAAATCCCTGCAGGGGTGTCCCAACTTAGCCCATGACAAGCTCTCACGGTCAACGAAGGAATAGACCTCCACCCGAGACATTCCGATCAGACTCGGTATCCCGGTACAACAAGACATTTCGACAGGGTAAAACTAAACCAGCAACACCGCCCGAATGTGCCGACAAATCCCGATAGGAGCTGCACATATCTCTTTCTCAGGGCACACCGGATCGTCCAAACTTCCGGTAGGCCAGCCCAGAGTTGCCCCTGGTGGCCACCGGCGGCTGACAAGTTGGACCAACACTCAGAGTAGCACTGGCCCCAGGGGGGGGGGGGTAAAATAATGATGACCCTTGGGCGCGCGACCCCCAAGGGAAAAGAAAAGGCTAGGTGGCAAATGGTAAAACCAATGTTGGGCATTGCTGTAAAAGCTTTACTTAAGGCGAACTTTCAAGGGGTTCCCATTATAGCCCAACCGCATGAGGAACGCAAAATCCGGGAACATAACACCGATATGACGGAAACTAGGGCGGCAAGAGTGGAACAAAACACCAGGCATAAGGCCGAGCCTTCCACCCTTTACCAAGTATATAGATGCATTAATTAAATAAGATATATAGTGATATCCCAACAAGTAAATAAATGTTCCAACAAGGAACGACCTCCAATCTTCACCTGCAACTAGCAATGCTATAAGAGGGGCTGAGCAAAGCGGTAACATAGCCAATCAACGGTTTGCTAGGACAAGGTGGGTTAGAGGTTTGACATGGCAATTGGGAGGCTGACAAGCAAGTGGTAGGTATCGTAGCATAGGCATAGCAAAAGAGCGAGCAACTAGCATAGCAAAGATAGTAGTGATTTCGAGGGTATGATCATCTTGCCTGAGATCCCGCAAGGAAGAAGAACGAGTCCATGAAGAAGACGAACAGACGTAGTCGAACGGATCCTCAGAAACTCGACGTTACCGGAACCAACCCAAAGAAGCAATCACCGGCAAAGAAGCACACAACATAGTAAACAACCAACACATCAACATGGCATGATGCACAATCAAGTATGATGCATGTCTGGTTTAAAGAGGCATGGCATGGCAAAATGCACAAGCAATCCTACAAATTAAGTGGAGCTCAATATGCAACGAGTTGCATATTGATGAAACACCACGTCAATTATTTAGTTCTCTCTCGTTTATGTACCCCACAATATTAAATGTTGATTAACATGGCAAGAGGTGAAGCACAACAAAACTACCTATCTAGGCAAGTTTAAATGAGGCCGGAAGTAACGAACAACAATTCCGGAAAATCCTCATATGAATAATTTAAGGTTTGGTACTGTTCTGCCCTAAACATTATTTTAGAGTTGTTAAGCATGCAATATGAGTGCACCATGTTAAACTAGGCAAAATTCTACCCCATTTACATATCAAATTTATTAAAATCCGAGTTACGGTTATTTAGTTATGAATTAAATCATTTTAACATGGCATAGGAGCAAATTTAAACAAAAATCATTTTAAACATTTTAAACATGGGTGAAAGTTGGATATTATTAGTCTACACAAAATTCTGAGCAAGTTTCATATATAAAACATTTTAATCCGATGCACGGTTAGTGAGTTATTAAATGCATGAACTAGGGGGACTAATCTGCAAAACTGGCGATCTCTGGATAATTGGACAAAATCCCAGGCGCTGAAAAAAACATGACGGGCTGAATCTGGGGCAAGCCCAACAACAGAAGGAAAAAAAGAGGTGGGGCGCTGGGTCGGCTCACCCATGGGCTTCGGCCCGATTTGTGGAGGAGGCAGGACAGGCCGAGGCGGGGGCGGCGCGCTGGGCAGGAGGCGAGGCCGATTCGGCTGGTGCGGTGCAGATCTGGCTCGGCTGGGCCTGGCGCTGCGCTGCGCTGGTCGGGGAAGCAGGCCGGTGATGCTGGGCCGGACTCGGGCGCAGCCCACGCGGCGCACGGTCAATGGGGTCGGCTCCTCCCGATCGGATTGGGGAGGCAGGGCGAGGCGAAGATTCATGGCGACGGCGGCCGGCGGCGACCCTGGGAAAAAGGCGGCAGATGGGAGCCTCCGGATCTGGCCCGATCCGCGACGGATCTGGTCGGAGGGGCGCTGGGCAGGGAGCAAGGTGGGGCGGCAGAGAAGACAGACGGCGCGGGCGCCGAGACGAAGTCCGGCGAGATAGGTGGTGGAGCAATGCGGCGGCGCAGTGTGCTCCGGCGAGGCGCGGTCGCCGGAGATGGCCGGCGAGGATGGCAGCGAGGCGACGATGGAGTGAGGCGAGCGCTGGGGCGGCGGTTGACGTGCTCGGGCCCGGGAAGGGCCGGATCTGGGCTCCTCCGGGTCCCGACGAAGTGGGGCGCGGGGAGGGCCTGTGGCGGCGTTTGTGTGGAGGAGAGGGGCGGCGGAGCTAACGTGGCTCGCCCCCATTGGTCGGAGGGATGTGGCAGCGGGCGGCAGACATTGTCCGGGCGCGGGGTGGACGCGTCCGGTGGCGCGAGGAGGACGAAGTTAGGGTTTCATCCGCGAATTGATCCGAAATTTCGGGGAGGGGTGCTCTTTTATAGGTAGAGGGAGCTAGGAGAGTCCAAATGAGGTGCGGTTTTCGGCCACGCGATCGTGATCGAACGACCGAGATGATCGAGCAGAGTTAGGTGGGTTTTGGGCCAAAATGGAAGGGTGTTGGGCTGCAACACACACGAGGCCTTTTCGGTCCCTCGGTTAACCGTTGGAGTATCAAACGAAGTCCAAATGATACGAAACTTGACAGGCGGTCTACCGGTGGTAAACCAAGGCCGCTTGGCAAGTCTCGGTCCAATCCGGAAATGTTTAATCCCCACACATGAAAGAAAGGTAGAAATGATCACCGGAGGAGAACGGAGCGCCGGAATGCAAAACGGACAATGGGGAAAATGCTCAGATGCATGAGACGAACACGTATGCAAATGAAATGCGCATGATGACATGATATGCAATGCATGACACGCAAGCAATGACAAGGCAACAACAGCGAATAACTGGAGGACACCTGGCACATCGGTCTCGGGGCATTACAACACTCCACCACTACGAGAGGATCTCGTCCTGAGATCTAGAATGGCACCGGAGGGAAAGCGGAAGAGAAAGAGGAGAGGTAAAACTAAGTTGCTTCTTTGACAAACGAGTGAAACCAAAGAACCTTGCGAGGTTGAACAGATTCGAGAAAAGAATACCACGAAGGTGAACTAGGTCGAAAACACTCCGTTAGAAACGAGGGACAAAGAGCATTGCGAAACCTTGAGGTTGAAGGGAAGATATATATAGAAAAACACTCCGGTTAAGGAAGGGGATCAAGGAAAAACCAAAATTCGGGCAGCACTCCGGTTGAAAAGAAAAGGAATTGAATACGGTCCTGATAAGATGAGAAGATATTTGATGAAATCACAACACACTGCCTCCATAACTATTGAATGGATGGAACAAAGGGTAAGAAATATCTCGGACAGCACTCCGGTTGAGAAATGATGTAAAACTTGATAAGATGGGAGAACTGGCATGAAAACACAACACTTCGGTTAAATGGATAAGCATGACAATAACAAGATCCTGACAAGAACAATAAGGAGGTTTGAAAAGAGCAACATCACAATGCCTCCCGGAAGAAAAGAGAGAATGAAATGGAATGAACGAAGGGAAACAAGGTCTTGAGGTAGCACGCTTACAACAAAAGCTAGAACGGAGTTGTTGGAAAACCCACAACAAAAAGATAGGCTTGAAGTGGGCTTATGGAAAACATCTCAAAACCAAGAGTTGAAAATATGTCACTAACGGAAACGATATATTGGATTGATATGAACAAGAAGACGAGAACTTATTTCACCGGGAGGATGGATGAAAAACTTGGATCATATATTATCACCACTAATAGCAGAATCCAAAACCAAGAGTTGAAAAGCTTTAGGTGGAATATAACCCAAGATAATTCCAACGAATAGGTTGATGGATTTAAAATACCTCATTCATAACAACATGTGAATCATGAAAAACATGAACTCAAATTATCAGGAATGACATAATACCACCTCCAATGATATGGAAGAAAGAATAATTGCACTCCGTATTACAATATGAAGAAAGCTTGAGCTTCTTAAAAGAATTTCGATGAAAACTTTGAGAAGGAATTAAATCCTTGATGAACCATCATGTAGCACCTTGATGAAGTACTTCGGTAAATAGAAGGATGGCGAAAGAAAGGGAAGTTGAAAACACAAGGTGAAACCTTGTAATGATTTAGATGGACCTCCGTGAAGATATAGTTGTGAGAGCTTGGAACTCCAGAAAAGAAAAGATAAGATGAACAATTGAGATTAAGAATCTTGATGAACCTCCGGAACAGGGAAATAATTATTGGGATGAAACAAGAATAAGAATTACATTATGCTTATCCTTCACCAATTTAAATTGATGACAATCAACGGATTTGGCATATTACTTATTCTCGTAGAAAAGATTAAGAGAGATATAACATTAGACTTGGGTAGGTATTGAACGAACCACCGGAAGGGTTGAAACAACGAATAAATGATATGATAACGAATGACGAGAGCTCTTGAACGAACCACCGTAAGAATTGAACAACAAATTATGTAAAGGGATGAATCACCGATAAGAATTAAAAATGAAAGAAGAGAAGATAAAGAAACACCTAGAATAATTAGCAAATAACCGAAGATGCTTGAGAGAATTTTGATCCATGAGAACGAAGAGATCAAGTACTGATTAGAGGATAATTGATCGATGCACCGGTAGGATTAGGAGAATGATAACTGAAAGCTGGGAAAAGAATAATTATGAGATGATGGGCTCCGGAGAATCGAACTGAAAATACTTTGAATTGCTCCAGATAGGTGAAAAGAATTCCCACAAACGAAAATAATTATGAGAGGATGGCAACAAGCTAGAATCACGAACCTCAGAGAGAACGGATAGATATGGGGGAAAAAATCTTCTTCGTTCTTCAAAACCTAAGAATGACGACGAGAAACACCACCATGAATTGTTGATGCACTCCAGAATGCCAAATAGAAAAGGTTGAGTCAACGATGAAAATAATTTGAAATATCTTGGAGAAAGACATTTGACTGATGACAATTCATTCTTACGTCAAACTTTAGAAAAGAATTTGAAAAACTCTGGAAAAATAAGAAGAGTCAGGTAAGATCCTGGGAAAAGACCTATGGGTTAGGGCCCACTCGAAAGAAAACACCATTGAACGATTAACAAGAGAGAAAGCACTGGTTGAATTAAAAGGCTTGAATGAGATAAACAACCTCGAAATAGGTTGAACGGATCTTGAATGACAAGATGAGCCTTTTGAGATAGCTTGAGCACGCCGGAACAAATGAATAGCGAGAAGTGAAAGATTAAGAATTGCACCTGCATGAGAAAGCATTGAAACGAGGAAAGGATATGATCAAACACCGAAAGCTTGATTTGAATCCACCGGAGAAGAAAAGAATGGAGAAAGAAGAACGAGTAGAGCATCTTCATGAGAAACACCGGGTAAAAACATGAAGGAAAAAGAATGAAGAGACTTCCATCAATACAATGGATACTTGAATAAGACATCGGATTCCTTGAAGAAAAACAACGGGAGGGAGGGTGGGAAAAACAAAGACAATTTGGAATGGAAGAAACGAACACCATTGAGGAACTTAGAATTGATCTTGCGGATGTTGAAATGATCGGAATCACTAGAAGAGAAACACACCGGTGAAAAAGGATTGACAAAACAATCTTGATGATCACGAAGGATTGGTATTCACACCGGAGTATGAGAACACCATTTAGGAAAAGGTATGGAATCAACTCTTGACTTCAAAGCAACTCGAATACCACAACTCAAAACAAAACAAAGGATTGGCTTGCAGAATAAGCCGGAACAAACATATGATAGAGATTTCGTCCGAAGTTTTCGTGGTGGGACCTACACGGGCTCGATCGTACAGCACCATCATGTACAAGGCAGTGCACATGACATACGAAGCGTCCCCGAGTCAGCATAGCCAAGGACTCTTTAAGACACAACGAGACCACTGTAAAATCGACCATGAATAGGTGAACCACTAGACGTCGAACCCCAATTTCGTATCACACATCTGTCAGAAAGATATCCTAAGAGCTACTTGAATTCCCACCTATGAAACTCCCGAAATTTTCCGGTTATGCAATCAGGTGTTGGGGATACAGGGGAAGCATAATATCTCACCCAAACTAGCAAATCCTACATCCAGCTGTATCCATCCTTCAACACATAACCAATAATGATGACCCTTGGGCGCGCGACCCCCAAGGGAAAAGAAAAGGCTAGGTGGCAAATGGTAAAACCAATGTTGGGCATTGCTGGAAAAGCTTTACTTAAGGCGAACTGTCAAGGGGGTCCCATTATAGCCCAACCGCGTGAGGAACGCAAAATCCGGGAACATAACACCGATATGACGGAAACTAGGGTGGCAAGAGTGGAACAAAACACCAGGCATAAGGCCGAGCCTTCCACCCTTTACCAAGTATATAGATGCATTAATTAAATAAGATATATAGTGATATCCCAACAAGTAAATAAATGTTCCAACAAGGAACGACCTCCAATCTTCACCTACAACTAGCAACGCTATAAGAGGGGCTGAGCAAAGCGGTAACATAGACAATAACCGGTTTGCTAGGACATGGTGGGTTAGAGGTTTGACATGGCAATTGGGAGGCTGACAAGCAAGTGGTAGGTATCGCAGCATATGCATAGCAAAAGAGCGAGCAACTAGCATAGCAAAGATAGTAGTGATTTCGAGGGTATGATCATCTTGCCTGAGATCCCACAAGGAAGAAGAACGAGTCCATGAAGAAGACAAACGGACGTAGTCGAACGGATCCTCTCAAACTCGACGTTACTGGAACCAACCCGAAGAAGCAATCACCGGAAAAGAAGCACACAACATAGTAAACAACCAACACATCAACATGGCATGATGCACAATCAAGTATGATGCATGTCCGGTTTAAAGAGGCATGGCATGGCAAAATGCACAAGCAATCCTACAAATTAAGTGGAGCTCAATATGCAACGAGTTGCATATTGACGAAACACCACGTCAATTATTTAGTTCTCTCTCGTTTATGTACCCCACAATATTAAATGTTGATTAACATGGCAAGAGGTGAAGCACAACAAAACTACCTATCTAGGCAAGTTTAAATGAGGCCGGAAGCAACGCACAACAATTCTGGAAAATCCTCATATGCATAATTTAAGGTTTGGTACTGTTCTGCCCTAAACATTATTTTATAGTTGTTAAGCATGCAATATGAGTGCACCATGTTAAACTAGGCAAAATTCTACCCCATTTACATATCAAATTTATTAAAATCCGAGTTACGGTTATTTAGTTATGAATTAAATCATTTTAACATGGCATAGAAGCAAATTTAAATAAACATCATTTTAAACATTTTAAACATGGGTGAAAGTTGGATATTATTAGTCTACACAAAATTCTGAGCAAGTTTCTTATATAAAACATTTTAATCCGATGCACGGTTAGTGAGTTATTAAATGCATGAACTAGGGGGACTAATCTGCAAAACAGGCGATCTCTGGATAATTGAACAAAATCCCAGGCGCTGAAAAAAAACATGACGGGCTGAATCTGGGGCAAGCCCAACAGCAGAAGGAAAAAAAGAGGCGGGGCGCTGGGTCGGCTCACCCATGGGCTTCGGCCCGATTTGTGGAGGAGGCAGGGCAGGCCGAGGCGGGGGCGGCGTGCTGGGCCGGAGGCGAGGCCAATTGGGCTGGCGCGGTGCGGATCTGGCCCGACTGGGCCTGGCACTGCACTGCACTGGTCGGGGAAGCAGGCCGGCGATGCTGGGCCGGACTCGGGCCCAGCCCACGCGGCGCACGGTCAACGGGGTCGGCTCCTCCCGATCGGATCGGGGAGGCAGGGCGAGGCGGAGATTCATGGCGACGACGGCGACCCTAGGAAAGAGGCAGCGGACGGGAGCCTCCGGATCTGGCCCGATCAGCGACGGATCTGGTCGGAGGGGCGCTGGGCAGGGAGCAAGGTGGGGCGGCGGAGAAGACAGACGGCGCGGGCGGCGAGACGAAGTCCGGCGAGATAGGTGGTGGAGCAATGCGGCGATGTTGTGTGCTCCGGCGAGGCGCGGTCGCCGGAAACGGCCGGCGAGGACGGCAGCGAGGCGGCGGTGGAGAGAGGCGAGTGCTGGGGCGGCGGTTGACGTGCTCGGTCCCGGGGAGGGCCGGATCTGGGCTCCTCCGGGCCCCGACGAAGTGGGGCGCGGGGAGGGCATGTGGCGGCTTTTGTGTGGAGGAGAGGGGCGGCAGAGCTGATGTGGCTCGCCCCCATTGGTCGGAGGGACGTGGCAGCGGGCGGCGGACATTGTCCGGGCGCGGGGTGGACGCGTCCGGTGGCGCGAGGAGGACGAAGTTAGGGTTTCATCCGCGAATTGATCCGAAATTTCGGGGAGGGGTGCTCTTTTATAGGTAGAGGGAGCTACGAGAGTCCAAATGAGGTGCGGTTTTCGGCCACGCGATCGTGATCGAACGACCGAGATGATGGAGCAGAGTTAGGTGGGTTTTGGGCCAAAATGGAAGGGTGTTTGGCTGCAACACACACGAGGCCTTTTTGGTCCCTCGGTTAACCGTTGGAGTATCAAACGAAGTCCAAATGATACGAAACTTGACAGGCGGTCTACTTGTGGTAAACCAAGGCCGCTTGGCAAGTCTCGCTCCAATCCGGAAATGTTTAATCCCCACACATGAAAGAAAGGTGGAAATGATCACCGGAGGAGAATGGAGCGCCGGAATGCAAAACGGACAACGGGGAAAATGCTCGGATGCATGAGACGAACACGTATGCAAATAAAATGCGCATGATGACATGATATGCAATGCATGACACGCAAGCAATGACAAGGCAACAACAGCGAATAACTGGAGGACACCTGGCACATCGGTCTCGGGGCGTTACAAGAGCACTTCGATGGCAAGCCTCCAAACGAAATTTCTATAAAGTCTCTGGTGCTACTTTTATCCGACGGTGACTGTAATAATCTTGTTACACATTGGTCTCAGCTGCAGCGTAAGGTACTATCTATGATATCACATCACAATTTGAACTACATTTCTGCATTTTCCTTAACGTCTCACTTGTACGAAAACTGTTAGCAGAAGAACATTCATTCTCAAGGGACCACAGAATCTCGCAACTATACTGCACACTGCATTGCTCTTGTGAGTACCTCTTGCCCTGTATGACCATACTTACTTTCATAGTTGTTTGACTATGTAGCATCACCGCACATGTTAGCCTTGTTATCATCCATTTGGTGGACATTATAAGATCCGTATGGACTCTTACATAAATTTAGAATCAACCCAATGCTTTTGAAGAGGTATAGCTCTACAGTCCTCTTGTAAGGACTGAACGTCGTCTATCACTGTACTTACATTAACAGCTACTCCCTCCGTCCCATAATATAAGAACATTTTGTATAGTACACCAGTGTTCAAAACACTCTTGTATTATGGGAAGAGGGATTGGTTCATTGTGTAGCATTCTTCATCTTATCTCCCTCGCCCACCATTTACTAAAAAAGATCAGATCTATATTAACTCTTACCAAAAAGTAGAATACACACACAATGCCAATGCAGAAGTGTAGCCCATTGCTCTTGTCAGTACATTTTGTCCTATAACGCTTGTACTTCCACGGATTGGTAGTTGATTATGTAGCATCAATCTACATCTTATCTTCATTATCCTCTATCCCTTCCAGTATTATCATATCTATAATTACTCTCTACAAAATGTAGAGTATAGGCAATGCTTATGAAGAAGATTCTGTGCTGAAATTCTTGAGTTATCCTTCCCTTGACATGGAGATGGGCATTATAAAGCCGGTGTTAATTGTTAATGTAAGTCAGTCCTTCTAAAGCCTTTATCCTCAACTGTTGTTTAATTTTCTCATACTCTCTATCATTTACTGCTGTTTAGTTTACTGTTTCTACCAAAATGCATGTTCGCAAGAACCGTAAGCTCTAAGTTTTACTTGTAAAACCAAATTCCTTATTCATACCATGCACATTACTCAATACTATGTATGTGTGTTTTTGTGGATCTATAATCCAGTGTGTGGTGAAGCAGCCCACGTTTGCACCATCTCATCTCCTATTTTCTCTTACTGATGTGGCTGATGATATGAACAACATGCCATGCACATTAACCAAAATAGATACAATGATTTCTTTGCCCTTCATCTATGCTTGTTATGTTGACATGGTAATCCAGTAGTGTGGTGAAGCTCCCCGCATTATAAACAATGCCAAATTATGCTATTGATATTTTTGAACTTACTCTTTATTTTCTAATTTGAAATTTCATGGAATTGATAGCACACTTATCATCTTTGTTTATACACGTGCAAAACATATCATCTCTCTGCTTTGTTTCAGGGTGATATGCCTGATGGCATGCACAAGTCTGCTGAAGGCTGTGAGACAAAACCAACATATATTGCAGCAAAGAAGGCAAAATGTCTTGCAGATAACGAGACAACCCCAAAGTCTTGTCGTGATGCAGTGTTCAAGTTACTTGAGAATAGCAGTCAGACAAGCTCACAGAATTTTTTGTCTGAATTAGTTCGACTTCTTCAGTCCCAAGTTCTAGCAGAAAGGCATCCTGCAACTCAACTTCGACTTGAAGTCCCATCTCTAAGAAAGATTGCGGAGAAACCCAATGAGAACCTCATCACTAAACAGCTACACCTGGAAGCTATGACCGACATGCTAGGTCGGTCTCACAGCCTTGCTCAGCAGCTTGTGCAACAGTTCCTGCGCAAGGCTAACCTTTCTTGAACTGTCTTCGAAGTGGTCTCGGTTCAGTATTATTTTGTTACGCTGGAATGGTGTCCATTTTTTGTAATCCGCTTCTTCGTTGCGCTTTATGATCACTGGTGGCGAACTTCGATGCCCAGTGGATGTAATATAGCATAAATCCTTTATTGTATAGTGTAGGTCTATTCTTAGTTACTATGATGTAATTTCTTTATTGTATAGAGTAGGTTTGTTCTTAATTCCTACTAGTTACTGCCATCATTCGCCATCTAAAAAAATCATATGTAGTCGATCGGGCCAAAACATTTGCCTCTAACGGGACTGGTTTTTAGCGGGCCACAATTGGGTCGGCCTGCATCTTTCTTGGGCCCGAATGATTGGGGCCTTCACACTTTTCGCGAGGCCCACAACTTACACCGTCCTATATTTTAGTTGGACCTTTTGACCCAGCGCTTAGTTTGGCTCAGGTAGCGTTGGGCCATTAACAGGCTGAATATTGTACTAGCCTGTTACGGCCCAGATGAAACCATGGGCCTTTAGAAGGCCGAAATGCATGTTGGGCCTCAATTTTCACTAGTCGTCGATGGGCCTTCAGCAGGCTGAATGTAGACCAGGCCTTTTTGGGCCCAGTTATATCAGGGGCAGTTACCAGGACGAAACATATCTCGGGCCTTAGTTGGCCCACTGATATCATGGGCCTTTAAGAGGCCAAAAGCTTAGTACAGACATCAACGGGCCGAATTATGCGACATGCCTTTAACAGGCCCAAAGTCACGTTGGGCTTAACTGTTGCCGCCTTTATCATGGGCCGTTAGTGGGCCCGATGTCTCGTCGGACCATATATGGCCCATGGGCAGCACGGGCCATTCCCAGGCCGAAAGTCACACCGGGCTGAAATGGGCCCATGTCTACATCGGGCCTCTAACAGGCCGAAAGTCACTGGGCTGTAATTAGGCCCAAATATTCGGCAAACAATTAACGGGCCAAATCTGGCTTTGGGCCGTAAATGGGCCTTTATTAAGCAGGACGTTATTGGGCTGGCCCACTAGTACCTGAGTAAGTACTACGAGCCTTTGACTGGGCCGGCCTTTTTAACCTATATGGGCCTCTGTTGGGCCCAGCCACATGTCGACGTATCATAGGCATGTCTCCTCCAATGGACGGGCAACATCTGGCCCACTGACGAGCTGACAGATGTTCCCTCCGGCCAATCATAATTTTACACGTGGAAATTTCCCATTGGTCCTCGCTATTAACGGGTTATCAGATCCAAAACTGGACCTGATAGCTTAACGATGTTCCGTTACGGTGGATGCCACGTGTTGGTCACCCTTGACGAAAGCACTTCTGTGACACACGATTTATTGTCATGGAAGTGGACACTTCCGTCATGATAATTTTGGTAATGTCATGGAACACTTCTACGACAGCATAGGTATGACTATCTTGATTCTCTCATAAAATCGTCATGGATGTACATGCATGACAAAAAACGTGACCTACTGTGACAAACACGTATCATCATGGAAGTGTATTTTTTTGTAGTGTAAGTTCATTATAAATTAAAGTTCAATTAATCAAATTACTTAAGAACTCCCACTTAGACAGACATCCCTCTAATCATCTAAGTGATCACGTGATCCATATCAACTAAACCATGTCCGATCATCACGAGAGATGCAGTAGTTTTCAATGGTGAACATCACTATGTTGATCATATCTACTATATGATTCACGCTTGACCTTTCGGTCTCAGTGTTTCGAGGCCATATCTGCATATGCTAGGCTCGTCAAGTTTAACCCGAGTATTCTGCGTGTGCAAAACTGGCTTGTGATACGTCCATTTTGCATCATGCTTTTATATCGATATTTATTGCATTATGGGCTGTTATTATACATTATGTCACAATACTTATGCCTATTCTCTCTTATTTTACAAGGTTTCTATAAAGAGGGATAATGCCGGCAGCTGGGATTCTGGGCTGGAAAAGGAGCAAATATTAGAGACCTATTCTACATAGCTCCAAAAGTCCTGAAACTTCACGGAAGATGTTTTCCAAATATATAAAAAATACTGAGAGCAAGTACTTCACCAGGGGGCCACACCCTGCCCACGAGGGTGGGGGGCGCGCCCTACCTCCCTGGGCACGCCCCCTACCTCGTGGGCCCCCCTGTGGCCCTCCAGTGGCCATCTTCTATTATATGAAGTCTTTCGATGGGAAAAAAATAACAAGCAATCTTCTCGGATGAAACTCCGCCGCCACGAGGCGGAACCAATCTAGGGCTTTGGCGGAGCTGTTCTGCCAGGGAAATTTCCCTCCCGGAGGGGGAAATCATCGCCATCGTCATCACCAACGCTCCTCTAATCGGGAGAGGGCAATCTCCATCAACATCTTCATCAGCACCATCTCCTCTCAAAACCCTAGTTCATCTCTTGTATCCAATTCTTATCTCCAAGTCCGGGATTGGTACTAGTAGGTTGCTAGTAGTGTTAATTACTCGTCGTAGTTGATGCTTGTTGGTTTAATTAGTGGAAGATCATATGTTCAGATCCTATATGCATATTAATACCCCTCTGATTATGAACATGTTTATGCTTTGTGAGTAGTTATGTTTATTCCTGAGGACATGGGAGAAGTCTTGCTATTAGTAGTCATGTGAATTTGGTATTCGTTCGATATTTTGATGAGATGTATGTTGTCTCTCCTCTAGTGGTGTTATGTGAATGTCGACTACATGACATTTCACCATTATTTGGGCCTAGAGGAAGGCACTGGGAAGTAATAAGTAGATGATGGGTTGCTAGAGTGACAGAAGCTTAAACCCTAGTTTATGTGTTGCTTCGTAAGGGGCTGATTTGGATCCATATGTTTCATGCTATGGTTAGGTTTACCTTAATACTTTTGTTGTAGTTGCGGATGCTTGCAATAGAGGTTAATCATAAGTGGGATGTGTGTCCAAGTAAGGGCAGTACCCAAGCACCGGTCCACCCACATACCAAATTATCAAAGTACCGAACGCGAATCATATGAGTGTGATGAAAACTAGCTTGACGATATTCCCATGTTTCCCCGGGAGCGCTTTTCTCTATATAAGAGTTTGTCCAGGTTTGTCCTTTGCTACAAAAAGGATTGGGCCACCTTGCTGCACTTTATTTACGTTTGTTACTTGTTGCTCGTTACAAACTATCCTATCACAAAAACTATTTGTTACCACTTATTTCAGTACTTGCAGAGAATACCTTGCCGGAAACCGCTTATCATTTCCTTCTGCTCCTCTTTGGGTTCGACACTCTTACTTATCGAAAGGACTACAATAGATCCCCTATACTTGTGGGTCATCGAGACTCTTTTCTGGCGCCGTTGCCGGGGAGTGAAGCACCTTTGGTAGGTGGAATTTGGTAAGGAAAAATTTATATAGTGTGCTGAAATTTACTGTCACTTGTTACTATGCAAAGTAATCTTCTGAGGGGCTTGTTCGGGGTATCTTCACCCCGACCAGTAGAGCAAAGAGTTGCTCCTCAACCTACTGAACCTACTGAAAATGAAAATGACTGCTTTGAAATTCCTTCGGGTATGATAGAGAAACTGCTAGCTAATCCTTTTTCAGGAGATGGAACAAAACATCCTGATGAGCATCTAATATATGTGGATAAAGTTTGTGGATTATTTAAGCTTGCAGGTGTAACCGGAGATGTTGTTAAGAAGAATGTCTTCCCTTTATGTTTGAAGGGAGACGCATCGACATGCTATAGGCTATGTGATGATATGGGGTCTTGGAATTACAAACGATTGAAATTGGAATTTCATCAGAAGTTTTATCCTATGCATCTTGTTCATCGTGATCGCAATTATATATATAATTTTTGGCCTCGCGAAGGAGAAAGCATCGCTCAAGCTTGGGGGAGGCCTAAATCAATGTTATATTCATGCCCCAACCATGAGCTCTCAAGAGAAATGATTATTCAAAAATTTTATGCTCGACTTTCTGATAGCAATCGCACCATGCTTGATACTTCCTGTGCTGGCTCTTTTATGATGAAGACTATTGAATTCAAATGGGATTTATTGGAAAGAATTAAACGCAACTCTGAAGATTGGGACCTCGACAAAGGTAAGGAGTCAGGTATGACACCTAGTTTTGATTGTGTTAAATATTTTACGGATACCGATGTTTGCCGTAAAATTAGCGATAAATATGGACTTGACTCTCAGATAGTAGCTTCTTTCTGTGAATCTTTTGCTACTTATGTTGATCTCCCCAAGGAGAAGTGGTTTAAATATCATCCTCCCATAGAAGTAAAAGTAGTTGTACCTATTAAAGTTGAAGAAAAGATTGTCACTTATAATGATCCTATTATTTCTACTGCATATGTTGAGAAACCACCCTTCCCTGTTAAGATAAAGGATCATGCTAAAGCTTCAACTGTGGTTCGTAAAAGCAATATTAAAACTTACACACCTCATGAGCAAATAAAAGTTGAACCTGATATTGCTATTGTTAAAGATCTCTTGTCTGATTATATAAACTCCCAAAGGTTTTGACTCCCGTATCATGCAAAAATCTCCTGTCTTTGTTTTGAGCTGTTTTTTGTCAGGGTTGTCTAGGTCAAGCACTATGTCGTCTCCTTCCTCCTCCAACCATGAGGGCAACGATTCTTGGCTAATGAATATAGAGCTGAAGAGAGAAGAACCCATGGAGATCAACAAGGATGAAGGGATCAAGAAAGCCATGGGGGACCAAGTGCCGACAACAGAGGACACCCTTCAACTTGATCACAATCTTCTTACCCCAACAGAGATTGAAGCTTTCAAGATGATTGAGTTAGCTCGTATACAAAATAAATATCTCACACGTGAAAATATTTTGTTGAAGGAGCATATCATCGCATTCAAGGGCATTATCCGCAAGTTAGAAGACCTCCTACGCTCGATGTGTGACTATCCATCATCAACAACTCCACCTTCTTCACCAACAAGAGAGACATAATCACCTGGGTATGGGCACTCCCATTGGCAACTGCCAAGCTTGGGGGAGTGCCCCGGTATCGTATCACCATCACTTTTATCTTTACCTTTTTCTTAGTTTGATCCTTTTGGTAATATCTTGATCTAGTAGAATAAAAGTTCTTAGTATGATCTAGTTGTGAGTTTTTCTTTATAATCCTTCTATGTAATCGAGTCCGTGAGCTATATAATAAAGATTAGTGTTGAGTCAAGGGCTTGATTATTTTGCCATGATCCTAAGGGAATAAAAGAAAAGAGAAAGAAATAAAAAGAAAAAAGAGATCATGTGAGTCTTATGGAGAGTAATGAGCTCACATAGAAAAAGTATGATGAATAAAAGTTGTTGAGGGTTGACAAACATAGTTTTGGTCATTGTTGCAATTAATAGGAAGTAATAAAGAAAGAGAGGTCTTCACATATAGATATACTATCTTGGACATCTTTTATGATTGGGAGCACTCATTAAAATATGACATGCTAAAAGACTCGACGTTGGACAAGGAAGACAACGTAATGGGTTATGTTTTCTTACATCTGAGATAAATTATATTGTCATGGATCATCCAACATGGTTGAGCTTGCCTTTCCCCCTCGTGTTAGCCAAGTTAATCACACCAAGTAGAGATACTACTTGTGCTTCCAAATACCCTTAAACCAGTTTTGCCATGAGAGTCCACCATACCTACCTATGGATTGAGTAAGATCCTCTAAGTAAGTTGGCATCGGTGCAAGCGATAAAAATTGTTCCCTAAATATGTATGACTTATTAGTGTGGGAGAAAATAAACTTTATACGATCGTGTGATATGGAAGAAATAACAGTGACAAACTGCATAATAAAGGTCCATATCACAAGTGGCAATATAAAGTGACGTTCTTTCGCATTAAGATTTTGTGCATCCAACCATAAAAGCGCATGACAACCACTGCTTCCCTCTGCGAAGGGCTTATCTTTTACTTTTATCTCCTACATTGTATAAGAGTCATGGTGATCTTCACCCTTCCTTTTTACATTTTATCCTTTGGCAAGCACAGTATGTTGGAAAGATCCTGGTATATATGGCTAATTGGATGTGAGTTTTCATGAACTATTACCGTTGACATTACCCTTGAGGTAAAACGTTGCGAGGCAAAAACTATAAGCCCCTATCTTTCTCTGTGTCCGATTAAAACTCCATACCCATAAGTATTGCGTGAGTGTCAGCAATTGTGAAAGACTATATGATAGTTGAGTATGTGGACTTGCTGAAAAGCTCTTATACATTGACTCTTTCCTATGTTATGATAAATTGCAATTGCTCCAATGACTGAGATTATAGTTTGTTAGTTTTCAATGAAGTTTACTATTCATACTTAAAATTGTGATTGAATTATTACTCTAGCATAAGAAATCATATGACAAGAATTATATAAGTTGTTGTTCTAAGAATGATCATGATGCCCTCATGTCCGTATTTTATTTTTATCGACACCTCTATCTCTAAACATGTGGACAAATTTTTCGATTTTGGCTTTTCGCTTGAGGACAAGCGAGGTCTAAGCTTGGGGGAGTTGATACGTCCATTTTGCATCATGCTTTTATATCGATATTTTATTGCATTATGGGCTGTTATTACACATTATGTCACAATACTTATGCCTATTCTCTCTTATTTTACAAGGTTTCTATAAAGAGGGAGAATGCCGGCAGCTGGGATTCTGGCTAGAAAAGGAGCAAATATTACAGACCTATTTTGCACAGCTCCAAAAGTCCTGAAACTTCACGGAAGATGTTTTCCAAATATATAAAAAATACTGAGAGCAAGAACTTCACCAGGGGGGCCACACCCTGCCCACGAGGGTGGGGGCGCGCCCTACCCCCCTGGGCGCGCCCCTTACCTCGTGGCCCCCTGGTGGCCCTCCGGTGGCCATCTTCTGCTATATGAAGTCTTTCGATGGGAAAAAAATAACAAGCAATCTTCTCGTACGAAACTCCGCCGCCAGGAGGTGGAACCTTGGCGGAACCAATCTAGGGCTCTCGTGGAGCTTGTCTGTCGGGGAAATTTCCCTCCTGGAGGGGGAAATCATCGCCATCATTATCACGAACGCTCCTCTCATCGTGAGAGGGCAATCTCCATCAACATCTTCAGCAGCACCATCTCCTCTCAAAACCCTAGTTCATCTCTTGTATCCAATTCTTGTCTCCAAGTCCGGGATTGGTGCTAGTAGGTTGCTAGTAGTGTTAATTACTCCTTGTAGTTGATGCTAGTTGGTTTAATTGGTGGAAGATCATATGTTCAGATCCTATATGCATATTAATACCCCTCTGATTATGAACATGTTTATGCTTTGTGAGTAGTTATGTTTGTTCCTGAGGACATGGGAGAAGTCTTGCTATTAGTAGTCATGTGAATTTGGTATTCGTTTGATATTTTGATGAGATGTATGTTGTCTCTCCTCTAGTGGTGTTATGTGAACGTCGACTACATGACATTTCACCATTATTTGGGCCTAGAGGAAGGCATTGTGAAGTAATAAGTAGATGATGGGTTGCTAGAGTGACAGAATCTTAAACCCTAGTTTATGTGTTGCTTCGTAAGGGGCTGATTTGGATCCATATGTTTCATGCTACGGTTAGGTTTACCTTAATACTTTTCTTGTAGTTGCGGATGCTTGCAATAGAGGTTAGTCATAAGTGGGATGCTTGTCCAAGTAAGGGCAGTACCCAAGCACCGGTCCACCCACATACCAAATTGTCAAAGTACCGAACGTGAATCATATGAGCGTGATGAAAACTAGCTTGACGATATTCCCATGTGTCCTCGAGAGCGCTTTTCTCTATATAAGAGTTTGTCCAGGTTTGTCCTTTGCTACAAAAAGGATTGGGCCATCTTGTTGCACTTTATTTACTTTAGTTACTTGTTGCTCGTTACAAACTATCCTATCACAAAAACTATCTGTTACCACTTATTTCAGTACTTGCAGAGAATACCTTGCTGGAAACCGCTTATCATTTCCTTCTGCTCCTCGTTGGGTTCAACACTCTTACTTATCGAAAGGACTACGATAGATCCCCTATACTTGTGGGTCATCAGCTTGCACCCATTGTATGTGAACGTAGAGCTTATCACTGATATGTCTCCAACGTATCTATAATTTTTTTATTGTTCCATGCTATTATATTACCAACCTTGCATGTTTTATATGCATCTATATGCTATTTTATATTATTTTTTGGACTAACCTATTAACCTAGAGCCAGGAGCTAGTTTATGTTTTTTCCTTCTTTTTGAGTTTTACAGAAAAGGAAAATCAAATGGAGTCCAATTGACCTGAAACTTCACGGAACTTATTTTTGGGCCAGAAGAAGGCCATGGAGTAAAAGAGTTGGGCCAGAATAGTCCGGGGATGCCCACGAGGGTGGGGGCGCGCCCACCCCCTAGGTGCACCTCCGTACCTTGTGGATAGCTGGAGACCCCCCCTGACTTGTTATCGACGCCAAAACCTCTTATATATACTGAAACTTCCAGAACATAACCTAGATCGGGAGTTCCGCCGCCAGAAGCCTCCGTAGCCACCGAAAACCAATCTAGACCCGTTTTAGCACCCTGACGGAGGGGGGAATCCCTCTCCGGTGGCCATCTTCATCATCCCGGCGCTCTCCATGATGAGGAGGGAGTAGTTCACCCTCAGTGCTGAGGGTATGTACAAGTAGCTATGTGTTTGATCTCCCTCTCCCTCTCTCGTGTTCTTGATTCAAAACGATCTTGATGTATCGCGAGCTTTGCTATTATAGTTGGATCTTATGATGTTTCTCTCCCTCTACTCTCTTGTATTGGATTGAGTTTTCCCTTTGAAGTTAGCTTATCAGATTGAGTCTTTAAGGATTTGAGAACACTTGATGTATGTCTTGCATGTGCTTATTTGTGGTGACAATGGCACACATTTTCGTCTTGACTCTCCGGTAGAAACTTTGGGGAACTCTTTGAAGTTCTTTGTGTTTGTTGAATAGATGAATCTGAGATTGTGCGATGCATATCGTATAATCATACCCACGGATACTTGAGGTGACATGGAGTATCTAGGTGACATTAGGGTTTTGGTTGATTTGTGTGCTAAGGTGTTATTCTAGTACGAACTCTAGGATAGATCGAACAGAAAGAATAGCTTCGTGTTATTTTACCACAGACTCTTGTATAGATCGATCAGAAAGAATAACTTTGAGGTGGTTTTGTACCCTACCATAATCTCTTTGTTTGTTCTCCGCTATTAGTGACTTTGGAGTGACTCTTTGTTGCATGTTGAGGGATAGTTATATGATCCAATTATGTTATTATTGTTGAGAGAACTTGCACTAGTGAAAGTATGAAGCCTAGGCCTTGTTTCCTAGCATTGCAATACCGTTTTTGCTCACTTTTATCATTAGTTACCTTGTTGTTTTTATATTTTCATATTACAAAAAACTATATCTACCATCCATATTGCACTTGTATCACCATCTCTTCGCCGAACTAGTGCACCTATACAATTTACCATTGTATTGGGTGTGTTGGGGACACAAGAGACTCTTTGTTCTTTGGTTGTAGGGTTGTTTGAGAAAGACCATCTTCATCCTACGCCTCCCACGGATTGATAAACCTTAGGTCATCCACTTGAGGGAAATTTAATATTGTCCTACAAACCTCTGCACTTGGAGGCCCAACAACGTCTACAAGAAGAAGGTTGTGTAGTATACATCAAGCTGTTTTCTGGCGCCGTTGTCGGGGAGGTTAGCGCTTGAAGGTATATCTTTAGATCTTGCAATCGAATGTTTTTGTTTCTTGTTTTATCACTAGTTTAGTCTATAAAAGAAAATTACAAAAAAAATGGAATTGAGGGTACCTCATATGCTTCATCTTTTTAATGTCTTTCATGAAAATAAGGATTCCGATAATTGTGCCAAAGTGTTAGAAGAATAATGCATTTTAATGTTTGGCACTAAATATTTGAATGATGAGCATGATTGCAATGTTGTTAGTATGAATTCCTTGAATATCCATTGTACTAATGATGATTGCACTAGTCATGATGAAAATGTCTCTTCTAAGCATGTCAATTTTTGTGGAGTGCATAGAGTTTGCAAGTACACACCAAATAGGGAAAATAGATTTTGCAAGAGGCATGAGTATTTAGAAACTAAATGGTTGCAAGAAAGGCTAGCTGTTTCTGCTAAAAATTTAAATTTTCTTAGCCATCCTTGTGAAGTTTGCAATGAACATGGTCATTTAAATATCCAATGCAAATTGTTTCATGATAAAATCGTGTCCAAAAATTGTGATGACTTGATTCCCCTTGCGCATCATAATGAATTTAGTTTGCTTCTGGGTTATGAAGAAATGAAATGTATAACTAAGGATATTCCAAAATTTGCCCTTGGTAAAATTCTTGGTTTTGATCTAGAGGAAATTTATATGTATTGTGCGGTGAATTGCATTGAAAATCCTTATATTGTGAATTACATAAAGATAAGAAAACAAATAGAAGATGAAGAGAATACTATTGAAAGGGAAGAGACTTCCTAATATCCTCCTATTATTTCTTATGATGAACCAGGTAACGAGGAAGAGCTTTCTATCCAACCAATCTCACTAATAAGGAGCTCCAAAAAGAGGGTTAAACCCACACATGATGCGAAGAAGCAAAAGAAAAGACGTAGAAGCAAAGGTAAAAAGGTATCCCTCCCAAATGATGCTGCTCCTATTACTCATTGTGATGATGATAATTGATGTACTATTGGTGATATCCATACTATTAATGATGAGATTAATTATGCTTATGATATGAAAAGGCCCAAGCTTGGGGATGCTATGTTTGATGAGAATGACATGTTTGAGAATTTATTTGATGCAATTAATGTTGGGATAATTAATTTGGTGCCCTTAGTTGTGTCCCACTCGGCAGGTTTACCCCTAGTTTCCGAAAACACTTGTTCCTGCCCAAACCACTTTGCTCCTCTTATGCTTTTGCCCTTTGACCGTTTGACCATCACATTGAAAACTTCATAAAATACTCATACTGAATCAGAAAAATTCAAATGAGATATCAAAATGTTCAGAAAAGCATCACCTATATGTGCATGTCATTTGCATTCATGAAAAAAGTGTTGGCCAGTTCCCATCTTAGTTTTAGCTCACATGATCTTAGCATGAACTATAAAATCTAAAAAAATCTAAAATTTCTAAAAAAAATTGGTGGCAAACTTTGACCAATGTTTTGGGTGCTTGCCAAGTTTCATAAGGGAAATGACATTCGTGGAAGTCATGGTAAAAAAATGAAATTTTGGAGCATTGATTTTTGTTTTGTTGCCACGACTTCCACGAATGTCACTCCCTTATGAAACTTGGCAAACACTCAAAACATTGCTCAAAGTTTGCCACCAATTTTTTTAGAATTTTTAGAATTTGTTTAGATTTTAACGTTCATGCTAAGATCATATGAGCTAAAACTGAGATGGGAACTAGCCAACACTTTTTTCATGAATGCAAATGACATACACATATAGGTGATGCTTTTTTGAACATTTTGATATCTTATTTGAATTTTTCTGAGTTAGTATGAATTTTTTATGAAGTTTTCAAAGTGATGGTCAAACGGTCAAAGGGAAAAATCATAAGAGGAGCAAAGTGGTTGGGGCAGGAACAAGTGTTTTCGGAAACTAGGTGAAAGGATCGATATGGTTGACTAGAGGGGGGGTGAATAGGCAAGTAACAATTTTTAGCTTTTCTTTAACAATTTAAACTTTGCATCAAAGTAGGTTGTCTAGATATGCAACTAGGTGAGCAACCTATATGATGCAACAAAGATAGGAACACAAGCAAGCAAGAGATATATCACAAATAAGATTGCACAAGTAAAGGAACGAGATAACCAAGAGTGGAGCCGGTGGAGACAAGGATGTGTTACCGAAGTTCCTTCCCTTTGAGGGGAAGTACGTCTCCGTTGGAGCGGTGTGGAGGCACAATGCTCCCCAAGAAGCCACTAGGGCCACCATATTCTCCTCACGCCCTCACACAATGCGAGATGTCGTGATTCCACTATTGGTGCCCTTGGAGGTGGGGACCGAACCTTTACAAACAAGGTTGGGGCAATCTCTACAACTCAATTGGAGGCTCCCAACGACACCACGAAGCTTCACCACAATGGACTATGGCTCCGCGGTGACCTCAACCGTCTAGGGTGCTCAAACACCCAAGAGTAACAAGATCCGCAAGGGATTAGTGGGGGGGATCAAATTTCTCTTGGTGGAAGTGTAGATTTGGGCCTTCTCAACCACTCCCGAGCAAATCAACAAGTTTGATTGGCTAGGGAGTGAGATCAGGCAAAAATGGAGCTTGGAGCAACAATGGAGCTTAGGGTTGGAAGAGGTAGTCAACTAGAGGAAGAAGACACCCCTTTTATAGCTTAGGACAAAAATCCAACCGTTATCCACCTACCAGCCCGCGACCAGCGGTACTACCACCCCAGACCAGCGGTACTACTGCAAGGCCATGCGGAACTTCCGCTCCTGACAAGCGGTACTACCGCAAGGCCATGCAGTACTACCGCAACAGCAGCAGTAGTTAGGGCAGACCTAAAGCACAAGGGCTGAGGACGGTACTGCCGCAGGCGCGGTACTACCACTCCCCCTTGCGGTACTACCGCAAGGCAGGAAACCCCCCTAGGAAGAGCACGGATAAAAATACATCCGTGCCTACTTCCGCTGGAAAATGGACGAAGCAAAAATCCGATACAGTACTACCATAGAGGAGCGGTACTACCGCAGAGGAGCGGTACTACCGCCTGCCAGCTTAGCCAGGCCGCGCACGGTATTACCGCGGTGGTGCGGATGTAAAAAATTACATCTGCCCCTACTACCGCGAAGGAGCGGTACTTGGCCTGGGGGCCACGGTACTGCGGCTCCAGAGGAGCGGTACTACCATGGGCACCTGCGGTGCTACCGCGCCGAAGTACGGTACTACCACGGGTGCCTGCGGTACTACCGCTCAACAAGGAGCAGTACTACCGCAAGCCCATTAACAGCGGCCAGGACAAGGTAAAGATGATAAACGAAGGATGCTCCAAAGTGCAGGGGAAAGGAGGGGACAAGGAAGAAAACGTGTACGTGATGATTCCACCCAAACCTTTCCGACGCGGACCCCCTCTTAATAGTACGGCTTTCCTACGACTCAAATCCACCAAAAAGAAATGTAGAAAAAACACCGTCTTCAACAGTCTTCGAGGAGCACCAAACCGTCTTGTGCCTAGCGATGAAATGTCTGGGAAACTCAAGGCACACGATTAGTCCGCAAAAGCATTGTCATCAATCACCAAAACACCTTAGGGATAAATATGCCCTTACAATCTACCCCTTTTTGGTGGACTGATGACAATATGGGATTTGCACAAAGGGAATAATATTAAGAAAACACAAACCCCTCCTCTCTAGAATATAGATGGGCTCCCCCTAGATGTGTGCCAACTAGATGGGTGCTTTGGACTGCACGACACACATACTAAGATCAAAGCTCCCCCTATATTATAGAGACAAGGCATATCTTGCAAAAGTAAGGCTAACACTAGACAAGATAGCAAATACGAGCATAACATAAGTAGCACAATCATAAGCTCACTAAGATAGAATAGAGGGCATATGTCTTACACCATATAAAGGATAAGTCTCAAAGGCGCAAACCAAACCAAAGCAAACGAGGTCCAAACGACAAAGCAAACACCAAACACGACACGACTCGCAAGCACACAAATCCCTACACTCTCTCCCCCTTTGGCATCGAGACGCCAAAAAGACAGAGAGGACACCTACACACAAGGGGTGGCTCAGGCAGAGAAATCATCCCAACGCTCCTCGTGCTCCGCGTCAGACTCTGCGGCGGGGACGGTCTCCTCAATTTCCTCCTCAGAACTAGTCCACTTGAAGCCTTGCTTCGCCATCCATTCAGACTTTGGCGTGATGGCATCCTCAGAACCGCCAGAGACGTCCTCTCCAAAGAGCCTCATAACCTTCTTGTCGCGGCGGTGACTCTCCTTGGATGCCACATGAGTCCTGTACTGCCCCTTTGCTTGCATGCAGAAAATAGTCTTCATCTTGTCCTTCAGCTTCTTGGCCCACGAGGGCTCAGAGGAAGGTTGGGAAGACCTAGCAGCACGGTCCTCGGCAACATCCTCTGCTCGAGCCTCCTCCTCATCAACACCCCTCCTTGCAGTAGACGCATCAGCATGAGTAGTAGTGTTGGCCCAGTTGGGCTTGACACGGAGACTGATGGACTCATGCCGAATATAGTCTGGAGCAAGGAACTCATCACCAGGGTACAACTTCTCCCAAGTCATGGAGATCAACAGAAACAGATATGGTCCATAGATAGGTACCTTGTGGGTGTACACTGCAAACCGAAGCTCACACCACATGATGTGTGAGACATCAAGTGGCTGAGTCTGAGACATACGAGCCTCCTCGCACAGGAGCATCATGTCCACCAGATAGGAATGAACCTTGTCCTTGTCGCCAATGCGAGGGAACAGAGTGTTGCGAAAGATGCGATGCATGATATCCAGAAAAGAGTTCAGCACCCAAGTCGACTTGCCACTGGGAAGCACCTTCTCAACATAGAACGGATGAAGCTTGTTCTTGCTAGCAGACTCAGAATTGGCATGGGGGCGAACACCAACGGGTGTGTGGAGCCCGTCATCAGGAACGTGGAGCAGATCCATGAACTCCTTCCAGGTAGCAGACAACTGACGACCATTGGTCATCTAGGTCATCCTCCGCTCATCCCCGGGGTGAAAGTGAACTGAGGCATAGAACTGACAGATGATCTCAGGGTCATAGTCAAGGTGGAAAGAGATCACATGTTCAATACCGAACTGCTCCACCAAATCCAGAACTTCTCCAAAGTAGTCATGAAACTTGTCCTTCCTCAAGTGATTCATGTCTATCCACTTGACATCCACGTAGGTGTTTTTCTTGTTCTTGATTACATCCAGATAAATGAGAGCCTGCTGCTTGGTCCAAAACAACTCAGTGCCTCTAAGGATAGCACGAGCATTCACATAAGGGTTGATCTTCCGGCGTTCGATCTACTCAGTGAGGGGAATCACGTCCATGCACTTAGCAGGTTCCTTTTTCTTGCTGGCAGTGGTCTTGACATTGCGCTTGGGGGCACTGGAGCCCTCTGGTGCTTCATCTTGAGGATTGCACAGTCGCTTGGAGCCAGTGTCACGGCTGGGATTGGAACGGCGAGAGCCACCACCTAAGACACAAGAGAAAGCACACACAAAGAGCGAGAAGAATCAATGCAAAGACCACGACAAAGCAAGGGAAACGGGTAGAAAGCATACGGGATAACTGCCACGAGGAAGATGGGACAGCAACGGTAGTGCCGCCTGGTTGTGTGGTACTAAAATTTTAGTACTGCTCCTAGTCGCGGATAGTACCGTGTGAGGATACGGTAGTACCATGGCTTGGAGCGGTAGTAAGACCTTAGTGCCACGGAACATGCGGTAGTACCGCACCGAACGGGCGGTAGTACAGGACAAGCGGTAGTACCGCACCAGAAGCACGGTAGTACCGCACCGCGTCAGGTCCGAACCTACTTTTGAATCTAAGAAGATGCGCAAGACCACGGCGGAACTACGGTTGATCAAATCTACCACGGGACAATATATCAAGTATAATTTCTACGCAACACTACTCTCCTACAACCTTCTCTTGCAAAGACTTAGCCTAAAATCTCAAGAACACAAGCATCTCCCCAAAAACCTAGAGACAAGAGAACCAACTAGAAGGAGAGGGATTTGGGGAAAAACCTTGGTCCATGGCAAGAGTAAGTGGTGGGGAACGATCCCACCGGTCGGAATCCAAGGAGAGCAGCCGGAGACGGAGATCCGGCGAGGGACTCCGGCCCCGTCCTTGAGCGAGCGAGAGAGAGACGAAGTGGGGGAAAACTGATGAATGGGTATGGGGGAGTTAGAACCCCCTGTTCCCGTCTTTATCCCCACGCACCTCCAACAGCACGGTAGTACCGCGTAGTAGTACCGCTCTCCTAGGCGGTAGTACCGCGTTGGGCCGGTAGTACCGTACTCTCCACGCACGGTAGTGCCGTGAGCTCAAGAAGAAGCCATTTCCAAACACAAGAAAAGAGAGGTCTTCGCAAGGAAACTTCAAACGAACAAGACACCTCACAACAAGCTCAAACACAAAGGGAAGAAGGGGCAAAACGACAACAAGAGACGACCACGAGACACAACCTCTCCGAAGAGAGGGCGGTGGCCGGAGCCACCTATGTTTGAGTCAATTGGTATGGCACCGCGAAGAATTATCCTTGGGCCCATGACCAAAACTCGTCTTTGAAGCACAAGTACCATCAAAAATGGCTAATGTGAAAGATTTGATCAATTTATGCATAATGGGGGGAGGGAGAGTTCATTGAGAGAACAACACTCCCCCTATGTCCATGCCTACATCTAAACAAGACAACAAGTTGAGTATGGTGGGGTGTGCAAGGGTTCAAGCAACATTGCTCGAATCAATGATATTTAGCTCATGCCTTAACTCGCGAAATCTTGCTTCATCCAACGGCTTCGTGAAAATATCTGCAAGGTTATCATGAGTGTTGACGTATTTGAGCTCAATCTCCCCTCGCCTAATGTGATCCTGGATGAAGTGATACCGAATCTCAATATGCTTCGTCTTGAAGTGTTGCACCGGGTTGAGAGAAATCTTGATGGCACTTTCATTGTCACACCAAAGAGGCACTTTGTCACAAATGACACTGTAATCCTTTAAAGTTTGCCTCATCCATAAGAGTTGTGCACAACAACTACCGACCGCTACATACTCCGCTTCGGTGGACGAGAGAGACACACAACTTTGCTTTTTGGAAGACCAACGCACCAAAGAGCAACCAAGGAATTGGCACCCTCCGGAAGTGGACTTCCTATCCACTTTGGAAGACCAACTCACCAAAAAGCAAGGATCCAATCATGGAGCGATATACCTTTTGATCCACCGCTTTACCATTGGGATCTATGTCAAGTTGGCACTTGGTGGGCATTGGAGTGGAAGCCGGCTTGACATCACTTAGCTTGAATCTCTTGAGCATGTCTTGAGTGTATTTGGCTTGGTTCATGAAGGTTCCTTCTCTTCTTTGCTTCACTTCGAACCCTAGAAAGAACTTCAACTCTCCCATGGAAGACCTCTTGAACTTTGAGGTCATGAGAGCGGCGAATTCCTCATTGAAAGCTTTATTAGGGGAACCAAAGATAATGTCATCAACATATAGTTGGCATACAAACAACTCCCCTTTGACCTTCTTAGTAAAAAGAGTGGGGTCGATTAGCCCAACTTCAAACCCATGATCTTGTAACAACTCGGTAAGGTGGTCATACCACACATGTGGGGCTTGTTTAAGCCCATAGAGTGCCTTATCGAGTTGATACACATGATCGGGAAAGTAGGGATCCTGGAACCCGGGGGGTTGCTTGACATAGACCAACTCATTAATAGGACCATTAAGAAAAGCACTCTTCACATCCATTTGTTGCAACTTAAAGTTGTGATGAGAAGTGAGGGAGTCCTGGATTAGGGGTCTCCGGACAGCCGGACTACATCCTTTGGCCGGACTGTTGGACCATGAAGATACAAGATTGAAGACTTTGTCCCGTGTCCGGATGGGACACTACTTGGCGTGGAAGGCAAGCTAGGCAATACGGATATGTATATCTCCTCCTTTGTAACCGACCTTGTGTAACCCTAGCCCCCTCCAGTGTCTATATAAACCGGAGGGTTTTAGCCCGTAGGACAACAGAAAATCATACCATAGGCTAGCTTCTAGGGTTTAGCCTCTCCGATCTCGTGGTAGATCAACTCTTGTACTACTCATATTATCAAGAATAATCAAGCAGGACGTAGGGTTTTACCTCCATCAGGAGGGCCCGAACCTGGGTAAAACATCATGTCCCCAGCCTCCTGTTACCATCCGCCTTAGACGCACAGTTCGGGACCCCCTACCCGAGATCCGCCGGTTTTGACACCGACGTTGGTGCTTTCATTGAGAGTTCCTCTGTGTGGTCGCCATTAGGCTTGATGGCTCCTTTGATCATCGATAGCGATGCAGTCCAGGGTGAGACTTTTCTCCCCGGACAGATATTTGTATTCGGCTGCTTCACACTGCGGGCCAACTCGCTTGGCCATCTAGAGCAGATCAAGAGTTACACCCCTGGCCATCAGGTCAGGTTTGGAAGCTTAAACTACATGACCGATATCCGCGGAGACTTGATCTTCGACGGATTCGAGCCCCTGCTTAGTGCGCCACGCGGTCACGATGAGCATGATTTAGCTCTGCCATCAGACAGTGCCTAGGAGATCGCACCGGCAACCGCTCCGACCCTCAATTCGAAACCAGTTGCGCCATCCATGGACGGGTGGATAGACCCCGCCACGGAGGCTACATCCTCAGCGGCGATCGAGCCGAATATCGACCTTACCCTTCACGAGAGCCATGATGCAACACTGCCGGATCCTTCCCCGGCCACAGACTCAGAACCGCCTGCGCCCGTGCCTATCAAATCCGACTGGGCGCCGATCATGGAGTTTACCTCCGCGGATATCTTTCACTCGCCCTTCGGCGACATACTGAACTCATTAAGATCTCTCTCCTTGTCATTAGAGTCCTGGCCAAACTCTGTCCGGCAAGATTGGGGTGCGGATGACGAAGAAATTCGCCACCCACCCACCACCCACTTAGTAGCCACTGTCGATGATTTGACCGACATGCTCGACCTCGACTCCAAAGACATCGACGATATGGACGACCATGCAAGAGACGAACAGGAACCACTGCCCACAGGGCACTAGACGCCCACTTCATCATATGATGTATACATGGTGGACACACCCAATGAAAGCGACGATGAGGAACGGAAGGGTGCAACGAAGGGTTGTTCCCTCGAGAAGCAGTCAAAGCGGCGGCGTAAGCGCCGCTCCAAATCCCACCTCGGCAGAAACAGCGGTCATATAGACCCAGCGATAGAGCAGGGTGAACCATCGCCCGACCAGGGCAACCCGGAGAATCAAACCGAACAACCCAACTCCGTCGAAGATAACAGTCCGGATGACATCACACCGGACAGGCGCCCGGAGCAACAGAATGCCCATCAAAGGCTTGTTGCCACTGCGAGGAGTCTGAAAAAGCAGAAGAAAATGCTCAGGGTTGCGCAAGACACACTCAGAATCAGATGGAGTGAAGTACTCAACACTGCAGCAAAGGACGGCGGTAATCGCCACACCAAGAGCTACCCGGAGCGAAAGTTGCTACCCGAATTTGATGAGGAGGCCTTAGATCCCCCGCAATTAGAAAAAAAAACAGCCATCCGGTCGGATAGACGACCTCATTGCCAATATAGAGCGGCAAACGACGCCGCACACAAGCCAGTACGCGATCCACGGGAGGGCTCGCATCAAAAGGATAGCGCAACTAGATCCATATAAGGGCCACACAAGCGCGCTCCAGTATGCAATACAACACAACAAACATCCGAACACCACGGTACACCCAAATACAGGGGTGCCGCACACCCCCTATGTTTCACCGATGAGGTGCTAGACCATGAATTTCCAGAGGGATTCAAACCCGTAAACATAGAGGTGTACGACGGAACAACAGACCCTGGGGTCTGGATTGAGGACTATATCCTCCATATCCACATGGCTCGAGGAGACAATCTCCACGCCATCAAGTACTTACCCCTCAAGCTCAAAGGGCCAGCTCGGCACTGGCTTAAAAGCCTCCCTGAAAACTCCATTGGAAGGCGGGAAGAGCTCGAAGACGCCTTTCAGACAAATTTTCAAGGGACCTATGTCCGACCACCGGATGCAGACGATTTAAGTCATATAACTCAACAGCCTGGAGAGTCAGCCCGAAAGCTTTGGAACAGGTTCCTCACTAAGAAGAAGCAAATAGTAGACTGTCCGGACGCCGAAGCCTTAGCAGCTTTCAAGGACAGCGTTCGAGACGAATGGCTCGCCAGACACCTCGGCCTAGAAAAGCCGAGGACAATGGCAGCATTAACAAGCCTCATGACCCGCTTTTGCGCGGGCGAGGATAGCTGGTTAGCCCGATGCAGCACCAGCGACCCAAGTACATCCGAAGTCACGGACGGAAACGGGAAATCACGACGCAGCAAAAACAAGCGCCGGAATAAAGAAGACAGCCCGAAGAGCACGACAGTAAATGCCGGATTCAGAAGCTCTCGGCCAGGTCAGCAAAAGCCGCCCTCCAAAGGCAACAGAGATGAACTGTCTAGCCTAAACAAGATTCTGGACCAAATATGTCAGATCCATAGTGCCCCTGACAAACCTGCAAATCATACCCATAGAGAATGTTGGGTCTTCAAGCAGTCCGGCAAGCTCAACGCCGAACATAAGGGGCAGGATACACCAAGCGAAGATGAGGACGAGCCTCGCAAGCAAAGCACTGGGGAACAGAAGAAATTCCCACCAGAAGTCAAAACAGTCAATGTGTTACACATAATAAAGGGGAGAAACAAAGCGGCACTCCCAGAGACACATGCCCCAGGGCCTATCACCGCGGAATTCTACCACTGGTCGTCCCAACCGATCACTTTTGACCATCAGGATTACTCAGCAAGTGTCCGGCGTACAGGATGGGCTGCCTTGGTATTAGACCCAATAATTAATGGATACCACTTCACACGAGTTCTGATGGACGGCGGCAGCAGTTTAAACCTGATATATCAGGACACGGTACGCAACATGGGGATAGACCCAGCAAAAATTAGCCATAGCAATACTACCTTTAAAGGAGTAACGCCAGGCCCAGAAGCCCATTGCACGGGCTCCCTGCTACTAGAGGTTATATTCGGCTTTCCTGATAACTTTCGCAGCGAAAAGTTAACCTTCCACATCGCTCCATTCCAAAGTGGCTATCAAGCTCTACTCGGACGCGAAGCTTTCGCTCGCTTCAACGCAATACCGCATTACGCTTCTCTTATGCTTAAGATGCCTGGTCCACGCGGCATCATTACGGTAAATGGAAATAGTGAGCACTCCTTGCGCGCGGAAGACCGTGCGGCTGCCTTGGCAACCGCACGCTAAACGGCCTCACCAACTGAAGCATCTGACAGGTCGTTAAGGCCACGGACGCGGTTAGACGAGTCTGGCGCAGTTATATGTAATTGATACAGGTTTGATGGCTATACCCCTATTACAATACAAGGGGCTCAACGCGCGTAAACAAGTGGCAATTAGGCTCAACTTTACTCATCTTGAACTGTACATATTTTCTTTAGTACAACCTACCTTTTTGCATGACAACTTTTCAACTAAGTTCCTCTCTGTTACAGATGACCATCGTGCTACTCCCATCCAGGATACGGCACAACGGAGACACAGGCGCAGACGTGCAGCACGGACCCGCTAAAAGGATTCTTTTTAGATTAAGACCCTGCGTAAACCTTTTTTACTGTCTCTTGTTGATACACATCCCCCGGATTCTCAGTACAATTGAGAAGGATGCTGACGTATTGGCATGTGGCCACGTTAGAATATTGCACGTACCTGGACACCAGGGGCTTATTACAAAGGGCACTGTTTAGGCTCGGTTTACACCATAAGACCGAATACCTTAGGGAGTGTTCGGCATCGCGAGTTTGGCCTTATATGCATCAGCTCCGAATCATGTCTTTGGTCAAATGTTGGGTTTGCCCAGCTCCTGTGTTTTGCTGCCTTACGTTCCGCTCTATCGGCTAAGGCGGCACCAGGAGAACTACTGCGATTGTGCCCTGGTTCATCCGGACGAGCACCTCGGTAGAGAAAGCCGAAAACTCACTGTCATGATATAGCGTGAGACTGGTCAACCACTCGATGACCTACCGGAATCTTTGGGATTCCTCCGCCTTAATGAAGGGCCGTTTCCCGGCCAGGCATGTACGCACCCCGAATTTGGGTGAGTGCGGAGCCACCAGGGGCTATATAGTAGCCCCACTGTCAAACTCCCCTGGCTAAGTGAAAGTGTTAAAGCATTATAGTCCGGTTGCCTAGTTCGCTGCGCTATCACCTCCTTAATGGACCAAGACATTGGATCAAGTGTGAACATGCGTCTTCTGCGAACACCCCCGCATTATATGCGTGGGGTCTGAAGCCAATGACTGCAATCTTTCAGGTTATATACATATACACATAAATGGCCGCACAGGAGGCATCATAATACTTTCGGGTAAAAGTATAAATACAGCCTTGATAAACTTAATAAAACATTGTTTTTACAATGGGAATACATGTCATTCAAACATAATATTCTTCGAGCACTAGGCCTCTATCGAACGAGCGCCTTCAAGAACTTCTTCAAAATAGTGCTCGGTAGCCACTCGGCCTATGGCCGAACCCTGCGCCGCGATAGTGGTGGCATCCATCTCCGCCCAGTACGTTTTGACACAGGCAAGGGCCATCCGCGAGGCTTCTATGCACGCCGACCTCTTCATCGCATTAATGCGCGGCACCGCACCAAGGAACTGCTACACCAAACTAAAATAGTTGTTCAGCTTTGGCCTTTCCGGCCGCACATGATCCACAACAGACCTCATGGCGAGTCCGGACAATCTATTCATCTTGGCCCGTTCGGCAAGCCGATCAGTCAATGTAAGAGGACGCTCTGGAACATTAAATTGTGACCAGAATAGCTTGTCCACTTCACGATCTGTTTGATCTCGGAAGTATTCGGCCGCCAAATCCAGATATGCGTCCGCCAAACTCCACAGCCGGTCCAGAGGGGCATACTGAGGATCTCCCAACTTCCTCTGCAGCATGAAGGGTTTCCCAGCCGCGATATCCCCGGCTTGACGCAGCTCCTCCTTCTTCGCTCTCATCGCAGAGCGGGTGTCTTTGGTCGCCATCGTGGCCTTTTCCAGGTTCGTCGCCTTCGCCCGGTTTTCTTCTTAAAGAAGCTGGCAACGGTCAGCAGTGTCTTTTAACTTTACAGCCATCTTGGCCATTTTCTCTTTGCTCTCGCAATGCGCGGCCTTTTCGGCTCTTAACTCTTCGGCCTCCTTTACAGCGGCCGCATTACTACTCCTTGCTTGCTCCTTGGCTCGGGCAAGCTCCGCCCGAAGGGTCTCCACGGTGGCAGCTCCATCTGTAGTCACAACATATTAAAGATAATGGCATCATGATGCTCTTATTCTGTGACAATCACCAGAAAAATCACTCACCATGTGCCTCATCAAGCCGCTTGTTGACAAGCACAATGTCGGCATCTGCCGTATCCAGTTGCCGCTTTAGTCCGGCAAACCCATCAGTCCGGCTAGCCACCGGAGCTTCAACCACCTGCACATAAAGGCGGTCTGGTTATTACCTGGGACTACGATCCTCTTTTTGCCGCCGTTCTCGATGACAACCAGAGTCTCAGGGGCTACTATCTACACAGGGCACACCTTAAAATGTGCGGTACTATCAAAAATGTACATCATTTCACGTACTTCAAAACCCGTCAGTAGACTCATAAAGGCTTCATGCAACCCGCTTTCGGCGGACGAAATCCTTTCAATCATCGTACCCATCAATGCACGGTGCACTTCTAAGATAGTCGCTCGCTCTAGCAGATCCCTCAGTATGTCTGACCGCATACCAGACGGTTCCGGACTCTCTTGGTTGCTCTCTTCAAGAGCCGGATACTGGGGACTTTGGGTGGCCATAGGATTATCTTCTGGCCTCACCGGATCCAGAGGGACCCTCCGTGACGACACTTCAAGGTCGCCCGCTTCTTGAGCTGGGGAGTCCGGGAGAGGCGTTTCGCTCTCCATCATCTCCGGAAGAAGATCCCCTGAAGACGAGCTTTGCTGAGAAGGGCTAAGATCCGGACTGCAAGATAAATGCTTCGGTTATTTTCCTCAGAAGTAAGGTAGGATATCTTCACTATTAAGTACTTTTTGATTACTTACAGCTCGTTAGAGGGCTGATCCCCGCGCGGACATTGTGCGGCAAGAGCACCCTCCGAGGCAGGACCCTCTGGTGGAGATTTATTCTCCTGTTTGGAAACCTTGGTTTCCGGATCTTCAGAGGTAGTCCTATTCCTTCCCCGGGGCGAGAGAATGTCAGATTCTTCCCCTGGGTTGTCCTCCCTCAAGGATGCGCTCATTCCCTCGGTTGGAATAGGTAGCGGTGGAGGCCTGCTTTCGCCCTCTTTATTCCCCTCCGCATCTTCCTTTGAGGGCACCAGGCAAGGTGCTGGCTCGAGCATCTTTTCCAGCACCGGATTGTCCCAGCCTTCAGGAAGGGGGGCAAACACCGGATCATCTTCACCTTTGTTATCCAGTCCTGGTCAAAGAGCGATTCTTCAGAATGATGTCATGATAAAAAAAAGGACATTGTGTTCGGCCATGGGATTACTTACTTGGGCCGAGGTGCGGTTGCTGCTCAGGCCCACATCCTCGGTAGTGTCCGGACCCTCTATTTGGGGTCCGAAGAATGATTTGTACATCTCCTCGTGCGTCAGGCCGAGGAAATTCTGAATAGTGTGCAGTCCTTCCGGGTTGAATTCCCACATGTGGAGGGGCCGGCGTTTGCAAGGCTGGACTCGACGAACCAGCATGACTTGCATTACCATAACCAGACTGAAATCTCCCTCGAAGAGATCTCGGATGCGGCTCTGCATTATGGGCACGTCCTTGGCTGGGCCCCAGCTCAGCCCTTGCTGATCCATGACATCAGTTGTGGTGGAGGGCCCGAGCGGAAGGTGGGGGCGGCTACCCACTTGGCACTTCGGGGAGCTGTGATGTAAAACCACTCCCGTTGCCACAATCCGGACACCTCTGGAAAGGAGCCCTTCGGCCATGGAGCGCCAGCAATTTTGCTTATTAGAGCACCTCGGCACGCTGCGTACTGCCCCTCGACCATCTTCGGCTTCACATCAAAGATCTTGAGCCACAGGCCGAAGTGAGGGGTAATGCGGAGGAAGGCCTCACAAACGACAATAAATGACAAGATGTGAAGGAGGGAATCCAGGGCTAGGTCGTGAAAATCCAGCCCGTAATAGAACATAAGACCCCTAACAAAGGGATCCAGAGTGAGGCCTAGTCCTCGGAGGAAGTGGGAGACGAACACAACACTCTCATTGGGTCCGGGAGTAGGGATGACCTGCCCTCGGGCGGGCAGCCTATGTGAAATTTCGACGGTCAGGTATCTGGACTCCCTCAACTTCTTGATATCCTCCTCCGTGACGGAGGAAGGCATCCACCGGCCTTGAAGGCTGGATCCGGACATGATTGAAGGTCCGAAGCACCTGACCTGGGCTTTGGGTGTTAGAACTCGAGGAAGGGGAAGGATTCGATTGAGCACGGGAGGGAAGAAGTAAAAGCCTTGTCCCTTTATAAAGAGGGTGAATATCAAGCGTCCTCCTCCTGGCCGTTTGGGACTTGCCTAAAATCTAGGAGTCCTGGGCACGGTTGGGTTACACACGTCCGTATTAATGAGAATCCCGTAATAAGGGGAACAAGATCTCTGCTTTGACAAGTCGTGTCAAGAAACCGCCTCGCGTTATATGCAGGGCTGGTTAAGGAAAAATGGTTCGAATAATTACCGGGCCATGGCATGACGTCGTGCTGCCAAAACGTGTCAGCAGATTGGATTTGTGGAAATATTACTCTCTCTACGGTGGTATGTGAAACATACTTTGCAGGGTCGGACACTATCCTTGTATTCAAACTCTTATGTGGTGTATTCGGAGGAGGAACCCGCCTTGCAATGCCGAAGACAACACTGTGCGCCGGACTCATCATCATTGAAGCCTGGTTCAGGGGCTACTGAGGGAGTCCTGGATAAGGGGGTCTCCGGACAGCTGGACTATATCCTTTGACCAGACTGTTGGACTATGAAGATACAAGATTGAAGACTTCGTCCCGTGTCCAGATGGGACTCTACTTGGCGTGGAAGGCAAGCTAGGCAATACGGATATGTATATCTCCTCCTTTGTAACCGACCTTGTGTAACCCTAGCCCCCTCCGGTGTCTATATAAACCGGAGGGTTTTAGTCCGTAGGACAACAGACAATCATACCATAGGCTAGCTTCTAGGGTTTAGCCTCTCCGATCTCGTGGTAGATCAACTCTTGTACTACTCATATTATCAAGAACAATCAAGCAGGACGTAGGGTTTTACCTCCATCAAGAGGGCCCGAACCTAGGTAAAACATTGTGTCCCCTGCCTCCTGTTATCATCCGCCTTATACGCACAGTTCGGGACCCCCTACCCGAGATCCGCCGGTTTTGACATAGACCAACTCATTAATATGACCATTAAGAAAAGCACTCTTCACATCCATTTGTTGCAACTTAAAGTTGTGATGAGAAGCATAAGCAATCAACAAACGGATGGATTCAAGGCGAGCAACGGTAGCAAAGGTTTCATCGTAGTCGATACCCTCGACTTGGGAGTAGCCTTGTGCCACCAATCTTGCCTTGTTGCGAATGATGGTCCCATGAGCATCTTGCTTGTTCTTAAATATCCACTTGGTTCCAATGACATTGTGGTTCCCCGTTGGCCTTGGCACCAATCTCCACACCTTGTTGTACTCGAAGTTGTTGAGTTCTTCATGCATGGCATTAAGCCAATCTGGATCTTCGAGTGCTTCATATACCTTTTGGGGTTCAACGCAAGAGACAAATGCGTGATGTTCACAATAGTTTGCCAATTGTCTACGAGTGCTTACCCCCTTTTGAATGCTTCCAAGTACATTCTTCATGAGATGACCCTTGGTGGAGAGCTTGGAAGCAATCTTGGTGGCACGACGCTCAAATTCCTCCTTGGTGGTGAGTTGAGGAGCGGTCACTTGATCATCTTGAGCGATGTCTTGAGCTTGTTCTTGATCTTGAACTTGCTCGGAGGAGAGAACTTGACCTTGGGCATCACTTGGTGTGTCAACACCGTCTTGAGCATGATCTTTCCCTTGGTCTTGTTCATGAGGATGAGGGCCTTCACTTTGTTCTTCAGAAGCGTGTGCACCTTGCATTGGTGATGGCTCCACTTGAGTGGAGCATTGTCCTTCTCCTTCGGCCACAAGGGGTTCCTCAATGGGTAGGATAAAACCAACACCCATTCTTCTTATGGCTTGAGGAGGAATTTCATCACCTACATCACAAGTGCCACTTTGCTCCACTTGGGAGCCGTTATTCTCATCAAACTCCACGTTACATGTCTCCTCAATAAGTCTCGTTGATTTATTGAGGACACGGTAAGCATGAGAGTTTGTAGCATAACCAACAAATATGCCCTCATAAGCTCTAGCCTCAAATTTAGACAACCGAACACCTTTCTTGAGAATGAAACACTTACACCCAAACACCCGAAAGGACTTAAGGTTGGGCTTGTTACCGGTGAGTATCTCATATGGAGTCTTGTTAAAGCCCTTGCGGAGGTAGAGCCGATTGGATGCATGACACGCGGTGTTGATGGCTTCGGCCCAAAAGTTGTATGGAGACTTGAACTCCGCCATCATGGTCCTTGCCGCATCCATCAATGTCCGGTTCTTCCTCTCCGCAACACCGTTTTGTTGAGGTGTGTAAGGTGTGGAATATTGATGCTTGATCCCCTCATCACTAAGAAACTCATCCAAGGTGTAGTTCTTGAACTCAGTGCCGTTGTCACTTCTTATTGTCAAGATCTTTGCATTGTGTTGACGTTGTGCTTCATTTGCAAAGTCAATGCGGTTTGTTGGGTCTCGCTCTTCCTCTTGAAGAAATGCACCCAAGTATATCTTGAGTAGTCATCCACAATCACCAAGCAATACTTCCTACCTCCAAGACAAGGATGGAGGCCCAAAGAGATCCAAGTGAAGGAGCTCCAAAGGCCTCTTTGAGTAAATGATAGTTGTGGGAGGGTGAGCCTTCTCATGAAGCTTTCCTTCGATACAAGCACTGCAAGCACATCTTTAGCAAAACTAACATTCGTTAGTCCATGGACATGGTCCCCCTTGAGAAGACTTTGCGGAGATCTCATATTGACATGGGTTAAACGGCGATGCCAAAGCCATCCCACATCAAATTTAGCCATTAGGCATGTCGCGGTCTTAGTGGGTCGCTCCAAAAAGTTAATCACATATAGACCGTTCTCGACATGCCCAACAAAGGCTACTCTAAGAGTCTTGCTCCACAGGAGGGCCACGGTATCAATATCAAAGAAAGTGGCAAAGCCCATGATTGCAAGTTAACGAACGTAAAGTAAATTGTATGCAAGGGACTCAACAAGCATGACCTTCTCGATCATGAGATCATGAGAGATGACAACCTTGCCAAGTCCCAATACCTTAGAAGATGAGGCATCACCCCACTCTACATTGGTGGGCATAGATGGAATCTTGTGCACGTCCACCACCAAGTACTTTCTTCCGGTCATATGATTTGTAGCTCCACTATCGAGTAACCATGATCCCCCACTGGAAGCAAACACCTACAAGAGATCAATTCTTGGTTTTAGGTACCCATTTCGTAATGGGTCCTTTGATGTTAGTAATAAGGGTCTTGGGAACCCAAATATACCATTCAATGTACTCATGAGGAGAACCAACAAATTTGGCATAGACATGCCCATCACTAGCACGACATAACACATAAGAAGGATTAAAGTCGCTGGCTTTGTTGGGAGGGGTGACATTGCCCTTTTTGACACCACCACCCTTCGCATTGTTCTTCTTCTCCTTGGAAGCACTCTCTCCCTCCTTCACAAACATTTGCTTGAGAGGAGGAGGTCGTTTGGTCTTGTTATCCTTCTTCTTATTCTTGGGGTTGGGTGCGAACCCAATCCCCTCCTTGGCCACAACTCCCTTTTGATTTCTCAAAAGGTCGTTTAGGTTCTTCTCACCTTGTATGCATGACACAAGGCCTTTCTCAAGTTGCTCCTTCAACTTAACATTCTCCTCAATAAGATGCACATGCTCACAACAAGGGTTGGTAGCATTTGCATTATCCATTAACACCATACGAGGAAAAGTGGCTTTCTCCTTGGTTAGCTTCACTTGGAGTTGATCATGAGACTCCTTGAGGGTAGCATGAAAACCCTTCAAGACTTTGTGAGCCTTGTCGAGAATGTCAAACTCCTCTTTGAGTCTAGCAAGATCAACCCAAGCTTTGCCTTCTCGGAGTTTAGCACACGAGAAACAACATGCACATGATCAAGATCTTTCTTTAGTTTAGCATGATCATCATTGTGAGACTCCTCAAGAGCCAAATGAAGACCACGCTCTTCCTCAAGAGCATTGGAAAGATCCGAAATCTCATCGGCATAGTCACGACTATGCCCCTCCATCTTAGAGATGGTATCTTCATGAGCCTCGATCATGTCATTGGCTTCACCAAGTTGTTCCAAGAGAGCAACAAAGTGCTTCTTGGATTTACCCTTGAGTTTACCCATAAAGGCCTCAAACTCATTCACCTCCACATTATTTCCCTCATGTTCATCAATGCTATCCGTCGAAGAAGGATGATTAATGATGGTAGTTTTGATGTTGGGGGTTACCTTGTTGGTGGCTTTAGCCATGAGGCACTTGGCGGTGATGCTCTCATAGGGTGAGTCAAAGAGAGACACCCGTGGAGTCGTTGCAATGGCAACGAAGGCCATGGCAACGGACTCACCATCTTCATCATCGTCATCATCCTCATTGTAGTATTCTTGTACCACCAATGCCTTGGGAGGAGTCTTCTTGGTGAAATTGCTCTTGTTGGGGAATGACTTGGCCTTGTACTTTCGGATGAGTTTTCCACCATTGTCTTCCCTCTTCTCATGAGGGCACTCCGCAACAAAGTGGCTTACATTGCCACAATTGAAACAAGTCCTCACTCGTTGCTTGCCCTTTGTGCCACTTGAATTGTTCTTGTTGAAGTTGGGCCTTGAGTTCTTCTTGCTCCAAAATTGCCTTGAAGCAAGGGCCATGTGTTCATGATAGGCATACTTCGTATCTTCAAGGTTACTCTCCTCTTCTTCTTCTTCGTCCTCTTCCTCCATACTAATCTTGGCCTTTAGATCAAGGATGGGTTTCTTTACTCTTTGAGAGCGGAGTACCGCATTGTCGACGGTCTTGTCCAAGATGCTCGTAGCAACGAACTCATCCAACACATCACTTGAGGACAAGGTGTGGAAGTCCGGCCTTTGACGAATGACGGAGGACATGGCTTTGTGGTAGGGCATCATTGCCTTGAGGAATTTGCGCTTGATCCAATTGTCATCCGTGTCCTTGCTTCCATGATCTTGGAGTGAGACCGCGAGTTTGGTTACCCTCCGATAGAGCTCACGAGGTTCTTCATCTTCTTTCATTCCGAACTCATCGGCTTCATCTTGCATCACTTCATAGTTGGAGCGTTGAATGCTTGCGCTTCCCTGGTAGAGGGAAACCACTTGGCGCCAAGCATCTTTGGCCAAGGAGTAAGGCCGGAGATGAGGAAGGTCTTCGGGTGGGATAGCTTCTTGAATGATGAAGAGAGCATTCTCATTGAATTGATTATCCACGACTTCTCTAGGAGTGAAGTTGCTTCGGTCATGCGGATAGAAACCTTCTTCAATGATTCTCCAAAGGTTAGTGTTCACATGATTTAAATGACGCTTAAAACGATAGACCCAAGAGTCAAATTCAACATTCTTCTCAATCTTAGGGGTCGGCCTGGCATGATTCAAATGAGTGGAAGGGAGAGGTCCACCATAGACAAGTGGAGGTTCCACATGGGCAAAGATGCCGGTGCCACTCTTACCACTAGTAGGAAGGGCTTTCTCGCTAGTAGCTTCCCCTTGTCGGAGGTAGCATCCATCACCTTGTTGGCGGGATCTGAAGGAAATATGCACTAGAGGCAATAATAAAGTTATTATTTATTTCCTTACATCATGATAAATGTTTATTATTCATGCTAGAATTGTATTAACCAGAAACATAATACATGTGTGAATACATAGACAAACAGAGTGTCACTAGTATGCCTCTACTTGACTAGCTCGTTAATCAAAGATGGTTAAGTTTCCTGACCATGAACAATGTGTTTTTATTTGATTAATGAGGTCACATCATTAGTTGAATGATCTGATTGACATGACCCATTTCATTAGCTTAGCACTCGATCGTTTAGTATGTTGCTATTGCTTTCTTCATGACTTATACAAGTTCCTATGACTATGAGATTATGCAACTCCCGTTTGCCGGAGGAACACTTTGGGTGCTACCAAACGTCACAACGTAACTGGGTGATTATAAAGGAGTACTACAGGTGTCTCCAATGGTAGATGTTGGGTTGGCATATTTCGAGATTAGGATTTGTCACTCCGATTGTCGGAGAGGTATCTCTGGGCCCTCTCGGTAATACACATTATACAAGCCTTGCAAGCATTGCAACTAATGAGTTAGTTGCAGGATGATGTATTACAGAACGAGTAAAGAGACTTACTGGTAACGAGATTGAACTAGGTATTGGATACCGACGATCGAATCTCGGGCAAGTAACATACCGATGACAAAGGGAACGATGTATGTTGTTATACGGTCTGACCGATAAAGATCTTCGTAGAATATGTAGGAGCCAATATGGGCATCCAGGTCCCACTATTGGTTATTGACCGGAGACATGTCTCGGTCATGTCTACATTGTTCTCGAACCGTAGGGTCCGCATGCTTAATGTTACGATGACAGTTATTATGAGTTTATGCATTTTGATGTACCGAAGGTTGTTCGGAGTCCCGGATGTGATCACGGACATGACGAGGAGTCTCGTAATGGTCGAGACATAAAGATTGATATATTGGAAGCCTATGTTTGGACATCGGAAGTGTTCCGGGTGAAATCGGGATTTTACTGGATCACCGGGAGGTTACCGGAACCCCCCGGGAGCCATATGGGCCTTCATGGGCCTTAGTGGAAAAGAGAAAAGGGGCAGCCCATAGCTGGCCGCGCGCCCCCCTTCCCTTAGTCCTATTAGGACTAGGAGAGGGGGCCGGCCCCCCTCTCTCTCTTTTCCCCCTTGGGAATCCTAGTTGGAATAGGATTGAGGGGGGGAGTCCTACTCCCGGTAGGAGTAGGACTCCTCCCGCGCCCTCTCCCTGGCCGGCGCACCCCTCCCCCTTGGATTGTTTATATACGGGAGCAGGGGGCACCTCTAGACACACAAGTTGATCATTGAGATCGTTCCTTAGCCGTGTGCGGTGCCCCCTGCCACCAAATTCCACCTTGATCATATCGTTGTAGTGCTTAGGCGAAGCCCTGCGTCGGTAGTACATCAAGATCGTCACCACGCCGTCGTGCTGACGGAACTCTTCCTCGACGCTTTGCTGGATCGGAGCCCGAGGATCGTCATTGAGCTGAACGTGTGCTAAGAACTCGGAGGTGCCAGAGTAACGGTGCTTGGATCGGTCGGATCGGGAAGAAGACGTACGACTACTTCCTCTACGTTGTGTCAACGCTTCCGTTGCGATCTACAAGGGTACGTATATCAGACTCTCCCCCTCGTTGCTATGCATCACCATGATCTTGCGTGTGCGTAGGAAATTTTTTAAAATTACTACGTTCCCCAACAGTGGCATCCGAGCCTAGGTTTTATGGTTTGATGTTATTTGCACGAGTAGAACACAAGTGAGTTGTGGGCGATACAAGTCATACTGCCTACCAGCATGTCATACTTTGGTTCGGCGGTATTGTTGGACGAGACGACCCGGACCAACCTTACGCGTACGCTTACGCGAGACCGGTTCCCTCGACGTGCTTTGCACATAGATGGCTTGCGGGCGACTATCTCTCCAACTTTAGTTGAACCGAGTATGGCTACGCCCGGTCCTTGAGAAGGTTAAAACGGAGTCTATTTGACAAACTATCGTTGTGGTTTTGATGCGTAGGTGAGATGAGTTCTTGCTTAAGCCCGTAGCAGCCACGTAAAACTTGCAACAACAAAGTAGAGGACGTCTAACTTGTTTTTGCAGGGCATGTTGTGATGTGATATGGTCAAGGCATGATGCTGATTTTTATTGTATGAGATGATCATGTTTTGTAACCAAGTTATCGGCAACTGGCAGGAGCCATATGGTTGTCGCTTTATTGTATGCAATGCAATCGCGATGTAATGCTTTACTTTATTGCTAAGCGGTAGTGATAGTCGTGGAAGCATAAGATTGGCGAGATGACAACGATGCTATGATGGAGACCAAGGTGTCGCGCCGGTGACGATGGTGATCATGACGGTGCTTCGGAGATGGAGATCACAAGCACAAGATGATGATGGCCATATCATATCACTTATATTGATTGCATGTGATGTTTATCTTTTATGCATCTTATCTTGCTTTGATTGACGGTAGCATTATAAGATGATCTCTCACTAAATTATCAAGAAGTGTTCTCCCTGAGTATGCACCATTGCGAAAGTTCTTCGTGCTGAGAAACCACGTGATGATCGGGTGTGATAGGCTCTACGTTCAAATACAACGGGTGCAAAATAGTTGCACACGCGGAATACTCAGGTTATACTTGACGAGCCAAGCATATACAGATATGGCCTCAGAACACGGAGACTGAAAGGTCGAGCGTGAATCATATAGTAGATATGATCAACATAATGATGTTCACTGATGAAACTACTCCATCTCACGTGATGATCGGACATGGTTTAGTTGATTTGGATCACGTGATCACATAGAGGATTAGAGGGATGTCTATCTAAGTGGGAGTTCTTAAGTAATATGATTAATTGAACTTAAATTTATCATGAACTTAGTACCTGATAGTATCTTGCTTGTTTATGTTGATTGTAGATAGATGGCTCGTGCTATTGTTCCGTTGAATTTTAATGTGTTCCTTGAGAAAGCAAAGTTGAAAGATGATGGTAGCAATTACACGGACTGGGTCCGTAACTTGAGGATTATCCTCATTGCTGCACAGAAGAATTATGTCCTGGAAGCACCGCTGGGTGCCAGGCCTGCTGCTGGAGCAACACCAGATGTTATGAACGTCTGGCAGAGCAAAGCTGATGACTACTCGATAGTTCAGTGTGCCATGCTTTACGGCTTAGAATCGGGACTTCAACGACGTTTTGAACGTCATGGAGCATATGAGATGTTCCAGGAGTTGAAGTTAATATTTCAAGCAAATGCCCGGATTGAGAGATATGAAGTCTCCAATAAGTTCTATAGCTACAAGATGGAGGAGAACAGTTCTGTCAGTAAGCATATACTCAAAATGTCTGGGTATAACAATCACTTGATTCAGATGGGAGTTAATCTTCCAGATGATTGCATCATTGACAGAATTCTCCAATCACTGCCACCAAGCTACAAGAGCTTCGTGATGAACTATAATATGCAAGGGATGAACAAGACTATTCCCGAGCTCTTCGCAATGCTGAAAGCTGCGGAGGTAGAAATCAAGAAGGAGCATCAAGTGTTGATGGTTAACAAGACCACTAGTTTCAAGAAAAAGGGCAAAGGGAAGAAGAAGGGGAACTTCAAAAAGAATGGCAAGCAAGTTGCTGCTCAAGAAAAGAAGCCCAAGTCTGGACCTAAGCCTGAAACTGAGTGCTTCTACTGCAAGCAGACTGGTCACTGGAAGCGGAACTGCCCCAAGTATTTGGCGGATAAGAAGGATGGCAAGGTGAACAAAGGTATATGTGATATACATGTTATTGATGTGTACCTTACTAATGCTCGCAGTAGCACCTAGGTATTTGATACTGGTACTGTTGCTAATATTTGCAACTCGAAACAGGGACTACGGATTAAGCGAAGATTAGCTAAGGACGAGGTGACGATGCGCGTGGGAAACGGTTCCAAAGTCGATGTGATCGCGGTCGGCACGCTACCTCTACATCTACCTTCAGGAGTAATATTAGACCTAAATAATTGTTATTTGGTGCCAGCGTTGAGCATGAACATTATATCTGGATCTTGTTTAATGTGAGACGGTTATTCATTTAAATCAGGGAATAATGGATGTTCTATTTATATGAGTAATATCTTTTATGGTCATGCACCCTTGAAGAGTGGTCTATTCTTGTTAAATCTCGATAGTAGTGATACACATATTCATAATGTAGAAGCCAAAAGATGCAGAGTTGATAATGATAGTGCAACTTATTTGTGGCACTGCCGTTTAGGTCATATCGGTGTAAAGCGCATGAAGAAACTCCATACTGATGGACTTTTGGAACCACTTGATTATGAATCACTTGGTACTTGCGAACCGTGCCTCATGGGCAAGATGACTAAAACACCGTTCTCCGGTACTATGGAGAGAGCAACAGTTTTATTGGAAATCATACATACCGATGTATGTGGTCCGATGAATATTGAGGCTCGTGGCGGATATCATTATTTTCTCACCTTCACAGATGATTTAAGCAGATATGGGTATATCTACTTAATGAAACACAAGTCTGAAACATTTGAAAAGTTCAAGGAATTTTAGAGTGAAGTTGAAAATCATCGTAACAAGAAAATAAAGTTTCTACGATCTGATCATGGAGGAGAATATTTGAGTTACGAGTTTGGTATACATTTGAAAAATTGTGGAATAGTTTCGCAACTCACGCCACCCGGAACACCACAGTGTAATGGTGTGTCCGAACGTCGTAATCGTACTTTACTAGATATGGTACGATCTATGATGTCTCTTACTGATTTACCGCTATCGTTTTGGGGATACGCTTTAGAGACGGCCGCATTCACGTTAAATAGGGCACCATCAAAATCCGTTGAGACGACGCCTTATGAACTGTGGTTTGGCAAGAAACCAAAGTTGTCGTTTCTTAAAGTTTGGGGTTGCGATGCTTATGTGAAAAAGCTTCAACCTGATAAGCTCGAACCCAAATCGGAGAAATGTGTCTTCATAGGATATCCAAAGGAAACTATTGGATACACCTTCTATCACAGATCCGAAGGCAAGACTTTTGTCGCTAAATTCGGAAACTTTCTTGAGAAGGAGTTTCTCTCGAAAGAAGTGAGTGGGAGGAAAGTAGAACTTGATGAGGTAACTGTACCCGCTCCCTTATTAGAAAGTAGTACATCGCAGAAAACTATTTCTGCGACACCTACACCAATAAGTGAGGAAGTTAATGATAATGATCATGAAACTTCAGAACAAGATACTACTGAACCTCGTAGATCAACCAGAGCAAGATCCGCGCCAGAGTGGTACGGTAATCCAGTTCTGGAAGTCATGCTACTAGATCATGATGAACTTACGAACTATGAAGAAGCGATGGTGAGCCCAGATTCCGCAAAGTGGCTTGAGGCCATGAAATCTGAGATGGGATCCATGTATGAGAACAAAGTATGGACTTTGGTTGACTTGCCCGATGATCGGCAAGCAATTGAGAATAAATGGATCTTCAAGAAAAAGACTGACGTTGACGGTAATGTTACTGTCTATAAAGCTCGACTTGTTGCAAAAGGTTTTCGACAAGTTCAAGGGGTTGACTACGATGAGACCTTCTCACCCGTAGCGATGCTTAAGTCTGTCCGAATCATGTTAGCAATTGCCGCATTTTATGATTATGAAATATGGCAGATGGATGTCAAAACTGCATTCCTGAATGGATTTCTGGAAGAAGAGTTGTATATGATGCAACCAGAAGGTTTTGTTGATCAAAAGGGAGCTAACAAAGTGTGCAAACTCCAGCGATCCATTTATGGACTGGTGCAAGCATCTCGGGGTTGGAATAAACGCTTTGATAGTGTGATCAAAGCATTTGGTTTTATACAGACTTTTGGAGAAGCCTGTATTTACAAGAAAGTGAGTGGGAGCTCTGTAGCATTTCTGATATTATATGTGGATGACATATTACTGATTGGAAATGATATAGAATTTCTGGATAGCATAAAGGGATACTTGAATAAGAGTTTTTCAATGAAAGACCTCGGTGAAGCTGCTTACATATTGGGCATTAAGATCTATAGAGATAGATCAAGACGCTTAATTGGACTTTCACAAAGCACATACCTTGACAAGATTTTGAAAAAGTTCAAAATGGATCAAGCAAAGAAAGGGTTCTTGCCTGTGTTACAAGGTATGAAGTTGAGTCAGACTCAATGCCCGACCACTGCAGAAGATAGAGAGAAAATGAAAGATGTTCCCTATGCTTCAGCCATAGGCTCTATCATGTATGCAATGTTGTGTACCAGACCTGATGTGTGCCTTGCTATAAGTTTAGCAGGGAGGTACCAAAGTAATCCAGGAGTGGATCACTGGACAGCGGTCAAGAACATCCTGAAATACCTGAAAAGGACTAAGGATATGTTTCTCGTATATGGAGGTGACAAAGAGCTCACTGTAAGAGGTTACGTTGATGCAAGCTTTGACACTGATCCGGACGATTCTAAATCGCAAACCGGATACGTGTTTACTTTAAACGGTGGAGCTGTCAGTTGGTGCAGTTCTAAACAAAGCGTCGTAGCGGGATCTACATGTGAAGCGGAGTACATAGCTGCTTCGGAAGCAGCGAACGAAGGAGTCTGGATGAAGGAGTTCATATCCGATCTAGGTGTCATACCTAGTGCATCGGGTCCAATGAAAATCTTTTGTGACAATACTGGTGCAATTTCTTTGGCAAAGGAATCCAGATTTCACAAAAGGACCAAACACATCAAGAGACGCTTCAATTCCATCCGGGATCTAGTCCAGGTGGGAGACATAGAGATTTGCAAGATACATACGGATCTGAATGTTGAAGACCCGTTGACTAAGCCTCTTCCACGAGCAAAACATGATCAGCACCAAGGCTCCATGGGTGTTAGAATCATTACTGTGTAATCTAGATTATTGACTCTAGTGCAAGTGGGAGACTGAAGGAAATATTCCCTAGAGGCAATAATAAAGTTATTATTTATTTCCTTACATCATGATAAATGTTTATTATTCATGCTAGAATTGTATTAACCGGAAACATAATACATGTGTGAATACATAGACAAATAGAGTGTCACTAGTATGCCTCTACTTGACTAGCTCGTTAATCAAAGATGGTTAAGTTTCCTGACCATGAACAATGTGTTGTTATTTGATTAACGAGGTCACATCATTAGTTGAATGATCTGATTGACATGACCCATTTCATTAGCTTAGCACTCGATCGTTTAGTATGTTGCTATTGCTTTCTTCATGACTTACACAAGTTCCTATGACTATGAGATTATGCAACTCCCGTTTGCCGGAGGAACACTTTGGGTGCTACCAAACGTCACAACGTAACTGGGTGATTATAAAGGAGTACTACAGGTGTCTCCAATGGTAGATGTTGGGTTGGCATATTTCGAGATTAGGATTTGTCACTCCGATTGTCGGAGAGGTATCTCTGGGCCCTTTCGGTAATACACATTATACAAGACTTGCAAGCATTGCAACTAATGAGTTAGTTGCGGGATGATGTATTACAGAACGAGTAAAGAGACTTGCCGGTAACGAGATTGAACTAGGTATTGGATACCGACGATCGAATCTCGGGCAAGTAACATACCGATGACAAAGGGAACAATGTATGTTGTTATACGGTCTGACCGATAAAGATCTTCGTAGAATATGTAGGATCCAATATGGGCATCCAGGTCCCGCTATTGGTTATTGACCGGAGATGTGTCTCGGTCATGTCTACATTGTTCTCGAACCGTAGGGTCCGCACGCTTAACGTTACGATGACAGTTATTATGAGTTTATGCATTTTGATGTACCGAAGGTTGTTCGGAGTCCCAGATGTGATCACGGACATGACGAGGAGTCTCGAAATGGTCGAGACATAAAGATTGATATATTGGAAGCCTATGTTTGGACATCGGAAGTGTTCCGGGTGAAATCGGGATTTTACCGGATCACCGGGAGGTTACCGGAACCCCCCGGGAGCCATATGGGCCTTCATGGGCCTTAGTGGAAAAGAGAAAAGGGGCAGCCCATAGCTGGCCGCGCGCCCCCCTTCCCTTAGTCCTATTAGGACTAGGAGAAGGGGCCGGCCCCCCTCTCTTTCTTTTCCCCCTTGGGAATCCTAGTTGGAATAGGATTGAGGGGGGGAGTCCTACTCCCGGTAGGAGTAGGACTCCTCCCGTGCCCTCTCCCTAGCCGGCGCACCCCTCCCCCTTGGATCCTTTATATACGGGGGCAGGGGGCACCTCTAGACACACAAGTTGATCATTGAGATCGTTCCTTAGCCGTGTGCGGTGCCCCCTGCCACCAAATTCCACCTCGATCATATCGTTGTAGTGCTTAGGCGAAGCCCTGCGTCGGTAGTACATCAAGATCATCACCACGCCGTCGCGCTGACGGAACTCGGAGGTGCCAGAGTAACGGTGCTTGGATCGGTCGGATCGGGAAGAAGACGTACGACTACTTCCTCTACGTTGTGTCAATGCTTCCGTTGCGATCTACAAGGGTACATAGATCAGACTCTCCCCCTCGTTGCTATGCATCACCATGATCTTGCGTGTGCGTAGGAATTTTTTTGAAATTACTACGTTCCCCAACAGGATCACCCACTTTCAACGGTGCGGTGGAAAGTTTAAGCTCTTCTAAGAAATCTTTAAACATGCTTTTGACCTTGGTCGTCATGGAGGTTTTCAATGTGTCCAACGCCACATTGAACTCCTCACGAGAGACCGCGGTTCCCCCATCTCCCATAGAAGATATCAGATTTGCACTGGAGTGCTCCTCCTCACCTTCTACGACGTCAACCATACTCTTCGGATGGTAAAGTCCTTAATAAAGAGACGAGGCTCTAATACTAATTGAAAGGATCGATATGGTTGACTAGAGGGGGTGAATAGGCAACTAACAATTTTTAGCTTTTCTTTAACAATTTAAACTTGGCATCAAAGTAGGTTGTCTAGATATGCAACTAGGTGAGCAACCTATATGATGCAACAAAGATAGGAACACAAGCAAGCAAGAGATATATCACAAATAAGATTGCACAAGTAAAGGAACGAGATAACCAAGAGTGGAGCCGGTGGAGACGAGGATGTGTTACCGAAGTTCCTTCCCTTTGAGGGGAAGTACGTCTCCGTTGGAGCGGTGTGGAGGCACAATGCTCCCCAAGAAGCCACTAGGGCCACCATATTCTCCTCACGCCCTCACACAATGCGAGATGTCGTGATTCCACTATTGGTGCCCTTGGAGGCGGCGACCGAACCTTTACAAACAAGGTTGTGGCAATCTCCACAACTCAATTGGAGGCTCCCAACGACACCACGAAGCTTCACCACAATGGACTTTGGCTCCGCGGTGACCTCAACCGTCTAGGGTGCTCAAACACCCAAGAGTAACAAGATCCGCAAGGGATTAGTGGGGGGAATCAAATTTCTCTTTGTGGAAGTGTAGATCTGGGCCTTCTCAACCACTCCCGAGCAAATCAACAAGTTTGATTGGCTAGGGAGTGAGATCGGGCGAAAATGGAGCTTGGAGCAACAATGGAGCTTAGGGTTGGAAGAGGTAGTCAATTAGAGGAAGAAGACACCCCTTTTGTAGCTTAGGACAAAAATCCAACCATTATGCACCTACCAGCCCGCGAACAGCGGTACTACCGCCCCAGACCAGCGGTACTACCGCAAGGCCATGCAGAACTTCCGCTCCTGACAAGCGGTACTACCGCAAGGCCATGCGGTACTACCGTGAGGAACCGCGGTACTACCGCAGCAGTAGCAGTAGCTAGGGCAGACCTGAAGCACAAGGGCTGAGGACGGTACTACTGCAGGCGTGGTACTACCGCTCCCTCTTGCAGTACTACCGCTAGGCAGGAAACCCCTAGCTTGGGAAGAGCGCGGATAAAAATACATCCATGCCTACTTCCGCTGGAAAACGGACGAAGCAAAAATCCGATGCAATACTACCGCAGAGGAGCGGTACTACCGCCTGGCAGCTAAGCCAGGCCGCACACGGTACTACCACGGTGGCGCGGATGTAAAAAATAACATCCGCCCCTACTACCGTGAAGGAGCGGTACTTGGCCTGGGGGCCACGGTACTACGGCTCCAGAGGAACGGTACTACCATGGGCACCTGTGGTACTACCGCGCCGAAATACGGTACTGCCACGGGTGCCTGCGGTACTACCGCTCAACAAGGAGCATTACTACTGCAAGCCCATCAACAGCAGCCAGGACAAGGTAAATAGGATAAACGGAGGATGCTCCAAAGTGCAGGGGAAAGTAGGGGACAAGGAAGAAAACGTGTACGTGATGATTCCACCCAAGCCTTTCCGACGCGGACCCCCTCTTAATAGTACGGCTTTCTAACAACTCAAATCCACCAAAAAGAAACGTAGAAAAAAGACCGTCTTCAACAGTCTTCAAGGGGCACCAAACCGTCTTGTGCCTAGCGATGAAACGTCTGGGAAACTCAAGGCACACGATTAGCCCGCAAAAGCATTGTCATCAATCACCAAAACACCTTAGGGATAAATATGCCCTTACACTAGGGGTAAACCAGCCGAGTGTGACCCAACTAGGGTCATAAATTCAATTATCCCATTAATGTTTGTCCCAAGCTTGGGGTGCTACGTTTCATGAACATGATATATTTAACCTCCCAAGTTTTGATATGCAAATTTATTATGATGATTATATTGATGAAAGTGGGTTTGGAAGAGTGTCGACTTTAGGAAGTGATGATACCACTATTTTGGAGGATGTTGAATCATATTCTGATAATTGTGAAAGTGGATTTGGAGAGGTCATGACTTTATTTAGTAATGATTCCACTATCTTGGAAGAGGTTTCAATTGATTATGATGAGAACAAAGTTACTACTTATGATGATTATTGTGATGACACTTATTCTATAAAAAGTAGTGATGATTATATTTATAAAACTTATCATGATTATGATTACCTTCTTTCTGAACATTACTCTTTTAATGTGGAAACAATTTATAGTATTCGAGTTTCTTATGATACTCCCACTTTTCCGAATGAGAAGAATTTTGCTTATGAGGAGAATAGTAAATTTTCTATGCTTGTTGATCATGAAAGGAATGCTTTATGTGATGGTTATATTGTTGAATTCATTCATGATGCTACTGAAAATTATTATGAGGGAGGAATATATGCTTGTAGGGATTGCAATAATATCAAGTTTCCTCTCTATGTGCATAAAGTTTTAAAGTTATGCTTGTTTTGCCTTCCTATGCTAGTTGATTATTGTTCTCATAAGTTGTTTGTTCACAAAATCCCTATGCATAGGAAGTGGGTTAGACTTAAATGTGCTTGTCATATTCTTTATGATGCTCTCTTTATGTTTCAATTCTTTTCTTTTATGTGAGCATCATTGAAATCATCATGCCTAGCTAGGGGTGTTAAATGATAGCGCTTGTTGGGAGGCAACCCAACTTCATTTTTGTTCTTTGCTTTTTGATCCTGTTTACTAATAAATAATTCATCTAGCCTCTGCTTAGATGTGGTTTTATGTTTTAATTAGTGTTTGTGCCAAGTAGAACCTTTGGGAAGACTTGGGTGAAGTCTTTGCGATCTTGCTGTAAAAAACAGAAACTTTAGCGCTCACGAGTTTTGCCGCCATTTTTTACTGGAGAGTGCGATTAGGTTGATTCTTTTTGCAGATGATTAATAGACAAATTCCTCAGGTCCACCAATTTATTTAAGAATTGTGGAGTGACAGAAGTATTCGAATGATACAGATTACTACAGACTGTTCTGTTTTTGACAGATTCTGTTTTGATTGTGTTGTTTGCTTATTTTGATGAATCTATGAGTAGTATTGGAGGGTATGAACCATAGATAAGTTGGAATAAAGTAGACAGCAGACCAATATGAATTTATAATGAGTTCACAACAGTACCTAAGTGGTGATTTATTTTCTTATACTAACGGAGCTTACAAGTTCTCTGTTAAGTTTTGTGTTGCGAAGTTTTCAAGTTTTGGGTAAAGATTCGATGGACTATGGAATAGGGAGTGGCAAGAGCCTAATCTTGGGGATTACCAAGGCACCCCAAGGTAATATTCAAGGAAAACCAAGAGCCTAATCTTGGGGATGCCCCAGATGGCATCCCCTCTTTCATCTTCGTTCATCGGTAACATTACTTGGAGCTATATTTTTATTCACCACATGATATGTGTTTTGCTTGGAGCATCATTTTATTTTATTTTGTTTTGCTTGTTTTTTGAATTAAATACCAAGATATGAAATTATTAAATGTTATAGAGTCTTCACATAGTTGCATAATTATTCGACTGTTCATTGATCTTCACTTATATCTTTTGAAGTAGTTTGTCGTTTGCTCTAGTGCTTCACTTATAGAGCACGGCGGCGGTTTTATTTTGAAGAAATAGATGAACTCTTGTGCTTCACTTATATTATTTTGAGAGTATTTAGAACAGCATGGTAGTTTGCTTTGGTTATGAAACTAGTCCTAATCTGATGGGCATCCAAGATGGGTATAAAAAAACTTTCATATAGAGTGCATTGAATACTATGAGAAGTTTCATACATGATAATTGTTTTGAGATATAAAGATGGTGATATTAGAGTTGTGCTAGTTGAGTAATTGTGAAATTGATAAATACTTGTGTTGAGTTTTGCAAGTCCCGTAGCATGCACGTATGGTAACCGTTGTGTGACAAATTTGAAGCATGAGGTGTTTCTTTGATTGCCTTCCTTATGAGTGGCGGTCGGGGAAGAGCGATGGTCTTTTCCTACCAATCTATCCCCCTAGGAGCATGTGCGTAGTGCTTGGTTTTTTATGACTTGTAGATTTTTGCAATAAGTATGTGAGTTCTTTATGACTAATGTTGAGTCCATGGATTATACGCACTCTCACCCTTCCATCATTGCTAGCCTCTTCGGTACCGTGCATTGCCCTTTCTCGCCTCGAGAGTAGGTGCAAACTTCGCCGGTGCATCCAAACCCCGTGATATGATATGCTCTGTCACACATAAACCTCCATATATCTTCCTCAAAACAGCCACCATACCTACCTATTATGGCATTTCCATAGCCATTCTGATATATATTTCCATGCAACTTTCCACTGTTCCGTTCATCATGACACACATGATCATTGTCATATTGCCTTGCATGATCATGTAGTTGACATAGTATTTGTGGCAAAGCCACCATGCATAATTTATCATACATGTCACTCTTGATTCATTGCCCATCCCGGTACACCGCCAGAGGCATGCATATAGAGTCATATTTTGTTCTAGTATCGAGTTGTAATCATTGAGTTGTAAATAAATAGAAGTGTGATGATCATCATTAATAGAGCATTGTCCCAAAAAAAGAAAGGCCAAATAAAAAAAGAGAAAGGCCAAATAAAAAAGGGGAAGGCAAAAAAAATAGGGGACAATGCTACTATCCTTTTTCCACACATGTGCTTCAAAGTAGCACCATGATCTTCATGATAGAGAGTCCCTTGTTTTGTCACTTTCATATACTAGTGGGAATTTTTCATTATAAAACTTGGCTTGTATATTCCAACAATGGGCTTCCTCAAATTCCCTAGGTCTTCGTGAGCAAGCAAGTTGGATGCACACCCACTTAGTTTATTTTGTGTAGCTTTCATACATTTATAGCTCTAGTGCATATGTTGCATTGCAATCCCTACTCCTTGCATTGACATCAATTGATGGGCATCTCCATAGCCCGTTGATTAGCCGTGTCAATGTGAGACTTTCTCCTTTTTGTCTTCTCCACACAACCCCCATCATTATATTCTATTCCACCCATAGTGCTATTGTGACACTCTAAAATTTTTGATTTGGTTTTCATCAAAAACTTTATTGGATTCTAAAAGAGGGCATTTATAAATTTTCTTTTCCAGAAATCCTTCCTCTTTAAAAACTTCCTTTCACCTTTGGCAAGGATTTCCTTTCCATTTCAATTTTGGTGTTAAAATTTTGGAAGCTTTTCTTCTGGTTGTTTCCCTCTCAAACTTATTTATTTTTCATTTAAAAAGAAACCCTAGGAGTTTTGAGACTTCATTCTTTTTGAAACCACCCTTGATTTCACCATATCACAGGTGGTAAAACCCGTCCAAAAACCTCCTCTTCTCCTTGGAACAACCTAAGTTCTCTGTCCCAACTAATCCAAACAAGTTTTGTATTTTATTTCAATAATTTTTCCTCTCAAATCATTTTTGTCAATTATTTGGAGCCTGAGTCATTTACAAAGCAAGTACCTTATTTCCTTTGAGTTTTGATCTCAAACCAACTCCTCTGGATTGTCCTTAGCATCCACAACTCATAACCATCTTGATCCACTCTCCTTCTTTTAAATTTTTTCAAATTTCAGCCTCTGCAAGTTTGGACCAGATTTGCCAAATTTGGTGAAATTCATATCTACACTTCCCCAAAAATTCTACAAAAATTCAGGCAGCCTACTGAGCAATGAGTAGCCACTCCACCAAAAATCAGCTCTAGGAAAAATCCCTAGAGGCCAGTATCATTCTGTCGAACACCTTGCATACACTGTATTTTGCACTTTCAGTAATTCAGTAAAGTTCAGAGTTCAGTGTCGTTTTCCCTTCGCCAGTTTCAGTCACGCGTGGACAGTGCCCTTGGCACGATCCTCGCCGCCTCTTCCTCCTGTCCGGAGTTCCGCACGCGCGCTTGGCGCCTTCCTGGCGTCGGTGGCGCCCGGGCCCGCCTGCGCCGGCGTGTCTTGCGGCGGCCGATCCACCGTAACGGCCGACCGGAAGCAGAACGGCAGCGCAACGCCGTTCGGCGCCGCCCAATGCTCCCTGGCTCTCCGCGTGGCCTCATGCACGCCAGCGCAGCCTCGCTGCACAGTCACCGTAGCCTGGCACGCGCAGGACGCGCTCCCTGCCGCCGACGTGCCGCACGGCCGTTCCGTGGGGACCAGCCATAAACCTCCCCCCCCCCCGTGCTGAGCTGGACCCTGGAATGGAACCTCTACTCCACCTAGACGATGCCTAAGCCCCTAATCCCACTGCCCAACCCCGGCGCCGCTGTAATCACTCGCCGGACTTATCCCGTTCGCGGCAACCGCCTCGGGCCGGCTATATATAGCACCCCCAAGCCCCCTCTCGCCCCGCACACCTCCACTACCTCTCGGGACCCCGACCAGCAACTAGAAGAGCCTCGAGGGGCCCTTCTTCCTCGACTCCGGCCGCCTCGTTCCGCCTCAGCCTCCACCTCGATTCGCTCCGGTGAGGCCGTCCCCGGCGCCCAAACTTCGTCAGTAGTTTCCTCGAGCAACCAGTGAGCTAACCCAAGCATCAATTTGACCTTCGCAGCTCTCCCCGGCGAGGTCCATCTCCACCCGAGCCGCCGTCCGCCGGAGCAAGGCTCGCCGTCGACGTGGTACTCGCCGGCAACCACCACCACCACCAACCGACGCGGAAGGGCGCCCTGAGCAAGGAGGTACCCTCCGATCCCCTTACCTCGCCGTGGATCGCCGCCGGCGACCACCGCGGCTCTCGGGCTCCGTCGAGCTCTGTCGTCCATTTTAAATTTTCAAACCTGACGGGTGGGACCTGCCCGTCAGCCTCTCTGTCCCTTTCTAAACGAACCGTTTTTTAAAACGTATTCTGCCAAATGCGTTTTCCTCCTGGGCTGGCGTATTCTCTACCGAGTGTTTTCAGTTTTTTATGAGCTAGCCCCTGGAAATATTATGTTTCATTACAAATGAGTCCCTGGACTAAAACCTTCATAACTTTTAAACAGAAAAGTATTTTTTATTGATTCTTTTTCTGTTCTCTTTGAAATTTTGTCTAGTTTTTTATCAGATTTATTTGAAAAAAATTTGGAATACTTTTTGTGCACTTCTTGGTATTTACGATAGCGCCTATATTTTCTGTATACCGTAGATACCGAAGGAGGTGACGGAGCCGCGAACTTCACCGAGCTAGGCTCCGACTACTCTGAACCAGGCAAGCATGTTTGAACTTTTGATATGATGAGTGTCTTGGCATGTTTTGCATTTAGTTAGTTTCATGGCATGTTGATAAGCATACCGATGAACGTTATTTTCAAGCATGGTTAAGGTAAGTGAGCTCGATGATCCACAAGTGGATGGATGTGAGTATGAATGGCCATGGGTTGGCATGAGGATGGGTAAGATGGTAGTGTTGTAGCCTGCCAGTCTTATGCCAGACTATTTGACTACAGTATCAAATCGTATCGGTCCAGTTCCTCCTTTTCCTTCCTTGTACTACCACATGTTTTCCGCAAGGAATATGGCTTAGTAAGTTGTAAACCGCTTTCCTGGTACACACCAAAAGGAGAGGCCGGGATGATGGTTCCATGGCCCTGGATTAAAGCCAGTCATCCGGTCAGGGGGCATGGGTGTTTCCGGTTGGGACCGAGAGGGGGGCACCCCTTAGAGCGCGCGTATATAAATTTGATCCCATGCTATTCGAGATTGTGATCTCCCCGTCTCAAAGTTTTTCTTGGACGATGTCTACGGTGAGTCCTGGCATCGAGAGATAGGATGGGTGTGTACTGGATTGCTGTGTTTTCTTCTGAAATACCGTAAACGGAACTAGTCCTTCGAGACTACGGAAATCCGTTAGCTGTGGGAAATTTTTGTACAACTCTGCAGAGTCATAAATCTCCAAATCATCTTATCCATACCCAAATTTTGCGCTGACTTATTCTGACAAGTGCCAGTTTTGGTGACAGATACTCCGGTGAATCTCATGAGCACTAAGCCCGGTTAACTGTTTATTCCTGTGGATGGACTAACCCGTTTATTATCATGAACTGAACATTTATTATGAGTATTATTTACTTGTGGATTAAATCCCTTTCTGTGATGTCGCTCAGACGTCCGACTGTGGCATTTCTTTTAAAGCCCTTTCTGTGATGTCGCTCAGACGTCCGACTGTGGCATTTCTTTTAAATCCCTTTCTGTGATGTCGCTTAGACGTCCGACTGTGGCATTTCTTTTAAAGCCCTTTCTGTGATGTCGCTCAGACGTCCGACTGTGGCATTTCTTTTAAAGCCCTTTCTGTGATGTCGCTCAGACGTCCGACTGTGGCATTTCTTTTAAAGCCCTTTCTGTGATGTCGCTCAGACGTCCGACTGTGGCATTTCTTTTAAAGCCCTTTCTGTGATGTCGCTCAGACGTCCGACTGTGGCATTTCTTTTAAAGCCCTTTCTGTGATGTCGCTCAGACGTCCGACTGTGGCATTTCTTTTAAAGCCCTTTCTATGATGTCGCCCAGACGTCCGACTGTGGCATTTCTTTTAAAGCCCGTTATGTGGTGTCGCTAAGACACCCGACTGTGGCATGATTTTTCTTTTATTATTTGTTCACCTTTTGAGGCGTCGCTTCAGACACCCGATCGGTTTTCATTTATATTTTGTCGGGATTTCAGGTGGACTACCGCCGTCTCCCTCGTACTTACTTTGCTATGCAAATTTTTAATAGTGCATTGGAAAGATTATTCATGACGCATTCATGCATGCATTTGTTATATCTTACGTCCGAACTGTCTTGTGAGTACTTTCAAAGTACTCACTGGCTTGTTGATTTGGCCAGATGCTAACGAAGGTGATCTCATGGATGAAGAGTTCGATAGCGAGTCCGACGCCTAGAGGAATCCCAGTCAGTCTCGTGCGACCTTGGTCTTGGTCACTGTTTTATACCCGCTTCCGCAACCCGAATAAATTTATCGAGCCTCACCTCGATGCTCGATGAGATGCCAGTTTGAGAGTCGTGTTACCACACTTCCCATTGTGTTATTCCACCATCACTTTATCCTCGAGTCAGTAGTATGCCACCACACCATTGTGTTATATCCGCCATTATGTATAATTATTGGCGCGCTTGTAATAATTTGTTAGGCAGCCCTAGCTCAACCCTGTATTATATTCTATGCTACTGGCTTATTGTATCAAGAATTTGTCTACCAGTGTGGAGGATTTCTCTCATACTGGACTCAATAGATTGGTTTCTCAATAAATATTTTTATTGGAAAACCGGTCGTGACAGCTATGTCCATGGCTCACGCTCATGTATTGCGTGAAAGTTGAAAATAGTTTGAGATTACTAAAGTATGAAGCAATTGCTTGGCTTGTCATCGGGGTTGTGCATAATGGGAGCCTTCTTGTGTGATGAAAATGAAGCATAGCCAAACTATATGATTTTGTAGGGATAAGCTTTCTTTGGCCATGTTATTTTGAGAAGACATGACTGCTTAGTTAGTATGCTTGAAGTATTATTATTTTTATGTCAATATTATACTTTTGTCTTGAATCTTATGGATCTGAATATTCTTGCCACAATAAAGAAGATTACATTGATAAATATGTTAGGTAGCATTCCACATCAAAAATTCTATTTTTATCATTTACCTACACGAGGACGAGCAGGAATTAACCTTGGGGATGCTTGATACGTCTCCAACGTATCTATAATTTTTTATTGTTCCATGCTATTATATTATCAACCTTGGATGTTTTATATGCTATTTTATATGATTTTTGGTACTAACCTGTTAACCTAGAGCCTAGTGCCAGTTTCTGTTTTTCCTTGTTTTTAAGTTTTACAGAAAAGGAAAATCAAACGGAGTCCAATTGACCTGAAACTTCACGGAACTTATTTTTGGACCAGAAGAAGAACATGGAGTAAAAGAGTTGGGCAAGAAGAGTCCCGGGCTGCCCATGAGGGTGGGGGGCGCGCCCACTCCCCCCCTCCTCGGCGCGCCTCCCTACCTCGTGGACAGCCCGGAGACCCCCCCTGACTTGTTCTCGATGCCAAAACCTCTTATATATACTGAAACTTCCGGAACATAACCTAGATCGGGAGTTCCGCTGCCAGAAGCCTCCGTAGCCACCGAAAACCAATCTAGACCCGTTCCGACACCCTACCGGAGGGGGAATCCCTCTCCGGTGGCCATCTTCATCATCCCAGCACTCTCCATGATGAGGAGGGAGTAGTTCACCCTCGGGGCTGAGGGTATGTACCAGTAGCTATGTGCTTGATCTCTCTCTCTCTATCGTGTTCTTGATTCGGAACGATCTTGATGTATCGCGAGCTTTGCTATTATAGTTGGATCTTATGATGTTTCTCTCCCTCTACTCTCTTGTAATGGATTGAGTTTTCCCTTTGAAGTTATCTTATAGGATTGAGTCTTTAAGCATTTGAGAACACCTGATGTATGTCTTGCATGTGCTTATCTGTGGTGACAATGGGATATCACGTGATCCACTTGACGTATGTTTTGGTAATCAACTTGCGGGTTCGGTGACCTCGTGAACTTATGCATAGGGGTTGGCACACGTTTTCGTCTTGACTCTCCGGTAGAAACTTTGGGGCACTCTTTGAAGTTCTTTGTGTTGGTTGAATAGATGAATCTGAGATTGTGTGATGCATATCGTATAATCATACCCATGGATACTTGAGGTGACATTGGAGTATCTAGGTGACATTAGGGTTTTGGTTGATTTGTGTCTTAAGGTGTTATTCTAGTACAAACTCTAGGATAGATCGAACGGAAAGAATAGCTTCATGTTATTTTACCATGGACTCTTGAATAGATCGATCAGAAAGAATAACTTTGAGGTGGTTTCGTACCCTACCATAATCTCTTCGTTTGTTCTCCACTATTAGTGACTTTGGCGTGACTCTTTGTTGCATGTTGAGGGATAGTTATATGATCCAATTATGTTATTATTGTTGAGGGAACTTGCACTAGTGAAAGTATGAAGCCTAGGCATTGTTTCCTAGCATTGCAATACCATTTTTGCTCACTTTTATCATTAGTTACCTTGCTGTTTTTATATTTTCATATTACAAAAAACTATATCTACCATCCATATTGCACTTGTATCACCATCTCTTCACCGAAATAGTGCACCTATACAATTTACCATTGTATTAGGTGTGTTGGGAACACAAGAGACTCTTTGTTATTTGGTTGCAGGGTTTCTTGAGAGAGACCATCTTCATCCTACGCCTCCCACAAATTGATAAAGCTTAGTTCATCCACTTGAGGGAAATTTGCTACTGTCCTACAAATCTCTGCACTTGGAGGCCCAACAACGTCTACAAGAAGAAGGCTGTGTAGTAGACATCAATCACACCCGATCATCACGTCGTGCCTCGGCATGACAAACTTTCGCAACGGTGCATATTCAGGAAGAACACTTATACCTTGAAATTTAGTGAGAGATCATCTTATAATGCTACCGTCGATCTAAGAAACATAAGATGCATAAAAGATAAACATCACATGCAATCAATATATGTGATATGATATGGCCATCATCATCTTGTGCCTTTGATCTCCATCTCCAAAGCACCATCATGATCACCATCATCGCCGGCTTGACACCTTGATCTCCATCAAAGCATCGTTGTCGTCTCGCCAGCTATTGCTTCTACAACTATCGCTATCGCTTAGTGATAAAGTAAAGCAATTACATGGCGATTGCATTTCATACAATAAAGCGACAACCATATGGCTCCTGCCAGTTGCCGATAACTGTGTTACAAAACATGCTCATCTCATACAATAAAATTTAGCATCATGTCTTGACCATATGACATCACAACATGCGTTGCAAAAACAAGTTAGACATCCTCTACTTTGTTGTTGCAAGTTTTACGTGGCTGCTACGGGCTGAGCAAGAACAGTTCTTACCTATGCATCAAAAACCACAACGCCGTATAGTGATTGCTTTTTGATCTTCAGAAAGAACCATGTTCATTGAATCCGATTCAACTAAAGCTGGAGAAACAGACACCCACTAGCCACCTGTGTGCGAAGCACGTCGGTAGAACCAGTCTTGTGTAAGCGTGCGCGTAATGTCGGTTTGGGCCGCTTCATCCAACAATGTCGTTGAAACAAGAATCAACTAGTGACGGCAAGCAATATGTATATACCACGCCCACAACTCATTTGTGTTCTACTCGTGCATATAACATCTATGCATAAACTTGGCTCGGATGCCACTGTTGGGAAACGTAGTAATTTCAAAAAAATTCCTACGCACACGCAAGATCATGGTGATGCATAGCAACAAGAGGGGAGAGAGCCGTCCACGTACCCTCGTAGACCATAAGCGGAAGTGTTATGACAACACAGTTGATGTAGTCGTACGCCTTAACGATCGACCGATCCTAGTACCGAACATACGACACCTTCGCGATATGCACACGTTCAGCTCAGTGACATCCCATGCACTCATGATCCAGTAGAGCCTCGAGGGAGAGTTCCGTCAGCACGATGGCGTGATGACTGTGTTGATGAAGCTACCGATGCAGGTCTTCGCCTAAGCACCGCTACGATATGACCTAGGTGGATTATGGTGGAGGGGGGCACCGCACATGGCTATAAGATCAATGATCAACTTGTGTGTCCATGGGGTGCCCCCCGCCCCCATATATAAAGGAGCAAGGGGGAGGCCGGTGAGGGAGTCCTGGACTAAGGGGTCCTCGGGCGTCCGACCTATTAGCCATGGGCCGGACTGATGGGCTGTGAAGATACGAAGACTGAAGACTGCACCCGCGTCCGGATGGGACTCTCCTTGGCGTGGAAGGCAAGCTTGGCGACCAGATATGTAGATTCCTTTCTTTGTAACTGACCTTGTGTAACCCTAGATCCTCCCGGTGTCTATATAAACCGGAGGACTTAGTCCGGAGGAGGGAGATAGATTCATTATCATAGCTAGACTAGACTTTTAGGGTTTATTCATTATGATCTCGTGGTAGATCAACTCTTGTAATACTCATATTCATCAAGATCAATCAAGCAGGACGTAGGGTATTACCTCCGTAGAGAGGGCCCGAACCTGGGTAAACATCGTGTCCCCTGTCTCCTGTTACCATCGACCTTAGACGCACAGTTCGGGACCCCCTACCCGAGATCCGCCTATTTTGGCACCGACATTGGTGCTTTCATTGAGAGTTCCACTGCGTCATCCTTAAAAGGTTCGATGGCCCCTTCAATCGTCAACAATGACGATGTCCAAGGAGAAACCTTCCTCCCCGGACAAATTTTCGTGTTCGGCGGCTTCGCATTGTGGGCCAACTCATTTGGCCATATGGAGCAGATCGATAGCTACGCCCCTGGCCATCAGGTCAGATGTGGGAGCTTGAACTATGTCGCGGACATCCGTGGAGATTCGATCTTCGCTGGATTTGAGACCGCGGCGATCGCTCCTGGTCACCTCGATGAACATGACCTAAATCTGTCATCGGACCACATTCAGGAGATAGCTCCCGTAACTGCTCTGGCCTTATATCCGGAGCATACGGCGCCATCTAAGGACCGGAGGTTCAACCCCACCATGAAGGCCACAGATTCCCCGGAGTTGGATCCGCACATGGACTTAAACTCACACAATATTCGTGTCACCGGAACCCCGGAATTGTATCTAGGTGTAAGTTCCGAACCATGTGAGTCCGCGGATGCCGAACTTGATCGTTTACCGATCTTTGAGTTCAACGCCGCAGACATCTTGAAGCACTCACCCTTGGGCGATGTACTAAACTCATTAAAGAACATGTCCTTGGCGGCGGACTCACAGCCGAACTATGTTCGGTTCGAACTAGGGGCTGATGATGGAGAATCTTGCTTCCCACCCGCCACCCACTTCATAGCCACAGTCGAGGATTTAACCGACACGCTCGATTACGACTCCGAAGACACCGACGGTATGGACGACGATGATGATGAGGAGCAAAATCAAAGTCCGCTATTCACTGGACGCTGGACGGCCACCTCTTCGTACGATGTGTACATGGTGGACACACCCAAAACAACCAATGACGACGACAAAGAAAATCCAGTTGAGAATAAACCTCCTGAGACACAGCAAAAATGCCAGCGTCCTCGGCACCGCTCTAAGTCACGTTGTTCAAAGGACAGTAATAGCGGCACCGGAGAAGACAATACTCCGGACGATGCCGAAAACAATGAAGACCTTGCTGAGGCAACACCCAAACAGGAGGAGCAAGAAAACGGGCAAGCCAGCCGTGACGAACAGGCCAGGCCTAACGACTCGGAGGATGGTAGTTATCATCCGCTCTCTGAGGACGAGGAAAGCCTCGGCAACGAAAATTTCATCATGCTTGAGGAGCCTCTCGAGTAGGAGCGCTTCAACAGCCAGCTAATAGCCACTGCAGGGAGCCTGAAAAAGAAGCAACATTAGCTTCAAGCTGACCAAGATCAACTCGTCGACAGGTGGACTGACGTTCTGGCAGCTAAAGAATACGGCCTCAGATGCCCAGCCAAGAGTTACCCAAAGCGAAGGTTGCTACCTCAGTTCGACGAAGAGGCGCTGGAGCCCATACTCCCCTCGTGTAATGCGGCTGGCCGAACACTACGCGGTCGGGACAGTGCGGCGGACCGACCACCTCGTGGTCGGGATAGAGCGGCAACTCAAGCCAAACAGCAGCCTGCCCCGCCGCCACAAAAAACAGAGACAAAATAGTTCGGGGTCATACACGTGACATCCGGCAGACCCTGGATAGTAGAGCAGGATATACCCAATCGATTTACGGATCGCGAGGACGTTCCTCGACATGTGATGATGGCTACCTATTCGGACGTGACAAATCTAGTCACACCTGAGCCGACAACCGCAGATAGACTCCATCGGAGCTACGTCACGACGCGGCCCGATATAGAGGCGCCGCACACCCTCTTTGCTTCATCGATGAAGTAATGGATCACGTATTCCCCGAAGGGTTCAAACCCGTTAACATTGAATCATACGACGGAACAACCGATCCCACAGTATGGATCAAAGATTTTATTCTCCATATCCACATGGCCCGCGGAGATGACCTCCACGCTATCAAATAGCTCCCACTAAAGCTCACGGGGCCAGCTCAGCACTGGTTAAACAGCCTGCCTGAAAACTCTATCGGCAGCTGGGAGGACTTGGAAGAAGCCTTCCTCGACAACTTCCAAGGTACATATATCCGGCCACCAGACGCCGATGACTTAAGCCACATAGTCCAGCAACCTGGAGAGTCAGCCAGGAAATTTTGGACTAGGTTCCTAACCAAAAAGAACCAGATCATCGACTGTCCGGATGCCGAAGCTCTAGCGGCCTTTAAACATAGCATCTGCGACGAATGGCTCGGCCGGCACCTCAGCCAAGAAAAGCCGAAATCTATGGCAGCCCTCACGGCACTTATGACCCACTTTTGTGCGGGTGATGATAGCTGGCTGGCTCATAGTAAAAATACAGCCAGCGACGCAGGCCCTTCCGAGGCTAAAAACAGCAACGGCAAGCTCCGACACAACAGACACAAACGCCGAAGCAATGGCGATAACACCGATGACACTATTGTCAACGCCGGATTCAGTGGCTCCAAGTCTAGTCAACGGAAAAAGGCGTATAAAAGAAACAATCAGGGACTGTCCAACATGGACCGCATACTCGACTGACCGTGCCGAATCCATGGCACCCCAGACAAACCAGCCAACCATACCAACAGAGATTGCTGGGTTTTTAAACAGGCCAGCAAGTTAAATGCCGAAAACAAGGATAAGGGATCGCAAAGCGAAGACGGCGACGAGGAGCCCCGGCCACTGAACACAGGGGGACAGAAGAAGTTTCCCCCTTAGGTCAAAACGGTGAACATGGTATACGCTACCCTCATCCCCAAGTGGGAGCGTAAGCGCGCACTCAGGGACATCTACGCGATAGAGCCAGTCACCCCAAAATTTAATCCATGGTCGTCATGTCTGATCACTTTTGATCGTCGGGATCATCCGACCAGTACCCGTCACAGCGGTTTAGCTGCACTGGTCCTGGACCCAATAATTGATGGGTTCCACCTGACGTGAATCTTGATGGACGGCAGCTGCAACCTCAACTTGCTCTATCAGGATACAATGTGCAAAATGGGCATTCATCCATCACGGATCAAACCCACGAAGACTACCTTCAAAGGAGTCATACCAGGTGTAGAGGCCCACTGTACGGGCTCAATCACGCTCGAGGTTGTCTTCGGATCTCCGGACAATTTCCGAAGCGAGGAGTTAATCTTCGACATAGTCCCCTTTCGCAGCGGCTATCACGCACTGCTCGGACGGACCGCATTCGCCCGATTCAATGCAGTGCCACACTATGCTTATCTCAAACTCAAGATGCCCGGTCCATGTGGCACCATAACAGTCAATGGAAATATGGAATGCTCTCTCTGTACAGAAGAGCACACAGCTACCTTAGCAGCAGAAGTACAAATCGGCCTTCTCAAGCAGAACCTTAATTCGACTGCCGAGCCCATGGACACCATCAAGAGGGTCCGAACTACCCTGCAGCAGGAAAGCTTAGCTCGTGAGGAGCTAGACTAGCAATTCAGCCTCCGTCTCAGTCCCGGTCAAGTAGTGGCATTCGTACAACGTGTACATAACTACGCACTCAAAATTCCATGGGAATCGACAGAGGCATAGCTAGTTTGTGATCCACAGTACGGCTCAACCGACACCGGATACACACATACTTTCACTTTTATTCGTTTCCTTTTCAGGTTTCAATCCCGCAAGCCCTATCGGATGGCCTGATCACCAGTCCTCTTGAAGGATAAACACACCAAGACGGCGAGAAACACAGACGTACAAGGGATTTTCAAGGTGGTTTCGTTAGCAATCACTCTACCTGTTTTTCAGGACCCACATGCGGCTCTCCCTTGGTTTTTGGCATATTAAATAGCATGTTGCTTATTGCACTACTTGTATCAATGCGCCTCGACGTATTAGTCAAATTACAATGAAAATAGTTCGCGGCTGGAGCTTTAAAGCCCCAGCTTATCACCTTTGCACCTTTTCTGTTTTCTTTCTTTTTTTTCTTCTTTTTCTTCCTCCCCTGTGGGTAACCCTATTAGGTAGCACCTGTACACTTTGGTACGTTTGATGTTTGCCAGGGGCTTCATAGCTCCCCACACTATGGCAACAAATCTCCGAACACTTTTTATAAGTATAGTTCGGCACCCCGAATTTAGCATTATATGCATTGGCTCCGAATCATGTCTTTGGTCAATAGTTGGGTTGCTCGACTCCTGTGTTTGCTACCTTACGTTCTGCTATATCGGCTAAGGTAGTAAAGGTGGAACTACTGCGATTGTGCCTTGGTTTATCCAAAGGAGCACCTCAGTAGAGAAAGCCCAAAACTGACTGTCATGATGCGGCGAGAGCCGGTCAGCTGTTCGAAGGTTGCAAATCGTTAGAGATTTCTTTCGCATCACGCGAAGGATCGGTACTTCCCGATTAGACGCTTACAGCACTCTAGCTCGGATACTAGGGGATGCGCCCATGTTTTGATTGTCAAACTCCTATGGCTAAGTGAGGGCGTTAACGCTGCATAGTCTGATTGCCTGGTTCGTTGCGCTAAACAACTCCTTCAAGGAGCATATAATTGGATCAAGATTGTTTAGATTCCATCCCAAACACCTCCGTACTACCTACATGGGGGCAGAAGCCGACGACTGGAAAACCCTCAGATTTCACATAACAGGCCGCACAGGAGGAAAAGTTTAAAAACATAACAAGCATTATATTGCAAACCCGCTTTGTTCTATCATACAAGGTAGAAGGAACTTGAATACATCCATTCAAAGATAGTGTCTTGCGTACACTACGTTGCTACAATGCGAGACCCCTCTAGGACATCTGCAAAATAGCGCTCGGGTGTGCGGTGCTCCTTGCCCTCCGGCGGCCCCTTGGACAGCTGGACGGCGTCCATCTTCGCCCACCACATCTCGCAGCGGGCGAAGGCCATGCATGCACCTTCAATGCAGGCCGATCGCTTGACAACATCCAGCCGAGGACAGGCATTCACGAGCCCAAAGTAGCTGCCGGGCATAGCTTTGACTGGCCATAGCCGGATTATCAAATCCTTCATGGCTAGCTCGGCCACCTTATGCAGCTCCACTAGCTATTTCAGCTGATCAGTGAAGGGCACGGGATGCTCTGGCGCAAGATACTGCAACTAGAACAATTTCTCTGTGGAGCTCCCTTCTTCGACTCGGAAGAACTCCGCGGCTTCGGACACACTACGCGGCAGATCTATGAAGGCCCCTGGAGAACTCCAAATCCGGCTTAGTAAGAAATACTTCTTCTTTATATATTTGCTTTGCATGCTAAACGCCTTACCCGCCGCGATCTTCCTGGCCTCTTGGATTTCCTGGAGGGCATCCTGGGCTTCAACCCAGGTCTCTTCCAAGCTTTGACGAGCCTTGGAGTGTTTGGTCTCTCAAGCCGACACATCGCCCTCCAAGGTCTCGTACTTCTTCACCGCGTCCTGGAGCTCTTGCTGGACCTCGTTCAGCCGGGCCTTCAGCTTCTTGCGAGCAGCCCGCTCCTTGACGGCTCTCTCCTCGGCTTCAGCCAGGGCCGTTTTCAGGGCCTCGACCTTGTTCGTCGCCCCTACACATACAATGACACTACGGTCAGTATACATCATTTACTCTTTCCGAATATATAGCGAGCCATTGCATACCTTGCTGGTCTTCCAACTGCTCCCTCGCATGGCCAAGCTCTTCTTCGGCCCGCTCCAGTTTCTGCTTTAGTCCGGAGACTTCGGCAGCGTGAGAAGTCGCGGCCAGCAGCGATGCCTTCTTATTAACATCAGACACACTTGGTTAGTTTCCTGCGAAATTTAATTGATCCTCTGTCCGGCTTGTCTTTCCGAACACCGAACAGTGTCTCAGGGGCTACTGTCTATGTGGAGATTTTCATGGTTAAACGCCGCTTACCTCAAAACCTGTCAGCAAGCCGCTGCAGGCTTCGGTCAGTCTGCTCTTGACGGACAGAACCTTCTCAATCACCGTACCCATAAGGATACAGTGTTCTTCCACAATGGAAGGGCCTCGTAGCGCTTCCAATAGATTATCCAGCGCCTCTAGTTGGACAGAGGTTGCCGGTGGGACGGGCGCGCCTCCTTCTCTTGATGGAAGCTACTTATCAGACTCTGGGGCCATATGGGTCTCCGGATCCATTCTCAGAGGGGGGCGAATCGAGTACGGCCCCCATCGTCAGTCTCCATGGGGGCTTGTTCCCCCATGTGTTCGGCGGCCGAGGTATCGCCCACTGGCGCCGCCTTGACGGCCTCCCGAACCTCTCCCTAGCCTGGGAAAGTCCTTCGGGACAGCACCTCGACGTCTCCCTGGGCCTCGGGAGAGTAAGCGGCCGGTGGTGTCTCGCCGGCCATCTCCTTTGAGTCCAACGAGCCTCTTGATGAGGATCACAGGTGAAAGCACAAGTTCTCCCTAGGTGGTTTTGGTAATTAATGACAACATATCTCTTGTTGGACTAACACTTTTACCTAGTATGTTTCAGATAAGTTCAACAATGAAGTGGCATGGACTAGAGGATGTGGAACCCCTTCAAAATGCTAAGGACAAAGGATTGGCTCAAGCTCCAAGCTCAAGACTCCACATTTTCTATTTTAGTGATCCAAGATCACATTGAGTCTATAGGAAAGCCAATACTATTAAGAAGGGATGAGGTGTTGCTTAATGGCTTGCTTGCTCAAACTGCTTAGTGATATGCTCCAAAGCCCTCAACTACTTTCTCACTTCCAAATATGTCCTAAAACAAAAGTCAAACTCGGCCCCACCGATTCTTTCTATCCGGAGCCACCGAGTTCAGTTGACATAGCCACTGCTAGAAACCCTAATGAGTTTGGTCTCACCGATGGGATCTCGGTCTCACCGAGATGGGCTTGCAAACTCTCTGTTACCTGTTGCAATATTTTCGGTCCCACCGAGATATGCAATCGGCCCCACCGAGTTTGCTTGGCAAACTCTCTGTTTTTCTTATTACCCAAATTGGTCCCACCGAGTTTGAGTAATTGGTCAAACCGAGTTTTGGATTTACCCTAACCCTAGCACATCGGTCCTACCGAGTTGATCCAGTCGGTCCCACCGAAAACCCTAACGGTCACTAAATTTGTTGAATCGGTCCGATCGAGTTTATCAATTCGGTCCCACCGAGATTGGCAAGTTGTGTGTAACGGTTAGATTTTGTGTGGAGGCTATATATACCCCTCCACCCACTCTTCATTCATGGAGAAAGCCATCAGAACATTCCTACACTTCCAATACACATTTTCTTAGAGAGAACCACCTACTCATGTGTTGAGGCCAAGATATTCCATTCCCACCATATGAATCTTGATCTCTAGCCTTCCCCAAGTTACTTTCCACTCGAATATTCTTTCCACCAAATCCATATCCTGTGAGAGAGAGTTGAGTGTTGGGGAGACTATCATTTGAAGCACAAGAGCAAGGAGTTCATCATCAACACACCATTTGTTACTTCTTGGAGAGTGGTGTCTCCTAGATTGGCTAGGTGTCACTTGGGAGCCTCCGACAAAGATTGTGGAGTGGAACCAAGGAGTTTGTAAGGGCAAGGAGGTCGCCTACTTCGTGAAGATCTACCGCTAGTGAGGCAAGTCCTTCATGGGCGATGGCCATGATGGGATAGACAAGGTTGCTTCTTCGTGGACCCTTCATGGCTAGAGCCCTCCGTGGACTCACGCAACCGTTACCCTCCGTGTGTTGAAGCCTCCATCAACGTGGATGTACGATAGCACCACCTATCAGAACCACGACAATAACATCCGTGTCTCCAATTGTGTTTGAATTCTCCAAACCCTTCCCTTTACATTCTTGCAAGTTGTATGCTTTACTTTCCGCTGCTCATGGACTCTTTGCATGCTTGCTTTATATGTATTGTTCTTGTTAAACTTGTGCCAAAACTCCACTTCAACTTAAAGAAGTTAAAAACTGCAACTTTTGGTACTTAGTGTCTAATCACCCACCCCCTCTAGACACCTCTTCTCGATCCTTTCAATTGGTATCAGAGCATTGGTATCCATTGCCTTGGTTTAAACACCATTGGAGGAAGATGGATGTGTCTACTTTGGGGAGTCTTAGACATAGAGTGCCTATTCTTGACGGAGAATATTTTCATGAGTGGAAAAATGAAATGCTTGAGATTTTCAATGAATATCACTTGAACAAGTATATTGCTAGTCCTTGTGCACCTCATGTTGATCCCATGCATCCTACCCTTGATGAGTCAATTGACATGATTCGCAATCTTAGAACTGCTAATCTTATCACTGGAGGCTTGCCTAGAAACTTGATTGGATGTTTGCCTACTCTTAAGTGTGCCTACACCATATGGAAATTTCTTGAGGAACTCTTTCCAAATTATTCCTTGAAAGATCTAGATGAAATCCTCCATAAGTCTATTGCTTTGATTAAGATGAGTTCCAATGATCCCAAATTTGGTGACTACTTATTTGAGCTTACTAATCTTACGAATGCCAAAGGAGATGTTGGAATCATTAGCAATATCATTTCCAGAGCTATTAGAATTCATAAAGATAACTATAAAATGATCATTTATCTAATGAATTACCCTCTCTAGGAATTCATCAGCCACAAGATGATGTTGAACATGGATACTCTGATGAGGATGATGATGATAGTGACTATGATCTCGATGATGCGATGAGACACTTTGGTCTTATGGCAAATCTTCGCGGCTACATGGCTGGAGGAAAGGAATGGGTCCTTGATAGTGGATGTACTGATCATATGACCGGAGATAAAGACATGTTCCGTGAGCTTGCTAAAAACGACGGTCCTCGAAAGTATGTCACTTTTGGTGATAATTCAAAGGGTAAGGTGGTTAGCCTTGGTAAGGTGGCCATCTCACATGATAGCTCCATACAAAATGTCATGCTCGTTGAATCTTTTGGCTACAACTTACTTTCAGTATCTAGACTTGCTGATTTCGGTTTCAGTGTCCTATTTACTGAAGTAGACTGCCAAGTGTTTCGTAGAGATAATCATAAAATGGTCTTTACAGGTACACGTAGAGATCTTTAGATTGTTGATTTCACTAAAAAGGCTGTAACATCCCAAAATTCTAAATTTTGGAATGTTATATTAAATAGATACATTTGATTGATTGTTTGATTGATTGACTGAAAGTGAGTGAATTCGAACTTTTTAAAAGTTAAATGAGAGGGAATAAAAGGACTTTTCTAAACTTCCATTTTTGTATTTATGATCTCCGTGAATTAAAATTCTTTTCAAATACAAAACCCTCGAGAGAAGATGACATGACTTCTTCCATTTAAATAAATGAAAAGGGTTTTGAAAAGATTTGAATTTCATTTGGAAATATTTTTAATTCAGAAACTTCAAGCAACTCAATGATTTTCATGAGAGAAGATAAAATGACTTCTTCAAATTATATGAAATATGAGTTGGGAGTTTAAAAGGATCAAAATTTAAAATCCTTTTGAAATTATTTTCAATTTGGAGTTATTTGGGTTTTACTCAAATTATTTTTATCCAAAAATAAAATATACAGAAAATAGGGTAACATGATTCCCTACAATACAGAATTGGAGAAAAACTAATTTGAAATCATTTTGGTGTTTCTAAAATGATTTTAGTGAGTTTTTATTGCACCAGTAGAAAAAATGTTCATGTTATAGAAAATCTTTTTCTCAAAATTTTGATATATAATATGACTATATAAAATTTTACTTTATTTTTCTTTATTTGGTTTCCCTCTGTTTATATTTAAAAAAACTGTACGTGCGGCCCATATTTATTTATCGCCTACACACGTAGCATAGTGGCAGCAGGCGCCTCATTTTTTCCTCAGGCCCAGCCAACATTTTCTTTCCAGATTTTCTTTTCTTTCTTCCTTTGGCAAAAAAAACTGCCACGCCAGCGTACGCGCGGCCGGGCCGAACTTTTAGCCCATGCGATCTTTTTCAAATTTCATCTGCGTACGTATAGATTTAGTCCCACATTGTCTAGTCTTTGATCCCTAAGCCTCTATTCTGTCAATAAATATAGACCCATACAGCCTCCAAAAATCATCCGATTCGGATTAAATCAATATTTTGGTTTGACTAGATTCTTTAAAGGAAAATATTTTTCTCCTCTCTGGCACGACTTCTGGAAATTGTCTCTTCTCTTCAAAGTCGTCTTTTTTCTGCCTTATAAAGGTATCTTTTTTTGTTTTTTTATACTTCCGTAGTTTATTATTTTATAGACTAATACGATAGAATAATTAGATTACCAATTAGTCTACGTATTTATACATTAGACTTTAGCTGTAGCTATTTTTTTCCATAAAACAGCTTGGCCCTGATTTTTCAAATAGCCATAACTTTTTACTCGGTCATCCAAATTAGATGAAACCAACGCCCACTTCTTCGTTACGATCTCCTCTATCCAGTAATCCAACTCAAACATGTTTTCGGAAGTTTAAAATTTTGAATTAGATCAGATTTGAATTTTAACTTCGTTTGATCATAACTTGAGTTTCGTAACCCCGATTTAGTTGATTCTTTTTGCAAATCGAAGCTCTTGACCTAAAATTTCTGATGAGGCCAAATTCACTTAATTTTGATACTGTTAGAAATTGTTTTATGTTGCAAGAGTTATTTGTTTGGTTTTGATGTTTTCCGAATTGTTTTCTTCGTTCTTTTCGATCTTTTGAGTGATTGCTTATGTGTGGTTACTATTGCTTGGTTACGATAGATTGACCGGAGTGTGATGAGTAGATCTATCAAGAGTTATGAGTGCGAATCATCTTCATCAACATTGCAGGCAAGTTCACACTTTGATCATATCCCTTTTATCACCCAGTTTTTATGCATTAGTTCCAATCCTCAAACATTGCATGATTAGGATGTCATTAACATGTGGGTTGGGAAGTAGTTGATGGGGTAGAACCTATTACCCTGTTACATTCAAACCCTTTGGAGTTACTTCTACGCGTTGCTTAATTTGCTATGCTATGCTCGTAGACGTGGTTTGGGTGAGTGAAATCCATGACAGATGTGAGATTGTTAATTAATGGTTCAACTTAAGGTGGCAACTTAAATACACATCTGGGTGGATTGAGGCACCTGGAGTACCCAGTGTTGTCTGTACTTTTGGAAATCCTGGAGTACCCGTGTGATCTTCCTATGGACCGCCACCCAGGCTCAAAGGGATCATAAGATTATTCATGCTAGAAACTTCCGTGTGCAGCCACAAGCTATTATGGGCTCTAGCATAGTTGAGTAAGTTATGTGAAGCTCTTGAAGAGGTGGATCAGCAGGTAGTGGGTTGTAGGTTTGGTATGGTCTGCCCGGAGTAGAGAGTTAATGTTTCTGAAAGACTGTGTCTCGGTCATCGGTTTCTCAAACACCATGTAGTGCGAGAAATCCAACGGAGGCGATCGAGTCTTGTGGGGAAAAGTGCGCAAACCTCTACAGAGTGTATAAACTAATCATGGTTAGTCGTGTCCCCGGTTATGGACAATTTTGAGTCTCTGGTCTTTGGATATTCATGTTGATCTCAACACTCTATTTAATCAACTTGATTGGGTTAATGATTATTATTTTGGGATTGAGTTGGAGGAACCTTCTCAATATTTTCAACCAACTTTGTAGTTAAATAAAATATATTCCTTTGCAGTAGGGAAAAATTGGCTTTTCGCAAAAACATTATAACTATAGAGCTTTTCCACCAGCCATATATGCATGTAGTGATAGCTATTATTCATCATTATCCTCTGGTGTGAATTTGCCAGTACATTCAATGTACTGACCCTTTGCGGCTGCAACGTCTCATGTTGCAGGAATCTTATGACGAGTAAGTGATACGTTAGGGTTATGATTTCTACACTCAACTTTGTCGTTGGTGTTGATGAGAATCGACAACCTTGTTGTTACTTCCGCTATTTGGATTGAGGTAATAGTATCTACGTTACTTTACACATGTGATTTACCTTTGTTATAAATCCTCAAGTAATGTGTGTGTCAGCATACCGATCCAGGGATGACACTTAAGCACAGAGACTTGACCGTCTGAGGTCGGGTCGCTACAAGATGGTATCAGAGCACATGTTGACTGTAGGACGTGGCCCTAGAGATTGGCAAGCCCGTGGGAAATATTTTCTCTACAACTTCATTTTCAAATAGATCTTTTCCTCTCTTCTCTTCTGAGGTTATTCAAATATTTCATTTTAGTGAGACCATACCCTTTTTCCCTTTTTAACCACACAAAGATTTGGCTAATGAGACCACATCAAGAAGTACAAGGTATCGGACAACTAAGACCACCTCGGAATGAAGTGGATTTTACCATGTATTATAACAATGGAAACTACAACTGGTGAAGACTCCGAAGACTAGGAGAATTTGAAGGCCCTGTAGAATTTTCCAGATTTGTATGACCTAGGAAGGCACCTCTTATGGAACTTGGCAGACTAAGGAAGCTGTCAATTCCCAAGATCAAGGTGTATCGGAGAAAGACTGGAACATGGAGCATGAGAACTCAAAGTTTTGTCCAGAAAAAAACCCTAAAGACTTCAATTATGGAATGAAAGCTCATGGCAGTAACATGGGCATAGACACAGTTAATCATGGTGTTATCACCCGCTTATGCCATTGTCATCGTGAGGAATTAAACATGCATATGCATGGAAGGATTGGATGGTAGAAGGCTGATGGAGCACCTATCAGCAAGATGAAGTTTAACCTTAGCCGATGTATCACCAGGATCTGGAGTGTTACATCAAGAGGTTTAAGATGGACCTTCAGGAAGCCGTATTTTGACAAGGATCATTTCATGGAGAACTCAAGATCTAGAAGCTGAAAGTGGCCAAGCTGGAGGAGCAAAACTTTGAGATACAGGAGATTTGTCAGGAACTGAAGGACAGTAGGACCGTGGTTCATGCCAAGGATGTTGAAACCCAGAAGTTTGGAATGCAACTCCATAAATATTAAAGGATGTCACGAGAGACTTCGCGTCAACAGAGATGATTTGGCAAAAGAACTTGAGAAGGACAAGCACGATCGGAAGAAGCCATCGAAGACATGAACAAGACTTGAAGAGTTTGGCAATTTTGAAGATTTATTGACCTTTAGAAGACCAAACCCCTGCTATACCTACGTTAGATGCGACGTTTGTGAGCTGTCATTTGTTTGATGTTTTTCCGACAGCCATAGATAAAATCTGTCTTTTCAAAACCATTGTTTGTATTGTGCATCCCTCTCCCTCTCTCTCATCTCGCCCCAAAACCCTTGGACCCAATAGAGGATGAATGGAGATGAAGTCATGTTTCCCTAGACCGATAAGTCAATTGGAGACGGACCGATGGATTCAGAACATGGAGGATCACATGAAGAATAACCCTATAGTCAGAAAGGATATGACCCAGCATGCTCTTCAGTGCTTTGAAAGAGGTGCTGCTACTTGGTGGAGGATGTACCAAACCATCAATGGATGGCAAGGAGTAACCACTTGGAAATAATTTAAGTTGACTCTACAAAGATCTCATTTTATGTCCCAGAAGTTGAAGCCTTATGGAAAGTATATGAAGAAACCTTGTGCATGCAAGATTTGTGGAGAAATAGGACACACCCATAAAGAACACAAGGATGAATGCCCTGATTGTGAAGGAAGTCACCCAGTTGAAGAATGCCCAACTAGGCAGATTACTTGTTTCTCATGTGAAGGGACTACCCACTATCCTACTCAGTGTCACATTTACCCCATGGTATGAAGAACCGTACAGCAGAAGAAAGAAGTAAAGAAAGGAGCCCTTATGGAAATTTTAGAAGAACCCGTGATGAAGGAAAATGTGGAGGACACTCCTAAAGAGGACTCGAGTAAACCCTGCACTAAGTCTTGCTATTCATGTGGAGAAGAAGGACACATCTTCCAGAATTGTATGAATGGGGATCTAGTAGAATTCCTGACGGAGGAAGTAGAGTATGACCCACAAGAAATAGAAGCCATGATTGGCATGGAAAGGTCCAGGAAGAGAAGTAGATTGGATTCCAGGAAGGACCTGAGTCATATTACCTATTACAGGTGCAAGGAGTCAGGGGACCACCTCAGCAGTTGCCCAAAAAGGAAACCTCGAGACTTGTCAGAAGTAATATGTTTTCGTTGTAATAGAGCAGGGCATTTTGCCAGAGGATGCCCCAAGGAGAAGGAGACTTGTGCTAGATAGTGAGTTTGCAACAAAAGAAATGGAGTAGTAGAAGTCAGAACATTTTCTTTTATAATGAGGTGTTGAGTTGAGACATGTAATGGAAAAGCGAGAGATTGTAATCATTTGAGAATGAATAAAGTAAGCATCGTTGGAACTGATATGGATTTTATGAGTTGTTACTCTATGAAGAGGGATTTTGACCATTTCTGAGGATATGAGAAATATGGTCTATGGAAGATTTGTGCATTTTAAGGGTGGTAGTACCCTGTAAGAACCCTTGACCCCTGGAAAAGATAAGGATACTCCACTAAGTGGATTTCGGGCAAAATGAATACGAGTTTTTCTCGATATGTGTGATACCCCAAGAGTATGTGGGATGAAGTTGGAGACCGTTAGTTGTTTGGACCAAATGTGATCAAGGAGTTAGAATAGAATGTTAAGTTGATTCGAGATAGACTAAAGGTAGCCCGGTCCAAGCAGAAAAGTTATGCAGACTCAAAAACTCAAGGAGGTAGTCTATGAGATTGGAGACAGAACATGTCTTCGCCCCCTCTACAAGGAGTTAAACAATTTGGAGTTAAGGGAAAGTTATCCCCGAGATTTGTAGGACCATACCAAGTTTTGGAGCGTATGGGAGAAGTGGCCAACAAGTTGGAGTCACCTGAAGGACTTTCAGGAGTTCATGATATGTTTCACGTTTCCCAGTTGAAGAAGTGCGACGCAGAGATGGCCAATATTCCCTTGTAAGGACACTTGACCCTGGAAAGGATAATGATGTTCTATGAAGTGGAATATGGACTTCATAAGTATAAGCTTTTATCTCAGTATGAGGGATATCCCACGGGGATGAAGAGATAAATTACTATTGGATATAAAGGAGGTATGATGTCAGAAATATGGATCAATGGAAACTCCATGATGAGTCTGAGTAATCATGTCCTAGTTTGGTGCCAATAGAAGGAAGGAAGATAGTACAATTGGATGGATTTAAGAATACTAGGAAGTTGGAAGTTGGAATAATGATCAGTTGCCCAATGATAAGTTCAAGGACTACAAGTGATGAGATGGGCCATAACCCACAGGCCCCAGGACCTGCCAAGAAGCAAGCACATTCTTGCTGAAGGAAAAACCCTGGAGGAAGATACGACGTTTAACGACAGACGATTTTATAGGAGTAACGCAAGACCTGAGAGTTGTGAAGGAACGATAGATATTTGTCTGGCTTGCAGAATCTATGGATATATCCGAACTTCGTTCGTCAACAAGAGAAATTCTACAATGCTTGTGAGGATGACCGAGTGCTAGTATGCGAGATTCGCTAAACTGTATACATGGTAATGATTTGGGTGCGGGATGGATTGATCACCATACCGACTTACTCTTATTGTTCGCCTTGCTATATGGGATGGTAAATCTGAGTGACTTGCCTATAGTAGAGAGACGACGATATTAAACCTTAGAATGGTATAAGAATTTTTCCCTTGTACACGACAACTTATTGCCAACCGTAGGTTATACGGTCAGGATCAACCCAGACCCATTTCCTGCAGGAGAAACCATAAATTGTTGACCACCATGAGATGTCGATAGTTGATTAGTATTGGCGCCAGACCCGTCAGCTAAGAAGACCCAGTCTCGGAATAACCTTACCGGGATGAAAGTACAGAAGAATTGAGGAAAAGGTTATGCCGCTGCCGGAAGAGCCAGAGAAGGAATTATCCTTACGATCTGAGAAGACCGGCCCTGTCAAGAATAAGGATGGAGTATATGAGTTTTGATGGAACCGTAACCATGCTTCTAAGGGTGGTAGCACCCAAGACCCCCTCCTGCGACAATTGATGGATTTTGAGAAGACCCCCAAACCTAACCTATTTCTTTCTAGCCTCTCCGAATCTCGAGGACAAGATTCATTCTAAGGGTGGTAGGTTTGTAACATCCCAAAATTCTAAATTTTGGAATGTTATATTAAATAGATACATTTGATTGATTGTTTGATTGATTGACTGAAAGTGAGTGAATTTGAACTTTTTGGAAGTTAAATGAGAGGGAATAAAAGGACTTTCCCAAACTTCCATTTTTGCATTTATGATCTCCGTGAATTCAAATTCTTTTCAAATACAAAACCCTCGAGAGAAGATGACATGACTTCTTCCATTTAAATAAATGAAAAGGGTTTTGAAAAGATTTGAATTTTATTTGGAAATATTTTTAATTCAGAAACTTCAAGCAACTCAATGATTTTCATGAGAGAAGATAAAATGACTTCTTCAAATTATATGAAATATGAGTTGGGAGTTTAAAAGGATCAAAATTTAAAATCTTTTTGAAATTATTTTCGATTTGGAGTTATTTGGGTTTTATTCAAATTATTTTTCTCCAAAAATAAAATATACAGAAAATAGGGTAACATGATTCCCTACAATACAAAATTGTAGAAAAATTAATTTGAAATCATTTTAGTGTTTCTAAAATGATTTTAGTGAGTTTTTATTGCACCAGTAGCACTGTTTAATTTATTCAAATTTTTATGGATTTTATTTGACATCAGAAAAATGTTCATGTTGTAGAAAATCTTTTTCTGAAAATTTTGATATATAATATGACTATATAAAATTTTACTTTATTTTTCTTTATTCGGTTTCCCTTTGTTTATATTTAAAAAAAAACTGTACGTGCGGCCCATATTTATTTATCGCCTACACGCGTAGCATAGTGGCAGCAGGCGCCTCATTTTTTTCCTAAGTGGGCCAGGCCCAACCAACCTTTTCTTTCCAGATTTTCTTTTCTTTTTTCCTTTGAAAAAAAACTGCCGCGCCATTGTATGCGCGCGGCCGGGCCGAACTCTTAGCCCATGCGATCATTTTCAAATTTCATCTGTGTACATAAAGATTTAGTCCCACATTGCCTAGCCTTTGATACCTAAGCCTCTTTTTCATCAATAAATATAGACCCATACAGCCTCCATAACTTTTTACTCGGTCATCCAAATTAGATGAAACCAACGCCCACTTCTTCGTTACGATCTCCTCTATCCAGTAATCCAACTCAAACATGTTTTTGGAAGTTTAAAATTTGAATTAGATCAGATTTGAATTTGAACTTCGTTTGATCATAACTTGAGTTTCGTAACTCCGATTTAGTTGATTCTTTTTGCAAATCGAAGCTCTTGACCTAAACTTTCTGATAAGGCCAAATTCACCTAATTTTGGTACTGTTAGAAATTGTTTTATGTTGCAAGAGTTATTTGTTTGGTTTTCATGTTTTCCAAATTGTTTTCTTCGTTCTTTTTGATCTTTTGAGTGATTGCTTATGTGTGGTTACTATTGCTTGCTTACAATAGATTGACTGGAGTGTGACGAGTAGATCTATCAAGAGTTATGAGTACGAATCATCTTCATCAACATTGCAGGCAAGTTCACACTTTGATCATATCCCTTTTATCACCCAGTTTTTATGCATTAGTTCCAATCCTCAAACATTGCATGATTAGGATGTCATTAACATGTGGGTTGGAAAGTAGTTGATGAGGTAGAACCTATTGTCCTGTTACATTCAAACCCTTGGGAGTTACTTCTACGCGTTGCTTAATTTGATATGTTATGCTCGTAGACGTGGTTTGGGTGAGTGAAATCCATGACAGAAGTGGGATTGTTAATTAATGGTTCAACTTAAGGTGGCAACTTAAATACACATCTGGGTGGATTGAGGCACCTGGAGTACCCAGTGTTGCCTGTATTTTTGGAAATCCTGGAGTACCCATGTGATCTTCCTATGGACCGCCACCTAGGCTCAAAGGGATCATAAGATTATTCATGATAGAAACTTCCGTGTGGAGCCACAAGCTATTATGGGCTCTAGCATAGTTGAGTAAGTTACTTGAAGCTCTTGAAGAGGTGGATCAGCAGGTAGTGGGTTGTAGGTTTGGTATGGTCTGCCCGGAGTAGAGAGTTAATGTTTCTAAAAGACTATGTCTCGGTCATCCGTTTCTCAAACACCATGTAGTGCGAGAAATCCAACGGAGGTGATCGAGTCTTGTGGGGAAAAGTGCGCAAACCTCTGCAGAGTGTATAAACTAATCATGGTTAGCCGTGTCCCCGGTTATGGAAAATTTTGAGTCTCTTGTCTTTGGATATTCATGTTGATCTCAACACTCTGTTTAATCAACTTGATTGGGTTAATGATTATTATTTTGGGATTGAGTTGGAGGAACCTTCTCAATATTTTCAACCAACTTTGTAGTTAAATAAAATATATTCCTTTGTTGTAGGGAAAAATTGGCTTTTCGCAAATACATTACAACCATAGAGCTTTTCCACCAGCCATATATGCATGTAGTGATAGCTATTGTTCATCATTATCCTCTGGTGTGAATTTGCCAGTACATTCAATGTACTGACCCTTTGTGGCTGCAACATCTCATGTTGCAGGAATCTTACGACGAGTAAGTGATACGTTAGGGTTACGATTTCTACACTCAACTTTGCCGTTGGTGTTGATGGGAATCGACAACCTTGTTGTTACTTCCGCTATTTGGATTGAGGTAATAGTATTTACGTTACTTTATACATGTGATTTACCTCTGTTATAAATCCTCGAGTACTGTGTGTGTCAGCATACCGATCCAAGGATGACACTTAAGCATAGAGACTTGACCGTCTGAGGTCAGGTCGCTACAAAGGCTCAACCTAGAACTTGCTTAATTGCTAAATCTTCTAAAGGCTGGTTGTGGCATAGAAGACTAGGCCATGTGGTCATGCGAAACCTTGACAAACTCATTAAAGGAAATCATATCCTTGGCGTTAACGATGTCATATTTGACAAGGATAGTCTTTGTAGTGCTTGTCAAGCAGGGAAACAAGTTGGAGGAAGTCATCGCACTAAGAACATCATGACCACAAGAAGACCACTCGAGCTACTTCACATGGAATTCTTTGGTCCAAATGCCTACAAGAGTCTCGGTGGTAACTCATTTGGTCTAGTCATAGTTGATGATTTTTCAAGATTTACGTGGGTGTTCTTTCTTGATGACAAATTGCAGGTCCAAAAGATCTTCAAAAACTTTGCTAGGAAGGCCCAAAATCAATTTGACGTGAAGATCAAGAAGGTTCGAAGCAACAACGGAACGGAGTTCAAGACCGCAAATGTGGACACCTTTCTTGACGAAGAAGGGATCGCACATGAGTTCTCGGCTACGTACACACCTCAAAAAAATGGAGTTGTTGAGAGGAAGAACCGGACTCTTATCGAGATGGCAAGAACGATGTTTGATGAGTACAAGACGCCAAAACACTTTTGGGCGGAAGCGGTTGAGACAGCTTGTCATGCAACAAATCGCTTGTATCTTCACAAGCTACTCGGCAAGACAGCATACGAGCTCCTCACCGGTAACAAACCCCAAGTTGGATGCTTTCGAGTATTCGGCTCAAAGTGCTACATTCTTGATAAGCATCATCGTTCTAAATTTGCTCCTGAGTCTCATGGAGGTTTCCTACTTGGTTATGGCTCAAACTCTCACACATGCCGTGTCTACAACAATTTCACCTGAAAGGTTGAAGAAACGGTAGATGTGAAGTTTGATGGATCTAATGGCTCGCAAGTAGAGAAATTGCCAATTGATGTAGGAGACAAAGTTCCCTCGGAAGCAATCCAAGACTTGTCTATTGGCAAGATTCGTCCAATGGATATAAAGGAGAGTACCTCGTCCGTCCAAGTGGAAGCTTCTACCTCACGACAAGGTGAACCAAGAGTTGATACGGAAGCATCCACGAGTGGGACATGCCAAGATGAAGAAAACGAGGAAGTGCACCAAGACGAACGTCAACAACCTCCTTCTCCACCACGACAAGAGAACGACAACGCTAACAATGAAGAAGGACAAGAAGAAGAACAAGATGAAGAAGATGTTCAACCAAGACCCAAGCAAAAGCTTTCACGAGTTCGAGCAAGAATTGCTAAAGATCATCCCGTGGAGCAAATCTACAATGATATCCAAACCGGGAGAATCACTCGCTCTAAAACTCGTTTGGCTAACTTTTGTGAACATTACTCATTCATATGTAGAATTGAACCTATGAAGGTTGAAGAAGCATTGGAGGATCAGGACTAGATAAATGCTATGCATGAAGAGCTACACAACTTTGAGAGAAATCAAGTGTGGACATTGGTTGAAAAGCCCGACAACAACCACAACATCATTGGTACCAAATGGGTGTTTCGCAACAAGCAAGATGAAGATGGACAAGTGGTTCGCAACAAAGCACGTCTCGTCGCCCAAGGCTACACACAAGTCGAAGGTATGGACTATGGTGAGACATATGCTCCCGTTTCTAGACTTGAGTCCATTTGCATCTTACTTGCCTATGCTAATCACCATGATATCACTTCGTACCAAATGGACATTAAAAGTGCTTTTCTAAATGGTGAAATTGAGGAGGAAGTTTATGTTAAGCAACCTCCCCGCTTTGTCAATCCTAAGAAACCTAATTAATCATGTCTACAAACTTCACAAAGCCCTTTATGGTCTTAAACAAGCTCCTAGAGCATGGTATAAATGCTTGACCAAGTTCCTTATTCAAAAAGGCTTTGAAATTGGAAAAATAGATTCTACTCTTTTTACTAAAAGGGTTAATGGAGAATTATTTGTATGCCAAATTTATGTCGATGATATTATATTTGGATCAACTAACCCTCATTTTAGTGAAAAGTTTGGGAAGCTAATGTCGGAGAAGTTTGAGATATCTATGATGAGTGAACTCAAATTCTTTCTTGGTTTGCAAATCAAGCAAACTAAGGAAGGCACCTTTGTCTCTCAAATGAAGTACACCAAGGACTTATTCAAGAAGTTCAATATGCAAGAATGCAAAGGTATGAGTACACCCATGCCTACTAGTGGACATCTTGATTTGACCAAAGATGGTGAACCAGTTGATCAAAAAGTTTACCGCTCTATGATTGGTTCATTGTTATATCTATGTGCTTCACGTCCCGATATCATGTTAAGTGTGTGCATGTGTGCACGATATCAAGCTGCTCCTAAGGAATGTCATCTTAAGGCCGTGAAGAGGATAGTGAGATACTTAATACATACACCAAATTTTGGCATTTGGTATCCAAAGAGGGCTTCCTTTGATATTGTTGGCTACTCCGACTCGGACTATGCCGGTGACAAGGTTGATAGAAAGTCCACTTCGGGTACTTGTCAATTCCTTAGTAGATCTCTTGTGTCTTGGTCTTCCAAGAAACAAAACTCGGTATCCTTATCCATCGCCTAAGCGGAATACATTGCCGCTGGTTCATGTTGTGCTCAATTACTTTGGATGACCCAAACTCTTAAAGATTATGGGATATATGTGAAACATGTTCCATTACTTTGTGACAATGAAAGTGCTATCAAGATTGCTCACAATCCCGTGCAACACTTCGAACTAAGCATATTGAAGTTCGTCATCATTTCATTCGAGATCACGTTGCTAAGGGTGACATAAACCTTAAGCATGTTTGCACCGATAAGCAATTAGCGGATATATTCACTAAACCACTTGATGAGAAAGTGTTTTGCAGGTTAAGAGGTGAATTGAACATCATTGATGCTTCAAACTTGGAGTAGGAACTCCATTGGATACATGCAAGACTTGAGCTTACGACTAATCACTTGATATTTCTCCTATGATGATTATCCTATGTCTTGAAAATTTGCATCTTGCATGTTATCTAACCCTTGTAGGTACTTGGATGAATATAATTCTATGAAATTGCAACTCACTCACATCTTGAGCAATCTCTACATCACCAAGTCTCTATACAATGGTGGTTGATGACAAGGAAGCACGAAACCTTTCAAACATATCCTTTGACAAATTCTATGTTGAGTTTCATGATTGTCATGTTGGATACACAAGTGCTCTTCCTTGCGAAAACTAACCCATGTAGGTAGATGAACTCAAAATCCAAAGGGTGCTACCAACTCTTGATGGGCTACGTCAACCTTGAGCAACCCACACAAGTTCAACTACATGATCAAGATCAACACCGCCACCCAAGGTATGTTATTCCATCTTAGAGTAGCTTTACTCCAAGTCATGAGTCAAAGCAACTCGACAAGATGTGAATACATTAAGATACTTAAACAAAAAAATGGTAACCCCATTTTGAGCTTAAACAATGAGTATGACCTATGATCAAGTGATCTCACTTGACTCCTAAGTCAGTGTACTCTAACATAGGTGACTTTGTCCCCGCCCAACTCTAGATGAAGCTCTCTTGTGTTCTTTTCTGTGTTCTTGCATTTGTCCCATGCATGTTTGTACTTCATCTAGATCTTTTAGTTTCTTTTCTTTGCTTTTTGTTCTGCATTTTCTGCATCAAATTCATTGCAAATCTTTGTGAGATCTTATTTGTCTAGTGAGCTGAGGTGACAAGTGTTTTTCTCTGTGATGAACTCGGTTCCACCGGTTTCATGTTTATGGTCTAGCCGAAGATTTTTTGGAGCGACCGAAGCATACAACTCGGTGACACCGATTTCACTACAGGAAAAAACTTTTGCCATTTATTCCTGTTTTTTTTCTTGTTCCAGCTCCACTCAATGAATCTTGTCCTCTGCAAGCATCACATTTACCTTAATGCTTTGTACTGTGATTCAAGGACCGAACCCATTCGCAACAAATTCCAGAAGGCCCTTCTTGGAAATTGATGTCAAAGGGGGAGAGAGAGAGAGAGATCACATCAAAGCTTAATAATATCTCTAGGGGGGAGATCTCTAGGGGGAGGGAATACTTCAGGAAGAGTAATCTTCAAGGATCCCACATGCTTGATGTTCAAGAGGAGAGATGCCACATGTCTTCTTGGGGGAAAGACATGTTCATATGTGCTTATTTGCATTAGCTCTGTTCATTTGGTCTTTGAGCTCTGTTTTTTTGTTCCCTATCTTCTCCCAGTATCCCATGCTAGATTCAAGGGGAGCAAGACTTCCAAGGGAAAGAAAATTCTTAAATTCATTGCATATCTTTCTCTTTGGGGACATGTCAATATCTATCGTGGTACTCTATACTCACTCTACATGTCATCCCAGTCTTGGTACTCTTGTGGTTTCTTTTGTTTGCTCTAGCTAGTGGGTGCATCTGTGTTATCTAACCTTGTTTACGCAAGCTCATCCCATCCTAGCCAACTCAAGACCACAAGATAAGTATATGCATCATAGTCATGTGTATGAGAAACTCTTGCTGATGTACATACTGTTTGCAAGAAGGACTCATGGGCATGAAGGTACATTTCTCATATTTTCATCACTTGCTCTGATGCATATAGCCAAGATACATGTAACACATTGCTACTCTGTCATGGTTATGCTCTCACATGCTTCTATATACCATATTCACATGTTTGCATACATGTAGGGGAGCCTATGCTTGTTACATGTCTTTCCAAAGCTTTACTTGCTATTCTCTATATATTTATCTAAAGCTTTGATGTATGTTGCCATCAATTACCAAAAAGGGGGAGATTGAAAGCACAAGTGCTCCCTAGGTGGTTTTGGTAATTAATGACAACATATCTCTTGGTGGACTAACACTTTTACCTAGTATGTTTCAAATAAATTCAACAATGAAGTGGCATGGACTAGAGGATGTGGAACCCCTTCAAAATGCTAAGGACAAAGGATTGGCTCAAGCTCCAAGCTCAAGACTCCACATTTTCTATTTTAGTGATCCAAGATCACATTGAGTCTATAGGAAAGCCAATACTATTAAGAAGGGATGAGGTGTTGCTTAATGGCTTGCTTGCTCAAAGTGCTTAGTGATATGCTCCAAAGCCCTCAACCACTTTCTCACTTCCAAATATGTACTAAAACAAAAGTCAAACTCGGCCCCACCGATTCTTTCTATCCGGAGCCACCGAGTTCAGTTGACATAGCCACTGCCAGAAACCCTAATCAGTTTGGTCTCACCGATGGGATCTCGGTCTCACTGAGATGGTCTTGCAAACTCTTTGTTACCTGTTGCAATATTTTCGGTCCCATCGAGATATGCAATCAGCCCCACCGAGTTTGCTTGGACAACTCTCTGTTTCGCTTATTACCCAAATCGGTCCCACCGAGTTTGAGTAATCGGTCAAACCGAGTTTTGGATTTACCCTAACCCTAGCACATCGGTCCTACCGAGTTGATCCAGTCGGTCCCACTGAAAACCCTAACGGTCACTAAATTTGCTAAATCGGTCTGACCGAGTTTATCAATTCGGTCCCACCGAGATTGGCAAGTTGTGTGTAACGATTAGATTTTGTGTGGAGGCTATATATACCCCTCCACCCACTCTTCATTCATGGAGAAAGCCATCAGAACATTCCTACACTTCCAATACACATTTTCTGAGAGAGAACCACCTACTCATGTGTTGAGGCCAAGATATTCCATTCCCACCATATGAATCTTGATCTCTAGCCCACCAAATCCATATCCTGTGAGAGAGAGTTGAGTGTTGGGGAGACTATCATTTGAAGCACAAGAGCAAGGAGTTCATCATCAACACACCATTTGTTACTTCTTGGAGAGTGGTGTCTCCTAGATTGGCTAGGTGTCACTTGGGAGCCTCCGACAAAGATTGTGGAGTTGAACCAAGGAGTTTGTAAGGGCAAGGAGATCGCCTACTTCATGAAGATCTACCGCTAGTGAGGCAAGTCCTTCGTGGGCGATGCCCATGATGGGATAGACAAGGTTGCTTCTTCGTGGACCCTTCGTGGCTGGAGCCCTCCGTGGACTCGCGCAACCGTTACCCTCCGTGTGTTGAAGTGTCCATCAACGTGGATGTACGATAGCACCACCTATCGGAACCACGACAAAAACATCTGTGTCTCCAATTGTGTTTGAATTCTCCAAACCCTTCCCTTTACATTCTTGCAAGTTGCATGCTTTACTTTCCGCTGCTCATAGACTCTTTGCATGCTTGCTTGATATGTATTGTGCTTCTTAAACTTGTGCCAAAACTCCACTTCAACTAAAGAAGTTAAAAACTGCAACTTTTGGTACTTAGTGTCTAATCACCCCCCCCCCCCCCTCTAGACACCTCTTCTCGATCCTTTCAACTGGGAACTGTCATGGGCCGGACTGCAATAGCATAATTAATCATGTCAATACGACAAAGAGGAGAGGTTAGATTTATGGGCATGTACAAGTCTTAGCACTTACGATGCGGCCCGAGGATTAGTGCGGGGGCGTCGCTCCGGACTGCTGTCGACGTCCCATGCGGAGCTGCCCGCGAGCGGGCCTTTCCCCTTCTTGGGCGCCTCCGCCTCTAGAATTGTGGAGGCCGCCCTCTTCTTCCTCCATCCATCAGAGGGAGAGTTGCTCTTCTCCTCCTCATCGTCGTCGTCTTCGGTGACGGAGGAACGGGTCTTGTCTTCGGACGTCGTGTCCGAAGCGCCCTTGTGGCGGGGGCCACTCTGGACCCCCTTGGCCTTCCCCGTGGCCTTCTTCGCCGGCGCCGTATAGAGCGCCGGCACCAGCATCTTCGCTAAACGTGGAATGACTGGTTCTTCAGGCAGCGGAGCCAGACACCGGATCTGCTTCGTCCTCTCCATCCAGTCCTGAAGAATCAATGAAAATAATAGCTTAGATATCATCCTTGAAACAAGCAAGTAGGGAATGCGTTAAAAATAACATACCTCATTGGCGAGGTGATTGATGTCGTGCCCGCGGTCCGAATCCATGGCCAGCGGTGTCTCGTTGCCCTTGAAGAGCAACTTCCAGGCGTCTTCGTGAGAAGTTTAGAAGAGCCTCTTCAGGGTATGGTGCTTCTTCGGATTAAACTCCCATAGAGGGCGGCTTCGGCTTTGGCATGGGAGAATCCAGCGAACTAGCGTCACCTGGATTATATCGACAAGCTTGATATCCTTGTCCACCATACTTTGAACGCGCGTCTCTAGCGCTATCAGGTCATCTGACGATGACCAATTCAGGCTCTTTTCAACCCAGGAGGTGAGACGCATTGGAGCGCCGGAGTTGAATTCAGTAGCGGCAGCCCAGTTTGCGTCGCGGGGTTCTGTGATGTAGAAAAATTGTTTCTGCCATTCCTTGACAGTCTCCATGAAAGTGCCTTTTGGCCAGGAGACATTAGTCAGCTTGCTCACCATGGCACCTCCGCACTCCGCGTGTTGGCCATCCACCACCTTCGGCTTCACATTGAAGACCTTGAGCTACAGCCCGAAGTGGGGTTGGATGCGGAGGAAGGCCTCACACACGACGATGAACGCTGAGATGTTGAGGAAGGAGTTCGGGATAGATCATGGAAGTCTATCCCGTAATAGTACATCAGCCCGCGGATGAAAGGGTGGAGTGGAAACCCTAGCCCATGGAGGAAATGAGGGATGAATACCACCCTCTCATTGGGCTTCGGTGTTGGGACGACTTGCCCCTGGGCTGGAAGACGGTGGGCGATTTCCTTCGCCAGGTACCCGGCCGCCCGAAGCTTAGTAATGTCCTCCTCCTTGACGGAGGAGACCATCCACTTGCCTTGACCTCTGGATCCGGACATGGTTGAGTGCTTGCTCAAGTGGGAAAAAGATGAGAACTTGGGCGTTGGAGCTCAAGAGTGGAAGGGCAGAGGAAGAGAGAAGGCGTGGGAGAAGAAAGGGGATTCTTATCTCCTTATAAGGGCAGTGAATATTGAACACCTCCCCACTTCCCTTAGAATTCACCTACTCCCAAGGGCTATGTAAACGGCACGGTTGGGTTACCCACGCCCGTATTGATGAGAATCCCGCAATAAGGGGACATAATCTCTACTTCGACAAGACATGCCAATGGCAACCGCGTCTCGAAACATAGAGCGGCAGACAAAAAACGGTTCGAAATTATGACCGGGCAGACATAATGTCATGTTGTACAAAGTGGTCAGCTGATTGGACTCGTGGATTATTATATTCTCTCTGCGGTTGTGTGTGGTGCATGTGTTACAGGTCCGGACACATTCGATATGTCCGAAGACTATCTTTGAGTTCGAAAGGAGGAACCCGCCTTGCAATGCCGAAGACAGATCTATGCGTCGGATACCTTGTCATTGAAGCCAGGTTCAGGGGCTACTGTGGGAGTCCTGGACTAAGGGGTCCTCGGGTGTCCGGCCTGTTAGCCATGGGCTAGACTGATGGGCTGTGGAGATACGAAGACCGAAGACTGCACCCGTGTCCGGATGGGACTCTCCTTGGTGTGGAAGGCAAGCTTGGTGACCAAATATGTAGATTCCTTTGTTTGTAACCGACCTTGTGTAACCCTAGATCCTCCCGGTGTCTATATAAACCGGAGGACTTAGTCCAGAGGAGGGAGATAGATTCATTATCATAGCCAGACTAGACTTTTAGGGTTTAGTCATTACGATCTCGTGGTAGATCAACTCTTGCAATACTCATATTCATCAAGATCAATCAAGCAGGACGTAGGGTATTGCCTCCGTAGAGAGGGCCCGAACCTGGGTAAACATCGTGTCCCCTGTCTCCTGTTACCATCGACCTTAGACGCAAAGTTTGGGACCCCTACCCGAGATCCGCCGGTTTTGACATCGACAGCCGGTCGGCCCTAGGAGGGCGCGCCAAGAGGAGGAATCCTCCTCCTAGTGGCAGTAGGACTCCCCTTTCCTAGTCCCACTAGGAGGGGGAAGGAAGGAGTGGGAGAGGGGAAAGGCAAGGGGGGCGCCCCCCCCCCCCTTCATGTCCTATTTGGACTCAAGGGGAGGGGGCGTGGCCTACCCTGGCCGGCCCCTCTCTCTCTCCACTAGGGCCCATCAAGGCGAAACCCTTCTGGTGTCCGAATATAGCCGTACAATATATCAATCTTTATGTCTCGACCATTTCGAGACTCCTCATCATGCCTGTGATCACATCCGGGACTCCGAACTACCTTCAGTACATCAAAACACATAAACTCATAATACCGATCGTCACTGAACGTTAAGCGTGCGGACCCTACGGGTTCGAGAACTATGTAGACATGACCGAGACTCATCTCTGGTCAATAACCAATAGCGGAACTTGGATGCTCATATTGGTTCCTATATATTCTACGAAGATCTTTATCTGTCAAACCGCATAATAACATACGTTGTTCCCATTGTCATCGGTATGTTACTTTCCCGAGATTCGATCGTCGGTATCTCAATACCTAGTTCAATATCGTTACCAGCAAGTCTCTTTACTCGTTCCATAATACATCATCCCGCAACTAACTCATTAGTAGCATTGCTTGCAAGGCTTCTAGTGATGTGCATTACGAGAGGGCCCAGAGATACATCTTCGACAATCGGAGTGACAAATCCTAATCTCGATATATGCCAACTCAACAAGTACCATCGGAGACACCTGTAGAGCACCTTTATAATCACCTAGTTATGTTGTGACGTTTGGTAGCACACAAAGTGTTCCTCCGGTATTTCAGGAGTTGCATAATCTCATAGTCATAGGAACATGTATAAGTCATGAAGAAAGCAATAGCAATATACTAATCGATCAAATGCTAAGCTAACGGAATGGGTCAAGCCAATCACATCATTATCTAATGATGTGATCCCATTAATCAAATGACAACTCATGTCTATGGTTAGGAAACTTAACCATCTTTGATTCAACGAGCTAGTCAAGTAGAGGCATACTAGTGACACTTTGTTTGTCTATGTATTCACACATGTACTAAGTTTCTGGTTAATACAATTCTAGCATGAATAATAAACATTCATCATGATATAAGGAAATATGAATAACAACTTTATTATTGCATCTAGGGCATATTTCCTTCACTGTCATGATCACCATCGTCACCAGCGCGACACCTTGATCTCCATCGTAGCATCGTTGTCGTCTCGCCAACTATTGGTTCTACGAGTATCGCTACCGCTTAGTGATAAAGTAAAGCAATTACATGGCGATTGCATTTCATTACATGGATCCTGCGAGTTGCCGATAACTCTGTTACAAAACATGACCATCTCATACAATAAAATTTAGCATCATGTCTTGACCATATCACATCACAGCATGCCCTGCAAAAACAAGTTAGACGTCCTCTACTTTGTTGTTGCAAGTTTTACGTGGCTGCTACGGGCTGAGCAAGAACCGTTCTTACCTACGCATCAAAAACCACAACATGGTATAGTGATTGCTTTTTGATCTTCAGAAAGAACCATGTTCATTGAATTCCATTCAACTAAAGTTCGAGAAAATGACACCCACCAGCCACCTATGTGCGAAGCACGTCGGTAGAACCAGTCTCGCGTAAGCGTACGCGTAATGTCGATCTGGGCTACTTCATCCAACAATACCGCCGAATCAAGAATCAACTAGTGATGGCAAGCATGGTGTTCTCCTCGTGCATATAACATCTACGCATAAACCTGGCTCAGATACCACTGTTGGGAAACGTAGAAATTTCAAAAAAAATCCTACGCACATGCAAGATCATGGTGATGCATAGCAATGAGAGGGGAGAGTGTTGTCCACGTACCCTCGTAGACCGTAAGCAGAAGCGTTATGACAACGCGGTTGATGTAGTCGTACGTTTTCACGATCGACCGATCCTAGTACCGAATGTATGGCACCTCCGTGATCTGCACATGTTCGGCTTGGTGACATCCCACGAACTCACGATCCAGTAGAGCTTCGAGGGAGAGCTTCATCAGCACGACGGTGTGATGACGGTGATGATGAAGTTACCAGCGTAGGGTTTCGCCTAAACACTGCAACGATATGACCGAGGTGGAATATGGTGGAGGGGGAACCGCACACGGCTTGGAATAATCAACTGTGTGTTCTAGGGTGCCCCCTGCCCCCGTATATAAAGGTGCAAGGGGGGAGGCCCGCCGGCCCTAGTGGCGCCCAAGGAGAGGAGTCCTCCTCCTAGTAGGAGTAGGATTCATCCTTTCCTAGTCCTACTAGGAAGGGGGAAGGGGGAAGGAAAGAGAGGGAGAGGGAGAGGGAAAGAGGGACCGCGCCCCCCTCCCCTAGTCCTATTCGGACTCCCCTTAGGGGGCGCCACATCCTGGGCTGCTTCCCTCTCTCTCCCCTAAGGCCCACTAAGGCCCAATACTTCCCCGGGGGTTCCAGTAACCCCTCCAGCACTCCGGTTTTCTCCGAAATCACCCGGAACACTTTCAGTGTCCGGATATAGCCGTCCAATATATCAATCTTTACGTCTCGACCAGTTCGAGACTCCTCATCATGTCTGTAATCACATCCGGGACTCCGAACTATATTCGGTACATCAAAACACATAAACTCGTAATACCGGTCGTCACCGAACGTTAAGCGTGCGGACCCTACGGGTTCGAGAACTATGTAGAAATGACCGATACATGTCTTCGGTCAATAACCAATAGCGGAACCTGGATGCTCATATTGGCTCCTACATATTTTACGAAGATATTTATCGGTCAAACCGCATAACAACATACGTTATTCCCTTTGTCATCGGTATGTTACTTGCCCGAGATTCGATCGTCGGTATCTCAATACCTAGTTCAATCTCGTTACTGGCAAGTCTCTTTACTCGTTCCCTAATGCATCATCCCGCAACTAACTCATTAGTCACATTGCTTGCAAGGCTTATAGTGATGTGCATTACCGAGAGGGCCCGGAGATACCTCTCCAACAATCGGAGTGACAAATCCTAATCTCGATCTATGCCAACCCAACAAACACCATCGGAGACACCTGTAGGGCACCTTTATAATCACCTAGTTATATTGTGAAGTTTGGTAGCACACAAAGTGTTCCTCCGGTATTCGGGAGTTGCATGATCTCATAGTCATAGGAACATGTATAAGTTATGGAGAAAGCAATAGCAACAAACTAAACGATCATCGTGCTAAGCTAACGGATGGGTCAAGTCAATCACATCATTATATAATGATGTGATCCCGTTAATCAACTCACAACTCATATCTATGGTTAGGAAACATAACCATCATTGATTCAATGAGCTAGTTAAGTAGAGGCAAACTAGTGACACTCTGTTTGTCTATGTATTCACACATGTACTAAGTTTCCGGTTAATACAATTCTATCATGAATAATAAACATTTATGATGATATAAGGAAATATAAAGAACAACTTTATTATTGCCTCTAGGGCATATTTCCTTCAATATGAGCGTGATCCATGGACATAGCACTATATGTGGAATAGAATGGTGGTTGTGGAGAAGACAAAAAGGAGAAGATAGTCTCACATCAACTAAGCGTATCAACGGGATATGGAGATGACCATCAATAGATATTAATGTGAGTGAGTAGGGATTGCCATGCAACGGATGCACTAGAGCTATAAGTGTATGAAAGCTCAACAAAAGAAATTAGTGGGTGTGCATCCAACTCGCTTGATCACGAAGACCTAGGGCATTTTGAGGAAGCTCGTCATTGGAATATACAAGCCAAGTTCTATAATGTAAAATTCCCACTAGTATATGAAAAAGACAACATAGGAGACTCTCTATCATGAATATCATGGTGCTTCTTTGAAGCACAAGTGTGGTAAAAGGATAGTAACATTGTCCCTTCTCTCTTTTTCTCCCTTTTTTATTTAGGCCTTTTCCTCTTTCTTTTTTTATGGCCTCTTTTTTTTTCTTTTCTCTTCTCTTTTTTTTATTTTCGTCCGGAGTCTCATCCCGACTTGTGGGGGAATCATAGTCTCCATCATCCTTTCCTCACTTGGAACAATGCTCTAATAATGATGATCATCACACTTTAATTTCTCACAACTCAAAAATTACAACTCGATACTAGAACAAAATATGACTCTATGTGAATGTCTCTAGTGGTGTACCGGGATATGCAATGAATGAAGAGTGATATGTATCTATACCTACTAATGAAGCAAGGTGCGTTTCTCCAATTTTTTCATCCATTCATCATCGAAAAGTTTTTTCTATTCGAGGTGGTACTAATTTTTTGTTCGTTCTCTATTAGAAAAGGAAAAACGCCAGAATTTCATACATGGGCCGCCAGTAGTGTGGCCCAGCAAAGCCAGCCCGTTTATTTTCGTGCCCATGTAAGTAGCAAAACTCTATTTATTGCAGTGAGCGTCAAATAGCAGCAAATTCGCACATGGCCACCAAGCTGGGCTGGCCTGTTTTCTTTTTCTTTGTTCTGAGTTATGTTTCTATTTTTCTTTTTCTATTTCTTTTTCTTTTCTGTTTCTTTTTCTTTTTCCATTGAATTTTATTTTTCTTTCTCCCTTTTTCATATACTATTTTTTCTAAAAAGTTCATAATATCAGAAAGATTCAATTTAAAAAAATCAGAATTTTGAAATATATTACATTTTTAAAAAAATTGAAAACATTAAATCTTTGTTCTCATTACAAAATAGTCGCAAATTCGTATAGCACGCCCAAGTTATCTTGAACCATTTTCTTCTTTTTATTCTGTCTTATGTTTCTATTTTTCATTTTTCGTTTCTTTCTCTTTTTCTTTCCAGTTTCTTTTTTATTTTTTTCCTTTCAATTTTATTTTTATTTCTCCCTTTTTTAGTAAATTATTTTTAAAAAAATCATAATATCAGAAAAAAATATTTTTAATAAAATGCTGAAAATTTTAAGATATATTACGTTTTGCGAAATGTTCAAAACATTAGATCTTTGTACTACTTCCAATATTGGTTAATATTTAAAAAAAACCATTTTTTTTCTTTGTGTTTTCCAAATTTATTTGAGATTTTCCAAAAAAGTAGCATTTAAAAAAATTCTAAATATGAAAAATATTCATGTTTTAGTGAAATGTTCACAAATTCAGAATAATGTCCGAGTTTAAAGAAACACATTTCAAAAAATTGTTCTGGGTGTTCAAAATGTGTTTCCTTTGGCAAAAACAATCACAAATTCAAAAAATATTCATGTTGTTATAAAAGGTTCATGTTTTCAAATAAAATTGTTAATTTCGAACGTTTCAAATTTTGTTGTGTAATTCTGAAAAAATGTAAAGAATGACAAAAAATGTTTGGGATTTTCAAAATTATTCATGTTTCCAAGAATATTCAGTAATTTGTATATTTTTTAAAGTAATTTTTTTACCAATCTGACATTGGAGTATGATCTTAAATCTTTGAGTTGGCCATTGGTTGGTAGGACTCGTGTCTTCGAGTAGCTAGCAGCACGTAGTCGGGTCTTTGAGGTCAAGATTTTGATCCTTCAACTCATCATTTTTTGGATTTTTTTCGCGTCTTACAAACACGGGTCGTCTTCGAGCCTACCAATGTGTTGGCCCATACACGAACTAATGTGCGTCTCACACGCTATTTTATGTAACTAGCTTCATATAGTAGCCCCTGCGCAGTTGGCCCAAGAAAAAATTGTTTCATTCCACAGGCAATATTGGGCCTTAGCCGCACTCCCCTATTGGGTCGTCCGAGGGAGAATTTTTTTTCTTGGGCCAATAAAAGAGAATATGCTGGTTTGGCTCGAATAAAAAAATTGTGGGCACGTTAGTGCTAAAATAATCAAAAAGAATAAACCTAATAAAGAAGGGACAATGATGTATGGTTATGTGCTAAATATGATTATGAAACGGGATTTATGCTCTACAATTAGTAATCCATCTAATTACGCAATCGTAAGACAAAGTGGTCAAAACAACCATGCCTTGAAGGTCACCGCATAGCTACCAAAAGAGGAGGCAGACACAACCCCGAGACAGAGGCGGACCCAGAGGAAAAAAGGCACGAGCTGGATGGTTGCCGCCACTCCAACTAACCCCACCAATATCAAGATCTCACGGGACAAACATGGCCCGCGAGAAGACCACAACTCCTCTCTATCACACCGCTATGGAGATCTTTTTGGTGGACAAATCAATTATCTCTCCCATTGCTTCTCGCAAAGAAATAGCTCTCCCGTTGCAACGCACGGGTATATGTGCTAGTGAAAGAATTATAAAAGGTGGCTTTGCCACAAATACGATGTCAACTACATGATCATGCAAAGCAATATGACAATAATGTAACGTGTCATAACAAACGGAACAGTGGTAAGTTGCATGGCAATATATCTAGGAATGGCTATGGAAATGCCATAATAGGTAGGTATGGTGGTTGTTTTGAGGAAGGTATATGGTGGGTGTATGGTACCAGCGAAAGTTGCGCGGTACTAGAGAGGCTAGCAATGGTGGAAGGGTGAGAGTGCGTATAATCCATGGAATCAACATTAGTCATAAAGAACTCACATACTTATTGCAAAAATCTATTAGTTATCGAAAAAAAGTACTACGCGCATGCTCCTAGGGGATAGATTGGTAGGAAAATACCATCGCTCGTCCCCGACCGCCACTCATAAGAAAGACAATCAATAAATAAATCATGCTCCGGCTTCATCGCATAACGGTTCACCATATGTGCATGCTATGGAAATCACAAACTTTAGAACAAGTATTTATCAAATACACAACTACTCAACTAGAATGACTCTAATATCACCATCTTCATATCTCAAAACAATCATCAAGTATCAAACTTCTGATAGTATTCAATGCACTTTTCATGAAAGTTTTTATTATACCCATCTTGGATGCCTATCATATTAGGACTAATTTTATAGCCAAAGAAAATTACCATGCTGTTCTAAAAGACTCTCAAAATAATATATGTGAATCATGAGAGATCAATAATTTCTATAAAATAAAACCACCACCATGCTCTTAAAGATATAAGTGAAGCACTAGAGCAAAATTATCTAGCTCAAAAGATATAAGTGAAGCACATAGAGTATTCTAATAAATTCCGATTCATGTGTGTCTCTCCAAAAGGTGTGTACAGAAAGGATGATTGTGGTAAACTAAAAAGCAAAGACTCAAATCATACAAGACGCTCCAAGCAAAACACATATCATGTGGTGAATAAAAATATAGCATCAAGTAGAGTTACCGATGGACGAAGACGAAAGAGGGGATGCCTTCTGGGAATCCCCAAGCTTAGGCTTTTGCTTGTCCTTGAATTTTACCTTGGGGTGCATTGGGCATCCCCAAGCTTAGGCTCTTGCCACTCCTTATTCCAAAATCCATCAAATCTTTACCCAAAACTTGAAAACTTCACAACACAAAACTCAACAGAAAATCTCATGAGCTCCGTTAGTATAAGAAAACAAACCACCACTTAAAGGTACTGTAATGAACTCGTTATTTATTTATATTGGTGTTAAACCTACTTTATTACAACTTCTCTATGGTTCATACCCCCAATACTAGCCATAGATTCATCAAAATAAGCAAACAACACACGAAAAACAGAATCTGTCAAAAACAGAACAGTCTGTAGTAATCTGTAGGTTTTGAATACTTCTGTAACCCCAAAAATTATGAAATAAATTGGTGGACGTGAGTAATTTGTCTATTAATCATCTTAAAAATAATCAACCTAATCGCGCTCTCCAGTAAAAAATGGCAGCTAATCTCGTGAGTGCTAAAGTTTCTGTTTTTTACAGCAAGATCGCAAAGACTTCTCCCAAGTCTTCCCAAAGGTTCTACTTGGCACAAACACTAATTAAAAACATAAAACCATATATAAACATAATCTAGATGAATTACTTATTACTAAAACTGAACAAAAAACAAGAAACAAAAATAAAATTGGGTTGCCTTCCAACAAGCGCTATCATTTAACGCCCCTAGCTAGGCATAAAAGCAAGAATAGATCTAGGTATTGTCATGATAATGATAAGGCAAATCACGAAAACTCATCTCATACTCCCTAGTTCAGCGGCAAGTTTTCTTTGTGGCAAGCAAAAGTAATCAAAAGGGCTAAATTTAATGGGACAAAAGTCCCCAAGATCAAGCTCGGGAGGTATTGATTCCTCCTTTGGCCGCTCATATTGCACAACCAATTCATCATTATAAGCATTCTTTTGGCAAAAAGTCATGAACTTTTGTTCAAGAGAAAAACCTAACCCATTGTTCTGGATAGCAAAATTATTCTTAAGTTCAGAAATCCTGTCAACTAGAACGTCGGTAGGAACCTTTTTTCTAAGTTTCCATTAAAAGCAACATGATCTAAAGATCGTAAGCGCATTATGTCTTCTTGATAAAAAAAGGTTTCCTTTTATGGGAGGACGGCCGGCATCCACCCTATAATGCGCAAAAATTTCATTGGCTTCTTTTATTATAGATCTGAACTCATGAGCTAAAAAGATGGTAGCTGCTCGCTTAACAGAAGAATGCTCAATATTAGAAAATTCTAGAAAAATCCTTTGGATGCAAGGGTGCATATGAATAAATTGTCTTTCAAGTTCAACTATGAGCAAAGATATAGCATCCACAAAACTACTGGTTCTATGAAGAATAGACCCTCCCATAGTGGGTAAAGCACCGGCACAAGTAAAGAAATCTTGAATAACTCCTTTTCCAATAATATTACCGCTACCGAACCGAAACCTTTTAGTGTGCAAAATAGTAGGTTCTTCATGAGGATAATCAAAAGCATCAACGTTTTCCATGTTATTACCACTATCCTTATAAATGATAACTTCCCCAATTTCAGACATGATAGCAGCAAATTGCATAAAGAACGGGCACACAAAAAGCAAGAAGAAGAGCGAACGAGAAAGAGGGCGAATAAAACGGCAAGGGTGAAGTGGGGGAGAGGAAAACGAGAGGCAAATGGCAAATAATGTAATGCGAGGGATAAGAATTTTGTGATGGGTACTTGGTATGTCTAGACTTGTGCGTAGATCTCCCCGGCAACGGCGCCAGAAATCCTTCTTGCCACCTCTTGAGAATGCGTTGGTTTTCCCTTGAAGAGGAAAGGGTGATGCAGCAAAGTAGTGTAAGTATCTCCCTTAGTTTTGGAGAACCAAGGTATCAATCTAGTAGGAGGTAACACGCAAGTCCCTAGTACCTGCACAAACAAATAAGAACCTCGCAACCAACACGATAAAGGGGTTGTCAATCCCTTCACGGTCACTTATGAAAGTGAGATCTAATAGAGATAATAAGATAAATATTTTTGGTATTTTTATTGTATAGATTGGGAAATAAAGATTGCAAAATAAACAACGAGAGAAATAGCAAGTAGATAGGAAAATAATATGATGGAAAATAGACCCGGGGGCCATAGGTTTCACTAGTGGATTCTCTCGAGATAGCAAATTCAACGATGGGTGAACAAATTACTGTCAAGTAATTGATAGAAAAGAGAATAGTTATGAGAATATCTAGGCATGATCATGTATATAGGTATCACGTCCGCGACAAGTAGACCGAAACGATTCTGCATCTACTACTATTACTCCACACATCGACCGCTATCTAGCATGTATCTAGAGTATTAAGTTCATCAGAACAGAGTAACGCATTAGGCAAGATGACATGATGTAGAGGGATAAATTCAAGCAATATGATATAAACCCCATCTTTTTATCCTCGATGGCAACAATACAATATGTGCCTTGCTGCCCCTGTTGTCACTGGGAAAGGACACCGCAAGATTGAACCCAAAGCTAAGCACTTCTCCCATTGCAAGAAATATCAATCTAGTAGGCTGATACATCCATTTTGCATCATGATTTTATATTGATATTTATAGCATTATGGGCTGTTATTACACATTGTGTCACGATACTTATGCCTATTCTCTCTTATTTTACAAGGTTTACATGAAGAGGGAGAATGCCAGCACCTGGAATTCTGGGCTGGAAAAGGAACAAATATTAGAGACCTATTCTGCACAGCTCCAAAAGTCCTGAAACGTCACGGAAGTCATTTTTGGAATTAATAAAAAATATTGAGCCAAGAAAGTACCAGAGGGGGCCACACCCTGGCCACGAGGGTGGGGGCGCGCCCTACCCCACTGGGCGCGCCCCCTGCCTCGTGGGCCCCCTGGCAGGCCTCTGGTGCCCATCTTCTGCTATATGAAGTCTTTTACCCTGAAAAAAATCATAAGCAAGCTCTCGGGAAGAAACTCCGCCGCCACGAGGCGGAACCTTCACGGAACCAATCTAGGGCTCCCGCAGAGCTATTCTGTCGGGGAAACTTCCCTCCGGGAGGGGGAAGTCATCACCATCGTCATTACCAACGATCTTCTCATCGGGAGGGGGTCAATCTCCATCAACATCTTCACCAGGACCATCTCATCTCAGACCCTAGTTCATCTCTTGTATCCAATCTTTGTATCCAAACCTCAGATTGGTACTTGTGAGTTGCTAGTAGTGTTGATTACTCCTTGTAGTTGATGCTAGTTGGTTTACTTGATGGAAGATCATATGTTCAGATCCATTATGCATATCAATACCCCTCTGATTATGAACATGAATATGCTTTGTGAGTAGTTACGTTTGTTCCTGAGGACATGGGAGGAGTCTTGCTATAAGTAGTCGTGTGAATTTGGTATTCGTTCGATATTTTGATGAGATGTATGTTGTCATCCCTCTAGTAGTGTCATGTGAACATCGACTACATGACACTTCACCATTGTTTGGTCCTAGAGGGAGGCATTGGGAATTAATAAGTAGATGATGGGTTGCTAGAGTGACAGAAGCTTAAACCCTAGTTTATGTGTTGCTTCGTAAGGGGCTGATTTGGATCCATATGTTTCATGCTATGGTTAGGTTTATCTTAATACTTCTGTTGTAGTTGTGGATGCTTGCAATGGGGGTTAATCATAAGTGGGGTGCTTGTCCAAGTAAGGACAGTACCCAAGCACCAGTCCACCCACATATCAAATTATCAAAGTACTGAACGCGAATCATATGAACGTGATGAAAACTAGCTTGATGATAATTCCCATGTGTCCTCGCGAGCGCTTTCCTTCATATAAGAGTTTGTCCAGGCTTGTCCTTTGCTACAAAAAGGATTGGGCCATCTTGCTGTGCCTTATTTACTTTTATTACTTTCTATAGGTTACAAATTACCTTATCACAAAACTATCTGTTACCGATAATTTCAGTGCTTGCAGAGAATACCTTACTGAAAACTGCTTATCATTTCCTTCTGCTCCTCGTTGGGTTCGACACTCTTACTTATCGAAAAGGCTATGATATATCCCCTACATTTGTGGGTCATCAAGACTCTTTTCTGGCGCCGTTGCCGGGGAGTGAATCGCCTTTGATGGGTGGAATTTGATAAGGAAAAATTTATATAGGGTGCTGAAATTTACTGTCACTTGTTACTATGGAACATAATCCTTTGAGGGGCTTGTTCAGGGTATCTTCACCCCGACCAGTAGAGCAAAGAGTTGCTCCTCAACCTACTGAACCTACTGAAAATGTTTACTTTGAAATTCCTTCGGGTATGATAGAGAAACTAATAGCTAATCCTTTTGTGGGAGATGGAGCATTGCATCCCGATTTACACTTAATCTATGTGGAAGAAGTTTGTGGATTATTTAAGCTTGCAGGTATGCCCGATGATGTTATCAAGAAGAAGTTCTTCCATTTATCTTTGAAGGGAGAGGCATTGACATGGTATAGGCTATGTGATGATATGGGATCATGGAACTGCAAACGATTGAAATTGGAATTTCATCAGAAGTTTTATCCTATGCCTATTGTTCATCGTGATCATAATTATATATATATAATTTTTGGCCTCGCGAAGGAGAAAGCATCACTCAAGCTTGGGGGAGGCTTAAGTCAATGTTATATTCATGCCCCAATCATGAGCTCTCTAGAGAAATGATTATTCAAAATTTTATGCTCGGCTTTCTCTCAGTAATCGCTCCATGCTCGATACTTCTTGTACTGGATCTTTTGTGATGAAGACTATTGAATTCAAATGGGATTTATTCGAAAGAATTAAATGCAACTCTAAAGATTGGGACCTCGACGAAGGTAAGGAGTTAGGTATAACATCTAAGTTTGATTGTGTTAAATCTTTTATGGATACCGATGCTTTCCGTGAATTTAGCACTAAATATGGACTTGACTCTGAGATAGTAGCTTCTTTCTGTGAATCCTTTGCTACTCATGTTGATCTCCCAAAGGAGAAGTGGTTTAAATATAATCCTCGCATTGAAGTAAAAGTAGTTGCACCTATTAAAGTTGAAGAAAAGACTATCACTTATGATGATCCTGTTGTTCCTGTTGCTTATATTGAGAAGCCACCTTTCCCTGTTAGAATAAAGGATCATGCTAAAGCTTCAACTGTAGTAAAAAAAAGTAATATTAGGACACACAAACCCCCTGAGCAAGTTAAAGTTGAACCTAAAATGGCTATGGTTAAAGGTATCTTGGCCGATAATATTGATGGGCATGTTATTTACTTCTGCAATGACGCTACTAGAATTGCTAGACCTGATGCTAAAAATAAACATAGACCTGTTGTAGGCATGCCTGTTATTTCTGTTAAAATAGGATATCATTGTTATCATGGCTTATGTGATATGGGTGCTAGTGCAAGTGCAATACCTCATTCCTTATACGAAGAAATTATGCATGATATTGCACCTACTGAGATAGAAGATATCGATGTTACCATTAAACTTGCCAATAGAGATACTGTTTCATGGGTTGGGATTGTTAGAGATGTTGAAGTCTTGTGTGGGAAGGTTAAATATCATGCTGATTTTCTTGTTCTGGGTTCCCCACAAGATAGCTTTTGTCCCACTATATTTGGTAGACTCTTCTTGAACACTGTTAATGCTAGGATAGACTGCGAAAAGGATGTTGTTACTATTGGTTTGGGTGATATGTCTCATGAGTTTAATTTTGCTAAATTTAGTAGACAACTCGGTGATGAGGAATTGCCTAGTAAAGATGAAATTATTGGTCTTGCTTCTATTACCATGCCTCCTATTGATCCTTTAGAACAATATTTGCAAGACCATGAAAATGATATGTTTATGAATGAAGGAAGGGAAAATAGATGAAGTATTCTTTAAACAGGGACCTATTCTAAAACACAACTTGCTTGTTGAAATCCTAGGGGATCCTCCTCCACCCAAGGGTGATCATGTGTTTGAGCTTAAACCTTTACCTGATTCTCTCAAATATGCTTATCTTGATGAGAAAGAGATATATCATGTTATTATTAGTGCTAACCTTTCAGAGCATGAAGAAAAGAAATTATTGAAAACTCTGAAGAAGAACTGTGCTGCTATTAGATATACTCTTGATGATCTTAAGGGCATTAGTCCCACTCTATGTCAACACACAATAAATTTGGAGAAAGACGCCAAACCAGTTATTGATCACCAACGACGGCTAAATCACTACTGGAATCAGCTAATTTGCCATCTGCCAGCTCTTTGCCGTCTGCTAGCTGACGGCAAAGCAGCTCTTTGCCATCAGCTACCAAAAAGCAGACGGCAAAGAACTAGCAGACAGCAAAGAAGCTCTTTGCCGTCCGCCAGTTCTTTGCCGTCTGCTGGCAGATGGCAAAGAATCTTTGCCGTCAGCTGGCAGACGGCAAAGAGAGAGGTGGCCCCCACCCCCCGCATGTTTGGGAAAAACTTAACGGGCCACCTCTTTGTCGTCCGCCAGCAGACGGCAAAGAGGCAAAGTGGCGGACGGCAAAGAGAGGCGGATGGCAAAGAGGGCACTATCTAACGGCCCGTGCCCCCCGCCCGCCTCTCTGTTCTCACCACTTCGTCCCGCCCCGCGCCCCACCACGCACCCCCGCCACCGCCGCCCGCCGCCGCCTCTTCCCCCCGCCGCCGCGCGCCACGCGCCGCCGCCCCGTCGCCCCCCCCCCCCCCCGCCCCGGCCCCCCGCCGCCCCGGCGCCCCAGCCCCGCGCCGCCCCGCGCCCCGCCGCGCCGGGCTCGGCCCCCCGCCGCCCCAGGCCGCCCCGCGCCCCGGCCAGCTCCTCCACCGCCCCGCCCCCTCCTCCACCGGCGCTGCAGAAGGTGAGCCCCGGCCTCCTTTTTCTGTTTTTTTCTGTTTTTTCCTTTTTAGTTTTAGTTTAGATTTAGTTTTAGTTTTAGGTTTAGTTTTAGTTTAGTTTTAGGTTTAGATTTAGTTTTTTCCTTTTTTCTGTTTTATTTGTTTTAGGTTTATGTTTAGTTTAGATTTAGTTTTAGTTTTAGGTTTAGTTTTAGGTTTAGTTTTAGGTTTAGTTTAGTTTGAGGAAAGAAGAAGAAGAAGAAGAGAAAAAGAGGAGAGGAGGAGAAGAAGAAGAGGAAGAAGAAGAAGAGGAGGAGGAGAAGAAAAAAGAAGAAGAGGAAAAAGAAGAAGAAAAAAGAGGAGAGGAAGAGAAGAAGAAGAGGAAAAAGGAAAGGAGGAGGAAGAAGAAGAAGAAGAAGAAGAAGAAGAAGAAGAAGAAGAAGGAAGAAAAGGAAGAAGAAGAAAAGGAAAAAGAAGAGGAAAAACCCCCGACCCGACACGGCACCCCGACCCGACACCGCACCCCGACCCCGACCCGGCACCCCGACCCCTAGACCCCGACCCCGACACCCCGACCCCGACCCCGACCCTGACACCCCGACCCCGACCCCGACACCCCGACCCCGAGCCTGACCCGACACCCCGACCCCGACACGGACACGGCACCCCGACCCCAACCCGACACCCCGAGCCCGAGACCCCGACCCCGACACCGACACGACACCCCGACACCGACACCCTGACACCACACCCACCCTCACCCCGACACCGACACGGCACCCCGACCCCGACCCGGCACCCCGACCAGACACCCCGACCCCGAGACCCCGACCCCGAGCCTGACCCGACACCCCGACCCCGAGACCCCGACCCCGAGACCCCGGGCCTGACCCGACACCCCGACCCCGACACTGACACGGCACCCCGACCCCGACCCGGCACCCCGACCCCGAGACCCCGACCCCGACCGCGAGTCGGACCCGACACCCCGACCCCGACACCGACACGGCACCCCGAAAGAACTATCGCCTGGCGTGCTAGAAGAAATGGAAGTTAGAGAAGATCTTTCCACCGGGCTTCTTTAATCCAATGCAGCATTTGATTTTGCATCTCCCGACCGAGGCAAGATTGGGGGGGCCGTGCAAAATCGTTGGTGCTACCCAACTGAGAGGATGCAGAAGACGCTTCGAGAAAAATGTAAAAATAAACGTAAAATTGAAGCATCGATGGCTGAGGCATTCATTACAGAGGAGGCGGCAAACTTCGTAACAGCGCACTACGAAGCCAAAAATCGTCATTTGCATAATCCGAAGCCTCGGTGCAATGCTGACGAGCCTAAAAAGGGTGGATCCAACCTCAGCCTATTCAAAGGGAATCTCGCACCAGCTAGTGTTTCACATCCAGTATCTTTGGATAACGAAGAATGGCGGACCATTTCGTTGTATATCTTCAACAACCTGATAGAAGTGCGGCCGTACATCGAGTAAGTTCTCGGTACATTGTTTCGCAACTTTTATTTGAATGGACATTACTTGCTAGTCTTAACATTTGAGTGTCATCATGCTAACAAGACATTGGAAATGATCTTTGGTGCAGCGTAACTCCAGACAAGCATCGCACGATCCTTCTCCAGCTACCGACACGAGCCACCCCGCTCCTACACCTCCTGGATCTTGGTAAGTTTATCTAGTGTTTTGCTTAACACATGCATAAAGACCTAGACTTAGCTTTATTTCCTCCAATGCTTACCATAATGACGTAGACTTAGCTTCTTCTCCTCCAAAATGACTTAATAAGCTTACTGACCTCCAAAACCATCCATTTTACCTAAGTTAGCTCTAAAACAATCTATACTTAGCTTACTTATGTCAAAAATTGCATAATTAGCTTAGTTAGCTCATAGACGATCCATTTTACCTAAGTTAGCTCCAAAATGACCCATCTTACCTAGGTTAGCTTATAAATGATCCAGTTTATCCAAGTTAGCTCTAAAATGACCCAATTTACCTAGAGTAGCTCCTAAACGATCCATTTCACCTAAGTTTGCTAAAAACGATCCATTTCACCTAAATTAGCTCTTAAATGATCCATTTCACCTAAGTTTGCTAAAAAACGATCCATTTCACCTAAATTAGCTCTTAAATGATCCATTTCACCTAAGTTTGCTCAAAAACGATCCATTTCACCTTAGTTAGCTCAAAAAAGATCCATTTCACCTAAATTAGCTCTTAAATGATCCATTTCACCTAAGTTTGCTCAAAAACGATCCATTTCACCTTAGTTAGCTCAAAAACGATCCATTTCACCTTAGTTAGCTCAAAAATGATCCATTTCACCTAAATTAGCTCTTAAATGATCCATTTCACCTAAGTTTGCTCAAAAATGATCCATTTCACCTAAGTTAGCTCAAAAACGATCCATTTTACCTTAGTTAGCTCAAAAACGATTCATTTCACCTTAGTTAGCTCAAAAATGATCCATTTCACCTTAGTTAGCTCAAAAATGATGCCCTTCACCTTAGTTAGCTCAAAAACGATTCATTTCACCTTAGTTAGCTCAAAAACGATCCATTTTACCTAAGTTAGCTCATAAATGATCCATTTTACCTAAGTTAGTTCTAAAATGATCCATTTAACCTTACTTTGCTCATAAATGATCCATTCTACCGAAGTTAGCTCTAAAATGACCCATTTTACCTAGGTTAGCTCCAAAATGATCCATCTTACCTAGGTTACCTCTAAAATGATGCATTTTACCTAAGTTTGCTCATAAGCGATCCATTGCACCTAGGTTAGCTCATAAACGATCCATTTCACCTAAGTTAGCTCACAAATGATCAATTTCACCTAAATTAGCTCATAAATGTCATATATATTCTTCTTCTTCTTCATTTTCTTCTTCTTCTTCTTCTTCTAATCTTCTTCTTCTAACTTTCTTATTTCCCATTTTGCAGAATTCATTCACTTCACGGAAGCTTGCATAGATGGAGTGCTTGTTTGGATGAACTATGTTTCCTTTGTATCTATGAACTATGCATGTATGGTAGGATGACACTATTGTAATATGTATGGTTGGATGCATGTATGTCGAACTTGCTATGTATGGTTGATGGAACTATGCATGTATGATGAAATTATATGTGTTGGATATCTCATATGTTTGCTGTGAACTTGCCATGTGAAAAATATATATGTATCATCTATTTGCTGTGAAAATGGTTGGGTATATGAAAAAACAGAAAAAAGAGCCAATATGCAGGCTCTTTGCCGTCTGCCACCGACGGCAATGGGCTCTTTGCCGTCTGCCGTGGACGGCAAAGAAGCCACGTGGCGACCACCTGTGCTTCCTGGGAACTGACCCATTTGGTCAGTTTGCCTATAGTGGCAGACGGCAAAGACTTTGCCGTCAGTGGCAGACGGCAAAGAACCTGCCACGTAGTGACGTGTAGATGACATCATACGGCGGACGGCAAAGACCCTAGAAATTTTGCCGTCAGCGGTGGACGGCAAAGGCCTTCAGTTAGCCACTTAACAGACTGACAACGCAATTATTGCCGTCCGCCGTCTTTGCCGTCTGCCGCTCTCTCTTTGCCGTCCGCCGCAGACGGCAAAGACTTTGCGGTCAGTAGCAGACGGCAAAGAACCTGTTTACCGAAGCCTACTTTGCCGAGCCTTTTGCCGTCCGCCGCTGACGGCAAAGGCCTTTGCCGTCTGCCGTTCGGGCCTTTGCCGTCCGCCGTGGCAGACGGCAAAGTAGCTGATTCCTGTAGTGAATCCTAAGATGAAAGAAGTGGTAAGAAAGGAAATATTAAAGCTCCTTGAAGCAGGTATAATTTATCCCGTTGATGATAGTCAGTAGGTAAGCCCTGTCCATTGTGTCCCTAAGAAGGGATGTATTACTATCGTTCCTAATGATAAAGATGAATTGATTCCGTAAAGAATTGTTACAGGTTATAGGATGGTGATTGATTTCCGCAAATTAAATAAAGCCACTAAAAAGGATCATTACCCTTTGCCTTTCATTGATCAAATGCTAGAAATATTATCCAAACATACACATTTTTGCTTTCTAGATGGTTACTCTGGTTTCTCTCAAATACATGTGTCAGTTGATGATCAAGAAAAGACTACTTTTACTTGCCCTTTCGGTACCTTTGCTTATAGATGTATGCCTTTTGGTTTATGTAATGCACCTGCTACCTTTCAAAGATGCATGATGGCTATATTCTCTGACTTTTGTGAAAAGATTTGTGAAGTTTTCATGGATGATTTCTCTGTTTATGGATCCTCTTTTGATGATTGCTTGAGAAACCTTGATCAAGTTTTGTAGAGATGTGAAGAAACTAACCTTGTCTTGAATTGGGAGAAGTGTCACTTTATGGTTAATGAAGGTATTGTCTTGGGGCATAAAATTTCTGAAAGAGGTATTGAAGTTGACAAAGCTAAAGTTGATGCTATTGAAAAGATGTTGTGTCCCAAGGACATCAAAGGTATAAGAAGTTTCCTTGGTCATGCCAGTTTTTATAGGAGGTTCATTAATGACTTCTCAAAAATTTCTTGGCCTCTGACTAACCTATTATAAAAAGATATTCCTTTTGTCTTTGATGATGATTGTGCAGAAGCATTTGAAATACTTAAGAAACCCTTGATTTCTGCACCTATTGTTCAGCCACCTGATTGGAATTTACCCTTTGAAATCATGTGTGATGCTAGTGACTATGCTGTAGGTGCTGTTCTAGGACAAAGAGTTGGTAAAAAATTAAATGTTATTCAATATGCTAGTAAAACTCTAGACAATGCCCAGAGAAATTATTCTACTACTGAAAAGGAATTCTTAGTAGTTGTATTTGCTTGTGACAAGTTCAGACCTTATATTGTTGATTCTAAAGTAACTATTCACACTGATCATGCTTCTATTAAATATCTTATGGAAAAGAAAGATGCTAAACCTAGACTTATTAGATGGGTTCTCCTACTACAAGAATTTGATTTGCATATTATTGATAGAAAGGGAGATGAGAACCCCGTTGCAGACAACTTGTCTAGGTTAGAGAATGTTCTTGATGACCCACTACCTATTGATGATAGCTTTCCTGATGAACAATTAGCTGTCATAAATGCTTCTCGCACTGCTCCATGGTATGCTGATTATGCCAATTACATTGTTGCTAAATTTATACCACCTAGTTTCACATACCAGCAAAAGAAAAAGTTTTTCTATGATTTAAGACATTACTTCTGGGATGACTCACACCTTTATAAATAAGGAGTAGATAGTGTTATTAGACATTGTATACCTGACCATGAACAGGAACAGATCCTACGCAAGTGTCACTCTGAGGCTTATGGAGGACACCATGCTGGAGATAGAACTGCACATAAGGTATTGCAGTCCGGTTTTTATTGGCCTACTCTCTTCAAGGATGCCCGTAAGTTTGTCTTATCTTGTGATGAATGTCAAAGAATTGGTAATATTAGTAGACGTCAAGAAATGCCTATGAATTATTCACTCGTTATTGAACCATTTCATGTTTGGGGCTTCGATTATATGGGACTGTTTCCTTCCTCTAATGGGTATACACATATTTTAGTTGATGTTGATTATGTTACTAAGTGGGTAGAAGCTATTCCAACTAGTAGTGCTGACCATAACACCTCGATTAAGATGCTTAAAGAAGTTATTTTTCCGAGGTTTGGAGTCCCTAGATATTTAATGACTGATGGTGGTTCACATTTCATTCATGGTGCTTTTCATAAAATGCTTGCTAAGTATGATGTTAATCATAGAATTGCATCCCCATATCATCCACAGTCTAGTGGTCAAGTAGAACTTAGCAATAGAGAGCTTAAATTAATTTTGCAAATGACTGTCAATAGATCTAGAAAGAATTGGTCCAAGAAACTTGATGATGCATTATGGGCTTATAGAACTGCATATAGAAATCCTATGGGTATGTCTCCGTATAAAATGGTTTATGGAAAAGCATGTCACTTACCTCTCGAATTAGAACATAAGGCATATTGGGCCATCAAAGAGCTCAATTATGATTTCAAACTTGCCAGTGAGAAGAGGTTATTTGACATTAGCTCACTTGATGAATGGAGAACCCAGGCCTATGAGAATGCCAAACTGTTTAAAGAAAAAGTTAAAAGATGGCATGACAAAAGGATACAAAAGCGTGAGTTTAATGTAGGTGATTATGTATTGCTATTCAACTCTTGTTTAAGATTTTTTGCAGGCAAACTTCTCTCTAAATGGGAAGGTCCTTACGTTATCGAGGAGGTCTATCGTTCCAGTACCATAAAAATCAACAACTTCAAAGGCACTTTCCAGAACGTTTCAGACTCCGAAAAGGAATAGGTATGTGGTACGGTAAATAAACCGACCCCAAAACAGTTCTAATGGCATTTTTTCTCCGTTTTGGAATATTTAAGAAAATGGGAAAATAAGAAGTAGTTCGGGAAGGACATGAGGCATCCACGAGGGTGGAGGGCGTGCCCCCTGCCTCGTGAGCACCTCGTGCGCTCTCCGGACTCCGTTTTCTTGCACGATACTTCTTTTAGTAGGTAAAAATTCATTATATAACCTTCCGAAGGTTTTGACCTCCGTATCACGCAAAAATCTCATATTCTTGTTTCGAGCTGTTTCCTGCCAGGGTTGTCAAGGCCAAGCATCATGTCGTCTCCCTCCTCCTCCAACAATGAGGGCAACGATGCTTGGCTAATGAAGACAGAGCTGAAGAGAGAATAACCCAGAGAGATCAACAAGGAGGATGGGATCAAGAAGGCCATGGGGGATCAAGTTCCGGCAGTAGCAGAAGAAGACATCCTTCAACCTCACCACAACCTCTTTACCCCAATGGAGATTGAGTCTTTCAAGATGATTGAGTTAGCTTGCATTCAAAACAAGTATCTCACAAGTGAAAATATTTTGTTGAAGGAGCATATCATCGCACTCAAGGGCATTATCCACAAATTGGAGGATCTCTTATGCTCGATGTGCGACTACCCATCATCACCAACACCTTCTTCACCAACAAAGAAGAACTGAGCCTCGGGTATGGGCACTCCCCTTGGAAACTGCCAAGCTTGGGGGAGTGCCCTAGTATCGTATCACCATCACTTTTATCTTTACCGTTTTTCTTAGTTTGATCCTTTTGATAATATCTTGATCTAGTAGAATAAAGTTTTAGTATGATCTAGTTGTGAGTTTTGCTTTATGATTTTCCTATGTAATCGAGTACGTGAGCTATATATAATAAAGATTAGTGTTGAGTCAAGGGCTTGATTATTTTGCTATGATCTTTAGGGAATAAAATAAAATAAAAAGAAATAAAGAGATCATAAGATCTTATGGAGAGTAATGACTTCACATATAAAAGTATGATGAATAAAAGTTGTTGAAAGTTGACAAACATAGTTTTGGTCATTGTTGCAATTAATAGGAAGTAATAAATAAAGAGAGGTTTTCACATATAAATATACTATCTTGGACATCTTTTATAATTGTGAGCACTCATTAAAGTATGATATGCTAAAGAGTTGACGTTGGACAAGGAAGACAACGTAATGGGCTATGCTTTCTTACATCTGAGATAAATTATATTGTCATCGATCATCCAACATGTTGAGCTTGCCTTTCCCTCTCATGCTAGCCAATTTCTTTGCACCAAGTAGAGATACTACTTGTGCTTCCAAATATCCCTAAACCTGTTTTTGCCATGAGAGTCCACCATACCTACCTATGGATTGAGTAAGATCCTTCAAGTAAGTTGTCATCGGTGCACGCAATAAAAATTGCTCTCTAAATATGTATGATCAATTAATGTGGAGAAAATAAGCTTTATACATCTTGTGATGTGGAAGAAATAAAAGCGATGGACTGCATAATAAAGGTCCATATAACAAGTGGCAATATAAAGTGACGTTCTTTTGCATTAAGATTGTGTCCATCCAACCATAAAAGCGCATGACAACCTCTGCTTCCCACTGCGAAGGGCCTATCTTTTATTCCTGTCTTATACTTCATGCAAAGAGTCATGGTGATATTCACCTCTCCTTTTTACATTTTGTCCTTTGGCAAGCACAATGTGTTGGAAAGATCCTGATATATATAGCTAATTGGATGTGAGTTTTCATGAACTATTATTGTTGACATTACCCTTGAGGTAAAAAGTTGGGAGGCAAAACTATAAGCCCCTATCTTTCTTTGTGTCCGATTAAAACTTCATACCCATAAATATTGCGTGAGTGTTAGCAATTGTGAAAGACTAAATGATAGTTGAGTATGTGGACTTGCTAAAAAGCTCTTATATTGACTCTTTCCTATGTTATGATAAATTGCAATTGCCTCAGTGACTGAGATTAGAGTTTGTTGGTTCTCAATGAAGTTTATGATTCATACTTGAAATTTTGATTGAATTGTTACTTTAGCATAAGAGATCATATGATAATATATATATATATATATATATATATATATATATATATATATCTGTGTGTGTGTTGTTGTTCTAAGAATGATCATGATGCCCTCATGTCCGTATTTTATTTTTATCGACACCTCTATCTCCAAACATGTGGACATATTTTTCGATATCGGCTTTCGCTTGAGGACAAGCGACGTCTAAGCTTGGGGGAGTTGATACGTCCATTTTGCATCATGCTTTTATATCAATATTTATTGCATTATGGGTTGTTATTACACATTATGTCATGATACTTATGCCTATTCTCTCTTATTTTACAAGGTTTACACGAAGAGGGAGAATGCCGGCAGCTGGAATTCTCGGTTGGAAAAGGAGCAAATATTATAGACCTATTCTGCACAGCTCCAAAAGTCCTGAAATTCACGGAAGTCATTTTTGGAATTAATAAAAAATACTGAGCGAAGAAAGTACCAGAGGGGGCCCACACCCTGGCCAGGAGGGTGGGGGCGCGCCCTACCCCCCTGGGCGCGCCCCTGCCTCATGGGCCCTGTTGAGGATATTACTGCTGGGCATAAACCGGCCTATCTGGGCCGGGTCAACTTCATCAGTAGTTCTAGAAGTGATAAAGCCCAAGAAGGCAGATGAGGGCCTAAGGCCCGTAGCCGGTTCAAGACTTGTAGCTGTAAACCGGAAGTTGTATATATAAGCTTGTATTGTAAGTTAGGAATAAGGAGAGACCAACCCGGATACGAATATCGACCGGTGTTGGGACTCTGTGAACCAACGGGTGTCACCCTTGTATATAAGGGAGCGACCCGGCGGTGGTTTAAGGATGACAGACAACAACTCGAGACATAGGCGAAGCTTGTTTGCTCCCTAGTCATCGAAACCCCATCAATTCCATCACAACTAGACATAGGCTTTTACCTTCATCGAAGGGGTCGAACTAGTATAAACTCTCTTTCGTCCCTGTGTCCGCTTTAACCCTTCAAGCTAACCCGTCACGATGGCTCCACGACTAAGTCCTTTCTCTAGGACAATTGCCATGACAAAACCACGACAGTTGGCGCCCACCGTAGGGCTATCGCGCGATGGTTTCCGGTTCTTGGAGGGCCGCTTTGAAGGACTCGAGGGCTATGATGTAGGCCGGATGACTAAGAGTCGTCGCGGCAAGCTCTACATCGACGACGCAGGCTGGGGCCCCGAGGCCGGTTCAATTGAGTACGGGTACCGGGTCCCCTTTGGTGGCATTCACGTTTTCATTGGCTAGATCGGTGAACCGGGCCCTGAGCCGGACATCTGCGCCGACCTCGTCGAGACGGCTCGGCATGTGCGATCCGCCCGGGTTAAACCGGCCATGAAATGTGCCTTCGTGGGAGTCATCCATGGAGGAAGTTATGAGGGTGGATCGGAATCTCACGGTGATACCGTCGTTTATTCCGATGATGAGTCATCGACCGGAGAAACCGAATCTCTTTATCAGCTACAAGACGGCCAGATTGGGGGCTGTTCCGATGGCGACAGTATTCCGGACCCCTCTGATCTGCCCAACCGGGTTGGAATATTCATGGCCGGAACACAAGCAGCACTTCATTCTTCGACAGCTGTGGCAACGATCTCTGGTTCAGCAGCGGCGACGGCTGCCGGGGCAGGAGGCCCTGTGCGCCCACCGGCTCAGGTTCTATCAGAGCTATTTGATGCGTTGGTTGTGCTTATGGAGGAAGTTAATCCGCCGGATCAGGGCGTTCACAATGCGGAGGTTGCAAAGGTAAAGGAATAGATCACCCAGGCCAAAGCGGATCTGGCGGCTGAGGACACCAGGATGGCCACAGAGCGGGCCGCTTTAGACGCACAAGCCTACAGGCTTATGTTGGACTAGAGCGTGTCGCATGAAGTCATGAGGAGGAAGCACCGATCCCGTTTACCTCCGGTTTTCGAGGCCAGAGACCTTTTCAACACTCCAAGACCAAGAACCGGCAATCCGCTGGAGGGAAACCGGACAGAAGCCCCGGGGATCGGTGCATCGGTTCAGCCTCCTCAGATGGACCCGCCTCGTCAAAACACCGTTATACCTCATGCTGCTTTAACACCTCCGGGTCACTACTCCAACCCAATGGACAATCTTGCTGCCGCTGCTGCACGGCTGGAGGCCATTCCAATTGAAGGTGACTCGCCGCAGGCAGTAGAGACGCGACGGGTCAAGGAACTTCTGAGGACAGCTTTGGCCCAATAGGAAGCGTACTCATACAGCCGCGACTGGATCCACTCGACCCCCCGTCCAAGCCGGAGCTATAGAAGACATATGGATGAACCGGCAGTATCGAGTAATGAACGGCGTGGAGCACCCCGTGACAACAACCCGGCGGGTGGTGCTGATAACGCTCAGGGAGTAGTGGACCGGGCCTGCGCGCGCCGGGAGGCCGAGTTAGCCACACAGCATCAGGCTCGGCAGCTCACGCCGTTTCGTCCAACCACCTTGACTGAACCTGGTGTTACTTCTAGTTCTTTGGGGGTGCCTTGCCTTATCCCCGCTTTACGCAACGTGCGCCTGCCCAAGGATTTCAAAGGCCGCGCAAGGTACCAAATTACACGGCGGATCAACCTCCAGAGACATGGGTGGAGAGCTATGAGATGGCCATGGAAATGCTTGATGTGGATGACGCGGCGTGTGCGAAATACTTCACCATGATGCTTGAAGGAACGGCTCGTACTTGGTTAAAAAGCTTGCCGGCTAATTCTATCAGTTCATGGGCCCAGTTACGAGCCCGGTTTATCAGCAATTTCAAGGATACCTGTAAACAGCCTATGTTGATAGTGGACTTAGCTGCATGCGTCCAGGAGGAAGGAGAATCAACGACTCATTGGGTGCGCCGGGTTTCACAAGTGTTGCACTCCTTAGACCGCATCAACGCTGACACCGCAGTATTAACCCTAGAAGGCAACTACCGGTTTGGGCCCCTGAAGCTGAAGTTGGGACGGATGAAGCGTCATTGCACCGACATGGGGACCCTCATGGCCGCTTTGGTGAAATATGCCGATTCAGATAGTACCAAGGATCCCGAATCTGATGATGACAAGACAGGGAAAGGGAAGAAGAATAGCAGCTCCAAAGGTCAGCAGCATCACTGGGCAGGCAATAGTGGTGGAGGCAAGCGTAAAGCGGATGGTAACATGGACTTTGTGGCTAATACCAACGCACAGGACAATGGCCAGCGACGCAAGCATAGACCGAAAAATCGTAATGGAGCACCCAACCCTAACCCAAACCGCCTAAACTATCTGCTAAGCCAGCCCTGTCCAAGACATGGGACGAAGGAGGCGCCAGCAAACCACCTTTGGAAGGATTGCTTTAATGCAGGAGTTCAAGAATTCTAATAATTTCTGGTATGATCACGAATCTGGCGGTGGCTCAGGATCCGGGCCGGGTTACGGTGGAGGAAGTTCCGGTTCAGGATTCAATGGTAATCCGGGCGGACATAATGGTCAAAATAGTCAGAACAACCAGGGTGGTTACAACCAACATCAGCAACAATCAGGTTACCAGAGCAACCCAAAGCAGTTGAGTAATGGGCAGTACCATGTCATCACCACTAGCTTGGACAAGCGAGACCGGAAGATTCAGAGGCGGGCGGTCAACTCTCTTGAACCGGCCATACCCCGTTATCTATGTTGGTCTGAAGAGCCAATCATATGGAGCAGAGAAGATCACCCTCCCCAGGTCGATAATCCGGGTCAATTGGCTCTGGTGGTGGCGCCTCAGGTGGGAGGTTACAAGTTCACCAAGGTGCTCATGGATGGAGGGAGCAGCATTAACATCCTGTACTATGAGACCTTCCATCGTATGGGACTAACAGATAAGAATCTCAAACCGTCTAATACAGTATTCCACGGTGTAGTGCTTGGCAGATCAGCATATCCCATTGGTAAGATAGCTCTGGAAGTGGCCTTTGGGGATGATCATGATTCCAGGTCGGAGACATCGACGTTTGAAGTGGTGAAAATCCAAAGTCCATATCATGCCCTGTTTGGGCGACCGGCCTACGCCAAGTTTATGGCTCGGCCCTGTTATGTGTATTTGCAGCTCAAGATGCCGAGTCACAAGGGGACAATAACGGTTCATGGAAGCCGGAAAATCGCTTTGGAGTGTGAGGAAGGAGATGCAGCCTATGCAGAGTCGGTCTGTGCCACCGAGGAGTTGAAGTATTATAAAGACAATGTTGATCCGGCGGACATGACTCCGTTGAAGAAGCCAACTACGGAGCATGATCCGGCCCTGAAGTTCAAATCGACAGCAGAAACTAAGCTTGTTGACTTCGTACCTAGCGATTCGTCCAAGCAGTTCAGCATCAGTGCCAACTTGGATCCGAAATAGGAAAGCGCGCTCATCGAGTTCATCCGTGAGAATCGGGACATTTTTGCATGGAAGCCCTCTGACATGCCAGGTGTACCGAGGCAACTCGCTGACCACACACTTAATGTGGATCCTAAATATAAACCGGTGAAATAGTTCCTCCGCCGGTTTAACGAAGAAAGACGCAAGGCGATTGGAGAAGAGGTAGCCAGGCTCTTAGCAGCTGGCTTTATTGTTCAAGTTTTTCACCCTGAGTGGCTTGCCAATCCGGTGCTGGTCCTCAAGAAAAATGGCACCTGGCGCATGTGTGTGGATTACACAGATCTTAATAAAGCTTGTCCAGCAGATCCTTTTGCCCTCCCCCGTATTGATCAAATTATTGATGCTACGGCGGGCTGTGAGCATTTAAGTTTTTTGGATGCATATTCTGGCTATCATCAGATCAAAATGGCAGTTAAAGACCAGGAGAAGACGGCATTTATAACTCCCTTTGGAGCCTTCTGCTATGTGTCTATGCCCTTCGGGCTCAAGAGTGCCTAGGAAACTTATCAACGGTGTGTACAAAATTGTCTTCACAAGCAAATCGGCCGTAATGTACATGCTTACGTGGATGATATCGTGGTTAAGTCTAGGGAGAAGGAGACTTTGATTGATGATTTGAAGGAAACCTTTGATAACCTGAGGACATACAAGATGATGCTTAATCCGGACAAGTGTGTCTTTGGTGTGCCGGCGGGCAAGCTATTGGGTTTTCTGGTGTCCAACAGGGGAATTGAGGCTAATCCGGAGAAGATCACAGCCATCACCTCCCTGGCTAAACCAAAGTGTATCAATGATGTTCAATGACTGGCCGGCCGGATTGCAGCATTAAGCCAGTTTATCAGTCGTCTTGGTGAGAAGGCAATCCCTTTGTATCAGATGTTGAAAAAGACGGATCAGTTTGTCTGGAGTTCCGCCGCTGATGAAGCGTTTAAGGACTTAAAGCGGCAATTGGCCAATCCGCCGGTGCTCGCCGCTCCCATTGACAAGGAGCCGTTGCTGCTATATGTTGCTGCCAATGATCGGGCGGTCAGCGTGGCTATTGTGGTGGAGCGAAAGGAGGCAGGTAAGGAGCATCCGGTTCAACGACCGGTCTATTATATCAGCGAGGTACTAATCGAGTCCAAGCAAAGGTATCCGCACTGGCAGAACCTGGTGTATGGTGTTTTTATGGCAAGCCGGAAGATTAAACAATACTTCCAAGGGCACCCAATTACGGTGGTCAGTTCTGCTCCTTTGGGAGATATCATCCAGAACCGGGAAGCAACTGGCCGGATTGCAAAGTGGGCTATAGAGCTGGGGCCGTACGGTTTGAAGTATGTGCCTCGGACAGCGGTTAAGTCTCAAGCACTTGTTGATTTCATCAATGATTGGACGGAAATGCAAGCACCTGAAGAAAAGTCGGATCATACGTATTGGACCATCCATTTTGACGGATCCAGGCAATTGGAAGGCTCGGGGGCTGGAGTCGTATTAACTTCCCCACGAGGTGATAAGTTTTGTTATGTTCTCCGCTTAATGTTCCCTTGTACTAACAATGCAGCTGAGTATGAAGCCTTGCTCCATGGTCTCCGGATGGCTAAGGAGATGAATCTAAGTCGAGTTAAGTGCTTTGGTGACTCGGACCTTGTGGCTCAGCAGGTGTCTGGCACTTGGGACTCCAAGGACCCACTCATGGCAGCATATCGTCGTGAGGTGGATATTGTTGCAGGTTATTTCAAAGGCTATCAGGTGGACCACGTGGACCGGCGGAAAAATGAAGCGGCGGACGCTTTAAGCCGGCTGGGCTCTCAGCGCAAACCGGTCCCGCCCAATGTTTTTCTGGATGTGCTGCACAACCCGTCGGTCAAGATCCCTGGTGAAGAGGATTTGGCTATTCCTGATCCGGAGGCTCAATTGGTGGCAGCTCTTCATGTTATTCCGGATTGGACGCTTCCTTATCTGGCGTACAAGAACCGGGGCGAGTTGCTAGAGGATGAGATTCTGGCCCGGCAGATAATCCGACGATCCAAGTCCATGGCTATCATCAACGGCGAGTTGCATCATTGCAGTGTATCAGGAGCTTTTCAACGCTGCGTGTCTCCTGAAGAAGGCCGTGAAATTTTGCGTCAGATCCATGAAGGAGATTGTGGTCACCATGCTGGTTCAAAGTCTCTGGTGGCTAAAGCGTTTCGCCATGGCTTCTATTGGTTAACTGCTCATGCTGATGCGGAGGATCTGGTTAGACGATGTGATGGTTGCCAAAGGTTTTCAAGACGTGCTCATGTACCGGCTCAAGAATTGAGAATGATTCCAATTACTTGGCCATTTGCGACTTGGGGGCTGGATATGGTTGGGCCTTTTAAAAGGTCCAAAGATAAGAAGACCCACCTCCTGGTGGCGGTTGACAAGTTTACAAAGTGGGTGGAGGCAGAACCTGTTAGCAAGTGTGATGCGGCCACGGCGGTTCAGTTCATCAAAAAGGTGATTTTCTGGTTTGGCTTTCCGCACAGTATCATTACAGATAATGGTACCAATTTGTCCAAAGGTGCCATGAAGGAGTTCTGCGAACGGGAGCACATCCGGCTCGACGTTTCATCAGTGGCACACCCACAGTCCAATGGTCAAGCAGAAAGAGCCAATCAAGAGATCTTGAGAGGCATCAAGCCCCGGCTCATGGTTCCTTTGCAGAGAACACCGGGTTGTTGGGTAGAAGAATTACCATCTGTGTTATGGAGCATCAATACAACACCCAACAGATCAACAGGATACACACCATTCTTCATGGTTTATGGAGTGGAGGCGGTTCTCCCCGGTGATATCCGTCATGATTCACCTCGTGTGACGGCTTATATTGAAGCGGACAACGAGATGGCACGGCAAGATGCTCTGGACCGGTTGGATGAAGAGCGTGACATCGCAGCCGCCCGGTCGGCGATTTACCAGCAGGATCTTCGTCGTTATCACAGCCGCCGAGTCAGAACCAGAACCTTTCAGGAAGGAGATTTGGTGCTTCGGCTCATCCAAGATCAGGCTGATATGCATAAGCTATCCCCACCTTGGGAGGGGCCTTTCGTGGTTAGCAAGAATCTGCACAATGGGTCATACTATCTGATTGATATTCAAGAGCATAAAGACTCACGCACATCAGAGGAGGGGACCAACAGGCCGTGGAACATAGCTCATCTTCGGCCTTACTATACCTGAGCCATTGGCTATACTTATGTACATACTACGACAATGTATATATTATGATTAAATATAATAAACCGGAACCTCAGCTAAAGCGGGGTATCTGTTCTTTACATCATGTGAGGTTACATGGAGTTGCTCTAAAGCGGCCTTCGGTTTACCCCTTGAGTTCGCTTTTTAAAAGCATCATGTTATATCACTTGGGGGTTTGGTCGTGTCCGAACCAATACCATACCTCTTGATAGGCGAGAGCCATGAGATCACTTGGGGACTTGGTCATGTCTGAACCAGTCATGCCTCTTGATCGGCCTAAGGCAACAGAATCACTTGGGGGCTTGGTCGAACCCGAACCATGACCATGCCATTTGGTCGGCATAAATGCCACGGTTTCATTTGGGGACCTGGCTGACTAGAACCATAGTTACACCTAACAGGAGCTTGGTCGTGTTTGGCCATGGTAACGCCATTTGATCAGCTCAAATAAACTTTTTTTGCAAACGGTTTTGTCATTGCATTTGCTTCACACTTTTCTTTGAAGGGGGGTTTTTGCTTTTTATTACGTTTTTTCAACCGACAAAGTTTTTTAACCAATCAATTGATGGAACACAGTTCACGTCAATCCGGAGACTATTTGCCCGGTTTGATCCTTGTTGTTAACATCCTCTTATGGAGTAACACGGTGTTTATTATAACCCGGCACGGTTTACCCGGTAAACCAGCGTCATATATATACAGGATCTGTTATCTCCTCCAACAGTGTGGGTTTGCAAAACTCCGCTTCAAGATTGGCCAAGCCAACTTCATGCTCAACGATGGCAGGTATTATGTATCGCAAAAATTTGGTTATATACTTAAGAATTTTTTGGATGTTTTGACTTCATATATGCAGACATCATATTCCGCCGGACAGTACAACCGCCGTGGCACTTGAAGAGTTTTTTATTGCAGAAAGTGCTTTGGAAAGTTCATCACCACAGGAACAAGAAATTATGCACGAAGGCATATCAACATCAAAAGTAACAGCTAGTCTATTACAAGGCAACACGGTGCCCATAATAATATCATTGTTTTTCGCAAAGGAGAGGCAGTTTCAAAACCGGCTTCCGGTTCACGCTTGGTCACCAGCCTGGCCTGATGGTTGTGGGTCATCATGCGTAGCTTCAGCCTCCGTTTCTCTACCCAGTGGCTGGAAATCAACAGTTGTCCAGTCGATTCCCATTAATGCTTGAAAAACAGCTACATCAGCGAATTTCAAAGCATCAAGATTTATATTAGTAAGTCCCGGTTTGAAAGAATATTACAAACCGGCCCTTGGGGGCTATGAGAGTCAGCAAGAATGGAAGCATACAAGCAGGAAGGAGCATATGGAAGTTACCTCATATTTATCTTTCATCATATTAACCAGACCGGCTTCATAGTCGCGGCTGGTATACAGCCGGTTCAGATAGCCGGAATGGATATCTTGGGCATTCAGAGCAGTGCAAGTCGTTAGATCAGCGTTCCACTTGCCTTTGCCAAAGGCAGCAAATTCTTCCTTGGCAGAATGTTTGGACAAAGCGACAGGATTGCTTGGCTCAGTATGGCTAGTGCTAGTAATGACAACCTCATCATCCTTGGTACCGCCGGTTTGCACTGGAGCTGTTGGCTTGTCAGTAGGTTTTGCTGGACCGGTGGAGCTTTCAATCCGGATGGAGCCTGTGGGCTAATTGATAGGACCTGAGGCATCAGTAGGTCTCTCTTCAGCAATAAGATCGTCGTCTTGCTGTGGTGGATCGTTGGGTATATCCTCAAGAATAGCCGCTTCAAGATCGAGTGTCTTGCCTGGCTCAAGAACGGCATCTTCTTCGGCCGCTTTGTCCAGGCGGGCCTTCTTGCTTGGCCTAGGTTTGGCCCTGAGAAGAATAACAAAATCAAATACAGCATATGTTCTAAGGCGATGTACTGCAAATATCACAATAAGTATAGCTTACCCAAGCACCGTTTTGAGCGGTGGCAGCTGAGTAGCCGATGACTCGCCAGAAGATGAGTGGGAAGTAACCTGGTAATCGGAGTCAGACGGATTAAGAGGTTGACGAAATCAGCCCGCTTTAGGACAAGCACTGACAAGCAAATTAGAGACCTCTGAATGGCGTTTCTGAACCGGACTGTTCGGTAAACCGGCGGAGGTAACTACCTGGCCGCTGTGCGGGTTGTGCGACGAGCTTCGTGTTGTTGGGTCTTCATAAGAAATTTAGGGTCCAAATAAGCAAGAGGATGAGAAAATTTAACTTTACGGTTTGCCTGACGGATTTTTTGTGAAGGCAAAGGTTCTGAATCGGAAGAGAGAATAATTACCTCTGCAGCATTCGCGTGGCTGGCTTCGGCATCATCCTGACAAATATCATCATCAATAAGACGCATGAAAAATAAACCAAGTGAGTCAAGCTCTACCTCAAGGTCCGGATTATCCACATCATCATTAGGGGCCGGATTAGAAGATGCAGTGGTTCTTTTCCTGTGGGCAGTCTTCTTCACAGCTTTAGTCTTTTGCCGAGTTGCTCTTTTCGGTTTGTCTGGTTTTTCTGGTTTCTCCTGCGGCAGTTTTTTGCTCCAAAACGGATCATTGCCCTGATTACACAGACACTGGTATTAAACAATGACCAGACATATCAATAACAGATTTAGCAGAGAGAAAAATCAAAGTCTTACAGCTGGCGGTTTGTTGGTGGCACAGAAGGGAAGCAGGCCGGTTCTAGCGCAGACGTGTTCCGGTTCATTCAGCATCTTATTCACAGCCTCTGTGATTTCTTCATCAGAGATCTGGATTTTTGAATGTCGCAGTGGGTCATCAACACTGTCAGTATACTCGCACATCAAACCGGAGCGCTGACTAAGGGGCAGTATGCTCCATGATATCCAACAACGAGCGAGATCAACCCCTGTTAAACTGTTGGCCATAAAGGCTCTGAGCTTTGACAGTTGGGGAGCATATTTGCTTCTCTCCTGGGCAGTCAATCTTTGAGGAAAAGGGTGTGTATTGCTGAGCCGCTCCGGACGAAAGCCAGGCAAGGGATTCTCACCAGCAGGGGAGGTGTCTTTGCAGTAGAACCATGTCTGATTCCACTCTTTGGGGTGGCTGTGCAGCTTGGCGTGAGGGTATGTGACCTCTTTCCTTTTCTGAATCGCCACGCCACCCAACTCCGTATTAGAGCCATCAGTAAATCAGTACGGCGTTTTAGATGGAAAAGGTCTCTGAACAATTCCACTGTGGGCTCCTCTTGAAAGAACACCTCATAGAGCACTTGGAAGTGACACATATTTGTAACAGAGTTGGGGCCAGTGTCTTGTGGATGGAGTTGGAAATCGGCTAAAACATCCCGGTAAAATTTAGAACCAGGCGGCTTAAAGCCCCGGGCTAAGTGATCTACGAAAACAACAACCTCTCCTTCTCGAGGTGTGGGAGGGCATTCTTTGCCAGGAGCCCTCCAATGGATGGTATCTTTGCTGCCTAAAGCGCCAATCAGGACTAAATCGTCCAGTTGAGCCTCTGTGACGCGAGAAGGAACCCAATTGCACTCATATACTTGCTTGGCCATGATGGAATCTACAAGGTAGAAGATCTCGGTTCAAAAATGCATTTGATCAAGGTACGTTGGTATGTGCATTGTTAAACCGGAGACAGAACTATCTGAACAGGAGTTTCATGAAGCAACCAACATCTGGCGGTTCAACAAGGGGACTAATGGCATATACCGGTTTGGAAAAAATTTCTATAAGGTTAAACCGCCTGATCTAAGAGAAAAGCTGAGATTGTGGATGGACAAGTACGCAGAAACAGGTTTCACAAGATTTCTTTACAGCATTGGATCTGAAGCAAGTTCAGAAAAGAGATAAATACTTAGAGGTTCAAAAGGAGCAGTACCGAACCTACGAGCAAAACGTTCATATAGATCTATGGTTTTGAGATGCATAAGTGAAGGCGAAGGTCAAACAACTATCATTGCACAGAATAAAGATTTGCGGATTCATCTAAAGATCTATCGCATGAGCAAGAAGCAGACGATGAATACTGAAGAACTATGAAACCCTAAAACAGATCTGCGGGGGAAAGGATAGAAGGTTTATCGGAGCTGCGGAAGACGCGGAAGGTTGCCGCGATGCTCTGGTGCGCCCAGGTTGATGCAACGGCCAAGGTTGAGGCAGAGGTCGACGGTGGCGGCGGAGCTCTGAAGTCGGGCGATGCGAGGAGGACGAAGCAGAAGGGGGAGAAGGGAAAGAGAAAGGAAATGACCCTTCGGTCCTATTTATAAGGCAAAAAGACGCGTGTCAGGCACGACAATCAAGGGGCCATGAAACGGAGTTGTCGCCTCGATTTCCGCAGATATATTAAACAAAGAAGCATAATGGATATCTTCGTTATGACAGGTGACGTCACTCCGGTTTACAATAATCAGAGAAGATGACATCATGGCGGTTTACCAATTTATGAGAAGACGTTGAAGATGAAGTTTTTGTTAAAGGATTGACATGAACCTGTTCAAATCAATCTGGGGCCTAATGTTGAGGATATTACTGCTGGGCGTAAACCGGCCTATCTGGGCCGGGTCAACTTCATCAGTAGTTCCAGAAGTGATAAAGCCCAAGAAGGCAGATGAGGGCCTAAGGCCCGTAGCAGGTTCAAGACTTGTAGCTATAAACCAGAAGTTGTATATATAAGCTTGTATTGTAAGTTAGGAATAAGGAGAGACCAACCCGGATACGAATATCGACCGGTGTTGGGACTCTGTGAACCGGCGGGTGTCACCCGTGTATATAAGGGGATGACCCGGCGGCGGTTTAAGGATGACAGACAACAACTCGAGACATAGGCGAAGCTTGTTTGCTCCCTAGTCATCGAAACCCCATCAATTCCATCACAACTAGACGTAGGCTTTTACCTTCATCGAAGGGGCCGAACTAGTATAAACTCTCTTGCGTCCCTGTGTCCGCTTTAACCCCTTCAAGCTAACCCGTCGCGATGGCTCCACGACTAAGTCCTTTCTCTAGGACATCTGCCGTGACAAAACCATGACAGGCCCCCTGGCAGGCCTCTGGTGCCCATCTTCTGCTATATGAAGTCTTTTACCCTGAAAAAAATCATAAGCAAGCTTTCGGGAAGAAACTCCGCCGCCATGAGGCGAAACCTTGGCGGAACCAATCTAGGGCTCCTGCAGAGCTGTTCTGCCGGGGAAACTTCCCTCCGGGAGGGGGAAATCATCATCATCACCAATGATCCTCTCATCGGGAGGGGGTCAATCTCCATCAACATCTTCACCAGCACCATCTCATCTCAAACCCTAGTTCATCTCTTGTATCCAATCTTTGTATCCAAACCTCAGATTGGTACCTGTGGGTTGCTAGTAGTGTTGATTACTCCTTGTAGTTGATGCTAGTTGGTTTACTTGGTGGAAGATCATATGTTCATATCCATTATGCATATTAATACCCCTCTGATTATGAACATGAATATGCTTTGTGAGTAGTTACGTTTGTTACTGAGGACATGGAAGAAGTCTTGCTATAAGTAGTCATGTGAATTTGGTATTCGTTCGATATTTTGATGAGATGCATGTTGTCATCCCTCTAGTGGTGTCATGTGAACGTCGACTACATGACACTTCACCATTGTTTAGGCCTATAGGGAGGCATTGGGAAGTAATAAGTAGATGATGGGTTGCTAGAGTGACAGAAGCTTAAACCCTAGTTTATGCGTTGCTTCGTAAGGGGCTGATTTGGATCCATATGTTTCATGCTATGGTTAGGTTTATCTTAATACTTCTGTTGTAGTTGCGGATGCTTGCAATGGGGGTTAATCATAAGTGGGATGCTTGTCCAAGTAAGGACAGTACCCAAGCACCGGTCCACCCACATATCAAATTATCAAAGTACTGAACGCGAATCATATGAACGTGATGAAAACTAGCTTGACGATAATTCCCATGTGTCCTCGGGAGCGCTTTCCTTCATATAAGAGTTTGTCCAGGCTTGTCCATTGCTACAAAAAGGATTGGGCCATCATGCTGCACCTTATTTACTTTTATTACTTGCTACTCATTACAAATTACCTTATCACAAAACTATCTGTTACTGATAATTTCAGTGCTTGCAGAGAATACCTTACTGAAAACTGCTTATCATTTCCTTCTACTCCTCGTTGGGTTCGACACTCTTACTTATCGAAAAGGCTACGATAGATCCCCTACACTTGTGGGTCATCATAGGCCAAACCAAACTGATAATTCGAAGAGACTTGCAAAGATATTAAATCATGCATAAAAGAATTCAGAGAAGAATCAAATATTGTTCATAGATAATATTGATCATAAACCCACAATTCATCGGATCTCAACAAACACACCGCAAAAAGAATTACATCGAATAGATCTCCAAGAGAATCGAGGAGAACTTTGTATTGAGATCCAAAGAGAGAGAAGAAGCCATCTGGATAATAACTATGGACCCGAAGGTCTGTGGTAAACTACTCACACATCATCGGAGAGGCTATGGTGTTGATGTAGAAGCCCTCCGTGATCGATTCCCCCTCCGGCAGAGCGCCGGAAAAGGCCCCAAGATGGGATCTCACGGGTACAGAAGGTTGCGGCGGTGGAAATACAGTTTCGTGGTGCTCTCAGATGTTTTCGGGGTATATGAGTATATATAGGCGAAAGAAGTAGGTCGGCGGAGCCACGAGGGGCCCACGAGGGTGGGGGGCACGCCTACCCCCTGGGCGCGCCCTCCTACCTCGTGGTCGCCTCGTTTCTTCCTTGACGTCCACTCCAAGTCTCCTAGATTGTGTTTGTTCCAAAAATAAATCTCCTGAAGGTTTCACTCCGTTTGATATTCCTTTTCTACGAAACACTAAAATAGGCAAAAAAAACAGCAATTTGCACTGGGCCTTTGGTTAGTAGGTTAGTCCCAAAAATACTATTAAAAGGTATATTAAAGCCCATTAAACATCCAAAACAGATAATATAATAGCATGGAACAATCAAAAACTATAGATACGTTGGAGACGTATCAGTGATGAACATTGACACGGACGGTGATGTCCCCGCGCCTAGGGAGGCGGCGCGACGCATACCACTAGAAGTTGACGTGCGGGGACGGCGGTGTGGATCGCGTGCCGCTGCACTACGACCTGAAGAGGCGACACTGCGGCAGCGCGCTTGTTGTGGCAACAGTGTGGACTGCGTGCCGCGGTACTACGGCTGAAAGGGCGACGCAGCGGCAGCGCATGGGTCAGTGCAACTGCAACAACGGCCACAGGAGGCGGTGGCGTGGACCATGTACCAAGGGTCTGCCGCCTGAAGGGGCGACGCAGTGGAAGCACGTAGCTTGGGGCAGCCGCGAGGAGAACCGCATGGCAGCGGCGCTGCGGCCCGACGGTACGACGCAACGTTGGACCATTGCCCGATCCATGGAGGGGCACGCCGGCATCGGAACGATCTTGACGGGACCTGCGGAGGTTCACACAAACTACTTTTAAGGTCGATCGTGCAGCGTGGATGGGGCGGATCACAGGCGGGCAGGTGATCAATTCGATCACGCGCATGGTTGAGGATGCTCAGTGATGAGGACGACATCGCGGACAGTGAAGGTGTGGTGGTGACGGAGTCCAAGGAGAAGCGCATGATGATGACTGGCATAGGACGGCGTGCACACTGGTGTGTAGAGCGTGGGCATCCGAGCAGTAAAGCCCGAGCGGCCAATGCAGCAGCGGCGCCCGAGCGGCCATGCACGAGCGATGAATGCAACGCCACGCGGGGGGGGCATACATACGCGGAGGAGGTGGTAGGTGATGAAGGAGCCTGTTCAAAGCAGGACGGCGATGGCCGACGTAGAACGACGGGCGGCAGACGCTGAGACAACGGCCATGACGGGCCGCTGTGTCGCGCGAGGCTGTCAGTTTGGTGAAGAGGTCGGGTTGTCACGCCGGTGTCAGAGTAGAGACGCGTGGGGTCGACCGCGGTGGCTGGTAACATGAACCAGTCTTAGATCAAAAACCAAAAATATGCCTATCAATGCGATCGGTGGAAGAGAGAAAACCCCGAATCAAGAATCGGGATAAAAACTCTCTAGGGCAACCGATCAACTGGATCGGCGGACGCTAGAAACTGGCGGCATGGCTCTCCGTGGTGACCCTAGAGATCGACCGCCCTGTGATGGCGTGATGCGGAAGTGGCGACCGCAGCTAGGGTTTTGGAGTGATACCATATAAAAGGAAGATAAAGAGAGATTGATGAAATTGATGTTGTATTGTTTGAGCTCGTTGGCGGTGAGAAACCATATGAAGCGGCCGTGGCCGCGTCCGTTAATTATTAATTAATGACTCATTAATTTTTTCCGAACAGCAAAAATATAGACAACGTGCATAGCTCTGTCCTCGGCTCAATTCCGCGGCGCGGCGCGGCGAGCGAGGAGGAGGAGGGCGCGTGTAGGTCTCCTCTTCTCATGCTCATACAAGTGGTAGAAGAGCTCACCTTATAAAGAGGTGCAACTCTCTCTCAACTTTCGGGATGGGACTAAACTTTAGCCTCACTCACTCCACTCACATGTGTGCATGAATGGCCCAAGAGAATTTCAGAATTTTAGTTGCGCTTTGGGCCAAAGGCCTACTAGCAAAATTCCAACAATACCTTTCTCTGAATCTTCTTTTCATTATATAACCTCTCCGGCCCTTACAAAAAAGACGTTGTCATAACTAAATGTCTTTCTCGTGATTCTGATAGGGCCACCTACCACACATGCATGTACTGATGTACACCATATTCCTCAACTGTAATTTGATGTTATATTTACATGTTACACAAAAGAGTTCAGAGTTCACTCAGAGAAATAATTGCTTTGCAGGTATACATTTGCTGAAAGACTGATATGCTGGACTTTCAACAATTCCGATTGGTCGCTAAGATAAAACTTTTTTTCCTTTTGTTGAAATGACCGAAGGAGATCCCACTTTCCCTTATTTTAGGTTTTCAACTTGAGGAGTTTCATACTTTTGGAGTGGAGCCGTCCACATATATAATATGATTTTCTCAAAAAAAATCATTATGAGGTAAAATCATTAAATACATATTGTTTCTCGTATTTTTTATGTGAGTGGAAATTTTCGATTTGGGGCTAGCTTATTGCATGATCAATAAGACGTTTTTAGCGTAGTTCACCATTTATTTTATTATGTCTGTAGTAAACTAGAATTTTTGTTTTCTTGAACAGCAACCAGCGGAGAGCATGAACAAAGATAGTGATGAGAAGGAAGGTGCCGAGTATGCCACTCACTGATATGATGGTTTCCCCTCTGTTCTCTTTGGTAATCCACTTCGTCATTGACTCAAATTGTTTACTGGTGAACTAACAAGACGGTATTGTGTCTTCCCTCTTTGCATGGTATACGTACTTCCTTGTCCTACCTTGGCCATACCCGCACACGACAAAGGCTATGGTGGTGGCGTCAACAGCGTCGTGAGCTCCTCTGATTTCACGCGGGACGATAGGTATCACCGTATCGTAATAAAGAAGCCTGCTGGTGATTTCAAAAATAGACATGTTTGATTATAAAGCACTTGAATGGTTTCACTAAAAAAAAGAGAATATGCTTTGAAGATGGTGAATCATTCCATCCCAAAAAATCGGTCGAATCATATGGCCACCCATTGCATGCATGATCATGTGAGCATGACTGGTGGTCCCTTCTTAAATAATTAGCTCATTTTTTATATATAGCCAAACACATGAATTGAATGGTTTCATCCCAAAAAAAAAACTGGACGGTCCAAACCCATTCATATGGCACCTTCAACCAAACGCATAAGTGAATGATTTTAGGTCGTTGGCCATTATTCATCTGCTATAATTTTGAAGAAAAATGTGCTCCCTCTGTAAACTAATATAAGAGCGTTTAGATCACTATTTTAGTATTCTAAACGGTCTTATATTAGTTTACGGAGGGAGTACTAAACTATAGTAGTAAATTACTTTCAGTACTTTGTTGGTTTGATAACAATAATTAAGTTTTAAAAAAATATGCCATGTTGTATTCTGCTAATAGGGCTTTTCTATGCTAATTACTTCAACAAATTCTATTCACATTTTGAAGTTTTTGTTTGAGCAAGACAAGGCATAAATAGCAGGTGACTCTAAAAGAAGATTCACACAACAACGAGCCTGACAGTACACGGGTTGTTGCACATGAGAAAGTAAAGGGGAAAGGTTGATCATGCTGATGATATTGAACGGATTTAGTGGTGAAACAGTTAGGAGTACAAGCTCAAGCCATTCAGAGATAGTTCAAGGCATGCCCTGGTGTCCAGGTTTACACGCATTCCACACTGATGATATATATTTAAATAAACAAAATTTATGCTTTGTGTTACAAACCAGTGGAAGCTTGCTCACGATTACAAGTCTTTTAGACAACATTATGTATGCCCTGGCATTTGAATAACATAAACATGCATGCATGGCATCTCACAAGTTTCATTCATCATCCGAAGGTCTGAATAAGAGCACAATTTTTTTGATTGGGAAGTACATGGCCTGACTTTTCTTTTAATGTTTTATATCAAATCAATGGACATACATCTGCATAGTTATGAGTTGCTACTACAAAGAATGGATTGATTAATGGGCAGTGGAATGGGATTAGGGCTCGCAATTTACAAGCAACTCGAAAACGCTAGAAGTAACAAAAATATGAGTGAAACTTGGGTACGTGGTTGAAAAGAAAATTAATCATTGAAATGCTTCTGCCTCCCAAAGAGGCCTACCCGCATTTTCATCGAAAGGAAAATGTTCCAGAATCTGGGGGGTTTCATCGCTTGCTACCGTAACTATTGTGTGTACAAAAGTGAGAGGTGCGCCTCTCGCTATATCCCATATTAGCTTGAATGCAAATGTTTAACTATTCTTTTTATATAAATGAGAGGCGCATCTATCATTGCCTCCCATGCTTGTTGGAAGGTAAATGTTTCTGGAGGGTGCAATTCAATTCTAACCGATTTAACATAAACAGTTTGGCTAAAAAATAGTAAAACAATTGACAATATTGCAACATATGCATGAGGATCATATTTGAGTCCCGTTGTAATGCACAGACAATTATCCCTAGGATGATGGAACTCAAAAACTTGATAGACTTGGAGGTAACACCGAGTGGATTTGGAGTAAGTTGACATCAAAGTGAAGTAATAACACAATGATCGAAGAGCTGAAGTTGAGGGGCTCGTGATAGATCCATTTGTTGGTCCATGGCAACGCACGAGCGTTCTATTAGCATGGAGCAGTCTATGGACAATGATTGTTTCAACATCACCGTGCGTATACTGGCATGTGACGAGGGAATATTGTTCACAGACCTTCCTATACACTACATGGATCTACAATTTTGTGCAAGTTATCATAATTCTTCATTCAATGTCATTAGTATCAACATGTTTCTAAATATATATTTTTACTGAGTCCATGATGCGGGATTCAACACGAGATCAAAAGTTCCGCGATAAGGAAACTATTCAGATGTTGACAACTTTGTTTGATAGTTGGCCTAGGATGGACAACAACATCGCATCATGCAACATGGTAAGTAAGGGTCTTTTGTCCATTGTTTGTCATGGTTTATTGTTGTTTTTAATAGCTACCACTTATAGATTTATCTTCCATATGAATTCATCGATCGGTACATCTTGTACGTCATCAACAAAGAGGCATGTCGCGTATCTATTCTAGACCCTATCCATACAACACAATCGCCAGAGATGGAAATTCTAAGGCGCTTAGTGAAATTAAAAGGTTTTGCAAGGGAATTCAAAGAAACACTCGAAATAAAGCAACTGTATGGCATTCTGATATATCAAAATGGCAACGTTTATTTCCTAATGGTATTTCAATGAGCGAAGATGGATAATAAATTTATAATACAAACATTTATTTTTGTTATCACCATATTTAATATGATAACAATTTAGGAAATTGCAGGGATTTGTCTGGCTATTTTTTTTCACTTATGCTTTTTAGCATCAGTACAGACACAAGCGCTCATATACACGCACATACACTCACCCCTATGAACGCATACACGCACACCCTACCCCTATGAGCATAAAGACATGGTGAAGTGGGTTTGCGTGGTGAGTATTGTCTGTTACACATGTTTTTAGAAATTTCACATAAAGTATTCGTGCTAACTACATATATTGCTTTTGCATGATTGATGAGTTAAGAAAGCAGTTTTTATTATACTTGCTGAAACATTATGCGAATGAAGCTAAACACAACTTTCCTGTGCGAGAATTTATTAAGCGCATCAAGTAGATCTTAATAATTTGTAATAGATTTTTAGTTGAATTATCACTTTATATGTATACATTGTCAATTTGCCATTTTGTTATCAGTTTACATTACAAGTGAAGTGAACTTCAATTATTATGCAATTATGACCATGCAATTATGAAATTTAGCATGCATTATCTTTATATATAACTTCAGCAAAATATTTCGGAAGCCTATGGCAATGCATGATACTCAATATCCCAGATCCTGCATTCATCAACGAGCACATGGTTCACGGACCGCGCCTTGACACACACCGTCGTGTTCTTTCCCAGACGAAGCCGAGTCCATGATGCCAAAGACTCGGGCGGCGGCACCGGGTTTCCTCTTTGACGAGCAGTGGCGACTCACGGCCACGCTCACCGCCGGCAGGTCGGAGGGCATGATAAGCACTTGTAATGGACTGCTCTGCTTCCTCGACGGCAGCCAGGGCTCCATCAACATCGTGGAGCCCTTCATAGGCGAGTCGCTCGCCCTACCTTTGTCGTCGAGGCACGAGCCCAACTGCTACTGCTTCGGTTTCGACCCCGGTTCAAGGCAATACAAGATTGTTCACAAGGGATTCCAGGATGGCCCCGCGGAGCAAGCAGTGCACGTGCGCAAGGTCACAGGCGGCGAGAGCTGGATGTGACGCCCGGATAGTTAAGCTATAGTAACCCTCTATTAATGATGCCACATCACCACGGTTACCATTGTTAGTCTCGTGGTGAATCAAATCCCGTTTGAATTCAAATTTAAAATAAAGTTAAACGATAAAAGTTTTCAAACATAAAAAAATTAAAATGTGCCAAATATGACAAATAAATCCTAAGTAATAATGGTGGAGAAACCAACATTTTAGAAGTATTTGAATACCCTAAAATAATTAAATCACAACCCCATTAATCCATTTTCATTTATGCAAAATCCAAATGAATTCAAATGCTCATCGAATCTTTTGTGGCAATACTAAATAATGCCTAGTATTTGATCTGGAAAGTTTCTTATTTTACAAAAAGCATTGGTGGCTCTACTTAATGCAAAGTAGTGTAGAAAAACTAAACAGAGAAATAAAAAAACTAAAAGAGAAGAAAAGAAAAAGTTAAAGCCTAACACTGTTCACCTAAAAGCCTAGTACTACAGAAGGCCCAACCCACCAATGGGCTTTTCTCCTACCACTTGAACAGAAGAGGGAGGCCATGGCGCTGGCAATGCTCGCACGCCGTCCACGCCGTGGATGTCGCGTTGTCAGCCATCCCGCGGCTCCCTGGGTAGATAAGGCCGCACCTCGACACCGGCGACGGAACCCTAGCTACCTCATCCGTCCCCCACGCGCCGCTCTCTTCCTCCCCTGCATTAGACCGCTGCCACCGTCACCATGGCCGCCGTCGTCTACGTGCTCACTGTCGCCCCCGCCGCCTAGGGCCGCGCCAGGAGCCTCGCCGAGCCTCGCCGTCGTCCGCCTCGTCCTCTCCGACCACCACCTCGAGCTCGGCGGCACCTCACCGACGGGATCGACGCGTCTTCCTCGCCTACGGCCGTCGCTGCCCCGCGCCTGATCTACCTCACCGGAGCTCCTCGGTCACGCCGGTCGCGTCCTCCGCCTCCCCTCGTGAGCACCACTCCCATTCCCCTCGTCCCCCCTCCGATCCGCCGCTGTTCCGTCGTAGTTAAAGGTCGCCGTGGTCGCGGACGCCCGTGGCTGTGCTCCTGCGCGCCGTGCTAGTCGGCCGCGTTCCCGCCCTCCGCATGCTGCTCCTGCCCCGCTCCCGTGCGCCCCCTGGCCGTCCCTTTGTCGCACCGGGCGCACACCAGGCCGCGCCCTCGCGCGCGTATGTCCTCCTAGGCCATGCCCCTGCTTCCGTAGCTGTTGCTCCTGCTGCACTGCTGCTTGCTGCGCGCGCGCCTAGTCGGCTGCTGCCTTGACGCTGCTGCCCGCTCCTGCGGTTGCAATTTGCTTCTCTGCTACCGCTGCTACAGTAACTGAATGTTACTGTAGCGCTGGCTAGATTCTGTTATTTCTACTCTATTAGCCATCTGGATGGCAACAAAACTGTGGTCAAATAAAGTTTAATTTAGCTGAAATTAATTTGTTTAGGTAATATACTTGACAAACTTCATTTTATCTCACTGGACCAAATCCATTTGATGCATGTATTAAATATTATGAAAATCACAAAATGCTATCTTTTGTTAACTGAAAACAGTTTTAACCTCTAGCACTGTGCGTGGGGCTGCATGTGTGTGGCCGGTTATGCAACAGCCGTGTGTGACCGTCCCTTGTTTAACTAGTATAGCTTTGGATTAAAATTAGTGGTAAGTTAGTCTAGTAGTAGATGACATGTAGGCCCCCACTTTAAATAAGTTAGATTTATTTATTTATGTAGGTAAATAGTCTATGACATGTGGGCAACACATCCCTTTTGACTAGTCAAATTGACTTAGTCAACCCGAATTAGAATAATATGTTAGTTCTAGAAAATAAATTAAATTTTAAAAATTAGTATAAAATAATCTATAACTCGGATGAAAAAGTTTTATACATGAAAGTTGCTCAAAACGACGAGACGAATCTGAATACGCAGTCCGTTCGTTCATCATACGTCCCTAGCATAGCGAACATGCAACAATGCACCTCCGGTCCATTTGTCCGAGAATGAGAAACACCGGAAATACTTTCCCGGATGTTTCCCGCCTTTGTCGGTGTCACCTAGTACTGCGTTAGGTCACCTCTAGCATCGCGTATTGCCATGTTATGCTTTGAGATGCTTTGATTGCTCTATTATTTATTGCGTTCCCCCTCCGTTACTTCTTTCTGGTAGACCCCGAGACCGACAATGATACCCCTGTGGTCGACTACATCGACGATGACCCCTCCTTCTTGCCAAAGTAACCAGGCAAGCCCCCCCCCCCCCCTTGATCACCAGATATCGCCTACTCTTCTCTATACTACTTGCATTAGAGTAGTATAGCATGTTACTGCTTCCCGTTAATCCTATCCTGATGCATAGCCTGTCCTTGCTACTACTGTTGTTACCTTTACCTGCAAACCTAATGCTTAGTATAGGATGCTAGTTTATCATCAGTGGCCCTACATTCTTGTCCGTCTGCCATGCTATACTATCGGGCCGTGATCACTCGGGAGGTGATCACGGGTATGTACTATATACTTTATACGTGATACATGTGGTGACTAAAGACGGGTCGGCTCGTAGGAGCACCCGCGAGTGGATCTTTGAGGCGGAGCGACAGGGCAGGTTCCGACCACCTAGGAGAGAGGTGGGCCTAGCCCTGGTCGGCGTTCGCGGATAATTAACATGCTTAACGAGATCTGGGTATTTGATCTGAGTCTGGCCATTTGGTCTATACGCACTAACCATCTACGTGGGAGTAGTTATGGGTATCCCGGCGTCGTGGTATCAGCCGAAGCCTTCGTGACGTCAGCGATGGAGCGGCGCGCGCCGGATTGGACTGGAACGCCATTAGGGTAGGTCTGCTTTCGGCCGCGTACGCAACGTGCAGGTGTGCTAAGGGCGATGGTTTAGACCGGCGTGCTGACCTGGTATCAGAGCCGACTGCCTGTAGGAATCCCCTTCCATACTCCTTGGCCGAAGTCGAGTCTAGACATTGCAAAACTTTTACTAACATGGCTGTGCGGCCCATGGGCCCACGTCGCCATTGGGTGGTATTAGGATCTTTTACTCCTCGATCCTTGCTCTGGGACTCTAAACTCTCTTCTATTCGGGTTAAACGATTTTACTAAATCTGACTCTAGGCTCTCGTAACTGAAGAGCCCCTTCATTCTAGATGATGGCCTGCTACACGAAGATTTCGAAGATACTCTTCGTTATTCTCTCGAGACTTTGTGCCCACCACTTTTGCTACTCCCGACCACCGATAAATCCTTATGGATAACTACTTACAGTTGCCATTCATACGATCATCCCCCCTTGATCTTGTTGTTACCAGATACCCCGAAGTTTTCTCTATTGTTCCGAGAATACTTTGTGCTGACTGCCTTGCTGTTCTTTGTCACTTGAATACCCCTACGGATAATTCTAGCAGTTATCGAGTATCCGCTCATTCCCCGTTGTTCATGTGTTTCGCCAAAGACTTCAAAATATCATTCGATCTTCCGAGAATCCCGAGCAGCCTACTGCTCTTGGAATTCTTGCTTGCTTGCATTATGGTTAATCCCATAAGTTTCGTAATCTTGTTGGCCTCCCTTGTCTTTATCATTTTAAGTCCGTTGATTCAATATGTTGAGGATGCTCGCATTCCTCACTCGAATCCTAGGATTCATCGTTCCGGCTCAGACGTCATTTGGATATGAGCTGGTTCTTGACCAATCAATGCCTTGATCGTTTGTGCTTCCAAGTCTATTGAACTTATTCATTTTCGATCAGAACGATTGCTTCTGATCCTTTGATTTGGAAATCATAATTCCTTTGCATGTGAGCTTTGAATTAGCCAGTTGTTTCTATAGTCCGATCTCCTTGCATTGTTTCTTCCTCTGGTTGAGTACCGATGCTCACATCAGATCCTTTGAGGACCACCGGATCCTTTGTTGGATTTTATCCGATGCCGTCCTTCATATTCAATAACTTTGTGAGTCTTTTCTCGGATACATGATGCCTTTGGTAAATTGTATCCTCTACTTTCTCAACCCTGCTCTGCTTTCGAGCTGGTGATATTTACTCTTGAAGCTTGTGGTATATGTTTCCACGATACCCTGACGGATTGAACCTACGCCTTCCTTAATATGTGTGAACTCGAAAGTTTTCACGAGTCATACTCTTCTGGTATTTTGCCAGATAAAATTTCAACACTACCACTTCTTCGAAAGTGAGAAGTGAATGGAAGGTTATGCATTGGAGAAGTGGGAGTCGACCTTGAACTTTATGTTCATGCCCATGGACACGATGTAGATCTTATCATTAAAGCTTCTCTTAAATTAATTATTCCTTTGGTATAAGTTCATATTATATCTGGGATCTGGCCTTTTGCAATCGTGGTTCCGACCATATTCTCCGTTAAATACCATTGCTCGTGCAAGTTTAAGCACTTATCTTTTGCAGAGCAATACCCCAGTCCAACCTCTACTTTGATTCGTCATCGAGTATTACCCCCCTAGTATCTCGAGATTATCACAAAACTGCATAACTTCTTATGGGTTCTTCATCAACTGTTATTTCTCACCAATTCCAATTCTTCTGGGTTTTGGGTTGTCGTCAACCGAGAACACCGATAAGTGAATCAATTCCACACTCTGATTCAGTAACTCTAAGTAATCTTCATTGCTTATGAGTTTATTAATCCTTTAAGTCATTCCTAGCCTGATCGGCTATACCATTATTGGGCTAATTTTTAACTGTGCTACCTGGTCCTTCTTCACGGAGAACAAATTTTGACAGTGAGCTAATCTTACGTCGATCTTCATTGTCATATCATTTCTCCTTGAATAGCAAACTTTATTTCGGGTTTTTTTTCATACCCATGGTTCTGATAACTTTCGCGTCACCCTTCCTTTTGCTTGATGTCATCGATGATTGATTATATCCTCATGAAACCCGTCGACAAGTGTGTCGTGATCACCATCAACATTTTGACCCCTTCCAGGATATCAATTGAATTCATGATGATAAGTGCCATCCTCGTCCCATGGTAATTTGAGTTACCATCGACAACATCTTTACCTTCCTTTCATCACTAACTTATTCATGTTATGGATGCAACTTGCTATCCAGCTCGTATTATATTCTACCTTGAAGCATTACTGCCTTTTTGTCAAGGATGTTGTGAGAATTTCACCACCTCTTGAGAATTCTTGTATCAGTGATACTTCACCATCACCATTCTTTTCTTGGTCCCCGTGTTGTTCCTAACAGGAATACCGACAGATGGACTAGTAAGTTTAAAAACTTTTAGCAGCCTTATTACTTTGAAGTTAATGGTCAACATTTCATTCTTAGACCATTGGTTACTGAATCGCCATTCTGACATTGTTTATGCTACCTAAGTCCGTATTTCGGGTGCACCATCAACCAATGTTTAATCATGTATGTTTTCCTCGAGCATACACCATTATATCATTTGATCTGACAAAAAGCTATCTCCTTGTTCACATAATTGTGGAAATCCATTTTTTGAAAATCTCACTGAGTTGTCGCTGAGTTCATCAGCCACCTCTTCATCCTCTCCTTGGTCTTAATGATGAACTCTTGTTTTGGAACTCGCTTCCATAGTACATCCCCCGAGAATCTTACAATGTCGTCTCGTCAATTGTGTTGCACCTTTTCTTCTCAGGCATCCTGAGTCTGAGGCATCCTGGCACCAATCAGATCTGAATCTCGGTCAGATATGATGATTGGACATATTTCCAATAGTTATAACAACGGGTCTTTACATGACCCGGTAAGATGATGTCATGCCTAGCACACCTGGCCGGAGGCCCTATTGTTATAGTTTCCTTTTCAGCAAGGCTATCCATTCTTCCGTGAGGAAACTGGAAGACTTATTCTATGAGTTGTTCCTGATGGATCCTTTGTGTATCCAAAGTCTGATCTCTACCCAGTGACCATGCCAATGCTATCTCGAAGCATGTCTGTGGTACTCCGATTTTCAACAAGAACATTTGAAGCCCAATGCTAAATGTTTCCTGCTCAATTATCCAAACACCGTTGTATGGGTAATATCATGAAATTTCTCTCCCCTACCTAATGAGTTTTCTACATTATATCCTAACATGGATATCATGCTCTGTTTGTCCTTGGGAAGGTTATACTCCTGATATATGTGTTTAAACACATTTTCCTTTCCATTGTTCTGTTTAATATGATAATCACATTTTTCTTTCCATTGTTTTGTTTAACCTTCTTGAGGTTTATATGATCTAAGCAGTAATAAGTCACTGCTTTTGTAAGCACCTCGGTGTACAACTTTGTTAGTAAGAACATGTTACTATTGTTGATGACATTCCGGTAACCACCGATGGACGAGAACTTTGCCCATTGGTCCGCCTCGTTTGACGAGCAGGAAAATGGTTCTCGTCATCCCTCGCCCTTGGTACCGACGTTATTGCCGACATAACCGATAGGTTATTCTCTGACATGCCTTGCTATCATGACCGTGTAAGATGTCACCGCCCTTCCTGCTTTAACCCACATGGTGGGCCCATAACCCACAAGTTCCACAGGATCGAAACCTGAATCTCCTGTACACCCCTGTTGCCAAAGTTATTCCTCGCGCTTGACTTCGTATGTAATTCACGAGGTCACTTTCCCAGTGATCTATTCTGGTATCAGACGCAATACTTATTCTCGTTGCTCTAGAACCCTTTCACACTTTGTTCAGGCATCGAATGATTGCCTACCCGCTTGAAACTTCTCATGGTACCGACTTACTTACTCTCGATATTTTCTTAAGTTTCAGTTCGAGAGTTACTTTCTGCCACCTTCCCCGATGTTAGCTACCAGATAGTCAACCTTGCAGAGGTCCGTTCTCCCGGAATATACCCACCCTTTATTTTTCGTAAGTACGATGGAGTTCCCGAAGAAAGGATGCCGACTTCATCATGATGACCTGGAGCAAAAAAAAGCATGAACGTAATGGATCGACCTCTTCGAGAAGAGCAACCAAGACCGAGAAGACTCGTTAGAATTCCGTAACCAAATCCCTTCCCCCTTACTTCCCCCTTAAATCTCGGGACGAGATTTCTTGTAGTGGAGGAGAATTGTGACGCCCGGATAGTTAAGCTATAGTAACCCTCTATTAATGATGCCACATCACCACGGTTACCGTTGTTAGTCTCGCGGTGAATCAAATCCCGTTTGAATTCAAATTTAAAATAAAGTTAAACGATAAAAGTTTTCAAACATAAAAAAATTAAAATGTGCCAAATGTGACAAATAAATCCTAAGTAATAATGGTGGAGAAACCAACATTTTAGAAGTATTTGAATACCCTAAAATAATTAAATCACAGCCCCATTAATCCATTTTCATTTATGCAAAATCCAAATGAATTCAAATGCTCATCCAATCTTTTGTGGCAATACTAAATAATGCCTAGTATTTGATCTGGAAAGTTTCTTATTTTACAAAAAGCATTGGTGTCTCTACTTAATGCAAAGTAGTGTAGAAAAACTAAACAGAGAAATAAAAAAACTAAAAGAGAAGAAAAGAAAAAGTTAAAGCCTAACACTGTTCACCTAAAAGCCTAGTACTACAAAAGGCCCAACCCACCAGTGGGCTTTTCTCCTACCACTTGAACAGAAGAGGGAGGCCATGGCGCTGGCAATGCTCGCACGCCGTCCACGCCGTGGATGTCGCATTGCTGGCCATCCCGCGGCTCCCTGGGTGGATAAGGCCGCACCTCGACACCCGCGACGGAACCCTAGCTACCTCATTCGTCCCCCACGCGCCGCTCTCTTCCTCCCCTGCATTAGACCGCTGCCACCGTCACCATGGCCACCGTCGTCTACGTGCTCACTGTCGCCCCCGCCGCCTAGGGCCGCGCCAGGAGCCTCGCCGAGCCTCGCCGTCGTCCGCCTCGTCCTCTCCGACCACCACCTCGAGCTCGGCGGCACCTCACCGACGGGATCGACGCGTCTTCCTCGCCTACGACCGTCGCTGCCCCACGCCCGATCTACCTCACCGGAGCTCCTCGGTCACGCCGGTCGCGTCCTCCGCCTCCCCTCGTGAGCACCACTCCCATTCCCCTCGTCCCCCCTCCGATCCGCCGCCGTTCCGTCGTAGTTAAAGGTCGCCGTGGCCGCGGACGCCCGTGGCTGTGCTCCTGCGCGCCGTGCTAGTCGGCCGCGTTCCCGCCCTCCGCATGCTGCTCCTGCCCCGCTCCCGTGCGCCCCCTGGCCGTCCCTTTATCGCACCGGGCGCACACCAGGCCGCGCCCTCGCGCGCGTATGTCCTCCTAGGCCATGCCCTGCTTCCGTAGCTGCTGCTCCTGCTGCACTGCTGCTTGCTGCGCGCGCGCCTAGTCGGCTGCTGCCCGCTCCTGCGGTTGCAATTTGCTTCTCTGCTACCGCTGCTACAGTAACTGAATGTTACTGTAGCGTTGGCTAGCTTCTGTTATTTCTACTCTATTAGCCATCTGGATGGCAACAAAACTGTGGTCAAATAAAGTTTAATTTAGCTGAAATTAATTTTTTTAGGTAATATACTTGACAAACTTCATTTTATCTCACTGGACCAAATCCATTTGATGCATGTATTAATTACTATAAAAATCACAAAATGCTATCTTTTGTTAACTGAAAACAGTTTTAACCTCTAGCACTGTGCGTGGGGCTGTATGTGTGTGGCCGGCTATGCAACAGCCGTGTGTGGCCGTCCCTTGTTTAACTAGTATAGCTTTGGATTAAAATTAGTGGTAAGTTAGTCTAGTAGTAGATGACATGTAGTCCCCCATTTTAAATAAGTTAGATTTATTTATTTATGTAGGTAAATAGTCTATGACATGTGGGCAACACATCCCTTTTGACTAGTCAAATTGACTTAGTCAACCCGAATTAGAATAATATGTTAGTTCTAGAAAATAAATTAAATTTTAAAAATTAGTATAAAATAATCCGTAACTCGGATGAAAAAGTTTTATACATGAAAGTTGCTCAAAACGACGAGACGAATCCGAATACGCAGTCCGTTCGTTCATCATATGTCCCTAGCATAGCGAACATGCAACAATCCACCTCCGGTCCGTTTGTCCGAGAATGAGAAACACCGGGAATACTTTCCCGGATGTTTCCCGCCTTTGTCGGTGTCACCTAGTACTGCGTTAGGTCACCTCTAGCATCGCGTATTGCCATGTTATGCTTTGAGATGCTTTGATTGCTCTATTATTTATTGTGTTCCCCCTCCGTTACTTCTTTCTGGTAGACCCCGAGACCGACAATGATACCCCTGTGGTCGACTACATCGACGATGACCCCTCCTTCTTGCCAAAGTAACCAGGCAAGCCCCCCCCCCCCCCCTTGATCACCAGATATCGCCTACTCTTCTCTATACTGCTTGCATTAGAGTAGTGTAGCATGTTACTGCTTCCCGTTAATCCTATCCTGATGCATAGCCTGTCCTTGCTACTACTGTTGTTACCTTTACCTGCGAACCTAATGCTTAGTATAGGATGCTAGTTTATCATCAGTGGCCCTACATTCTTGTCCGTCTGCCATGCTATACTATCGGGCCGTGATCACTCGGGAGGTGATCACGGGTATGTACTATATACTTTATACGTGATACATGTGGTGACTAAAGATGGGTCGGCTCGTAGGAGCACCTGCGAGTGGATCTTTGAGGCGGAGCGACAGGGCAGGTTCCGACACCTAGGAGAGAGGTGGGCCTGGCCCTGATCGGTGTTCACGGATACTTAACATGCTTAACGAGATCTGGATATTTGATCTGAGTCTGGCCATTTGGTCTATACGCACTAACCATCTACGTGGGAGTAGTTATGGGTATCCCGGTGTCGTGGTATCAGCCGAAGCCTTCGTGACGTCAGCGACGGAGCGGCGCGCGCCGGATTGGACTGGAACGCCATTAGGCTAGGTCTGCTTTCGGCCGCGTACGCAACGTGCATGTGTGCTAAGGGCGATGGGCCCAGACCCCTGTGCGCATAGGTTTAGACCGGCGTGCTGACCTCTCTGTTGTGCCTAGGTGGGGCTGCGACGTGTTGATCTTCCGAGGCCGGGCATGACCCAGGAAAGTGTGTCCGGCCAAATGGGATCGAGCGTGTTGGGGAATGTGGTGCACCCCTGCAGGGAAGTTAATCTATTCGAATAGCCATGATCTTCGGTAACAGGACGACTTGGAGTTGTACCTTGACCTTATGACAACTAGAACCGGATACTTAATAAAATACACCCTTCCAAGTGCCAGATACAACCGGTGATCGCTCTCTCACAGGGCGACGAGGGGAGGATCACCGGTTAGGATTATGCTATGCGTTGCTACTTGGAGGACTTCAGTCTACTCTCTTCTACATGCTGCAAGATGGAGGCTGCCAGAAGCGTAGCCTTCGACAGGATTAGTTATCCCCCTCTTATTCTAGCATTCTGCAGTTCAGTCCACGTATGATACCCTTATTCCATTTGATACCCATGCATATGTAGTGCAGCTCCTTGCTTGCGAGTACTTTGGATGAGTACTCACGGTTGCTTTCTCCCCCTTTTCCCCCCTTTCCTTTCTTTCTGGTTGTCGCAACCAGATGCTGGAGTCCAGGAGCCAAATGCCACCGTCGACGACGACTCCTACTACACCGGAGGTGCCTACTACTACGTGCAGGCCGCTGACAATGACTAGGAGTAGTTAGGAGGATCCCAGGCAGGAGGCCTGCGCCTCTTTCGATCTGTATCCCAGTTTGTGCTAGCCTTCTTAAGGCAAACTTGTTTAATCTATGTCTGTACTCAGATATTGTTGCTTCCGCTGACTCGTCTATGATCGAGCTCTTGTATTCGAGCCCTCGAGGCCCCTGGCTTGTAATATGATGCTTGTATGACTTATTTTATTTGTAGAGCTGTGTTGTGATATCTTCCCGTGAGTCCCTGATCTTGATCGTACACGTTTGCGTGTATGATTAGTGTACGGTCAAATCGGGGGCGTCACACTGGAGGAGCGTGCACGTCGTCTGTGGAGCAGCCGGCGAGGCCCACCATGGCCTCGCGTGCGCTGACGGAGCGGTGTACTGGTCCATGGAAGGGGTCAAGGGGAGGGGTAGGAGACGAGGAGCGCGTGCCTCGACCTGGCGACGGAGGAGGTCACATGGGACTGGATCCGGAACCGGATAACGCCGGTGCTGAGCATGGTGACAGGATCGGACGCACAGGTGTGCGTGATGACTTTCATGCCGTCGTTGTTCATGTACTGGGACGTGTTGTTCATCGGAGACGGCGGCCGTTGTTGGGTGCACGGGCTCGTGAAGCTGCCTCCCCTGCGGCGTCCCTCGCTGGGGCAGGGATGGTCACCTCTTCCATCCTTCCTTGCTACCTCACCGGAGAAGGAAAAACCTCGCCGGAGAATCTATTGCCCCACTATCTATGTTAGGGATAGTCATTGCTCCATTATCTATCTCAAGGGTCGGGGGTGCAGAGGATCGTCCGAGTTCTTCTCTGTTGCGGCGGGGTTTAGAAGGATGGTCGAGTCGGCGGCCAAGAACGACGGTGAGGGGAGGGCGGGGCGGGGCGGAGCACAGTAGCGCCCGCCGGCCGCGGGTGGTGGAAGCCGATGGTTAAGGTGGGGAAAGCTGGGGGGCTGCGGGAGGAAGAAGAACGCGGGGAGGGAGAAGATAAACAGTGGACGCACGTTCTCCACCGTTGGATATTGATCTGATGGTCTAAGTGACCGGCACCAAAGTTTTTCTCAGGCGCCTGAAGAATAGACGGACCCAGAAGAAAAAACTCATCGCGATCAGGATCCAATCAATTCCTAATCTATCCCTAATAATAAAGCACGGATTGACTCCGTGGGTTCACCGTCACAATACGCTTCTTTCCGTGAATTTACGCTTTCAGTTTTTTTCACCTATATTATTTTTTATATCCAAGGTGGTACTATTGTTTCTTCCCCTTAATTTTTGCCAGTCATTAAGATGATTTTCGTCCGCCGTCAAGGATCCATGTTTAACTCAGACGGCCCATCAATTTTTTTCGTCAAACGTTTTATGGCCCAAGTCAGCCGGCCCAACTTCTGTATAAAGAAGGCAGAAAAAAACTGCTATCAAGTGGGATCGAACTCACGTTGGATATTGATCTGATGGTCTAAGTGACCGGCACCAAAGTTTTTCTCAGGCGCCTGAAGAATAGACGGACCCAGAAGAAAAAACTCATCGCGATCAGGATCCAATCAATTCCTAATCTATCCCTAATAATAAAGCACGGATTGACTCCGTGGGTTCACCGTCACAATACGCTTCTTTCCGTGAATTTACGCTTTCAGTTTTTTTCACCTATATTATTTTTTATATCCAAGGGTCGGGGGTGCAGAGGATCGCCCGAGTTCTTCTCTGTTGCGGCAGGGTTTAGAAGGATGATCGAGTCGGCGGCCAAGAACGGCGGTGAGGGGAGGGCGGGGGGGGGGGGGGGGGGGGGGGGGCGGAGCACAGTAGCGCCCGCCGGCCGCGGGTGGTGGAAGCCGGTGGTTAGGGTGGGGCAAGCTGGGGGGCTGCGGGAGGAAGAAGAACGCGGGGAGGGAGAAGATAAACAGTGGACGCACGTTCTCAACCGTTGGATATTGATCTGATGGTCTAAGTGACCGGCACCAAAGTTTTTCTCAGGCGCCTGAAGAATAGACGGACCCAGAAGAAAAAACTCATCGCGATCAGGATCCAATCAATTCCTAATCTATCCCTAATAATAAAGGACGGATTGACTCCGTGGGTTCACCGTCACAATACGCTTCTTTCCGTGAATTTACGCTTTCAGTTTTTTTTCACCTATATTATTTTTTATATCCAAGGGTCGGGGGTGCAGAGGATCGCCCGAGTTCTTCTCTGTTGCGGCAGGGTTTAGAAGGATGGTCGAGTCGGCGGCCAAGAACGGCGGTAAGGGGAGGGCGGGGCGGGGCGGAGCACAGTAGCGCCCGCCGGCCGCGGGTGGTGGAAGCCGGTGGTTAGGGTGGGGCAAGCTGGGGGGCTGCGGGAGGAAGAAGAACGCGGGGAGGGAGAAGATAAACAGTGGACGCACGTTCTCAACCGTTGGATATTGATCTGATGGTCTAAGTGACCGGCACCAAAGTTTTTCTCAGGCGCCTGAAGAATAGACGTTCCCAGAAGAAAAAACTCATCGCGATTAGGATCCAATCAATTCCTAATCTATCCCTAATAATAAAGCACGGATTGACTCCGTGGGTTCACCGTCACAATACGCTTCTTTCCGTGAATTTACGCTTTCAGTTTTTTTCACCTATATTATTTTTTATATCCAAAGTGGTACTATTGTTTCTTCCCCTTAATTTTTGCCAGTCATTAAGATGATTTTCGTCCGCCGTCAAGGATCCATGTTTAACTCAGACGGCCCATCAATTTTTTCGTCAAACGTTTTATGGCCCAAGTCAGCCGGCCCAACTTCTGTATAAAGAAGGCAGAAAAAAACTGCTATCAAGTGGGATCGAACTCACGTTGGATATTGATCTGATGGTCTAAGTGACCGGCACCAAAGTTTTTCTCAGGCGCCTGAAGAATAGACGGACCCAGAAGAAAAAACTCATCGCGATCAGGATCCAATCAATTCCTAATCTATCCCTAATAATAAAGCACGGATTGACTCCGTGGGTTCACCGTCACAATACGCTTCTTTCCGTGAATTTACGCTTTCAATTTTTTTCACCTATATTATTTTTTATATCCAAGGGTCGGGGGTGCAGAGGATCGCCCGAATTCTTCTCTGTTGCGGCAGGGTTTAGAAGGATGGTCGAGTCGGCGGCCAAGAACGGCGGTGAGGGGAGGGCGGGGCGGGGCGGAGCACAGTAGCGCCCGCCGGCCGCGGGTGGTGGAAGTCGGTGGTTAGGGTGGGGCAAGCTGGGGGGCTGCGGGAGGAAGAAGAACGCGGGGAGGGAGAAGATAATCAGTGGACGCACGTTCTCAACCGTTGGATATTGATCTGATGGTCTAAGTGACCGGCACCAAAGTTTTTCTCAGGCGCCTGAAGAATAGACGGACCCAGAAGAAAAAACTCATCGCGATCAGGATCCAATCAATTCCTAATCTATCCCTAATAATAAAGCACGGATTGACTCCGTGGATTCACCATCACAATACGTTTCTTTCCGTGAATTTACACTTTCAGTTTTTTTCACCTATATTATTTTTTAATCCAAGGTGGTACTATTGTTTCTTCCCCTTAATTTTTGCCAGTCATTAAGATGATTTTCGTCCGCCGTCAAGGATCCATGTTTAACTCAGACGGCCCATCAATTTTTTCGTCAAACGTTTTATGGCCCAAGTCAGCCGTCACAATACGTTTCTTTCCGTGAATTTACGCTTTCAGTTTTTTTCACCTATATTATTTTTTATATCCAAGGTGGTACTATTGTTTCTTCCCCTTAATTTTTGCCAGTCATTAAGATGATTTTCGTCCGCCGTCAAGGATCCATGTTTAACTCAGACGGCCCATCAATTTTTTCGTCAAACGTTTTATGGCCCAAGTCAGCCGGCCCAACTTCTGTGTAAAGAAGGCAGAAAAAAACTGCTATCAAGTGGGATCGAACTCACAACCTCCACACCAAACATGACAAGCCGTTGCCAGTTCAGCTGGGATATGTTTGTGTTTGGATAAAAGGTTTCACACTTGTCAAATAGTCCCAGGCGGCCGATGCAAAATAATTCTGGACTAACCTGGATCGCAACATATGAGAATACAATGTTGATTAACCTATTAAATAGTCCCAGCTCACTCCCTTAGATCTAATTTTCCTAATTTATATATGTCCCGATTTTCTTTTGGATATCAAGGAGACATCTCAGGAATCATTAAGGAGTAAATCAGACGTCTCATAATAAGGAAGGAAAGAGGCATTGAGAGAATATAAGAAAAGAAAGAGGGATTGAGATAATAAAGAAAGAACGGGGGATTTCAGATATGATTAAAAAACAAATAAGGAATGAGGAATTAAATGATGAGAGAAGGAAGCTTCCATGTGCGTGCAGGGAAAATGAGGCAGAAAAAAAGGGATCGGCCATGATGATTGAGGACTCAAGAGAAACCATATTTGGAACAAAAAGCATGTGTACGCCACACTCCATTATGAGTCAGAAATATATTAAAAAAACATGCGTACAATTTTTTTATGGAACACGCAAGTTGAGACTTGGTCACATATAAAAAATAACATGAGCATATACAAAATTAGATGTCTTTGCACTAGAAAAAACTTAGATTGTGGACGATCAAGACTTTGAGTTATTAAAAAAAATTGCGGGGGAGTTATTCAAAAAATTAATGGGATGTACGAACACACGGCTTGCACAACATTACCCATGGCGGACATGACAAGACCATACAATCGGATCATCATCACATATGCGACCGGTCTTCCAGATCAGACGGTCAGGTGCAAAAATATCATAATTTACCTACATGATCGAGGCCGATGAATTTCTTCTTTTGTGTCTAAATTTGTTCAACCGTTTCATTTGTAACTGAATTGGTAGGTGTTTTGTTTAGGTGCATATGCCACAGTTGAACTACTTTATATCAGAATTGTTGACGTCAAGAACTAATTAAGATATGATGTTGTAATACTAATATTTGACGTACCATAATTTTTTAAATCAAGAGAAAAATACTACGTATAACACACACAAAAAAATATGTCCAAATCACAATAAAAGGTGTTCATTTTTGTTGGTCATGTGCTATATTTTTCTGAGAACAAAAAGCATCTTTACTCTTATTTTTCTTATCAACTCACTAGCACCAGTCACCAAAGTATAAGGAATCGGACTCGAAGTTCCTACTGTCTGCGATTCAAACTCCGCACTTTTCTCTGTTATATCATAGAAAGATGGGTGATCTTTGTACAACACTCCTCATATTATGGTGTTTCTCATGTGACAATGTGGAGGATTTCAAGGAGTTTGTTGGTATCATTATGTCTCGTGATGTGAGCCATTGCATTAGTAAAGTGGGTTTTTTGTCTCCTGTTGCAACGTACGAGTATCTGTGCTAGTAATCACTAATGCATCCGGAGATACTCAATCATGTCCCAGTTTGATGCAATTGCAATGTCTGAGCGCCGCTCCATCCGGAACCAGGCGACGGCCGGCGATGCCAATGATGCTCTCCCCCGAGACGTCCTCGCCAGCGTCCTGCTCCGCCTCCAGGCGAGCGACCTCCGCCGCTTCCGCCGCGTCTGCAAGGAGTGGCGCGACGTCATCTCCGACCCTGCCTTCATCGATGCGCACATGGTCCACGGACCGCAGGCCCTGACCCACACCATCGTGTTCTTTCCCGGACATAGCCGAGTCCATGATGCCCAAGACTCGGACGGCGGCAGCGGGTTCCTCTTCGACGAGCAGTGGCGACTCACGGCCACGTTCACCGCCGGCAGGTCGGCGGACATGGTAGGCACTTGCAAGGGCCTGCTCTGCTTCCTAGACCGCGGCCAGGGCTCATCACCGTGGTGGAGCCCTTCACGGGCGAGTCGCTCGCCCTGCCTTTGCCGCCGGAGACGCCGCGGAGGCACAAGCCCGACGCCTACTGCTTCGGCTTCGACGCCGGTTCGAGGCGATACAAGATCGTTCACATGGGATTCCAGGATGGCTCCGCGGAGCAAGCAGTGCACGTGTGCACGGTCGGAGGCCGCGGGGACTGGAGGAGCATGCACGTCGCCGGCGGAGCAGACGGCGAGCCCCACCGTGGCCCCGCGTGCGCCGACGGAGCGGTGTATTGGTCCGTGGAAGGGAAGGAGCGGGAGACGAGGAGCGCGCGCCTCGACCTGGCGACGGAGGAGGTGACGTGGGAGGCGTGCGACTGTATCCGGAACCCGATGACGCCGGCGCTGAGCGCGACGACAGGATGGGACGCACAGGTGGGCGTGCTGACCTTCATGCCGCGGCTGTTCTTGTACTGGGACGCGTTGTTCATCGGAGACGGCGGCCGCTGCTTTGTGCACGGGCTCGTGAAGCTGCCTTCCCTGCGGCGCCCCTCGCTGGGGCAGTCGTTGCAACGGGGGCACCTCCTGCTGGAGGACCGTGGCGACGGCGGCATGTACGCTCACCCGATTGCGCCGTTGAGGAATGGTGTGGGCTTGGGGAAGCTGCTGCTCAAGATAGGCAGGGAGGAGGAGTCGGCCATGGCCAAGGGCTCGTCGAGCAGCCAGCACGCTGACAGGACTCCCGGGTTGTTCAGCGCGGTCCCGTTCAGCCAGGAGCCGTCGGCCCGAGTAAGACGAGCGCCACACGAACCAGACAATGCAAGAACGTTTTGCTATGCCCCGACGGTGTCTCCTGCTCCCTTGGCACACTACTTTGGCAAGCTCAGACTGAGGCTTGCACAAACTACAATCAAGGCAGAAACCAGTGGCTTAATTATTGTATATATTTCTCTTTGATTTATGTCATTATCCCTTGATCCATCTTAACTAATGAGTTTGATTCTGGAAACCACCACTTAAATACTCCAAGCAACAAGATAATGCAATTCTTACAATTATCCCTCGACACATCTGAGCAACAGAAAGATAATGCAATTCTTACAATTACCATCACTCCAGAAATTCTACTATAGTAGCCCTAAGCAACACAGTAACTCCAACCACAGGACGCGTTCAACAGGTTTGGCATGATTTTGTTGGCCAAACAAATTGGATATTAAGCTGCACATCAATTGAACAAAGGAACTGCTAAGACTATAACACATCAATCCTGAGAGCGTCCATCAGAAATTTCCAGGGTGCAAGCAATGAATAGCTCCAGCCGATACTACTTCCCTTAATCTACATAGTTCACTACATGCTTCAAGGAGAAAGGGGACACTTCTGCTTCAGATGTGTGACCTTCTCCAGCCGCTTCATATCACATCTACTCACTCAGGTTGCATCCGCGGATGTAAGGGTGGTCGTACTTTATATACCTTGTCCAGTATGGTCGGTACTTGGTCATTGCCAGCTCCAGCCATGGCTTCATGTTCCCATTGTAGTGAGCGACAGCAGCATTGTCTATCTCTGAGCGGTCGATGCTTGGGTTGTATCCTAGTCCAAGGACATGCCACGATTTATCCAGGGGGTGCGTCAGCTTGTAGAACGTCATGAGCCCAGGTGGAAGTGTCCCGAGCTTCCAAAGAACCCTGTCTTCATTCTAACAGAAGAAAACAGTAGGATAATGTGAGATATGATGCATTTGAACAATGATATGAAATCCTACGGTGATGCTAGTAATCTCACCATGGTTTGCCACTTGTGGTAGATCCCGGTAATATCTTTGTTCTTCCACTGCTTGAGATCAAAGATGTTCATCCCATAAGCCCAACCACAAGCATTAGGATCAAAGTTCCGAGCAATGTGTGGATTTGAGAAGTTAAGATACTTGTCAAAACGGTGGAAACTCTCTCCACAGGTAAACACTGCACCATTAACCATTCCGTTTAGATCAACATCCCACAATCCTGTCAAATCTTTCTGCACAACTATGTCGTCATCGAGGAAAAGTATCTTATCCAACTTTGGATAGATCTCTGGGAGATAAAATCTCAAGTGGTTCAGCATGGAAAGGTACTTGGGGTTACGGTACTTTAGGTTTGAAGAACCTGCTGAAAGAGTGGTGGGACGATCAGCCTTGAAATAAAACTCTTTCATGGCAGCAGACTCCAGTTGACGTAAAACAGGACAGTACGATGAGTTCAACCACTTAAATTCATCCACATTCTCAACATGGATAGTGGCCTTGCCAGGTGGGTTCAGCAAAAACCACATGTTCATGGCTCCAAAGTTCAACTTATCAGTCACAAGATGGAAAACATGTTTCTCAGGCTCCTGAAAAAGTCATATCAACCATTATCGTTAAAAACAGCTATCATACAAGAGTGCATTGATAGGAGAATCTTGAAAATTACCTTGGCATTCATGATGGTTGAGTTTACAACAACAGAGGCAGCCAAGACATTGTCCGAGAAAAGTGCATAGTGGTAGAGCTCTGGATTTTCCAAGTTTTCACTCCTCGGGAACTTCCGTTTCTCCACAGGAAGGAGATAGTAATCTATTGTTAAGCGCATAGACAAGCAGTGAATGCTGTTTGGAATCGTCTTTGCAGCCAACTGGCTGAGAAATGTGCTCTGCTTCTTCAAGCTCCTGACCTGTTCATCTGCTGACTGAAGCATTGCCCTTAGTCTCTGACTTATCACCTTGCAATCATACAATTCTTCTCTGGCCTTGGTTAAAACTTGACCCATCACTCTCATTCTATCAGGTGCACTGTAAAGTAGCATATTTGTGAAAAGAGAGGAACAAGGTAACTGAGTAAGAAATAAGCAATAATACTTTCGACACAGCACACCTGCGATGAAGGTCAGCATCTGCAGTAGCCTCTCCTACGGCCCGATGGCTTTCCTTGATTCGGCTCTGCAGTTCTTGATAAAGACCATGCTTGTTCTTTGATTTTGCAAGCACAGAGTAAACACGAGCCATAATAATTTGGTCCCTCATCAACCTGACTGTTGAATCTGAGTTCTCATTCTCATTCTCTTTTCTCCATATGCTGTATTTCCCAAGGACAGCAGAATCTACAGCCTTCGATCGCTCAATAGCCGCATTCTCCAGCTTAACAAGCGCTTCATCATCTTTCCGTACCAAATCCATTGCCCTCTTTTCCCGCCTTATCTCCCGTAGTTTCTGTATCAACCAAATAGTACCAAGACGTCATATGAAAGATTTATATCAAGTTATCAACAGAGACAAGAAAGTATTAACATATATACCAGTTACTTACCCTTCGAGCTATTTTTGCTGCTGTATCAACTTGATGTCCATCTGCATGAACAATAACTTTATTATCTACTACCTAGTCAAATTATGTAAATGAATAACTTGAAGAAGAAAAAACAATTATATCTATACCTGAACCATCCTTGGGTGCTTTATATATTTGAGGTACATGTTCTGCAGAACTGTTTTGAGCTTTTGCCTTGTCGTCAACAACCAAATTAGTATTCATCTTGTGATCAACTAGATCATCAGTTTTCCAAGAAGGAGAGGGATGATCCCTAAAGAAGTCAAGATTCAGAGTGCCTGTTTCTTGTTGACTAGCAGCTATAGCATCGATTACCTGAAGATCAATAAATTGGATGATTATAAGTAAAGGGGAATTGAAGAAACTTAAGGTTTCATATGTTGAACAGCATAACAGTTCGAACGAGATAGTCTAAACTAAGTACAGCCTCATAAAACAGAAATATAGAATTGAAAGATGGACATGTACACTACTAACTGCAAGATGTTCTGACCTCCTTAGACAAAACAGATTTCAGATTGTTTGTTGCCAGTTGCTCTTGCCAATCTGTGTCCTGCAAGACAGGCTTCAATGTGAGATGAATAGTAAAAAGTAAGGCTGGTAAAATAAATTTGACTCCCTTTTAGAATGGATAAATACCTGGTTGCCATCAGCACCCCTGGGATCTGCAAACGAACAAAATATGACATCACTTATTTATCTTAAGTTAATAAAATGTTGCTATCAAACATTACAACAAACATTGTTCCTAAATGCTACTACCTCCGTTCTAAAATATATGACGTTTTGGTAGGCTATAAACTAGCCTACCAAAACGTCATTAGAGCGGAGGTAGTAACAGCTAACAGCAAAAAAGGAAAGTAAGGTTTTAGCCGATGATAAAGCAAAAGACAACTCGTCATGCTTAAGACAATCTTATCCTTTTCGTCCCATCATGGTTCAGTTTGCACAGATAAGTGTAGGTTCGATTTGTTATCACTACTACTATGCCATGGGTATGCATTACGGCTTCTCCTAACAGCAGCCATACATCCAACCTACGATTGACATAAAACCTGGCACCAAGAGAGCAAAACAGGAGAACACTATCCAGATCTCTTGAATCAGAACGCCCACTTGCCTCTCACAGGTTCGTGATCATTCGCAGTTCCGTCTATTACCTTTTGGCTTTACAAACAAGCAACACGTTGCAGCTACGATTCCCATCCAACCCTAGGAAGTGCCCACAGGCTGAGGCCAAACCACGTCAATTGCTGAATAACAATCGTGAACCACTCAAATCAAATCTACACGGCGGACTCCACTCTCGAGGTACCCTCGCCAAATCAAACCCGCGAAGCGCATCAAACTCGCTGCCCAGGCGAATCCAAGCGCGGATGGACCGACCTGGGTGCAGCGGGGCCCGAAATTAAGAATCGGTGGCGCCTCGTACGAAATCCATGGCATAGGAAGCGGGGTTTCTCTAACAAAAGTGTCCTAGGGAGTGAGGCGGGGGCGAACCGGACGCGACGTGGACGTGGCCGCCGCTGCGCACGACGAAGAAGATCGACGGCGCGAGGACGAAGAGGAAGACGAGGACCACCACCGGGGGCAGCGCGCCGGAGCCGCGCCTCGCTCCGCCGCCGCCGCCAGCGCCCGCGGAGGAGTACGGGAGCCGCTTCGGGGACGCCATCTCCGGCGACGCGTCGTGGGCGGAGGGGGAGGGCCCTGGTCCGATCCGGTCGGAGTGCGGCGGCCTGGCGGCGAGGGGCTCGCCGTGCGCGCGCCCCCTTTCCCCCCTTCTCTCGCCCTCGCCTGCGGGGGAGTGTGGGGAGTGGCGTGGGGTAGCCACGAATGGCAAGCGAGGAATTCAGGAAAGATCGTATATCGCTTTGGTTTGGTCTTGGGTACTGCGGTATATGGGCCCACGCGATCGAAGCCCATATCGGACGTGTGGGCCGGTAGGTCGGTGCCTTACTGATGGGCTTACGCAATCGAAGCCCACGACGGACGTGTGGGCCGGTCGGTGCCTTATTGATCGGTCCACGACGGATGTATGGGCCTGTTGGGGCCTTAAATTCTGTAGATTTTATTCATCACTGTGGGTGCAAATGAGGTCAACCAGGTGCTGGATATTTATTGTCAAGCGACAGGGCAACGAATCAACTATGGCAAATCTTGAGGACTAGGCACCGACCCGTTGGTTGTGCTGCTGGAGTTACACCCAGCCCGCCCGGATTCGAACCTCGGCTCTGACTCGCAGCACTCGCGGAGTTTCTCTTATAAAAAAGCCAACAAGGGTTAGCCCTTGGGTTGGTCTCATTTTTTACTATGGCAAATCTTTCATCTTCTTCAGCAAAGGGGTTCCAGAAAATATTCGAGCTGAAATTAAAGGTTTGATCCAAGTACCCAACGAAACATTGAATGAGAAATATTTGGGAATGCCATCGGATGTGGGATCGCCAAAAAGTGGTGCTTTCAAGTTTTTGGAAGATCATTTATGGAGCAAAATTCAAGGCTGGATAAAAAACTTATCCATTGTGGGGAAAAAGTCTCGGTTAAATCTGTGGCGCAAGTGGTGCCAGTTTTTCCATGTCCCGCTTCAAGCTTCCTAGGGGAGTACTTAAACATGTTGATAAGGAAATTCGCGTAGGACCGTAAAGATGGCCATCGAAAGTCAATATGGGTCTCGTGGAAGGATATGATACAACCCAAAGCGATGGGTGGTTTGGGATTCAAGAATTTCGAATTGTTTAATTTCGCAATGCTTGCTAAGCAAGGCTGGCAAATCCTCCAACAACCTGAGTCCCTCGGTGCTCGCATTGTTAAAAGTGTCTACTTCCCAACGTCACCTATATTGCATGCAAACATCACTATGATACGTCTCCAACGTATTTATAATTTTTGATTGTTCTATGCTATTATATTATCCATCTTGGATGCTTTATATGTATTTATATGCTATTTTATATGATTTTTGGGACTAACCTATTAACCTAGAGCCCAGTGTTAGTTTTTGTTTTTTTCCTCTTATTTTTGAGTTTCACAGAAAAGAAATATCAAACGAAGTCCAATTGAGCTGAAAATTTACGGTGATTTTTTATGGACTAGAAGAAGCCCCCGAAGCAAAAGAGTTGGGCTAGAAGAGCCACGAGGCCTGGGCGCGCCCTCCGTCCTTGTGGTTGACTCATGGACCCCCCCTGACTTGTTTTCGACGCCAAAAATTCCTATAAATATAGAAACCCCTAGAAATAAACCTAGATCGGGAGTTCCGCCGCCGCAAGCCTCTATAGCCACCAAAAACCAATCGGGACCCTCTTTCAGCACCTTGCCGGAGGGGGAAAGCATCACCGGTAGCCATCTTCATCATCCCGGCGCTCTCCATGATGAGGAGGGAGCAGTTCACCCTCGGGGCTGAGGGTATGTACCAGTAGCTATGTGTTTGATCTCTCTCTCTCTCTCTCTCTCGTGTTCTTGATTTGGCACGATCTTGATGTACCGCGAGCTTTGCTATTATAGTTGGATCTTATGATATTTCTCCCCTCTACCTTCGCGTAATGGATTGAGTTTTCCCTTTAAAGTTATCTTATCGGATTGAGTCTTTAAGGATTTGAGAACACTTGATGTATGTCTTGCATGTGCTTATCTGTGGTGACAATGGAATATTCACGTGATCTACTTGATGTATGTTTTGGTGATCAACTTGCGGGTTCTGTGACCTTGTGAACTTATGCATAGGGGTTGGAACACGTTTTCGTCTTGACTCTCCGGTAAAAAGTTCGGGACACTCTTTGAAGTTCTTTGTGTTGGTTTGAATAGATGAATCTGAGATTGTGTGATGCATATCGTAGAATCAAACCCGCGGTTACTTGTGATGACATTGGAGTATCTAGGTGACATTAGGATTTTGGTTGATGTGTGTCTTAAGGTATTATTTTAGTACAAACTCTAGGGTTGTTTGTGACACTTATAGGAATAGCCCAATAGATCGATCAGAAAGAATAACTTTGAGGTGGTTTCGTACCCTACAAAAATCTCTTCGTTAACTCTCTGCTATTAGTGACTTTGGAGTGACTCTTTGTTGCATGTTGAGGAATTGTTATATGATCCAATTATGTTGTCATTGTTGAGAGAAGTTGCACTAGTGAAAGTATGAATCCTAGGCCTTGTTTCAAAGCATTGCAATGTCGTTTACACTCACTTTTGTTACCAGTTACCTCGTTGTTTTATATTTTAAGATTACAAAAGCATTTATCTACCATCCATATTGCACTTGTATCACCATCTCTTCGTCGAACTAGTGCACCTATACAATATATCATTGTATTGGGTGTGTTGGGGACACAAGAGATTCTGTAGCGACCAGACCTCAAACGGTCCAATCTTTGTGCTCCGGTGTCATCCCTGGATCGGTAATGCTGACACCACACATTACTTGAAGGATTCATAACAGAGTAGCAATCACACATTTATTATATCGAGTGTCTCAAAAGAGAACTTATTACAATAAATATGGCTTAAGGCCATCTAATAACGATAACAGCGGAAGGCTTGAAAGATAAGTGAGTCCATCAACTCCAACGGCATCACTGAGTATAGAACCACGACCTAAAGGCAGCTCACTCGTCGTCTGAAAAGTCTGCAACATGAACGTTGCAGCCCGAAACGGGTCATCACATGGAATATGCTGACAATGTAACACATAGAGAGCAATGAAAAAATAAGGCTATACTACATGCATATTTGGCTGGTGGAAAGCTCTATGGTTACGGTTTTGCGTAAAGCCAATTTTTCCCTACTGCAAAGGAATAAATTTTATTTAACTATCATGGTGGTTGTTAAACATTGAGAGTGTAGACACCCTCTCAATCTCAATTAAGCATCATCATTAAAACCCAACTAAATTATTTAGAGTAACATGATGAGATTCACATGATAATCCAGGTACTAGATACTCAAGTTGTCCATAACCGGGGACACGACTAACCATGGTTAGTTTATACACTCTGCAGAGGTTTGCGCACTTCTCCCCACAAGACTCGATCTTCTCCGTTGGGATTCTCGCACTACATGGTGTTTGAGAAACGGATGACCGAGACATAGTCTTTCAGAAGCGCTAGCACCTTACGATCGGGTAGACTGTACCAACCTACATCCCCTACATCTGCTAGTCTATCACTATAAGAGTTCGCACGACTTAGTCAACTATGCTAGAGCCCATAGTAGCTTGTGGCTGCACACGGGAGTTTCTAGTATGAATAATCTCATGATCCCTTTGAGCCTGGGTGGCGGTCCAAAAAAACAGGCAATCGCTGGAATACCTAGGTGCCTCAATCCATCCAGATGTGTGTTTAAGTTGCCACCTTAGAAACCATTAATTTAACAAACTCACATCTGTCATGGATACACTCACCCAATCCACGTCTACTAGCATAGCATGGCATAATAAGCAAACGTAGAAGTAACTCCCAAAGGTTTGATAATAACAGGTAATAGGTACTACCTCAACTACTTCCCAAACCCACAATTTAATTAGATCCTAATCATGCAATGTGTGAGGATTGATCTAATGCAATAAAAACTGGGTAGTAGGAGATATGATCAAAGTGTTACTTGCCTTGCTGATGATCCGCAAAACCTAACGATTCGAAGTAGCAAGCGGCGCACTCCGGGTACTCTATCGCAAACAAACAAGCATACAATAAGTACTCGACTAATGCACATGTAAAACTCAAATAAGAGATCTAACCAGAAAGTTCAACTTAAGAACTCCGGTTGGCAAAAAGAATCAAATCGAACGAAGCAACGAAAGACAAACGATAAAAGAAACAGGCTTTGTTTACTATTTTGGATCTAGGTCAAGTTTTACAGAGGCAAAAACTTGCTTGAGTTGGTTAAACGGAAAGAGGGTTTCGAGACGAAACTCCACGTGCTTGAATCGCTTGATTCTGACAAACGAGCAAAAAGTTATACTAAAACGAAAATCGGATCAGGAATCGCGATAAGAAAAATCGCGGATTTAATCCGAGAAAAAGAAAAATGACGAACAGATTAACAAACGAACGTTCGTTATCTGGATCTAAACGATGACCGCGTTCGTTAAAACGAACGAACGAGCGAACACTCGCTAAATAACCAAACCGAAAAAAACCGATCTACAAAAAAAAGGATCTAAAAAACCCAAAAAAAACCGACGAAAAACCGAACGATTTTTCCTAAAAAAACGGCGGCGGCGAACTCCGGCGGCGGCGACGGGCGGCGGTAGCGGCGCGGGGCGGTGGTGGTGGCGGCACGGCGCGGCTAGGGTTTGGGGCGGCGGGGCGCGGTTTGGGCTGCCTCGGCCCGGGGCGGCAGCTATATAAAGCCCCGGCCAGGCGGAGTCCTGGCCGGTCATGGCCCAAGGTCGGTTCGGACTTTAAAAAAAAATTACGCTCAGAAAAAAACAAAAGGAATACTAAACGGACTCCAAAAATCCCGAAATAAATTTTCCCCAGCTTCTAAAATCAAGCCGCACAGGATGAACATTTATTTGGGGCCTAAATGAAATTTTGAAAAACGTGCATTGTTTCTAAATTCAAATAAAATAGCAAATAAAACCAAAATAAAATCTTATTTGATTTTATAATTAAATCCTCAATATTTCTTTATTTTGGAAAAGTCATTTTATTCCCTCTCTCATATTTTTGTGATAAAAATAATTGAAGATAAAATAGATAAAATCAAATGATCCTATTTTCAAATTTTGAGAAAACTCAAATATGAAAATAACGAAATCTCCAACTCTCTCCGAGGGTCCTTGAGTTACGTAGAATTTCTAGGATCAACCAAAATGCAAAATAAAATATGATATGCAATGATGATCTATTGTATAACATTCCAAATTAAAAATTTGGGATGTTACAGATTCTTTGTTATTTAGTTCCAGGGTTGTTTGAGAGAGACCATCTTCATCATATGCCTCCGACGGATTGATAAACCTTGGGTCATCCACTTAAGAGAAATTTGCTACTGTCCTACAAACCTCTACACTTGGAGGCCCAACAACGTCTACAAGAACAAGGTTGCGTAGTAGACATCATTGGGCCTCACCCAAGTCAAATATGGAGGTCCATCATGGAAGGCGTGGAAGTTCTAAAACAAGCACTCATTAAGCCCATATGCAACGGAGCTTCCACGGATGTATGGATGGATAATTGGATCTCCAGAGACGAGATGATGCGCCCCTATGGCAGCAAGGTGCGGTAACCCCAGATATTACCGTCGGACTTCATTGACTCCACGACGGCCACGTGGGATATACAGAGAGTCGAGGAAATTTTTCTGCCCATTGATGTTCCAGCTATCATGGTGATTGATACGTCTCCAACGTATCTATAATTCTTGATTGTTCCATGCTATTATATATTCTGTTTTGGATGTTAATGGGCTTATTTATACACTTTTATATTATTTTGGGACTAACCTATTAACCGGAGGCCCAGCCCAAATTGCTGTTTTTTTCCTATTTCAGTGTTTCGCAGAAAAGGAATATCAAACGGAATGAAACCTTCGGGAGAGTTATTTTTGGAACAAACGTGATCCGGGGGACTCGGAGTGGACGTCAAGAAACAATCGAGGAGGCCACGAGGCAGGGGGGCGCCCTCCACCCTCGTGGGCCCCTTGTTGCTCCACCGGCCTACTTCTTCCTCCTATATATATATAATATATTCATATACCCCAAAAACATCCAGGAGCACCACGAAACCCTATTTCCACCGCCGCAACCTTCTGTACCCAAGATATCCCATCATGGGGCCTTTTTCGGAGCTCCGCCGGAGGGGGCATCGATCACGGAGGGCCTCTACATCAACTCCATGGCCTCTCCAATGATGTGTGAGTAGTTTACTTCAGACCTTCGGGTCCATAGTTATTAGCTAGATGGCTTCTTCTCTCTCTTTGGATCTCAATACAAAGTTCTCCTCGATTCTCTTGGAGATCTATTCGATGTAATCTTCTTTTGCGGTGTGTTTGTCGAGATCCGATGAATTATGGGTTTATGATCAAGATTATCTATGAACAATATTTGAATCTTCTCTGAATTCTTTTATGTATGATTGGTTATCTTTGCAAGTCTCTTCGAATTATCAGTTTGGTTTGGCCTACTAGATTGATCTTTCTTGCAATGGGAGAAGTGCTTAGCTTTGGGTTCAATCTTGCGGTGTTCGATCCCAGTGGCAGTAGGGGAAACGAGACGTATTGTATTTTGTTGCCATCGAGGATAAAAAGATGGGGTTTATATCATAATGCATGAGTTTATCCCTCTACATCATGTCATCTTGCTTAAAGCGTTACTCCATTCTTATGAACTTAATACTCTAGATGCATGCTGGATAGCGGTCGATGTGTGGAGTAATAGTAGTAGATGCAGGCAGGAGTTGGTCTACTTGTCACGGACGTGATGCCTATATACATGATCATGCCTAGATATTCTCATAACTATGCTCAATTCTATCAATTGCTCGACAGTAATTTGTTCACCCACTGTAATACTTATGCTATCTTGAGAGAAGCCACTAGTGAAACCTATGGCCCCCGGGTCTATCTTCCATCATATTAATCTACCGTTATTTCTACTACCTTTTATTTTTCAATATTTACGTTTTATCTTTATTATAAAAATACCAAAAATATTATCTTATCATATCTATCAGATCTCACTCTCATAAGTGACTGTGAAGGGATTGACAACCCCTTTATCGCGTTGGTTGCGAGGTTCTTATTTGTTTGTGTAGGTGCAAGGGACTTGAGAGTGGCCTCCTACTGGATTGATACCTTGGTTCTCAAAAACTGAGGGAAATACTTATGCTACTTTGCTGCATCACCATTTCCTCTTCAAGGGAAAACCAACGCAGTGCTCAAGAGGTAGCAAGAAGGATTTCTGGCGCCGTTGCCTGGGTGTCTAAGCACAAGTCAAGACATGCCAAGTACCCATCACAAACTCTTATCCCTCGCATTACATTATTTTCCATTTGCCTCTCGTTTTCCTCTCCCCCACTTCACCCTTGCCGTTTTATTCACCTCTTCTTCGCTTGCTTTTTTTGTCCCGTGTGCCGTCATGGCTAGTTCTTTATCTACTCCTTTGTCTCCCGAGAATGAAGTTCTTAATTTTAAACAAAGGGAGGGAGAAAATCTAAAATATGCTTGGTACAGAATTTGCAATGCGCAAAATAGATCTACTAGGAAGCAATCTACTTCCGTTCTTCTTCGCAATTTTTATGTAGGCATCACTCCTTGGAATAGATATATTCTTGATACCATTACCAGAGGAAATTTGTTGGGTAGCCATACTTTTGATTCTTATAATGCTATGATAGATTTGTTTGGCCCACCACCTCTTTTGGTTAATGGAACTATTTTAACTTTGGAACACGTGATGCAACGGCTTGAAATAATTGAAAATAAAGTTGTCACCGTAGAGTTGATTGAAAATTTGGATAGAAAGATCCATAACCAAATTACCCAATACGGATCTAAGGTAGGAGTTTCTCTTAAATTTTTTAAAGAAAAGGAACCTATGGTTAATAAAAAGATAGATCAAGATTCCACTAGAATTGATAAAATTGAGGATATTTTTACCAACCTAGGGTCTGACTTTTCTTCCGTGAAAAACACTCCTTCTAATGCTAAGATTGCCAAATTGATGTGTGTTCCTAAAAATAAGGGTAAAACTTCTGGTAAGGGAAATGCAGATCTCAAATCCATAAGTGTTCACCCCAACTTTCTCGCTATCCTTAAGGAACCTTTTGCTACAAATGATTTTCTCGATTTCGTGCCTAGAAGTTTGATAATTAATAAAAAGGAAGAAACTACTAGGGGTTATAGGTGTCTTATTGAAGAATTGCATACCAAAGATGACAAATACCTAGATCTATCCTTGCTTTTATGTCTAGCTAGGGGCATTAAACGATAGCACTTGTTGGGAGACAACCCAATTTTATTTTTGTTCCTTGCTTTTTGATTCTGTTTAGTAATAAATAATTCATCTAGCCTTTTTTTAGATGTGGTTTTATGCTTTTAGTTAGTGTTTGTGCCAAGTAGAACCTTTGGAAAGACTTGGGGAAAGTCTTAGTGATCTTACTGTAAAAAACAGAAACTTTAGCGCTTACGAGAATTGCTGCCATTTTTACTGGAGAGTGATATTTAGTTAATTATTTTTACAGATGATTAATAGATAAATTCCTCACGTCAAGCAATTTATTTTAGAATTTTTGGGTTCCAGAAGTGGTCGAAACCTACAGATTACTACAGACAGTTCTGTTTTTGTCAAATTCTGTTTTTCGTGTGTTGTTTGCTTATTTTGATGAATCTATGGCTAGTAAAAGAGTTTATAAACCATAGAGAAGTTGGAATACAGTATTTTTAACACCAATATAAATAAAGAATGAGTTCATTACATTATCTTGAAGTGGTGTTTTGTTTTCTTATACTAACGGAGCTCATGAGATTTTCTATTTGAGTTTTGTGTTTTGAAGTTTCCAAGTTTTGGGTAAGGATTTGATGGATTATGGAACAAGGAGTGGCAATATCCTAAGCTTGGGGATGCTCAAGGAACCACAAGGTAAAATTCAAGGACGCCAAAAAGCCTAAGCTTGGGGATGCCTCGGAAGGCATCCCCTCTTTCGTCTTCGTCCATCGGTAACTTTACTTGGAGCTATATTTTTTATTCACCACATGATATGTGTTTTGCTTGGAGCGTCTTGTATGATTTGAGTCTTTGCCTTTTAGTTTAACACAAACATACTTGCTGTACACACCTTTTGAGAGAGACACACATGAATCGGAATTTGTTAGAATACTCTATGTGCTTCACTTATATCTTTCGAGCTATATAATTTTTGCTCTAGTGCTTCACTTATACCTTTTTAGAGCATGGTGCTGGTTCTATTTTATAGAAATAATTGATCTCTCATGCTTCACTTATATTATTTTGAGATTCCTTTAGAACAACATGGTAATTTGCATTGATTATGAATTTAGTCCTAATATAATAGGCACCCAAGATCGGTATAATAAAAACTATCATACAAAAAGTGCATTGAATACTATGAGAAGTTTGATACTTGATAATTGTTTTGAGAGATGAAGATAGTGATATTAGAGTCATGCTAGTTGATTAGTTATGTAGTTGAGAAATACTTGTGTTAAAGTTTGTGATTCCCATAGCATGCACGTATAGTGAACTGTTATGTGATGAAGTCGAATCATGATTTATTTATTGATTTTCTTCCTTATGAGTGGTGGTCGGGGACGAGTGATGGTCTTTTCCTACCAATCTACCTCCCTAGGAGCATGCGCGTAGTACTTTGTTTCGGTAACTAATAAATTTTTGCAATAAGTATGTGAGTTCTTTATGACTAATGTTGAGTCGATGGATTATACGCACTCTCAGCCTTCCACTATTGCTAGCCCCCTAATACCATGCAACTTTCGCCGGCACCTTAAACCCACCAAATACCTTCCTCAAAACATCCACCATACCTATCTATTATGGCATTTCCATAGCCATTCCGAGATATATTGCCATGCAACTTTCCACCGTTCCGTTATTATGACATGCTTCATCATTGTCATATTGCTTTGCATGATCATGTAGTTGACATCATATTTGTGTCAAAGCCACCGTTCATAATTCTTTCATACATTTCACTCTTGATTCATTGCATATCCCGGTACACCGCCGGAGGCATTCACATAGAGTCATATTTTGTTCCAAGTATTGAGTTGTAATTCTTGAGTTGTAAGTAAATAAAAGTGTGATGATCATCATTATTAGAGCATTGTCCCATGTGAGGAAAGGATGATGGAGGCTACGATTCCCCCACAAGTCGGGATGAGACTCCGGACAAAATAAAAAAGAGGCTAAAGAAAAAAAAGAAAAGAAGGCCCAAATAAAAAAATGAGAGAAAAAGAGAGAAGGGACAATGTTACTATCCTTTTACCACACTTGTGCTCCAAAGTAATACCATGATCTTCATGATAGAGAGTCTCTTATGTTGTCACCTTCATATACTAGTGGGAATTTCACATTATAGAACTTGGCTTGTATATTCCAATGATGGGCTTCCTCAAAATGCCCTAGGTCTTCGGGAGCAAGCGAGTTGGATGCACACCCACTTAGTTTCTTTTGTTGAGCTTTCATACACTTATAGCTCTAGTGCATCCGTTGCATGGCAATCCCTACTCACTCACATTGATATCTATTAATAGGCATCTCCATAGCCTGTTGATACGCCTAGTTGATGTGAGACTATCTTCCCCTTTTTTGTCTTCTCCACAACCACCATTCTATTCCACATATAGTGTTATGTCCATGGCTCATGCTCATATATTGCGTGAAGATTTAAAAAGTTTGAGAACATTAAAAGTATGAAACAATTGCTTGGCTTGTCATCGGGGTTGTGCATGATTTAAATATTTTGTGTGGTGAAGATAGAGCATAGCCAGACTATATGATTTTGTAGGGATAACTTTCTTTGGCCATGTTATTTTGAGAAGACATGATTGCTTAGTTAGTATGCTTGAAGTATTATTATTTTTATGTCAATATTAAACTTTTATCTTGAATCTTTCAGATCTGAACATTCTTGCCACAATAAAGAAAATTACATTGAGAAATATGTTAGGAAGCATTCCACATCAAAAATTCGTTTTTATCATTTACCTACTCGAGGACGAGCAAGAATTAAGCTTGGGGATGCTTGATACGTCTCCAACGTATCTATAATTTTGGATGTTTAACGGGCTTATTTATACACTTTTATATTATTTTTGGGACTAACCTATTAACCGGAGGCCCAGCCCAAATTGTTGTTTTCTTGCCTATTTCAGTGTTTCGCAGAAAAGGAATATCAAACGGACTGAAACCTTCGGGAGAGTTATTTTTGGAACAAATATGATCCGGGGGACTTGGAGTGGACGTCAAGAAACAATCAAGGAGACCACGTGGCAGGGGGTGCGCCTACCACCTGGGCGCGCCCTCCACCCTCGTGGGCCCCTTGTTGCTCCACCGACCTAGTTTCTTCCTCCTATATATATTCATATACCCCGAAAACATCCAGGAGCACCACGAAACCCTATTTCCACCGCCGCAACCTTTTGTACCCAAGAGATCCCATCTTGGGGCCTTTTCCGGAGCTCCACCGGAGGGGGCATCGATCACGGAGGGCCTCTACATCAACTCCATGGCCTCTCCGGTGATGTGTGAGTAGTTTACTTCAGACTTTCGGGTCCATAGTTATTAGTTAGATGGCTTCTTCTTTCTCTTTGGATCTCAATACAAAGTTCTCCTCGATTTTCTTGGAGATCTATTGATGTAATCTTCTTTTGCGGTGTGTTTGTCGAGATCCGATGAATTGTGGGTTTATGATCCAGATTATCTATGAACAATATTTGATTCTCCTCTGAATTATTTTATGTATGATTGGTTTATCTTTGCAAGTCTCTTTGAATTATCAGTTTGGTTTGGCCTACTAGATTGATCTTTCTTGCAATGGGAGAAGTGCTTAGCTTTGGGTTCAATCTTGCGGTGTTCGATCCTAGTGACAGAAAGGGAACCAATACGTATTGTAATGTTGCCATTGAGGATAAAAAGATGGGGTTTATATCATATTGCATGAATTTATCCCTCTACATCATGTCATCTTGCTTAAAGCATTACTCTATTCTCTTGAACTTAGTACTCTAGATGCATGCTAGATAGCGGTCGATGTGTGGAGTAATAGTAGTAGATGCAGGCAGGAGTCGGTCTACTTGTATCGGACGTGATGCCTATATACATGATCATACCTAGATATTCTCATAACTATGCTCAATTCTATCAATTGCTCGACAGTAATTTGTTCACCCACCGTAATACTTATGCTATCTTGAGAGAAGCCACTAGTGAAACCTATGGCCCCCGGGTCTATCTTCCATCATATTAATCTACCGTTATTTCTACTACCTTTTATTTTGCAATCTTTACTCTTTATATTTATTATAAAAATACCAAAAATATTATCTTGTCATATCTATCAGATCTCACTCTCGGAAGTGGCCGTGAAGGGATTGACAACCCCTTTATCGCGTTGGTTGCGAGGTTCTTATTTGTTTGTGTAGGTGCAAGGGACTTGAGCGTGGCCTCCTACTGGATTGGTACCTTGGTTCTAAAAAACTGAGGGAAATACTTACGCTACTTTGTTGCATCACCCTTTCCTCTTCAAGGGAAAACCAACACAGTGCTCAAGAGGTAGCAGTGGTCCCCATATGTACGAGGAATATCAACGATTATTGGGCATGGAATCTTGAGAGAAATGCCTCTTTCTCGGTCTGCTCGGCCTATAGAATGCTGGTAGTTAACGACGCGGCAACGGAGAGAAGCATGGTGTTGGGGAACGCAGTAATTTCAAAAAAATTCCTACGCACACGCAAGATCATGGTGATGCATAGCCACGAGAGGGAAGAGTGTTGTCTACGTATCCTCGTACACCGTAAGAGAAAGCATTATGACAACGCGGTTGATGTAGTCGTACGTCTTCACAATCGACCGATCCTAGCACCGAAGGTACGGCACCTCCGCGATCTGCACACATTCGGCTCGGTGACGTCCCACGAACTCATGATCTAGTAGAGCTTCGAGGGAGAGCTTCGTCAACATGATAGCGTGATGACGGTGATGATTGTTGGGGAACGTTGCAGAAAACAAAAAAAAATTCCTACTCGTTTCACCAAGATCCATCTATGAGTTCATCTAGCAACGAGTCATCGGATGCATCTACATACCTTTGTAGATCGCGAGCGGAAGCGTTCAAAGAACGGGGATGATGTAGTCGAACACGACGTGATCCAAATCACCGATGACCAAGTGCCGAACGGACGGCACCTCCGCGTTCAACACACGTACGGGACGGGAGACGTCTCCTCCTTCTTGATCCAGCAAGGGGGAAGGAGAGGTTGATGATGATCCAGCAGCACGACGGCGTGGTGGTGGATGCATGGCGTCACAGTAGCAGGGCTTCGCCTACACTACGAGAGAGAGAGACGTAACAGGGAGAGAGGGATGCGCAAAAGGCTGCATCTCAAGTCCCTCCTCTCCCCCACTATATATAGGGGTGCTAGGGGGGGCACCGGCCCTAGGAGATGGGATCTCCTAGGGGGGCAAGGGGTGGGGGGCTTGCCCCCCAAGCAAGGGGGCGCCCCCCTTTAGGGTTTCCCCTAAACCCTAGGCGCATGGGCCCTTAGGGGGTGGCGCCCCAGCCCATTATGGGCTGGGTCCCTTCCCACTTCAGCCCATGGGGCCCTCCGGGACAGGTGGCCCCACCCGGTGGACCCCCGGGACCCTTCCGGTGGTCCCGGTACAATACTGGTAACCCCAAAACTTGTCCCGATGACCGAAACAGCACTTCCTATATATAATTCTTTACCTCCAGACCATTCCGGAACTCCTCGTGACGTCCGGGATCTCATCCGGGACTCCGAACAACATTCGGGTTACTGCATATACATATCTTCACAACCCTAGCGTCACCAAACCTTAAGTGTGTAGACCCTACGGGTTCGGAAGACATGTAGACATGACCGAGACGACTCTCCGGTCAATAACCAACAGCGGGATCTGGATACCCATGTTGGCTCCCACATTCTCCACGATGATCTCATCGGATGAACCACGATGTCGAGGATTCAATCAACCCCGTATGCAATTCCCTTTGTCAATCGATATATTACTTGCCCGAGATTCGATCGTCGGTATCCCAATACCTCGTTCAATCTCGTTACCGGCAAGTCACTTTACTCGTACCGTAATGCATGATCCCGTGACCAGACACTTGGTCACTTTGAGCTCATTATGATGATGCATTACCGAGTGGGCCCAGTGATACCTCTCCGTCATACGGAGTGACAAATCCCAGTCTTGATCCGTGTCAACCCAACAGACACTTTAGGAGATACCCGTAGTCTACCTTTATAGTCACCCAGTTACGTTGTGACGTTTGGTACACCCAAAGCACTCCTAAGGTATCCGGGAGTTACACGATCTCATGGTCTAAGGAAAAGATACTTGACATTGGAAAACTCTAGCAAACGAACTATACGATCTTTATGCTATGTTTAGGATTGGGTCTTGTCCATCACATCATTCTCCTAATGATGTGATCTCGTTATCGATGACATCCAATGTCCATAGCCAGGAAACCATGACTATCTGTTGATCAACGAGCTAGTCAACTAGAGGCTTACTAGGGACATGTTGGTGTCTGTTATTCACACATGTATTACGATTTCCGGATAACACAATTATAGCATGAATAAAGACAATTATCATGAACAAGGAAATATAATAATAATGCTTTTATTATTGCCTCTAGGGCATATTTCCAATAGTCTCCCACTTGCACTAGAGTCAATAATCTAGTTACATTGTGATGAATCGAACACCCATGGAATTCTGGTGTTGATCATGTTTTGCTCTAGGGAGAGGTTTAGTCAACGGATCTGCTACATTTAGGTCCGTATGTACTTTACAAATATCTATGTCTCCATCTTGAACATTTTCACGAATGGAGTTGAAGCGACGCTTGATGTGCCTTGTCTTCTTGTGAAACCTGGGCTCCTTGGCAAGTGCAATAGCTCCAGTGTTGTCACAAAAGAGCTTGATCGGCCCCGACGCATTGGGTATGACTCCGAGGTCGGTGATGAACTCCTTCACCCAAATTGCTTCATGTGCTGCCTCTGAGGCTGCCATGTACTCCGCTTCACATGTAGATCCCGCCACGACGCTCTGCTTGCAACTGCACCAGCTTACTGCCCCACCATTCAAAATATACACGTATCCGGTTTGTGACTTAGAGTCATCCAGATCTGTGTCGAAGCTAGCGTCGACGTAACCCTTTACGACGAGCTCTTCGTCACCTCCATAAACGAGAAACATTTCCTTAGTCCTTTTCAGGTACTTCAGGATATTCTTGACCGCTGTCCAGTGTTCCTTGCCGGGATTACTTTGGTACCTTCCTACCAAACTTACGGCAAGGTTTACATCAGGTCTGGTACACAGCATGGCATACATAATAGAACCTATGGCTGAGGCATAGGGGATGACACTCATCTCTTCTATATCTTCTGTCGTGGTCGGACATTGAGCCAAGCTCAATTTCACACCTTGCAGCACCGGCAAGAACCCCTTCTTAGACTGATCCATATTGAACTTCTTCAATATCTTATCAAGGTATGTGCTTTGTGAAAGACCTATGAGGCGTCTTGATCTATCCCTATAGATCTTGATGCCTAATATATAAGCAGCTTCTCCAAGGTCCTTCATTGAAAAACTCTTATTCAAGTAGGCCTTAATGCTGTCCAAGAGTTCTATATCATTTCCCATCAAAAGTATGTCATCTACATATAATATGAGAAATGCTACAGAGCTCCCACTCACTTTCTTGTAAACGCAGGCTTCTCCATAAGTCTGCGTAAACCCAAACGCTTTGATCATCTCATCAAAGCGAATGTTCCAACTCCGAGATGCTTGCACCAGCCCATAAATCGAGCGTTGGAACTTTCACACCTTGTCAGCATTCTTAGGATCGACAAAACCTTCCGGCTGCATCATATACAATTCTTCCTTAAGGAAACCATTAAGGAATGCCGTTTTGACGTCCATTTGCCATATTTCATAATCGTAAAATGCGGCAATTGCTAACATGATTCGGACGGACTTTAGCTTCGCTACCGGTGAGAAAGTCTCATCGTAGTCAACCCCTTGAACTTGTCGATAACCCTTAGCGACAAGCCAAGCTTTATAGATGGTCACATTACCATCCGCGTCTGTCTTCTTCTTAAAGATCCATTTATTTTCTATGGCTCGCTGTTCAACGGGCAAGTCAGTCAAAGTCCATACTTCGTTTTCATACATGGATCCTATCTCGGATTTCATGGCTTCTAGCCATTTGTCGGAATCCGGGCCCGCCATCGCTTCTTCATAGTTCGAAGGTTCACCGTTGTCTAACAACATGATTTCCAAGACAGGGTTGCTGTACCACTCTGGTGCGGAACGTGTCCTTGTGGACCTTCGAAGTTCAGTAGCAACTTGATCAGAAGTTTCATGATCATCATCATTAACTTCCTCTCTAGTCGGTGCAGGCACCTCAAGAACATTTTCTTGAGTTGCGCCATTTTCCGGTTCAAGAGGTAACACTTCATCAAGTTCTACTTTCCTCCCACTTACTTCTTTCGAGAGAAACTCCTTCTCTAGAAAGGATCCATTCCTGACAACAAAGATCTTGCCTTCGGATTTGAGGTAGAAGGTATACCCAACAGTTTCTTTAGGGTATCCTATGAAGACACATTTTTCCGACTTGGGTTCGAGCTTTTCAGGTTGAAGTTTCTTGACATAAGCATCGCATCCCCAAACTTTCAGAAACGACAACTTAGGTTTCTTCCCAAACCATAATTCAAACGGTGTCGTCTCAACGGATTTTGACGGAGCCCTATTTAAAGTGAATGCAACAGTCTCTAAAGCATAGCCCTAAAAAGATAGCGGTAGATCGGTAAGAGACATCATAGACCGCACCATATCTAATAGAGTGCGATTACGACGTTCGGACACACCATTACGCTGAGGTGTTCCAGGCGGCGTGAGTTGTGAAACTATTCTACATTTTCTTAAGTGTGTGCCAAATTCATGACTCAAGTATTCTCCTCCACGATCTGATCGTAGAAACTTGATTTTCTTGTCACGTTGATTCTCAACCTCATTCTGAAATTCCTTGAACTTTTCAAAGGTTTCAGACTTGTGTTTCATTAAGTAGACATACCCATATCTACTTAAGTCATCAGTGAGGGTGAGAACATAATGATAGCCACCACGAGCCTCAACACTCATTGGACCGCACACATTAGTATGTATGATTTCCAATAAGTTGGTTGCTCGCTCCATTGTTCCTGAGAACAGAGTCTTGGTCATTTTACCCATAAGGCATGGTTCACACGTGTCAAATGATTCATAATCAAGAGACTCTAAAAGTCCATCTGCATGGAGCTTCTTCATGCGTTTGACGCCTATGTGACCAAGGCGGCAGTGCCACAAGTATGTGGGACTATCATTATCAACCTTACATCTTTTGGTACTCACACTATGAACATGTGTAGCATTACGTTCGAGATTCATAAAGAATAAACCATTCACCATAGGAGCATGACCATAAAACATATCTCTCATATAAATAGAACAACCATTATTCTCGGATTTAAATGAGTAGCCATCTCGAATTAAACGAGATCCTGATACAATGTTCATGCTCAAAGCTGGTACTAAATAACAATTATTGAGGTTTAAAACTAATCCCGTAGGTAAATGAAGAGGTAGCGTGCCGACGGCGATCACATCGACTTTGGAACCATTCCCGACGCGCATTGTCACCTCGTCCTTTGCCAGTCTCCGCTTATTCCGTAGTTCCTGCTGTGAGTTACAAATGTGAGCAACTGCACCGGTATCAAATACCCAAGAGCTACTATGATTACTGGTAAGGTACACATCAATTACATGTATACCACATATACCTTTTGTTTTGCCGGCCTTCTTGTCTGCTAAGTATTTGGGGCAGTTCCGCTTCCAGTGACTGTTTCCCTTGCAATAAAAGCACTCAGTCTCGGGCTTGGGTCCATTCTTTGGCTTCTTCCCAGCAGCTTGCTTGCCGGGCGCGGCAACTTCCTTGCCATCCTTCTTGAAGTTCTTTTTACCCTTGCCTTTCTTGAACTTAGTGGTTTTATTGACCATCAACACTTGATGTTCCTTTTTGACTTCTACCTCCGCTGATTTCAGCATTGAAAACAACTCAGGAATGGTCTTTTGCATCCCCTGCATGTTGAAGTTCATCACAAAGCTCTTGTAGCTTGGTGGAAGCGACTGGAGGATTCTTTCAATGACCGCATCATCCGGGAGATTAACTCCCAGCCGAGACAAGCGGTTATGTAACCCAGACATAGTGAGTATGTGCTCACTGACAGAACTATTTTCCTCCATCTTACAGCTGAAGAACTTATCGGAGACTTCATATCTCTCGATCCGGGCATGAGCTTGGAAAACCATTTTCAACTCTTCGAACATCTCATATGCTCCATGTCTCTCAAAACGCTTTTGGAGCCCCGGCTCTAAACTGTAAAGCATGCCGCACTGAACGAGGGAGTAGTCGTCAACACGTGTCTGCCAAGCGTTCATAACGTCTTGGTTCTGTGGGACGGGAGCTTCACCTAGCGGTGCTTGTAGGACATAATCTTTCTTGGCAGCTATGAGGATGATCCTCAGGTTCCGGACCCGGTCCGTATAGTTGCTGCCATCGTCTTTCAGCTTGGTTTTCTCTAGGAACGCGTTGAAGTTGAGGACTACGTGGGCCATTTGATCTACAAGACATATTGTAAAATATTTTAGACTAAGTTCATGATAATTAAGTTCATCTAATCAAATTATATAATGAACTCCCACTTAGATTAGACATCCCTCTAGTTATCTAAGTATTACATGATCCGAGTTAACTAGGCCGTGTCCGATCATCACGTGAGACGGACTAGTCAACGTCGGTGAACATCTTCATGTTGATCGTATCTTCTATACGACTCATGCTTGACCTTTTGGTCTTCTGTGTTCCGAGGCCATGTCTATACACATGCTAGGCTCGTCAAGTTAACCCTAAGTGTTTTGCATGTGTAAAACTGTCTTACACCCATTGTATGTGAACATAAGGATCTATCACACCCGATCATCACGTGGTGCTTCGAAACGACGAACTTTAGCAACGGTGCACAGTTAGGGGAGAACACTTCTTGAAATTGTTATGAGGGATCATCTTATTTACTACCGTCGTTCTAAGTAAACAAGATGCATAAACATGATAAACATCACATGCAATCAAATAATAAACGTGACATGATATGGCCAATATCAAATAGCTCCTTTGATCTCCATCTTGGGGCTCCATGATCATCTTGTCACCGGCCTGACACCATGATCTCCATCATCATGATCTCCATCATCGTGTCTCCATGAAGTTGCTCGCCAACTATTACTTCTACTACTATGGCTAACGCATTTAGCAATAAAGTAAAGTAATTTACGTGGCGTTTCTCAATGACACGCAGGTCATATAAAAGAATAAAGACAACTCCTATGGCTCCTGCCGGTTGTCATACTCATCGACATGCAAGTCGTGATTCCTATTACAATAGCATGAACATCTCATACATCACATATAGATCATTCATCATTCATCACAACTTTGGCCATATCATATCACAAAGCACTTGCTGCAAAAACAAGTTAGACGTCCTCTAATTGTTGTTGCAAGTTTTACGTGGCTGAATTAGGGTTCTAGCAAGAACGTCTTCTTACCTACGTGAAAGCCACAACGTGATTTGTCAACTTCTATTTACCCTTCATAAGGACCCTGTTCATCGAATCCGCTCCAACTAAAGTGGGAGAGACAGACACCCGCCAGCCACCTTATGCAACTAGTGCATGTTAGTCGGTGGAACCGGTCTCACGTAAGCGTACGTGTAAGGTTGGTCCGGGCCACTTCATCCCAAAATACCGCTGAAGCAAGAAAAGACTAGTAGCGGCAAGAAAGTTGACAAATCTACGCCCACAACAAATTGTGTTCTACTCGCGCAAGAAGAACTACGCATAGACCTAGCTCTGATACCATTGTTGGGGAACGTTGCAGAAAACAAAAAAAATTTCCTACTCGTTTCACCAAGATCCATCTATGAGTTCATCTAGCAACGAGTCATCGGATGCATCTACATACCTTTGTAGATCGCGAGCGGAAGCGTTCAAAGAACGGGGATGATGTAGTCGAACACGACGTGATCCAAATCACCGATGACCAAGTGCCGAACAGACGGCACCTCCGCGTTCAACACACGTACGGGACGGGAGACGTCTCCTCCTTCTTGATCCAGCAAGGGGGAAGGAGAGGTTGATGATGATCCAGCAGCACGACGGCGTGGTGGTGGATGCAGGGCGTCACAGTAGCAGGGCTTCGCCTACACTACGAGAGAGAGACGTAACAGGGAGAGAGGGATGCGCAAAAGGCCGCGTCTCAAGTCCCTCCTCTCCCCCACTATATATAGGGGTGCTAGGGGGGCGCCGGCCCTAGGAGATGGGATCTCCTAGGGGGGGCGGCGGCCAAGGTGTGGGGGGCTTGCCCCCCAAGCAAGGGGCGCCCCCTTTAGGGTTTCCCCTAAACCCTAGGCGCATGGGCCTTTAGGGGGTGGCGCCCCAGCCCACTATGGGCTGGGTCCCTTCCCACTTCAGCCCATGGGGCCCTCCGAGACAGGTGGCCCCACCCGGTGGACCCCCGGGACCCTTCCGATGGTCCCGGTACAATACCGATAACCCCGAAACTTGTCCCGATGGCCGAAACAACACTTCCTATATATAATTCTTTACCTCCGGACCATTCCGGAACTCCTCGTGACGTCCGGGATCTCATCCGGGACTCCGAACAACATTCGGGTTACTACATATACATATCTTCACAACCCTAGCGTCACCGAACCTTAAGTGTGTAGACCCTACGGGTTCGGGAGACATGTAGACATGACCGAGACGACTCTCCGGTCAATAACCAACAGCGGGATCTGGATACCCATGTTGGCTCCCACATGCTCCACGATGATCTCATCGGATGAACCACGATGTCGAGGATTCAATCAACCCCGTATGCAATTCCCTTTGTCAATCGATATATTACTTGCCCGAGATTCGATCGTCGGTATCCCAATACCTCGTTCAATCTCGTTACCGGCAAGTCACTTTACTCGTATCGTAATGCATGATCCCGTGACCAGACACTTGGTCACTTTGAGCTCATTATGATGATGCATTACCGAGTGGGCCCAGTGATACCTCTCCGTCATACGGAGTGACAAATCCCAGTCTTGATCCGTGTCAACCCAACAGACACTTTCGGAGATACCCGTAGTCTACCTTTATAGTCACCCAGTTACATTGTGACGTTTGGTACACCCAAAGCACTCCTAAGGTATCCGGGAGTTACACGATCTCATGGTCTAAGGAAAAGATACTTGACATTGGAAAACTCTAGCAAACGAACTATACGATCTTTATGCTATGTTTAGGATTGGGTCTTGTCCATCACATCATTCTCCTAATGATGTGATCTTGTTATCAATGACATCCAATGTCCGTAGCCAGGAAACCATGACTATCTGTTGATCAACGAGCTAGTCAACTAGAGGCTTACTAGGGACATGTTGGTGTCTGTTATTCACACATGTATTACGATTTCCGGATAACACAATTATAGCATGAATAAAGACAATTATCATGAACAAGGAAATATAATAATAATGCTTTTATTATTGCCTCTAGCGCATATTTCCAACAATGATGATGCTACCGGAAAAGTACTTCTCCTAAGCAACGCTACGATATGACCGAGGTGGATTATGGTGGAGGGGGCACTGCACATGGCTGGAAACAATCAACTTGTGTGTTCTAGGGTGCCCCCTGTCCCCGTATATAAAGGAGCAAGGGGGAGGCCGACCGGCCTTGGGGCGCGCCAAGGAGAGGGGGAGTTCTCCTCCTAGTAGGAGTAGGACTCCCCTTTTCCTATTCCAACTAGGAAGGGGGAACGGGGAAGGAATGAGAGGGAGAGAAGGAGGAAAGAGGGGGCGCCCCCTCCTTGTCCAATTCGGACTCCCAAGGGGGGGCAGCCCTAGGCCCTCTCCTCTCTCTCCCATAAGGCCCATGTTGGCCCATTAGTTCCCCCGGGGGTTCCGATAACCCATCCCCGGCACTGCGATAAATATCCGGTGACCCCCGGAACTCATCCGGTATCCGAATATAGTCGCCCAATATATCAATCTTTATGTCTCGACCATTTAGAGACTCCTCGTCATGTCCGTGATCACATCCGGGACTCCGAACTATCTTAGGTACATCAAAACACATAAACTCATAATACCGATAGTCACCGAATGTTAAGCATGCGGACACTACGGGTTCGAGGACTATGTAGACATGACCGAGACATGTCTCCGGTCAACAACCAATAGCGGAACATGGATGCTCATATTGGCTCCTACATATTCTACGAAGATATTTATCGGTCAAACCGCATAACAACATACGTTGTTCCCTTTGTCATCCGTATGTTACTCGCCCGAGATTCGATCGTCAGTATCTCAATACCTAGTTCAATCTCGTTGCCGGCAAGTCTCTTTACTCGTTCCGTAATGCATCATCCCGCAACTAACTCATTAGTCACATTGCTTGCAAGGCTTATAGTGATGTGCATTATCGAGAGGGCCCAGAGATACCTCTCCGACAATCGGAGTGACAAATCCTAATCTCGATCTATGCCAACTCAACAAATACCATCGGAGACACCTGTAGAGAACCTTTATAATCACCTAGTTACGTTGTGACGTTTGGTAGAACACAAAGTGTTCTTCCGGTATTCGGGAGTTGCATGATCTCATAGTCATAGGAACATGTATAAGTTATGGAGAAAGCAATAGCAACAAGCTAAATGATCATCGTGCTAAGCTAACGGATGGGTCAAGTCAATCACATCATTCTATAATGATGTGATCCCGTTAATCAAATGACAACTCATGTCTATGGTTAGGAAACATAACCATCATTGATTCAACAAGCTAGTCAAGTAGAGGCAAACTAGTGACGCTCTGCTTGTCTATGTATTCACACATGCACTAAGTTTCTGGCTAATACAATTCTAGCATTAATAATAAACATTTATCATGATATAAGGAAATATAAATAACAACTTTATCATTTCCTCTAGGGCATATTTCCTTCAGTCTCCCACTTGCACTAGACTCAATAATATAGATTACATTGTAATGATTCTAACACCCATGGAGTCTTGGTGATGATCATGTTTTGCTACATTTAGATCCGTATGTGTCTTGCAAATTTCTATGTCTCCGTCCTTGACTTGATCACGTATGGAATTGAAGCGTCTCTTGATGTGTTGGTTCTCTTGTGAAATCTGGATTCCTTTGCCAAGGCAATTGCACCAGTATTGTCACAAAAGATTTTCATTGGACCCGATGCACTAGGTATGACACCTAGATCGGATATGAACTCCTTCATCTAGACGCCTTCATTTGCTGCCTCCGAAGCAGCTATGTATTCTGCTTCACACGTAGATCCCACCACGACGCTCTACTTGGAACTGCACCAACTAACAGCTCCACCATTTAATAAAAACGTGTATCCGGTTTGTGACTTAGAGTCATCCGGATCAGTGTCAAAGCTTGCATCGATGTAACCGTTTACGACGAGCTTTGTCACCTCCATATATGATAAACATATCCTTAGTCCTTTTTAGGTATTTCAGGATATTCTTGACCGTTGTCCAGTGATCCACTCCTGGATTACTTTGGTACCTCCCTACTAAACTAATAGCAAGGCACACATCAGGTCTGGTACACAGCATTGCACACATGATAGAGCCTATGGCTGAAGCATAGGGAACACCTTTCATTTTCTCTCTATCTTCTGCAGTGGTCGGGCATTGAGTCTGACTCAACTTCACACCTTGTAATACAGGCAAGAACCCTTTCTTTGCCTGATCCATTTTGAACTTCTTCAAAACTTTATCAAGGTATGTGCTTTCTGAAAGTCCAATTAAGCGTCTTGATCTATCTCTATAGATCTTGATCCCCAATATATATGCAGCTTCACTGAGGTCTTTCATTGAAAAATTCTTATTCAAGTATCCTTTTATGCTATTTAGAAAATTAGTGTCATTTCCGATCAACAATATGTCATCTACGTATAATATCAGAAATGCTACGGAGCTCCCACTCACTTTCTTGTAAATACAGGCTTCTCCAAAATTCTGTATAAACCCATATGCTTTGATCACACTATCAAAGCATATATTCCAACTCCGAGAGGCTTGCACCAGTCCATAAATGGATCGCTGGAGCTTGCACACTTTGTTAGCACCTTTTGGATCGACAAAACCTTCTGGTTGCATCATATAAAACTCTTCTTTAAGATATCCATTAAGGAATGCAGTTTTGACGTCCATTTGCCAAATTTCATAATAATAAAATGCGACAATTGCTAACATGATTCAGATGGACTTAAGCATCGCTACGGGTGAGAAGGTCTCATCGTAGTCAACTCCTTGAACTTGTCGAAAACCTTTTGCAAAAAGTTGAGCTTTGTAGACAGTAATATTACCGTCAGTGTCAGTCTTCTTCTTGAATATCCATTTATTCTCTATGGTCTCCCGATCATCGGGCAAGTCAACCAAAGTTCATACTTTGTTCTCATACATGGATCCCATCTCAGATTTCATGGCCTCAAGCCATTTTGTGGAATTTGGGCTCATCATCACTTCCTCATAGTTCGTAGGTTCGTCATGGTCAAGTAACATGACTTCCAGAATATGATTACCGTACCACTCTGGTGCGGATCTTACTCTGGTTGACCTACAAGGTTTGGTAGTAACTTGATCAGAAGTTCCATGATCATCATCATTAGCTTCCTCACTTACTGGTGTAGGAATCACTGGAACTGATTTCAGTGATGAACTACTTTCCAATAAGGTATAAGGTACAATTACCTCATCAAGTTTTACTTTCCTCCCACTCACTTCTTTCGAGAGAAACTCCTTCTGTAGAAAGGATCCATTCTTAGCAATGAATATCTTACCTTCGGATCTGTGATAGAAGGTGTACCCAACAGTCTCTTTTGGGTATCCGATGAAGGCACATTTCTCCGATTTGGGTTCGAGCTTATAAGGTTGAAGCTTTTTCACATAAGCATCGCAGCCCCAAACTTTAAGAAATGACAACTTGGGTTTCTTCCCAAACCACAGTTCATAAGGTGTTGTCTCGATGGATTTAGATGGTGCCCTATTTAACGTGAATGCGGCCGTCTCTAAAGCATAACCCCAAAACGATAGCGACAAATCAGTGAGAGACATCATAGATCGTACCATATCTAATAAAGTGCGGTTACGACGTTCGGACACACCATTATGTTGTGGTGTTCCAAGTGGCGTGAGTTGTGAAACTATTCCGCATTGTTTCAAATGAAGTCCAAACTCATAACTCAAATATTCACCTCCATGATCAGATCGTAGAAACTTGATTTTCTTATCACGATGATTTTCCACTTCACTCTGAAATTCTTTGAACTTTTCAAATGTTTCAGACTTATGTTTTATTAAGTAGATATACCCATATCTGCTCAAATCATCTCTGAAGATGAGAAAATAACAATATCCGTCGTGAGCTTCAATGTTCATTGGACCACATACATCAGCATGTATGATTTCCAATAACTCTGTTGCTCGCTCCATTGTTCCGGGGAACGGAGTTTTAGTCATCTTGCCCATGAGGCATGGTTCGCAAGTACCAAGTGATTCTAAAAGCCCATCAGAATGGAGTTTCTTCATGCGCTTTACACCAATATGACCTAAATGGCAGTGCCACAAAAAAGTTGCACTATCATTATCAACTCTGCATCTTTTGGCTTCAATACTATGAACATGTGTATCACTACTATCAAGATTTAGTAAAAATAGACCACTCATCAAGGGTGCATGACCATAAAAGATATTACTCATATAAATAGAACAACCATTATTCTCTGATTTAAATGAATAACCGTCTCGCATCAAACAAGATCCAGATATAATGTTCATGCTCTACGCTGGCACCAAATAACAATTATTAAGTCTAAAACTAATCCCGAAGGTAGATGTAGAGGTAGCGTGTCGACGGCGATCACATTGACTTTGGAACCATTTCCCACGTGCATCGTCACCTAGTCCTTAGCCAATCTTCGCTTAATTCGTAGCCCCTGTTTCGAGTTGCAAATGTTAGCAACTGAACCAATATCAAATACCCAGGCACTACTGCGAGCATTGGTAAGGTACACATCAATAACATGTATATCAAATATACCTTTCACTTTGCCATCCTTATTCTCCGCCAAATACTTGGGGCAGTTCCGCTTCCAGTGACCAGTTCCTTTGCAGTAGAGCACTCAGTCTCATGTTTAGGTCCAGACTTGGGTTTCTTCACTTGAGCAGCAACTGGCTTGATGTTCTTCTTGAAGTTCCCCTTCTTCCCTTTACCCTTTTTCTTGAAACTGGTGGTCTTGTTGACCGTCAACACTTGATGCTCCTTCTTGATTTCTACCTCCGCGGCCTTTAGCATTGCGAAGAGCTCAGGAATCGTCTTATCCATCCCTTGCATATTATAGTTCATCACGAAGCTCTTGTAGCTTGGTGGCAGTGATTGAAGAACTCTATCAATGACACTATCATCAGGAAGATTAACTCCCAGCTAAGTCAAGTGGTTGTGGTACCCAGACATTCTGAGTATATGTTTACTGACAGAACTATTCTCCTCCATCTTGCAGCTGTAGAACTTATTGGAGACTTCATATCTCTCAATTCGGGCATTTGCTTTAAATATTAACTTCAACTCCTAGAACATCTCATATGCTCCATGATGTTCAAAACATCGTTGAAGTCCCAGTTCTAAGCTGTAAAGCATGGCACACTGAACTATCGAGTAGTCATCAGCTTTGCTCTGCTAGGTGTTCACAACATCTGGCGTTGCTCCTGCAGCGGGTTTGTCACCTAGCGGTGCTTCCAGGACGTAATTCTTCTGTGCAGCAATGAGGATAATCCTCAAGTTATGGACCTAGTCCGTGTAGTTGCTACCATCATCTTTCAACTTTGCTTTCTCTAGGAACACATTAAAATTCAATGGAACAACAGCACGGGCCATCTATCTACAACAACATAGACATGCAAATACTATTAGGTACTAAGTTCATGATAAATTAAAGTTCAATTAATCAAATTACTTAAGAACTCCCACTTAGATAGACATCTCTCTAATCATCTAAGTGATCACGCGATCCATATCAACTAAACCATGTCCGATTATCACGTGAGATGGAGTAGTTTTTAATGGTGAACATCACTATGTTGATCATATCTACTATATGATTCACGCTCGACCTTTCAGTCTCAGTGTTCCGAGGCCATATCTGCATATGCTAGGCTCGTCAAGTTTAACCCCGAGTATTTTGCGTGTGCAAAACTGGCTTGCACCCGTTGTATGTGAACGTAGAGCTTATCACACCCGATCATCACGTGGTGTCTTGGGACGACGAACTGTAGCAACGGTGCATACTCAGGGAGAACACTTATACCTTGAAATTTAGTGAGAGATCTTCTTATAATGCTACCGCCGAACTAAGCAAAATAAGATGCATAAAGGATAAACATCACATGCAATCAATATAAGTGATATGATATGGCCATCATCATCTTGTGCCTTTGATCTCCATCTCCAAAGCACCGTCATGATCACCATCGTCGCCGGCTTGACACCTTGATCTCCATCGAAGCATCGTTGTTGTCCCTCCAACTATTGCTTCTACGACTATCGCTACCGCTTAGTGATAAAGTAAAGCAATTACATGGCAATTGCATTTCATACAACAAAGCGACAACCATATGGCTCCTGCCAGTTGCCGATAACTGTGTTACAAAACATGATCATCTCATACAATAAAATTTAGCGTCATGTCTTGACCATATCACATCACAACATGCCCTACAAAAACAAGTTAGACGTCCTCTACTTTGTTGTTGCAAGTTTTACGTGGCTGCTGTGGGCTGAGCAAGAACCGTTCTTACCTACGCATCAAAAACCACAATGCAGTATAGTGATTGCTTTCTGATCTTCAGAAAGAACCCTGTTCATTGTATCTGATTCAACTAAAGTTGGAGAAACTGACACCCACCAGCCACGTGTGTGCGAAGCACGTCGGTAGAACCAGTCTCCTGTAAGCGTACGCGTAATGTCGGTCTGGGCCGCTTCATCCAACAATACCGCCGAATCAAGAAAAACAACTAGTGACGACAAGCAATATGTATATACCCACGCCCACAACTCCTTTATGTTCTACTCGTGCATATAACATCTATGCATAAACCTGGCTCGGATGCCATTGTTGGGAAACGCAGTAATTTCAAAAAAATTCCTACGCACACGCAAGATCATGGTGATGCATAGCAACGGGAGGGAAGAGTGTTGTCTACATACCCTCATAGGTCGTAAGCGGAAGCGTTATGACAACGCGGTTGACGTAGGTGGATTATGGTGGAGGGGGCACCGCACACGGCTGGAAACAATCAACTTGTGTGTTCTAGGGTGCCCCCTGCCCCCTGATACGTCCATTTTGCATCATGCTTTTATATTGATATTTATTGCATTGTGGGTTGTTATTACATATATGTCACAATATTTATGCCTATTCTCTCTTATTTTACAAGGTTTCCATAAAGAGGGAGAATGCTGGCAGCTGGGATTCTGGGCTGGAAAAGGAGCAAACATTAGAGACCTATTTTGCACAGCTCCAAAAGTCCTGAAACTTCACGGAATACGTTTTCCGAATATATAAAAATACTGAGCGCAAGAAGTTCACCAGGGGGTCCACACCCTGCCCACGAGGGTGGGGGCGCGCCCTACCCCCCTGGGTGCGCCCCCTACCTCGTGGGCCCCCTGGTGGCCCTCCGATGACCATCTTCTGCTATATGAGATCTTTCGATGAGGAAAAAAATCATAAGCCATCTTCTCGGACGAAACTCCGCTGCCACGAGGCGGAACCAATCTAGGGCTGTGGCGGAGCTGTTCTGCCGGGGAAACTTCCCTCCGGGAGGGGGAAATCATCACCATCGTCATCACCAATGCTCCTCTCATCGGGAGAGGGCAATCTTCATCAACATCTTCACCAGCACCATCTCCTCTCAAAGCCCTAGTTCATCTCTTGTGTCCAATTCTTGTCTCCAAGTCTGGGATTGGTACGTGTGGGTTGCTAGTAGTGTTAATTACTCCTTGTAGTTGATGCTAGTTGGTTTATTTGGTGGAAGATCATATGTTCAGATCCTATATGCATATTAATACCCCTCTGATTATGAACATGAATATGCTTTGTGAGTAGTTACGTTTGTTCCTGAGGACATGGGAGAAGTCTTGCTATTAGTAGTCATGTGAATTTGGTATTCGTTCGATATTTTGATGAGATGTATGTTGTCTCTCCTCTAGTGGGGTTATGTAAACGTCGACTACATAACACTTCACCATTGTTTGGGCCTAGAGGAAGGCATTGGGGAGTAATAAGTAGATGATGGGTTGCTAGAGTGACAGAAGCTTAAACCCTAGTTTATGCGTTGCTTCGTAAGGGGCTGATTTGGATCCATATGTTTCATGCTATGGTTAGGTTTACCTTAATACTTGTGTTGTAGTTGCGGATACTTGCAATAGAGGTTAATCATAAGTGGGATGCTTGTGCAAGTAAGGACAGTACGCAAGCACCGGTCCACCCACATATCAGATTATCAAAGTACCGAACGCGAATCATATGAGCATGATGAAAACTAGCTTGACGATATTCCCATGTGTCCTCGGTAGCGCTTTTCTCTATATAAGAGTTTTTCCAGGCTTGTCCTTTGCTACAAAAAGGATTGGGCCACCTTGCTGCACTTTATGTACTTTTGTTACTTATTGCTCATTACAAATTATCCTATCACAAAACTATCTGTTACCACTTATTTCAGTACTTGCAGAGAATACCTTGCTGGAAACCGCTTATCATTTCCTTCTGCTCCTCGTTGGGTTTGACACTCTTACTTATCGAAAGGACTACGATAGATCCCCTATACTTGTGGGTCATCAAGACTCTTTTCTAGCGCCTTTGCCGGGGAGTGAAGCGCCTTTGGTAGGTGGAATTTGGTAAGGAAAAATTTATATAGTGTGCTGAAATTTACTATCACTTGTTACTATCGAAAGTAATCATCTGAGGGGCTTGTTCGGGGTATCTTCACCCCGACCAGTAGAGCCAAGAGTTGCTCCTCAACCTACTGAACCTACTGAAAATGAAAATGTCTGCTTTGAATTTCCTTCGGGTATGTTAGAAAAACTGCTAGCTAATCCTTTTGCAGGAGATGGAACAATGCATCCTGATGAGCACATAATATATGTTGATGAAGTTTGTGGATTATTTAAGCTTGCAGGTGTACCCGGAGATGTTGTTAAGAAGAAGGTCTTCCCTTTATCTTTAAGGGAAGATGCATTGACATGGTATAGGCTATGTGATGATACGGGGTCATGGAACTACAAATGATTGAAATTGGAATTTCATTAGAATTTTTATCCTATGCATCTTGTTCATCGTGATCACAATTATATATATAATTTTTGGCCTCGCGAAGGAGAAAGCATCGCTCAAGCTTGGGGGAGGCTTAAATCAATTATATATTCATGCCCCAATCATGAGCTCTCAAGAGAAATGATTATTCAAAATTTATATGCTCGGCTTTCTGATAACAATCGCACCATGCTCGATACTTCTTGTGCTGGCTCTTTTATGATGAAGACTATTGAATTCAAATGGGATTTATTGGAAAGAATTAAACGCAACTCTGAAGATTGGGACCTCGACGAAGGTAAGGAGTCAGGTATGACACCTAAGTTTGATTGTGTTAAATCTTTTATGGATACCGATGTTTTCCGTAAATTTAGCACTAAATATGGACTTGACTCTGAGATAGTAGCTTCTTTCTATGAATCTTTTGCTACTTATGTTGATCTCCCCAAGGAGAAGTGGTTTAAATATCATCCTCCCATAGAAGTAAAAGTAGCTGCACCTATTAAAGTTGAAGAAAAGATTATCACTTATAATGATCCTGTTGTTCCTACTTCTTATGTTGAAAAACCACCTTTCCCTGTTAGGATAAAGGATCATGCTAAAGCTTCAACTGTGGTTTGTAAAAGCAATATTAAAACTTATACACCTTCTGAGCAAGTTAAAGTTGAAACTAATATTGCTATTGTTAAAGATCTCTTGACTGATAATATTGATGGGCATGTTATTTATTTCTGTGATGAAACTGCTAGAATTGCTAAACCTTGTGCTAAAGATAAACCTAGACCTGTGGTAGGCATGCCTGTTATTTCTGTTAAAATCAGAGATCATTGTTATCATGGCTTATGTGATATGGGTGCCAGTGCTAGTGCAATACCTATTGGCCTATATAGAGAAATTATGCATGATATTGCACCTGTTGAGTTAGAAGATATTGATGTCACAATTAAACTTGCCAATAGAGATACTATATCACCAATGGGAATTGTTAGAGATGTTGAAGTCTTGTGTGGGAAAACTAAATATCCTGCTGATTTTCTCGTTCTTGGTTCCCCACAAGATAGCTTTTGTCCCATTATATTTGGTAGACCCTTCTTAAACACTGTTAATGATAAGATAGCATGCAAAAAGAATGTTGTTACTATCGGTTTAGATGATATGTCTTGTGAATTTAATTTCTCTAAATTTAGTAGACAACACCGTGAAGAAGAATTACCTGGTAAGGATGAAATTATTGGTCTTGCTTCTATTGCCGTACCTCCTAGTGATCCTTTAGAACAATATTTGCTTGACCATGAAAATGATATGTTTATGAATGAAAGAAGGGGAATAGATGAAGTATTCTTTAAACAGGAACCTATTCTGAAACACAATTTTCCTGTTGAAATCCTAGGGGATCACTCTCCACCCAAGGGTGATCCCGTGTTTGAGCTTAAACCGTTGTCTGATACTCTTAAATATGCTTATCTTGATGAGAAAAAGATATATCCTATTATTATTAGTGCTAACCTTTCAGAGCATGAGGAAGAGAGATTATTGAAAACTCTGAAGAAGCACCGTGCTACTATTGGGTATACTCTTGATGATCTCAAGGGCATTAGTCCCACTCTATGTCAACATAAAATAAATTTGGAAGAAGATGCTAAACCAGTTCGTGACCATCAACAACGGCTGAATCGTAAAATGAAAGAGGTGGTAAGAAAGGAAATACTAAAGCTTCTTGAGGCAGGTATAATTTATCCCATTGCTGATAGTCAGTGGGTAAGTCATGTCCATTGTGTCCCTAAGAAGGGAGGTATTACTGTCGTTCCTAATGATAAAGATGAATTAATTCCTCAAAGAATTATTACAGGTTATAGGATGGTAATTGATTTCTGCAAATTAAATAAGGCCACTAAAAAGGATCATTACCCCTTAGCTTTTATCGATCAAATGCTAGAAAGATTATCCAAACATACACATTTTTGCTTTCTAGATGGTTATTCTGGTTTCTCTCAAATACATGTGTTAGCTAATGATCAATCAAAGACTACTTTTACTTGCACTTTTGGTACTTTTGCTTATAGACGTATGCCTTTTGGTTTATGTAATGCACCTGCTACCTTTAAAAGATGCATGATGGCTATATTCTCTGACTTTTGTGAAAAGATTTGTGAGGTTTTCATGGACGATTTCTCCGTCTATGGATCTTCTTTCGATGATTGCTTGAGCAACCTTAATCGAGTTTTGCAGAGTTGTGAAGAAACTAATCTTGTCTTGAATTGGGAAAAGTGCCACTTTATGGTTAATGAAGGTATTGTCCTGGGGCATAAAGTTTCTAAAAGAGGTATTGAGGTTGATAAAGCCAAGGTTGATGCTATTGAAAAGATGCCATGTCCCAAGGACATCAAAGGTATAAGAAGTTTCCTTGGTCATGCCGGATTTTATAGGAGGTTCATTAAGGACTTCTCAAAAATTTCTCGGCCTCTGACTAATTTATTACAAAATGATATACTATTTGTCTTTGATGATGATTGTGTAGAAGCATTTGAAATACTTAAGAAAGCATTGATCTCTGCACCTATTGTTCAGCCACCTGATTGGAATTTACCCTTTGAAATTATGTGTGATGCTAGTGATTATGCTGTAGGTGTTGTTCTAGGGCAAAGAGTTGATAAGAAATTAAATGTTATTCAATATGCTAGTAAAACTCTAGACAATGCTCAAAGAAATTATGCTACTACTGAAAAAGAATTCTTAGCAGTTGTATTTGCTTGTGATAAGTTCAGACCTTATATTGTTGATTCTAAAGTAACTATTCACACTGATTATGCTGCTATTAAATATCTTTTGGAAAAGAAAGATGCTAAACCTAGACTTATTAGATGGGTTCTTTTGCTACAAGAATTTGATTTACATATTGTTGATAGAAAGGGAGCTGAGAACCCCATTGCAGACAACTTGTCTAGGTTAGAAAATGTGCTTGATGACCCACTCCCTATTGATGATAGCTTTCCTGATGAGCAATTAAATGTCATAAATACTTCTCATACTGCTCCATGGTATGTTGATTATGCTAATTACATTGTTGCCAAATTCATACCACCTAGTTTCACATACCAGCAAAAGAAAAAGTTCTTCTATGATTTGAGGCATTACTTTTGGGATGACCCACATCTTTTATAAAGAATGAGTAGATGGTGTTATTAGACGTTGTGTACCTGAGCATGAACAGGAACATATTCTACGCAAGTGTCACTCCGAAGCTTATGGGGGACACCATGCTGGAGATAGAACTGCACATAAGGTATTGCAATCTGGTTTTTATTGGCCTACTCTCTTCAAGGATGCCCGTAAGTTTGTCTTATCTTGTGATGAATGTCAAAGAATTGGTAATATTAGTAGACGTCAAGAAATGCCTATGAATTATTCACTTGTTATTGAACCATTTGATGTTTGGGGCTTTGATTATATGGGACCTTTTCCTTCCTCTAATGGGTATACACATATTTTAGTTGATGTTGATTACGTTACTAAGTGGGTAGAAGCTATTCCAACTAGTAGTGCTGATCATAACACCTCTATTAAAATGCTTAAAGAAGTTATTTTTCCAAGATTTGGAGTCCCTAGATATTTAATGACTGATGGTGGTTCACATTTTATTCATGGTACTTTCCGTAAAATGCTTGCTAAATATGATGTTAATCATAGAATTGCATCTCCTTATCACCCTCAGTCTAGTGGTCAAGTAGAATTAAGTAATAAAGAACTCAAATTAATTTTGCAAAAGACTGTCAATAGGTCTAGAAAGAATTGGTCCAAGAAACTTGATGATGCATTATGGGCCCATAGAACTGCATATAAAAATCCTATGGGTATGTCTCCGTATAAAATGGTTTATGGAAAAGCATGTCACTTACCTCTCGAACTAGAACACAAGGCATATTGGGCTATTAAAGAGCTCAATTATGATTTTAAACTTGCCAGTGAGAAGAGGTTATTTGATATTAGCTCACTCGATGAATGGAGAACCCAAGCCTACAAAAATGCCAAGTTGTTTAAAGAAAAAGTTAAAAGATGGCATGACAAAAGAATACAAAAGCATGAGTTTAATGTAGGTGATTATGTATTGCTATACAACTCTCGTTTAAGATTTTTTTGCAGGAAAACTTCTCTCTATATGGGATGGTCCTTACGTTATCGAGGAGGTCTACCATTCCGGTGCCATAAAAATCAACAATTTTGAAGGCACAAATCCGAAGGTGGTGAACGGTCAAAGAATCAAACATTATATCCCAGGTAATCCCATAAATGTTGAAACCAATGTTATTGAAACCGTAACCCTGGAGGAATACATAAGGGACACTATCCAGAACGTTCCATACTCTGAAAAGGAATAGGTATGTGGTACGGTAAGTAAACCGACTCCAAAACAGTTTTTAAGGCAATATTTCTCCATTTTGGAATATTTAGAAAAATAGAAAAATAAGTAGCAGCCCGGGAAGGACACGAGGCCCCCACGAGGGTGGAGGGCGCGCCCTACCCCCCTGGGCGCGCGCCCTACCTCGTGGGCACCTTGTGTGCTCTCCGAACTCTGTTTTTGTACATGACATGTATTTTGGTCGGTAAAAATTCATTATATAATCTCCCGGAGGTTTTGACTCACGTATCACACAAAAATCTCCTGTCTTTGTTTCAAGATGTTTTTTTGACAGGTCCAGGTCATCATGTCGTCTTCAAGTGCCCCCAAGGACCAGTTCTTCGAGAAGGTCATCAACCCCTACCTCGCGGAGGTGCTGCAACACCCTCAAACCATTGAGATGCGTGAGGGGTTGTTGCACATCCGCAATGTTGAGGGACCAAGGAAGACCGGAAGCACGGAGGCAAGGCTCGAGGCATTGGAGCAAGAAGTTTTCAAGTGTCAGGAGATGGTGGAGCGTGGACTCGATTCCAATCACATTATGATCACGGAGTTCACCAACAACCACAAGATGGACGTCAAGGACATTGGGGAGGCCATCTTCAAGCTTCATGAGAAAAAAGAGCACCTCCAAGCCCAGATCTATGACCTGCAAAATCAAAACTGTGAGTATGAATATAGATTCAAGAGGATGAGTTTGGCTATAGATTTGAGGTTTCAGGAGACTCGATCATCCTTCTATGATGGTGAGCCTAGGCCTTGGAAGAAGGACGACAAGCCTACGCCATCAACAAAATCATCACCTTCTCCACCAACAAAGAAGAATTGAGTATCTGGTATGGGCACTCCCCTTGGCAACTGCCAAGCTTGGGGGAGTGCCCCGGTATCGTATCACCATCACTTTTATCTTTACCGTTTTTCTTAGTTCGATCCTTTTGGTAATATCTTGATCTAGTTGTGAGTTTTGCTTTATGATCCTTCTATGTAATCGAGTCCATGAGCTATATATAATAAAGATTAGTGTTGAGTCAAGGGCTTGATTCTTTTACCAGGATTTTAAGTGAATAAAAGAAAAGAGAAAGAAATAAAAAGAAACAAAGAGATAATATGGATCTCATGGAGAGTAATGAGCTCACATAGAAAAAGTATGATGAATAAAAGTTGTTGAGAGTTGACAAACATAGTTTTGGTCATCGTTGCAATTAATAGGAAGTAATAAAGAAAGAGAGGTCTTCACATATAGATATACTATCTTGGACATCTTTTATGATTGTGAGCACTCATTAAAATATGACATGCTAAAGAGTTGACGTTGGACAAGGAAGACAACGTAATGGGTTATGTTTTCTTACATCTGAGATAAATTATATTGTCATGGATCATCCAACATGGTTGAGCTTGCCTTTCCCTCTCATGCTAGCCAAATTCATCACACCAAGTAGAGATACTACTTGTGCTTCCAAATACCCTTAAACCAGTTTTGCCATGAGAGTCCACCATATCTACCTATGGATTGAGTGAGATCCTTCAAGCAAGTTGTCATCGGTGCAAGCAATAAAAATTGCTCTCTAAATATGTATGACTTATTAGTGTGGGAGAAAATAAACTTTATAAGAAATAAAAGCGACAGACTGCATAATAAAGGTCCATACCATAAGTGGCAATATAAAGTGACATTCTTTCGCATTAAGATTTTGTGCATCCAACTATAAAAGCGCATGACAACCTCTGCTTCCCTCTGCGAAGGGCCTATCTTTTACTTTGATCTCCTACCTTGCATAAGAGTCATGGTGATCTTCACCCTTCCTTTTTACATTTTATCCTTTGGTAAGCACAGTATGTTGGAAAGATCCTGGTATATATGGCTAATTGGATGTGAGTTTTCATGAACTATTATTGTTGACATTACCCTTGAGGTAAAATGTTGGGAGGCAAAACTATAAGCCCCTATCTTTCTCTGTGTCCGATTAAAACTCCATACCCATAAGTATTGCGTGAGTGTCAGCAATTGTGAAAGACTATATGATAGTTGAGTATGTGGAATTGCTGAAAAGATCTTATGTTGACTCTTTCCTATGTTATGATAAATTGCAATTGCTCCAATGACTGAGATTATAGTTTGTTAGTTGTCAATGAAGTTTATGATTCATACTTGAAATTGTGATTGAATTATTACTCTAGCATAATAAAGTATATGACAAGAATTATATAAGTTGTTGTTCTAAGAATGATCATGATGCCCTCATGTCCATATTTTATTTTTATCGACACCTCTATCTCTAAACATGTGGACATATTTTTCGATTTCGGCTTTCGCTTGAGGACAAGCGAGGTCTAAGCTTGGGGGAGTTGATATGTCCATTTTGCATCATGCTTTTATATTGCTATTTATTGCATTGTGGGCTGTTATTACACATTATGTCACAATACTTATGCCTATTCTCTCTTATTTTACAAGGTTTCCATAAAGAGGGAGAATGCCGACAGCTGGGATTCTGGGCTGGAAAAGGAGCAAATATTAGAGACCTACTCTGCACAGGTCCAAAAGTCCTGAAACTTCACGGAAGACATTTTCCAAATATATAAAAAATACTAAGCGCAAGAAGTTCACTAGGGGGGCCACACCCTGCCCATGAGGGTGGGGGCGTGCCCTACCCCCTGGGCACGCCCCCCCTACCTCGTAGGCCCCCTGGTGGCCCTCCGATGACCATCTTCTTCTATATGAGGTCTTTTGATGAGGAAAAAAAAAATCATAAGCCATCTTCTCGGACGAAACTCCACCGCCATGAGGCAGAACCTTGGCGGAACTAATCTAGGGCTCTGGCGGAGCTGTTCTGCCAGGGAAACTTCCCTCCAGGAGGGGGAAATCATCACCATCGTCATCACCAACGCTCCTCTCATCGGGAGAGGGTAATCTCCATCAACATCTTCACCAGCACCATCTCCTCTCAAAACCCTAGTTCATCTCTTGTATCCAATTCTTGTCTCCATGTCCGGGATTGGTACCTGTGGGTTGCTGGTAGTGTTAATTACTCCTTGTAGTTGATGCTAGTTGGTTTATTTGGTGGAAGATCATATGTTCAAATCCTATATGCATATTAATACCCCTCTGATTATGAACATGAATATGCTTTGTGAGTAGTTACGTTTGTTCCTGAGGACATGGGAGAAGTCTTGCTATTAGTAGTCATGTGAATTTGGTATTCGTTCGATATTTTGATGAGATGTATGTTGTCTCTCCTCTAGTGGGGTTATGTGAACGTCGACTACATAACACTTCACCATTGTTTGGGCCTAGAGGAAGGCATTGGGGAGTGATAAGTAGATGATGGGCTGCTAGAGTGACAGAAGCTTAAACCCTAGTTTATGCGTTGCTTCGTAAGGGGCTGATTTGGATCCATATGTTTCATGCTATGGTTAGGTTTATCTTAATACTTTTGTTGTAGTTGCGGATGCTTGCAATAGAGGTTAATCATAAGTGGGATGCTTGTCCAAGTAAGGACAGTACCCAAGCACTGGTCCACCAACATATCAGATTATCAAAGTACCGAACATGAATCATATGAGCGTGATGAAAACTAGCTTGACGATATTCCCATGTGTCCTCGCGAGCGCTTTTCTCTATATAAGAGTTTGTCCAGGCTTGTCCTTTGCTACAAAAAGGATTGGGCCACCTTGCTGCACTTTATTTACTTTTGTTACTTGTTGCTCGTTACAAATTATCCTATCACAAAACTATCTGTTACCACTTATTTCAGTACTTGCAGAGAATACCTTGCTGGAAACCGCTTATCATTTCCTTCTGCTCCGCGTTGGGTTCGCCACTCTTACTTTTCGAAAGGACTATGATAGATCCCCTATACTTGTGGGTCATCATCCCCGTATATAAAGGAGCAATGGGGGAGGCCGGCCAACCTTGGGGCGCGCCAAGGAGAGGGGGAGTCCTCCTCCTAGTATGAGTAGGACTCCCCTTTTCCTATTCCAACTAAGAAGGGGGGAGGGGGAAGGAAGGAGAGGGAGAGAGGGAGGTAAGAGGGGGCGTCGCCCCCCTCCTTGTCCAATTAGGACTCCCAAGGGGGGCAGCTCTAGGCCCTCTCCTCGCTCTCCCACAAGGCCCATTGGCCCATTAGTTCCCCCGAGGGTTCCGATAACCCCCCCGACAGTCCGATAAATATCCGGTTACCCCCGGAACTCATCCGGTGTCCGAATATAGTCGTCCAATATATCAATCTTTATGTATCGACGTTTTCGAGACTCCTCGTCATGTCTGTGATCACATCCGGGACTCTGAACTATCTTCGATACATCAAAACACATAAACTCGTAATATCGACCGTCACCGAACGTTAAGCATGCGGACCCTACAGGTTCGAGAACTATGTAGACATGACCGAGACATGTCTCCGGTCAATAACCAATAGCGGAACCTGGATGCTTATATTGGCTCCTACATATTCTATGAAGATATTTATCGGTCAAACCGCATAACAACATACATTCTTCAGTTTGTCATCGGTATGTTACTCGCCCGAGATTCGATCGTCGGTATCTCAATACCTAGTTCAATCTCGTTACGAGCAAGTCTCTTTACTCATTTCATAATGCATCATCCCGCAACTAACTCATTAGTCACATTGCTTGCAAGGCTTATAGTGATGTGCATTACAGAGAGGGCCCAGAGATACCTCTCCGACAATTGGAGTGACAAATCCTAATCTCGATCTATGCCAACTCAACAAATACCATCGGGGACACCTGTAGATTGTTGTGACGTTTGGTAGCACACAAAGTGTTCCTCCGGTATTCAGGAGTTGCATGATCTCATAGTCATAGGAACATGTATAAGTTATGGAGAAAGCAATAGCAACAAACTTAACGATCATCGTGCTAATCTAACGGATGGGTCAAGTCAATCACATCATTCTCTAATGATGTGATCCCGTTAATAAAATGACAACTCATGTCTATGGTTAGGAAGCATAACCATCATTGATTCAACGAGCTAGTCAAGTAGAGGCAAACTAGTGACACTCTGTTTGTCTATGTATTCATACATGTACTAAGTTTCCGGTTAATACAATTCTAGCATGAATAATAAACATTTATCATGATATAAGGAAATATAAATAACAACTTTATTATTGCCTCTAGGGCATATTTCCTTCACATGGCTAGATGGCACTTCGGGTTCTTCCAGTTCGTGTAGGGACGAGAAATCAGGGAAGCTATTATGGAACACTCATGTTCCCAACCAAGATAAGAATGTTTCTGTGGTGTTTGTCAAAGCACGCGTTGCCTACTGAGGACGTAAGGGCACAAGTTCCGTATGGACTACAAATCTTTTGCATTTTCAAATGAGGGAGAATATATTATGACATCGGTTTTTTGTCCTATAGTGCATACATGCATGTGCACATCAGGAGAAAGTTGGAGGTATTTTGTCCATTTTTATGCCTTGGTAATTTTACGCGTAAACAACTTGATAACTTATGTACCACAACCGTGATAATTTATGTAGACCAGACGTGATAACTTTTGACCCAAAAAGTCATTGAAACATAAACACATGGATCTAGTTACGAAGGTCTTATCATGATGAATTTTTTATATGAAAAAAGTTTTTCAATCCGACCAAAGGTTTGACCTACAAAATATTTCAAAGTTTCAAAATAAGAAGATATTTTTGCTAATATCATCTATTTTGTATGTGTGTGTGTTGCATGCATTATGAGTCCCCGTATTCGCTTGTGGGCTTGGAAAGAGACACGACGGCACTCGCTTGGTCAGGCACGTGGTTAGTTGGAAAAATAATTATTCAGTTTTGCTAAAGCACATCTAGATATGCCATAATACACAAGTATTGCACATTTAAATTCTATGTCATTTATTTTATGTGTATTTTTTAGCTTGATTGTGTCACTTAGATGTGCAATAACTAGGACACATCTAGATGTGCCCTAGACAAACCCATAATCATTCTGCATTTTGGATTAAATTCAAAATGGTTGTAAAATAAATGATAATGTGGTGGTAGAAAAATCTTCAGGCAACTTTTAAAAAATATTGATAATGTTCATGACACTTAAACAATGTTTATGCAATGTAAACAAAATGTTTTGTAATTAAAAAATGTTTCGTACCATTTGAAAAAAATGTATGTGACATTTTAACGTAAATGTTCACATGTTTCAAAAATAATGTTTGTGACATTTTTAGAAAATGTTTATACAATGTTTCACATAGTTGAAAAATGCTTCCTATCAGTTGAAAAATGTTCAATGTGTATTTTAAAAATTGTTCAAGGCGTATTCAGAAAAAATGTTCAAAACCATATATTTGAAAAAGTATATTAATCATGTATTTGAAAACGTTAAAAGTGGAAGAAAATGTTCCTAATGTATACGCAAACGTATAGTGTGTGGGAAAAAATAGAAATAAAAAATTATATTTGAAAAACTATTAATCATGTATTTGGAAAATGTTCCTGATGTATAAAAAACATACAATGTGTATGCAAAAATTGTACAATATTCCTAATATACACAATGTTCCATATGCAAACCCTTGGCCTTCTGGCGCTTGGACATTGCGTTCTCCTCGGCAGCCTCGTCGGGGTCCTTCATTAGGTTCTTATAGTAGCCAGGCAGCGCTTCATTGTTCACCGCATGCTTCAACTTGGACTTGAGCCCCTCCTCGGCCTGGAAGAGCTCATTCCAGCGGTCGCCCAGGTAGGCCTGCTCCTCCTGAAGCATGTGTTTCTCGTTTATTATCTTGTTTTCCATAGAGACCAACCTTAGCCTCAGTGCGTCATGCTTGGGGCTGTTAAGTGACTCATTGAGGATGACATTGTCCTCGGGGTTGAGGCTGCTCTTGAACTCATCGACATTTTTGTCGAAATTATCATTATTGCCATTGTTATTATTATTGTTCCCGTTGTCGTCACCGTCGCCGCCTCCGCCATCGTTTTTGTTGTCCACTTGCCCGTAGGCATGGCGGCAATTGGTAGGCTATCCGAGGATTCGCTAACTTCCTCATCCATGTTGCCCGCCTCACTCTAGCCGTTTGTGAGGACCTCGGTTAACTTTTGAATATTAGTAACAATGTGGGTGGCGGGGGGTGGGGGGGGGTGGGGTCAAATAATCCGACCTTTCTGGGTGACTCCTAGATGTGATCATAAACTGAAAGCTGGCCGTCTCAGATTGTGAGCCTCTGAATCCGATCTAACATCTTATTTAGGAAGGATTTCTCGCATTCTTCCAGCGCTCGATTTGTCATAGGTGCCAATGGTAGTTTTTCCTAGGATCCAACCTGACATCGATTCAGGTTCTTCATGTGGGGCTAGATCCGCCGCCTGGCTCCCTAGTTGCATCATCGAATCTGGGCTTATGGTCAGGTTTGACGAGGGGCTCTCGTACTCGTATTGGGTCTGATTTGACATCTGGGCTAGGGCGGGTGTGTTGTGCCACTCCTTGATTTGGTCTGACACCTAGCTAGAGAAGACTAGCTTTGTGTGGGAATGCATGGTATACTCCAGGTTTCCGAATCTTATGATTCGTCTAGGAGAAAAGGTATTGACCTGGCGTAGGTGGCCGGTCGAGTCAGCAAAAGGAGTGAAGCTGCCGAAGACAAAGATCTGGCATGACACGAAAGTCATGTGGACATTGATCTGCTCGCCCATGTTGATCCCTATCAGATCCTTGTGGCTACTCGTCGAGGACCTGCGTGGGCCACTAATGACAGACTTGATTGCAGAATATCATAGGTAGGGGGGTCTCGAGCTATTTGAAGGAAATATGCCCTAGAGCCAATAATAAAGTTGTTATTTATATTTCCTTATACCATGATAAATGTTTATTATTCATGCTAGAATTGTATTAACCGGAAACTTAGTACATGTGTGAATACATAGACAAACAGAGTGTCACTAGTTTGCCTCTACTTGACTAGCTCATTGAATCAATGATGGTTATGTTTCCTAACCATAGACATGAGTTGTCATTTGATTAACGGGATCACATCATTAGAGAATGATTTGATTGACTTGACCCATCTGTTAGCTTAGCACGATGATCATTTAGTTTGTTGCTATTGCTTTCTCCTTAACTATACATGTTCTTATGACTATGAGATCATGCAACTCCCGAGTACCGGAGGAACACTTTGTGTGCTACCAAATGTCACAACGTAACTGGGTGATTATAAAGGTGCTCTATAGGTGTCTCCGATGGTATTTGTTGAGTTGGCATAGATCGAGATTAGGATTTGTCACTCCAATTGTCGGAGAGGTATCTCTGGGCCCTCTCGATAATGCACATCACTATAAGCCTTGCAAGCAATGTGACTAATGAGTTAGTTGCAGGATGATGCATTACGAAACGAGTAAAGAGACTTGCTGGTAACGAGATTGAACTAGGTATTGAGATACCGACAATCGAATCTCGGGCAAGTAACATACTGATGAAAAAGGGAACAACGTATATTGTTATGCGATTTGACCGATAAAGATCTTCGTAGAATATGTAGGAACCAATATGAGCATCCATGTTTCGCTATTGGTTATTGACTGGAGACATGTCTCGGTCATGTCTACATAGTTCTCAAACCCGTAGGGTCCGCACGCTTAACGTTCGGTGATGATCGGTATTACGAGTTTATGTGTTTCGATGTATCGAAGGTAGTTCGGAGTCCCAGATTTGATCACGGACATGAAGAGGAGTCTCGAAATGGTTGAGACATAAAGATCGATATATTGGAAGCCTATGTTTGGACATCGGACTGGTTTCGAATGAGTTCATGCATTTTCCGGAGAACCGGGAGGTTACCGGAACCCCCCGGGGAGTATATGGGCCTTATTGGGCCTAAGTGGAAAAGAGGAGAGGGAAGGAAAAGGTGGGAGGCGCGCCCCCTAGCCCAATCCAAATTGGGAGGGGGCCGCCCCCCTTTCCTTTCTCCTCTCCTCCCCTTCCTTCTCTCCTATTCCTACTAAATGGAAGAGGGGAATCCTACTCCCGGTGGGAGTAGGACTCCCCTAGGGTGCGCCAAAGAGAGGGCCGGTCCCTCCCCTCCCCCACTCCTTTATATACGGGGGAGGGGGGCACCCCTTAGACACACAAGTTGATCATTGATCTTTTAGCCGTGTGCGGTGCCCCCCTCCACCATAATCCACCTCGGTCATATCGTAGCGGTCCTTAGGCGAAGCCCTGTTCTGGCAGCATCTTCATCACCGTCATCATGCCGTCGTGCTGACGAAACTCTCCCTCGAAGCTCTCCTGGATTGTGAGTTCGCGGGACGTCACCGAGCCGAACGTGTGCAGATAGCGGAGGTGCCGTACCTTCGGTGCTAGATTGGTCGATCATGAAGACGTACGACTACATCAACCGTGTTGTCATAACGCTTCCGCTTACGGTCTACGAGGGTACATAGACAATACTATCCCCTCTTGTTGCTATGCATCACCATGATCTTGCGTGTGCGTAGGAATTTTTTTGAAATTACTGCGTTCCCCAATAGTGGCATCCGAGCCAGGTTTATGTGTAGATGTTATTTGCACGAGTAGAACACAAAGGAGTTGTGGGCGTGGGTATATACATATTGCTTGCCGTCACTAGTTGATTCTTGATTCAGCGGCATTGTTGGATGAAGCGGCCCAGACCGACATTATGCGTACTCTTACGCGAGACTGGTTCTATTGACGTGCTTCGATCACAGGTGGCTAGTGGGTGTATGTTTCTCCAGCTTTAGTTGAATCGGATTCAATGAACAGGGTTCTTTTTGAAGATTAAAAAGCAATCACTATACCGCGTTGTGGTTTTTGATGCGTAGGTAAGAACGATTCTTGCTCAGCCCATAGCAGCCACGTAAAACTTGCAACAACAAAGTAGAAGATGTCTAACTTGTTTTTGCAGGACATGTTGTGATGTGATATGGTCAAGACATGATGCTAAATTTTATTGTATGAGATTATCATGTTTTGTAACACAGTTATCGGCAACTGGCAGGAGCCATATGGTTGTCGCTTTATTGTATGAAATGCATTCGCCATGTAATTGCTTTACTTTATCACTAAGAGGTAGCGATAGTTGTAGAAGCAATAGTTGGCGAGACGACAACGATGCTTTGATGGAGATCAAGGTGTCAAGCCGGTGACGATGGTGATCATGACGGCGCTTTGGAGATGGAGATCAAAGGCACAAGATGATGATGGCCATATCATATCACTTATATTGATTGCATGTGATGTTTATCTTTTATGCATCTTATTTTGCTTAGTTCGGCGATAGCATTATAAGATGATCTCTCACTTAATTTCAAGGTATAAGTGTTCTCCCTGAGTATGCACCGTTGCTACAGTTCATCATGCCGAGACACCACGTGATGATCGGGTGTGATAAGCTCTACGTTCACATACAACGGGTGCAAGCCAGTTTTGCACACACAGAATACTCGGGTTAAACTTTACGAGCCTAGCGTATGTAGACATGAACTCGGAACACTGGAGACCGAAAGGTTGAGCATGAATCATATAGTAGATATGATCAACATAGTGATGTTCACCATTGAAAACTACTCCATCTCACGTGATGATCGGACATGGTTTAGTTGATATGGATCACGTGATCACTTAGATGATTAGAGAGATGTCTATCTAAGTATGCGTAAGTAATTTGATTAATTGAACTTTAATTTATCATGAACTTAGTACCTGATACTATTTTGTATGTCTATGTTGTTGTAGATAGATGGCTCGTGCGGTTATTCCGTTGAATTTTAATGCGTTCCTAGAAAAGCTAAGTTGAAAGATGATGGTAGCAACTACACGTACTGGGTCCGTAACTTGAGGATTATCCTCATTGCTGCACAGAAGAATTACATCCTGGAAGCACCGCTAGGTGGCAAACCCGCTGCAGGAGCAACGCCAGATGTTATCAACACCTGGCAGAGCAAAGTTGATGACTACTTGATAGTTCAGTGTGCCATGCTTTATGGCTTAGAACCGGGACTTCAACGACGTTTTGATCGTCATGGAGCATATGAGATGTTCCAGGAGTTGAAGTTAATATTTCAAGCAAATGCCCAGATTGAGAGATATGAAGTCTCCAATAAGTTCTACAGCTGCAAGATGGAGGAGAATAGTTTTGTCAGTGAACATATACTCAGAATGTCTGGGTACCACAACCACTTGACTCAATTGGGAGTTAATCTTCCTGATGATAGTGTCATTGATAGAGTTCTTCAATCACTGCCACCAAGCTACAAGAGCTTCATGATGAACTATAATATGCAAGGGATGGATAAGGCGATTCCTGAGCTCTTCGCAATGCTAAAGGCTATGGAGGTAGAAATCAAGGAGTATCAAGTGTTGATGGTCAACAAGACCACCAGTTTCAAGAAAAAAGGTAAAGGGAAGAAGGGGAACTTCAAGAAGAACAGCAAGCCAGTTGCTGCTCAAGTGAAGAAACCCAAGTCTGGACCTAAGCCTGAGACTGAGTGCTTCTACTGCAAAGGAACTGGTCACTAGAAGCGGAACTGCTCCAAGTATTTGGCGGAGAAGAAGGATGGCATAGTAAAAGGTATATTTGATATACATGTTATTGATGTATACCTTACTAATTCTCATAGTAGTGCCTGGGTATTTGATACTGGTTCAGTTGCTAAAATTTGCAACTCGAAACAGGGGCTACGGATTAAGCGAATATTGGCTAAGGACAAGGTGACGATGCGCATGGGAAATGGTTCCAAAGTCGATGTGATCGCCGTCGGCACGCTACCTCTACATCTACCTTCGGGATTAGTTTTTGACCTAAATAATTGTTATTTGGTGCCAGCGTTGAGCATGAACATTATATCTAGATCTTGTTTGATGCGAGATGGTTATTCATATAAATCAGAGAATAATGGTTGTTCTATTTATATGAGTAATATCTTTTATGGTCATGCACCCTTGATGAGTGGTATATTTTTACTAAATCTTGATAGTAGTGATACACATGTTCATAGTATTGAGGCCAAAAGATGCAGAGTCGATAATGATAGTGCAACTTATTTGTGGCACTGCCATTCAGGTCATATTGGTGTAAAGCACATGAAGAAACTCCATTCTGATGGACTTCTAGAATCACTTGAGTATGAATCACTTGGTACATGCGAACCATGCCTCATGGGCAAGATGACTAAAACTCCGTTCTCCGGAATAATGGAGCGAGCAACAGAGTTATTCGAAATCGTACATACTAATGTATGTGGTCCAATGAAGATGATTTGAGCAGATATGTGTATATCTACTTAATGAAACATAAGTCCGAAACCTTTGAAAAGTTTAGATAATTTCAGAGTGAAGTGGAAAATCATCGCAGCAAGAAAATCAAGTTTCTACGATCTGATCGTGGAGGTGAATATTTGAGGTGTGAGTTTGGACTTCATTTGAAACAATGTGGAATACTTTCGCAACTCACGCCACCTGGAACACCACAGCGTAATGGTGTGTTCGAACATCGTAATCGTACTTTACTAGATATGGTGCAATCTACGATGTCTCTCACTGATTTACCGCTATCGTTTTGGGGTTACGCTTTAGAGACAGCTACATTCATGTTAAATAGGGCACCATCTAAATCCGTCGAGATGACACCTTATGAACTGTAGTTTGGCAAGAAACCCAAGTTGTTGTTTCTTAAAGTTTGGGGCTGCGATGCTTATGTGAAAAAGCTTCAACCTGATAAGCTTGAACCCAAATCGGAGAAATGTGTCTTCATAGGATACCCAAAGGAGACTATTGGGTACACCTTCTATCACAGATCCGAAGCAAGATATTCATTGCTAAGAATGCATCCTTTCTAGAGAAGGAGTTTCTCTCGAAAGAAGTGAGTGGGAGGAAAGTAAAACTTGACGAGGTAATTGTACCTTATCCCTTATTGGAAAGTAGTTCATCACTGAAATCAGTTCCAATGATTCCTACACCAGTAAGTGAGGAAGCTAATGAAGATGATCATGAAACTTCTGATCAAGTTACTATCGAACCTCATAGGTCAACCAGAGTAACATCCGCACTAGAGTGGTACGGTAATCCTGTTCTGGAAGTCATGTTACTTGACCATGACGAACCTACGAACTATGAGGAAGCTATGATGAGCCCAGATTCCGCAAAATGGCTTGAAGCCATGAAATCTGAGATGGGATCCATGTATGAGAACAAAGTATGGACTTTGGTTGACTTGCCCGATGATCGGCAGGCCATAGAGAATAAATGGATTTTCAAGAAGAAGACTGACGCTGGCGGTAATGTTACCGTCTACAAAGCTTGACTTGTTGCGAAAGGTTTTTGACAAGTTCAAGGAGTTGACTACGATGAGACCTTCTCACCCGTAGCGATGTTTAAGTCCATCCGAATCATGTTAACAATTGCCGCATTTTATGATTATGAAATTTGGCAAATGGATGTGAAAACTGCATTCCTTAATGGATATCTTAAAGAAGAGTTGTATATGATGCAACCTGAAGGTTTTGTCGATCCAAAAGGTGCTAACAAAGTGTGCAAGCTCCAGTGATCCATTTATGGACTGGTGCAAGCCTCTCGGAGTTGTAATATATGGTTTGATAGTGTGATCAAAGCATATGGTTTTATACATACTTTTGGAGAAGCCTGTATTTACAAGAAAGTGAGTGGGAGCTTCGTAGCATTTCTGATATTATATGTAGATGACATATTGTTGATCGGAAATGATACTGAATTTCTGAATAGCATAAAAGGATACTTGAATAAGAATTTATCAATGAAAGACCTCGGTGAAGCTGCTTATATATTGGGCATCAAGATCTATAGACATAGATCAAGACGCTTAATTGGACTTTCACACAGCACATACCTTGATAAAGTTTTGAAGAAGCTCAAAATGGATCAGGCAAAGAAATGGGTTCTTGCCTGTATTACAAGATGTGAAGTTGAGTCAGACTCAATGCCTGACCACTGCAAAAGATACAGAGAAAATGAAAGGTGTTCCCTATGCTTCAGCCATAGGCTTTATCATGTATGCAATGCTGTGTACTAGACCTGATGTGTGCCTTTCTATAAGTTTAGCAGGGAGGTACCAAAGTAATCTAGGAGTGGATCACTGGACAGTGGTCAAGAACATCCTGAAATACCTGAAAAAGGACTAAGGATATGTTTCTCGTATATGGAGGTGAAAAGAGCTCGTCGTAAACGGTTACGTCAATGCAATCTTTGACACTGATCTGGATGAATCTAAGTCACAAACCGGATATGTGTTTTTATTAAATGGTGGAGCTGTCAGTTGGTGCAGTTCCAAGCAGAGCGTCGTGGTGGGATCTACGTGTGAAGCGGAATACATAGCTGCTTCAGAAGCAGCAAATGAAGGAGTCTAGATGAAGAAGTTCATATCCGATCTAGGTGTCATACCTAGTGCATCGGGTCCAATGAAAATCTTTTGTGACAATACTGGAGCAATCACCTTGGCAAAGGAATCCAGATTTCACAACAGAACCAAGCACATCAAGAGACGCTTCAATTCCATCCGTGATCAAGTCAAGGAGGGAGACATAGAGATTTGCAAGATACATACGGATCTGAATGTTGCAGACCCGTTGACTAAGCCTCTCTCACGAGCAAAACATGATCAGCACCAAGACTTCATTGGTGTTAGAATCATTACAATGTAATCTAGATTGTTGACTCTAGTGCAAGTGGGAGACTGAAGGAAATATACTATAGGATCGAAAGTATGTCTAGAGGGGGCTGATTAGACTATTTGACCAAATAAAAACTTAACCTTTTCCCAATTTTAGTTCTTGTCAGATTTTAGCTATTTTAGGACAAGTCAAGCAATCATCACACAATTCAAGCAAGCATGCAAAGAGTATATTGGCAGCGGAAAGTAAAGCATGCAACTTGCAAGAATGTAAAGGGAAGGGTTTGGAGAATTCAAACGCAATTGGAGACACGGATGTTTTTCCCGTGGTTCGGATAGGTGGTGCTATCCTACATCCACGTTGATGGAGACTTCAACCCACGAAGGGTAACGGTTGCGCGAGTCCATGGAGGGCTCCACCCACGAAGGGTCCACGAAGAAGCAACCTTGTCTATCCCACCATGGCCATCGCCCACGAAGGACTTGCCTCACTAGCGGTAGATCTTCATGAAGTAGGCGATCTCCTTGCCCTTACAAACTCCTTGGTTCAACTCCACAATCTTGTCGGAGGCTCCCAAGTGACACCTAGCCAATCTAGGAGACACCACTCTCCAAGAAGTAACACATGGTGTGTTGATGATGAACTCCTTGCTCTTGTGCTTCAAATGATAGTCTCCCCAACACTCAATTCTCTCTCACAGGATTTGGATTTGGTGGAAAGAAGATTTGAGTGGAAAGCAACTTGGGGAAGGCTAGAGATCAAGATTCATGTGGTAGGAATGGAATATCTTGGCCTCAACACATGAGTAGGTGGTTCTCTCTCAGAACATATGAGTTGGAAGTGTAGATGTGTTCTGTTTGCTCTCTCCACGAGTGAAGAGGAGGTGGAGGGGTATATATAGCCTCCACACAAAATCCAACCGTTACACACAATTTACCAATCTCGGTGGGACCGAATCAACAAACTCGGTCGGACCGAAATAGTAAACCTAGTGACCGTTAGAGATTTTCGGTGGGACTGACATGCAACTCGGTAGGACCGATATGGTTAGGGTTAGGGCATAACGTAATCTCGGTGAGACCGATTACACAAACTCGGTGAGACCGATTTGGTAATAAGCTAACCAGAGGGTTGGTCAGGCAAACTCGGTGGGACCGATTCGCTCTTCTCGGTGAGACCGAAATGTTACGAAAAGGAAACAGTGAGTTTACATTGCAATCTCGGTGGGACCGATCCGCTCTTTCGGTGAGACCGAAAAGTTACGAAAAGGAAACAGAGAAATTGCAATCCCATCTCTGTGAGACCGAGATCCCTATCAGTAGAACCGATTTGCTTAGGGTTTGGCAATGGCTATGACAAGTGAAACTCGGTGGCGCCGGGTTGAAAGAATCGGTAGGGCCGAGTTTGGCTTTGGGTTTAGGTCAAATGTGGATATGGGAAAGTAGCTGAGGATTTTGGAGCATATCATTAAGCACATGAAGCAAGAGGCTCATTAAGTAACACCTCATCCCTCCTTGATAGTATTGGCTTTTCCTATGGACTCAATGTGATCTTGGACCACTAAAATGTAAAATGAAGAGTCTTGAGCATATGATCTAGAGCCAATCCTTTGTCCTTAGCATTTTGAGGGTTCCACTTTCACCATCCATGCCATGCCAATCATTGAGCTTTCCTGAAATGATCATCTTGGAATAGCATTAGCTCAATGAGCTATATGTTGTTATGAATTACCAAAACCACCTAGGGATAGTTGCACTTTCAATTTCCCCCTCTTTGGTAATTGATGACAACATATAGATCAAAGCTTCGACAAATAATAATAAGAATGAAATATATCGTTGCTTTGAGAAGTATGTGATAAGTAAGAGCTCCCCCTATATTTGTGCATATTTAAAATTTGCTTTGGACTGCAAATGCACAAAGAGTCATGGGTTACTCTTCCATGTCACATACATCTTGGTGGAGCGCTCAAAAAGATAAGAATGAAATACATGCACTCATCACCAAAGAAAGTGAATGATCACATAAGATAGATAAGATATATCAAGCATGCAGAAGTGTAGCTTATGATCAAACACATGATCATCAATGTCTCACAAGCATATCATAGTATCTCAACCAAAAGCAAACAAAGTTTGAAAAACCACCAAATAAAGCAAGAGAGAATAAAGGCAACACACTCTCTCTCTCTCTCGAAGCCTATGATCTATACATTTTTCTCCCCCTTTGGCAACAAGTTACCAAAAAGTTCCTAGAAAATGCATAGTGCTAGATCGACTCTCAGGCTTGATCTTCTGGTGGTGGTGGAGTCTGGATCACTCCAAGGACGAAGTCTTCTGTAGACGTGGTTGGAGCTGGAGCTGAAGTAGATGCTGGAGTTGGTTGGGCTGGTGCTGTGGCTGGAGCTGAGGTGGTGGCTCTGGTGTCAGGAACTGGCACTGCAGTCAACCTCTGAGCTCGTGGCACTCTGGCAAATGCATCAGTTGTAGTCTTCCCTCTCCTCTCCTGCATGTCATCTTGAAGTTGCTCCACTGCAGACTGAATCTCTGTTACTCTGACATCCATGTCATAGAACTTTTGTTCTATGATCCTCTCTAAGCTCTCCTGATTTTGAGTGAGGGTGGCCAGTCCTTTCTCAAGCCTCAGTGTGGAAGCAATCAAGTAACTAAGCTGCTCTTGCTTGTTTTTCAGGAAATACTCAGATGCCTCCTCTTGAGTTGGCATCTTGGCAGCTTTCTCATTCCTTGCCTTCTCCTTCTGTGCTTGTGCTTGTGCAGATGATGGTTCATTCTCATTCATGACAACTTGATTGTCCTCAAAGTCTGGATGGATGGGCAAGTGTTCCTTGTCCAACAAGTATGTGCCTGTGCCCATCTTTGAGTTAATCAACTCTTAGATCTGAGGGGCATAACCACAACTCCTCTTCTGATCTGCTGCAGTTCTCTTGATGGTCTCTACCATGAGGCTCATGACCTTGAACTTCTGTGGCACATCAAAGATATGAAGCAAGTTGATTGCATGGCCTCTGATCATCTTGTGATCACCTGACTTGGGCAACAGAGTGTGCCTCAAAATCCAATTGATAGTTGCCAACCCTGACAGAAGATAATGTACAGACCCAAACTTGAAAGTATCAAGTGCCTTGTTTGGAATTTCCTTGTACATGTTGGACATAGAGTTGTGGTCCATCTTCTTCTTGGCATATATGTCTAAGTCATCCTCATGCTCCTCTGGGGCATTGATGAGCTGTGCCCACTCAGCAACTTTTGATTGGTACCTTGTACCTTCAGACATCCATGTAATCCTTCCATCTGGGTAGAAGTGTGCTGTGGAGTAGAATTGCATGATCAACTCTTCATTCCACTTTGTGAGCTTCTGCCCAACAAAGTCAGCTACTCCACAAGCCTTGAAGCTGTCTTGCACTCCAGGATAGTGCTCTTCATTGTCCTTGATGTACTCCCAATCAACCCATCTCATGTCACAAACAATGGGCTTCTTATCAAGCAAAACTGTCTCATAGAAGTCCTGCTATTCCTTTGTGTGGAACCTGTAATCAACAGCAGTTCTTCTCCTTGAAGCATATGGATCTGCTTCTCTCCACTTCCTTAGCCCTGAGTCTCTTCTGATTTTCATGTCCTCAGCCACAGGATGAGCATCATTGTGGTCTGGGATCTTGGGCTTTAGCTTCCTGAGAACTTGGCCTTCCTCTTCTTCTGCAGTGTCAGGCACTGGGGCCTTGTTCTTTTCAGCAGCTGGTATGCTCCTTGTGTTCCTCTTTGGAGCTGTCTTGTCCTTTGATGCAGCCTTGGGTGCTTCCTTGGGCTTGGATGCAGTAGCCCCTGATCTTATAGCATCACCCATCAGCTTTTGTGCCTTGGGTGCTGGTGCAGCAACCTCTTCTTCCTCTTCCTCTTCAGAATCTCTCATGATTGAGGATCTCCCAAGCACTCTAGCAGTGGTCTTTTTGATCCTCTCCTTCCTCTTCTTCCCTTCTGTAGCAGGCTCTTTGGGTTCAGATCCCAAAGGGACTTGAGTAGATGCTCTGGCCTTAGACATTGGAATTCTCTTTGTAGGAACCTTTTGCTTCATGCCTGGCTTGGTGGCAGCAGCAGTGCTATATTCCTTCTTAACCACTTTCTTAGAAGTGGCTTCTTCTTCTGCCACAGAGTCCTCATCCTCTGATTCTAAGGTTCTTTTCTTCCTTTGTCTGGTGGCAGCTTTTGGCAAGTTAATAGGAGTGCTCCTGCTGCCTTCATCTGAGGAACTAGAGGGACTAGTGCCCTCACTCATGTGCACTTGCTGCTCTGACAAGTTTTGGCTATCACTCTGATCTGACATGATGAACAAGCTGACTACTGACCCTGTGAACAGTTTATAGATGAGGTAGAGTGAATGAGCATCACAAAATGCAGAGATTTTTTGCAAAAGAATGATTCAAAATCTTAGTTTTAGTTTCCCATACAAATCATTTCGGATCTACCGATTTTTAAACTCGGTGATATCGAAGCAGTTTTGGAACCTAAACTAGTGAACTCGGTCAGACCGAGTCACAGTTCGGTGGCACCGAGACTGCTAGGGTTTCACAAAGTTCCAAAATCGGTCACACCGATTAGTAATTCTCGGTCAGACCGAGTCTCACTTGTGCAATGGCATGAGCCAAATCGGTGGGACCGAGTTTTTCAACTCGGTGGGTCCGAGATGGTTTCGGCGGAAACCTAACCCTGAAGTTTTCGAATCAGTCCTATTCTACGAACGCATTGTCTGGATAGGAGTGTTTCAATCATGGCTAGAAACAATAAGATCACAATGTGCTAGGAATCAGATTGGGGATAGCACAAAGATCGAGTCGATACCCTAGTTCGGCGGAGACTCGCTACGGCGGCAACGACGGGGTTGAATTCCGTTGACGGCGATGGAGACCAGCGACTGGAGGCGGCTGGCGGCGAGGAGACAATTCGGAGACCATGTTGGCAGAGCGAGCTATCGCGCGGGCGAAGGGGTTCGGAGAAATTTCCAAATTTTTGCCCGTGCCTATATATAGCCCAACCCTGTCGGTGTGACCGAGTGGAACAACTCGGTGTGACCGAATGGTTCAAATCGGTTGCACCGAGATCGAAAATTCAGATCAACTTAATGATCTCGGTAGGACCAAAAGTAGGATATCGGTCAGACCGAGAATCGCAAAGAGGTTTTGGAAGTTTAAGTCTATGATGAATCGGGGACTCCAAGTGCTCCTCACACAGAGTGGTTCGAATCTGACTTGATCAAATTTTGTGATGTAGCATGAATAGAGTTTGAGACGAGAAAAGCATAGATATCTAGAGGAGGTTCTTAGGCATTCTTGTCCATCCACTTGGCAAAAGGAAATAAAACCAAACAATCAAAACAACAAGTGGATGTCCTCGAATGAGTAAAATATGCAACCAACATGCTAACACAATAAAATGGCAATTGAAATATGTGACAAAGCATGCACAACCAATTCTAGCATCTATCAAGCAATTGGCGATGACTAGGTCATCTATATATGAGTATATTGACTTAGGAGTCAAGTGAGAACACTTGATCATAGGTCATACTCATCGTTTAAGCTCAAGTGGGGTTACCACTTTTACATAAAGCATTGTTGTGTTCACATCTTTAGAGTTGCTTTAGCTCAAGTCTTAGAGTAAAGCTCCCCCTAGATGTGATATCCCCCCTAAGAGGGATGAACTAACCTTGGGTTTTGTCGATGATGACTTCATGTAGATGTTGAAGATGTGGATGCTCAATGTTGATGTAGATCACTTGGAGCTATCCATTTGAGTGAATTGCACTTTCAATACCTACATGGGTTAGTCCCACAAGGAACAAACATGGATATCCATAGACATAGAGTGATGCACACACAAGATGATGTCCATGAAAACTTTTAGGTTACCTTGTCCCTTGTCTTACCAACAAGAGTGTTTGTGACTCCTTGAACTAGTGCAAGATGTGGAAGTTGATTGCACTTGTTCTTGCCAAAATGATAAGAGTGAAGTATGTTGGCGGAGTCACCCTCAAGAACTCTCTAGTTCTTCTTCTTTTGGATCCACACCATCTTGATGGGAATCCTTGGAGTTGTAGTCGTACTTGATGAAGTGGAACTTGAAGTGGTCTTGGGAATCCACTTGACTAAGGTCTTAGGAGCTTCTTCAAATGCATCAATTTCCTCTTGAAGCTTGTCCTTGCCTTTTTGCTTGTAGTCTTGTGGTGGAAGATCATCTTGAGCTTGTGTCCCCTTGAAGGAAGTAGGATCATACTTCTCTTGTTGAGGAACAAACTTTGTCTTGGGGTATTGATCTTCTTCCCACTCAACTCCATTGGCATTGAACTTTCGTTCAAAACCAACACCTTGATTCTTCCGGTGCCTTCCTTGCTTGCGCACAATTTCCTCAAATTGCTTACTCCCGGCAAGGCTTTTGTACACTCCTTTCTCTATAATTCCCTTCAATAAGCTATTTTCTTTCTCAAGTGTAACTTGGCTAAGAGAATCATTAGTGGAATCAAGAGAACTACTAGAAGCAACAATATTGGATTTAGCATAATCATTGTTACTACTAGAGGAAGAATCTTTCTTGTTCTTGTTACTAGACTTGACTTGAGGCATGTAAGTGGATAAGAGTAAACGCTTGGCAATGCAAGAAGAACTTTTCTTGCGGAGATCATCATTGATTGCCTTTAAAAACTCATGCTCTTGCTCAAGATTGAGCTTTTCAAAGCGTAACTTCTCATGAGCTCTTAAAAGTTCTCGATGATCTTCGAAGATAGTTTCATGAGCTAACTTAAGAGTGTTTAGTTCTTTAGTTAGATCCTCAATCTTCTCCTTATCATTGTCATTCGTTTTATCTTGATTAGCATGATTAATTGATGTTTCATCATAGTATTCATCACTAGAGTTGTCAACAAGTAAATCATCATCACCTAACAAGTCATCTTCATCACTATTAAAATCAACATACTCGGGGTGTGTTACTTTAGGACCTTTGGCCATGAAGCATCTTCCAATTCCTTCATTTGGTGAGTCAAATATATCGTAGGAGTTGGTTGACACAAGTGCTAGACCGGCAACACCTTCATCTTGAGTATATTCGGCATCGAAGTGATAACTTATCTCGGAGTGGTTGTCGGAGTCGGAGCCGGATACCCATTCACCAACATGAGCCTGATGTCTTCGTTTTGTGTAGATCCTTGATGAGTTTTCCTTCCTTTCCGAATCCTTGCTTCTCCGTGAGTGTCTTCGTTCATAACGATCATCTCTACTCCTTCTCTCTCTTGGTGGTGATTCTTCTCTTTTGCTTCTTCTTTTTGGAGAGTCTTCTCTTCTCTTGTAGGGAGTCGTACACTCATTGGAGTAGTGTCCGGGTCTTCCACAATTGTAGCAGTTTCGCTCTCGACTAGAAGATCTTTTGTCATTGTAGGACCTTGACTTGGAGCTTCTATCTTTGCTTCTACTCTTGTAGAACTTGTTGAAGTTTTTCACCATTAAGCTCAATTCTTCATTGAAGTTTTGTTTCTCACTTGATGATGTAGGGGCTTCACATGAGGCTTTGTAGGCACCACTTGATTTGTTGTGAAGTTCCTCTTTATCCTTAAGTGACATCTCATGAGCAACAATTCTTCCAATTACCTCCGTTGGCTTGAGATCTTTGTAATTGGGCATCATTTGGATCAATGTGCACACGGTATCATATTTGCCATTCAAGGCTCTTAGAATCTTCTTGATGATGAATCTATCGGTCATCTCTTCACTTCCTAAGCCGGCAATCTCATTTGTGATGAGAGCAAGCCTAGAGTACATTTCAGCGACACCTTCACCATCCTTCAATTTGAACTTGTCAAGTTGACTTTCAAGCACATCCAATTTGGATTACTTGACGGAGTCGGTACCTTCGTGCATATCAATCAAAGTGTCCCAAATTTCCTTTGCATTCTCAAGACGGCTGATTTTGTTGAATCCTTCAGGGCACAATTCGTTGAAGAGAATATCACAAGCTTGAGCATTGTATTGCAACATCTTCAACTCATCCGCGGTAGCTTCACGGTTTGGTTCTCTCCCATCAAAGAAGTCACCTTGCAAACCAACACACACAATAGCCCAAACGGCGGGGTTATGTCCAAGAATATGCATTTTCATTTTGTGCTTCCAACTAGCAAAATTAGTACCATCAAAGTAAGGACCTCTACGGTGATAATTTCCCTCGCTAGACGCCATACTCTCCTAGGTTGTGAAACCAAGGCTATGACCACCAAAAGCTATGGAAATCAAAGCAAATGGAGACCAAAGCTCTGATACCACTTGTCGGATCGAAAGTATGTCTAGAGGGGGGTGATTAGACTACTTGACCAAATAAAAACTTAACCTTTCCGCAATTTTAGTTCTTGTTAGATTTTAGCTATTTTAGGACAAGTCAAGCAATCATCACACAATTCAAGCAAGCATGCAAAGAGTATATTGGCAGCGGAAAGTAAAGCATGCAACTTGCAAGAATGTAAAGGGAAGGGTTTGGAGAATTCAAACGCAATTGGAGACACAGATGTTTTTCCCGTGGTTCGGATAGGTGGTGCTATCCTACATCCATGTTGATGGAGACTTCAACCCACGAAGGGTAACAGTTGCGCGAGTCCACGGAGGGCTCCACCCACGAAGGGTCCACGAAGAAGCAACCTTGTCTATCCCACCATGGCCATCGCCCACGAAGGACTTGCCTCACTAGCGGTAGATCTTCACGAAGTAGGCGATCTCCTTGCCCTTACAAACTCCTTGGTTAAACTCCACAATCTTGTCGGAGGCTCCCAAGTGACACCTAGCCAATCTAGGAGACACCACTCTCCAAGAAGTAACAAATGGTGTGTTGATGATGAACTCCTTGCTCTTGTGCTTCAAATGATAGTCTCCCCAACACTCAATTCTCTCTCACAGGATTTGGATTTGGTGGAAAGAAGATTTGAGTGGAAAGCAACTTGGGGAAGGCTAGAGATCAAGATTCATGTGGTAGGAATGGAATATCTTGGCCTCAACACATGAGTAGGTGGTTCTCTCTCAGAACATATGAGTTGGAAGTGTAGATGTGTTCTGATTGCTCTCTCCACGAGTGAAGAGGAGGTGGAGGGGTATATATAGCCTCCACACAAAATCCAACCGTTACACACAATTTACCAATCTCGGTGGGACCGAATCAACAAACTCGGTCAGACCGAAATATTAAACCTAGTGACCGTTAGAGATTTTCGGTGGGACTGACATGCAACTCGGTAGGACCGATATGGTTAGGGTTAGGGCATAAGGTAATCTTGGTGAGACCGATTACACAAACTCGGTGAGACCGATTTGGTAATAAGCTAACCAGAGGGTTGGTCAGGCAAACTCGGTGGGACCGATCCACTCTTCTCGGTGAGACCGAAATGTTACGAAAAGGAGACAGTGAGTTTACATTGCAATCTCGGTGGGACCGATCCGCTCTTTCGGTGAGACCGAAAAGTTACGAAAACGAAACAGAGAAATTGCAATCCCATCTCGGTGAGACCGAGATCCCTATCGGTAGAACCGATTTGCTTAGGGTTTGTCAATGGCTATGACAAGTGAAACTCGGTGGCGCCGGGTTGAATGAATCGGTAGGGCCGAGTTTGGCTTTGGATTTAGGTCAAATGTGGATATGGGAAAGTAGCTGAGGATTTTGGAGCATATCATTAAGCACATGAAGCAAGAGGCTCATTAAGTAACACCTCATCCCTCCTTGATAGTATTGGCTTTTCCTATGGACTCAATGTGATCTTGGACCACTAAAATGTAAAATGAAGAGTCTTGAGAATATGAGCTAGAGCCAATCCTTTGTCCTTAGCATTTTGAGGGTTCCACTTTCACCATCCATGCCATGCCAATCATTGAGCTTTCCTGAAATGACCATCTTGGAATAGCATTAGCTCAATGAGCTATATGTTGTTATGAATTACCAAAACCACCTAGGGATAGTTGCACTTTCATATACCCTAGAGGCAATAATAAAGTTGTTATTTATATTTCCTTATATCATGATAAATGTTTATTATTCATGCTAGAATTGTATTAACCGGAAACTTAGTACATGTGTGAATACATAGACAAATAGAGTGTCACCAGTTTGCCTCTACTTCACTAGCTCGTTGAATCAATGATGGTTATGTTTCCTAACCATAGACATGAGTTGTCATTTGATTAACGGGATCACATCATTAGAGAATGATGTGATTGACTTGACCCATCCGTTAGCTTAGCACGATTATCGTTTAGTTTGTTGCTATTGCTTTCTCCATAACTATACATGTTCCTATGACTATGAGATCATGCGACTCCCGAGTACCGGAGGAACACTTTGTATGCTACCAAACGTCACAATGTAATTGGGTGATTATAAAGGTGCTCTATAGGTGTCTCCGATGGTGTTTGTTGAGTTGGCATGGATCAAGATTAGGATTTGTCACTGCGCTTGTCGGAGAGGTATCTCTGGGCCCTCTCGATAATGTACATTACTATAAGCCTTGCAAGAAATGTAGCTAATGAGTTAGTTACGGGATGTAGTATTACGGAACGAGTAAAGAGAATTGCTGGTAACGAGATTGCACTAGGTATTGAGATGCCGATGATCGAATCTCGGGCAAGTAACATATCGATGACAAAGGGAACAACGTATATCGCTATGCGGTTTGACCGATAAAGATCTTCGTAGAATATGTAGGAACCAATATTAGCATCCAGGTTCCGCTATTGGTTTTTGACCGGAGACATGTCTCAGTCATGTCTACATAGTTCTCGAACCCGTAGGGTCCGCACGCTTAACGTTCGGTGACGATCGATATTACGAGTTTATGTGATTTGATGTACCAAAGGTAGTTTGGAGTCTCGGATTTGATCACGGACATGATGAGGAGTCTCGAAATGGTCGAGACATAAAGATCGATATATTGGAAGCCTATGTTTGGACATCAGAATGGTTCCGGATGAGTTCAGGAATTTTCTGGAGTACCGAGAGGTTACCGCCTCCCCCCCCCCCGGAGTATATGGACCTTATTGGGCCTTAGTGGAAAAGAGGAGAGGGAAGGAAAAGGTGGGAGGTGTGCCCCCCTAGCTCGATTCGAATTGGGAGGGGGGCGGCCCCCCTTTGCTTTCTCCTCTGCTCCCCTTCCTTCTCTCCTACTCCTACTACATGGAAGGGGGGAATCCTACTCCCGGTGGGAGTAGGACTCCCCTAGGACGCGCCATAGAGAGGGCCAGCCCCTCCCCTCCTCCACTCCTTTATATACGGGGGAGGGGGCACCCCATAGACACACAAGTTGATCATTGATCTTTTGGCCGTGTGCGGTGCCCCCCTCCACCATAATCCACCCCGGCCATTTCGTTGTGGTGCTTAGGCGAAGCCCTATTCCGGTAGCATCGTCATTATCGTCATCACGCCGTCGTGCTGACGAAACTCTCCCTCGAAGATCTGCTGGATGGTGAGTTCGCGGGACGCCTCCGAGCCGAACGTGTGCAGATCGCGGAGGTGTCGTACCTTCGGTGCTAGATCGGTCGATCGTGAAGACGTACGACTACATCAACCGCGTTGTCACAACGCTCCCACTTACGGTATATGAGGGTACGTGGACAATACTATCCCCTCTCGTCGCTATGCATCACCATGATCTTGCGTGTGTGTAGGAAAAAATTTGAAATTACTGTATTCCCTGTCGGTGTCAAGACCGGCGGATCTCGGGTAGGGGGTCTCAAACTGTGCGTCTAGGATCGATGGTAACAGGAGACGGGGGACACAATGTTTACCCAGGATTGGGCCCTCCCTATGGAGGTAATACCGTACTTCCAGCTTGATTGATCTTGATGGATATGAGTATTACAAGAGTTGATCTACCACGTGATCGTATTGGCTAAACCCTAATAGTCTAGCCTGACTATATATCTAAAGACCTAGCCCTCCGGTTTATATAGACACAGGGGGGATCTAGGGTTACACAAGGTCGGTTATAGAGAAAGGAATCTTCATATTTGGTCGCCAAACTTGCCTTCCACGCCAAGGAGAGTCCCATCCGAACACGGGTAGATTCTTCAGTATTTGTATCTTTACGGCCCATCAGTATGGCCCATATCCAATAGATTAGACACTCGACGACCCCTTATTCGAGGACTCCCTCATAGCCCCTGAACCAGGCTTCAATGATGAGGTGTCTGGCGCGCAGATTGTCTTCGGCATTGCAAGGCGGGTTCCCCTGTCTGAATACTCCAAGATAGTCTTTGGATAAAACAAATGTGTCCAGATCCGCAACACAAGTACCGCACACGACTGCAGAGAATATAATATTTCACGAGTCCCATCTACTGACAACATTTTGCAAGATGACATCACATCTGTCTGGTCATTATATCGAACCATTTTTGTCTGCCGTTCCGCGTTTCAAGATGCGGTTTCCATTGGCACGTCTTGTCAAAGCAGAGATCGTGTCCCCTTATTGCGGGATTCTCATCAATACGGGCGTGGGTAATCCAATCTTACCTTTTACACAGCCCTTGGGAATAGGCGAGTTTTAGGGAAAGTGGGGAGGCGTTCGATATTCACTGCCTTTATAAGGGGATAATGATTCGCCTTCTTATCCCACGCCTTCTCTCTTCCTATGCCCTTCCACTCTTGAGCTCTGGCGCCCAAGTTCTCATCTTTTGCCCACTCAAGCAAGCGCTCAACCATGTCCAGATCCGGAGGCCAAGGCAAGTGGATGGCCTCCTCCATTAAGGAGAAGGACATTACCGAGCTTCGGGCGGCCGGGTATCTGGCAAAGGAAATTGCTCATCGTCTTCCAGCCAAGGGGCAAGTCGTCCCACACCGAAGCCCAAAGAGAGGGTGGTATTCCCTCATTTCATTCGTGGGCTAGGGTTTCCACTCCACCCTTTCGTCCGCGGGTTGATGTTCTATTACGGGCTAGACTTCCATGATCTAGCCCCGAACTCTTTCCTCAGCATCTCAGCGTTCATCATCGTGTGTGAGGCCTTCCTCCGCATCCAACCCCACTTCGGGCTGTGGCTCAAGGTCTTCAACGTTAAGTCGAAGGTGGTGGATGGTCAGCACGTGGAATGTGGAGGCGCCATGGTGAGATTGACCAATGTCTCCTGGCCAAAAGGTACTTTCGTGGAGACTGTCAAGGAATGGCAGAAACTGTGGTTCTACATCACAGAACCCCGCGGCGCCACTTGGGCCGCGGCTGCCGAATTCAACTCCGGCGCTCCAATGCGACTCACCTCCTGGGTTGATAAGGGCCCCAATTGGTCCTCGTTAGACGAGCTGATAGCCCTGCAAATGTGCATTCAAAGCATGGTGGATAAAAACATCAAGCTCGTCGACGTAATCCAGGTGATGCTGGTACGCCGGATCCTCCCATGACAAAGCCGAAGTCGCCCTTTATGGGAGTTCAATCCAAAGAAGCACCAAACCCTGGAGAGGCTCTTCGTAACCACTCACGAAGATGCCTGGAAGTTTCTCTTCAACGGTAACGAGACACCACCAGCCACAGACTCGGACCGCGGGCACGACATTAACCACCCCGCCAACGAGGTAAGTTTTTAATGCATCCACTACTTGCTTGTTTCAAGGATGATATCTGAACTTTTATTATCATTGCTTCTTCAGGAATGGATGGAGAGGCCGAAGCGGATTCAGTGTCCGGCTCCGCTACCTGAGGAACCAGTCATCCCGCGTCTAGCGAAGATGCTGGTACCGGCGCCCTATAAGGCATCGGAGAAGAAGACCAAGGGGGTCCGGAGTGGCCCCCGCCGCAAGGGCACTTTAGACGTGACGTCCGAAGACAAGACCCGCTCCTCCACCGCCGAAGACGATGATGATGATGAGGAGGAGGAGAGCGACTCTCCCCTGATGGGGGGAGGAGGAAGAGGGCGACCTCCACAAATCTGGAGGCAGAGGCGCCCAAGAGGGGGAAAGGCCCGCTCGCGAATAACTCCGCCTATGACGTCGACAACAGCCCGGAGCGAAGGCCCCGGAACAAGCCCCTGGCCGCATCGTGAGTACTAAGAACCCGCACTCGTCTATTTATCCAGCCTCTCCACTCTATAATATTAAGGGTTTTTATCATTTCCGCCACTAGTTGTGTCCCACTACTCAGTTTTGCCATTAGAAGTTACAACTACTCAAAAATGCCATCGATTCGTGAGATGCTTGCTCAAAAATGCCATTAGATATCTCAAAAATGCCATCATTCCGTTAGATGTTTGCTAAAAAATGCCATTAGACACTGCTATTTTCACGTCAAACCCGTCGACCATGTTATATGACAAAAATAAGCCTAGACCCACATGTCAGTTCTCTCTATCTCACAATGATAAGTGTGGCCCCAATTGTCAGGAGTAACCAAGCGAATAATTTTATAGGAAAATAAGAACGTTGTTGGGAACAAGTGGACCCCACACTTTATTGTAGTGAGATAGAGGGAGAGCTGGCATGTTGGTTCATAAGTATTTATGTCATTATAACATGGCAAAAGAGATATGAGATCACAATAATGGTGTCCGGTGGCATTTTTGAGCATGTGTCTAACGAAGCGATGGCATTTTTGAGCAGTTGAAATTCCTAGTGGCAAAACTGAGTAGTGAGACACAACCGGTGGCATAAATGATAAAAACCCTAATATTAATATGGTTAATCATGTTATTGCAGTCCGGCCCATGACAGCTCCTAGCGATCCTCATCAAGACAATGGTGGCGCCAGGGAGAGGTTCGGGATGCTGTCATGGTGGCGCCAGGAGGCAAGACCTCGCCTTCCGGACACATGGGGGAGCAGATCCCCATGGCGGCTGGGGGCCTCGATTAGTTCGGCCCCCAGCCGAATATGATTACGGAGACCCATGCGGCTCCAGAATCCGGCGAACAACCTCCTTCCAAAGAAGGGGGTGCCTGTTCCACCGGTGACCTTTGTCCAACCAGAGGCACCGGATAATCTACTAGAAGTGCTACAAGGCGCTTCCATTGTGGAAGAACACCGTATCCTTATGGGTACGGTGATTGAGAAGGTTCAGTCCGTCAAGAGCGGACTGACCAAAGCCTGCAGCGGCCTGCTGACAGGTTTTGAGGTAAGCAACATAACAGGGAAAATCCCAATATAGACAGTAGCCCCTGAGACACTGTCCGGTGTTCGAAAAGAAAAGCCGGACAGAGGATCAATGGAATTTCATAGGAAACTAACTAAAATGTCTCTGATGTGAATACACAGGCTTCGTTGCTGGCCGCGACCTCACACACTGTCGAAGTCTCCGGCCTGACGCGGAGACTAGAGCGGGCCGAGGAGGAGCTCGGCCAAGTGAGGAAGCAGCTAGAAGACCAGCAAGGTATGTAATGACGCGCTATACATTCGGGAAGAACAAATGATGTATATTGACCATAGTGTCATGATATGTGTAGGGGTGATGAGGCCCTTAAAAAGGCCCTGGCCGAAGCCGAGGGGAAAGCTATCAAGGAGCAGGCCGCTCGTAAGAAGCTTAAGGCCCGGCTGAACGAGGTCCAACAAGAGCTCCAAGACGTTGTGAAGAAGTATGAGACCTTGGAGGGCGATGTTTTGGCTCGAGAGACCGAGCTCGCCAAGTCTCGTCAAAGCACGGAAGCGGCCCGGGTTGAAGCCCAGGGTGCCCTCTAGGAGATCCAGGAGGCCAAGAAGATCGCAGCGGGTAAGGCGTTTAGTATGCAAAGCAAGTATGTGAAGAAGACGTATTTCTTACTAACCCGGATTCAGAGTTCTCCAGGGGCATTTGCAGATCTTCCGCACAGTGTGTCCGACGCTGCGGAGTTCTTCCGAGCCAAAGAAGGGAGCTCGACGAAGAAGCTGTTCTGGTCACAGTACCTTGCGCTAGAGCATCCCGTGCCCTTCACCGATCAGCTAAAACAGCTCATTGAGCTGCATAGGGTGGCCGAACTGGCCATGAAGGATTTGATAATCCGGCTGTGGCCTGCCCTAGCTATACCTAGTAGCTACTTCGGGCTCGTGAAGCGGCTGGTGAATGCCTGTCCTCGGCTGGGCGTCGTCAAGCAATCGGCCTGCATTGAAGGTGTGCGCATGGCCTTTGCCCGCGTCAAGGTGTGGTGGGCGAAGATGGACGCCGTCAAGCTGACAACCGATGGGCCGCCAGAGGGCAAGGAGCACCGCATGCCCGAGCGGTATTTTGCAGATGTCCTGGAGGTGTCTCGCATTGTAGCAACGCAATGTGCGCAAGACATTATTTTTGAATGAATACATTCATGTTGTCTTTGCCTTGTATGATGAAACAAAATCGTTATGTAATATAATGTTTTGTTAAAAAAATTCTCCTCCTGTGCGGCCGTGTTATGTGAAATCTGAGAGTTGGCCAGTCGTCGGCTTCTGCCCCCACGTAGGAAATACGGGGGTGTTCGGGATGTAATCTAAACACTCTTGATCCAATTGTTTGGTCCTTGAAGGAGGTGTTTAGCGCGACGAACCAGGCACTCACACTATGTGGATTTAGCACCCTCACTTATCCATAGGAGTTTGACAATAGAAATATAGGCGCAGCTCCTAGTATCCGGACTAGGATGCTGTAAACACTTGATTGGGTAAGTACCAATCCCTCGCGTAATGCGGAAAAATCTCTAAGGATTTGAGACCTCCGAAGAGCTGACCGGCTCTCGCCACATCATGACAGTCAGTTTTTAGCTTTCTCTACTGAGGTGCTCACCCGGGTAAACCAGGGCACAATCGTAGTAGTTCTCCCTTTACGACCCTAGCCGATACAGCGGAACATAAGGTAGTAAGCACAGGAGCTGGGCAACCCAACTATTGACCAAAGACATGATTCGGAGCCAATGCATATAGTGCTAAATTCGGGGTGCCGAACTATACTGTAAAAGTGTTCGGACTTTTGTTGCCATGTTGTGGGGCGCTATGAAGCCCCTGGCAAATTGAAACGCACTAGAGTGAACGGGTGTTATCTGATAGAGTTACCAGAAAAGAAAAGACAAAAAGGAAGAAAAAGAAGAACAAGTGGTAAGCTAGAGCCGTAAAATTTGGGCCGCAAACTGATTCTTTTATAATTTCATTGGTGCGTTAAAGCACATTTATACAAGTAGTGCAATAAGCAGAAGGCTATTTACTATGCCTTAACCAAGGGAGAGCTGCGTGTGGGTCCTAAAAACAGGTAAAGGGATCATTAAAGAAACCACCTAAAGATTCCCCAGTACGTCCATGCTTCTTGTCGTCTTTGGTATTTTTATCCTTTGAAAAGAATCGATGGTCAAGCCGTCAGGAAAGGCATGTGAAAAAGAAAAAAAAGAAAAAGGGGAAATAGTGAAAGTATGTGTGTCCGGGGCGGTCGAGCCGTATTGCGGATCACAAGCTGGTCATGCCTCCATCGGTGTCCATGGTACTTTTAGTGCATAATTATGTACGCGCGGTACAATTGCTGCCACTTGGTCAGGACTGGGACAGAGGCCAAATTGCTAGCCGAGCTCTTGACGGGCCGAGTTGTCCTGCTGTAGAATGGTTCGGACTCTCTTGATAGTGTCCGGGGGATCGGCCGCCGAATTGAGGTTCTGCTTAAAAAGGCCGCCATGTACCTCTGCCGCCAAGGCAGCGGTGTGCTCCTCGGAGCGGAGGGAGCGTTTCGTGTTTCCATTAACTGTTATGACACCGCGTGGTCTGGGCATCTTGATCTTGAGATAAGCGTAGTGTGGCATCGTGTTCAATCGAGCAAATATGGTTCGTCCGAGCAGTGCGTGGTAGCCGTTGCGAAAGGGGACGATATCGAAGATTAACTCCTCTCTTCGGAAGTTGTCCGAGATCCGAAGACAACCTCTAGTGTGATTGAGCCCAAATAGCGGGCCTCTATGCCCGGTATGACTCCTTTAAAGGTAGTCTTTGTGGGCTTGATCTGTGATGGGTTAATGCCCATTTTGCACATTGTATCCTGATAGAGCAAGTTGAGGCTGTTGCCACCGTCCATCAGGACTCGTGTCAAGTGGAACCCATCAATTATTGGGTCCAGGACCAGTGCGGTTGAACCGCCATGACGGATACTGGTCGGATGATCCCGGTGATGAAAAGTGATCGGGGCATGACGACCATGGATTAAATTTTGGGGCGACTGGCTCGTCCCTGAGCGCGCGCTTGCGCTCCCTCTTGGGGATGTGGGTAGCGTATATCATGTTCACCGCGTTGACCTGGGGGGGGGGACTTCTTCTGTCCCCCTGTGCTCGGCGGCCGGGGCTCCTCGTTGTCGTCTTCTCTTTGCGATCCCTTATCCTTGCTTTCGGCATTTAACTTGCCGTCCAGTTTAAAAACCCAACAATCTCTATTGGTATGATTGGGTGGTTTGTCTGGGGTGCCTTGAATCTGGCACGGACGACCAAGTATGCGGTCCAAGCTAGATGAGCCCGAATTGTTCTTTTTGAATGGCTTCTTCCGCTGACCGGATTTAGAGCCACTGAATCCGGCATTGACCGTTGTATCTGTCGATGTCAAAACCGACGGATCTCGGGTAGGGGGTCCCGAACTATACGTCTAAGGCGGATGGTAACAGGAGGCGGGGGACACAATGTTTACCCAGGTTCGGGCCCTCTCGATGGAGGTAATACCCTACTTCCTGCCTGATTGATCTTGATGATATGAGTACTACAAGAGTTGATCTACCACGAGATCGTAGAGGCTAAACCCTAGAAGCTAGCCTATGATTATGATTGTTGTTGTCCTACGGACTAAACCCTCCGGTTTATATAGACACCGGAGGGGGCTAGGGTTACACAGTGTTGGTTACAAGAGAGGAGATCTACATATCCGAATTGCCAAGCTTGCCTTCCATGCAAAGGAGACTCCCACTCGGACACGGGACGAAGTCTTCAATCTTGTATCTTCATAGCCCAACAGTCCGGCCAAAGGATGTAGTCCGGCTGTCCGAGAACTACAAGAAATATGTCAACTTATGACCTTCTGTCAGTGACCCTCGAAGAATTGGTCATAAATTTATGACCATTTTAGACCAATTGGTCAAAAGCTGTTCAGGGGGCTTCAAACCCTAAACCATTGCGACCATTTTGGTCAGAAAGGTCGTAATTTCCTTACACGAAATGGTCACAAAGCAAACAGTGCTAGTCCGCTGCCTTATTTCTAGTTGTTAATGACCAATATAGATGGTCATAGCCTTGTAGATTGTGGTGGGATGTGATGACTAGGCGCCATCTCATCAGTATTGCCTATGTGTCATGTCCATGTGGCAGTTTTTGCCCTAGGTTGTGAAGCAACCTATATTTCTATCATTCCCAAAATTCCCAAAAAAATCTCATAAATTCTTTGGGTCATATCTTCATCAAATATGTAAAAATCCTTCCTTGCCTAGTTCAAAACTAATTCAACAATATTCATTTTCCTATTCTGTTCACAACAACACTTTATGAAGGAAGTGCTATTTATATATTCTTGATTGCCCTCGGAATTTTTGGGCACTCTTTCCTATCAAAATCATTACCGCATGACAAAATTCAGCTCCATTTGCCTAGCAAATCTTCCTCGGCAAATTTCCAAAGTTTTTGTCCACCTAGAAGCATTGTGAAGGAAGTACCTTTTTTATATCTCTAAATGACATGAAATTTATACAGTTCCTTCATATGCCCAAATTATCACCCTCCTCCAAATTGCAGCTCAGTCAAATCATCTATGTGAGCCCAGGTTCAATTTATATTTTATGGCAAAATTGGCACATTGCAAAGCAAGTGTTATATAGACCCCTCCTATTACCCTCAAACTTTTCGGGCACTCTTCCATACCCAAATCATTGCCACATGATAATATTCAGCTCAATTTTCCTAGTAAATCTTTCTCGGGAAATTTCCAAAGTTTCTACCTCGAGAGAAGCTTTGTGAAGTAAGTACTAGCTAGGCTTACCCAAATGATCTGAAAATTTACCAGAGCATGACCATAACTAAGTAACTTATCTACACCAATTTTGAGCTCATTTCATTCATCCAATCTCTCTCACTAGTTTTCCCAAGTTTCTGTCCATAGAAGAGCATTGTGAAGGAAGTACTACTTTGGCATGTCCAAATGGTATCAATTTTCTACAATGCTTTCCTATGCCCAAATAACCATCCTCCACAAAATTTCAGCTCACTCCAATCATTATTGTGAGCCTAGCTTCAACATTCATATTTTTGTCCAGCGTGGTACTTTGCAAAGCAAGTACCACCTAGGATCCTCCTTTTGAGCTAAAAATTTGTGAAGACATTCTCCTTAGTAGATGATCATCCTCAGCCAAAACTCACGCCCATTGGCCATGTGCATTTCCCGTACCGCTAATCAAACACTTGGCTGCTAATTCATATTTGAGCATCGATCGGTCTCCTCGTGAGAATCTTATGTTGTAATTTTCTTCCTACCACCAACCTGGGGAGTGCCTAACCCAGTAGACTTGCCTAGGCTGCCCAGAACACATGGCAACATTACGGTCACGCGGTGACCACGCGACGCGCATGCGAGTTTACGCACTCTAGAGTTGGGGCCCTCGGCCACTGCCCAAACCTCGACGTATCGCCACCAAACCATGTATTTATGATTAAATAGGTCCTTATGTAACTAGAAATGATTTTTGGAAAAAATAAATAGCAGACTATGAGGCAGCTGCAGTTCAAATTTGACCCGCTTCCAACTAAATCAACAGAAATTTGTCTTTTTCACGAGAGGTGGATAAAAAAATTTACACCCAACAATTTTGTCAATTGTGCATTAAATATGACCTAGTATTTTATAAAAATGATTTGGTCCAATTTGGCAACAATTATTTGGTAGTTCCTTCACACAAAAAACCTCATTTCAGGCACTCGAAAAATGGAAAATGGTTTTTTCGTCCAACGAAAATGAAAACTTCCTTAGGAAACATTGTTTGTCATTCCAATATGCACCCTTGTGCACAATATGAGATCATTTGAACAAACTATGCCATGAATATGGCCATAAGATTGATCATTTGGCTTGAAAGCCATTGATCTCCACACGTGATAGCTTGTTTCTGAGAACACTTTTTTAAAATAATTGCCGTATTACAAGTTTGTTATTTTTCCTGGGAACTTGGCCACATATAATGACACAATGCAAAGGTTTCCCAATTTTTTTGAATTTTTTATGCCCGTTTCAAAATGCGGTCAAAACGGCGGGAATGATCGTTCCTAGCTAGTGGTTGAATCTTGGATTTTTTTGGTGTTTCTCTGATTAAATAGGTACTTATGTACCTAGAAATGATTTTTGTAAAAAATAAATAGCAAACTATGATGCAGCTGCAGTTCAAATTTGACCCGCTTCCAGCTGAATCGGCGGAAATTTGTTATTTTCACGAGAGGTGGATCAAAACTTTGTACACCCAACCATTTTGTCAATTGTGCATTAAATATGGCCTAGTATTTTAGGAAAATGATTTGGTCCAATTTTGCAACAATTATTTGGGACGTCCTTCACAAAAAACCCTCCTTTTGGGCACTCAAAAAATGGAAAATGGTTTTTTCGTCCAAAGAAAATGAAAACTTCCTTAGGCAACATTGTTTGCCATTCCAATATGCACCCTTGTGCACAATATGAGATCGTTTGAACAAACTATGCCATGAATGTGGCCATAAGATTGATCATTTGGCTTGAAAGCCATTGATCTCCACACGTGATAGCTCCTTTCTGAGAACACTTTTTTAAAATAATTGTCGTATTACAAGTTTGTTATTTTTCCTGGGAACTTGGCCACATATAATGACACAATGCGAAGGTTTCCCAATTTTTTGATTTTTTTTGAATTTTTTATGCCCGTTTCAAAATGCGGTCAAAACGGCGGGAATGACCATTCCTAGCTAGTGGTTGAATCTTGGGATTTTTTGGTGTTTCTCTGATTAAATAGATACTTATGTACCTAGAAATGATTTTTGGAAAAAATAAAGAGCAAACTACATGGCAGCTACAGTTCAAATTTGACCCGCTTCCAGCTGAATCGGCGAAAATTTGTCATTTTCACGAGAGGTGGATCAAAACTTTTTACACCAAACCATTTGGTCAATTGTGCATTAAATATGGCCTAGTATTTTAGAAAAATGATTTGGTCCAATTTTGCAACAATTATTTGGTAGGTCCGTCACAAAAAACCTCCTTTTGGGCACTCGAAAAATGGAAAATGATTTTTTTCGTCCAAAGAAAATGAAAACTTCCTTAGGAAACAATGTTTGCCATCCAATATGCACCCTTGTGCACAATATGAGATCATTTGAACAAACTATGCCATGAATGTGGCCATAAGATTGATCATTTGGCTTGAAAACCCTGAATCTTCACGTGCGATAGCTCATTTTTGAGAACACTTTTTTAAAATAATTGTCATATTACAAGTTTATTATTTTTCCTGGAAACTTGGTCACATATAATGACACAATGCGAATGTTTCCCAATTTTTTTGAATTTTTTATGCCCGTTTCAAAATGCGGTCAAAATGGCGGGCATGACCGTTCCTAGTTAGTGGTTGAATCTTGGAATTTTTTTGGTGTTTCTCTGATTAAATAGAAACTTATGTACCTAGAAATGATTTTTGGAAAAAATAAAGAGCAAACTGTGAGGCAGCTGTAGTTCAAATTTAACCCGCTTCCTACTGAATCAGCGGGAATTTGTCTTTTTCACTGGAGGTGGATCAAAACTTTTGACACCCAACCATTTGGTCAATTGTGAATCAAATATAGCCTAGTATTTTAGAAAAATGATTTGGTCCAATTTTGCAACAAATATATGGTAGGTCCTTCACAAAAAGAACTCAATTTGGGCACTCGGAAAATGGAAAATGAATTTTCCATGCAAAGAAAATGAAAACTCCCTTAGGCAACATTGTTTGGAATTCCAAGATGCACCCTTGTGCACAATATGAGATCATTTGAACAAACTATGCCATGAATGTGGCCATAAGATTGATCACTTGGCTTGAAAGCCATGAATCTTCACGCATGACAGCTCATTTCTGTGAACACCTTTAAAAAATAATTGCCGTATTACAAGTTTATTATTTTTCCTGGAAACTTGGTCACATATAATAACACAATGCGAAGGTTTTCCAATTTTTGGACTTTTTTTTATTTTTTTTATGCCCGTTTAAAATGCGGTCAAAACGGCGGGCTTGAGAGTTCCTAGCTAGTGGTTGAACCTTGAGAAACTTTTGATGTTTCTCTGATTAAATAGATACTTATGTACCTAAAAATGATTTTGGAAAAAATAAAGAGCAAACCATAAGGTAGCTGCAGTTCAAATTTGACCCGCTTCCAGCTGAACCGGCGGAAATTTGTCTTTTTCACGAGAGGTGTATAGAACCTTTTGACAACCAACAATTTTGTCAATTGTACGTTAAATATGCATTAGTATTTTCTAAAAATTATGTGGTACAATTTTGCAACAAATACATGTTAGGTTATTCACAAAAAAACCCATTTTGGGCACTCGAAAAATAGAAAATGGCTCTTTGTGCAATGAAAATGAAACCCCCCAAATCAACATTATTTGTCATCCTAAGTACATACATGTGCACAATATTGATTGATTTTAACAAACTATAAGTGGTTAATATGTTGAATGTTTGCCCTGAATAAGAGGATAAAAACTATAAGAAAAACAAAATATTTTTTTACACAACCTTAATTCTGATTGGTTGAATTGGCTATGGCATGGATCGATGACATGGCGGAGATCCGTCCATCCATACAGCATCCACCGTCCATCCAACCCACTGATCCAGATCCTACCCTACCCTGCACTTCTCTCCCCGATCCAGCCCACCTCTCCCCCTCCCCGCCGCCTCCCCTCACCTTCTCTCCCCGATCCAGATCCACACGTCGCCGTCGCCGCCCCTCATCTCCCTCGACGCTTCCCATCCCCACCAACGACCTCGATGCCCTTCTCCCCACCAGCGCCGCCTCCATACTCTTCCCTTCCCCTCACCTTCCCTCGCTCTCTTCCCTTGGCCGCCAAACGAGCAGGACTACGGCGCGGCACCAGCGCCGCCACGCTAGATCCAACGCTAGCTACCCCCCTGCCCTACAGACCCGCGGCAGCTCATCTCGGTGCTGCGCCAGCGTGTGCGTCATGCCGCATCATCGGAAAAGCCTCCTCCGGCGTCCTGCGCCAAGCCTCCTCCGACTTAGGGGTGCCACCGCGAGTCTCCTCCGACTCGGGCGCCGCGAGCCGCCCTACCGGGAGCAGCGCCGGTGTCCTTCCGACTCTCCTGCTCGACAACGCCATCGCCTAGGGTATTTTTTTCTTTGCCTGTCTCAATCCTATACCATGCGGTCTGTGAACTTCAGAATCATATGTGTAGATCAATTAGTGTAATTAGTGTATTCACTGTGGGATCCATGGCCCCCCTCCCCCTAGATCCACCAGGCCACGCTCCTCCCGTGGGATCCATGGTGCGGGTCACCCTACAACAGCTGATCTGTGACAAGCGAAACAGGAAAGAGGTGTTCCTTCTCATGGTCTGCAGTGCATCTCGCGTTCCACGGCGTCCTTGGCAAGATGTACGCGACATCTTCAGCACATACAATGTCATGTGGCAATGGAGATCAGAAGCTATGGCTGTACGACCACAGTGGTGGTAAGAGAAGTACGACCCCTTCCCTTCCTTGCTAGCTAGTAGCTGTTTTGATTTTGGTTGGTCCAATCCGATCCAATCCTGCCATGTAGTTTGGTTATAACATAGGAGAGGGACACCTACAGTTGAGTTTCAGTTTGGACAGCATTTGACGCACATGTATTGGGGTATTTGGTTCACTTCTATTTGTATGTGCATTTCTTAAATTGAAAATAAAATTAGTTGGGTATTCAATTCCTACGAACCAATCTGCAACATTTTTATTCAACATGTACTACATCAGCAACTTAAATTTGTCTGTTTCATTTACCAAATTTTTAGAGGCTTGATAGATATCAATGTCACAAGCGAACAGCTGGCTCGATTTGTTGACGCTTTTATTGCTTTACTAGGTACCAATACAATTCTTCCACAAGTGAAATAAATGTCGGAATTCAATTATACCTTTTGCTGTAGACTAGTGTTTTGACACCCAGTTAAATTGGCAGGAAGGAATGGAACCTTGGAGGAGTTGCTTGAAGTCATCACGTGGGCAGAACTAGGAATAAACAAGAAGCCGGTAAAAACTACCTTCCCTTTGTTATTGATGCTTATCATACAAAATTCATACAACCCCAATAATCTTGGGATGATGTGTTTGTCTGCAATTACTGACCGGCTAATCAACATGCATGCATCTCCCCTAGGCTTGTGCGGGTCAGACCAGCATTGAACAAATTAAAGTATGTTGCCAAGTGCAAGTGTGCTACTACGTACTAGTCTACTACATATGAGTGATTAGTGCGTGCAAGTGTTGTGCTTACTTATACAGTGCTACAACGTAAAAGCTTGGTGGCCCTATCCCACAAACTAGTGCGCTACTACAAAATGAACATTAATGCATGCAAGTGTTTGTGCTAGCTTAGAGTCATACGGTTTGAGTAATTACTGTTTGTACTACAGAACTAGTGCTAGCGTGCTACTACTATACTATAGTACTAGTGAATGAGCGTTGGTGGTGTTAGTTTTTAGGTTAAAGACAATTTCTTACCTACTCAATTTATCATGTATATATGTTTTTTTATGTGAAGCCCCTGTTATTCGCGTCAACTATTGTTTATATGGTATTTACTAAAGTTATACCAAAATAATATGGTATATATTGAAACTGAACCGTATTCATAATTCGTACTGTATTTACTACAACCCCTGATTTTGCTACATCATTTTTATAGTTCAGAAAATCTGGGGCTATACATTATTATGTTCAGAAAAACAAATAAGCAAACTTATGTGAATATAGTACACTTGATGTTGATCATCTGGTGCATTAGTATGCAGTTCTCATTGTTAGTTCTTGTTTTCTTGATTCATTTGTACTATATGATTCAGGTTTTATACTTTGCCAGTAGGTAGCTCATATTGCCTGCTTGCTTCTGCTTTCAATATTGTGTTCTGCATGCTTTAGTCACTGTGCCCTTAGTTCTTTTTTGTAGGGAGCTATGCTTATCATCAGAAACTCTTGGTGGTGATGTTATTCCTCATTTGGTTCATGTGTTGTAATTATATACCACATAATTCTACACCATGTGGTGGACTTAAGTATCTTAGTGACTTCATTTGATGTGTGTATTTGTGTTAATTTTAAGCTTATGTTGCTGTGAAAATGTACCTCACTGCCCGTCTGTCTATTTATTGTGTACTTCTTGCATGAGGAGGTGACTAGTGATGCGGCGCGCCAAGCAGCAGTAGGGGAAGGGGTCTCCTGATCAAGGAGGCGGAGGAGTAGGGGAGTGCCCAGCCGGCAGCCCTGTCCTGCTTGTGGGGGAGGGGCGGGAGGGGTCGGCTCCTCTGCTTCCATTGCGACCGCGGCAGGTAGCTCCTCCATCTCCCTCCCCCTCTTCCCGTGCTCACTACTTCTGCTGCTAAGTTGACGAATATGTGATGCACTTGTCCCAAGGAATTTTAGAGGGATCTGTATGAACAATTCATGTTTTTATTTTATTTTATTTAGGTTGTTAGTTACCAAACAGAGAGGGAAGATGAGCTCCTGCTCGGATTTTTTTCTGCCAGCACATGATTTGTATGTATGCAATCATCATCTGATTTGATGCTACCTTATCGTTCATGCTGTGTGCATTGATTCCCACAAATTATAACCTAATTTGATTCTACCTTGTCTTTTTTTCAATTGATATTTTTCTCATCCAACACTCTGACTATAAATGTGTTGTTTTAATCCTGATGATGATGTAGTAGTATAAGGTGGACATCATATTCCTCTTTTAACCCAAAATGAACAATTTTGTTTCATCATGTCCTGGTTTACCCAAGTCAGATTGTTTTTGGTTTGTACTTTGCACCCTGTGTGTTTCTCACATGAACTAGTGTTGTTGTAACATGAACTTTAGTAGGTCGCTGCTATCTAAATGTGATCATTGCAAGGAGGAACCATTGTTTGGCTTCATCCCTTACTCATTTGATCATTTTTATGGCCCATATGCATTCTACATGTTGCCTAACTTGGCATGACATGCACGAAAACTATTTGGGCATCCATATTCTAGCTCTTCTTAATTTTCATGCATGTTTCTTTCCAGACTTGATCTTACTACTAAATAGCTCACCTGTTGTTTTCTATTTTCTTGTTGGCAGATATTTTGAGTAAATTCAAGACGAAAGATGTTGAAAGAAGCTCCAAGACATTCTTATATAGCAAGTTCTGTAATAATAGCTAGGTTATCTAGGAATTTGATGTATCTTCTCTTTGTTTGTGAATGAAATAGTAATTATGTATGTGATTTAATGTATCTTCTCTCTGTTTGTGAATTTCATGTATGTTTTAGAATTACAATTTCTGTTTCATATGAAATAGTAATTATGTATGTGATTTGAAAATGTGTGCAATGGAAACATGACTAATGCGACCAACTTATCAAAATAATTTGAGCACATTTGAAATTTCTGACGTGTGGGACCAGTGTATGATATTATGATATTTGGGACAAATGTAAACACTGGAAAATAAAATGGCAAAAAAATCATATGCTGTAAAAGGTCGCATCTTGAAATAAAAAGGCCGAATTGCTGGGCCAGGCCCATGTAGCTAGCAAAATTAATAGGAAAAATAAATATTAAAAAGGCCGAATTGTTGGGCTAGGCCCATGTAGAAAACCGAATTGGACCGGGCTGAATCTTGTGCCACATCAGCTTGCCACGCCGGATGCCTACGTGGCCTGGGGAGGTTGCTAGTGACCAAAACGCCACAGTAGACGTATTTTGGTCATAAACGTCTACGACCATTCCAGAAGAAAGGTCGCTATAGTCAGTTTATGACGGCCAGCTTTTGACCTTATGTTTTTGGTCACAAAAAGGTCACAAATGGAAATTTGTGACCATTCAGTGACCAATAGTGGTGGTCACAAGTTGACATATTTCTTGTAGTGGAGGACCCCCTAATCCAGGACTCCCTCAGTAGCCCCTGGACCAGGCTTCAATGACGATGAGTCTGGCGTGCAGATTGTCTTCGGCATTGCAAGGCGGGTTCTTCCTCCGAATACTCCATAGAAGATTTCGAACACAAGGATAGTGTCCGGCTCTGCAAAACAAATTCCAAATACCACCGTAGAGAGTATAATATTTCCACAAATCTAATCCGCCGACAACTTTTCATAACGTGACATCATGCCATGGCCTGGTCATTATTCGAACCGTTTTTTTCAACCAGCTACTGCATATATTGCGAGGAATTTTTCTTGGCACGTCTTGTCAAAGCAGAGATCGTGTCCCCTTATCACGGGATTCTCATCAATACGGGTATGGGTAACCCAACCACGCCATCAATCACGGCGCTTGGGGTATAAGCGAGTTTACCAGGCAGGTGGGGAGGTGCATAGTTTCTTCCGCCCTTATAAAGGAACAAGAACTCCTCCTTTTCATCCACGCCTTCTTCTTCCCTGCCCATCCATTCTCGCGCACTCGAGCTCTAGTGCCCAAGTTTGCATTTTCTCCGTAAAACCACTCCAAACATGTTTGGAGCAGGAGGCAAGTAGATGGTCTCCTCCGTTACGGAGGAGAACATTACGAAGCTCCGAGAAGCCGGATACCTGGCTGCAGATATCGCGCACCGGCTCCCAAACGCGGGGCAGATCATCCCTACCCCCGAACCCCACGGAAGGGTTGTATTCCTTACCCATTTCGTCCGCAGACTGGGATTTCCCCTCCACCCATTTGTCCGCGGGCTCATGTTCTACTACAGGCTGGACTTCCATGATCTGGCCCCCAATTTCATCCTCAACATCTCGGCGTTTATCGTCGTGTGTGAAGCCTTCCTCCGCATCAAGCCCCACTTCGGCCTGTGGCTGAATACCTTCAACATTAAACCGAGGGTGGTGGTCGGCCAGCAAGCGGAGTGCGGAGGCGCCATGGTGGGCAAAATGCCCAACGTCACCTGGCTCGAAGGCTCCTATGTGGAGACCGTGAAGGGCTGGCAACCGGGTTGCTTCTACATCACCGAGCAGCGTGACACCAACTGGGTATTGGCCCCCGAATTTCGATCCGGCATCCCCATGCGGCTCACCTCCTGGAAAGAGAAGGGCCTATCCTGGGGTTCATCGGTGGAGCTGACCGGACTCCAAAACTATGTTAAAAACATGATAAGCAAGAAAATGAAGCTTGTCAACGTGGTCTAGGTCATGCTCTTCCACTGGATCCTCCTGTGTCAAAGACGGGCATTCAATATGTGGGAGTTCGACCCGGCTAAGCACCAGACGCTGCAAGAGCTCTTCTACACGACACACCAGGACATTTGGAAGGTGTTGTTCAAGTCTGCCGAGGTACCTCCTCTCCTTACCGAGGATCGCGGACTCAGTGCAAAGTGCCCTGCTAATCCGGTAAGCTCCTTATATCTCATACGATGTTTATTTCCCCAGTATAATCATGTGGGGGATCTAAGACTCCACGCCATTTAATAGGACTGGGTCGCGATAGCGGAGCAGATCGATTGTCCGGCCCCATTGCCCGAGGATCCAGCAAGGGCTCTCTTAACGGAGATGTTGGTTCTAGCGCCCTATGAGGCACCGGAGAAGAAGGCCACGGGGACCAGGAAAGGTCTCCGGCGCAAGGTCATATCAGACTCATCGTCCGATAACACTGAGGCGCCCTCCTCCCATGAAAACGAGGAGGAGGAAGAGGAAAGCCCCCCCCCCCAGCGAGGGGAGACAAGAAAAGGAAGGCTGCCCCGTCAGGGGAGGTCGAAGGGTCCAAGAAGGGAAGGACTCTCCTTCCACTACAAAAAAATACACTTCCGTGATGATATGTGTTTGTCACAATAGGTCGCGTTTTTTGTCATGCATGTACGTCCATGACAAATTTATGACAGAATCAAGATAGTCATACCTGTGCTGTCGTAAAGTGTTCCATGACATTACCAAAATTATCATCACGGAAGTGTCCACTTCCATGACGATAAATTGCGCGTCACAGAAGTGCTTTTGTCAAGGGTGACCGACACGTGGCATCCACCGTAACGGAACGCCGTTAAGCTATCGGGTCGGGTTTTGGATCCGATAACCCGTTAACAGCCCCGACCAATGGGGATTGTCCACGTGTAAAATCATCATTGGCTGGAGGAAACACGTGTCGGCTCACCATTGGGACAGATGTCATCCGCTCATTGGACCGAAGGCGCCTATGATACGGCGGCACGTGGCATGGCCCAACAAAGGCCCATTCCTGTGAAAAGGCCGGCCTGTTTGACTTGGTCAAAAGGTGGCGGGCCGGCCCACGGAAAGCATGTTAATGGCATGTTCGCATATAGCCCATTTACAGCCCGCTAACCCAGGGCCCGTTACGCCCTATCCGAATTAGGCCCAGTAGCGTCATCTGGGCCGTCCAATATGATTCAGCCTGTTTTAACTTCCGGCCCATGTGTGGCCCATGACTTCTTTCGGCCCATATGAGGACCTTTGTAACTCTTGGCCCATTAACGGCCCGTGGTGAAACTGGCCCGTAATGAACAGTGTATTTCTTTATACCCATTAACGGCCTGTTATTCCATTGGGCCGTTTCCAGCCCAAGTTATCTTTCGGCCTTCTCAGGGCCCATTGATTCTTGGGCTCATTTGCAGCATTCGGTTACATACGGCCCGTTACTGTCATTTTCTGCTTGTGGGCCAAATTCAGCCCGTCGTTACAGTCGGCCCGTTTGCGGACCATTAATACATTGGGCCGTTTTCATGTCAAAAAAACCCGTTGGGCTGTTTTCATAGAGTTATCAAATATGGCCTATTAGCGGCCCGTTATGGTCCACGAATAGTACGGCCCATGATTGGCGAGATGATGATACGCCCCGTAGAAGGCCCATGGATCCTACGGCCCGTATGAGGCCCATGGATAGTACGGCCCGTAGAAGGCCCATGGACCCTACGACCCGTAGAAGGCCCATGGAGCCTAAGGCCCGTATAGAAGGCCGATGGATCCTACGGCCAGACGAAGGCCCATGGGTCATATGACCTGCAGGAGGCCCATGGTTACAACAGTCCGTGTGTTGCCATGATTATTTTGGCCTAGTTACCAAAAATAGGCTATTGTGGCCACTAGAAAAAAAAACAGAAAAAGAACTGAAGTGACTACAAGCAAACAACTAAACAAGACAATAAGGAAATAAATAAGCAAGCAATTAATGCTAGCCTATTACCGCTATTACACATATTACATCCACTGGGCATCAAAGTTCGCCACCAATGCAAATATAGGGAACAAAGCAGCACATTACATACATTGGCCGTCAAAATTGGCCACCAGTGCAAATGAACGCGGCAGCAAAACAAGAGCATAACTGAAACAACTTCAGAAGAGCTCAAGAAACGTTATCCTGGGTATCCACCATGCTGGCAATAAGCTTAGCAAGTTGATTAGCTTTGTCCTGTTTGGCGCTAAAATCCTCCAAAGCTTGCTATTGCATTAGAAAGTATGCATCTGAATGCTCCAGGGACTTCCGCAGTCCTTCCGCTTTTTGTCGCAGCACAACTGATCGATGTATTTCAACTTGTAGTTGAGACTCAATAAACCGAACTGATTCAGACAATGAGTTTGAATAGCTTGTGCAAGCGGTAGTGGCCAGAAACTCGAACACTAAACCAAGACAGGACTTTGGGGTTGTCTCGCTGTCTTCAAGATAGTCTTCCTTAGCTATTTTATCAGCTTTGTTGGAGACCAACAAGGATGTGTCACTATCCTGAACCTTATCTGCATTACTTCCTTTACCATTGCTTAATAAGGCACTCTTCCCCAATATTCTGTCCGCATTCTAAAAGAAGAAACAAGCAGACACATAACAAGTTTAGCATGTACTAGTATATGAAACTCATTTCGGTAAACCAGTTCATTAGTAAGGTGGACAGGATTAAACTACCAAGTCTTCTATTGCCAAGTACTAGTACATAATAAAAGCATCAAACAAACATATATCTATGTCCTATGGTCACTGCATTGTCTTGCCAAATCAATATAGAGACACGGTTCAAATCATATCAGTTCAAGGCAAAGCAGCAGTGAAAGAATACAAAGCGTGGGAAACTACACAGCACAACAAGATTTCAGATGGGTACCATGGGTCTACATGTACAACAACACTATTGGCTCTGTTGTGATTCTAGTAATGTGCATGATATGAAAGTCAACTGTATACACAATTGAAATTGAAATCAACAGAGCTATTGATAAGAGCAAACCTGTTAAACAAACATGCATGAACATACCTGCTGTGCCATTGGAGTTTCGATTGGATCCTTCAATTTAAAAATAAGTTTGTATGAGTAAATATAGTGATATAAGAGCAAAGCAATCATAGTTAAAAAGGCGTGCCTAAGCAAGCGCTTAAGCGCGCCTAGGCTCTAGGCATTGGCAAAATGCATTGCGCATAACTACGCATAATCTGTGCATAACTGCGCATAAGCATGCGCTTTGGTCAGTAAAGCGCAAGGCGGTGGCAAAACACACAATTGACGTCTAGCGCTTTTTTGAACTATGATAGCAATGGAATCTTAAATTAGAACAGTTGTTCTTCAGGTTTAGTCATCTGTTCTACATGAACAGAGTACAGTAAAACACAAGAATATAATACTTAAAAATAGAAAATGAGCTCATAGACCTTACCACATTCTTGGTTCGGGACCAGTACATAACAAGGCGTTCCCAATCATTGTCCAGTAAATGTGTCTCAGGAGAACGTAAGGGAATTTGATGAGTTTCTTTGCCGGTGAAGTACGTTTTCTTCAGGTAATTTTGATATTGCCACCAAGCATTCTTGAAGATAGCAGAGGTATTAGCACAGGTTACCTCATCCTGAGTTTCCAAATCGGTCCTTCTCTATAGAGAAAAATGGGAAAATTTGCTGTATTATAACCATCATGGAGGTAGGATGTATGGGACGAAGCAAAGTAATTGCCATGAATAACATCACTTACACATAACTCCTAGACAAACACCTGCAACTGGCATTTTCCTTCATCTTCAGTATAATATTTCCAAGATGGGAAGATATGCACATACGATTTAACAACATCAAATGCGATAGATGCTAAACTACGACTAGCTGGTTGTGCTTCCTCCACAGGAATAGGCGTACTAACTAGTGGAGTTGGGGTTCGCCGTGATAGTACTGGCCCTTTGGGCACTGGAGCTACCTTACTAACTGCTCTTGTTTGGGAGCTCTGTGGTAGAGATGGTGCTGTGTCAACAGGAACTGGGTTGCTATCGGCTGGGGTTGGGGTTAGATTGGGTGAAGCTAGTTCTCTATCCATCGCAGTAGGGGTACAATCTGCGAGAGTTTGGGTTATGTGTGGTAGGGCTGGTTCTTGTGCATGTACAACCGGGGTGCTATCTCCACCAAGAGGTAGCACTATTTTATTTGAAGACTGTGTTTTTAGTCCGCTAGATACTGGCATCACCCGCTCCAATTCAAATGGCTGATAAACAGGAAACATAGTTGAATGTACAGACATTGTATGAGAGACAGATGCAATAGATAGTGTGGAAAAAAGAGGGCATGAAATAGTTGACATGTATATTGTTTAACTAAAATGGAGCATGACATAATTTCACATATATGATGTCTATCTAAACTGGATAGCATAGCATAACATAATTCAAAGATATGATGAATAACTAAACAGGATCGCATGACATAATTCACCTACATGTTATCTAAGTAATCAGGATCGCATCATTTAATTCACATATGTGATTTATATGCTAAACAGAGGGCATTCGATATGATGTCTGAACTAAGAACATGGTGTTGAATATTGTGTATATGATGTCCAAACTATGTAATGCAAGACACCGTATGCATGATATCAGCAGTATAACCATGCCAAGTTAGAGCATACACCTCAGTGGGGGAATAGGATTGGTCATCTATCTCTGAATCCATCTCTGAGGAGCTATCAGGACCCAACAAGAGATCTGCTTCGACGGGTAGCATTGTCTGCTCTGAAGGCCTTGTTTTCACTCCAGATTTTTCCATCTCCCACCCAAATGGCTGATTCACATGAAGAGTAGTTTCATGTACAAACATTGTCGACAAATGGAAATATAATGAAGAAAAGGATGGGCAAGATATCATTCAAATATATGATGCCTGGTTAAACAGGATGGCATTGCACATTTATTATGGCTGGCTAAAAGACATGAGAATGCATAATTCCCATATATGATATAGAAACTAAACAGGTGGCATTACAAAACACGTCTAAACTAGGCAGATGACATATATGATGTCAAAAGTAGGCACTGCAAGGCAACATATGCATGATATGACTAACATCATCATGCCAAGGTAGAACAAACACCTTGGGGGTAAATAGGAGTGGTCAGTGGCGTCTGAATCCGCCTCGGAACAGATATCTTCCTCTAGATTACAATCTGGAGAGGGGTGGAGAGGGTTTGCCATTGAACCGACCATGGAGCGATGTCTGCATGACATTGTATTGCCGCACAAAACTCTTCTCTTTTTCTCTATATGTTCAGCATGACTGTGTATAATATCTGACATGCATACGAAAAAAATATGGTGAGATTATGTAAGGAGAGCATGCAGAAATTTAGAGTGATGGTAACAACCAGTGGATCGACGTTTTTCCTTGAACCAAAATAGCCCTAATGGATCGACATGAATGTATAGTAATAAGTGATGCAACAAGTGTACAGCCTCTTTGCCGTAGCCATGTCGACCTCAGCATCATTGGGTTGGTCGCTGAAGCAGTTGAGGTAGAGGTGGCTGTCGGAGGTGTGGAGGGAGATCTGAGGAATCTGTAGACGGTGTCCAGGGCACTGCTCTGTTGTGATGGATCGTTCTGTCGTTGGAGCAGCTCCGGTGAGCCATAAGACGTCAAGGCTGAAGCAGCACAAGACAGACATCGTAAATCTCAAGTGGATTCTAATAGCATCTCCAATAGATGATGTAAAATGGATGTAAATTAACATCACCAAAAACCACCTGACTACAACAAATGAGGTAAAAACTGTTGACTCTGAACTTAACTGTCGAAACTGAAATTTACTGTGGAATCTGAATGCTACTGTCGAAACTGAACGCAATGGTAGCAGAGAGGCACTTGACATGTAGTTTAGGGAGGGCCTGCAATTCATCTTCAACTTGCACCCCCTGAGCTGCCAGCCACCACCAGCCGAACCGCCAGCCCTAGCGCCGCCTCGCCGCCCCGAAACAACTTGCCACCGCCGCCCCGGCCAGCCCTCTAGGCCCCCCGCCCCCACCCTGAACCCTAAGATCGATAGTGGGGTACCTCTCCGGCGAGCCCCCGTCCTCGCTGCGGGTGGTTCTTCCTTAACTCCGGCGAGCCCCCCCCCCCCAACCCTTGAAAATCGACTGACCCAAAAGTCGATTCAGTCGACTGAAGTGTGGCTTAATTGGAGTAGAGCAGCAGCACGAGCGAGGGGGAGAGATGTAGCAGCAGCTGGGCGAGCGAGAGCCGGCGCAGCAGCAGCGCGAGCAAGTGAGCGAGCGAGCGAGAGCCGGAGCAACACCAGCAGATCTGGCTGGTATGGACGCTGCCGCCAAAGGGGCCTTGCACTGGGGGAGAGTCACCATGGAGATGTTGTCCGCGGTGCTGGCTTCAAGGTAGCCACTCCATGGGGGTGCGGGATGGAGCACCGTCGGCGCCGGGAGGTCGAGTTAAGGAGAAGGTGTGATGCGATGAGTGTACAACCTCTTTGGTGGCGCCGAGTAGGCCTCGGCTTCATCCAAGGAGTCGGTGAGGATGCTGTGGTTCCGGTGGAGCAGGTTAAGGTGGCGCTGTTCGGATGAAGCAGCCGTGATAGACGAGGCGATCGTCGTAGCAGCTCCTTGGAGGTGGAGGACGGGGCGGCTGAACCGGCGGGACGGCGAGATGGACGACGGATCCTCATCCAGGGAGGTGGACGAGGGACGTCGAGCTGTTGCGGTGGACGACATCGTCGGGGAAGAGGCTCCGGCTGGGTAGCGATGACGTGGCGGACAGAGGAGGGTGGGGTTTCGCGGCTGGAGCGGAGAGGTTATGGCGGCCTGGGATTTCGAATGGCGAAAAGGGGGCGATGGGAGGGGGTGAATAATGACTTAGGGACGCGCTTGTCCAAAATGTAGGGTGTGTTACAAAAGTACCCCCCACCGATTTGAACTAGCAGCCCTTTCAACTCAGGGTTAGAAGGGGGATTTCACGTGTCGGGATTTGGCAGCTGGAGGGAGTTTTCGCGCGCTTTGAATTTCGGGATAGCAAGGCGCGGGTTGTGAAGGTGCCAGTTTTGGGAGCACGATATCTGAATTTTCGGGATATAACAAGACACGGGTTGAATTTTCGGGACAAGCCTAACGTGTAGTAATATTGTACTTGTACGTACCAAATCAATTCGCACTTCCCTCAACCAAGAAGAAAACGAAAAAATGCTATTCACAACCACTCCCTCCTTCCATCTATATAGGGCCTAATGCGTTTTTCAATGCTAACTTTGGCCAAATATTAGAGCAATGATATATGACATGCAACTTACACAAAGCACATCATTAAATTCGTCTGTGAAAGGTTCTTTCAATGATATAATTTTCACATTGTGCATGCCATGTACTATTAATCTTGTCAATAGTCAAAGGCAGTCTTAAAAATCTCATTACGCCCTATATAGATGGAAGGAGGGAGTATGAATCCATGTTATGTCCGATTAATTTTTTTTGCTTGTTGTATAATGCATGTAACCTACTCATACCAACATTTGAGTGCATTCCAAATGTCTATACTACCGCTGCAATTCGAACTAAATTTGAATTTGTTTCTCTATTTCAATAAGAATCTACAATCATGATTGTTGCCAACTTCAACAATCATAGTTTCCTTGCTATCCGCCAGATATAAATCGGACAGCCTGTAATGCAGGATGGCAGGCACACCATCATAAAAAACTCCGTTTTTTATAAGAGTAGAGATAAAATATATTAAATGTAGTATAACATGTTCATAACCACACCATGTGTATCACCGTTATATATATTCACACATGCATTGGTTTGAAACACTATGATAAATTCTTCAAATATCCGAATTCTCTTTTTATAATGAATATATATGATCTCTATTCGTCTTTTACACCCACACAACCCTCTTATCTTTGTAGCTAGTGCTAACTTTCTCTTGTGCATGCACACCCCCGCATCCCTCTCACCCTCCCTCAGCACTCTCTAGCTCCATCGCGCAAATTCATCTTTTCACTTTAGGTCGTTCACCCACGGTGTGTGTAGGCCCCCCATCTCCTTCTTTACGGCACACATCGATCGATATGCCTCTCTAGCCAGGTGTGCCTAGCACAAACACAAGCTTCCCCTCTTCTCTTGTCACCGTCCATGCCTCACTCCCACCACTCTTTTCATCGTTCTCGTACTCGAACACTCCTCCCCCTCGATATAGTATGCCTTGATATAGTATGCCTCTCGTAGTTGAACTTCCATGGACAAGTTGTCATGTCTACGAACACATGCACTGCATACCGATCACTGGAAGGAGTAGCAGAGAAAGCTATATATGCGGATAAATAGTTCCTTATAGTCAAGCGGACCCACACTACTACTCTGTTCCAAAGACATCCACACCATCGAAATAGTCCATCTATATCAATATACACCGAGAGGGAATAATTTTTTTTACAAGAGAGGAAATAGTTCATCCATCCATAATGCCCTCCTGCTAGTGCAGCCTTTTCTTCTTCTTCTTCTTCTTCTTCTTCTTCTTCTTCTTCTTCTTCTTCTTCTTCTTCTTCTTCTTCTTCTTCTTCTTCTTCTTCTTCTTCTTCTTCTTCTTCTCCTTCTTCTTCTCATTCTCTGTGGGAGACGGCTTCGCAACAAGCTCTTTGGACCTTGCAGCTATCTCGAAACTCACACGGGCATCGAGGGCAGCATATTTTATCCGCTCGTATGTCAAGGGATAATTATCCCATCCAGACAACCTTAATGCCACCGTCTCGTCACCCTTCTGAAGATTTGTACCGAGCACAAAATTTTCTACGTCGAATAGGGATGGTGTATGTTTATCACAATCTTCTACAGGAATTTTGATTCTGGTTTGTAGGTCAGCGATGCTTTTCAAATCAAGGTTGTATGGCTCCAGCTTCTGTTTATCCCCTTTGATGGTTGCCCCAGAGAAGTATACGTCCTCCCGAGACAAGAAATCGTGAAGCTCACCTGGTACGGAGGGCGAGTGTATGATGTGGTACACCAAAACATCATCTTCGAGGCACAGCTGAAGGACGGCGGCGCGTTGGATCTTCCTAGGGGCACGCTTCATGTACTCTGCGTCGAGACCGATGACCCACGTCTCTACCTTTTCGAGGGAGTTGGATACATTGTTGATCCACTACCGAACAACCCTTAGGTGGGCGGTGACGGTGGAAACTATGCGCATCGAGCCTTCGACGAGGACATGTTGGACGCTAAAAACCTGCATCTCGATCACTTTCGCCATTTGGAACCGCTGGAACGGAGGGCTATGGTTTGGAGAATTAGAATTAGATGGCTAGTCTAACTGAAGTAGTAGATGATTATTTAAAGAGGTTAAAACAATGTGAACACAGTGGGGTTTGGATGCAAATGAAGACGAAGGGGAGGTGAAGAAGCCGAGGAGAATCGGTTCCCGATGGAGAAGTAAATGGGAGAAGTGGCGTGCAGGCAGTTGATTAGACGACTAGGTAGACTAAACGAAAAGGCTATGCAGGTAGACTGATGAGTCGTACCTGTTCATGTACGTGCCCATCCTTCCTGATAGGTGGGACCTATGCAAACAGATAAAAAAATGTGTCATAGTTTTCTTGAGCGCGTGAGTGGGAGACACAACATTCTCTGGTTAAGGAATACTCCCTCCGTTTAGGTGAGTATAAGTCACCTTATGAAAATCAGGTTTTCCCAAAACCTTTAGGCGTGGAGCATTAACTTCCTGCTCGATCCCCTCCCAGCCTCGTTAGCCAGCGTTCTCTTCCTCTGCTGCCGCGTTCTACCTTTCCATTTTACCTCTTCTCAAGTGTGGAACGATCTGCATGTCGTCCTTGATGCACTAGAACGACCATTGCATGCATCGCGGCAGGGCGTTGATTGGGCATGCACGAGAATTTGGTTCTGCTCGCAATATGGATGATACCTGAACGATGAAGTGAATAGGCATGCTAGCACGGGAGACCTATTTCCGCTATACAATACTGGAGTACTCATGTTCCTACTACTACTACTAGTAGTAGTAGTACAACTGTGGCACACTTGATGGTCAAAATACTATTCATCCAGTCCTCACAGTGAAGTGACAACACCCTGCGCCTGACACTAGTCCAAGCGGTGTGTTCGGCTTACCAAAGTCAGCCTCACCCTGTGCACTGTGCAGTCTGTCACCACCGTTGTACAGCACATTGACACCTCACCTCGTCTCCCTCTCTGCTCCCATAGCACCACTCCATCTCCATCTCCTTCTCCGTCTCCATCTCATTGTGCCCCCGTGTACCGTCGCCTCACTCACCTCCCCCAGTACCACTATTCCCTCACTAGCCACTCCAGCATCGACACCCTTCTCCCCCGTAAATCAAGCCCCCTTCCAAACTCCACCATGGCCGAACGTGAACTGCGTAGCATCCAAATGAGCTACGATTGGAGCAATCTCCCCAGTGACATCCTCGACCTCTGTTGTTCGTGTATGGATATGTTGAGCGCCATGTGGCTGGCTGCATGCTCGAGGGACATGCACACGGCCATCGTCGAAGCGAGGCCTAAGCTTTTCAAGACACCTTGCTTGCTGCTATCTGGTCTTGCGAGATTGGCTCACCATGATACAAAGGCGTGCATGATGCCCCTTGACTTCAATCCGATCTCCATTAGCCGAAACTTCTTTGCAGGTATGTAGTGGGTCGCCGTACATCATTTCCCTCGACATCGATCTGATCACCATCGCCCGAAACTTCTTGGCAGGTATGTACTGGGTCGGCATGAACTCCCATTGGATGGTTGCCTTCAGAGAAGATGGTAAAAAGTTTGTGCTCGTGAACTTCCAGACCTCCCATGAGATTATCCTTCCTCCGTTAGATTATATAGAGTATTACCATCGCGGTCCAAGTCATCTAGATTACTACGTCAGTTGGACGGACCTTGTTTTGCAGAAGATTGTAGAAACTGTTGGGGAACGTAGTAATTTCAAAAAAATTCCTACGCACACGCAGGATCATGGTGATGCATAGCAACGAGGGGGAGAGTCTGATCTACGTACCCTTGTAGATCGCAACGGAAGCGTTGACACAACGTAGAGGAAGTAGTCGTACGTCTTCTTCCCGATCCGACCGATCCAAGCACCGTTACTCCGGCACCTCCAAGTTCTTAGCACACGTACAACTCGATGACGATCCCCGGGCTCCGATCCAGCAAAGCTTCGGGGAGGAGTTCCGTCAGCACGACGGCGTGGTGACGATCTTGATGTTCTACCGACGCAGGGCTTCGGCTAAGCACTACAACGATATGATCGAGGTGGAATATGGTGGCAGGGGGCACCGCACACGGCTAAGGAACGATCTCAATGATCAACTTGTGTGTCTAGAGGTGCCCCCTGCCCCCGTATATAAAGGATCCAAGGGGGAGGGCTGGCCGGCCAAGGAGGAGGGCGCGGGAGGAGTCCTACTCCTACCGGGAGTAGGATTCCCCCCCTCAATCCTATTCCTAATAGGATTCCGAGAGAGAGAGAGAGAGAGAGAGAGAGAGAGAGAGAGAGAGAGAGAGAGAGAGAGAGAGAGAGAGAGAAAGGGGCCGGCCACCTCTCCTAGTCCTAATAGGACTAGGGGAGGGGGGAGGCGCGCAGCCCACCTTGGGCTGCCCCTTTCACCTTTCCACTAAGGCCCAATAAGGCCCATATGGTTCCCGGGGGGTTTCGGTAACCTCCCGATACTCCGGTAAAATCCCGATTTCACCCGGAACACTTCCGATATCCAAATATAGGCTTCCAATATATCAATCTTTATGTCTCGACCATTTCGAGACTCCTCGTCATGTCCGTGATCACATCCGGGACTCCGAACAACCTTCGGTACATCAAAATGCATAAACTCATAATAACTGTCATCGTAACGTTAAGCGTGCGGACCCTATGGTTCGAGAACAATGTAGACATGACCGAGACACGTCTCCGGTCAATAACCAATAGCGGGACCTGGATGCCCATATTGGCTCCTACATATTCTACGAAGATCTTTATCGGTCAGACCACATAACAACATACGTTGTTCCCTTTGTCATCGGTATGTTACTTGCCCGAGATTCGATCGTCGGTATCCAATACCTAGTTCAATCTCGTTACCGGCAAGTCTCTTTACTCGTTCCGAAATACATCATCCCGCAACTAACTTATTAGTTGCAATGCTTGCAAGGCTTAAGTGATGTGCATTAACGAGAGGGCCCAGAGATACCTCTCCGACAATCGGAGTGACAAATCCTAATCTCGAAATATGCCAACCCAACATCTACCTTTGGAGACACCTGTAGTACTCCTTTATAATCACCCAGTTACGTTGTGATGTTTGGTAGTACCCAAAGTGTTCCTCCGGTAAACGGGAGTTGCATAATCTCATAGTCATAGGAACATGTATAAGTCATGAAGAAAGCAATAGCAACATACTAAACGATCGGGTGCTAAGCTAATGGAATGGGTCATGTCAATCAGATCATTCAACTAATGATGTGACCTCGTTAATCAAACAACAACTCCTTGTTCATGGTTAGGAAACTTAACCATCTTTGATTAACGAGCTAGTCTAGTAGAGGCATACTAGTGACACTCTGTTTGTCTATGTATTCACACATGTATTATGTTTCCGGTTAATACAATTCTAGCATGAATAATAAACATTTATCATGATATAAGGAAATAGATAATAACTTTATTATTGCCTCTAGGGCATATTTCCTTCAGTCTCCCACTTGCACTAGAGTCAATAATCTAGATTACACGGTAATGATTCTAACACCCATGGAGCCTTGGTGCTGATCATGCTTTGCTCATGGAAGAAGCTTAGTCAACGGGTCTGCAACATTCAGATCCATATGTATCTTACAAATCTCTATGTCTCCCACCTGGACTAGATCCCGGATGGAATTGAAGCGTCTCTTGATGTGTTTGGTTCTCTTGTGAAATCTGGATTCCTTTGCCAAAGCAATTGCACCAGTATTGTCACAAAAGATTTTCATTGGACCCGATGCACTAGGTATGACACCTAGATCGGATATGAACTCCTTCATCCAGACTCCTTCGTTCACTGCTTCCGAAGCAGCTATGTTCCGCTTCACATGTAGATCCCGCTACGACGCTTTGTTTAGAACTGCACCAACTGACAGCTCCACCGTTTAAAGTAAACACGTATCCGGTTTGCGATTTAGAATCGTCCGGATCAGTGTCAAAGCTTGCATCAACGTAACCTCTTACGGTGAGTTCTTTGTCACCTCCATACACGAGAAACATATCCTTAGTCCTTTTCAGGTATTTCAGGATGTTCTTGACCGCTGTACAGTGATCCACTCCTGGATTACTTTGGTACCTCCCTGCTAAACTTATAGCAAGGCACACATCAGGTCTGGTACACAGCACTGCATACATGATAGAGCCTATGGCTGAAGCATAGGGAACATCTTTCATTTTTTCTCTATCTTCTGCAGTGGTCGGGCATTGAGTCTGACTCAACTTCACACCTTGTAACACAGGCAAGAACCCTTTCTTTGCTTGGTCCATTTTGAACTTCTTCAAAATCTTGTCAAGGTATGTGCTTTGTGAAAGTCCAATTAAGCGTCTTGATCTATCTCTATAGATCTTTATGCCTAATATGTAAGCAGCTTCTCCGAGGTCTTTCATCGAAAAACTTTTATTCAAGTATCCCTTTATGCTATCCAGAAATTCTATATCATTTCCAATCAGCAATATGTCATCCACATATAATATCAGAAATGCTACAAAGCTCCGACTCACTTTCTTGTAAATACAGGCTTCTCCAAAAGTCTGTATAAAACCAAATGCTTTGATCACACTATCAAAGCGTTTATTCCAACTCCGAGAGGCTTGCACCAGTCCATAAATGGATCGCTGGAGCTTGCACACTTTGTTAGCTTCCTTTGGATCGACAAAACCTTCCGGTTGCGTCATATACAACTCTTCTTCCAGAAATCCATTCAGGAATGCAGTTTTGACATCCATCTGCCAAATTTCATAATCATAAAATGCGGCAATTGCTAACATGATTCTACAGACTTAAGCATCGCTATGGGTGAGAAGGTCTCGTCGTAGTCAACCCCTTGAACTTGTCGAAAACCTTTTGCGACAAGTCGAGCTTTATAGACAGTAATATTACCGTCAGCATCAGTCTTTTTCTTGAAGATCCATTTATTCTCAATTGCTTGCTGATCATCGGGCAAGTCAACCAAAGTCCATACTTTGTTCTCACACATGGATCCCATCTCAGATTTCATGGCTTCAAGCCACTTTGCGGAATCTGGGCTCACCATCGCTTCTTCATAGTTCGTAGGTTCATCATGATCTAGTAGCATGACTTCCAGAATTGGATTACCGTACCACTCTGGTGCGGATCTCACTCTGGTTGATCTACGAGGTTCAGTAGTATCTTGTCCTGAAGTTTCATGATCATCATCATTAGCTTTATCACTAATTGGTATAGGTGTCGCAGAAACAGTTTTCTGTGATGTACTACTTTCCAATAAGGGAGCAGGTACAGTTACCTCGTCAAGTTCTACTTTCCTCCCACTCAGTTCTTTCAAGAGAAACTCCTTCTCTAGAAATGATCCATTCTTAGCAACGAATGTCTTGCCTTCGGATCTGTGATAGAAGGTGTACCCAACAGTCTCCTTTGGGTATCCTATGAAGACACATTTCTCCGCTTTGGGTTCGAGCTTATCAGGTTGAAGCTTTTTCACATAAGCATCGCAGCCCCAAACTTTAAGAAACGACAACTTTGGTTTCTTGCCAAACCATAGTTCATAAGGCGTCGTCTCAACGGATTTTGATGGTGCCCTATTTAACGTGAATGCGGCCGTCTCTAAAGCATAACCCCAAAATGATAGCGGTAAATCAGTAAGAGACATCATAGATCACACCATATCTAGTAAAGTACAATTACGACGTTCGGACACACCATTACGCTGTGGTGTTCCGGGTGGTGTGAGTGGCGAAACTATTCCACAATTTTTCAAATGTACACCAAACTCGTAACTCAAATATTCTCCTCCACGATCAGATCGTAGAAACTTTATTTTCTTGTTACGATGATTTTCAACTTCACTCTGAAATTCTTTGAACTTTTCAAATGTTTCAGACTTGTGTTTCATTAAGTAGATATACCCATATCTGCTTAAATCATCTGTGAAGGTGAGAAAATAACGATATCCGCCAGGAGCCTCAATATTCATCGGACCACATACATCGGTATGTATGATTTCCAATAAATCTGTTGCTCTCTCCATAGTACCGGAGAACGGTGTTTTAGTCATCTTGCCCATGAGGCACGGTTCGCAAGTACCAAGTGATTCATAATCAAGTGGTTCCAAAAGTCCATCATTATGGAGTTTCTTCATGCGCTTTATACCGATATGACCTAAACGGCAGTGCCACAAATAAGTTGCACTTTCATTATCAACTCTGCATCTTTTGGTTTCAACATTATGAATATGTGTATCACTACTATCGAGATTCATCAAAAATAGACCACTCTTCAAAGGTGCATGACCATAAAAGATATTATTCATATAAATAGAACAACCATTATTCTCTGATTTAAATGAATAACCATCTCGCATCAAACAAGATCCAGATATAATGTTCATGCTTAACGCTGGCACCAAATAACAATTATTTAGGTCTAATATTAATCCCGAAGGTAGATGTAGAGGTAGCGTGCCGACCGCGATCACATCAACTTTGGAACCGTTTCCCACGCGCATCGTCACCTCGTCCTTTGCCAATGTTCGCTTAATCCGTAGTCCCTGTTTCGAGTTGCAAATATTAGCAACAGAACCAGTATCAAATACCCAGGTGCTACTGCGAGCTCTAGTAAGGTACACATCAATAACATGTATATCACATATACCTTTGTTCACCTTGCCATCCTTCTTATCCGCCAAATACTTGGGGCAGTTCCGCTTCCAGTGACCAGTCTGCTTGCAGTAGAAGCACTCAGTTTCAGGCTTAGGTCCAGACTTGGGCTTCTTCTCCTGAGCAGCAACTTGCTTGCTGTTCTTCTTGAAGTTCCCCTTCTTCTTCCCTTTGCCCTTTTTCTTGAAACTAGTGGTCTTGTTGACCATCAACACTTGATGCTCCTTCTTGATTTCTACCTCCGCAGCTTTCAGCATTGCGAAGAGCTCGGGAATAGTCTTGTTCATCCCTTGCATATTATAGTTCATCACGAAGCTCTTGTAGCTTGGTGGCAGTGATTGGAGAATTCTGTCAATGACGCAATCATCTGGAAGATTAACTCCCATCTGAATCAAGTGATTATTATACCCAGACATTTTGAGTATATGCTCACTGACAAAACTGTTCTCCTCCATCTTGCAGCTATAGAACTTATTGGAGACTTCATATCTCTCAATTCAGGCATTTTCTTGAAATATTAACTTCAACTCCTGGAACATCTCATAAGCTCCATGACGTTCAAAACGTCGTTGAAGTCCCGATTCTAAGCCGTAAAGCATGGCACACTGAACTATCGAGTAGTCATCAGCTTTGCTCTGCCAGACGTTCATAACATCTGGTGTTGCTCCAGCAGCAGGCCTGGCACCCAGCGGTGCTTCCAGGACGTAATTCTTCTGAGCAGCAATGAGGATAATCCTCAAGTTACGGACCCAGTCCGTGTAATTGCTACCATCATCTTTCAACTTTGCTTTCTCAAGGAACGCATTAAAATTCAACGGAACAACAGCACGAGCCATCTATCTACAATCAACATAAACAAGCAAGATACTATCAGGTACTAAGTTCATGATAAGTTTAAGTTCAGTTAATCAAATTACTTAAGAACTCCCACTTAGATAGACATCCCTCTAATCCTCTAAGTGATCACGTGATCCAAATCAACTAAACCAAAACCGATCATCACGTGAGATGGAGTAGTTTTCAATGGTGAACATCGTTATGTTGATCATATCTACTATATGATTCACGCTCGACCTTTCGGTCTCAGTGTTCCGAGGCCATATCTGCATATGCTAGGCTCGTCAAGTTTAACCTGAGTATTCTGCGTGTGCAAAACTGGCTTGCACCCGTTGTAGATGGACGTAGAGCTTATCACACCCGATCATCACGTGGTGTCTGGGCACGACGAACTTTGGCAACGGTGCATACTCAGGGAGAACACTTCTTGATAATTTAGTGAGAGATCATCTTATAATGCTACCGTCAATCACAGCAAGATAAGATGCATAAAAGGATAAACATCCCATGCAATCAATATAAGTGATATGATATGGCCATCATCATCTTGTGCTTGTGATCTCCATCTCCGAAGCACCGTCATGATCACCATCGTCACCGGCGCGACACCTTGATCTCCATCGTAGCATCGTTGTCGTCTCGCCAATCTTATGCTTCCATGACTATCACTACCGCTTAGTAATAAAGTAAAGCATTACATCGCGATTGCATTGCATAAAGTGACAACCATATGGCTCCTGCCAGTTGCCGATAACTTGGTTACAAAACATGATCATCTCATACAATAAAATTTAGCATCATGCCTTGACCATATCACATCACAACATGCCCTGCAAAAACAAGTTAGACGTCCTCTAATTTGTTGTTGCAAGTTTTACGTGGCTGCTACGGGCTTAAGCAAGAACTCATCTCACCTACGCATCAAAACCACAACGATAGTTTGTCAAATAGACTCCGTTTTAACCTTCTCAAGGACCGGGCGTAGCCACACTTGGTTCAACTAAAGTTGGAGAGACAGTCGCCCGCAAGCCATCTATGTGCAAAGCACGTCGAGGGAACCGGTCTCGCGTAAGCGTACGCGTAAGGTTGGTCCGGGTCGTCTCGTCCAACAATACCGCCGAACCAAAGTATGACATGCTGGTAGGCAGTATGACTTGTATCGCCCACAACTCACTTGTGTTCTACTCGTGCAAATAACATCAAACCATAAAACCTAGGCTCGGATGCCACTGTTGGGGAACGTAGTAATTTCAAAAAATTTCCTACGCACACGCAAGATCATGGTGATGCATAGCAACGAGGGTGAGAGTCTGATCTACGTACCCTTGTAGATCGCAACGGAAGCGTTGACACAACATTGAGGAAGTAGTCGTACGTCTTCTTCCCGATCCGACCGATCCAAGCACCGTTACTCCGGCACCTCCGAGTTCTTAGCACACGTGCAGCTCGATGACGATCCCCGGGCTCCGGTCCAGCAAAGCTTCGGGGAGGAGTTCCGTCAGCACGACGGCGTGGTGACGATCTTGATGTTCTACCGATGCAGGGTTTCGCCTAAGCACTACAACGATATGATCAAGGTGGAATATGGTGGCAGGGGGCACCGCACATGGCTAAGGAACGATCTCAATGATCAACTTGTGTGTCTAGAGGTGCCCCCTGCCCCCGTATATAAAGGTCCAATGGGGAGGGCTGGCCGGCCAAGGAGGAGGGCGCAGAAGGAGTCCTACTCCTACCGGGAGTAGGATTCCCCCCCCCCCCTCAATCCTATTCCTAATAGGATTCCGAGAGAGAGAGAGAGAGAGAGAGAAGGGGGCCGGCCACCTCTCCTAGTCCTAATAGGACTAGGGGAGGGGGGAGGCGCGCAGCCCACCTTGGGCTGCCCCTTTCACCTTTCCACTAAGGCCCAATAAGGCCCATATGGTTCCCGGGGGGTTCCGGTAACCTCCCGGTACTCCGGTAAAATCCCGATTTCACCCGGAACACTTCCGATATCCAAATATAGGCTTCCAATATATCAATCTTTATGTCTCGACCATTTCGAGACTCCTCGTCATGTCCGTGATCACATCCGGGACTCCGAACAACCTTCGGTACATCAAAATGCATAAACTCATAATAACTGTCATCGTAACGTTAAGCGTGCGGACCCTACGGTTCGAGAACAATGTAGACATGACTGAGACACGTCTCCGGTCAATAACCAATAGCGGGACCTGGATGCCCATATTGGCTCCTACATATTCTACGAAGATCTTTATCGGTCAGACCGCATAACAACATACGTTGTTCCCTTTGTCATCGGTATGTTACTTGCCCGAGATTCGATCGTCGGTATCCAATACCTAGTTCAATCTCGTTACCGGCAAGTCTCTTTACTCGTTTCTAAATACATCATCCCGCAACTAACTTATTAGTTGCAATGCTTGCAAGGCTTAAGTGATGTGCATTACCGAGAGGGCCCAGAGATACCTCTCCGACAATCGGAGTGACAAATCCTAATCTCGAAATATGCCAACCCAACATCTACCTTTGGAGACACCTGTAGTACTCCTTTATAATCACCCAGTTACGTTGTGACGTTTGGTAGTACCCAAAGTGTTCCTCCGGTAAACGGGAGTTGCATAATCTCATAGTCATAGGAACATGTATAAGTCATGAAGAAAGCAATAGCAACATACTAAACGATCGGGTGCTAAGCTAATGGAATGGGTCATGTCAATCAGATCATTCAACTAATGATGTGACCTCGTTAATCAAACAACAACTCCTTGTTCATGGTTAGGAAACTTAACAATCTTTGATTAACGAGCTAGTCTAGTAGAGGCATACTAGTGACACTCTGTTTGTCTATGTATTCACACATGTATTATGTTTCCGGTTAATACAATTCTAGCATGAATAATAAACATTTATCATGATATAAGGAAATAGATAATAACTTTATTATTGCCTCTAGGGCATATTTCCTTCAGAAACATGCACCACAATGTTGGTTTCATCTAACCATTCATTAGGGAAGTAAATGTGCATATGGAGAACTCTATATTTGGAAGTAGTGAAATCCTGCAATGCTTACCATGTGTACATACCTATATTCGCCCTTCAGCAATCAATGGCTAGAATAATATCCTCACAAAAATTTTGCCCACAGACACGAGTATATAACAATGCATGGTCTGTTAGTTACCTTGAAGAATTTGTTTGTGAGGACAGAACATGATTACATAACATGCATGACATGGTAGTTTCCTGTGAAGAATTGATTGCGAGATAACATGAGTATAACCATGCATGGCACTTCTATATTTTCGAACCCAGTATACATTTCCCTGTATTTTCCTCCCAGTTCCAACAGGACATATCAATGATGTTTCTTGCATTATCCTACTCATACTCTGAACAATGCTGATCTTACATTAACAATGCATTGATATGATGCGGTGTCCCTACAGTTACTGCCCTTTGTAATCACACCACCTTTGCCAAAAAACAGGGAAGCACAACTAGTTCCTCGCTCAATCAGACGACGGCAAAAGACTGATGATCATTCGGACACATGAGCCAGAAAAGTTATATTGCAAAAACCCCAATGTATACAAGCACCTTGTAATACGTGAGTATACGGACAATGGCTGTTACGTCTATGAGCAGGATACCAGCTTGTTGGGGCCTTTAGGATTTTTAGTTGGCGGCGGGTAAATAGCCTTGGTTCACACTCTCTGTTTCTCGGACTCAATTATCCAATTAACCAGGAAATCACCGTTGGCAAGGACCTTGATGGAAGAGAGGCTCTGTTTGCTATGGAAAACCGTGTCTACACGGCGAGCCCTAGGAGTTCGGGAGCAAACTCCCCTGATTGTCAACGATACAGCCGGCAGCCAAAAGAAGGTGAGAATGACAAAGGCATCCGGGTTAACTTTGATCCTTGGATGTCTCGATTACGACAGGCAGTGATGTGGTTCAAGCCTTCAGGTCACTATTCAAGATATCTTCCGATATTCCGATAAATTGGCTGATTTATCGCTTATCGTTGTCTGGCCGATAAGATAAATCGGCCGATAAATCAGCCGATATGGCGATAAATCGGCTGATATGCCAATAAACTTGCCAATTTACCCCTTATCACGGGTCGACCGATAAGTTCCCGATAAGCGATATCCCCAACATTGCTTCAGGTTGATAGGTAATTGGGTTGTTGCATCGAAAGGGTGGAGTACTGGTGTCTCTGGATCACTGGTCGCTGAAGCGGGGCTGCATATTATGATGGTGTCGCATCATCTCTTCGAATGACTTTGTTGTATTTGCTGCTGGTTCTGGATGGGTAGTTCTTTCTTTTGTTATGCATATTCCTTGTCATTTGGTCATCCTCGTCTATGTCACTCTTACTATGTAATAGTTGCTTCTGTTTAGAATGTCATTCTCATCTGGATCACGAGAGTCTAAGCGCTGCAGATGGGTGTGTTTTGGTGGTGTAGCAAGACTTCTTATGAACTATCATGTCTTGCTGTTTATGTCAGTAGTAGTCACTAGTCAGTGTTTGAATGTTGTATATATCGTTGTTTTGAACTGTTTATTGTCTCGAACTACTGGTGGGCTAAATGAGGGCATCACCATTCTCCAGTGTCCAGAGTATATCTCCTTTTTCAAGTTATATAATTTGAGCTCAGTGTCTTTTCGATGATGTACACTTGTTTGGGCCAGTGAGGTGTCATTGAATATGGGCCAAGTAGTAACGCAATGCCAAACATGTCAATTATGACTCTCAGGCCGGGCTCTCAAAATATCCTGAAAAAAGGCCAGGCTCTCCAAAAAAGAAAGAATAAGGACTCTTAGGCCGACATGTGGGCGCCACCGGTGTTTCCGTGCGCTTGCGCACCGAGAGCATATTGGCGCGTGCTCAAAATTCATGCTACCTTTTCATCCCCAGTCTCCCGCCCCTTCCCCACCTCTGGAATCTCGATTCCTACTCCAGTTCCCCCAAATCCCCCTCCTGTACTCCATGTACTCAAGCGCACTATCATGTCACCGGTCAATGTGGATCTCCGAGCCGGAGATCCTGAGGTCCGTCCTGCCTTCGGTCGCTGCGTGCTGTCGCTCAACAGTGGCATGGCGGCGCTTGACAGCCAGTTTGCCGGCAAAGTGCTGATGGTAACCATCAACAGCGACCGGCCTCCTGTCTCGTCGGACGACCTTGTCAAACCTCTTTGCATTGCGCACGGCATCCAAATAAGTGACTTACGCGTTGAAGTCTGTCCACCACTAGCTAATTTCTTCGTCAGGTTCCGGACAACTTTCGACTGCAGTCGTGTGTTCGAATCTTCCCGGCGTTTGTTCTGCGATGGCGCGCTGGTGAGCTTTGATCGGTGGCACCCAGGATGGGGCTCGGTGCCCTCTGAGCTTGAGTTTTTAACAAAGCTTACCTTCCACGGCATGCCTCGACGTGCTTGGAACAACGAGTCCATGAACGAGCTTATCAACGACCTTGGAGGTGAGCTCGTAAGTATGTTTGTTCCTCCAGACAGCTGGGCTCCGACGGTTATGGCATGGATGAAGAAGCCGTCCACCATACCGAAGGTGATTGGTGTTGAGATACCGGTGCAGGAATCGGGGTTGTACTATTCGTCGCCACCAAGACCGCCGCATACCACATTAGGGATGTACCTGTATCGAGTGTTCGTGCATGTCGAAGAAGTGGTCAATCCATCAATCGAAGTCCTGCCGCCGCCGCTGGTGCCAGGGTCCATCAACGACGTCCATTACAGGAGTCAATGTCAGACTTTCCCCGTGTTGCTCGGAACGATGGATGGCACAGGGCCTACTCCATCGTGTGGCGGCGGCCACTGCTTCTTTGGGAGAAGAGGCAGGGCCGGCTGCCTGGATGTGCTCTAATTTGAGGTAACAACTGAATCTTGTCAGATACTAGTTAAATCCGAGCTATGGGTGTGAAGCACTGATATGCCAGTACATTTGATTGTGACATGTTCTAATTTTGTACCTGAACTTTTTTTAGAAAGGGTTGTACGTCAACTTAATGTGCTAGCAGAACTTATTGTGTTGTCTGTTTGTTTTCTTTGCACAACATTCAAGATATTTCCCCGTCATTGATAAAGACGATGAACCATTATGTACGACTTCGTTGGTTTCAACATAGCCCTTCCCGTAGCGATCCACTGCTTCCATCCTGATTGTGCCGCCTGCGTGAAATTTTTGTATGCAAGTTCAGTGTGCTATGATGTTCTATATGATTGTGTCAACTGTATAAGTTTTTACTGAGCATCAGCAATGCATATGGCTGAAAGATGTATTTACGAGCATCGACCAATGGGTCTCTCTCTCTCACGCACACGCGCACACGCACAAGTAGGACCCGTTGAATTATTTATTTGCTCGTGACAGCTTTTAAGTAGGTCCCACTGTAATCTAACTTTTTTCTTAAGTTATTAATTGAGCTCAGTGACTTCAAAAAGTTGTACAGAAGCCTTGTTTGGGCCTTTCCGGCGTCGCTGAATGTGGGCTAAGTAACCATGTTAGGTTGTACTATACTACACAGGCCTTTTTTTCAACATCAGCAATGCAACCGGGCCGACAGTTGTACACAATATCCGGGTCAACTTGTTATTCTCCGCCCCGCTGGGCTGCAAACTTTCTTAGGAGGTATGCATTAGGCTTAACAAGAAAATGGACTTTAAGAAATAGTAAATGGGATGTAATTATAATAACTGGACAGTTACTATGCACCAAACACGTAATTAGTTTGAAAAATATATTGTTTTTGGAATTTGAAAATTTTAATTCATTACTTGTTGCACGCGCAATATTTCGTTGAATTTTAACGTAATACAACTTTATTTTGAAATTATATTTAACCTGACTAGAAATTTCGGATAAAAATATTTCGGATCCCATCAAAATGTGGGATTTTTTTTTGAATTCTGTTTTGAGCGGTTGTTTGAAATTATTAATCGTTGTCCTAACTAGAAGTTGGGCTGTACTTTTAACAAACTGTAAATGGGCTGTAGTAAATTCCATTAGAATTAAAAAATGGGCTGTACATTCTTACAAATCGCAAATGGACTATATGTTCTCTGCCAAATCCGAGTTGTGGGCCTACTAAGTTGATGCGTACCAAGGGCTTTGTCAACTTAGTCAATATAAACGATTCTAGCTGCAATGATCGTATGATGTCCATCCAACGGCCACCCAAAGCAGTGTCGGTTGTGTCACGTGCTCCTGCCTCTCGTGGTCGGCTGTGATGCCGCGGAGGCCTCACCGGCCCGTACCACTCCCACCGTTGGCCAGGCCATCCCTCTACTCACCCACATCCCCTGTTATTCTGCGGCGATGGCAACCTCACACCGCAGCCGAACCAGTGAACCCTCGTACTCCTCTCCGCGCGGGCTTCCACTGCTGCGTCTTCCCTAGCTCCGCGTCGTCCCCTACCTAGGCCTCGCCGTCGTCCAGACCACCGCCCTGGTGCTCTCGGCGCGGCGTGGTCAACGTGGTCAACGACCGACTTCCATCAGAAGAGTACTGTACGTGGAGAGGCTGACAGCTGGGTCCAGGCGGCTGCAAGGAAGTGCCTCCTTATTACGCGCAAAATAATTATTCCTCCACCTAACAGCAGGGACCCACCGGACGGGCCACCTTATTTCACGGAAAAAACGTTTCCCTCGTGATTGTTAGGACCCACCGGACGGGCCAACGTATTTTGCGAAAAAAACGTTCCCCCGCTGTCAGCTCAGACCCACCGGAAGTGCCTCCTTATTACGCACAAAAAAATGAATACTCCCCCTGCTAGCTGGGACCCACCATGGTGGGAGGCTGACTTGTGGGCCTACTAAGTTGACTGGGACGGGGGCCTTTGTCAACTTTAGTCAATATGAACGATTCTAGCTCTAGTGACCGTACGATGTCCATCCAGCGGCCGTAGTGCTTCTTCAACCTCTGGTCTTCTTGCTCCAGCCGCCTAAAGCAGCGCCGGTCGTGCCGCATGCTCCTACCTCCCGTGGCCGGCTATGCTGCCATGGAGGCCTCACCGCCCCCTACTATTCCCACCGCTGGCCAGGCCCTGCGGCGACGGCAGCCTCACACCGCAGCCGAACCAGTGAACCCTCGTACTCCTCTTCGCGCAGGCTTCCACTGCCGCATCTTGCCCGGCTCCCCGCCGTCCCTTTCCTAGGCCTCACCGTCGTCCACCGCCCTGGTGCTCTCGGCGCGGCGCGGTCAACATGGTCAAGGAACGACTTACATCGACGTGGACTATATATGGAGAGGCTGACAGCTGGGTCAACGGCCGTAGCAAGGAAGTGCCTCCTTATTATGCGCAAAAAAAATTATTCCTCCACCTGACAGCTGGGACCCACCGGACGGGCCACTGTATTTCGCGAAAAAAACATTTCCCCCTGACTGTTGGGACCCACCAGCTACATCTTCGCATGCAAGGAAGTGCGTCTGGGAAAAAAACGATTCGCCCCCTGACTGGTGGGACCCACCAGCTACATCTTCACAGGCAAGGAAGTGCCTGACAGTCGGGACCCAACTGGTCGAAGCGTACGTAGCATTGTCATTCTGGTCGCGAATGTGTACGTACATATATACTGGTGGATGTAGATGCGCGCACGTGTCGTAGTAGAGGCGCGTACGTGTCGTAGTAGAGGCGCGCACGTAGCATGTACACGTACGTATAGCGGCCAGGGTTCAAGAAAGAAAATACGACCATGTATGTGTACATACGGGCGGGGTCTCGAATGCCTACTCGCGCATACATACGGCCAGGGCTCGTGTACATGGCAGGGTCGGAACGGAGAAACAGCGTCGTCGTCGTGTTCATGGGGAGGCAACGGAATGCGTCATGTTCATGGAGAGGCAACAGAATGCATCGTGTTCATCGAGAGGCAATGGAATGCGTGGGAGCCAACCGGCTGGGTCAGAATGGAATGCGTGGTCGTGTTCATCGGGAGGGCTTGGACGGAATAGGCGATGGAAACGAGGCCTGGCGTACCGCACAACGGACGAAACAGACCTCCTATGTTTGGAACGGGGTCCTGTTGATCGGGAGGGGTCCGGCGTACCGCAAAACGGAGGAAGCGGATGCCCTATGGTCGAAACGGGGGTCCTGTTCATCAGGAGGGGTGTGGCGTACCGCAAAACGGACGAAACGGACCTCCTACGGTCGAAACGGGGGTCCTGTTGATCGGGAGGGGTGTGGCGTACCACAAAACGGACGAAACGGACTTGTGTTGGAGCGCTATGGTCAAAACGGGGGTCCTGTTCATCAGGAGGGGTGTGGCGTACCGCAAAACGGGACTCCGCAGGATACTGTTCATCTCCACCGTCGACCTCCTCCGGCCTCCATGGGCTACCGTCAACCTCCTCCAGCCTCCATGGGCTCCTGTTCATCCAGCCTCCACCGCATGCTACTCCACCGGCTACTGTTCAACCACCCCTCCACGGGCACCCCTCCACCGTCTACTGTTCATCCAGCCCTCCACAACACGGGGTCCTGTTCAACCACCCCTCCACGGGCACCCCTTCACCGTCTACTGTTCATCTAGCCCTCCACCACACCACGGGGTCCTGTTCATCCAGAGGCAACGCCACTGCTCACTGTTCATCCAACCCCACCCCCCACCCCCCCGCAACGCTCACTGTTCATCCCAGAGGCAGCATTGATCGACTTCAGTTAGCAGTAGTAGCGAAGGAATCGCTCGATCGGGTTCAGTTAATAGCCATCGATCGATCACTCGGGTTCAGTAATGCGTAGCCTGCAGTGCAATCGCTCGGGTTCAATTAGAGCCCAACGCCTCGCTCGGGTTCAGTTAGAGCCAACGTCTCGCACACACGTGCGTATGTGTACGAGAGAAACACGCATCGCTCGGACCCCGACCTCCCACCGTAACCAGGAACTCCACGAAATTTTCCTCCCCCTCGCTTCTACCACGGTTTTTTCCGTCATGGACGGCCCAAAGAATGTCATGCAGTTGCGTCTCCGGCCCGCCCAGGACGAAAAGCCCATTTTCTGTCATGATTTTTTGTCATAGAAGTAGGAGCCCACCACATCTATGATGATACCGGGTTTTGTCACAATTATCGTCATAGAAGTGTCATATTTATGACAGAAAAAAATTTCGTTCGGCCCAAAATGTCACAGATGTGTCTTTTTTTTGTAGTGTTCCGGACTGTTCCACGGCGGCCGCTTTTAGCGACGAGGAGTGGTTACCTAGGGACAAGCCCCTGGCGAAGTCGTAAGTATCCGGATACCATGGTATGTTTTATGTTATTGCTTCTTATCATGCCGAACATGATCATGCAGCCCATCCAAAGCCCATATCGACGTATCCTCCTCGAACGAGTCTTTAGGCCTGTCGGAGATGAACAACGATTCACTCCCAACCGCCCCCTCCCCTGCCCTACGGACGACGTCGAGGTGTTGTCTCAAAGGGTACTGAACCAAGGGGAGACAGTTCCGGAGGCGCCCCAAGGCGACATTCCGGACGCTGGGCGCATGAGGGGCAAGACTCCCATGGGCCCTAATGCCGGGGGCAGCAAGTCTAGCCACCAGCCGAATACTACGCCGGAACCTCCAGTGGTTCCGGATTCTGTCAGGCGACCCCTCGCCAAGGGGGACAAGCCGTCTGTGCCGATGGCCTCTGTCCATCCAGAGGCATCGGACAATTTGCTGGAAGCGCTTCGCAGTGCTTCCATTGACAAATAGCACCGCACTATCATGAGTGCGGTGATCAAGAAGGTTCGGTCCGCCAAAAGCGAACTGGCTGAAGCCTATGCCAGCCTCCTAACAGGCTTTGAGGTAAGTAATAAAATTATGAGAAAATGTTACAGCATAGACAGTAGCCCCTGATACTATGTTTGGTGTTCGCAAAGAAAGGCCGAATAGAGGATCAAATAATAATCACAGGAGTCTAATCAGAATATGTCTATGTGAATAAGCAGGCTTCACTGCTGGCCGCTGCCGCTCACACGGCGGAGGTCTCCGCACTGAAGCGGGACCTTGAGCGGTCCGAGGAAGAGCTCGGCCTTACCAAGAGGCAGCTCGAAGAGAACAAAGGTAAGTAATACCTCGTCTGTTTACTGATAAAGAAAAAGGAAGCTGGTTGTTAGATCACAGGATCGTCTTGAATTTTGCTAAGGGCCACGACCGAAGTGGCGGCACTGAAGGAGGCGCTGTCCGAGGCCGAAGGCAAAGCGGCCAAGGAGCGCGCCAAGCGTGAGAAGCAAGAGGCCCGAGTCGGCGAGGTTCATCAAGAGCTCCAGGAGTTTGTCAAGAAGTACGAGTCCTTGGAGCGTGACTCTAGGACACAAGGGTCCAAGCTTGCGAAGGCCCTCGAGAACGCACAAAATGCCAAGGCCGAAGCCCAAAAGGCCCTCTAGGAAATTGAGGCGGTCGGTAAGATAGCGGCGGGTAAGGCATTCATTATGCAAAGCAAGCATGTGAAGGAAACTTTCCTTTTACTTACCCGGATTCGGAGCTCTCCAGGAGCATTCGAAGATCTACCCAGCAGTGTGTCGGATGCCACGGAGTTCTACCGGGCCGAGGAAGGGAGCTCGACGGAGAAGTTGTTCTGGTCTCAGTATACTGGGACCGAACATCTGATGCCCTTGAGCGGCCAGTTGAAGCAACTGGTCGAGCTTCACAAGGCAGCCGAACTAGCCATGAAGGGCCTCATAGTTCGGATGTGGCCTGGCAAGTCCCTACCTGGCAGCTATTTCGGCCTGGTAAGGCGGCTTGTGAACGCCTGCCCATGGTTTGAAGTCATAAAGCGGTCCGTCTGCATTGAGGGCGCGCACAGGGCTTTTGCCCGGGCAAAAGTGCACTGGGCGAAGATGAACGCCGAAAAGTTGGTGAAGGAGGAGCCGTCGGAGGGCAAGGAGCATCGCCACCCCAAAAATATTATGACAGTGTCCTGAAGGATGCTCGCCTTGTGGTAGAGGAATGTGCTAAGGATGTAATATTTGAATGAATGTACTCATGTGATCCTGTAATGTGAAACGAGTTCATGTGCGCTATGTAATGCTTGTTAATTTAAAATATTACCTTCTGTGCGGCCGTTTATAAAATTTGAGAGTTGGCCAGTCGTCGGCTTCTGCCCCCATGTAACTAGTACTGAGGTGTTCGGGATAAACCTGATCACTCTTTATCCCAGTTTTGGGTCCTTCGAATGAGGTGTTCAGCACAACAAACTAGGCAATCAGACTATAAAGCTTTATCACTCTCACTTAGCCATAGAAGTCTACAATTTTAAATTTTGGTGAAACCCCTAGTATTCGGAAGGCCGAACTTGGGGCGCTATGTACGCCTAAATCAGACAAGGCCGACTCCTCGCCCGAAGCGGAAAAAATCTTTAAGGATTTGATACCTCTCGAACAGCGACCAGCTCTCGCCGCATCATGATGGTCAGTTTTCGGATTTCTCTACTGAGGTGCTCGTCTGGAAGAACCGGGACACAATCGCAGTAGTTCTCCCAGTGCTAACTTAGCCGATATAGCGGAACGTAAGGTACCAAAACATGGGAGCCGGGCAAACCCAACTATTGACCCAAGACATGATTCAGAGCTGATGCATATAATGCTATAAGTTCGGGGTGCCGCACTGTCGAAAGTGTTCGGACTTTTCATGTCGTGTTATGGGGTACACTAAAGCCCCTGGCACACTGGTCGTATCAGAATGTACGGGTGCGATTTGTCGTAAATAAGTAGACAGGGAAAAAGATAAATGAATGAAATAATGAGCTAATGTTGTACATTGTTATTTAAATGATACATCAAAGCGTATGCATACATGTAGTGCAATAAGTAAAAAATAGGACTATTTGACATGTCGTATCCAAGGTCAAGCTGCGTGTGGGTATGCAAAACAGGTATATCGATCGTTATCAGAGACCACCTGAGGATTCCCTTGTACATCAAAGCTTCTTGCTTCCTTGGTGTTTCCTTCCCGTGACGGGTCTGATAATCAGACGATTGGAGAGGGCCTTCAGAGAATAGGGGCCTGAAAGGAAGAAAATGTTAAAGGTATACGGGTCCTGAAGTGGTTGAGCCGCATTGTGGGCGATGCCATGGCCATGCCTCCGCCTATGCCCATGGTATCTTGAGTGCGTAATTATGTACGCGCGGCGCAAATTTCGCCGCTTGACTGGGACTAGGACGGAGGCCGAATTGCTATGCGAGCTCTAAACGTGCCTGGCGATCCTCTTGCAGGGTAATCTGGACTCACTTGAAGGTGTCCAGGGTCTTTTTCACCGAATTGGCGGTTTTCCTCATAAGGCTGCTTTGCGCTTCTGCTGCGAGGGCTGCAGTGTGCTCCTCCGTGCGGAGCGAGCGTTTTGTGTTTCCATTAACTGTTATAACCCCATGAGGTTCTGGCATTTTGAGCTTCAGGTATGCATAATGCGGTACCGCGTTGAATCTGGCAAATGCGGTTTGTCTGAGCAGTGTGTGATAGCCACTGCGGAAGGGGACGATATCGAAGATTAACTCTCGCTTCAGAAGTTGTCCAGAGATCCGAAGACCACTTCCAGTGTGATTGAGCCCATGTGCTACCTCTTGAGCACTGCATTGGATTTCCACGAAGAGGAAAGGATGATGCAACAAAGTAGCATAAGTATTTCCCTCAGTTTTTGAGAACCAAGGTATCAATCCAGTAGGAGGTTGCGCATGCGTCCCTAGTACCTGCACAAAACAAATAACTCCTCGCAACCAACGCGATAAGGGGTTGTCAATCCCTTCACGGTCACTTACGAGAGTGAGATCTGATAGATATGATAAGATAATATTTTTGGTATTTTTCTGATAAAGATGCAAAGTAAAATAAAATCAAAGTAAAAAGCAAAGGAAATAACTAAGTATTGGAAGATTAATATGATGAAGATAGACCCGGGGGCCATAGGTTTCACTAGTGGCTTCTCTCAAGAGCATAAGTATTTTATGGTGGGTGAACGAATTATTGGTGAGAAATTGACAGAATTGAGCATAGTTATGAGAATATCTAGGTATGATCATGTATATAGGCATCACGTCCGAGACAAGTAGACTGACTCCTGCCTGCATCTACTACTATTACTCCACTCATCGACCGCTATCCAGCATGCATCTAGAGTATTAAGTTCATGAAAACAGATAACGCCTTAAGCAAGATGACATGATGTAGAGGGATAAATTCATGCAATATGATAAAAAAAACCATCTTGTTATCCTAGATGGCAACAATACAATACGTGCCTTGCTGCCCCTACTGTCACTGGGAAAGGACACCGCAAGATTGAACCCAAAAGCTAAGCACTTGTCCCATTGCAAGAAAGATCAATCTAGTAGGCCAAACCAAACTGATAATTCGAAGAGACTTGCAAAGATAACCAATCATACATAAAAGAATTCAGAGAAGATTCAAATATTTTTCATAGATAAACTTGATCATAAACCCACAATTCATCGGTCTCAACAAACACACCGCAAAAAGAAGATTACATCGAATAGATCTCCACAAGAGAGGGGGAGAACATTGTATTGAGATCCAAAAAGAGAGAAGAAGCCATCTAGCTAATAACTATGGACCTGAAGGTCTGAGGTAAACTACTCACACTTCATCGGAGAGGCTGTGGTGTTGATGTAGAAGCCCTCCGTGATGGATGCCCCCTCCGGTGGAGCTCCGGAACAGGCCCCAAGTTGGGATCTCGTGGATACAGAAAGTTACAGCGGTGGAATTAGGGCTTTTGCTCCATATCTAATCGTTTGGGGGTACGTGGGTATATATAGGAGGAAGGAGTACGTCGGTGGAGCAACAGGGGGCCCACGAGGATGGAGGGCGCGCCTGGGGGGGTAGGCGCCTCCTCCTTTATTTCTTGACATAGGGTCCAAGTCTCCTGGATCATGTTCGGTGAGAAAATCATGTTCCCGAAGGTTTCATTCCATTTGGACTCCGTTTGATATTCCTTTTCTTCAAAACCCTAAAATAGAAAAAAATAGCAATTTTGGGCTGGGCCTCCGGTTAATAGGTTAGTCCCAAAAATAATATAAAAGTGGATAATAAAGCCCAATAATGTCCAAAACAGTAGTTAATATAGCATGGAGCAATCAATAATTATAGATACGTTGGAGATGTATCAAGCATCCCCAAGCTTAATTCCTGCTCGTCCTCGAGTAGGTAAATGATAAAAATAGAATTTTTGATGTGGAATGCTACTTGGCGTAATTTTAATGTAACTCTTCTTAACTGTGGTATGAATATTCAGATCCGAAAGATTCAAGATAAAAGTTCATATTGACATAAAAATAATAATACTTCAAGCATACTAACTAAGCAATTATGTCTTCTCAAAATATCATGGCCAAAGAAAGCTCATCCCTACAAAATCATATAGTTTAGTCATGCTCCATTTTCGTCACACAAGAATGCTCTCATCATGCACAACCCCGATGACAAGCCAAGCAATTGTTTCATACTTTAGTAATCTCAAACCTATAAACTTTCACGCAACATATGAGCATGAGCCATGGATATAGCACTATGGGTGGAATAGAATATGATGGGGGTTATGTGGAGAAGACAAAGAGGAGAAAGTCTCACATCAACGAGGCTAATCAATGGGCTGTGGAGATGCCCATCGATTGATGTTAATGCAAGGAGTAGGGATTGCCATGCAATGGATGCACTAGAGCTATAAATGTATGAAAGCTCAACAAAAGAAACTAAGTGGGTGTGCATCCAACTTGCTTCCTCACGAAGACCTAGGGCACTTGAGGAGGCCCATTGTTGGAATATACAAGCCAAGTCCTATAATGAAAAATTCCCACTAGTATATGAAAGTGACAAAACAAAAGACTCTCTATCATGAAGATTATGGTGCTACTTTGAAGCACAAGTGTGGCAAAGGATAGTAGCATTGTCCCTTTTATTTTTTTTATTTTTTATTTGGCCTTTCTTTTCTTTTTTATTTGGCCTTTCTCTCTTTTTTTGGGATAATGCTCTATGAATGATGGTCATCACACTTCTATTTACTTACAACTCAAGAATTACAACTCGATACTTAGAACAAGATATGACTCTATATGAATGCCTCCGGCGGTGTACCGGGATATGCAATGAACCAAGACTGACACGTATGAAAGAATTATGAACGGTGGCTTTGCCACAAATACTATGTCAACTACATGATCATGCTAAGCAATATGACAATGATGAATGTGTCATGATAAACGGAATGGTGGAAAATTGCATGAAATATATCTCGAATGGCTATGGAAATGCCATAATACGTAGGTATGGTGGCTGTTTTGAGGAAGATATAAGGAGGTTTATGTGTTAAAGAGCGTATCATATCACGGGGTTTGGATGCACCGGCGAAGTTTGCACCAACTCTCAATGTGAGAAAGGGCAATGCACGGTATCGAAGAGGCTAGCAATGATGGAAGGGTGAGAGTGTGTATAATCCATGGACTCAACATTAGTCATAAATAACTCACATACTTATTGCAAAAATCTACAAGTCATCAAAAACCAAGCACTACGCGCATGCTCCTAGGGGGATAGATTGGTACGAAAAGACCATCGCTCGTCCCCGACTGCCACTCATAAGGAGGACAATCAAAGAACACCTCATGTTTCAAATTTGTTACATAACGTTTACCATACGTGCATGCTACGGGACTTGAAAACTTCAACACAAGCATTTCTCAAATTCACAACTACTCAACTAGCACGACTTTGATATTATTACCTCCATATCTCAAAACAATCATCAAGCGTCAAACTTCTCTTAGTATTCAAAACACTCATAGGATTTTTTTTACTAATCTTGAATACCTAGCATATTAGGATCATTTAAGTAAATTACCATGCTATTTAAGACTCTCAAAATTATCTAAGTGAAGCATGAGAGATCAATAGTTTCTATAAAACAAATCCACCACCGTGCTCTAAAAGATATAAGTGAAGTACTAGAGCAAAACTATATAACTCGAAAAGATATAAGTGAAGCACATAGAGTATTCTAACAAATTCCAAATCATGTATGGATCTCTCAAAAGGTGTGTACAACAAGTATTATTGTGGTAAATTAAAAAGCAAAGACTCAAATCATACAAGACGCTCCAAGCAAAACACATATCATGTGGTGAATAAAATATAGCTCCAAGTAAAGTTACCAATAGAAGTAGACGAAAGAGGGGATGCCTTCCGGGGCATCCCCAAGCTTTGGCTTTTAGGTGTCCTTAAATTATCTTGGGGGTTCCATGGGCATCCCCAAGCTTAGGCTCTTTCAACTCCTTGTTCCATAATCCATCAAATCTTTACCCAAAACTTGAAAACTTCACAACACAAAACTCAAAGTAGAAAATCTCGTGAGCTCCGTTAGCGAAAGAAAACAAAAGACCACTTCAAGGTACTGTAATGAACTCATTCTTTATTTATATTGGTGTTAAACCTACTGTATTCCAACTTCTCTATGGTTTATAAACTATTTTACTAGCCATAGATTCATCAAAATAAGCAAACAACACACGAAAAACAGAATCTGTCAAAAACAGAACAGTATGTAGTAATTTGTAGCTAGCACAAGATCTGGAACCCCAACAATTCTAAAATAAATTTCTGGACGTGAGGAATTTATCTATTAATTATCTTCAAAAAGAATTAACTAAATATAACTTTCTAAATAAAAATGGCAGCAGTTCTCGTGAGCGCTAAAGTTTCTGTTTTTTACAGCAAGATATTAAGACTTTCCCCAAGTCTTCCCAACGGTTCTACTTGGCACAAACACTGATTAAACACAAAAAACACAACCAAAGTAGAGGCTAGTTAAATTATTTATTACTAAACAGGAGCAAAAAGCAAGGAATAAAAATAAAATTGGGTTGCCTCCCAACAAGCGCTATCGTTTAACGCCCCTAGCTAGGCATAAAAAGCAAGGATAGATCTAGGTATTGCCATCTTTGGTAGGCAATCCATAAGTGGCTCTCATAATAGATTCATAAGGTAATTTAATTTTCTTTCTAGGAAAGTGTTCCATGCCTTTCCTTAACAGAAATTGGAATCTAATATTTCCTTCCTTCATATCAATAATTGCACCAATCATTCTAAGGAAAGTTCTACCAAGAATAATAGGACATAAAGGATTGCAATCTATGTCAAGAACGATAAAATCTACGGGCACATAATTCCTATTTGCAACAATAAGAACATCATTAATTCTTCCCATAGGTTTCTTAATAGTGGAATCCGCAAGGTGCAAGTTTAAGGAGCAATCATCAAAATCATGGAAACCTAACAAATCACACAAAGTCTTTGGAATCGTGGAAACACTAGCACCCAAATCACATAAAGAATAGAACTCATGATCTTTAATCTTAATTTTAATAGTTGGTTCCCACTCATCATAAAGTTTTCTAGGGATAGAAACTTCCAATTCAAGTTTTTCTTCGTAAGATTGCATCAAGGCATCAACGATATGTTTAGTAAACACTTTATTTTGACTATAAGCATGAGGAGAATTTAGCACGGATTGCAACAAGGAAATACAATCAAACAAAGAGCAATTTTCATAATTAAATTCCTTGAAATCCAAAATAGTGGGTTTAGCAACATCTAGGGTTTTAATTTCTTCGATCCCACTTTCATCAAATTTAGCATCAAGATCTAAAAACTCCGAATTTTTGGAACGCCTTCTAGGTAAAGGTGGATCATATTCAGTTCCATCATTATTAAGATTCATATTGCAAAACAAAGATTTAATATCAATAACTTTTAGATCTTCATCTTTATTTTCATAGGAACTAGAAGAACACGCTCCTATAAAGGCATCTTTCTTAGCACGCATCCTAGCGGTTCTTTCTTTGCACTCATCAATGGACATTCTCATGGCTTTGAGAGACTCATTGATATCATGCTTAGGTGGAATAGATCTAAGTTTCAAAGAATCAACATCAAGAGAAATTCTATCAACGTTCCTAGCCAAATCATCAATCTTAAGCAATTTTTCTTCAATCAAAGCATTGAAATTCTTTTGCGAAGTAATAAATTCTTTAATATTAGCTTCAAAATCAGAGGGCATCTTATTATAATTTCCATATGAATTTTTGTAGGAACTACCATAATTATTAGAGGGATTACTATGATAAGGCATAGGATTAAAATTTCCTCTATATGCATTGTTACCAAAATTATTCCTACCAACAAAATTCACATCCATAGATTCATTATTATTCTGAATCAAGGTAGACAAGGGCATATCATTAGGATCAGAAGAAACACTCTTACTAGCAAATAATTTCATAAGTTCATCCATCTTTCCACTCAAAACATTAATTTCTTCTACCGCATGCACCTTTTTATTAGTAGATCTTTTAGTATGCCATTGAGAATAATTAACCATAATATTATCTAGGAGTTTAGTAGCTTCTCCTGAAGTGATTTCCATAAAAGTGCCTCCCGTGGCCGAATCTAAAAGATTTCTAGAAGCAAAATTCGATCCGGCATAAAAAAATTGTATAATCATCCACAAATTCAAACCATGAGTAGGGCAATTACGTATCATTAATTTCATCCTCTCCCACGCTTGTGCAACATGTTCATGATCAAGTTGCTTAAAATTCATAATATCGTTTCTAAGGGAGATGATCTTAGCGGGAGGAAAATACTTAGAGATAAAAGCATCTTTGCACTTGTTCCAAGAATCAATACTATTTTTAGGCAAAGATGAAAACCAAGCTTTAGCACGATCTCTAAGCGAAAAAGGAAATAGCTTCAATTTAACAATATCATTATCCACATCTTTCTTATTTTGCATATCACACAAAGCAACGAAGCTATTTAGATGGGTAGCGACATCTTCACTAGGAAGGCCGGAAAACGGATCTTTCATAACAAGATTCAGCAAAGCGGTACTAATTTCACAAGATTCAGCATCGGTAAGAGGAGCAATCTGAGTGCTAATAAAATCATTGTTGTTGGTATTGGTAAAGTCACACAATTTAGTGTTATCTTGAGCCATCGCGACAAGCAAGCAATCCAACACACAAGCAAACAAAAAGCAAGCGGGCAAAAAGAGAAAGAGAGGGAGGATAGAGAGAGAGGGCGAATAAAACGGCAAGGGTGAAGTGGGGGAGAGGAAAACGAGAGGCAAATGGCAAATAATGTAATGCGGGAGATAAGGGTTGTGATGGGTACTTGGTATGTTGACTTTTGCGTAGACGCCAGAAATGGCTCGTTGTCGGAAGTCAAATCTTGACTTACGCGAACCTCCCCAGCAACGGCGCCAGAAATTCTTCCTGCTACCTCTAGAGCACTGCGTTGGATTTCCCCGAAGAAGAAAGGATGATGCAGCAAAGTAGCGTAAGTATTTCCCTCAGTTTTTGAGAACCAAGGTAGCAATCCAGTAGGAGGTTGCGCGCGCGTCCCTAGTACCTGCACAAAACAAATAACTCCTCGCAACCAACGCGATAAGGGGTTGTCAATCCCTTCACGATCACTTACGAGAGTGAGATCTGATAGATATGATAAGATAATATTTTTGGTATTTTTGTGATAAAGATGCAAAGTAAAATAAAAGCAAAGTAAAAAGCAAAGGACATAACTAAGTATTGGAAGATTAATATGATGAAGATAGACCCGGGGGCCATAGGTTTCACTAGTGGCTTCTCTCAAGAGCATAAGTATTTTACGGTGGGTGAACGAATTACAGTTGAGCAATTGACAGAATTGATCATAGTTATGAGAATATCTAGGTATGATCATGTATATAGGCATCACGTCCGAGACAAGTAGACCGACTCCTGCCTGCATCTACTACTATTACTCCACTCATCGACCGCTATCTAGCATGCATCTAGAGTATTAAGTTCATGAAAACAGAGTAACGCCTTAAGCAAGATGACATGATGTAGAGGGATAAATTCATGCAATATGATAAAAAAACATCTTGTTATCCTCGATGGCAACAATACAACACGTGCCTTGCTGCCCCTACTGTCACTGGGAAAGGACACCGCAAGATTGAACCCAAAAGCTAAGCACTTCTCCCATTGCAGGAAAGATCAATCTAGTAGGCCAAACCAAACTGATAATTCGAAGAGACTTGCAAAGATAACCAATCATACATAAAAGAATTCAGAGAAGATTCAAATATTGTTCATAGATAAACTTGATCATAAACCCACAATTCATCGGTCTCAACAAACACACCGCAAAAAGAAGATTACATCGAATAGATCTCCACAAGAGAGGGGGAGAAAATTGTATTGAGATCCAAAAAGAGAGAAGAAGCCATCTAGCTAATAACTACGAACCCGAATGTCTGAGGTAAACTACTCACACTTCATCGGAGAGGCTATGGTGTTGATGTAGAAGCCCTCCGTGATGGATGCCCCCTCCGGTGGAGCTCCGGAACAGGCCCCAAGAAGGGATCTTGTGGATACACAAAGTTACGGCGGTGGAATTAGGGTTTTGGCTTCGTATCTGATCGTTTGGGGTACGTAGGTATATATAGGAGGAAGGAGTACGTCGGTGGAGCAACAGGGGGCCCACGAGGGTGGAGGGCACGCCCGGGGAGGGGAGGGTAGGCACGCCCCCCTACCCCGTGGCCTCCTCCTTTATTTCTTGACGTAGGGTCCAAGTCTCCTGGATCATGTTCGGTGAGAAAATCACGTTCCCGAAGGTTTCATTCCGTTTGGACTCCGTTTGATATTCCTTTTCTTCGAAACCCTAAAATAGGAAAAAACAGCAATTCTGGGCTGGGCCTCCGGTTAATTAATAATATAAAAGTGGATAATAAAGCCCAATAATGTCCAAAACAGTAGATAATATAGCATGGAGGAATCAAAAATTATAGATACGTTGGAGACTTATCACTGTGCAATAAGCCTCTACACCTGGGATGCCACCTTTAAAGGTTGTTTTGGTGGGTTTGATCCTTGAGGGGTCTATACCCATTTTACGAATTGTATCCTGATAGAGCAGGTTCAGGCTGCTGCCACCGTCCATAAGGACTCGAGTGAGGTGAAATCCGTCAATGATGGGGTCAAGGACCAATGGGGCAGAACCGCCATGACAGATACTGGTGGGGTGGTCCCTGCGATCGAAGGTGATTGGACAAGAAGACCATGGGTTGAACTTTGGGGCGACTGGCTCCATCGCATAGACGTCCCTCAGTGCACGCTTCCGTTCCCGCTTGGGAATATGGGTTGCGTATATCATGTTTACCGTTTTCACTTGGGGAGGAAATTTCTTCTGTCCTCTTGTGTTCGGCGGCCGGGGCTCCTCCTCGTCGTCGCTATGCAACCCCTTTTCCTTGTTTTCGGCATTCAACTTGCCGGCCTATTTGAACACCCAGCATTCTCTGTTGGTGTGGTTGGCTGGTTTATTGGGGGTGTCGTGAATTTGACACGAACGATCGAGTATGCGGTCCAAGCTGGACGGGACCGGATTGCTTCTTTTGAACGGTTTTTTCTGCTGGCCGGATTTAGAGCCACTGAATCCGGCATTAACTGCCATGTCTTCGGCGTTGTCGCCGTTGTTGCGGCGCTTGTGTCCGTTGCGACGTGGCCTGCCGTTGCTATCTTTGGCATCTGAATTGCTAGGGTTTCTTGATGTGTTGTTGCTGCGAGCCAGCCAACTATCCTCGCCCGCACAAAAGCGGGTCATGAGTGTTGTGAGGGCTGCCATGGACTTCGGCTTTTCTTGGCCGAGGTGTCAGGCGAGCCACTCATCGCGGATGTTATGCTTAAATGCCGCTAAGGCCTCGGCTTCCGGACAGTCGACGATTTGGTTCTTTTTAGTTAGAAACCGAGTCCAGAATTTCCCTGCTGATTCCCCTGGCTATTGGGTTATGTGACTCAAGTCATCGGCATCTGGTGGTCGCACATAAGTGCCCTGGAAGTTGTCAAGGAATACGTCCTCCAAATTCTCCCAACTGCCAATGGAGTTTGTCGGCGGGCTATTGAGCCAATGCCGAGCAAGTCCTTTGAGTTTTAATGGGAGGTACTTGATGGCATGTAAATCGTAACCGCGGGCCATGTGGATGTGGAGGAGGAAATCTTCGATCCGTACCGCGGGGTCTGTTGTGCCATCATATGATTCAATGTTCACGGGTTTAAAACCTTCTGGGAATTCATGATCCATTACTTCATCAGTGCAGCATAGGGGGTGTGTGGCGCCTCTGTGCCGGGCTATATCACGATGCAGTTCATACGAGTCTTGTCTGCTGTATTCGGCCCGGCCGGATTTGCTTTTAGTATATCCGGCGTGACGGTCGTCGTCACGCGTTGGGGCGCGCCCCCGTGATCCGTAGATCGATCTTGCATGTCCTGCTTTGTTTTTCAATACGTCTCGCAGGTCCTGCGTGTTACCCCGGGCCTTGGTATTTTTGTTTAACTAGCGACGGGGTGCGGGCTGGACTTTGTCCTGACATGCCGCTTTGTCTCGGCCACGAGGTGGCCGGTCAGCCGCATCATACGCTGGAAGTGTAGGCTTTAATGCTTCTTCCTCGAGTTGGGGTAGCAACCTGCGCTTTGGGTAACTTTTGGTTGGGCGTTCGAGTTCATATTCCTCGGCCGCCAGGACCTCAGTCCATCTATCCGCTAGCAGATCTTGGTTAGCTTGAAGCTGCTATTGCTTTTTCTTCAGGCTTTTTGCTGTGGCTATAAGCCGGCGTTTGAAGCGCTCTTGTTCGGCGGGATCCTCAGGCACGATAAATTCTTCGTCGCCGAGGCTCACCTCGCCTTCGGAGAGAGGCATGTAATTGTCATCCTCTGATTCTCCATCTGGTGCCTATTCCTTAGGGCTAGCTTGCCCATCCTCCCGCTCGAGGCCTGGCTGGAGGGGATTGTCTTCGTCTTCGGCGCTATCCGCAGCGTTATTGTCTCTTGTGTCAGTATCGCTGTTTTTGCTATGGCGGGGCTTAGAGCGGCGCCGTGGACGTCGGTGCTTAGATTGCTTCTCGAGGGGATTATCCTCTGTTGCCTTATTGCCATCGCTTTCTTTGGGGGTGTCCACCCTGTATATATCATATGATGAGGTGGTAGTCCAGCGCCCTGTGGGCGGTGGTTCTTGTTCTTCTCCTACATCGTCGTCCATACCGTCGATGTCTTCGGAGCCGGAATCAAGCATGTCGGTTAAGTTGTCGACAGTGGCTATTAAGTGGGTGGTGGGTGGGGAACGAATTTCTTCATCGTCCGCTTCCCACTCAAGTCAGACATAGTTTGGCCATGGGCCTTCCGACAAGGAGAGAGACCTTAATGAATTCAGCACGTCGTCGAGGGGCGAGTGCTAAAAGTTATCCGCGGAGAAAACTCCATAATCGGCGCCCAATCAGATTCGATAGGCACGGACGCAGGTGGTTCAGAGCCCGTGGCCGGGGACGAATCCAAGGGTCCGGCAACACAGGTCTCGTAGGAGGTGAAGTCAGTATTCTACTCTGTTGCCGCTGAGTGTGCGGCCTCCGTGGTGGGGTCCATCCACCCGTCCTCGGACAACACGATCTGCTCCGGATCGAGGGCCGGAGTTGCCACAGGGGTGATCTCCCGAACACTATCCGACGGCAGAGCTAAGTCATGCTCGTCGTGATTGTGCGGCGCACCTGACACGGGCTCGAATCCGTTGAAGACCAAGTCTCTGCGGATGTCGGCAGTATAGCTTAAGTTTCCAAACCTGACCTGATGGCCAGGGGCGTAGCTCTCGATCTCCTCCAGATGGCCAAGTGAGTTGGCCCGTAGTGTGAAGCCGCCAAATACGAAGATCTGTCCGGGGGGGAATCTCACCCTGGATCACATCGTTGCCGATGATCGAAGGAGCCATCAAGCCTTATGGTGACGACACAGTGGAACTCTCAATGAAAGCACCAACATCGGTGTCAAAACCGGCGGATCTCGGGTAGGGGGTCCCGAACTGTGCGTCTAAGGCGGATGGTAACAGGAGGCGGGGGACACAATGTTTACCCAGGTTCGGGCCCTCTTGATGGAGGAAATAGCCTACTTCCTGCTTGATTGATCTTGATGATATGAGTATTACAAGAGTTGATCTACCACGAGATCGTAGAGGCTAAACCCTAGAAGCTAGCCTATGATTATGATTGTTGTAGTCCTACGGACTAAACCCTCTGGTTTATATAGACAACGGAGGTGGTTAGGGTTATACAGAGTCGGTTACAAGGGAGGAGATCTACATATCCGAATTGACAAGCTTGCCTTCCACGCAAAGGAGAGTCCCACCCGGACACGGGACGAAGTCTTCAATCTTGTATCTTCATAGCCCAACAGTCCGATTGTCCGAGGACCCCCTAATCTAGGACTCCCTCAGTATCCTCGGTGTTGTCATTGTTGTTTCGACGCTTGTATTTGTTGCGTCGAGACTTGTCGTTGCTATTTTCAGCTTCAGGGGTGCCGGCGTCGCTTGCATTATTTTTGCTACAGGCCAGCCAACTATCCTCGTCCACACAAAAGCGGGTCATGAGTGCCATGAGGGCCGCCATGGACTTTGGCTTCTCTTGGCTGAGGTTGCAGGCGAGCCATTCGTCGCGGATGCTGTGTTTAAAGGCCGCTAGGGCTTCGGCATCCGGACAGTCGATGATCTGGTTCTTTCTAGTTAAGAACCTAGTCCAGAATTTCCTGGCGGACTCTCCGGGCTGTTGAACTATATGACTTAAGTCATCAGCGTCCGGAGGTCGAACATATGCACCTTGGAAGTTATCAAGGAAGGCTTCTTCCAAGTCCTCCCAGCTACCGATGGAATTTTCGGGCAGGCTGTTCAACTAGTGTCGGGCTGGTCCTTTGAGTTTTAGGGGGAGGTATTTAATGGCATGAAGGTCATCGCCGCGGGCCATATGAATATGGAGAATGAAGTCTTTGATCCATACCACAGGGTCTGTGGTTCCATCGTATGATTCTATATTCACGGGTTTGAACCCTTCTGGGAATTCATGTTCCATGACTTCGTTGGTGAAGCAATGAGGGTGTGCGGCGCCTCAATACCGGGTCGTATCACGACGTAGCTCTGATGGAGTCCATCTGCGGCTTTCAGCTCGCGCATGACTAGGTTTGTCACGTCCGAATAGATGGCCATCATCGCGTGTCGGGGCACGTCCTCGTGATCCGTAGATCGATCTGGTATGTCCTGCTTTATTGTTTAGGTCCTGCTGAAGGTCATATGTATGACCACGAGCTGATTTACCTCTGCCTTTGCGATGAGGCGGGGCGGGCTGGTGTTCGGCTTGAGTTGCCGTTTTATCCCGACCACGTGGTGGTCGGTCAGCCGCATTGCGCGATGGTGGTATGTGTTCCGGCGCCTCGTCGTTGAACTGAGGTAGCAATTTGCGCTTCGGGTAGCTTTTGGCTGGGCGCTTGAGGCTGTATTCTTCGGCTGCTAGGACATCGGTCCATTTATCGTTGAGCAGATCTTGGTCAGCTTGAAGTTGCTGCTGCTTCTTTTTCAGGCTTCTTGAAGTGGCTATTAGCTGGCGCTTGAAGCGCTCCTACTCAAGAGGTTCCTCAGGCACGATGAAATCCTCAGTGCCGAGGCTCGCCTCATCCTCGGAGAGCGGAAGATAATTAATCTCCTCAGAGTCTTCGTGCATGGCCTGTTTACCAGGGCTAACCTGCCCATCTTCCCATTCATCCTGTTCAGTAGCTGCGTCAATGGGGTCTTCATTGTCTTCGGCGCCTTCTTGAGTGTTATCTTCTCCTGTGCCGGTGTTGCTGTCTTTACTCACTACAACAGGAACCCCCTTTTAGCAACGCATTGATGTGTTGTCGTATGTCCATATAGGTGTTGCTAAGGGCAACACCAACGGATTAGTATGTGTTGCCGTTGGTGGCGTTGGAAGGATCTACAACAACACATATAGATGCGTTGGTAAATGATGTGAATAAGTGTTGTAACATAGCAACGTATATAGTTAGAGCTTAACAACACTTCATATGCGTTGGCGCATACCGTCCAAAAAAGGATTTTCAAAATGGCATACCAGATTATTACAATGCCGAGAGACATTGCCACATGGCATGAAAAAATAATTTTACTTTATATATTGTCATCCATATTTTTCGATCAATGTTGATAGTGCATATGAACCAAAATGTAGTAAATAAAAATGTCTCATACATTAAATTGGCTTTGTTGCATTACAAACAACACAATCCAAAGATTACAAGACTGAAACTATCTAGTAGTAGTCTGATTCTCATCCTTGCAATCAGCGTCTCAGCCATTCTAAATATTAATGCTTCAAACATCGACTCTAGAGACGACATTCTATTTAGAAGTAGCCCCGTTCTCGACCCTCCAGTCAATGTGAGACATGCATCATCAATTTACCTGGCAATCAGAGAAAATATATCAGTAACGAGCCTAGATAAAATCAAGTTAATAGAGCAGTAACTTTTAGACGAGCAGCATACAAAGGATGCAATAATTAATTTTGTCGCCTGACCAATAATTTTAAACCTTTTAGTGGTCTTATCAACAGATCACATTTTGCCAACATAGCATCAACTTGCACTGCTCAGAACTTATTAGCCAGTTTAACAACATCAGTTTTATATTCTAGTCAGTACTTTAGTGTGCGGCAAGAGTAACATTCTCGTTTTGGTTTCCCAAGCTCTTCGAAATAATATAATGCCAACCTATTACAGAAAAGAAAGTAGACAAGAAAGATTTTCTAACTTAAGCAATTTAAAACCTGCAAAGAATCATCCATAACATAAATTTAATATGCAAAAAATTCATGCATAACATACACTTGTTTGGTTTTGCTCTTGGTCTGTAGTGAGGAAAAAGGGCTGCCCCCTGCTTTATATTGTTCTTGGTCTGTAGTGAAGCGGAAGACATCTATTGCTTGTTCTGTTGACTTTCTTCTGAAGCATGAGCCCACCATACAAATTGCATCCTACAATAGTTAATAGAATAAGAAGGTGCACACAAATCAGGGGAGCGCACTATGTGTTCGAAGTAACAGAAGCTGCTTTGCTATCCAAAGTGCTTCTTAAGGATCATCAAATTGTTTGTCGCAGAAGTCTAGGTTGAACACTTTTTGCTAAATAAGAGGTTGTGGTGTTATAACTTATAAGATCATTCTACCAAATAAAGACAGAGCATAACTATTTCATTATGCGTAAGAGTAGGCGTTGCACAATTGCTTGTATTGTCTCTTTCTTATATTATATCAATATTGCATTTGCAGGACAAGACTAGTTTACAGATTAAATACAGAATATTGCTCAAAGCCTGAAAGTAGGTCCTTAAGTAAAAGATTCATATTACACTGTTTCCAGAAGCATATGTATGCAATTCTGCATGCATATATCAAGAATAGAGCTACTTTTGTTTAACACACAGCTGCAAAAAAAAAATCGAAGTGTGAACTTAGGTCCTTGAGTAAAATAAGAAATTATACTACATAGTAGGAGTATTTCAGAAGAATATGTGGGCATACGTATATCGAGAACAAAAACAGAACTGCTTATGTTTAATACAAACTGCAAAATATCTCAAAGCCTGAAGCTAGATCCTAAATTAAGGGGGGAAAACGTAGTACGCTATTTTTCAGAATGCTTCAAAATTGCTTACATCTATCTGAGCTAATAGTCTTGACCTCGTCCCCCTCGGTTCGCCTCTGCCTCCACTTTCAATCCGATCCTGGGACACGACAATTCAACGATTAGTACTGTATAAGTTGCATGACATGAGGATTGAGGAAGGAAGTGCAGCTGTGAGATGCTTACTGCAGATGTGTACTTGCTGGTCTACTGAGAAGAGGAGGGCGAAAAAGAGAAGATAATGCAGGGGAGGATCCTTCGCTTCTGTGGGGAGAGAATAATTAAATCGGCCACTGGGTAGAAGATGCGTAGGGAAGGCGCTGGAACAATTATCCACCCACAACTTTGACTCAAGCTCGATCGAGGTAATTGATCATGGATTCATGGTTACATTCAGGAAGATTAATCGAGTTACCTACACGTCCTGCGCATTGACGTCAAGGTGCTCGGCGATGAGGAATCTGAACTTGGAGGACTGGAGGTTGGTGACAGAGCCAATCACGCGGCACGCTGGGAACAGGGAGGTCTTCCACGCGAGGTGGGTGAGCACGTCAATGGGGTTGGGGACGACGAGCTGCAGCGCCTCCGTGGCGTGGTCGGTCACGCTGCCACCGAAGGCACGATCTACCATACAGGGACAGGGTGGCATTCCTCGGCATCAACGACACGCAGAAGGCTCACCCGGCCGCGCGCAGCTAGGTGGAGAGAGGGCGGCGACAGACGACTGCTAGGTGGAGAGAGAGATGGCGCCTCGAGGAATATGAGCATTCCAACGGCGGCGGGGTTCGTGATGAGTGGAGGTGTGATGGGAAGATGGAACCGTGCGCGTGGTGATCAGGTAGATGAGGGGCAGATTTTGTGGAACAACCGAGCAGTTTCAGTTTTTTATTTTTCAGATGGAGGGAAATCGTTGACGTGGGAAAAATGGAGGGAAATAAGAAGAAAAAATGGCGGGACTGAATTTCCGGTGACCTTTTAACAATTTTTTTTCTGAATAAACTGGTTAACTAATTGACATATGAGGCTCAGAAAAAACTAATTGACATGTGAGTCAAAAAAACCAATTGACATGTTAAGAGAAAGGAAAATGTGAGGAAAAATAGATACTCGAAGGGAATAAGAGATGGGGGAAATAGTTCTTGGTGCTTCTAGTTAAAACTAAGATTATTTTAATTTTTTTGAAAATTGTTTAAATTATTACATTACAAGTATTAGGAAATTTTAAAAAGTGCTCAAATGAAGAGCAAATAAATACAACTAACTTGAAGAAGATACTCCCTACGTACTTGTACTAAATCAAATAAACTTATTTTGGGACTATGAAAAAATAAGATAGATAGTATATCTTTATATTGCTTAAAAGAAAGATAAAAGGGTTGTTAGTTGTTGATGTCATTGTTGCCCCATGCCGATTGTCCAGATGTGGCCAAAGTTGACAAGGTCATTGAAGTCATCATTGATGTCACCATCACCAGCCACCCTAATAGCTCTCGTTGTTGCGGTCGATCCAACCCTAAGGGTTTGGAATAGACGAGGTTTAATACGATTGTAAGCAAGAAGAGTGCCAGGGAGCAGACAATATGTGGCTTTGAGGTGGAGGTGGGAAAGGAAGACGAGACGACAAATTTGAGGGGCAACACTAGATTAGGAGGGTGTCAATCAGGGACGCGGGGACGGCGGCAACGGCGGATATGTTCGGGGTGGCTGCGGGATGGCATATTAGAATGTGTGCGCTGCGAGAGGTGGCATGGCGACGGGGAGACGGGCATATGCTATGGTAATAAGTGGGACATAGTAGTAGCATGGGGCATCGAGGACGCGTTACTACTAAGCACAACTGTTGTAGCGCGGCCTCTGGCAGACGCGCTACAACTACGCGTGGCCCACCAGTTGGCCCCGTCTATCCGTATTAATAGCGCGTGGTTGCATACCCATGCTACATCTATCAAATTAGTAGTATTGCGGGTTTTACACCCCGTGCTACTACTATGGCTTGTCCTAGGGACGGTGGGGACCACTTAGTAGTAGCGCGGGTCATCTGTGGCAATGGTACTACTATGACCTACCAGTAGCGCGTTTTTTCACCCCGCACTACTCCTAATTAGCAGTAGAGCGTTTCGAATAACCCGCGCCATTACTAAGTGGTTACCTATAGGGGGTTTTCCTAGAAGTGTGTTTCTTACCTCGGTGGTCCCCGGAGACCAATCTAGTCGCCAATGAGATATATTTTCCTAGTTACCATTTGCTCTTCCTGGCGGCAGAGAGAGGGTACCGCTTGTAAGTTTTTTTCTATTTCTCCCTAAAGGGGTCCCTGACATTGCCTTATATTCCCGGTGAAGCTTAGGTTACAAAGTCTAGGTCTTGGCTCCCTAGGGCATATTACAGGCTTTTCAATGATGTGGCTATAGGTTCCCGAAGGAGGTTGTGTACCTCATTTAGATCCCGATTAGTGGATCCATCGTCAATGATGAATATTTAAAAAAAATCCTTTAAAATGTGTGGAAGTTTTTTAAAATTCCGTGAACTCTTCTATATATATGATTCTACGATGAACAATTAAATTCACTTTGATTTTCTCAAAATGCACAATCAATGTCTTCGAAAAACACTATGAACATTTTTTTAATACATGATAAACATTTATGTAGTAAATGATTTTTGTAAATACACATTGATTTTTTTAATACACGGATTTGTCGCTTTTTATATGGGTGAACACTTTAAACTTCCATGAAATTTTTCAAAAAACGTGAAAACATTTTAAAATAATATATATGTTTATTTACCTGAAAAAAATCAATTATTATTTTTGACCTATTTAAATAAAATTGGCAACATAAAATATATTTTATTTCTTATGGCTTGATTTCTAATGAACATAAAAGTAGCAGTCATTTTTTAGTGAAACGTAAAAGTAGCAAGTACAACTACTTCGTACAAGTAGCATTATATTTTGAGAATTCGTACATGTACCAATTTTTTTTAGTAAAGTCAACTTACTTTTGTACAAATAACTTACTTCTGTGCGCGCGCGTGCTCAAAGCACGGTACTTCAAGGAGGACACCATCTTGTCGGCCTCTTGCCCAGCGTCTGGGTCTTTTATGTTTCGGAGCATTTTGCATGGACGGGACTTGCTGAGGGAAGGTCTTATTTGGAGAGTGGGCTCTGGTGCGAGCATTAACATCCACCATGATCCATGGATTCCGAGAGGTGGCTCTACTAGACCTCTTGGTCAGATTTATGTTCATGGTGTAAACAAGGTCGCGGACCTATTGACTGCGGATGGGACGGCTTGGAATGAGGGAATTATTGACACCATGTTCAGCCCGGATGATGCTGCAGATGTGAAGCAAATAGCGATAGGAGGACCGGGCTCGGAGGATTTTCTGGCATGGAACCTTACAAAGAATGGCACTTTTTCTGTAAAGTCAGCATACCATTTGAGAATGTCACTGAATAGAGCTCGGACCGGACAGCCGGAATCCTCAAACTCGGTGGCAAAACATAAGGGATATCTTGCTCTATGGGAGACTAGCGCACCGGCGAAAGCAAAAATACATATGTGGCGGATGATTCGCAATGGGCTTGGGGTTGGGGCGGAACTCCATCGTCGACGCATAAAACCTGGAGTTTTCTGTGTTGTATGTGGGAGAGAGGAGACCATGATGCATCGATTTTGGGCATGTCAACATGCGGCTCAGTTTTGGGAGCAATTGCGGGAGAAGTTGGGTTTAATGATTGAATCACCGCCGAGACATTTTGACAATCAGCAAGCTTTTGCCTCATGGCTGCTTGACTGGCTTGCCGGGGCCTCTGAAGAGGAGAAGGAGATCATGTTGCAAGCGGTGTATGGAATGTGGCTGGCCAGAAACGAGGCTAGAGAAGGAAAAAGGATAGCTCAGCCACAGGAAATAATAGCTACAGTACAAGTGCAGCTCACGGACTGGAAAATCGCACATGAGACGCGGGCGTCACAACCGGAGCCAAAGACCGTTCAGCGTTGGGAACCTCCTGACGAGGGATGGGTAAAGATAAACTCCGATGACGCGGTCTCAAAACATGGAGACAAAGGAGGAGGTGGTGCAGTTTTCAGAGACCACCATGGAGCGTTTAGAGCTGGTATGTGCCATTTCTTCCCAAATACCGTTTGACCCTGAGATGGCGGAAGTACTGGCCTGCAGGAGAGCTGTACAGGAGGCGATCAATCTTCATATTCAGAGAGCTCATATCGAGCTTGACAACCAAGCTGTGGTGTAGATGCTTAATAGTCCAGAGAAGAGTTTATCCGCTGTAGGACCATGGGTGCAGGACATCAAGGCGATGCTAAACACATTGGTGGACGCCAAGGTTTCGTGGGTGCGTCGTTCAGGGAATGTAGCCGCTCATAAACTTGCTAAAGTAGGTGTAGGAGATAATCGATCGGAGATTTGGGTGGGTTCCCCACCAGACTTCTTGCTTGATGTAATTGCAGACGAGATTCCTAGCTTTGTTTAAATAAAGCGGCATGATTTCCCCTCAAAAAAAATAACAACTTTTTTCAGGGGAGTATAAATAATCTTTTTTATTTTTTGAGAATTGACATTAAAGTTTAATCAACAGCGGCTCGATTCACCGCTACTTCCCCGTGCGCACAGTGGGCCCTTGCTTTCTAAGGCCCAGCTGAGCGGAGTTGGTTAATTGCTCACAGTGGGGAACATACACACAGGTGGAACAATCAAAAACACATCACGTTCTTTACTTATCACGTTTTCTAGTGTACTCGGTTTGCCATATTTTATTATTACTTGTATGCACATATGGATGATGTCAGAATTTTAGAAATATAACAACTTATTAGATATAAATAGTTTCTTTTATCTTTACAACACACAATAGCACACTAGAAAACGGTTCGGGCTTCATATAATCATGGATGTCACGTGTGTAATATTGAATATATGAGCAAATTATTACGAGATTTAATCCGAATAAACAGAATATAAATCATGACCACAGCAGCAGAGATTAAACTAATCATGCGAACTAGCATAGCAGATGAACATATCACATCTAGGGCACATACTAGAAACATGAATTCTACCACGATCTCGAACAGGAAGGATAGAATCACATACGGTGCAGCGGGTGCAGCACCGCCGGCGTTGATGTTGTCGCCCATGTCGTCGAGGATGAGGTTGCCGAGGTCGGGGAAGAAGTCGTCGTTCGCGAAGTCGTCGCTGCCAGCAGTCGCGCGAGTGCGCTCCCCAAAAACCTGATCGCCCCTCTCCCGTACAGGATCACGAGAGGCGGGGTTCCGGAGGCCTGCTGTCCCTTCTTGCGGTGCATGCCGGAAGGAGGGATGGAGAAGACTAGCTTGGCGGCGCAATAATCTGGAACGGTGATGAGAAACCATACGAAGCGGCGGCTAGGGTAGACGGCTGCCTGACTATATATATTGCGGGCCGGGTCGTCACGATCCAAAAGAATCGGAAACGGTTCAGTAATTAACGCGTCCATTAATTATTAATTAATAACTCATTAATTTTCCCATGCAGCAAAAATATAGACAACGTGCATAGCTCTGTCCTCGGCTCGGCTCAATCCCGTGACGAGGCGTGGCGTGGCGTGGCGTGGCGTGGCGTGGCGTGGCGTGGCGAGCGAGGAGGAGGAGCGCGCGTGTAGGTCTCCTCTTCTCATGCTCATACAAGTGGTAGAAGAGCTCACCTTATAAAGAGGTGCAACTCTCTCTCAACTTCCAATGTGGGACTAAACTTTAGCCTCACTCACTCCACTCACATGTGTGCATGAATGGGCCAAGAGAATTTCAGAATTTTAGTTGGGCTTTGGGCCAAAGGCCTACTAGCAAAATTCCAACAATCCCCCACAAAGTCTCATTGGCACATCTCATCATTTAGTTCCAAAACATTGTTTTATATATCGGTGCTTAGTGGAGACTGTGAAGTTGAACTTCCACTTAGAAATTTATGCTACACTAAATCACAACTTGAATAGTGGACTATGCCTTGAACTACAAGTTTTCTGTGAAACTAGTTTCACACAAATTCTTGACCGATACTGGGCTGCCGCAAGGCTTCCCCGCGGGTGGAGCGTATACGTCATACTCCAGGGCCTTTCATGAATTTATTAGAGAACACCCAATTCTCACAGACTGCGACGTTGACAGTCAAATTCATATAGGTGTGTTCCTCAGAAGATGTTCTACAGGACAACATCTCTGCTTACCTGAATAAGCCACTTGGAACACATTAAGATAATTATCAACCTGCCATGCAGATCAGGAGAGTATTGCATCTTTACGGAGTGGGATAATTAATATAGGGATACTCTCCTCCCAGCTGACCAACAGCTTGTCTCCCACTTCTACTTCACGGGATCTCCGATCACATAGAGTGGGTTACCACTATGGACAACTCATGCGGTGGGTCTCAAACCCATCTCCATCGATGCATTATCTATCACATTATGTGATAGACCCTTTGTGAAGGGATCTGCCAAGTTTTTCGACGTTTGGATATAATCCAACGTAATAACTCCGGAGTTCCTCAATTTTCTGACAGATTTTAGTCTCCTCTTCACATGCCTTGAGGACTTCATATTGTCCTTAGAACTGTTTATCTTGACGATCACAGTTTGATTATCACAGTTCATCAGGATAGGGGGTATTGGTTTTTCAACCATAGGTAAGTCCATCAAGAGTTCATGAAGCCACTCTGCTTCAACAGTGGCAGTGTCTAATGCTGTGAGTTCTGCTTCCATAGTTGACCTCGTTAAGATGGTCTGCTTGCAAGACTTCCAGGAAACAGCGCCACCACCAAGTGTAAAAACATAACCACTTGTGGCCTTAATCTCATCAGCATCAGATATCCAGTTTGAGTCACTATAACCCTCCAGTACCCTTGGATACCCGGTGTAGTGAATCCCATAGCTAGCGGTGCCTTTCAAATAGCGCATAACTCTCTCAAACGCATGCCAATGATCATCTCCCGGTTTTGACACAAACCGACTCAGCTTGCTCACAGCAAAAGAGATGCCAGGCCTCGTGGCACTCGCCAAATACATAAGCGAGCCAATAATCTGAGAATACCTCAGTTGATCTCTAGCAATCCGTCGATTCTTTCGAAGCAACACACTAGCATCATATGGAGTTGGAGAAGGCGTGCAGTCGCTATACCCAAAACGACTCAAGACCTTTTCCACATAATGAGACTGAAGCAGTGTGATCCCACCATTCTCATCTCTCAACAGCTTGATGTTTAAGATAACATCAGCTACTCCTAGATCCTTCATCTCAAAACAGCGAGATAAGAAATCCTTAACCTCCTTGATTAAATCAAGTTTGGTTCCAAAGATCAATATGTCATCGACATACAGACAAAGAATAACTCCTTCGCCCCCACCATAGCGATAGTACACACACTTGTCACCATCGTTTACTACAAAGCCGGCAGCAGTTAATGTTCTTTCGAACTTCTCATGCCACTCCTTAGGAGCTTGTTTAAGGCCATATAAAGACTTTAATAACTTGCACACCTTTCCTTCCTGACCAGGTACTACAAAACCATCTGGCTGATCCATGTAAATTTCCTCCTTCAACTCTCCATTAAGGAAAGCCGTCTTAACGTCCATTTGATGAACGAGAAGACCATGTGAGGCAGCCAGTGATAGTAGCACCCGAATTGTGGTCAGTCTAGCCACGGGTGAGTAAGTATCAAAGAAGTCTTCACCTTCTTTCTGGGTATAACCCTTGGCCACAAGCCGTGCCTTGTACTTTTCAATCGTACCATCAGGTCTAAGCTTCTTCTTGAACACCCACTTACATCCTACAGGTTTGCACCCATATGGACGGTCAGTGATCTCCCAGGTACCGTTAGCTAAGATGGAATCCATCTCGCTACGTACAGCTTCCTTCCAGTAGTCAGCATCAGGAGATGCATAGGCTTCTGAAATAGTCCTGGGTGTGTCATCCACGAGGTACACAATGAAATCATCACCAAAAGACTTTGCAGTCCTCTGTCTCTTACTCCTCACAGGAGTTCCATTGTTACCCTCAACAGGATTCTCAACGTGTTCCATCGCAATGGTGGGTTCAGGAATTACAGTGAATTCCTCACTAGATGGAGTAGGTATCTCCTGATTTGATGAACTCGACATATCCTTCATAGGAAATATGTCCTCAAAGAAAGTTGCATCATTTGATTCCATAATCGTACCAACATGCATGTCGGATACCTCAGATTTTATTATCACAAATCTATAGCCGATGCTATGAAAAGCATAGCCCAGAAGAACACAATCCACGATTTTTGGTCCAAGCTTGCGCTTCTTGGGAATTGGTATATTGACTTTCGCCAAACAACCCCAAGTACGTAGGTAAGAGAGTTTCAACCTTTTCCTTTCCCATTCCTCAAATGGAGTCATGGTCTTATGCTTTGTGGGAACTCGGTTTAGGACATGACACGCAGTCATTAGCGCCTCCCCCCACCATTCCTTGGATAGACCCGAAGTGTCTAACATGGTGTTAACCATATCAGTTAGAGTTCGGTTCTTTCTTTCGGCTACCCCATTTGACTGGGGTGAGTAGGGAGGCGTCCTCTCATGGATTATACCATGTTCCGCACAAAACAGATCAAATTCATTGGAAAAATACTCTCCACCACGATCGGACCTAAGCCGTTTAATTTTCCGATCAAGTTGGTTCTCTGCTTCAGCTTTATAGTTTTTGAAGAAAGTCAAAGCCTCATCTTTTGATTTCAGAAGATACACATAACAATATCTAGTGGAGTCATCAATCAACGTCATGAAGTATCTCTTTCCACCTTTTGTCAACACGCCATTCATCTCACAAAGGTCAGAATGTATAAGCTCTAGTGGCGCCAAGTCTCTTGCCTCTGCAGTCTTATGGGACTTGCGAGGTTGCTTAGCTTGCACACATAGTTGGCACTTGGAACCTTTGACAGTAGAGATTTTCGGAATTAAATTCATATTGGCTAACCGCGTCATGCAACCAAAGTTAATATGACAGAGTCGTGAATGCCAAATATCAGACTCATTATTGTGGCAAACATTATTAATAACTTTAGTGCAAATATCTGACAAAGATAGGCGGAACAAGCCTCCGCACTCATAGCCTTTTCCAACAAATTGTCCACACTTAGAAATTACAACTTTATTGGATTCGAAAACCAACTTAAAACCATCTCGACATAAACGGGAACCACTAACGAGATTTTTATTAATGGACGACACATGATGAACGTTCTTCAGGCGCACAGTCTTCCCCGAAGTAAACTTCAGATCGACCGTACCAACACCTCGAACGATGGCATGTGACCCGTTCCCCATCAGCACGGGTGAAGTCCCTGTTGCCTGGTAAGAAGAAAACATGGAGGCGTCAGCACAAACATGTACATTGGCACCGGTGTCAATTAACCAATCAGGGGATTGAAATACTGAAAGGATGGTAGGAAAAATACCGTACCCTGATTCCTTCATATCAATATCACCGATGACAACATTAGCGGACTTGCCGCTCTTCTCATGTTCGCGCTCCTCAAAGCGGTTAGGACACTTTGGAGCCCAGTGATTAGGATCACCGCAGACATGGCAAAGTCCCTTCCCCTTCTTATGAGAATTCTTCTTGAAGTTGGTAGAATGTGATGGCTTGTTCTTTGTATCAAACTTGCCTTTGCCCTGAGTTTTGTTCTTATTATTTTTGTACTTGTTGGGCTGGGAGTTCTTCTTCTGTACCATGTGAGCACTAGAACCTCCCTCAGCAACTCGAGCACGTGTGTCCTTTGCTCTCGCCTTCTCTTCAACATCAAGAGTACCAATGAGATCCGCAACGGAAAACTCCTGTCTCTTGTGTTTCAGGGAAGTAGCAAAATTGTTCCACGAAGGTGGAAGCTTGGCAATGATGCCTCCGGCAACAAATTTGTCCGGTAACACACACTTGAAGTACTCAAGTTCTTTTGCGAGCGACTGTATCTCATGAGCCTGTTGTACAACAGGGCGCTCATCAGTCATCTTGTAGTCATAGAATTGCTCCATGACGTACAACTCGTTGCCGGCGTCCGAGGCACCAAACTTGGCCTCGAGCGCAGCCCACATGTCCTTGCCGTTGTCAAACGACATATACGAATCCACAATGGAGTCATCAAGAACACTCAGAAGAGCGCCTTTAAAGAGGGTATCGATCTTCTCAAAAGCTTCCAGCTGTGCTTGATTAAGATCGCCCTCAGGCTTGCCCTTGGTGGCATCATAGCAGCCCATGGTCTGAAACCAGTAGACTGCTCTCGTGCGCCACCTCTTATATTGCGCCCCCTTAAAGGCAGGCGGTTTCAGATGCGCAGCAAAACCACTCGGAGTAAATTGCCTATAATCAGGTTTTTGGATTGTTGAATATATGAGCAAATTACTACGAGATTTAATCCGAATAAACAGAATATAAATCATGACCACAGCAGCAGAGATTAAACTAATCATGCGAACTAGCATAGCAGATGAACATATCACATCTAGGGCACATACTAGAAACATGAATTCTACCACGATCTCGAACAGGAAGGATAGAATCACATACGGTGCAGCGGGTGCAGCACCGCCGGCGTTGATGTTGTCGCCCATGTCGTCGAGGATGAGGTTGCCGAGGTCGGGGAAGAAGTCGTCGTTCGCGAAGTCGTCGCTGCCAGCAGTCGCGCGAGTGCGCTCCCCAAAAACCTGATCGCCCCTCTCCCGTACAGGATCACGAGAGGCGGGGTTCCGGAGGCCTGCTGTCCCTTCTTGCGGTGCACGCCGGAAGGAGGGATGGAGAAGACTAGCTTGGCGGCGCAATGATCTGGAACGGTGATGAGAAACCATACGAAGCGGCGGCTAGGGTAGACGGCTGCCTGACTATATATATTGCGGGCCGGGTCGTCACGATCCAAAAGAATCGGAAACGGTTCAGTAATTAACGCGTCCATTAATTATTAATTAATGACTCATTAATTTTCCCATGCAGCAAAAATATAGACAACGTGCATAGCTCTGTCCTCGGCTCGGCTCAATCCCGCAACCCGCGGCGCGTCGTGACGAGGCGTGGCGAGCGAGGAGGAGGAGCGCGCGTGTAGGTCTCCTCTTCTCATGCTCATACAAGTGGTAGAAGAGCTCACCTTATAAAGAGGTGCAACTCTCTCTCAACTTCCAATGTGGGACTAAACTTTAGCCTCACTCACTCCACTCACATGTGTGCATGAATGGGCCAAGAGAATTTCAGAATTTTAGTTGGGCTTTGGGCCAAAGGCCTACTAGCAAAATTCCAACATGTAAATGGCCACGCATAGAGTGCACCAGATATCAGCAACAACACATAGTCTTCCCAACGCATATATACGTAGCTTTGCAACACATCACTAGAACCTTGCAAAAGGTGTGTTGCTAAAGAGGGGAGGGGGAGGGGGGGTTCGTTCATGTTGTAGTGACTGCGGCGTGACTTAAAGCGGCGCCGCTGACGCCGGCGCTTTGATTGTATCTCGGGAGGTTAATCCTCAACTGGATCTTTCTTGTCATCATCGCTATTCTCCTTTGGTGCATCCACCATGTATACATCATACGAGGAAGTGGTCGTCCAGCGTCCGGTGAACGGCGGGTTCTGGGCCTCTTCTTTCCCGGCATCGTCCTCCATATCGTCGATGTCGTCAGAGCCGTAATCGAGCATGTCAGTTAAGTCTTTGACGGTGGCTATGAACTGGGCGGTGGGTGGGAAGTGAAATTCTCCATCATCAGCCTCCGGTTCAAACCGGACACAATTCGGTTGTGAGCCCCCCGCTAAAGATAGTGCTCTTAACGAGTTTAGCACATAGCCCAAAGGCGAATGTCGGAAGATGTCCGCGGGGTTGAATTCGACGATCGATGACCTATCAAGCTTGACGTACGCGGATGCACAAGGTTCGGAACCTGTAGCCGGAGACGAGTCTGTAGCTCCGGTGACATAGATGTCACTTGAAGTTAAGTTTGTGTGCGGCTCCAATGCCGCTGAGTCTGCGGCTTCCGCGGCAGGGTTGAGCTTCCCGTCTTCGGATGGCGCGATCTGCTCCGGATCTATGGCCAGAGCAGCTACAGGTACTATCTCCTGCATATGGACCGATGACAGATTTACGTCATGTTCATCGTGGTGGCAGGGAGCGGCTGCCGTGGTCTCGAATCCGTCAAAGATCAAGTCTCCATGGATATCTGCGACGTAGTTTAAGCTTCCAAATATGACATGACGGCCAAGGGCGTAGCTTTCGATCTGCTCCAGATGGCCAAGCGAGTTGGCCCGCGGTGCGAAGTCGCCGAACACGGGGAGGAAGACTTCCCCTTGGACAGCGCCATTGTATATGATTGAAGGAGCCATCAAACCTCTTAACGACGGCACAGTGGAACTCTCAATGAAAGCACCAATGTCGGTGTCAAAACCGGCGGATCTCGGATAGGGGGTCCCGAACTGTGCATCTAGGATCGATGGTAACAGGAGATAGGGGACACAATGTTTACCCAGGTTCGGGCCCTCTCTATGGAGGCAATACCCTACTTCCTGCTTGATTGATCTTGATGAAGATGAGTATTACAAGAGTTGATCTACCACGAGATCGTAATCGCTAAATCCTAAAAGTCTAGACTGACTATGAATATGAGGATATATCTAAAGACCTAGCCTCCGGTTTATATAGACACAGGAGGGATCTAGGGTTACACAAGGTCGGTTACAGAGAAATGAATCTTCATATTTGGTCGCCAAGCTTTCCTTCCACACCAAGGAGAGTCCCATCCGGACACATGTATAGTCTTCGGTATTTGTATCTTTACAGCCCATCAGTCCAGCCCATATCCAATAGGTCGGACATCCGAGGACCCCTTAGTCCAGGACTCCCTCATTCCCCAACACTAGTAGCCTTGACACGATGATAACAGAGAAACGAGGTTTTACCCAGGTTCAGGCTCTCCAAAGAGATAAAACCCTATGTCCTACTTGTGTTTTTGTATTGATTTGTGATGGAGTATGAAGTACAAGTTGACCTACCACGGGATCCTTGTGTGTCGTCTATATGGAAGGTAAATGTGTTGCAGACGACCTCTAAATCTTTGAGTATGCACCTTCGGGGACATTCCTTCTACACACCATGGGCCTCCTCGTCATGGCCCGCTGGTGAACTGAAGTAGGGGTGCACAACCCGGCCCACCTGCCTGGGAGACGACAAAGTGAGTGACCCCTAATCCGGGACACCATCAACTGGCCGGTGATCTATGGCGTACTATATCGGGTCCGGATGCCTTTGGGCATGGGCCCATAGTTGGGCTTCTCCATGGGCCTACATGGTGGGGATTCCTCGTGTCATGTGGACCCACACACCATGCACCACGTTCGGTATTTTTAGAAAATTCTCCGCCTCACACCTGTCTCCTACTTTTATCTTCTCCTTTTCACCTCGCCACTGATGTATGCGATGCTTGCTGCCGCCATCGCACTTCTCATGGCGCCGCCCCATAGGTGAACCAGACAAGGCTGTTGTGCGCTAGGTGGAGCTTGTCGCTGCAACGTCGAGCTGTGCTGCAAGGTGACATCTTCCCCTGGCCATGGATTACCCCCTCCGTAATGCAAGGCCAACCGCCGCGTACCTACCCTGCTTCAAGCTACGGTGACGCGCGATGATTCGCAACTTGGGTCCATGGATCCACATCGGCAAGAGCCCGACGACGGGGGCAGTGGATGCTCGGACAACTTGGTGCCTGACAAAAACGACCATCGAGGGGGCGCAGCGAGGCGGGCTTTGATGCTCGCAACGTCGTCCATCGGGGTTGGCAACATCGTTCGTGTTGTGCTTGTTGGGATGAAACGTCTTTCGCTCATTGTCGCCTACGCTACACTCATCAGGGTCGTGTTGCAATGTGGCTCGCAACACGATCGTATTGAGACGAGGTTCGCAACATGGTCGTACTGCGACGAGGTTTGCAACGTGAGTCGTGTTGCAATGAGGACGATCGTAGAGCGGGCATCACATCCATCGAAGGACTCGCGAGCAGCTGGCCAGTCTTTTCTCATGGTCGGCCGACCGATGCGTAGCGCCGTCCAACAAACGATTCGCCCGTCACTGCGACGCGGACAGTAAACTCGAAACGACGTGTCGAGCAGTGGAGCCGTACGGTGTTTTAGCGGTAGAAGAAGGATGTGAAACGCTTGCACGCATGAACTACCGCGGGTGCAGACAAAGTTGCAGATCCCAGCCATGACGCAAACCACTAATCAAACCGAAATCACCTCCACCTCAACGTGTCATCCGTCCATCCATCCACCGTTCCACTTAGCCAAGTGATCCTGAATCGGCCAGCTCGAATCGATCGCTCGCGAGAAAGTTCCCGACCCAGTTTACCCAGATCGGCACGCCAACCCCGACAGCTACCGTTACCAACGCACACACTTTCAGTTCCAGAGCAGAGAAATACGGAGTACAACGGTTGCCAAACCCGCAACGACTCCAGAGCCCAGAGCCGTCCCGACACCTCCCGATCGTGACACGACTGAAATTTCACGTTTATTCCTACACAAACCCAGTGCGAACACCGTCCAAATGAAGCAGCGAAATGTTCCTACTCCCTAGGAGTAGTATCTTGCAGCAGCAACATCGATCTTAGAATGCACTCCCAAATGATCCCCTTTCTTTGCCCGTACGTACAACAACGACTGATAATGTGATTCCTATTTACAAGCCAAGGTGCTAGCTAGCTAGATCACCACACCCATGGAGTTACATTTACCTGGCTAAACCTAAGAATGCACTGCGGCTGAGCTAATTAATTATCAAGCTGCTAGTAGGAGTATCAATTAAAGAATAGCGCAGCGCATGCATGCATGCAATGGCGGTCTCTTGCCGCCACCGCATGCGCTGCGTTGCATCCGTCTACGTATGTACCTTGGCGAGCTGAACGATTCGGTCGGCTAATCTGTGTCCGCACTCCGGCTTCACTGCGGCGGCGCCTGGCCGGCGTCGGCGGCCATTTCGTGCTCCTGCGGCCAGGGGATGAGGCATTCCGGCGGGAAGCAGCAGTCGCACTGCCCGGGGCACCGCCGCGGCCACTGGCCCGCGCGCACCGCCTGCTCGTCCGTGGCAGTGGCCACGGCTGCGTCGGCGGCTGGGGAGTCGGCGGTGGCGTTCTCGTCGTCGTAGGGCGCGGCGGCGTCGCGGAGCGGGCCCCAGCACTCGACGCGGTTGAAGTTGGGGTTGTTGGAGTGGAAGTAGACCCACACAGTGGCCTCCTCCAGCTCCGGGTGCTGGCTGAACAGGCTGCCGTCGCCGTGCACGAACGCCTTCAGAACCTGACCAAACCAAACCAGAGCAAAGTCAGGAGATGTGTCCTATATATGCACCGTGCCAAGAGAACAAGCCACTTCACTGTCTAGCCACAGCAAATTTTGCAGATAATATTGAAATTTCTACAAGCAGTGAATTATAGTACTCTATTCTTTCATCTATATAGGGCCTAATGCGTTTTTCGAGTAGTAAATTTCTGCACATTTAATCTTTATCTGGAACTTTTGTCAAGGCATCAATCAGCTTGAGGTCACAGTAGTATGATTAACTCAGGAGATTCTGTCCAAAATTTAGCCTTCCCAAGGCGGCAGACAAGATTGCAAAGCAAAAGATGACCTAGTCCAAAGCCCACAGCTAGCACATGCTGAAACTGTACGAGGCCAAAATAATGGTGACACGGACATAAAGACACTGTTTGTTCATCACGCTATGGAGAATCAATTGTGCCGAAGAAATTGGCCACCGAATTCGTGGTCCTAAATTCTCGCAAACTAAAGGAATTTCGTGGTCCAAGTCTACTACGTGGAACATCGTGTGTGGATGTGCGGGCGCCCACGTAGCGCCGGTGTGGCTGGCGATCGGCGTTGGCAGGTTGGGACGTACCACGGGGAGCTCCTTGCGGAAGATGTAGTAGCGGAGCGGCGCGATGAGGTCGAGCAGGAAGTGGCCGCCGGAGATGTGGCAGTGGACGTGCAGCGACATGGCGCCCTGCACCTTCTTCCACTCGGCCACCACCTCGTCCCGCTGCAGGCGGTTGTACCAGCCCTGCAGCTGCGCGGCGTGGATGGTGTGCGACACCGCCAGCGTCAGCCGCGCCGTCACGTCGCTGTGGGTGAGCGTGTAGGTCCGCGGCAGCTTGCCCGGGTGCTTCTCCTCGTCCACCCCCACGAACAGCACCTTGAGCTTGGACGCCTCGAAGATGGCCGGCCCGAACAGCCGCGCCCGCTGCAACCCACAAAAACAGAGCATCCAGTTCGTCAGCCCCTTAAGTCACCGGCGGGAGATATAGAGAGACGAGCAGACGGTAAGCGGATGTGATTCTTCTTACCGGCACGACGTGTCGCCTCCGGCGGCCGAGCACGAGCACCTTCCCGGGGCGCGCGCCGGCGAGCCGCGTGCGCCGCTGCAGCTGCAGCTGCTTGAGGTGCGAGATGGGGAGCAGGGACATGGTGGAGGCGGTGGCCATGTCTGCTAGGCTAGCTAGCTCCACTAGTACCAGTGAGGATCTTGTGCTCTTGCTCGGGTTTCACCTCGGAGGCAGACAGAAGTGGGAGCTGAAGCAGGGGCCAAGAAAGGAAGCTTATGGGGAGCCTATGAAGCAGGATCGGCAGCCGGGGTTGCCGGCTAGTTAACCAACCGGCGACGCTGTAGCTTGCACGCCTCGCTCAACCGGAGGAAGAAATCGATCGGCGACCAGGTCCAGCCGAGCGGAATCGCGTGTGCGTGCGGCACAGGCAGAGGGAAGGGAGCTCAATAGGATTCGTCGTTTGTTCCCCAAGTGGCACTGCTCGTCGGTCAGCTCGGGCTAGGAGAGTTATAGGGGGGCGGTTAGGGTAGGGCAGGGGTCAAGGAAGGAGGAGGAGGGTGGTGGTGGTGGTGGAGTGGGGGGTCGGGAAACGTCGCGGTTGTGTGCGCGGCGAGGAAAGCTCCGTCGCGGGGCGGGGCGGGGCGGGGCGGACGAACGAGGAAAACGCGGGCAAGCGATCGGTGGCGTGCCGGGGACTGCCTGCGAGTGGGGAGAAACGGGTGGATCCGTCGAGCTCCGGTGATTTGGGATTGGCGCGTCGGCGCGAGAAGGAGCGAGGAACGCTTGGATGTCTCGATGTGCCGGCAGGTGGCGTCTCTCCATTGGTGAGAGCGAGGCTTGACCGTGGTTTAGCTCTACACACGTGCCGTGGCCCACGTGGCCGCTGGTCTCACTTGTCATCCGCACATACTCCCGTATTGTGGCAGCGTACGTCTACTTGCCTGTGCTCTGCACAGGGTCCAATTTTCTTTCGGGCAGCCTGATCCCATTTTCCACCAAAACATGCTCAGTTGTGCTCGTCATATTTTACTACCACCTTTATATCAAAATACAAGACGTTTTGTCGCTTAAAAACAATACTCCCTCCAGGCCTTTTTAAGTTCGCATATAAGGTTTGACTGAAGTCAAGCCTCGTAAAGTTTGACCAATTTTATAAAAAAAAATGTCAACATTCATAATTTAAAATCAATACTACTAGATGTGTCATGACTTAAAGTTTTATATTATATAACTTTAGCATGATAGTGTTGATATTTTTTTCATATAAATACGGTCAAATTTTATGAAGTTTGACTTCAGAGAATTCTAATATGCAGAGTAAAAAGGACCGGAGGGAATATAAGACGTTTTGAAGTTTAATTTTTTAACGTCCGGTCACAAACATGCAGTTCAAGTACTGCATTTTGAATCATTGGAGCAACACGACGTACTGGCGAACTTAGTTGACAAGATATTTTCAGTGCGTTGTCGTTCCACACGCGACTCCAGTGGTGCATAGAGTGAGGATGCTTCACGGTACAGTTGCGTAATGAGAAGTTGGACTCATATACGGTGCATGGTTTTGACTGTATACGTGCACTGCACTGCACCAAGTGGATGTGAAACGCAGGAAATGTGGTGGAACCTCTTCTTGTCTGACCTAAGTCGGAACGATCATCGCACTAACCCCTTGCCATATATGTCCACGAAAGTCGGATGTACCAAATGGAGAGACATGTGCTTAATTACCTGTCGACAGCTAAATAGTCATCTGGCTGCTTGGACCTGCGGTGCAAAGACAGTGAGATATACACTTCTACGGTTCTACCCATTTCCTTTGCCGGAATCTCGTGAAGAGGGCAGGGAGCTCCGGCACCACACATTTACAAAGTTTTATTTGTGTACAAGACTAGTGTAAAGCCCGTGCAATGCCGCGGGCATTACTGCTTGTTTCTACTGATATTATTGTGGATGTTTATGTATAGAACTCACATTTTAAAAACATAGCATTGCAAAGTTCAGATTGTTCAAGTGCATAAACAAATAAAAAGTTAAGTTTTTTTTTTCTTGTGCAGTTAAAGAAATTTTAATGGCACTCTCTCCGTCCTATAATATAGATAAGAACATTTCTCACACCACACTAGTGTCAAAAACGCTCTTATATTATGGGGCATAGGGAGTAGATATGTCTTTCCACGAAGAGATGCCATTTCACCAATATGTGTGTCTTTCCAAAAAAAAAAGTCATCTTATTATGAGCAACTAATAATAAGAAATACAGATGCAAAATGGACGAATCGTATTAATACACATAACCAACAATTTATCATTCATTCATAAGTATTCACTAATAACATTTCCCTCACCTCACCTCATCACCAAGACAACAACATTTCACTTATATAGATTTCAGTTGATACTACAAAGCAAGCAAGAAAGGCCTTTGTTAGACCTAAAATATTTGCATTACCTAGATGTACCTAACAAATTACGGAAACAACCAACTGTTGGGGTTTGTATATATAACACTTACTATGTGTGTTATCGCACAAACCCGGTCTATTATTATAATATGTTTAGCTAACTCTAAATCATATTTTTGCTTAGATGACATGATCCTTGATGGGTGGGTCCTGCTAGTGAGTGCACATGTAAAAAAAAACACCCTCCGCATCAACCCGTCAACTAAAAGTGCCAATGAGCTGAATGTTTTCCAAACCAGTACTGCGTACATGTATGATTTACTACTTTGGTTCTTTTTATTAATGAAATTTGGAATTTTGAGCCAACAAATTGAATGGGCAACTAAAACTATCAATATCTCCCAAACATGTGGTCCAAATGAGTTAAATTTTTCCCACATTAGTATTGGATAGATGTATGATTATTGACAAGTGCTTTGTATTTATTTTTGGAAAATGTTGAAATTTATCCGAGAAATTTAAATATCCAACTAAAAAAGGCAATATCTCCCAAGCGTGCGGTCCAAGTGAGCTGATTCTTTTTACATCAATACTTGCATATATGATTTGCCGGATTTTTTTGTGCTCTTTTGGGAAATTGAATCTTTTGCATTCTTTTGAACATTGAGTTTTTGAACTGGCCGACTGATGTGGCTGTTGTTTTTACCAGTCGTGCCCTTGAGATCAAAATTTTAAGTTAAGCGAGTCAAAGATGATGAAATAGGGCTAGCTGCAACACATTGTTCTAGGTATAAAACCGACCTTGATAGTTGCTGCTTCCCACAATTTGCTCGGCTGTACCACATCGTCGTGTTTCGACCGACGCCCCGGTTGGGTGCATATACAAACACTGATGAAACACGAGACTCCGGGAAATGATACGAACCCGGTACACGGACGTAGTTGTCGATGTCGGGGAACTTCGGCTTCCAAGCTCCATAGGCTGGCTGGATGGATGCATGAGGGCCGAAACGAGGTCACATGGACGTACATTCGGCGTGTGTAGCAGTGTAGCACGCCGCGACGCTTCCAAAGCCACGGCGACGCCCATGCATGAGCAGTGGAGTAAGTACACCGCCCAGCTCTCCGTCAAGCGACACGTCACGACGACGCCTTACGCGTGGTGTGTTCGCACGTACCAGTAGCTCCCATGCGTGACAATGAACAAATCTAGTCTTTATCTGAAACTTCAACACAAAATGATCCTAATCTGAAAATATTTCATAAAATGGCTCTTTTTCGCATGACGTCCGGGTTAGGGTACCATACTAGAGAGTATGACGCCCCGGGTTAGAATGTCATGGTAGCGACATGTAACATGCCGCTCTAGCCCCGGACATCATGCAAAAGAGGCCATTTCGTAAAAGAAATCAGATTAGGGCCATTTTGTTCATTTTCACCTCCATGCGCTCTTTGTCGCGGCCGGCCCTGCGGCGGCGACCACGTGTTCCGCGCGCCGGCAGCTAGCTCGTGACCGGGTCGCGGCCGACCGCGCATGTGCTGTCCCGGGGGATCCAAGTCCAACAGTAACTCGTACTAACGTCCATGGGTCCATACAGAGTGTCCCTCGTCCAACAGTGGCACCGTACGTCTCCGGTTGTGGATCGGATTTCACGATCGGGCGCGGGTACGTGCGACGCGTGCAGCTTAGCTGGAAAAAATCGCGAGAGTTGGATCTGGCTCGTGTACCATGAGACGCACTCGATGCTGGTGGGTGGGCCTCGATCGTAACATGACAATGACTGTGTCGGCCAACGTACTGTACGATCTGATATATTGGATAGGGACCAGATATTGTCATTTGAGCACGGGCACCTTGAGCCTGTTTTTTCTTTCTTTATTAAATTCAAAAGAATGGATTTTTACGGCATGAAATTTTTCGATTTCTTTTATGCATGTATAGCAATTTACTCCCTTCGTTCCGAATTTATTTGCCGCTGAAATGGATATATCTAGACGTATTTTTACTTATAAAAACATCAGTTTTTATCTATTTCTGCGGCAAATAATTCAGGAGGAATGGAGTGGTATATCGGGCCAATTTTTCATCAATATACATGATTACATGTGAGAGATGCAAAAAAGATATGCAAAAAGCAAGGGCCGGAATTTTCTCCTTTTTGTGCAGCGTATAATACAAACGAACTGCTGAACAAAACTCACATGTAAGACCACATGCATGCATCTCATGTAAAAAAACTTTCAAGCATCGTTTTTGACGGGTTAAAAAAATCGTGCTCCAATGCACCGGTGCTCCAATGGCTAGCGACAGAATGTGAGCGATTCGCACAGGTTAGTTCTGACTGGGCTAGGCCATTAGCAGCGTTCGGTGTTGTACGTGTTGTTCTCTGATTTTCCTCTTTTTTGTTTCATTAGTTTTATAAAAAATGCAAAAAAATACAGCAATGGTTTACCATATGGAAAACTTCAGAAAAATGTCATGCGGATATGAGGGATCAAACCCCAGACCTCCCATGACTGAATGGTGGTCGCTAGCACTGACAGAGCTATGTGAGAGCAAAACTGTGCCATGGCCCGCCCTATCCAAAACATATGTACAAGTAGTGAAGTAGTAATAGACTAGTTAGTGAGCAAAAACAATTCCTACGTAGCAGTGAATTTTTAGATTGGCCCGTCCTAATTTTTTGTTGTAGCTCCGCCACTGGACGCTAGCTATTGTACTTTTTTTTAGAAAAAACATATTTTGCTTTATTAAGAAATCAAGTTCCTGGAAATACAATGCAAGTCTGGCGGGTTGATAAGCCACACATGGCGCCTAACAATCAGATCTCCCACGACTGAATTTGACTCTCTCCCCTGGAAAATGGTGGTCGCTAGCTATTGCACTTGACAAACTTCAGTGTCCATATAAGCAGCGCAGGGTATAAGAACTAAAAGCCACTTCAGATTTAAGCAATTTTTTTCAAAAATTTGAACATGATTCATTTTTGAAAAAAAGTGAATATGAATTTTTTTAAACGCGGACATTTCAAAATATATAAAAACTTGAACATTTCGTGGAAGCTTAAACATTTTGTGGGAATCTTGACATTTTTTAATCTGTGAATTTTTTTCGAGAAACAGGAACGATTTTTTTTTGCAATTTTGAACAAAATAAAAAATGCGAACATTTTTGTATCTGTCAACAATTTTTGAAAAACAAGAACCTTTTTCTAAATTTTAACAAAATTTGAAAACATAAACAGTTTAGAAAATATGAAAACTTTTTTAAAATACGAAACATTGTTTGAAACTCTGAACAAAATCTTAAAAAGCAAACATTCTTGGGATCTATAAACAAATTTTGAGAGCCGGAACATTTTTTTAAACTCCGGCCAACAATTGACATTGCAAACATTCTTTCAAATGAACAAACATTTTGTGAAAAACACAAACATTTTTGAAAATTGTGAACATTTTTTAAAAAATAAGAACAACTTTGAAACACGAAATATTTTTGAAAATGGAAACAAATTTGCAAAACATGAAGAAAATTTTAATTTTTTGCTATTTTAGTATTTATTAAGACTTGTGGAAAAGCTTTGAAATTCCAATTTTTTCAAAAATGTGAACTATTTTTTAAAAAGTGAACAAAATTAAAAAAACATGAACATAAATTTGAAATTCCAAACAAATTGTGAATATTTTATAAAAACACAAAAAAGAGAAGAAAAAAAGACAGAACAAACAAAAGGAAAAGGAAAGATTAAAAGAAAACACAGGAAACCAGTGAAAGAAACCACGCTCGGGTTGTCGTATTTTCGAATGAGCGGCAATTTGATGCTTAATGCGGCAGTAGGTAATTCCAGATTGGATCCTAGTAAACTCGGTCCGTTTGATTGCATGAAGATTTTCTTCCTCCCTGCATCTGTATCTGCGGTCCGTTAGATTGCACTGCAGAGCAATTTGTTGATCTGCGGCCTATTTGATTGCACTGCAGAGCAACGCGTTGATGTAGTAAGGGCAACTCCAGTGGGCATAAAATGTGTCCGCTTTTAATTTGTTTGGGTGGCTTGGTGGATAGGTGTCTAACCCTTGTCGACACTTTTCTGGGATGACCCATTTGGTTTGTCCTATTCATTTTTAATTAATTTATCATTTGGGCATTTTATACAATCTTGATTGGAATAAACGAAATACCGCGCATGATTAAACAAATAATTCACTTAGTTTACAACAAAAAAATAAAAATCACATAGTTTACAACAAGGTGAATTGAAAATTGTAGTAAATAAATTGGATGAAAATGACAAGATAGAACTATTGGTTTCCTACATGAGTCCAGATATGCTCAACTAAATCATTTTGAAGTTGAATGTGAGTTTCCGTGGTAATCCCATCATTGGTCATAGATATTGTCATCAAGCTCATCATTTATGACCATGTTGTGCATGTTCACACAAGCAATTACCACCTCCCACACAGTGTCAATGATCCATCTTCTAGCAGGGTACCAAACAATAACCCAATGAGATTGAAGTACAATAAAAGCACGCCCCACATCCTTTCTTAACACTCTCTTGTTGTGCATCATGGAGGATCAAAGATTGTATTCACAAATATAGCCATGGAGGAAAGATACTATCAGCTACGTAGTATCCCTTGTTGTACGGGTGACCATTGATCTCATAGTTGACCTCCGAGGAATTGCCTTCCAAAAGCCTCGAGAACACCGGAGAGCATTGAAGCACGTTGATGTTATTGTGAGAAACTGACATGACAAAAAAGTAGTGTCAAATCCAGAGATCTTGTGATACCACAACTTCAAGTATGACTGTGCAACCATCAACATGACCCTTATATTGTATTTTCAGGCAAATGAACAGTTCTTCAACTCTCAGTGCATACTATCTATGCTTCCAGGCATCCCTCGATAGCCTCTCGAAGCATTGATCGATAACAACTGGGTTGTAGCCTCAACATTTGGTTCTCTCAAGTACTCCGACGGGCGGCGGCGGGCTGGTGAACTAAGATTTGGGGCTGGTGATAAGCCGAACTGGATTTTTTCTTCTTGTTTTCTTTCAATGACAGGTGGACCCCACATGCTCACACATGATGTTATCGTTACCAATTGTCGTCGTTACATGTAAAACATTAAGCAGTGCCACGTCAGTCTGACTAGCGGCCCTCATCTGTCATAAGCGCACTCAGTTGAGGCAAATGCACCGATCAGTGTTATTTGTAAAAAGATTACGATAGACACGGCGTTTTCTGCAACAAAAATGTAACATAGTGTTTTCTGCAAACCTAATCTTCAAAGCGGTGGTTTTTTACAATTTACTCGACAAACAACATAACTTTGCCCGTGAATATTGACACTCTTTGCTTCATGCCCGTTAAGTATGAGTTTTGGTTTGTAACTTCAGATGAAAAACATGCAGATTTTGTAGGATAAAGTAAGAATCGACAAGGAGGGATCACAACCATGGCCATGTCTTCATTTTCATGAAATTATTACTATTACTTCCACCGTCTCAAATTACTTTTCACATAAATGGATGAAACTGGATGTATGTAAAACTAAAATACATCTAGATACACCCATTTTTATGACAAGTAATTCTGAACGGAGAGAATACTAGTCTAGTGTACACTAACCACAAGAGGATCCATAGCGAATTTTCGAGCCACATGGCTAGTACTCATATTTCTGTATCCCCCTTGGCAGGAGGCACAGTAAGCACCTCATTGACCACCTTCTCCAAATTTACCCAAGAGGATCCACTTGGTTGTGCAGCCACGATAGCCTTCTCCTTCCATTCATTGAGCATTCTCTTTATCTCTTTTCCTTTCTCCCCTTCTCCCATCACCTCCCTAATGGCTGCCTCCACCTCGTCTCTCTTGACATCGCCGCCGATCTCCAAGCCGACGCGCCACTCAGAGCAAGCGTACCTCGCGTTGGTGTACTGGTCGGCGCCGAAGGGCCAGCATAGCATCGGCACCCCGGCGCAGACGCTCTCCAGAACCGAGTTCCACCCGCAGTGCGTCAGGAACGCGCCCGTCGCCTCGTGCTGTAGCACCGCTTCTTGCGGGCACCATCTCGTCACGTACCTCCTCGCCTTCGTCTCCTCCAAGAACTCCGGCGGCAACACAGCAGCAGGGTCGCCGCCATTATTATTCACTTGATCGTCTCTGACCACCCACAGGAAGTCCTGCTTACTGTTAGCCAAACCCCACGCGAGCTCCACAAGCTGCTCGCTCGTCAGCGTTGCTATGCTCCCGAAGCTCACGTACACCACCGAGTTCGGCCGCCGGCCATTCAGCCACTCTAGGCAGGCGTGGTTCTCCCTGGACAGGTTTGATTCCAGCTTGTCACCCACGCCGCCAGTGCCGGAGGCTTGACCGAGGAGGAGCGGCAATGGCCCGACGGCGTAGATTTTTGGCAGGAAGGTGGACATGGTTGCGATGGCCTCGCGGTCGATCTCGTCGAAGGTGTGGAAGATGACGGCGGACGGGGTAGTCCTGTGGCACGCCATTGAGCGCAGGGCGACTTTGAGCATCGCGTCGTCGGGGTCCGCTGTGAGGACGAAGTCCGGGAAGTCTTTCAGGCAAATGCCTTTGGGCATTCCCGGCACCCAGTCCAGGACCGTGCTGTCCATGCATCCATTCCTTAGCTGCCCAGCCTCTGTTTCTCAAAGCAAGCAAAAAAACACTTTCTAAGAGTAGGAGTAAGCAAATGAGTACGTACAAATCTTGGCATGGCATGGCTTGGATTACCTCTGAGGGGAACAATGCCCATGTCGACGAGCCTCTGGCATAGCTGGTACATCATGAAGGAGCACGCGCTCGTGATCCAGAAGGTGACACATTGAAGACCCATGTCCTTGGCCGCGTAGAGGATGTGCTCGATGTCGGAGACGACGCAGGACACGGGCGGGAGGCCGGAGACGAGGCTCCTGAAGTGCGGGGCCAGGGCCTCCGTGGTGGACAGCAGGGCAGACATGTCCTGCGCCGCGTCGGCATCGGATTCGGGCAGGCCGTCCGGGACGGCGGCGAAGCGGAACCCGGGGACCCCCGCAAGCGCGCCGGGGCCGCGCGAGCGGAGGAGGCGTCGGCGGTTGTGCTCGGTGTGGACGAACGTTACCTGGAAGCCGTGGCAACGGTGGAGGAGCTTGGCAAGCTGGAGCGCCGGCTTGACATGGCCCTGCGCCGGGAATGGGAAGAACACGGCGTGACGCTTCTCCACCCCGGCAGCTGCCTGCAATGTCGACATGGCCGGCAGCTCCAAGCGCGCGCGCCTGCTCACCGAAAAGAGGTGGAGAGGAGAGGAGGATCGTTCAGCTAGCACCGGCACTGATTGATCCACACTGACACTGTTTATTACTCGTATTAATGACGAATTGATGGTGCACCGCGACGCCGTGCATCCTGGACCAAACGATCACCGTACCCATCCACTCTCTCACTTGCTTGCTTTGGCCTCCCACGTTTCACCATCAAACCTTTTTGAAAAGAAAGCGCTGGTACACGGCGCGCCGGCCGAACTAATACGCCGGGCGTACGTGAGGCGTTGGATGAGAAAGTGATCCTGCGGCCCAGCGCGCTTCCCTTGTCTTATCCACATCAATCCCTTCCTTCCTCCTCCGCATCGGTGGTGACGCTGCGATCCTCTCTGAACCCGTCGTCCCCACACCACCTGCGGCGACGCCGCGCCCCTCTCCAGCTGATTCCAAGCAGGAGGAGGGGGCATTGCCTGCATGCTCTCGGAACGGGCGGCTCCCTACATGAGCTACGCGCTACAACGGTACAACCATCGCGGGCACGTGCTGCAATCGCTGCGACCGCGGTGACCGAGCATGCGTGCCCACGATCCAAGACAATGATGCTGGAACCAGCAGCATGAAATGCTACTACCGATGGCGGGGGATGCTGGAACGAGGGTCGCCGGATACTGGAACGACCGACGATGCGATGCTGGAACCACCGTGTACGGTGTTGCAACCATTGACAAAAAAATATCAAGCCTAGATCCAAAAAGATTCAACCGTCAACAAGAAAAGCTTCAACTGCACTTTTCAAACTGGAAAAGTTGCAACTGTTACGAAAAGATCTCCAACCTTAAATGAAAAAAGCTTCAATCGAAAGATGTACAAAGTTTCAATCAACCATCGCTCGACGAAAAAAGTTGAAACGTTCACATAATAAGCTTCGATCGTAGTTGAAAAACGCTTAAACCCGCGAGTACTCCAAGCGGTTTTTATGCTACATGCTACAAGCGGCCTAGAATTTGCTACCACCGATGTTGCATCCAGCTACAACCACCGTCGAGGTTTTCTACATCGCACAATGATGCGTTTTTTTGCTGGGAGTGAAGCTCGAATTTGCTGGAACGGGGCGAGCGAGGTGTACGACTAACGGGCACGAGCAACGGTGAGCATGCCGGCGAGCTGCGGCCGTCACCAACGGAGCTACAACCGTTGCCACCGAGAGCTGCAACCGTAGGTGCATCTGTTACACGGGTCGAGGCGATGATGAGGACGGCCGGCGAGGGTGGGGACCGATGACGCAGACGGATACCGCAGAGCGTGTGCGCTCGATGAGATGCATAGGGGGATCCTTTTCGTACGCGCGTGTGCGGAAGAAGACGACCTGGGTGGATAAGGATCCAATTGAAAGAAATATGCCCTAAAGGCAATAATAAAGTTGTTATTTATATTTCCTCATATCATGATAAATGTCTATTATTCATGCTAGAATTGTATTAACCGGAACTTAGTACATGTGTGAATACATAGACAAAATAAGTGTTACTAGTATGCCTCTACTTGACTAGCTCGTTAATCAAAGATGCTTAAGTTTCCTAGCCAAGGACAAGAGTTGTCATTTGATGAACGGGATCACATCATTAGAGAATGATGTGATTGACTTGACCCATCTGTTAGCTTAGCACTTTGATCGTTTAGTTTACTGCTATTGCTTTCCCCACAACTTATACATGTTCCTATGACTATGAGATTATGCAACTCCCGAATACCGAAGGAACACTTAGTGTGCTATCAAATGTCACAACGTAACTGGGTGACTATAAAGATGCTCTACAGGTGTCTCCGATGGTGTTTGTTGAGTTGGCATAGATCAAGATTAGGATTTGTCACTCCGTGTATCGGAGAGGTATCTCTGGGCCCTTTCGGTAATCCACATCACTACAAGCCTTGCAAGCAATATGACTAATGAGTTAGTTACGGGATGTTGCATTACAGAACGAGTAAAGAGACTTGCCGGTAACGAGATTGAACTAGGTATTGAGATACCACGATCGAATCTCGGGCAAGTAACATACCGATGACAGATGGAACAACGTATGTTGTTATGCGGTTTGACCGATAAAGATCTTCCTAAAATATGTAGGAACCAATATAAGCATCCAGGTTCCGCTATTGGTTATTGACCGGAGATGAGTCTCGGTCATGTATACATAGTTCTCGAACCCGTAGGGTCCGCACGCTTAACGTTCAGTGACGATCAATATTATGAGTTTATGTGTTTTGATGTACCAAAGGTAGTTCGGAGTTCCGGATGTGATCACGGACATGACGAGGAGTCTCGAAATGGTCGAGACATGAAGATTGACATATTTGAGGGTTATGTTTGGACACCGGAATGATTTCGGATGAGTTCGGGCATATACCAGAGTACCGGGGAATTACCGGAACCCCCCCGGGGGGTTAATGGGCCTTGATGGGCCATGAGGAAGAGAGGAGGAGGCGGCCAAGTGGTGCCCCCCCCAAGGCCCAATCCGAATTGGGGAGGGGGCCGGCCCCCTTTCCTTCCTCTCCCTCTTCCCTTCCTTCCCCCTCCTAGTTGGACTAGGAAAGGGGGGAAACCTACTCCTAGTAGGAGTAGGAATCCCCCCTTGGGGCGCGCCATAGAGGCCAGCCCTCCCCCTCCTCCACTCCTTTATATACGGGGGAGGGGGCACCCCATAGACACATAAGTTGATTGTTTAGCCGTGTGCAGTGCCCCCCTTCACAGATTTCCACCTCAATCATATCGTTGTGGAGCTTAGGCGAAGCCGTGCGTCGGTAACTTCATCATCACCGACATCATGCCGTCGTGCTGACGAAACTCTCCCTCGACCTCAGCTGGATCTAGAGTTCGTGGGACGTCACCGAGCTGAACGTGTGCAGATCGCGGAGGTGTTATACGTTCGGCGCTAGGATCGGCCGGATCATGAAGACGTACGACTACATCACCCGCGTTGTCATAACGCTTCCGCTTTCGGTCTACGAGGGTATGTGGACATACTCTTCCCCTCTCATTGCTATGCATCACCTAGATGGATCTTGCGTGTGCGTGGGATTTTTTTGAAATTACTGCGTTCCCCAACAGTGGCATCCGAGCCAAGTCTATGCGTAGATGTTATATGCACGAGTAGAACACAAATGAGTTGTGGACGTGGGTATATACATATTGCTTGTCGTCACTAGTTGATTCTTGATTCAGCGGTATTGTTGGATGAAGCGGCTCAGACCGACATTACGCGTACGCTTACGCGAGACTGGTTCTACCGACGTGCTTCGCACACAGGTGGCTAGTGGTTGTCAGTTTCTCCAACATTAGTTGAATCGGATTCAATGAACAGGGTTTTTTCTGAAGATCAAAAAGCAATCACTATACCGCGTTGTGGTTTTTGATGCGTAGGTAAGAACGGTTCTTTCTAAGCCCGTAGCAGCCACGTAAAACTTGCAACAACAAAGTAGAGGACGTCTAACTTGTTTTTGCAGGGAACGTTGTGATGTGATATGGTCAAGACATGATGCTAAATTTTATTGTATGAGATGATCATGTTTTGTAACAGAGTTACCGACAACTGGCAAGAGCCATATGGTTTCTGCTTATTGTATGAAATGCAATCGCCATGTAATTGCTTTACTTTATCACTAAGCGGTAGCGATGGTCGTAGAAGCAATAATTGGCGAGACGACAACGATGCTTCGATGGAGATCAAGGTGTCAAGCCGGTGACGATGGTGATCATGACGGTGCTTTGGAGATGGAGATCAAAGGCACAAGATGATGATGGCCATATCATATCACTTATGTTGATTGCATGTGATGTTTAGCCTTTATGCATCTTATTTTGCTTAGTTCGGCGGTAGCATTATAAGATGATCTCTCACTAAATTTCAAGGTACAAGTGTTCTCCCTGAGTATGCACCGTTGCTACAGTTCATTGTGCCGGGACACGACGTGATGATCGGGTGTGATAAGCTCTACACTCACATACAACGGGTGCAAGCCAGTTTTGCACACACAAAATACTCGGGTTAAACTTGACGAGCCTAGCATATGCAGATATGGCCTCGGAACACTGAGACTGAAAGGTCAAGCATGAATCATATAGTAGATATGATCAACATAGTGATGTTCACCATTGAAAACTATTCCATCTCACGTGATGATCGGACATGGTTTAGTTGATAGGGATCACGTGATCACTTAGATGATTAGAGGGATGTCTATCTAAGTGGGAGTTCTTAAGTAATATGATTAATTGAACTTCAGTTTATCATGAACTTAGTACCTGATAGTATTTTGCATGTCTATGTTGTTTTAGATAGATGGCCCGTGTCGTTGTTCCGTTGAATTTTAATGCGTTCCTAGAGAAAGCTAAGTTGAAAGATGATGGTAACAATTACATGGACTGGGTCCGTAACTTGAGGATTATCCTCATTGCTGCATAGAAGAATTACGTCCTAGAAGCACCGCTAGGTGACAAATCCGCCGCAGGAGCAACACCAGATGTTATGAACGGCTGGCAGAGCAAAGCTAATGACTACTCGATAGTTCAGTGTGCCATGCTTTATGGCTTAGAACTGGGACATCAACGACGTTTTCAACGTCATGGAGCATATGAGATGTTCCAGGAGTTGAAGTTAATATTTTAAGCAAATGCCCGGATTGAGAGATATGAAGTCTCCAATAAGTTCTAAAGCTGCAAAATGCAGGAGAATAGTCCTATCAGTGAACATATACTCAGAATGTGTAGGTACCTAAAAGTGCAACTATCCCTAGGTGGTTTTGGTAATTCATAACAACATATAGCTCATTGAGCTAATGCTATTCCAAGATGATCATTTCAGGAAAGCTCAATGATGGTAGCAATTACACGGACTGGGTCCGTAACTTGAGGATTATCCTCATTGCTGCACAGAAGAATTACGTCCTGGAAGCACTGCTAGGTGAAAAATCCGCCGCAGGAGCAACACCAGATGTTATGAACGTCTGGCAGAGCAAAGCTGATGACTACTCGATAGTTTAGTGTGCCATGCTTTATGGCCTAGAACCGGGACTTCAACGATGTTTTGAACGTCATGGAGAATATGAGATGTTCCAGGAGTTGAAGTTAATATTTCAAGCAAATGCCCGGATTGAGAGATATGAAGTCTCTAATAAGTTCCAAAGCTGCAAAATGGAGGAGAATAGTTATGTAAGTGAACATATACTCATAATGTCTGGGTACCACAACCACTTGACTCAGCTGGGAGTTAATCTTCCTGATGATAGTGTTATTGACAGAGTTCTTCAATCACTGCCACCAAGCTACAAGAGCTTCATGATGAACTATAATATGCAAGGGATGGATAAGACAATTCCCGAGCTCTTCGCAATGCTAAAGGCTACGGAGGTAGAAATCAAGAAGGAGCATCAAGTATTGATGGTCAACAAGACCACCAGTTTCAAGAAAAATGGTAGAGGGAAGAAGGGAAACTTCAAGAAGAACGGCAAGCAAGTTGCTGCTCAAGTGAAGAAACCCAAGTCTGGACCTAAGCCTGAGACTAAGTGCTTCTACTGCAAAGGGACTGGTCACTAGAAGCGGAATTGTCCCAAGTATTTGGCGGAGAAGAAGGATGGCAAATGAAGGTATATTTGATATACATGTCATTGATGTGTACCTTACTAATGCTCGCAATAGCGCCTGGGTATTTGATATTGGTTCTGTTGCTAATATTTGCAACTAGAAACAGGGGCTCCATATTAAGTGAAAATTGCCTAAGGACAAGGTGGCGATGCGCATGGGAAGTGGTTCCAAAGTCGATGTGATCGTCGTCGGCACACTACCTCTACATCTACCTTCGGGACTAGTTTTAGACCTAAATAATTGTTATTTGGTGCCAGCGTTGAGCATGAACATTATATTTGGATCTTGTTTGATGCGAGACGGTTATTCATTTAAATCAGAGAGTAATGGTTGTTCTATTTATATGAGTAATATCTTTTATGGTCATGCGCCCTTGATGAGTGGTCTATTTTTACTAAATCTTGATAGTAGTGATACACATATTCATAGTATTGAAGCCAAAAGATATAAGTTTAATAATGGTAGTGAAACTTATTTGTGGCACTGTTGTTTAGGTCATATTGGTGTAAAGCGCATGAAGAAACTCCATGCTGATGGGCTTTTGGAAGCACTTCATTATGAATCACTTGATGCTTGCGAACCATGCCTCATGGGCAAGATGACTAAGACTCCATTCTCCGGAACAATGGAGGGAGCAACAGACTTGTTGGAAATAATACATACTGATATATGCGGTCCGATGAGTGTTGATGCTCGCTGCGGGTATCGTTATTTTCTTACCTTCATAGATGATTTGAGCAGATATGGGTATATCTACTTGATGAAACATAAGTCTGAAACATTTGAAAAGTTCAAAGATTTCAGAGTGAAGTGGAAAATCATCGTAACAACAAAATTAAGTTTCTATGATCTGATCGTGGAGGTGAATATTTGAGTTACGAGTTTGGTCTTCATTTGAAACAACGCGGAATAGTTTTGCAACTCACGCCACCTGGAACACCACAGCGTAATGGTGTGTCCGAACGTCGTAACCGCACTTTATTTGATATGGTGTGATCTATGATGTCTCTTACTGATTTACCGCTATCGGTTTGGGTTTATGCTTTAGAGACGGTGATGACCCACAAGTGTAGGGGATCTATCGTAGCCTTTTCGATAAGAAGAGTGTCGAACCCAACGAGGAGTAGAAGGAAATGATAAGCAGTTTTCAGTAAGGTATTCTCTCCAAGCACTGAAATTATCGGTAATAGATAGTTTTGTGATAAGTTAATTTGTAACGAGTAGCAAGTAATAAAAGTAAATAAGGTGCAGCAAGATGGCCCAATCCTTTTTGTAGCAAAGGACAAGCCTGGACAAACTCTTATACGAAGGAAAACGCTCCCGAGGACACATGGGAATTATCGTCAAGCTAGTTTTCATCATGTTCATATGATTCGCGTTCAGTACTTTGATAATTTGATATGTGGGTGGACCGGTGCTTGGGTACTGTCCTTACTTGGACAAGCATCCCACTTATGATTAACCCCCATTGCAAGCATCCACAACTACAACAGAAGTATTAAGGTGAACCTAACCATAGCATGAAACATATGGATCCAAATCAGCCCCTTACGAAGCAACGCATAAACTAGGGTTTAAGCTTCTGTCACTCTAGCAACCCATTGTCGTTGTACTAAAGTAGGGGTACCTTAGTATCCCGAACTTGTGCACGGGCAGTCGCAGCGTCCTGCGGCAAGGCTTGCCGGGCGACCGCCAAGATCCTCTGTGGTTCCTTTGGAGCCATTCAAGAACAAAATATCCAAGACCCCGGCAGGAGGAGATTGCCGGGAAGGAGACAAGACCCCGGCAAGAGGAGCTTGCTGGGGAGGCCAACCAAGGCATATCAAGGAACTTGTCGCAGCGCACCACGTGTCACGGCAAGGCCCAGTGAGCGACAAGCTCCTGGACGCGACAAGATAATAACCACGGCAAGGCACTTGCCGCGGCAAGCTTCCATCCTGTACCTACGCTCCAGCACATCCGCCAACGTGTCGCTCTGGGACCCTTCCAGGCGTGCGTGGCGGAAGGCTGTGCAGCCAGAGGTACACGGTGGCAAGCGGCGCTGACAAGGTAGCCATCATGGCAAGCAATGGCGTCCCTAGCGGTCCCTTTCCGCACCGTCTAGGCGACACAGACAGGCATTTAATGCCTTTGTCCCCTGCCGTCAGGGTTAGGTATGATACAACTGTAGTAAGCGGTGGCGCTAACCACCACTTCTTTTACCTTTTTACCCTCATCTCTGTTGCCACCTGTCGGCGACCCCTTTGGCATATAAAAGGAGGCCCATGCGCAACAGAGAAAGGGGGGACGATCATTCTCACGCTCGGTCTCACTAGCCACCCAAGTGTACTGTAGCATTCATCGCTCCCGAGCAAGAACACAAATACAAACCAAAGCAGGAGTAGGGTTTTACGCATCCGTGCGGCCCGAACCTGGGTAAACTGATCGCGTCGCTCGTGCGTTCGCCTCGATCTGCTCTTCGTGCACTCTCCGCCCCCCTACCGAACCGAAAGGGGCCCCGGTCCGCCGTGGTCCCATAGGTGTCCGTGAGATCAGCACCCCCGACATCTTTGGCGCGCCAGGTAGGGGTGCGTCGAGGCTGTGTGAACCTGATCCGGCGTTCGCATGAGCCGAATCTTCGTCATCTTCATCAACATGCCGCCGAAGAAGAAGGCTTCGGAGGTAGCTGCTCCGTCTGCGCCGAGCCCACCATCGCCGGAGTGAACGGCTGGTGGAGAAGAAGTCGGCGGAAGAGCGGGCGTCGACGAGGGAGCTCGTGGTGCTGCCAGGTCCAAGGACAAGGCTGCGCTGCACATCGGCGGCGCAGTCGGCTCCCACAACGACCGAGCACACTCCAAGACCTTGGCGTCCATACACGCATCGCGCCCATCTCAGGAGGCGCGGGACCAGCAGCGTCATGGTACTCACGGTACCATACGTTTGCCGGGCTAAGATCAAGCTGACGGATCCCGGAGCGCTCAAGACCCGCATGCGCGCCAACATGCTGGCACGAGCGTGGCACGGTTGCTTGGACGAGATGTTGCTCCTTCTAACATAGTTAGAAGTCCGAGCATATCTCGATCCTCGCACCGTTCGCCGCCGCCGCCCGCCACTCCGGCAGAAGCGTTGGCACGGGCCCAACTGCTTTTAGATTACCCTCCAGCGCCAGAGAAGATCGATGACTGGAGGGCCACTATCCAGAGCCTCATCGGCTTCGCCAACGGTGACAACCCACGGCAGCCGAGTGCATCGCTGCCGCGGCAAGTCAGCCAGGCGCGAGCCGGTGGCGACAAGACCGGCGAGGGTGCAACCACTGTGCACTCTCCGCCCCGAAGGCCAAGATCGCCGACTCATCGGATCCACCACAACAGCGACTCCACCGCGTCATCAGATCCGCGAGCTCGTCGCGATCAGCGCCAAGTTCTTCACGAGCGACAACAAGAAGACGCTCATACCCGCATCGAGCGGCGAAGAGAAGCGCGGCGTCAATCAGACCTGCGCGCTGGGCCTTCTATTGACATGCATGCGCCCGGAGAACCAGGCGACTTGCCGTATGCGGTAGGTTGCCCTGCGTTCACTCGTGAGCTGCGGCAAGTCCAGTGGCCCAGCCAGAAACATTTCAAGCCAGACGTGCCGGAGAAGTACGACGGCAAGTCGCACCCATCAGAGTTCCTCAGCATATACACCATTGCGGTGCAAGCTGCCGGGGGGCGAGACGACAAGGTCCTTGCCAACTACTTCCCGCTTGTGCTCAAGCCTGAAGTCAGGTCCTGGCTCATGCACTTGCCGGACAATTCCACATCCTCTTGGGCAGACTTGTGCCATCAGTTTGTCAGCGCCTTTACGGGCGGCCACAAACCACATGGCCAAGAGAGTGATCTCCACCTGCTTGCCCAGAAGGAAGGAGAGCCCCTGTGCAAGTATATCCAAAGATTCAGCCGTGTACAGCGCAACATCCCAGACATCCACCCTACCGCGGTTATCAGCGCGTTCCATCAGAACGTGCGTAATCGCAGGATGCGGGAGGAGATGGCGATGAGCAGAATCAGAGACGTCAGCGAGCTGCACGCCCTGGCCGACAAGTGTGCGCGCACTGAAGAAGGGAGGAAACTCCCCGGAGAAAATACTGGAGCAGGGGAATCTGACAGCGAAGATGCCGCCCCGGCAAAGAAAAACTGGAGGCACAACAGGAAGAAGAAAGGCAAAGAGGTACTAGTCGTTGAGCAGTCCGGCAACGACGGTGGCGCCAAGCAAACCAAAGTTGGCAGCTCCGGCAAGGAGGTTGCCGCGTGCACCAACTGCCAAGCTGTGGCGGCCACCGACAAGCAGGACGGCTCTGACAAACAGTACTGCAAGATCCACCGCACCAAGGGCCATGATCTCCAGAGCTGCAAGAAGGTCGAGCGGCTTGTCCAGCAACAAAAAGCTGAGTACGAGCGGCGCGACAAGGAGAGAGCCCAAGGAGGCGGTGGAGAGGCCGGCAAGAAGCGCCCTGGCCGGGGAGGACGCCGCGGCAAGGCCAAGCAGCGGCAAGGAGACAGACCTCCCCGCGGCCGCGACAAGGATGAAGATGAAGACGATGACGAAGAAATGGATGATGTTGAGAACAGCGAGCAAGAGTTTCAGAAAGCTACAGAAGTTTTGTGTATTGACGGCGGTGCTTCTCTGCATACTTCTCACCACCAGCTCAAACAGTGGGCGCGGGAAGTCAATGCAGCAGAACCACCTGTCGAATCGCGCAAACTTCTGAAATGGTCCAGCACGCCTATCATCTTTGACATTGAGGACCACCCTGACCGCATAACTGCGGTCGGGTGCTTGCCGCTGTTGGTTTCACCAACTATACGCAACCTCAAGGTCACCAAGATGTTAGTTGACGGCGGGGCCGGCTTAAATATGATCTCCTCCGCTGTGCTCCAGAAACTCCAGATCCCGGACAGCGAGCTCGAAGAGACCGGTACGTTCCAAGGAATTAACCCGGGAAGGAGCAAGCCGAAAGGGAAGGTCACGTTGCCGGTGACGTTTGGCAGCGAGATGAACTTCAGAACGGAGAGGGTCACTTTTGATGTTGCCGATTTCCCATTGCCTTACAATGGGATACTTGGCCGTCTAGCGCTTGCCAAGTTCATGGCAGCCTCTCATTATGCATATAACACGCTTAAGATGCCAGGCCCGATAAGTGTCATCTCTGTCCCTGGTGACAAGAAGGATGCCCTTATCTGCGCCGACAAGATCTACCGGGAAGCAGCTGCTGCAACAGATCACAAGACACTTGCTGCTGAAGCTCCCGGGGGGAAGAAGAAGACCAATTCCGGCAAGAGCTCTGATGCCCACTCCGGCAAGCGCACCTCCTCGGAGTGCTGCGCTGCCGTCGAGGACGCACCATCGAGCTCCACCGGCAAGTGTAAGAAGGCAATGGCAGCTCCACCACATACCAAGAAGGTGTCTGCCAAGGAGGACGGCACTGGTGGTACTTTTACCATCAGTGCCACGCTTGACCCTAAATAGGAAAGCGCGCTCATTGCTTTCCTGCGGGTGAATGTCGACGTGTTTGCATGGCAGCCGTCTGACATCCCCGGTGTTCCCAGGAAAGTAATTGAGCACCATCTTGCTGTTTGTCCTCATGCGTGGCCCGTCAAGCAGAAGGTCAGGAAACAGGCAGTGGAGCGCCAAGAATTCATAGCAGAAGAAATCAAGAAGTTGGAAGCAGCGGGCCTTGTCAGAGGAGTGCTCCATCCCACGTGGCTAGCCAATCCTGTAGTAGTGCGCAAGGCAAATGGAAAATGGAGGCTTTGTATTGACTTTACTGATGTTAATAAAGCTTGTCCCAAAGATCCATTTCCCTTGCCACGCATTGACCAGATTGTTGACTCCACAGCCGGATGTGATTTGCTTTCATTTCTTGACGCATATTCAGGATACCATCAGATCTTCATGGCAGAAGAGGATGAGGAGAAAACCGCTTTCATTACTCCATGTGGCACGTACTGTTTCATATGTATGCCTTTCGGATTAAAGAATGCTGGTTCAACATTTGCCAGAGTAGTCCATGTCGCTTTGAAGCCATAGATACACAGAAATGTGGAAGCCTACATGGATGATATAGTGGTCAAGAGCAAGGACAGGGCAACCCTGATCCAAGATTTAGATGAGACTTTTGCAAATCTGCGCAAGATCAACCTCAAGCTCAACCCCGAGAAGTGTGTGTTTGGAGTCCCTTCCGGCAAGCTTCTCGGGTTCTTTGTGTCTCAGCGGGGAATCGAAGCCAATCCCGACAAGATCAAGGCCATTGAGCAGATCGAAGCACCAAAACGCGTCAAGGATGTACGGAAGCTTGCTGGTTGCGTGGCTGCTCTCAGCAGGTTTATTTCTCGGTCTGCTGAACGCGCCCTGCCGTTTTTCAAAATTTTGAAAAAGGCAGGTCCAATGAAATGGACTCCGGAAGCGGAGGCTACGCTGCAGGACTTGAAGAGATACATGTCCTCCGCTCCAACACTTGTCACACCTAAGCCGCAAGAGAAGTTGCTGCTGTACATAGCGGCAACCAATCAAGTGGTTAGTGCTGCGCTAGTAGCGGAGAGGGAGGCAGATGACGAGCCAGCAACCGCAGCAAGCACATCCAGCGACAAGCAGGGGGCTTCCCCGACAAGCTCTGGTCCCGACAAGCAAGGATCTACGCAGATACAAGAAGAGATACAGAAGAAGATGGTACAACCCCCAGTTTACTTTGTCAGTTCCCTTTTGCAGGGGGCTAGGTCAAGGTACTCTGGTGTGCAGAAGTTGCTTTTCGGCCTTCTCATGGCCTCGAGAAAGCTGCGCCATTACTTCCAAGCACATGAAATCACAGTTGTCACTCGCTTTCCACTGAAGAGGATATTGCAAAATCCAGAAGCAACAGGCAGGATTGTCGAGTGGGCACTGGAACTGTCGAGCTTTGGCCTCAAATTTGAGAGTACATCAACAATCCAAAGCAGAGCATTGGCAGAGTTCATAGCAGAGTGGACACCAACTCCAGATGAAGAAATTCCGGAGACAAGCATCCCCACCAAGGAAACAAACAAAGAGTGGCTTATGTACTTTGACGGTGCCTTCTCGCTGCAAGGCACCGGTGCTGGAGTGCTGCTTGTCGCACCCACCGGAGAGCACCTCAAGTACATAGTCCAGATGCACTTTCCCAAGGAGCAAGCGACAAACAACACTGCAGAGTATGAAGGCTTGCTTGCCGGTCTCAGGATCGCGGCAGAACTTGGGATTAAGAAGCTCATAGTCAGGGGTGACTTGCAGCTTGTCGTCCGCCAAGTGAACAAGAATTATCAGAGTCCATTAATGGAAGCTTATGTCGACGAAGTGAGAAAGCTAGAGGAGCACTTTGACGGCCTGCAGATGGAGTGTTGGGGAACGTAGTAATTTCAAAAAAAAATCCTACGCACACGCAAGATCATGGTGATGCATAGCAACGAGGGGGAGAGTCTGATCTACGTACCCTTGTAGATCGCAACGGAAGCGTTGACACAACGTAGAGGAAGTAGTCGTACGTCTTCTTCCCGATCGGACCGATCCAAGCACCGTTACTCCGGCACCTCCGAGTTATTAGCACACGTTCAGCTCGATGACGATCCTCGGGCTCCAATCCAGCAAAGCGTCGAGGAAGAGTTCCGTCAGCACGACGGCGTGGTGACGATCTTGATGTACTACCGACGCAGGGCTTCGCCTAAGCACTAGACCGGTATGATCGAGGTGGAATTTGGTGGCAGGGGGCACCGCACACGGCTAAGGAACGATCTCAAGGATCAACTTGTGTGTCTAGAGGTGCCCCCTGCCCCCGTATATAAAGGTTTTCAGGGGGAGGGCTGGCCGGCCAAGGAGAGGAGGGCGCAGGAGGAGTCCTACTCCTACCGGGAGTAGGACCCCCCCCCCCCCAATCCTATTCCTAATAGGACTCCTCGAGAGAGAGAGAGAGGGAGAAGGGGGCCGGCCACCTCTCCTAGTCCTAATAGGACTAGGGGAGGGGGGAGGCGCGCAGCCCACCTTGGGCTGCCCCTTTCACCTTTCCACTAAGGCCAAACAAGGCCCATTTGGTTCCCGGGGGGTTCCGGTAACCTCCCGGTACTCCGGTAAAATTCCCGATTTCACCCAGAACACTTCCGATGTCCAAACATAGGCTTCCAATATATCAATCTTTATGTCTCGACCATTTCGAGACTCCTCGTCATGTCCGTGATCACATCCAGGACTGCAAACAACCTTCGGTACATCAAAATGCATAAACTCATAATAACTATCATCGTAACCTTAAGCGTGCGGACCCTACGGTTCGAGAACAATGTAGACATGACCGAGACACGTCTCCGGTCAATAACCAATAGCGGGACCTGGATGCCCATATTGGCTCCTACATATTCTACGAAGATCTTTATCGGTCAGACCGCATAACAACATACGTTGTTCCCTTTGTCATCGGTATGTTACTTGCCCGAGATTCGATCGTCGGTATCCAATACCTAGTTCAATCTCGTTACTGGCAAGTCTCTTTACTCGTTCCGTAATACACCATCTCACAACTAACATCTTAGTTATAATGCTTGCAAGGCTTATGTGATGTGTATTACCGAGAGGGCCCAGAGGTACCTCTCCGACAATCGGAGTGACAAATCCTATTCTCGAAATACGCCAACCCAACATCTGCCATTGTAAACACCTGTAGTACTCCTTTATAATCACCCAGTTACGTTGTGACGTTTGGTAGCACCCAAAGTGTTCCTCCGGCAAACGGGAGTTGCATAATCTCATAGTCATAGGAACATGTATAAGTCATGAAGAAAGCAATAGCAACATACTAAACGATCGGGTGCTAAGCTAATGGAATGGGTCATGTCAATCAGATCATTCAACTAATGATGTGACCTCGTTAATCAAATAACAACTCTTTTGTTCATGGTTAGGAAACATAACCATCTTTGATTAACGAGCTAGTCAAGTAGAGGCATACTAGTGACACTCTGTTTGTCTATGTATTCACACATGTATTATGTTTCCGGTTAATACAATTCTAGCATGAATAATAAACATTTATCATGATATAAGGAAATAAATAATAACTTTATTATTGCCTCTAGGGCATATTTCCTTCAGTCTCCCACTTGCACTAGAGTCAATAATCTAGATTACACAGTAATGATTCTAACACCCATGGAGCCTTGGTGCTGATCATGTTTTGCTCGTGGAAGAGGCTTAGTCAACGGGTCTGCAACATTCAGATCCGTATGTATCTTGCAAATCTCTATGTCTCCCACCTGGACTAGATCCCGGATGGAGTTGAAGCGTCTCTTGATGTGTTTGGTCCTTTTGTGAAATCTGGATTCCTTTGCTAAAGCAATTGCACCAGTATTGTCACAAAAGATTTTCATTGGACCCGATGCACTAGGTATGACACCTAGATCGGATATGAACTCCTTCATCCAGACTCCTTCGTTCGCTGCTTCCGAAGCAGCTATGTACTCCGCTTCACATGTAGATCCCGCTATGACGCTTTGTTTAGAACTGCACCAACTGACAGCTCCACCGTTTAAAGTAAACACGTATCCGGTTTGCGATTTAGAATCGTCCGGATCAGTGTCAAAGCTTGCATCAACGTAACCTCTTACGGTGAGCTCTTTGTCACCTCCATATACGAGAAACATATCCTTAGTCCTTTTCAGGTATTTCAGGATGTTCTTGATCGCTGTCCAGTGATCCACTCCTGGATTACTTTGGTACCTCCCTGCTAAACTTATAGCAAGGCACACATCAGGTCTGGTACACAGCATTGCATACATGATAGAGCCTATGGCTGAAGCATAGGGAACATCTTTCATTTTCTCTCTATCTTCTGCAGTGGTCGGGCATTGAGTCTGACTCAACTTCACACCTTGTAACATAGGCAAGAACCCTTTCTTTGCTTGATCCATTTTGAACTTCTTCAAAATCTTGTCAAGGTATGTGCTTTGTGAAAGTCCAATTAAGCGTCTTGATCTATCTCTATAGATCTTTATGCCTAATATGTAAGCAGCTTCCCCGAGGTCTTTCATCGAAAAACTTTTATTCAAGTATCCCTTTATGCTATCCAGAAATTCTATATCATTTCCAATTAGCAATATGTCATCCACATATAATATCAGAAATGCTACAGAGCTCCCACTCACTTTCTTGTAAATACAGGCTTCTCCAAAAGTCTGTATAAAGCCAAATGCTTTGATCACACTATCAAAGCGTTTATTCCAACTCCGAGATGCTTGCACCAGTCCATAAATGGATCGCTAGAGTTTGCATACTTTGTTAGCTCCTTTTGGATCGACAAAACCTTCTGGTTGTACCATATACAACTCTTCTTCCAGAAATCCATTCAGGAATGCAGTTTTGACATCCATTTGCCATATTTCATAATCATAAAATGCGGCAATTGCTAACATAATTCTGACGGACTTAAGCATCGCTACGGGTGAGAAAGTCTCATCGTAGTCAACCCCTTGAACTTGTCGAAAACCTTTTGCGACAAGTTGAGCTTTATAGACAGTGACATTACCGTCAGCGTCAGTCTTTTTCTTGAAGATCCATTTATTCTCAATTGCTTGCCGATCATCGGGCAAGTCAACCAAAGTCCATACTTTGTTCTCATACATGGATCCCATCTCAGATTTCATGGCCTCAAGCCACTTTGCGGAATCTGGGCTCACCATTGCTTCTTCATAGTTCGTAGGTTCATCATGATCTAGTAGCATGACTTCCAGAATTGGATTACCGTACCACTCTGGTGCGGATCTCACTCTGGTTGATCTACGTGGTTCAGTAGTATCTTGTCCTGAAGTTTCATGATCATCATCATTAGCTTCCTCACTAATTGGTATAGGTGTCGCAGAAACAGTTTTCTGTGATGTACTATTTTCCAATAAGGGAGCAGGTACAGTTACCTCGTCAAGTTCTACTTTCCTCCCACTCACTTCTTTCGAGAGAAACTCCTTCTCTAGAAATGATCCATTCTTAGCAACGAATGTCTTGCCTTCGGATCTGTGATAGAAGGTGTACCCAATAGTCTCCTTTGGGTATCCTATGAAGACACATTTCTCCGCTTTGGGTTCGAGCTTATCAGGTTGAAGCTTTTTCACATAAGCATCGCAGCCCCAAACTTTAAGAAACGACAACTTTGGTTTCTTGCCAAACCATAGTTCATAAGGCGTCGTCTCAACGGATTTTGATGGTGCCCTATTTAACGTGAATGCGGCCATCTCTAAAGCATAACCCCAAAACAATAGCGGTAAATCAGTAAGAGACATCATAGATCGCACCATATCTAGTAAAGTACGATTACGACGTTCGGACACACCATTACGCTGTGGTGTTCCGGGTGGCGTGAGTTGCGAAACTATTCTACAATTTTTCAAATGTACACCAAACTCGTAACTCAAATATTCTCCTCCACGATCAGATCGTAGAAACTTTATTTTCTTGTTACGATGATTTTCAACTTCACTCTGAAATTCTTTGAACTTTTCAAAAGTTTCAGACTTGTGTTTCATTAAGTAGATATACCCATATCTGCTTAAATCATCTATGAAGGTGAGAAAATAACGATATCCGCCACGAGCCTCAATATTCATCGGACCACATACATCGGCATGTATGATGTCCAATAAATCTGTTGCTCTCTCCATAGTACCGGAGAATGGTGTTTTAGTCATCTTGCCTATGAGGCACGGTTCGCAAGTACCAAGTGATTCATAATCAAGTGGTTCCAAAAGCCCATCAGTATGGAGTTTCTTCATGCGCTTTACACCGATATGACCTAAACGGCAGTGCTACAAATAAGTTGCACTATCATTATCTACTCTGCATCTTTTGGTTTCAACATTATGAATACGTGTATCACTACTATCGAGATTCATCAAAAATAGACCACTCTTCAAAGGTGCATGACCATAAAAGATATTACTCATATAAATAGAACAACCATTATTCTCTGATTTAAATGAATAACCGTCTCGCATTAAACAAGATCTAGATACAATGTTCATGCTCAACGCTGGCACCAAATAACAATTATTTAGGTCTAATATTAATCCTGAAGGTAGATGTAGAGGTAGCGTGCCGACCGCGATCACATCGACTTTGGAACCGTTTCCCACGCGCATCGTCACCTCGTCCTTTGCCAGTGTCCGCTTATTCTGTAGTCCCTGTTTCGAGTTGCAAATATTAGCAACAGAACCAGTATCAAATACCCAGGTGCTACTGCGAGCTCTAGTAAGGTACACATCAATAACATGTATATCACATATACCTTTGTTCACCTTGCCATCCTTCTTATCCGCCAAATACTTGGGGCAGTTCCGCTTTCAGTGACCAGTCTGCTTGCAGTAGAAGCACTCAGTTTCAGGCTTAGGTCCAGACTTGGGTTTCTTCTCCTGAGCAGCAACTTGCTTGCTGTTCTTCTTGAAGTTCCCCTTCTTCTTCCCTTTACCCTTTTTCTTGAAACTAGTGGTCTTATTGACCATCAACACTTGATGCTCCTTCTTGATTTCTACCGCCGCAGCTTTCAGCATTGCGAAGAGCTCGGGAATAGTCTTGTTCATCCCTTGCATATTATAGTTCATCACGAAGCTCTTGTAGCTTGGTGGCAGTGATTGGAGAATTCTGTCAATGACGCAATCATCTGGAAGATTAACTCCCATCTGAATCAAGTGATTATTATACCGAGACATTTTGAGTATATGCTCACTGACAGAACTGTTCTCCTCCATCTTGCAGCTATAGAACTTATTGGAGACTTCATATCTCTCAATTCGGGCATTTGCTTGAAATATTAACTTCAACTCCTGGAACATCTCATATGCTCCATGACGTTCAAAACGTCGTTGAAGTCCCGATTCTAAGCCGTAAAGCATGGCACACTGAACTATCGAGTAGTCATCAGCTTTGCTCTGCCAGACGTTCATAACATCTGGTGTTGCTCCAGCAGCAGGCCTGGCACCCAGCGGTGCTACCAGGACATAATTCTTCTGTGCAGCAATGAGGATAATCCTCAGGTTACAGACCCAGTCCGTGTAATTGCTACCATCATCTTTCAACTTTGCTTTCTCAAGGAACGCATTAAAATTCAACGGAACAACAGCACGAGCCATCTATCTACAATCAACATAAACAAGCAAGATACTATCAGGTACTAAGTTCATGATAAGTTTAAGTTCAGTTAATCAAATTACTTAAGAACTCCCACTTAGATAGACATCCCTCTAATCCTCTAAGTGATCACGTGATCCAAATCAACTAAACCATAACCGATCATCACGTGAGATGGAGTAGTTTTCAATGGTGAACATCGTTATGTTGATCATATCTACTATATGATTCACGCTCGACCTTTCGGTCTCTGTGTTCCGAGGCCATATCTGCATATGCTAGGCTCGTCAAGTTTAACCTAAGTATTCTGCGTGTGCAAAACTGGCTTGCACCCGTTGTAGATGGACGTAGAGCTTATCACACCCGATCATCACGTGGTGTCTGGGCACGACGAACTTTGGCAACGGTGCATACTCAGGGAGAACACTTCTTGATAATTTAGTGAGAGATCATCTTATAATGCTACCGTCAATCAAAGCAAGATAAGATGCATAAAAGGATAAACATCACATGCAATCAATATAAGTGATATGATATGGCCATCATCATCTTGTGCTTGTGATCTCCATCTCCGAAGCACCGTCATGATCACCATCGTCACCGGCGCGACACCTTGATCTCCATCGTAGCATTGTTGTCGTCTCGCCAATCTTATGCTTCCACGACTATCACTACCGCTTAGCAATAAAGTAAAGCATTACATCGCGATTGCATTGCATACAATAAAGCGACAACCATATGGCTCCTGCCAGTTGCCGATAACTTGGTTACAAAACATGATCATCTCATACAATAAAATCAGCATCATGCTTTGACCATATCACATCACAACATGCCCTGCAAAAACAAGTTAGACGTCTTCTACTTTGTTGTTGCAAGTTTTACGTGGCTGCTACGGGCTTAAGCAAGAACTCATCTCACCTATGCATCAAAACCACAACGATAGTTTGTCAAATAGACTCCGTTTTAACCTTCTCAAGGACCGGGCGTAGCCACACTTGGTTCAACTAAAGTTGGAGAGACAGTCGCCCGCAAGCCATCTATGTGCAAAGCACGTCGAGGGAACCGGTCTCGCGTAAGCGTACGCGTAAGGTTGGTCTGGGTCGTCTCGTCCAACAATACCGCCGAACCAAAGTATGACATGCCGGTAGGCAGTATGACTTGTATCGTCCACAACTCACTTGTGTTCTACTCGTGCAAATAACATCAAACCATAAAACCTAGGCTCGGATGCCACTATTGGGGAATGTAGTAATTTCAAAAAATTTCCTACGCACACGCAAGATCATGGTGATGCATAGCAACGAGGGGGAGAGTTTGATCTACGTACCCTTGTAGATTGCAACGGAAGCGTTGACACAACATAGAGGAAGTAGTCGTACGTCTTCTTCCCGATCGGACCGATCCAAGCACCATTACTCCGGCACCTCCGAGTTCTTAGCACATGTTCAGCTCGATGACGATCCTCGGGCTCCGATCCAGCAAAGCGTCGAGGAAGAGTTCCGTCAGCACGACGGCGTGGTGACGATCTTGATGTACTACCGACGCAGGGCTTCGCCTAAGCACTACAACGGTATGATCGAGGTGGAATTTGGTGGCAGGGGGCACCGCACATGGCTAAGGAACGATCTCAAGGATCAACTTGTGTGTCTAGAGGTGCCCCTGCCGCCGTATATAAAGGTTTTCAGGGGGAGGGCTGGCCGTCCCAGGAGAGGAGGGCGCAGGAGGAGTCCTACTCCTACCGTGAGTAGGACCCCCCCCCCAATCCTATTCCTAATAGGACTCCTCGAGAGAGAGAGAGAGGGAGAAGGGGGCCGGCCACCTCTCCTAGTCCTAATAGGACTAGGGGAGGGGGAGGCGCGCAGCCCACCTTGGGCTGCCCCTTTCACCTTTCCACTAAGGCCCAACAAGGCCCATTTGGTTCCCGGGGGGTTCCGGTAACCTCCCGGTACTCCGGTAAAATTCCCGATTTCACCCGGAACACTTCCGATGTCCAAACATAGGCTTCCAATATATCAATCTTTATGTCTCGACCATTTCGAGACTCCTCGTCATGTCCGTGATCACATCCGGGACTCCAAACAACCTTCGGTACATCAAAATGCATAAACTCATAATAACTGTCATCGTAACGTTAAGCGTGCGGACCCTACGGTTCGAGAACAATGTAGACATGACCGAGACACGTCTCCGGTCAATAACCAATAGCGGGACCTGGATGCCCATATTGGCTCCTATATATTCTACGAAGATCTTTATCGGTCAGACCGCATAACAACATACGTTGTTCCCTTTGTCATCGGTATGTTACTTGCCCGAGATTCGATCGTCGGTATCCAATACCTAGTTCAATCTCGTTACTAGCAAGTCTCTTTACTCGTTCTGTAATACATCATCTCACAACTAACATCTTAGTTATAATGCTTGCAAGGCTTATGTGATGTATATTACCGAGAGGGCCCAGAGGTACCTCTCCGACAATCGGAGTGACAAATCCTATTCTCGAAATACGCCAACCCAACATCTGCCATTATAAACACCTGTAGTACTCCTTTATAATCACCCAGTTACATTGTGACGTTTGGTAGCACCCAAAGTGTTCCTCTGGCAAACAGGAGTTGCATAATCTCATAGTCATAGGAACATGTATAAGTCATGAAGAAAGCAATAGCAACATACTAAACGATCGGGTGCTAAGCTAATGGAATGGGTCATGTCAATCAGATCATTCAACTAATGATGTGACCTCGTTAATCAAATAACAACTCTTTTGTTCATGGTTAGGAAACATAACCATCTTTGATTAACGAGCTAGTCAAGTAGAGGCATACTAGTGACACTCTGTTTGTCTATGTATTCACACATGTATTATGTTTCCGGTTAATACAATTCTAGCATGAATAATAAACATTTATCATGATATAAGGAAATAAATATTAACTTTTTATTGCCTCTAGGGCATATTTCCTTCATGGAGCACGTCCCAAGAGCTCAGAATGACATTGCCGATGGCCTGTCGAAGTGCGCTACACTTAAATTACCTGTGGAACCAGGGATTTTTGTGCTCAAGTTGACTCAGCCGTCCGTAACACCACCAACTGGACAGAGCAAGAAGAGGAAGTTGGTTTCTGGCGACTATTTTCCGGCAGAGCTTCCCGAAGCCGCCGCCAAGAAAGTCCCCAAGATCAACACCAAGAATGCTGAGGAGCAGTTTGCTCCGGCAAGCCCCAGGGTTTGTTCCATTGAAGCAGACGCTCCCGACAAGTTTTGCTCCGGCAAGCTTGCCGGGGAACGTCGAGCTCCGGCAGAACCGCAGACTCTTGCCGTGGAAGCAGATGTTCCCGCAGCAGCAGAATTGCCTTTAGTCCTTGTTGTCGAGCCACAGGCTCCAACATGGGCATAGCAGATTGTCCGTTTCCTTCAGACAGGAGAACTTCCCGAAGAGCAAGAAGAAGCGGAAAGAGTAGCCCGACAGTCTAGTATGTACCAGTTTGTCGATAACATACTGTGCAGAAGAAGACTCAACGGCGTGAAATTGAAGTGCATTCCCCGGGAAGATGGACAGAAGCTGTTGGCAGAGATACATGGAGGCATATGTGGTCACCACATTGGCGCAAGAGCCCTTGTCGGAAAAGCATTCCGGCAAGGCTTCTTCTGGCCGACAGCCCTCCAGGATGCAACTGCACAAGTAACCAAGTGTGAAGCTTGCCAGTTCCATTCCAAGCAGATACACCAGCCAGCTCAAGCTCTCCAGACGATCCCTTTATCCTGGCCATTTTCGGTCTGGGGGCTCGATATCCTCGGCCCCTTTCCCCGAGCTGTCGGGGGCTTTGAGTACTTGTACGTTGCAATCGACAAGTTCACAAAGTGGCCGGAAGTGGAACCAGTGAGGAAGGTGACAGGACAGTCAGCAGTCAAGTTCTTCAGGTCGATTGTCTGCCGTTTCGGGATCCCTAACAGGATAATCACCGACAACGGTACGCAATTTACGAGCCGCACCTTCATGCAGTACGTTCAAGATCTTGGCGCCAAGGTCTGCTTCGCTTCTGTTGCTCACCCGAGAAGCAACGGTCAAGTGGAGAGGGCAAATGCTGAAGTGCTGCGCGGGCTCAAGACCAGAACTTTCGACAGGCTGTACGAGTGCGGAAGAAACTGGATCGAGGAGCTGCCTGTGGTTCTTTGGTCGATCAGGATGACGCCAAATCGAGCCACTGGCCAGACACCCTTCGCTCTAGTTTATGGAGCCGAGGCAGTTCTTCCCACGGAACTCGTATACGGGTCGCCTTGAGTGCTCGCTTACGACGAGCTTGAGCAAGAGCAGCTGCGACAAGATGACGCGCTGCTCCTTAAGGAAGACCGTCTTCAGGCTGCTGTGCGAGCCGCTCGCTACCAGCAAGCTTTGCGCCGCTACCATAGCCGCAAAGTTAATGCCAGAAGTCTCGAGGAAGGCGACCTTGTTCTTCGGTGCATTTAGTCCGCCAAGAATTCAAACAAGTTGACGCCAAAGTGGGAAGGCCCTTACCGGGTGAAACGGGTCACTAGGCGTGGCGCTGTCCGCCTGGAGACCGAAGATGGCATACCAGTGAGCAACTCCTGGAATATTGAGCATCTTCGCATGTTTTACCCATAGGGCACGGTTGTCGGAACCCGTTCCGGCAACCACCTTTTGTACAAGTCTTGCCGCTGTTGCATGTAATCCTTTGTACAAAGCCGGGCGCAGATCCCGTGCATAAAGATTATGTGCTCAGCACACCTTGTCGATTTCGTGCTTGTTAAATTTTGTATATATTATCTGACATTTTGTGCAGCACTTACCCCCGGTAAGCAATAACGAGCCATAAGGCTCCATACTGTTATTTCATCTTCTTTCTTTTTCGCAAGGAAAAGGAGGTTCCCTCGCGCACAAGTTCGTCGGGGGGAAGGGAGAAGATACGGTATGGACAAGGCATCATTCAAGAAGGTTTTGCCTTGCCGGAAGCAAATAACAAAAAAGATAAGTTGCCAAAGTCTGAGCAATCAAATTTCCTTTAAATTTTTAAGTTATTTTCCTTGAACGACCGTGCTTTGTATGGAAAACCTGTGCGCGGAGGAACCAACTCGTAGCTAGTTGCGCCCTTACTGTTGTTTCGAGTCCGCTCAACAACTTAAGTGAGCTGCGACTAGCCGCGACAAGGTTTCTTGCCGGCTGCGGCACCGCCAGCAGGTTGCTGACGTTCTGCACTCAGCGCTCGCGGCAAAGGTGCCTGCGCCGGCAAGTTCCCTAAAAGCGTAGGGTAAAAACATACAAAGGAAAGAGTCAAGTAAAGGAAATAACATAGCAATTACTACCCAGGATAGAGTATATTACAAAATAACTTGTCGCAGCTCTAACAGACTGTTTTTCATAACATGATTGACAGCGACAAGGAAAAAAAAGATGGATGGCCTAATCTACACGGTCGCCTTCGACCCTCCTGATTCTGCTCACCCTGTCCACAATAGGTGCGACAAGGGCCTTGAGCTCCTCAAGATCAGCATCTCGCGGCAAGCTTCGGAGGACGTTGGTGAGGCGGAGGCCTGGGTTGCGGAAGGCCACCTTCATCAGCACCTTCTGGAGAGCTCCCGCGCAAATCTTGCGCGACTCGTCGGCAAGCTGCTTTGGGATCTGCTCCCGGAGTCGCTGGAGCGCCGTCGCCACGCCCTTGAAGAACAGAGTCGGCTTGGCGCTGGGTTGGAGATTCTCGTCGGAGGAGTACCCGAGATCCACCATCCCCAATTGCGCCAACTCCTTGTCGACGCCTGCGGCGACGTTCACCAGACCCTCCGTCCAGTGCTCCACGTTCTCCGACAAGGTCTTCTGGGCGGTAGCAGCGTTCGCCAGCAGCACCTTGCCGGCCTTGACTTCTTCCTTCAAGGCCGCCTCCTGCTCCTTGGCGCCATCCAGAGATTTGGTCAGCGCCGCCAGCTTCACTTCAAGATCAGCGTTGGAGTTCTTGGCGGCGTCCAGTTCCTTGCCCTTCTCGGCGAAAAGGGCATGCAGCTCCGAGTAGCTGTTGGCGTCCTTCTCCCGCTCAAGCTTGAGCGCGGCAAGCTCTTCGCCGCTTGTCTTGAGGCTTGCCTCCAGCTGCGCCACCTTCAGCTCCAACTCAGTCTTGGCGGCCTCGGCAGCTGCGGTGGCGTCTTCGGCCTGCTTGAGGGCTCCGCCAACTGCTCGCTCGCGCGCGGCAAGTTCCTCCTCGTAGCTGTCGAGGTGGACCTTCCACTGCGTCAAGTCACCCTCTTGCAAAGACAATTTCTCCGCGGTAAGGCGTTGGCGCTCTTCGACGTCGGCCTTCTCGAGGAGGAAGGCCTGCTGCGCTTCGGCAAGATCTTCCCGCTCCTTTGCCAGGGAGCGGAGAGCTTCCTGGTTGGCGCTCCGGAGCTCCTCCACGCGCTTCTCGATGTCGGCTCCCGCCTTCGCAACAAGTGCTTCACGGGACTCCAGTTTGGCCTGCCGGGCGCGGTAGAGCGCCACTAGCTTCTGCAGCAGGCGTTCCTCTTCAGGTTCACCGCTGCTGCTTGGCGCGTCGACCAGCTTCAGCCCGGCGGAGGAAAGCACCTCTCCGTCCAGCATCTCCCCCTCGATCGGCGCCCTGGAGCTTGACGCCCAGGGAAGGTTAATAAAGATGTCCTCGCCGGCCTTTAGGTAGACGCCAGGCTGGGGCTCATCAGAACCTGGCGCGGCGGCAGCGGCGGAGGAGTCGGTGGTCGGAGCAGCGCCTGGCGCTCCTGCGGCCTCCGGGTCGTCAGTACGACCGCCAGACTCCCCGCCCGCCTCCGCGGCGGCAGCCCTGGCGGCCTCCTCGCCGGCGCCGGCTGCTTCCTCGGCAGCGACTTCAGTCTCCATCGGCTCTGCAGCAGATGGATCTGACGGCCGGAAGAGGGGAGAAAATTCAAACAAAATTCGAGCAAAATCCAAGAGAAAGATCAAGAAAATGAAGAAGCCAAGGGGAGTTGGAAGCAAGGAAGTTACCTGTGCCAGGGTCTGCAGCTGTGGTCTCCGTTGCCGGGGGATCGCTGACGCAGTCCCTTGCCGGGGGCTCCTCCCCTGCCGGAGCCTCCTCCCTTGCCGGGGGCTCCTCCCTTGCCGGATCCTCCTCCCTTGCCGGTGGCTCCTCCCTTGTCGGAGTCTCCTCCCTTACCGGGGGCTCCTCCCTTGTTGGAGTCTCCTCCCTTGCCGGAGACCTCTCCCTCGCCGGAGGACTCTCCCTTGGCGCTTCAGGAGCGGCCTCCAGGCTCTCCTGGTGAGGCTGCTCTGCTCCTGCACAAGTCAACAAACAATTATCAGCACAACAAGGATCTTCGTGCACGCCCAACAGCGGAAACGAACAAGACACTTACGCTGGGGGCTGCTCTGAAGATCAGCCGCCGGGTCCGACAAGTTCGTCTCAGGCACGTCCCCTGTTGATGCAGTGGGCTCGTCCTCGATGACGATCACCGACGCCTTGGCTCTCTTTGCCGCTCTCTGCGCCAGAGTCCTAGAAAGGAACAGATACAGGGAAAGGCAAGTGAGAAACAAGACAGGACAAAAGCAGCAAAAATCAAAGAATAGCAAGAACAATAAGAGAAACTTACTCTTCTTCTTCTTCCTCGTCGGAGCTGAACGCGGAGAAGTCAAAATCCGGCCCGCACCCGGCGCGGGGAGGTGGAGGAGTAGGCTCCCTTGGTCGCTTGGCGGGAGCGGAAGCAGCAGTCCGGGAAGACCCCGCTCCAGTCGAATCGGCAGCATGGGGCGCTCCCGCGGCGACGGTGCTTGCCGCGGTGGAGCGCTTCGTGCGGCGCTGCGGCTATCGGCCCGCCTGCCGCCTCGCCGCATCCCCGGCCTTGCGGAGACGCCTTCTTTGTGGGGATGGAGACGCTGCTGGCGGCGTGCTGTCTGAGGACGAAGTGGAGGAAGAGTCAATCTCCAACGAGCCGCTCGCATCCTCGGCGGGCTCGCTCAGCTCGGCGTCACGCCCGACAAGATCTTCCTTGCCGGCAAACTCCTCTTGCCGGGAAAGCTCTTTCTTGCCGGAGATTTCCTCTCGCTCGGCACGGTTCTCTGCCTCTGCTGCCGCCGCCTCCTCCAAAGTGAAGCCGAACTCGCCCGCCGCGGCAGCTGCTGCCGCCTCTTCCAACCTGGCGGCGATGTACGCCAGCTCCGCCTCGGTGGTGTCGCGGATGAGGCCGTCCTTCTCGTCGGCACGGATTGGCACTTCCACCAAGTCGTCAAAGAATTGCTGCACAACCTCGTCTTCTGGCTCTTGCCAAGTTGGCACGATTCCGTGCGAATCACATAGTGGCATTATCGCCCTGATGCGGTCGAGCGCCGAATTGTTGCATAAAGGGACGACGCCTTGCGGCAACCTAAAGACTTCGGGTTGGTCTGAATCATACTTGAAGAGCTTCTGCAGTATTCCGTTGAGCTCAAGGACAGTGAAATTATAGTTAAGGCCCGGGCGCAGCCTCATGATGTCTGCCGCGTTCTTGAACTCCCAAGCAGGCCTTCTCCACTCTTGCAGGGGGGCGATGCGGCGACGAAGGAAGTCTGCGCCAACGGCGCCTACGGTGAGTCCGGCAAGCCTGAGGCGCTGGATCCTGGTGACGGCAATCCTTAGCCTGCTGTCCTCCGGGGCCACGTCACTCCAGTCGCTGCCGCGTACTGCTGCTACTTGGCGCCGGGCGGTGAATGGCTGCGGGCTCTCCACGACAATCCAACACCAATCCGCTCTCCACTCCTCCCACTTGCCGCGGAATTCGCCCTCCAAATAGGAATCCTTCTTGCCGGTCCTAGAGACCCAGGCAATTCCACCGGACAAGGGCTCTCCTCTCTCTACCCGGGGAATGAAGAAATGGCGGAAAAGAGCTACGCTAGGGTGAACTCCGACAAAGTTCTCGCAAAGGTGGGCGAAAACGGCCATGGTGAGGACGGCGTTGGGAGTGAAATCAAGGAGGCAGAGATTGTATGTGTTCATGATGTCACAAAAGAACTCGGAAAAGGGCGGGCAGAGCCCGCAGTAGAAGAAGACAGCGAAGAAAGGGTACCCGTCCGGAGCCGTCGCGTGAGCAGCGGCTGGGAGCACCTTGGTCCGCGGGTGAGCTCGCGTCTCCGTCGCCCAAAAGAGGTAATAGTACTCCCGCAGCTCCTTGGCGCCGAGCTTGGGGGGGGAAGATGGCTCGCTCCCTCCGCATCGTCGCGAGCCGCTGCGCCTCGGTCGACTTCACGGCCTTCGCCTTGTCGGCTTTCGGAGCCATGGTGGAAGCAGTGGAGGAGGTCGACGGCGTTGGTGGTGCTGGTGGCAATGCGGGGGGGGCACTGCGCTCTGTGTGCTTTGGGAAGACGGAGGTGGGGCGGAGTTTTTCAAGATTGGAGCGGAATGGGGGCGAGTGGGCGCACTACCCCTGCTTCCCTTTGCTTATAAAGGGGGAGGTGGCGGACGTTCCGCCTTTCCTAATAAAGAAACCGCCCACGATCTCTCCCATGATGCCGCATTCGACGCGTGCCGTGCGGGGAGGGTGCGGTGGATGCGGAGTGAGTTACGGCGTAACCTAGGCCGCGCGTGCCCGTGCCCTGTTTTGGGCCTGGCCCAACAGCGCTCGGCACTGTGTATGGCCCATGCCCAGGGGCTCCTGTCGGTGTACTAAAGTAGGGGTACCTTAGTATCCCGAACTTGTGCACGGGCAGTCGTAGCGTCCCGCGGCAAGGCTTGCCAGGCGACCGCCAAGATCCTCTTTGGTTCCTATGGAGCCATTCAAGAACAAAGTATCCAAGACCCCGGCAAGAGGAGCTTGCCGGGAAGGAGACAAGACCCCGGCAAGAGGAGCTTGCCGGGGAGGCCAACCAAGGCATATCAAGGAACTTGCCGCAGCGCACCACGTGTCACGGCAAGGCCCAGTGAGCGACAAGCTCCTGGACGCGACAAGATAATAACCACGGCAAGGCACTTGCCACAGCAAGCTTCCATCATGTACCTGCGCTCCAGCACATCCACCAATGTGTCGCTCTGGGACCCTTCCAGGCGTACGTGGCGGAAGGCTGTGCAGCCAGAGGTACACGGTGGCAAGCGGCGCTGACAAGGTAGCCATCGTGGCAAGCAATGGCGTCCCTAGCGGTCCCTTTCTGCACCGTCTAGGCGACACAAACAGGCATCTAATGCCTTTGTCCCCTGCCGTCAGGGTTAGGTATGATACAACTGTAGTAAGCGGTGGCGCCAACCACCACTTCTTTTACCTTTTTACCCTCATCTCTGTTGCCACCTGTCGGTGACCCCTTTGGCATATAAAAGGAGGCCCATGCGCAACAGAGAAAGGGGGGACGATCATTCTCATGCTCGGTCTCACTAGCCACCCAAGTGTACTGTAGCATTCATCGCTCCCGAGCAAGAACACAAATACAAACCAAAGCAGGAGTAGGGTTTTACGCATCCGTGCGGCCCGAACCTGGGTAAACTGATCGCGTCGCTCGTGCGTTCGCCTCGATCTGCTCTTCGTGCACTCTCTGCCCCCCTGCCGAACCGAAAGGGGCCCCGGTCCGCCGTGGTCCCATAGGTGTCCGTGGGATCATCACCCCCGACACCCATCATCTACTTATTACTTCCCAATGCCTCCCTCTAGGCCCAAACAATGGTGAAGTGTCATGTAGTCGACGTTCACATGACACCACTAGAGGGATGACAACATACATCTCATCAAAATATCGAACGAATACCAAATTCACATGACTACTTATAGCAAGACTTCTCCCATGTCCTCAGGAACAAACGTAACTACTCACAAAGCATATCCATGTTCATAATCAGGGGGGTGCTACCTCTTGAGCATTGCATTGGTTTTCCCTTGAAGAGGAAAGGGTGATGCAGCAAAGTAGCGCAAGTATTTCCCTCGGTTTTTGAGAACCAAGGTATCAATCCAGTAGAAGATCATGCTCGAGTCCCACACACCTACACAAACAAATAAGAACCTCGCAACCAACGCGATAAAGGGGTTCTCAAGCCCTTCACAGTCACTTACGAGAGTGAGATCTGATAGATATGATAAGTTAATATTTTTGGTATTTTTATGATAAAGAGAACTAAAAGATGCAAAGTAAAATAAATGACAAAGGAAATAACTAAGTGTTGGAAGATTAATATGATGAAAGATAGACCCGGGGGGCCATAGGTTTCACTAGTGGCTTCTCTCAAGAGCATAAGTATTACGGTGGGTAAACGGATTACTGTCGAGCAATTGATAGAATTGAGCATAGTTATGAGAATATCTAGGCATGATCATGTATATAGGCATCATGTCCGAGACAAGTAGACCGAAACGATTCTGCAACTACTACTATTACTCCAGACATCGACCGCTATCCAACATGCATCTATAGTATTAAGTTCATAAGAACAGAGTAATGCTTTAAGGAAGATGACATGATGTAGAGGGATAAACTCATGCAATATGTTATAAACCCCATCCTTTTATCCTCGATGGCAACAATACAATACGTGCCTTGCTGCCCCTGCTGTCACTAGGAAAGGACACCACAAGATTGAACCCAAAGCTAAGCACTTCTCCCATTGCAAGAAAGATCAATCTAGTAGGCCAAACCAAACAGATAATTCAAAGAGACTTGCAAAGATAAACCAATCATACATAAAAGAATTCAGAGGAGAATCAAATATTGTGCATAGATAATCTGGATCATAAACCCACAATTCATCGGATCTCGACAAGCACACCGCAAAAGAAGATTACATCGAATAGATCTCCAAGAAGATCGAGGAGAACTTTGTATTGAGATCCAAAGAGAGAGAGAAGAAGCCATCTAGCTAATAACTATGGACCCGTAGGTCTGAAGTAAACTACTCACACATCACCGGAGAGGCCATGTAGTTGATATAGAGGCCCTCCGTGATCAATGCCCCCTCCGGCGGAGCTCCGGAAAAGGCCCCAAGATGGGATCTCTTGGGTACAGAAGGTTGCGGCGGTGGAATTAGGTTTTCATGGTGCTCCTGGATGTTTGGGGGTACGTGGATATATATAGGAGGAAGAAGTATGTCGGTGGAGCAACGGGGGCCCACGAAGGTGGAGGGCGCGCCCAGGGGGGTAGGCGCGCCCCCTGCCTCGTGGCTTCCTCCGTTGTTTCTTGACGCCCACTCCAAGTCTCTTGGATCACGTTTGTTGAGAAAATCACGTTCCCGAAGGTTTCATTCCATTTGGACTCCATTTGATATTCCTTTTCTTCGAAACCCTAAAATAGGCAAAAAAAAACAACAATTTGGGCTGGGCCTCCGGTTAGTAGGTTAGTCCCAAAAATGATATAAAAGTGTAAAATAAAGCCCATTAACATCCAAAATAAATAATATAATAGCATGGAGCAATAAAAAATTATAGATACGTTGGAGACGTATCAAGCATCCCCAAGCTTAATTCCTGCTCGTCCTCGAGTAGGTAAATGATAAAAGAAGAATTTTTGATGTGGAATGCTTTCTAACATATTTCTCAATGTATTTTTCTTTATTGTGGCATGAATGTTCAGATCTGAAAGATTCAAGATAAATGTTTAATATTGACATAGATATAATAATACTTCAAGCATACTAACTAAGCAATTATGTCTTCTCAAAATAACATGGCCAAAGAAAGTTATCCCTACAATATCGTATAGTCTGCCTATGCTCTATCTTCACCACACAAAATATTTAAATCATGCACAACCCCGATGACAAGCCAAGCAATTGTTTCATACTTTTGATGTTCTCAAACTTTTTCAATCTTCACGCAATATATGAGCGTGAGCCATGGATATAGCACTATGGTGGAATAGAATGGTGGTTGTGGAGAAGACAAAAAGGAGAAGATAGTCTCACATCAACTAGGCGTATCAACTGGCTATGGAGATGCCCATTAATAGATATCAATGTGAGTGAGTAGGGATTGCCATGCAACGGATGCACTAGAGCTATAAGTATATGAAAGCTCAACAAAAAAACTAAGTGGGTGTGCATCCAACTTGCTTGCTCACGAAGACCTAGGGCATTTTGAGGAAGCCCATCATTGGAATATACAAGCCAAGTTCTATAATGAAAAACTCCCACTGGTATATGAAAGTGATATCATAAGAGACTCTCTATCATGAAGATCATGGTGCTACTTTGAAGCACAAGTGTGGAAAAAGGATAGTAGCATTGTCCATTCTCACTTTTTCTCTCGTATTTTTTTTATTTGGGCCTTTTTTGCCTCTTTTCTTCTTTTTTATTTTATTATTATTTTTCATCCGGAGTCTCATCCTGACTTGTGGGGGAATCATAGTCTCCATCATCCTTTCCTCACTTGGGACAATGCTCGAATAATGATGATCATCACACTTTATTTACTTACAACTCAAGAATTACAACTCAATACTTAGAACAAAATATGACTCTATGTGAATGCCTTCGGCGGTGTACCGGGATCTACAATGATGCATGAGTGACATGTATGAAGAATTATGAATGGTGGATTTGCCACAAATACAATGTCAACTACATGATCATGCAAGCAATATGACAATGATGAAGCGTGTCATAATAACGGAATGGTGGAAAGTTGCATGGCAATATATCTCGGAATGGCTATGGAAATGCCATAATAGGTAGGTATGGTGGCTGTTTTGAGGAAGGTATATGGTGGGTTCATGGTACCGCAAAAGTTGCGCGATACTAGAGAGGCTAGCAATGTCGGAAGGGTGAGAGTGCGTATAATCCATGGACTCATCATTAGTCATAAAGAACTGACATACTTATTGCAAAAATCTATTAGTTATCGAAACAAAGTATTACGCGGATGCTCCTAGGGGGATAGATTGGTAGGAAAATACCATCGCTCGTCCCCGACCGCCACTCATAAGGAAGACAATCAATAAATAAATCATGCTCCGACTTCATCACATAACGGTTCACCATACGTGCATGCTACGAGAATCACAAACTTCAACACAAGTATTTCTCAAATTCACAACTACTCAACTAGCATGACTCTCATATCACCATCTCCATATCTCAAAACAATTATCAAGTATCAAACTTCTCATAGTATTCAATGCACTTCTATGAAAGTTTTTATTATTGCTATGTCGTTCTAAAGGACTCTCAAAATAATATAAGTGAAGTGATACGTCTCCAACGTATCTATAATTTCTGATTGTTCCATGCTATATTATATTCTGTGTTGGACATTATTGGGCTTTATTATACACTTTTATATTATTTTTTGGGACTAACCTTTTAACCGGAGGCCCAGCCCAGAATTGATGTTTTTTGCCTATTTCAGAGTTTCGCAGAAAAAGAATATCAAACGGAGTCCAAATGGAATGAAACCTTCGGGAACGTGATTTTGGAACGAATGTGATCCAGAGGACTTGGACCCTACGTCAAGAAAGCAACCAGGAAGGCACGAGGTAGGGGGCGCGCCTACCCCCACCCCAGGCGCGCCCTCCACCCTTGTGGGGCCCACGTTGCTCCACCGATGTACTTCTTCCTCCTATATACCTACGTACCCCCAAACTACCAGATACGGTGCCAAAACCCTAATTCCACCACCACAACCTTCTGTACCCGTGAGATCCCATCTTGGGGCCTTTTCCGGAGCTTCGTCGGAGGGGGCATCGATCACAGAGGGCTTCTACATCAACATCATAGCCTCTCCGATGATGTGTGACTAGTTTACCTCAGACCTTCGGGTCCATAGTTATTAGCTAGATGGCTTCTTCTCTCTTTTTGGATCTCAATACAATGTTCTCCCCCTCTCTTGTGGAGATCTATTCGATGTAATCTTCTTTTGCGGTGTGTTTGTTGAGACCGATGAATTGTGGGTTTATGATCAAGTTTATCTATGAACAATATTTGAATCTTCTCTGAATTCTTTTATGTATGATTGGTTATCTTTGCAAGTCTCTTTGAATTATCAGTTTGGTTTGGCCTACTAGATTGATCTTTCTTGCATTGGGAGAAGTGCTTAGCTTTGGGTTCAATCTTGCGGTGTCCTTTCCCAGTGACAGTAGGGGCAGCAAGGCACATATTGTATTGTTGCCATCGAGGATAACAAGATGGGTTTTATATCATATTGCATGAGTTTATCCCCCTACTTCATGTCATCTTACTTAAAGCGTTACTCTGTTCTTTTGAACTTAATACTCTAGATGCATGCTGGATAGCGGTCGATGTGTGGAGTAATAGTAGTAGATGCAGGCAGGAGTCGGTCTACTTGTCTCGCACGTGATGCCTATATACATGATCATACCTAGATATTCTCCTAACTATGCTCAATTCTGTCAATTGCTCAACAGTAATTTGTTTACCCACCGTAATACTTATGCTCTCGAGAGAAGCCACTAGTGAAACCTATGGCCCCCGGGTCTATTTTCTATCATATTAATCTTCCGTCAACAAGCTATTTCTTGCACCGTTTTTACTTCTATTTATTTACTTTGCATCTTTATCATAAAAATACCAAAAATATTATCTTATCATATCTATCAGATCTCACTTTCGTAAGTGACCATGAAGGGATTGACAACCCCCTTTATTGTGTTGGTTGTGAGGATTTTATTTGTTTGTGTTGGTGCGAGGGACTCGTGCGTGGCCTCCTACTGGATTGATACCTTGGTTCTCAAAAATTGAGGGAAATACTTACGCTACTTTGCTGCATCACCCTTTCCTCTTCAAGGGAAAACCAACGCAGTGCTCAAGAGGTAGCAAGAAGGATTTCTGGCGCCATTGCCGGGGAGTCTACGCAAAAGTCAACATAACAAGTACCCATCACAAACCCTTATCTCCTACATTACATTATTTTCCATTCGCCTCTCGTTTTCCTCTCCCCCATTTCACCCTTGCAATTTTATTTGCCCTCTCTCTCTCTCTCTCTCTCTCTCTCCGTTCTCCTTCTCTTTCCCTACTTGCCTATTTTTGCCCGCTTCTTGTTTGCTCGTGCATTGGATTGCTTGCTTGTCGTTATGGCTAGTCCCCTATCTTCTCCGTTGTCTCCCAAAAATGAAGTTCTTAATTTTAAGCAAAGGGAAGGAGAAAATCTAAAAGACGCTTGGTATATAATTTGCAATGCTCAAAATAGATCTACCAGGAAGCAATCTACTTCCGTTCTTCTCCGCAATTTTTATGTAGGCGCTACTCCTTGGCACAGATATATCCTTGATACCATTACCGGAGGGAATTTGTTGGGTAGCCATACTTTTGATTCTTATAATGCTATGATAGATTTGTTTGGCTCACCCCCTCTTTTGGTTAATGGAACTATGTTAACTTTGGAGCATGTAATGCAAAGACTTAAAATTATTGAAAATAAAGTTTCTACGGTAGAGCTAATTGAAAATTTGGATAAAAAGATCCACAACCAAATTACCCAATATGGATCTAAAGTAGGAGTCACTTTGAAAAATATTAAGGAGAAGGAACCCATAGTTAATGAAAGAATAAATCAGGATTCCACTAGAATCGATAAACTTGAGGGTATCATTACCAACTTGTGAACCGCTTTTTCTTTCGTAAAGAATACTCAAAGTCCTCCAACTAAAATTTCCAAGCTTATGTATGTTCCTAAAAATAAGGGTGAATCCTCTAGCAAGGAAACTGCGGGTCTCAAATCTATAAGTATTCATCCCAATCTTTTTGCTATCATTAAGGAACCATTTGCTACAAATGATTTTTTCGATTTTGTGCCTAGAAGTTTGATAATTAATAAAAAGGAAGAAACTCCTAAGGGTGATAGATGTCTCATTAAAGAATTGCCAACTAAAGATAGCAATACCTAGATCTATCTTCGCTTTTATGCCTAGCTAGGGGTGTTAAACGATAGCGCTTGTTGGGAGGTGAAGGAAATATGCCCTAGAGGCAATAATAAAGTTATTATTTATTTCCTTACATCATGATAAATGTTTATTATTCATACTAGAATTGTATTAACTGGAAACATAATACATGTGTGAATACATAGACCAACAGAGTGTCACTAGTATGCCTCTACTTGACTAGCTCGTTAATCAAAGATGGTTATGTTTCCTAACCATGAACAAGGAGTTGTTATTTGATTAACGAGGTCACATCATTAGTAGAATGATCTGATTGACATGACCCATTCCATTAGCTTAGCACCCGATCGTTTAGTATGTTGCTATTGCTTTCTTCATGACTTATACATGTTCCTATAACTATGAGATTATGCAACTCCCGTTTACAGGAGGAACACTTTGGGTACTACCAAACGTCACAACGTAACTGGGTGATTATAAAGGAGTATTACAGGTGTCTCCAATGGTAGATGTTGGGTTGGCGTATTTCGAGATTAGGGTATTGTCACTCCGATTGTCGGAGAGGTATCTCTGGGCCCTCTCGGTAATGCACATCACATAAGCCTTGCAAGCACTGCAACTAATAAGTTAGTTGTGAGATGATGTATTACGGAACGAGTAAAGAGACTTGCCGGTAACGAGATTGAACTAGGTATTGGATACCGACGATCGAATCTCGGGCAAGTAACATACCGATGACAAAGGGAACAACGTATGTTGTTATGCGGTCTGACCGATAAAGATCTTCGTAGAATATGTAGGAGCCAATATGGGCATCCAGGTCCCGCTATTGGTTATTGACCGGAGACGTGTCTCGGTCATGTCTACATTGTTCTCGAACCATAGGGTCCGCACGCTTAACGTTACGATGACAGTTATTATGAGTTTATGCATTTTGATGTACCGAAGGTTGTTCGGAGTCCCGGATGAGATCAAGGACATGACGAGGATTCTCAAAATGGTCGAGACGTAAAGATTGATATATTGGAAGCCTATGTTTGGGCATCGGAAGTGTTCCGGGTGAAATCGGGATTTTACCCGATTACCGGGAGGGTTACCGGAACCCCCCGGGAGGCAAATGGGCCTATTGGGCCTTAGTGGAAAAGAGAGAAGGGGCAGCCCATAGGCTAGCCGGCCGAACCCCCCTTCCCTAGTCCTATTAGGACTAGGAGAAGGGGCCGGCCCCCCTCTCTTCTCTTTCTCCCAAAGAGTCCTATTAGGAATAGGATTTGGGGGAAGGAGTCCTACTCCCGGTAGGAGTGGGACTCCTCCCTGCGCCTCCCTCCTAGACGGCCGACCCCCTTGCCCCTGGTCCTTTATATACGGGGGCAGGGGGCACCCCATAGACACACAACTTGATCCTTGAGATCGTTCCTTAGCCGTGTGCGGTGCCCCCTGCCACCAAATTCCACCTCGATCGTACCGTTGTAGTGCTTAGGCGAAGCCCTGCGTCGGTAGTACATCAAGATCGTCATCACGCCGTCGTGCTGACGGAACTCTTCCTCGACGCTTTGCTGGATCGGAGCCCGAGGAACGTCATCGAGCTGAACGTGTGCTAAGAACTCGGAGGTGCCGGAGTAACGGTGCTTGGATCGGTCAGATCGGGAAGAAGACGTACGACTACTTCCTCTACGTTGTGTGATCGCTTCCGCAGTCGGTCTGCGTTGGTACGTAGACAACACTCTCCCCTCTCGTTGCTGTGCATCACCATGATCTTGCGTGTGCGTAGGAAATTTTTTGAAATTACTGCGTTCCCCAACAGGAGGCAACCCAATTTTATTTTTACTCCTTGATTTTTGCCCCTGGTTAGTAATAAATAATTTATCTAGCCTCTGTTTTGGTTGTGTTTTTGTGTTTAATTAGTGTTTGTGCCAAGTAGAACTGTTGGGAAGACTTGGGAAAAGTCTTTTTGATCTTGCTGTAAAAAAAACAGAAACTTTAGCGCTCACGAGAATTGCTGCCATTTTTATTTGGAAAGTGATATATAGTTAATTCTTTTTGAAGAGTATTAATAGATAAGTTCCTCACGTCCATCAATTTATTTTAGAATTTTTTGGGGGTTCTAGAACTTGCGTTAGCTACAGATTACTACAGATTGTTCTGTTTTTGACAGATTCTGTTTTTCGTGTGTTGTTTGCTTATTTTGATGAATCTATGGCTAGTAAAATAGTTTATAAACCATAGAGAAGTTGGAATACAGTAGGTATAACACCAATATAAATAAAGAATGATTTCATTACAGTACCTTGAAGTGGTGTTTTGTTTTCTTTCGCTAACGGAGCTCACGAGATTTTTCTATTTTGAGTTTTGTGTTGTGAAGTTTTCAAGTTTTGGGTAAAAGATTTGATGGATTATGGAACAAGGAGTGGCAAGATCCTAAGCTTGGGGATTCCCATGGCACCCCAAGATAATCTAAGGACACCTAAAAGCCAAAGCTTGGGGATGCCCCGGAAGGCATCCCCTCTTTCGTCTACTTCCATCGGTAACTTTACTTGGAGCTATATTTTTATTCACGACATGATATGTGTTTTGCTTGGAGCATCTTGTATTATTTGAGTATTTATTTGTTAGTTTGCCACAATCATATTTGCTGTACACACCTTTTGAGAGAAACACACATGATTTGAAAATTATTAGAATACTCTATGTGCTTCACTTATATCTTTTGAGCTATATAGTTTTTGCTCTAGTGCTTCACTTATATCTTTTAGAGCACGGTGGTGGATTTGTTTTATAGAAACTATTATTCTCTCATGCTTCACTTATATTATTTTGAGAGTCTTAAACAACAGTAATTTGCTTAAATTGGGAAATTAATCCTAATATGCTAGGCATTCAAGATTAGTAAAAAAATCTTATGAGTGTGTTGAATACTAAGAGAAGTTTGATACTTGATAATTGTTTTGAGATATGGAGATGGTGATATTAGAGTCATGCTAGTTGAGTAGTTGTGAATTTGAGAAATACTTGTGTTGAAGTTTGTGATTCCCATAGCATGCACGTATGGTGAACCGTTATGTGATGAAGTCGGAGCATGATTTATTTATTGATTGTCTTCCTTATGAGTGGCGGTCGGGGACGAGCAATGGTCTTTTCGTACCAATCTATCCCCCTAGGAGCATGCGTGTAATACTTTGTTTCGATAACTAATATATTTTTGCAATAAGTATGTGAGTTCTTTATGACTAATGTTGAGTCCATAGATTATACGCACTCTCACCCTTCCACCATCGCTAGCCTCTCTAATACCGCACACTTTTTGCCGGTATCATACACCCACCATATACATTCCTCAAAACAGCCACCATACCTACCTATCATGGCATTTTCATAGCCGTTCCGAGATATATTGCCATGCAACTTTCCACCGTTCCGTTTACTATGTCACGCTCCATCGTTGTCATATTGCTTTGCATGATCATGTAGTTGACATTGTATTTGTGGCAAAGCCACCGTTCATAATTCTTTCATACATGTCACTCTTGATTCATTGCATATCCCGGTACACTACCGGAGGCATTCAGATAGAGTCATATTTTGTTCTAAGTATTGAGTTGTAAGTAAATAGAAGTGTGATGATCATCATTTTTATAGCATTGTCCCAAGTGAGGAAAGGATGATGGAGACTATGATTCCCCCACAAGTCGGGATGATACTCCGGACTAAATAAAAAAAGAGGACATAAAAAAAGAGAAAAGGCCCAAATAAAAAATTAGAGAAAAAGAGACAAGGGACAATGCTACTATCCTTTTACCACACTTGTGCTTCAAAGTAGCACCATGATCTTCATGATAGAGAGTCTCCTATGATATCACTTTCATATACTAGTGGAAATTTTTCATTATAGAACTTGGCTTGTATATTCCAATGATGGGCTTCCTCGAACTGCCCTAGGTCTTCGTGAGCAAGCGAGTTGGATGCACACCCACTTAGTTCCTTTTCTTGAGCTTTCATATACTCATAGCTCCAGTGCATCCGTTGCATGGCAATCCCTACTCACTCACATTGATATCTATTAATGGGCATCTCCATAGCCCGTTGATACGCCTAGTTGATGTGAGACTATCTTATCCCTTTTTTGTCTTCTCCACAACCACCATTCTATTCCACATATATGAAGGAAATATGCCCTAGAGGCAATAATAAAGTTATTATTTATTTCCTTACATCATGATAAATGTTTATTATTCATGCTAGAATTGTATTAACCGGAAACATAATACATGTGTGAATACATAGACCAACAGAGTGTCACTAGTATGCCTCTACTTGACTAGCTCGTTAATCAAAGATGGTTATGTTTCCTAACCATGAACAAGGAGTTGTTATTTGATTAACGAGGTCACATCATTAGTAGAATGATCTGATTGACATGACCCATTCCATTAGCATAGCACCCGATCGTTTAGTATGTTGCTATTGTTTTCTTCATGACTTATACATGTTCCTATAACTATGAGATTATGCAACTCCCGTTTACCGGAGGAACACTTTGGGTACTACCAAACGTCACAACGTAACTGGGTGATTATAAAGGAGTACTACAGGTGTCTCCAATGGTAGATGTTGGGTTGGCGTATTTCGAGATTAGGGTTTGTCACTCCGATTGTCGGAGAGGTATCTCTGGGCCCTCTCGGTAATGCACATCACATAAGCCTTGCAAGCACTGCAACTAATATGTTAGTTGTGAGATGATGTATTACGGAACGAGTAAAGAGACTTGCCGGTAACGAGATTGAACTAGGTATTGGATACCGACGATCGAATCTCGGGCAAGTAACATACCGATGACAAAGGGAACAACGTATGTTGTTATGCGGTCTGACCGATAAAGATCTTCGTAGAATATGTAGGAGCCAATATGGGCATCCAGGTCCCGCTATTGGTTATTGACCGGAGATGTGTCTCGGTCATGTCTACATTGTTCTCGAACCGTAGGGTCCGCACGCTTAACGTTACGATGACAGTTATTATGAGTTTATGCATTTTGATGTACCGAAGGTTGTTCGGAGTCCTGGATGAGATCACGGACATGACAAGGAGTCTCGAAATGGTCGAGACGTAAAGATTGATATATTGGAAGCCTATGTTTGGACATTGGATGTGTTCCGGGTGAAATCGGGATTTTACCGGAATACCGGGAGGGTTACCGGAACCCCCCGGGAAACTAATGGGCCTATTGGGCCTTAGTGGAAAAAGAGAAAAGGGACAAGCCCAAGCTGGCCGGCGCCCCCCCCTTCCCCAAGTCCTAGTAGGACTAGGATAAGGGGCCGGCCCCCCTTCTCTCTCTTTCCCCCCGGGAGTCCTAATTGGATTAGGATTGGGGGGAGGAGTCCTACTCCCGGTGGGAGTAGGACTCCCCTGCGCCTCCTCTCCCTGGCCGGCCGGATCCCCCTCCTCCAACCTTTATATACGGGGGCGGGGGGCACCCCAAGACACACAACTTGATCCTTGAGATCGTTCCTTAGCCGTGTGCGGTGCCCCCTGCCACCAAATTCCACCTTGATCGTACCGTTGTAGTGCTTAGGCGAAGCCCTGCGTCGGTAGTACATCAAGATCGTCATCACGCCGTCGTGCTGACGGAACTCTTCCTCGTCGCTTTGCTGGATCGGAGCCCGAGGAACGTCATCGAGCTGAACGTGTGCTAAGAACTCGGAGGTGCCGGAGTAACGGTGCTTGGATCGGTCGGATCAGGAAGAAGACGTACGACTACTTCCTCTACGTTGTGTGATCGCTTCCGCAGTCGGTCTGCGTTGGTACGTAGACAACACTCTCCCCTCTCGTTGCTGTGCATCACCATGATCTTGCGTGTGCGTAGGAAAATTTTGAAATTACTGCGTTCCCCAACAGTGGCATCAGAGCCTAGGTTTTATGGTTTGATGTTATATGCACGAGTAGAACACAAGTGAGTTGTGGGCGATACAAGTCATACTGCCTACCAGCATGTCATACTTTGGTTCGGCGGTATTGTTGGGTGAGACGATCCGGACCAACCTTACGCGTACTCTTACGCGAGACCGGTTCCCTCGACGTGCTTTGCACATAGATGGCTTGCGGAAGACTGTCTCTCCAACTTTAGTTGAACCAAGTGTGACTACGCCCGGTCCTTGAGAAGGTTAAAACGGAGTCTATTTGACGAACTATCGTTGTGGTTTTGATGCGTAGGTGAGATGAGTTCTTGCTTAAGCCCGTAGCAGCCACGTAAAACTTGCAACAAACAAAGTAGAGGACGTCTAACTTGTTTTTGCAGGGTATGTTGTGATGTGATATGGTCAAGACATGATGCTGATTTTATTGTATGAGATGATCATGTTTTGTAACCGAGTTATCGGCAACTGGCAGGAGCCATATGGTTGTCGCTTTATTGTATGCAATGCAATCGCGATGTAATGCTTTACTTTATTACTAAGCGGTAGTGATAGTCGTGGAAGCATAAGATTGGCGAGACGACAACGTTGCTACGATGGAGATCAAGGTGGCGCGCCGGTGACGATGGTGATCATGACGGTGCTTCGGAGATGGAGATCACAAGCACAAGATGATGATGGCCATATCATATCACTTATATTGATTGCATGTGATGTTTATCCTTTTATGCATCTTATCTTGCTTTGATTGACGGTAGCATTATAAGATGATCTCTCACTAAATTATCAAGAAGTGTTCTCCCTGAGTATGCACCGTTGCCAAAGTTCGTCGTGCCCAGACACCACGTGATGATCGGGTGTGATAAGCTCTACGTCCATCTACAACGGGTGCAAGCCAGTTTTGCACACGCAGAATACTCAGGTTATACTTGACGAGCCTAGCATATGCAGATATGGCCTCGGAACACAGAGACCGAAAGGTCGAGCATGAATCATATAGTAGATATGATCAACATGACGATGTTCACCATTGAAAACTACTCCATCTCACGTGATGATCGGTTATGGTTTAGTTGATATGGATCACGTGATCACTTAGAGGATTAGAGGGATGTCTATCTAAGTGGGAGTTCCTAAGTAATTTGATTAACTGAACTTAAACTTATCATGAACTTAGTACCTGATAGTATCTTGCTTGTTTATGTTGCTTGTAGATAGATGGCTCGTGCTATTGTTCCGTTGAATTTTAATGCGTTCCTTGAGAAAGCAAAGTTGAAAGATGATGGTAGCAATTACACGGACTGGGTCCGTAACCTGAGGATTATCCTCATTGCTGCACAGAAGAATTACGTCCTGGAAGCACCGCTGGGTGACAGGCCTGCTGCTGGAGCAACGCCAGATGTTATGAACGTCTGGCAGAGCAAAGCTGATGACTACTCGATAGTTCAGTGTGCCATGCTTTACGGCTTAGAATCGGGACTTCAACGACGTTTTGAACGTCATGGAGCATATGAGATGTTCCAGAAGTTGAAGTTAATATTTCAAGCAAATGCCCGAATTGAGAGATATGAAGTCTCCAATAAGTTCTATAGCTGTAAGATGGAGGAGAACAGTTCTGTCAGTGAGCATATACTCAAAATTTCTGGGTATAATAATCATTTGATTCAGATGGGAGTTAATCTTCCAGATGATTGCGTCATTGACAGAATTCTCCAATCACTACCACCAAGCTACAAGAGCTTCGTGATGAACTATAATATGCAAGGGATGAACAAGATTATTCCCGAGCTCTTCGCAATGCTGAAAGCTGCGGAGGTAGAAATCAAGAAGGAGCATCAAGTGTTGATGGTTAGCAAGACCACTAGTTTCAAGAAAAAGGGTAAAGGGAAGAAGAAGGGGAACTTCAAGAAGAACAGCAAGCAAGTTGCTGCTCAGGAGAAGAAACCCAAGTCTGGACCTAAGCCTGAAACTGAGTGCTTCTACTGCAAGCAGACTGGTCACTGGAAGCGGAACTGCCCCAAGTATTTGGCGGATAAGAAGGATGGCAAAGTGAGCAAAGGTATATGTGATATACATGTTATTGATGTGTACCTCACTAGAGCTCGCAGTAGCACCTGGGTATTTGATACTGGTTCTGTTGCTAATATTTGCAACTCGAAACAGGGACTACAGAATAAGCGGACACTAGCAAAGGACGAGGTGACGATGCGCGTGGGAAACGGTTCCAAAGTCGATGTGATCGCGGTCGGCACGCTACCTCTACATCTACCTTTGGGATTAATATTAGACCTAAATAATTGTTATTTGGTGCCAGCGTTGAGCATGAACATTATATCTGGATCTTGTTTAATGCGAGACAGTTATTCATTTAAATCATAGAATAATGGTTGTTCTATTTATATGAATAATATCTTATATGGTCATGCACCTTTGAAGAGTGGTCTATTCTTGTTGAATCTCGAAGATAGTAATACACATATTCATAATGTAGAAGCCAAAAGATGCAAAGTTAATAATGATAGTGCAACTTATTTGTGGCACTGCCATTTAGGTCATATCGGTGTAAAGCGCATGAAGAAACTCCATACTGATGGGCTTTTGGAAACACTTGATTATGAATCACTTGGTACTTGCGAACCGTGCCTCATAGGCAAGATGACTAAAACACCGTTCTCCGGTACTATGGAGAGAGCAACAGATTTGTTGGAAATCATACATACCGATGTATGTGGTCCGATGAATATTGAGGCTCGTGGCGGATATCGTTATTTTCTCACCTTCACAGATGATTTAAGCAGATATGGGTATATCTACTTAATGAAACATAAATCTGAAACATTTGAAAGGTTCAAAGAATTTCAGAGTGAAGTTGAAAATCATCGTAACAAGAAAATAAAGTTTCTACGATCTGATCGTGGAGGAGAATATTTGAGTTACGAGTTTGGTATACATTTGAAAAATTGTGGAATAGTTTCGCAACTCACGCCACCCGGAACACCACAGCGTAATGGTGTGTCCGAACATCGTAATCGCACTTTACTAGATATGGTGCCATCCATGATGTCTCTTACTGATTTACCGCTATCGTTTTGGGGTTATGCTTTAGAGACGGCCACATTCACGTTAAATAGGGCACCATCAAAATCCGTTGAGACGACGCCTTATGAACTATGGTTTGGCAAGAAACCAAAGTTGTCGTTTCTTAAAGTTTGGGGCTGCGATGCTTATGTGAAAAAGCTTCAACCTGATAAGCTCGAACCCAAAGCGGAGAAATGTGTCTTCATAGGATACCCAAAGGAAACTGTTGGGTATACCTTCTATCACAGATCCGAAGGCAAGACATTCGTTGCTAAGAATGGATCATTTCTAGAGAAGGAGTTTCTCTCGAAAGAAGTGAGTGGGAGGAAAGTAGAACTTGACAAGGTAACTGTACCTGCTCCCTTATTGGAAAATAGTACATCACAGAAAACTGTTTCTGCGACACCTATGCCAATCAGTGAGGAAGCTAATGATAATGATCATGAAGCTTCAGAACAAGATACTACTGAACCACGTAGATCAACCAGAGTGAGATCCGCACCAGAGTGGTACGGTAATCCGGTTCTGGAAGTCATGATGCTAGATCATGATGAACCTACGAACTATGAAGAAGCGATGGTGAGCCCAGATTCCGCAAAGTGGCTTGAGGCCATGAAATCTGAGATGGGATCCATGTATGAGAACAAAGTATGGACTTTGGTTGACTTGCCCGATGATCGGCAAGCAATTGAGAATAAATGGATCTTCAAGAAAAAGACTGACGCTGACGGTAATGTTACTGTCTATAAAGCTCGACTTGTCGCAAAAGGTTTTCGACAAGTTCAAGGGGTTGACTACGATGAGACTTTCTCACCCGTAGCAATGCTTAAGTCCGTCAGAATTATGTTACAATTGCCACGTTTTATGATTATGAAATATGGCAGATGGATGTCAAAACTGCATTCCTGAATGGATTTCTGGAAGAAGAGTTGTATATGGTACAACCAGAAGGTTTTGTCGATCCAAAAGGAGCTAACAAAGTATGCAAACTCCAGCGATCCATTTATGGACTGGTGCAAGCATCTCGGAGTTGGAATAAATGCTTTGATAGTGTGATCAAAGCATTTGGCTTTATACAGACTTTTGGAGAAGCCTGTATTTACAAGAAAGTGAGTGGGAGCTCTGTAGCATTTCTGATATTATATGTGGATGACATATTGCTAATTGGAAATGATATAGAATTTCTGGATAGCATAAAGGGATACTTGAATAAAAGTTTTTCGATGAAAGACCTCGGGGAAGCTACATACATATTAGGCATAAAAATCTATAGAGATAGATCAAGACGCTTAATTGGACTTTCACAAAGCACATACCTGGACAAGATTTTGAAGAAATTCAAAATGGATCAAGCAAAGAAAGGGTTCTTGCCTGTGTTACAAGGTATGAAATTGAGTAAGACTCAATGCCCGACCACTGCAGAAGATAGAGAGAAAATGAAAGATGTTCCCTATGCTTCAGCCATAGGCTCTATCATGTATGCAATGCTGTGTACCAGACCTGATGTGTGCCTTGCTATAAGTTTAGCAGGGAGGTACCAAAGTAATCCTGGAATGGATCACTGGACAGCGGTCAAGAACATCCTGAAATACCTGAAAAGGACTAAGGATATGTTTCTCGTATATGGAGGTGACAAAGAGCTCACCGTAAGAGGTTACGTTGATGCAAGCTTTGACACTGATCCGGACGATTCTAAATCGCAAACCGGATACGTGTTTACTTTAAACGGTGGAGCTGTCAGTTGGTGCAGTTCTAAACAAAGCGTCGTAGCGGGATCTACATGTGAAGCGGAGTACATAGCTGCTTCGGAAGCAGCAAACGAAGGAGTCTGGATGAAGGAGTTCATATCCGATCTAGGTGTCATACCTAGTGCATCGGGTCCAATGAAAATCTTCTGTGACAATACTGGTGCAATTGCCTTGGCAAAGGAATCCAGATTTCACAAGAGGACCAAACACATCAAGAGACGCTTCAACTCCATCCGGGATTTAGTCCAGGTGGGAGACATAGAGATTTGCAAGATACACACGGATCTAAATGTTGCAGACCCGTTGACTAAGCCTCTTCCACGAGCAAAACATGATCAGCACCAAGGCTCCATGGGTGTTAGAATCATTACTGTGTAATCTAGATTATTGACTCTAGTGCAAGTGGGAGACTGAAGGAAATATGCCCTAGAGGCAATAATAAAGTTATTATTTATTTCCTTACATCATGATAAATGTTTATTATTCATGCTAGAATTGTATTAACCGGAAACATAATACATGTGTGAATACATAGACCAACAGAGTGTCACTAGTATGCCTCTACTTGACTAGCTCGTTAATCAAAGATGGTTATGTTTCCTAACCATGAACAAGGAGTTGTTATTTGATTAACGAGGTCACATCATTAGTAGAATGATCTGATTGACATGACCCATTCCATTAGCATAGCACCCGATCGTTTAGTATGTTGCTATTGTTTTCTTCATGACTTATACATGTTCCTATAACTATGAGATTATGCAACTCCCGTTTACCGGAGGAACACTTTGGGTACTACCAAACGTCACAACATAACTGGGTGATTATAAAGGAGTACTACAGGTGTCTCCAATGGTAGATGTTGGGTTGGCGTATTTCGAGATTAGGGTTTGTCACTCCGATTGTCGGAGAGGTATCTCTGGGCCCTCTCGGTAATGCACATCACATAAGCCTTGCAAGCACTGCAACTAATATGTTAGTTGTGAGATGATGTATTACGGAACGAGTAAAGAGGCTTGCCGGTAACGAGATTGAACTAGGTATTGGATACCGACGATCGAATCTCGGGCAAGTAACATACCGATGACAAAGGGAACAACGTATATTGTTATGCGGTCTGACCGATAAAGATCTTCGTAGAATATGTAGGAGCCAATATGGGCATCCAGGTCCCGCTATTGGTTATTGACCGGAGACGTGTCTCGGTCATGTCTACATTGTTCTCGAACCGTAGGGTCCGCACGCTTAACGTTACGATGACAGTTATTATGAGTTTATGCATTTTGATGTACCGAAGGTTGTTCGGAGTCCCGGATGAGATCAAGGACATGACGAGGAGTCTCGAAATGGTCGAGACGTAAAGATTGATATATTGGAAGCCTATGTTTGGGCATCGGAAGTGTTCCGGGTGAAATCGGGATTTTACCGGATTACCGGGAGGGTTACCGGAACCCCCCGGGAGACTAATGGGCCTATTGGGCCTTAGTGGAAAAAGAGAAAAGGGACAAGCCCAAGCTGGCCGGCGCCCCCCCCCCTTCCCCAAGTCCTAGTAGGACTAGGATAAGGGGCCGGCCCCCCTTCTCTCTCTTTCCCCCCCGGGAGTCCTAATTGGATTAGGATTGGGGGGAGGAGTCCTACTCCCGGTGGGAGTAGGACTCCCCTGCGCCTCCTCTCCCTGGCCGGCCGGCTCCCCCTCCTCCAACCTTTATATACGGGGGCGGGGGGCACCCCAAGACACACAACTTGATCCTTGAGATCGTTCCTTAGCCGTGTGCGGTGCCCCCTGCCACCAAATTCCACCTCGATCGTACCGTTGTAGTGCTTAGGCGAAGCCCTGCGTCGGTAGTACATCAAGATCGTCATCACGCCGTCGTGCTGACGGAACTCTTCCTCGTCGCTTTGCTGGATCGGAGCCCGAGGAACGTCATCGAGCTGAACGTGTGCTAAGAACTCGGAGGTGCCGGAGTAACGGTGCTTGGATCGGTCGGATCGGGAAGAAGACGTACGACTACTTCCTCTACGTTGTGTGATCGCTTCCGCAGTCGGTCTGCGTTGGTACGTAGACAACACTCTCCCCTCTCGTTGCTGTGCATCACCATGATCTTGCGTGTGCGTAGGAAAATTTTGAAATTACTGCGTTCCCCAACAATATAGTGATATGTCCATGGCTCACGCTCATGTATTGCGTGAAGATTGAAAAAGTTTGAGAACACCAAAAGTATGAAACAATTGCTTGGCTTGTCATCGGGGTTGTGCATGATTTAAATACTTTGTGTGGTGAAGATAGAGCATAGCCAGACTATATGATTTTGTAGGAATAACTTTCTTTGGCCATGTTATTTTGAGAAGACATAATTGCTTAGTTACTATGCTTGAAGTATTATTATTTCTATGTCAATATTAAACTTTTGTCTTGAATCTTTCGGATCTGAATATTCGTACCACAATTAAGAGAATTACATTGAAATTATTCCAAGTAGCATTCCACATCAAAAATTCTATTTTTATCATTTACCTACTCGAGGACGAGCAGGAATTAAGCTTGGGGATGCTTGATACGTCTCCAACGTATCTATAATTTTTTTTTGTTCCATGCTATATTATATTCTGTTTTGGACATTACTGGGCTTTATTATACGCTTTTATATTATTTTTTGGGACTAACCTATTAACCGGAGGCCCAGCCCAGAATTGTTGTTTTTTTGCCTATTTCAGAGTTTCGCAGAAAAAGAATATCAAACGGAGTCTAGACGGAATGAAACCTTCGAGAACGTGATTTTTGGAACGAACGTGATCCAGAGGACTTGGACCCTACGTCAAGAAAGCAACCAGGAAGGCACGAGGTAGGGGGCGCGCCTACCCCCACCCCCAGGCGTGCCCTCCACCCTTGTGGGGCCCATGTTGCTCCACCGATGTACTTCTTCCTCCTATATATACCTACGTACCCCCAAACTACCAGATAGGAGCCAAAACCCTAATTCCACAGCCACAACCTTCTGTACCCGTGAGATCCCATCTTGGGGCCTTTTCCGGAGCTCCGCCGGAGGGGGCATCAATCACGGAGGGCTTCTACATCAACACCATAGCCTCTCCGATGATGTGTGACTAGTTTACCTCAGACCTTCGGGTCCATAGTTATTAGCTAGATGGCTTCTTCTCTCTTTTTGGATCTCAATACAATGTTCTCCCCCTCTCTTGTGGAGATCTATTCGATGTAATATTCTTTTGTTGTGTGTTTGTTGAGACCGATGAATTGTGGGTTTATGATCAAGTTTATCTATGAACAATATTTGAATCTTCTCTGAATTCTTTTATGTATGATTGGTTATCTTTGCAAGTCTCTTCGAATTATCAGTTTGGTTTGGCCTACTAGATTGATATTTCTTGCAATGAGAGAAGTGCTTAGCTTTGGGTTCAATCTTGCGGTGTCCTTTCCCAGTGACAGTAGGGGCAGCAAGGCACGTATTGTATTGTTGCCATCGAGGATAACAAGATGGGGTTTATATCATATTGCATGAGTTTATCCCTCTACATCATGTCATCTTACTTAAAGCATTACTCTGTTCTTTTGAACTTAATACTCTAGATGCATGCTGGATAGCGGTCGATGTGTGGAGTAATAGTAGTAGATGCAGGCAGGAGTCGGTCTACTTGTGTCGGACATGATGCCTATATACATGATCATACCTAGATATTCTCATAACTATGCTCAATTATGTCAATTGCTCAATAGTAATTTGTTTACCCACCGTAATACTTATGCTCTCGAGAGAAGCCACTAGTGAAACCTATGGCCCTCGGGTCTATTTTCTATCATATTAATCTTCCGTCAACAAGCTATTCCTTGCACCATTTTTATTTCGCTTTATTTACTTTGCATCTTTATCATAAAAATACCAAAAATATTATCTTATCATATCTATCAGATCTCACTTTCGTAAGTAACCGTTAAGGGATTGACAACCCCTTTATTTCGTTGGTTGCGAGGTTTTTATTGGTTTGTGTAGGTGCGAGGGACTCATGCGTGGCCTCCTACTGGATTGATACCTTGGTTCTCAAAAACTGAGGGAAATACTTACGCTACTTTGCTGCATCACCCTTTCCTCTTCAAGGGAAAACCAACGCAGTGCTCAAGAGGTAGCATGAAGCATGAGAGAACAATAGTTTCTATAAAACAAATCCACCATCATGTTCTAAAAGATACAAGTGAAGCACTAGAGCAAAAACTATATAGCTCAAAAGATATAAGTGAAGCACATAGAGTATTCTAATAAATTTCAAATCATGTGAGTCTCTCTCAAAAGGTGTGTACAGCAAGGATGATTGTGGTAAACTAAAAAGAAAATACTCAAATCATACAAGACGCTCCAAGCAAAACACATATCATGTGGTGAATAAAAATATAGCTCCAAGTAAAGTTACCGATAGACGAAGACGAAAGAGGGGATGCCTTCCGGGCATCCCCAAGCTTAGGCTTTTTGGTGTCCTTGAGTTTTACCTTGGGGTGCCATGGTAATCCCCAAGCTTAGGCTCTTTCCACTCTTTGTTCCATAATCCATCAAATCTTTACCCAAAACTTGAAAACTTCACAACACAAAACTCAAAATAGAAAATCTCGTGAGCTCCGTTAGCGAAAGAAAACAGAACACCACTTCAAGGTACTGTAATAAACTCATTCTTTATTTATATTGGTGTTAAACCTACTGTATTCCAACTTCCCTATGGTTTATACACTCTTTTACTATCCATAGATTCATCAAAATAAGCAAACAACACACGAAAAACAGAATCTGTCAAAAACAGAACAGTCTGTAGTAATATGTAGCTAACACAACTTCTGGAACCCCAAAAATTCTAAAATAAATTGCTGGACGTGAGGAATTTATCTATTAATCATCTGCAAAAATAATTAACTAAATAGCACCTTCCAAATGAAAATGGCAGCGATTATCATGAGCGCTAAAGTTTCTTTTTTTACGGGAAGATCAAAAAGACTTTCCCCAAGTCTTCCCAACGGTTCTACTTGGCACAAACATTAATTAAACACAAAAACACAAGAAAAATAGAGGCTAGATAAATTATTTATTACTAAACAGGAGCAAAAAGCAAAGAATAAAAATAAAATTGGGTTGCCTCCCAACAAGCGCTATCGTTTAACGCCCCTAGCTAGGCATAAAGGCGAAGATAGATCTAGGTATTGCCATCTTTGGTAGGCAATACATAAGTGGCTCTCATAACAGATTCATATTGCAAAACAAACACTTAATATGAGACACATCAATAACTTTTAGATCTTCATCTTTATTATCATGAAAACAAGAACACGCTGATACGTCTCCAACGTATCTATAATTTTAGATTGCTCCATGCTATGTTATCTACTGTTTTGGGCAATATTGGGCTTTATTATCCACTTTTATATTATTTTTGGGACTAACCTATTAACCGGAGGCCCAACCCAGATTTGCTATTTTCTGCCTATTTCAGTGTTTCGAAGAAAAGGAATATCAAACGGAGTCGAAACGGAACGAAATCAACTGGAGAAGTTATTTTTGGAAGGAAAGCTACCGGATGGACTTGGACCCCACGTCAGGAGAGAATGGAGGTGCCCACGAGGGTGGGGGGCGCGCCCACCCCCCTAGGGCGCGCCCCCTGCCTCGTGGGGCCCCCGAAGCTCCACCGACGTACTTCCTGCATCCATATATACCTACGTATCCAAAAACTTCCAGAATAGAGATTAGATCGGGAGTTCCGCCGCCAGAAGCCTCCGTAGCCATCGAAAACCAATCTAGACTCGTTTCGACACCCTGCGGGAGGGGGAATCCTTCTCCGGTGGCCATCTTCATCATCCCGGTGCTCTCCATGACGAGGAGGGAGTAGTTCTCCCTCGGGGCTGAGGGTATGTACCAGTAGCTATGTGTTTGATCTCTCTCTATCTCTCTCTCTCTCTCTCGTGTTCTTGAGGTGATACAATCTTGATGTATCGCGAGCTTTGCTATTATATTTGGATCCTATGATGTTTCTTCCCCCCTCTACTCTCTTGTAATGGATTGAGTTTTCCCCTTGAAGTAATCTTATCGGATTGAGTCTTTAAAGATTTGAGAACACTTGATGTATGTCTTGCCGTGCGTGTCTGTGGTGACAATGGGATACCACGTGATTCACTTGATGTATGTTTTGGTGATCAACTTGCGGGTTCCGCCCATGAACCTATGCATAGGGGTTGGCACATGTTTTCGTCGTGATTCTCCGGTAGAACTTTGGGGCACTCTTTGAGGTCCTTTGTGTTGGTTGAATAGATGAATTTGAGATTGTGTGATGCATATCATATAATACCCACGGATACTTGAGGTGACATTGGAGTATCTAGGTGACATTAGGGTTTTGGTTGATTTGTGTCTTAAGGTGTTATTCTAGTACGAACTCCAGGGCTGTTTGTGACACTTATAGGAATAGCCCAACGGATTGATTGGAAAGAATAACTTTGAGGTGTTTCGTACCCTACCATAATCTCTTCGTTTGTTCTCCACTATTAGTGACTTTGGAGTGACTCTTTGTTGCATGTTGAGGGATAGTTATATGATGCAATTATGTTATTATTGTTGAGAGGACTTGCACTAGTGAAAGTATGAACCCTAGGCCTTGTTTCAACGCATTGCAATACCGTTTACGCTCACTTTTATCATTAGTTACCTTGCTGTTTTTATATTTTCATATTACAGAAACCTATATCTACTATCCATATACCACTTGTATCACCATCTCTTCGCTGAACTAGTGCACCTATGCAATTTAACATTGTATTGGGTGTGTTGGGGACACAAGAGACTCTTTGTTATTTGGTTGTAGGGTTGCTTGAGAGAGAACATCTTCATCCTACGCCTCCTACGGATTGATAAACCTTAGGTCATCCACTTGAGGGAAATTTGCTACTGTCCTACAAACCTCTGCACTTGGAGGCCCAACAAGGTCTACAAGAAGAAGGTTGCGTAGTAGACATCAAGCTCTTACTGGTGCCGTTGCCGGGGAGGTGAGTGCTTGAAGGTATATCTTTAGATCTTGCAATCGAGTCTTTTAATTTCTTGTTTTATCACTAGTTTAGTTTATAAAAGAAAACTATAAAAAATGGAATTGAGTTTGTCTCATGCGCTTCACCTTTTTAATATCTTTCGTGAGTATGATGGAAAGGATAATTGTGCTCAAGTGCTAGAAGAAGAAATCTATAAGATGTTTGGCACTAAATATTTGAATGATGAGCATGATTCCAATGTTGTTAGTATGAATTACTTGAATATCCATGATGCTAATGATATGCAAAGCCACAAGCTTGGGGAAGCTATGTTTGATGAAGATGATATTTTTTGTCCCCCAAGTCTTGATGAGAAAATTTATTATGATGAAAGTATGCCTCCTATTTATGATGATATTGATGAAAGTGGATTTGTAGAGGTCATGACCTTATTTTGTGATGAATCCACTATTCCGGAAGAGGTTCCAATTGATTATGAGAACAAAGTTGCTATTTATGATAATTATTGTGATGACTTGTATACTATTAAGAATAATGATAACCATGAAACTTGTCATCGTGATTTTAGTTTTCAATTGGATTATGCTTCACATGGTAATTACTTTGTTGAGTTTGCTCCCACTATTATTCATGAGAATAGTTTTGCTTATGTGGAGAGTAATAAAATTTCTATGCTTGTAGATCATCAAAAGAATGCTTTAGGTTCTGGTTATATTGTTGGATTCATTCATGATGCTACTGAAAATTATTATGAGGGAGGAACATATGCTTGTAGGAATTGCAATAATATCAAGTTTCCTCTCTATGTGCTTAAAGTTTTGAAGCTATGCTTGTTTCACCTTCCTATGCAAGTTGATTCTTGTTCCCACAAGTTGTTTGCTCACAAAATCCCTATTCATAGGAAGTGGGTTAGACTTAAATGTGCTAGTCATATTCTTCATGATGCTCTCTTTATGTTACAATTCTTATCTTTTATGTGAGCATCATTGAAATCATCATGCCTAGCTAGGGGCGTTAAACGATAGCGCTTGTTGGGAGGCAACCCAACTTTATTTTTGCTTCTTGCTTTTTGTTCCTGTTTAGTAATAAATAATTCATCTAGCCTTTGTTTATATGTGGTTTTATGCTTTTAATCAGTGTTTGTACCAAGTAGAACCTTTGGGAAGACTTTGGGAAAGTCTTGTTGATCTTGCTGTAAAAAACAGAAACTTTAGCGCTCACTAGAACTGCTGTCATTTTTATTTGGAAAGTGATATTTAGTTAATTATTTTTTCAGATGATTAATAGATAAATTCATCAGGTCCATAAATTTATTTGAGAATTTTATGAGTTCGAGAAGTATACGTTTGATTCAGATTACTACAGACTGTTCTGTTTTTTACAGATTCTGTTTTCATTGTGTTGTTTACTTATTTTGATGCATCTATGGCTAGTAAAAGAGTTTATAAACCATAGAGAAGTTGGAATACAGTAGGTTTAACACCAATATAAATAAATAATGAGTTCATTACAGTACCTTGAAGTGGTGTTTTGTTTTCTTTCGCTAACGGAGCTTACGAGTTTTCTGTTAAGTTTTGTGTTGTGGAGTTCTCAAGTTTTGGGTAAAGATTCAATGGACTATGGAATAAGGAGTGGCAAGAGCCTAAGCTTGGGGATGCCCAAGGCACCCCAAGGTAATATTCAAGGACAACCAAGAGCCTAAGCTTGGGGATGCCCCGGAAGGCATCCCCTCTTTCGTCTTCGTTCATCGGTAACTTTACTTGGAGCTATATTTTTATTTGCCACATGATATGTGTTTTGCTTGGAGCGTCAATTTATTTTGTTAGATTTTCTTGTTGTTATTTAGCAAAATGTTTGCATCTTTTATTTCAATAAAAGTGGCATTGATAGCCTTTACTATGCCTATTTTAGAAGTCCACATGTTGCTGTTTGAAAACGGAAAGTTTACCGCTGTTGCAATAATTCCCTAGAAAAGTTAGAATGTGATAAAATGTTGAAACCTTTTTCATATTAAGATCTGATAAATTTAATACAATGGAAATTTTCTTTCATAATTTTTGGAGTTGGGGAAGTATGGATGTTGCAGCATTCTTTACAGACTATCCTGTTTAGGCAGATTGCTGTTATGTTTGCATTGTTTGCAAATGTTTGCTTCTTTAATGATTCTATTTGAGGATAGGACTATTAAATATGCAGAGAAATTTAGTATGCAATGTTTAATAATAATTTTAGCGATTTGCTACAGTAGAGTATGATAAGGTTTTTGCAATGGTTTATACTAACTTATCTCACGAGTCCTTGTTGAGTTTTGTGTGGATGAAGCTTTTGAGATTTAGGGAGACCGTGATATGATAGGAATTAAGGAGACACAAAAGCTCAAGATTGGGGATGCCCAAGGCATCCCAAGATAATATTTCAAGAAGTCTCAAGTGTCTAAGCTTGGGGATGCCCCGGTTGGCATCCCACCTTTCTTCTTCAACAACTATCGGTTAGTTTTGGTTGATCCTAAGTTTTTGCTTCTTCACATGATGTTTGCCATTCTTAGAATGTCATTTTATTTTGCTTTGCTTGCTGTTTGAATAAAATACCAAGATCTTAAATTCTTAAATGTTAGAGAGTCTTCACATAGTTGCATAATTATTCGACTACTCATTGATCTTCACTTATATCTTTCGGAGTAGTTTGTTGTTTGCTCTAGTACTTCACTTATATATTTTAGAGCATGGTGGTAGTTTTATTTTGAAGAAATAGATGAACTCTCATGCTTCACTTATATTATTTTGAGAGTCTTAAGCAGCATGGTAATGTGCTTAATCCTAATATGCTAGGTATTCAAGATTAATAAAACTTTCTTATGAGTGTATTGAATACTAAGAGAAGTTTGATGCTTGATGATTGTTTTGAGATATGGAGGTAATAATATCAAAGTCGTGCTAGTTGAGTAGTTGTGAATTTGAGAAATTCTTGTGTTGAAGTTTGCAAGTCCCGTAGCATGCACGTATGGTAAACGTTGTGTAACAAATTTGAAACATGAGGTGTTATTTGATTGTATTCCTTATGAGTGGCGGTCGGGGACGAGCGATGGTCTTTTCCTACCAATCTATCCCCCTAGGAGCATGCGTGTAGTGCCGAGGCTTTTTATGACTTGTAGATTTTTGCAATAATTATGTGAGTTCTTTATGATTAATGTTGAGTCCATGGATTATACGCACTCTCATCCTTCCATCCTTGCTAGCCTCTTCGGTACCGTGCATTGCCCTTTCTAACATTGAGAGTTGGCGCAAACTTCGCCGGTGCATCCAAACCCCGTGATATGTTACGCTCTACCACACATAAACCTCCTTATATCTTCCTCAAAACAGCCACCATACCTACCTATTATGGCATTTCCATAGCCATTCTGAGATATATTAACATGCAACTTTCCACCATTCCGTTTATTATGACACGCATCATCATTTTCATATTGCTTTGCATGATCATGTAGTTGACATCGTATTTGTGGCAAAGCCACTGTTCATAATTCTTTCATACATGTCACTCTTGGTCCATTGCATGTCCCGGTACACCGCCGGAGGCATTCATATAGAGTCATCTTTGTTCTAGTATCGAGTTGTAATCATTGAGTTGTAAATAAATAGAAGTGTGATGATCATCATTATTAGAGCATTGTCCCAAGTGAGGAATAAAAGAGAGAGAAAGGCCATAAAAAAGAGAAGGCCCAAAAAAGAGAGAAAAAAGAGAGAAGGGACAATGCTACTATCCTTTGACACACTTGTGCTTCAAAGTAGCACCATGATCTTCATGATAGAGAGTCTCTTGTTTTGTCACTTTCATATACTAGTGGGAATTTTTCATTATAGAACTTGGCTTGTATATTCCAACAATGGGCCTCCTCAAGTGCACTAGGTCTTCGTGAGCAAGCAAGTTGGATGCTCACCCACTTAGTTTCTTTTGTTGAGCTTTCATACATTTATAGCTCTAGTGCATCCGTTGCATGGCAATCCCTACTCCTTGCATTAACATCAATTGGTGGTCATCTCCATTGCCCATTGATTAGTCTCGTTGATGTGAGACTTTCTCCTTTTTGTCTTCTCCACATAACCCCCATCATCATATTCTATTCCACCCATAGTGCTATATCCATGGCTCGCGCTCATGTATTGCGTGAAAGTTTATAGGTTTGAGATTACTAAAGTATGAAACAATTGCTTGGCTTGTCATCGGGGTTGTGCATGATGAGAGCATTCTTGTGTGACGAAAATGAAACATGACTAAACTATATGATTTTGTAGGGATGAACTTTCTTTGGCCATGTTATTTTGAGAAGACATAATTGCTTAGTTAGTATGCTTGAAGTATTATCATTTTTATGTCAATATGAACTTTTGTCTGAATCTTTCGGATCTGAATATTCATACCACAATTAAGAAGAATTGCATTGAAATTATGCCAACTAGCATTCCACATCAAAATTTCTTTCTTCTATCATTTACCTACTCGAGGACGAGCAGGAATTAAGCTTGGGGATGCTTGATACGTCTCCAACATATCTATAATTTTTGATTGCTCCATGCTATGTTATCTACTTTTTTGGGCAATATTGGGCTTTATTATCCACTTTTATATTATTTTTGGGACTAACCTATTAACCGGAGGCCCAGCCCAGATTTGCTGTTTTTTTGCCTATTTCAGTGTTTCGAAGAAAAGGAATATCAAACAGAGTTGAAATGGAACGAAATCAACTAGAGAAGTTATTTTTGGAAGGAAAGCTACCGGATGGACTTGGACCCCACGTCAGGAGAGAAGGGAGGTGCCCACGAGGGTGGGGGTGTGCCCCCTACCTCGTGGGGCCCCCGAAGCTCCACCGACGTACTTCGTGCACCCATATATACCTACGTATCCTAAAACTTCCAGAACAGAGATTAGATCGGGAATTCCGCCGCCAGAAGCCTCCGTAGCCATCGAAAACCAATCTAGACCCGTTCCGGCACCCTGCCGGAGGGGGAATCCTTCTCTGGTGGCCATCTTCATCATCCCGGTGCTCTCCATGACGAGGAGGGAGTAGTTCTCCCTCGGGGCTGAGGGTATGTACCAGTAGCTATGTGTTTCATCTCTCTCTCTCTCGTGTTCTTGAGGTGATACAATCTTGATGTATCGTGAGCTTTGCTATTATATTCGGATCCTATGATGTTTCTTCCCCCCTCTACTCTCTTGTAATGGATTGAGTTTTCCCCTTGAAGTAATCTTATCGGATTAAGTCTTTAAAGATTTGAGAACACTTGATGTATGTCTTGCCGTGCGTATCTGTGTTGACAATGGGATACCACGTGATTCAGTTGATGTATGTTTTGGTGATCAACTTGCGGGTTCCGCCCATGAACCTATGCATAGGGGTTGGCACACGTTTTCGTCGTGATTCTCCGGTAGAACTTTGGGGCACTCTTTGAGGTCCTTTGTGTTGGTTGAATAGATGAATCTGAGATTGTGTGATGCATATCGTATAATCATACCCACGGATACTTGAGGTGACATTGGAGTATCTAGGTTACATTAGGGTTTTGGTTGATTTGTGTCTTAAGGTGTTATTCTAGTACAAACTCTAGGGCTGTTTGTGACACTTATAGGAATAGCCCAACGGATTGATTGGAAAGAATAACTTTGAGGTGTTTCGTACCCTACCATAATCTCTTCGTTTGTTCTCCACTATTAGTGACTTTGGAGTGACTCTTTGTTGCAGGTTGAGGGATAGTTATATGATCCAATTATGTTATTATTGTTGAGAGGACTTGCACTAGTGAAAGTATGAACCCTAGGCCTTGTTTCAACGCATTGCAATACCGTTTACGCTCACTTTTATCATTAGTTACCTTGCTGTTTTTATATTTCCAGATTACAAAAACCTATATCTACTATCCATATACCACTTGTATCACCATCTCTTCGCCGAACTAGGGCACCTATACAATTTACCATTGTATTGGGTGTGTTGGGGACACAAGAGACTCTTTGTTATTTGGTTGCAGGGTTGCTTGAGAGAGATCATCTTCATCCTACGCCTCCTACGGATTGATAAACCTTAGGTCATCCACTTGAGGGAAATTTGCTACTGTCCTACAAACCTCTGCACTTGGAGGCCCAACAACGTCTACAAGAAGAAGGTTGTGTAGTAGACATCACACGCTTTCACAAAGCAATCTTTCTTGGCACGCATCCTAGCGGTTCTTTCTTTGCACTCATCAATGGAAATTCTCATGGCTTTGAGAGACTCATTGATATCATGCTTAGGTGGAATAGGTCTAAGTTTCAAAGAATGAACATCAAGAGAAATCCTATCAACGTTCCTAGCCAACTCATCAATCTTAAGCAATTTTTCTTCAATCAAAGCATTGAAACTCTTTTGCGAAGTAATAAATTCTTTAATACTAGATTCAAAATCAGAGGGCATCTTATTATAATTTCCATAAGTATTGTTGTAGGAATTACCATAATTATTAGAGGAATCACTAGGAAACGGCCTAGAATTAAAAATTACCTCTATACGCGTTGTTACCAAAATTGTTCCTACCAACAAAATTCACATCCATAGATTCATTATTATTCTCAGTCAAAGTAGACAAAGGCATATCATTAGGATTAGTAGGAGCACTCTTATTAGCAAACAATTTCATAAGTTCATCCATCTTTCCACTCAAAACATTAATCTCTTCAATTGCATGCACTTTTTTATTAGTAGATCTTTCGGTGTGCCATTGAGAATAATTAACCATAATATTATCTAGGAGTTTAGTAGCTTCTCCTAACGTGATTTCCATAAAAGTGCCTCCTGCGGCCGAATCTAAAAGATTTCTAGAAGCAAAATTCAATCCGGCATAAAAGTTTTGTATAATCATCCAAAGATTCAAACCATGTGTAGGGAAATTACCAATCATTAATTTCATCCTCTCCCAAGATTGTGCAACATGTTCATGATCAAGTTGCTTAAAATTCATAATACAGTTTCTAAGAGAGATGATCTTAGTGGGAGGAAAATACTTAGAGATAAAAGCATCTTTGCACTTATTCCATGAATCAATACTATTTTTAGGCAAAGACGGAAACCAAGCTTTAGCATGATTTCTAAGCGAAAACGGAAATAGCTTAAGTTTAACAATATCACTATCCACATCTTTCTTCTTTTGCATATCACACAAATCAACAAAGTTGTTTAGATGGGTAGCGACATCTTCACTAGGAAGGCCAGCGAATTGATCTTTCATGACAAGATTCAACAAAGCAGCATTAATTTCACAAGATTCAGCATCGGTAAGAGGAGCAATCAGAGTGCTAAGAAAATCATTGTTGTTGGTATTGGCAAAGTCACACAATTTAGTATTATCTTGAGCCATCGTGACAAACAAGCAATCCAACATATAGGCAAACAAGAAACGGGCAAAAGAGGCAAATAGGGAAAGAGAAGGGAGAGAGGAAGAGAAGGCGAATAAAACGGCAAGGGTGAAGTGGGGGAGAGGAAAACGAGAGGCAAATGGCAAATAATGTAATGCGAGGGATAAGAGTTTGTGATGGGTACTTGGTATGTCTTGACTTGGCAACGACACCTGAAATGACTCGATGTTGGGAGTCAAATCTTGACTTGACTTGGCATGAATCTCCTCGGCAATGACGCTAGAAATCCTTCTTGCTACCTCTTGAGCACTGCATTGGTTTTCCCTTGAAGAGGAAAGGGTGATGCAGCAAAGTAGCGTAAGTATTTCCCTCAGTTTTTTAGAACAAAGGTATCAATCCAGTAGGAGATCATGCTCAAGTCCCACGCACCTACACAAACAAATAAGAACCTCGCAACCAACACGATAAAGGGGTTGTCAAGCCCTTCACGGTCACTTACGAGAGTGAGATCTGATAGATATGATAAGATAATATTTTTGGTATTTTTATGATAAAGAGAAATAAAGATGCAAAGTAAAATAAATGGCAAAGGAAATAACTAAGTGTTGGAAGATTAATATGATGAAAGATAGACCCGGGGCCATAGGTTTCACTAGTGGCTTCTCTCAAGAGCATAAGTATTATGGTGGGTAAAAGAATTACAGTTGAGCAATTGACAGAATTGAGCATAGTTATGAGAATATCTAGGTATGATCATGTATATAGGCATCACGTCCGAGCCAAGTAGACCGAAATGATTCTGCATCTACTACTATTACAACACACATCGACCGCTATCCAGCATGCGTCTAGAGTATTAAGTTCATAAGAACATGGTAATGCTTTAACGAAGATGACATGATGTAGAGGGATAAACTCATGCAATATGATATAAACCCCATCTTTTTATCCTCGATGGCAACAATACAATATGTGCCTTGCTGCCCCTGCTGTCACTGGGAAAGTACATGATGACCCACAAGTATAGGGGATCTATCGTAGTCCTTTCGATAAGTAAGAGTGTCGAACCGAACAAGGAGCAGTAGGAAATGATAAGCGGTTTCCAACAAGGTATTCTCTGCAAGTACTGAAATAAGTGGTAACAGATAGTTTTGTGATAGGATAATTTGTAACGAGCAACAAGTAACAAAAGTAAATAAAGTGCAGCAAGGTGGCCCAATCCTTTTTGTAGCAAAGTACAAGCCCGGACCAACTCTTATATACAGAAAAGCGCTCCCGAGGACACATGGGAATATCGTCGAGCTAGTTTTCATCACGTTCATATGATTCGTGTTCGGTACTTTGATAATTTAGTATGTGGGTGGACCGGTGCTTGGGTACTGTCCTTACTTGGACAAGCATCCCACTTATGATTAACCTCTATTGCAAGCATCTGCAACTACAACAAAACTATTAAGGTAAACCTAACCATAGCATGAAACATATGGATCCAAATCGGCCCCTTACGAAGCAACGCATAAACTAGGGTTCAAGCTTCTGTCATTCTAGCAACCCATCATCTACTTATTACTTCCCAATGCTTTCCTCTAGGCCCAAATAATGGTGAAGTGTTATGTAGTCGACGTTCACATAACACCACTAGAGGAGTGAAAACATACATCTCATCAAAATATCGAACGAATACCAAATTCACATGACTACTAATAGCAAGACTTCTCCCATATCCTCAGGAACAAACGTAAGTACTCACAAAGCATATACATGTTCATAACCAGAGGGGTATTAATATGAATATAGGATCTGAACATATGATATTCCACCAAATAAACCAACTAGCATCAACTACAAGGAGTAATTAACACTACTAGCAACCTACTAGTACCAATCCCGGACTTGGAGACAAGAGATGAACTAGGGTTTTGAGAGGTGATGGTGCTGGTGAAGATGTTGATGAAGATTGCCCTCTCCCGATGAGAGGAGGGTTGGTGATGACGATGGCAATGATTTCCCCCTCCCAGAGGGAAGTTTCCCCGGTAGAACAGCTCTGCCGGAGCCCTAGATTGGTTTCGCCAAGGTTCCGCCTCGTGGCGACGGAGTTTCGTCCGAGGAGATGGCTTATGATTTTTCCTCATCGAAAGACTTTATATAGCAGAAGATGGACATCAGAGGGCCACCAGGGGGCCCACGAGGTAGGGGGCGCGCCCCCGCCCTCGTGGGCAGGGTGTGGCCCCCTGGTGAACTTCTTGCGTTCAATATTTTTTATATATTCTTAAAACGTCTTCCGTGAAGTTTCGGGACTTTTGGAGTTATGCAGAATAGGTCTCTAATATTTGCTCCTTTTCCAGCCCAGAATCCCAACTGCCGGCATTCTCCCTCTTTATGTAAACCTTGTAAAATAAGAGAGAATAGGTATAAGTATTGTGACATAATGTGTAATAACATCCCATAATGCAATAAATATCAATATAAAAGCGTGATCCAAAATGGACGTATCAACTCCCCCAAGCATACCATGGTCTAATAACTTTTTCTTTTGCTGGTATGTGAAACTAGGTGGTATGAATTTGGCAACAATGTAATTAGCATAATCAGCATACCATGGAGGAGTATGAGAAGCATTTATGACATTTAGTTGCTCATGAGGAAAGCTATCATCAATAGGTAGTGGGTCATCAAGAACATTCTCTAACCTAGACAAATTGTCTGCAACGGGATTCTCAGCTCCCTTTCTATCAATAATATGCAAATCAAATTCTTGTAGCAATAGAACCCATCTAATAAGTCTAGGTTTAGTATCTTTCTTTTCCATCAGATATTTAATAGAAGCATGATTAGTGTGAATAGTTACTTTAGAATCAACGATATAAGGTCTGAACTTATCACAAGCAAATACAACTGCTAAGAATTCTTTTTCACTAGTAGCATAATTTCTTTGAGCATTGTCTAGGGTTTTACTAGCATATTGAATAATGTTTAATTTCTTATCAACTCTTTGCCCTAGAACAACACCTACAGCATAATCACTAGCATCACACATAATTTCAAAGGTAAATTCCAATCAGGTGGCTGAACAATAGGTGTAGAGATCAATGCTTCCTTAAGTATTTCAAATGCTTCTACACAATCATCATCAAAGACAAATGGTATATCTTTTTGTAATAAATTAGTCAGAGGCCGAGAAATTTTTGAGACGTCCTTAATGAACCTCCTATAAAATCCGGCGTGACCAAGGAAACTTCCTATACCTTTGATGTCCTTGGGGCATGGCATCTTTTCAATAGCGTTAACCTCGGCTTTATCAACTTCAATACCTCTTTCAGAAACTTTATGCCCCAAGACAATACCTTCATTAACCATAAAGTGGCACTTTTCCCAATTCAAGAAAAGATTAGTTTCTTCACATCTCTGCAAAACTCGATCAAGGTTGCTCAAGCAATCATCAAAAGAAGATCCATAGACGGAGAAATAGTCCATGAAAACCTCACAAATCTTTTCACAAAAGTCAGAGAATATAGCCATCATGCATCTTTGAAAGGTAGCAGGTGCATTACATAAACCGAAAGGCATACGTCTATAAGCAAAAGTACCAAAAGGGCAAGTAAAAGTAGTCTTTGATTGATCCTTGGCTGACATAGGTATTTGAGAGAAACCAGAATAACCATCTAGGAAGCAAAAGTGTGTATGTTTGGATAATATTTCTAGCATTTGATCGATGAAAGGTAAGGGGTAATGATCCTTTTTAGTGCCCTTATTTAATTTGCGGAAATCAATTACCATCCTATAACCTGTAATAATTCTTTGAGTAATCAATTCATCTTTATCATTAGGAACGACAGTAATACCTCCCTTCTTAGCGACACAATGGACAGGACTTACCCACTGACTATCAGCAACGGGATAGATTATACCTGCCTCATGGAGCTTTAGTATTTCCTTTCTTGCCACTTCTTTCATTTTAGGATTCATCCATCATTGATGATCATGAACTGGTTTAGCATCTTCTTCCAAATTTATTTTATGTTGACATAGAGTGGGACTAATGCCCTTAAGATCATCAAGAGTATACCCAATAGCAGCACGGTGCTTCTTCAGAATTTTCAATAATCTCTCTTGCTCATGCTCTGAAAGGTTAGCACTAATAATAAGAGGATATATCTTTTTCTCATCAAGATAAGCATATTTAAGAGTATCAGGCAATTGTTTAAGCTCAAACACGGGATCACCCTTGGGTGGAGGAGGATCCCCTAGGATTTCAGCAGGCAAATTGTGTTTCAGAATAGGTTCTTGTTTAAAGAATACTTCATCTATTTCCCTTCTTTCATTCATAAACATATCATTTTCATGGTCTAGCAAATATTATTCTAAAGGATCACTAGGAGGTAGGGCAATAGAAGCAAGACCAATAATTTCATCCTTACTAGGTAATTCTTCTTCACGGTGTTGTCTACTAAATTTAGAGAAATTAAATTCATGAGACATATCATCTAACCCGATAGTAACAACATCCTTTTTGCAATCTATCTTAGCATTAACAGTGTTTAAGAAGGGTCTACCAAATATAATGGGACAAAAGCTATCTTGTGGGGAACCAAGAACAAGAAAATCAGCAGGATATTTAGTTTTCCCACACAAGACTTCAACATCTCTAACAATTCCCATTGGTGAAATAGTATCTCTATTGGCAAGTTTAATTGTGACATCAATATCTTCTATCTCAGCAGGTGCAATATCATGCATAATTTCTTTGTATAAGTCGTAAGGTATTGCACTAGCACTAGCACCCATATCACATAAGCCATGACAACAATGATCTCCTATTTTAACTTTAGCAGGCATGCCTACCACAGGTCTACTTTTAACTTTAGCACAAGGTTTAGCAATTCTAGCAGTCTCATCAAGTAAATGAATAGCATGCCCATCAATATTATCAGACAAGAGATCTTTAACAATAGCAATATCAGGTCAACTTTAATTTGCTCAGAAGGTGTGTAAGTTTTAATATTGCTTTTACGAACCACAGTTGAAGCTTTAGCATGATCCTTTATCCTATCAGGGAAAGGTGGTTTCTAAACATAAGAAGTAGGAACAATAGGATCATTATAAGTGATAGTCTTTTCTTCAACTTTAATAGGTGCAGCTACTTTTACTTCTATGTGAGGATGATATTTAAACCACTTATCCTTGGGGATATCAACATAAGTAGCAAAAGATTCACAGAAAGAAGCTACTATCTTAGAGTCAAGTCCATATTTAGTGCTAAATTTACGGAAAACATCGGTATCCATAAAAGATTTAACATAATCAAACTTAGGTGTCATACCTGACTCCTTACCTTCGTCGATGTCCCAATCTTCAGAGTTGTGTTTAATTCTTTCCAATAAATCCCATTTGAATTCAATTGTCTTCGTCATAAAAGAGCCAGCACAAGAAGTATCGAGCATGGTGCGATTGTTATCAGAAAGCCGAGCATATAAATTTTGAATAACCATCTCTCTTGAGAGATCATGATTGGGGCATGAATATAAAACTGATTTAAGCCTCCCCCAAGCTTGAGCGATGCTTTCTCCTTCACGAGGCCAAAAATTATATATATAATTTTGATCACGATGAACAAGATGCATAGGATAAAACTTCTGATGAAATTCCAATTTCAATCGTTTGTAGTTCCATGACCCTGTATCATTACATAGCCTATACCATGTCGATGCATCTCCCTTCAAAGATAAAGGGAAGACCTTCTTCTTAATAACATCTCTGGGCACACCTGCAAGCTTAAATAATCCACAAACTTCATCCACATATATTAGGTGCTCATCAGGATGAATTGTTCCGTCTCCTATAAAAGGATTAGCTAGAAGTTTTTCTATCATACCCGAAGGAACCTCAAAGCAGACATTTTCATTTTCAGTAGGTTCAATAGGTTGAGCAGAAACTCTTTGCTCTACTGGTCGGGGTGAAGATACCCCGAACAAGCCCCTCAGAGGATTACTTTCCATAGTAAGAAGTGACAGTAAATTTTAGCACACTATATAAATTTTTCCTTACCAAAGGCGCTTCACTCCCCGGCAACGGCGCCAGAAAATAGTCTTGATGACTCACAAGTATAGGGGATCTATTGTAGTCCTTTCGATAAGTAAGAGTGTCGAACCCAACGAGGAGCAGAAGGAAATGATAAGCGGTTTCCAGCAAGGTATTCTCTGCAAGTACTAACATAAGTGGTAACAGATAGTTTTGTGATAGGATAATTTGTAACGAGCAACAAGTAACAAAAGTAAATAAAGTGCAGCAAGGTGGCCCAATACTTTTTGTACCAAAGGACAAGCCTGGACAAACTCTTATATAGATAAAAGCGCTCCCAAGGACACATGGGAATATCGTCGAGCTAGTTTTCATCACGTTCATATGATTCGTGTTCGGTACTTTGATAATTTGGTATGTGGGTGGACCGGTGCTTGGGTACTGTCCTCACTTGGACAAGCATCCCACTTATTATTAACCTCTATTGCAAGCATCTGCAACTACAACAAAAGTATAATGGTAAACCTAACCATAGCATTAAACATATGGATCCAAATCAGCCCCTTACGAAGCAACGCATAAACTAGGGTTTAAGCTTCTGTCACTCTACCAACCCATCATCTACTTATTACTTCCCAATGCCTTCCTCTAGGCCCAAATAATGGTGAAGTGTTATGTAGTCGACATTCACATAAGACCACTAGAGGAGAGACAACATACATCTCATCAAAATATCGAACGAATACCAAATTCACATGACTACTAATAGCAAGACTTCTCCCATGTCCTCAGGAACAAACGTAACTACTCACAAAGCATATCCATGTTCATAATAAGAGGGGTATTAATATGCATATAGGATCTGAACATATGATCTTCCACCAAATAAACCAACTAGCATCAACTACAAGGAGTAATTAACACTACTAGCAACCTACTAGTACCAATCCCGGACTTGGAGACAAGAATTGGATACAAGAGATGAACTAGGGTTTTGAGAGGAGATGGTGCTGGTGAAGATGTTGATGAAGATTGCCCTCTCCCGATGAGAGGAGGGTTGGTGATGACGATGGCGATGATTTCCCCCTCCCGGAAGGAAGTTTCCCCGGCAGAACAGCTCTGTCGGAGCCCTAGATTGGTTCCCCCAAGGTTCCGCCTCGTGGCGGCGGAGTTTCGTCCGAGGAGATGGCTTATGATTTTTTTTCCTCGTCGAAAGACTTCATATAGCAAAAGATGGACATCGCAGGGCCACCAGGGGGCCCAAGAGGTAGGGGGCGCGCCCAGGGGGGTAGGGCGCGCCCTCCACCCTCGTGGGCGGGGTGTGGCCCCCCTGGTGAACTTCTTGCGCTCAGTATTTTTTATATATTCCGAAAACATCTTCCGTGAAGTTTCAGGACTTTTGGAGCTGTGCAGAATAGGCCTCTAATATTTGCTCGTTTTCCAGCCCAGAATCCCAGCTGCCGGCATTCTCCCTCTTTATGTAAACCTTGTAAAATAAGAGAAAATAGGTATAAGTATTGTGACATAATGTGTAATAACAGCCCATAATGCAATAAATATCGATATAAAAGCATGATGAAAAATGGACGTATCAGGACACCGCAAGATTGAACCCAAAGCTAAGCACTTCTCCCATTGCAAGAAAGATCAATCTAGTAGGCCAAACCAAGCTGATAATTCGAAGAGACTTGCAAAGATAAACCAATCATACATAAAAGAATTCAGAGGAGAATCAAATATTGTTCATAGATAATCTGGATCATAAACCCACAATTTGTCGCATCTCGACAAACACACCGCAAAAGAAGATTACATCGAGTAGATCTCCAAGAAGATCGAGGAGAACTTTGTATTGAGGTCCAAAGAGAGAGAAGAAGCCATCTAGCTAATAACTATGGACCCGTAGGTCTGAAGTAAACTACTCACACACCACCAGAGAGGCCTGATGTCTACTACACAACCTTCTTCTTGTAGATGTTGTTGGGCCTCCAAGTGCAGAGGTTTGTAGGACAGTAGCAAATTTCCCTCAAGTGGATGACCTAAGGTTTTTCAATCCGTGGGAGGCGTAGGATGAAGATGGTCTCTCTCAAACAACCATGCAACCAAATAACAAAGAGTCTCTTGTGTCCCCAATACACCCAATACAATGGTAAATTGTATAGGTGCACTAGTTCGGTGAAGAGATGGTGATACAAGTGCAATATGGATAGTAGCTAATGGTTTTTGTAATCTTAAAATATAAAAACAGCAAGGTAACTACTGATAAAAGTGAGCGTAAATAGTATTGCAATGCTAGGAAACAAGGCCTAGGGTTCATACTTTCACTAGTGCAAGTTCTCTCAACGATAATAACATAATTGGATCATATAACCATCCCTCAACATGCAGCAAAGAGTCACTCCAAAGTCACTAATAGTGGAGAACAAACGAAGAGATTATGGTAGGGTACGAAACGACCTCAAAGTTATCCTTTCTGATCGATCTATTCAAGAGTCCATAGTAAAATAACACGAAGTTATTCTTTCCGTTCAATCTATCCTAGAGTTCGTACTAGAATGACACCTTAAGACACAAATCAACCAAAACCCTAATGTCACCTAGATACTCCAATGTCACCTCAAGTATCCGTGGGTATGATTATACGATATGCATCACACAATCTCAGATTCATCTATTCAACCAACACAAAGTACTTTAAAGAGTGCCCCAAAGTTTGTACCGGAGAGTCAAGACGAAAACGTGTGCCAACCCCTATGCATAGGTTCATGGGCGGAACCCGCAAGTTGATCACCAAAACATACACCAAGTGGATCAATAGAATACCCCATTCACACCACGGGTATCCCACGCAAGACATACATCAAGTGTTCTCAAATCCTTAAAGACTCAATCCGATAAGGTAACTTCAAAGGGAAAACTCAATCCATTACAAGAGAGTAGAGGGGGAGAAACATCATAAGATCCAACTATAATAGCAAAGCTCGTGATACATCAAGATCGTACCACCCCAAGAACAGGAGAGAGAGAGAGAGATCAAACACATAGCTACTGGTACATACCCTCAGCCCCGAGGGAGAACTACTCCCTCCTCGTCATGGAGAGCACCGGGATGATGAAGATGGCCATCGGAGAGGGATTCCTCCTCCGGCAGGGTGCCGGAACGGGTCTAGATTGGTTTTCGGTGGCTACGGAGGCTTCTGGCGGCGGAACTCCCGATCTATTGTGTTCCCCGAAGTTTTTAGGGTATATGGATATATATGGGAGGAAGAAGTACGTCGGTGGATCTCCGGGCTGTCCACGAGGCAGGGGGCGCGCCCAGGGGGGTGGGCGCGCCCCCCACCCTCGTGGGCAGCCGGGGACTCTCCTAGTCCAACTCCGATACTCCGTGGGCTTCTTCTGGTCCAAAAATAAGTTCCGTGAAGTTTCAGGTCAATTGGACTCCGTTTGATTTTCCTTTTCTGTGATACTCTAAAACAAGGAAAAATAGAAACTGGCACTGGGCTCTAGGTTAATAGGTTAGTCCCAAAAATCATATAAAATAGCATATAAATGCATATAAAACATCCAAAGTTGATAATATAATAGCATGGAACAATAAAAAATTATAGATGCGTTGGAGACGTATCAAGGCCATGGAGTTGATGTAGAGGCCCTCCGTGATCAATGCCCCTTCGACAGAGCTCCGGAAAAGGCCCCAAGATGGGATCTCTTAGGTACAGAAGGTTGCGGCGGTGGAATTAGGTTTTCGTGGTACTCCTAGATGTTTGGGGGGTACGTGGATATATATCGGAGGAAGAAGTACGTCGGTGGAGCAACGGGGGGGGGCACGAGGGTGGAGGGCACGCCCCCCGTGCCTCATGGCTTCCTCTGTTGTTTCTTGACGCCCACTCCAAGTCTCCTGGATCACGTTTTTTGAGAAAATCACATTCCCGAAGGTTTCATTCCATTTGGACTCCGTTTGATATTCCTTTTCTTCGAAACCCTAAAATAGGCAAAAAAACAGCAATTTGGGGTGGGCCTCCGGTTAGTAGGTTAGTCCCAAAAATGATATAAAAGTGTAAAATAAAGCCCATTAACATCCAAAATAGATAATATAATAGCATGGAGCAATCAAAAATTATAGATACGTTGGAGACGTATCAAGGGGTATTAATATGCATAATGGATCTGAACATATGATCTTCCACCAAATAAACCAACTAGCATCAACTACAAGGAGTAATCAACACTACTAGCAACCCACAGGTACCAATCTGAGGTTGGGATACAAATATTGGATACAAGAGATGAACTAGGGTTTGAAATGAGATGGTGCTGGTGAAGATGTTGATGTAGATTGACCCCCTCCCGATGAGAGGATCGATGATGATGACGCTGGTGATGATTTCCCCCTCCCGGAGGGAAGTTTCCCCGGCAGAACAGCTCCGCCGGAGCCCTAGATTAGTTCCGCCAAGGTTTGGCCTCGTGGCGGCGGAGTTTCGTCCCGTGAGCTAGCTTATGATTTTTTCTCGGACGAAAGACCTCATATACTAGAAGATGGGCATCAGATGGCCACTAGGGGGCGCACGAGGCAGGGGGCGCGCCCAGGGGGTAGGGCGTGCCCCCACCCTTGTGGCCAGGGTGTGGGTCCCCTCTGGTGGATTCTTTCTCTAGTATTTTTTATTAATTCCAAAAATGACTTCCGTGAAGTTTCAGGACTTTTGGAGATGAGTAGAATAGGTCTCTAATATTTTCTCCTTTTCCAGCCCAGAATTCCAGCTGCTGGCATTCTCCCTCTTCATGTAAACCTTGTAAAATAAGAGAGAATAGGCATCAGTATTGTGACATAATGTGTAGTAACCGCCCATAATGCAATAAATATCGATATAAAAGCATGATGCAAAATGGACATATCAACTCCCCCAAGCTTAGACCTCGCTTGTCCTCAAGCGAAAGCCGATATCGAAAAATATGTCCACATGTTTAGAGATAGAGGTGTCGATAAAATAAAATACGGACATGAGGGCATCATGATCATTCTTAGAACATGAACATATATATATAGTGTTACTATTCATCACCCAAGGTGCAGAATAAGTTATTCTTCATCCGAGGTAATCTTACGATTATTTCATAATTATGCTAAAGTAACAATTCTATCACAATTTCAAGTATGAATCATAAACTTCATTGAGAACCAACAAACTCTAATCTCAGTCATTGAGGCAATTTCAATTTATCATAACATAGGAAAGAGTCAATATAAGAGCTTTTCAGCAAGTCCACATACTCAACTATCATTTAGTCTTTCACCATTGCTAACACTCATGCAATATTTATGGGTATGAAGTTTTAATCGGACACAAAGAAATATAGGGGCTTATAGTTTTGCCTCCCAACTTTTTACCTCAAGGGTAATGTCAACAATAATAGTTCATGAAAACTCACATCCAATTAGCTATATATATCAGGATCTTTCCAACACATTGTGCTTGCCAAAGGATAAAATGTAAAAAGGAAAGGTGAAGATCACCATGACTCTTATATAAGGTAGAGGATAAAAGTAAAAGATAAGCCCTTCGCAGAGGGAAGCAGAGGTTGTCATGCGCTTTTATGGTTGGATGCACAAAATTTTTATGCAAAAGAACGTCACTTTATATTGCCACTTGTGATATGGACCTTTATTATGCAGTCCGTCGCTTTTATTTCTTCCACATCACAAGATCGTATAAAGCTTATTTTCTCCACATTAATAGATCATACATATTTAAAGAGCAATTTTTATTGTGCGCACCGACGACAACTTACTTGAAGGATCTTACTCAATCCATAGGTAGGTATGGTGGACTCTCATGGCAAAACTGGGTTTAGGGATATTTGGAAGCACAAGTAGTATGTCTACTTGGTGCAAAGAAATTGGCTAGCATGAGAGGGAAAGGCAAGCTCAACATGTTGGATGATCCATAACAATATAATTTATCTCAGATGCAAGAAAACATAACCCATTACGTTGTCTTCCTTGTCCAACACCAACTCTTTAGCATATCATACTTTGATGAGTGCTCACAATTATAAAAGATGTCCAAGATAGTATATTTATATGTGAACCTCTCTTTCTTTATTACTCCCTAATAATTGCAATGATGACTAAAACTATGTTTGTCAACTCTTTATATGTGAGCTCATTACTCTCCATAAGATCCATATGATCTCTTTATTTCTTTTTATTCTTCTCTTTTATTCTATTCCCTCAAGATCATAACAAAATAATCAAGCCCTTGACTCAACACTAATCTTTATTATATATAGCTCACCGACTCGATTACATAAGAAGATCATAAAGCAAAACTCACAACTAGATCACACTAAAACTTCATTCTACTAGATCAATATATTATCAAAAGGATCGAACTAAGAAAAATGGTAAAAATAAAAGTGATGGTGATACGATACCGAGGCACTCCCCCAAGCTTGCCAGTTGCCAAGGGGAGTGCCCATATCCATGTGTTTATGTTTCCTTCCTCGGAGGTGATGATGAAGGAATTGTTGATGAGGTAGGCTTGTCTTCCATCTTCCAAGGCATAGGCTCACCATAATAGAAGGATGATTGAGTCTCCGGGATCCTCAAATCTGCAGCCAAACTCATCCTATTGAATCTATATTCATACTCACAGTTTTGGTTTTGTAGGTCATAGATCTGGGCTTGGAGGTGCTCGATTTTCCCATGAAGCTTGAAGATGGCCTCCCCAATGTCCTTGGCGTCCAACTTGTGGTTATTGGTGAACTCCATGATCATTATGTGATTGGAGTCGAGTCCACACTCCACCATCTCCTGACACTTGAAAACTTGTTGGTCCATTGCCTCGAGCCTTGTCTCCACGCTTCCGGTCCTCCTTGGTCCCTCAACATCGCGGATGTGCAACAACCCCTCACGCATCTCAATGGTTTGAGGGTGTTGCAGCACCTCCGCGAGGTAGGGGTTGATGACCTTCTCGAAGAACTTGTCCTTGGGGGCACTTGAAGACGCCATGGCGACCTAGATCTGTCAGAAAAACAGCTCGAAACAAAGACATGAGATATTTGCGTGATACGGTGGTCAAAACCTTCGGGAGATTATATAATGAATTTTTACCGACTAAAAGAAGTATCGTTCAAGAAAACGGAGTCCGGAGAGCGCACGAGGTGCCCATGAGGTAGGTGGGCGCGCCCTCCACCCTCGTGGAAGCCTCGTGTCCTTTCCGGACTACTTGTTATTTTCCTATTTTCTTAAATATTCCAAAACAGAGAAAAATTGCCATTAGAACTGTTTTGGAGTCGGTTTACTTACCGTACCACGTAACTATTACTTTTCGGAGTCTGAAATGTTCTGGAAAGTGTCCCTTATGTGTTCCTCCGGGGTTACGGTTTCAATAACATTAGTTTCAACATTTATAGGATTAGCTGAGATATAATGTTTGATTCTTTGACCGTTCACCACCTTCAGATTTGTGCCTTCGAAGTTGTTGATTTTTATGGCACCGGAACGATAGACCTCCTCGATGATGTAAGGACCTTCCCATTTAGAGAGGAGTTTGCCTGCAAAAAATCTTAAACGAGAGTTGTATAACAATACATAGTCATCTACATTAAACTCACGTTTTTGTATCCTTTTGTCATGCCATCTTTTAACTTTTTCTTTAAACAGCTTGGCATTTTCGTAGGCATGGGTTCTCCATTCATCAAGTGAGCTAATGTTAAAAAGCCTCTTCTCACTGGCAAGTTTGAAGTCATAGTTGAGCTCTTTAATGGCCCAATATGCCTTATGTTCTAATTCGAGAGGTAAGTGACATGCTTTCCCATAAACCATTTTATACGGAGACATACCCATAGGATTTTTATATCCAGTCCTATAAGCCCATAATGCATCATCAAGTTTCTTGGACCAATTCTTTCTAGATCTATTAACGGTCTTTTGCAAAATTAATTTGAGCTCTCTATTACTCAATTCTACTTGACCACTAGACTGCGGGTGATATGGAGATGCAATTATATGATTAACATCATACTTAGCAAGCATTTTACGAAAGGCACCATGAATAAAATGTGAACCACCATCAGTCATTAAATATCTAGGGACTCCAAACCTCGGAAAAATAACTTCTTTAAGCATCTTAATAGAGGTGTTATGATCAGCACTACTAGTTGGAATAGCTTCTACCCACTTAGTAACATAATCAATAGCAACTAAAATATGTGTATACCCATTAGAGGAAGGAAACGGTCCCATATAGTCAAAGCCCCAAACATCAAATGGTTCAATAACAAGTGAATAATTCATAGGCATTTCTTCACGTCTACTAATATTACCAATTCTCTGACATTCATCACAAGACAAGACAAACTTACGGGCATCCTTGAAGAGAGTAGGCCAATAAAAACCGGATTGCAATACCTTATGTGCAGTTCTGTCTCCAGCATGGTGTCCTCCATAAGCCTCGGAGTGACACTTGCGTAGGATCTGTTCCTGTTCATGCTCAGGTACACAACGTCTAATAACACCATCTACTCCTTCTTTATAAAGGTGTGGGTCATCCCAGAAGTAATGTCTTAAATCATAGAAAAACTTTTTTCTTTTGCTGGTATGTGAAACTAGGTGGTATAAATTTAGCAACAATGTAATTAGCATAATCAGCATACCATGGAGGAGTGCGAGAAGCATTTATGATAGCTAATTGTTCATCAGTAAAGCTATCATCAATAGGTAGTGGGTCATCAAGAACATTCTCTAACCTAGACAAATTGTCTGCAACGGGATTCTCAGCTCCCTTTCTATCAATAACTAGATAATACCCCGCGCGTTGCTGCGGGAATTGGTTACAATATATTTTGATGAGATTTAATTTTTGTACACATGAATATTTGATTGGCAGAGAAGTAAAACTAAAAAATACATACAATCTATTTTACTATTTAATTGTTAAGATTACATGTGTACATGTTGAGAAAAATATATTACTGGAATAATCTATTTAGTTATATAGAATATGATGGTGCACCAAGCATTGATGTGGTACTCTTCGCTTGCATTAAGGGTCTTGTTTAAGAAAAAGAAATATAAGGCTAAATTGGCACTGACAATTCCAACAACAACAATGTGACATGGACAGAGTATATATCAACGTTTCTTGCACAGAGGGCCTACCAGGCAACATCAATCATAATAAGGTGAAGTCAGCACATCAATTATGTATGTTAACAAAATCGTGCATTTTTTATTTATCCCTGTAGTTCCCATGATTGTCAGAGATAATCGAAATTAAATGGTGATGTGACTGATTACAACTTTCCTGCTGCAAAGAACTCTATTATGTCATGGCTTCCTCTTGTGGTTGTATTGCAAATTCTTTCCCGCAGACTAAAAAAACGAAGTTGTATAGATGTAACTGAGGAGGGTGTTCTCATAATCTATACTTTAGCATAGAAATACTCCACTGGAAAAGTAAGGAATTAGCATAAGGCCCTTGTATATGCACCAAACTTAATAATTAGGCTTGTTAGCTTACAAAATATGACAAAGGGTACAATTCCACATAAATATAGTTATCTGAGTACACGAAAAATCTAACTGACAAAATGGAGATTGCAAGCCAAGATGAGTGAGAGGACTGCATCGGACATCGTTCGCCATGAGTCTAGTACTCACAACAAAACATTAATCGCTTCCTCCCATTAAATCCAAACTCTTTTATCCAGTACATGAACAAATTGAATGGGTACGAAGCAGGTGTCCATCGATTGGGAATTAATAAACACATCATTATTCTGAAGGAGTGAGAATCGCTGATAATTGAGGAGAGCGTACCCGTAGCCGACCGCTGATCTTTGGCAACCCCTTGGTAGGCAGCATGAGAACAGAACACATCAATACCATTCCTGAAAAAAGCATGAGAAAATTAGACATATACTATTAGCAATCAAACACATGTCCGGGACTCCCGGCAACATGTCCAAGACAACTGAAAGAAAATGAAAATAGCATTCTATAATATATGAAGAGCATGAGAACATATACATAGGTAAGCATTGAGATCCATATTCCCATGTAGTTAAAAATGACAATCACATGCAAGCAACTAACCAATAATCATAGAAGGTATTACTTTGACAATACTTTCAGTTAAGCGGCCGATTTTATTTGAAGCAAGGGCAGATAGGAGATCAGAATGGACTCTCTGCAGAATATTCGTGAAAAGAACAGACTAAATTCATGCAAAGTGATAAAAGTATTTTCATGTGGCCATGATTCTGACCGTCAAGAGGGCAATACTGAATGCCTTTACTGAACCTAATTAATCTTCTGCTTCATCCGTACTCCCCTCTTTAATCAAGAAACTGTTGGGAGATCGACAAATAATTGATACGAAGAGATCGACCAGTGGACTGCTCATAAAAGTATAGAGCCAAACTTCTCTAAACAAAACCCAATGCACATGTATGTGCAAATGCAGCAAAGCAGATCGTTAAGTCATAATATGTGATGGTTAATTGGTTGCTAATTCAAGATCAAGTGCAATATGTCAATAATGAATTATTGTCCTTTAGATTCCAAAATGAAAAAAGAATTAGGGAAAGGGTCATGCATTACCCATTTAGCTTGCACACAGTAACATTGACACCAACAATAGGAAGGAGTTCAGTTTGCACACTGCAATAAAATTCCACGTGCTTAAGGTGGCGCTAGCGGTATTGAGAAGACAGGAGAGACATGGGTAAGTAAAGTGGTTTGGTAGTACATGCGAACAGATCTCAACTGCAAATAGGGCTTCTTTTTCCTCTCTCACCTCAAACCATGCCGACCGGCTGGCCGTGCTCCAGGCCGGAGGAAACGAAGGAGGTACTGAGGGCTGTACCATGGGCGGCGGCAAGATTCTTTGTGACGCCACGACTATGCGGGGTGGCGGGCATGTGAAGCCTAGGCAGAAGATTGATGGTGGTCATCCAAACGAACCCATGTGGGAGCCAACGAAGAACTATTGGCATGCAGCGGTTCCATCCAGGCAGGATGCGGTGGCGCTGCATCCAACCCAATCTTGGCATGAAGGTCGCTCGCACCGGAGCTCGGTTTTGACAGCCGCAACTCTATAAGAAATATGTATGTGGGAAGATGAGATGCGTGAGGAAGTGAGAGATGATGCATCTGTGATCTTCTTCCAGTTATAAAAAGAATGCATCATACATTACGAATAGGAAAGGATGGATAGCTTCGAGGACAGGACTCCAAACGCATCAAGTAAAAAACTGAATTCTAAGTAAATGACGAATCGTTTCAGTGACCAGAGTTTGCTGTGTACTAAAAAAATCTTGTGGAAATGATGTGTCGCTTCGCTGACCTGGATCTTTACGTACTAATGAAAAACCGAGTCCCATGATTTGTTGATGGAATTGTGTGGGCGCCAGCTATTGGGTTAGTGATGATGTGGCTGCATATAAAATCAGTTTTTGCTTAGATGGCATGGTTGCTGATGTGGACAGCTTGCATGTTGAGATAAATAAGGTAGTGGGGGTGAACTTCTTAAGTATATAGGATATGCAAATCAAATTCTTGTAGCAATAGAACCCATCTAATAAGCCTAGGTTTAGTATCTTTCTTTTCCATCAGATATTTAATAGCAGCATGATTAGTGTGAATAGTTACTTTAGAATCAACGATATAAGGTCTGAACTTATCACAAGCAAATACAACTGCTAAAAATTCCTTTTCAGTAGTAGCATAATTTCTCTGGGCATTGTCTAGACTTTTACTAGCATATTGAATAACATTTAATTTCTTATCAACTCTTTGTCCTAGAACAGCACCTACAGCATAATCACTAGCATCACACATGATTTCAAAGGGTAAATTCCAATCAGGTGGCTGAACAATAGGTGCAGAAATCAAGGCTTTCTTAAGTATTTCAAATGCTCCTACACAATCATCATCAAAGACAAAAGGAATATCTTTTTGTAACAGGTTAGTCAGAGGCCGAGAAATTTTTGAGAAGTCCTTAATGAAGCTCCTATAAAAACCGGCATGACCAAGGAAGTTTCTTATACCTTTGATGTCCTTGGGACACGGCATCTTTTCAATAGCATCAACTTTAGCTTTGTCAACTTCAATACCTCTTTCAGAAATTTTATGCCCCAAGACAATACCTTCATTAACCATAAAGTGGCACTTCTCCCAATTCAAGACAAGGTTAGTTTCTTCACATCTCTGCAAAACTCGATCAAGGTTGCTCAAGCAATCATCAAAAGAGGATCCATAAACAGAGAAATCATCCATGAAAACTTCACAAATCTTTTCACAAAAGTCAGAGAATATAGCCATCATGCATCTTTGAAAGGTAGCAGGTGCATTACATAAACCAAAAGGCATACGTCTATAAGAAAAGGTACTGAAAGGGCAAGTAAAAGTAGTCTTTTCTTGATCATCAGCTGACACATGTATTTGAGAGAAACCAGAGTAACCATCTAGAAAGCAAAAATGTGTATGTTTGGGTAATCTTTCTAGCATTTGATCAATGAAAGGTAAAGGGTAATGATGCTTTTTAGTGGCTTTATTTAATTTGCGGAAATCAATCACCATCCTATAACCCATAATAATTCTTTGCGGGATCAATTCATCTTTATCATTAGGAATGGCGGTAATACCTCCCTTCTTAGGGACAAGATGGACAGAGCTTACCCACTGACTATCAGCAACAGGATAAATTATACCTGCTTCAAGGATCTTTAATATTTTCTTTCTTACAACTTCTTTCATCTTAGGAATTAGCCATCATTGGTGATCAATAACTGGTTTGTCGTCTTTCTTCAAATTTATTTTGTGTTGACATAGAGTGGGACTAATGCCCTTAAGATCATCAAGAGTATATCCAATAGCATCACTGTGCTTCTTCAGAGTTTTCAATAATTTCTCTTCTTTTTGCTCTGAAAGGTTAGCACTAATAATAACAGGATTGTAGCGACTCGACCTCAAACGGTCAAGTCTCTGTGCTTCAGTGTCATCCCTGGATCGGTAATGCTGACACACACAGTACTCGAGGATTTATAACAGAGTAGCAATCACACACTTATTACATCGGATGTCTCCAAAGAGAACTTCTTACAATAAATATGGCTTAAGGCCATCTAATACGATAACATCGGAAGGCTTGGAAGATAAAGTGAGTCCATCAACTCCAACGGCATAGCTGAGCTGCACGGCAACGACCTAACGAACCTTACTCCTCGTCTGAAAAGTCTGCAACATAATACATTGCAGCCCGAAAACGGGTCAGCACATGGAATATGCTGGCAAAGTAACACAGTAGAGCAAGAACAGAATAATGCTATCACTACATGCATATTTGGCTGGTGGAAAGCTCTATGGTTATAGTTTTTGCGAAAAGCCAATTTTTCCCTACAACAAAGGAATAGATTTTAATTTAACTATCATGGTAGTTGAAACATCATTGAGAAGGTTCCTCCAACTCAATCCCAATTAAGGTAATTAACAACCCAACAATATTAATTTAGAGTGATGAGATACTTAAGATACTCCAAGTACTAGATACTCAAGATTGTCCATAACCGGGGACACGGCTAACCATGATTAGTTTATACACTCTGCAAAGGTTTGCACACTTTTCCCCACAAGACTCGATCTCCTCCGTGGGTTTTCTCGCACTACATGGTGTTTGAGAAATGGATGACCGAGACACAGTCTTTCAGAAAAATTAACTCTCTACTCCGGGCAGACCATACCAAACCTATAATCCCACTACCTGCTGATCCACCTCTTCAAGAGCTTCACGTAACTTACTCAACTATGCTAGAGCCCATAATAGCTTGTGGCTACACACGGAAGTTTCTAGCATGAATAATCTCAGTTCCCTTTGAGCCTGGGTGGCGGTCCATAGGAAGATCACATGGGTACTCCGGGATTTCCAAAAATACAGGCAACACTGGGTACTCCAGGTGCCTCAATCCACCCAGATGTGTATTTAAGTTGCCACCTTAAGTTCATTAATTAAAATCTCACATCTGTCATGGATTTCACTCTCCCAAACCTCGTCTACAAGCATAGCATAGCAATATAAGCAATTCGTAAGAGTAACTCCCAAGGGTTTGAATGTAACAGGGTAATAGGTTCTACCTCATCAACTACTTTCCAACCCACATGTTAATGACATCCTATCCATGAAATGTTTGAGGATTGGAACTAATGCATAAAGAAACTGGGTGATAAAGGGTATGGTCAAAGTGCTACTTGCCTTGCTGACGATCCGCGAAACCTAGAGACTCCAAATAACACGCTTCGCACTCCGGGAATTCTATTGCAAACAAATAATAACATACATAAGCAATCAAGCTAAAAAGCATGGGTAAATTTCGAATAAGAAGATCTCACCAGAAAGTTCAACTTAAGAACTCCGGTTTGCAAAAAGAATCAAATCGAACGGAGCAACGAAACTCAAACGACGAAAGAAACAAGATCCGTTTACTAATCTGGACCTAGTTCAAAGTTTATAGTAGCAAAAACTTGTGCAAGTTGGTTAAGCAGAAAGAGGGTCTCGAGACGAAGATCTAGGCGCTTGAATCGCCTGATTCTGACTAACGAGCGAAAAGATAAACTAGAACGAAAATCGGATCAGAAATCGCGATCAGAAAAAATCGCGGAAAAAATCCGATAAAAAAACTGATGAACAGGCTAATGAACGAGCATTCGTTATCTGTAACTAACGGGCGAACACCGTTCGTTAAAATGAACGTCCGCTAAAAGGAAAAACCGGCGAACGGGAAAAAACGAGTTAGGGTTTTCTTAAAAAACCGGATCGGTTTTCTTTAAAAAAACTGGCGGCTACCTCGTGGGCTCCGGCGAGGCGCGGGGCTCCGGCGGGCTGGGGCTGCGGTGGCGGGCGGCGGCTTGCGGGGCGGCGGGGCGAAGCGGCACAGCGCGCGAGAGGCGGCGGCGGCGGCTTGCGGCGGTGGCGAGCTTGCGGGGCGGTGGCGTGGCTCGGCTCGGGGCGGGCTCCTGGGCGGCTGGGTTGTGGTGGTGGCGGGGCTCGGACGGCGTATATAAAGGCGGGGGCGGGGTGGCTTGGGGGAGGGGGCAAGGCGGCGACGGAGGAGTCCGGCTCGGACTCGTGTCCGAGTCGGCGGCGGCGGCGGCGCGCGGTCTCCACGCGGGAGACGACGGCGGGGAAGGTGGGCCGACGGCTGGGCTTCGGCCCAGTTAGCCCTTGCGTCTTTTAAAAAAAAGAATTCCGCTGAAACAAAAAAATCCTAGAAAATAAAATAAAATTCTAAAAATGCCAAAACAAATTTTCTCCGTCTAAATAAAATATTTAGAACAAGATGAACATTTTCTTGGCCCTAAAATGCAAGTTTGAAAACGTGCAATTTTTCTAATGCAAACAAAATTGCAATAAAAATCCAAATAAAACAAACATTGATTTTAATATTTTTCCTCCAATATTTCATTTATTTTGGAGAAGTCATATTATCTCCTCTCATATATTTGTAATATGAAATATTTTCAGAGAGAAAAATAATTAAAACCAAAATCCTCGTTCTGAAATTTGACAAAATCAAATTTGAAAATTAGGGGAATCCCCAACTCTCTCTGAGGGTCCTTGAGTTGCTTAGGATTTCGAGGATCGCAAGACGAAATGCAATAAAATATAATATGCAAGAATGATCTATGTATAACATTCCAAATTGGAAATTTGGGATGTTACAAACCTAGCCCCCTTAAGATGAATCTCGCCCTCGAGATTTGGGTTGGCTAGAAAATAGGTGTGGGTGGTCTTTGCGAAGATCATCCTCTCGTTCCCATGTGACTTCGTCCTCGGTATGGTGGCTCCACTGAACTTTGCAAAACTTAATGACCTTGCTGCGGGTGACTCGACTGGCAAACTCCAAAATTTTGACTGGCTTCTCCTCATAAGTCAAGTCATTGTCCAACTAAATCGCCTCCAAGGGTACGGTATCTCTTAGCGGTATGTCGGTCATCTCAGCATGGCACCTCTTTAACTGGGTAACGTGAAACACATCGTGAACTCCTGACAGTCCTTCAGGTAACTCCAACTTGTAGGCAACTTCTCCCATCCGTTCCAAAACACGATATGGTCCTACAAATCTCGGGGCTAACTTTCCCTTAACTCCAAAACGTTTCACTCCTCGCAAAGGTGATACTCGCAGATATGCTCTATCTCCAATTTCATAGGTTACCTCCTTGCGTTTCGAATCTTCATAACTCTTCTGTCTGGATTGAGCTATCTTCAGTCTATCTCGAATCAGTTTAACCTTCTCCTCGGACTCTTTGATCAAGTCTGGTCCAAACAACTATCGGTCTCCAACTTCATCCCACATCGATGGTGTTCTACACCTTCGTCCATATAGGGCTTCGAACGGTGCCATCTTCAAACTGGCTTGGTAACTATTGTTGTATGAGAACTCTGCGTAAGGCAGATTGTCATCCCAACTAGATCCATAGTCTAGCGCACAGGCTCTCAACATGTCCTCCAGAATCTGGTTGACTCTCTCGGTCTATCCATCCGTCTGCGGGTGGAATGTTGTACTGAACTCCAATCTCGTTCCCAAAGTCTAGTGCAGCTGATGCCAAACCCTTGAAGTAAACTGTGTTCCTCTATCCGGTACGATGGTCCTCGGAATTCCATGTAGACATACGATCCTGGTCATATATATCTTGGCCAACTTTGCACTGGTATAGGTTGTTTTCACTGGGATAAAGTGTGCCACTTTGGTCAAACGGTCAACTACTACCCATATAGAATCGTATCCTGATTTGGTCTTGGGCAATCCGGTGATAAAATCCATGCCAAGTTTATCCCACTTCCATTCGGGTATCGGCATAGGTGTTGGGGAACGCAGTAATTTCGAAAATTTTCCTACGCACACGCAAGATCATGGTGATGCACAGCAACGAGAGGGGAGAGTGTTGTCTACGTACCAACGCAGACCGACTGCGGAAGCGATCACAAAACGTAGAGGAAGTAGTCGTGCGCCTTCTTCCCGATCCGACCGATCCAAGCACCGTTACTCCGGCACCTCCGAGTTCTTAGCACACGTTCAGCTCGATGACGTTCCTCGGGCTCCGATCCAGCAAAGCGTCGAGGAAGAGTTCCGTCAGCACGACGGCGTGGTGACGATCTTGATGTACTACCGACGCAGGGCTTAGCCTAAGCACTGTAACAGTATGATCGAGGTGGAATTTGGTGGCAGGGGGCACCGCACACGGCTAAGGAACGATCTCAAGGATCAAGTTGTGTGTCTTGGGGTGCCCCCTGCCCCCGTATATAAAGGCCAGGGGCAGGGGGTTCGGCCGGCTAGGAGGGAGGCGCAGGGAGGAGTCCTACTCCCACCGGGAGTAGGACTCCTCCCCTCCAATCCTATTCCAACTAGGACTCTTGGGGGGAAGGAGAAAGAGGGGGCCGGCCCACCTCTCCTAGTCCTATTAGGACTTGGGAAAGGGGGGGCGCCGGCTAGGCTTGTGGGCTGCCTCTTCTCTCTTTTCCACTAAGGCCCAATAGGCCCATTTGCCTCCCGGGGGGTTCCGGTAACCCTCCCGGTAATCCGGAAAAATCCCGATTTCACCCGGAACGCTTCCGGTGCCCAAACATAGGCTTCCAATATATCAATCTTTACGTCTCGACCATTTCGAGACTCCTCGTCATGTCCGTGAGCTCATCCGGGACTCCGAACAACCTTCGGTACATCAAAATGCATAAACTCATAATAACTGTCATCGTAACGTTAAGCGTGCGGACCCTACGGTTCGAGAACAATGTAGACATGACCGAGACACGTCTCCGGTCAATAACCAATAGCGGGACCTGGATGCCCATATTGGCTCCTACATATTCTACGAAGATCTTTATCGGTCAGACCGCATAACAACATACGTTGTTCCCTTTGTCATCGGTATGTTACTTGCCCGAGATTCGATCGTCGATATCCAATACCTAGTTCAATCTCGTTACCGGCAAGTCTCTTTACTCGTTCTGTAATACATCATCTCACAACTAACATATTAGTTGCAGTGCTTGCAAGGCTTATGTGATGTGTATTACCGAGAGGGCCCAGAGATACCTCTCCGACAATCGGAGTGACAAACCCTAATCTCGAAATACGCCAACCCAACATCTACCATTGGAGACACCTATAGTACTCCTTTATAATCACCCAGTTACGTTGTGACGTTTGGTAGTACCCAAAGTGTTCCTCCGGTAAACGGGAGTTGCATAATCTCATAGTTATAGGAACATGTATAAGTCATGAAGAAAGCAATAGCAACATACTAAACGATCGGGTGCTAAGCTAATGAAATGGGTCATGTCAATCAGATCATTCAACTAATGATGTGACCTCGTTAATCAAATAACAACTCTTTGTTCATGGTTAGGAAACATAACCATCTTTGATTAACGAGCTAGTCTAGTAGAGGCATACTAGTGACACTCTGTTGGTCTATGTATTCACACATGTATTATGTTTCCGGTTAATACAATTCTAGCATGAATAATAAACATTTATCATGATATAAGGAAATAAATAATAACTTTATTATTGCCTCTAGGGAATATTTCCTTCAGTCTCCCACTTGCACTAGAGTCAATAATCTAGATTACATAGTAATGATTCTAACACCCATGGAGCCTTGGTGTTGATCATGTTTTGCTCGTGGAAGAGGCTTAGTCAACGGGTCTGCAACATTCAGATCCGTATGTATCTTGCAAATCTCTATGTCTCCCACCTGGACTAAATCCCGGATGGAGTTGAAGCGTCTCTTGATGTGTTTGGTTCTTTTGTGAAATCTGGATTCCTTTGCCAAGGCAATTGCTCCAGTATTGTCACAGAAGATTTTCATTGGACCCGATGCACTAGGTATGACACCTAGATCGGATATGAACTCCTTCATCCAAACTCCTTCGTTCGCTGCTTCCGAAGCAGCTATGTACTCCGCTTCACATGTAGATCCTGCTACGACGCTTTGTTTAGAACTGCACCAACTGACAGCTCCACCGTTTAAAGTAAACACGTATCCGGTTTGCGATTTAGAATCGTCCGGATCAGTGTCAAAGCTTGCATCAACGTAACCTCTTTCGGTGAGTTCTTTGTCACCTCCATATACGAGAAACATATCCTTAGTCCTTTTCAGGTATTTCAGGATGTTCTTGACCGCTGTCCAGTGATCCACTCCTGGATTACTTTGGTACCTCCCTGCTAAACTTATAGCAAGGCACAATAAGAATAGACCACTTTTCAAGGGTGCATGACCATAAAAGATATTACTCATATAAATAGAACAACCATTATTCTCTGATTTAAATGAATAACCGTCTCGCATCAAACAAGATCCAGATATAATGTTCATGCTCAACGCTGGCACCAAATAACAATTATTTAGGTCTAATATTAATCCCGAAGGTAGATGTAGAGGTAGCGTGCCGACTGCGATCACATCGACTTTGGAACCGTTTCCCACGCGCATCGTCACCTCGTCCTTTGCTAGTGTCCGCTTATTCTGTAGTCCCTGTTTTGAGTTGCAAATATTAGCAACAGAACCAGTATCAAATACCCAGGTGCTACTGCGAGCATTAGTAAGGTACACATCAATAACATGTATATCACATATACCTTTGTTCACTTTGCCATCCTTCTTATCCGCCAAATACTTGGGGCAGTTCCGCTTCCAGTGACCAGTCTGCTTGCAGTAGAAGCACTCAGTTTCAGGCTTAGGTCCAGACTTGGGTTTCTTCTCTTGAGTAGCAACTTGCTTGCCGTTCTTCTTGAAGTTCCCCTTCTTCTTCCCTTTGCCCTTTTTCTTGAAACTCGTGGTTTTGTTAACCATCAACACTTGATGCTCCTTCTTGATTTCTACCTCCGCAGCTTTCAGCATTGCGAAGAGCTCGGGAATAGTCTTGTTCATCCCTTGCATATTATAGTTCATCACAAAGCTCTTGTAGCTTGGTGGCAGTGATTGGAGAATTCTGTCAATGACGCAATCATCCGGAAGTGTAACTCCCAATTGAATCAAGTGATTATTATACCCAGACATTTTGAGTATATGCTCACTGACAGAACTGTTCTCCTCCATCTTGCAGCTATAGAACTTATTGGAGACTTCATATCTCTCAATCCGGGCATTTGCTTGAAATATTAACTTCAGCTCCTGGAACATCTCATATGCTCCATGACGTTCAAAACGTCGTTGAAGTCCCGGTTCTAAGCCGTAAAGCATGGCACACTGAACTATTGAGTAGTCATCAGCTTTGCTCTGCCAGACGTTCATAACTTCTGGTGTTGCTCTTGCAGCAGGCCTGGCACTCAGCGGTGCTTCCAGGACGTAATTCTTCTGTGCAGCAATGAGGATAATCCTCAGGTTACGGACCCAGTCCGTGTAATTGCTACCATCATCTTTCAACTTTGCTTTCTCAAGGAACGCATTAAAATTCAACGAAACAACAGCACGAGCCATCTATCTACAATCAACATAAACAAGCAAGATACTATCAGGTACTAAGTTCATGATAATTTTAAGTTCAGTTAATTTACTTAAGAACTCCCACTTAGATAGACATCCCTCTAATCTTCTAAGTGATCACGTGATCCAAATCAACTAAACCATAACCGATCATCACGTGAGATGGAGTAGTTTTCAATGGTGAACATCAATATGTTGATCATATCTACTATATGATTCACGCTCGACCTTTCGGTCTCCGTGTTCCGAGGCCATATCTGTATATGCTTGGCTCGTCAAGTATAACCTGAGTATTCCGCGTGTGCAACTGTTTTGCACCCGTTGTATTTGAACGTAGAGCCTATCACACCCGATCATCACGTGGTGTCTCAGCACGAAGAACTTTTGCAACGGTGCATACTCAGGGAGAACACTTCTTGATAATTTAGTGAGAGATCATCTTATAATGCTACCGTCAATCAAAGCAAGATAAGATGCATAAAAGGATAAACATCACATGCAATCAATATAAGTGATATGATATGGCCATCATTATCTTGTGCTTTGTGATCTCCATCTCCGAAGCACCGTCATGATCACCATCGTCACCGGCGCGACACCTTGATCTTCATCGTAGCGTCGTTGTCGTCTCGCCAATCTTATGCTTCCACGACTATCACTACCGCTTAGCAATAAAGTAAAGCATTACATCGCGATTGCATTGCATACAATAAAGCGACAACCATATGGCTCCTGCCAGTTGCCGATAACTCGGTTACAAAACATGATCATCTCATACAATAAAATCAGCATCATGCCTTGACCATATCACATCACAACATGCCCTGCAAAAACAAGTTAGACGTCCTCTACTTTGTTGTTGCAAGTTTTACGTGGCTGCTACGGGCTTTAAGTAAGAACTCATCTCACCTACGCATCAAAACCACAACGATAGTTCGTCAAATAGACTCCGTTTTAACCTTCTCAAGGACCGGGCGTAGTCACACTTGGTTCAACTAAAGTTGGAGAGACAGTCTTCCGCAAGCCATCTATGTGCAAAGCACGTCGAGGGAACCGGTCTCGCGTAAGAGTACGCGTAAGGTTGGTCCGGATCGTCTCAACCAACAATACCGCCGAACCAAAATATGACATGCTGGTAGGCAGTATGACTTGTATCGCCCACAACTCACTTGTGTTCTACTCGTGCATATAAAATCAAACCATAAAACCTAGGCTCTGATACCACTGTTGGGGAACGCAGTAATTTTGAAAATTTTCCTACGCACACGCAAGATCATGGTGATGCACAGCAACGAGAGGGGAGAGTGTTGTCTACGTACCAACGCAGACCGACTGCAGAAGCGATCACAAAACGTAGAGGAAGTAGTCGTACGTCTTCTTCCCGATCCGACCGATCCAAGCACCGTTACTCCGGCACCTCCGAGTTCTTAGCACATGTTCAGCTCGATGACGTTCCTCGGGCTCCGATCCAGCAAAGCGTCAAGGAAGAGTTCCGTCAGCACGACGGCGTGGTGACGATCTTGATGTACTACCGACGCAGGGCTTCGCCTAAGCACTGTAACGGTATGATCGAGGTGGAATTTGGTGGCAGGGGGCACCGCACACGGCTAAGGAACGATCTCAAGGATCAAGTTGTGTGTCTTGGGGTGCCCCCTGCCCCCGTATATAAAGGCCAGGGGCAGGGGGTTCGGCCGGCTAGGAGGGAGGCGCAGGGAGGAGTCCTACTCCCACCGGGAGTAGGACTCCTCCCCTCCAATCCTATTCCAACTAGGACTCTTGGGGGGAAGGAGAAAGAGGGGGCCGGCCCACCTCTCCTAGTCCTATTAGGACTTGGGAAAGGGGGGGGCGCCGGCTAGGCTTGTGGGCTGCCTCTTCTCTCTTTTCCACTAAGGCCCAATAGGCCCATTTGCCTCCCGGGGGGTTCCGGTAACCCTCCCGGTAATCCGGAAAAATCCCGATTTCACCCGGAACGCTTCCGGTGCCCAAACATAGGCTTCCAATATATCAATCTTTACGTCTCGACCATTTCGAGACTCCTCGTCATGTCCGTGATCTCATCCGGGACTCCGAACAACCTTCGGTACATCAAAATGCATAAACTCATAATAACTGTCATCGTAACGTTAAGCGTGCGGACCCTACGGTTCGAGAACAATGTAGACATGACCGAGACACGTCTCCGGTCAATAACCAATAGCGGGACCTGGATGCCCATATTGGCTCCTACATATTCTACGAAGATCTTTATCGGTCAGACCGCATAACAACATACGTTGTTCCCTTTGTCATCGGTATGTTACTTGCCCGAGATTCGATCGTCGATATCCAATACCTAGTTCAATCTCGTTACCGGCAAGTCTCTTTACTCGTTCTGTAATACATCATCTCACAACTAACATATTAGTTGCAGTGCTTGCAAGGCTTATGTGATGTGTATTACCGAGAGGGCCCAGAGATACCTCTCCGACAATCGGAGTGACAAACCCTAATCTCAAAATACGCCAACCCAAGATCTACCATTGGAGACACCTGTAGTACTCCTTTATAATCACCCAGTTACGTTGTGACGTTTGGTAGTACCCAAAGTGTTCCTCCGGTAAACGGGAGTTGCATAATCTCATAGTTATAGGAACATGTATAAGTCATGAAGAAAGCAATAGCAACATACTAAACGATCGGGTGCTAAGCTAATGAAATGGGTCATGTCAATCAGATCATTCAACTAATGATGTGACCTTGTTAATCAAATAACAACTCTTTGTTCATGGTTAGGAAACATAACCATCTTTGATTAACGAGCTAGTCTAGTAGAGGCATACTAGTGACACTCTGTTGGTCTATGTATTCACACATGTATTATGTTTCCGGTTAATACAATTCTAGCATGAATAATAAACATTTATCATGATATAAGGAAATAAATAATAACTTTATTATTGCCTCTAGGGCATATTTCCTTCAATAGGCTGTCACAATCCTGCTGGCTTTTGATGCTCTGCCTTCACTCTCACTACAGGAATCCAGTATTTTGCCGTCTGCCATGGCGGACGGCGGACGACAAAGAGCTTTGTCGTCCGCGGCGGATGGCAAACAAGGACGGCAAAGACTGGGTCGGCAAATAGGTCCTTTGTCGTCTGCTTCTTATGGCGGACGGCAAAGAGTCCTTTGCCTACAGCAGCGGACGGCAAAGAGGAGGGACGGGAAAATACTGGACGTCCGCCAACATTAGTCCGTTAGGCGGCTAACGGCGGCCTTTGCCGTCCGCCAGCGGACGGCAAATTTGAGCACCTCTTTGCCGTCCGCCAGTTGATGTCAGCAATGCATCGGCGCCCGCTGTGTTTTGCCGTCTGCCATGGCGGACAGCAAAGGCAAAGTCTTTGCCATCAGCTTAGCTTTGCCGTCCGCCATGGTAAGCAAATTTTCCAAATGGCCCATCTCTCGGGAAGCACAGGTGGGCGCCACGTGCCCCCTTTGCCGTCTGCCACCGACGGCAGAGGGGTCTTTGTCGTCTGCCGCGGACGGCAAAGAGCCTGCACTGCCTCTTTTTTATTCTGTTTTTCTTATATCCAACAATTATCACAACAAATATATCACATGACTCTTTCACAATAAATATCCAGCACATATATATCCAACATAATAAATATCCAGCACATATATATCCATCCATACATACATAGTAGGTTGCACATAGTTCCATCGATCCATACATATTACAATATGCAAAGTTTCATCATAGCAATCTAGTTTCATCATAGCAAGTTAATTCCATCATAGCAAGCGAGCAGAATACAAGAAGTGCATCAAAGGAAAAAACAAGCAATCCATCATAGCAAGCTGGCTTCTGTGAAGTGAATGAAACCTGCAAAATGACAAATAAGAAAGTTAGAAAAAGAAGACTAGAAGAAGAATTAGACTAGAAGAAAAAGAATAGAAGAAGAAGAAGACTAGAAGAAGAAGTATATGCCATTTATTAGCTAACTTAGGTGAACTGGATCATTTATGAGCTAAATTAGTTGAAATGGATCATTTATGAGCTAAGGTAGGTGAAATGGATCATTTATTAGCTAACCTAGGTGAAATGGATCGTTTATGAGCTATCTTAGGTGAAATGGATCGTTTATGAGCTAAGTTTGGTGAAATGGATCGTTTATGAGCTAACCTAGGTGAAATGGATCGTTTATGAGCTAACCTAGTTGAAATGGGTCGTTTATGAGCTAATCTAGGTGAAATGGGTCGTTTATGAGCTAACCTAGGTGAAATGGGCCGTTTATGAGCTAACCTAGGTGAAATGGGTCGTTTATGAGCTAACCTAGGTGAAATGGATCATTTTGGAGCTAACTTAGTTGAAATGGGTCGTTTATGAGCTAACTAAGGTGAAATGCCATGTTTTTGAGCTAACTAAGGTGAAATGGATTGTTTTTGAGCTAACTTGGGTGAAATGGGTCATTTTGGAGCTAACCTAGGTGAAATGGGTCATTTTGGAGCTAACCTAGGTGAAATGGGTCATTTCAAAGCTAACGTAGGTAAAATGGTTCATTTAGGAGCTAATCTACGTAAAATGGGTAATTATAGAGCTAACTTGGATAAATTGGATCACTTGTAAGCTAACTAAGGTAAAATGAGTCATTTTAGAGCTAACTTAGGTAAAATGAATCGTTTATGAGCTAACTAAGCTAATTATGCAATTTTGACATATGTAAGCTAAGTACATATCGTTTTAGAGCTAACTTAGGTAAAATGGATGGTTTATGAGGTCAGTAAGCTTATTAAGTCATTTTGGAGGAAAAGAAGCTAACTCTAGGTCATTATGATAAGCATATTGGAGGAAATAAAGGTAAGTCTAGGTCTTTATGCATTTGTTAAGCAAAACACTAGAGAAACTTACCGTGATCAGGGAGGTGTAGGAGCGGGCTGGCTCGCGCCGCTAGCTGGAGAAGGATCGTGCGATGCGTTTCTGGAGTTAAGCTGCACCAAAGATCATTTCCAATGTCTCGTTAGCATTATGACACTCAAATGTTAAGACTAGCAAGTAATGTCCATTCAAATTAAACTCACCGTGCTCCCAGGAGCAATCACTAGCATCGGCGGAGCGGTTTGACCGGACTTCTCGCACACAGACTGCATATTTGGTTTTCACAACAGAGTCATACTAGTTAGTAATGAGACTCAAATGTTAAGACTACCAAGTAATCTGCAGAAGAAACTTACCACAAGGAGCTCGTACATGGCCCTTGCCTGCATGTCATTCCGTGCCCTCTCCTCCTCCAACATCTTTGTCGTCCTCTCCAGAAGTTTCTCCGTTCTATCTCTCTCACTCTGTATAGCAGCCTGCAACACCACTCACATGACCATTTGTAATCATTGATGGAAGCGCACACAATGTAATGGAGAAAGATAACTAACCTTGAAGGCGAGTTGGGCTGGCCGTTCACGAGGCCTTATCTTAGGAGCGGAGCTCGACTGACGCGCCTTGATCTCCGGGAGAGTGCTAGGACAATAGATAAGTCCATCTCCCATGGCTATGGAGCCATGGGACCTCCTGCCACCAGATCATCAGTAGCTGTGTATCAATGGGACCCTGGCTCGGGTTAAAGTCCTCCCCTTTCCTCGCCTTCCCCTGATCTCTATATTGCGCGAGCTTGTCATGGGCGGAGATGTTGGTGAAGTTCTTTGGATCATCGAGGTCAGACGCAGAGAATGCCTTGACTTTCTTGTAAGGGCCAGTGTGGGCCATGGCATACATGTCGTACACCTCTGGCACCTTATCCGCCTTATTGTAGCGTGCCTGAAAGAGAGAAACAAAGTAAATTAGTAATTAAAGGGCTAAAGCTAGCATGATGAATGAATTGCATGAATCATGAAGCAAACCACATACCCAGTTCCGCCCGTACTGAAATAAGTTGGAGCTGCCTTGGTGGTGTGGCACACCTTCCATTTGGGCACGTTTTTCCTTGGCCTCATTTGGGTGGCCCGCCATTCTTTTGAGCACCACGCATTGACCAACACCTCCCAACAATCCATCCGATCCGCACACCATCTTGGAGGGGCCTAAGTTAGCAAATAGAAACTTGAGCGCTACGGCTATGAATTACTAAATGAAGGAAGTAAGTACAAGGCCTTAAGAATTACCTTCATGTACTGCTCCTTACTCAAGAACTTATCGCGACACTCCTGCTTGGGCTTCTTGATACCATGCCCGGCATAGTAGTCTCGAACAGCCTGCACCTGAACCTCATGCCGTAAGTTCTGAAGTAGGTGCTTGCACTCCTTGTCGATAACATCTGCCGCCTCCTCCTCGTATCCCCTGTGATGAATGCCTCGGCCATCGATGCTTCAATTCTACGTTTATTTTTACATTTTTCTCGAAGCGTCTTCTGCATCCTCTCAGTTGGGTAGCACCAACGATTTTGCACGGGCCCCCCCAATCTTGCCTCGGTCGGGAGATGCAAAATCAAATGCTGCATTGGATTAAAGAAGCCCGGTGGAAAGATCTTCTCTAACTTGCAGATCAACTCCGGCACCAACTCTTCCATTTCTTCTAGCAGGCCAGGCGATAGTTCTTTCGCACAAAGAACACGGAAGAAATAGCTGAGTTCTGCCAGTACTAGCCATTCATCCTCAGGGATGAAGCCACACAACATCACCAGCATTACCCGCTCAATCCATATGTGCCAATCATGACTCTTGAGACCAAATATCTTCAATTTATCAAGATTCGCTCCCCTCTTTAGATTCGTTGCATACCCATCGGGGAACATCAACTGATGTTGCACCCACAAGATAATTTCCCTCATAGCTGGCCTTCCAAGATTGAACCATGCCTTTGGCTTCGTCCAGTTTTGCTTTCCTTTCGGTTCTTTCATGTTTTGTAACGGCCTATCACATAGCGCCTCCAGATCGACTCTAGCCTTAGTATTATCCTTTGACTTCCCATCTATGCCGAACAATGTACCAAAAAGTGCCTCGGCGATATTCTTCTCAGTGTGCATCACGTTGATGTTGTGTGGGCAAAGGAGGTCTTTGAAGTAAGGCAGATCCCATAAGCATGTTTTGTGAGTCCACGCGTGCTTAGTATTATACCCCTTGAAGTACCCTGGACGCTGTGGATCAGGCTCGAGAGCGTTTAACTGATCCAGGGTCTGTTGGCCTGTCAATGCACGTGGTGCAGAGTTTTTGACAACTCTACCTCTGATGAAGTTCTTCTTGTCTTTCCTGAACTTATGGCGAGGATCCAGGAACTTTCTATGCATGTCGAAGCAAGAAAACTTGTGAACGGCCTAAAGCCAACGAAACTCAAGAGCTCCCTTGCATGTGGGGCACGGGAACCTTCCATGCACACACCAGCCAACGAATAGCGCATACGCCGGCAAGTCATGCGTCGAATACATGTACCAGAGATGCATTATGAAGTTCCGTTTGCTATAGGCGTCGTATGTCTTGAACCCATTATCCCAGGCTTCTTGCAATTCGTCCTTAAGCGGCTGCATGTACACATTCATATTTTCCCCGGATAGTTGGGCCCTGGAATTATCAATGTCAGGAAAATGTTCTTTCTTTGCATAATCTGTCCGGGGGGAGATTGAGTGGAAAGACAAATATGGGCCAACAACTATATTGGGCTGCCGTCATACCAAACACACTGAACCCATCCGTGCTGATGCCGACTCGAGGATGCCTCGGATCTGCAGCTTTGTCAGCATGTAATTCATCAAACTTTTTCCCCGCAACACCATCCGATGTGTGTACCATCATCAGATTCCCATCTGCATCTAGTTCGGTTCTTTTGCCTGTTTTGTGCCATGTCATCTGTCTGGCCGTCTCTTCGACCATGAAAAGACGTTGAAGTCTTGGTACGATTGGCATATATCGAAGAACACTAACAGGGATTTTGGTCTGTGTCTTCTCACCCATACCGTTGTCTACCACAATATACCTAGAATACTTGCAAATGGGACAATAGTTCAAGTCCACATAGTCAAGCCTAAATAAGGCACATCCTTTCTCACAGGCATGTATCTTCTCATAGGGCATCTTCAGTGCACGGAGGATTTTGTCCGACTGGTCCAGGTTTGCAGGCATTACATGGCCTTTGGGTAGAAAGCGTCCAAACACTATAATAATTGCATCATAGCATTCTCTGCCCAAGTTGAACTGAGCCTTCAGAGCCATTACTTGTGAGATGGCATCCAACTGACAAAGCTCAGTGTTCTCGTGGAGCGGACGTTTTGAAGACTCCAACATTTCGTTGAAGGCCTTTGCAGATTCCTGCATCTCCTCGTCCGAATCCCGAGCATCATCATAGTCTTGCACCATGTTTTCCATCCCGGTACCATGCTCGTCGGTGCGACGACGATGCACCTCAGCTCGGTCACGTTGGGCAGACTCACCATGTAATGTCCACACCGTATAATCGGGCGTAAAACCACTCTTCTGCAGGTGTTTGTCCATTTCAGCCTCTGTCTTCTTTTCCCAATTGCCGCACCGGAAACAGGGGCACCAGGTTTTCCTCTGGCCATTTGCAAATGCGGCTTGCACAAACCCCTTGGTTTTTGTGAACCATCCAGCGCTCCATTTCTTCTGACCAGTGTGACCGGTATACATCCATGCATGATCACTCATCTTGACTTTCAGAGCTACTGGTCACACAACAATTATATATGTAATTCACCATGTATATATATTCATCAGTTGATCTACTTTTTCAATTTTATTACGTCCATGCAACCTACACTCTAATAGGTAATGATAAGTCCTAATCCCACCCGTGTATGTGTAGATTGGGTTCATTTTCCCATGCTATGCTCCGGATCCGACGCAAAATTTCGGCAGCACCTCCCTGATGTTCTCCTGATACACGTCTCTGCAATAAACAGAGAGGATGTGTACCCAGAGAACAACAGGGGAGGCACTAATGAAATTTATGCGTCGGATCCGGAGCAAAGCATATGGGAAAACGAACCCAATCTACACATACTCGGGCTGTCCATGGATAGCGTTGGACAATTCGAAAGAATCAAGGTTATAAATATGCAAATGCATGCATATTTATAACTATGACGCTTTCGAATGGGAGACACATATTGGTTATGCATACTGATGATTCAAGACACATATATAGCTAGCTATCAAGTTTCATCGGAATAGATCAAATAACTAATGGGGGAGGAGGACATGTCATTTGTGCTCACCCACGAACGAAGGGGCAGAGCTCATCAAACGCACGGCGAGGTCGTCGAACACCAAACCTTGCAGCGATGAAACAACTGCACATTTAAAACTACCCGATCAACCCAATTATATATATGATGTTTTTCATAACAAAATCAAAAAGTATATGACCTAACTAATAATTCACAAATATATGACCCCGTCGGCCTCTGGAAGGCCAAAGAACACCTTTTTGGGAGGTGTCGGGGTGCCGTGTCGGGGTCGGGGTGCTATTTCGGGGTCGGGGGGTCGGGGTGTCGTGTCGGTGTCGGGGTGCCGTGTCGGGGTCGGGGTACTGTTTCGGGGTCGGGGGGTCGGGGTGTTGTGTCGGGGTCGGAGTGTCGGGGTCAGGGGGTCGGTTGTCGGGGTCGGGGTGTCGGGTCAGGCTCGGGGTCGAGGTGTCGGGTCGGGGTGCCGGGTCATGGTCGGGGTGCCGTGTCGGTGCCGGGGTCGGGGTGTCGGGTCAGGCTCGGGGTCGGGGTGTCGGTGTCGGGTCAGGCTCGGGGTCGGGGTGTCGGGGTCGGGGTCGGGGTCTCGGGGTTGGGGTGTCGTGTCGGGGTGCCGGGTCGGGGTCGAGGTGTCGTGTCGGGTCGGGTTTTTTTTCCTCTTTTTCCTTTTCTTCTTCTTCCTCTTCTTCCTTTTCTTCCTTTTTTCCTCCTCCTCCTCCTTCTTCTTCTTCTTCTTCCTCCTTTCCTTTTTCCTCTTCTTCTTCTCCTCCTCCTCTCCTCTTTTTTCTTCTTCTTCTTCCTCTTCTTCTTTTTTCTTCTCCTCCTACTCTTCTTCTTCTTCCTTTCCTTTTTCCTCTTCTTCTTCTCCTCCTCTCCTCTTTTCTTCTTCTTCTTCTTCTTCTTCTTCTTCTTCTTCTTCTTCTTCTTCTTCTTCTTTCCTAAAACTAAAGTAAACCTAAACCTAAAACTGAAACTAAACCTAAATCTAAAACTAAATCTAAATCTAAACTAAACATAAACCTAAAACTAAAAAAACAGAAAAAAGGAAAAAACTAAATCTAAACCTAAAACTAAACTAAAACTAAACCTAAAACTAAAACTAAAACTAAAACTAAACTAAACATAAACCTAAAACTAAAAAAACAGAAAAAAGGAAAAAAGAGGAGGTTGAGATCACCTGGGGCAGGGCCGGTGGAGGAGGTGGCCGGTGGAGGAGGGGGCGGGGCAGCCTGGGGCGGCGGCGCCGGGCGGCAGTGGCGACGTAGCCGGGCCCGGGGTGGCCGAGGCACGGCGGCGCTGAGACGGCAGGGCGGCGGGGGCGATAGGGCGGGGGCCGGTGGGGCGTCGGGTGGTGGGGCGCCGGGCGGCAGTGGCGCTGGGGCCGGGGCGGTGGGGCGCGGGGGGAGCGTCGGGGGGCCGGGGCGTGGTGGCGCCGAGACGGCAGGGCGGCGGGGGCGACGGGGCGGCGGGGGCGATGGGGCCGCGGTGGCACCGGGGCGGGGGCGGTGGGGCAGCGGGGTGGTGGGGCGATGGGGCGGCGGCGCGCGTGTGAAGAGGGAGAGAGACAGAGAGAGAGAGAGAGAGAGAGAGAGAGAGAGAGAGAGAGAGAGGCAGGGTGGGGCGCGGCCATTAGATATGTTAATTCTTTGCCGTCCGCCCCCCTTTGTCGTCCGCTTTTTTGCTCTTTGCCGTCTGCTAGCAGACGGCAAAGAGGGGGGGCATTAAGTTTTTTTAAGCAGCTCGTCAGTGGGGCCCCCTCCCTCTTTGCCGTCTGCTAGCGGACGGCAAAGAACTGGCTAATGGCAAAGAAGGTCTTTGCCATCAGCCAGTTCTTTGCCTTCTGCTTTTGGGTAGCTGATGGCAAAGAGCTTCTTTGCCGTCTGCTAGCTGACGGCAAAGAGCTGGCAGATGGCAAAGTAGCTGATTCCAGTAGTCTCTCTGACATACATCACATACGGCCACATACTCGGTGATATCCTTCTTCATCCCTGTCCACCAGAAACGTTCCTTCAAATCCAAATACTGTTGGGGAACGTAGTAATTTCAAAAAAATTCCTACGCACACACAAGATCATGGTGATGCATAGCAACGAGGGGGAGAGTCTGATCTGCGTACCCTTGTAGATCGCAACGGAAGCGTTGACACAACGTAGAGGAAGTAGTCGTACGTCTTCTTCCCGATCCGACCGATCCAAGCACCGTTACTCCGGCACTTCCGAGTTCTTAGCACACGTACAGCTCGATGATGATCCCCGGGCTCCGATCCAGCAAAGCTTCAGGGAGGAGTTCCGTCAGCACGACGGCGTGGTGACGATCTTGATGTTCTACCGACGCAGGGCTTCGCCTAAGCACTACAACGATATGATCGAGGTGGAATATGGTGGCAGGGGCACCGCACACGGCTAAGGAACGATCACAATGATCAACTTGTGTGTCTAGAGGTGCCCCCTGCCCCTGTATATAAAGGAGCAAGGGGGGAGAGGTGCGGCCAGCCTTGGGGCGCGCCAGGAGGAGTCCTACTCCTACCGGGAGTAGGACTCCCCCCCCCCCAAATCCTAGTTGGAATAGGATTCATCAAGGGGGAAAGAGAGAGAGGGGGGCCGGCCACCTCTCCTAGTCCTAATAGGACTAGGGGAGGGGGGAGGCGCGCGGCCTCCTTGGGCCGCCCCCTTCTCCTTTCCACTAAGGCCCACTATGGCCCATATGATTCCCGGGGGGTTCCGGTAACCTCCCGGTACTCCGCTAAAATCCCGATTTCACCCGGAACATTTCCGATGACCAAACATAGGCTTCCAATATATCAATCTTTATGTCTCGACCATTTCGAGACTCCTCGTCATGTCCCTGATCACATCCGGGACTCCGAACAACCTTCGGTACATCAAAATGCATAAACTCATAATAACTGTCATCGTAACGTTAAGCGTGCGGACTCTACGGTTCGAGAACAATGTAGACATGACTGAGACAGATCTCTGGTCAATAACCAATAGCGGGACCTGGATGCCCATATTGGTTCCTACATATTCTACGAAGATCTTTATCGGTCAGACCGCATAACAACATACGTTGTTCCCTTTGTCATCGGTATGTTACTTACCCGAGATTCGATCGTCGGTATCCAATACCTAGTTCAATCTCGTTACCGGCAAGTCTCTTTACTCGTTCCGTAATACATCATCCCGCAACTAACTCATTAGTTGCAATGCTTGCAAGGCTTAAGTGATGTGCATTACCGAGAGGGCCCAGAGATACCTCTCCGACGATCGGAGTGACAAATCCTAATCTCGAAATACGTCAACCCAACATGTACCTTTGGAGACACCTGTAGAGCACCTTTATAATCACCCAGTTACGTTGTGACGTTTGGTAGCACACAAAGTGTTCCTCCGGCAAACAGGAGTTGCATAATCTCATAGTTATAGGAACATGTATAAGTCATGAAGAAAGCAATAGCAACATACTAAACGATCGGGTGCTAAGCTAATGGAATGGGTCATGTCAATCAGATCATTCAACTAATGATGTGATCCCGTTAATCAAATGACAACTCTTTGTCCATGGTTAGGAAACATAACCATCTTTTATTAACGAGCTAGTCAAGTAGAGGCATACTAGTGACACTCTGTTTGTCTATGTATTCACACATGTATTAAGTTTCCGGTTAATACAATTCTAGCATGAATAATAAACATTTATCATGATATAAGGAAATAAATAATAACTTTATTATTGCCTCTAAGGCATATTTCCTTCAGTCTCCCACTTGCACTAGAGTCAATAATCTAGTTCACATCACCATGTGATTTAACAGCAATAGTTCACATCATCATGTGATTAACACCCATAGTTCACATCATCATGTGACCAACACTCAAAGGGTTTACTAGAGTCAGTAATCTAGTTCACATCTCTATGTGATTAACACCCAAAGAGTACTAAGGTGTGATCATGTTTTGTTTGTGAGATAATTTTAGTCAACGGGTTTGTCATATTCAGATCCATAAGTATTTTGCAAATATCTATATCAACAATGCTCTGCACGGAGCTTACTCTAGCTAATTGCTCCCACTTTCAATATGTATCTAGATCGAGACTTAGAGTCATCTAGATTAGTGTCAAAACTTGCATCGACGTAACCCTTTACGACGAACCTTTTTGTCACCTCCATAATCGAGAAACATATCCTTATTCCACTAAGGATAATTTTGACCAGTGTCCAATGATCTACTCCTAGATCACTATTGTACTCCCTTGCCAAAATCAGTGTAGGGTATACAATAGATCTGGTACATAGCATGGCATACTTTATAGAACCTATGGCTGAGGCATAGGGAATGACTTTCATTCTCTTTCTATGGCTTTGAGTCTTACTCAATTTCACACCTTGTAACACAGGCAAGAACTCTTTCTTTGACTGTTCCATTTTGAACTACTTCAAAATCTTGTCAAGGTATGTACTCATTGAAAAACTTATCAAGCGTCTTGATCTATCTCTATAGATCTTGATACTCAATATGTAAGCAACTTTACCAAGGTCTTTCTTTGAAAAACTCCTTTCAAATACTCCTTTATGCTTTGCAGAATAATCCTACATTATTTCCGATCAACAATATGTCATACACATATACTTATCAGAAATGTTGTAGTGCTCCCACTCACTTTCTTGTAAATACAGGCTTCACCGCAAGTCTGTATAAAACTATATACTTTGATCAACTTATCAAAGCATGTATTCCAACTCTGAGATGCTTGCACCAGTCCATAGATGAATTGCTGGAGCTTGCATATTTCGTTAGCACCTTTAGGATTGACAAAACCTACTGGTTGCATCATATACAACTCTTCTTTAAGAAATCCATTAAGGAATGCAGTTTTGTTTATCCATTTGCCAGATTTCATAAAATGCGGCAATTGCTAACATGATTCGGATAGACTTAAGCATAGATACGAGTGAGAAACTCTCATCGTAGTTAACACTTTGAACTTGTCAAAAAACCTTTTGCGACAATTCTAGCTTTGTAGATAGTAACACTACTATCAACGTCCGTCTTCCTCTTGAAGATCCATTTATTTTCTATGGCTTGCCGATCATCGGGCAAGTCGACCAAAGTCCATACTTTGTTTTCATACATGAATCCCATCTCAGATTTCATGGCCTCAAGCCATTTTGTGGAATCTGGGCTCATCATCGCTTCCTCATAGTTCGCAAGTTTGTCATGGTCTAGTAACATGACTTACAGAACAGGATTACTGTACCACTCTGGTGCGGATCTCACTCTGGTTTACCTACGAGATTCGGTAGTAACTTGATCTGAAGTTTTATGATCATCATCATTAGCTTCCTCACTAATTGGTGTAGTAGTCACAGGAACAGATTTCTGTGATGAACTACTTTCCAATAAGGGAGAAGGTACAATTACCTTCTCAAGTTCTACTTTCCTCCCACTCACTTCTTTCGAGAGAAACTGCTTCTCTAGAAATGATCCATTCTTAGCAACGAATGTCTTGCCTTCGGATCTGTGGTAGAAGGTGTACCCAACAGTCTCCTTTGGGTATCCTATGAAGACACATTTCTCCGATTTGGGTTCGAGCTTATCAGGTTGAAGCTTTTTCACATAAGCATCGCAGCCCCAAACTTTAAGAAACGACAACTTTGGTTTCTTGCCAAACCATAGTTCATAAGGCGTCGTCTCAACGGATTTTGATGGTGCCCTATTTAACGTGAATGCAGCTATCTCTAATGCATAACCCCAAAACGATAGTGGTAGATCGGTAAGATATATCATAGATTGTACTATATCCAATAGAGTACGGTTATGACGTTCGCACACACCATTATTCTGTGGTGTTTCAGGTGGCGTGAGTAGTGAAACTATTTCACATTGTTTTAACTGAAGACCAAACTCGTAACTCAAATATTTTACCTCTGCGATCATATCGTAGAAAATTTTATTTTCTTGTCACGATGATTTTCCACTTCACTATGAAATTCTTTGAACTATTCAAATGTTTCAGACTTATGTTTCATCAAGTAGATATCCCCATATCTGCTCAAATCATCTTGTGAAGGTCAGAAAATAATGATACCTGCTGTAAGCCTTAATATTCATCGGACCACATACATCAGTATGTATGATTTCCAACAAATCTGTTGCTTGCTTCATTGTTCCGGAGAACGGCGTTTTAGTCATCTTGCCCATAAGGCATGGTTCGCAAGCATCAAGTGATTCATAATCAAGTGATTCCAAAATCCCATCAGCATGGAGTTTCTTCATGCGCTTTACACCAATATGACCTAAACGGCAGTGCCACAAATAAGTTGCACTATCATTATTAACTTCGCATCTTTTGGTTTCAATATTATGAATATGTGTATCACTAAGATCAAGATCCAATGAACTATTTTCATTGGGTGTGTAACCATATAAGGTTTTATTCATGTAAACAGAACAACAATTTATTCTTTTACTTAAATGAATAACCGTATTACAATAAACATGATCAAATCATATTCATGCTCAACGCAAACACCAAATAACACTTATTTAGGTTCAACACTAATCCCGAAAGTATAGGGAGTGTGCGATGATGATCATATCAATCTTGGAACCACTTCCAACACACATCGTCACTTCACCCTTAACTAGTCTTTGTTCATTCTGCAACTCCCGTTTCGAGTTACTACTCTTAGCAACTGAACTAGCATCAAATACTGAGGGGTTGCTATAAACACTAGTAAAGTACACATCAATAACATGTATATCAAATATACTTATGTTCACTTTGCCATCCTTCTTATCCGCCAATCACTCGGGGTAGTTCCGCTTCCAGTGACCAGTCCATTTGCAGTAGAAGCACTCAGTCTCAGGCTTAGGTCCAGACTTGGGCTTCTTCACTTGAGCAGCAACTTGCTTGCTGTTCTTTTTGAAGTTCCCCTTCTTCCCTCTGCCCTTTTCTTGAAACTAGTGGTCTTGTCTACCATCAACACTTGATGTTTTTCTTGATTTCTACCTTCATCGATTTCATCATCATGAAAAACTCGGGAGTCGTTTTCGTCATCCCTTGCATACTATAGTTCATCACGAAGTTCTATGAACTTGGTCATGGTGACTAGAGAATTCTGTCAATCACTATCTTATCTGGAAGATTAACTCCCACTTGATTCAAGCGATTGTAGTACCCAGACAATCTAATCACATGCTCACTAGTTGAGCGATTCTCCTCCATCTTTTAGCTATAGAACTTGTTGGAGACTTCATATCTCTCAACTCGGGTATTTTCTTGAAATATTATCTTCAATTCCTGGAACATCTCATATGGTCCATGACGTTCAAAACGTCTTTGAAGTCCCGATTCTAAGCCATTAAGCATGGTGCACTAAACTATCAAGTAGTCATCATATTGAGCTAGCCAAACGTTCATAACGTCTGCATCTGCTCCTGCAATAGGTCTGTCACCTAGCGGTGCATCAAGGACATAATTCTTCTATGCAGCAATGAGGATAAACCTCAGATCACGGATCCAATCCGCATCATTGCTACTAACATCTTTCAATACAATTTTCTCTAGGAACATATCAAAATAAACACAGGGAAGCAACAACGCGAGCTATTGATCTACAACATGATTTACAAAATACTACCAGGACTAAGTTCATGATAAATTTAAGTTCAATTAATCATATTACTTAAGAACTCCCACTTAGATAGTCATCCCTCTAATCCTCTAAGTGATCACGTGATCCAAATCAACTAAACCATGTCCGATCATCACGTGAGATGGAGTAGTTTCAATGGTGAACATCACTATGTTGATCATATCTACTATATGATTCACGCTCAACCTTTCAGTCTCCGTGTTCCGAGGCCATATCTGCATATGCCAGGCTCGTCAAGTTTAACCTGAGTATTCTGCGTGTGCAAAAACTGGCTTGCACCCGTTGTAGATGGACGTAGAGCTTATCACACCCGATCATCATGTGGTGTCTGGGCACGACGAACTTTGGCAACGGTGCATACTCAGGGAGAACACTTCTTGATAATTTAGTGAGAGATCATCGTATAATGCTACCGTCAATCAAAGCAAGATAAGATGCATAAAAAGATAAACATCACATGCAATCAATATAAGTGATATGATATGGCCATCATCATCTCGTGCTTGTGATCTCCATCTCCGAAGCACCGTCATGATCACCATCGTCACTGGCGCGACACCGATCTCCATCGTAGCATCGTTGTCGTCTCGCCAATCTTATGCTTCCATGACTATCGCTACCGCTTAGTGATAAAGTAAAGCATTACATCGCGATTGCATTGCATACAATAAAGCGACAACCATATGGCTCCTGCCAGTTGCCGATAACTCGGTTACAAAACATGATCATCTCATACAATAAAATTTAGCATCATGTCTTGACCATATCACATCACAACATGCCCTGCAAAAACAAGTTAGACGTCCTCTACTTTGTTGTTGCAAGTTTTACGTGGCTGCTACGGGCTTAAGCAAGAACCAATCTCACCTACGCATCAAAACCACAACGATAGTTTGTCAAATAGACTCTGTTTTAACCTTCGCAAGGACCGGGCGTAGCCACACTCGGTTCAACTAAAGTTGGAGAGACGGTCGCCCGCAAGCCATCTATGTGCAAAGCACGTCGAGGGAACCGGTCTCGCGTAAGCATACGCGTAATGTTGGTCCGGGTCGTCTCGTCCAACAATACCGCTGAACCAAAGTATGACATGCTAGTAGGCAGTATGACTTATATCGCCCACAACTCACTTGTGTTCTACTCGTGCAAATAACATCAAACCATAAAACCTAGGCTCGGATGCCACTGTTGGGGAATGTAGTAATTTCAAAAAATTTCCTACGCACACACAAGATCATGGTGATGCATAGCAACGAGGGGGAGAGTCTGATCTATGTACCCTTATAGATCGCAACGGAAGCGTTGACACAACGTAGAGGAAGTAGTCGTACGTCTTCTTCCCGATCCGACCGATCCAGGCACCATTACTCCGGCACCTCCAAGTTCTTAGCACACGTACAGCTCGATGACGATCCCCGGGCTCCGATCCAGCAAAGCTTCGGGGAGGAGTTCCGTTAGCACGACGGCGTGGTGACGATCTTGATGTTCTACCGACGCAGGGCTTCGCCTAAGCACTACAACGATATGATCGAGGTGGAATATGGTGGCAGGGGGCACCGCACATGGCTAAGGAACGATCACAATGATCAACTTGTGTGTCTAGAGGTGCCCCCTGCCCCTGTATATAAAGGAGCAAGGGGGGAGAGGTGCGGCCAGCCTTGGGGCGCGCCAGGAGGAGTCCTACTCCTACCGGGAGTAGGACTCCCCCCCCCCAAAATCCTAGTTGGAATAGGATTCATCAAGGGGGAAAGAGAGAGAGGGGGACGGCCACCTCTCCTAGTCCTAATAGGACTAGGGGAGGGGGGAGGCGCGTGGCCACCTTGGGCTGCCCCCTTCTCCTTTCCACTAAGGCCCACTATGGCCCATATGATTTCCGGGGGGTTCCGGTAACCTCCCGGTACTCCGGTAAAATCCCGATTTCACCCGGAACACTTCCGATGCCCAAACATAGGCTTCCAATATATCAATCTTTATGTCTCGACCATTTCGAGACTCCTCGTCATGTCCGTGATCACATCCGGGACTCCGAACAACCTTCGGTACATCAAAATGCATAAACTCATAATAACTGTCATCGTAACATTAAGCGTGCGGACCCTGCGGTTCGAGAACAATGTAGACATGACTGAGACAGATCTCTGGTCAATAACCAATAGCGGGACCTGGATGCCCATATTGGTTCCTACATATTCTATGAAGATCTTTATCGGTCAGACCGCATAACAACATATGTTGTTCCCTTTGTCATCGGTATGTTACTTGCCCGAGATTCGATCGTCGGTATCCAATACCTAGTTCAATCTCATTACCGGCAAGTCTCTTTACTCGTTCCGTAATACATCATCCCGCAACTAACTCATTAGTTGCAATGCTTGCAAGGCTTAAGTGATGTGCATTACCGAGAGGGCCCAGAGATACCTCTCCGACGATCGGAGTGACAAATCCTAATCTCGAAATACGTCAACCCAACATGTACCTTTGGAGACACCTATAGAGCACCTTTATAATCACCCAGTTACGTTGTGACGTTTGGTAGCACACAAAGTGTTCCTCCGGCAAACAGGAGTTGCATAATCTCATAGTTATAGGAACATGTATAAGTCATGAAGAAAGCAATAGCAACATACTAAACGATCGGGTGCTAAGCTAATGGAATGGGTCATGTCAATCAGATCATTCAACTAATGATGTGATCCCGTTAATCAAATGACAACTCTTTGTCCATGGTTAGGAAACATAACCATCTTTGATTAACGAGCTAGTCAAGTAGAGGCATACTAGTGACACTCTGTTTGTCTATGTATTCACACATGTATTATGTTTCCGGTTAATACAATTCTAGCATGAATAATAAACATTTATCATGATATAAGGAAATAAATAATAACTTTATTATTGCCTCTAGGGCATATTTCCTTCAAATACATCTTGGTGTTTTCGGGGTGTATCGAGTACGGTGAGTCATGAGCCTCCTGAAGTATTAATTTCCTGATTTGTGTGTTATTGGGCACATAAACACGGTCCTCAAACCATAAGGTGTCGTGTTCATCCTCACAAAAACCTTTGGCCTTTCCTTCGCTCATTTTCTCCTTCATCACGGCAATCTCTTTGTCATCCTTTTGAGCTTCTCGAATTTTTCCCAACAATGTAGACTCCACCTCCATTGTTGCAACAAAACCTCTAGGAACAATCTCCAATCGAAGTTCCCGGAGATCCTGTGCTAACTCCTTCGGCAGTCTCGTGCTTATTAGGGTATTAGCATAGCTCTTCCGGCTCAAAGCGTCGGCTACGACATTGGCCTTTCCTGGATGATAGTGAAGCTTCATGTCATAATCCTTTATGAGCTCCAACCATCTTCTCTGCCTAAGGTTTAGTTCCTTCTAGGTGAAAATGTACTTCAAACTCTTATGATCCGTGTACACATCACAATGGTTTCCAATAAGGTAATGTCTCCAAGTCTTCAATGCATGTACTACGGCTGCTAGTTCCAAATCATGTGTGGCATAATTTAACTCGTGTGGCTTTAGTTGTCGCGAGGCATACGAAACAACTCTTTTGTCCTGCATAAGCACACTTCCAAGTCCTAAGCGAGAGGCGTCGCAATACACTTGGAAATCCTTACATATATCTAGCAGTGTCAGCACTGGGGTTGTAGTCAAATGTTTCTTCAACTCCTGGAAACTTGCCTCGCAATCTTCCGTCCATTTAAACTTGGTATCCTTCTTCAATAGTTCTGTCATGGGCTTCGCAATCTTGGAAAAATTCTCAATAAATTTTCGATAGTATCCTGCGAGTCCAAGAAAACTGCGAATCTCGCTAACTGTAGTGGGTGCCAACCATTCAATGACTGACTGAACCTTGGTGGGGTCTACTTCTATACCTTCTCCTGATATAACATGTCCAAGGAATCCGACTTCCTTCAACCAAAACTCGCATTTGCTGAACTTGGCATACAACTGATGTTCCCTGAGTTTCTCGAGAACTAAACGCAAATTCTCCTTGTGTTCCTCTTCATTCTTCGAATATACCATTATATCATCAATGAACACCACAACAGACTTATCCAAATATTCCATGAACACCTTGTTCATCATGCTCATGAAATAGCAGGGGCGTTAGTCAGTCCAAATGAAATGACCGTATATTCGTATAGCCCGTACCGTGTGGTGAAGGCTGTCTTTGGTATATCCTTCTCTCGTATCTTCAACTGATGATATCCTGATCGCAGATCGATCTTCGAAAACACCTTAGCTCCTTGCAACTGGTCAAACAGATCATTGATCATCGGTAATGGGTACTTGTTCTTAATCGTCACTTCATTCAAGGCTCGATAATCAACAACCATTCTTAGGGATTTATCCTTCTTCTCAACCAAAAGCACTGGGGGTCCCCATGGTGAGGAACTCCGTCAAATGTAACCTTTCTCCAATAACTCCTTAATCTATTTCTTAATCTCTTCCAGATCATTCGCGAGCATCCTATAGGGTCTCTTGGATATTGGCCCTGTGTCTGGCAATAGCTCTATCAAAAACTCAATATCTCGGTCCGGTGGCATGCCTGGTAACTCCTTTGGGAAAACATCCGGGTAATCCTTTACTACAACACTTCTTCCTGAACAACTCCCATGAGGGTATTTACTTGGCTACTTCTTGGCGCATGCCTGGATACATACTTGATCCTTTTTCCCTCCGGGGTGGTGAGACAAATTGACTTACTAACACAGTCAATGTTTCCTCCATACTTTGACATCCAGTCCATTCCTAATATCACATCCAATCCTTGTGACTCCAAGATAATTAGGTCAGACGGAAAAACATGGTTGCCAATGGTTAAGGGTATCTGGTCACACCATCGACTAGCCATATACTCTGCTCCAGGTGAGCTTACTAACAGAGGGGTCCTAAGGGTTTGGGTCGGTAGTTTAAACTTATCCACGAATTCCCTTGATATGTATGAATGTGATGCCCCAGTATCAAAAAGAACAAGAGCGGTAAATGACTTAACCACAAACTTACCTATAACCGCGTCTGGCTACTCTTCAACCTCCTCCACGTTAACGTGGTTCACTTGTCCTTTGTTGAATGGATTGGGCTTCTTCCCAGCGCTCCCATTTCCGTTTCCATTCTTCCCTTCAGGGCACTCCGTGACATAGTGTCTAGTCTTCCCACACTTGAAACAAGTAACGTGGCTTAGGTCTCTCTTGGTGTGTGTGGCTGGATTTGGGCGGTTCTGATTGTTGCTTGCTCCATTCCCATTCCCATTCCTAGGGCCAGTATGATTATGGTTACTTCCTCCATTATGGGTGTGGCCTCCATGGTTATGAACAAGTCCTCCCGAGTTCGGGGTTAGACGAGGCTTCTGCTGAGCTCCTGAGTTATACCTCCCTTGTCCATACTTCCTCTTACGGCTCTCAATCTGCTGCTGCTTCCCTTTAATCATAAGAGCCTTATCTACCAACTCCTGGTAGTTGGTGAATGTTGCCACCATCAACTGCATACTCATCTCATCATTCAACCCTTCCATAAACTTCTCCTGCTTTGCGGCATCTGTGGCCACATCATCAGGGGCATAGCGAGATAACTTGCTAAACTCATCCGCATACTGAGCCACAGTACGGTTCCCCTGGCGTAAGTTGCGAAACTCGCGCTTCTTCATACTCATTGCTCCAGTTGAGACATGAGCTATACGGAAAGCTTGCTGAAACTGGTCCCATGTCACTATGGCTATAGGGTAGGTGACAATGTAATTCTCCCACCATGATGCTGCTGGTCCATCCAACTGATGTGCGGCAAAACGCACCTTCTCAGCATCAGTACATCCTATAGTGGTTAACTCCCTTCCAATCCCGCGGAGCCAATCATCTTCTACTATAGGCTCGGTGCTACTGGAAAACACCGGCGGCTACAACCTCAGAAAACGGGCTAAGTTGTCCACTGGTGATGGTGGTGGTGGATTGTTGTTGTTGTTGCCTTGGTTCTGAACTAACAACTGCATTAGGGTATTCTGTTGCTGGATCAACTAAGTGAGCTCCGGTGGGAAAGCAAATCCAGGGTCACGTCTCGGAGGCATCTAATGGGTTTAGAGGGGAGAGATTAGAATAGAATGAGGTCTAATGAGAAAGCACTACCCATATGCACATGAGACAAACACAATCATTTCACTCAATCAATCAAGCAAGGCATACAATCGGTCTAACTATCATAAAAGTGCTCGGACTATACTATTTACATGGTGGAATACTACTACTGATGTGGTGGTCTACTAAAAATATTCCTCGGTTGCGGACCCCATGATGTCTGCTCTAGCTTCGTCTTCAAAGTCATCATCGCTAAGGTCGGAGTCGGTGTCGTCGATGATGATGTAGTCCTCCGGGCGAATATCCTTGGGTTCTTCATCTTCTTCTACGGGTATGGGGTCTCCCATGAATATTCCGATCTTCTTAATCAGGTCATCATTCTTCTCCACTAGTACGGTAATTTCCTCTTCATAATCTTCACGTGTAGCCTTGAGTTCTTCCTCCAGTCCTGCGATCCTAGTCATTGCCTTCTTCAGATCTATCATGCCTGCGCACATCTGATTCTCCTGGCGTTGAATGTGCTGGTTTAGTTCTTGGATGAAAGGTGCAATGATCTATCCTTCCTGGTGCTGATCATCTCCCATTGCTCATCTCGGCGCCCACAGATCTGGTAGATAGTATCCTTAAGCTCCCTGTGATGAACTTCTCCAATACGTCCCATGGTGATGTGAGTTGCAATACTCTTTCCTAGACTCCGGGTTGGTGCATCGAAGGAAAACTCTATGGCTTTAGTAACTGGCGTGAAGGTTCTTCCTGGAACTTGAACTTGAATCATCCATCGCTCCTCTTCTGGTAAAGTGGCGTTATAGGTCCCGGTGAAGCTTGGTATTCCTATGTTCAGGTACCTAGTGACTTCCTTCAAGTGTCGTCCAAAAGGTGCTTCTTCATCTGGTTGTGCAAACTTGTTCCTTGCATCCGCCATCCTAAAGAGTAGAAAATGGAGAGGAGTCAGAAATGAGGAGAGTATAGTGATCTATGGTTTTAGCTTAGTGGTCGTGTCCTACACTCAGCGTGTGCTCTGATACCATCTTGTAGCGACCCGACCTCAATCGATCAAGTCTATGTGCTTCAGTGTCATCCTTGGATCGGTAATGCTGACACACACAGTACTTAAGGATTTATAATAGAGTAGCAATCACACACTTATTACATCGAATGTCTCCAAAGAGAACTTATTACAATAAATATGGCTTAAGGCCATCTAATACGATAACAGCGGAAGGCTTGGAAGATAAAGTGAGTCCATCAACTCCAACGGCATAGCTAAGCTGCACGGCAATGACCTAACGAACCTTACTCCTCGTCTGAAAAGTCTGCAACATAATACGTTGCAGCCCGAAAACGGGTCAGCACATGGAATATGCTGGCAAAGTAACACAGTAGAGCAAGAACAGAATAATGCAATCACTACATGCATATTTGGCTGGTGGAAAGCTCTATGGTTATAGTTTTTGCGAAAAGCCAATTTTTCCCTAAAACAAAGGAATAGATTTTAATTTAACTATCATGGTAGTTGAAACATCATTGAGAATGTTCCTCCAACTCAATCCCAATTAAGGTAATTAACAACCCAACAATATTAATTTAGAGTGATGAGATACTTAAGATACTCCAAGTACTAGATACTCAAGATTGTCCATAATCGGGGACACGGCTAACCATGATTAGTTTATACACTCTGTAGAGGTTTGTGCACTTTTCCCCACAAGACTCGATCTCCTCCGTTGGTTTTCTCGCACTACATGGTGTTTGAGAAACCGATAACCGAGACACAGTCTTTCAGAAACATTAACTCTCTACTCCGGGCAAACCATACCAAACCTACAATCCCACTACCTGTTGATACACCTCTTCAAGAGCTTCACGTAACTTACTCAACTATGCTAGAGCCCACAATAGCTTGTGGCTACACACGGAAGTTTCTAACAAGAATAATCTCAGTTCCCTTTGAGCTTGGGTGGCGGTCCATAGGAAGATCACACGGGTACTCCGGGATTTCCAAAAATACAGGCAGCATTGGGTACTCCAGGTGCCTCAATCCACCCAGATGTGTGTTTAAGTTGCCACCTAAAGTTCATTAATTAACAATCTCACATTTGTCATGGATTTCACTCTCACAAACCTCGTCTACGAGCATAGCATAGCAATATAAGCAATTCGTAAGAGTAACTCCCAAGGGTTTGAATGTAACAGGGTAATAGGTTCTACCTCATCAACTACTTCCCAACCCATATGTTAATGACATCCTATCCTTGCAATGTTTGAGGATTGGAACTAATGCATAAAAAACTGGGTGATAAAGGGTATGATCAAAGTGTTACTTGCCTTGCTGACGATCCGCGAAACCTAGAGACTCCAAATAACACGCTTCGCACTCTTGGAATTCTATCACAAACAAACAATAACATACATAAGCAATCAAGCTAAGAAGCATGGGTAAATCTCAAATAATAAGATCTAACCAGAAAGTTCAACTTAAGAACTCTGATTTGCAAAAAGAATCAAATCGAACGGAGCAACGAAACTCAAACGGCGAAAGAAACAAGACCCGTTTACTAATCTAGACCTAGGTCAAATTTTACAGTAGTAAAAACTTGTGCAGGTTGGTTAAGCGGAAAGAGGGTCTCGAGACGAAGATCTAGGCGCTTCAATCGCCTGATTCCAACTAACGAGCGAAAAGATAAACTAGAATGAAAATCAGATCAGAAATCGCGATCAGAAATAATCGCGGAAAAAATCCGATAAAAAAACCTAACGAACAGGCTAACGAACGAGCGTTCGTTATCTGTAACTAACGGGTGAAAACCGTTCGTTAAAACGAACGTCCGCTAAAAAGAAAAACCAGGAAAAACCGGCGAACCAAAAAAACGAGTTAGGGTTTTCTTAAAAAAATCGGATCGGTTTTCTTTTAAAAAAACGGATCAGTTTTCTTTTAAAAAACCGACGGCTACCTCTGCGGCTCCGGCGAGGCGCGGGGCTCCGGCGGGCTGGGGCTTCGGCGGCGGGGCGAAGCGGCGCGGCGCGCGAGAGGCAGCGGCGGCACGGCTCGGCTAGAGGCGGGCGGCGGGGTTGTGGTGGTGGCGGGGCTCGGGCGGCGTATATAAAGGCAGGGGCGGGGTGGCTTGGGGGAGGGGGCAAGGCGGCGGAGGAGGAGTTCGACTCGGACTCGTGTCCGAGTCGGCGGTGGCGGCGGCGCGCGGTCTCCGCGCGGGAGACGGCGGCGGGGAAGGTGGGCTGGCGGCTGGGCTTCGGCCCAGTTAGCCCTTGCGTCTTTTAAAAAAAAGAAATTCCCCCGAAACAAAAAAACCTAGAAAATAAAATAAAATTCTAAAAATGGCAAAACAAATTTTCTCTGTCTAAATAAAATATTTAGAACGAGATGAACATTTTCTTGGCCCCAAAATGCAATTTTGAAAACGTGCAATTTTTCTAATGCAAACAAAATTGCAATAAAAATCCAAATAAAAAAACATTGATTTTAATATTTTTCCTCCAATATTTCATTTATTTTGGAGAAGTCATATTATCTCCTCTCATATATTTTTAAATATGAAATATTTTCGGAGAGAAAAATAATTAACCAAAATCCTCGTTCCAAAATTTGACAAAATCAAAATTGAAAATCGGGGAAATCCCCAACTCTCTCCGAGGGTCCTTGAGTTGCTTAGGATTTCGAGGATCGCGAGATGGAATACAATAAAATATGATATGCAAGAATGATCTATGTATAACATTCCAAATTGGAAATTTGGGATGTTACTAGGATATATCTTCTTTTCATCAAGATAAGCATATTTAAGAGTATCGGGCAATGGTTTAAGCTCAAACACGGGATCACCCTTAGGTGGGGGGGATCCCTTAGGATTTCGACAGGCAAGTTGTGTTTCAAAATAGGTCCCTGTTTAAAGAATACTTCATCTATTTCACTTCTTTCATTCATAAACATATCATTTTCATGGTCTAGCAAATATTGTTCTAAAGGATCAGTAGGAGGCACGGCAATAGAAGCAAGACCAATAATTTCATCTTTACTAGGCAATTCCTTATCACGGGGTTGTCTACTAAATTTAGCAAAATTAAACTCATGAGACATATCCCCTAAACCAACAGAAACAATATCCTTATTGCAGTCTATCTTAGCATTAACAGTATTCAAGAAGGGTCTACCAAATATAATGGGACAAAAGTCATCTTGTGGGGAACCAAGAACAAGAAAATCAGTAGGATATTTAACTTTCCCACACAAGACTTCAACATCTCTAACAATCCCAACTGGTGAAACAGTATCTCTATTGGCAAGCTTAATTGTAACATCAATCTCTTTTATCTCAGCAAGTGCAATATCATGCATAATTTCTTTGTATAAGGAATGAGGTATTGCACTTGCACTAGCACCCATATCACATAATCCATGATAACAATGATCTCCTATTTTAACGGAAATAACAGGCATGCCTACAACAGGTCTATGTTTATTTTTAGCATCAGGTCTAGCAATTCTAGCAGCTTCATTGCAGAAGTAAATAACATGCCCATCAATATTATCGGCCAAGAGATCTTTAACCATAGCAATTTTAGGTTCAACTTTAATTTGCTCAGGGGGTTTAGGTATTTTAATATTACTTTTGTTGACTACAGTTGAAGCTTTAGCATGATCCTTTATTCTAACAGGGAAAGATGGCTTCTCAATATAAGCAGCAGGAACAACAGGATCATTATAAGTGATAGTCTTTTCTTCAACTTTAATAGGTGCAACTACTTTTACTTCAATGGAAGGATTATATTTAAACCACTTCTCCTTAGGGAGATCAACATGAGTAGCAAAGGATTCATAAAAAGAAGCTACTATCTCAGAGTCAAGTCCATATTTAGTGCTAAATTAACGGAAAGCATCGGTATCCATAAAAGATTTAACACAATCAAATTTAGGTGTTATACCTGACTCCTTACCTTCGTCGAGGTCCCAATCTTCAGAGTTGCATTTAATTCTTTCCAATAAATCCCATTTGAATTCAATAGTCTTCATCATAAAAGATCCAGTACAAGAAGTATCGAGCATGGAGTGATTACCGAGAGAAAGCCGAGCATAATTTTTTTGAATAATCATTTCTTTTGAGAGCTCATGATTGGGGCATGAATATAACATTGACTTAATCCTCCCCCAAGCTTGAGCGATGATTTCTCCTTCGCGAGGCCAAAAATTATATATATAATTACGATCATGATGAACAAGATGCATAGGATAAAACTTCTGATGAAATTCCAATTTCAATCGCTTGTAGTCCCATAATCCCATATCATCACATAGCCTATACCATGTCAATGCATCTCCCTTCAAAGATAAAGGGAATACCTTATTCTTGATAACATCCTCGGGCATACCTGCTAGCTTAAATAATCCACAAACTTCATCCACATAGATTAGGTGCAAATCAGGATGTAATGTTCCATCACCTGTGAAAGGATTAGCTAGCAGTTTTTCTATCATATCCAAATGAATTTCAAAGTAAACATTTTCAGTAGGTTGAGGAGCAACTCTTTTCTCTACTGGTCGGGGTGAAGATACCCCGAACAAGCCCCTCAAAGGATTATGTTCCATAGTAACAAGTGACAGTAAATTTCAGCACACTATATAAATTTTTCCTTACCAAATTCCACCTGCCAAAGGCGCTTCACTCCCCGGCAACGGCGCCAGAAAAGAGTCTTGATGACCCACAAGTGTAGGGGATCTATCGTAGCCTTTTTGATAAGTAAGAGTGTCGAACCCAACGAGAAGCAGAAGGAAATGATAAGCAGTTTTCAGTAAGGTATTCTCTCCAAGCACTGAAATTATCGGTAACAGATAGTTTTGTGATAAGATAATTTGTAACGAGTAGCAAGTAATAAAAGTAAATAAGGTGCAGCAAGATGGCCCAATCCTTTTTGTAGCAAAGGACAAGTCTGGACAAACTCTTATATGAAGGAAAGCACTCCCGAGGACACATGGGAATTATCATCAAGCTAGTTTTCATCATGTTCATATGATTCGCGTTCGGTACTTTGATAATTTGATATGTGGGTGGACCAGTGCTTGGGTACTGTCCTTATTTCGACAAGCATGCCACTTATGATTGACCCCCATTGCAAGCATCCGTAACTACAACAGAAGTATTAAGGTAAACCTAACCATAGCATGAAACATATGGATCCAAATCAGCCTCTTACGAAGCAACACATAAACTAGGGTTTAAGCTTCTGTCACTCTAGCAACCCATCATCTACTTATTACTTCCCAGTGCCTCCCGCTAGACCCAAACAATGGTGAAGTGTCATGTAGTCGACGTTCACATGACACCACTAGAGGGATGACAACATACATCTCATCAAAATATCGAACGAATACAAAATTCACATGACTACTTATAGCAGACTTATCCCATGTCCTTAGGAATAAACGTAACTACTCACAAAGCATATTCATGTTCATAATCAGAGGGGTATTAATATGCATAATGGATCTGAACATATGATCTTCCACCAAGTAAACCAACTAGCATCAACTACAAGGAGTAATCAACACTACTAGCAACCCACAGGTACCAATCTGAGGTTTGGACACAAAGATTGGATACAAGAAATGAACTAGGGTTTGATATGAGATGGTTCTGGTGAATATGTTGATGGATATTGACCCCCTCCCGATGAGAGGATCGATGATGATGACGGTGGTGATGATTTCCCCCTCCCAAAGGGAAGTTTCCCCGGTAGAACAGCTCCGCCGGAGCCCTAGATTGGTTCCGCCAAGGTTCGGCCTCTTGGCGGCGGAGTTTTGTCCCATGAGCTAGCTTATGATTTTTTTTCTTGGACGAAAGACCTCATATAGCAGAAGATGGGCATCAAAGGGCCACCAGGGGTCCCACGAGGCAGGGGCACGCCCAGGGGGGCAGGGCGCGCCCCCACCCTCGTGGCCAGGGTGTGGGCCCCTCTGGTGGATTCTTTCTCCAGTATTTTTTATTAATTCCAAAAATGACTTCCGTGAAGTTTTAGGACTTTTGGAGCTGTGCAGAATATGTCTCTAATATTTGCTCCTTTTCCAGCCCAGAATTCCAGCTGCCGGCATTCTCCCTCTTCATGTAAACCTTGTAAAATAAGAGAGAATAGGCATAAGTATTGTGACATAATGTGTAATAATAGCCCATAATGCAATAAATATCAATATAAAAGCATGATGCAAAATGGACGTATCAGACGGCTGCATTCACGTTAAATAGGGCACCATCAAACTCCATTGAGACGACACCTTATGAACTGTGGTTTGGCAAGAAACCCAAGTTGTCGCTTCTTAAAGTCTGGGGCTGCGATGCTTATGTGGAAAAGCTTCAACATGATAAGCTCGAACCCAAATCGGAGAAATGTGTCTTCATAGGATACCCAAAGGAGACTATTGGGTACACCTTCTATCACAGATCTGAAGGCAAGATATTCGTTGCTAAGAATGGATCCTTTCTAGAGAAGTAGTTTCTCTTGAAAGAAGTGAGTGGGAGTAAAATAGAATTTGATGAGGTAAATGTACCTGCTCCCTTATTGGAAAGTAGTTCATCACAGAAATCAGTTCTAGTGATTCCTACACCAGTAAGTGAGGAAGCTAATGATGATGATCATGAAACTTCTGATCAAGTTACTACCGAACCTTGTAGGTCAACCAGAGTCAGATCCGCACCAGAGTGGTACGGTAATCCTATTTTGGAGGTCATGTTACTTGACCATGACGAACCTACGAACTATGAGGAAGTGATGATGAGCCCAGATTCCGCAAAATGGCTTGAGGCTATGAAATCTGAGATGGGATCCATGTATGAGAACAAAGTATGGACTTTGGTTGACTTGCCCGATGATCGGCAAGTCATAGAGAATAAATGGATCTTCAAGAAGAAGACTGACACTGACGTAATGTTACTATCTACAAAGCTCGACTTGTTGCAAAAGGTTTTCGACAAGTTCAAGGAGTTGACTATGATGAGACCTTCTCACCCGTAGCGATGCTTAAGTCCGTCCGAATCATGTTAGCAATTGCCGCATTTTATGATTATGAAATTTGGCAAATGGATGTCAAAATTGCATTCCTTAATGGATATATTAAAGAAGAGTTGTATATGATGCAACCAGAAGGTTTTGTCGATCCAAAAGGTGCTAACAAAGTGTGCAAGCTCTAGCGATCCATTTATGGACTGGTGCAAGCCTCTCGGAGTTGGAATATACACTTTGATAGTGTGATCAACGCATATGGTTTTATACAGACTTTTGGAGAAGCTTGTATTTACAAGAAAGTGAGTGGGAGCTCTATAGCATTTCTGATATTATATGTGGATGACATATTGCTGATCGAAAATGATACTGAATTTCTGGATAGCATGAAAGGATACTTGAATAAGAATTTTTCAATGAAAGACCTCGGTGAAGCTGCTTATATATTCGGCATCAAGGTCTATAGAGATAGATCAAGATGTTTAATTGGACTTTCACAAAGCACATACCTTGACAAAGTTTTGAAGAAGTTCAAAATGGATCAAGCAAAGAAAGGGTTCTTACCTGTGTTACAAGGTGTGAAGTTGAGTCAGACTCAATGCCCGACCACTGTAGAAGATAGAGAGAAAATGAAAGTCACTCCCTATGCTTCAGCCATAGGTTCAATCATGTATGCAATGTTGTGTATCAGACCTGATGTGTGCCTTGCTATTAGTTTAGCAAGGAGGTACCAAAGTAATCCAGGAGTGGATCACTGGACAGCGGTCAAGAACATCCTGAAATACCTGAAAAGGACTAAGGATATGTTTCTCGTTTATGGAGGTGACAAAGAGCACGTCGTAAACGGTTACGTCGATGCAAACATCGACACTGATCTAGATGACTCTAAGTCACAAACAAGATACATATTTTTATTGAATGGTGGAGTTGTCAGTTGATGCTGCTCCAAGCAGAGCGTCGTGGCGGGATCTACGTGTGAAGCGGAGTACATAGCTGCTTCGGAAGCAGCAAATGAAGGAGTCTGGATGAAGGAGTTCATATCCGATCTAGGTGTCATACCTAGTGCATCGGGTCCAATGAAAATCTTTTGTGACAACACTGGTGCAATTGCCTTGGCAAAGGAATCCAGATTTCACAAGAGAACCAAGCACATCAAAAGATGCTTCAATTCCATCCGCGATCAAGTCAAGGAGGGAGACATAGAGATTTGCAAGATACATCGGATTTGAATGTTTCAGACCCGTTGACTAAGCCTCTCTCACGAGCAAAACATGATCAGCACCAAGACTCCATGGGTGTTAGAATCATTACTGTGTAATCTAGATTATTGACTCTAGTGCAAGTGGGAGACTGAAGGAAATATGCCCTAGAGGCAATAATAAATTTGTTATTTATATTTCCTTGTATTATGATAAATGTTTTATTCATGCTAGAATTGTATTAACCGGAAACTTAGTACATGTGTGAATAAATAGACAAAATAAGTGTCACTAGTATGCCTCTACTTGACTAGCTCGTTAATCGGAGATGGTTAAGTTTCCTAGCCATGGACAAGAGTTGTCATTTGATGAACGGGATCACATCATTAGAGAATAATGTGATTGACTTGACCCATCCGTTGCTTAGCACTTTGATCGTTTAGTTTACTGCTATTGCTTTCTCCTTAACTTATACATGTTCCTATGACTATGAGATTATACAACTCCCGAATACCGAAGGAACACTTAGTGTGCTATTAAACGTCACAACGTAACTGGGTGACTATAAAGATGCTCTACAGGTCTCTCCGATGGTGTTTATTGAGTTGGTATAGATCGACATTAGGATTTGTCAGTCCGTGTATCTGAGAGGTATCTCTAGGCCCTCTCGGTAATGCACATCACTATAAGCCTTGCAAGCAATATGACTAATGAGTTAGTTACGAGATGTTGCATTACGGAACGAGTAAAGAGACTTGCCGGTAACGAGATTGAACTAGGTATTGAGATACCGACGATCGAATCTCGGGCAAGTAACATACTGATGACAAAGGGAACAACGTATGTTGTTATGCGGTTTGACTGATAAAGATCTTCGTAGAATATGTAGGAACCAATATGAGCATCCAGGTTCCGCTATTGGTTATTGACCGGAGATGAGTCTCGGTCATGTCTACATAGTTCTCGACAAGGTTGTCAGAATCATGATTTTGAATCGGATCGGAGCTTCGATGGTAGGATCGCAAATCGTAAAATCTTCACTATCAGGATCGTAGAAACGTAGATTCTAAGAACTAAAGTCGTAGAATCATAGGGGTTAGTTTGGATCGTAAAGTCGTAGAATCGTCTAACAGAATCGTGATTCTGACAACCTTGGTTCTCGAACCCATAGGGTCCGCACGCTTAACGTTCAGTGACGATTGGTATTATGAGTTTATGTGTTTTGATGTACCGAAGGTAGTTCGGAGTCTCGGATGTGATCACGGACATGACGAGGAGTCTCGAAATGGTCGAGATATGAAGATTGATATATTGGAAGGTTATGTTTGGACACCGGAATGGTTTCGGATGAGTTCGGGCATATACCGGAGTACCGGGGAGTTACCGGACCCCCCCCCCCCCCCCCCGTGGGATTAATGGGTCTTGATGGGCCATGAGGAAGTGAGGAGGAGGCGGCCAAGTGGTGGGGCAGCCCCCCAAGGCCCAATCCAAGTTGGGGAGCGGGGCCGGCCCCCCTTTCCTTCCTCTCCCTCTTCCCTTCCTTCCCCCTCCTAGTTGGACTAGGAAAGGGGGAAACCTACTCGTAGTAGGGGTAGGAATCCCCCCTTGGAGTGCGCCATAGAGGTCGGCCCTCCCCCTCCTCCACTCCTTTATATACGGGGGAGGGGGCACGCCATAGACACACAAGTTGATTGTTTAGCTGTGTGCGGTGCCCCCCTCCATAGATTTCCACCTCGGTCATATCTTGTAGAGCTTAGGCGAAACCCTGCGTCGGTAACTTCATCATCACCATCATCTCGCCGTCGTGCTGACGAAACTCTCCCTCGAGCTCAGCTGGATCTAGAATTCGTGGGACGTCGCCGAGCTGAACGTGTGCAGATCGCGGAGGTGTCGTACCTTCGGTGCTAGGATCGGTCGGATCGTGAAGACGTACGACTACATCAACCGCGTTGTCATAACGCTTCCGCTTTCGGTCTACGAGGGTACGTGGACATACTCTTCCCCTCTCGTTGCTATGCATCAACTAGATGGATCTTGCATGTGCGTAGGATTTTTTTTTTGAAATTACTGCGTTCCCCAACACCAATGACTCGCGACGGGCCAATCCGACGGCTAGCGTGCGACCCGTCAAAACATTGGGCCAGCATCGACGCCTAGCATTGGCCTTTTTGAAAGTACAAACCACGAGCAGTTTTGCTAAGTCTCAGTCGAATGAGACTCCATTATGCCTCAGTCGATGTTATATTCCTTCGATCTTGCATGGAAATTCGTACAAATCCCCTCCTAGTTTTTTTTCCTCTTTTTATATAGTATGTCACTTGACTGAGACTTGGTTAAGTCTACGACTGAGACCTAGGCACACCAAACCATGAAATCCTAGGGTGGGAGATACAACAGGATTGGGCGAAAGTACCCTTCTGCGCACGAGTTCATATGCACCCTTGTGAATAGTAAAACTGAAAAAAATAGTAAACAAAATCCAAAAAAACTAAATTTCTTTGAAGACAAACTTTGACAAATTCTGAATATGCATGCTAATTTTCATGAAGACACAACATTCCAAAAATGCTTCCATAAAAAAACAAATTTGATGCTCCAAAAAGTCTCTTTCTCGGAGCATCAATTTTTTTACGGCAACAAGTGTCAAATTTGTCTTTTATGGAAGCATTTTTGAAATGTTGTTTCTTCATGAAATTTTGCACACATCTTCAGAATTCGTCAAAGTTTGTTTCCAAAATATTTCAGGTTTTTTTATTTTACTGTTCAAAAGGGTGCATATGAGCTCGGGTGCAGAAACTTCATGTCCAGGATTGGGACGATATTGCCATACACAGCATGTAGGTTTAATGGGGGAATTGGTTCAATTTTTGAAGTAAAAAAATGGTTTGGATATAATTTTACTAGCATGCATGGTGTTTTTTTGGAAATGATGTAGAGCATACATTCCCGAGGGCAGTTTTTTTGTGTGTGGTGCGTCCAATTCCGCAAGCAAATCATGGTGATACGTGGCAATCGTATTGAGAGTATCCTTTGTTATTAGGTGAGAGCATTTTTCCTTATCATAAATAATAGTGTGACAAGCATAGTTCCATGCAAAAAGTTCAGTTATTGCACGCAAGATGTTCACATGTTTATCGGGGATTTCACTTCTTCCTTGTGGGAAGTGCACCTTTTGTCGTAAAATTTAATTTGACAACATGGGAAATTCACTTCTTTTTTTAAAGGTTCATTTTTGTTCACGAAGTTCACCTTTTTTGTTGAGAAGGTTTTTCTTCTCAATGGGTTAACCACGTGAAAAGTTCACCGTGGGGAGGGAGTCAGACAATGGGAGGGCAATGTATTTTGCTGAAAGCCCCTCGTAGGAACACCTCATCGCAAACCCCTTCAAAATCTCACCTACACATGCAAATTTAGTTTGTCGGCTGAATTATCCCGTGTTTATGGGACAATGGTGCATTTCACTGTTTATTAGAGGAACATTCTTCTACAGATAGCATTTTTTTTAGAAACAGCAGTATTTCTCATGGACCATCTAAATTTTTTTATTTCACTTGGACATGTAACCCCAACCAAATACCCGTGCATTGCTTACCAGGCTTACACGGAGCAAGAAGCCCAAAGCCCCAAGCCCGCAAGCCCATATTCCCGAAGCTACACCTGCCGTCCCTAGGGTTTCGCTTCGCTAATATTTCACCCAAGCGCCGCCATTCTCCCCCTTCACCCTTTCCTCACCGCCGCCCCCGCCGCAGGAGAAGAAGCAGACGCGCGGAGGAGAGCTTCCAGGCGGCGACCATGGTAACGCCCTCATCTCCCACCACCGAAATCCCCTAATGGCTACCTTGCTCGCTCCTCCCTGAGACCCACCGCAGCTGTTGCGCGATGCCTCAGATTAGCTTTGTTCGTTCGTACTTTGTCGGGGGCTGTGATTACAAAAGAATGGCTGGAGCGGCTTGATTCTGGAAACCCTAGCGGAACGGCAGATCTCGCCGTGTGCCCCCATTACAGCAGCGCGACGAACAGCTCTTGGCGGTTGGGGATGGAGGTGGAACACGAGGTGCCGCCTGACGACCGGCTGTTCAGTTCTTGTGTTGTGTGTGTGTGTGTGCATATCTGTTTCAGACAGAGGGAGAGAGAGGGAGATGTTTGGATTGAACGGCCGGGTGGGGCTTGGCATCTGGTGTTCCACATCCAAAACCCCGTCCTCGTGTTGCTCGTCGTGCAGCAGCTGCTTTGGCAGGGGTTGGCGCGCGCTTGGATCGCCGTCTCAGTTGGGTTTCCTGCCGCGGTGAAGGTTTCTTAATATACACTTGATATGAGCCTCCAAGAAGGTCTTTTACCTTTTTTATTCAGTATAAATTGTTGAATTTGGATTCTTCCTTCACATATGGTACTCACGTAGGTTTTGATTGGTTTGTTTTGGACTCATAAGGAGCATGAGAGTGCAGTGTGATCTGCTTGGTAAGATGCCAAAGATCAAATCTTGCTGCTGTGGAGTACTTTTAAAATAGGCTACGCAATTGCTGCATAGAAAACTTCATTTTTGTAATCGTAGAATTTTGAGCCTATAGTTGAAATGTGATTGACCTAGAGTCTGGCTCCCTCCCTGGAGTCTGAACTGGCATAATCATTGTGGATTAATTCATTGTGTTCTGTTTTGAAGTTTGTAATGTTACTCTCCTGTTTGGCGAGTTCCCCTGATGATAACCTTTGTTCATTCGTACTTGGCCGGAGGCAGTGATTACAAAATAGTGGCTCGAGCGGTTTGATTCTGGGAAACCTTAGCGGAACGACAGATCTTGCCGTGTGCCCCCATTACAGCACCGCGACGAGCAGGTCGTATTGGGATGGAAGTGGAACACGGGGTGCCGTCTGACGACGTGCTGTTTGGTTCTTGTGATGTGTGTGTGTGTGTGTGTGTGTATCTGTTTCATACAGAGGGAGAGAGAGAGAGAGGTATGGATTGAACAGTCGCGTGGGGCTTGGCATCTGGTGTTCCACATCCAAAACCCAGTACCTGTGTTGCTCGTCGTGCTCTTGGTGCGTTGGCAGGTGTTGGCGCGCGATTGGATTGCCGTCTCTGTTGGATTTCCTGCCGTGGTGAAGGTTTCTTAATATACACTTGATATGAGCCCCCAAGGTCTTTTACCTTTTTATTCAGTATAAACAGTTGAATTGGGATTCTTCCAACACATTGGGTACTAGCATATATAGTTTTAAATTGGTTTGTTTTGGACTCATAAGGAGCATCAGAGTGCAGTGTGACCTGTTTGGTGAGATGCCAATGATCAAATCTCACTGCTGTGTGGCGCATTTTCAGAATACACTGCACAATTGCTGCCTTGGAAGCTCCATTTTTTTATAATTGCAAAATTTGATCCTGTTGTTGAAATGTTATAAACCTAGAGTATGGATTCTAGACTGTCATAATCTTTGTCATTTAACTCAGTGTCTTATGTTTTGAAGTATGTAACCTTTTTGGCAGTCAGGGTGCCTTTCTAGTTCACTATATTGTCTTAAGCATCTTTGACTTGAGTTGCTTTCATTATATGTATGAACGGACATTGAAAATTCTGCTCTCTCTATTTTCGAACTCTCTTCAATTCACCTGGAATTAACCTCGCCCCTGCGGGAATATAACTTTTTACTCTTGTATTCCCAGAAGAGGGTCTTACTTCTTGATGTATTAAACTAGCAAACATGTTATTATGATTTCAGCAATGAAGTTCTATTTGTTTATCTGACGTGGTAAAATTCCTGGTTGTTTATTCCATAACCATTTGTAGGTGAACGTTCCAAAGACCAAGAAGACCTACTGCAAGAACAAGGAGTGCAAGAAGCACACCCTCCACAAGGTTACGCAGTACAAGAAAGGCAAGGACAGTCTTTCTGCTCAGGGAAAGCGCCGTTATGACCGCAAGCAGTCAGGATATGGTGGCCAGACAAAGCCTGTTTTCCACAAGAAGGTATGGTACTGATTTCGGTGGCGGGTGCATCTTCTTCTATAACTCTAGCAATCTGTTGCTTCTTTGCATCTGGATGTTCATTATTCTGTTTGTTTCAGGCCAAGACAACAAAGAAGATTGTGCTGAAGCTGCAGTGCCAGAGCTGCAAGCATTACTCGCAGCGTGCTATCAAGGTCCACACATCTCACTTAATCTGCCATCCAATCTCCTTGCAATACATTATTATGTTATATTCAAGTGTCTGACTCTATGATTGCATCGTTGCTACAGAGGTGCAAGCACTTTGAGATCGGTGGAGACAAGAAGGGCAAGGGGACCTCTCTCTTCTAAGCTGATGATATCCCTGTTTTGTTCAGTGTTGTGCCAGAACTTCCCACTCGAACAATGTATTATCATATTGGTATTCTGGGTATAACTGTATGGGCTATGGAGCATATGTTTTGCCTTTCCTGTCAACGACTCTCTTCAGATCCTTGAGACAAGTAAAAATGTTCTTTCTGCTTTTGAGTTCGTTATGCTTGTTACTGGTGGTTTCTGGTTTTACACTTTGAATGTGTACTCCCTCTGTTTCAAAATTAATGTTTAGGTGTTAGTTTTGAATGTGATTTTATTGCTGAATATGTTGTTGTGATGGAACCCTATCTTGCCCACCGCATCTGGAGAAGACGGCTTCCATGTTGTACACTGACCATGGCGCTTCTTCGCTGGTTACTGGGAACCCTAGCTCGCCCAGCACGTCTGAGTTGGCTTGGATGAATACGTAAGAGGAGAGGGCCAGGAGTGAGAGAAGTCGATTCGTTCGTTTCCTCCGCATATTCTATTTACTGTTAAAAAAAGATCATTTATCATCTGACCTGGCACACACTTGTCACTGGTTCTGGTCAAACTGCCATGCATCTATTAATTACTCCCTTCGTCTCATAACATAAAAACGTTTTTACACTAAAATAGGTTGGAAGAAAAATGTGAGGCTATATATGATACGAGGAGTATATAGTTGCCTCGTCATGGTTTATTTTTGGAGCAATGCTACACCCACGAACACTTACGTTGAGTTTTATATAAAGAGTTGTGCTATACACACGACAAGTTTTGCATGATAGATAGACGATGATACAATCCAGCTGGACATGCATATGCCTGACAACAGTAGTAGCCGCTGGATTTGCACATTGTGCATGGGTCGGCCACAAGTATCGTGCGTGAAGCTGTTTCGTTATGTAAATTGACAGTTGTCCACTTGTGATTGGAGGCAGGGGGGAAGGGCCCACACCCCTACAAATCAGGGGGGGGGGGGGGGGGGGGGAGAGAATGTGTTGAATGAAAGTTACGACCCTTAGTAAATCGCTAAGTAGGTGTAGTATTATTCTTATTTTTGTGTTCTTCTGTGTATCGTGGGCACCAATTTCACTTGATGTCCTCATCGTACCCCTGCATCCTAAGCGCATCTTGCCCCCTAGTCGGTCTTGGTGAAAAGGGCCCACCTGATTGAATAGTTTTCCGCAGCTCCCAACCAACAACACCTACTGAGACAACAATATCCCCACACACACCAGATTCCGACTCGTAGAGGCAAGCAAACCGGCGTGTGCGTATCAAATCATTGCTAGAATCACTGCCTAACAAGGCCAATCTAAATGGGGTGAACCGGCAATCGCCGTGCACATGCCCGTCTTGGGCGCACATCACTGCAATGTCTGGACGAACTTCCCTTGTTCCTCACTGATGCTCGGCGGAAATGCGACATGGTGCTGGTGGACGGTGAGGGGATCCCACACAATGGCCTCGCGACCCGCCAGGCAGATGAGGAGGGTGAGGCCGTGGCGGCAACCGAGAAAATTTCAGTACTCGTCGCGGCTCCATGGCGAAGAGAAGCGCGTGTGCACGTGGGCGGGATGCTGTCCGGCTGGCCTATTGTGGGGTTGAAGATTGGCGGATCGATCATGTTTAACGTATTTGTGGTCGAAAAAGCCGAGTAGCGGTGGTGGGTTGTTCCGATGGTGGTGCTCGCGGAAGCGGCGGAGGAAGCCGGGTTCGGAGAGGATGCAGCGCCAGCGGGTGCAAACAACGGATATACGCAGAAGGGAGTGGGGCTGTGGAGGGAGGCAGAGGAGGATCTCTTTGAGGAGGACGCCGTCGTCCAGTGTGGGTGCAGGCGTCGGCGAGGGGCGGCTCATTCCGGCGAGACTAGGGTTCTGACGGAAGAGGCGGATGAGAATTTCATTTCAATAGAGAAAAGAAAAAAGTTTTGTGAAGTTTATTAATACTCCCTCAGTTTCTTTTTAATTTGCATATAAAAATTATCTAAAGTCAAACTTTACGATATTTGATCAACTTTATAAGAAAAATACCATTAAATACATCATAAAAAACAATCATCATACTATACAACTTTAGTATTATAGATGCTGGGTAAGATGTTGATATTTTTTAATATAAACTTGGTCAAAGTTGCGTAGTTTGACTTCAAACAAATTTCATATGCGAAGTAAAAAAACAGAGGGACTATACTCCTCCGCCTCTAGCATGCTTATTTTATCTATCAGCAATGAACAAGCAAATTAAACAACTACTTCTATGGAGGGTGTTTTCTAGAGGCTAATTCATAGAACAAATGATGATTGAGCAAGTAACATGACATCAAGTGATTCATGTTCGTCGATAGCTAGAGATGCGGATTCTGACCCCGAATGTGTTTGGTTTGCTAACCCTCTAAGCTTTGATGTGACTCTCACCGTTTCTAAATATTTGTCTTTCTAAAGATTTCAACAAGTGACTACATACAGAGCAAAATGAGTGAATCTATACTCTAAAATATGTCTATATACATCCATATGTGATAGTTCATTTAAAATCTCTAAAAAAATAAATATTTAGGAACCAAGGAAGTACTTGATTCTAGTTGCAATTTTTATGACCAGTGCACTTTACTACTAATTAATGCCCCCCCCCCCCCAACCCCCAAACCACATTATCTGAGTGTAGGTGCTTCTAGATTGTATGTCAGAAACTAGTCAACGATTTCAAACCGGAATTGATTGTTCATAGTCAAGGTACCCCAAAAAATTATGAAAATTCTCATAGGTATGGCTACTTTGGTAGATTTATAAAATATCTCAGAAAATTCAGTGATATAAGGGTTGTCTCAACATCAAGGATGCAGTCGTCGACACCTTATTTTAAGTTTATGGTGACATTTGTTTAATTACAAACTTACACTTGTTCATTGGAACGAGAAGAATCACTTTCATTTTCTTGAGTTTAAACTACCCACAGTGGGAGTAACATATGTGGTAACATCACACTTATCTAGGCAAAATAGATGATGTGGTATATAATTAATGAAGAAAGAGATGCATGTGGTAACATAGCTAATTACTGTAGCATCACACATATCAAGAAAAGATGAGTCTACAACCTAATAAATAAAGTGATGCATGACACAATATATATGTTACTATCCACTGTGGAGGTAGTAACATAGACTAGTAACATATGCATGTTACTATTCTAAGTTACTTCCCACTGTGACTAGTCTTAAAGAGTAAGAGTTGTCGATTAATTAACGTAAACATACCTAAAATCGATGCAACGACACAAACTATCAAGGAATATGACAATTTTGAGGGTACAACTAGCCAACCTAACACACAAAAGAAACACCGCACAACGCTCTAGGAGAAAAGCGGTGTCAAGATAGCATTCAAGCATCACCGTCTTAGCTCCTCCGGGAGCAAGTGACTCTGACTTTACCATCGGTAACCACATACGCCACCACGACCGCACATGCACGCCGAAGAGCGGACTACCACAACGTTACCACATTCCCCAACCTAAAAAATGCTTAATATACAGATTAACTACGGGCTGCTTATAGATCTCTCCTCCTACATACTAAACCGCCCCCGAATATCTTATACTAAACCTCCCCTGAATCTCGAGCACAAGGGATGTTAGAGAAGATAACAGTACAATACCCTAACTTTCCTTCTGTTCGTCCATATAATTAAGGCTAAAATGACTTAAATTAATTTCTAAATTAAAGATCTAGTATGCACATTTATAGCAATTACATACAAACAAGTTGATGGTGAGATAAAATTAATTTTGGATTTTTTATATCTACAGTAATTACTAAAAGTAAATAGCCTGCTAATAGTCCGTAACATTCCTTCTTCATATTACACTAGACGAGCACTGTAGCACGGTGACTTCCAGTTAGAGGATCCGGCTCCCCCCCCCCCCCCCCCCCCCGGTGAGATAAAATTAATTTTGGATTTTTTATATCTACAGTAATTACTAAAAGTAAATAGCCTGCTAATAGTCCGTAACATTCCTTCTTCATATTACACTAGACGAGCACTGTAGCACCGTGACTTCCAGTTAGAGGATCCAGCTCCCCCCCAACCTCGTTGTTCCCCATACACGAGCCGCCTATGAAAAATGCCAGTAGCCTTTGGTCCATCTGACCCGAGGCAACTCCTAACATCGAAGCAATGCCATATGTCTCATCCTTGCGATTGAAGGGTTTTCTCGGAGCTGCCCCGAACGTAGGAGGAACCACTCCACTGACGCCTTCAAGAAGGTAGCGACACCCTTGCCATCGGAGACTCCGGCCATCCAAGGAGAGAAGAAAGCCTTCGCGGGCATTGCCTGGCCCACGGTCAGCCCAACCACGGCCGGTTCACCCACAACTTCACACTTTGATGTCAATGTGAAACCATGCGCATTTTGCACGACAAAGTCAGAAATGACAAGGTACCCCTGAAATTAGCTGGCCCCCAAAAGAAACATTATGCTTTGTTCCTCAGCTCATTATTCTGTTATTGCCCACCCAAACTTGCCAGATCTGGCGCGAAACAAACTCAGGCGTCCACGGCGCACTTCGGGTACTCGAGCAGCGGCACGTCCCCGGCGCCGCCGCCTCCGGCGGCTGCCTGCACGGTCAGGCCGAGGATGGCGTCGCACCGCACGTACAGGTCGCGCCACGCGCTCTTGAAGGGCCCGGACCTGTACCTGACCCGCCCCATGACGACGAGCCGGAGCTGCACGCGCCCCGCCACGCAGTCCGCGTGCAGCGCGTCCACCGCGTCCACCGACACCGGCACGGGGGCGCCCCCGTCGCCTCCCAGCAGCGGCGACATCGCCACGTCGGCGCCGGGGTCCTGGAGCACCAGCGGGAGCTGCGCCGGCGGGGCCACCATCTCGCCGCGGTACGTCACGTAGGCGAGGAGCCGGTCGTAGACCACGGCGGTGCGGTCGCTGGGGTTGTGCAGCAGCAGCGTGAACTGCACGGTGGCGGAGAGCGCGTAGGGCGTCGCCGCCGAGTAGTTGGTGCCGTTGGCGGCCGCGGCGCTCACGAGGCGGTACACGCCGGCGCGCGCCACGGTGGCCTGCGGCTTCATGGGGCGGTAGACGAGGAAGAGCGCGAGCGCGATGATGGCCGCGAAGACCGCGGTGGCGAGGAGGGAAGCGGCGAGGGCGCGCCTGCGGCGTCCTTCGCCGCGGTGGATCTCGCAGAGGTTCTTCTTGGAGGACTCCATCGAACTGCCGTTCGTTGCGCCGGACTTTGGTGCCTTGCCCGGAGCTTTATGGTCGCCGTTTTGGCGCGACGCCGCCGGCCCCTGGCTTTCTGCTTTGGTGTTCCGTGCACAGCACCGCATCCGCGTGCCGCCGTCGGATCGCGGGAGAGACAGCATGCGTAGCTGCAATGCTGCGTGGTACGCGCGCGTTGGGCGCTGCCGGCGCATACGCTCCATCGGAAGCCAACAGCGAAGCAGCTTGCTTTTTTTTAGAGAGAGAGAAGTGAAGCAGCTTGCTGTGTGCCCGGCACTGGCGATGGACTGGGCCGTACAGGTAAAGAATGGGAACAGGGCGGCCCACTCAAGCCCGGACCTGGCCCCAATTGGCCCATGGAGCCGATCCAAATGCCGTTAGAGGCGAAATCAAAAATCAAAAGGGTATGCAAAGATCACTCCCCGCCTTCTCTGCCGTTCACAAATGGGGCACTGTGTGCGTCATTTTTTGCAATTTGGAAGATTTTCAGTTAAAAATATTTTATCTCGTAAATCATGCGTCCAAATCACGAACCGTTTTCACCGTTTGATTTCTCACATTAAGATGTTTGAAACCAGACCCCGTGTTAATAGGTTTGGACAAACTTATTTTCATGAAAAAATTAAAAAAAGGAACCATAAAAACAAAAATAAAAACGTACAAAAATCGTAAAAAAAAAGCTTAAAAATAATACCCAGAAGCATAATTCTGCTTTATCTCGCGGAATCACACGCCGTGCTTCTCTCTTTTCGATAATCACAACCAAGCTTATTTCTTTTTCAAGGAATCACAATTGTGTTTTTCCCTTTTCAGGTTGCACAACTATGTCTCTCGCAGAAGCACAAATTGTGTTTTTTTTTCTAGAGAAGCATTACTGTGTTTTTCTCCTTCTTGTAAAAACACAGACTGTGCTTTTCTTTTTCTTCCAGTGCTTCTCGCAGAAGCACACGCTATGCTTCTCACGGAAAAGCACGGCTTCCTAAAAAATTCCATCAAAACCAAGGAAAAACCAAGAAAAGCAAAAAAGAAATTGAAAATGTCAGAAGAAAAAAACAGCATGCGATGCGCTCCAGCGCCCCCGCGAGCGCCAGCTGGAAAGAGCCTCGAAGGGGTAACCGCTAGTTAGTTCCTCCCCATTAGAGGTAAAGTTGCAAAAGGAGCTACGCTCGTTCGTTAAACTAGTGGCATGTCGCGCACAAGGCGCCCCACCTAGGCCGGCCCATGCAGTGAGTCATACTATAGCAACTGGCACTCTGTAGCAACGTTGAGCAATGTACTACTTTTTACATTCATTTTTAAAACAATAAGAAGAATCTTTTTAAAAAGGGGAATATTATTTGAGATATTTTTTCAAAATATGGAAATTGTACAAAAAGTTGAAACACAATTAAATACGAAACATTTTTCGAAAAGAACACTTTAGGAAGGTGTTTTTTTCTGAAATCTTTGAACAATTATGAAATTCCATTTTTGGAAAAACATCAGCAAATTTCAGAATCGCGAACATTTTTAAAATGTCGGACATTCAATTTATATAATTGTCAATCAATTTTTCGAATTCAGATTTTTTTAAAGGTGAGCAATTTAGAAATTTGAAACACAATTTATTTATTGTTGAAGATTTATTTAAGGTTTGAAACATTTTAAAAAGAAAAATTCAGAAAACAAAACAACATAAAAAAGGTAAATAATGAAATGGAAAACACGAAAAAAATAACAGAAAAATAAAAAATATGAAAAGACTTGGACCGGATCCCAGTAGGTTCTCAAAACCGTATTTCAGCAGACTACACTGCACTGAATTGGGCTGGCACATTAGTTTGTTCGGTACCTCCTGTGTGCGTCTTGCTGATAGTTTGAAGCAGAGAGTGTCATATACTCCCTCTGCAAACAAACATAAGAGCGTTTAGATTACTATTTTAGTGATCTAAGCGTTCTTATATTTCTTTACGGAGGAAGTAGGATTTACCAGTTTACAGTGCTACTAATCCGCTAGTTTATCATGATAATTCAAAGTAGCACTACGAATTATGGGAAGGCATAGCCAGGAGCGATAAAAGGGGCAAAACCTTGTAGTAATCATTATAAGCTAAATGTGGATGCTACGTGCTTTTTGGATGGCTCGGGAGCTGCTGTAGCGATTATACGGCCCCGAATATATCTCAACACCATATAACTTTAGTAACCTTCAATGGTAAAGGCCACGATGATTCAAAAAGGTTCTGGAACTAACTATGTAACTTTAGTAACCTTTAAAGGTAAATGCCACGACAATTCAAAAAGGTTTTGGAACTAGGTAAAAATTCGGGTTGTAGAAATATTCTTATGGAGTTTAGATCATTGAAGGTTAGTGAAGTTACATGACGTTAAAATATATTGCTCGCCTCTCTCATCAGTTCAAACTATTTAAACTTTTGAAGTAACTGGCTGAAGTATGGATTCAATATGGTATCAGAGCAAAAAAATCTCAAGTTCAAGAGACTACCAACATGATATTAAGAAAAGTTTCTGCGTCTATGTCATTCCATAGACTAAAATAGCCTAGAGATGAAGAGGAGTGTTAAAATATATTGTCCGTCTCTCTCCATCGGTTAAATCTGAAATCCATACACAACTAGTATTTTAATAAGGCAAAAGCTTTATGTAAGAGTAGAAGCCCCAAAAAGTGAATTAGAGATTTATCTAATAGGAGATGGGTATCTTTGAGAGAGCTTATAACCTTGGTTCGGTTACTTATCATCATTGTTTGAAGGAAGCTAATGTAGTGACACACAAATAAGCTTGATTTTGTTATATTCAAACTCAAATTTGTATCGAAACGTGGATCATTCTGGCATTATTCAATCGGATGTAATAAATGATGTAACTTTTTTATCCGAAGGAACAGATGATGTAACTTTGTTATGATTTACTCCCTCCGTTCCTAAAACACTCTTATATTATGAGACGGAGGGAGTAATGAAGTTTGCCTAATGGCTTTCCTTCAATAGAAAAAAAAGTTGCCATCCCAACTGACAAGCGATCATCGGAACAGACCGTATCTGAACAGTGCCTCAAACTTCAAGCGGCCGGTAATTTACACAGAAAAAATCACGCAAGAACTTGCCGAGCCATCGTCCATACATGGCCAGAAGTTCAGTCAAATGTACGAAAAATTACAAACTGCCTTTGAATATAAAATAAATCCATCTAGTACGGAAAGACGACAGCATTTTGCTGAGGCAGTGAACTAAACTGCAGCAACGATGCTCAGTTCAAGAAAGCACACAAAAGCGTGTCTTAGGACATCCTTGACTGACACCTTTGCAATCACACAGTCACAGAGTGCAACAACGTAAACAGCAAACATGTACCAAGTCAGGCAGTGTGTTCTCTAGCTGCCTACTGACAAATTCTACTATGTACGAGCTAATCTACGACAAGTCAGCGTATACGTAGGAACAGGCTTAAGCATACAAGAAAGAAAGGTTGATAGTTGATCTCCACTCTTTCAAAGAACACGCCGACGACCAGAACACCCAGTAGGCGCAGCACGGCAAACGGTTGTCACCTGTGGTGATATACCTAGCTTGCTTGAATGTTCGGATCTTGCCGAACAAATTGACCCTTCACCCGGGGACGCTGCTCTGCAAGTAGTTTCCTGCTCTGGTACCGCACCTGCGCAATAATGGAAAAGAATGTAAACCCCAGCTCCTCCAAGTAGGTGAGATGCCACAAAAAAATTGGATCGAAATGGAAAGGTAAGATTAGTTCTTGTGCCTACCTTCTTCTCGAAGCACCGTTCTTTCCTCTTGAGCCGGAACTTGTTCAGTGCAATCTCACGTTGGCTCAGCTGATGCGAGCCCTCCATGCTTGGATTTTCAGTAGCACTGTCAGATGCGTTACACTGTTCAGTAGGAGTGGCCATCCGGTTGGAAGAGCTTCCACAGGCACTGCCACTGAGAGCATTGCCAGAGTTGTTCAAAGAGTTGTTCAACACAGTACTACTTCCGCTTCCGCTTTCGCCGGCCATGGGCGAAACCTGCTGAGGGTTGCTGTCTGAGGGGATTTCAACGTGCAGATGCTTTTCATTTGCAGTAGGTGGAGGTAGCACTTCTTGTCGCTGTGTGCTTTCAGTCTGCTGACAGTCCATCTCTGTCGGATCATTCTGCTGCGATGAAGTTGCTTGCGTGTCCACCTCTTGCGACACTGGAGTTCTGCCATTCCAAATAGGAGGACCTGACTGTGGATAGAGAAGGGGTGCCACAGGTGCACCACTCCAGAATGGCTGCCCGTCAAACGTGAGGCCTCCAACTGGAACAGGAAGTGCTACAACTCTGATAGGATGGCAAATTGGGTCGGCCTTGTCTGGAAAGGGAGCTGCCGAATCTCCATTTTTGTTTTCCAGATCTACGCGTGTTGCTGAGGTGCTGCATGGCTGAGCATCACCAGCGTTACCAAAAGAGGATATAGGCCTACAGTTGTACCTGTGAACAAGAAATAATTTCGACCGTAAGATGTCTTTCTAGGTCAACAACAATAGGATCTCCTATGTACTCTTGTGTAACTGTGAAACAAGTAAATGATGCATCAAGTTGCAGTAGTAAAGGCACCGCAAGAAGTTCCATGCCAAGGTTTGTCGCATGACCATATCCAAATTCTTCCCTATTATGCTTGCAATAACACATCCTGACAGACTGAATTAGACGGTCCCCTCACCATGCTCGTAAATAAATGATGAAAATATACGTGGGAACAAAAACTTCAACCAGAGAGCACTAGACTTGAGCTAAGCTTATAGCTATGTATGGATGACAAAAGCACTGATACCAGAGCAGGCAAAACAAAAGGTACACTTACAATGAAAAGGCAGATGAAGTTGAGTGGTTCAGGGTTCTCGTATCATTTTTCTCTTGGTCCTCTGTTCTGCCATAGTCAGATCTTCTGAGAGAAAGCTCCAACTGATGAGCTGGGATGGAGAACCACTTATCGCCGTTTCCTTGAGAGTTTGTTCTCACAATATCCACCTCCATCGGTGTGCTAGGCTTCGGTTCATCATCAATTATATGGACTACCTCGATATCTGTCGAGGCTTTCTTGCGCTTATTATCACTAGGGTTTTCAGGGTCTCTATTTTCCACAGCGTTTTTGGGATCAGTAGATGATTGCCTTTCTGTTATCTGCTTAAACTCCAAGAAACTGTTGGTGTGCTTGCTCTCAGCTTCTGGTTCTGATCTTGTGCAAGAACTCTGCATGAGGAATACCAATACTTAGTTTATGCAAAGCAGCAGCAACATCTTTAGGTTCAACATAGAGGAAATCACTGATGGGTCACTGATGGCCCATAGTTTCAACTACTAGCTATCAGGTACTTTAAGAATGATGGCTCATAGACAAGAGGAAATCGCTGATTCCATGTTACATCAAACAATCAGCGCTTAAAAATAACGCAAAATTATGTTTTCTGCTAAACTTACTTGAGCGTCACTTTCTTGTTCACTGCATTCTCTATTTTTACGGACCACATTTTGAGTTGGATGTTCATCTTTTGTCACTTCAGTCTTTTGCCCGTGCTGTTCTGCGACATTCTCTTCTTGTTGTATCTGCTGCACATCGATCTCACCATTTGCCTGTAAAATAGCGTCACAGAGGTTTTAGTGGTCAACTCCAGTGAAGGAAACGGATCAAAGTTCTAATCTAATAAAATAGAGAAAGAAACAATTGTGATAAAAAGATGCAAGTATGTGATCTTACAAGTTGTTTTCTCCAAACGTGTTGCCACAAGTTCCGTAACTCGTTCTTTCGTATTGGCTTGACAAGGAAATCGGCTGCGCCCTTCAGCATGCATTTGAAAACCATGCTAACTGCATCATTTGAAGACATCACTGCATAGGCAGAAAAAAAAATTAGCATTAGACTAAGCTGCAGGAGTAGAAACTGAAAACTGAAACGAGACTGGCATAGTTTGGGCACATACTTATGACAGGGATATTCTTGCACGCGTCATGTTCCATGATCGTGGAGAGTAGGAGGAACCCAGACATCAAAGGAAGTTCAACTTCAGTGAGGACAAGATCTATTTTGAACGATTTTTCCTTTAGTAATTCCCAGGCCTTGACACCATCAGAAGCTGCAGAAACTGCAAGAACAATATGAAACGTAAGCCTGAGGAAATATGACAGCCTCTGCTAAAATCGTGATGAAAGATCTACAAGAACAAACTAAAAGGGCACAACATGTTGAAAATTAAAATAAATAACAACTTTGCATCATTCTGAAGAAAATCGTACAATTTCAGCATATGTCTGACTCTGCTAAAAATCATGCTACCACATAACTTGGGTATGGCTGTGTGAGTAATTATGTTCAGTTAATCTTAATCACAATTTAACACCAGGGATTAAAGCGTTCAAACCGTGCTCGATGGCCGCAGAGCAATTTTCGGGTATTTTGAAGAAGAAGAAAACAGACTAAGGGATCTAATATCAACACCAGAGCTGTCATGTGTCATCTCTAGACAGTAGACACCAGAAGTAGCATATCTGTTGAACTTATCGTAGGGCTACTGGGAAGTGGATCACGGGCCATCAGACCAGAGCAAGCATCTCCTATTCCTACCCACCGCGCCACCATGCCGAAACACTCATAGGAAGCAGAACTCTGTAAAACCGGCAGCCACCTCCCGATCTGCCCGCAGACCACCAACCGGACCTCGATTCGAACTACCGACTCGACAAATCAACAAAAGCTGCGGCGGCCGACGGATGGATGGATCGATGGGAGGGTAGTCGAGGCGCGCACCGTGGTAGCCGCACTTGCGGAGCAGCGCGGAGATGACGTGGCGCGTGGAGTCGTCGCCCTCGGCGAGCAGCACCCTGACGGGCATCATCGGCAGCGCCCGCCGCACCTCCTCCTCCCTCCCGTCCTGGTCCACGTTCACCACCTCCCTCTCCTCCACCCCTCCTCCTCCTTGTCCTTGGCCGCCGCGCACCATCCCGGGCGGCTCTGTCTGGTTATATCCCCTCGCCGGAGCCCGGCCGCCTCAGCTCGCAGATCAAGTAGCCTTCACCACCACAGCTTCTTCTTCTTCTCCTTCTTCTTCTTCTCGCGCTGGATCGCTGGAAGCTTCGAAATCGGGATCGAAATGCCAGTGGAGTCGCGATGGAGACGATTAAAACTAAGCGGCCGCGGCGGAGCGGCGCTATATAGCCCCGACGCCCCGCGATGCTGACAGGTGGGCCGGGGGCCGCCGGGCCCCGCGGAGCCAGTGGGTGGGGACGCGGCACGTGAGTGGGCGCGCGCCTCGGGGCAAGAGAAAATATCTGCGCGCGCTCGACCGGCGGGCGGGGCCGCCACGTCACGCGGCGCGCCCGCCCGCGCGGGATCGCGGCCAAGGTGACGTGGCGCCGGCTGGGCCAGTGGTTCGGCCAGCGGGCGGTCCGCCCATGCCGGGCGCGCCGCACGGGTTCGGCGAGGAGGGGGGAGGGGAGAGGATCAGGCGATATTTTGCCGGGCCCGCGGGGGCACGTGGTAGGCCGCGCGGGAGGGGAGCCCCGATCCGCGGCTGGCGCGGGGGACACGTGTTGGGTCGGGAGGCGCGCGCGCCGCGGATGGGTGGCTTTCGATCCGGTTTTAAAATCGTGCGGCTGGGGAGGGGTGGGGGCGGGGGCCGCGGGAGCGTGTGGTTCTGGGCTTCGTGGGGCTGTGGTGCGGCGGTGCGGGGGCTGGGTGGTTGGCGCTTCCGCCGGGTGGGGCCTCGATAATATCTTGCGCACCGCAGTGGTACTAGTACTTTTTTTTTCTCACCGCAGTAGCCGTACTTCCTGCTGGGGGGTTTGGACTTTGTACTCCGTTTACCCAATCAAGACAGAGAGCTAAGGCTAGTCATACTGGAAGTAACTTAGCTAGTAACATAGCGCACTTTAAAAAAAAATTGCTGATGCGGCATGTAGTTAATGAGAAGTGGTAACATAAGATGTTACTATAACATAGCGCTTCCCAATACTAGATGAGTCCACAAACTAATAAATGAAGTCCTCTATGACACTACTACTATGTTACTTTGCACTATAAAGATATTAACTTATACTAGTGTCATATGCATGACACTAGTATAAGGGGCTATTTGGATTGTTACTATGTTTGCCATACATTGCCACATTATTTTTATCACGCTTGCCACACTTGCCTTACTTGAGTTGCTCAAATTTGTTAGCCACACTTTGGCTTGCCTAAGGCAATCTTGCCACACTTTTTGTGTCTATGACATGTAGGGTTCACTGCTAATTAAAAAAATCTTGCCTTAGGTGTGGCTAGAACCAAACACACACCTAACTTAGTCAAACTTGCCTAAGTTGAGGTGTGGCAAAGTGTGGCAAGGTGTGGCTAGAAACCAACAGCTCCTAAGTTACTCCCCACTATGACCAGCCTAAGAGCATCTCCAGCCGTTGGCCCTCCAGGGCGCGTCTAAAATCGCCGCCTGGGGATGAGCCGACGCAAAAATTGGGCCTAGGGGCGAGTTGGTCGCCAGCCGCAGGCCCCAGGGCCGCCCCCAGGCGCGTTTGAAAATAAAATTTGTATAGTAAAACACGATAAACTTCAGCGAAATTCGGCGAAACACGATAAATTTCGGCAAACTTGGGCATATATTAGACATGTTCGCCGATTTTCATTACATAGCAAAAAAAATAATAACTAAACTAAAAGAGAAACTAGTTGAACGCCGAGTAGTCGCCGTCGTCGCTACCATCGTCGCCGCCATCATCGGACTTCTCCTCCTTGACGCGGTCGTCCCTGGTGGACCCCTGACCGGCGTCGCCAACGCGGGCTGGTGGTAGTGGCGCGTCGTCGTCGTCGCTGTCGCAGATGACGACGACCCCGCCTTCGTCGCGGCTGCGTCGGTGCTCCGTGAAGCGGCGCAGGGCGACGCACTGGCGCTCCTTCGCCTTCTCCAGGCGCTCCTTCTCCATCGCTATGGAGTCCCAGCGCGCCGGGTTCGGCCTGGGTCCGCCGGCGCTGTTTTCGGCCCAGGCTGGCGAAAATCGGGCTCCTGGGGCATAGCTAGGCCGTTTTTTCGGCGCCGGCGCGAGAAAATCGCCTGGGGAGGCCTTCCTGGGGGCGCGGCTGGAGATGCTCTAAGACTACCACAGTGGGAGCAACTTCAGCAGTAACATCGAGTCCAACTCATCAAATTTGCTTATGTGGCAATAGGTTAATGAGGAGAGAGATAGTTAGAGTAACTTAGCTAGTTACTGTAACATCACATGTCCCAAAGCAATATGAGTCTATAACCTAATAAATGAATGTTTGCATGTTACCACACTTATGTTACTACCCACTATGAAGGTAGTAATATAGTCTAGAAATATGTGTATGTTACTCTCCATTGTGGCTAGTCTAAGGCCAACTCCAGCGCACAATTCCAAACAGACGTATGTTTGGCCCAGATTTTGTCTGCTTAGGGCGGGCAATGGGGTTGTGTTCAGTAATTTTTGGGATGTTGTGGCCGTGCGCCCAACACGGGGACGCATCTTGTCCGTCTCTTTTTTCAAATGCAAATTTTCGAATAAACCACGCCCGTAGTTCATACCAGCGGCCCTAATTCACGCTGGCAACACAGCCATCGGCCGACAACAGAGCTAGCCTAAAACATGAGTAGTTTTGTCGTCGACAACACCGCCAGCCTCCAAAATGAATAGGTTTCTCGCCGGCACACAGCCAACTTGCTTTCTTTGCATCTCGACGGACGGACGACCGCCACTGCTGGACCCCGGCGTGACGTTGAGGTCGATGATGGCCGAGGGGCGCGAGGTGGACGGCGCAATCACGCCAAGGTTCAGCGACCCCGAGAAACGGGTCTATATCAAATTTAGAATAAACAAAAGGAGGAGATTAGGGCACTGCCTAGCCTTTTGTTCGGCTGCACCGTGCTACTTCTTGAGTTTGCGTTGGTTTTTCTCTTAAAGAGAAAAGGGTGATGCAGCAAATTAGAGATAAGTATTTCCCTCAGTTAAGAACCAAGGTATCAATCCAGTACGGGATGAATGCACAAATCATCAATACCTGCACAAACAAACAAATACTTGCACCCAACGCGATAAAGGGGTTGTCAATCCCTTCATGGTCACTTGCGAATGTGAGATCTGGTAGAGATAGATAATTAAAAGTAAACAAAAGATAAAATATTTTTGGATTTTTTGGTTTATAGATATGAAAATAAAAGATTGCAAAATAGTAGATCAGAAACTAATATGATGGAAAATAGACCCGGGGGGCATAGGTTTCACTAGAGGCTTCTCTCTTGAAGATAAATAATACGGTGGGTGAACAAATTACTGTCAAGCAATTGATAGAAAAGCGCAAAGTTATGATGATATCCAAGGCAATGATTATGTAATATAGGCATCACGTCAGTGTCATGTAGACCGACTCCTGCCTGCATCTAGAGTATTAAGTTCATGAAGAACATAGTAACGTTTTAAGTAAGATGACATGATGTAGAGAGATAAACTCAAGCAATATGATGTAAATCCCATCTTTTTATCCTCTATGACAACAATACAATACGTGCCTCGCTACCCCTACTTTGTCACTGGGTGAGGACACCGCAAGATTGAACCCAAAGTTAAGCACTTCTCCCATTGCAAAAAAACAATCTAGTTGGCCAAACTAAAACGATAGTTCAAAGAGAATTACAAAGATATCAGATCATGCATATAAGAATTCAGAGAAGACTCAAATAATATTCATAGATAATCTGATCATAAATTCATAATCCATCGAATCTCGAAAAACACACCGCAAAAGAAGATTACATTGGATAGATCTCCAAGAACGTCGAGGAGAACATGGTATTGATAATCAAAGAGAGAGAATAAGCCATCTAACTACTACTTATGGACCCATAGGTCCGAGGTAAACTACTCACACTTCATCATAAGGGCAATAGGGTTGATGTAGATGCCCTCTGTGATCGAATCCCCCTCCGGCAGGATGCCGGAAAATGCCCCAAGATGGGATCTCATGGGAATAGAAGGTTGCGGCGGTGGAAAAGTGTTTTCGTGGGTGCTTCTAGAGGTTCGAGAATGTATGTGAATATATAGGAGCAAGAAGTAGGTCAGGGGAGTCACGAGGGGAGGCACAAAGTAGGGGGCGCGTCCTCCACCATTGTGGCTGCCTCGTGGCTCTTCTGACTTGATCTCCAAGTCTCGTGGGTGTCTTCTCGTCCAAGAAAAATCATTGCGAAGGTTTTATTCCGTTTGGACTCCGTCTGGTACGCGAAGCTAAAAAACAAGGAAAAAACAGAAACTGGCACTGGGCTCTAGGTTAATGGGTTAGTCCCAAAATAATATAAAATATCATATCAATGCATATAGAACATCCAAACAGATAATATAATAGCATGTAACAATAAAAAATTATAGATTCGTTGGAGACATATCACATCGCAGCCGTGTCGGCTGCTACCTCTTGAGCACTACCTTGGTTTTTCCTTGAAGAGGAAAGGGTGGTGCAGTAAAGCAGCGTGAGTATTTCCCTCAGTTTTTGAGAACCAAGGTATCAATCCAGTAGGAGACCATGTGCGAGTCACCTCATACCTACACACACAGATAAGAACCTCGCAACCAACACGATAAAGGGGTTGTCAATCCCTTCATGGCCACTTGCAAGAGTGAGATCTGATAGAGATGATAATAATAAGATAAGTATTTTTGGTATTTTTATGTTATAGATTGGAAGTAAAAGATAGCAAAATAAAGTAGATTAGAAACTTGTATGATGGAAAATAGACCCGGGGGCCATAGGTTTCACTAGTGGCTTCTCTCAAGATAGCATAAGTATTACGGTGGGTGAACAAATTACTGTCAAGCAATTGATAGAAAAGCGAATAATTATGAGAATATCTAGGCATGATCACGTATATAGGCATCACGTCCGAGACAAGTAAACCGAAACGATTCTCCACATATCGACCGCTATCCAGCATGCATCTAGAGTATTAAGTTCATAAGAACAGAGTAACGCCTTAAGCAGGATGACATGATGTAGATGGATAAACTCGTGCAATATGATATAAACCCCATATTTTTATCCCCGAACGGACTCCAGATCAGCCCTCCCGAGAGAGTTTAGGGCTTGGCGGCGGCTCCGTATTGTAAAACGCGATGAATCCTTCTCCCTAGTTTTTTTCTCCCCGAACACAAATATATGGAGTTGGAGTTGAGGTCGGTGGAGCTCCAGGGAGCCCACGAGGCAGGGGGCGCACAGGGGGGTAGGGTGCGCCCCCACCCTCGTGGACAGGGTGTGGGCCCCCTGGCATAGATCTTTCTTCCAGTATTTTTTATATATTCCAAAATAATTCTCCGTTGATTTTTAGGTCATTCCGAAAACTTTTATTTCTGCACAAAAATAACACCATGGCAATTCTGCTAAAAACAACGTCAGTCTGGGTTAGTTCCATTCAAATCATGCAAGTTAGAGTCCAAAACAAGGGCAAAAGTGTTTGGAAAAGTAGTTACGACGGAGACGTATCAACTCCCCCAAGCTTAAACCTTTGCTTGTCCTCAAGCAATTAAGTTGACAAACTGAAAGTGATAAAGAAAATTTTTTACAAACTCTGTTTGCTCTTGTTGTTGTAAATATGTAAAGCTAGCATTCAAGTTTTCAGCAAAGATTATGAACTAACCATATTCACAATAACATTTAGGTCTCATGTTTACTCATATCAATGGCATAATCAACTAGCGAGCAATAATAGTAAATCTCGTATGACGACACTTTCTCAAAACAATCATGATATGATATAATAAGATGGTATCTCGCTAGCCCTTTTTGAGACCGCAAAACATAAATGCAGAGCACCTTTAAAGATCAAGGACTGGCTAGACATTGTAATTCATGGTAAAAGAGATCCAGTCAAGTCATACTCAATGTAAACTAACAGTAAGGAATGCAAATGACAGCGGTGCTCTCCAACTGGTGCTTTTTAATAAGAGGATGATGACTCAACATAAAAGTAAATAGATAGACCTTTCACAGAGGGAAGCAGGGATTTGTAGAGGTGCCAGAGCTCGGTTTTGAAATAGATATGAATAATATTTTGAGCGGTATACTTTCATTGTCAACATAACAACCGAGAGATGGCGATATCTTCCATGCTACATACATTATAGGCGGTTCCCAAACAGAATGGTAAAGTTTATACTCCCCCTCCACCAACAAGCATCAATCCATGGCTTGCTCGAAACAACGAGTGCCTCCAACTAACAACAGTCCCGGGGGAGTTTTGTTTGTAATTATTTTGATTTGATTTGCATAAAGCATGGGACTGGCATCCCGGTGACCAGCCATTTTCTCGTGAATAAGGAGCGGAGTCCACTCCTCTTGAGAATAACCCGCCTAACATGGAAGATATGGACAACCCTAGTTGATACATGAGCTATTCGAGCATACAAAACAGAATGTTTATTTGAAGGTTTAGAGTTTGGCACATACAAATTTACTTGGAACGGCAGGTAGATACCGTATATAGGTAGGTATGGTGGACTCATATGGAATAACTTTGGGGTTTATGGGATTGGATGCACAAGTAGTATTCCCGCTTAGTACAGGTGAAGGCTAGAAAAAGACTGGGAAGCGACCAGCTAGAGAGCGACAATAGTCATGAACATGCATTAAAATTAATCAACACCGAATGCAAGCATGAGTAGGATATAATGCACCATGAATATAAATATCGTAGAGGCTATGTTGATTTTGTTTCAACTACATGCGTGAACATGTGCCAAGTCAAGCCACTCGAATCGTTCAAAAGAGGATACCACCCCATCATACCACATCACAACCATTTTAATAGCCATTTTAATAGCATGTTGGCACACAAGGTAAACCATTATAAGCTCTTAGCTAATTAAGCATGGCACGAGCAACTATAATCTCTAATTCTCATTGCAAACATGTTTATTCATAATAGGCTGAATCAGGAATGGTGAACTAATCATATTTACAAAAACAAGAGAGGTCGAGTTCATACCAGCTTCTCCCATCTCAATCAGTCCATCATATATCGTCATAATTGCCTTTCACTTGCACGACCGAATGATGTGAATAATAATAACAGTGCACGTGCATTGGACTAAGCTGAAATCTGCAAGCATTCAATAAACAGGAGAAGACAAGGCAATATGGACTCTTGGTTAAATCAACAATAATGCATATAGGAGTCACTTCAACAATTTAATCATGGTCTTCTTCTATCGACCCCCAAAGAAAAGAAAAGAAATAAAACTATTTACACGGGAAATCTCCCAACAAGCAAAAGAAGAAAGGGAAATCTTTTTGAGTTTTCTTTTTAGTTATTACTACAACAGCAAGAAAAATAAAATAACTAAAAGCTACTACTATTTTTTTTGTTTTTCTTAAGGTTTATCAAACACACAAGAAGAAAGCATAAAAAAGAAATAAACTAGCATGGATATTACAATGAAAAAGTATGAGCACCGACATCTAGCAATGAGTGTATGAACATAAATGTAATGTCGGTGGGAAATACGTACTCCCCAAAGCTTAGGCTTTTGGCCTAAGTTGGTCTATGGCCACGGATGGCCTGGCGGATATCCAAAGTTGTAGTTGGGGTCGTACTGAGATGCAGCAGTCATTGCACCGTGGGTTGTAGCTTGGAGGCGAGCTATATCAGCCCTCCTCTTATACTCATCTGCCTCCTCTTTGGTTATGTAATATCTCCCCTTTGCCCGAAAGTCAAAGAAGGTAGAAGCAGGGAGAGTGACGTGATAGGTGCATCATCTGTCAAAGATTAGTCGGTACTGGAGGAACTGATCGTTCCTCTCAACAAAATGATGACGAACCATAGCCTCATAATCCAAATAAGTAGGAGGCAACTCAATATCATCCTCACGTATGGTTATACCGAGAAAATTAGCTATATGGGTTGCATAAATTCCACCGAAGAAATCTCCATTAAATCTATTATGATGCAACCTACGTGCAACAATGACTCCCAAATTATAAGATTTATCTCCTAACACAACACTCCTAAGAATACTGAGGTCAGGGACACACATGTGACATGCTTCATCCTTACCATTTATACACCTACCTATGAAGAGAGCAAAATAATGTATAGCAGAAAAATGAATGCTCCACATGGTAGCTTGTGCTATGTCTCTAGATTCCCCCACTGTTATACTAGTAAGAAAATCTCTAAATTTAGATTTGCGAGGTTTACTAGCACTACCCCATTGTGGAAGTTTGCAAGCAGTGGTAAAATCCTCTGAGTCCATAGTATAAGAATTTTCATAAAGATCAAACAGGATAGTTTGAGAATTGTGTGAAGATGAAAATTCAAACCTCCTCACAAAGGAACTAGTGAGATAGTGGTACTGGCGGCATTTTTCTGCCTCGAAGCTCACAAGATCAGCGTTACACAAGTATGCGTTAAATTCTTCCTTAATTCCATCTTGATCCATGAAGTCCTCTGAAGGCCATTCACAAGGCCGCACTGGAGCGTCCCTTGGTGGCTCATCATCAGCATCACGCATTGCAAGCCTGGGTCCTTGTTTCCTTGAAGAACAACCTTGGTACATTTTCTTAAGCATATTTTTTTTTCTCTGAGAAATTTCTGAAATTTTTAGTAACTTCAAATAAAAGTAAACCAAACTCAACAAATTTGATAGCAACTACTCCTACAAGTGCCTAGAGCCTATATCATGCATTAGAACTACCTGGAACCATATAAATTTGACATGCAAGCTCAAGAACATGGTCACCTAGGTAGCACAAATTTACAATGAATAAAGCACTAGAACAAAAACTAATTGGACCAATGGAGGAGTCACATACCAAGGAACAATCCCCCCAAAGCAGTTTTGTGAGAGGTGCCTTGAGCAAGGAGATCGAAAATCGCAACAAAATGAGCTAGAACTCGTGCTTGAGCTGGCTGGTGATTTTTTGGGAGGAAGAAGAAGTGTGTGGGTGCAGGTATAAGTGGAGGAGAGCCACCGTGGGCCCACGAGGCAGGGGGCGCGCCCTGGACCCTCATACCGAGGTGCTTGCTCCCCCTGTTGTGTTCTCAGTGCCAGATATTCTCAAATATTCCCGAAAAATCATATTTAAATTTCAGGGCATTTGGAGAACTTTTATTTTTGGGGTATTTTTTTATTGCATGGATAATTCAGAGAACAGACAGAAATTACTATTTTTGCTTTATTTAAACTAAATAACAGAAAGTAAAAAGAGGGTACAGAGAGTTGTGTTTTCTAAATTCATCCGTCTCATGCTCATCAAAAGGAATCCACTAACAAGGTTGATCAGGTCTTGTTAACAAACTCATTCCGAATAACATGGAACCGGAGAATTTTCGAATAACACTATGTTACCTCAACGGGGATATACACATCCCCAACAATAAGAATATCATATTTCTTCTTGACAGTAGGAAGAAGAAATTCAAAACCTCCAAAAATAATCGATGGGATTTTTCCAATAGAGTTTATACTATGAACTTGAGGTTGTTTCCTCGGAAAGTGTACCATATGCTCATTACCATTAACATGAAAAGTGACATTGCCTTTGGTGCAATCAATAACAACCCCTACAGTATTCAAAAAGGGTCTTCCAAGAATAATAGACATACTATCGTCCTCAGTGAAAGAACATGCAGTGCCCCCATGTTTGGTTTTGGTAATTGATGACAATCTCTATGGACTAATGGTTGCCCTGAGTTATATTTGAAGGTTTTGTCCATATGCTTTTCTTGGAGTACATGTGTTGGTTTCAACGAGAGTTTGTGTCGACCAAGGTGCTATTCAAGGAATTACCTAAAGATTGGTCTTGTGAGAGGTTGATCAAGACTAAGTCAAAAAGTGAATCAAGTTTATCAACCCACAAAGCGTAGAAGATGTACCGAGAGGGATCAACCCACAAAGCGTAGAAGATGTACCGAGAGGGATCAAGTGATCCCTTGGTATAGTAAGCATTGTCAATTACGCTTTGTGTACTAACCCATGGTCTTCGTGAGAGTTCTTTGTGGGGTTAGGTTGCGGTGTGCAAGTTCAAGTGGAGCATCACGAAGAGATCAAATGCTTGAAGCTTGCCGTCCTATGTGGTGACAATGGACTTGTGAAGATGTGCGGAAGAGTGCCTCACCCATAGTGGAGTATGGGGGAGCAATCAACTAGTCTTCATCGAGTCAACCCAATCAAGAAAGGTGGTCCAACTTGAGGGAGTCAAGATCGTCATCATCTAGCTCAAGTGGACCATGTGCAAGGCAAAGGTTTGCCCTTGATAGGTTTTCTATTTTACCAGTCTCATGATGGTAGTTGGGAGACCGGGTTATAGGATCGATTGCCGTACTATCAAGGGGGGCTCTCGATGAGTAGCTTGATCGTATCGTTCGTAGAGAGCTCAAACCATTGCACCCTTGCATCATCTTTCTTGGTTCTTGTTTGGTTCTCTTTGTGAGTCTTAGAGCTTATGGTCATCTTGATGACAAGCTTGAGTTCATCGAAAACGGAGTTCGCATGCATCTTCTATGACGTTTTCGATGTTGGAGGTTTTGCCGGTTCTTCTTGGTTGGAGGTTTTGTTGGAAATATGCCCTAGAGGCAATAATAAATTGATTATTATTATATTTCCTTGTTCATGATAATCGTTTATTATCCATGCTATAATTGTATTGATAGGAAACTCAGATACATGTGTGGATACATAGACAACACCATGTCCCTAGTAAGCCTCTAGTTGACTAGCTCGTTGATCAATAGATGGTTACGGTTTCCTGACCATGGACATTGGATGTCATTGATAACGGGATCACATCATTAGGAGAATGATGTGATGGACAAGACCCAATCATAAGCATAGCACTAGATCGTGTAGTTCGTATGCTAAAGCTTTTCTAATGTCAAGTATCATTTCCTTAGACCATGAGATTGTGCAACTCCCGGATACCGTAGGAATACTTTGGGTGTGCCAAACGTCACAACGTAACTGGGTGACTATAAAGGTACACTACGGGTATCTCCGAAAGTGTCTGTTGGGTTGGCACGAATCGAGACTGGGATTTGTCACTCCGTGTGACGGAGAGGTATCTCTGGGCCCACTCGGTAGGACATCATCATAATGTGCACAATGTGATCAAGGGGTTGATCACGGGATGATGTGTTACAGAACGAGTAAAGAGACTTGCCGGTAACGAGATTGAACAAGGTATCGGGATACCGACGATCGAATCTCGGGCAAGTATCGTACCGATAGACAAAGGGAATTGTATACGGGATTGATTAAGTCCTTGACATCGTGGTTCATCCGATGAGATCATCGTGGAACATGTGGGAGCCAACATGGGTATCCAGATCCCGCTGTTGGTTATTGACCGGAGAACGTCTCGGTCATGTCTGCATGTCTCCCGAACCCGTAGGGTCTACACACTTAAGGTTCGATGACGCTAGGGTTATAAAGGAAGTTAGTATGTGGTTACCGAATGTTGTTCGGAGTCCCGGATGAGATCCCGGACGTCACGAGGAGTTCCGGAATGGTCCGGAGGTAAAGATTTATATATGGGAAGTCCTGTTTTGGATACCGGAAGAGTTTCGGGGTTCATCGGTAACGTACCGGGACCACCGGGAGGGTCCCGGGGGTCCACCAAGTGGGGCCACCAACCCCAGAAGGCTGCATGGGCCAAGTGTGGGAGGGGACCAGCCCCTAGGAGGGCTGGTGCGCCCCCCACAAGGGGCCCAAGGCGCAAGGATAAGTGGGAGGGGGCAAACCCTAGTCCAGTTGGGCCTTAAGGCCCACCTAGTGGGTTCCTTCCCCTCTTTCCCCTCTTGGCCGCCCCTTTGGATCCCATCTAGGGCTGCCGCCCCCCCTAGGGGTGGGAAACCCTAGAGGGGGCGCAGCCCTCCCCTTCCCCTATATATATGAGGCCTGGGGCTGCCCACAACACGCGATTAGATCTCTCGTTTGGTGCAGCCCTGCATCTCTCTCTCCCTCCTCTTCTGTGGTGCTTGGCGAAGCCCTGCAGGATAGCCACGCTCCTCCATCACCACCACGCCGTTGTGCTGCTGCTGGAAGGAGTCTTCCTCATCCTCTCCCTCTCTCCTTGCTGGATCAAGGCGTGGGAGACGTCACCGGGCTGTACGTGTGTTGAACGCGGAGGTGCCGTCCGTTCGGCACTTGGTCATCGGTGATTTGAATCACGACGAGTACGACTCCATCAACCCCGTTCACTTGAACGCTTCCGCTTAGCGATCTACAAGGGTATGTAGATGAACTCTCTTTCTACTCGTTGCTAGTCTCTCCATAGATAGATCTTGGTGATACGTAGGAAAATTTTGAATTTCTGCTACGTGCCCCAATAGTGGCATCATGAGCTAGGTCTATTGCGTAGATTCTATGCACGAGTAGAACACAAAGTAGTTGTGGGCGTTGATTTTGTTCAATATGCTTGCCGTTACTAGTCTTATCTTGATTCGGCGGCATCGTGGGATGAAGCGGCCCGGACCGACCTTACACGTACTCTTACGTGAGACTGGTTCCACCGACTGACATGCACTAGTTGCATAAGGTGGCTAGCGGGTGTCTGTCTCTCCCACTTTAGTCGGATCGGATTCGATGAAAAGGGTCCTTATGAAGGGTAAATAGCAATTGGCATATCACGTTGTGGTCTTTGCGTAGGTAAGAAACGTTCTTGCTAGTAACCCATAGCAGCCACGTAAAACATGCAAACAACAATTAGAGGACGTCTAACTTGTTTTTGCAGGGTATGCCATGTGATGTGATATGGCCAAAGGATGTGATGAATGATATATGTGATGTATGAGATTGATCATGTTCTTGTAATAGGAATCACGACTTGCATGTCGATGAATATGACAACCGGCAGGAGCCATAGGAGTTGTCTTTATTTATTTTTGACCTGCGTGTCAACTTAAACGTCATGTAATTACTTTACTTTATTGCTAACCGTTAGCTGTAGTAGTAGAAGTAATAGATGACGTGACAACTTCAAAGAAGACACGATGATGGAGATCATGATGATGGAGATCATGGTGTCATGCCGGTGACAATGATGATCATGGAGCCCCGAAGATGGAGATCAAAAGGAGCAATGTGATATTGGCCATATCATGTCACTATTTGATTGCATGTGATGTTTATCATGTTTATACATCTTATTTGCTTAGAACGACGGTAGTAAATAAGATGATCCCTCATAAAAATTTCAAGAAGTGTTCTCCCCTAACTGTGCACCGTTGCTAAAGTTCGTCGTTTCGAAGCACCACGTGATGATCGGGTGTGATAGATCCTTACGTTCACATACAACGGGTGTAAGACAGTTTTACACATGCAAAACACTTAGGGTTAACTTGACGAGCCTAGCATGTGCATAGACATGGCCTCGGAACACAGAAGACCGAAAGGTCGAGCATGAGTCGTATGGTAGATACGATCAACATGAAGATGTTCACCGACGTTGACTAGTCCGTCTCACGTGATGATCGGACACGGCCTAGTTGACTCGGATCATGTAATCACTTAGATGACTAGAGGGATGTCTATCTGAGTGGGAGTTCATAAGATGAACTTAATTATCCTGAACATAGTCAAAAGGTCTTTGCAAATTATGTCGTAGCTCACGCTATAGTCCTACTGTTTAGATATGTTCCTAGAGAAAAATTAGTTGGAAGTTGATAGTAGCAGTTATGCAGACAGTAAAAGGCTTATGTCCTTAATGCACCGCTCAGTGTGCTGAACCTCAAACGTGGTCTGTGGATGTTGCGAACATCTGACATACACGTTTTGATGACTACATGATAGTTCGGTAATGTTAAATGGTTTAGAGTTGAGGCACCAAAGACGTGTTTTGAAACGTCGCGAAACATATGAGATGTTTCGAGGGCTGAAATTGGGATTTCAGGCTCGTGCCCACGTCAAGAGGTATAAGACCTCCGACGATTTTCTTAGCCTACAAACTAAAGGAGAAAAGCTCAATTGTTGAGCTTGTGCTCATATTGTCTGAGTACAACAATCATTTGAATCGGGTGGGAGTTGATCTTCCAGATGAGATAGTGATGTTTCTCCGAAGTCATTACCACCAAGCTGCTAGAGCTTCGTGATGAACTATAATATGTCAGGGACATATAGGATGATCCTTGAGATATTCGCGATGTTTGACACCGCAAAAGTAGATATCAAGAAGGAGCATCAATTGTTGATGGTTAGTGAAACCACTAGTTTCAAGAAGGGCAAGGGCAAGAAGGGATAATTCATGATACGGCAAATCAGCTGCTGCTCTGGTGAAGAAACCCAAGGTTGAACCCAAACCCGAGACTAAGTGCTTCTGTAATAAGGGGAACAACCACTGGAGCGGAATTACCCTAGATACTTGGTAAATTAGAAGGCTGGCGAGGTCGATAGAAGTATATTGAATATACATTGTGTTGATGTGTACTTTACTAGTACTCCTAGTAGCACCAGGGTATTAGATACCGATTCGGTTGCTAAGTGTTAGTAACTCGAAATAAAAGCTACGGAATAAACGGAGACTAGCTAAAGGTGAGCTGACCATATGTGTTGGAAGTGTTTCCAATGTTGATATGATCAAGCATCGCACGCTCCCTCTACCATCGAGATTGGTGTTTGCGTTGAGCATAGACATGATTGGATTATGTCTATCGCAATATGGTTATTCATTTAAGGAGAATAATGGTTACTCTGTTTATTTGAATAATGCCTTAAATGGTCTTACACCTAAAATGAATGGTTTATTGAATCTCGATCGTAGTGATACACATGTTCATGCCAAAAGATAATAATGATAGTACCACCTACTTGTGGCACTGCCACGTAAGTCATATCGGTATAAAACGCATGAGGAAGCTCCATGTTGATGGATCTTTGGGCTCACTCATTTTTGAAAAGTTTGAGACATGCGAACCATGTCTATTGGTGTATATGCATGAAGAAACTCCATGCAAATGGACCGTTTGAACTCACTTGATTTTTGAATCACTTGAGACATGCAAATAATACCACATGGGCAAGATGACTGAAAGCCTCGGTTTTCAGTAAAATGGAACCAGAAAGCAACTTGCTGGAAGTAATACATTTTGATGTGTGCGGTCCAATGAGTGCTGAGGCATGTAGTGGATATCGTTATGTTTTAACTTCACAGATGATTTGAGTAAATGTTGAGTATATTTACTTGATGAATCACGAGTCTGAATTATTGAAAGGTTCAAGTAATTTCAGGGTGAAGTTGAAAGATCGTCGTGACAAGAGGATAAAATATCTATGATATGATCATAGAGATGAATATCTGAATTACGAGTTTGGCATAGAATTAAGACATTGTGGAAATTATTTCACAACTGATACAGCCTGGAACACCATAGTGTGATGGTGTGTCCGAACATCATAACTGTACCCTATTGGATATGATGCATACCATGATGTCTCTTATCAAATTACCACAATAGTTTATGGGTTAGGCATTAGAGACAACCACATTCACTTTAAAAGGGGCACCACGTAATTCCGATGAGGTGACACCGTATGAACTATGGTTTAGAGAAACCTAAGCTGTCATTTCTTAAAAGTTTGGGGCTGCGACGCTTATGTGGAAAAGTTTCAGGCCGATAAGCTCAAACCCAAAGCGGATAAATGCATCTTCATAGGACACCCAAAACAGTTGGGTATACCTCCTGTCTCAGATCCGAAAGCAATAAGGGATTGTTTCTAGAATCGGGTCCTTTCTCGAGGAAAAGTTTCTCTCGAAAGAATTGAGTGGGAGGATGGTGGAAACTTGATGAGGTTATTGAACCGTCTCTTCAACTAGTGTGTGGCAGGGCACAGGAAATTGTTCCTATGGCACCTACACCAATTGAAGTGGAAGCTTATGATATTGATCACGAGACTTCGGATCAAGTCACTCCCAAACCTCGTAGGATGACAAGGATACGTAATCCTGTCTTGGAAGTCATGTTGCGAGACAACAATGAACCTACGAGCTATGGAGAAGCGATGGTGGGCCCGGATTCCGATAAATGGCTCGAGGCCATATAATCCGAGAGAGGATCCATATATGAAAACAAAGTGTAGACTTTGGAAGAACTACTTGATGGTCGTAAGGCTGTTGAGTACAGATGGATTTTAAAAGAAAGACGGACAATGATGGTAAATGTCACCATTAAGAAAGCTCGACTTGTCGTTAAGATGTTTTCCGACAAGTTCAAGGAGTTGACTATGATGAGATTTTCTCACTCGTAGCGATGCTAAGAGTCTGTTGGAATTATATTAGCGATTACTGCATTATTTATGAAATCTTGCAGATAGGATGTCAAAACATTGTTTCCTCGATGATTTTCTTGAGGAAAGGTTGTATGTGATACAACCGGAAGGTTTTGTCAATCCTGAAAGATGCTAATGAGTGTGCAAAGCTCCAGCAATCCTTCTAAGGACTGGAGTAGGCATCTCGGAGTTGGAATGTATGCTTTGATAAGATGATCAAAGTTTTGGGTGTATACAAAGTTTATGAGAAACTTGTATTTCCAAAGAAGTGAGTGGGAGCACTATAGAATTTCTGATGAGTATATGGTGTTGACATATTGTTGATCAGAAATGATGTAGAATTTCTAAGAAAGCATATAGGGTTATTTGAAAAGTGTTTTTCAATTGAAAGCCTGAATTAAGCTACTTGAGCATTGAGCATCAAGATCTATATGGATAGATCAAAACGCTTAATGGAACTTTCAAATGAGCACATACCTTGACATGATCTTGAAGGTGTTCAAGATGGATCAGTCAAAGAAGAAGTTCTTGCCTGAGTTGTAAGGTATGAAGTTAAGACTTAAAGCTCGACCACGGCAGAATAGAGAGAAAGGACGAAGGTCGTCCGCTATGCTTAAGACGTAGGCTCTACAGTATGCTATGCTGTGTACCGCACCTGAAGTGTGCCTTGCCATGAGTCAGTCAAGGGGTACAAGAGTGATCCAAGAATGGATCACAGGACAGCGGTCAAAGTTATCCTTAGTAACTAGTGGACTAAGGAATTTTTCTCGATTATGGAGGTGGTAAAGAGTTCGTCGTAAAGGGTTACGTCGATGCATGCTTTAACACCTATCCAGATAGCTCTGAGTAGAGATACCGGATACGTATAATGGAGCAACAATTTAGAATAGCTCCAAGTAGAACAGTTATTTGGAATAGCTCCAAATAGAACGTGGTAGCTACATCTAGGAGATGACATAGAGATTTGTAAAGCACACACGGATCTGAAAGGTTCAGACCCGTTGACTAAAACCTCTCTCACAAGCAACATGATCAAACCTAGAACTCATTGAGTGTTAATCACATAGTGATGTGAACTAGACTCTAGTAAACTCTTGGGTGTTAGTCACATGGCGATGTGACCTGTGAGTGTTAATCACATGGCGATGTGAACTAGATTATTGACTCTAGTGCAAGTGGGAGACTGTTGGAAATATGCCCTAGAGGCAATAATAAATTGATTATTATTATATTTCCTTGTTCATGATAATCGTTTATTATCCATGCTATAATTGTATTGATAGGAAACTCAGATACATGTGTGGATACATAGACAACACCATGTCCCTAGTAAGCCTCTAGTTGACTAGCTCGTTGATCAATAGATGGTTACGGTTTCCTGACCATGGACATTGGATGTCATTGATAACGGGATCACATCATTAGGAGAATGATGTGATGGACAAGACCCAATCATAAGCATAGCACTAGATCGTGTAGTTCGTATGCTAAAGCTTTTCTAATGTCAAGTATCATTTCCTTAGACCATGAGATTGTGCAACTCCCGGATACCGTAGGAATACTTTGGGTGTGCCAAACGTCACAACGTAACTGGGTGACTATAAAGGTACACTACGGGTATCTCCGAAAGTGTCTGTTGGGTTGGCACGAATCGAGACTGGGATTTGTCACTCCGTGTGACGGAGAGGTATCTCTGGGCCCACTCGGTAGGACATCATCATAATGTGCACAATGTGATCAAGGGGTTGATCACGGGATGATGTGTTACAGAACGAGTAAAGAGACTTGCCGGTAACGAGATTGAACAAGGTATCGGGATACCGACGATCGAATCTCGGGCAAGTATCGTACCGATAGACAAAGGGAATTGTATACGGGATTGATTAAGTCCTTGACATCGTGGTTCATCCGATGAGATCATCGTGGAACATGTGGGAGCCAACATGGGTATCCAGATCCCGCTGTTGGTTATTGACCGGAGAACGTCTCGGTCATGTCTGCATGTCTCCCGAACCCGTAGGGTCTACACACTTAAGGTTCGATGACGCTAGGGTTATAAAGGAAGTTAGTATGTGGTTACCGAATGTTGTTCGGAGTCCCGGATGAGATCCCGGACGTCACGAGGAGTTCCGGAATGGTCCGGAGGTAAAGATTTATATATGGGAAGTCCTGTTTTGGATACCGGAAGAGTTTCGGGGTTCATCGGTAACGTACCGGGACCACCGGGAGGGTCCCGGGGGTCCACCAAGTGGGGCCACCAACCCCAGAAGGCTGCATGGGCCAAGTGTGGGAGGGGACCAGCCCCTAGGAGGGCTGGTGCGCCCCCCACAAGGGGCCCAAGGCGCAAGGATAAGTGGGAGGGGGCAAACCCTAGTCCAGTTGGGCCTTAAGGCCCACCTAGTGGGTTCCTTCCCCTCTTTCCCCTCTTGGCCGCCCCTTTGGATCCCATCTAGGGCTGCCGCCCCCCCTAGGGGTGGGAAACCCTAGAGGGGGCGCAGCCCTCCCCTTCCCCTATATATATGAGGCCTGGGGCTGCCCACAACACGCGATTAGATCTCTCGTTTGGTGCAGCCCTGCATCTCTCTCTCCCTCCTCTTCTGTGGTGCTTGGCGAAGCCCTGCAGGATAGCCACGCTCCTCCATCACCACCACGCCGTTGTGCTGCTGCTGGAAGGAGTCTTCCTCATCCTCTCCCTCTCTCCTTGCTGGATCAAGGCGTGGGAGACGTCACCGGGCTGTACGTGTGTTGAACGCGGAGGTGCCGTCCGTTCGGCACTTGGTCATCGGTGATTTGAATCACGACGAGTACGACTCCATCAACCCCGTTCACTTGAACACTTCCGCTTAGCGATCTACAAGGGTATGTAGATGAACTCTCTTTCTACTCGTTGCTAGTCTCTCCATAGATAGATCTTGGTGATACGTAGGAAAATTTTGAATTTCTGCTACGTGCCCCAATAGGTTTCACTCATCTTTTTGTTAGGCATTCCACCCCTACCTCTTCTTACTATAACCAGTTGTTGTTTTGATGCTACTCGTCGTCTTGTATCCAACAAGCTTGAGTTTGCTCAATTCGGAGCTCGTATGAAGAAGTTATGACAGTTTCTTCTTTCTTGAGAGTGGCTTTTGTCTGGTCCCAGCGGTAGTACCGCGAGCCCACGCGGTAGTACCGCTTGGAGCTCCCAGTCGTAGTACCGCTGCAGTGCCGCTCTTCTACCGCCTAGATTTTGGGTCCTGCTCTTCTCGTGTCGGGTTCAGCGGTAGTACCGCTCTTGTGCAGTAGTACCGCTGGGCCAAGCGGCAGTACCGCTGTGGCCAACGGTAGTACCTCTGGCTACAGCGGTAGTGCCACTCATACTGCTCTACCTCTCTGGCAGTTTTTCAGCTCGTGTTTTCTCTCTCGTTGGGGTGTTTTGACCATGCTAAGCGGTAGTACCGCTCCTCCAGCGGTAGTACCGCTCGTGGAGCGGTAGTACCGCTCGTGTGCGGGCTGAGCACATAACGGTTGGATTTGGGAACTCCTATAAAAGGGGGCTTCTTCCCCAATGAACCTTATCCTTTGATCTCGTGTTCTTCCCCCATTGTTGACCTTCTTCGAGCTTGCTAACTCTCAATCCCTCCATGGATTCTTGCTAGTTTTTGAGGGAAAAGAGAGAGGAGATCTAGATCCACATTTCCACCAATCACTTTCTCCTCTATGTGAGGGGAACCCCTTGGATCTAGATCTTGTAGTTCTTGGTGTTCTCCTTCTTGTTCTTCCTCTCATTTTCCTCCCTAGCATTAGTGGCTTCGGTGGGATTTGAGAGAGAAGGACTTGGGCACTCCGTGTGCCCTTGCCATTGCATTTGGTGCATCGGTTTGAGTTATCCACGGTGATACGTGGAAGTTACAAGTTGAGAAGCCTATTACTCTTGAGTTCTTGGTACCCTTGAGCTTGTTCCTCCTGGGTGCTTGGGCGACCTAGACGGTTGGTGGTGTTCGGAGCTCAATCATTGTGGTGTAAAGGTCCGAGCAAGCATCGGGGTCTCCAATTAGGTTGTGGAGATTGCCCCGAGCAATTTGACGGGTACCAGTGACCGCCCCAAGGGTTGCTAAAGTGTATGGGTTCGGTGACCGCCCCCAAGGGTTGCCATTTGTACGGGTTCGGTGACCACCCTCAAGGGTCCTTTAGTGGAATCACGACATCTTGCATTGTGCGAGAGCGTGAGGAGATTACGGTGGCCCTAGTGGCTTCTTGGGGAGCATTGTGCCTCCACACCGTTCCAAACGGAGATTAGCATCTGCAAGGGTGTGAACTTCGGGATACATCATCGTCTCCACGTGCCTCGGTTATCTCTTACCCGATCCCTTTACTTATGCACTTTACTTTGTGATAGCCATATTGTTTCTTGTCATATATATTTTGCTATCACTTAGTTTCTTATCTTGCTTAGCATAAGTTGTTGGTGCACATAGGTGAGCCTAGTTGTTTTAGGTTTTGTGCTTGACAAATTAACCACTAGGTTTATTCCGCATTTGTTCAGGCCTAAACCATAATTATTTTAAAACGCCTATTCACCCCCCCCCTCTAGGCGACATCCACGATCTTTCACTCGGGAATATCAAGAATAACAAAGTCCGTTAAAATAGTAACGTTTGCAACCACAACAGGCACATCCTCACAAATACCGACAGGTATAGCAGTTGATTTATCAGCCATTTGCAAAGATATTTCAGTAGGTGTCAACTTATTCAAATCAAGTCTACGATATAAAGAGAGAGACATAACACTAACACCGGCTCCAAGATCACATAAAGCAGTTTTAACATAGTTTCTTTTAATGGAGCATGGTATAGTTGGTACTCCGGGATCTCCTAGTTTCTTAGGTATTCCACCTTTAAAAGTATAATTAGCAAGCAAGGTGGGAATTTCAGCTTTCGGTATCTTTCTTTTATTAGTAACAATATCTTTCATGTACTTAGCATAAGGATTCATTTTAAGCATATCAGTTGTAACACCCTGGATGTAATTTACCTAATATGTACTCCAACTCTTGCCGTTTCCGACGCTAAGTTATTTTATTTTCTTCGGGTTCGGGTTTTTGTCTCCGTGTGTTGTTGTCATTGTCATGCATCTCATATCATGTCATCATGTGTATTGCATTTGCATACGTGTTCGTCTCATGCATCCGAGTATTTTCCCCGTTGTCCGTTTTGCATTTCGGCGCTCCTATCTCCTCCGGTGGTTCTTTCTACCTTCTTTTCGTGTGTGGGGGTTAAACATTTCCGGATTGGACCGAGACTTGCCAAGCGGCCTTGGTTTACTACCGGTAGACCGCCTGCCAAGTTTCGTATCATTTGGACTTCGTTTGATGCTCCAACGGTTAGCCGAGGGACCGAGAAGGCCTCGTGTGTGTTGCAGCCCAACACCCCTCTAATTTGGCCCAAAACCTACCTAAACCCTCTCCATCATCTAGGGCGTTCGATCACGATCGCGTGGCCGAAAACCGCACCTCATTTAGACTCTCCTAGCTCCCTCTATGCCTATATATAGCCCCTCCTCCGAAATCCCGGGTCTTCTTCCACCCTAACCCTAGTCCACCCCGTCGCGAGCCGGACATGTCCGCCGCGCCGGACACCGCGTCCGCCGCCGCCCGCGGCAACTGAGGCGCCGCCACGTGGCACCACCAGCCTCCTCCCGCCGCCGGCCCGGGAAGCCCGCTCCGGGCCCCCGAGGCCCATCGCCCGCGCCCGCCGCCTGGGAGCAGGCGCCGCCCGCCATCTCCCCTTCGCCGCCTAGCTCCGCCACCGGCGCCAACTCCGGCCGTCGAGGCCGGCGAACCTCGCCCGCGGTGCCCCGCGCCCGACGCCGCGCGCCCGCACCGGCGAGCTCCTCCTCCCCCACTCCGGCGAACCTTCCGGCCGGCGCCTTCCTCACCAAGCCCCCGACAAACTCCGGCGAGCGCCAAGTCCGGCGACATCCCCGGCAAGTCTAGCGAACCTCGTGTCCCGTGCTGCTACAATGATCTCAGATCTAGATCCGGACGGTTGACTTTTATCCCCGAAACCCTAGATATTTTGCGTTTTTCATCATGTCGTAGCTCCGCATCCGTAGCTCCGTTTTGGGCGTGTAGCATATCAAAATGTTCGTCTCAGAGAGTACATCATTTCATTTCATTGCATAATTTTCATTTGAGCTCATCTTGATGCCCGAAATGCTGTTGGAAGAGAGCTATTTGAGTTAATTGTCAGATCTGCTGCACCAAATAGCTATTTGTCTTTTTTGCCATGATTAATGTGTGCATGATATGCTCCTGAGTTCTACATGAGTTTTGTTATGTGCTTTGCCATCTTTACAGAGGTGCTTATCATGTATTTTTGTGACATGTGTGGTGACTAGCACAAGCTTGCAAAGTAGTGCATTCGTTAATGCTGATTTCAGAGACTTAGAATTTCACTAAGTCCTTGGTCCGTTTTTTTCATTATGCCATATGTTCATGTTGTTTCCTAGTGATCCGTGCCTCTTTTTAGGATGATCAGTAAGGATGATTTGTTAACATTGTGGTGCTCTATCCATCCATGTCTTTGTTTATAATTATGGAGCACCCTAGCTTGAGTCAATCGAGCTCTACTTTTGCTATTTTGTGAATCCTGGCAGATTGTCTACTTGTTAGCGATTTTGTCGAGGATGTTGTTGTTGATCCGTGCATGCTATGTTGTTGTTCTTGCCATGTCTAGCTTCTATGATATGTATTCTTAATGGGTGTATGCTTTGTTTGTCATGCCATGCTCTGTAGTGAGTGCATCGAGCTCGTGAACATGCCTACTCGTTAACAGATTTGCATACTCCAGTTTTTCTCTAAATCTGTAATCTGATTATGTTTTTGCCATGTTCACATGCTTGCAATTGTATTTTCTGATCCCTTTTGGCTCAATGTCATTAAGGGACTTTTGTTAAGTGCTTTGAGTAGCTTCATGTCATGCTTTGCTTTGCCATGTTAAGTTCATGTAGCATATAGTTTTCATGCTCCAAAGTGTGCTACCTGATCTGAAATTCCAAACTTGTGTTAATTTCACTAAGTCTGAAACCTGTTTTTCATTTGCACTTTTGACATGCTTGTTTGAACCTGTTAATGGATGAATTGGCCGTAGCTTAGTGTTCATCTTTTGTCAAGCATTATGAGTGGCTCCCTGCCATGTATTTTGTTGTCTTGTTTGAGTGATGTAGCATATTTATCTTGATGCATTTAGATGGCTACTTGCTGTTTATCGCAGACCGGTGCCATATTTGTTTTGCTTGCCATTTCCAAACCGTGCATCCGATTCCGGTGTTCTTTATATCGATTTCAACCGAAATCACCTCACCTTTCCATTGGCACTCTTGGTTTTCCAAGTTGAGGCCAGGTTCAATCATTCCTTGTCAAATCTTGCATAGGCATCACATATCGCATCCCCAATAGCATACCATGTTTGCATCATGTTTGTTTGAGTTTTGCACGTGGTTGATTGTGCTCCTTTTGCTTATTTGTCCTGTTTGGGTAGAGCCGGGAGACGAGTTCGCTAATGAGGAGCCCGTTGAGTTTGCTTACGAGGATCAAGTCAACTCTGACAACTTTGTAGGCAAGATGATCATACCCTCGAAATCACTTCTATCTTTGCTTGCTAGATGCTCGCTCTTTTGCTATGCCTATGCTATGATGCCTACCACTTGCTTATCATGCCTCCCAAATTGCCATCTCAAACCTCTAACCCACCATGTCCTAGCAAACCGTTGATTGGCTATGTTACCGCTTTGCTCAGCCCCTCTTATAGTGTTGCTAGTTGCAGGTGAAGATTGGAGATCTTTCCTTGTTGGAACATTGTTTATTGTTGGGATATCACTATATTATCTTGTTATCTTAATGCATCTATATACTTGGTAAAGGGTGGAAGGCTCGGCCTTTTTGCCTAGTGTTTTGTTCCACTCTTGCCGCCCTAGTTTCCGTCATATCGGTGTTATGTTCCCGGATTTTGCGTTCCTTACGCGGTTGGGTGATAATGGGAACCCCTTGACAGTTCGCCTTGAATAAAACTCTTCCAACAATGCCCAACCTTGGTTTTACCATTTGCCACCTAGCCTCTTTTTCCCTTGGGTTTCCGGAGCCCGAGGGTCATCTTATTTAACCCCCCCCCCCCGGGCCAGTGCTCCTCTGAGTGTTGGTCCAAACAGAGCCACTTGCAGCGCCACCTCGGGGAAACTTGAGGATTGGTTTTAGTTGTACGTAGTGTTCATCTGAGTGTGCCCCGAGAACGAGATATGTGCAGCTCCTATCGGGATTTGTCGGCACATTCGGGCGGTGTTGCTGGACTTGTTTTATCTTTGTCGTAGTTGTCTTGTAGAACCGGGATGCCGAGTCTGATCGGAATGTCTCGGGGGAAGGTTTATCCTTCGTTGACCGTGAGAGCTTGTGATGGGCTAAGTTGGGACTCCCCTGCAGGGATTTGAACTTTTCGAAAGCCGTGCCCGCGGTTATGGGCAGATGGGAATTTGTTAATGTCTGGTTGTAGATAACTTGAACCTTAACTTAATTAAAATGAATCAACTGCGTGTGTAACCGTGATAGTCTCTTCTCGGCGGAGTCCGGGAAGTGAACACGGTGTTGGAGTAATGTTTTCCGTAGGTTGTTTCTCTAGTTTTTCGTTCGTGCTTTGCCTTCTCTTCTCGCTCTCTCTTGCGAACAGGTTAGCCACCGTATATGCTAGTCGCTTGCTGCAGCTCCACATATTACCTTGCCTTACCTATAAGCTTAAATCGGCTTGATCGCGAGGGTGCGAGATTGCCGAGTCCCCGTGGCTCACAGATTACTTCCAAACCAGATGCAGGGCCCGATGACTCCGTTCCAGATGATGGGCTTGAGCTCAAGTAGGAGTTCGACGAAGACTCATGTCGTTACTATGTGTCTTTCCCTGATGATCAGTAGTGGTGCCCAGTTGGGGCGATCGGGACCGTGTCGCATATTGGGGTTGATCTTTTATTTTGGTACCGTAGTCGGACCATGAGTGTATTCGATGATTGTAATGCTATTTATGTACTTTGAGTGACGTGGCGAGTGTAAGCCAACTATGTACTTTCCCCTTATTATCTATTTACATGGGTTGTTGTGAAGATTACCTTACTTGCGACATTGCTTTCAATGCGGTTATGCCTCTAAGTCGTGCTTCGACACGTAGGAGATATAGCCGCATCGAGGGCATTACAGATTCATTTTAAGCATATCAGTCAAACGCATACGCAAAAATATTGGTCTAATCATTTCAGCGAAGCGCTCAAAATCCTCATCATCCTTTTTCTTGGATGGCTTAGGAGGAAAAGGCATGGGTTTCTGAACCCAAGGCTCTCTTTCCTTACCGTGTTCCTAGCAACAAAGTCTCTCTTATCATAACATTGATTCTTTGATTGTGGGTTATCAAGATCAACAGCAGGTTCAGTCTCTACATCATTGTCATTACTAGGTTGAGCATCAACATGAACATCATTATTAACATTATCACTAGGTTCATGGTCATTACCAGATTGTGTTTCAGCATCAGAAATAGAGATATCATTGGGATTCTCAGGGGTGTCAATAACAGGTTCACTAGAGGCATGCAAAGTCCTATCATTTTTCTTTTTCTTCCTCTTGGAAGGACCAGGTGCATCAATATCATTTCTCTGAGAATCTTGCTCAATTCTATTAGGATGGCCCTCATGATACAAAGGTTCCTGGGTCATTTTACCACCTCTAGTCATAACTCTAACAGCATTATCATTTTTCTTACTATTTAATTCATTGAGCAAATCATTCTGAGCTTTAAGTACTTGTTCTACTTGAGTGGTAACCATAGAAGCATGTTTACTAATGAGTTTAAGTTCACCTTTAACTCTAGACATATAATCACCCAAGTGTTCAATCATATAAGCATTTTGTTTCAATTGTCTACCAAAATAAGCATTGAAGTCTTCTTGCTTAACCATAAAGTTGTCAAACTCATCCAAACATTGGCTAGCAAACTTAGTAGGAGGGATTTCAGCTTTATCATATCTATAGAGAGAATTTACCTTTACTACCTGTGTCGGGTTATCAAGACCATGTGTTTCTTCAATAGGTGATGGATTAAGACCATATATTTCTTCAATAGGCGGTAAATTAAGACCTTGTATTTCTTCAATAGGAGGTAAATTATTAACATCTTCAGCTTTAATACCCTCTTCTTTCATGGATTTCTTTGCCTCTTGCATATCTTCAGGACTGAGAAATAGAACACCCCTTTTCTTCGGAGTTGGTTTAGGAATAGGCTCACGAGCTAGCTCAGGAAGTGTCCAATTATTTTCATTTGTCAACATATTATTCAATAGAATTTCAGCTTCATCCGGTGTTCTTTTTCTGAAAACAGAACCAGCACAACTATCCAGGTGGTCTCTGGAAGCATCGGTTAGTCCAGTATAAAAGATATCAAGTATTTCATTTTTATTAAGAGGATGATCAGGAAAAGCATTAAGTAATTGGAGAAGCCTCCCCAAGCTTGTGGGAGACTCTCTTCTTCAATTTGCACAAAATTATATATATTCCTTAAGGCAACTTGTTTCTTATGAGCAGGGAAATATTTAGCAGAGAAATAATAAATCATATCCTGGGGACTACGCACACAACCATGATAAAGAGAATTAAACCATATCTTAGCATCACCCTTTAATGAGAACAGAAATATTTTAAGGATATAAAGTAGCGACTTCTCTCATCATTAGTGAACAGGGTGGCTATATCATTTAATTTAGTAAGATGTGCCACAACAGTTTCAGATTCATAGCCATAAAAAGGATCAGATTCAACCAAAGTAATTTTATCAGGATCAATAGAGAATTCATAATCCTTATCAGTAACAAAAGGTGAAGTAGCATAAGCAGGATCACATTTCATTCTAGCATTCAGAGTTTTTTGTTTAAGCTTAGCTAATAATTTCTTAAGATCACTTCTATCATTGCATGCAAGAAAGTCTCTTTTAGTTTCTTCATCCATAACATAGCCCTCAGGCACAACAGACAATTCATATTTATTAGGAGAGCCTTCATCATCACTTTCATCAATATTATCTGTTTCAATAATTTCATTCTCTCTAGCCCAGCAAGTTGTTCATCAAGAAATTCACCAAGTGGCACAGTAGTATCAAGCATAGAAGTAGTTTCATCATATATATCATGCATAGCAGAAGTGGCATCATCAATAATATGCGACATATCAGAATTAATAGCAAAAGCAGGTTTAGGTGTCTCAAGCTTACTCAAAATAGTAGGTGAATCAAGTGCAGAGCTAGATGGCAGTTCCTTACCTCCCCTCGTAGTTGAGGGACAAATTTTGTTTTCGCGTCTTTCAAGTTCTTCATAGTGACTAGCGGATATAAATCCCAAGTGACTCAAAGAATAGAGCTATGCTCCCCGGCAATGGCGCCAGAAAATAGTCTTGATAACCCACAAGTATAGGGGATCGCAATAGTTTTCGAGGGTAGAGTATTCAACCCAAATTTATTGATTCAACACAAGGGGAGCCAAAGAATATTCTCAAGTATTAGCAGTTGAGTTGTCAATTCAACCACACTTGGATAACTTAATATCTACAACAAGGTATTTAGTAGCAAAGTAATATGATAGTAGTGGTAACGGTGGCAAAAGATAACGGTAGCAAAAGTAATATTTTTGGTGTTTTATAGTGATTGTAACAATAGCAACAGAAAAGTAAATAAGCGAAGAACAATACGTGAAAATCTCGTAGGCATTGGATCGGTGATGGAGAATTATGCCAGATGTGGTTCATCATGTAACAGTCATAACATAGGGTGGCACAGAACTAGCTCCAATTCATCAATGTAATGTAGGCATGTATTTCGAATATAGTCATTCGTGCTTATGGAAAAGAACTTGCATGAAATCTTTTGTCCTACCCCCCCATGGCAGCAGGGTCCTAATGGAAACTAAGGGATATTAAGGCCTCCTTTTAATAGAGTACCGGACCAAAGCATTAACACATAGTGAATACATGAACTCCTCAAACTACGGTCATCACCGGGAGTGGTCCCGATTATTGTCACTTCGGGGTTGCCGGATCATAACACATAGTAGGTGACTATAGACTTGCAAGATAGGATCGAGAACTCACATATATTCATGAAAACATAATAGGTTCAGATCTAAAATCATGGCACTCGGGCCCTAGTGACAAGCATTAAGCATAGCAAAGTCATAGCAACATCAATCTCAGAACATAGTGGATACTAGGGATCAAACCCTAACAAAACTAACTCGATTACATGATAAATCTCATCCAAACCATCACCGTACAGCAAGCCTACGATGGAATTACTCACGCATAGCGGTGAGCATCATGAAATTGGTGATGGAGGAAGGTTGATGATGACGACGGCGACGGATTCCCCTCTCCGGAGCCCCGAACGGACTCCAGATCAGCCCTCCCGAGAGAGTTTAGGGCTTGGCGGCGGCTCTGCATCGTAAAACACGATGAATCCTTCTCCCTGATTTTCTCCCCGAACACGAATATATGGAGTTGGAGTTGAGATCGGTGGAGCTCCAAGGGGTCCACGAGGCAGGGGCGCGCGCCCAGGGGGTAGGGCGCGCCCCCACCCTCGTGGACAGGGTGTAGGCCCCCTGGCGTAGATCTTTCTTCCAGTATTTTTATATATTCCAAAATAATTCTCCGTTGATTTTTAGGTCATTCCGAGAACTTTTATTTCTGCACAAAAATAACACCATGACAGTTCCGCTGAAAACAGCGTCAGTCCGGGTTAGTTCCATTCAAATCATGCAAGTTAGAGTCCAAAACAAGGGCAAAAGTATTTGGAAAATTAGATACGACGGAGACATATCATTGGAGGCGTATCAAGCATCCCCAAGCTTAATTCCTGCTCGTCCTCGAGTAGGTAAATGATAAAAACAGAATTTTTGATGTGGAATGCTTCCAAACATATTTCTCAATGTAATTTTTCTTTATTGTGGCATGAATGTTCAGATCCGAAAGATTCAAGATAAAAGTTTAATACTGACATAGAAATAATAATACTTGAAGTATACTAACTAAGCAATCATGTCTTCTCAAAATAACATGGCCAAAGAAAGTTATCCCTACAAAATCATATAGTTTGGCTATGCTCTATCTTCATCACACAAAGTATTAAATCATGCACAACCCCGATGACAAGCCAAGCAATTGTTTCATACTTTTGATGTTCTCAAACTTTTTCAATCTTCACACAATATATGAGCGTGAGCCATGGATATAGCACTCTGGTGGAATAGAATGGTGGTTGTGGAGAAGACAAAAAGGAGAAGATAGTCTCACATCAACTAGGCATATCAACGGTCTATGGAGATGCCCATTAATAGATATCAATGTGAGTGAGTAGGGATTGACATGCAACGGATGCACTAGAGCTATAAATGTATGAAAGCTCAAAAGAAACTAAGTGGGTGTGCATCCAACTTGTTTGCTCACGAAGACCTAGGGAAATTTGAGGAAGCTCATCATTGGAATATACAAGCCAAGTTCTATAATGTAAAATTCCCACTAGTTTATGAAAGTGACAACATAAGAGACTCTCTATCATGAAGATCATGGTGCTACTTTGAAGCACAAGTGTGGAAAAAGGATAGTAACATTGTCCCTTCTCTCTTTTTCTCTCATTTCATTTTTTATTAGGGCCTTCTTCCCTTTTTTTTTCTTTTTGGCCTCATTTTTTTTCTTTTTTCTTCGTCCAGAGTCTCATCCCGACTTTTGGGGGAATCATAGTCTCCATCATCCTTTCCTCACTGGGACAATGCTCTAATAATGATGATCATCACACTTCTTTTTACTCACAACTCAATACTTAGAACAAAATATGACTCTATGTGAATGCCTCTGAGGGTGTACCGGGATATGCAATGAATAAAGAGTGACATGTATGAAAAAATTATGAACGGTGGCTTTGCCACAAACACGATGTCGACTACATGATCATGCAAAGCAATATGACAATGATGAAGCGTGTCATAGCAAACGAAACGATGGAAGGTTGCATGACAATATATCTCGAAATGGCTATGGAAATGCCATAATAGGTAGGTATGGTAGCTATTTTAAGGAAAGGATTGTGGCAAGGAACGTTTGTGAAGCGCGCGCGGCGGCAGAGCTGCGAGACGGAAAACGCGGAGGAGGAAAAGGAGAGGAGATAGAAAATGGATCTGGCAAGTCTGAGGGTGGATTTGGTGCAATTTGCGATCGGGTCAGGCTGTCGGGTCCGACGTGTCCCGCCCCATATTTGGGCTGGATATGAGGGGTGTCGGCCAGCCCCGACGTTTAAGGCTCATTTGGGGTGCCCGACTGTAGATGCTCTAATCATGGTGGCCCCGCAGTCACCAAATTTTGGCCCTGTACACCCGCGGACGGATTTGGACGCATCCATTGAAAATGACGCATACCTCATTTCTCGCACTTCACATTCACATCCCTCAAATGTCCTACCTTAGGGCATCTCCAAAGCTAACTCATAAATGTCTTCGGGATATGTCCATTTTTATGTTCGGGCGTGGTCCGCGTACATGATGCGGGAGAGAGCCATCCAATGCTAATTACAAAATATCCGGTTGGAAGGGAAAAACAGTAGGTGGAAATCATGCATATGGTGGGATATTTGTGATTTAAAGTTCAGTTGGAAGGAGAGAGGGAAGGTGAGACCATGCATGTGCGATTGGGAAGAGAGAGAGAGTTGATGGGGACCATGCATGTGATTGGTCAAGTGCATGTCTGGACTCCAGCAAAGCCCTGCCTCCCCCGTTTCTCTCTTGGATACCAAAATCGTACGTCCGGACTGCTAAGCGGGTATATGTGTTTTGTTGTGTGTGTGCAGGTACAAGTGACTTTGTATGATGGAAAACTCCTTCTAGTTCAATATACCTTGGTTTTCTAATTGAGGAAAATAATTGTTGCTAGGTTACATCACCGTGACACTTGCGGGATACCCAATCATTCTTATTAGAGAGAAAGCAAGGTATTGGTCACCCTAACATAATCCTTTTCGTCTAGAAGTAATGACCTATCTCATCGTTGACTTTAATAGCCACACTGCCTCCAATAACAAAGTTATGGATTCACCCACGTCATTTATCATTGAAACTTTTCATTCTCAGGATCTGTCGTAGAAATAACCAATTGAATTTATCGTATGCCTTTTCAAAATCAATTTTGAATACTACCCTACTCATGTTCTTACGGTGCATCTGTTGAGCGGATTCATGAAGGATAACTACTCCATCAAGTATACCTCTTCCTTGCATGAAAGCCAATTGGGTTGGCCAAACAAGATGGTTAGCACCCGAGTTGAGCCTATTAGTGGCTATGTTGGTGAAGATTTTGATGCTCACATTCATGAGGCATACCGGTTTGTATTATTCAATCCGCTCAGCCTCCTTAATCTTTGGCAACAAAACAATCTCGTCAAAATTAAACCTCGATATGTCAAGTTGGCCGACGTAAAGAAAATTGAAAAAATTTGTTAGGTTAGTCTTGATAACTCCCAAATTCTTTGATAGAAATATGCGGGGCAGCCATAAGGGCCTGGAGCTTTGTTATGTTTCATTTAGAACACCACACCACAACTATCTCCTTGAGAAAAAGGTGCCATCGTGGTATAATTTTCTTCTCCCGTGACTTGTGAAATGTCATCTGTTTGCTTCTCATTGAGGGTGAAGTTTCCTTCATCTAGAGGCCCAAATAGAGATATGCATATTCGGTTATATAAAATTTGAGCTATGTCTAACCCTTGATCCATCCATCATCTCGTCGGAGGCTAAAAATACAGTTCTTGCTATGCCACACATTGGTGGTGTGGAAATACCATGTCTTGTCATTGCCCTTCAAAATGAACTGGGCTTCGGATCTTTGGTACCACTTGATTTTCTCCTGTCACAATAGACGTGAAATCCACTCATTGAACTATTTTTTTCATATCAATCTGCTGTTGAGACAAAGTGTGAGTCTCTACAACCCTACTATTCCCTCTGTCTCACAAATGTGCTAGCAAACTTCTTAGTGTGCACTAGACCTAGGCATTTCCGGGCCGGGCCAGGTTTGGGGGGGGGGGGGAGGGGGGTTCAAAAAGCCCGACCGTAAAATCCCAAGCCCGGGCCCAGCTCGTAGCCCGGCAAAATGCCTATCTTTTGTGTTTGAAAATACCAATATAGCTATTTCCGAGGATTAATACTATAATACTAATACTTATATTTATATAAAAGCCGGAAATCATGTTTCACCGGGTTTTTTCTGGCTGGAAAGTGAGGTCTGAGCCCAGCCTGGACTTCAGGCTTTGGGCCGGGCCGCCCTGCCCAGGTTAAGTATGCCCTAAAGGCATGGGGCCGATGTCATTTTGTGCATTGCAAAATCTGTATTCGAGATCGCGAGCCGGCACGTAGGTATGTGAGAATTATCTCATGCCATGAACAGCAAAAAAGCTTCTCGCTGTGTTTGGAGCTCGGGGCGAGTGAAACGGACGGCTGTAAAGAAGAAGAAGAAGAAGAAGAAGAAGAAAAGGAACATCGACGGGAACCATCCATCCATCGTCACCCGATTTTTCTGCGTTTGCTGTAGTACACCGATGGACGAACGTAGGGAAAAGGAAAAAAGGGCAACGCCAACCGACGGACGGAAACTTGCGGGCAAGCCGAACATTTGTAAAGCTTCCGGAACACGGAGAACCAAAATATATTCTGTCGGGCAGCCCGCACCACGAGCGACCTACCAGCTCCAACCAGAGCGAATCATGCCGCAGCAGCAAGCTGTAATCCACCCATCGAGATTAGATTACTCTAATGCCACTGCCAGTCACCCCCGATCAAAGTATCAAGCCAGATATTTTCTCTCCATGGAGCATGCATGCATGCATTTTGCCCGGGACAGTGGCGAGCAGGACGAATGGCGGGGGGCGGCGTAATGGACGGTCCACTGGCAGGTCGTCGTTGTCCTTGGTCTCGTTGCCGTCGCCGTCGTGGGTGAAGCGCCAGTTGGCCTGGAATGGGACGGTGGCTGTCCCCTCCGTCCTGTTTCTGATTCTCCAAGGTATATCACGAACGGGGTTCTCCTACGTGGCACGCAAATATCTCGAGTTGACAACTTGACATGTTGTTTTTAATTAGCGATAGGTGCCATGTATGGTGCATGTTCTGCCGGATCTCGTTCCGGCGATAGGATTTGCAGGTGCCGGATCGGACGTGATGGGTCGAGCCATGGGCAGATGTGACGGCATCACGTGGCACGGCCGGCCCGGCGCAGGTGCGTAATCCTCAAGACCAATAATGGCGGATGGCGTCTGGCTCCATTTGCGTAGCAACCTGAGCATAAGATGCATGAGTGTTCTACCAGAGTGAAGAAGGATGTTGCTGCAGCACCCAACACGTACTGTGGTCGTAGTAGTTGCAGTAGTCCTCTTTTCCCGTCTTCTGGAAGCCTCAACCGACGCGATCACGGGCTCATTCCCTAACCAAAATATCTCGTCGTCGTACCTACGCCGGCCGCTGCACACAAACGTTGCTGTGGATACCTCACACACGTTTGTTTGTTTGCACACGGCTGGCCGGTCGATCTTTACGTGCGTCCTACTCTTGGGTCTGCTTACTTATCGTGCGGTTTCGACCGTGGTAGCTTTTTCGCCCTTTCGGTCGGTTCATTTATGCAACTTTCATCTACCTTTTCCTGGTGGTCTCTTGCGCGCGTGTGGACGTAGTACGAAACGGACGAGGCCGGACCGACGGCCAAGCCCGCCTGTGTGGCGCGCCGCAGGTCACCGGAGGCCGCGGACCGCGGCCTCACCCACCGCTCCCGCTACGGCTGGGTACGTGGCCGGGCATAGATATTTTCTGCGCCAATAGGCGCAGCGGCGCGAGATATTCCCGCGATCGATCGGCGCCGTCACATCATGCCTCCCCCTTTTCTCCACCTCGCCACGATCGATCGCGCAACGGTGGCCAGCGCTGCACCGTCCGTCGCCGTCGCCGTCGCCGTCTCGATCGCCTCTCCGTGGAGGCTCGCCGAACAGAGGCCTTTCTTTTTGACAAGCCCGCCTCCGTGTCGTGCGGCCGTCGATCGAGCTCCGAACATTCTCCCGTGGAGAAGCATAAACAAGTGGGCGGAACGGAGCGGAACGGGAGGCGGCCACTGGCGCCAGCTCGCGCGCGTCCACGGACGGAAACGTGGAGGAGAAGATTAGGATATTGCTAGTAGCAGGAGTATCTTTTTCTCCTGTGAGACGGCACGAAGTATCCAGGGAAAATATCTCTGTCGATCGTGCAGTCCTGCGGCCCGGGTTGAGCTGTTGGCAACTTGGCACGCATGCTGTGGGTTGAGAAAATATCTAGGATGCGCTACTAGTTGGTAATTAAATATCTTCCTGGGTTACTTTCAGATACACTGTGCACTGTTCCAGCCACTGGATTAGATATAAACCCGCCCGGCCTACCGGCCGCTTGGTGGCGTCTGGCTCAAACCATTCCCGGCTCATCCAATGGTTTCGCAAGGGGTGGCCGTTGTTTGTTGCACGGTCGGTGTCGCTCTTGAACCTCTTGGACGTGTTGGCAACTTGGCAAGCTAGCTGGCCAGTCAGCAGCTATTGTTCTCAGTCCTCACCGACTCGGCTGATCTAGTGCGATCTTCCTCAAGTTTTATGATGCTGTGCGTTCAGAGTTATATCAAAGTGGATGTGTGCGGTTTCCGACATTCAGCTCTTCCACGCAGATGCAAACTTAACTTATATGGTTGCCTGCGCTGCATCGAAATCATGTGCCGCAAGGAGCCTATGGGATGGCTCAGGAGGAACAATCGATCGGACGGATTCCTCGGAGCCAGGCTTCAGTAGACGCAACGTGCCACGCAGTTGCATGTGTTGGAAAGCGTGGGAGATGAGACGTTTCGCCTTAACACCCCGTTGCGCTCCTCTCCACGCTGTAAACCCCATTCTCTCTCAGACGTTGTCATCCATGTTCGGCGCTACTCCACACCGTGCTTCCCGAATCCTTCCACAACTACAACGATGCTCACGACCGCAGACTCACCCCCGTCGAGTTGAGGCAAGGGAGCCTCAAACCCGAGGATTGGAGAAGTAGTTCAGGGTTCCTTCCCCATTCTGCTCTCTACCCTTGCAACAGGGACGACCACATCAGCGGCAGGTATTTCAATCGCAGCTAGGACTTCGACTGCAGGAACTCCCATTGCGGGTCCCATGGCATCCCTGGCAGTGGAGGTGGGGATTTTGACGGGCAGGACGATGTCCACAACAGAAGTGACGTGGGCTTCTTCTTCGGCTCCGACGATGGCAATTCCACCTCTCGCGGCCACAACAAGTATCTAGATTTGCAAGCTCTATTGCGGTGGTTCGTAGATGTGTGCGGTTCCCTACATTCATCTCTTACACGCAGATGCAAAGTTAACTTGTATGGTTACCTGCGCTGCATCGAAATCATGTCCCGCGAGCTTCTTAGATCAGCCCATAGAATGGATCAGTAGGAACAATCGATTGAACGGATTCCTCAGAGCCAGGCTTCAGCGGGCCATTCTCTCACCCCCACCCCCTTTCGCAATCGTTGTCATACATGTTCGGCACCGCTCCACCCAACGCTCCCCGAATCCTTCCCCAACTACAACAATGCTCACGCCCGTAGGCTCACCTCCTTGAGTTGTGGCAAGGGATTCTCAAACCTGGGGATTTGGAGAACTAGTTCAGGGTTCCTTCCCTGTTCTGCTCCCTACTCCTGCAACCACATCAATGGCGGGTACTTCAATCGCAGCTGGGACTTCGACTGCGGCAGTGGGAATTTCCATTGCGGGTCCCAGGACATCCCTAGCAATGGAGGTGGGGATTTCGACGGTTAGGACGATGTCCACAACGGAAGTGATCTGAGCTTCTTCATGAGCATGTGCCCACTTGTGTTTCTCTCCCAAATTCTATCCTAAGAATTCTTTTCGCCATAACTCACATTCAGGCATACTGTGTTATAGCAATCATTGAACGCCCTGCGCTGAAAGCCACACAAATATTGATAGATCCTTGATGAGCTCCTTACTCTTACATCATCTATACAAGTTTGCCACGAAATTCCTCATGCACCATCGGTGTTGAAGCTTTAGAAGCCTTGTAATATAAATCTGCATGGCCTTGAGTATGCCTTGATGTCGGTCCTATATGATGCACACCTCCCTATCCACACCAATCACCTTGTTCCTCAGAGTACCATGAACTACTCACAGTTGTCCTGGTGCTCAGAGGGCACCACCAAAGGCCGCACGAAACACCTGGTAATCGGAGTCCGCCATTGCTACATTGATTGTGCACTTGTACATGACGGCAAGAATGTGCCATTTGTAGACAAAACAAACTGACAATTCCGTGATGTATTGCCTGAAAGTCCAAAAGGCATGACGGGACACTCCACATCATCCTCGACCACATGATACATGCCCGGGTTCCTTTAAGCAATCTCCCCCAACAACCTCAGGAGGCAGTTTTATGCTTCATCCATCCATCATACAACATCCTAAGAGCACTTTGCTTGGCCTTCCATGTATTCCCATACTTGATTTTGTATCCATACATAGATTTGACAAAACCCATGGGCATCATCGCCTCGAGGGTGGATCATTGGCTACACGTTTCACTAATTTATACTCGATGAATTCATATGTGAGCCGACAATGTGTAGTGTGGTCTTGTTCCGCTGGCGGTTTGCACATATGAGTAGTTGCACAACTGCATAATTTCCATTGTCCGACTTCAAGTTTTCTTACACAGATGATACATGGACATCTTTATTTCTCACATTTCATGATGTAACTCTTCTTGCGGTCAGAGTGCTTAACCACAAATGGTCTATAGTTCTTAATGACATAATCACACAACAACGTCTGGCGCTACTCCAAGCTCGAAAACTCCATGTCGGTATTTAGGTAAGAATTCTCATCCTCATTGGTTTTTTGGATGGGTCATTCATCGGGCAAGGTGTCGAATCAATCACCTTACTTATGCCACCATCAACTATTGCCTTATATGGCAGTCTAAGATTACGGAACAATAGAATTCAATGATATTGTCATGTCACCTTTGAGAAATTTGGGATTATTTCTCCATGAAACCATCCTCATCCAATTCATCCTCCGAATCCTCGCCATCCGAGTCATGCCCATAGACACGTGTAAAGGGAATGTCACAGTCCATGTCCTAATGTGCTACATACGCCTCCAAGCCACCGATATAATTATTGTGATCTCATTCTCTTGCTTGTACTCATCACCATCACCATCATAAACATGATCCACCTTCACATCATCATATTCTTCATTTACTTTGTCACTACCATTCACATCAACTTCATTTTCTTGGCTAGTTGGAGGTTGGCTAGAAGCATTGGGGCATACACCTCAGCCCTACCCTCAATATGCGACACAGTTCTACTTGGGCTCATATCATGGCATGTGAAGGAGGTACGCTGGTTCGAGTCAATATCAAGCCGAGGACCTTCGTCCTTGGTGGCAAATAATCCTGGTAACCTGTCATTCGACCTCTCATTGGCGCCGGCATTGAAGCGGTGCACCGACGGAGAGAGTGTCGGCCACGCTGCTTCCCAGTGCACGCAACTGCTCCACATTCAAAAGACACCAGGCATGTCATCATGGTAGATGTTCTCATGAGAGAACTAAGTAGTGAGGCCATCGCAACTAGGTGGTGACTTGAACGGGTTTGATCGGAAGCGAGGGACGCAAGCTTACCCAGGTTCGGCCCCTCGCGGTGGAGGTAAAGACCTACTCCTGCTTGATTGATATTTGATGATGATCTCGATTATAAGGGTCTGCTTTTTCTTCCTAGCTTTTGAGAGTTTCTAACCTGTCCTTTGATCCCCCAGGAACCCCCTTATATAATAGGTTGGGCTCCTGGGTTACACATGATTCCGGGTTGTGCTCATAACCCGTGTCCTACTCTAAGTCTTATTAACATTGCTTGCCTCCCAAGTCACCTTTGGGCCTTCCTGTGAGCCGACCCCGCAAGGCTTGTCCGTAAGCTGACAATCACGGGTTGGATCTCATTTTCAGGCCTCTAGACTTTCTTCCTCTAGCTTGGCTTCCTTGATGACCGATAGTGGGTGACCTTCAAAGCCGGGTCAGGGAGACCAGGCTTAAACCGGGTCACGCAATGCCGGGTCTCATCTGTGGGGAATATCCCCAACAACATCCATCTGTCTGCCTTCCACATTAATGTCACATAGTTGTCGAGGAACCTACTCCAGCGCCACCCGTCCGTCTGCCGCCCACCATTGCCATTCGCCTGCTATATAAACTATAGCCTTGGCCATAATCGCAGTCATCTGCTCCGGTCTCTTTCTCCTCTTTACACCATTCCCACCATGGCTTCCTCGCGCTCGAAAGCTCTCTGTGACAGACTTTCCCCGGAGCAGAAGAAGGAGATGGCCGCCATTGCTGCCGGCAGGCAGCCGTGGGCCATGACGTCCCAATGGAGGACGCGGCCACGACCCAATGCCACCCTCGCCGGTGCATTGCACCATGACCATCCGCGAGGCATGTGCCCATTATGTTGGAAATATGCCCTAGAGGCAATAATAAATTGATTATTATTATATTTCCTTGTTCATGATAATCATTTATTATCCATGCTAGAATTGTATTGATAGGAAACTCAGATACATGTGTGGATACATAGACAACACCATGTCCCTAGTAAGCCTCTAGTTGACTAGCTCGTTGATCAATAGATGGTTACGGTTTCCTGACCATGGATATTGGATGTCATTGATAACGGGATCACATCATTAGGAGAATGATGTGATGGACAAGACCCAATCCAAAGCCTAGCACAAGATCATGTAGTTCGTATGATAAAGCTTTTCTAATGTCAAGTATCATTTCCTTAGACCATGAGATTGTGCAACTCCCGGATACCGTAGGAGTGCTTTGGGTGTGCCAAACGTCACAACGTAACTGGATGGCTATAAAGGTACACTACAGGTATCTCTGAAAGTGTCTGTTGGGTTGGCACGAATCGAGACTGGGATTTGTCACTCCGTGTAAACGGAGAGGTATCTCTGGGCCCACTCGGTAGGACATCATCATAATGTGCACAACGTGATCAAGGAGTTGATCACGGGATGATGTGTTACGGAACGAGTAAAGAGACTTGCCGGTAACGAGATTGAACAAGGTATCGGGATACCGACGATCGAATCTCGGGCAAGTATCGTACCGCTAGACAAAAGGAATTGTATACGGGATTGATTAAGTCCATGACATCGTGGTTCATCCGATGAGATCATCGTGGAGCATGTGGGAGCCAACATGGGTATCCAGATCCCGCTGTTGGTTATTGACCAGAGAGTTATCTCGGTCATGTCTGCATATTTCCCGAACCCGTAGGGTCTATACACTTAAGGTTCGATGACGCTAGGGTTATAGGGAATAGATATACATGGTTACCGAATATTGTTCGGAGTCCCGGATGAGATCCCGTACGTCACGAGGAGTTCCGGAATGGTCTGGAGGTAAAGATGTATATATGGGAAGTCCTGTTTTGGTCGCCGAAAAAGTTTCGGGTTTTATCGGTAATGTACCGGGACCACTGGGAGGGTCCCGGGGGTCCACCAAGTGGGTCCACAAGCCCCGGAGGGCTACATGGGCCAAGTGTGGGAGGGGACCAGCCCCATGTGGGTTGTGCGCCCCCCCACAAGGGCCCAAGGCGCCTCCAAGAGGGAAGGGGGGGCAAACCCTAGGGCAGATGGGCCCTAAGGCCCACCCCAGGTGCGCCTCCCCTTCTCCCCTTGTGGCCGCCACCTAGATGGGATCTGGGGGCTGCCGCCACCCCTAGGGAGGGAACCCTAGGTGGGGGCGCAGCCCCTCCCCTCCCCTTATATATACTTGAGGTTTGGGCTGCCCAACACACACGAGTTCTTGACCTCTCCCTGGCGCAGCCCTACCTCTCTTTCTCCTCATATCTCACGGTGCTTGGCGAAGCCCTGCTGGATCACCACGCTCCTCCACCACCACCACGCCGTTGTGCTGCTGCTGGATGGAGTCTTCCTCAACCTCTCCCTCTCTCCTTGCTGGATCAAGGCATGGGAGACGTCACCGGGCTGTACGTGTGTTGAACGCGGAGGTGCCGTCCGTTTGGCACTAGGATCTCCGGTGATTTGGATCACGATGAGTACGACTCCTTCAACCCTGTTCTCTTGAATGCTTCCGCTTAGCGATCTACAAGGGTATGTAGATGCACTCTCCTTCCCTCGTTGCTGGTTTCTCCGTAGATAGATCTTGGTGACACGTAGGAAAATTTTGAATTTCTGCTACGTTCCCCAAAAGTGGCATTATGAGCTAGGTCTATGCGTAGTTTCTATGCACGAGTAGAACACAAAGTAGTTGTGGGCGTTGATTTTGTTCAATATGCTTACCGTTACTAGTCCAATCTTGATTCGGCGGCATTGTGGGATGAAGCGGCCCGGACCGACCTTACACGTACTCTTACGTGAGACTGGTTCCACCGACTGACATGCACTAGTTGCATAAGGTGGCTAGCGGGTGTCTGTCTCTCCCACTTTAGTCGGATCGGATTCGATGAAAAGGGTCCTTATGAAGGGTAAATAGCAATTGGCATATCACGTTGTGGATTTTGCGTAGGTAAGAAACGTTCCTGCTAGAAACCCATAGCAGCCACGTAAAACATGCAAACAACAATTAGAGGACAACTTGTTTTTGCAGGGTATGCTATGTGATGTGATATGGACAAGAAGAATGTGATGAATGATATGTGATGTATGAGATTGATCATGTTCTTGTAATAGGAATCACGACTTGCATGTTGATGAGTATGACAACCGGCAGGAGCCATAGGAGTTTTCTTTATTTATTATATGACCTGCGTGTCATTGAACAACGCCATGTAATTACTTTACTTTATTGCTAACCGTTAGCTGTAGTAGTAGAAGTAATAGTTGGCGAGACAACTTCATGAAGACACGATGATGGAGATCATGATGATGGAAATCATGGTGTCATGCCGGTGACGATGATGATCATGGAGCCCCGAAGATGGAGATCAAAAGGAGCAAAGTGAGGATGGCCATATCATGTCACCTTTTGATTGCATGTGATGTTTATCATGTTTTTGCATCTTATTTGCTTAGAACGACGGTAGTAAATAAGATGATCCCCCATTAAAATTTCAAGAAAGTGTTCCCCCTAACTGTGCACCGTTGCCAAAGTTCGTCGTTTCGAAGCACCACGTGATGATCGGGTGTGATAGATTCTTACGTTCACATACAACGGGTGTAAGCCAGATTTACACACGCGAAACACTTAGGTTGACTTGATGAGCCTAGCATGTACAGACATGGCCTTGGAACACAAGAGACCGAAAGGTCGAGCATGAGTCATATAGAAGATACGATCAACATGAAGATGTTCACTGATGTTGACTAGTCCGTCTCACGTGATGATCGGACACGGCCTAGTTGACTCGGATCATGTAATCACTTAGATGACTAGAGGGATGTCTATCTGAGTGGGAGTTCATAAGATGAACTTGTTTATCCTGAACATAGTCAAAAGGATTTTGCAAATTATGTTGTAGCTCGCGCTTTAGTTCTATTGTTTAGATATGTTACTAGAGAAAAATTAGTTGAAAGTTGATAGTAGCAATTATGCAGACAAGTAAAAGGCTTATGTCCTTAATGCACCGCTCAGTGTGCTGAACCTCGAACGTCTTCTGTGGATGTTGCGAACATCTGACATCACATTTTGATAACTACGTGATAGTTCAGTTAAACGGTTTAGAGTTGAGGCACCGAAGACGTTTTAAAACGTCACGAAACATATGAGATGTTTCGAGGGCTGAAATTGGGATTTCAGGCTCGTGCCCACGTCAAGAGGTATAAGACCTCCGACGATTTTCTTAGACTGCAAACTAAGGGAGAAAAGCTCAATTGTTGAGCTTGTGCTCAGATTGTCTGAGTACAACAATCGCTTGAATCAAGTGGGAGTTGATCTTCCAGATGAAATAGTGATAGTTCTCCGAAGTCATTACCACCAAGCTGCTAGAGCTTCGTGATGAACTATAATATTGTTGGGGAACGTAGTAATTTCAAAAAAAATCCTACGCACACGCAAGATCATGGTGATGCATAGCAACGAGAGGGGAGAGTGTTGTCTACGTACCCTTGTAGACCGATAGCGGAAGCGTTATGACAACGCGGTTGATGTAGTCGTACGTCTTCACGGCCCGACCGATCAAGCACCGAAACTACGGCACCTCCGAGTTCTAGCACACGTTCAGCTCGATGACGATCCCCGGACTCCGATCCAGCAAAGTGTCGGGGAAGAGTTCCGTCAGCACGACGGCGTGGTGACGATCTTGATGTACTAATGTCGCAGGGCTTCGCCTAAGCACTGCTACAATATTATCGAGGACTATGGTGGAAGGGGGCACCGCACACGGCTAAGAATATGATCACGTGGATCAACTTGTGTGTCTATGGGGTGCCCCCTGCCCCCGTATATAAAGGAACAAGGGGGAGGCCGGCCTGCCCTTGTGGGGCGCCAAGGAGGAGTAGGATTCCTACTCCTAGTTGGAGTAGGTTTCCACCTTTCCTAGTCCAACTAGGAGAAGGGGGGAAAGGGGGGAGAGGGGAAGGAAGGGAGAGAGGGGCCGCGCCCCAAACCCCTTGTAACTCCCCGGTACCTCCGAAAATACCCGAACCACTCGGAACCTTTCCGATGTCCGAATATAGTCGTCCAATATATCGATCTTTATGTATCGACCATTTTGAGACTCCTCGTCATGTCCCCGATCTCATCCGGGACTCTGAACTCCTTCGGTACATCAAAACTCATAAACTCATAATATAACTGTCATCGAAACCTTAAGTGTGCGGACCCTACGGGTTCGAGAACAATGTAGACATGACCGAGACACGTCTCCGGTCAATAACCAATAACGGAACCTGGATGCTCATATTGGCTCCTACATATTCTACGAAGATCTTTATCGGTCAGACCGCATAACAACATACGTTGTTCCCTTTGTCATCGGTATGTTACTTGCCCGAGATTCGATCGTCGGTATCTCAATACCTAGTTCAATCTCGTTACTGGCAAGTCTCTTTACTCATTCCGTAATACATCATCTCGCAACTAACTCATTAGTTGTAATGCTTGCAAGGCTTAAGTGATGTGCATTACCGAGAGGGCCCAGAGATACCTCTCCGACAATCGGAGTGACAAATCCTAATCTCGAAATATGCCAACCCAACATGTACCTTTGGAGACACCTGTAGAGCTCCTTTATAATCACCCAGTTACGTTGTGACGTTTGGTAGCACACAAAGTGTTCCTCCGGCCAACGGGAGTTGCATAATCTCATAGTCATAGGAACATGTATAAGTCATGAAGAAAGCAATAGCAACATACTAAACGATCGGGTGCTAAGCTAACGGAATGGGTCATATCAATCAGATCATTCACCTAATGATGTGATCCCGTTAATCAAATAACAACTCTTTGTCCATGGTTAGGAAACATAACCATCTTTGATTAACGAGCTAGTCAAGTAGAGGCATACTAGTGACACTCTGTTTGTCTATGTATTCACACATGTATTATGTTTCCGGTTAATAAAATTCTAGCATGAATAATAAACATTTATCATGAAATAAGGAAATAAATAATAACTTTATTATTGCCTCTAGGGCATATTTCCTTCAGTCTCCCACTTGCACTAGAGTCAATAATCTAGATCACATCACCATGTGATTAACATCGATAGTTTACATCATCATGTTATTAACACCCATAGTTCACATCGCTATGTGACCAACACCCAAAGGGTTTACTAGATTCAGTAATCTAGTTCACATCGCTTATGTGATTAACACCCAAAGAGTACTAAGGTGTGATCATGTTTTGCTTGTGAGAGAAGTTTAGTCAACGGGTCTGCCATATTCAGATCCGTATGTATTTTGCAAATTTCTATGTCAACGATGCTCTGCATGGAGCTACTCTTAGCCAATTGCTCCCACTTTCAATACGTATCCAGATTGAGACTTAGAGTCATCTAGATCAGTGTCAAAATTTGCATCGACGTAACCTTTTACGACGAACCCTTTTTGTCACGTCCATAATTGAGAAATATATCCTTATTCCACTAAGGATAATTTTGACCGTTGTCCAGTGATCTACTCCTAGATCACTATTGTACTCCCTTGCCAAAATCAGTGTAGGGTATACAATAGATTTGGTACACAGCATGGCATACTTTATAGAACCTATGGCCAAGGCATAGGGAATGACTTTCATTCTCTTTCTATCTTCTGTCGTGGTCGTGTTTTGAGTCTTACTCAATTTCACACCTTGTAACACAGGAAAGAACTCTTTCTTTGACTGTTCCATTTTGAACTACTTCAAAATCTTGTCAAGGTATGTACTCATTGAAAAAACTTATTAAGCGTTTTGATCTATCTCTATAGATCTTGATGCTCAATATGTAAGTAGCTTCACCGAGGTCTTTCTTTGAAAAACTCCTTTATGCTTTGCAGAATAATTCTACATTATTTCCGATCAGCAATATGTCATTCACATATACTTATCAGAAATGCTGTAGTGCTCCCACTCACTTTCTTGTAAATGCAGGCTTCACCGCAAGTCTGTATAAAACTATATGCTTTGATCAACTTATCAAAGCGTGTATTCCAACTCCGAGATGCTTGCACCAGTCCATAGATGAATCGCTGGAGCTTGCATATTTTGTTAGCACATTTAGGATTGACAAAACCTTCTGGTTGCATCATATACAACTCTTCTTTAATAAATCCATTAAGGAATGCAGTTTTGTTTATCCATTTGCCAGATTTCATAAAATGCAGCAATTGTTAACATGATTCGGACAGACCTAAGCATAGATACGAGTGAGAAACTCTCATCGTAGTCTGTCGAATTTTTTTGCGACAATTCTAGCTTTGTAGATAGTAACACTACTATCAGCGTCTGTCTTCCTCTTGAAGATCCATTTATTTTCTATGGCTTGCCGATCATCGGGCAAGTCAACCAAAGTCTACACTTTGTTCTCATACATGGATCCCATCTCAGATTTCATGGCCTCAAGCCATTTATCGGAATCTGGGCTCATCATCTCTTCCTCATAGTTCGTAGGTTCGTCATGGTCAAGTAACATGACCTCCAGAATAGGATTACCGTACCACTCTGGTGCGGATCTCACTCTGATTTACCTACGAGATTTGGTAGTAACTTGATCTAAAGTTACATGATCATCATGATTGGCTTCCTCACTAATTGGTGTAGTAGTCACAGGAACAGATTTCTGTGATGAACTATTTTCCAATAAGGGAGAAGGTACAATTACCTTATCAAGTTTTCTACTTTCCTCCCACTCACTTCTTTTGAGAGAAACTCCTTCTCTAGAAAGGATCCATTCTTAGCAACGAATGTCTTGCCTTCGGATCTGTGATAGAAGGTGTACCCAACTGTCTCCTTTGGGTATCCTATGAAGACATATTTCTCCGATTTGAGTTTGAGCTTATCGAGATGAAACTTTTTCACATAAGCATCGCAACTCCAAACTTTAAGAAATGACAGCTTAGGTTTCTTGCCAAACCATAGTTCACACGGTGTTGTCTCAACGGATTTAGATGGTGCCCTATTTAACGTGAATGCAGCTGTCTCTAATGCATAACCCCAAAACGATAGTGGTAGATCGGTAAGAGACATCATAGATCGCACTATATCTAATAAAGTACGGTTATGATGTTCGGACACACCATTACACTATGGTGTTCCAGGTGGCGTGAGTAGTGAAACTATTTCACATTGTTTTAATTGAAGGCCAAACTCGTAACTCAAATATTTTACCTCTACGATCATATCATAGAAACTTTTATTTTCTTGTCACGATGATTTTCCACTTCACTCTGAAATTCTTTGAACTGTTCAAATGTTTCAGACTTATGTTTCATCAAGTAGATATCCCCATATCTGCTCAAATCATTTGTGAAGGTCAGAAAATAATGATACCTGCTGCAAGCCTTAATATTCATCGGACCACATACATCAGTATGTATGATTTCCAACAAATCTGTTGCTTGCTTCATTGTTCCGGAGAACGGCGTTTTAGTCATCTTGCCCATAAGGCATGGTTCGCAAGCATCAAGTGATTCATAATCAAGTGATTCCAAAACCCCATCAGCATGGAGTTTCTTCATGCGCTTTACACCAATATGACTTAAACAGCAGTGCCACAAATAAGTTGCACTATCATTATTAACTTTGCATCTTTTTGGTTTCAATATTATGAATGTGTGTATCACTACGATCGAGATCCAACGAGCCTGTTTCATTGGGTGTATGACCATCGAAGGTTTTATTCATGTAAACAGAACAACAATTATTCTCTGACTTTAATGAATAACCGTATTGCAATAAACATGATCAAATCATATTCATGCTCAACGCAAAAACCAAATAACACTTATTTAGGTTCAACACTAATCCCGAAAGTATAGGGGAGTGTGCGATGATGATCATATCAATCTTGGAACTACTTCCAACACACATCGTCACTTCACCCTTAACTAGTCTTTGTTTATTCTGCAACTCCTATTTCGAGTTACTACTCTTAGCAACTAATCCAGTATCAAATACTGAGGGGTTTCTATAAACACTAGTAAAGTACACATCAATAACATGTATATCAAATATACTTTTGTTCACTTTGCCATCCTTCTTATCCGCCAAATACTTGGGGCAGTTCTGCTTCCAGTGACCAGTTCCTTTGCAGTAGAAGCACTTAGTCTCAGGCTTAGGACCAGACTTGGGCTTCTTCACTTGAGCAGCAACTTGCTTGCTGTTCTTCTTGAAGTTCCCCTTCTTCCCTTTGCCCTTTTCTTGAAACTAGTGGTCTTGTTAACCATCAACACTTGATGTTTTTCTTGATTTCTACCTTCGTCGATTTCAGCATCACGAAGAGCTTGGGAATTGTTTCCGTTATCCCTTGCATATTATAGTTCAACACGAAGTTCTACTAACTTGGTGATGGTGACTAGAGAATTCTGTCAATCACTATTTTATCTAGAAGATTAACTCCCACTTGATTCAAGTGATTGTAGTACCCAGACAATCTGAGCACATGCTCACTGCTTGAGCTATTCTCCTCCATCTTTTAGCTATAGAACTTGTTGGAGACTTCATATTTCTCAACTCGGGTATTTGCTTGAAATATTAACTTCAACTCCTGGAACATCTCATATGGTCCATGACGTTCAAAACGTCTTTGAAGTCCCGATTCTAAGCCGTTAAGCATGGTGTACTAAACTATCAAGTAGTCATCATATTGAGCTAGCCAAACGTTCATAACGTCTGCATCTGCTCCTGCAATAGGTCTGTCACCTAGCGGTGCATCAAGGACATAATTCTTCTGTGCAGCAATGAGGATAAACCTCAGATCACAGATCCAATCCGCATCATTGCTACTAACATCTTTCAATACAATTTTCTCTAGGAACATATCAAAATAAACACAGGGAAGCAACAACGCGAGCTATTGATCTACAACATGATTTACAAAATACTACCAGGACTAAGTTCATGATAAATTTAAGTTCAATTAATCATATTACTTTAAGAACTCCCACTTAGATAGACATCCCTCTAATCCTCTAAGTGATCACGTGATCCAAATCAACTAAACCATGTCCGATCATCACGTGAGATGGAGTAGTTTCATTGGTGAACATCACTATGTTGATCATATCTACTATATGATTCACGCTCGACCTTTCGGTTTCCGTGTTCCGAGGCCATATCTGTATATGCTTGACTCGTCAAGTATAACCTGAGTATTTCGCGTGTGCAACTGTTTTGCACCCGTTGTATTTGAACGGAGAGCCTATCACACCCGATCATCACGTGGTGTCTCAGCACGAAGAACTTTCGCAACGGTGCATACTCAGGGAGAACACTTCTTGATAATTAGTGAGAGATCATCTTAAAATGCTACCATCAAACTAAGCAAAATAAGATGTATAAAAGATAAACATCACATGCAATCATAATATGTGACATGATATGGCCATCATCATCTTGTGCCATTGATCTCCATCTCCAAAGCATTGTCATGATCTCCATCGTCACCGGCATGACACCATGATCTCCATCATCTTGATCTATATCAATGTGTCGTCACATGGTTGTCTCGCCAACAATTGCTCTTGCAACTATTGCTATCGCATAGCGATAAAGTAAAGCAATTATTGGGCACTTGCATCTTATGCAATAGAGAGACAACCATAAGGATTTTGCCAGTTGCCGATAACTTCAACAAAACATGATCATCTCATACAACAACTTATATCTCATCACGTCTTGACCATATCACATCACAACATGCCCTGCAAAAACAAGTTAGACGTCCTCTACTTTGTTGTTGCAAGTTTTACGTGGCTGCTACTGGGCTTAGCAAGAACCGTTCTTACCTACGCATCAAAACCACAACGATAGTTTGTCAAATTGGTGCTGTTTTAACCTTCGCAAGGACCGGGCGTGGCCACACTCGGTTCAACTAAAGTTGGAGAAACTGACACCCGCCAGCCACCTGTGTGCAAAGCACGGCAGTAGAACCAGTCTCGCATAAGCGTACGCGTAATGTCGGTCCGGACCGCTTCATCCAACAATACCGCCGAACCAAAGTATGACATGCTGGTAAGCAGTATGACTTATATCGCCCACAACTCACTTGTGTTCTACTCGTGCATATAACATCAACACATAAAACCTAGGCTCGGATGCCACTGTTGGGGAACGTAGTAATTTCAAAAAAATTCCTACGCACACGCAAGATCATGGTGATGCATAGCAACGAGAGGGGAGAGTGTTGTCTATGTACCCTCGTAGACTGATAGCGGAAGCGTTATGACAACGCGGTTGATGTAGTCGTGCGTCTTCATGGCCCGACCGATCAAGCACCGAAACTACGGCACCTCCGAGTTCTAGCACACATTTAGCTCGATGACGATCCCCGGACTCCGATCCAGCAAAGTGTCGGGGAAGAGTTCCGTCAGCACGACGGTGTGGTGACGATCTTGATGTACTAATGTCGCAGGGCTTCGCCTAAGCACTGCTACAATATTATCGAGGACTATGGTGAAAGGGGGCACCGCACACGGCTAAGAATATGATCACGTGGATCAACTTGTGTGTCTATGGGGTGCCCCCTGCCCCGTATATAAAGGAGCAAGGGGGAGGCCGGCCGGCCCTTGTGGGGCGCCAAGGAGGAGTAGGATTCCTACTCCTAGTTGAAGTAGGTTTCCACCTTTCCTAGTCCAACTAGGAGAAGGGGGAAAGGGGGGAGAGGGGAAGGAAGGGAGAGAGGGGCCGCGCCCCAAACCCCTTGTCCAATTCGGACTGGGCTTGGGAGGGGCGCGCGCCACCTCCTGGTCCTTCCCACTAAGGCCCATTAAGGCCCATTGCTTCTTCCTCGTATTCCCGTAACTCCCCGGTACCTCCGAAAATACCCGAACCACTCGGAACCTTTACGATGTCCGAATATAGTCGTCCAATATATCGATCTTTACATCTCGACCATTTCGAGACTCCTCGTCATGTCCCCGATCTCATCCGGGACTCCGAACTCCTTCGGTACATCAAAACTCATAAACTCATAATATAATTGTCATCGAAACCTTAAGCGTGCGGACCCTACGGGTTCGAGAACAATGTAGACATGACCAAGACACGTCTCCGGTCAATAACCAATAGCGGAACCTGGATGCTCATATTGGCTCCTACATATTCTACGAAGATCTTTATCGGTCAGACCGCATAACAACATACGTTGTTCCCTTTGTCATCGTATGTTACTTGCCCGAGATTCGATCGTCGGTATCTCAATACCTAGTTCAATCTCGTTACCGGCAAGTCTCTTTACTCGTTCCGTAATACATCATCTCGCAACTAACTCATGAGTTGTAATGCTTGCAAGGCTTAAGTGATGTGCATTACCGAGAGGGCCCAGAGATACCTCTCCGACAATCGGAGTGACAAATCCTAATCTCGAAATACGCCAACCCAACATGTACCTTTGGAGACACTTGTAGAGCTCATTTATAATCACCCAGTTACGTTGTGACATTTGGTAGAACACAAAGTGTTCCTCCGGCAAACGGGAGTTGCATAATCTCATAGTCATAGGAACATGTATAAGTCATGAAGAAAGCAATAGCAACATACTAAACAATCGGGTGCTAAGCTAATGGAATGGGTCATGTCAATCAGATCATTCACCTAATGATGTGATCCCGTTAATCAAATAACAACTCTTTGTCCATGGTTAGGAAACATAACCATCTTTGATTAACGAGCTAGTCAAGTAGAGGCATACTAGTGACACTCTGTTTGTCTATGTATTCACACATGTATTATGTTTCCGGTTAATACAATTCTAGCATGAATAATAAACATTTATCATGAAATAAGGAAATAAATAATAACTTTATTATTGCCTCTAGGGCATATTTCCTTCAAATATATCAGGGACATATATGATGATCCTTGAGATATTCACGATGTTTGACACCACAAAAGTAGAAATCAAGAAGGAGCATCAATTGTTGATGGTTGGTGAAACCACTAGTTTCAAGAAGGGCAAGGGCAAGAAGGGATACTTCGTGAAACGGCAAATCAGCTGCTGTTCTAGTGAAGAAATCCAAAGTTGAACCCAAGCCCGAGACTAAATGCTTCTGTAATAAGGGGAACAGTCACTGAAGCAGAACCACCCTAGATACTTGGTAGATGAGAAGGCTGGCAAGGTCGACAGAAGTATATTGGATATCCATTACAATGTGTACTTTACTAGTACTCCTGGTAGCACCGGGGTATTAGATACCTGTTCGGTTGCTAAGTGTTAGTAAACTCGAAATAAAAGGCTGCGGAGTAAACGGAGACTAGCTAAAGGTGAGCTGGCGATATGTGTTGGAAGTTTTTCCAAGCTTGATGTCATCAAGCATCGCACGCTCCCTCTACCATCGAGATTGGTGTTTGCGTTGAGCATAGACATGATTGGATTATGTCTATCGCAATACGGTTATTCATTTAAGGAGAATAATGGTTACTCTGTTTATTTGAATAATACCTTCAATGGTCTTGCACCTAAAATGAATGGTTTATTGAATCTCAATCGTAGTGATACACATGTTCATGCCAAAAGATATAATATAGTAATGCTAGTACCACCTACTTGTGGCACTGCCACTTAAGTCATATCGGTATAAAACGCATGAAGAAGCTCCATGTTGATGGATCTTTGGACTCACTCATTTTTGAAAGGACTGAGACATGCGAACCATGTTTATTGGTGTATATGCATGAAGAAGCTCCATGTTGATGGATCTTTGGACTCACTCATTTTTGAAAGGATTGAGACATGCGAACCATGTTTATTGGTGTATGTGCATGAAGAAATTCCATGCAAATGGACCGTTTGGACTCACTTAATTTTGAATCACTTGAGGCATGCAAATCATACCACATGGGCAAGATGACTGAAAGCCTCGTTTTCAGTAAAATGGAACAAGAAAGCAACTTGTTGGAAGTAATACATCTTGATATGCGCAGTCCAATGAGTGCTGAGGCATTTAGTGGATGTCGTTATGTTCTTACTTCACAGATGATTTGAGTAGATACTGAGTATATTTACTTGATGAAACATAAGTCTGAATTATTGAAAGGTTCAAGTAATTTCAGAGTGTAGTTGAACATTGTCGTGACAAGAGGATAAAATGTCTATGATATGATCGTAGAGATGAATATCTGAATTATGAGTTTGGCATAGAATTAAGATATTGTGGAAATTGTTTCACAACCAATACAGCCAGGAACATCGTGGTGTGATCGTCTGTCCGTACATCATAACTGCACCCTATTGCATATGATGCATACAATGATGTCTCTTATCGAATTACCATGATAGTTTATGGGTTAGGCATTAGAGACAACCACATTCACTTTAAAAAAGGCACCACGTAATTCCGATGAGATGACACCGTATGAACTATGGTTTAGAGAAACCTAAGCTGTCATTTCTTAAAAGTTTGGGGCTGCGACGCTTATGTGAAAAAGTTTCAGGCTGATAAGCTCGAACCCAAAGCGGATAAATACATCTTCATAGGACACCCAAAACAGTTGGGTATATCTCCTGTCTCAGATTCGAAAGCAATAAGGGATTGTTTCTAGAATCGGGTCCTTTCTCGAGGAAAAGTTTCTCTCGAAAGAATTGAGTGGGAGGATGGTGGAGACTTGATGAGGTTATTGAACCATCTCTTCAACTAGTGTGTGGCAGGGCACAGGGAGTTGTTCCTATGGCACCTACACCAATTGAAGTGGAAGCTTATGATGGTGATCATGAAACTTCAGATCAAGTCACTACCAAACCTCGTGGGATGACAAGGATGCGTACTACTTCAGAGTGGTACGTAATCCTGTCTTGGAAGTCATGTTGCTAGACAACAATGAACCTACAAGCTATGGAGAAGCGATGGTGGGCCTGGATTCCAAAATGGCTCGAGGCCATATAATCCGAGAGAGGATCCATATATGAAAACAAAGTATAGACTTTGGAAGAACTACTTGATGGTCGTAAGGCTGTTAGGTACATATGGATTTTAAAAGGGAAGACGGACAATGATGGTAAGTATCACCATTAAGAAAGCTTGACTTGTCGTTAAGATGTTTTCCGACAAGTTCAAGAAGTTGATTACGATGAGACTTTCTCACTCGTAGCGATGCTAAGAGTCTGTTGGAGTTATATTAGCGATTACTGCATTATTTATGAAATCTTGCAGATAGGATGTCAAAAACCATTGTTTCCTCGACGATTTTCTTGAGGAAAGGTTGTATGTGATACAACCGGAAGGTTTTGTCAATCCTGAAAGATGCTAACAAGTATGCAAAGCTCCAGCAATCCTTCTAAGGACTGGAGTAAGCATCTCGGAGTTGGAATGTATGCTTTGATGAGATGATCAAAGTTTTGGGTGTATACAAAGTTTATGAGAAACTTGTATTTCCAAAGAAGTGAGTGGGAGCACTATAGAATTTCTGATGAGTATATGTTGTTAACATATTGTTGATCGGAAATGATGTAGAATTTCTGGAAAGCATGCAGAGTTATTTGAAAGGTGTTTTTCAATGGAAAGCCTGGATTAAGCTACTTGAACATTGAGCATCAAGATCTATAAGGATAGATCAAAACGCTTAATGTTACTTTAAAATGAGCACATACCTTGACATGATCTTGAAGGTGTTCAAGATGGATCAGTCAAAGAAGGAGTTCTTGCCTGAGTTGTAAGGTATGAAGTTAAGACTTAAAGCTCGACCACGGCAGAAGAAAGAGGAAGGACGAAGGTCGTCCCCTATGCTTTTGTCATAGGCTCTCTATAGTATGCTATGCTGTGTGCCGCACCTGAAGTGTGCCTTGCCATGAGTCAGTCAAGGGGTACAAGAGTGATCCAAGAATGGATCACAGGACAGCGGTCAAAGTTATCCTTAGTAACTAGTGGACTAAGGAATTTTCTCGATTATGGAGGTGGTAAAAGAGTTCGTCGTAAAGGGTTACGCCGATGCAAACTTTGACACTAATCCAGATTATTCTGAGTAGTAAACTGGATTCGTATAGTAGAACAGTTATTTGGAATAGCTCCAAATAGAACGTGGTAGCTGCATCTAGGAGATGACATAGAGATTTGTAAAGCACACACGGATCTGAAAGATTCAGACCCGTTGACTATAACATCTCTCACAAGCATAACATGATCAAACCCAGAACTCATCGTGTGTTAATCACATGGTAATGTGAACTAGATTATTGACTCTAGTAAACTCTTTGGGTGTTAGTCACATGGGGATGTGACCTTGAGTGTTAATCACATATCGATGTGAACTGGATTATTGACTCTAGTGCAAGTGGGAGACTGTTGGAAATATGCCCTAGAGGCAATAATAAATTGATTATTATTATATTTCCTTGTTCATGATAATCGTTTATTATCCATGCTAGAATTGTATTGATAGGAAACTCAGATACATGTGTGGATACATAGACAACACCATGTCCCTAGTAAGCCTCTAGTTGACTAGCTCGTTGATCAATAGATGGTTACGGTTTCCTGACCATGGACATTGGATGTCATTGATAACGGGATCACATCATTAGGAGAATGATGTGATGGACAAGACCCAATCCTAAGCCTAGCACAAGATCATGTAGTTCGTATGCTAAAGCTTTTCTAATGTCAAGTATCATTTCCTTAGACCATGAGATTGTGCAACTCCGGATACCGTAGGAGTGCTTTGGGTGTGCCAAACGTCACAACGTAACTGGGTGGCTATAAAGGTACACTACAGGTATCTCCGAAAGTGTCTGTTGGGTTGGCACGAATCGAGACTGGGATTTGTCACTCCGTGTAAACGGAGAGGTATCTCTGGGCCCACTCGGTAGGACATCATCATAATGTGCACAATGTGATCAAGGAGTTGATCACGGGATGATGTGTTACGGAACGAGTAAAGAGACTTGCCGGTAACGAGATTGAACAAGGTATCGGGATACCGACGATCGAATCTCGGGCAAGTATCATACCGCTAGACAAAGGGAATTGTATACGGGATTGATTAAGTCCATGACATCGTGGTTCATCCGATGAGATCATCATGGAGCATGTGGGAGCCAACATGGGTATCCAGATCCCGCTGTTGGTTATTGACCAGAGAGTTATCTCGGTCATGTCTGCATGTTTCCCGAACCCGTAGGGTCTACACACTTAAGGTTCGATGACGCTAGGGTTATAGGGAATAGATATACGTGGTTACCGAATATTGTTCGGAGTACCAGATGAGATCCCGAACGTCACGAGGAGTTCCGGAATGGTCCGGAGGTAAAGATGTATATATGGGAAGTCCTGTTTTGGTCGTCAGAAAAGTTTCGGGTTTTATCGGTAACGTACTCGGACCACCGGGAAGGTCCCGGGGGTCCACCAAGTGGGGCCACAAGCCCCGGAGGGCTACATGGGCCAAGTGTGTTAGGGGACCAGTCCCAGGTGGGCTGGTGCGCCCCCCACAAGGGCCCAAGGCACCTCCAAGAGGGAAGGGGGGCAAACCCTAGGGCAGATGGGCCCTAAGGCCTACCCCAGGTGCGCCTCCCCCTCTCCCCTTGTGGCCGCCACCCAGATGGGATCTGGGGGCTGCCGCCACCCGTAGGAAGGGAACCCTAGGTGGGGGCGCAGCCCCTCCCCTCCCCTTATATATACTTGAGGTTTGGGCTGCCCAACACACACGAGTTCTTGACCTCTCCCTGGCGCAGCCCTACCTCTCTTTCTCCTCATATCTCGCGGTGCTTGGCGAAGCCCTGCTGGATCACCACGCTCCTCCACCACCACCACGCCGTTGTGCTGCTGCTGGATGGAGTCTTCCTCAACCTCTCCCTCTCTCCTTGCTGGATCAAGGCATGGGAGACGTCACCGGGCTGTACGTGTGTTGAACGCGGAGGTGCCGTCCGTTCGGCACTAGATCTCCGGTGATTTGGATCACGACGAGTACGACTCCTTCAACCCCGTTCTCTTGAACGCTTCCGCTTAGCGATCTACAAGGGTATGTAGATGCACTCTCCTTCCCTCGTTGCTGGTTTCTCCATAGATAGATCTTGGTGACACGTAGGAAAATTTTGAATTTCTGCTACGTTCCCCAACACATTACATGGACATGGTGCGGGATGAGCAGTTCTAGGAGGCGCGGGCCGACACGGCCTACAACCTCCAGCTCTCCCAGGAGCACTAGTAGGCGGAGGAGCAGCTCACCACCGGTAGGGCAATTGCGCCGGACATGGACATGGCAGAGCATGCGGCCATGCTCGAGTCCTACCGCACTGCCTACGAGATCCGCTCGACCGCTAGCGGTACTGTCAGCGACAGGCTGAACTGGAGGCTGCCTACAAGAAGTTCGACGAGGCGGCAGCCAAGGTGTAGGGCAAGAGTGACGACGAGAAGGACATCGCCAAGGCCGCGGCCTGCCACCACGACCACAAAGCCGGCACATTCGCGGGCGCTGTCGGGAGCGAGGAAGAGTAATGCATGGTAGGTCGCCGCCGCTCGGGTCCCAGGAAGGCCACCGCTCATCCCCTCCACCCGAAGCCAAGCTTGGCAAGCTGATAATTGTTGGTCAGTTAGTCGCCCAAGTTGGGGTGGCGGAGGCTGTAGAGGGAGAGCTGGAGAGCGCCGAGGAGGAACTGGAGAAGGCGAAGGCAAGTGCCGGATCTTCAGTTCTCGGGGCTGATGGCCGGACATGGGGAACGGGCGTCGACGATCATTTAGATTAGGTTTAGAGTAGAAGTATGTCCGAAATTATACCTCCATAGTCGGACAAGCTCTGCTTTTAGTTAAGTATGTTCCAAATGTAATGAATTTCGTCTCGTTCATATGAAATCCCTTGTGTTTGCATGAATCTCTTCCATATGAAACCCGTCCGGTTTTGCTTAAATTTCGTCTGATTAATTTAAAAAGTTGATGAAATGTATGCGGATATCGTTGGATGGCCGCCTCGAGCATCACTGTCTGCGGACAAATGCCGAAGCAAATTTAAGGGTCGGTGTTGGAGATACCTTAGCTGCAGGAGGACAATGTTGACCGGGGCCTACCGCGAAGGCATCGGCGGTAGCCTATATACCCAAGCGTCAGGTCATGTTCAATTTTCACGGAAGGGTCATATCACGCTGAAGTTTTGCGTCGAGGTTAAAACAGTGATTCTTGCCCGCACTAGTGTGGACGAGATTGGAGCTGGACCAATGCGGTCAAGCACGCATGTGTGGTGCACGGCCGCGACCACACGAACCCCACCGTCCATGGACCGATCAGACTCGCCGTCCGCTGGTCAGCGGAGGCTGCGGCCACCCGTACCACCGCGGCTCTCCCTACGTGGCCGAACACAGATATTTAGGCGCGGGAGCAGGAGATCTTTTCCCGGCCGAACGACGGGTCGATCGTCGCCGCCGTATCTTTATCACGCGTCTCCTTTTTCTACCCAGCCACATGCGTCGGTCCGTGGCCGGGATCGCACGGCCGGTCGCCGTCTCCGCCGCGTGTGTGTGCGCGCACTCCTTTCTCTTTTTGATTGATAAAAAACTCCGCGGCTGTGCCGTGCCGGACCGTGCGAACATGGATCGAACATTCTTGGCGGAGAAAATGTAAACAAGTGGTGGAACGAGAGGCGGCCAGTGGCGCCAGCCCGCCCGCCCGCGCGCGATCCACGGACGCAAACGTGGACGAGAAGATTAGGATACTGTTAGAGGAAGCCAGTGCAGATTTTTCTCCGGCGAGCAGCAACTTGCAGGGAGCGAACGAGATCGAGCCAACTATCCGTGGAAAATATCTACTCCCTTCGTTCGAAAATATTTGTCATTAAAATGAATAAAACGAATATATGTAAACATTAAGACGGATGTATGTAGACATTAAAATGTATAAAAAAAATGTATCTTGTATAAAAAAGATGTATCTAAAATTAATAAAATGGATATTAATTCTAGATACATCTTTTTTTATACATTTTAATGACAAGTATTTCCGAACGGAGAAAGTATGTCGCAGCGGCAGTTCTCGGGTTCAGCTGTTGGCAACTTGGCAAGCACTTGTAGAGGTTGAGAAAAATATCTACGATACTCGTTTGGTAATTAAGTATCTTCGTGGGTGTCAGTTTGAGGTACAACGTGCACTGTTCCAGCCACCGGATTAGATATGTGTATACATAAAAAAATTCATCCGGCTTCCTCAACTCGGTGGCTTCTGGAACAGACCCAGGGTCAGCCAATGGTTTCGCAATGGGCGGCCGTTGTTTGTTGCACCGTCGGCGTCAGCCTTGAATGCCTCGCCTTGGGCGTGGTTGGCAACTCGGCAAGCCAGCCAGCAGATACTGTCACCGGCTCCGCTCATCTTGGTGCAATATTCCTGAAGTTTCCTGATGTTGTGCATGTATAACTCGTGTGATGTGTTCCTCGCAGTGTGAAATACTCTTTCCGTCCTAAAATAAGTATGAGACATTTAGTTTAGAAGAACGGAAGAAGTATAATTTTGGTGGTTTCTCGCACTGCGATTACACCAAGTACTATACTAAGGAGAGTTTTTGTGTGAGTATCACGGTGCATTTTCCTTTTGTCAGAAGAAAGATATTTTGTTTTAGAAAAATGGAAGATATTGCCTTCGGTTTAAGTTCAGCTGTTGGCATGGAAGTTGCAGCTGGTTCAGAAAAATATCTTCAAGTTACTGTTCCATGGATTAGATAACGGGTTACTACTATATGTTTTCACTTTTAACAATAAGTGGTCATTGGTTGTTGCACTGTCGATGTCGATTCGGCATCGCTCTTGTGCGTGGTTTGTCATCTACTTAGCTGATCTAGTGCAATCGTCCTAATGACGTGCACGTGCACGATTATATGGCGTACATGTATTCATGTACAATATCAGTTTACATTTGAAGCCTTGGTTGCTATAATCCACCTCTCATCCTTTTTTTGCGCAGAAAAAATGAGTTTTATTTAATGTTTATAAAGTTATAGTTGAGAAAAAATTTCAATATATGGTGGTCCTTGGTGCAACCACACAGATGTGGTTCTCTCTGTATGACTATAATTTGCCAACCGATTGACCACTCTATACTCTATTCTAGTTCCTACTAAGTTTTTGTGAAACAAATTTCCTAACGTTCATCATAGCATTGACCTCCTGAATAAAATGCCCATAAGCCGAGCATACCAGTCTACCACTAGCACGGTTGATCCAGGGAAACACTAGCTCTAGTTCTGGAATATAAATTTTTGATGGTGTCTCTGAAAGTCGTATTATTTTGTAACTTGTGAATGAAGCAAATATATTTTATTCTTTCAAATGTGGCATGAGTAGTGCATGTTCTTGTCGCCAAAGAAAAATATCTTTCTAGAGAATGATAGATATTGGCATATTGCCGTCGGCTGGGGTTCAGCTGTTGGCATGCATAAAAGTTGTAGATTCAGAAAATATCTTCATGTTACTGTTCTCTATATTAGATAATTTGCATATATGTATATCTGGCAAACCACTTGCTACCTTGTGGCTTAGCCTGTACCTTTTTTGTGTGTGTTTTGCATAAGATCTAATGGCTTCACAATAGGCGGCTGTTTTTTTTTTCGTGTTGTTTGTTGCCCCGTCAGTGTCGCTCTTGTGGATGGTTGGCAATTTGGCGAGCTAAACATAAGCTACTGTTGTCACCGACTCGCTAATATAGTGTAATCTTTCTATATTTATGTTTTTTTAGGAAATCATTTTTCTGAATTATTAGGCAAATTACATTAGATTGAACAATTCAGGAAAAAAACAAACGACGGTTTCTCAAGTTAAAATAAAACTTACATAAGAGTTTTTAAAGTCGTCATATGTAGCTTCATCTTTCGAATCTTGGCATTTCATACAAGTGAGGTACAAATAACTATATCTTGCCCCGCTCCGGTGGGGGAGGGGCAATAATGACGGTGAGCCTTTGGCTCACTCCAATGCTTATAGTCGTCACTAGGTGGTTTACATGCCTGAATGTACTTTCTGTTATTTCAGTCATTTCTTGTATTGCCATGACAGATGATGAATAGATTGAAAGTTTTTCCCGCAAAATGGAAAGATTAAGACAAGCTCAAATAACCTTGAAGATTTTCAAGAGCTACTTGAATATCCCAGCACAATCGGAAATCACTTTAGGTCGCTGGACACATTGTAGTCAGGAGGCAAGCTGTCGAACCATTGATTCATTGTTTTACTATTGATAGGGAAGATCGGGAGAACACAAAAGATCAAAAATGGGAGAACTCTGGCTGAAACACACGTGGCGCTATCATTATTGCCACCATTACGATGATCTGCGAGAACGACACCCTTTGATCTGTAGGACGAAAACACCATAGTATCTTAGGTGTTGGATGCGTCGGCATGGCCAATCGCTCCACAATAAGAATATAATCGTGGGGCATTTTCTGTTTGTGGTTTTATTTATCCACTCCTCACTCCAAATTGATTGTCGAAGGCGAGAAGAACTGGTAGCAATAGAATGGAAGGTTGATTCACTGGTTGACAACCGATGGCTAGGGTTTCTCCATGTTTTTCTGTGGCTAGAGTGTTTTTTGGGCGCCCCTATGTCTCGCTTATAGCGAGATGTAGGGAACCCTCATGTAAAGAGGAGCGCCAGATGGGCCAGCCCAGCTCATGGGAGGCTACAACCTCACTTTCTTTTAATGTTTTTGGTTTTCTTTTTGCTTCCTTTTTTTTAATTTTTTTTATACTACCAAATATTCTATGTAAATTTTTCACATGTCACGAAAAATGTGTGTGAAAAAGTTGATCATGTATTTTAAAAAAGTTACTCAAGTATTTGAAAAAAATGTTGATCATGTAACAAAAAAATGTTAATAATATATTAAAAATATATTAAAAATGAATAAAAATTGTTTCAGATATATACCAAAAATGTACAATGTGTATGAAAAAGTAGAAATCAAACACAAATTTCAGAAAATGTTAATCGTGTTTTAAAATGTGTACAAAAAATGCTTCTGATGTATGCAGACAATTTACAGAATGTATTAAAAAATTAATCATGAAAAATTTAAATTTAAAAAATGTTGATCATGTATAAAAAATGTAAATGATATACTTAAAAAATGTGAAAAAATAATTAAACATGTCCTCATATATAAGAAAATGTACAATGTGTATGACAAAAGTAGTCATCAAACATAATTTAAAAAAAATGTTAATAATATATTAAAAAATGTAAACAAGTATACAAACTTCTCTTGATGTATGCGTGAGATGTACAAATATGTATGAAAAATGTAGACAAGTTTTTCGAGAAATTGAAAAATGTAGACATATGTTGGAGAATTAAAAAAAACGAAGAAAGACGAGATATGGCATCTCGAATGGGCCATGGGCGAAGCCTAAAGACTACTCAAGATGGGCCATATCCGTCACTGGACTAGTTTCTGGATTCCAAAATAGGCTCACGTTGCTATATGGCAACTGACTTCGGCAGCAGCCCGGTTCTTCGCTCCATCTCCCCGCCCCCACGCTGCCCGTTTGAGATCCGCGGCATCGCCATCGGCGCCGATGCCCTCGTCGCCGCCGGCGATCTCGCCGGCGCGGCTGCACAAGCTGGTTTCCGCGCAGGCGGACCCGCTCCTGGCGCTCGAGCTCGTCAACGTCACCTCCCCGACCACCACGCCGCACCCAGCCACCCTCCATGCGCTCCTCCTCCGCCTCTCCCGCCGCCGCGACCACCTCCCCCACGCGCTCGCCCTGCTCCGCCGCCTCCCGTCCCCGCCCTCCCCGCGGCTCCTCCTCCCGCTGCTCCTTTCCGTCCTCCGCCTCCGCCGCCCGCCCCACCTTTTCCTGTCCACCTTCAATACCCTCTTCGTCGCCGGCCCCAGCCCCCTGTCGCTCCACCCGCAGCTTCTCCTCCGCCTCCTCTCCGCCCTCTCCTCCACCGCCGCCTACTTCCCTTCCGCGCTCCACCTCCTTCGGCTTGTGTCCTCCCGCCTCCCCCTCCCGGCGCCGCTCGTCCTCGCCTCCCACAACCTGCTCATTGAGGCCGCCGCCCGCTCCGGACACCTCGCCGTGTCGCTCTCGCTCTTCCACCGCCTGCGATCCCTCCACGTGTCGCCAGACGCCCACACCTACCGCATGCTTACCCAGTCGCTCTGCCGCCGTGGTCAGGTCCGCACTGCCACTACCCTGCTCGACGAAATGCTGCACAGGGGCATCCCTGCCGATCCTCTGGCGTACACCACCGTGCTCAACGCCCTCTGCCGCAAGAAGCAGCTCCGTGAGGCCTACCGATTGCTGTGCCTCATGCGAGGCCGCGGGGCCTCGCCTGACATTGTGCACTACAACACCGTCATCGTCGGAATGTGCCGTGAGGGGCGGCCACTGGATGCCTGCAAGGTGATTGGTGATATGACGGATAGTGGCTGCATACCGAATGCAGCATCGTATGCAGCGGTGGTGAATGGGTTGTGCGTGAGTGGGTTGTTTGCCAGGGCAGAGACATACTTGGAAGATATGGTGGGTAAAGGGATTGTACCACATTTTTCGGTGTTCCATTCGGTGATCAAGGGGTGTTGCACAGTGGGAAAGGTAGAGGAGGCTGCTAGGATGATGAGTCGGATGCTTGATCTTGGGATGCCTCCACATGTTGAGACATGGAGTTCAGTGATCAGCAGTATTTGTAATGACGAGGACTATGTTGAGGTGATTTTGTTGCAAATGCTGAATGGAAGGGGGCGCTGCTCGAAGACGATCTCGAGGAGTACCTCGTGATGATGTTGCGTGGTGTGGTGGCAGAGATTTAAGAAGTAATCAGTTTGTAGTTCCTCGTTTTTGGTTATGATATAAACAACCAGCCTTGCTGAAGGCAAACTGACACAGTGCAAAATCGTGGACCGCGGCATATTTTCTGCCAAAACGCAACTGCCAGAGAAAGCCACTTGTTTTGCAAAGGTGAGATCCTGGTCGTAGATCATCTAAGGCCAGCTGCCGCGGTGGTAATCACAATGCTTCATTTGAAGCCACTTGGTTGCAAGGTGCGCAAACTGCAAAGTAGGCATTGAGCTCATAGTGGAGGAAACAGAGTCTGTCAACCAGTTGGAGTCAAGATCAAGATGCCAAGAGTCCATCCTAGTAGTACCTGGTGTCGAGACCTGCTGGATACGGCCTTCTGCTCAAAGGAAGATACTGGGGCTATATTATGTGGGATGTGGTCCAGTTGGACAGTACGCAATGGTCGCCACCATGGCGAATTCCCAATGAAGGTGGGCTTGAGATATTTCTGCAGATCTACTGCATTCAAAGAGAAACAACATGGGTCAAAAGAAACAAAAGATGAACTCTAAATGGCACCCTCCTGCTCCTGGAGCCGTTAAACTGAATGTCAATGCTGCATTCAAGGCAACTGATAACCAGGGAGCTACTGGAGTTGTTATTAGAGATGAAAAAGGCAGCCTCATTGCAGCTTGATGTTCCTGGTATGATTCCACTCCTGTTGTGTTGACTGCTGAAGCCTGTGCTTGTGGAGATGGAGCAGCGCTGATGCCTGAATCTGAATCGTTGCACAAATGCTTTTCACATTTGCGTTCAGCAGCGGAAAACACAAATGCTTTTGTTTTTGCTGCTGCTATCGATGCACGAGATGCTCATTTACTGACGTGACAGTGTCAAATGTAAGCAACCCTCGTAGCCAGGTTGATGCTGTTTCTCAAGGTCAGTAGCAAAATACTACCTCCGTCTCAAAATACAAGACGTTTTTGCAGTTCAGTTCAAATTGAACTGCAAAACCGTCTTATATTTTGAGACGTACTTACCTGTTAAGCATCGAAGCCTTGCCCACCGAATTCGATGGCGCTAGAGCATGCACATCCTTGCAACCAAGGGAACGGAAGGGTTTGGTTCATAGGATAGGATTATCATAGAAATAGGAATTTTGTAGGAAATGAGATGACATGTATCTCAAATCTTATGAGTAGGAATAGGAAACGAGATGTCATTTGGTTGACACAAAAGGAATTTTTCCATTGAGTCTAGGCTCATTTTTATTTTCCTATGAAATGTAGAGGATAGGAACCAATCCTATGTAGGAATAGGAATCTATTTCTATGAACCAAAGAGCTCTAAAGGAAAAAAATCCTATAAGAATCTTATCCTCTAAAATTCCTATGAAATTCCTCCAAACCAAAGGAGGCCTTAGTGTGGGGAGCGGGGCGGTGGGGAGGGACTATGCAAGTGGTTTTCCTACCATGCATGAGATGTTGCTTTGAGATTCATGCTGCCTTTTTTCGTTTTGAGCAAAATTTGTGTTGTTTTAACATAATGTAACACTCTCAAACGAGAGAAAATATGTTAAACCGAGAAAATACAACGAGAGGAAAGGCCCCGACCTCCTGCCACTCCACGGGATGCACACAAATTCTGGCTTCCTGTTTCCTTTCCTTTGCTCTTCGTCTTTTCGCCTTGTGGCCCTGACCCTGCAACAGCACAACTGAGCCTAAGCAACAAGGTAGCTAGTCTCATGGCGAGCTCAAAGGTGCGATAGCAAAGCTAAAGCAGATCTCCGACAAGAGATGGTCTCAAAACTGTGGAGGGCTGGCCATTAAAATCAACACAGGATGTAGACATATATAAGTAGTTGTTTCTTTTTTCAAGAAAACTCCTGATCTATTTATTTTTAAAACTTCCGGTCTATTATTTTTTTAAATGACAATACAACGAGCATCATAAATAATAAAAATTACATCCAGATTTATAGACCACCTCGCGACGACTATAAGTACTGAAGCGAACGGAAGGCGCACCGCAGTCATCGCCCCTCCCTCGCTGAAGCTGGGCAAAACTTATTGTAGTAGATAGTCGGGAAGTCGTCGTGCTAAGGCCCCATAAGATCAGGACAACCGAACAACAACAACGCATATGAAGAGTAGCGTAAATGGAAGGATCCAACCTGAAGACACACGAACGTAGACAAACTACGACCAGATATGAGCAAATCCATCAAGAACAGATCCACCGGAGACACACCTTCATATGCCCACTAATAACGCTAGACACATCACTAAGACACGAACTAAGGAGGGAGACCATATTCCATCTTCAGGAAGGTGTCGTCGTCTTGCCTTCCTAAACAGGACATAATCGTCTTCCTGAGTATGACACAAACACTAACAAAAGTCGAAGAAACATCTGAAAACAGAGCCCTCCCGTCGGCAAAGGCCAGGATCCACCGCGCTGCTATGACCGTAAGGCCATCGGAGATGAGGCGGACTGGCGCCGGCGTATGTTATCGTCGTCGAAGGGTTCTGTGTGGTGAACTCGAGTGTAATTCTGTATTATCATGTCATTTTTGCAAGGTTAACACCAAAAAAATAAACAGTTTTATTAACTAATGTCATATGAAATTTTCTTAATTCTTAATGTATATTTGAAGTATAACTTCACTTTACTGACAAATCTCTTAATATATTTTTTATGTACAACTTTAGTTTACCGACTAGTTTAAATTGCGCAACTAGTTCAAGCTAATGCCCGGGTTGAGAGGTATATGAAGTCCACAACAAGTTCTTTAGCTGTAAGATAGAGGAGAACAGTTCTGTTAGTGAACACAAACTTAGAATGTCTGGGTACCACAATCACTTGACTCACCTGGGAATTGATCTTCCAGTTGAGTGTGTTATTGATAGAGTTCTTCAGTCACTACCACCAAGCTACAAAGGCTTTATGATGAACTATAATATACAAGGGATGACAAAAACAATTTCCGAGCTCTTCGTGATGCTGAAATCGGCGGAGGTAGAAATCAAGAAGTAGCATCAAGTGTTGATAGTTAACAAGACCACTAGTTTTGAGAAAAAAAAGGCAAGGAAAAAAGGGAACTTCAAGAAGAACGGCAAGTTGTCATTCCCATGAAGAAGCCCAAAGCTGGACCCAAGCCTACAACTGAGTGCTTTTACTACAAAGGAAATGGTCACTAGAAGCGGAACTACCCCAAATACTTGGCAGATAAGAAGGATGGCGAACTGAACAAATGTATATTTGATATACGTGTTATTGATGTGTTCCTTGCTAATACTCGTAGTAGTGCCTGAGTATTTGATACTGGTTCGTTTGCTCATATTTGTAACTCGAAACAGGAGCTACGAAATAAATGAAGATTGGCTAAGGACGAGGCGACGATGCGCGTCGGGAATGGTTCCAAGGTTGACGTGATCGCCGTCGGCACGCTACCTCTACATCTACCTTCGGAATTAGTTTTAGACCTCAATAATTATTATTTGATGTCAGCGTTGAGCATTAACATTATATCTGGATCTTGTTTATTACGAGACGGTTACTCATTTAAGTTAAAGAATAATGGTTGTTTTATTTATATGAGTAACATCTTTTATGGTCATGGACCTTTAGTGAATGGCCTATTCTTGTTGAATCTCGATTGTAGTGATATACACATTTATAATATTGATGCCAAAAGGTGCAAAGTTGATAATGATAGTGCAACATACTTGTGTAACTGCCGTTTAGGTTATATTGCTGTAAAGCGCATGAAGAAACTCCATGCGGATGGACTTTTGAAATCACTTGATTATGAATCATTTGATACTTGCGAACCATGCCTCATGGGTAAGATGACTAAAACTCCGTTCTCCGGAACAATGGAGCGAGCTAATGACTTATTGAAAATAATACATACCAATGTATGCGGTCCGATGAGTGTTCAAGCACGCGTCGGGTATCGTTATTTTCTAACCTTCATAAATGATTTGAACAGGTATGGATATATCTACTTGATGAAACACAAGTCTGAAATATTTGAAAAGTTCAAAGAATTTCAGAGTTAAGTGGAGAACCATCGAAATAAGAAAATAAAATTTCTACGATCTGATCTCGGAGGTGAATATTTGAGTTACGAGTTTGGTCTTCATTTAAGACAATGTGAAATTGTTTCACAACTCATGCCACCTGAAACACCACAATGTAATGGTGTGTCCGAACGTCGTAACCGTACTTTATTAGATATGGTGCGATATATGATGTCTCTTACCGATTTGCCATTATCGTTTTGGGGTCATGCGTTAGAGACAGTTGCATTCATATTAAATAGGGCACCGTCTAAATCCGTTGAGACGACACCGTATAAACTATGGTTTGACAAGAAACCTAAGTTGTCATTTCTTAATGTTTGGGGATGCGATGCTTATGTCAAAAGGCTTTAGTCTGATAAGTCTGAACCCAAAGCGGAGAAGTGCCTCTTCAGTATCGCTGGGTCTATTCTCCATTATATTAATCTTCCGTCAACAAGCTATTTCTATTACCTTTTATTTTGCAATCTTTACTTTTTATCTTTATCATAAAATACCAAAAATATTATCTTATCATCTCTATCAGATCTCACTCTCGTAAGTGACCGTGAAGGGATTTACAACCCCTTTATCGCATTGGTTGCGAGGTTATTATTTGTTTGTGTAGGTACGAGGGACTTGCGTGTGGCCTCCTACTGGATTGATACCTTGGTTCTCAAAAACCGAGGGAAATACTTACGCTACTTTGTTGCATCATCCTTTCCTCTTCAAGGAAAAACCAACGCAGTGCTCAAGAGGTAGCACATAGCAACGAGAGGGGGAGAGCATCTTCATACCCTTGAAGATCGCAAAGCGGAAGCATTTATCGACGTGGTTGATGTAGTCGTACACCTTCACGATCCGTCCTGATCAAGTACCGAACGTACGACACCTCCGCGTTCAGCACACGTTTAGTTCGATGACGTCCTCGCCTTCTTGATCGAACAAGATGGGCGAAGTAGTAGATGAGTTCCGGCAGCACGACGGTGTGGTGATGGTGTTGGTGAAGAACAATCTCCGCAGGGCTTTGGCAAGCACTACAAAAACTATGATGGAGGATAAACTAGAGGGGACGGGGTTGCCGACACACGGCTTAGTGATTCTTGATTTGTCTTGGGTGCTAGCCCTGCCCCTCTATTTATATGTTGAACCCTGGGGTCGAAACTTGGAGTAAAAACCTCCTCAAAGTCGGTTTTGCCTGAAAGGCAAGAGTCCTACTCGGACTCCAGGGCTAGACGCCAGGGTTCCCGGCGTCTACCCCCTAGACGCCAGGGTTCGTGGCGTCTAGCCTCTGGTCTCCACAAAACTTCCTTTTGCACTTTCCAAAAGCCTCATAGGCTTTCCTCTTTGGCCCAAATAAAGTGTTCTTGTACCCAAACATTTCGGGAAACATCCGGAACCCCTTCCGATGAACTCCGGAACCCTTTCGGAGACCAAACACCATTATCACATATATCAATCTTTACATCCGGACCATTCCGGAGCTCCTCGTCATATCCGTGATCACATCCAGGATTCCGAACAACATTCGATTACCAACATACATAACTCATGTAGTACTATACCGTCAACGGACTTTAAGCGTGCGGACCCTACGGGTTCGAGAAGTATGTAGACATGACCGAGACACATCTCCGGTCAATAACCAATAGCGGAACCTGGATGCCCATATTGGCTCCTACATATTCTATGAAGATCTTTATCGGTCGAACCTTATGACAACATACGTAATTTCCTTTGTCATCGGTATGTTACTTGCCCGAGATTCGATCGTCAGTATCATCATACCTAGTTCAATATCGTTACCGGCAAGTCTCTTTACTCGTTCCATAATGCATCATCCCGCAACTAACTCATTCGTCACATTGCTTGCAAGGCTCATAGTGATGTGCATTACCGAGAGGGCCCAGAGATACCTCTCCGATACACGGAGTGATAAATCCTAATCTTGATCTATGCCAACTCAACAAACACCATCAGAGACACCTGTAGAGCATCTTTATAATCACCCAGTTACGTTGTGACGTTTGATAGCACACAAGGTGTTCTTCCGGTATTCGGGAGTTGCATAATCTCATAGTCAGAGGAACATGTATAAGTCATGAAGAAAGCAATAGCAATAAAACTAAATGATCATTATGCTAAGCTAAGGATGAGTGTTGTCCATCACATCATTCTCTAATGATGTGATCCCGTTCATCAAATGACAACACATGTGTATGGTCAGGAAACTTTACCATCTTTGATTAACGAGCTAGTCTAGTAGAGGCATACTAGGGACACTCTGTTTGTCTATGTATTCACACATGTACTAAGTTTTCGGTTAATACAATTCTAGCATGAATAATAAACATTTATCATGATATAAGGAAATATAAATAACAACTTTATTATTGCCTCTAGGGCATATTTCCTTCAGAAGCTTGTAAGCAAAGTGACTAAGAAGTTAATTACAATATGATGTATTACGGAACGAGTAAAGAGACTTGCCGGTAACGAGATTGAACTAGGTATGGAGATACTGACAATTGAATCTCAGGCAAACATACCGACGGAGAAAGGAAACTATGCTTGTTGTCATAAAGGTTCAACCATTAAAGATCTTCGTAGAATATGTAGGAACCAATATGGGCATCCAGGTCCCGCTATTAGTTATTGATCGGAGAAGCGTCTCGGTCATGTCTACATCATTTTCGAACCCGTAGGGTCTGCACGCTTAAATGTTCGGTGGCGATATAGTATTATATGAGTTATGTATGTGGTGATCGAATGTTGTTTGGAGTCCCGGATGAGATCACAAACATGACGAGGAGATCCAGAATGGTCCGGAGGTGAAGATTGATATATAGGATGTTTCCAGAAATGTTCTGGTACGAGGACACTTTGGTTGGGCCAGGGGGTAAGGCCAAAGAGGTCTTAAGACAGTGCACAAAGGGGTTTTCTCGGAGGCCAGACACCAAGGTTCCTGGCGTCTACCCCTGCCCCCTGGGCCAGACGCCAAAGTTCCTGGCATCTACCCCCTGGGACAGACGCCGTAGTCCGTGGCGTTTACGTAAACACCAGGAACCATGACGTTTAGCCCTGGAGTCCGAGAAGGGCTCTTCTTTGCGTCCAAACTGACTTTGGGAAGGCCCTCTACCCAAATAACGACCCCAGGGCTCAACATATAAATAGAGGATAAGGGCTAGCCCCTAGAACACAAGTTTTTGAGCCTCCTCTAGTTGATCTAGTTCTAGTTCTAGTTAGTCCCAGTTGACTAATTAGAGCTAGCCCCAACTACCTCTAATCCTCATAATTATAAGTCCAGTGTGGTTCTAATCTCCTCCACTCTAAATGTTGGGGATCGTAGCAGAAATTTAAAATTTTCTACGCATCACCAAGATCTATTTATGGAGTAATCTAGCAACGAGGGGAAGGAGAGTGCATCTACATACCCTTGTAGATCGCTAAGCAGAAGCGTTCAAGTGAACGGGGTTGATGGAGTCGTACTCGTCGTGATCCAAATCACCGATGATCCTAGCGCCGAACGGACGACACCTCTATGTTCAACACACATACGGAACGGAGGCGTCTCCCACACCTTGATCCAGCAAGGAGGAGGGAGAGGTTGAGGAAGAGAGTCCAACAGCAGCACGACGGCGTGGTGGTGATGGAGTGGCAGTTCTCCAGCAGGGCTTCGCCAAGCTCACGCGGAGGAGGAGAGGTATTGGAGGGGAGGGGCTGCGCCAGGTTCAAGGGTGTGGCCGCCCTCCCACCCCTCCACTATTTATAGGTGGGGAGAGAGGGGGGCCGGCCCCCTTAGATCCCATCTAGGGTTGGGACGGCGGCCAAGGGGGGGAGGAGTGCCTCCCAAGTCAAGTGGAGGCCCTCCCCCTTAGGGTTTCCCCTCTCCCATGCACATGGGCCTTGGGGGGCTGGTGCCCTTGGCCCATTAAGGTTAGGGCGCCCCCTACAGCCCATGCTGCTGTATTGGATGTGGTGGAACATTTTCTGGACCTCCGGACCCCTCCGGAATCCTCCGGAAGCTTCCCGGTACAATACCGGAAAAAACCGAACTTTTCCCGGAACCCGAACAACAAATTTCCATATATAAATCTTTACCTCCGGACCATTCCGGAACTCCTCGTGACGTCCGGGATCTCATCCGGGACTCCGAACAACATTCGGTAATCACATACAAGTCTTCCTAATAACCCTAGCGTCATCGAACCTTAAGTATGTAGACCCTACGGGTTCGGGAACCATGCAAACATGACCGAGACAACTCTCCGGCCAATAACCAATATCGGGATCTGGATACCCATGTTGGCTCCCACATGTTCCACGATGATCTCATCGGATGAACCACGATGTCGAGGATTCAATCAATCCCGTATTCAATTCCCTTTGTCCAGCGGTATTGTACTTGCCCGAGATTCGATCGTCGGTATCCCGATACCTTGTTCAATCTCGTTACCGGCAAGTCTCTTTACTCGTTCCGTAACACATCATCCCATGATCAACTCCTTGGTCACATTGTGCACATTATGATGATGTCCTACCGAGTGGGCCCAGAGATACCTCTCCGTTACACGGAGTGACAAATCCCAGTCTCGATTCGTGCCAACCCAACAGACACTTTCGGAGATACCTGTAGTGAACCTTTATAGCCACCCAGTTATGTTGTGACGTTTGGCACACCCAAAGCACTCCTATGGTATCCGGGAGTTGCACAATCTCATGGTCTATTCCGTAGGCTTCGCAAAGGACCAAGGGCTCAGACTGCTGACGACATTCCGGCTCCATCAGCCGAAGAACATGCAGAAGAGCACGAAGAACCTCAAGCTCCATCTCCACCACACCAACAAGAAGAAGTTCTCAAGGAGGCTGACACCACTGCGGCTGCCACACCCAATACTGAAGCATTTGTGGAGCCCGACCAACCAACAGCTTCAAGAGATACTGAAGCTACTGCCTCTAACCCTTCTGCGCCTGAGTCTGCTGCCGGTCCACAGTTCAACTATCATGTTGCACACAGGCCCCAGGTACAGAAGCCAATCCCACGACTGCCAAGGTTCCCAGGTCCAGCCACAGCTCCTGGCTCCTTCAATGTCAATAGCTTCAGGGCAGATAACACCTTCTTCAACCGCTCCAAGAACCCTTACTCAAGGGAAAAGATTGTGTCAGATAGGTTCTGGAGCTACCCACAGCGCAGCTACTACTCCTGCGTCCTCTACAACCAAGGCCGTATCTTTCCACATCAGCGCCTTGAGGTTGAAGCTTTTATTGGTCTGCCTGGTCTGGAAGAAGCCTTGGACTGCTTCAAGCAAGTTGGCCTGCTGCCATTTGTCACGGATGAAGAGCACTGGAATGAAGAGCTTCTGCTCCAGTTCTATGCCACTTTGCACATCAAGGGCTACAACAGAGATCCGAAGACTTGGGTCCTGGAGTGGATGACCGGCAACGTCCATCATGAAGCCAATGCATTTGATATCATTGAGCTCACCGGCCTACCCACTCCAGGCGAACTCTTCGAAGAAGGCTGCCAACTCCATGCTGAAGCAGTTGAGAGCATATTTCAGCGACCTGAGCCAAATATGAGTCAGATGCTCTCGATGATGAAGCCATTGCCTTCTGACGCACCTTACCCAACGGAGTTCTTCGTTGAAGACTTAGAGTACCTGCCTAGAACTATCTATCACATCATCAGGCGGACTCTATGGCCCATTAAGGGGCACTCTCGATATGCCAAGGTTGAAGGTGCCATGAAGACTCTCATCTTCTGCATCCTGCACGGCAAATGCTTCAATGCCCAGGATCTCTTCATACGTCAACTTGCAGCGTCTGGCTCAGATCTCTTTGGTCTGAAGATTTATGCTCCATGGGTTATGAGGCTCATCAAGCTCCACTCTGCAATATCATATCAACCCTCAGCCCGCAACCACAGAATCTTCTTACCTGATGTGGACACCTCTGCTGAAGCTATTTATCCTGAACCTGCCAAACAACCACTAAGTCTTCAGAATGCAGAACACCAAAGCTTCACTCAACATGATGAAGGTGTTGAAGCCATTTCCAGAGTCTATCCAATGGCTGGCACCACACGTGCCCCTGCATCAACTGAAGCCACTGACAGCACAGCTGCACAGAGACCCAAGAAACGCGCTCGTACACTCACTGACCGTGAACTTCTTGTGGCTCTGCATCAAAAGCAAGATAGGCATCACGACTGGCTCAAAAGGCAGATGCGCAGTATCATGCAAGACGTCAATCACATCAGGAATCTGGCCACCAAGAACGCCTTTGTCGCACATGAAACCCGTCGCCGCACTTGGAAAGGCCTCACAATGATGTGCACTGAAGCTGAACTGCAAGAGGATGGCTTCAAGGAGCGATTCAAGTTTGACTCCACACCCCCCAGAAGAGCTGTGTTGCGTGGGACTCCGTCGCTTGAAGAATCCGAGTTCTCTTCCTCTGCTGCCACAGTGACGGGAAAAATCATTGAGGAAGAAGACGACTCTACATCACCACCACCTTCTTCGGCGCGCGTCGTCACTGCACCAAGCTCGCCAGCTCCACCAAACGCCTCCACCGACCCTGCTGCGCCTGGGAACGCATAGACAACTCTATGTCTTCAAACCTTTTTGGTCATCACTGACAAAAGGGGGAGAAGCATATGATGTTTATAGTCTTCAAGCGGGTCAATAATAAGGGCGGGTGCTTTATTATATTTTGCTTCGTGCTTACAACTCTCGTTTTGCTACATTTGGTTCTTTGAGTTGTAACACTTAAACTTGATGGTCGTCTGCTACTATGTTTGCCACTGTGTTTTTGCGAAGATAAATTCCGCATGTACGACGATAATTTCCGCACTTATATCATTTCGCAGACGTCCATTTTTCATTATGCATATCATTATCTTCTTATATCTTTACATGCATGATGGATTGTCGTCATGAGTTGAAGTGGATTCCCACAAATACAACCTGCTATGTGCATTCTTGCTCCAGAAGCAAATCACTTATATGCACATCCTCAGGGGGAGCCCTTGCAACTTATGAAGACAATTCCTTTACAATTTCACAAATTATATTCCCCGTTGAAAACTTCAACTAGTTTGTCATCAATCACCAAAAAGGGGGAGATTGTAAGTGCATCTAGTGCCACCCCTAGTTGGTTTTGGAGTATTGACGACAAACCTAGTTGAGGGACTAATGTGTTTGTGAGAATTGCAGGATAACACAGGTAGAAGTCCCTCATTGATTCGGTTTAGATACCAGAGATGACCCCTAAAAATGTACGAAGACATTGAAGATAATGGTGGTTCATGAAGACATTCATGTCGAAGACAATGACATATGAAGACTCCCCATGAAGCCTTTGGAACTCGAAGACTTAGATCCTTCGTAGTTTTACTTTATTCATGTTGTGTCATAGGAACCACCGTACTGTTAAGTGGGGTCCAAGAGAACCAGTCAGGATGACTGAAGTGATGCCTAATTCAAATCCTATGTCTTCGAGTGAAGACAATGAGAGAAAATCTTGTCTAGAGTCAGACAAGTCAGCTTTACTTGTAGCCCAAGTAAAGTTGCCATGTGAGTTCAAAATCCGACCGTTAGTACACGTGTCAGTTCCTTAGTGACCCAGGGTCATTTCGGACAAATCAGGTCAGGGTTGCCAAGCGGCTATAAATAGTCCACCCCTACAACCATAAACGGTTGGCTGCTCAGATTTTAGTGCACGGCTTTTGTCATTTGAGAGCAACCCACCTCGAAGCCTTTGAGAGAAAATCCTTAGTGAGGAGAAAAGCCCTAACCACCCAGAGCCAGAGTAATTGGGCATCACTTAAGTCTTCTTGTCTGAGTGATCTGAAGACTTATTACACTTGAGGACTGTGCATCCTCCAGACGGTTAGGCGTCGCGTTCTGAGCATCCAAGAGGAATTGTGGATTGCCGGTGAACGAAGTCTTTGAAGGTTTGGGAGTCTACCTTGAAGACTTACCAGAGTGATTGGGCGGGGTCTGTGTGACCTTAGCTCAAGGAGAAAACGGTGAGGACTGGGTGTCCTGAGCTGCGTGTTCAGGACTGGGTGTCCGGGACTGTGTGTCCTCTGGTTTAAATACCTAGCCGCTCCAACCATACGTACAGTTGTCACAGCAACTGGAACTGGTCCAACATATCATTGTCTTCAACGTGTCACTGGTTTCATCTTCGCCTTCCTTTACTTACCAGTACACATTGTGAAGCTATTGCATGATTGCTTTATCTTCTGTCTTCACAACTTGACTGTATGATCTGTTTGGCTTCATAACTTCTTCCAACCTGATCCTCATTACACTGAAGCTATTTGTCACTGTGCTTTCACCATATTGTATACTTGACCATGACTTGTGTTGTGTAATCTACCTTCCGCTGCATAGTGATAGGCTTGTTCACTCTGTTTGTCTTCATAACTTCCACGTTTTGAAGACTTTCATAAAAATCGCCTATTCACCCCCCCTCTAGTCGATATAACGCACTTTCAGATACTTGACAATAGAAAAGCTTTAGCATATGAACTACATGATCTTTGTGCTAGGCTTAGGATTGGGTCTTGTCCATCACATCATTCTCCTAATGATGTGATCCCGTTATCAACAACATCCAATGTCCATGGTCAGGAAACCGTAACCATCTTATTGATCAACGAGCTAGTCAACTAGAGGCTTACTAGGGACATGGTGTTGTCTATGTATCCACACATGTATCTGAGTTTCCTATCAATACAATTCTAGCATGGATAATAAACGGTTATCATGAACAATGAAATATAATAATAACCAATTTATTATTGCCTCTAGGGCATATTTCCAACAGTCTCCCACTTGCACTAGAGTCAATAATCTAGTTCACATCGCCATGTGATTAACACTCACAGGTCACATCGCCATGTGACCAACATCCAAGAGTCTACTAGACTCAATGATCTAGTTCACATCACTATGTGATAAACACTCAAAGAGTTCTGGGTTTGATCATGTTATGCTTATGAGAGAGGTTGTAGTCAATGGGTCTTGTCATATTCAGATCCCTATGTATTTCGCAAAACTTTATATCGTAGATGCTGCTACCATGTTCCACTTGGAGCTATTCCAAATTATTGCTCCATTATACGTATCCGGTATCTCTACTCAGAGCTATCCGGATAGGTGTTAAGCTTGCATCGACGTAACTCTTTATGTCGAACTCTTTATCACCTCCATAACCGGGAAACATTTCCTTATTCCTCTAAGGATAATTTTGACTGCTATCTGGTGATCCACTCCTAGATCACCTTTGTACCCTCTTGCCAGACATGTGGCAAGGCACACATTAGGTGCGGTACTTCAGCATGGCATACCGTATAGAGCCTATGACAAGAGCATAGGGGACGACCTTCATCCTTCTTCTTTCTTCTGCCGTGGTCAAGCTTTGAGTCTTACTCAACTTCACACCTTACAACTCGGGTAAGAACCCCTTCTTTGACTGATCTATTTTGAACTCCTTCAAAAAACATGTCAAGGTGTGCCTTCTTTGAAAGTATCATCAAGCGTTTTGATCTATATCTATAGATCTTGATGCCCAATATGTAAGCAGCTTTATCCAGGTCTTCCTTTGAAAAACACTCTTCAAACAACCGTTTATGCTTTCCAGAAATTCTACATCATTTCGAATCAACAATATGTCATCCACATATACTTATCAGAAATGTTGTAGTGCTCCCACTCACTTTCTTGTAAATACAAGTTTCTAGTAAACATTGTATAAACCTAAAAGCTTTGATCACTCCATCAAAACATATATTCCAATTCCGAGATGCTTGCTCTAGTCCATAGAAGGATTGCTGGAGCTAGCATACCTTTTAGCATCCTTAGGATCGACAAAACCTTTTATTGCATCAGATACAACTTTTCTTACGAAAACTGGTAAGAAAACTTGTTTTGACATCCATCTGTAAGATTTCATAATCGAAAAATACAGCTAATGCTAACATGATTCCGACGGACTTAAGCATCGCTACGGGTGAGAAATTCTCATCGTAGTCAACTCCTTGAACTTGTGAAAAGACTCTTTACCACAAGTCGAGCTTCATAGATGGTAACATTACCGCCCACGTCCGTCTTCTTCTTAAAGATCCATTTATCTCAATGGCTTCCCGATCATCGGGCAAGTCCACCAAAGTCCATACTTTGTTCTGATATATGGATCCTATCTCGGATTTCATGGCTTCTAACCATTTGTCGGAATACGGGCCCACCATCACTTCTCCATAGCTCGTAGGTTTATTGTTGTCTAACAACATGATATCTAAGACAGGATTACCGTACCACTTAGGAGTAGTACATATCCTTGTCGACCTACGAGGTTCGATAGCAACTTGATCCGAAGCTTTATGATCACTATCATTAACTTCCTATTCAACAGACGTAGGCGCCACAGAAAACATCTTTCTGTGTTGCATCACTCTCTGGTTGAAGTAAAGGTTCGACAACCTCATCAAGTTCTATCTTCCTCCCACTCAATTCTTTCGAGAGAAACTCCTTCTCGAGAAAGGACCCGTTCTTAGCGACAAACAATTTTCCATCGGATCTGAGATAGAAGGTATACCCAACTGTCACCCTTGGGTATCCAATGAAGATGTGTTTGTCCGCTTTGGGTTCGAGCTTCTCCGGCTGAAGCCTTAAGCATCGCAGCCCCAAACATTAAGAAAAAACAACTTTGGTTTCTTGCCAAACCATATTCTTACGACGTCGTTTCAACGGACTTAGATGGTGTCCTATCTAAAGTGAATGCAGCTGTCTCTAGCGCATAACCTCAAAATGAAAACGGTAGATCGGTAAGAGACATCATAGATCGCACCATATCTCATAAGGTTCGTTTATGACGTCCGGACACACCATTACCCTGTGGTGTTCCAGGTGGCTTCAACTGTGAAACAATTCCACAATGTCTTAAGTGTTTGCCAAACTCATAACTCAGAAATTCTCATTGATCAGATCGTAGGAATTTGATCTTCTTGTTATGATGATTCTTAACTTCACTCTGAAATCGCATGAACTTTTCAAACATTTCATACTTGTGCTTCATTAAGTAAATATACCTATATCTACTCAAATCGTCAGTGAAGATGAGAAAATAGCGATATCCACCGCACACTTCAATTCTCATTGGATCACACGCATCTGCATGTATGATTTCCAACAAGTCACTTGCCCGTTTCATTGTACCTAAAAATGGGGTCTTAGTCATCCTGCCCATGAGGCATGGCTCGCATGTGTCAAACGATTCAAAATCAAGTGACTCCAAACATCCATCGATATGGAGTTTCTTCATGTATCTTACGCCAATATGACCTAAGCGGCAGTGCCACAGCAAAGTGGTACTATCATTATTAACTCTACATCTTTTGGCGTGAACATGTGTATTACCATGACCGAGATTCAATGAACCATTCACATAGGGTGCATGACCATGAAAGGTATTATTCATGTAAACAGAATAACCATTATTCTCTAACTTAAATGAATAACCGTATTGCAATGAACATGATCTAATCATATTCATGCTCAACGTAGACACCTGATAACATTTATCTAGGTTCAATACTAATCCCGAAGGCAGACGTAGCGTGCGATGGTGATCTCATCAACTTTGGAAACACTTCCAACACACATCGTCACCTCGCCCTTAGCCAGTCTCCGTTTAGTTCATAGCTTTTGCTTCAAGTCACCAATAATAGAAACTGAACCGGTATCCAATACCCAGGTGCTACCAGGAGTACTAGTGAGGTACACATTAATAACACGTATATACTTTGTTGAAGTTGCCAGCCTTCTTATCTACCATGCATTTGGGGTAATTACGCTACCAGTGACCGTTCCCCTTACAATAGAAGCACTTAGTCTCGGGTTTGGGTTCAACCTTGGGTTCCTTCACTGGAGCGGCAACTGGTTTGCCATCCATGAAGTTTCCCTTCTAGCCCTTGCCCTTCTTGAAACCAGTGGTCTTGTTAAACCGTCAACACTTGATGCTCCTTCTTGATTTCTACCTTTTGCGGTCTTAAGCACCGCGAACAGCTCCGGGATCAACTCCATCCCTTGCATGTCATAGTTCATCATGAAGATCTAGTAGCTTAGTGATAGTGGCTAGAGAACTCTATCAATCACTATCTTATCTGGAAGTTTAACTCCCACTTGATTTAATTGATTGTAGCACCCAGACATTCTGAGCACATGCTCACTAGCTGAGCTATTCTCCTCCATCTTGTTGGCAAAAGAACTTGTCAGAGGTCTCACACCTCTCAACACGGGCATGAGCCTGAAATCCCAATTTCAGCTCTTGGAACATCTCATATGTTCTATGGCGTTCAAAACGTCATTGGAATCCCGATTCTAGGCCATAAAGTATGGTGCACTAAACTATCAGGTAGTCATCACAATGTGTATGTCAGGTGTTCACAATATCCACAAACGATGTTGTAGGGGTTTGCACATCGAGTGGTGCATCAAAGACGTAAGCCTTCTGTGTAGCAGTGATGACACTCCTTGGACTACGGACCTAGTCTGCATCATTGCTTACAATATCTTTCAACTTAATCTTTCTCTAGGAACGCATTGAAACAGGGAGCTACAACGTGAGCTATTTATCTACAACATATTTGCGAAGACAATTTAGACTATGTTCATGATAATTGAGTTCATCTAATCAAATTAATTTAATGAACTCCCACTCAGATAGACATCCCTCTAGTCATCTAAGTGAAACATGATCCGAATCGACTAGGCTGTGTCCGATCATCACGTGAGACGGACTAGTCATCAACGGTGAACATCTCATGTTGATTGTATCTTCTATACGACTCATGTTCGACCTTTCGGTCTTTCGTGTTGCGAGGCCATGTCTGTACATGCTAGGCTCATCAAGTCAACCTAAGTGTTTCGCATGTGTCCCGAGACCATGTCTGTACATGCTAGGCTCGTCAACACCCGTTGTATTCGAACGTTAGAATCTATCACACCCGATCATCACGCGGTGCTTCGAAACAACGAACCTTCGCAATGGTGCACAGTTAGGGGGAACACTTTTCTTGAAATTTTAGTGAGGGATCATCTTATTTAAGCTACCATCGTTCTAAGCAAATAAGATGTAAAACATGATAAACATCAGATGCAATCAAATAGTGACATGATATGGCCAATATCATTTTGCTCCTTTTGATCTCCATCTTTGGGGCTCCATGATCATCGTTGTCACTGGCATGACACCATGTTCTCCATCATCATGATCTCCATCATCGTGTCTTCTTGAAGTTGTCTCGTCATCTATTACTTCTACTACTATGGCTAACGCTTGAGCAATAAAGTAAAGCAATTACATGACGTTTAAGTTGACACGCAGGTCATAAATAAATTAAGACAACTCCTATGGCTCCTGCCAGTTGTCATACTCATCGACATGCAAGTCGTGATTCCTATTACAAGAACATGATCAATCTCATACATCACATATATCATTCATCACATCCTTTTGGCCATATCACATCACAAGGCATATGCTGCAAAAACAAGTTAGACGTCCTCTAATTGTTGTTGCAAGTTTTTACGTGGCTGCTATAGGTTTCTAGCAAGAACGTTTCTTACCTACGCCAAAACCACAACGTGATATGCCAATTTCTATTTACCCTTCATAAGGACCCTTTTCATTGAATCCGATCCGACTAAAGTGGGAGAGACAGACACCTGCTAGCCACCTTATGCAACTAGTGCATGTCAGTCGGTGGAACCAGTCTCATGTAAGAGTACGTGTAAGGTCGGTCCGGGCCGCTTCATCCCATGATGCCGCTGAATCAAGATAAGACTAGTAACGACAAGTAAATTGACAATATCGACGCCCACAACTGCTTTGTGTTCTACTCGTGCATAGAAACTACACATAGACCTAGCTCATGATGCCACCGTTGGGGATCGTAGCAGAAATTTAAAATTTTCTACGCATCACCAAGATCTATCTATGGAGTAATCTAGCAACGAGGGGAAGGAGAGCGCATCTACATACCCTTGTAGATTGCTAAGCAGAAGCGTTCAAGTGAACGGGGTTGATGGAGTCATACTCGCCGTGATCCAAATCACCGATGATCCTAGCGCCGAACGGACGGCACCTCCGCGTTCAACACACGTACGAAACGGAGACGTCTCCCATGCCTTGATCCAGCAAGGAGGAGGGAGAGGTTGAGGAAGAGAGTCCAACAGCAGCACGACGACGTGGTGGTGATGAAGTGGCAGTTCTCCCGCAGGGCTTCGCCAAGCTCACGCGGAGGAGGAGAGGTATTGGAGGGGAGGGGCTGCGCCAGGTTCAAGGGTGTGGCCGCCCTCCCACCCCTCCACTATTTATAGGTGGGGAGAGAGGGGGGCCGGCCCCCTTAGATCCCATCTAGGGTTGGGGCGGCGGCCAAGGGGGGAGGAGTGCCTCCCAAGTCAAGTGGAGGCCCTCCCCCTTAGGGTTTCCCCTCTCCCATGCGCATGGGCCTTGGGGGGGCTGGTTCCCTTGGCCCATTAAGGTTAGGGCGCCCCCTACAGCCCATGCTGCTGTATTGGACATGGTGGAACATTTTCCGGACCTCCGGACCCCTCCGGAATCCTCCGGAACCTTCCGGAAGCTTCCCGGTACAATACCGGAAAAAACCGAACTTTTCCCGGAACCCGAACAACAAATTTCCATATATAAATCTTTACCTCTGGACCATTCCGGAACTCCTCGTGACGTCCGGGATCTCATCCGGGACTCTGAACAACATTCGGTAATCACATACAAGTCTTCCTAATAACCCTAGCGTCATCGAACCTTAAGTGTGTAGACCCTATGGGTTCGGGAACCATGCAGACATGACTGAGACAACGCTCCGGCCAATAACCAACAGCGGGATCTGGATACCCATGTTGGCTCCCACATGTTCCATGATGATCTCATCGGATGAACCGTGATGTCGAGGATTCAATCAATCTCGTATTCAATTCCCTTTGTCCAGCGGTATTGTACTTGCCCGAGATTCGATCATCGGTATCCCGATACCTTGTTCAATCTTGTTACCAGCAAGTCTCTTTACTCGTTCCATAACACATCATCCCGTGATCAACTCCTTGGTCACATTGTGCACATTATGATGATGTCCTACCGAGTGGGCCCAGAGATACCTCTCCGTTACACGGAGTGACAAATCCGAGTCTCGATTCATGCCAACCCAACAGACACTTTCGGAGATACCTGTAGTGAACCTTTATAGCCACCCAGTTACGTTGTGACGTTTGGCACACCCAAAGCACTCCTATGGTATCCGGGAATTGCACAATCTCATGGTCTAAGGAAATGATACTTGACAATAGAAAAGCTTTAGCATACGAACTACATGATCTTTGTGCTAGGCTTAGGATTGGGTCTTGTCCATCACATCATTCTCCTAATGATGTGATCCCGTTATCAACAACATCCAATGTCCATGGTCAGGAAACCGTAACCATCTTATTGATCAACGAGCTAGTCAACTAGAGGCTTACTAGGGACATGGTGTTGTCTATGTATCCACACATGTATCTAAGTTTCCTATCAATACAATTCTAGCATGGATAATAAACGGTTATCATGAACAATGAAATATAATAACAACCAATTTATTATTGCCTCTAGGGCATATTTCCAACACTAAATACGTTGTGCTTCGCGAAGCCCTGCGGAAATAGTTTCACCACCACAGTCACCACGCCATCGTGCTGCCGGAACTCATCTAGTACTTCGCCCCTCTTGCTGGATCAAGAAGGCGAGGACGTCATCGAGCTGAACGTGTGCTGAACACGGAGGTGACGTACGTTCGGTGCTTGATCAGAACGGATCGCGAAGGTGTGCGACTACATCAACCGCATTGATAAGTGCTTCTTCTTAGCGATCTACAAGGGTATGTAGTATCTCCCCCTCTTTAGTGCATCTACATGGATAGATCTTGCGTGTGCATAGATTTTTTTTTGTTTTCCATGCAACGTTCCCCAACAATGTGGGCCCCGGGGTAGGCGGACCCCCCGGACCCCTTTCGGCACTCCCGGTACAATACCGATAATGCCCGAAACTTTTCCGAAGACCAAAACATGACTTCCTATATATGAATCTTTACCTCTGGACCATTCAAGAACTCCTCGTGGTGTCTGGGATCTCATCAGGGACTCCAAACAACATCCTATTTGAAGGAAATACGCCCTAGAGGCAATAATAAAGTTATTATTTATTTCCTTATATCATGATAAATGTTTATTATTCATGCTAGAATTGTATTAACCGGAAACATAATACATGTGTGAATACATAGACAAACAGAGTGTCACTAGTATGCCTCTACTTGACTAGCTCATTGATCAAAGATGGTTATGTTTCCTAACCATAGACATGAGTTGTCATTTGATTAACGGGAACACATCATTAGGAGAATGATGTGATTGGCTTGACCCATTCCGTTAGCTTAGCACTTGATCGTTTAGTTTGTTGCTATTGCTTTCTTCATGACTTATACATGTTCCTATGACTATGAGATTATGCAACTCCCGTTTACCGGAGGAACACTTTGTGTGCTACCAAACGTCACAACGTAACTGGGTGATTATAAAGCTGCTCTATAGGTGTCTCCGAAGGTACTTGTTGGGTTGGAGTATTTCGAGATTAGGATTTGTCACTCCGATTGTCGGAGAGGTATCTCTAGGCCCTCTCGGTAATGCACATCACCTAAGCCTTGCAAGCATTGCAACTAATGAGTTAGTTGCGAGATGATGTATTATGGAACGAGTAAAGAGACTTGCCGGTAACGAGATTGAACTAGGTATTGAGATGCCGACGATCGAATCTCGGGCAAGTAACATACCGATGACAAAGGGAACAACGTATGTTGTTATGCGGTCTGACCGATAAAGATCTCCATAGAATATGTGGGAGCCAATATGAGCATCCAGGTTCCGCTATTGGTTATTGACCGGAGACGTGTCTCGGTCATGTCTACATAGTCCTCGAACCCGTAGGGTCCGCACGCTTAAAGTTCGATGACGGTTATATTATGAGTTTATGTGTTTTGATGTACCGAAGGAGTTCGGAGTCCCGGATGAGATCGAGGACATGACGAGGAGTCTCGAAATGGTTGAGACGTAAAGATCGATATATTGGACGACTATATTCGGACATCGGAAAGGTTCCGAGTGATTCGGGTATTTTCGAGAGTACCGGGGAGTTACGGGAATTCGTATTGGGCCTTAATGGGCCATACGGGAAAGGAGAGAAAGGCCTCAAAGGGTGGCCGCACCCCTCCCCATGGGCTGGTCCGAATTGGACTAGCGAGGGGGGCGCCCCCTTCCTTCCTTCTCCTTTTCCCTTCCCTTTCCTTACCTCCTACTCCTACTACTTGGAAGGGCTCCTAGTTCAACTAGGAAAGGGGGAATCCTACTCCCGGTGGGAGTAGGACTCCCCTAGGGCGCGCCATACAGAGGGCCGGCCCTCCCCCTCCTCCACTCCTTTATATACGGGGGCAAGGGGGCACCCCAAAGTGACAGCAATTGATCTCTTGATCTCTTAGTCGTGCGCGGTGCCCCCTCCACCATAATCCACCTCGATCATATCGTAGCGGTGCTTAGGTGAAGCCCTACGTCGGTAGAACATCATCATCGTCACCACGCCGTCGTGCTGACGAAACTCTCCATCAACACTCGGCTGGATCGGAGTTCGAGGGACATCATCAAGTTGAACGTGTGCAGAACTCGGAGGTGCCGTGCTTCGGTACTTGATCGGTCAGATCGTGAAGACGTACGACTACATCAACCGTGTTGTGCTAACGCTTCCGCTTTCGGTCTACGAGGGTACGTGGACAACACTCTCCCCTCTCGTTGCTATGCATCACCATGATCTTGTGTGTGCGTAGGAATTTTTTTGAAATTACTACGTTCCCCAACAGTGGCATCCGAGCCTGGTTTTATGCGTAGACATATGCACGAGTAGAACACAAGTGAGTTGTGGGCGATATAAGTCATACTGCTTACCAGCATTTCATACTTTGGTTCGGCGGTATTGTTGGATGAAGCGGCCCGGACCGACATTACGCGTACGCTTACGCGAGACTGGTTCTACGGACGTGGTTTGCACACAAGTGGCTGGCGGGTGTCAGTTTCTCCAACTTTAGTTGAACCGAGTGTGGCTACGCCCGGTCCTTGCGAAGGTTAAAACATCACCAACTTGACAAACTATCGTTGTGGTTTTGATGCGTAGGTAAGAACGGTTCTTACTAAGCCCGTAGCAGCCACGTAAAACTTGCAACAACAAAGTAGAGGACGTCTAACTTGTTTTTGCAGGGCATGTTGTGATGTGATATGGTCAAGACATGATGCTAAATTTTATTGTATGAGATGATCATGTTTTGTAACCGAGTTATCGGCAACTGGCAGGAGCCATATGGTTGTCGCTTTATTGTGTGCAATGCAATTGCGCTGTAATGCTTTACTTTATCACTAAGCGGTAGCGATAGTCGTGGAAGCATAATATTGGCGAGACGACAACGATGCTACGATGGTGATCAAGGTGTCACGCCGTTGACGATGGTGATCATGACGGTGCTTCAAAGATGGAGATCACAAGCACAAGATGATGATGACCATATCATATCACTTATATTGATTGCATGTGATGTTTATCTTTTATGCATCTTATCTTGCTTTGATTGACGGTAGCATTATAAGATGATCTCTCACTAAATTTCAAGATAAAAGTGTTCTCCCTGAGTATGCACCATTGCCAAAGTTCGTCGTGCCCAGACACCACGTGATGATCGGGTGTGATAAGCTCTACGTCCATCTACAACGGGTGCAAGCCAGTTTTGCACACGCAGAATACTCGGGTTAAACTTGACGAGCCTAGCATATGCAGATATGGCCTTGAAACACAGAGACCGAAAGGTCGAGCATGAATCATATAGTAGATAGGATCAACATAGTGATGTTCACCATTGAAAACTACTCCATTTCAGTGATGATCGGTTATGGTTTAGTTGATTTGGATCACGTGATCACTTAGAAGATTTATGTCTTTCTAAGTGGGAGTTCTTAAGTAATATGATTAATTGAACTTAAATTTATCATGAACTTAGTCCTGGTAGTATTAGCATATCTATGTTGTAGATCAATAGCTCGCGTTTAGCTCCCCTGTTTTATTTTTGATATGTTCCTAGAGAAAACTAAGTTGAAAGATGTTAGTAGCAAGGATGCGGACTGGGTCCGTGATCTGAGGATTTTCCTCATTGCTGCACATAAGAGTTATGTCCTTGATGCACCGCTAGGTGACATACCTATTGCAGGAGCAGATGCAGACGTTATGAACGTTTGGCTAGCTCAATATGATGACTACTTGATAGTTTTGTGCACCATGCTTAAACGACTTAGAATCAGGACTTAAAAGACGTTTTGAACGTCATGGACTATATGAGATGTTCCAGGAGTTGAAGTTAATATTTCAAGCAAATACCCAAGTTGAGAGATATGAGGTCTCCAACAAGTTCTATAGCTAAAAGATGGAGGAGAATAGCTCAAGCAGTGAGCATGTGCTCAGATTGTCTGAGTACTACAATTGCTTGAATCAAGTGGGAGTCAATCTTCCAGATAAGAGAGTAATTGACAAAGTTCTCTAGTCACTATCACCGAGTTACTAGAACTTCGTGATGAACTATGATATGCAAGGGATAACGGAAACTATTCCCAAGCTCTTCGTAATGCTGAAATCAACGAAGGTAGAAATCAAGAAAAATATCAAGTGTTGATGGTAGACAAGACCACTAGTTTCAATAAAAGGGCGAAGGGAAGAAGGGGAACTTCAAGAAGAACGGCAAGCAAGTTGCTGCTCAGGTGAAGAAGCCCAAGTCTGGTCCTAAGCCTGAGACTAAGTGCTTCTACTGCAAAGGGACTGGTCACTGGAAGCGGAACTGCCCCAAGTATTTGGCGGACAAGAAGGATGGCAAAGTGAACAAATGTATATTTGATATACGGATTATTGATGTGTATTTTACTAGTGTTCGTAGCAACCCCCCGGTATTTGATACTGGTTCAGTTGCTAAGAGTAGTAACTCGAAATGGGAGTTGCAGAATGAACAGAGACTAATTAAGGGTGAAGTAACGATGTGTGTTGGAAGTGGTTCCAAGATTGATATGATCATCATCGCACACTCCCTATACTTTTGGGATTAGTGTTGAACCTAAATAAGTGTTATTTGGTGTTTGCATTGAGCATGAATATGATTTGATCATGTTTATTGCAATATGGTTATTCATTTAAGTAAGAGAATAAATTGTTGTTCTGTTTACATATATGGTTACACACCCAATGAAAATGGTTCGTTGGATCTTGATCATAGAAATACACATATTCATAATATTGAAACCAAAAGATGCAAAGTTAATAATGATAGTGCAACTTATTTGTGGCACTGCCGTTTAGGTCATATTGGTGTAAAGTGCATGAAGAAACTCCATGTTGATGGACTTTTGGAATCACTTGATTATGAATCAGTTGATGCTTGCGAACCATGCCTCATGGGCAAGATGACTAAGACTCCGTTCTCCGGAACAATGCAGCAAGCAACATATTTGTTGGAAATCATGCATACTGATGTATGTGGTCCGATGAATATTGAAGCTCGCGACAGGTATCATTATTTTCTGATCTTTACACATGATTTGAGCAGATATGAGTATATCTACTTGATGAAACACAAGTCTGAAACATTTGAAAAGTTCAAAGAATTTCAAAGTGAAGTGGAGAATCATCGTAACAAAATAAAAGTTTCTACAATATGATCGCAGAAGTAAAATATTTGAGTTACGAGTTTGACCCTCAGTTAAAACAATGTGAAATAGTTTCACTACTCACGCCACCTCGAACACCACAGTGTAATGGTGTGTCCGAACGTCGTAACCGTGCTTTATTAGATATGGTGCGATCTATGACGTCTCTTACTGATTTACCGCTATTGTTTTGGGGTTATGCATTAGAGACAGCTACATTCATGTTAAATAGGGCACCATCTAAATCCGTTGAGACGACACCGTATGAACTATGGTTTGGCAAGAAACCTAAGCTGTCGTTTCTTAAAGTTTGAGGTTGCAATGCTTATGTGAAAAGTTTCAACCTGATAAGCTCAAACCCAAAGCGGAGGAGTGCGTCTTCATAGGATACCCAAAATAAAATGTTGGGTACACCTTCTATCATAGATCCGAAGCCAAGATATTCGTTGCTGAGAATGGATACTTTCTAGAGAAGGAGTTTCTCTCGAAAGAAGTGAGTAGGAGGAAAGTAGAACTTGATGAGGTAACTGTACCTGCTCCCTTATTGGAAAGTAGTTCATCACAGAAATCTGTTCCTGTGACTACTACACCAATTAGTGAGGAAGCTAATGACGATGATCATGTAACTTCAGATCAAGTTACTACCGAACCTCGTAGGTAAACCAGAGTGATATTCGCACTAGAGTGGTACAGTAATCCTGTTCTAGAGGTCATGTTACTTGACCATGACGAGCCTACGAACTATGAGGAAGCGATGATGAACCCAGATTCCGCGAAATGGCTTGAGGCCATGAAATCTAAGATGAGGTCCATGTATGAGAACAAAGTATGGACTTTGATTGACTTGCCCATTGATCGGCGAGCCATTGATATTAAATGGATCTTCAAGAGGAAGACGGACGCTGATAGTAGTGTCACTATCTACAAAGTTAGAATTGTCGCAAAAAGGTTTTCGACAAATTCAAGGTGTTGACTACGATGAGAGTTTCTCACTCGTATCTATGCTTAAGTCTGTCCGAATCATGTTAGCAATTGCCGCATTTTATGAAATCTGGCAAGTGGATAAACAAAACTGCATTCCTTAATGGATTTATTAAAGAAGAGTTGTATATGATGCAACCAGAAGGTTTTGTCAATCCTAAAGGTACTAACAAAATATGCAAGCTCCAGCGATCCATCTATGGACTGGTGCAAGCATCTCGGAGTTGGAATATACGCTTTGATAAGTTGATCAAAGCATATAGTTTTATACAGACATGCGGTGAAGCCTGTATTTACAAGAAAGTGAGTGGGAGCATTACAACATTTCTGATAAGTATATGTGAATGACATATTATTGATCGGAGATAATGTAGAATTATTCTGCAAAGCATAAAGAAATGTTTGAAAGGAGTTTTTCAAAGAAAGACCTTGGTGAAGCTGCTTACATATTGAGCATCAAGATCTATAGAGATAGATCAAGACGCTTGATAAGTTTTTCAATGAGTACATACCTTGACAAGATTTTGAAGTAGTTCAAAATGGAACAGTCAAAAAGGAGTTCTTGCCTGTGTTACAAGGTGTGAAGTTGAGTAAGACTCAAAACCCGACCACGGCAGAAGATAGAGAGAGAATGAAAGTCATTCCCTATGCCTCAGCCATAGGTTCTATAAAGTATGACATGCTATGTACCAGACCTATTGTATACCCTGCCCTGAGTTTGGCAAGGGAGTACAATAGTGATCTAGGAGTAGATCACTGGACATTGGTCAAAATTATACTTAGTGGAATAAGGATATGTTTCTCGATTATGGAGGTGACAAAAGGTTCATCGTAAAGGGTTACGTCGATGCAAGTTTTGACACTGATCCAGATGACTCTAAATCTCAATCTGGATACATATTGAAAGTGGGAGCAATTAGCTAGAGTAGCTCCGTGCAGAGCATTGTTGACATAGAAATTTGCAAAATACGTACAGATCTGAATGTGGCAGACCCGTTGACTAAACTTCTCTCACAAGCAAAACATGATCACACCTTAGTACTCTTTTGGTGTTAATCACATAGCGATGTGAACTAGATTATTGACTCTAGAAAACCCTTTGGGTGTTGGTCACATGTCGATGTGAACTATGGGTGTTAATCACATGGTGATGTGAACTATTGGTATTAAATCACATGGCGATGTGAACTAGATTATTGACTCTAGTGCAAGTGGGAGACTGAAGGAAATATGCCCTAGAGGCAATAATAAAGTTATTATTTATTTCCTTATATCATGATAAATGTTTATTATTCATGCTAGAATTGTATTAACCGGAAACATAATACATGTGTGAATACATAGACAAACAGAGTGTCACTAGTATGCCTCTACTTGACTGGCTCGTTGATCAAAGATGGTTATGTTTCCTAACCATAGACATGAGTTGTCATTTGATTAACGAGATCACATCATTAGGAGATTGATGTGATTGACTTGACCCATTCCGTTAGCTTAGAACTTGATCGTTTAGTTTGTTGCTATTGCTTTCTTCATGACTTATACATGTTCCTATGACTATAGGATTATGCAACTCCCGTTTACCGGAGGAACACTTTGTGTGCTACCAAACATCACAACGTAACTAGGTGATTATAAAGGTGCTTTATAGGTGTCTCCGAAGGTACTTGTTGGGTTGGCATATTTCGAGATTAGGATTTGTCACTCCGATTGTCGGAGAGGTATCTCTGGGCCCTCTCGGTAATGCACATCACCTAAGCCTTGCAAGCATTGCAACTAATGAGTTAGTTGCGAGATGATGTATTATGGAACGAGTAAAGAGTCTTGCCAGTAACAAGATTGAACTAGGTATTGAGATGCCGACGATCGAATCTCGGGCAAGTAACATACCGATGACAAAGGGAACAACGTATGTTGTTATGCGGTCTGACCGATAAAGATATTCGTAGAATATGTGGGAGCCAATATAAGCATCCAGGTTCCGCTATTGGTTATTGACCGGAGACGTGTCTCGGTCATGTCTACATAGTTCTCGAACCCGCAGGGTCCGCACGCTTAAAGTTCGATGACGGTTATATTATGAGTTTATGTGTTTTGATGTACCGAAGGAGTTCGGAGTCCCGGATAAGATCGGGGACATGACGAGGAGTCTCGAAATGGTCGAGACGTAAAGATCGATATATTGGACGACTATATTCGGACATCAGAAAGGTTCCAAGTGATTCGGGTATTTTCGGGAGTACCGGGGAGTTACGGGAATTCGTATTGGGCCTTAATGGGCCATATGGGAAAGGAGAGAAAGGCCTCAAAGGGTGTCCGCACCCCTCCCCATGGGCTGGTCCGAATTGGACTAGGGAGGGGGGCGCCCCCTTCCTTCCTTCTCCTTTTTCCTTCCCTTTCCTTACCTCCTACTCCTACTACTTGGAAGGGCTCCTAGTTCAACTACGAAAGGGGAAATCCTACTCCCGGTGGGAGTAGGACTCCCCTAGGGCGCCATAGAGAGGGCCGGCCCTCCCCCTCCTCCACTCCTTTATATACGGGGGCAAGGGGGCACCCCAAAGTGACAACAATTGATCTCTTAGCCGTGCGCGGTGCCCCCTCCACCATAATCCACCTCGATCATATCGTAGCGGTGCTTAGGCGAAGCCCTACGTCGGTAGAACATCATCATCGACACCACGTCGTCGTGCTGACAAAACTCTCCCTCAACACTCGGCTGGATCGGAGTTCGAGGGACGTCATCGAGTTGAACGTGTGCAGAACTCAAAGGTGCCGTGTGTTACGGCATATCTCTCTCAAGGTAGTTTTGGTGATTGATGACAACATGTTTGCGGACTAATCTTGTGCTTTGAATAATTCACAGATTCTCCCCTGGCACGAGACGCCTTCTTTCCCTCGGAGTGTATTTCAAGACGGTGTAGTTCTTTCGTTTCTTTCTCGGTGGACTAGTTGCGTAGAGGGCACCGTACTATCAAGATGGGGTCCACTGGGGTTTTGCATGGGTGGAATCATCACGTACACATCAGCTTCTCACCCTCCGGGCTTTTCCTGTCCATTGAAGAGATCTCTTCTCTCTTCCTTGTCCTGTCTGGGTCTAAGCGGCAGTACTGTGCACCCAGCGGTAGTACCGCTGAGAAGCCACAAGCGGCAGTACCGCTCCGCAGCGGTAGTACCGCCGTGGCTCCACAACAGTAGTACCGATGGGGGCCTAGCACCTCTGCCTGGTCCTCAGCTTCTTTGAGAGATCCCTTCTCCCTCTCTCTCACCCCAGCGGTAGTACCGCATTGCCTGCGGTACTACAGCCGAAGGGTCACAAGCGGCAGTACCGCTCCACAGCGGTACTACCGCCCTTGACCCCACTGTCGTAGTATCGTTGGGCAGTCTTGCTCCTACCGCCTCGATTCGAGAGGTCTTTTTCTCGTGTCGGGTTTTGCGGCACTAGTCACGGTTGTAGTGGCGGTAGTACCATTCCTGGAGCGGTAGTACCGCCCTACCATCGCGATAGTACCGCAGTTGGATCTGTTCCCTACTAGTCTCCTCAGCGCGGCAGTACCGCTGGCTGGCGCGGCTGTACCGCTGGTCTGGCGGTAGTACCGCCCCCTCTCAGTGGTAGTACCGCCCTGTGCGGGGCTGGTTGGTGGGGGCAACGGGATTGTTGCCCCCACTATAAAAGGGAGTCCCCTTCTTCCTTCTCACCTACCTCTTCCTCCCCCAAGCTCCATTTATTGCTCAAGCTCCATTAAATACTCCAAGCTTCATTTTGCCCGATCTATCTCCCTAGCCAATCGAACTTGTTGATTTGCTCGGGAGTGGTTGAGAAGGCTCCGATCTACACTTCCACCAAGGGATTTTCGATTCCCCCACTCATCCCTAGCGGATCTTGTTACTCTTGGGTGTTTGAGCACCCTAGACGGTTGAGGTCACCTCGGAGCCATATTCCATTATGGTGAAGCTTCGTGGTCTTGTTGGGACCCTCCGATTAAGTTGTGGAGATTGCCCCAACCTTGTTTGTAAAGATTCGGTCGCCGCCTTCAAGGGCACCAATAGTGGAATCACGGCATCTCGCATTGTGTGAGGGCGTGAGGAGAATACGGTGGCCCTAGTGGCTTCTTGGGGAGCATTGTGCCTCCACACCGCTCCAACGGAGACGTACTTCCCCTCAAAAGGAAGGAACTTCGGTAACACATCCTCGTCTTCACCGGATCCACTCTTGGTTATCTCTTACCTTTACTTGTGCAAGCTCTTTAGTGTTTCTACCCTTGCTTGCTTGTATGCTTGTTGTTATTGCATCATATAGGTTGCTCACCTAGTTGCACATCTAGACAACCTACTTTGATGCAAAGTTTAATTTGGTAAAGAAAAGCTAAAAATTGGTAGTTGCCTATTCACCCCCCTCTAGTTAACCATATCGATCCTTTCAATTGGTATCAGAGCCTCGTCTCTTTATTAAGGACTTTACCGTCCAAAGAGTATGGTTGATACCGTAGACAGTGTGGAGGAACACTCCGGTGTGAATACGATCTCGTCTACGAGAGATGGGGGAACTTCGGTCTCTCGTGAGGAGTTCAATGTAGCCTTGGAGACATTGAAAACCTCCATGACGACCGAAGTTGAAAGCATGTTTACTAAATTTCTTGAGGGGCTTAAACTATCCACCGCGCCGTTGAAAGTGGGTGATCTCGCCAACAAGGTGTCGAATGCTATCCCCAACAAGGGGGAAGCTAGTAGTGAAAAAGCTCCTTCTTCTAGTGGCAAGAATGGCACCGGCATCTTTGCCCATGTGGAACCACCACTTGTTTATGGTGGACCGGTTCTTTCCACTCATTTGAATCATGCCGGTCCTCCCCCTATGATTGTGAAAAATGAGGATTTTGATTCTTGGGTTTACCGCTTTAAATGTCATTTAAATCATGTGAACACTAACCTTTGGAGAATCATTGAAGAAGGTTTCTATCCACATGATCCAAGCAACTTCACTCCTCGAGAAGCCGCAGACAATCAATTCAATGAGAATGCTCTCTTCATCATTCAAGATGCAATTCCACCCGAAGACCTACCTCATCTTCGTCCCTTCGCCTTGGCCAAAGATGCATGGCATTGTGTCGTGTCTCTCTACCGGGGAAGCGCAAGCATTCAACGCTCCAACTATGAAGTGGTACAAGATGAGGCCAATGAGTTTGCAATGAAGGAAGATGAAGAACCTTGTGAGCTTTATCGGAGAGTAACCAAACTCGCGGTCTCACTACGAGATCACGGGAGCAAGGACACGGATGACAATTGGATCAAGCGCAAATTCCTCAAGGCAATGATGCCCTACCACAAGGCCATGTCCTCCGTCATTCGTCAAAGACCGGACTTCCACACTTTGACCTCAAGTGAAGTGTTGGATGAGTTTGTGGCCATGAACATTTTGGACAAGACCGCCGACAATGCGGTGCTTCGTTCTCAACGGGCAAAGAAGCCTAACCTTGCTTTGAAGGCCAAGCTCACCGTGGAAGAAGAAGAGGAAGAAGAGGAGAGCAACCCCGAAGATACGAAGTATGCATATCATGAACACATGGCACTTGCTTCAAGGCAATTTTGGAGCAAGAAAAACTCGAGGCCCAACTTTTAGCAAAAACAACTCGAGTGGCACAAGGGGCAAGCAACGTGTAAGGACTTGCTACAATTGCGGCAACGTGAGTCATTTCGTTGCGGAATGCCCGTATGAGAAGAGGGAAAACAATGGTGGCAAACTCATCCAAAAGGACAAGGCCAAGTCGTTCCCCAACAAGAACAACTTCACCAAGAAGACTCCTCCTAAGGCTTTGGTTGTGAAAGAAGAGTACAATGAGGATGATGACGATGATGAAGATGATGAGTCGGTTGCCATGGCCTCCGTTGCCATTGCAACAAAGTCATGGGTGTCTCTCTTCGACTCACCCAACGAGAGCATCACCGCCAAGTGCCTCATGGCTAAAGCCACCAACAAGGTAACCTCCAACATCAAAACTACCATCATTAATCATCCTTCCCCAACAGATAGCATTAATGAACTTGACGGAGCTAATGTGGAGGCTAACGAGTTTGATGCCTTTATGGGCAAACTCAAGGGAAAATCCAAGAAGCACTTTGTTGCTCTCTTGGAACAACTTGGTGAGGCCAATGACATGATCGAGGCTCACGAAGACACCATCTCTAAGATGGAAGGGCATAGTCGTGACTATGCCGATGAGATTTCGGATCTTTCCAATGCTCTTGAGGAAGAGCGTGGTCTTCGTTTGGCTCTTGAGGAGTCACACAACTTTGATCATGCTAAGTTAAAGAAATATTATGATCATACCCTCATGGTTTCTCGTATGCTAAACTCCGACAAGGCCAAACTCGGAGTTGATCTTGCTAGACTCAAAGAGGAGTTTGATATACTTGACAAGGCACACAAGGCCTTGAAGGGTATTCACGCTAGTCTCAAGGAGTCTCATGATCAACTGCAAGTGAAGCTAACTAAGGAGAAAGCAACTTTTCCTCATATGGTTTTAATTGATAATGCAAATGCTACTAACCCGTGTTGTGAGCATATACATCTTGTTGAGGAAAATGCTAAGTTGAAGGAGCAACTTGAGAGAGGCCTTGCGACTTGCATACAAGACAAGAAGAACCTCAACAATCTCTTGATCAACCAAAAGGGAGGTGTGGCCAAGGAAGGGGTTGGGTACGTGCCCGACTCCAAGAACAAGAAGAAGAATGACAAGACCAAACGACCTCCTCCCCTCATGTAAACCTTTGTGAGGGAGGGAGAGAGTGTCCCCGAGGAGAAGAGGAAGAACAATGTCAAGAAGGGCAATGTTACCCCTCCCAACAAAGCCGGCGATTTTAATCCTTCTTATGTGTTATGCCGTGCTAGTGATGGGCATGTTTATGCTAAATTTGTTGGTTCTCTTCATGAGTATATTGAATGGTCTATTTGGGTTCCTAAGACCCTTGTTACTAACATCAAAGGACCCATCACAAAATGGGTACCTAAGACCAAGCATTGATCTCTTGTAGGTGTTTGCTTCCGGTGGTGGATCATGGTTGCTCGATAGCGGAGCTACAAATCATATGACCGGAAGCAAGGACTTGGTGGTGGACATGCACAAAGTTCCATCTATGCCCACCAATGTCGAGTGGGGTGACGCCTCATCCTCTAAGGTATTGGGACTTGGCAAGGTGGTCATCTCTCATGATCTCATGATCGAGAAGGTCATGCTTGTTGAGTCCCTTGCATACAATTTACTTTCCGTTCGTCAACTTGCAATCATGGGCTTTGCCACTTTCTTTGATATCGATATCGTGGCCCTCTTGTGGAGCAAGACTCTTAAAGTAGCTTTTGTTGGGCATGTCGAGAACGGTCTATATGTGATTAACTTTTCGGAGCGACCCACTAAGACCGCGACATGCCTAATGGCTAAAGTTGATGTGGGATGGCTTTGACATCGCCGTTTAGCCCATGTCAATATGAGATCTTTGCAAAGTCTTCTCAAGGGGGACCATGTCCGTGGACTAACGAATGTTAGTTTTGTTAAAGATCGTGCTTGCAGTGCCTGTATCGAAGGAAAGCTACATGAGAAGGCTCACCCTCCCACAACTATCATTTATTCAAAGAGGCCCTTGGAGCTCCTTCACATGGATCTTTTTGGGGCCCCATCCTTCGATAGTCTTGGAGGTAGGAAGTATTGCTTGGTGATTGTGGATGACTACTCAAGGTACACATGGGTGTATTTCTTCAAGAGGAAGAGCAAGACCCAACAAACCGTCATTGACTTTGCAAATGAAGCACAACGTCAACACAATGCAAAGATCTTGACAATAAGAAGTGACAATGGCACCGAGTTCAAGAACTACACCTTGGATGAATTTCTTAGTGATGAGGGAATCAAGCATCAATATTCCGCACCATACACCCCTCAACAAAACGGTGTTGCGGAGAGGAAGAACCGGACGTTGATGGATGCGGCAAGGACCATGATGGCGGAGTTCAAGTCTCCATACAACTTTTGGGCCGAAGCCATCAACACCGCGTGTCATGCATCCAATCGGCTCTACCTCCGCAAGGGCTTGAACAAGACCCCATATGAGATACTCACCGGTAACAAGCCCAACCTCAAGTACTTCCGGGTATTCGGGTGTAAGTGTTTCATTCTCAAGAAAGGTGTTCGGTTGTCTAAATTTGAGGCTAAAGCTTATGAGGGCATATTTGTTGGTTATGCTACAAACTCTCATGCTTACCGTGTCCTCAATAAATCCACGGGACTTATTGAGGAGACGTGTAACGTGGAGTTTGATGAGAATAACGGCTCCCAAGTGGAGCAAAGTGGCACTTGTGATGTAGGTGATGAAATTCCTCCTCAAGCCATAAGAAGAATGGGTGTCGGTTTCATCCTACCCATTGAGGAACCCCTTGTGGCCGAAGGAGAAGGACAATGCTCCACTCAAGTGGAGCCATCACCAACCCAAGGCACACACGCTTCCGAAGAACAAAGTGAAGGCCCTCAACCTCATGAACAAGACCAAGGGCAAGATCATACTCAAGACGGTGGTGACACACCAAGTGATGCCCAAGGTCAAGCTCTCTCCCCCGAGCAAGTTCAAGATCAAGAACAAGTTCATGACGGCGCTCAAGATGATCAAGTAACCGCTCCTCAACTCACCACTGAGGAGGAATTAGAGCGTCGTGCCGCCAAGGTTGCTTCCAAGCTCTCCACCAAGGATCATCTCATGACGAATGTGCTTGGAAGCTTAAGAAAGGGGGTAAGCACTCATAGACAATTTGCAAATTATTGTGAGCATCACGCGTTTGTCTCTTGTGTGGAACCCCACAAGGTCTATGAGGCGCTAGAAGATCCGGATTAGATCAATGCCATGCACGAAGAACTCAACAACTTCGAGCGCAACAAAGTGTGGAGATTGGTGCCAAGGCCAACGGGGAACCATAATGTCATTGGAACCAAGTGGATATTCAAGAACAAGCAAGATGCCCATGGGATTATCATTCGCAACAAGGCTCGTTTGGTAGCACAAGGCTACTCCCAAGTCGAGGGTATCGACTACGGTGAAACCTTTGCTCCCGTTGCTCGTCTTGAATCCATTCGCATGTTGATTGCATATGCTTCTCATCATAACTTTAAGTTACAACAAATGGATGTGAAGAGTGCTTTTCTTAATGGTCCCATTAATGAATTGGTTTACGTCAAGCAACCCCCCGGGTTCGAGGATCCCTACTTTCCCGGTCATGTGTATCAACTCGATAAGGCACTCTATGGCCTTAAACAAGCCCCACGTGCGTGGTATGACCACCTTACCGAGTTGTTACAAGACCGTGGTTTTGAAGTTGGGCTAATCGACCCCACTCTTTTTACTAAGAAGGTCAAAGGGGAGTTGTTTGTGTGCCAATTATATGTTGATGATATTATCTTTGGTTCTCCTAACAAAGCTTTCAATGAGGAATTTGCCGCTCTCATGACCTCAAAGTTCGAGATGTCCTCCATGGGAGAGTTGAAGTTCTTTCTAGGGTTCGAAGTGAAGCAAAGAAGAGAAGGAACCTTCATCAATCAATCCAAATACACCCAAGACATGCTCAAGAGATTCAAGCTAAGTGACGTCAAGCCGGCCTCCACTCCAATGCCCACCAAGTGCCAACTTGACTTAGATCCAAATGGTAAAGTGGTGGATCAAAAGGTATATCGTTCCATGATTGGTTCCTTGCTTTACCTTTGTGCATCTAGACCAGACATCGTGTTGAGTGTGGGAATTTGTGCACGGTTTCAAGCCGCACCTAAGGAAAGTCACTATGTGGCGGTCAAACGAATCTTTCAATATTTGGCTCATACCCCAAACTTTGGCTTATGGTACCCAAGAGGATCAAACTTCAAGCTTGTAGGGTACTCGTATTCCGATTGGGCGGGAGACAAAGTGGATAGGAAGTCCACTTCCGAAGGGTGCCAATTCCTTGGTTGCTCTTTGGTAAGTTGGTCTTCCAAAAAGCAAAGTTGTGTGTCTCTCTCGTCCACTGAGGCGGAGTATGTTGCCGCCGGTAGTTGTTGTGCAGAACTTCTATGGATGAGGCAAACTTTAAAGGATTACGGTGTCACTTGTGACAAAGTGCCTCTTTGGTGTGACAATGAAAGTGCCATCAAGATTTCTCTCAACCCAGTGCAACACTTCAAGACGAAGCATATTGAGATTCGGTATCACTTCATCCGGGATCACATTAGGCGAGGAGAGATCGAGCTCAACTATGTCAACACTCATGACAACCTTGTAGATATTTTCACGAAGCCCTTGGATGAAGCAAGATTTCGCGAGTTAAGGCATGAGCTAAATATCATTGATTCGAGCAATGTGGCTTGAACCCGTGCACACCCTACCACGCTCAATTTGTTGTCTAGTTTAGGTGTAGGCATGGACATAGGGGGAGTGTTGTTCTCTCAATGAACTCTCCCTCCCCCCATTATGCATAAATTGATCAAGTCTTTCACTTTAGCCATTGTTGATGGCACTTGTGCTTAAAAGACGAGTTTTGGTCATGGGCCCAAGGTTAAAATCTTCGCAGTGCCATACCTTTTGACTCAAACATAGGTGGCCTCAGCCACCGCCGTCTTGTGAAGAAGTGTGTCTTGGTCGTTTGCTGGTGTGTTTGCCGTTTTTGTCGTTTTGTCGAGCTAAAGCCATGTCTGTTTAGTTGCCGTGGCGTGCTGGGCGGTACTACCGCTGGTGGTGCGCGGTACTACCGCTCGTAAGCGGTACTACCGCCCCCCAGCACGGTACTAACGCTGGGGGACGAGAACAGGGGGTTAAGTCGGGGGCAGGGGGAGGTTTCTTCTCCCCCATACCCATTCACTTCGCCCCTCTTTTCTCTTCCTCTCTCTCCAGCCTCCACTCGCCGTGGGAGGGCTCCGGCGGATCTCCGTCTCCGGGGCGTCCCTCTCCATTTCCTTTGGTGGAGTCGATCCCCACCACATCCTCTTGCCATGGATGCCGGTATTGCCCCCGTTCCTTCTTTCGTTTTGTCTCCTTTTCAGTTCTTGTTTCTTAGGGGCAATGGTGGTTGCATCTCTAGATTTTTGGCTAAATCTAGGCTTGAGTTGGTTGGAGAAAGTAACTAGACTATCTCGATTAGAGTTTGGTAGGATTATTTTTGAATTTGGTAGGTCAGTAGTGCCGGATCTGACCACAGTAGTAGGAACCCGCTGTTTCACCGCCTTGTGCTAAGAAACTGCTATTTCTCCGCCTCAAGCGGTACTACCGCTCTCTTGGAGCAGTACTACCGCTTGACTTAGAGCGGTACTACCACTCCCTCTGGGGTGGTACTACCGCTTGGGGCGGTACTACCGCGGGCAGGTCACGGTACTACCGCTGTATGCTAATTTCCATCATTTTCCTGCCTTACCTTGATCTTTTGTTGAGTTTGTTGGCTTATGCTCGTTCTTTCTGGTTGTTTTGCGTGTTCTTGTGTTTGGCTCCAGGTGATGACCCTTCCGAGCAGCAAGGTCGCCGTATCAACCCCGGGCGTGCCACATCAAAACGCTACCGTACCTCTGAGCCAGCCGGTGGTTCCTCGAGCACCCAACCGCCTCCAGCAAGTGCATTTGCAAGTGTTCCTCCACCTCCTCAGCAATCAAAGCGGGCCGCCCACAAACCCAAAGGGAAGACTGTGACTGAGATGACCAACAAGGAGTTTTGGGAGAAGCGTCGCCGCAACCCCTATGCGGTGGCCCAAGAACCCACTTTGGTCAACCGCCCGTTCTGGAACCGTTTTCAATTTGCCATCTACTTTGATGTGATCAAGGCCAAGAAGAATCTTTTTGTTGATGTTCGCTCCATTGATACTGATGCTATGGAGAAGGACCCAGAGTACTTTGGCGAAGCTCTTCAGATGTGCACTCAGCTGAACATTCTCAGGATCATGCAATTCAACAAGGATTTTGATGCGGATTTGGTAGCTCAATTCTATGCCACCGTCCATCTTGGGACGGATGTCGACAGGACTCTAACATGGATGACCAATGGCAAGCTTCTTTCTGTCAAGTGGAAGGCTTTCATGGAGTTACTTGATGTGGTGGATACCGGGATTGAGACTCCTGTCGGTTTCCGTCCTCACCGCAATGCTACATCCACCCACAAGCAAGCCCGTTGGCCCTACTGCACTGTGAAGGTTCACCCAGTAACTGAGAAGAAGACCTATGAGCTGTCTTCGTATCTGGACATTCTTCATCGCATATTCCGTGAGACTCTCTTCCCTCGGATCGGGAATCTGGATATGGTCCACTCTTACCTCGTGGACATGCTCCTTTTCTGTCAGCATGAGAAGGAAGCAAGCACTGGAGAGAGCCTGGATATCTCTCATGTCATGTGGTCTGAACTTCTATCTGCCGTGTCTGAGCGCAAGTGTCCTATCTATGGTCCATTCATCATGAGGCTCATTGAGAGGGCCTGGGCACAGACTTATCCCAGAGTGTTGCTAGAGACTGGAGACTTGGTGTCTCATGAGATCAAGCGTCTGAGGAAGAAGGACAACTGGACAGCGCCTCACACAAGGGGTCCATCTGCTACTGCTGCCACAGGGGGTCCGTCTGCTGATGTTGTTGCTGCTGCTGCCATGGGGACCGAGGGTGAGGCTACTACTGATGATCATGAGGAGAACTTTGGCCCCTCTAGTGCAGAACCGTCGTGGGCACAGAAGCTTAAGCGCAAGATGAAGAAGCTTTTCTGCATGGAGTCTCATGGTCAGTACATGACTCATGTGGCGGAGAAGCATGCCAGGACGCGCCACAAGGAGCTCATGCGTCAGATGGGAGCAACTGTTGCCAGTGGTCTGAGGGTCAGATCACTGAAGAGGAGGACTGGATTCATCAGAATTTCCACTGGACCGACTCTGATGCCGAGCAGTTTTCGACCCACGATGAAGATGCAGAGATGTGATGTTCGAGCTCTTCCACCTCCCATCACCTGGAGTCGTAGTGTCACTCTATGCTCTTTTTGGTGTCTCGCTGCCAAAGGGGGAGAGAGTGTAGGGATTTGCTTCTTGTGTCGTGCTTTGAGTCGTCTTGTGTTTTCTTGTGTGTTCCTTCTTTGGTTTGGTTTGGCGTGAGACCTTAGTTCTAGTCATATGGTGTAAGACATATGCTCCCTATCGTTACCTTATTACTTATGTCATTTCAGAGTACTGTAGTTTATTATGAGATGCATGCTTGTCCTATTTACTCACTTCTCTCATATATATCTTGTGCTTGGTATTGTTGGACTATAAAATATAGGGGGAGTGTTGATCCGAATGTGTGTGCCATGCCATCTCTAGGTGCACACATTCTGGGGGAGCCCGTCTATATTTTGTAGTTCTTAGTTTTCTTCGTTTCATTTTTTTCCTTGCGCAAATCCCTAGTTGTCATCAATCCACCAAAAAGGGGGAGATTGTTACGGCATATCTCTCTCAAGGTAGTTTTGGTGATTGATGACAACATGTTTGCGGACTAATCTTGTGCTTTGAATAATTCACAGATTCTCCCCTGGCACGAGATGCCTTCTTTCCCTCGGAGTGTATTTCAAGACGGTGTAGCTCTTTCGTTTCTTTCTCGGTGGACTAGTTGCGTAGAGGGCACCGTACTATCAAGAGGGGGTCCGCTGGGGTTTTGCATGGGTGGAATCATCACGTACACATCAGCTTCTCACCCTCTGGGCTTTTCCTGTCCATTGAAGAGATCTCTCCTCTCTTCCTTGTCCTGTCTGGGTCTAAGCGGCAGTACCGTGCACCTAGCGGTAGTACCGCTGAGAAGCCACAAGCGGCAGTACCGCTCCGCAGCGGTAGTACCGCCGTGGCTCCACAACAGTAGTACCGCTGGGGGCCTGGCACCTCCACCTGGTCCTCAGCTTCTTTGAGAGATCCCTTCTCCCTCTCTCTCACCCCAGCGGTAGTACCGCACTGCCTGCGGTACTACGGCCGAAGGGTCACAAGCGGCAGTACCGCTCCACAGCGGTACTACTGCCCTTGACCCCACTGTCGTAGTACCGTTGGGCAGTCTGGCTCCTACCGCCTCGATTCGAGAGGTCTTTTTCTCGTGTCGGGTTTTGTGGCACTAGTCACGGTTGTAGTGGCGGTAGTACCGTTCCTGGAGCGGTAGTACCGCCCTACCACCGCGGTAGTACCGCAGTTGGATCTGTTCCCTACTAGTCTCCTCAGCGCGGCAGTACCGCTGGCTGGCGCGGCTGTACCGCTGGTCTGGCGGTAGTACCGCCCCCTCTTAGCGGTAGTACCGCCCTGTGCGGGGCTGGTTGGTGGGGGGCAACGGGATTGTTGCCCCCACTATAAAAGGGAGTCCCCTTCTTCCTTCTCACCTACCTCTTCCTCCCCCAAGCTCCATTTATTGCTCAAGCTCCATTAAATACTCCAAGCTTCATTTTGCCTGATCTATCTCCCTAGCCAATCAGACTTGTTGATTTGCTCGGGAGTGGCTGAGAAGGCTCCGATCTACACTTCCACCAAGGGATTTTTGATTCCCCCACTCATCCCTAGAGGATCTTGTTACTCTGGGGTGTTTGAGCACCCTAGATGGTTGAGGTCACCTCGGAGCCATATTCCATTGTGGTGAAGCTTCGTGGTCTTGTTGGGAGCCTCCGATTAAGTTGTGGAGATTGCCCCAACCTTGTTTGTAAAGGTTCGGTCGCCGCCTTCAAGGGCACCAATAATGGAATCACGACATCTCGCATTGTGTGAGGGCGTGAGGAGAATACGGTGGCCCTAGTGGCTTCTTGGGGAGCATTGTGCCTCCACACCGCTCCAACGGAGACGCACTTCCCCTCAAAAGGAAGGAACTTCGGTAACACATCCTCGTCTTCACCGGATCCACTCTTGGTTATCTCTTACCTTTACTTGTGCAAACTCTTTAGTGTTTCTACCCTTGCTTGCTTGTATGCTTGTTGTTATTGCATCATATAGGTTGCTCACCTAGTTGCACATCTAGACAACCTACTTTGATGCAAAGTTTAATTTGGTAAAGAAAAGCTAAAAATTGGTAGTTGCCTATTCACCCCCCCTCTAGTCAACCATATCGATCCTTTCACCATGCTTCGGTACTTGATCGGTCGGATCGTGAAGACGTACGACTACATCAACCGCGTTGTGCTAACGCTTCCGCTTTTGGTCTACGAGGGTACGTGGACAACACTCTCCCCTCTCGTTGCTATGCATCACCATGATCTTGCGTGTGCGTAGGAATTTTTTTGAAATTACTACGTTCCCCAACACTGTTACCAATGCACATATCCCAATACTACTCTAGCGTCATCGAACATTAAGCGTGCGGACCCTACGGGTTCGACAATCATGTAGACATGACCGAGACACCTCTCCAGTCAATAGCCAATAGCGGGACCTGGATACCCATATTGGTTCCAACATATTCCACGAAGATCTTTATCGGTTGAACCACAATGTTAAGGATTCAATCAACCTCGTATGCAATTCCCTTTATCCGACAATATGTTACTTGCCCGAGATTTGATCGTCAGTATCTCCATACCTAGTTCAATCTCATTATCGGCAAGTCTCTTTACTCATTTCTTAATACAAGATCTCATGACTAACTCATTAGGCACATTGCTTGCAAGCTCTTTACGATGTTGTATTATCGAGATGGCCCAGAGATATCTCTCCGTCACACAGAGTGACAAAATCCCAGTCTTGATCCATGCCAACCCAATAGACACCTTCAGAGATACCTATAGAGTATCTTTATGATCACCCAGTTATGAAGTGATGTTTGAAGCACACAAGGTATTCCTCCGGTATCCGGGAGTTGCATGATCTCATGGTCGAAGGAACAAATACTTGACATGAAGAAAACTATATCAAATAACTTAAGCGATCTGATGCTAAGCTTACGGTTGGGTATAGTCCATCACATCATTCTTCTAATGATGTGACCCCGTTATCAAATGACAACTCATGTATATGGTTAGGAAACCTTAATCATCTTTGATCAACGAGCTAGTCTAGTAGAGACTTACTAGGGACATGGTATTTGTTTATGTATTCACACATATATTTAAGTTTTCGGTCAATACAATTCTAGCATGAATAACAAACCTTTATCATGAACAAGGAAATATGACAATAACCAATTTATTATTGCCTCTAGGGCATATTTTCAACACTTGGCATCCTTGAGCTTGTTCACTACGAGAGTCACAAACTTCTGCACATGTAAAGAGAAAAACCAAGGCGAGGATGTCGTTTTAATTATTTCTGCATGTATGTTGCAAAATTTACACCGAGCCTTTTCTTTTCTTTACTTGAAATGCATCTAGTTTGATATGTCTGCAACTGATAATTCTCTGTGGTTTGATGGCCCGATTGATCACCTTGTATGGCTCGTTATCCGCGCGAAAGATGATGTTGGGGACCTCCCGGAGCCAGTGAGGCAGCCCTTTGGAAGAGGAAAATCACAGATTAAATGGAGCCCGTGGATGTAGGCCATTCAAGTAGAAATCGAGCAAGGCCCGATGAGATGTGAAGCAGACGAGACGAAGAAAACACGGTTCCACTCCGCCTAGACGAAGGGCCCGATTCGTACCATGGCGAACATCTCGTGCTCCTGGATCATCTTGAAGAACTTCACCATGTCGTACCTCCCCTCAAAGTTGTACTGAAAATCAACCGATCAATCCATGGATGGACCGAAGGAGGAACGAATGACGAGCACACACGGGCGTAGGAATCATACGACGGGGTGAATCAGACGGAGTGCATGACAGTTACCACGCCCATCTCGGGTTCATGGACGTTCCAGAAGACGTAGGACTCGATGACGTTGAGGCCGCCTTCCTTGGCCTTAGCAATGAGGTCGGGCCACTCGCGGAAAGGGCTGCGCAGGTAGTGGAGAAGGGACATGGTGGGTGGATCATGGCGCGGAGGAGGGACATGGCGGGTGGATCATGTGTGGAAGCTAGGAGTTACAAGTTCGCACTCCCGCTAGTCCTAAAATAGGAGGAAGGCGTTCAGTTTGGGGTCTGGTGGCCGCGTGGGAACGTAGGAGCGACGTTTTTCTCTCTCCTCCACGTAAAGAATTCCTATACGACCGGGTCGTACAGTTTCAAATGTGAGACCACCTCCCGTGATTGACACCTGGCGAAGCTAATCTCAAAGCAACTACGCCATTTATCCTCTTTATTATTAATTTCCCTCTGAATCTCGTTTCCTTCTCCAGCGTCGTTTTTGTGCTCCTAGCGAGAGCGCCACTCCGTTTCAGCACTTGTCCATGCGTCGCCTCTTGCCCCTGCATCGTGGCCGTCGCTACTTCAACCTGCTCATGTCACGGTGGTGCAGCCGTGCTGGTGGATGAAAGGCCCATTGCGTTGAGCACTGGCAGTCGGTTGCCGCCGTTCGCTCGCCGGCCGCTACCACGCGACAGACATGTGGTTCCTCAATGCGAGTGCCACATGGATATTCGATGCTGCCACAACATTGCAAGGGGGCGCAAGCCATGGCCCGGTGTGGAGATATTATCGCCGTCGCTGCCGCTCCTTCTCTAGCTCAAGCCCCAGGGCACCGGCACCATGACGAATTACGGCGACGTTGTGGAGCGAGCACCGAACGAAAAAGCTTAGGGCTTAGACAGAAACGGGATTCAATACATATGAAGGATAAGCTTGGAGACCACCTCCCACAGGTGACACCTTGCGAATCGAAACTCCAATGCGACCACCTCAAGTTTGAGATTCGCTTCGCCAGGTGTCAGTCGCGGTAGGAGGTAGTCTCACGTTCGAAACTGCACGACCCAGTCGTATAGGAATTCTTTCCATTTTCTTCCCTCGTGCTACTGGACGAGACTTGCCTGCTCCCCTGTCGTGTGTCCATCCGTGCTCCCGTCTATGTGACTTGATTTGATTGGAATAAAATAAAACCCAGCCTCATCCCTTAAAATCAAAGAAAAGATGATTAGATTAAAAAAAACAATTATAGAATAAAGTGGGAACATGAATGGGAGCACAGAGAGGGAGCGGGCAAGCCGGATTCCGTGCTACTGCTCCTAATCCGACGTGGACCATGCGAGCGGGACGACGTTGTGCTGCGGTGGACAAGGGCGCGAGGCGACGGGAGCAGCGCCGCCACAGAAAGCAGCACGCGGCCGGGCCACCACACACACAGACACAGATCTCTGCCACCGACGGCCCGAGCTCCGTCCTCCGCCACAACTTCGCCATGGGCGCGCGCTAGCCCCGCCCTTCTTATCCCCGCTCCCCGACCACCTATGGCCGCTGCTGCCGCTCTCGTCCCATGGCACTCCTCGCGCTCCGCCTCGGCCACGGCAGCCTCCTCCCCGCCCCGCCGCTCCGCCGCCAGCGCCACCGCCAGCGCCTCGTCGTCTCCTGCAGCGCCGTGAGCGACGGGGGCGCGGCGGTGGTGTGGTTCAAGCATGACCTCCGCCTCGACGACCACCCTGGCCTCGTCGCCGCCTGCGCCGAGCCCCGCCGCTCCGTCGTGCCCCTCTACGTCTTCGACAGCCGCATCCTCGCCGGTGAGTCGCTGCTCGGTTCTAGCGTCGAGGTGCGACGTTCGGCCTGCTACCGCGACGGGATTCAGGAATGGGGATAGGTAGTGCACGGAGCGTGTTCGGTACAATGCCTTTACCGTAGGGCGCTTGTGTGCTGGCACGAATTCTCTGCCGTGTCGTCCTGCTTCACAGTTTCAGCAACGTTTATGCGACAGCTAGTGTGCTATTGATGCTTGGTTTAGTGGTTTTGTAGAAATGCAGAGCAAATTAAAGCCAAATCAGACCGGCAAGGTCTCTGTTGTAAAATTGAACTGTCAGGTGTTGGCCTCGTTGCAATTAGCATGCTGGCGTAAGACGCAGTTTGCCATTTGCCATAGACACTATTAAAAGGACATGCCAGTTCTTCTTGCTTCTCAGGACAGCATGACTCCATCTGAATCCCCACATGTAGGTTAATTTTGCCAAATTGTGCATAACACCTGCCTGCCAGGCCAATAAGGTCCGAAGAATGAGACTTGGGTGCTGTAAACTAAGTCGCCGGTACTGTTTCTGCTTCTGCAATACTAGAATTATTATATAACCCCCTCAATGAACACGTGTAAGCCAACCCTGACTCGTCTAAAACATGGTTTAACAGAAATCATCAAATGACATTTGACAGTTGACATCTAACGGGTTTTAGCAGGCAGTTTTCCTGCCGGCTTAGTTTCAAAAACATTTAGAGAGTTGACATTCACATTGGTATCAACTCTTTAATCCTTTACAGGTTACTCAGACACGAGGCTGGAACTGCTACTTTTTGCTTTGAAAGACCTTAAGTTGGCGTTGAAGTCTCAACGGTCTGATCTGCTCATAGGCTTGGGAAATGCTGAAGATGCTGTTCCGAAACTCGCAAATGAGGTCACTATGCAAGGTTCATGTTGAGAATTGAGGTTTAAGAGCATATGCATACCTTCCTAACACATCCGGATCTCCTGATTGCATGCATTGGTGGAGTATAACAGGTACAAGCGGGTGTCATTTATACAGAAGAGGAAGTTGAACACAGTGTGTGCAGTGTTTTAGCCAATGTTGAATCTTCTTTGTCTAATGGATCGTTCACATGGGGAAACCCTCCTGAGATAAAGTTCTGGACTGCCCCGTTGTATGATTATAAGGTAGTTAAAGTTTGATATCTCAAGTGTTGAACTCTCTTTATTATCATATAGCAAATTGATCATGCATGGCATGCTGAAGTGATCATTCCACCAGAGTTTGAGGCAACTGTCAACATCACGCAACCAATTTTTGAATGAGAAATTCTCGACAAGTACAGCTCTCCCTGCCCCCACTCTTCCCACTCTAAATGTGGAGATAGACACAGGTGCACTTCAATTCCATTTGCTTTGGCTGATAATTATATGTTTCCTTGAACATATCGGTGTGTCCATTTAGATATTACAACAGTTTCCTGTTCAGGTTCTCTACCCACACTAGAAGAACTAAAGGTATTCCTGAAAGAGAGCAGAATGGCGCAAGATAATTGGGTTCCTATAAAGAGCACGTCAGCAAGATCTATTCTAAAAGCTTCCTTCATTCAGAGGAAGATTAAAAGTAATGTTTCCTTAAGTGACGGCGATGGAGAAAACATAGAAGATATCACCACAAGTGCTGGTGCACCAGGGAGGAAAATAGCAGGCTCAATGTTTGCATCGGAAAGTTCACTTGAAGTTAGAGGTGGAACAGATATTACTCTGGATGCTTTAGATGCTTACCTGAAATACCTAGAAGGCACAGGAAAGGCTAGTTGGCAAGAGTATGTATCATGACCTGTTGTTTTCATTTGATCAGATTCTCATTAGATGGTTTGTTCACTCGAAGCCAAAATTACAGAATACATAGTTATCAACATTTACTGTGGTTGTATTAAAAAAAAATGTTGCCTAGCACCCATTCCCAATGAAATGACTTCTTGTTTCAACCTGTTATTTGTGCAATATAGTCTTAACTTTAGTATATATCATCATGATCCATTTCTGATAACAGGTTTAATTATATTCTTTGTCCAGGTTGCATGATAAGGTGCGCTTTGCTGAAACCAGGGATGGTGCTTCGTTTCGCACGTTATTTGGTAATGCAATTCAGCTTGGAGTCATATCTAGGAGGAGAGCTTACCAAGAAACTATTCAATATGAGAGAGATCGCAATGCTGGCTTTCTATCACCGTTTGGATACTCAACCCCTACAGTGACATCAGCAGTAGATGCTATCTGTTCATTGGAGGTAATTGATATATTCCCTAGTATTATTTTCAATATCCTGCCTTTTTACCTCTTCTGAACTTCCCTAACAATCTATTTGTTCACATTAAAGTGGTACTGGCTCTTGGCATTGAAATCCCAAGTATCCATTGAGGGAAATTATCCTTTAAAGTTTTGGAGATGGAAGGGTTATCTTATACAGGTAAGTTGTATCAGTTCCACCCTCTCTTGTGCATAGGCGGATGTACTCTGCTTCCAATGCATCAGCATCCATTACTAAGTATTAATTTTGGTAGGTTGCCCACCTAAATGAAAACAAGAGGTTGTGATTCATACTCTTATCCAAGTATGTATCATGACCTCTTGTTTTCATTTAGTTTTCAATAGAGTTGCCAAAAATGGGAGTATTACCTTATCCATGTTGGTGGGCAACATATAAAAGGAAACTAGTCTTGATATAGGATGGTGAAAAGCAGCAATCCTTGTCCGGACTGAATATTGATAAATCGGACAACAAGTGGGGGTCAACAACAATTTTCAAAGGATCACTGTGATTGTCCCACTTGCACTTGTATCCTTCCACCTTCTAGTGACATCGGCAACTCACCATGATCTATATACAATCAATTCTGGTCTAGCAGTTGAGATGTGAGTTACCATTGCTAATTTTACTTTATAAATGGACACCTATGCAGGCGGGTAATAACACTCTACACATCCCAAATTAGCGTAACATAGACTACGGATGCTTCTAAATGAAGTTAAAGCTTTTATTCATCAGTGCAGTACCTCTTTTCTCAAAGTCAGAATTTTCTTTTCTTTCAAAAGGTAATAAAAAAGTGCATCTTGGTTCCCATCTGTTGGCTGTTGGCTCTGTGTGATGCATTGTGTTAATTGATTATTGCAATTGTATGCAGTATATATCTAACATGGAGTAGTTTGTTCACATAAGCTTGTCTCATGGTGTTATCAGTAGACTGAACACACAGCTTGATGATCCTATCTCCGATGAACATATACTTTTTACTTTTCAAATTTATTAGGTTCCTTTTTTATACATCTATAGCTTGTGCACATTCAGCATATCTTTTTCCTGTTTGGTCTTGCGGTTATCCAACTAAATTTATCAATGTATGCAATTTTGTTTAGATCGCCTCCTGGAATTTCCTCATTTAAAGTTTTATTGGCAGTATACATCTGTTGGCCATGAAGGTCCTGCAGTTCTTCTTGTGCATGGCTTTGGAGCTTCCTTGCAGCACTTTCGTGATAATATCAGCAACATTGCTGATAAAGGACACCGAGTTTGGGCAATTACCCTTCTTGGCTTTGGGAAATCAGAGAAACCAAATGTTGACTATTCAGAACTTCTGTGGTCAGAGTTACTGAGGGACTTCATTGTTGATGTTGTGAGGGAGCCTGTTCATCTTGTAGGCAACTCTATTGGAGGTATGCTTTGACATACTAATTTTCCAACATTGCTCGGTAACGGGCAATAAGCCAATAACGACTTCGTTTGGAATAGTCTTAATTTAATTATTCTCTTGCTGTAATATTCTCAGGTTATATCTGCGCTATTGCTGCTGGCTTATGGCCTTCCCTTGCAAATTCTCTTGTTCTTCTGAATTCAGCTGGTTCAGTTGTTCCAAATTACTCCTTCATCCCATTGAGTAAAGTAAGGCAACGAGAATTCAATGGAATTACTTCGATTTAAATTATGTTTACTGATTCTAGCTGTACAATATTTATCGGTCAAAGATTTGAAGTGCCAGTTGCATCAGTTAAACATACCATATGTTTGCCATGAAAATTGAGAGCAACCATATTTTTATCTATATTTCAGGTTAAAAGTTTTATGGTCCAAATATATGTCATTGATACTTGTATTCAGCCATTGTCCAACGGGAATGCTTCCATAACAACAAAAAAAACAAAGAAAAGCATAATCTTTGATGTTGGACTTTTTAACATCTGAGCTGCATTAGTTTTATATATTAATTTGATGCTATTATATGCAACTACGTACAGGAAGGACGAACCTCATGGCTTTCAAGTTTGCAGGCACGTCTCCTTTTGCTCTTTTTGAGGTCAAGGGCAGGAGGCATTCTCAAGGGATACTATCCTACTGTATGTGTATCTTCAAATGTGCTACATTTATTATTATTTAAATAGTACCTATTTGTTAATATTTACTAAGAAATACCATCCTTTTCATTTTTAGAGAACTGAACGGGTTGACAAGCCACTCGTGGATGAGATTATAAGGGCTGTATCCTCGGATCACACAGTATATGTTTTACAGACTTAATTTTCACTTTGTGCACCGTATTCTGCATTTATTTCCTTAAGAAACAAATGCAGTCATATGACCCTGGCGCGACAACAGTTATTGAGAGCATATTCAACTTCAATCTTTCAATTCCTCTTAATTTTCTATTCGATTCTTTTGGAGGGAACGTCTTGGTTATTCAGGTGTGTGCCTAACATCATCCACGGACATCGTATCTATTACACCAATACCTTTGTAGTAACTGTTGACATATGTGAGGCTAATTTTGTTACTATTTTCTTATTTTGAAAAGGGAATGAAAGATCCGCTTATAAAATCCGAGTCATTCATTTCCATGCTTAGAGAGCATTGCAGCAAGGTCCAGATTAGAGAGTTAAATGCAGGTGACTGGGAATCTTCTCCTTTCCCCTCTCCTTCTCTCTATTCCGTCTTTAGCTTTGGTTCTCACAATAAAACACAACAGGTCATGCTCCGCACGATGAAGTTCCTGATGAAGTGAACTCCTTGCTGTCTGAATGGATGAAAACGAACAAGACTGAACTTAAGGCAGCTTTGGAGAAGTCCAAGGCAATTTAGGTAACATTTCGTTTTCAGGGCACCCTTTCCGTCAGGCTGTTTGTGTAATATCATTATCGCCTTGTCGGAGCCATTTGATAACACATGTATCCCATGTATTTACAGCAATTCTGTACAAAACATTACCTCATTGATATGGTTACCTCTTAGGTGACAAAAAGAACATCAGTTGCTAACGTTGTACAAAATCACATATGTACATCAGTTGTTAGTTTTGTACCATCTTTTGGCAACTGCAATCAAAAGGAAGAAAAAAAACTAGCATGAGTGTTTTTCTTAGGCATAGCAACTTGACAGAATGTGACATGCAATTTGCACTTGCAACGAACTTACTAGTGGTTCCTAAAGTTGCTTTTGATTTAGTATGGATCTGGACCAGAGAATCCAACCTTGAACCCCACAGGTCACAGTACGAGTAATGTCCAACCTAATCATACTTGCTTTTCATCCATTGTGCAAGTTATGTCTAGTCATAATACTCCCTCCGTCTCAAAATAAGTGTCTTAACTTTAGTACAACTTTGTACTAAAATTAGTACAAATTTGAGACACTTATTTTGGGACAGAGGGAGTACATCTGTACTTACTTTCACTCCACTTATTTTATTTGGCATGGAATGGATGTGGCCACTTGATGAATATGCATGCCAATGTATTGTACAAATTTTTCTTTCCTTTTCCTCTTCCAAATTCCCAGAAAGCTGATTGTAATTACTTCACTGAACCATCCTCCAGGAAAATGAATTATCTTAACTTTCACGAAACGAATCGGCTAGTGTATTTCTTTTATGGTGGAGGCTAGGGAATTCCATCTCCCAAGTGCTTGGCCTGGGTTCAAAACTTGTGTCAGGCAGGACCACAGTTGTCATAGGGTGCTTTCATCAAAGCGTGTAGGATCATGTTTAAACGTCCTAAGCTACTACTCAAGGAATCATATCATCATTACTATTATTATTTTCGTTACTTATTTTTATTTTTATTGTCGTTGTTGTTATTATTGTTATAATCATCATCATCCGTCATTTTCTTGTCCTTCTGATGCTATGTAGAAACTGGTTTATGACTGACGCCTGCTTACAGTCTTCCATACTGAACAATCCTAGCTTCTTTGCCACAGAAAGGTGTCTTCCTCGGCAATGGACCATGGTTTCATCATCATGAGCATGCATTACATCATTATTGCATTTATCGAGCTCCGTGCAACGGAATATCGACCAATTGCTGGCGACCTGCGCCCTTTGGAAGATCATGCGATGCCCCTGTCAGTTTGGTCACCTTCTTTCTCCGTTGAGAAAGAACAGGGCATTAGCACTCCATGACAGCAACCTCTCCACTGTTCTTAGAGTCCAGAGTGATATCATGTCAGTCATCAGTCACTCATGGTGTGATTAATTTGTCCTCTTTTTGCGTTGATGTGCAATCTTCAGTGATTTGCTTGGCCTCTTTTTTTCGAGACTCTGATATATGCTTGGCTTTGCTTTGCATTGCAAGGAATCTTGTATAGGTCCGGCATCAGCAGCACTTTATATATCCCTCTTAGTGCGTACGATCTTGGTTCTTTTTACTTGTCGTTTTTTATGACATCGTATACAGTTTACGCATTTGATCATGGCCTTATCTAATTACAGGCTAGTACGATAGTATGATGAGAAGTCCTTTTTATGATGAATCTACCAACAACATGTGCACATGAAACTAGGTAGACACTGTCTTCTGATCCAAGTACTGAAAGGCTGTGGCATGAATTCTGAAGTGACACCTCAAAAACGTCGAAGGGGATGAGTATCTCATCATGTATGCGTACGCTTTAATTAGTTGGTGGCCATCTGCAAAATCTTTGGGCAGGGCTCACCATCAGCGAGGTTAAAACACAAAAGCAGCTGTGATTACGATCACCCAACCAACCCACCTTATCTATGTGTGCAGAAGCTTTCGCACTGTCTGGACATTACCAAATCTGACAGCAACGCGACCAGCCCATGGCCTCCACTCCAAAAGATGGATGGATGTCAAGTTGCCGCAGCCTCACGGATGACCTATTCCTTTCGGCATGCTGTTCATGTCTCTTGACTAGCGGTCCATGGCTATAGCCTCCGCTCCAAAAGATGTCAAGTTACAGTCTCGCAGCTCACCAATTCCTTTTGGCAGGCTGCTCATGTCTCCTGGCGAAATTCCTGCCCCCTAATGATAGGCCAAAGGGTGTATTGCGCACGCTTTTGCTTATGGCTACACATTTGTATGTACCAATCAGTCTGCCCAAAATATTAAGGGCTTATTTGATTTGATTCAAGGGATTTCTAAAGGATTTTTTGAGGATTCATTGGATTACGATTCATATGAATTTTTCCTTAGGATTCGTTTGTACTAGTTTTTATAGAAAAATTTCTATCCACTCCAACCTCATACAAAGAATCCTATATTTTTCCTGCATGTAATGAAACGCCCATGTTAATCATGTACGATTGAAGATGGTAACTCAACGATTTGAAGGGATGGGGACCTTAGCATACAAGGCAAAAGTTGTGGGTGCCACCCAAACAATGTTGAAGGCCACGATTTGGATGGATTGGGCTCCGTCAAAAGTTTTATAAAAAAAATGCTTGGTTGGTCATGCAAAATAGAATTTGGACCGTGGATAGGCTTGCCATGATAGGATGGCCAAATTGTCGATGTTGCGCCACACACCTCTTCCACAAAGTGTCGTTTCTCGGTGAGGTTATGGGGCTTGATTAAGAAATGGTTACATGTTGATGTCCTTATACACCTGCTTAGGCTTTGGAGCGTTCCATCAAGTCTTGGTGGATCACTCCCCTCCAAAGAAAAGTCTTGGTGGATCACCATGTTCGGGCTACATGTCCTTAATAGGAAGGCGATGGGCTATTCATGCTTGTTAGTTGAGAAATTTGGACTGAGAGGAATGCCATGGTGTTCCAACATAGATCCCCCGACCATGCTTTTCCTTGAGATCAAGGAGGTCATTCTTTGGTGCATCCGTTTCGAACAAAATATGGCAACTTCATTCATGTTATTTTTTCATTTCTACATTTTAGAAATCCCGCGAATCAAATAGGCCCTAAGCCACTCATGGGTCTGATGAAATTCATCTCCCTTGATGATATAGCCATGGATACATTCACACTAACCTGTTTGTATGGATCAACCAACTCACCCAACGTATTAAGCCACTCATGAGTCTCCACTGAAACCCCAGTCCTGCAAAAGACATGATAAGGGATAATTTACTTGAGATAAGAGGCAAACAAGTTACTTGTCCATGACAACATGCTTTCTTTCTCTTGGAATCAGAGGAAAACACTTTGACACATCTCATTATTTAAGAAGAGTTTAGAAATAATTACAATAACTGAGCCAAAAGCCCCACTACTCTCGTGGTAGCTCAAATGCTTCGACCCAATGACAATCCACAAGGCGGCCTCATCCTTGATCGTACGCACAATCACGCGAGGCAAAGAAAAAGCATTGTTGAAGAAGCAAGCATTCCGCTCATTCCACAGCTCCCAAGAAGCCAACAAGAGAAGTGATGACATCTCTTCTTGGAGGTGTCGTTGACGATTGCTAGAGAGGTACACCATTCCATAATGGAATTAAAATGCTGGCAGCGATCCCAATGGATGGCATCCGACCAAGCGAAGCTCTAACATCCTTCTGGACGTGCTTAGAGAATCCGAACACCTCCCTCTTGCACAATCGTAACCTCCCAACCCCTCCTCTGGAATCGATCAGCTGTCCACCCCGCGGTCTTGAAGAATTAGAGCATCTACAGCCGGGCGCCTCAAACCCACCTCATACGCCAGGGCGGGCTGCCCGGTCACGATTTTTCAACCCAGATGGACTCCTTAAACGGGCTTCAAACGCCCAGGCTGACCGACACCCCTCATATCCAGTCCAAATATGGGGTGGATATGGGGGCTCCCGGGCGCGCCCGCCATGTCGGACCCGATAGCCCGACCCCACCGTAAATTGCACCAAACCCTTCCTCGTCCTCCTGCCGCCCTCCAACGTTTCCCGTGCCCGGAGCCTCGTCGTCCTCCACCTTTGCTCCCAATCCTCACCACCAGTCCCAATCCACCATCGGAGATGTCATCCAGCCCGACCCAGACTGCCGCGACGGAGATGTAGTCCGCCTCGTCCGTCGGCGGGGTCCCTTTGTCGGCTGCGACTTGCAAGGCGGAGAACGTCGCCCGGAAGTTGCGGCGATGCCGACAACGAGAGATGGAGGCGTTGGCGGTGTCGCAAGGCGGTTCGGACATGGGGGAGTAGCTATCTCCTTCGCCGCGCCCGAATCCCCGCACCCCTTCGATCCGAGCACCGATGCGGATTACGCCGTCCGACCCCGTTGGGACAGAGGAGGATTCGACGACCGACTGGGCCATTCCGAATAGCTTTCCGCCCACGCAGATGCAGGTGGTTGACGTATGTGACTCGCCGCAGCTCGTTCAGGAGCGGATTAGCACAGGCACCGGCACTGCCCGGGCTGCCCTCCACATGTTCGATGGAATGACCAAACAAGAGTCGGTGCATTCTCTTTGCTCTTGTCTGATTAGATTTTTGCATAGATCACTAGATCATTTCACATATGATGAATGCTTGCAAACCATAATCATGTAGGAGGTGTTCTTGTCGAACATGATTAATGACAATAAAGACCCGACCGAAATGGAGTATGAATTGGAGGCCACCACCGCATTTGACATCCGATCCCATTCCGAGCAAGAAGAAGAAGAAGGCAAAGACGGTGAAGGCAAGAGGTCTGACATTCTCAAGATTCGAGGACATCTTGTTGGTCAAAGCTTGGTTGGCCACAACGATGGATCCAATATGCGACACTGAGCAAAAGGGGAACAAGTATTGGGAGAAGATTTGGAAGGAGTATCACGAACAAAAGGAGTATGCGGAGCCGCATTCTATCGTGACCACCCGCAATGTGGCATCTCTCCAACATCGTTGGGGGATCATCCAAGGGGAAATGAACAAGTACGTCGGCTACTACTCACACGTGACCAAACACCCTCAAACTGAGATGGGAGTGGTAACTGACTTAAGCTCAATTGCTTCATCTTGTCGTCATTTGCATATGCTTCTTGTGTTTACATTCTCATGCTCATACATATGTTGTTTGCTAGACAGCGGTGGCGGTCACTTTGTATCACGAGGTGGAGAAGAATCCCTTTGCTTTTAGACATTGTTGGATCATATTGAGTGGCAAGCCGAAGTGGAACCAACTTGTGGCCGATCTCAAGTCTGGCAATAAGAGGAATGATGGCTCAAGCTCCAACCAATCAATTGGATTGGACGATGTTGTCGTGACAAATGGAAAAGATATCGTGCCAAAGGATAACTGCCAAGTCATGGGAAACAAGTGGGAGAAGACATGTGCCTCCCGTGATGTTGCGACCACAAAAATGTCGTCCACATGGATGGGCATTTTTTCGGCGAGGAAGAATGATACACCCATTTTGCAACATGTTTTATGTGATATTTATTGCATTATGGACTGTTATTTTACTTTATGATACAATTTTTATGCCTTTTCTCTCTTATTTTGCAAGAATTATATGAAGAGGGAGAATGCCGGTAACTGGAATTCTGGACCGAAAAGGAACAAATATGAGATACCTATTCTGCACAACTCCAAATGTTCTGAAACTTTACAGAGAATTGTTTTGAAATATATAAAAAAATATTGGGCGAAGAAATACCAAAAGGAGACCCACCAGGTGGCCACAAGCCTGGGGTGCGCCCTACCCCCAGGGCGCACCCCTGAGCTTGTGCCCCCCTAGCCAGCCTCCGATGTCCATCTTCTTCTATATAGGGTTTTGACCTAGAAAAAAAAATAAGAGGAAGGCTTTCGGGACGAAGTGCCACCATCTTGAGGCGGAACCTCAACATAAGCAATCTAGAGCTCCGGCGGAGCGATTCCGCCGGGGAAACTTCCCTCCCGGAGGGGGAAATCGAAGCCATCGTCATCACCAATGATCCTCTCATTGTGGGAGGGCCAATCATCATCAACATCTTCACGAGCACCATCTCATCTCAAACCCTAGTTCATCTCTTCTATTTAGTCTTTGTCTCAAAACCTCATGTTGGTACCTATGGGTTGCTAGTAGTGTTGATTACTCCTTGTAGTTGATGCTAGTTGGTTTATTTGGTGAAAGATCGTATGTTTAGATCCTTAATGATATTCAATACCCCTCTGGTCTTGAACATGAACATGCTTTGGAGCGTTCCATCAAGTCTTGGTGGATCACTCCCCTCCAAAGAAAAGTCTTGGTGGATCACCATGTTTAGGCTGCATGTCCCCAATAGGAAGGCAATGGGCTATCCATGCTTGTTAGTTGAGAAATTTTGACTGAGAGGAATGCTATGGTGTTCCAACATAGATCCCCCGACCACACTTTTCCTTGAGATCAAGGAGGCCGTTCTTTGGTGCATCTGTTTCAAACAAAATATGGCAACTTCATTCATGTTTTTTTTTTCATTTCTACATTTTAGAAATCCCGCGAATCAAATAGGCACTAAACCACTCATGGGTTTGATGAAATTCATCTCCCCTGATGATATAGCCATGGATACATTCACACTAACCTGTTTGTATGGATCAACAAGCTCACCCAATGTATTAAGCCACTCACGAGTCTCCACTAAAACCTTGTCCTGCAAAAGACATGATAAGGGATAATTTACTTGAGAGAAAAGAAGAGGCAAGCAAGTTACTTGTCCATGACAACATACTTTCTTTTTCTTGGAAACAGAGGAAAACACTTTGACACATCTCATTATTTAAGAAGAGCTTAGAAATAATTACAATAACCAAGCCAAAAGCCCCATTATGCTCGCGGCATAATCGAGCTCAAATGCTTCTGCCCAATGACAACCCACAAGGCGGCCTCATCCTTGACCGTACGCACAACCATGCGTGGCAAAGAAAAAACATTCTTGAAGAAGCAAGCATCACTACTAGGGAAAATCCTAGTAGTAGCGCGGGATGAAAGCCTAGCAATAGCGTTGGGGCCCGCGCTACAGCTACAACACTATAACTAATGTTTAGCAGCAGCGTGGTTTCAACGAGCGCTATTACTACCCCTACCTAGCAGTAGCATGGGTTATGCCAAGCGCTATTGCTAACTACCTGTAGCGCCGATGTTTAACTCACGCTACCACTAGAATTTCCTGTATTTTTTCTTCTCGTGTTTGCGATGTATTTGTACAGGTTTTATACAGTCATCCTACTAATCCAACCTGGTCACTTTGGATCCATCTACTCTAATGTAATCCGCATTTCTTTCACCCAATGATATAATGACCCATCATGATCATAATAACAGATCATCATCATCATCACCATAATAATAACAACTCATCATCATCATAGTCATAACAATTCCTCATCATCTATGAGTCATATAACAACGCATCATTCTAGCTAACACATTGTAGCACATAACTCATCATCATCATAATAACAACTAATCATCATCATAGTCATAATCAACACTAGCTAATTGTTCTTACTACCTAGGACCTACTCCTCTCTCCTAAGTAAAATAGCATAAAACAGGTAAACCGGTCCATCTCCAAAATGGAGAACGGAGATTCACCTGTCGCCAACTTCTGGCTTGCGCACACACATATTGTCTCCAATTAGTTGCGTGCACGCGTTCAGTACTTTACTCCATTATTTGATATTGAGCCTTCCATCTTTCAAAGAAATAGAGTATGCACTTTGGTAAGCTGTCGGCGGAATGGTCGTAAGCTAACACCATGTACATACTCCCTTCGGTAAGCATTATGTGAGGCACAACCTCGCTCGGGAGCTTCTATTGAACAACATAGTAACATATATAGTGACGCGCCTTGTCGCACATACCCCATCGTCGCAACAGTATTCACACTCCAGGATCCTATCATCATCAGACATTTCCTGTGTTCAAAATTCATCGATTATAAATTGATGGCAATTACCAGGAACTCAACACACATATCACTATTCACTACAGGTTTACTTTCGTTATGTCGAGCCATTCCTTGAAAACTCTCATCTTGCGTGGTGAATATGGTGGGCACTCCCTCTCTGATATATTCGACCGTCGGTGATGGCCGCTCCTCCCTTCGTTCCCAAGTGCATTACACCAAAATGTCTAGCACACGGGAACGAAGGAGAAGCGACCCCCACGACAACAGTCGGGATTCTTCCTCTTTGACATTTGTGACCGTCGGTGATGGTCGCTCCTTCGTTCATTCGAAAGTGCATTACACCAAAATATTTAGCACCTTCGAATGAAGAAGAAGCGACCCCCAGGACAACAGTCGGGATTCTTTCTCTCTCATATTTAGACAGTATATGGCAGTCCCTCCCTCACAGATATTTCGACTGTCAGTGATGGTCGCTTCCCCTCCTCCTCTCATGCATTACCAAGGTATATCACGGGAAGAAGGAAGAGAAGCGACCCCCATGACAACAGCCGGCATCCTTCCTTCAAGAGTAGACCAAAAGTCACACAAGGAGCCCCAACAGAATGACAGTCAACCCGTTACATATATCGAGTAATGACATAAAAAATGACCTATGGTTTGCCGGAATGTCATTTAATTCTTGTTCCAACGAATCATGTGCACTCGATATTTCCTACTTTATAGCACAAGTCATGCTAATATTGAAAAAACATGGCATGACCTTTGCTAAAATAGGACATATTGAGTGCTTGAAATTTGTCGGAACGGAAATGAATCAATACTCTGGAAAAACATAGGCCACTCGGATTTTCCCTGGGATGCAAAGTTGTCCATACACATACATAGATGTCTATGAAACCACATAGACCATGTTTACTCACTATAGACGATGGTTGTCGACCGGGCGCAGGTGTCGTCGGTGATCTTCTGGGTGTCGTTGACCGGCTCGTCGGTGATCTACCCTGTGCCACATGAGCATTGATACTTCTCCAACATATCTATACTTTTTTATTGTTCCATGCTATTGTAGTATCAATCTTGAATGTTTTGTATGTAAATTTATGCAATTATATATATATATATATATCATTTTTTGGGACTAACCTATTAACTTAGTGCCTAGTGCCAATTGGTGTTTTTTTTGCTTGTTTTGGATTTTCAAGAAATCAATATCAAACAAAATCCAAATGGAGGAAAAACTTTGGATTAATTTTTTTGGACCAGAAGAGACCCTAGAAGGTTCGGGTGAAGATCTGACAAGCCACAAGGGAGCAATAAGCTCAGGAGGCATGCCTTAGGGAGGGGGGTAGGCTTGTGCGCCCCTCGTGGCACCTCTTGACTCAATTCCACCTCTATAAATAGTCAAATATTCCCTTGACATCAGAGAGCCACCCAAAATAGTTTTTCACCACCGCAAGTTTCTGTCCCATGAGATCCCATCTGGAGGCCTTCTCTGGTACTCTGCCGGAGGGGGAATCGATCATGGAGGGGCTCTACATCAACCTTGCTAGGGGGAATTGATCATGGAGGGGCTCTACATCAACCTTGATGCCCTTTCGATGATGTGTGAGTAGTTGACCATAGACCTATGGGTCCATAACTAGTAGCTAGATGGCTTCTTCTCTCTCTTTGATCTTCAATACAATGTTCTCCTTGATGTTCTTGGAGTTCTATTCGATGTAATCACTTTTTGCGGTGTGTTTGTTGGGATCCGATGAATTGTGAGTTTATGATCATATTATCTATGAATATTATTTGAGTCTTCTTTGATCTCTTTTATGCATGATTATTATAGCTTTTTATTTCTCTACGATCTATTGATTTGGTTTGGCCAACTAAATTGATTTTTCTTGCAATGGAAAAGGTGCTTTGTGATGGGTTCGATCTTGTGGTGCTCAATCCTAGTCATAAAAAGGGACACGACACTTTTTTTAACGTTTCCATTAAGGATAAAAAGATGGCTTTTATTCATGTGTGAATTTACTTTGTCTGCATCATATCATCTTACTTAAGGCGTTACTCCGTTCTTTATGAACTTACATGCTGGATAGCGGTTGATGTGTGGAGTAATAGTAGTAGATGCAGCCAGAGGTCGGTCTACTTGTCTCGGACGTGATGCCTATATACATGATCATTGCCTTGGATATCGTCATGATTATTCGATTTTCTATCAATTGCTCAACAGTAATTTGTTTATCCACTGTATGCTATTTTGAAGAGGGAAGACTCTAGTGATAACTATGGCCCCCGGGTCTACTTTTATCCTATATTAAAATCCTAAAAACACCTTGCTGCAATTTTATTTACTTTATTTTATTTTGTATTTTTGTGCGATCTATCTATCACTATGAGATTTAATCCTTGCAATTAACCGTAGATGGATTGCCAACCACTTGTTTGCATTGGGTGCAAGTATTTGTTATTTTGTGTGTAGGCGCTGCTAACGAGGTGCTGCGTGGTTCTCCTACTAGATTGATAACCTTGGTTCTTAACTGAGGGAAATACTTATCTCTATTGTACCGCATCATCCTCTCCTCTTCAAGGAAATCCCAACGCAGCTCACAAGTAGCAGGAAGAATTTCTGGCGCTGTTGCCAGGGAGACATCATCAACATCTATCAAGTACCTACACGTAAACTTTCATCTCCTTGCGTTTAGATTTAGATTATTCGCCATTTGCCTCTCGTTTTCATCTTCCCACTTCTGAAAAGTTTTTGCAAAAATACAAAAATATTTTTCGTATGACATTTTTGTGTTTGTTTGCTTGAAACTGCTATCATGAGTGATTTTCGTATTGGAAAAAGTGAGGATGGTAAAACTCCTAAAATTGAAATTCCTACCAATTTAGATGCTAAAACTTTTGTGGTGGGACATGGGAATATTATAGGAAAAACTATTATCCAGGAATTCTTTAGTTGCACTGGGACGTTGGCTTGTGATGATTCTCCTATACTTAAAATAACCAAAAATTACGTCGACGCTATTTCTGCACTTGTTCTTAAGCTTGAGTGGAGATTTATCCGTACCCATCCTACCTTGTAAAGATTGTTTTATGAGTTGTCGGTTATAAAAAACTCTAGAGCCAAGAAGATAGCTACCCTTGTCCTCATGAATGAATTTGATTACATAGTGCGAGAAGCTAGAGAGATCTTTGATTTTTACGGTATGAATTGTGAAAAACCAGTAATAGATGAGATTTTATACAATAGTGATTACTTGTTGAGATATTTATTTCTATCATCATAGTTTTGATGAAAATACCAAAAAGGAAGTCCCCCCTTTGAATATAATCCAACATGTTTTCAATGGTATTAATGAACAATATTCTTGGATTGTAACCGGTAATCAAGAGGGATTTGTGGATGGCCAACTTAGTAATGCTAAAATTCATGTGGATGATGTGTTCCATATTCTCTTTGAAAAACCTCCTGATAAAAACACATCTTCGGATGGAACTAATCCTAAAGATGACAACACTTAAAACTATGCATTACACCTATCTAGGGGCGTAAAACGATAGCGCTAGTTGAGAGACAACCAAATATTTATCTCAATTTTCTTGTTTCTTTTTCTGTTTTTTGTGTGCACATAATTATGCTATTCTTATGGTTGTGTTTTTGTGTTTTAGTTAGTGTTTGTGCCAAGTAAAGCCTTTGGGATAATTTGGATTATAGTTGCTTTGATTCGGTGTAAAAACATAAACTTTTGCATCCAGTAGCAGAATTGTTGAGATTTTATGGAGCGTGATAAAATTCTGAATTTTTTACACATGATTGACATACAAATTGCCCACGTTGTCACAATTTTTTAGAATTTTTGGAGTTACATAAGTATGGTCATTGTTCAAATTACTACAGACTGTTCTGTTTTTGACAAATTCTTTTTTCGTTGCATTCTTTGCTTGTTTTGATGAAACTATGGATTGTATCGGGGGGTATAAGCCATGGATGTGACACCCCAAAATTTTGACCTTGTTTTAATAAATTAAAATTTTGCCAGGAAATTAAAACTTTTATTCTTTGGGCTCCCTTTTGATTTTTTGAAACATTTCCTTTCTTATTATCATGGAGTTGTTCCCTAAAGTGAAAACCTTTCAAATATGTTATTGGACTTGTTTAACCTCTCAAGAAAAACTCTTCTTTTATTAGTAGAACTAATTACATAATTAATTTGTTTGATCTTTATTTTCTTGAAAAATGGTTTTTCAAGGTTATATGGCCATATTTGAACTACAACCATTTGATAAATTCACTTAAAATTCCAACCAAAATTTGGAGTTGTCATGTGATATTTTTAAATCACTTTTATACAAAAATATCTTTTATTCATGAGATATTTTGAGCTCTACACCCAATTCTCTTCTCTGGTCCAGAGTGCAATTTTGCACTACAACTCATTTAAATATTTCCTTCTAGCCTCCACCAAAATTATGAGATGTTAGTGGTATCATGAAATTGAACTTCATGCAAAAACCTAGTGTTGTTCTTTGAAAATTTTGAGTGAATCAACCTCTTTTCCATTCTGGTCCAGCCTTGTGATTTCTACTGCAACCCTATTTATTTTTGCTCTAGTAACCTTGTGCCTTCTCCTACTTGTAGATAGCCCTACCAAACCCCTAAGTCCAGGAGCATGCACCCATTTGAATATTTTTGGTTCATGAAATACTGCCATTTATCTCCTGTCCAGAACTGGAGTTTTGCAAAATTTGCACTAACAAGTTTGTGCTTTTCACAAACTAACCTCACCACTTTCTTATGCATCTAATGAGACCACCATCTGGAGATTTTGGCCCCTCCAAGAAATGCCTAGGTGCCTGTGGCATTTTGTCAAACACCTTAAGTGCATGAACAACTTTGACATCAATTTCGTCATTGCACTATGAACTTGCACCTCTGATCAAATTAACATGTCCACTAGACTCCCAGTTACTCCTAACCTAGGTCTTCTAAGTGCCAGCCTCACCCAAGCCCTGTGGCATGCATTGGCATTTCGTCGAGCACGTTCCGTGCGTGCTCTGGGCGCGAGCAGAGCACGCGTTTTGCACATGCCGCGCCCGAGCCAACGCGCCGCGCCCCTGGTTTTACCCACTGCAGAGCCGCGCCACGCACTCCCCTTCTCACCGCATCACGCCAAGCCGCCCCTCACCACGTCCCCGGCAAGCCAGGAGCTAGCCGCCACGGCCGCCCGACAGCCCCTGCTCATGTCGGCGCCGCCCGAGCCTCTCCCACTCGCCACCTGCCCCCTGGAGCAGCGCGAGCTCATCCACAAGCGTGTCCGCTAGCTCTCGTCGCCGCCACGACGCTCTGCCGCAACAGAGAGGCGGTTCGTCGGTGAACTTATCCTCGGCCGCCGCGGAACCGCCTTGACTCGCCTATTTAAGGAGCCCCGAGCTCCTCTGAGCACTCGGGCAGCCTCACACCGTCCTCCTAGTGCCCCCGTTGCCGTCAATTGAAGGGGAAGGGGCCGTCTTCCCCAACTCCGGCCAGTTCGGCCACCGCTGCCTCTCGGCTCCGTTCGGCACAACCAGAGCCTCCCCGGCCCTCCCAACGCCACCATACGACTCCACTTCGACTTGCGGAGCCGCCCAGCTACTCAAACCCGACCGGGAGCCACCGTAGTTCAAGCGCCCAAAACTCCTGAAGCCACCGGCCGCCGCGAAGCTCGCCGCCGGCGACTCCCTTCATCCCCACCCGACTGGCGACCACCGGGAGGACCGCACGGGAACCGCGGATCCATCCCCACCCTCGGTGTCTCGAACGGTGCCGCCGTTCGCCGGCGAGCGTCGCCGGAGCTCCGCCTCCGCCCGGGGCAGAGGTAGAGGAGGGAGAGGACTGGTCAAACCTGACCAGTGGGCCCACTGGACCCACTGTCAGTGACCCACGCGCCGTCCACGCTGGAGTAAGTGGAGGCGTAAAACCCGTAGTACGTTTTCTCTGCCCAAAGGCGTAATCTCTTTTGAACCGTTTTCTTTTTCCTGATTTTATTAAAAACAGATTTTGACCACAACTTTAACTGCCTATAACTTTTTAAATACAACTCCAAATGAGTTGATTCTTTTTCCTACCTTCCTCAAATTTTGTCTAGTTTATTTTAAGATTTACTTCAAAAAATTTCAGACAATTTTTTGGTACTGTTTTTGAAACTACATATTAATTCAAAAATATTTTGAATAGGATTTTTGGAGAGAGGAGAAAGCTTTCAAAAGTTTTGAAGTACACCCTGCCTTTCCACAACTTGAAGGCAAGCATTCTGAACCCCGGAATAATATTTTCGGTGTGTTAGTTGACTCATTTATAACACCATCTCATTTTGGAGAACTCGTTATTTTATGTGGCGATGTGATCATTTGCATGAAGGCATATTAGTGATTTCCTTGCTGTTGGAAATGAATATACTTGTGATGGTAATCATCCTCATGTGCCTTGCATGCATGCCAGAAAGGAATCCGGGAAAGCCTCTGCCTTGGGTAGGCGTGAGCTTATCGCCGGTCTCCGTCGGGATGGTTATGTCCGGTATGGCATGGTAAGGTATATTGAGTGGTGATTTTGTTGGTTGAAATATATTTTTTATACATTTCATGCAGGGAATTTATAAACCTCCTGAGTCGACCGTAGACCGAGTCTTGTTCTAGTAACCCCCATACTTGCCTCGTACTACCACTTGTCCCTGCCGCAGGTAGGGTACGGTTCAGTAAGTCGTCAACCCCTTTCAAGCACACACCATACAGAGAGGCCATGGTGGAAGATACCGGTTGTAGCCGGTAGGCAGGCCACCTGGTCCGGGGGCATGGGTGTTTCCGGTTGGGACCGAGAGGGGAGGCCACCCCTTAGAGCGCGCGATATAAATTTGATCCCATGCTACGCGAGGTTGTAGCCTCCCCACTTAGAGTTTTGCTTAACAAGTGTCGTGGGTGATTCCAGACACCGGTGAGTTAAGCTGGTGTGTGCAAGTCAGGTGTGTTTTCAATTAAAAGACCGTAGACGGAATTAGTCCCAATGGACTAAAGGAATCTGTTACTCGTGGGTAAAGAGTACACCCTCTGCAGAGATTAAACCTATTCGAATAGCCGTGTCCATGGTTAAGGATGCTGGGATGGGTCAAGTGTTGGTCTTAGTGTCGGTCTTCAGAGGAGAAATTGTTAAACCAAACTTGGATACCGACTGGTGACTTGTGAGGACCATGATTATTATTTTGTGATGGACTAACCCGTTGCATTATTTGTATTATCGAGTATCCCTGGGATGGTTCTACCTCCTGGATATTCATTGTGATTATTTATTTTATGAGCCCTTTATGTGGTGTCGCTGAGATGCCCGACTGTGGCATTGCTTGTTAATTATTTATTTTATAAGCCCTTTATGTGGTGTCGCTGAGACGCCCGACTGTGGCATTGCTTGTTATTTATTTACTTTATAAGCCCTTCATGTGGTGTCGCTGAGACGCCCGACTATGGCATTGCTTGTTAATTATTTATTTTATAAGCCCTTTATGTGGTGTCGCTGAGACGCCCGACTGTGGCATTGCTTGTTAATTATTTATTTTATAAGCCCTTTATGTGGTGTCGCTGAGACGCCCGACTGTGGCATTGCTTGTTATTTATTTACTTTATAAGCCCTTTATGTGGTGTCGCTGAGACGCCCGACTATGGCATTGCTTGTTAATTATTTATTTTATAAGCCCTTTATGTGGTGTCGCTGAGACGCCCGACTGTGGCATTGCTTGTTATTTATTTATTTTATAAGTCCTATATGTGGTGTCGCTGAGACGCCCGAATGTGGCATTGCTTGTTATTTATTTACTTTATAAGCCCTTTATGTGGTGTCGCACAGACGCCCGACTGCGGCATTTTATTCCCACTCCATTATTGCTTATTCATGTTGCATATAAATAACATGCTTGCATGCATAATAGATGTTTTATTTATGACTGACGATGTGATCATAGAATACTTCAGTGCATGATTATCAATTATATTATGCCAGTGTTCATAATGTTTGCGAGTACATTCAAAGTACTCACTGGCTTGTCCCTGGCTATTGTCTTGGCCAGATTTCTGCATGGAGAGGAGCGTTGCGGTGACAGCCCCGGAAACTAAGCAACGGTGATAGCAGCCTCGCGAAGATAGGAGTTGACCTGGTCAGCTGTTCCTGTGGGAAATGGAGTCCCATAGACACTGATGACTCACAAACCGCTTCCGCCATCGACCACTAGAAACCAATTGTTGTACTCACAGGCCAGAATGGTCTTGTACTACATATTTTGTATTTTTGCTTGGAATTTCTGTATCAAGTTGGTGCCTCATCAGCTAACAGTAATCCTGGGGCTGGTGAGCATGACGGCCATTTTCTGGAAATTTAATACTCAGAAAACCCGGTCGTGACAGACTTGGTATCATAGCCAGGCTGACCATTGGCTGACCCTATCTTAGCCAGGTCGAAAAACCTTGGTTAACCAACCCACCAGACCTTAACCAAACCCCAGCCAAGCTTCTTGTCAGGACCCCGATTCCAAGCCACATCGATCTAGCCGGTAACAGCTCATATCACTTTGCGGCCTCACGCACGGTATCCCACGGGTGTCGCCTTACCATGGCCCGGGACCGTTTGCGCCTTTTGGCTCACGTATATGATAGTGTCGCTAGCATCCATATGACAGAGAACCCGGGTCGACATGGCTAGTCGTGAACCCAAAGCGGCACAGACCTATGGAGACAGGCATACATGAATCACATCGAACATGTCGGTCATCAACGAGTGATTCCGGGCTGTAGCACTAGGCTAACAGGACTCCGGGGATCCCGGGCTATAGCAGGCTAGGCAGGACTCCGGAAGTCACTGCGTGACATTTCCCCGAAGGGACAGACATAGGGACGAAGTGAAACACATGCCGGCCAGTCAAGTGTCCTGAACAGTTGTGCTGGGCTAGCAGGACTCCGGTGAACCGGGCTGTAGCGGACTAATATGGCTCGAGGAACACTAGACTACATTTCCCCATAAGAAAGGCTGCCAAGGATAAACAACTAGATTGTCGGATCCCACTCATACCAAGCATTTCAATCATACACACAATATGCCCGATATGAGTACATACAACATGGCATCACAACAAAACTCTACAACTCAAGTACTTTATTTAAAGGCTCCAGAGAGCCATACATAACATGTCATACAGACAGGGGTCACATGACCTGACACTCAAGTCATACAATCATACAAGCACATGCGGAAGCAACTAGTCTGAGTACAGACTCTAAAAGAAAGAAGGCTTTTCGAAGCCTGTCTATTTACATAGGGCCCTCCATGGCCAGGATCACCACCTGGGTGGCTAGTCACTCGTCGACGTCAAGGTCTACATAAAACCCATCGGAGGGGGCAGTGTTGTCGTCTGAAAACAATAAATAAGCAAACATGAGTACAAAGGTACTCAGCAAGTCTTACATCAGAACCTACTATACATGCTTATTCTCAAGAAGGTGGTGGGGTTATGCAGCAAGCCAGCTTTGACTCTTGGCTAAGCTATCCTACGGAACCTCTCTAGTAAAATAGTTTTCGCACACGAGTCCACTACTCACCAACACAATAATCCACCGGGGATCCTCCCTTGTCATCCTGCGAGAGGGCCATCCTCGGTACTCACACTTATCTTGAGTCTTTTAGTAGTATCCATTAACTTGTCTATGAACTGTATATGCAACCAAGTAGTCCTTTACCGCGGACGCGGCTATTCGAATAGTTTTATACCCTGTAGGGGTGTACTTCGTCACACATGTTTCCACCACTTAGCGTCTGCACACGACATGTGCTCGGCAGACTTCAAGCGAAAACCGACGTGGGTGTAGACCACGACCTGACTAACCTCACAAGTCTCTAGTCCAGGTTTATCGCCTATTCAGGTTCCATCCACACGGAAATCCGGCCGGGGTGTCCTCAACGGCCCCAAACAATGTGAACAGGGTTCCCGAGACACCAAACGGGTGACTCGGTACACTGTGCCACGGTGTATCTACCGCAACATAGCCCACCCCTAGGGTCAGCGCTACGCACGGCCGCCAACACATGTCCTACAAACGCCAGAAACTAGTTGCAACTCCTGGACAGAGGCGAGAAGGGCCAGTAAGTCGAGCGGGGTCATATCTCAGGGCCCAATGTGTGGTAGTAGCTGAATCTTAAATCACACATACAGATCTCAGTTCTTAGGGACGACCTCAATGAAACAACCCACCATGTACTCCTACATGGCTTCTCATCGATACCTTTACCAAAACATGTTCAACACATCCCTCATATTACCAACATAAGCATTTCACTCTAGCCCATCACCCAGATGAACCAGACCTGACACAACTCTAAGCATAGCAGGCATAGCAAGGTAGGAATCACATACATGGCTCAATCAACTCCTACACATGCTAGTGGGTTTCATCTAGTTACTGTGGCAATGACAGGTCATGCAGAGGATAAGGGTTCCACTACCGTAGCACACAGCAGTTTGAATCACGATGTCTTAATGCAGTAAACAAGAGCAGAAGCGGGAACATGGGTTTGTATCGGGATGATCAATGGGTTGCTTGCCTGATGGAGTGGTAGCGGGATACTGCCCTTCAATTGGATACTCGTGAATATCCTCGGAGGCAGAACCTACCACGAAGAACACATCGGAACACAATCAACACATGACGATATGCAACAATATGATGCATGCTATGACATGGCAATATGATTGTGTCTTGGCCTAATGCAAGCTAAAATAGAAAGAGATGAACTCATTTGAATCAAAGATTCAAATATTAGCTCATTAAACATGGCCTTAATAGTGCATTTCCTTATTCTGCTTAAACAGCAAGGTAAACTTGTTTTGTCATGCATGAAACCATTACAGATGGACAGATTGAATTTTTCTGATAATTTTTCATATATAAATTATTTCATTTGGAGCTATGGTTGATTTTCTATGATTTTTTGAAGTTTGAACTATTTTCTGGAATTTCCTGTATAAAAATAATTCCAGTAAATCAATTACTGCGTCAGCAATGCGTCAGGGTGACGTCAGGGTCAACGGAGACGTCCAGGTCAAACCTGACTGGTGGGTCCCGCGTGTCAATAGTTAATTAAACTAACTAATTTTAGTTAGCAACTAATCTGGATAATTAGCAGGGGGGCCGACTTGTCATTGGCTCAAGGGAGTCAACCGGGCCCACCCAGTCCACGTCAGCGGTCAAATCCGCCGGTCAACAGGGCTAATCCCGCCGGCGTTGAGTCGTCAGCGAGGCCGAGACGACGGAGGGCTTCGGAAAACGCCCTCAGGCGACCAAAACGACGGCGGAGAAGCGCTACGGATAGCTGGGAACGAGCCGCAGCGTTTGGTGGTGGTGGTTGGGCTCGGGCTGGCCGAAAACGGCGCCGGCGACAAGCTTGGCGGTTGCCGGAGTTCGGGCAAGGTTGGTTTCGAGGCTACGGTGCACGGGAGGAAGAGCTGGTGGTGGCTACGGGTTCCTGGTGCTGCGCTGAGCATGGTGGTGTGCCCGGCTTCAAGCCACGGTGGCTCTGGCCACGACGGCGACGAGGCACGGCGCCGGCGAGCTTCGGCCGTGGTGGAAATCAGAGCTAGGGGACGGAAACGGAGGGGGCGAGCACGGGGAAAGAAGCAGGAGCTCACAGGGAGTGCAGCGGTGGTCTTGGCGGGCTCGGGGACGGGCTGGAGAAGAGGTGCGGTCGCCGGCGATCTCGGATGCCCGAGGTTGAAGACGAGGGTGAAGGCGGTGCTGCAGGGCTTCCGGCGAAGCGTGGCTCAGTGGGGAGGACGAGGGAGTCGAGGCGGAGCTGATGGGCTCGTCGGAGGGGCGAGGGGAGGTCTCTGGCGGCGACTACGGTGATCGGCGACGAGGGGCGCGCTCGGCCATCGCGGGAGAGGATGAGGGAGACGAGGGGGAGAGTGAGAGAGGACGAGAGGGGGACGAGGGGGTCTCGTGGCGTCTCTGGGCGCCTCCCAGCGTCGGCAGAAGCAGGAGGTGGCCGGCGCGTGGCCGGCGCGCGGCGAGCACGCGCCCCTGCCTCCTGGCGCGAGGTAGGGGGTGACTGGCGCTGGCCAGTCGGCTGGGCCGAGCCAGGTAAGGCCCAAGTGGGCTTCTTTCTCCTCTTTTTTTTGATTTTGTTTCTGTTTTCTATTTTCTGACATTTGTTTTGATTTAGTTAAAATACTAAATCATTTTATAAAATCCTGAAAATAATTATGTGACTAGAACTAAAATTTCCCAAACCACATAAAATGTTCCAGAATTATTGGACATATATTAATTATATAAAGAATATATATCCAATGCAAATAGTTATTGAATTAATTCAAAGGCCCAAAATAAATATCTCTGAGATTCCAAAAATATTGTTTTAAGTTTTACCTCTTGCCAATATTTTCAGAGACTAAGAGGAACATTTTCTTGGACTTCTTTGAAAAGATTTTAATGTTGATTATTTTTAAGTGATTTATGAGGGTTTCGACTAACCTCAATTCAACTTTTAGAATTTAGACATGATGCATGATGCTCACTCAGGTAAATAGCTACAAGCAAATTCTAGGGCTGTGACAACTCACCCCCACTAAACAAGAATCTCGTCCCGAGATTTAGGATCCTCTGGGAAGATGGTGGGGTACTCGAGTCGAAGACGATCCTCCCTTTCCCAAGTGGCTTCTTCCTCGGAATGGGGTGACCATTGAACCTTGAGAAACTTGATATTATGATGTCGAGTGGTACACTCGGCTTGATCAAGGATACGAACGGGATATTCCCGATATGAGAGGTTATCTTGTAGATCAAGCGTTTCGTGGTCCACTCCACGGATAGGATCCGCGAAGCAACACCTGAGTTGCGAAACATGGAAGACATCGTGAACTCTGGAAAGATGCGGAGGTAGTTCCAATTGGTAGGCAACTTCTCCTCGTTTGGCAAGAATGCGAAAGGGTCCAATGTAATGAGGAGCCAATTTGCCTTTGATACCGAAACGATGGGTTCCCTTTAACGGAGTAACCCGAAGGTAAGCCTTCTCGTTGACTCCATAAGTCATAGGCTTATGTTTACGATCATATTGACTCTTTTGACGAGATTGGGCTGTTTTCAATTTCTCACGAATAACGCGAACCTGCTCTTCTGCTTCCTGAATCATATCCGGGCCAAAGAGTTGTCTTACCCCGGTTTCTGACCAGTTAAGAGGCGTTCGACATTTTCGTCCATAAAGAACTTCGAAAGGAGCCTTGCCCAAGCTAGCTTGATAACTATTGTTATAAGCAAACTCTGCGAATGGAAGGCATTTCTCCCAACTCATTCCGAACGAGATAACAGAAGCTCGGAGCATATCTTCCAGAATTTGATTGACTCGCTCTACTTGACCACTTGATTGAGGATGGAAGGCGGTGCTAAAGGAAAGATGAGTTCCCATAGAATTTTGGAAACTTTCCCAAAATCGAGAGGTGAAGAGACTCCCACGGTCTGAGTTAATTTCCAATGGGACACCATGAAGAGACACTATTCGGGAGATGTATAAATCGGCTAGCTGGCTAGCGGTGATACTCTCACGAACAGGTAGAAAGTGGGCTACCTTGGAAAGGCGGTCGATCACGACGAAGATGGCATTACTCCCTCTCTTGGTCCTGGGAAACCCAGTAATGAAATCCATACTGATTTTATCCCATTTCCACTCGGGAATGGCCAAAGGTTGAAGGGTGCCAGTAGGCCGTTGATGCTCTGCTTTAACACGACGACAAATGTCGCAATTAGCAATGTATTGAGCGATTTCTCTCTTCATCCTAGTCCACCAAAACCTCTGGCGTAGGTCTTGATACATTTTGGTACTACCGGGATGAATGGTGAGAGGGGATTCATGAGCTTCCTTAAGGATCAACTGGCGTAGATGTTGTTTCTTGGGAACCACCAGACGGTTCTCAAAGAAGACAGCACCTTGCTCATCCATGGAGAAACATTTAGCAACTCCGCTAACGATGTTCTCCTTAATCCGGGATATGCCCTTATCACGCTTCTGGGCAGCTATGATTTGATCCATAAGGGTAGGTTTCGCCACCAGGGTGGATAGGAATCCTTGAGGAACAATGTGAAGATTAAGCTTACGAAATTCCTCATGGAGAAGTGGTTGACTTTGTTGTAACATCAGGTTGTTACAATAGGACTTACGACTTAGTGCATCAGCCATGACATTGGCTTTGCCCGGGGTGTAAGTTATTCCTAAGTCGTAATCCGAGATCAACTCGACCCAACGTCTTTGCCTGAGATTCAAATCTGGTTGGTTGAAGATATATTTCAAACTTTGGTGATCGGTGAAGATCTCGCAACGATTACCGAGAAGGTAATGTCGCCAGGTTTTAAGTGCATGGACTACAGCTGCAAGCTCTAGATCATGTGTGGGATAATTTTCCTCATGTGGGTGTAATTGCCGTGAAGCATAGGCAATTACCTGATGATCTTGCATGAGTATCCAACCTAGTCCTTGTCGCGAGGCGTCGCAATAGTTAATAAAGTCCTTGGAGAAATCTGGTGGTACCAGTACGGGGGCAGATGTCAGGCGTCTTTTCAGTTCCTTAAAGCTGAACTCGCACTGCGGAGTCCACTCGAACTTTTTATCTTTCTTGAGGAGTTCAGTTAGAGGTTTAGCAACCTTGGAGAAATTCTCGACGAAGCGGCGGCAATAGCTCGCTAAGCCAAGGAAGCTCCGAACTTGCTTGACCGTCTCAGGTGGAGTCCAATCAAGGATGGCTTGAACTCGCTCGGGATTGACAGCAATACCCTTACCAGAGATTACATGGCCTAGATAGGTCACTTCTGGCAACCAAAATTCACACTTGGAGAATTTGGCATAAAGGCGATGCTCTTGAAGTTTCATCAATACCAGCCTCAGATGTTCGGCATGTTCCTCTTCATTCTTGGAGTAGATGAGTATGTCATCGAGGTATACTACGACGAATTTATCCCAGTACTCCATGAAGACCGAGTTCATTAACCGAGAGAAGGTAGCCGGGGCGTTGGTTAACCCGAAGGACATGACGGTGTACTCGTATTGGCCATAACGAGTAACAAAGGCCGTTTTGGGTATGTCCCCGTTTCTGATTTTGATTTGATGGTAGCCCAACCTCAAATCCATCTTGGAGAAGACTGAGGATCCAGCAAGCTGATCATATAGATCGTTGATCCTGGGAAGCGGGTATTTGTTCTTGATGGCGACCAAGTTGACAGGTCGGTAATCCACAACCATTCGATCCGTTCCATCCTTCTTCTTGACGAAGAGGACGGGGCAAGCCCAAGGAGAGGAACTAGGATGGATGAAACCCTTGTTCAAGGACTCATCGAGTTGGTTCTTAAGCTCGGCTAGTTCTAGGGGTGCCATCTTATAGGGTCTTCTAGAAATTGGAATGGTTCCTGGAACAAGGTCTATCACAAACTCAACATCCCTGTCAGGTGGAACACCTGGCAGTTCTTCTGGAAAGACATCCGGAAAGTCTCGGACTACCGGAACATCCTCAAGGTCTGGAAGGGGATTGGCATTTAGGGAGTAAAGTTGGCGCTTGGCCACTCGAGTTAAGACATTAACTGTCTTGCCCGAGGGGTGAGTAAGTTGAATGGTTCTAGTGGCACAATCGATCTTAGCATAATGAGATGACATCCAGTCCATACCCAAGATGATGTTTATATCCGAGGACTTGAGAGCTATTAAGGATGCAAGGAAGACAAGTCTATCGACAAGAATTTCGTTCCCATGGCTTACTCTAGAAGTTTGCCATTTGGAACCCGGAGTTTGAATTACCATGGAAGTGGGCATGTCACAGAATGTCGTGTTATGCAATCGAGCATAGTTCTCGGATATGAATGAATGAGATGCTCCAATATCGAAAAGAATAGATGCCAGATGGCAGTTAACAAGGAGCGTACCAAGGACGACATTAGGATCCTCATGAGCCTCCTCGGCTGAAACATAATTGACATGGCCACGTGCAGTGGTGGCCGGCTTGGTGTAGAAAGTCTTTCCCGCTGGCTTACCATGGCCAACGGACTTTCCAGTTTGATTGGGGTTGTTGTTCTGGGGACACTCTCGGCTATAATGACCCGGCTCTCCACACTTGAAGCATGTTACCACATTGGGGCGTGGAGCAGCATTAGCAGCGGGGCCACCATAGGGCTTGGGCGGTGCAAATTGCTAGTTGGGACGAGGCGCCTCAAAGGATGGCCTCGGGGTGAACCTGGGTGGCAGTGCCGTGCTTGGAATCCACACCCGGCGCTTCTGAGCTCCAGAGCCGGATGAAGAGCCAAAATCACGGGAGTGCTTGCATGAAGCGTCATAATCAGTCTGGACGGTCTCAGCACTGATGGCTTTGTTGACCAACTTCTAAAAGGATGTGCACTCGTGCAAACGGAGATCGCGGCGAAGCTCAGGGCTAAGTCCCTTGCGGAACCTTGCCTGCTTCTTAGCGTCAGTCGATACCTCTTCAGGGGCATAACGTGCCAGGTTCCCAAATTCACGACTGTAAGCATCCACGGTCAGTCTCCCTTGGGTGAAGTTGCAGAACTCCCCCCTCTTGCGATCCATGAGACCTTCCGGAATGTGATGCTCACGGAAAGCCTCACTGAATTCAGCCCAAGTAGTGATTTGACCGACCGGGCGCATAGCTTCGAAGTTTTCCCACCAATGGCTAGCAGGGCCTTCGAGGTGATAGGCAGCATAGGTAACCTTGTCGGCTTCGGCTACGTTGGCAGAACGTAGCTTGTGGGTGATGCTGCGAAGCCAGTCATCCGCGTCGAGGGGCTCGACGGAATGATTAAACTTTGGTGGGTACAACTTGATAAAGTCATTGATTGACACCAAGTCATTTCGCGGGTGGCGTGCAGTGTTCTGCTCAATCCGCTCCAGCAGGCGGTTGGTCTCACGCTTGTTTCTTTCTGCCTCCAGCATTACTTCGGCCAGAGAAGGCGGGTGAGGCAGATTTTCACCTCTAGCAGCACTGGCTTCCCCCTGCTCCGGGGCAGCAGGGTTGCTGCGGGTGTTGACCATCCTAGGAGAAAACAAGACAACGGTTTAGACAAGGATGGCTCAAACTTAGCAAGGAAGTGCAGAATGTAATGGATAACACGGAATGCAGAGATGTTCATCCGTATGTCATGGTAATATAAACCTGCCATATATATACCAACGGTCATACACATCATACATAGTTTAGTACAAGCCCAGGCTACAGTACAACTATGATGAAAGACGTTACATCTCATCGGAGGCATTCCAAGCTCCTATACATTATTTGTCTACACCTCCGGAATCGATTACATGCAAAGTCATATTCCACAAGTCACGCAGGACAGTGGAGATACAACTACTACAATACTAGTGGTACTACTAGTAACTCAGACAGCTCCGTAGTAGTCCTCATAGAAGTCACCTCCATAGCCTGGAAGTTCAACGTGACCATCCGGGAACAGACGGTCCTGAGGAGCCTGTGGACCATAGGGGCTAGGATGGGGTCTTGGACCAACAAACGGTGGCCTGCGGGGACCACGGGGTGGGGTGATGCCTCCCACATCACGCCAATCCACCACGTCTGGCAAAGCAGACCTCACAGGATATAGATCCCTTGTATCCATACATCCAGCTTGCACCGCAGGTGCAAACCGGGTCAATGTGGCCCAATGATCAGCACGAATATTAAAAAGCTCCAGCCTCAAGGCCCGATTCTCTCGGTCCTTATCTTCGAGCATCTCAGCAGTGGTACGAGTTAATGAATCCTCCTGAGTGGAGTCAGCATAGATAGCCTGAAGATACCCTTGCGCTCCCGGAAGTGAAGCTGGCATGTAACAGAAATCAGTGTTCCGAAGCAGGCTAGTCCGGACTCGCATGATGGTCATCATGGAATAGGCAGCATCCTGCACAGCCATCTCAATGGTAACCCCGAGTCCATAGGAACAGTGAAGGGCTCGGTAGATCCAGGATAAGAAGGAAATATCCTGACGGTGTAGAAATACTGGCTTTGATTAAAGTCGCGGAACTGCTCTTCGAAGGTGTATTCGGGATACCAACGGTAACCCGTCTCGATCATGACCCGGACTAACATAGCAGTATGACCGGGCACGTCGAGGCACCTGGTCAGGCGAACCACTTGGTTATGAACACGGTTGGCCATCTGAAAGCACAACCACAATGCAAAGACATTAGAATTTCTAGGGAAAATTGGACATCATAACGGCTGTAAATGCTCAGAAAAAGATTTGAGACATCCACAACAGTTCACAATACCACTCAACAACATCATATCAAGGTTCTGATTCAATTAGCAACATACTAAGAATAGTAGAACTGAACTAGGACTTGTAACAACAATCCTATAAGCTACTACAGATTAGTAACACGTGAACCTGATAGAAGAAGAGAGCCTAGTCCTTAACCCACGCTGAATGAGGAGAGAATGACTCAGATCAGAGGCATAGGTAAAGGAGTAAAAGAACCTTACGTTCCCTCCCACAATCAATTCCCCTACATATAACTAAAGCATTTCTAGACTCGACATCGACCAGTTTGGCTCAACGAACCTACAGGCAGTCCGGCTCTGATGCCAACGCTGTCAGGACCCCGATTCCAAGCCACATCGATCTAGCCGGTAACACCTCATATCACTTTGCGGCCTCATGCACGGTATCCCACGGGTGTCGCCTTACCATGGCCCAGGACCGTTTGCGCCTTTTGGCTCACGTATATGATAGTGTCGCTAGCATCCATATGATAGAGAACCCGGGCCGACATGGCTAGTCGTGAACCCAAAGCGGCACAGACCTATGGAGACAGGCATACATGAATCACATCGAACATGTCGGTCATCAACGAGTGATTCCGGGCTGTAGCACTGGGCTAACAGGACTTTGGGGATCCCGGGCTGTAGCAGGCTAGGCAGGACTCCGGAAGTCACCGCGTGACATTTCCCCGAAGGGACAGAGATAGGGACGAAGTGAAACACATGCCGGCCAGTCAAGTGTCCTGGACAGTAGTGCTGGGCTAGCAGGACTCCGGTGAACCAGGCTGTAGCGGACTACTATGGCTCGAGTAACACTAGACTACATTTCCCCATAAGAAAGGCTGCAAGGGATAAACAACTAGATTGTCGGATCCCACTCATACCAAGCATTTCAATCATACACACAATATGCCCGATATGAGTACATACAACATGGCATCACAACAAAACTCTACAACTCAAGTACTTTATTTAAAGGCTCCAGAGAGCCATACATAACATGTCATACAGATAGGGGTCACATGACCTGACACTCAAGTCATACAATCATACAAGCACATGCGGAAGCAACTAGTCTGAGTACAGACTCTAAAAGAAAGAAGGCTTTTCGAAGCCTGTCTATCTACATAGGGCCCTCCATGGCCAGGATCACCACCTGGGTGGCTAGTCACTCGTCGACGTCAAGGTCTACATAAAACCCATCGGAGGGGGCAGTGTTGTCGTCTGAAAACAATAAATAAGCAAACATGAGTACAAAGGTACTCAGCAAGTCTTACATCAGAACCTACTATACATGCTTATTCTCAAGAAGGTGGTGGGGTTATGCAGCAAGCCAGCTTTGACTCTTGGCTAAGCTATCCTACGGAACCTCTCTAGTAAAATAGTTTTCGCACACGAGTCCACTACTCACCAACACAATACTCCACCGGGGATCCTCCCTCGTCATCCTGCGAGAGGGCCATCCTCGGTACTCACACTTATCTTGAGTATTTTAGTAGTATCCATTAACTTGTCTATGAACTGTATATGCAACCAAGTAGTCCTTTACCGCGGACACGGCTATTCGAATAGTTTTATACCCTGCAGGGGTGTACTTCGTCACACATGTTTCCACCACTTAGTGTCTGCACACGACATGTGCTTGGCAGACTTCAAGCGAAAACCGACGTGGGTGTAGACCACGACCTGACTAACCTCACAAGTCTCTAGTCCAGGTTTATCTCCTATTCAGGTTCCATCCACAAGGAAATCCGGTCGGGGTGTCCTCAATGGCCCCAAACGATGTGAACAGGGTTCCCGAGACACCAAACAGGTGACTCGGTACACCGTGCCACGGTGTATCTACCGCAACATAGCCCACCCCTAGGGTCAGCGCTACGCACGGCCGCCAACACATGTCCTACAAACGCCAGAAACTAGTTGCAACTCCTGGACAGAGGCGAGAAGGGTCAGTAAGTCGAGCGGGGTCATATCTCAGGGCCCAATGTGTGGTAGTAGCTGAATCTTAAATCACGCATACAGATCTCAGTTCTTAGGGACGACCTCAATGAAACAACCCACCATGTACTCCTACATGGCCTCTCATCGATACCTTTACCAAAACATGTTCAACACATCCCTCATATTACCGACATAAGCATTTCACTCTAGCCCATCACCCAGATGAACCAGACCTGACACAACTCTAAGCATAGCAGGCATAGCAAGGTAGGAATCACATACATGGCTCAATCAACTCCTACACATGCTAGTGGGTTTCATCTAGTTACTGTGGCAATGACAGGTCATGCAGAGGATAAGGGTTCAACTACCGTAGCACACAGCCGTTTGAATCACGATGTCTTAATGCAGTAAACAAGATCAGAAGCGGGAACATGGGTTTGTATCGGGATGATCAATGGGTTGCTTGCCCGATGGAGTGGTAGCGGGATACTGCCCTTCAATTGGATACTCGTGAATATCCTCGGAGGCAGAACCTACCACAAAGAACACATCGGAACACAATCAACACATGACGATATGCAACAATATGATGCATGCTATGACATGGCAATATGATTGTGTCTTGACCTAATGCAAGCTAAAATAGAAAGGGATGAACTCATTTGAATCAAAGATTCAAATATTAGCTCATTAAACATGGCCTTAATAGTGCATTTCCTTATTCTGCTTAAACAGCAAGGTAAACTTGTTTTGTCATGCATGAAACCATTACAGATGGATAGATTGAATTTTTCTGATAAATTTTCATATATATATTATTTCATTTGGAGCTATGGTTGACTTTCTATGATTTTTTGAAGTTTGAACTATTTTCTGGAATTTCCTGTATAAAAATAATTCCAGTAAATCAATTACTGCGTCAGCAATGCGTCAGGGTGACGTCAGGGTCAATGGAGACGTCCAGGTCAAACCTGACTGGTGGGTCCCGCGTGTCAATAGTTAATTAAACTAACTAATTTTAGTTAGCAACTAATCTGTATAATTAGCAGGGGGGCCGACTTGTCATTGGCTCAAGGGAGTCAACCGGGCCCACCCAGTCCACGTCAGCGGTCAAATCCGCCGGTCAACAGGGCTAATCCCGCCGGCGTTGAGTCGCCGGCGAGGCCGAGACGGCGGAGGGCTTCGGAAAACGCCCTCAGGCGACCAAAACAACGGCGGAGAAGCGCTACGGATAGCTGGGAACGAGCCGCAGCATTTGGTGGTGGTGGTTGGGCTCGGGGTGGCCGGAAACGGCGCCGGCGACGAGCTTGGCGGTTGCCGGAGTTCGGGCGAGGTTGGTTTCGAGGCTACGGTGCACGGGAGGAAGAGCTGGTGGTGGCTACGGGTTCCTGGTGTTGCGCTGAGCACGGTGGTGTGCCCGGCTTCAAGCCATGGTGGCTCTGGCCACGACGGCGACGAGGCACGGCGCCGACGAGCTTCGGCCGTGGTGGAAATCAGAGCTAGGGGACGGAAACGGAGGGGGCGAGCACGGGGAAAGAAGCAGGAGCTCACAGGGAGTGCAGCGGTGGTCTCAGCGGGCTCGGGGACGGGCTGGAGAAGAGGTGCGGTCGCCGGCGATCTCGGATGCCCGAGGTTGAAGACGAGGGTGAAGGCAGTGCTGCAGGGCTTCCGGCGAAGTGTGGCTCGGTGGGGAGGACGAGGGAGTCGAGGCGGAGCTGATGGGCTCGTCGGAGGGGTGAGGGGAGGTCTCTGGCGGTGACTATGGCGATCGGCGGCGAGGGGCGCGCTCGGCCATCGCAGGAGAGGATGAGGGAGACGAGGGGGAGAGTGAGAGAGGACGAGAGGGGGACGAGGGGGTCTCGTGGCGTCTCTGGGCACCTCCCAGCGTCGGCAGAAGCAGGAGGTGGCCGGCGCGCGGCGAGCACGCGCCCCTACCTCCTGGCGCGAGGTAGGGGGTGACTGGCGCTGGCCAGTCGGCTGGGCCGAGCCAGGTAAGGACCAAGTGGGCTTCTTTCTCCTCTTTTTTTGATTTTGTTTCTGTTTTCTATTTTCTGACATTTGTTTTGATTTTGTTAAAATACTAAATCATTTTATAAAATCCTGAAAATAATTATGTGACTAGAACTAAAATTTCCCAAACCACATAAAATTTTCCAGAATTATTGGACATATATTAATTATATAAAGAATATATATCCAATGCAAATAGTTATTGAATTAATTCAAAGGCCCAAAATAAATATCTGTGAGATTCCAAAAATATTGTTTTAAGTTTTACCTCTTGCCAATATTTTCAGAGAATAAGAGGAACATTTTCTTGGACTTCTTTGAAAAGAATTTAATGTTGATTATTTTTGGAGTGATTTATGAGGGTTTCAACTAACCTCAATTCAACTTTCAGAATTTAGACATGATGCATGATGCTCACTCAGGTAAATAGCTACAAGCAAATTCTAGGGTTGTGACACTTCTCATGCAAGATAGCCACACAGTGACCCGACACATTTTGGCAGTCGGTGCCCAACCTGTCAACATAGCCCGTCGATCACGCACCAGTGACCAGCACCCAAGGCGTCTCATTCGCAAGCGTGCGGAAGAAGACTCCTTCCCCTTTTCTTATAAAAAGGGCACGCTAGTCTCAACCCAGCACAGCACAGCCGCTACCCCAAACCGAGCCACAATGCCTGGCCCCGTCGTGCACAATGAGACCACAACAACCAACCTTGGAGGCTTTGTGACCCTACTCGCAAACCTCACCCGTCGCGCCTATACGCTAGAAGAGCCCCCGGAATATGTTGTGTACCAAGGGACCATGAGCGATGAGAGCCGTCAATTCTGGGCCACTGCACACATCTACGGTAGGGGTCTAGAGCCCGAGAGCCCCTATAGGTTCACCGGAAGGACAACTTCGTTTGAGCCACAAGCCATCCAACTAGCTGCTCGAGAAGCTATAGTTCAACTCCGGCACTTGTCGCCCAGAGTTAACTGTCGCTCGTTCTACTACTACCCTAGACATGAAGGGTATGGTAGATCACCCCAAGTTGCCAACGGAGATCACAAGACAGATCCTGCATTGTTGCACCTAGTGTGCTATTTAGGTGCACTAGAGGAACTGTTCGATCAAATCACCATTGATCTAATCGCAGCTCGTGGAGAGCTGGTTCGTCGAGCCCCGGCGAGAGAAGAGAACGAGCCCAACGCCGACAACCCAGTCATGCTGTTTGGACACCCGACCGAGTCCCTGAGGTCTGCCCCAGCCGTCGGCCAAGGTGCTGTGATGACCCCAGAAGTGCTTCGTCGCCTCTTGGGAGCACACTCCAACGGGGTTGTGGCCAACAATCCCCGAGATGGTCATCATCGCTACCCCGAGCCTGCAGCCCCTCAACCCACTCCAGCTAATCCCGATAGTGAGACCCGAAGAGAAGCCTCGACATCCACAAGGCACGCCCGCTTGGATATAAACGAGGTAGACTAAGTCACTCGAGTAGTGTCGAGTCCCAGTGTATCCTCACTTTGTAATCATGTGACCTTGTAAATAAACGCCGCCTGTCGTTGTGCCTCTGTAGCTTTGCATGGATATGTCAGCATGCAGTATAAATTTCTATCCCAGGCACAGATACCCAAAATCACCCCGTCAACCCCCCACAGTAACACGTCACATTAGTGGAATGTGTGTATCTGTGGCTTGACCCCAACCCGTGGAGCAGAGCTGGAAATTTCATTACCATTCACCACGGTAAAATGACCCAGCTCCGGTGCTATAAAAAGGCCACCGCGTGCCCTTGCCAAGCACCCCTCATCTTGTGCACCACCCTCACAGCCTTTTCTTGCCATGCCGAGCCCTAGTATTTATCTGAGAACCCCAGATGCAACCCCGGGTAGTTTTGTCAAGATATTGTGGGATTTTACCTGCAGTACCATGGGCGCTACCCAGCCACCCCAGTACGAGCTGTTCAAATCGAGAATCACCCCTTCCACCTCGAGATATTGGGCAGCAGTACACATCCCTCCCGTAAACTCAAACCAAGATCCAACGGAGGTCTCCTTCGTGAGGAAATCTATGCCAACCCCACATATGGCCATAGAAGCTATTGCATACGAAGCGCTTGCTCGCCTTTGATTCGCGGTACCCTATGCCAGCGAACGAGGGTATTATTACTTCCCGAGCCGTGCAACACCCGGCGGAGTAACATCTTTTCCCGGTGGACAAATTGAGAGAGACCCAGTCCTGGCCAACCTTGTCCAGTACGTCATCGCTCAAGAGCGTTTAACCCAACGTGTGATGGGTTATCTCCAGAGCCTCGCGGATTTAAATCCTCAGATCGCCATCGGCAGATCACTAAGGCCCGACCAGGAAAGACGCATTCATCGACTGGTCAATCCACTTCCCCCGATAGAAGAGGAGTGTATCCCAGTACCAGAGACGTTTTCTCAGGACCCCGTCCAGCTACCGTTTTTATTGTAGACGTCACTGATGTGTTTATTATTGCAACATTTATTTATAAGTTGTAACTTATGCGTGGTACCCCAAGTTTGCGCAGCAAGCCAACCTTTTAGATTCTATTAATGTGAGTGGTTCTCTTGCATTTTGACTCTAATGTATTACTGTTTTCTCTCGCGAATAATCTTGGAGTGAGATTTCTTTTCCCTGAGTTGCTACATCTGCACCTTCTCACGACGTGGATTAATTAATTTCACACAGCACCACGGCAGTAGACTCACAACCATAATCATTCGAACACATACACTGTTTGCAAAACTTTGCAACGGTGTTACATCTAACTAGGCACCCCCGAACAACAGTTAGCACTCGGCACACCCCACCTACTCCTCGTGATCACCACCACCGCGGAGAGCCAACACCCGAGCAGCAGTATCGCGACGATCATCGAGGATCATCGCGCACAGGAGCATGGAGAGCCCCAACAGTGTCGCCAGCCCTCCGCATACCAGGATCGCGAACCAATCCGGCATCGCCTCCGCCATTAGAGCCTCGTCTCGAGCTTCTGGAAAGTAGAAATGGAGGAAGAAGGAGGAGGAGAAGCGAGGCCAGGTGTAAGGAAGAAGAGAGGGGCACCCCCGCCGTTTTATAGCTCGAGCTCGGTGTACGGTGGGCGAAGTCCACCAACGCCACTCGTCGCCCGATCGCCGATGTTCGGAGACGAATCCGCGAGCAGTGCCGACAGCCCGCTAGCCCGCGAGGTGAGTGCACGCTGCCCCGGCAGCTAGCACGCCGCGCACTACCGCGGTACGGCCTAGATGCCCTACGCGCTAAATGTCGCCGGTGGAGAAAGCGCGGGAAAGCACGCGGGAGAGAGGAAGAAGAAAGAGCCAGAGGAAGAAGAAGAGGCTGACAATGGGCCCCGGGTCCACCTGTCGGCCAGAGAGAGCACTGTGCTCTCGGGTACGACCAGCGTATTTATTAAATTTAGAATTTATTCTTTACTGTATCCAACATAGAAATCTCTCGTCTTTTCCGTAACCGTAGATTTTTCCACGCAGCGCCAGTATCCACACTGTGGTTTTGCACCACTTATTACCCTCTCACTGTAGCCACATTTTATTGCATATAATTTTTCTCAAAACAGCTTTTAACAAATCTCGAGGACGAGATTTTTCTTATGGGGGGTAGTGTTGTGACACCCCAAAATTTTGACCTTGTTTTAATAAATTAAAATTTTGCCAGGAAATTAAAACTTTTATTCTCTCGGCTCCCTTTTGATTTTTTGAAACATTTCCTTTCTTATTATCATGGAGTTGTTCCCTAAAGTGAAAACCTTTCAAATATGTTATTGGACTTGTTTAACCTCTCAAGAAAAACTCTTCTTTTATTAGTAGAACTAATTACATAATTAATTTGCTTGATCTTTATTTTCTTGAAAAATGGTTTTTCAAGGTTATATGGCCACATTTGAACTACAACCATTTGATAAAGTCACTTAAAATTCCAACCAAAATTTGGAGTTGTCATGTGATATTTTTAAATAACTTTTATACAAAAATATCTTTTATTCATGAGATATTTTGAGCTCTACACCCAATTCTCTTCTCTGGTCCAGAGTGCAATTTTGCACTACAACTCATTTAAATATTTCCTTCTAGCCTCCACCAAAATTATGGGATGTCAGTGGTAGCATGCAATTCAACTTCATGCAAAAACCTAGTGTTGTTCTTTGAAAATTTTGAGTGAATCAACCTCTTTTCCATTCTGGTCCAGCCTTGTGATTTCTACTGCAACCCTATTTATTTTTGCTCTAGTAACCTTGTGCCTTCTCCTACTTGTAGACAGCCCTACCAAACCCCTAAGTCTAGGAGCATGCGCCCATTTGAATATTTTTGGTTCATGAAATACTGCCATTTATCTCCTGTCCAGAACTGGAGTTTTGCAAAACTTGCACTAACAAGTTTGTGCTTTTCACAAACTAACCTCACCACTTTCTTATGCATCTAATGAGACCACCATCTGGAGATTTTGGCCCCTCCAAGAAATGCCTAGGTGCCTGTGGCATTTTGTCAAACACCTTAAGTGCATGAACAACTTTGACATGAATTTCGTCATTGCACTGTGAACTTGCACCTCTGATCAAACTAACATGTCCACTAGACTCCCAGTTACTCCTAACCTAGGTCTTCTAAGTGCCAGCTGAAGGAAATATGCCCTAGAGGCAATAATAAAGTTATTATTTATTTCCTTACTTCATGATAAATGTTTATTATTCATGCTAGAATTGTATTAACCGGAAACATAATACATGTGTGAATACATAGACCAACAGAGTGTCACTAGTATGCCTCTACTTGACTAGCTCGTTAATCAAATATGGTTATGTTTCCTAACCATGAACAAGGAGTTGTTATTTGATTAACGAGGTCACATCATTAGTAGAATGATCTGATTGACATGACCCATTCCATTAGCTTAGCACCCGATCGTTTAGTATGTTGCTATTGCTTTCTTCATGACTTATACATGTTCCTATAACTATGAGATTATGCAACTCCCGTTTACCGGAGGAACACTTTGGGTACTACCAAACGTCACAACGTAACTGGGTGATTATAAAGGAGTACTACAGGTGTCTCCAATGGTAAATGTTGGGTTGGCGTATTTCGAGATTAGGGTTTGTCACTCCGATTGTCGGAGAGGTATCTCTGGGCCCTCTCGGTAATGCACATCACATAAGCCTTGCAAGCACTGCAACTAATAAGTTAGTTGTGAGATGATGTATTACGGAACGAGTAAAGAGACTTGCCGGTAACGAGATTGAACTAGGTATTGGATACCGACGATCGAATCTCGGGCAAGTAACATACCGATGACAAAGGGAACAACGTATGTTGTTATGCGGTCTGACCGATAAAGATCTTCGTAGAATATGTAGGAGCCAATATGGGCATCCAGGTCCCGCTATTGGTTATTGACCGGAGACGTATCTCGGTCATGTCTACATTGTTCTCGAACCGTAGGGTCCGCACGCTTAACGTTACGATGACAGTTATTATGAGTTTATGCATTTTGATGTACCGAAGGTTGTTCGGAGTCCCGGATGAGATCACGGACATGACGAGGAGTCTCGAAATGGTCGAGACATAAAGATTGATATATTGGAAGCCTATGTTTGGACACCGGAAGTGTTCCGGGTGAAATCGGGATTTTACCGGAATACCGGGAGGGTTACCGGAACCCCCCGGGAGGCTAATGGGCCTATTGGGCCTTAGTGGAAAAGAGAAAAGAGGCAGCCCACAAGCTGGCCGGCGCCCCCCCTTTCCCCAAGTCCTAGTAGGACTAGGAGAAGTGGGCCGGCCCCCTCTCTTCTCTTTCCCCCCTTGAGTCCTAATTGGAATAGGATTGAGGGGGGGAGTCCTACTCCCGGTGGGAGTAGGACTCCTCCTGCACCCTCTCCCCCTAGCCGGCCGAACCCCCTCCCCTGGTCCTTTATATACGGGGGCAGGGGGCACCCCAAGACACAACTTGATCCTTGAGATCTTTCCTTAGCCGTGTGCGGTGCCCCCTGCCACCAAATTCCACCTCGATCGTACCGTTGTAGTGCTTAGGCGAAGCCCTGCGTTGGTAGTACATCAAGATCGTCATCACGCCGTCATGCTGACAGAAATCTTCCTCGACGCTTTGCTGGATCGGAGCCCGAGGAACGTCATCGAGCTGAACGTGTGCTAAGAACTCGGAGGTGCCGGAGTAACGGTACTTGGATCGGTCGGATCGGGAAGAAGACGTACGACTACTTCCTCTATGTTGTGTGATCGCTTCCGCAGTCGGTCTGCGTTGGTACGTAGACAACACTCTCCCCTCTCGTTGCTGTGCATCACCATGATCTTGCGTGTGCGTAGGAAATTTTTTGAAATTACTGCGTTACCCTACAGTGGCATCCGAGCCCAGGTTTTATGGTTTGATGTTATATGCATGAGTAGAACACAAGTGAGTTGTGGGCGATACAAGTCATACTGCCTACCAGCATGTCATACTTTGGTTCAGCGGTATTGTTGGTTGAGACGATCCGGACCAACATTACGCGTACTCTTACGCGAGACCAGTTCCCTCGACGTGCTTTGCACATAGATGGCTTGTGGAAGACTGTCTCTCCAACTTTAGTTGAACCAAGTGTGACTACGCCCGGTCCTTGAGAAGGTTAAAACGGAGTCTATTTGACGAACTATCGTTGTGGTTTTGATGCGTAGGTGAGATGAGTTCTTACTTAAGCCCGTAGCAGCCACGTAAAACTTGCAACAACAAAGTAGAGGACGTCTAACTTGTTTTTGCAGGGTATGTTGTGATGTGATATGGTCAAGGCATGATGCTGATTTTATTGTATGAGATGATCATGTTTTGTAACTAAGTTATCGGCAACTGGCAGGAGCCATATGGTTGTCGCTTTATTGTATGCAATGCAATCGTGATGTAATGCTTTACTAGATTACTAAACGGTAGTAATAGTCGTTGAAGCATAAGATTGGCGAGACGACAACGATGCTACGATGGAGATCAAGGTGTCGCGCCGGTGACGATGGTGATCATGACGGTGCTTCGGAGATGGAGATCACAAGCACAAGATGATGATGGCCATATCATATCACTTATATTGATTGCATGTGATGTTTATCCTTTTATGCATCTTATCTTGCTTTGATTAACGGTAGCATTATAAGATGAACTCTCACTAAATTATCAAGAAGTGTTCTCCCTGAGTATGCACCGTTGCCAAAGTTCGTCGTGCCCAGACACCACGTGATGATCGGGTGTGATAAGCTCTACGTCCATCTACAACGGGTGCAAGCCAGTTTTGCACACGCAGAATACTCAGGTTATACTTGACGAGCCTAGCATATGCAGATATGGCCTCGGAACACAGAGACCGAAAGGTCGAGCGTGAATCATATAGTAGATATGATCAACATGACGATGTTCACCATTGAAAACTACTCCATCTCACGTGATGATCGGTTATGGTTTAGTTGATTTGGATCACGTAATCACTTAGAGGATTAGAGGGATGTCTATCTAAGTGGGAGTTCCTAAGTAATTTGATTAACTGAACTTAAACTTATCATGAACTTAGTACCTGACTGTATCTTGCTTGTTTATGTTGCTTGTAGATAGATGGCTCGTGCTATTGTTCCGTTGAATTTTAATGCGTTCCTTGAGAAAGCAAAGTTGAAAGATGATGGTAGCAATTACACGGACTGGGTTCGTAACCTGAGGATTATCCTCATTGCTGCACAGAAGAATTACGTCCTGGAAGCACCGCTGGGTGACAGGCCTGCTGCTGGAGCAACGCCAGATGTTATGAACGTCTGCCAGAGCAAAGCTGATGACTACTCGATAGTTCAGTGTGCCATGCTTTATGGCTTAGAATCGGGACTTCAACGACGTTTTGAACGTCATGGAGCATATGAGATGTTCCAGGAGTTGAAGTTAATATTTCAAGCAAATGCCCGAATTGAGAGATATGAAGTCTCCAATAAGTTCTATAGCTGTAAGATGGAGGAGAACAGTTCTGTCAGTGAGCATATACTCAAGATGTCTGGGTATAATAATCACTTGATTCAGATGGGAGTTAATCTTCCAGATGACTGCGTCATTGACAGAATTCTCCAATCACTGCCACCAAGCTACAAGAGCTTCGTGATGAACTATAATATGCAAGGGATGAACAAGACTATTCCCGAGCTCTTCGCAATGCTAAAAGCTGCGGAGGTAGAAATCAAGAAGGAGCATCAAGTGTTGATGGTTAAAAAACCACTAGTTTCAAGAAGAAGGGCAAAGGGAAGAAGAAGGGAAACTTCAAAAAGAACAGTAAGCAAGTTGCTGCTCAAGAGAAGAAACCCAAGTCTGGACCTAAGCCTGAAACTGAGTGCTTCTACTGCAAGCAGACTGGTCACTGGAAGCGGAACTGCCCCAAGTATTTGGCGGATAAGAAGGATGGCAAAGTGAGCAAAGGTATATGTGATATACATGTTATTGATGTGTACCTTACTAGAGCTCGCAGTAGCACCTGGGTATTTGATACTGGTTCTGTTGCTAATATTTGCAACTCGAAACAGGGACTACGGAATAAGCGGACACTAGCAAAGGACGAGGTGACGATGCGCGTGGGAAACGGTTCCAAAGTCGATGTGATCGCGGTCGGCACGCTACCTCTACATCTACCTTCGGGATTAATATTAGACCTAAATAATTGTTATTTGGTGCCAGCGTTGAGCATGAACATTATATCTGGATCTTGTTTAATGTGAGACGGTTATTCATTTAAATCAGAGAATAATGGTCGTTCTATTTATATGAATAATATCTTTTATGGTCATGCACGTTTGAAGAGTGGTCTATTCTTGTTGAATCTCGAAGATAGTAATACACATATTCATAATGTAGAAGCCAAAAGATGCAAAGTTAATAATGATAGTGCAACTTATTTGTGGCACTGCCGTTTAGGTCATATCGGTGTAAAGCGCATGAAGAAACTCCATACTGATGGGCTTTTGGGATCACTTGATTATGAATCACTTGGTACTTGCGAACCGTGCCTCATAGGCAAGATGACTAAAACACCGTTCTCCGGTACTATGGAAAGAGCAACAGATTTGTTGGAAATCATACATACCGATGTATGTGGTCCGATGAATATTGAAGCTCGTGGCGGATATCGTTATTTTCTCACCTTCACAGATGATTTAAGCAGATATGGGTATATCTACTTAATGAAACATAAGTCTGAAACATTTGAAAGGTTCAAGGAATTTCAGAGTGAAGTTGAAAATCATCGTAACAAGAAAATAAAATTTCTACGATCTGATCGTGGAGGAGAATATTTGAGTTACGAGTTTGGTGTACATTTGAAAAATTGTGGAATAGTTTCGCAACTCACGCCACCCGGAACACCACAGCATAATGGTGTGTCCGAACGTCGTAATCGTACTTTACTAGATATGGTGCGATCTATGATGTCTCTTACTGATTTACCGCTATCGTTTTGGGGTTATGCTTTAGAGACGGCCGCATTCACGTTAAATAGGGCACCATCAAAATCCGTTGAGACGACGCCTTATGAACTATGGTTTGGCAAGAAACCAAAGTTGTCGTTTCTTAAAGTTTGGGGCTGCGATGCTTATGTGAAAAAGCTTCAACCTGATAAGCTCGAACCCAAAGCGGAGAAATGTGTCTTCATAGGATACCCAAAGGAAACTGTTGGGTATACCTTCTATCACAGATCCGAAGGCAAGATATTCGTTTCTAAGAATGGATCATTTCTAGAGAAGGAGTTTCTCTCGAAAGAAGTGAGTGGGAGGAAAGTAGAACTTGACGAGGTAGCTGTACCTGCTCCCTTATTGGAAAATAGTACATCACAGAAAACTGTTTCTGCGACACCTATACCAATCAGTGAGGAAGCTAATGATGAAGATCATGAAACTTCAGAGCAAGATTCTACTGAACCACGTAGATCAACCAGAGTGAGATCCGCACCGGAGTGGTACGGTAATCCAGTTCTGGAAGTCATGCTACTAGATCATGATGAACCTACGAACTATGAAGAAGCGATGGTGAGCCCAGATTCCGCAAAGTGGCTTGAGGCCATGAAATCTGAGATGGGATCCATGTATGAGAATAAAGTATGGACTTTGGTTGACTTGCCCGATGATCGGCAAGCAATTGAGAATAAATGGATCTTCAAGAAAAAGACTGACGCTGACGGTAATGTTACTGTCTATAAAGCTCGACTTGTCGCAAAAGGTTTTCGACAAGTTCAAGGGTTGACTACGATGAGACTTTCTCACCCGTAGCGATGCTTAAGTCCGTCAGAATTATGTTAGCAATTGCCGCATTTTATGATTATGAAATATGGCAGATGGAAGTCAAAACTGCATTCCTGAATGGATTCCTGCAAGAAGAGTTGTATATGATACAACCAGAAGGTTTTGTCGATCCAAAAGGAGCTAACAAAGTATGCAAACTCCAGCGATCCATTTATGGACTGGTGCAAGCATCTCGGAGTTGGAATAAACGCTTTGATAGTGTGATCAAAGCATTTGGCTTTATACAGACTTTTGGAGAAGCCTGTATTTACAAGAAAGTGAGTGGGAGCTCTGTAGCATTTCTGATATTATATGTGGATGACATATTGCTGATTGGAAATGATATAGAATTTCTGGATAGCATAAAGGGATACTTGAATAAAAGTTTTTCGATGAAAGACCTCGGGGAAGCTGCTTACATATTAGGCATAAAGATCTATAGAGATAGATCAAAACGCTTAATTGGACTTTCACAGAGCACATACCTTGACAAGATTTTGAAGAAGTTCAAAATGGATCAAGCAAAGAAAGGGTTCTTGCCTGTGTTACAAGGTGTGAAGTTGAGTCAAACTCAATGCCCGACCACTGCAGAAGATAGAGAGAAAATGAAAGATGTTCCCTATGCTTCAGCCATAGGCTCTATCATGTATGCAATGCTGTGTACCAGACCTGATGTGTGCCTTGCTATAAGTTTAGCAGGGAGGTACCAAAGTAATCCAGGAGTGGATCACTGGACAGCGGTCAAGAATATCCTGAAATACCTGAAAAGGACTAAGGATATGTTTCTCGTATATGGAGGTGACAAAGAGCTCACCGTAAGAGGTTACGTTGATGCAAGCTTTGACACTGATCCGGACGATTCTAAATCGCAAACCGGATACGTGTTTACTTTAAACGGTGGAGCTGTCAGTTGGTGCAGTTCTAAACAAAGCGTAGTAGCGGGATCTACATGTGAAGCGGAGTACATTGCTGCTTCGGAAGCAGCAAACGAAGGAGTCTGGATGAGGGAGTTCATATCCGATCTAGGTGTCATACCTAGTGCATCGGGTCCAATGAAAATCTTCTGTGACAATACTGGTGCAATTGCCTTGGCAAAGGAATCCAGGTTTCACAAAAGATCCAAACACATCAAGAGACGCTTCAACTCCATCCGGGATTTAGTCCAGGTGGGAGACATAGAGATTTGCAAGATACATACGGATCTGAATGTTGCAGACCCGTTGACTAAGCCTCTTCCACGAGCAAAACATGATCAGCACCAAGGCTCCATGGGTGTTAGAATCATTACTGTGTAATCTAGATTATTGACTCTAGTGCAAGTGGGAGACTGAAGGAAATATGCCCTAGAGGCAATAATAAAGTTATTATTTATTTCCTTACTTCATGATAAATGTTTATTATTCATGCTAGAATTGTATTAACCGGAAACATAATACATGTGTGAATACATAGACCAACAGAGTGTCACTAGTATGCCTCTACTTGACTAGCTCGTTAATCAAATATGGTTATGTTTCCTAACCATGAACAAGGAGTTGTTATTTGATTAACGAGGTCACATCATTAGTAGAATGATCTGATTGACATGACCCATTCCATTAGCTTAGCACCCGATCGTTTAGTATGTTGCTATTGCTTTCTTCATGACTTCTACATGTTCCTATAACTATGAGATTATGCAACTCCCGTTTACCGGAGGAACACTTTGGGTACTACCAAACGTCACAACGTAACTGGGTGATTATAAAGGAGTACTACAGGTGTCTCCAATGGTAAATGTTGGGTTGGCGTATTTCGAGATTAGGGTTTGTCACTCCGATTGTCGGAGAGGTATCTCTGGGCCCTCTCGGTAATGCACATCACATAAGCCTTGCAAGCACTGCAACTAATAAGTTAGTTGTGAGATGATGTATTACGGAACGAGTAAAGAGACTTGCCGGTAACGAGATTGAACTAGGTATTGGATACCGACGATCGAATCTCGGGCAAGTAACATACCGATGACAAAGGGAACAACGTATGTTGTTATGCGGTCTGACCGATAAAGATCTTCGTAGAATATGTAGGAGCCAATATGGGCATCCAGGTCCCGCTATTGGTTATTGACCGGAGACGTATCTCGGTCATGTCTACATTGTTCTCGAACCGTAGGGTCCGCACGCTTAACGTTACGATGACAATTATTATGAGTTTATGCATTTTGATGTACCGAAGGTTGTTCGGAGTCCCGGATGAGATCACGGACATGACGAGGAGTCTCGAAATGGTCGAGACGTAAAGATTGATATATTGGAAGCCTATGTTTGGACACCGGAAGTGTTCCGGGTGAAATCGGGATTTTACCGGAATACCGGGAGGGTTACCGGAACCCCCCGGAAGGCTAATGGGCCTATTGGGCCTTAGTGGAAAAGAGAAAAGAGGCAGCCCACAAGCTGGCCGGCGCCCCCCCTTTCCCCAAGTCCTAGTAGGACTAGGAGAAGTGGGCCAGCCCCCTCTCTTCTCTTTCCCCCCTTGAGTCCTAATTGGAATAGGATTGAGGGGGGGAGTCCTACTCCGGGTGGGAGTAGGACTCCTCCTGCGCCCTCTCCCCCTAGCCGGCCGAACCCCCTCCCCTGGTCCTTTATATACGGGGGCAGGGGGCACCCCAAGACACAACTTGATCCTTGAGATCTTTCCTTAGCCGTGTGCGGTGCCCCCTGCCACCAAATTCCACCTCGATCGTACCGTTGTAGTGCTTAGGCGAAGCCCTGCGTCGGTAGTACATCAAGATCGTCATCACGCAATCGTGCTGACGGAACTCTTCCTCGATGCTTTGCTGGATCGGAGCCCGAGGAACGTCATCGAGCTGAACGTGTGCTAAGAACTCGGAGGTGCCGGAGTAACGGTACTTGGATCGGTCGGATCGGGAAGAAGACGTACGACTACTTCCTCTACGTTGTGTGATCGCTTCCGCAGTCGGTCTGCGTTGGTACGTAGACAACACTCTCCCCTCTCGTTGCTGTGCATCACCATGATCTTGCGTGTGTGTAGGAATTTTTTTGAAATTACTGCGTTACCCAACACCAGCCTCACCCAAGCCCTGTGGCATGCATTGGAATTTCGTCGAGCATGTTCCGTGCGTGCTCTGGGCGCGAGCAGAGCACGCGTTTTGCACGTGCCGCGCCCGAGCCAACGCGTCGCGCCCCTGGTTTTACCCACTACAGAGCCGCGCCACGCACTCCCCTTCTCACCGCATCACGCCAAGCCGCCCCTCGCCACGTCCCCGGCAAGCCAGGAGCTAGCCGCCACGGCCGCCCGACAGCCCCTGCTCATGTCGGCGCCGCCCGAGCCTCTCCCGCTCGCCACCTGCCCCCTGGAGCAGCGCGAGCTCATCCACAAGCGTGTCCGCTAGCTCTCGTCGCCGCCATGATGCTGTGCCGCAACAGAGAGGCGGTTCGCCGGTGAACTTATCCCCGGCCGCCACGGAACCGCCTTGACTCGCCTATTTAAGGAGCCCCGAGCTCCTCCGAGCACTCGGGCAGCCTCACACCGTCCTCCTAGTGCCCCCGTTGCCGTTAATTGAAGAGGAAGGGGTCGTCTTTCCCGACTCCGGCCAGTTCGGCCATCGCCGCCTCTCGGCTCCGTTCGGCACAACCAGAGCCTCCCCGGCCCTCCCAACACCACCATACGACTCCACTTCGACTTGCGGAGCCGCCCAGCTACTCAAACCCGACCGGGAGCCATCGTAGTTCAAGCGCCCAAAACTCCCGAAGCCACCGGCCGCCGCGAAGCTCGCCGCCGGCGACTCCCTGCATCCCCACCTGACCGGCGACCATCGGGAGGACCGCACGGGAACCGCGGATCCATCCCCACCCTCGGTGTCTCGAACGGTGCCGCTGTTCGCCGGTGAGCGTCGCCGGAGTTCCGCCTCCACTCGGGGCAGAGGTAGAGGAGGGAGAGGACTTGTCAAACCTGACCAGTGGGCCCGCTTGACCCACTGTCAGTGACCCACGCGCCATCCACGCTGGAGTAAGTGGAGGCGTAAAACCCGTAGTACGTTTTCTCTGCCCGAAGGCGTAATCTCTTTTGAACCGTTTTCTTTTTCCTGATTTTATTAAAAACAGATTTTGACCACAACTTTGACTGCCTATAACTTTTTAAATACAACTCCAAATGAGTTGATTCTTTTTCCTACCTTCCTCAAATTTTGTCTAGTTTATTTTAAGATTTACTTCAAAAAATTTCAGACAACTTTTTGGTACTATTTTTGAAACTACATATTAATTCAAAAATATTTTGAATAGGATTTTTGGAGAGAGGAGAAAGCTTTCAAAAGTTTTGAAGTACACCCTGCCTTTCCACAACTTGAAGGCAAGCATTCTGAACCCCGGAATAATATTTTTGGTGTGTTAGTTGACTCGTTTATAACACCATCTCATTTCGGAGAACTCGTTATTTTATGTGGCGATGTGATCATTTGCATGAAGGCATATTAGTGATTTCCTTCCTGTTGGAAATGAATATACTTGTGATGCTAATCATCCTCATGTGCCTTGCATGCATGCCGGAAAGGAATCGGCGAAAGCCTCTGCCTTGGGTAGGCGTGAGCTTATCGCCGGTCTCCGTCGGGACGGTTATGTCCGGTGTGGCATGGTAAGGTATATTGAGTGGTGATTTTGTTGGTTGAAATATATTTGTTATACATGTCATGCAGGGAATTTATAAACCTCCTGAGTCGACCGTAGACCGAGTCTTGTTCCAGTAACCCCCATACTTGCCTCGTACTACCACTTGTCCCTGCCGCAGGTAGGGTACGGTTCAGTAAGTCGGCAACCCCTTTCAAGCACACACCGTACAGAGAGGCCATGGTGGAAGATACCGGTTGTAGCAGGTAGGCAGGCCACCTGGTCCGGGGGCATGGGTGTTTCCGGTTGGGACCGAGAGGGGAGGCCACCCCTTAGAGCGCGCGATATAAATTTGATCCCATGCTACGCGAGGTTGTAGCCTCCCCACTTAGAGTTTTGCTTAACAAGTGTCATGGGTGATTCCAGACACTGGTGAGTTAAGCTGGTGTGTGCAAGTCAGGTGTGTTTTCAATTAAAAGACCGTAGACGGAATTAGTCCCGATGGACTAAAGGAATCTGTTACTCGTGGGTAAAGAGTACACCCTCTGCAGAGATTAAACCTATTCGAATAGCCGTGTCCATGGTTAAGGATTACAGTCTAGGATGGGTCAAGTGTTGGTCTTAGTGTCGGTCTTCGGAGGAGAAATTGTTAAACCAAACTTGGATACCGACTGGTGACTTGTGAGGACCATGATTATTATTTTGTGATGGACTAACCCGTTGCATTATTTGTATTATCGAGTATCCCTGGGATGGTTCTACCTCCTGGATATTCATTGTGATTATTTATTTTATGAGCCCTTTATGTGGTGTCGCTGAGATGCCCGACTGTGGCATTGCTTGTTAATTATTTATTTTATAAGCCCTTTATGTGGTGTCGCTGAGACGCCCGACTGTGGCATTGCTTGTTATTTATTTACTTTATAAGCCCTTCATGTGGTGTCGCTGAGACGCCCGACTATGGCATTGCTTGTTAATTATTTATTTTATAAGCCCTTTATGTGGTGTCGCTGAGACGCCCGACTGTGGCATTGCTTGTTATTTATTTACTTTATAAGCCCTTTATGTGGTGTCGCTGAGACGCCCGACTGTGGCATTGCTTGTTATTTATTTACTTTATAAGCCCTTTATGTGGTGTCGCACAGACGCCCGACTGCGGCATTTTATTCCCACTCCATTATTGCTTATTCATGTTGCATATAAATAACATGCTTGCATGCATAATAGATGTTTTATTTATGACTGACGATGTGATCATAGAATACTTCAGTGCATGATTATCAATTATATTATCCCAGTGTTCATAATGTTTGCGAGTACATTCAAAGTACTCACTGGCTTGTCCCTGGCTATTGTCTTGGCCAGATTTCTGCATGGAGAGGAGCGTTGCGGTGACAGCCCCGGAAACTAAGCAACGGTGATAGCAGCCTCGCGAAGATAGGAGTTGACCTGGTCAGCTGTTCCTGTGGGAAATGGAGTCCCATAGACACTGATGACTCACAAACCGCTTCCGCCATCGACCACTAGAAACCAATTGTTGTACTCACAGGCCCGAATGGTCTTGTACTACATATTTTGTATTTTTGCTTGGAATTTCTGTATCAAGTTGGTGCCTCATCAGCTAACAGTAATCCTGGGGCTGGTGAGCACGGCGGCCATTTTCTGGAAATTTAATACCCGGAAAACCCGGTCGTGACAATGAAGAAGTTAGAATACAATAGGTATAATGCAATAAATAAACTATGAATGGGTTGATAACAGTACCTAAAAGTAGTGATTTGCTTTATTATACTAATGGATCTCATGAAAGTTTTTGTTGAGTTTTGTGTGCTGAAGTTTTCAAGTTTTGGGTGAGATCACGATGGATTAAGGAATAAGGAGTGGCAAGAGTCTAAGCTTGGGGATTCCCGAGGCACCCCAAGATTATATTTAAGGACTCCCAAGCATCTAAGCTTGGGGATGCCCCGTAAGGTATCCGCTCTTTCTTCGACCAACTATCAGTAATTTTACTTGGAGCTATATTTTTATTCATGACATGATATGAGTTTTGCTTGGAGCGTTGTGTATTATATGAGTCTTTGCTTTGTTTGATTTTTCTTTTGTCCTAATCATCCTTGCTGGACACACCTATTTGAGAGGGACACACATTTTTTATGATTTGTTAGAATACTCTTTGTGCTTCACTTATATCTTTTGAGCTAGGCAGTTGCTCTAGTGCTTCACATATATCTTTTTGAGCACGGTGGTGATTATATTTTGGAGAAATATTTGCACTCGCATACTTCACTTATATCTTTCTGAGAGTTGATAATAGTAATGGTAATTTTCACAAGATGTGAATTTAGTCCCAATGTAAAGAATATTCAAGAAGGATATAATAAAAACTTCCATATAGATCAATGAATATGATAAGTTTGATTCCTTGCAATAGTTTTGCGATATGAAGATGATGATATGTGAGTTATGCTAGTGAGGAACTATGGTTTAGTAATAATATTGGTGTTAAGGTTTGTGATTCCCTATGCATGCATGTAAAGTAAATAGTTATGCAACGAAATTATATCCTAATTATGGTGCATTGTTTAGTGTTAGTTATGTTCAATGCATGTTTATGACCATTTTTTGTTTTTTGGTTGGTCACTTCTACATCTATCTGCTAGCCTCCATTTGTACAAAGCGCGAATGCTGCTTGTGCATCCAACTCCTTAAACCTAAAGTTTTACAAAATGAGTCCACCATACCTACCTATATGCGGTATTTACATGCCATCCTAAGTAAATTTCAATGTGCCAACTCTAATCATTCAAATAATTTTCGTTTTGTGCGCCCGTACCGCTCATGAAGCCGCAGGGGGTTTCCAATGATACGTCTCCAACGTATCTATAATTTTGGATTGTTCCATGCTATTATATTATCTGTTTGGATGTTTTATATGCATTAATATGCTATTTTATATGATTCTTGGGACTAACCTATTAACCTAGAGCCCAGTGCCAGTTTCTGTTTTTTTACTTGTTTTAGAGTTTTGCAGAAAAGGAATACCAAACGTAGTCAAACGGAATAAAACTTTTGCCGTGATTTTTCTTGGACTAGAAGACACCCAGGAGACTCGGAGTACAAGTCAGAGGAGCCTCAAATGAAAGCACAAGTGCTCCCTGGGTGATTTTGGTAATTAATGTCAACATATCTCTTGTTGGACTAATGCTTCTACCTAGTATGTTTCAGATAAGTTCAACAATGGAGTGGCATGGAGTAGAGGATGTGGAATCCCTTCAAGATGCTGAGGACAAAGGACTGGCTCAAGCTCAAAGCTCAGGACTCTACATTTTATTTTAAGTGATCCAAGATCACATTGAGTCCATAGGAAAGCCAATACTATTAAGAGGGGATGAGGTGTTGCCTAATGGCTTGCTTGCTCAAAGTGCTTAGTGATATGCTCCAAAAGACCTCAACTACTTTCTCATATCGACATATGTCCCAAACGAAAAGTCAAACTTGGCCCCACTGAAACTTTCTATCCGGCGCCACCGAGTTCAGTTGACATAGCCACTGCCAGAAACCCTAATCTATTCGGTCTCACCGATGGGATCTCGGTCTCACCGAGATGGGCTTGCAAACTCTCTATTGCCTATTGCAATAATTTTGGTCCCACCGAGACATGCAATCGGTCCCACCGAGTTTGCTTGGCCAACTCTCTGTTTTGCTTATTACCCAAATCGGTCCCATCGAGTTTGTGTAATCGGTCAAACTGAGATGAGGCTTTACCCTAACCCTAGCACATCAGTCCCACCGAATCGATTATATCGGTCCCACCAAAAATCCTAACGGTCACATTATGAACTAAATCGGTCTAACCAAGTTCTTTGAATCGGTCCCACCGAGTTTGGTAAATTGTGTGTAACGGTTAGATTTTGTGTGGAGGCTATTTATACCCCTCCAGCCACTCTTCATTTGTGGAGAGAGCCATCAGAACATGCCTACACTTCCAACATACATTTTCTGAGATAGAACCACCTACACTCGTGTTGAGGTCAATATATTCCATTCCAACCACATAAATCTTGATCTCTAGCCTTCCCAAAGTTGCTTTCCACTCAAATCTTCTTTCTACCAAATCCAAATCCTGTGAGAGAGAGTTGAGTGTTGGGGAGACTATCATTTGAAGCATAAGAGCAAGGAGTTCATCATCAACACACCATTTGTTACCTCCTGGAGAGTGGTGTATCCTAGATTGGCTAGGTATCACTTGGGAGCCTTCATCAAGATTGTGGAGTTGAACCAAGTAGTTTGTAAGGGCAAGAAGATCGCTTACTTCATGAAGATCTACCCGAGTGAGGAAAGTCCTTCATGGGCGACGACCATGGTGGGATAGACAAGGTTGCTTCTTCATGGACCCTTCGTGGGTGGAGCCCTCCGTGGACTCGCGCAACCGTTACCCTTCGTGGGTTGAAGTCTCCATCAACGTGGATGTACGATAGCACCACCTATCGGAACCACGCCAAAAATCTCTGTGTCTCCAATTGCGTTTGCACACTCCAATCCCATCCCTTTACATTCTTGCAACTTGCATGCTTTACCTTCCGCTGCTCATATACTCTTGTCATGCTTGCTTGATATGTATTGTGAATGTTTAAACTTGTGTCAAAACTCTACTTAAACCTAAAGAAATTAAAAACTGCAACTTTTCTTGATTAAAGTCTATTCACCCTCCTCTAGACTCCACTTCTCGATCCTTTCAATTGGTATCAGAGTTGTGGTCTCCATTGCTTTGGTTTAATCACCATTGGAGGAAGATGGATGGGTCTACGTTGGGGAGTCTTAGACGTAGAGTGCCTATTCTTGATGGAGAGTTCTTTCATGAGTGAAAAAATGAGATTCTTGAGATTTTCAATGAATATCATTTGAACAAGTACAGTACTAGCCCTTGTGCACCTCATGTTGATACTTTGCATACTACCCTTGATGAGTCTATTGACATGATCCACAACCTTAGAACTGTTAATCATATCACTAGAGGCTTGCCTAGAAACTTGATTGGATGTTTGCCTACTCTTGATTGTGCCTACACTATATGGAGATTTCTTGAGGAAAGATTTCCAAACTATTCCTTGCAAAACTTACATGAAATTCTTCATAAGTCTATTGCCTTGAGTAAGATGAATTCTAGTGATCCTATGTTTGGTGATTGCCTATTTGAGCTTACCAATCTCACGCGTGCCAAAGGAGATGTTGGAATCATTACCAATATCATATCCGAAGCTATTAGAATTCATAAAGGTGACCATTGTGATGATCATTTATCTAATGAATTACCATCTCTAGGAATTGATCAATACAAGACGATGTTGAACATGGATACTATGATGAGGATGATGATAGTGACAGTGATCTTGACGATGCGATGAGACACTTTGGTCTTATGGCTAATCTTCGCGGCTACATGGCTGGAGGAAAGGAATGGGTTCTTGATAGTGGATGTACTGATCATATGACCGGAGACAAAGATATGTTTCGTGAGCTTGCTGAAAACGACGGCCCTCGAAAGTATGTCACTTTTGGTGATAACTCAAAGGGTAAGGTGGTTGGCCTCGGTAAGGTGGCCATCTCACATAATAGCTCCATACAAAACGTCATGCTCGTTGAATCTCTTGGGTACAATTTACTTTCAGTATCTAGACTTGCTGATTTCGGTTTCAATGTCCTATTTACTGAAGTAGATTGCCAAGTGTTTCTAAGAGACAATCATAAAATGGTCTTTACCAGTATACGTAGAGGTGATCTTTACATTATTGATTTCACTAAAAAGGCTCGACCTAGAACTTGCTTAATTGCTAAATCTTCTAAAGGCTGGCTATGGCATAGAAGGCTAGGTCATGTGGGCATGCGAAATCTTGATAAGATTATTAAAGGTGATCATATCCTTGGAGTAAAAGATGTTATATTTGACAAGGATAGACTTTGTAGTGCTTGTCAAGCAGGAAAAGGAGTTGGAGGGAGTCACCCCATGAAGAACATCATGACCACGAGAAGACCGCTCGAGCTACTTCACATGGATCTCTTTGGTCCCAATGCCTACAAGAGTCTCGATGGTAACTCATTTGGTCTAGTCATAGTCGATGATTTTTCAAGATTTATGTGGGTGTTCTTCCTTGATGATAAATCGCAGGTCCAAAAGATCTTCAAAAACTTCTCTAGGAAGGCCCAAAATCAATTTGAAGTGAAGATCAAGAAGGTTTAGAGAGACAACGGAACGGAATTCAAGAACACAAATGTGGATACCTTTCTTGACGAAGAGGGGATTTCACACGAGTTCTCGGCTACGTACACACCTCAACAAAATGGAGTTGTTGAGAGGAAGAGCTAGACTCTTATTGAGATGGCAAGAACGATGCTTGATGAGTACAAGACTCCAAAACACTTTTGGGCGGAAGCGGTTGAGACAGCTTGTCATGCAACAAATCGCTTGTATCTTCACAAGCTACTCGGCAAGACGGCATACGAGCTCCTCACCGGTAACAAACATCAAGTTGGATACTTTCGAGTATTCGGCTCAAAGTGCTACGTTCTTGATAAGCATCGTCGTTCTAAATTTGCTCCTAAATCTCATGAAGGTTTCCTACTTGGTTATGGCTCAAACTCTCACACTTACTGTGTCCACAACAATTTCACTCGAAAGGTTGAAGCGACGGTAGATGTGAAGTTTGATGAATCTAACGGCTCGCAAGTAGAGCAATTTCCAATTGATGTAGGAGACAAAGACCCTTCGGAAGCAATCCAAGATTTGTCTATTGGCAATATTCGTCCAACGGAGGTGAAGGAGAGTACCTCGTCCGTCCAAGTGGAAGCTTCCACCTCACGACAAGGTGAACCAAGAGTTGATATACAAGCATCCACAAGTGGGACACAACAATACAAAGAAAACGAGGAAGTACACTAAGATGAACATCAACAACCTCCTTCTCCACCACGACAAGAGAACGACAACGTCAACAATGAAGAAGGCCAACAAGCAGAACAAGATGAAGAGGATGTTCCACCCCAAGCCAAGCAAAAGCTCCCACGAGCTGAGGACAAAGGATTGGCTCAAGCTCAAAGCTCAGGACTCTACATTTTATTTTAAGTGGTCCAAGATCACATTGAGTCCATAGGAAAGCCAATACTATTAAGAGGGGATGAGGTGTTGCCTAATGGCTTGCTTGCTCAAAGTTCTTAGTGATATTCTCCAAAAGCCCTCAACTACTTTCTCATATCCACATATGTCCCAAACCAAAAGTCAAACTCGGCCCCACCGAAACTTTCTATCCGGCGCCATCGAGTTCAGTTGACATAGCCACTGCCAGAAACCCTAATCTATTTGGTCTCACCGATGGGATCTCGGTCTCACCGAGATGGGCTTGCAAACTCTCTATTGCCTATTGCAATAATTTCGGTCCCACCGAGACATGCAACCAGTCCCACCGAGTTTGCTTGGCCAACTCTCTGTTTTGCTTATTACCCAAATCGGTACCACCGAGTTTGTGTAATTGGTCAAACCGAGATGAGGCTTTACCCTAACCCTAGCACTCGGTCCCACCGAGTCGATTATATCGGTCCCACCGAAAATCCTAACGGTCACATTATGAACTAAATCGGTCTGACCGAGTTCTCTGAATCGGTCCCACCGAGTTTGGTAAATTGTGTGTAACAGTTAGATTTTGTGTGGAGGCTATTTATACCCCTCCACCCACTCTTCATTCATGGAGAGAGCCATCAGAGCATGCCTACACTTCCAACATACATTTTCTGAGATAGAACTACCTACACTTGTGTTGAGGTCAAGATATTCCATTCCAACCACATAAATCTTGATCTCTAGCCTTCCCCAAGTTGCTTTCCACTCAAATCTTCTTTCTACCAAATCCAAATCCTGTGAGAGAGAGTTGAGTGTTGGGGAGACTATCATTTGAAGCACAAGAGCAAGGAGTTCATCATCAACACACCATTTGTTACCTCTTGGAGAGTGGTGTCTTCTAGATTGGCTAGGTGTCACTTTGGAGCCTCCATCAAGATTGTGGAGTTGAACCAAGGAGTTTGTAAGGGCAAGGAGATCGCCTACTTTGTGAAGATCTACCCGATTGAGGCAAGTCCTTCGTGGGCGACGGCCATGGTGGGATAGACAAGGTTGCTTCTTCGTGGACCCTTCGTGGGTTGAGCCCTCCGTGGACTTGCGCAACCGTTACCCTTTGTGGGTTGAAGTCTCCATCAACGTGGATGTACGATAGGACCACCTATCAGAACCACACCAGAAGCCTCCGTGTCTCCAATTGCGTTTGCACACTCCAATCCCATCCCTTTACATTCTTGCAACTTGCATGCTTTACTTTCCGCTGCTCATATACTCTTGTCATGCTTGCTTGATATGTATTGTGAATGTTTAAACTTGTGTCAAAACTCTACTTAAACCTAAAGAAATTAAAAACTACAACTTTTCTTGATTAAAGTCTATTGACCCCCCTCTAGACTCCACTTCTCGATCCTTTCATCGAGGCGGCCACAAGGGTGGAGGGCGCGCCTAGGGGGTGGGGTGCACCCCCCGACCTTGTGGGCCCCTCTTAGCTCCCCTGACCTAATTCTTTCGCCTATATATACTCTTATACCCCAAAAACATCCAAGGGAGCCACGAAACCACTTTTCCACCGCCGCAACCTTCTGTACCCGTGAGATCCCATCTTGGGGCCTTTTCCGGCATCCTCCCAGAGGAGGAGTCGATCACGAAGGGCTTCTACATCAACACCATTGCCTCTCCAATGAAGCATGAGTAGTTTACTTCAGACCTATGGGTCCATAGCTAGTAGCTAGATGGCCTCTTCTCTCTCTTTGATTCTCAATACAAAGTTCTCCTCGATGTTCTTGGAGATCTATTCGATGTAATACTCTTTTGCGGTGTGTTTGCCGAGATCCGATGAGTTGTGGATTTATGATCATCTTATCTATGAATATTATTTGAATCTCCTCTGAATTCTAATATGCATGATTTGATATCTTTGCAAGTCTCTTCGAACTATCGATTTGGTTTGGCCAACTAAATTGGTTTTTCTTGCAATGGGAGAAGTTCTTAGCTTTGGGTTCAATCTTGCGGTGCTCGATCCTAATGACAGAAGGGGAACCTACACGTATTGTATTGTTGCCATCAAGGATAAAAAGATGGGGTTTTCATCATATTGCTTGGGTTAATCCCGCTACATCATGTCATCTTGCTTAATGCGTTACTCTGTTCTTATGAACTTAATACTCTAGATGCAGGCAGGAGTCGGTCGATGTGTGGAGTAATAGTAGTAGATGCAGAATCGTTTCGGTCTACTTGACACAAACGTGATGCCTATATGTAGGGGAACGTAGTAATTTCAAAAAAATTCCTACGCACATGCAAGATCATGGTGATGTATAGCAACGAGAGGGGAGAGTGTGATCTACGTACCCTTGTAGATCGACAACGGAAGCGTTTGGTTGAAGTAGTCGTACGTCTCCACGGCCCGACCGATCAAGCACCGAAACTACGACACCTCCGAGTTTTAGCACACGTTCAGCTCGATGACGATCCCCGGACTCCGATCCAGCAAAGTGTCGGGGAAGAGTTCCGTCAGCACGACGGCGTGGTGACGATCTTGATGTACTACTGTCGCAGGGCTTCGCCTAAGCACCGCTACAATATTATCGAGGACTATGGTGGCAAGGGGCGCCGCACACGGCTAAGATTATGATCACGTGGATCAACTTGTGTGTCTCTGGGGTGCCCCTGCCTCCGTATATAAAGGTTCAAGAGGGGGAGGCCGGCCGGCCACCATAGGGCGCGCCAGGAGGAGTCCTACTCCCTCCGGGAGTAGGACTTCTCCCCCAATCCTAGTTGGAATAGGATTCGTGAGGTGGAAAAAGAGAGAGAGAGAAGGAGGGGGGCGTCGGCCCCCTCTCTCCTTGTCCTATTCGGACTAGGGGGAGGGGCGCGCGGCCCTAGCCCTGGCCGACTCTCCTCTTCTTCCACTAAGGCCCATTAAGGCCCATTTAGCTCCCGGGGGGTTCCGGTAACCTCCTGGTACTCCGGTAAAATCCCGATTTCACCCGGAACACTTCCGATATCCAAACATAGGCTTCCAATATATCAATCTTTATGTCTCGACCATTTCGAGACTCCTCGTCATGTCCGTGATCACATCCGGTACTCCGAACAACCTTCGGTACAACAAAACGTATAAACTCATAATATAACTGTCATCGAAACCTTAAGCGTGCGGACCCTACGGGTTCGAGAACAATGTAGACATGACCGAGACATGTCTCCGGTCAATAACCAATAGCGGGACCTGGATGCCCATATTGGCTCCTACATATTCTACGAAGATCTTTATCAGTCAGACCGCATAACAACATACGTTGTTCCCTTTGTCATCGGTATGTTACTTGCCCGAGATTCGATCGTCGGTATCCAATACTTAGTTCAATCTCGTTACCGGCAAGTCTCTTTACTCGTTCCGTAATACATCATCCCGCAACTAACTCATTAGTTGCAATGCTTGCAAGGCTTAAGTGATGTGCATTACTGAGAGGGCCCTAAGATACCTCTCCGACGATCGGAGTGACAAATCCTAATCTCGAAATACGTCAACCCAACATGTACCTTTGGAGACACCTGTAGAGCACCTTTATAATCACCCAGTTATGTTGTGACGTTTGGTTGCACACAAAGTGTACCTCTGGCACACGGGAGTTACATAATCTCATAGTTATAGGAACATGTATAAGTCATGAAGAAAGCAATAGCAATATACTAAACGATCGGGTGCTAAGCTAATGGAATGGGTCATGTCAATCAGATCATTCAACTAATGATTTGATCCCGTTAATCAAATAACAACTCTTTGTCAATGGTTAGGAAACATAACCATCTTTGATTAATGAGCTAGTCAAGTAGAGGCATACTAGTGACACTCTGTTTGTCTATGTATTCACACATGTATTATGTTTTCGGTTAATACAATTCTAGCATGAATAATAAACTTTTATCATGATATAAGGAAATAAATAATAACTTTATTATTGCCTCTAGGGCATATTTCCTTCACTATATTCATGATCATTTCCTTAGATATCATCATAAGTTTGCGATTTTCTATCAATTGCTCGGCAGGAATTTGTTCACCCACCGTAATAATTTCTATCTTGAGAGAAGCCACTAGTGAAACCTATGGCCCCCGGGTCTATTTTCCATCATATAAGTTTCCGATCTGCAATTCTAGTTTACTGTTTACTTTCCTTTGCAATCTTTACTTTCCGTTCCATAAAACAAAAATACCAAAATATTACTTTACCGTTTATCCATCTCTATCAGATCTCACTTTGCGAATAACCGTGAAGGGATTGACAACCCCTTTATCGCGTTGGTTGCAAGTTGGTGTTTGTTTGTGCAAGTATTCGGTGGCTTGTTGCATAGTCTCCTATTGGATTGATACCTTGGTTCTCAAAACTGAGGGAAATACTTACGCTCCTTTGCTGCATCACCCTTTCCTCTTCATGGGAAAAACCAACGCAAGGTCAAGAGGTAGCAAGAAGGATTTCTGGCGCCATTGCCGGGGAGATCTACACCAAGCCAAGACATACCAAGTACGCATCATAAACTCTCATCTCTCGCATTACATTATTCTCCATTCGCCTCTCGTTTTCCTCTCCCCCACTGCTAAAACGATTTTCGAAAAGATTTGCCTTTTCTTCGCCCTTCCTCCATTCATCCTTCTGTTTGCTCGTGCTACCATGGGCCTTCTATTTGCTTGCATCGTCGATTGCTAAAAATCTATTCATATGGATCCTCATCATCTTGTTAATCTTTTTAATAGATCCAATTATGATGAACCAATTGCTAGTGAGTTGAGTGCGCTAGATTATCTTTCTGAGGTTTTGCTTGAAATTCATGAAACCGAAAATTGTGATGAAGTGCTGAAAGAAGAAATTTATGAAGTGATTCATGATAGCTCCTTGAATGAAAAGCATGATTGCAATGATATTATTATAAATTCTGTTAGTGTCAATTGTGTTAATGATATGCAAAACCCTAATCTTGGGGATGCTAATTCTGCTATGTCTACTACTGGTTGCAATGCTCATGATTGGGGTGATTTTTCTTATGATCTTGAAATTTTATTTAAGCCCCATGATGAATATGAGATTGATAATAATGTTTGCAATAATATTGAAAGTGGGTTTGGGAGAGTGTCAACTTTAGATCCCACGTATTTGGATAATGTTCAATCTTATGAAGTTTTTGATAAAAGTGGGTTCAGAGAGGTCATGACTTTATTTTATGATAATCCCACTATTTCGGAAGAGTGTCAACTTTGCATGCATGTGGATCGTGCAAAGAAAATTTTATGTGATAGCTATATTGTTGAATTTGATTATGATCCTCCATGTAATTATTATGAGAGAGGAAAATACGGTTGTAGAAATTTACATGTTACAAAATTACCTCTCGTTATGTTGAGATTGCTATTGTTTCCTTCTTCGTCCTTGCATATGGTAGTTTTTGCTTGTCTTGATAATTTGTTTCCTTATAAAATCCCTATGCATAGGAAGCATGTTAGACTTAAACTTGTTTGGCACGTGTTTTGTGATGATCTCTTTGTGCTTCAATTCTTGTCTTTCATGTGAGCATCATTAAAATTATTGATGCCTAGCTAAAAGGCTTTAAAGAAAAGTGCTTGTTGGGAGACAACCCAATATATTTCCTTCCTGTTTTCCATTAAAATTTTCATCTAGCCTCTGGTTAGATGTGGTTTTATGTTTTAATCAGTGTTTGCGCCAAGTAAGACCTTTGGGATAGCTTATGGTAATAGTTAATTTGATCCTGATGAAAAATAGAAACTTTTACGCCCAGGAGATTAGTTTTAGTTTTTAACGGAAGCGCGATAAAATACTGATTCTTTTTGAATATGATTAATAAGAAAATTATCTAGGACTTCCTAATTTCTAATAATTTTTGTATTTACATAAGTATTCGAAATCTCCAGATTGCTACAGTCTGTTCTGTTCTTGACAGATTCTGTTTTTCGCGTGTTGTTAGCTTATTTTGATGCATCTATGGCTAGTATCGGGGGGTATGAACTATGGAATAGTTGGAATACAGTATATATTACACCAATATAAATAGATAATGAGTTCACAACAGTACCAAAAGTGGTGATTTTTTTCTTATATTAATGAAGCTTACGAGATTTTCTGTTGGAGTTTTGTGTTGTGAAGTTTTCAAGTTTTGGGTAAGGATTTGATGGACTATGGAATAAGGAGTGGCAAGAGCCTAAGCTTGGGGATTACCAAGGCACCCCAAGGAAATATTCAAGAATGTCAAAAAGCCTAAGCTTGGGGATGCCCTGGGAAGGCATCCTCTCTTTCGTCTTTGTATCGGTAACTTTACTTGAGGCTATATTTTTACTCACCACATGATATGTGTTTTGCTTGGAGCGTATTGATGATTTGATTCTTTGATTTTTAGTTTGCCACAATCATCATTGCTGTACACAACTTTTGAGATAGACACACATGAATCATGATTTATTAGAATGCTCTATGTGCTTCACTTATATTTTTTGAGCTAGGCAAAATTGCTCTAGTGCTTCACTTATATCTTTTTAGAGCACGGTGGTGGTTTTATTTTATAGAAATTGACGAACTCTCGTACTTCACTTATATTATTTTGAGAGTCTCTAAACAACATATTAATTTTCTTTTGTTATAAAATTAGTCCTAATATGATAGGCATCCAAGAAGGATATAATAAAAACTTTCATATAAAGTGCATTGAATACTATGAGAAGTTTGTTTCCTTATGATTGTTTCGAGATATGAAGATGGTGATATTAGAGTCATGCTAGTAAGTAGTTGTGAATTTGAGAAATACTTGTGTTAAGGTTTGTAAGTCCCGTAGCATGCACATATGGTGAACCGTTATGTAACGAAGTTGGAGCATGAGATGTTTTTTATTGTCTTCCTTATGAGTGGCGGTCGGGGACGAGCGATGGTCTTTTGCTACCAATCTATACCCTAGGAGCACGCTCGTAGTACTTTGTTTCGATGACTAATAGATTTATGCAATAAGTATGTGAGTTCTTTATGACGAATGTTGAGTCCATGGATTATACGCAACTCTCACCTTTCCGCCATTGCTAGCCTCTCTAGTACCACTCAACTTTCGCCGGTACCATAAACCCACCACATATCCTTCCTCAAAACAGCCACCATACCTACCTATTATGGCATTTCCATAGTCATTCCGAGGTATATTGCCATGCAACTTTCCACCGTTCCGTTTATTATGACACGCTCCATCATTGTCATATTGCTTGGCATGATCATGTAGTTGACATCGTATTCGTGGCAAAGCCACCATTCATCATTTTTTATACATGTCACTCTTGATTCATTGCACATCCCGGTACACCATCGGAGGCATTCACATAGAGTCATATTTTGTTCTAAGTATCGAGTTGTAATTCTTGAGTTGTAAGTAAATAGAAGTGTGATGATTTTCATTATTAGAGCATTGTCCTATGTGAGGAAATAAAAAAAAGAGAAAGGCCAAATAAAAAGGCCCAAATAAATGAGAGAAACAGAGAAAAGGGACAATGTTACTATCCTTTTTGCCACACTTGTGCTTCAAAGTAGCACCACGATCTTCATGATAGAGAGTCTCCTATGATACTATGATACGTCTCCAACGTATCTATAATTTTTGATTGTTCCATGCTATTATATTATCTATTTTGGATGTTTAATGGGCTTTAATATGCTCTTTTATATTATTCTTGGGACTAACCTATTAACTGGAGGCCTAGTGGCAGTTTCTGTTTTTTTGCCTATTTTAGTGTTTCGCAGAAAAGGAATATCAAACAAAATCCAAACGGAACGAAACCTTCACGAGGATCTTTCTTGGAACAAACGCAATCAAGGAGACTTGGAGTGGAAGTCTGGAAGTCCGCGTGGCGGCCACGAGGCAGGAGGGCACACCCAGGGGGTAGGCGCGCCCCCACCCTCATGGGCCCCACGGAGCTCCACCCACGTACTTCTTTCGCCTATATATATACTCTTATACCCTAAAAACATCCACGAGAGCCACGAAACCACTTTTCCACCGCCGCAACCTTCTGTACCCGTGAGATCCCATCTGGGGCCTTTTCCGGCGATCTGCCGGAGGGGGAATCGATCACGGAGGGCTTCTACATCAACACCATAGCCTCTCCGATGATGTGTGAGTAGTTTACCACAGACCTTCGGCTCCATAGTTATTAGCTAGATGGCTTCTTCTCTCTCTTTGGTTCTCAATACAAAGTTATCCTCGATGTTCTTGGAGATCTATTCGATGTAATACTTTTTGCAGTGTGTTTGCCGAGATCCGATGCATTGTGGGTTTATGATCAAGTTTATCAATGAATAATATTTGGTTCTTCTCTGAATTCTTATATGCATGATTTGATATCTTTGCAAGTCTCTTCGAATTATCGGTTTAGTTTGGCCTACTAGATTGATCTTTCTTGCAATGGGAGAAGTGCTTAGCTTTGGGTTCAATCTTGCGGTGTCCTTTCCCAGTGACAGTAGGGGCAGCAAGGCACTTATTGTATTGTTGCCATCGAGGATAAAAAGATGGGGTTTATATCATATTGCTTGAGTTTATCCCTCTATATCATGTCATCTTGCTTAATGCATTACTCTGTTCTTATGAACTTAATACTCTAGATGCATGCTAGATAGCGGTCGATGTGTGGAGTAATAGTAGTAGATGTAGAATCATTTCGGTCTACTTAACACGGACGTGATGCCTATATTCATGATCATTGCCTAGATATTCTCATAACTATGTGCTCTTCTATCAATTGCTCGACAGTAATTTGTCCACCCACCGTAATACATGCTATCATGAGAGAAGCCACTAGTGAAACATATGGCCCCCGGGTCTCTTTCTTATTATATTGCATCTCTTTTTATTTACATCACATCTCGTTTACTATTTTGCATTACCAAAAAATATTTATCTTACTATCTTTATCAGATCTCACTTTTGCGAGTGACCGTGAAGGGATTGACAACCCCTTTATCACGTTGGTTGCAAGGTTCTTGATTGTTTGTGTAGGTACTAGGTGACTTGCGTGTTATCTCCTACTGGATTGATACCTTGGTTCTCAAAAACCGAGGGAAATACTTACGCTACTTTGTTGGATCACCCTTTCCTCCTCAAGGGAAAACAAATGCACGCTCAAGATGTAGCATATTACTTTCATATGCTAGTGGGAATTTTTTTCAGTATAGAACTTGGCTTGTATATTCCACCGATGGGCTTCCTCAAACGCCTTAGGTCTTCATGAGAAAGCAAGTTGGATGCACACCCACTTAGTTTTCTTTTTGAGCTTTCATAAACATATAGCTCTAGTGCATCCGTTGCATGGCAATCCCTACTCACTCACATTGATATCTATTAATGGGCAGCTCAATAACCCGTTGATATGCCTAGTTGATGTGAGACTATCTCCTTCTTTTTGTCTTCTCCGCAGCTATCGTCTATTCCACTTATAGTGCTATGTACATGGCTCACGCTCATGTATTGCGTGAAAGTTGAAAAAGTTTGAGAAACTCAAAAGTATGAAACAATTGCTTGGCTTGTCATCGGGGTTGTGCATGATTTAAATATTTTGTGTGATGAAGATGGAGCATAGCCACACTATATTATTTTGTAGGGATAAGCTTTCTTTGGCCATGTTATTTTGAGAAGACATAATTTTTTTGTTAGTATGCTTGAAGTATTATTCAATATTAATCTTTTGTTTTGAATATTACGGATCTGAACATTCATGCCACAACAAAGAGAATTACATGGATAAATATGTTAGGGAGCATTCCACATCAGAAATTCTGTTTTTATCATTTACCTACTCGAGGACGACCAGGAATTAAGCTTCGGGATGCTTGATATGTCTCCAATGATGTCTACTACACAACCTTCTTCTTGTAGAGACGTTGTTGGGCCTCCAAGTGTAGAGGTTTGTAGGACAGTAGCAAATTTCCCTCAAGTGGATGACCTAAGGTTTATCAATCCGTAGGAGGCGTAGGATGAAGATGGTCTCTCTCAAGCAACCCTGCAACCAAATAACAAAGAGTCTCTTGTGTCCCCAACACACCCAATACAATGGTAAATTGTATAGGTGTACTAGTTCAGCGAAGAGATGGTGGTACAAGTGGTATATGGATAGTAGATAAAGGTTTTTGTAATCTGAAAATATAAAAACAGCAAGGTAACTAATGATAAAAGTGAGCACAAACGGTATTGAAATGCGTTGAAACAAGGCCTAGGGTTCATACTTTCACTAGTGCAAGTTCTCTCAACAATAATAACATAATTGGATCATATAACTACCCCTCAACATGCAACAAACAGTCACTCCAAAGTCACTAATAGCGGAGAACAGACGAAGAGATTATGGTAGGGTACGAAACCACCTCAAAATTATTCTTTTTGATCGATCTATTCAAGAGTCCGTAGTAAAATAACATGAAGCTATTCTTTCCATTCAATCTATCCTAGAGTTCGTACTAGAATAACACCTTAAGACACAAATCAAGCAAAACCCTAATGTCACCTAGATACTCCAATGTCACCTCAAGTATACGTGGGTACGATTATACGATATGCATCACACAATCTCAGATTCATCTATTCAAACCAACACAAAGAACTTCAAAGAGTGCCCCAAAGATTCTACCGGAGAGTCAAGATGAAAACGTGTGCCAACCCCTATGCATAGGTTCATGGGCGGAACCCGCAAGTTGATCACCAAAACATACATCAAGTGGATCAATAGAATACCCCATTGTCACCACAGGTATCCCACGCAAGACATACATCAAGTGTTCTCAAATCCTTAAAGACTCAATCTGATAAGATAGCTTCAAAGGGAAAACTCAATCCATTACAAGAGAGTAGAGGGGGAGAAACATCATAAGATCCAACTATAATAGCAAAGCTCGCGATACATCAGGATCGTACCACCTCAAGAACATGAGAGAGAGAGAGAGATCAAATACATAGCTACTGGTACATACCCTCAGCCCCGAGGGTGAACTACTCCCTCCTCGTCATGGAGAGCGCCGGGATGATGAAGATGGCCACCGGAGAGAGGTTCCCCCCTCCAGCACGGTGCCGGAACGGGTCTAGATTGGTTTTCGGTGGCTACGGAGGCTTCTGGCGGCGGAACTCCCGATCTATTCTGCTCCCCGAAGTTTTTAGGGTATATGGGTATGTATAGGAGGAAGAAGTACGTTGGTGGATCTCTGGGCTGTCCACAAGGCAGGGGGGCGTGCCCAGGGGGGTGGGCGTGCCCCCACCCTCGTGGGCAGCCCGGGACTCTCCTGGTCCATCTCTGATACTCTGTGGGCTTCTTCTGGTCCAAAAGTAAGTTTCATGAAGTTTCAGGTCAATTGGACTCCGTTTGATTTTCCTTTTCTGCGATACTCTAAAACAAGGAAAAAACTGAAACTGGCACTGGGCTCTGGGTTAATAGGTTAGTCCCAAAAATAATATAAAAGTGCATAATAAAGCCCATAAACATCCAAAACAGATAATATACGTTGGAGACGTGTCATCCAACGTATCCATAATTTTTGATTGTTCCATGCTATTATATTATCTGTTTTGGATGTTGTATATGCATTAATATGCTATTTTATATGATTTTTGGGACTAACCTGTTAACCTAGAGCCCAGTGCCAGTTTCTGTTTTTCCTTGTTTTAGAGTTTCGCAGAAAAGGAATACCAAACGGAATGAAACTTTCGCCAGGATTTTTCTTGGACCAGAAGACACCCAGGAGACTTGGAGTACAAGTCAGAGGAGCCTCGAGGCAGCCACAAGGGTGGAGGGCACGCCCCCGACCTTGTTGGCCCCTCGTAGCTCCCCTGACCTAATTCTTTCACCTATATATATACTCTTATACCCCAAAAACATCTAGGGGAGCCACGAAACCACTTTTCCACCGCCGCAACATTCTATACCCGTAGGATCCCATCTTGGGGCATTTTCTGGCATCCTGCCGGAGGGGGAATCGAACACGAAGGGCTTGTACATCAACACCATTACCTCTCCGATGAAGCGTGAGTAGATTATTTCAGACCTACGGGTCCATAGCTAGTAGCTAGATGGCTTATTTTGTCTCTTTGATTCTCAATACAAATTTCTCCTCGATGTTCTTGGAGATCTATTCGATGTAATACTCTTTTGCGGTGTGTTTGCCGAGATCCGATGAATTGTGGATTTATGATCAACTTATCTATGAATATTATTTGAATCTCCTCTGAATTCTTATATGGATGATTTGATATCTTTGCAAGTCTCTTCGAACTATCGATTTGGTTTGGCAAACTAGATTGGTTTTTCTTGCAATGGGAGAAGTGCTTAGCTTTGGGTTCAATCTTGCGGTGCTCGATCCTAGTGACAGAAGGGGAATCGACACATATTGTATTGTTGCCATCGAGGATAAAAAGATGGGGTTTTCATCATATTGCTTGAGTACATCATGTCATCTTGCTTAATGCATTACTCTCTTTTGTTATGAACTTAATACTCTAGATGCAGGCAGGAGTCGGTCGATGTGTGGAGTAATAGTAGTAGATGCAGAATCGTTTCGGTCTACTTGACACGAATGTGATGCTTATATTCATGATCATTGCCTTACATATCGTCATAACTTTGCACTTTTCTATCAATTGCTCGGCAGTAATTTGTTCACCCACCGTAATAATTTCTATCTTGAGAGAAGCCACTAGTGAAACCTATGGCCCTCGGGTCTATTTTCCATCATATAAGTTTCCGATCTACCATTCTAGTTTACTATTTACTTTCCTTTGCAATCTTTACTTTCCGTTCCATAAACCAAAAATACCAAAATATTACTTTACCGTTTATCCATCTCTATCAGATCTCACTTTTGCGAATAACCGTGAAGGGATTGACAACCCCTTTGTCGCGTTGGTTGCAAGTTGGTGTTTGTTTGTGCAGGTATTCGATGGCTTGTTGCGTAGTCTCCTACTGGATTGATACCTTGATTCTCAAAACTGAGGGAAATACTTACACTCCTTTGCTGCATCACCCTTTCCTCTTCAAGGGAAAAACCAACGCAAGCTCAAGAGGTAGCATCCAATATCTTTCATGCTAGGCGGGTTATTCTCACGATGAGTGTTTATTCACCTGTCATTGAACAAGAAATTGGCTGGTAATAGGGATGCTCAGTCCCATAATGAATCAAAATAATAATAAATTCCTTGGAAAGTAGAAAGTTTGGAAGGCACCCATGGATACGGCTAGCCATGAATTATGAAAGAATGGTGGAAAGGAAATGAACTTTATTTTTTGTTTGGGAACCGCCTATAATGTGTCTAGCATGGAAGATGTTGGGAATTCTTGGCTGCAACGTTGACAGGAAAAGCATGGCTCTCAAAATAATTTTATCTCTCTATTTTAAGCTTTGAACTTTGGCACCTCGACAAATCTCTGCTTCCCTCTACGTAGGGCCTATCTATTTTACTTTTATGCATTTTTTATTTTTTATTTTGAGTCTTCACCTTCTCTCATAAAGCACCAACTGGAGAGCACTATTGTCAAACTTGTGCACTGGATGTAGTTAATATTAAGTGTGTTTCATGAATGGATCAATGTTTGAGCATGATGGGCTGGGGATAACTTTCTTTAGTGTTGATATTTTGAAGGACATGATTGTTTGTTGGTATGCTTGAATATTTATATCTTTATGTCAAACTATAGACTATTGCTTTGAATCACTTGAATCCTAATATTCATGCCACACAAGAAAGATTACATGATGAATATGATGGATAGCATTCCACATCAAAAATTCTGTTTTTATCATATACCTACTCGAGAACGAGTAGGAATTAAGCTTGGGGATGCCTGATACGTCTCCAACGTATCTATAATTTTTTATTGTTCCATGCTATTATAGTATCAATCTTGGATGTTTTATATGCAACTTTATGCAATTATATTTTTTTTCCGGACTAACCTATTAACATAATGCCCAGTGTCAGTTGCTGTTTTTGCTTGTTTTTGGCTTTTCAGGAAATCAATATCAAACAGAGTCCATACGAAGAAAAAACTTTGGATTAATTTTTCTAGCCAGAAGAGACCTAGAAGGTTTAGGAGAAGACCTGACGAGCCACGAGGGAGCGACAAGCTCGGGAGGCACGCCCTAGGGGGCGCCCTCCAGGCTTATGGGCCCCTCGTGGCACCTTTTGACATAATTCCACCTCTATAAATACTCAAATGTTCACCTGACACCAGAGAGCCACCCGAAATACTTTTTCCGCCGCCAAAAGTTTATGTGCCACGAGATGCCATCTAGAGGCTTTCTCCGGTACTCTGCTGAAGGGGGAATCGATCATAGAGGGGCTCTATGATAACCCACAAGTATAGGGGATCGCAATAGTTTTTGAGGGTAGAGTATTCAACCCAAATTTATTAATTCGACACAAGGGGAGCCAAAGAATATTCTCAAGTATTATCAACTGAGTTGTCAATTCAACCACACCTGAAATACTTAATATCTGCAGGAAAGTATTTAGTAGAAAAGTAGTATGGAAGTAACGGTAACAGTGGTAAAAGTAACAGTGGTAGTTTTGTAGCAATCGTAATAGTGGCAACCGAAAAGTAACGGAGCAAAGATCAATATGAGATGAACTCGTAGGCAATGGATTGATGATGGATAATTATGTCAGATGGCACTCATCATGCAACAGTTATAACATAGGGTGACACAGAACTAGCTCCAATTGATCAATATAATGTAGGCATGTATTCCGAATATAGTCATACATGCTTATGGAAAAGAACTTGCATGACATCTTTTGTCATACCCTCCCGTGGCAGCGGGGTCCTATTGGAAACCAAGGGATATTAAGGCCTCCTTTTAATAGAGTACCGGACCAAAGCATTAGCACCTAGTGAATACATGAACTCCTCATACCACGGTCATCACCAGGAAGTGTCCTAACTATTGTCACTCCGGGGTTGCCGGATCATAACACGTAGTAGGTGACTAGAACTTGCAAAATATGATCAAGAACACAAATATATTCATGAAAACATAATAGGTTCAGATCTGAAATCATGGCACTCGGGCCCGAGTGACAAGCATTAGGCATAGAAAAATTCATAGAAACATCAATCTTAGAACATAGTGGATACTAGGGATCAAACCCTAACAAAACTAACTCGATTACATGGTAAATCTCATCCAACCCATCACCGTCCTGCAAGCCTACGATGGAATTACTCACGCACGATGGTGATCATCATGAAATTGGTGATGGAGGAAGGTTGGTGATGATGATGGCGATGATTTCTCCTCTCCGGAGCCCGAAACGGACTCCAGATCTGCCCTCCCGATGAAGAACAGGGGGTGATGACGACTCCGTATCGTAAAACGCGATGAATCCTTCTCTCTGATTTTTTTCTCCCTGAACGTGAATATATAGAGTTGGAGTTGAGGTCAGTGGAGGTCTGTGGGACCCACAAGGCCAGAGGGCGCGCCCCAGGGGGGTGGGCGCGCCCTCCACCCTTGTGGACAGGGTGTGGGTCCCCTTCTCTTGATTCTTTTGCCAATATTTTTTATTTATTCCAAAAATGATCTCCGTGAAGTTTCAGGTCATTCCAAGAACTTTTATTTCTGCACAAAAATAACACCATGGCAATTCTGGTGAAAACAACGTCAGTCCGGATTAGTTCCATTCAAATCATGCAAATTAGAGTCCAAAACAAGGGCAGAAGAGTTTGGAAAAGTTGATACGATGGAGACGTATCACTCTACATCAACCTTGCTGCCCTTCTGGTGATGTGTGAGTAGTTTACCACAGACCTACGGGTCCATAGCTAGTAGCTAGATGGTTTCTTCTCTATCTTTGATCTTCAATACAATGTTCTCCTTGAATTCTTGGAGTTCTATTTGATGTAATCACTTTTTGCGGTGTGTTTGTTACGATCCGATGAATTGCGAGTTTATAATCAGATTATCTATGAATATTATTTGAGTCTTCTCTGAATTCTTTTATGCATGATTATTATAGCTTTGTCTTTCTCTCCAATCTATTGATTTGGTTTGGCCAACTAGATTGATTTTTCTTGCAATGGGAGATGTGCTTTGTGATGAGTTTGATCTTGTGGTGCTCAATCCCAGTCACAGAAAGGGACATGACACATATTTGTATCGTTGCCATTAAGGATAAAAATATGGGGTCTATTTATGCGTGAGTTCACTTTGTCTACATCATGTCATCTTGCTTAAGGAGTTACTCAATTTTTTATGAACTTAATACTCAAGATGCATGCTGGATAGCGGTCGATGTGTGGAGTAATAGTAGTAGATGTAGGCAGAAGTTGGTCTACTTGTCTTGGACTATGCCTATATACATGATCATTGCCTTGTATATTGTCATGATTATTCGCTTTTCTATCAATTGCGCAACAGTAATTTGTTTACCCACCGTATGCTATTTTCAAGAGAGAAGCCTCTAGTGAAAACTATGGCCCCCAGGTCTACTTACCTTGCTGCAATTTTATTTACTTTATTTTATTTTCTATTTTTTTGCTATGTATCTATCACTACGAGATTTAATCCTTGCAATTGACTACTGAGGGATTGGCAACCCTTTGTTCGCGTTGGGTGCAAGTATTTGCTATTTTGTGTGTAGTGCTGCTGACGAGGTGTTCCGTGGTTCTCCTACTAGATTGATAACCTTGGTTCTTAACTGAGGGAATACTTATCTCTACTATACTGCATCATCCTCTCCTCTTCGAGGAAATCCCAACGCAACTCACAAGTAGCAAGCACTCACACATGATCATTTAACTTGGTGCTCATTGCATTTCAATGGTTCAAAATATTGACAAAAACATTTCAATATATCTTATAATCCGAACATTTCGTTCGGACAAGAAGCATACCCAAATTCCCTAGTTCTTCAAGAAAGTAGGTCTCTCTCTCTCTCTAAATTTGGCAATATGAGATTGACATAACTAAATACCTAGTTCTACTCTATTCAACACTTATTAAAAAAAATCTATTACTAAAATTGCTATAACTAAATTTTCTTACTACAAACTTTTATTACTAAATTTATACCTAAAAAATTCTCATATAGCATTCCAATACGTTTCTATATTGAAAAATTTCTACACCTAAAAATTTCTATTACTAATTTTTTACTACAAATTTCTATCAGTAAAGTTTCAAAAATAGAGGGAGGAACGAAGGGAGGGATGAGGGAGGGAGGGAGGAGGAGGACGAACAAGGCAGGGAGGAGGAGGACGGACAAGGCAGGGAGGGAGGTGGGAGGGAGGATGCAAGAGGGAGGAGGGAGAGGGAGGTGGAAGGAGGGAGGGGGTGGAGGAGGAGCAGGAGCAGGAGGGTCGATGAAGGTGGTCGGGGAGGGCGGGTGCGGGGGAGAGAGTGGAGAGGGAGAGGGAGAGTGAGGAGTGGAGAGGAAGACTGAGGGGCGGCCGCGCAGAGAAAATAGGATGGGCTTAGCAGTAGCGCATGTTAAGGAACATCGCTACTGCTAAAGGCCGTAGTAGTAGCACTGGGTTAACTAGAGTCCCACACTACTCCTAAGTTGGGCCCACCTGCCGGAGCAGTACACTGGTAGTGGTAGCGCCGTGTCATATACCAGCGCTACTGCTATTAGTTTAATAGTAGCGGGTTCTTCCCAGGACGCGCTACTGCTATGAGTAGCCCCGATGGGTTAGGTCCGGACCACTTTGCAGCAACGTTGGGTGGGAGGCCAACGCTACTGCTATAGGATTACCTGTAGCGCCTGTTTGTACCCAGCGCTGCCGCTAAGTAGCAGCAGCGGTGGCCTTTTACCCCTCGTTACTGTTAAGAGTCTACCTATAAGGTATTTTCTAGTAGTGCATTGCGCTCATTCCACAGCTCCCAAGAAGCCAACAAGAGAATTGATGACATCTCTATCTTGGAGGTGTCGTTGACGATTGCTAGAGAGGTCCAACACTCCATAACAGAACTAAAATGTTGGCAGTGATACTAATCGATGGCATCCGACCAAGCCAAGCTCTAACATCCTTTTGGGCGTGCTTGGAGAATATGCGCCGCTCCCTCTTGCACAATCACAATCACAACCACCTAACCCCTCCTCTCGAATCGATCAGCCGTCCACCCCACGTTCTTGAAGAATTAACCAAACAGGAAAGCAAATAAAAGTTTGATTGGTTTGCTATCAACATTTCACATTGCCAATGTTTAGCAAGCCAACACTTGGCAAAATCAAAAGTTACTAAATTTGATAACCTTTTGTGAGATTGATAATGAAAATCGGTATGCAACCAATCTATAGCCAACATTTGGAAGTTGTCAAAATTTGGCATCAAACCAATTAGCATCTAAATCTTAGGTGGCGTCCAAATGCTTCAGACCGATGCCACCTAAAACTTATGTATGTGGTTCCAAAATTTGGAGTATAAGTCTTTGTACATGTTTCACTATGAACCACAAACAGATGTACATAGATGCATTTTAGATTATAGATTCAGTTATTTTGCTTTGTATATAGTCCATAGTGGAATCTCCACAAAGACATATTTAGAAACAGAGGGCATAGTAATAAGTCTTGGGCGTTCCCAAATTGAGTAAATTGCATAAAACCACCACTTTGAGGGCTAGGTTTACGAAAAACACTATGATACAGTTTCTCTGCAGAAAACACCACATCTTGCGTAATGGTTTTGCAAAAACCAGTGTTCGGCGGATTTGGCTCTGTTAAGTGAGTTTATGACAGGTGGGGCCCATTTTCTGCCTATGTGGCATAACAGTTTAGGTCTAATGCGAAAAGCCCCCTAGATTTCTCTCCCTGCTTCCCAGGCCCATCCAGACCCAACCACCGCCACCCCTCCCGATCCTGGCCACCACCCGTCCCAACCTCGGCCGCCCCTTCCCGACCCCGGACAAGGCAGAGGCCCGCCCTCGCCGTTGCTGCACCGAGGGCGAGGTAGATGACGCTGCCCGTGCCTCCCCCCCCCCGTGTCACCGGGAGCGGTCTTCCGCCATGTGCCGTCGTCGGAGCTGGCGAGGCAGAGGTGGGTCTTGGTCTTGACGGAGCTTGCGTCCCCCGCCCCTTCCTTCCCCGGCCGCCGTCGTCGTGCCCCCAACCGAATCCGGGCACATCGGCCTCCATTGTCCCCGCCCCGCAACGGATCCGGCGGGAATGCCCCGACCAGCTCGGTGTGGTGAGCGCATGGGGCTACAGCGGGAGGATGATGACCGGAGCAGCAGGGGCAACCTGCCGTTCCTCGACGCTACGACGACCGCGACGATGGCGAGCACATAAGGAAGCATGACGGGACCGACGTCCTCGAGCCACCGCTAGAATGCCTCCATGGCTGGGACGATCTCGTGGGCCTTGCTCGCGGCCATGGCAATGAAGCACTGGATGAGCGGCCAAAAGCTGACGACGGCGTTCTGTATCCACCGCCGGCGACGACAAATCGAGGATGATGCCGACGACTGCGTTCTGCAGTTGTCGTCGATCTGTTGCAGAACGAGAAGCGGGGGCTAATTGCGTTTTTCATTTTGATTTAGGGGTGTCTATGTAAAATTCTAGGGTATAGTTTGTAATTTTAGATTAAAAACCACCTGGCACAAAAAGTTACGCCTGGTAGGCAAAAAACAGGCTCCACCTGTCATAAACTCACTTAATAGAGCCAAATCCGTCGATCAGTGGTTTTTGCAAAACTATTACACAAGATGTGTTGTTTTCTACACAGAAACTGTATCCTGATATTTTTCACAAACCTAACTCTCAAAGTGGTGGTTTTATATAATTTATTCTTCCCAAATTAGACATGGTAGATCCATGACAACATACTAGACATCGGATTCTATGCATCAGCCAGTTCACCCAGAATAGCAAGCCGGTTGCGGAAACCAGCACACTCATTGCCTCTCACATCAACGCATACCCGCGTTTCAACACCACGCATGACTTTGGCTGTGTAGCCCTACGGTTGGGTGTTGCACAAGCCTCCTAGCTGGGATTTGTTAACGATTCCGTCGCTCTCGCACGCGTCCCGTTGGTCCAATCACACATGTGACGTCCCACAAGCCACTGCTCTCTCGTGCGTGCGCTCTGCTGCGTCCGCGTCGCCGTCGGGCTTTCAGGGTCAGCCACAGGCAGAGTGCGCCCGCGTGCTCTCCCTCGTGCGCGCGCGCGCTAGGCTTGCCGCTGCATCACTCGGCCGCTTCTTACGCTACCATAGTACAGTACGTGTGTTTCTGCGCGACACGTACGCCGACAAGATCCTCGCAGACACGTATGCTGTCGCGCGCCCCGGTCAGGCGTCGCCTACACGTTCCCTTTTACCGCTGAAGGCGACACACGGTTGCTACTTTCTCCATCCTGGTTTATTGGTTTCTTTGTATACATTGCATTATTAGAAATTAAAGTTTAACCATAAATTTGAGTAGCAAAATGCAAGATAGTTCAATTTAAGGTTAAGGTTTGACAATAATACAAAGAGGGGATAATAAACTCGGACGGATGAAGCACTCAGCAGCCAGCTAGCAAGTACTGATAAATAATGATTCCATTGCATCATGTTCTAATGTTTTATTCATCGAAATGACTAGCATGGAGTGATTCTAAAAAGGACTTCACTTGTTGCTTTTTAGAGGGATTTTGTTGTTGTTTCGACATAGTTTTCTTTGCTCTTGCAGTTTGAACTGTCGCAGTAATTACATGGAAAGGGTCGTATGGTTGTTTCCTCTAGACAAAAGGCAATGGTTGAAGGGTTCTCCTTTCTTTACAGCTTTCTGAGTCACAATAATTATAGATTAATATCTTATAAATCACTATTATAGATTTTTTGTTTCCTTATTTTCTCTTTACTTGCATGCAAATGATTTTCCAACTTGGGCGGGAACCACAATTTGAATAACATGCCAATTAATTTGCTACGTATGTACATATCCTATATATACACATAAGAAATTGATCCCCATTATTCTATTTATCTCAGCATGCACATATGCCACCTCACCATACATGTCACCTCATCAATTATTATTCCCTCTTTCTTAATTGCATGCTCCACCCAACTAGCATACGTAATGCAACATGCAATAATGCTGTATGAAAAATGTCTACCTCAATACATAACCATGCATCAAAAAAAGTTTTACACTATACAATAATCACATGATATTATTAATTCACATATTTATGTTCCATACAACTAATCTCTTTAGAATATATTACAACTAGTAACCGCCGCAACGCACAGGGTATCATCTAGTTTATTGAATGTTGTGGGCGACTTTTGCACCTTATATTCTACATTTTTTTTAAAAATCCTTCAACAAAAAACTATTTTTTTATAGTAACCTTATTGAACAACAATCTTCTATGTAAGAGAATTGTTCTTGTATTCTATGAATAATAGATAGTTTTCTGTCAATTTTTTATGTTTCAGACAAGCCCAGATTTATGAGTGACAATTACCTCCGACCTCTAGAGGGCGCCATCTCATTGTCATGCATCTCCTCCACTATCTTTTCAGTTCTCTTGTGACGTCTGGTAAGGAAAAACATGCTCAAAATCCATCACATCTCTAAGGCTTTTTTTTACATTTCACATCCAATGATTCGTTTAGCTTTTCACTTTACGTTTTTTGCCCTTTTTGTTTTACACTTTCATTCTTTTTACGTCCAATGAATGTCCTAGGCTTCCAAATAGAAAAAAGGTGGTTGTATCAAATATCAAGCGACATATGCACATTAAGAAACATTAGTTTTTCTAATAACTCGATTGCATGGGGTAATTGATAATACCTAGGTGTAAGTGCATCTAGTGCCCCTTAGTGATTTTGGTGTATTGAAGACTTATAGGTTAAGGGACTAATGTGTTTGTGAGTGTACACAGGTCTATAAGTCTATGAGGAGCTTGATATTTATAAAGAAAGTCGACCCTTAAAAATGAAGTTCTTCGAGTGAAGACTTTGGATTTCTAAAGACTTTGAAAGTGAAGAAATTGGTGTGACCTTGAAGACTTGGTATTCATTCGAGGAACATGAAGCGTGAAGACTTTTGTTTTCGTAGTTTCATTTTCTCTTTCTTGAGTCATAGGAAACACCGTAGTGTTTAAGGGGGTCGAGGAAATACTAAGGAAACATTTCCATGTGATGCTCAACTCAAAATCCTACACCTACCAATCCCTTCGAGTGAAGCCTTTGGAAATCTCATACAGTCCAGTCATATTCTTCAGTGACAGAGACAAAGTTCTTCTGGTCTCTGAGGAATTTGTAATGACTGGGGAGTTAGGAATTCGCCAGTGCGGATTTCCTACACAGTGAGGAACATGATAGCCCTGAGGATTTTGCTACTCAAAATTCCGACCGTTGCTGTGCTATGCACCAGCTGTCCCAAAATATATATCCACCTAACGCTCATATCATTGAAGGGCATTTATGTCTTATCATGTCGGGCTGTTCCCTAGGCTATAAATAGCCGCCCCCTACAACCACTAGCTGGTTGGCTGCTCCGAGAGAAACTGACACTTGTCATTTGAGAGCAACCCATCCTCTGAGGACTTTGAGAGAAAATCATCAAGTGAGGAAAAACTCAAACCCAAACACCTACGAACCGCAAGTGATTGAGCATCACTGAAGAGATTGATCCTGCGTGGATCCGACGCTTGTTACCTTTGAAGACTGTGCTTCTTCCAGACGGTTAGGCGTCATGGTCTAGAGCATCCAAGAGGAATTGTGGATCGCCGAGTGACCAAGTTTGTGAAGGTTCGGAAGTCACCTGAAGACTTACCACGAGTGATTGGATGAGGTCTGTGTGACCTTAGTTCAAGGAGAATACGGTGAGGACTTGGTGTCCTGAGTTGCGTGTTCAGGACTGGGTGTCCGGGACTATGTGTCCTTGAGTTTAAATACTCATCCGCTCCAACCAGACGTACAACTGAGACAGCAGTTGGAACTGGTCTACCAAATCATTGTCTTCACCAAGCTTACTGGTTCTATCCCCTCAACTCTTTTATTTCCTCATAACTGTGTTGTGTGTTTGTTCATATCTGTGTTTGAAGACTTTGACTAAAGACTTTCTCAATTTCCTCAGTTCAATTTCTTCAGTCTGTTTGTCTTCATCCTGTGTTATCCTATGCTTACGCTTCCTGTACTCTGTGCCTGTCTTCATTTCATCATGATGACTATGCTTGTATTCTGTTATGTTTACTTTTGAGTACTTATTCCGCTGCTAGTACTTCTTCACTAAGGAATTTCCTCACCGGCAAATTCCTCAGTGTAGAATTTCATAAAAATCGCTTATTCACCCCCCTCTAGTTGATATAACGCACTTTCAATTGGTATCAGAGCAAGGTACTCCCTTGTTCTGTGTGATTTTGGTTTAACCGCCTGGAGTTTTAGTTATGTCGACCGCAGGTATGATCATGGTCTCTGCTGGGTGTCCTACCTTCGATGGGACGGACTACCCCTACTTGAAGAATAAGATGCGAATGCATCTTGAGGCAATTGATAACGATCTCTGGTATGTTGTGGAAAATGGTGTTCCCTCAGTCACACCTTCTCTGAATGCTGTTGATGTGAAGAGATTCAAGCAACTCGACTCTCAAGCAAAGAATATCATATGTGGCCATCTGAGCAAAGGATAGTATGGCAGAGTGAGTGCTTTGGAGACAGCGAAGCTTATCTGGGACAGGTTGTCCAAAGTGAATGAAGGAGTCTCAACACAGCGTGACTCTCGAGTTGATATTCTTCGCAATCTCTTCAACCGCTTCAAAAGACTCGACAATGAAAATGTTCAACAAACCTTCGATCGCCTCACTGACATCTCAAATGAGCTTCAAGCACTTGGTGCCACTAACATCACCGACCATGAGGTGGTGAAGAAATTGCTGAGATCGCTTGATTCCTCATTTGACACTCTAGCATTGATGATACAAGAACGTGATGATTACAAGTCACTTGATCCTGCTGATATTCCCGAGAGGCTAAATACTCATGAGTTCCAACTTGCTGAAAAAAGAGATCTCTATGGTTCGAGCTATGGCAGATCACGTGCACTGAAGGCCAAGGTAGTATTTGAGTCCGAAGATGAAAACTTTGGTAGCAACCTTGGTGATCCTGAAGAACTAATCCATGATCTAGCTCTGCTCGTGAAGAAGTTCCAAAAGTTCTCAAGACGTGGTCGCTTTGGAAGACCCACAAGGAGCAATGATTCCTCATCCAGTGACTACAAGAGGAGGCTCTGTCATAAATGCAAGAAACCTGGACATTACATTCAAGATTGTCCTCAGTGGGAAAAGGAATCAAAGAAGAAGAAATACAAGGATTACAGTTCTGATGATGTGAAGAAAAAGAAGAAATCCACAAAATCTTCATCATCAAAATCCTCAAAGCCTTCATATCACAAGAAGAGCAACTCCAAGAAGGTTAGGGCATTCATTGGCAAGGAAATGGACTATGAGGCTGAATCTGACGAAAATGAGGAAGAGGAGACATCTGAGGAGTCCGAATCCGGAGTGGCGAGCCTAGCTCTCGCTACTGCATTCGTCAGCAAGTCTATCTTCAACACTGAAGAAAATGACCTCACCGACAAGGCTGATGAAGGTGATGATGACTACGCTCCCACCTATTGCTTCATGGCAAAGGGTGCCAAGGTACTCAAATATACCTCCTCTGAATCAAGTGAGAATGAATCTGATGAAAACCTTAAGCCCAGCTATTCTAAACTTGCTAAGATTGTTGTAAAACAACAAAGGGCTCTTGAAAAGGTTCAAAACATGCTAGACAAAAGTAATGATATGTTGGGTGAAGAAATGGATCGCACTAAAGCCTTGGCTGAAAATCTTCAGAGACTTTAGACTAGGTTTGACAATCTTCAAGGCCATCATAACACTCTCTTATCTGATCATGAGAAGCTTTCTTATGAATTTATTCAAAGAAAGCAAGACCTTGAGAAGCTAAGAGTGAGTTATGAAGATTTTCAGAAGGAGCACGATTCATTACTTGCTCAACAAATCAGCGCTTCTCAAGAAGAATTTGTTCCTCCATGCTTGAAGTGCATTGAACGTGAATCTGCTAATTCTTCACCTGAATGTTCAAATGCTGCTAACGTTTCAAATTCTTCACATGCCTCTGCTATCACTAATTTCTCATCCGAGGACATTGCCAGTATTACTGATGATGCAGGGCTGAAGGAATTGTACATGACATGCATGTACAAAAGCCTCAAAGGGTACCAGACTCTTTGTGATGTGCTTAAAAAGCAGATCCTCAACAGGAACCCTAGGAAAGAGGGTATTGCTTTTGAGAGGAAACTCAATTCTGATGGTACATATTGGAAGCCTGAGCAGTACCCCAAAACTACATGGATTGCTGCAAAGGGACCTCAAGTTGATCCACCTAACTTATCTGGATTTGCATGTGAATCTCCTCGTTCTGATGATGAGTCATTTGACTCCAACTATAAACTGTTCAAAAATCAGAATGGTGAAGTATTTGCTAGATATGTTGGCACTAACTGCAGGAACGGACCTCCTATGAAGAAAATCTGGGTTCCCAAAAGATGCCTTCAAAATCTCCAGGTGAATGTCATCATGACGCCACCAGTGAAGAATAGGAACCCTAGATCAAATTCTTCATATGGATCCAAGTCCTCATACGGACCAAACTCCTCACATGGATCATATTCCTCAAAAGGATCAAAGTCCTCATATGAACATCATCGTGCTAAATCATCTGTTTCGCAGGGAAGATCTAAGGATTATGGATATGTGCACTATTCTTCAAATCATTATGTCCATAAGTCCTGGAAGAATTTCTCTGCCAACTCTTATGCTTACTCTAACCCCTCTTATATGAAACGAAATGGAATGGCTTCTATGCCATCCTTCTCATATGGAGCTCGCAGAATGATGAACTCTTTTCCACCCCTTCAGATGTGGGTGGTGAAGAAAAAGAACTAATCTCTTCTGCAGGGTCAGGTCTCCAGACGTACGTAATCGTCTGAAGAATTTGCTGGAGACCTGAGTATGCCTGAAAGGACGCAGGCTAATCATGAAGAAATGAACTTTCATTTCTCACGTCCTCATACTGCTTTATCTGTTCTTTTGATTGATGAAATTGATCTGATGAATTGATGTCATATTCTTCACTAATGAAGTATCTGAGTTTGTAAGCTGCACTAATCCATCTGCAGGATGATCAACCCAAAGCCACTGAGTGGGTCCTTGATAGTGGGTGTACAAATCACATGACTGGTGACAAGAATCTATTGATGGATGCTCCATTATCTCCGTCGCATTTGAAGCATATCATCTTTGCCGACAAAGGCAAAAGTCAGGTATTGGGTCTAGGTAAGGTTGTGATCACAAAGGATCGACACATGGACAAAGTCATGCTTGTCGAGTCCTTAGGATACAACCTTATGTCTGTCTCAATGCTTTGTGATCTTGATATGGTTGTTGTCTTTGCCAAGTATCGTTGTGTTGTGCTTATGGAAGCTGACAATTCCAAAGTCTTCGAAGGCTTTAGGAGAGGAGACCTGTATATTGTTAATTTCTCTACAGGAGCACAACCAGCTGTGTGTTTACTTGCAAAAGCTTTAGAAGGCTGGCTCTGGCATCAACGACTTGGTCATGCAGGCATGAGGAATTTTCACACGCTTGTGAAGAAGAAGCATGTCATCGGCATCAAGAATGTCAAATTCCTCAAGGATCACCTATGCGGAGCCTGTCAAGTTGGGAAGATGACAAAGGCCAAGCATCCAGCGAAGACTATCATGACCACTACTCGTCCATTTGAATTGCTTCACATGGATCTCTTTGGTCCTAATCATTATTCTGCTGTTTCAAATGAAGCATCTCAATATGGCTTTGTTATTGTTGATGATTACTCTCGTTACACATGAGTACACCTTGTTACTTACAAACATGAAGTGCAGGAAGTCTTCAAACGATTTTCCTCGAGGGCTTCAACCAACTTTGGTGTGAAGATCAAGCACATCAAAAGTGACCATGGCACCGAGTTCAAGAATTCTGGTCTCGACGACTATCTTGATGAACTTGGTATTAGTCATGAGCTATCTGCTCCTTACACTCCTCAGCAGAACGGCGGCGTGGAGCGCAAGAACAGGACTCTTACTGAGATGGCTCACACTATGCTTGATGAATACAAAATGTCACGTCGTTTCTGGACTGAGGCAATTGATACAGCGTGCTGAAGGAAATATGCCCTAGAGGCAATAATAAAGTTATTATTTATTTCCTTATATCATGATAAATGTTTATTATTCATGCTAGAATTGTATTAACCGGAAACATAATACATGTGTGAATACATAGACCAACAGAGTGTCACTAGTATGCCTCTACTTGACTAGCTCGTTAATCAAAGATGGTTATGTTTCCTAACCATGAACAAGGAGTTGTTATTTGATTAACGAGGTCACATCATTAGTAGAATGATCTGATTGACATGACCCATTCCATTAGCTTAGCACCCGATCGCTTAGTATGTTGCTATTGCTTTCTTCATGACTTATACATGTTCCTATAACTATGAGATTATGCAACTCCCGTTTACCGGAGGAACACTTTGGGTACTACCAAACGTCACAACGTAACTGGGTGATTATAAAGGAGTGCTACAGGTGTCTCCAATGGTAGATGTTGGGTTGGCGTATTTCGAGATTAGGGTTTGTCACTCCGATTGTCGGAGAGGTATCTCTGGGCCCTCTCGGTAATGCACATCACATAAGCCTTGCAAGCACTGCAACTAATATGTTAGTTGTGAGATGATGTATTACGGAACGAGTAAAGAGACTTGCCGGTAACGAGATTGAACTAGGTATTGGATACCGACGATCGAATCTCGGGCAAGTAACATACCGATGACAAAGGGAACAATGTATGTTGTTATGCGGTCTGACCGATAAAGATCTTCGTAGAATATGTAGGAGCCAATATGGGCATCCAGGTCCTGCTATTGGTTATTGACCGGAGACGTGTCTCGGTCATGTCTACATTGTTCTCGAACCGTAGGGTCCGCACGCTTAACGTTACGATGACAGTTATTATGAGTTTATGCATTTTGATGTACCGAAGGTTGTTCGGAGTCCCGGATGAGATCACGGACATGACGAGGAGTCTCGAAATGGTCGAGACGTAAAGATTGATATATTGGAAGCCTATGTTTGGACATCGGAAGTGTTCCGGGTGAAATCAGGATTTAACCGGAATACCGGGAGGGTTACCGGAACCCCCCGGGAGACTAATGGGCCTATTGGGCCTTAGTGGAAAAGGAGAAAAAGGGAAAGCCCACAAGCTGGCCGGCGCCCCCCTTCCCAAAGTCCTAGTAGGACTAGGATAGGGGCCGGGCCCCCTTCTCTCTCCTTTTCCCCCCGGGAGTCCTAATAGGATTAGGATTGGGGGGAGGAGTCCTACTCCCGGTGGGAGTAGGACTCCCCTGCGCCTCCTCTCCCTGGCCGGCCGGCTCCCCCTCCTCCAACCTTTATATACGGGGGCAGGGGGCACCCCAAGACACACAAGTTGATCCTTGAGATCGTTCCTTAGCCGTGTGCGGTGCCCCCTGCCACCAAATTCCACCTCGGTCATATCGTTGTAGAGCTTAGGCGAAGCCCTGCGTCGGTAGTACATCAAGATCGTCACCACGCCGTCGTGCTGACGGAACTCTTCCTCGATGCTTTGCTGGATCGGAGCCCGAGGTTCGTCATCGAGCTGAACGTGTGCTAAGAACTCGGAGGTGCCGGAGTAACGGTGCTTGGATCGGTCGGATCGGGAAGAAGACGTACGACTACTTCCTCTACGTTGTGTGATCGCTTCCGCAGTCGGTCTGCGTTGGTACGTAGACAACACTCTCCCCTCTCGTTGCTGTGCATCACCATGATCTTGCGTGTGCGTAGGAAAATTTTCGAAATTACTACGTTCCCCAACAGTGGCATCCGAGCCTAGGTTTTATGGTTTGATGTTATTTGCACGAGTAGAACACAAGTGAGTTGTGGGCGATACAAGTCATACTGCCTACCAGCATGTCATACTTTGGTTCGGCGGTATTGTTGGTTGAGACGATCCGGACCAACCTTACGCGTACTCTTACGCGAGACCGGTTCCCTCGACGTGCTTTGCACATAGATGGCTTGCGGAAGACTGTCTCTCCAACTTTAGTTGAACCAAGTGTGACTACGCCCGGTCCTTGAGAAGGTTAAAACGGAGTCTATTTGACGAACTATCGTTGTGGTTTTGATGCGTAGGTGAGATGAGTTCTTACTTAAGCCCGTAGCAGCCACGTAAAACTTGCAACAACAAAGTAGAGGACGTCTAACTTGTTTTGCAGGGTATGTTGTGATGTGATATGGTCAAGGCATGATGCTGATTTTATTGTATGAGATGATCATGTTTTGTAACCGAGTTATCGGCAACTGGCAGGAGCCATATGGTTGTCGCTTTATTGCATGCAATGCAATCGCGATGTAATGCTTTACTTTATTACTAAGCGGTAGTGATAGTCATGGAAGCATAAGATTGGCGAGACGACAACGATGCTACGATAGAGATCAAGGTGTCGCGCCGGTGACGATGGTGATCATGACGGTGCTTCGGAGATGGAGATCACAAGCACAAGATGATGATGGCCATATCATATCACTTATATTGATTGCATGTGATGTTTATCCTTTTATGCATCTTATCTTGCTTTGATTGACGGTAGCATTATAAGATGATCTCTCACTAAATTATCAAGAAGTGTTCTCCCTGAGTATGCACCGTTGCCAAAGTTCGTCGTGCCCAGACACCACGTGATGATCGGGTGTGATAAGCTCTACGTCCATCTACAACGGGTGCAAGCCAGTTTTGCACACGCAGAATACTCAGGTTAAACTTGACGAGCCTAGCATATGCAGATATGGCCTCGGAACACAGAGACCGAAAGGTCGAGCGTGAATCATATAGTAGATATGATCAACATGACGATGTTCACCATTGAAAACTACTCCATCTCACGTGATGATCGGTTATGGTTTAGTTGATTTGGATCACGTGATCACTTAGAGGATTAGAGGGATGTCTATCTAAGTGGGAGTTCCTAAGTAATTTGATTAACTGAACTTAAACTTATCATGAACTTAGTACCTGATAGTATCTTGCTTGTTTATGTTGATTGTAGATAGATGGCTCATGCTGTTGTTCCGTTGAATTTTAATGCGTTCCTTGAGAAAGCGAAGTTGAAAGATGATGGTAGCAATTACACGGACTGGGTCCGTAACCTGAGGATTATCCTCATTGCTGCACAGAAGAATTACGTCCTGGAAGCACCGCTGGGTGCCAGGCCTGCTGCTGGAGCAACGCCAGGTGTTATGAACGTCTGGCAGAGCAAAGCTGATGACTACTCGATAGTTCAGTGTGCCATGCTTTACGGCTTAGAATCGGGACTTCAACGACGTTTTGAACGTCATGGAGCATATGAGATGTTCCAGGAGTTGAAGTTAATATTTCAAGCAAATGCCCGAATTGAGAGATATGAAGTCTCCAATAAGTTCTATAGCTGTAAGATGGAGGAGAACAGTTCTGTCAGTGAGTATATACTCAAGATGTCTGGGTATAACAATCACTTGATTCAGATGGGAGTTAATCTTCCAGATGACTGTGTCATTGACAGAATTCTCCAATCACTGCCACCAAGCTACAAGAGCTTCGTGATGAACTATAATATGCAAGGGATGAACAAGACTATTCCCGAGCTCTTCGCAATGCTGAAAGCTGCGGAGGTAGAAATCAAGAAGGAGCATCAAGTGTTGATGGTTAGCAAAACCACTAGTTTCAAGAAAAAGGGCAAAGGGAAGAAGAAGGGAAACTTCAAGAAGAACAGCAAGCAAGTTGCTGCTCAGGAGAAGAAACCCAAGTCTGGACCTAAGCCTGAAACTGAGTGCTTCTACTGCAAGCAGACTGGTCACTGGAAGCGGAACTGCCCCAAGTATTTGGCGGATAAGAAGGATGGCAAAGTGAGCAAAGGTATATGTGATATACATGTTATTGATGTGTACCTTACTAGAGCTCGCAGTAGCACCTGGGTATTTGATACTGGTTCTGTTGCTAATATTTGCAACTCGAAACAGGGACTACGGAATAAGCGAACGCTAGCAAAGGACGAGGTGACGATGCGCGTGGGAAACGGTTCCAAAGTCGATGTGATCGCGGTCGGCACGCTACCTCTACATCTACCTTCGGGATTAATATTAGACCTAAATAATTGTTATTTGGTGCCAGCGTTGAGCATGAACATTATATCTGGATCTTGTTTAATGCTAGACGGTTATTCATTTAAATCAGAGAATAATGGTTGTTCTATTTATATGAATAATATCTTTTATGGTCATGCACCTTTGAAGAGTGGTCTATTCTTGTTGAATCCCGAAGATAGTAATACACATATTCATAATGTAGAAGCCAAAAGATGCAAAGTTAATAATGATAGTGCAACTTATTTGTGGCACTGCCGTTTAGGTCATATCGGTGTAAAGCGCATGAAGAAACTCCATACTGATGGGCTTTTGGAACCACTTGATTATGAATCACTTGGTACTTGCGAACCGTGCCTCATAGGCAAGATGACTAAAACACCGTTCTCCGGTACTATGGAGAGAGCAACAGATTTGTTGGAAATCATACATACGATGTATGTGGTCCGATGAATATTGAGGCTCGTGGCGGATATCGTTATTTCCTCACCTTCACAGATGATTTAAGCAGATATGGGTATATCTACTTAATGAAATATAAGTCTGAAACGTTTGAAAAGTTCAAGGAATTTCAGAGTGAATTGAAAATCATCGTAACAAGAAAATAAAATTTCTACGATCTGATCGTGGAGGAGAATATTTGAGTTACGAGTTTGGTGTACATTTGAAAAATTGTGGAATAGTTTCGCAACTCATGCCACCCGGAACACCACAGCGTAATAGTGTGTCCGAACGTCATAATCGTACTTTACTAGATATGGTGCGATCTATGATGTCTCTTACTGATTTACCGCTATCGTTTTGGGGTTATGCTTTAGAGACGGCCGCATTCACGTTAAATAGGGCACCATCGAAATCCGTTGAGACGACGCCTTATGAACTATGGTTTGGCAAGAAACCAAAGTTATCGTTTCTTAAAGTTTGGGGCTGCGATGCTTATGTGAAAAAGCTTCAACCTGATAAGCTCGAACCCAAAGCGGAGAAATGTGTCTTCATAGGATACCCAAAAGAAACTGTTGGGTATACCTTCTATCACAGATCCAAAGGCAAGACATTCGTTGCTAAGAATGGATCATTTCTAGAGAAGGAGTTTCTCTCGAAAGAAGTGATTGGGAGGACAGTAGAACTTGACGAGGTAACTGTACCTGCTCCCTTATTGGAAAATAGTACATCACAGAAAACTGTTTCTGCGACACCTATACCAATCAGTGAGGAAGCTAATGATGATGATCATGAAACTTCAGGGCAAGATGCTACTGAACCACGTAGATCAACCAGAGTGAGATCCGCACCAGAGTGGTACGGTAATCCAGTTCTGGAAGTCATGCTACTAGATCATGATGAACCTACGAACTATGAAGAAGCGATGGTGAGCCCAGATTCCGCAAAGTGGCTTGAGGCCATGAAATCTGAGATGGGATCCATGTATGAGAACAAAGTATGGACTTTGGTTGACTTGCCCGATGATCGGCAAGCAATTGAGAATAAATGGATCTTCAAGAAAAAGACTGACGCTGACGGTAATGTTACTGTCTATAAAGCTCGACTTGTCGCAAAAGGTTTTCGACAAGTTCAAGGGGTTGACTACGATGAGACTTTCTCACCCGTAGCGATGCTTAAGTCCGTCAGAATTATGTTAGCAATTGCCGCATTTTATGATTATGAAATATGGCAGATGGATGTCAAAACTGCATTCCTGAATGGATTTCTGGAAGAAGAGTTGTATATGATACAACCAGAAGGTTTTGTCGATCCAAAAGGAGCTAACAAAGTATGCAAACTCCAGCGATCCATTTATGGACTGGTGCAAGCATCTCGGAGTTGGAATAAACGCTTTGATAGTGTGATCAAAGCATTTGGCTTTATACAGACTTTTGGAGAAGCCTGTATTTACAAGAAAGTGAGTGGGAGCTCTGTAGCATTTCTGATATTATATGTGGATGACATATTGCTGATTGGAAATGATATAGAATTTCTGGATAGCATAAAGGGATACTTGAATAAAAGTTTTTCGATGAAAGACCTCGGGGAAGCTGCTTTCATATTAGGCATAAAGATCTATAGAGATAGATCAAAACGCTTAATTGGACTTTCACAGAGCACATACCTTGACAAGATTTTGAAGAAGTTCAAAATGGATCAAGCAAAGAAAGGGTTCTTGCCTGTGTTACAAGGTGTGAAGTTGAGTCAGACTCAATGCCCGACCACTGCAGAAGATAGAGAGAAAATGAAAGATGTTCCCTATGCTTCAGCCATAGGCTCTATCATGTATGCAATGCTGTGTACCAGACCTGATGTGTGCCTTGCTATAAGTTTAGCAGGGAGGTACCAAAGTAATCCAGGAGTGGATCACTGGACAGCGGTCAAGAACATCCTGAAATACCTGAAAAGGACTAAGGATATGTTTCTCGTATATGGAGGTGACAAAGAGCTCACCGTAAGAGGTTACGTTGATGCAAGCTTTGACACTGATCCGGACGATTCTAAATCGCAAACCGGATACGTGTTTACTTTAAACGGTGGAGCTGTCAGTTGGTGCAGTTCTAAACAAAGCGTCGTAGCGGGATCTACATGTGAAGCGGAGTACATAGCTGCTTCGGAAGCAGCAAACGAAGGAGTCTGGATGAAGGAGTTCATATCCGATCTAGGTGTCATACCTAGTGCATCGGGTCCAATGAAAATCTTCTGTGACAATACTGGTGCAATTGCCTTGGCAAAGGAATCCAGATTTCACAAAAGAACCAAACACATCAAGAGACGCTTCAACTCCATCCGGGATTTAGTCCAGGTGGGAGACATAGAGATTTGCAAGATACATACGGATCTGAATGTTGCAGACCCGTTGACTAAGCCTCTTCCACGAGCAAAACATGATCAGCACCAAGGCTCCATGGGTGTTAGAATCATTACTGTGTAATCTAGATTATTGACTCTAGTGCAAGTGGGAGACTGAAGGAAATATGCCCTAGAGGCAATAATAAAGTTATTATTTATTTCCTTATATCATGATAAATGTTTATTATTCATGCTAGAATTGTATTAACCGGAAACATAATACATGTGTGAATACATAGACCAACAGAGTGTCACTAGTATGCCTCTACTTGACTAGCTCGTTAATCAAAGATGGTTATGTTTCCTAACCATGAACAAGGAGTTGTTATTTGATTAACGAGGTCACATCATTAGTAGAATGATCTGATTGACATGACCCATTCCATTAGCTTAGCACCCGATCGCTTAGTATGTTGCTATTGCTTTCTTCATGACTTATACATGTTCCTATAACTATGAGATTATGCAACTCCCGTTTACCGGAGGAACACTTTGGGTACTACCAAACGTCACAACGTAACTGGGTGATTATAAAGGAGTGCTACAGGTGTCTCCAATGGTAGATGTTGGGTTGGCGTATTTCGAGATTAGGGTTTGTCACTCCGATTGTCGGAGAGGTATCTCTGGGCCCTCTCGGTAATGCACATCACATAAGCCTTGCAAGCACTGCAACTAATATGTTAGTTGTGAGATGATGTATTACGAAACGAGTAAAGAGACTTGCCGGTAACGAGATTGAACTAGGTATTGGATACCGACGATCGAATCTCGGGCAAGTAACATACCGATGACAAAGGGAACAACGTATGTTGTTATGCGGTCTGACCGATAAAGATCTTCGTAGAATATGTAGGAGCCAATATGGGCATCCAGGTCCCGCTATTGGTTATTGACCGGAGACGTGTCTCGGTCATGTCTACATTGTTCTCGAACCGTAGGGTCCGCACGCTTAACGTTACGATGACAGTTATTATGAGTTTATGCATTTTGATGTACCGAAGGTTGTTCGGAGTCCCGGATGAGATCACGGACATGACGAGGAGTCTCGAAATGGTCGAGACGTAAAGATTGATATATTGGAAGCCTATGTTTGGACATCGGAAGTGTTCCGGGTGAAATCGGGATTTTACCGGAATACCGGGAGGGTTACCGGAACCCCCCGGGAGACTAATGGGCCTATTGGGCCTTAGTGGAAAAGGAGAAAAGGGGAAAGCCCACAAGCTGGCCGGCGCCCCCCTTCCCAAAGTCCTAGTAGGACTAGGATAGGGGCCAGCCCCCCTTCTCTCTCCTTTTCCCCCCGGGAGTCCTAATAGGATTAGGATTGGGGGGAGGAGTCCTACTCCCGGTGGGAGTAGGACTCCCCTGCGCCTCCTCTCCCTGGCCGGCCGGCTCCCCCTCCTCCAACCTTTATATACGGGGGCAGGGGGCACCCCAAGACACACAAGTTGATCCTTGAGATCGTTCCTTAGCCGTGTGCGGTGCCCCCTGCCACCAAATTCCACCTCGGTCATATCGTTGTAGAGCTTAGGCGAAGCCCTGCGTCGGTAGTACATCAAGATCGTCACCACACCGTCGTGCTGACGGAACTCTTCCTCGATGCTTTGCTGGATCGGAGCCCGAGGATCGTCATCGAGCTGAACGTGTGCTAAGAACTCGGAGGTGCCGGAGTAACGGTGCTTGGATCGGTCGGATCGGGAAGAAGACGTACGACTACTTCCTCTATGTTGTGTGATCGCTTCCGCAGTCGGTCTGCGTTGGTACGTAGACAACACTCTCCCCTCTCGTTGCTGTGCATCACCATGATCTTGCGTGTGCGTAGGAAAATTTTCAAAATTACTATGTTCCCCAACACGTGCCACATCATCAACAGAGTATATCTTCACAAATTCTTCAAGAAGACTGCCTATGAACTCCTCACTGATAAGAAACCCAATGTAAGTTATTTCAAAGTCTTCGGTGCTAAATGTTGGATTAGAGATCCTCATCACAACTCAAAATTTGCACCGAAAGCACATGAAGGTTTTATGCTTGGTTACGGAAAGGACTCGCACACCTACAGAGTCTTCAACAACACTCTTCACAAGGTTGCTGAAACTGTAGATGTGCGGTTCGATGAAACTAATGGCTCGCAAAGAGAGCACCTACCTACTGTGATAGATGAACCAGCACCTGAGGAAACTATCAAGTTCAAGGCTACTGAGGATGTCATTCCTACTGAGGAGTCTGCTGAAGAATTCATTCCAGAACAAGAAGAACATCGAGCTAATGCACCTAAAGAAAATACTGAAGAAAATGGTGCTGAAGAGAATGCTGATCAAATTCCTCAACGATAACCAGATCATCCTCGCATTGCAAAAGAAGTGCAAGTGGAAAAGATCATCAATGACATCAAAGCGCCAGGTCCTCTCACACGCTCAAAAGCTCCACATTTATCTAACTTTTGTGGGCACTATGCTTTTGTCTCTATCACAAAGCCCACTAAGGTAGATGAAGCATTTTTGGAGCCTGAGTGGATTCAGGCCATGCAAGAAGAATTACATCAGTTCGAGCTCAACAATGTTTGGGAAGTGGTCAAACATACAGATCCTCGCAAGCACAATATCATTGGCACAAAGTGGATCTACCGCAACAAGCAAGATGAAAATGGCCTTGTGGTGAGGAATAAGGCACGGCTTGTAGCTCAAGGCTCCACATAGGTTGAAGGAATTGATTTCGATGAAACTTTTGCACCTGTTGCTAGACTTGAGGCTATTCGCATATTACTTGCTTATGCTAACCATCATGATATCACTTTATACCAAATGGATGTGAAAAGTGCATTCCTCAATGGTAAGCTTGAGGAAGAAGTATATGTTGCTCAACCCCCAGGTTTTGAAGATCCAAAGAATCCTGACAAAGTCTTCAGACTCAACAAGGCCCTCTATGGCCTCAAGCAGGCCCCATGGGCGTGGTATGATACCTTGAAGGAATTCTTCATGAAGAAAGGCTTCAAACCCGGTTCACTCGGCCCTACTCTTTTCACTAAATCTTATGATGGTGAATTGTTTGCGTGCCAAATATATGTTGATGATATTATCTTTGGCTGTACTGACCAACATTATAGTGATGAATTTGCCTATATGATGAGTGAAGAATATCAAATGTCTATGATGGGAGAGTTGAAATTCTTCTTAGGTCTTCAAATTCGTCAACAACGCAATGGTATATTCATATCTCAGGAGAAATACCTCAAGGATGTACTGAGGAAATTCGGCATGCAAGATTGCAAAGGCGTCAAAATTCCTATGCCCACAAATGGCCATCTGTGCATTGATGAAAATGGTATTGACTTCGATCATAAGGTATACCGCTCCATGATTGGTTCTTTATTGTACTTATGTGCATCTAGGCCAGATATAATGCTTAGTGTTTGCATGTGTGCCCGATTGCAAGCTACACCGAAGGAATCACACCATAAGGCTGTGAAGCATATTCTTCGATATGTAGCTCACACACCAACACTTGGATTATGTTACCCCAAGGGCTCGGCTTTTGATCTCATTGGATATTCTAACTCAGACTATGCTGGTGATCGTGTGGACCGCAAGTCAACATCTGGTACATGTCATTTCCTCGGACGATCTTTGGTCTGTTGGTCCTCGAAGAAACAGAACTGCGTATCACTATCTACTGCTGAAGCTGGGTACATTGCCGCTGGTTCTTCTTGTGCTCAATTGCTATGGATGAAGCAAACCCTCAAGGACTACGGTGTCAACATGAAGAATGTGCCTCTCTTCTGTGACAATGAGAGTGCCATCAAGATTGCTCACAACCCAGTTCAGCACTCGAAGACTAAGCACATTCAGATTCGTCATCATTTTCTTCGTGATCATGTGTTGAAGGGCGACATTTCTATTGAGCATGTGAAGACTGGAGAACAGCTAGTCGATATCTTCACAAAGCCCTTGGATGAGAAGAGATTTAGCAAGTTGCGGTGTGAGCTAAATATCCTAGAATCTTCGAATGTTCTTTGAAAAGGACACCCATCCTAACACTTATGCAAACTTGATGACTTAGATGTGCAACACATGAAGAAACGTTTTTCTTCAATCAATGAAGAATAACACTCTTAGTGTGAAGAAATTAACGAAGAATTTGATTCTCAGAACCCTACGATAATTGTATGCGGTGTCTGAAATCATCATTCTTATACGGTGGGTCACGCCACCACCATAAGTTGAAATTCCTCAGTTGTTCATAATATTCAACTTTGCATTGTCTTCACTGTTTCCGTTGTTTTTCTTCATTGACTATATATATATATATAGTAGCACTATTCTGATCCTGGGATCAGAATAGTTATTTGGATCACACCGCGCGTATATAGGCCTGATGGGGTTTTCCCGAGCTTCCCAAAAAACAAACAACAACCGGCCCACCCGGCCATCTTCCACCTCCCGATCCCCACATATCCCACGGCCCGCAGACCCACCCCGCGCCCCCACCCCCGGATTGCCGGCGAACCATCGCCGCCGGCCCAGCACGCCTCCCGGCCGCCTCCACCCGCAACAGCCACGGCGCCTGCCTCCTCTTGCAACCGCAGCTCAGGCGCCTCCTTCGAGATCCCGCCGCCACCCTGTGCGCCGATGACCTTCGGGATCCCGCCCCCACCCTGCACGCCGCCGGCCTCCCGGAACCCGTCGCCACCCCGTGCGCCGCCAGCCTCCCAGAATCCGCCGCCACCACGTGCGCCGCCCTGTGTTGCCACCATGACCCGCTGATGCGCCATGGGTAGCTCCGTGCAGCGCTCCCTTTTCCTCCAACACACCATGGATGCAACTTCCCCAAGCAAATGTGGTTGGTGTGCTACCTGCGGCCTGCCCCGCCACTGCGACCTGCACCATCCACAAGCCATTCTTTTTTCCATCGCGGTTGCCGTAGGTTCATCTACATCAAGGCCATCCTATCGCAGAAGATGCGTTTGAGGACGCCACCTCATCAACGCGGAGGTTTCCCACCAAGCCGAGCATGTCCGCTCCATCCTGCGTGATGATGTAGCAGGTCAGACTCTGAAGAAGTATGCAGGTCAACCTTTGAAGAAGTAGCAGGTCGACATATTCATCTTTCTCTAGGGGGGACGCAGGCCACCGCTCCATGGAGTACAGGGTGTACAAGGCCGAAGACCACGCCGTTGGTGCCCAGCGTCACCAAGCTACTCCCGAGCTGGTCTGACCATCTTCATCGGGCGACTGAACCAGATGTTAACCTGATCTTCTCTATCTTGTGTTTCTACATTCAGTTAACTAGCTTCGTATGCATGGGCAGAGACACGTTACACTTAGGAGAGAGAGAGAACAAAAGAATAAACTTGTGGTTGTGATTAGTTCTAGGAGGTAAGATGGAGAGATAAGAACCAAAACGTGTGGTATAGAAACAAGCACAGCTTTGTGTATAAAAAGAATATTGTATTTGTTTGAAAAGAACATACGTGGTACTGCTAACTTGCATTAAAGTTTATTGACTGATGGGTCTTGATTTTACAAGAACAGTGTACTAGTTAAAATTTTCATTTGAACCATTTAGTTAAAGGTTTTGGGCTGATGGATGTTGATTTTAGGAGAGTTACTACCAAACCAAACTAGTCAAAAAAAGACATTACAAATTTCATGCATTTACGAAAAACATAGTTCAAAGGACATTTAGTTAAAAAAACTATAGTTTGGAGACACGAAATATGGAAGTTTGGAAAAATCAGAACACTACAAAATATAAATAAGAAAGATGAAGTTCATTGTGAAAAAGTAGGGGAGGTCAAAAGCACTAAAATCTTCAAAAAAGAACCTCTGAAGCCATGTAACATCGAAAGTAAAAAAATATCTTCAATGAAGCTGGAATGAGCTTTGAATTGGAAAATGAGCAGAACAACTAATTTAAATGACATGTGTATCTTAAAAAATAAACTAAAAACGGATTTTTCTCATTTCTAAAAAAAGATAGAAGTTCAAATTGACATAACAGAGCGGTTCGATATTTATTAAAAACATAGGATTTTTTTCATTACTAGAAGAAAATAAAACAAATAGGTACAAATTAAAAAGAGAACACTAAAGGATTATTAAATTTTTCCAAAAAGATAACACTAAAGCATCATAAAAAAATGTTCTCTAGGCAATTTAAAGAAACCGAGGGAATTCACCGAAGAAAATTTCATTAAAAATGGACTATTTACATAAAAACTCAGATTTGTTCCCGTCACTACATGAATAAAAAGAAGAAGTTCAAATTAAAATAACAAAACAACTCCATGTTTATATACCAAGAAGAAAACATGCCTCACCCAAAAAATGTTAACTTTGGAATTTCAAATTGAATAAATTGGAGAGTTCGAAAAAAATATAAAGAAGCTTAATGTGCAAGGTTTTTAAATACAAAAAATAATAATTATAAAAAGGCGGATTTCTCATGTTTTTAAAATTAATCTAAGAAGTTCAGATTAAAATAACATGTTAGTCCAATGTTTATTAAAAAAAGTTTTTTCATTTCTAGAAAATGAAAACAAGAAGTTCAAATTCAAATAACAAAATGGTTCGATGTTTTTATTAAGAAAATGGATATTTCCTATTTCAAAAAAACATTAAAACATGACATTCAAAAATTAAATAAGGGAATGGTTCAATGTTATTTACAGAACTAGGGTCTTTTCCCGTTAATAAAAGAAATAAAACCAAGAAGTTCATATTAAGAAAATAGAGAAGTTTGATATTTATTAAAAACTCATATTTTCTCGTTACCAAAGTATAAAAGCAACAAGTTCAAATTAAAAAATGGGGAAGCCTGATGTACAAAAAAAACTTAAATTCTCCCACTTTCTAGGCAAAATAAAAGTATGAAGTTGAGTTTCAAAAAAATGTTCTTCCATGTTTACTAAGAAATCATTTTATTTATAAGAATAAAAGTAAGAAGTTCAAATTTAAAAAGTAGAGAGGTTCAGAGTTTATAAAAACCTAGGATTTACATGCCCAATTTTGACGAGTGCTTTACAAGGAAAAAACAGAGAGCCGTTCAAAAGTGATAACAACTAGAATTCCACGTAGTACATGATGTGTGTTTTCATATGAGAAAAAAAGAATAAAAAGGGGAAGTCCAAATTTTTTTTGCTAGAAGTTCAAGTGCTCGGCCCGAGAAAGTTCTAAATTTCTTGTGACAGAGGGTGAACAAAAATACGTGACAGAAGTTCAAGATGAAAACAGCGGGAAGTTCAACTACTACACGAAATGCGTTTCAGATAGGAATATAAGAATAGAAAACAAAAATCTTAAAACTTTGTTTCAAGAAGTTCACGTGCTCCTCCCAATGAAGTTCAAGATCTCTAGTGCGAGACGTCCGACGTTAAATTACATGTAGAACAAAGGCAAAAAACGACGTTGTTTTGCCATTTTTAAAACTGCTCTAAAAGGACAAAAATTTGTAACATCTGTCTACATGAAAATAGAAGCTCCTATTCATAAGCTTTACAATGGTATATTGTATGGTATATTCTGATGAATGGTTTAAAAGTTTTATGTATACCATTGAAAACACATTTTTACGCATTCAAAAAATATTTTGAACCATCGCAAGTACGAAAAAAATATCAACACAAAAAAGTTGCGTGTTTTAAACATCTTTCCATCGGTATACCATTTGCTCAATTATGGTAAGTGGTTTGGGAGTTACGGGCAAAAAACAGCACATCAAAAACAGAGTGAAGTTCAAACAGACATGCCCGAGAAGTTTAACTACTTCAAGCAGTGCATTTCCATTCGCGATGAAGGCAGAAATCATGATCTCATCATTTTCTAATTTACTTCAAAACGGCAGGAGTGTCATTTGTGTAAGTTCAAGTCCTCGGTCGGAGAAAGTTAAAAAAATTATTGTGAGATAGGTTTGTACAAAAGGAATATCATTTGTGTAACACTGACGAATGGCTGAGAAAATTGCAAACGATAATACATCACAGAAGTTGAACGTGAAAATAGCAGGAAGTTCAACTACTACACTGAATGAATTTCAGATGAAAAACTATTAAAATCATCAGTAAAATCTGAGTTTTAATGTCATTGGTGCGACTCAACTGGTTCAATGCTTGTTACAAACCCAAAGAAGGTCATTAAAAAAAGCATCTCACACAATTTTATAACAAAGATTTTCTCTCTTAAAATAAACTTAGAAGTTAAAATTTAAAAAGGAGCAACTCGATGTCTATCAAAAAGTAGGATTTTTTTCCGTTACAAGAAGAAATAAAACCAAGAAGTCCAATTTAAAAAGATGGAGAAGTTCGATGATTATAGAAAACTCAAGATTTTCCTCGTTATTAAAGAATGGAAATAAGAAGTTCAAAATATAAATAACAAGAAGTTCAACTTTTAAAAATAGAGCGCTTCAAAATTTCATAGAAAAGACAAAGAAAAAACCAAGAAGTCCATATTAAAAAGAGGGAGAAGTTCGATGATTATAAAAAACTTAGATTTCCCTCGCTATTAAAGAATGGAAACAAGAAGTTCAACTTTTAAAAATAGAGCGCTTCAGAATTCATAAAAAAGATTAAAAAATTCAGATTAATATTTGTAAAAAACTCAGATATTTTCATGTAACCGAGAGATGTTTAGATTGATAACTGACAGAAGTTCACGTACTACACGGTGTACATTTTGTGTTAAAAAAGAATAAAAAAGCAACGACTAAAAGTGTTATTGTTATAAGTTCAAGTCCTCTGTCGGAGAAAATTAAAAAAATTATGATGAGAGTGGTTTGTACAAAAGGAATATCATTTGTATAACACTAACGAATGGATGAGAAAATTACAAACGAAAAAACGTGACAGAAGTTCAACGTGAAAAAAGCAGGAAGTTCAACTAATACAGTGAATGAATTTTAGATGAAAAACTTTTAAAATTTTCGCTAGTATGAAAAAAACAATCAACACGGGAAAGTTGCGTGTTTACAACAGCTTTCCATCGGTATCTCACTTGCTCAATTCCGGTGAGTGGATGAAGAGCTACGAGCAATGGATGGAGATCTACGAGCAAAAAAAGCACGTGAAAAATAGAGCGAAGTTCAGGTAGACATGCCGAGAAGTTCAGGTTCTTCACGTTGTGCATTTTTGAAGAATCTGTTTCGCGATAAAGGCAGAATGAATGATCTCACCATTTTCGAAATTACTTGAAAACGTCTTGGAATCAGAGAAAACTGTCAACATGAAAAAGTTTCGCATTTTTCGTAGCTTTTTAACAGTATATTATTTTCCCCATTCCGATAAAGTTTCTAGAAATTACGGTGAAAATACATTTTCGCAATTTTAGAAATTGACTTAAAACCGTAAAGAATTGGGAGAAACAATACATACCAAAAAGTTTCGCATTTGTTTAGGCTTTTCAAAGCCATATCATTTGCTGCATTCAGACGCACGGTTAAAAAATGAGCTCGAAAATACAAACTCGGTAGGACTTGTACCGTTTTCTAAATTACTCTTAAACCGTTCAAAAATTAGAAAAAACTTTCAACATTAAAAAGTAGCGCATTTTCATAAGCTTTCCAACGCCATATCATCTGCCTCAATTGGATTATCCATTAGGAAATGACATCGAAAATACGAACTCGGCTGTTCGGTTTGCGAAATTTTACAATTTTCGAAATTACTATTTAACCGTAGGGAATTAGAGAAAACTTTCGACATGTGGAAGGAGAGGTTTTGCAGCAGCTTTCCAACGCCATATTATTTGCCTCATTCCGATAAATGGTTTAGAAATGCGATCGAAAATACGATTCACATTTTTTGTATGAAGAAAAAACGGTTTTCAAAACTGCTCTTAAACCGCTTACATTTCGCCAAAAATTTAACTTGGGTCATGATACTGGTTTCCATAGCTTTCCAACGGTATATCGCAAGCCCCATTTGGACACGTTTTAGCTGAAGTTCAACCTAGTACTCGAGGAAGGTCAGGCGCGTTACTAGGGAAGTTCCTGTTGTGATCAGAATATTATTCTGATCCCGTGATGGCGTGATCAGAATAGTGTTATATATATATATATATATATATATATATATATATATATACATACTACAGCATTCACTTATTGCTAATTCTTCAAGTTGGTTTTTCTGCTAAGTGAATGTGATCGGACCCTTTCCCCTTCTATGCTATACTCAACCCAATCTGTTCACAAATTCTTCATGTGCGTTCTATTTGAAACTCGTTCAAAATCTTCACTGTGTCCTTGTCAGCTGAAGAAATTGCAAACGGAACTTTAAAACCTATCTTATCTAAATTTTCGGCTTTGCCGCTCAAACCGTTCCGCATCCCACGATACACTTATCCTTTCACCCACGATCGCACACGATCTCCACCTCTTAATACGTGTGTGACACATGTCAAGCAAATGAGAAGGGTCAGGGGCACGTTCGTCCAATTTCTTCGGGCGAACAGTTTTTCACCGTGGCTATAAATACCCGTCTTCCCCTTCCTAACTTCTTTTACTCCGCTCGACCTCTCTCCAGCTCGAGCTTCTCAAACCCTAGCGCCGCCACTACTTCATCGTCGCTGGTGAGGAAGAGCTTCACTGCCTCGACCTCGTCGCCACCATACTCGCGCCGGCCGCGGAAATCTTCACTCTGCCGCCGCCGTAGCCGTCTTCCTCCGCCAAGTTAGGGCGTGGAAGATCTACACAGACGAACATCACTTCTCACCTCACTGTTCGTCGTGTTCTTCATCCAGGGTAATTAAAAGTTACTTTTACTGCCCTCGTTGATTCAAATGTTTATCTACAAAATCTTCAAAGGTGTTTTTCTTCATATCTTCACACACTAAAACACCTCACATATCATCTGTTCTTGATTCGTTTCTCTAAGCTATGTTGTTCTTCAAGATTCCTCAAATGTGTGAATTTTTTTAATCTACACATCTCTGGAACCTAAGACAAAGAGCGCTTAGTGAAATTCTTCAAGAATCATCTGGTCAAATTCCTCAAACTTGTTCTTTATAAAACCTTCTGAGAACGCATATGACCTCTCCAAATTCCTCGAAACTATACTCTGTTCATAGGTACTCATGTCAGCTGCTGAATCACTAGGTTCTCATCAACTTAACTCATTTGCAGCATTCCTCGAAGAAAAGTTGCATACTTCTTCAGAGAATTGAATTGTTCAAATTCCTCAACTGAAGAAAATGGCTGACGGCAAAAGGCCACAGAAAGGAGGAAAGAGGGCTGAGGTCAACACAGTGTTTGAGGTCCCTGATGATATATATGTTGGGTACTGCACACCTTTTGAGGAAGACAAAAATCAGCGCAAGGTGCGCATTCAGAAGATAGAGAGGAGATGGGCAAGAGAGTGGAGGGAGTACAGGTATGTTACTCCCAAGTACATGAAGAAATTCGCACTCAATCCTCCATGCCCAAGACCTCCATTGGCACCTGGCCAAATAGCTGATCCCACCAGCCTCAAGCGTGGTGAGAACTATCCTGATGAATGGGCCAAGCGCCAAGCCAAGTTGGCTAAGCAAGCCAGAGAAGTAGTGAGGAAATTCAATGAAGACTCTGCTGTTGCTGCTGCCTCTGCTGAGGCCTCTGCTGTCAAGCTGAAGAAGGCTATGTCAAAGAAGCCCGCGCACAAGCCAAGTGCTTCACCAACAGTGCCCTCAAGGCCAAGTTCCTCAACAATGCCCTCACGACCAGAATCCTCAAAGCCCTCACGGCCAATTCCTCATGCTGCTCCCGCTCCTTCAAAATCCTTAGCTCCTCCAAAGTCCTCGACTGTTCCGACAAAGTCCTCAGCACCTGTGCATCTTGCCTCGTGCCAAAAGACTGCAGGCATCTCAATTGCCTCAGGAGCTTCAGCTAGTTCCTCAGCTGCACCAAATTCCTCAACGGGACCCTCTCTACTGAAGACAAAGGCCACTGCTGGACGAGGTCCTCGCCCTAGTCCTCAGAAGAAGCAAGTCACCTTCCAGGCGTCGTCTGATGAAGACGAAGTTGATGATAATGAACTTGCTAAAATCATCAGAGATAGGCAAGTCAGGACCGCTAGAGCCAAGGGAACAGATGTGCCACTGCTTTTGGATCCCAAGTTGATCCTCGAATACATTGATGTTTGGCACAAGAACCCCAACACTCCCATGCCTGATTTCAAGCTGACTCCTGGCCAAAGTCATATGCTGAGCCATTTCATCCAAGAAGAAAAATGGAAATATGAGAAGGCCAGACAGATCAGGCGCAATACAAGGAGAAATTTTTGAAGAACAACGTTGTCACTATGACAACTGATGATCTTGTAAAAATCCAATTTGACATCAAAACCCTCAGCGATGATTTCAAAGCCTACTATGCTGATTGGTAAGGAGCCAAAGTCAGATTTGTAAACATAACTAAACAGTTCACTTCCAATGTTGCTACCCCAACGCAACAGAAAATTCCTCAGGCCGAAGCATCTGCTCAGCCGACTGAAGAACATGCCAGCACCGCTGATGAAAATCAGGCTGCTGAAGAAAATGTGAGTTCTAGGGCTGATGACTGCATTTCAGCCGCTGAAGAAATTGCCAGGGCATCCACTAGTGGTGCGCGTGACGAAACTGAAGAAATTAGGGCAACTACATCAGTTGTGCCTAAAGAAAATCAACCAGATTCCTATGCTCCTCTTGCGCCAACACCAACTCCGATCCTTCCATCTGCATCATATGTGAAGAAGACCAAGGCTGCATAGCGTGCAACAGTGAAGAAAAGGAAAGCATCAGCCACTTCAGATTCTTCAGCTCTGAAGAAGATGAAGCATTTGACCAGTTCATTTGCTAATCCCATTGATGCTGTTCCAATCTCAACCATGCCATCAAAGGACCTTGTTCCTTTTGGTGAAGAATATGAGATCCCTAGCGAGTCTGATGAAGAAAATCATTCTGCTGCTTCGTCAGAGCAGATTGATGAAGAAATTGAAGTCGATGCGATCCCTTCAACACCTGTTATCCCCTCGCCCATGCCTCAGTTCACAGCTGAAGAGACTGGCGTTGAAGAAATGAAAGATGAAGATGTGGACGTTGGCTGCTCCACACCAGTAATAAGTGATGAATTCCTGGAAATTCAACATCCAAACTCTCCAATGTTCACACCGTTGTAGCAAATACCTCAGTCCCCCGCACAAACTGTTCAAATGGGCTCTGAAAAAACTCACCCCACTTCATCTGTGCGTGAAGAAATTCCAGCCACTAGCGCTAAAGAAACTGCTGGTGCTGGACATCTGAAGACACAGACTGCCACTGAAGAGGAACCAAAAATTCCTCAGCCTGAAGAACCAGAGATTACGATTCCTGAGGTCGTGATGCAACTCACTGACACTCCTCTGTCCAAGCCAAAGGATCCATTCTCACGCAAGCAAAAGTTCAAGGCTAATGATTTCTTTGGCGAGCATGTATTCTTCGAAGACTAAAACCCATATGATTCTGCTCATATAAGGAAGATGCGTTTCTGGACTGCTAGTCAAGCCAATTTCTATTCCTCAGTGCTGTTCAATAAAGAGAAAATCTTCTACCATGAGCACATACTCACGTGGATATGGAATCTCTGCCGTGTTTCGTGCCAGTGCTTAGTGTTCTTCATGACGCTGGACTGTTAAATTTTTGCTCTGACATCTGTGATTGGAATGAAGAATTGATTCTTCAATTTTATGCAACGCTGCACATCACAGGAGATTCTGAAGATGTGAATTCATGGGTGCTGGACTGGATGTCTGAAAACACTCACTACACCGCACCAACGTCTGAATTGCTTCGTGCCTTACCACTCAGTCCTCCCCTTGAAGAAGCTCGTTGCATCTACAGTGAACCTGAGCTTACAAATCACTACATGCAGGTTCTGATGAAACCTTTGAAGCCAGGTCTGGCCCCACGAACCAAATTCCTCGTGAAGGAATTACTCTATGTGCCCAGAACTATCTATCGTATTCTTACGAGGACAATGAGTCCTATCAAAGGCCATGCCTCATCTGATGAGGAAATTATTGGCATCGTGAAGAATCTGGTATTCAATATCGTTCATGGCATTCCTGTCAATTATCATGATTTCTTCATGAGGACTCTGGAAAATGTTGCACTGTCTCCGTTTGAGCTGAAGCCTTATGCACCTTGGATTATGAGATTTCTCAGGACAAGGTCTTCACTCAACTACAAAGCTGATTTTTAGAATCACCTCAGCTACTTGCCCCTGATTGAAGTCCTCAAGCAGACCTATTCGTCAGTTGATGAAAAGGGCAAGGCTCCAGCTGTTATAGATGAAGGCATTCGTCCATTGGATGGACAGTTTCGCAAAGCTGCCTCTTATTCCACCAGTGATGATTCTGCCACACATGACTCTGCCAATGCACCCAAGTCTACTCCTCAAGCCACTGCTCCTCGTGTGATGACTGATCGTGAGCTTCTGCTTAGTCTTCACCAGAAGGTGGATCGAAATCATAAATGGGTTAAGCGTCAGTTTGGTTCATTTCTTTACAACATGACTGCTACACACAATGCAGTGAAGAAAAACCATTACTACCTCCATGAAGTCTTCGGTCGCACCTGGGCAATACTGTCACATCTGTATGGTAAAGAAGATCTGAAGAAAATGGGTCTCAAGGAAGATTTTGACTGGTTTGCACCTCCACCGAAGAAATTCAAGAAGGTCAAGGTTCCTTCCTTGGTGGCCAGCTCATATTCTTCATCGCGCGACACTGATGAAAATGAAGACTTGGATGACACTGCGGCAGGCCCTACTACGACAAACGACCCCAACAACGCTGACGCTCCTTCATCAACTTGATATTCTTCAGGGGCGTTAGTCCTCATGTTCGATCATTTTGGTCAAGGGGGAGAATTTTGAGTTAGTCTTCAAGCGGGTCTTTCTATATGGGTGTTTTTTTCAAGTTACAACTCTCTTTCTTCTGAGACTTTATTGGATCGAGTTGTAAAGTTAAACCTGATGGTGCTCTGATACTTTTGATATGTTTTTCTGTCTGCTTATTCCTCATATATGCTAATGCACGCATGCTGAATTACATCAGTCACCATATTTCATCATGCATTTCAAATTCTTCATTATGATATGTCAAATGCGTGTATGAATTACAAGATATAGGGGGAGATCTCCATGATTCTACTCTTCAAGTGTGCAATGCTTCAAAAGCAAATACCTCACCATGCACATATTCAGGGGGAGTTCTCCTATATCTTGCAATCAAATTCCTCATTATCAGTATTTACACTTCATATGTTTATCCCCGTTGAAAACTTAACCTATATTGTCATCAATCACCAAAAAGGGGGAGATTGTAAGTGCATCTAGTGCCCCTTAGTGATTTTGGTGTATTGAAGACTTATAGGTTAAGGGACTAATGCGTTTGTGAGTGTACACAGGTCTAAAAGTCTATGAGGAGTTTGATATTCACAGAGAAAGTCGACCCCTAAAAATGAAGTTCTTCGAGTGAATACTTTGGATTTCTGAAGACTTTCTAAAGACTTTGAAAGTGAAGAAATTGGTGTGACCTTGAAGACTTGGTATTCATTCGAGGAACATGAAGCGTGAAGACTTTTGTTTTTGTAGTTTCATTTTCTCTTTCTTGAGTCATAGGAAACACCGTACTGTTAAAGGGGGTCGAGGAAATACTAAGGAAAATTTTCCATGTGATGCTCAACTCAAAATCCTACACCTACCAATCCCTTCGAGTGAAGCCTTTGGAAATCTCATACAGTCCAGTCATATTCTTCAGTGACATAGACGAAGTTCTTCTGGTCTCTGAGGAATTTGTTCTGACTGAGGAGTTAGGAATTCGCCAGTGCAGATTTCCTACACAGTGAGGAACATGATAGCCCTGAGGATTTTGCTACTCAAAATTCTGACCGTTGCTGTGCTATGCGCCAGCTGTCCCAAAATATCTATCCACCAAACGGTCATATCATTGAAGGGCATTTATGTCTTATCATGTCGGGATGCTCCCTAGGCTATAAATAGCCGCCCCCTACAACCACTAGCTGGTTGGCTGCTCCGAGAGAAACTGACACTTGTCATTTGAGAACAACCCATCCTCTGAGGACTTTGAGAGAAAATCATCAAGTGAGGAAAAACCCAAACCCAAACACCTACGAACCCCAAGTGATTGAGCATCACTGAAGAGATTGATCCTGTGTGGATACGACGCTTGTTACCTTTGAAGATTGTGCTTCTTCCAGACGGTTAGGCGTCATGGTCTAGAGCATCCAAGAGGAATTGTGGATCGCCGAGTGACCAAGTTTGTAAAGGTTCGGAAGTCACTTGAAGACTTACCACGAGTGATTGGACGAGGTCTATGTGACCTTAGTTCAAGGAGAATACGGTGAGGACTTGGTGTCCTGAGCTGCGTGTTTAGGACTGGGTGTCCGGGACTGTGTGTCCTCAAGTTTAAATACCCAGCCGCTCCAACCAGACGTATAACTGAGACAGCAGTTGGAACTGGTCTACCAAATCATTGTCTTCACTAGGCTTACTGGTTGTATCCCCTCAACTCTTTTATTTCCTCATAACGGTGTTGTGTGTTTGTTCATATCTGTGTTTGAAGACTTTGACTGAAGACTTTCTCAATTTCCTCAGTTCAATTTCTTTAGTCTGTTTGTCTTCATCCTGTGTTATCCTGTGCTTACGCTTCCTGTACTCTGTGCCTGTCTTCATTTCATCATGATGACTATGCTTGTATTCTGTTATGTTTACTTTTGAGTACTTATTCCGCTGCTAGTAGTTCTTCGCTAAGGAATTTCTTCACCGGCAAATTCCTCAGTGAAGAATTTCATAAAAATCGCCTATTCACTCCCCTGTAGTCGATATAACGCACTTTCACTAGGTACTCAATCTTTAATATGCTAAGAAAATAAAACATTAAACATAACTAACATGCAAGTAGTTAACTACCCAAACAAACTGATACCATAATTGCAATGAAAATCAGTAGATAGTAATAAAAACTGCAATGAACCTCATCAACTTTGAACAGAAGAATATCTACCAAATAAGATCATTGGCTAGCACTCGAGTTAAGCACGACATATGCATGACACACAATTAAGAATGCATGATTTTCAAGATGGCATTAATTAACAACACATACACCACATATATTTATTGTAGTACCACCAAAATAACTACCAAAAATTCCTACATTTTTGTGATGCCATTTTGCCATAAAAATGTAGTGTCTTTTTTTAACAGTTAAAACAGCAGGAGTGGCTCCTACTGTTGCTCCATTAAAAAAATATGTAGAAACACTACTAAAAAAACAGATATAGCCAATATGGACACTAATGGCGCACTGTACACGTGGTGCGCCATTACTAAATACTAATGGTGCACCATGTGTTGGTGCGCCATTACTATGCAAATACTAATGGCGCACCACATCCACGGTGCGCCATTAGTAATATTTTTTTAATTTTTTTCAAAACTACTAATGGCGCACCGTGGGAGTGGTGCGCCATTACTAGTTGAACTAGTAATGGCGCACCATCCCATGGTGCGCCATTAGTAATTATGTTTCAGAAAAAAAAATTCAAATTTTTCATTTTTATTTTTTAAACTACTAATGGCGCACCGTGGGAGTGGTGCGCCATTACTAGCTGAACTACTAATGGCGCACCATCCCACGATGCGCCATTAGTAATTTGGCCCAAACATTCCCCCAAATGCACCCCCCTAGACCGCCTTTTTAGTTTAAAAAAATAAAAGAAAATGATAGAAATGTCAAAAAAATAAAAGAAAATAAGATTCCCATGTGATATGTGGTCTAGTTGTTAGAAAAATTTACAAACATGAATTTTCAACTTTTTTGCAAAATTTCTCGAGAATTTGTAAAAATGGGCATAATTTTTGCATACGAACTCGGATGAAAAAGTTTTTTATATGAAAAATCATCTACTCGAAAATTTACATCCGAATTTAACTGGGGGAACCCCGTTAAATATTTTAAAAATCCTCAAAAAACTAACAGAAAAAAGATACGAAGATTTTAAGATCTAGAGAGGCAAAAAATCAAAAAAAAAATCAAACTTACTAATGGCGCACCTGCCCATGGTGCGCCATTACTATCTTCCCGCCTTCAAAATTCAAAATAAATAAAAAAAATAAAAAAAGTTACTAATGGCGCACCTGCCCATGGTGCGCCATTAGTATCTTCCCGCCTTCAAAATTCAAAATAAATCAAAAAATTAAAAAAAAGCGCACCTGCCCACGGTGCGCCATTACTATGTCGTATATATGGCTGGGCGTGTCCTCTCCTCCTTACCTCTTCATTCTTCTCCTCCACTCCACCTCTCCTCCACTCCATCTCCTCCTCTCCTCCACTCCATCTTCCCTTCTCTCCTCCACCATACTACCCTCCTTCTCTCCGGCGACCTCCTCCTCCTCCTCTCCGGCGACCTCCTCCTCCTCTCCGGCGACCTCCTCCTCCTCCTCTCCGGCGACCTCCTCCTTCCTCCTCTCATCCCTTCCCCTCCCCTCACGGTTTCTCCTCCCTCCTCTCCGGTGAGCTCCTCCTCCCTCCTCTCCGGTGAGCTCCTCCTCCCTCCTCTCCTCCCATCCCCTCATGGTTTCTCCTTCCTCCTCTCCGATGCTCCGGTGAACTCCTCTCCAACGACCTCCTCCTCCTCTCCGACGATGTAGGCGAGCGCCTCTCCGATCACCTCCTCCTCCTCTCCGGTGAACTCCTCTCCGGCAAAAGAATACGACAAAAGAACATACAAGATCCAAAAACGGGAACAAAATTTGAAATAATATCGTGCAAAAAAAGCAAAAAAAACGAGAAAAAATGGGCAAAAAAATCATGATCCAGATCCAAATTCAAAATTCAAAAATAGCAATGATGCACGGTGGGGGTTAGACGGTGCGCCACTACTATTTTCCCGCCTTCAAAATTCAAAAATACTAATGGCGCACCGTGGTCTATACTAATGGCGCACCAGTTGTTGTGGTTCTAACTCTGACAGTGATGTAGGGGGTGTGTATGGAGAGGCTAGATCTCAGCTATTGGGAAGTTGTAAACACACCAAGATGTACGAGTTCAGGCCCTTCACGGAGGAAGTAACAGCCCTACGTCTCGGTGCCCGGAGGCGGTCGATTGGATTATAGGCGTGTGAATAACAGGGGTGCGAACCCTTGTCTCGGAGGAGGGGGTGGCTTATATAGAGCGTGCCAGGATCCCGGCCAGCCCACGTTACCAAGGGTTCAATGTACATTAAGGCGGGGCGTTACTGGTAACGCTGGTAATAAAGTGCTATAATGACCATAAAGACTACTTAATAGCCGACCGTTTGCCTGCGGAATGACTTTAGATCTCCTGGCAGTCGAGTGGTTGGCTTCGTGGTCGAGTGGTAGCTTCTTGGTCGAGTGTCTTAAACCCGTCGAGTGGGTACCTTCAAGGTGATTGAAAGGTGACTTCTTCCAGGGATGTCCTTGGGTAGGGCTCTTAGGACAGGTCCATGCCCCTACCCTAGGTACATAGCTTCGACATTGGCCCCCGAATGGATCGAGGTTCGAGTGGGGAAGGAGTTGGGGGTCCTTTCGACTGGTTCTTAGCGTCATATGAATGTCTTGTACTGGATCAATCGCCAAGGATGACGCCGTCAACTTCTTTCGGTCGCCCTGATCCATTCTTGGTCTCTCGTCGAGTGAATTTCCTTACTTGTGAAATACCGAGTGCCGGCGCGAGAGGGATCTTCTGTTTGATGAGTTGTTCCGCAGCCCGCGGATTTCGCGGGATTTGAACATCGGGGAGCGAGCGGGACGGGCGCGGCCGCAGTAATCGGATGTGATAAGGCGGAAGCTCCTCGATTGGCGCGCCACCTTTTCCGCCACGTACTGCGCGCGCGTCTGCTGCGGGATTTGACGGGATAGCCTGGGCCTACCAGTCAGCCACTCGGGAGCGGCCTCTTATAAGCCGCCGGCTCGGGTTTCCGAACAGTGCTCTCTCCTTTCTCTTCTTTCTCCCTTCACAAAGTCCTCCGCCACCTCCGCTCTCACCCTAGCGCCGCAGACCCGTTCGAGATTCGCCGGCGACGATGGTGAAGGGCAAGACGTCTGCTCTGGAGCGCGCGAAGAAGGCGGCGGTGCAGGCGAAAGGGAAGAAGTCCGCTTGGGGCGGATCTTCCTCAAGGACTGCTCTGCCCAGAGGCTGGATCCAGGGCGACTGGATGCCGTCGGTGATTCGGCAGGTAGATCTCGACGATATGGTTGAGGGGGAGTCATTCCTTACGAAGCTGCGCGTCTCCCGGGGGGAGAAGTCGAGCCCCAACCCCGTGATGGTGAGTGTGTCCTTCTCGCCACCCATATCGATCGAGGGTTTTCTCTGCCTCCTCATCCTTTTTTCCAGAGTTTTCTGAATTTCTTCGGAGCACAGCTCCACCACTTCACTCCCAACTCTATCGTGTACCTTGCTGCTTTCATTTCCTTGTGTGAGGGTTTCCTGGGTTGCTGCCCCCATTGGGGGCTCTTTAAGCACATCTTTACTTGCCGCTCCCAATCGGTCAAGAAGGCCAAGTCGAGTGACGAAAGGACGCAGGTGATCCAGCTGTGCGGGGGCCTGGCGATCTAGACGAGGGGAAAGAGTTGTTTTCCATCTATCATTTTCCCAGACTCGGTCCGTGGTTGGCAGGCGACCTGGTTTTACTGCAAAGACCAGGCGACCCCAGGACAGTCGACTGGGCTTCCCCCTTTCTCTCTCGACCGAGCTCAAAAACCTGCTTCTCTAAAAGTGACGCCAGAAGAAAAGGCCCAAGTCAAAGTGCTGGTTGGTCAAGTGGTTCAGCTTGTCCGCGATGGCGTGACTGGCATGGACTTGCTGGAGGTCTTCCTTCGGAGGCGCATCCAACCGCTCCAGGCTCGCGACCACCCGATGTGGTTGTACTCGGGCCTCGAAGACACCACTCGGATCCACACGGAGGAGGTCACTGATGAGATGTTGGAGGGGTGGCTGACGAGCATCACAGGAAACAAAGACGACCCCCGAGGCGCCAGGAGGGTTTCTCCACTCGACAACACATACGAAGTGGACCAGGTCTGACTTTATGCTCCCGACTGAGATCTTGTTTTCTTCATTGGTCTTCTTTGAATTGGTCGACTGACTTTTGTCTTGTCTGTTGTTTTCCAGGCGACTACTGAGATGTACTCGACACCCAACGGGGCACAGGAGCCAACTGAGGAAGGGGAGGCGAGCGGAGGTGAGAGTGGAGACGATCAAGGCGAGTGGGAGTCCGATGGTGAAGGAGAGGGAGACGACGACGTCGACTCCAGCGAAGAGGAGGAGGAGGAGGTTGAGCCCCCCCCCCCCCCCCCCGCCCGGAGAGGCGATCCAAGCTCACACACGATCCAGCGCGGGAACGTAGTAAGGCGACTGCTCCTGTTGGGCAGTCGTCGAAACGCCCTCGGACCTCTTCTCCTACGCCGACTGGAAAGGCTCCCAAGCACCCACGCGCGACGCCGTCCAAGCCGCCCAAGGCTCTGCCCAAGATGAAGATGGCTGTCCCCGCCATTTCTGGGTAATAACAAAACTTGTTTTCCTTTGTCGACCGTGGACAGATCCTTGGTCGATTCATTGAGCCAACTGACTGACTTTCGAGATTTGCAGTGCTGCTATTTCTGAGGTCTCCGCCAAGGACGACGACCAAGAGATGGAGGATGCTGTTACCTCCAACCCTGGTACGATTACTGATGTTCTACCTTGAGTCGACTGGACACTTATTGCAACTCTGGTCGATTGAATTTTTTCTTGTAGCTCCTTCTCATGTTATCAACCTTCCGGATGACGACGACGATGCGCCGCTGAGAGTGAGAAGGACCAGGGGAGCGTTGGCTGGCGAGACCCCACAATCCACTCCGATGCTTGAGGCCGTAGCTCGAGACGGTGGTGAAAGCACTCGGGCTTCTGTGACTTTCGCCATTCCTCTGACGAGTGTGCGTCCCTCGACGTCGACTGTGGATCCGCCTTCGCTTTTTGCCATGTACCCCGTCCCTGAGGACCAAGCAACTGTCAAAAAAGAGGCCATATGCCAGGCGGGGATCATGATGGAACAAGTGAAAGTGGCTCGGGATGCCAGCCAAGCGGCTTATGACGCGAGTTCGGCTCTTCAGAGTAACGTCCAGGTCAGTCGACTCAACACTTGGTGTGTTACGATATGCTGTTTGAAGAATCTCTGTTCCGAAGATCTTTATATCTGTACACCCACTGGGTGTGTCTGCCAATTCTTGGACGAGTGGGGGCACGCTAAGTGCACCCACTGGGTGTAGTCCCCGAGACTACGGTGGACTGCTAGCAGTCGACTGTAGTCTTTATATTGTGTTGCTGTAGCTGTATTTATTCACTCGGTCTGGTCAGGCCATGTCGAATGGAACTGTATCCGGTCGACTGCTGGCAGTCGACTTTTTTTTTTATAGTGGGGGCACGCTGAGTGCACCCACTAGGTGTAGTCCCCGAGACTACTGTCGAATGTTTTTGATTCGGCTGTAGTCTTAGAAACGCCATCATTGTCTCTTAGTTACTCGGAAGCAACTTATCTTGGACGTCTGTCCACTGATTTTTCTTTTTGCAGAAATCCTGTGAACTTGTAGCTCGCTATACTGAGTTGGAGAATCAGCAGATCCAGCTCAACCTTAACTTGAAGCTTGCTCAAGAGAATTTGAAGAAGGCGCAAGAAGAAGCAAAATGTATGGCTGGTGAGGTTCTCCATTCTTGACGAGTGATTTTTCTTGCTTGTCCATTCTTGATGTTGATTTCACTCGACGTGCCGCAGATAAACTGGAAGAAGCTCTAAAGAAGAAGGATCAAGATCTTGCAGAAGCACAGAAGGAGGTCTTGAACAAAACGAGGCTTGCTGAAGAGAAACTGGCTTTGGTCGTAACTCTTGAGCAGGAGAACTCTAGACTGAAAGCTGCTCTCGAGGTAGCCAATCAAGAGGTCAGCCGGCTGAAGAACAACAACGTGGCTCTGCATGACAAGGCAGGTGAGCTGGCGGGGAAGAGGAACGATCTGGAGGCTTATCTTGGTGGACTCGCCAAGAAGCTGTTCGTCATGCTCGAAGATAATTACTCTGCCCCGACTGTCTTGCAGTTACCAAGCCTGTGTAGAGCCACTGTCTGACTCTTGAATCGTGTTTGCAGAATTCTGCCAGAACTTCGAAGAGGAAACCAGTCGAGTGGAGCCAGGCTTGGACCCCGCCAATTCCCTCGTGAAGGATGAGGCTGCTATGAACGTGCTCCGACTAGAGTCTCGTGTTACCAGTGTTGTTGACTATCTTGCTCGACTGAAGGTTGCGATGTCGCAGATGGACACATCACTCTGGCCTGGGATGACGCTTCAGAACGACCTCGAGTCTCTGATGGCTCGACTGAATGAAGTCCCGGGTCGAGTGGCGGAATGTAAGAAATCTTCTGCTAGATGTGGTGCTGATGTCGCTCTGTCTCTGGTCCGCGTCCATTGCAAGGAGGCGCGAGAAGAAAAGTTGGCCGCCATCCAAGTTGCCAATACCAGGAAGCATAGCTTTCAAGACTTCATGGAGACTTTCATCGCTGCTGCCACTTGTATTGCAGACGGGATCGACTTGGACGAGTTCGTCGCCCCTTCCAGTCCTCCACCTGAGGAATGAAAAACTTTTATGCTTCACTTTAAATTTGCCTCGGAATGCCGAGTGGATTTGTAACCGTTAAACTCTGCCGAGCCGAGGGCTCGAGTACTTTGATCTGAGGTCTGGGACCTTTAAGCTTTATCTGAACTTGATTTCTCGTTGGATATCTTCATGGTTTGATCTGTCGAGTGGAACTTGATCTTCACTCGAAATAACCTTGTATTTGTGGCGTAACTTCTTGCGGATTGGGTTGTGTCCTGTACTTAGGTGAGCACTGGGCTGCAGCTAAGCCCCCCGAGTGAGAGGTTTGCTCTCACTCGGTAGGATTTTTAAACACTTAGGCGAGCGCTAGGCTGCAGCTAAGCCCCCGAGTGGGAGTCTGGCTCTCCACTCGGTAGGATTTTTAAACACTTAGGCGAGCACTAGGTTGCAGCTAAGCCCCCGAGTGGGAGTCTGGCTCTCCACTCGGTAGGATTTTAAACACTTAGGCGAGCACTAGGCTGCAGCTAAGGCCCCGAGTGGGAGGTTTGCTCTCCACTCAGTAGGATTTTTAAACACTTAGGCGAGTGCCTGACTGCAGCTAAGTCTCTAAGTGGGAGAACTTAGGCGAGTACTGGACTGCAGCTAAGCCCCCGAGTGGGAGGATTGCTCTCCACTCGGTAGGATTTTTTCAAACTTAGGCGAGTGCCTGACTGCAGCTAAGTCTCTAAGTGAGAGAACTTAGGCGAGTACTGGACTGCAGCTAAGCCCCCGAGTGGGAGGATTGCTCTCCACTCGGCAGGATTTTTTCAAACTTAGGCGAGTGCCTGACTGCAGCTAAGTCTCTAAGTGGGAGAACTTAGGCGAGTACTGGACTACAGCTAAGCCCCCGAGTGGGAGGATTGCTCTCACTCGGTAGGATTTTTGAACACTTAGGCAAGCACTGGGCTGCAGCTAAGCCCCCGAGTGGGAGTCTGGCTCTCCACTCGGTAGGATTTTTCAAACTTAGGCGAAACGGATTCGCAGCTAAGTCACCCACTGGGGGATTTCGTATGCAAACAAAAGTGACAGCAATTATTGGAACACTCTTGCCTTTGATAAAAATGAACTGCAGAATTTTTTTCTTATTACATCTCGTCCAAGGGAGAACTCAAGTGTAAAAGGGGCGGAGCAGTTCCGCATTCCAAGCTCGCGGCTCGTCGATCTGGCGATCAACATTGTAGAGGTGATACGCTCCATTGTGGAGGACTCTGGTGACGATGAAGGGGCCTTCCCAAGTAGGAGCAAGCTTGTGTGGTTTCTGTTGATCCACTCGGAGGACCAAATCTCCTTCTTGGAAGGCTCGACTCTTCACATTCCTGGCGTGGAATCGACGCAAGTCTTGCTGATAAATGGTCGATCTGATCATGGCCATCTCCCTCTCTTCTTCTAGGAGGTCGACTACATCTTGCCGGGCTTGTTCTGCTTCATCTTCGGTATAAAGTTCGACTCGGGGTGCGTTGTGAAGAAGATCACTCGGCAGAACTGCCTCGGCTCCATAAACCAGAAAGAATGGAGTTCTTCCAGTCGACCAGTTCGGGGTGGTCCTCAATCCCCACAGAACTGACGGAAGCTCATCGACCCAAGCACCTGCCGCGTGCTTGAGATCACGCATCAGTCGAGGCTTTAGTCCTTTGAGAATCAGACCATTTGCTCTCTCTGCTTGTCCATTCGACTGGGGATGGGCGACCGATGCATAGTCGACTCATGTGCCTTGAGAGGCGCAAAAATCTCTGAACTTGTCCGAATCAAAGTTTGACCCATTGTCAGTGATGATGCTATGCGGGACTCCATATCTGAATGTTAGCCCTCTGACGAAACTGATAGCAGTGCAAGCATCAAGATTCTTGATGGGCTTAGCTTCAATCCATTTGGTAAACGTGTCGACTGCCACAAGCACATGAGTGAAACCGCTCCTGCCTGTTCTCAGTGGACCAACCATGTCCAGTCCCCAGACAGCAAAGGGCCAGATTAGTGGAATGGTCTTCAGGGCTGATGCAGGCTTGTGTGACATGTTGGAGTAGAACTGGCACCCTCCACACTTGTCGACTATCTCTTTTGCCATCTCATTTGCTCTTGGCCAGTAAAATCCCGCTCGGTATGCTTTAACCACAATGGTCCGAGAAGACGCATGGTGACCACAGGTCCCCGAGTGGATGTCATCAAGGATTATCTGACCCTCTTCTGGCGTTATGCACTTCTGACCGATTCCAGTCGCGCTTTCTCTATACAACTGTCCCTTTATGACTATGAAGGCCTTGGATCGGCGGACGATCTATCAAGCCTCTTCCTCGTCCTCCGGGAGTTCCTTCCTTAGGATATACGCGATGTACGGTATCGTCCAGTCGGGAGTGATTGCCAAGACTTCCATGATTAGGTCGACCACAGCAGGAACTTCGACTTCAGTCGGATCTGTGGCACTTTTCGGCTGCGGGGCTTCTTCTGTAAAAGGATCTTCTTGGACTGACGGCGAGTGAATGTGTTCCAGGAACACGTTGCTGGGAATGGCTTCTCTCTTGGAGCCTATCTTTGCCAAATCGTCAGCTGCCTGATTTTTCAGTCGGGGGATGTGATGAAGCTCTAACCCCTCGAATTTCTTTTCTAGCTTTCTCACTGCATTGCAATAACCAGTCATTGCCGGACTTCTGACGTCCCACTCCTTCATCACCTGATTAACCACCAAATCTGAGTCGCCATAGACCATGAGGCGACGGACGCCGAGTGAAATGGCCATGCGCAACCCATACAAAAGTGCTTCATATTCTGCTTCATTATTGGAGGAATCGAAGTGAATCTGGAGAACGTATCTGAGCTTATCTCCTCGGGGGGAGACTAATACTACCCCAGCACCGGAACCATTCAGCATCTTAGATCCATCGAAGAACATGGTCCAGTGCTCCGAGTGAACTTGAGTCAGAAGTTGCTGCTCGATCCACTCGGCGATGAAATCTGCGATTGCTTGGGACTTGATAGCCTTCTTTGCTTCAAACTTGATATCTAAGGGAAGGAGTTCAATCGCCCACTTGGCCACTCGACCAGTTGCATCTCTATTGTGCAGAATCTCTAACAGTGGGGCGTCGCTGACGACTGTAATGGAGTGGTCAGAGAAGTAATGAGCAACCTCCTTCGTGGTCATATAAATCCCATATACAAGCTTCTGGTAATGAGGATATCTTTGTTTTGAAGGGGTCAAAACTTCAGACACATAATATACTGGGCGCTGAACTCTGAAGGCCTTTCTTTCTTCTTCCCGCTCGACCGTAAGTACTGTACTAACAACTTGTCCCGTGGCCGCAGTGTAAAGCAGCAGAGGCTCTTTACTGATTGGGCAGCAAGCACCGGCTGGGTGGAGAGCAGAGCTTTGAGCTCTGCAAATGCTGCATCAGCTTCTGGAGTCCACTCGAACTTGTCAGACTTCTTCATCGGTCGGTAAAGGGGCAATGCCTTTTCACCGAGACGAGAAATGAATCGACTTAGAGCGGCCAAACAGCCTGTAAGCTTCTGGACATCGTGCACACGCACAGGGCGCTTCATCCGGAGTATGGCACCAACTTTTTCAGGATTGGCGTCGATTCCTTGTTCGGAAACGAGAAAACCGAGTAACTTTCCACCTGGAACTCCGAATGTGCACTTTGATGGGTTGAGCTTGATATCATACCTCCTGAGGTTTGCAAAGGTTTCAGCAAGGTCAGTCCGCAGGTTGGAACCTTTCCGTGACTTAACCACAATATCATCCATGTAGGCCTCCGCATTCCGACTGATTTGGGTGAGTAAACACTTTTGAATCATCCTCATGAACGTGGCTCCGGCATTCTTGAGGCCGAATGGCATGGTGACATAACAGAAGCATCCGAATGGAGTGATGAAAGCTGTTTTGATCTCGTCGGGTCCATATACACGGATCTGATGGTACCCGGAATAGGCGTCCAGAAAAGACAATCGCTCGCACCCCGCGGTCGAGTCGACTATTTGGTCGATGCGAGGGAGAGGAAAATGATCTTTCGGGCAGGCCCGATTGATATGTTTAAAATCAATGCACATGCGAAGTGACTTGTCCTTCTTGGGGACCATGACAACATTGGCGAGCCACTCGGAGTGGTAAATCTCTCGGATGAACTCCGCTGCTAAGAGCCGAGCCACCTCCTCGCCAATAGCTTCCCTCTTCTGGATGGCGGACCGTCGAAGATGTTCTTTCACAGGCTTGAATTTTGGTTCGACTCATAGGCGGTGCTCAGCCAGCTCCCTGGGAACTCCAGGCATGTCAGAGGGCTTCCATGCGAAGATGTCCCAGTTCTCACGGAGGAACTGGATGAGCGCTTCTTCCTATTTGGAGTCGAGCGTCGTTGAGATGTGAGTCAGGGCAGCCTCGGGGTCGGTTGGGTGAATGTGAACTGCCTTCGTTTCACCGGATGACTGAAAAGCTGACTCTGAAGCGGGCTTCTTAGCTTGTAGCAACTCACTCGGATCTGCAGTCTTCTGATACTCTTGCAGCTCAACCACTGCCATCTGAGCGTCAGCAATCTTTGAGCCTTTCTGAAAACACTCTTCTGCCTTTTTCCGATTGCCTGTAACAGTGATCACACCTTTGGGACCAGGCATCTTCAATTTGAGATACACATAACATGGTCGGGCCTTGAAGCGTGCATAAGCTGGCCAGCCCAAAATGGCATGATAAGCACTTTGGAAGTCCACAACCTCGAATGTCAACTTTTCCTTACGGTAATTTTTTGAATCACCGAAAACCACATCAAGAGCAATCTGGCCGAGTGATTCGGCTTTCTTCCCGGGAATGACTCCGTGGAAGCTCATGTTGCTGGTACTGAGCCTGGACATCGGAATGCCCATCCCTTTCAATGTTTCAGCATACAGTATGTTCAGGCCACTGCCACCATCCATCAGGACTTTGGTCAGTCGAGTGCCTTCGACAACTGGGTCGACCACCAAAGCTTGCCTCCCAGGGGTTTCAATGTGCGTAGGGTGATCAGACTGGTCGAATGTTATGGCAGTCTGAGACCACTTCAGATAACTGGGTGTTGCCGGAGCAACCATATTCACTTCACGATTAATGACTTTCAGTCGACTTTTGCTTTCGACATCAGCAAAAATCATCAGGGTGGAATTGACTTGGGGGTATCCATCGTCACTATCATCCTTGTCCTCAACTCTGTCCGGCTCTTTTTCCTTATCTTTGGGCTGCTTGCCCTGAAACTGCTGGATCAGGAGCCGGCACTGTCGAGTGGTATGCTTTGGGTAAATAAAATTACCCTCTTCATCTTTCTTGGTGTGGATGTGACATGGCAGATCTAAAACATCATTTCCATCTTGATCCTTGACTTTCTTGGGCTTCCAGGGGCCCTTGGGTTTTCCCTTGAAATTTCCCTGGGTTACGGCCAGGGCCTCCCCAGGGGCGGCTGGCTCGGCCTTCCGCTTCTGTTTCCGACTGGAGTTTCCTCCGGTTTCTTGGGCGACTGCCTTGTGCTTGCCACTCCGGAGGCGATCTTCGTCTTCACCATTAGCGTATTTGGTGGCAATCTCCATCATCCGATTCAGAGACATCTCTCCAGTTCGACCGAACTTCAGATTCAATTCTCTGTACTTAACGCCTTCTTTGAAGGCACAAACTGCTTGATGACCTAGAACATTCTCAACTATGTGATGCAATGTGATCCACCTCTGGATGTAATCCCTCAGCGTTTCATTCGGTTTCTACACGCAAGACCGCAACTCTGTAAGGCCTGCAGGTCGCTTGCATGTTCCCTCAAAGGTTGTGACAAACACTCGGGAGAGGTCCTCCCAAGTGTAGATGCTGCTGGGCGCTAACTGATTTAGCCACACTCTGGCTGAGCCCTCTAACATGAGAGGCAAATGCTTTATGGCCACCTCATCATTGCCACCGCCAATCTGTGCAGCCACTCGGTAATCTTCGAGCCAAGTGTCAGGCTTGGACTCACCGGTGAACTTGCTGACTCCAGTCGCCAACCTGAAGTTGGGAGGAATCACTGCGGCTCTGATGGCTCGACTGAAACACTCCGGCCCTAAAACACGTACTCTGCTGTTGGCAGGCGCATCTCTGTCGTGGCCTTCTCGGTGAGCTCTGTTCCTGTCAACCAGACCCTGAACGAGGATGGATCTCGCATCAAAGCCTGGGTCCCTGGGGTCGACTAGAATCCTCTGCCCAACACTATAAGGGCGCTTGTCATCTCGCTGTCGAGGCGCATATGACCCACTCCTCGGGGGAGGGGTTGGCACTCGACGTCGATCCTCACGATCGAATCGGTGATCATACTGCTCATTTCTTCCGTACTGATCGTGCCGGTCTCCACGTCCCTCACGCCTCAGGGGCGATCTCGGGCTGTGAGCCGACTGGACTATATCTGTTGCAATGGATCGACTATGGATCCTATTCCGCGACTGAGAAACAGCGGAATTCTGGTTCCCCGCCGCCCGGAGCAACGCTCTAATCTGCAACAAGCCCCTGCTAGCCTCTGACTGGGAGGGCTGAATCGATTCTGCTATACGGGCCGCGGTGGCCAAATTCTGAACTGGGGTTCGATATACCTGCGTCAGCGGGAAGAGCTGACGTCGACTGGACTCGGCAGCTCGCTGACGCGCTTGCTCGTCGAGTATTCGCTGGAGATTCTCCAGTCGAGTGCGCTCGGCCAAGTTAGCCAAGCGCGCGTCCTCCAAGGCCCGGGCCTCAGGGGTTTCTCCGATGATAGGAGTGTGGAGTGCGTCTATGTTCCGGCGACGAAGCTCCTCTCGCTGCGATGCCGTGAGAGGTTCGGGGAGATACTCGTCGTGGGGATGCGACGGGTCGCCCCCACCCGCGCCTCCATCAGCGCGAGGGAAACCGGGAGGACTGTGTGTTCCATCGACCGCCAGAACCTCAGCCATTGGGTCGCTGCTGTCACACTCGGATGCGGTCTCCGTGGAGCCAGTCGACAGGTCGAACAGGCCGCAGAGGGATTCGTCGGGCTCGATTGCCGCGACTTGTGGGGCGGCCGACTGGCGAGCCACGGCATGCCTCACCCACCTCTGAAGTCTCGACCTACCGGAGCGCTTGCGCCGATGGGAGACAGAGAGGGGAGACGACACGGGGGCTGACCGATACTGGGTCGATGGCTGCCGCAGGAGGACACCACGAACGCATGCGCGGAAGTGCGTCGCACCGCGGACGGGGAGCGCGTCGATGTCGAGTGGAGCCTCCTGAAGCCAAGCGGAGTCGTCGGCGATGAATGTGAGCGCGCCGAGACAGATCTCGCGGCCCTCCACCAAAACTCCGCACGAAACCATGATCAAAAGGATCGGAAGAATCGCAACTTCTCCAATTAGGCGCTAAGATTCCTGCCCCACGGTGGGCGCCAATTGTCGTGGTTCTAACTCTGACAGTGATGTAGGGGTGTGTGTATGGAGAGGCTAGATCTCAGCTATTGGGAAGTTGTAAACACACCAAGATGTACGAGTTCAGGCCCTTCGTGGAGGAAGTAACAGCCCTACGTCTCGGTGCCCGGAGGCGGTCGATTGGATTATAGGCATGTGAATAACAGGGTTGTGAACTCTTGTCTCAGAGGAGGGGGTGGCTTATATAGAGCGCGCCAGGACCCCGGCCAGCCCATGTTACCAAGGGTTCAATGTACATTAAGGCGGGGCGTTACTGGTAACGTTGTTAATAAAGTGCTATAATGACCATAAAGACTACTTAATAGCCAACCGTTTGCCTGCGGAATGACTTTAGATCTCCTGGCAGTCGAGTGGTTGGCTTCGTGGTCGAGTGGTAGCTTCTTGGTCGAGTGTCTTAAACCCGTCGAGTGGGTACCTTCAAGTCGATTGAAAGGTGACTTCTTCCAGGGATGTCCTTGGGTAGGGCTCTTAGGATAGGTCCATGCCCCTACCCTAGGTACATAGCTTCGACACCAGTGGCCTATACTAATGGCGCACCATGGCCTATACTAATGGTGCACCACTGGTGCGCCATTAGTAAAAAATACTAGTGGCGTGGTACTAGTGGCGCACCAGTAGTGCGCCATTAGTAGGCAAAACTGGTGCACCACTAGTAGGCCTTTTCCTAGTAGTGAAAGTTTAGCTTACATGGCACTAAGGCCTGCTACAGAGAGAGGTTTAAGGGGTTTGTTTTTATACAACAAGGGAGGTAGAAAGAGTTTTGATGAACTCAGACAATTCTGGTTTCACTCTATAGCTCAGAATCTCAAGGTCACTTTTAAGTGCACGAAGCCAGTCTTGTGTTGAGGAAGGCACCCCCTCGAAGTATCTCATGTTCCTCTATTTCCAAATGTTCCATGCAGCCAAGATCAAAATTTCTTTGAAAAGTGGACGGTGCCAAGTGTTTGATGCATGTTCAATCATATCCTAAGTGGGCCTACTACAATCCCAAGTGAGACCCAAAACATTCCAGCAGGCAGCATTGAAAGTGCAATGGAGAAACATGTGCATGTATGTTTCCAAGGGTTGTACAGTGCAAAGCATGCACCTATGATCCTCACCAATTGGAAACTGCCTCCTTATAAGCATGTACCTCGTGTTGATCCTATCCATGAACAGGAGCCAGGCAAAAACTTTGTGTCTCGGGATGCATTTAGTGTTCCATATCGTTATGATATGTTTTGGGGCTTGACAGTTCCTAAACACAAATTTGTAGAACTTTTTGGGACAGTAGACCGTGTCCCCCCAACAAAGTATCCATTTGTCCTTGCCATTTGTTAAAGTTGAAGGCCCTCAAGCACCAACATTAAAGAGTCCAATTCCGTTCTAGCTTCAATCGATAGAGGCAGAGCAAAATGTTTATCCGGTTCTGGATCAAAATAAAAGTCTACTAAAGAGACGTCCTTATCCAAAGCGAAGGAGAACAGGAGTGGGTAGGTGTTCATGATGAGCTCTCATGCCATAGATCTTTCCACATAAGGATCGTGTCACCCCCAGCCGGAACGCAAGTGGTTATCCCTCTGTAAATATCCATGAGTTTGAAAACATTCCGCCACCAGAAGGATCCGCACACTTGATTTGTGTGTGTGTGGGGGGGGGTGGAGCCATAGTAGGCGTTCCAAACTGTTGGGGAACTTAGCATGCAATTTCAAAAAAAAAATCCTACAATCACGCAAGATCTATCTAGGAGATGCATAGCAACGAGATGGGAAGAGTGTGTCCACATACCCTCGTAGACCGAAAGCGGAAGCGTTAGTATAACGCGGTTGATGTAGTCGAACGTCTTCTTGATTCAACCGATCAAGTACCGAACGTACGACACCTCCGGGTGCTGCACACGTTCAGCTCGATGATGTCCCTCGAACTCTTGATCCAACAAAGTGTCGAGGGAGAGTTTCGTCAGCACGACGGCGTGGTGACGGTGATGGTGAAGTGATCTGCGCAGGGCTTCGCCTAAGAACTACGACAATATGAACGGAGGAGTAAACGGTGGAGGGGGCACCGCACACGTCTTGGAACAATTGTTGTGTGTTGGAGGCGCCCCCGCCCCGTATATAAAGGAGGGAGACGGGAGGAGGCCGGCCAAGGGGCGCCCCAAATGGGAGGAGTCCCGCTTGGGCTCCTAGTCCAATTCGCCCCCCCCCTTCCTTTTATCGGAGGGGGAAAGGGGGAAGGAGAAGGAAACGGGGGCCGCGCCCTCTCCCCTAGTCCAATTCAGACTCCTCCCTTGGGGAGGGGGGAGGGCGCCACCCTTGTGGGCTGGCTTGCCTCCCTCCTATGGCCCATGTGGCCAATATCTTCCCCCCCCCCCCCCCCCGGGGGGGGGGGGTTCCGGTAACCCCCCCGGTACTCCGATATGTACCCGAAACATTCCGAAACACTTCCGGTGTCTGAATACTATTGTCCAATATATAAATCTTTACCTCTCGACCATTTTGAGACTCCTCGTCATGTCCGTGATCTCATCCGGGACTCTGAACAATCTTCGGTCACCAAAACACATAACTCATAATACAAATTGCCATTGAACATTAAGCGGGCGGACCCTATGGGTTCGAGAACTATGTATACATGACCGAGACACCTCTCAGGTTGATAACCAATAGCGGAATCTGGATGCTCATATTGGTTCCTACATATTCTACGAAGATCTTTATCAGTCAAACCATAATGACAACATACATCATTCCCTTTGTCATCGGTATGTTACTTGCCCGAGATTCGACCGTCGGTATCTTCATACCTAGTTCAATCTCGTTACCGGCAAGTCTCTTTACTCGTTCCGTAATGCATCATTCCATAACTAACTCATCAGTCACATTGCTTGCAAGGCTTATCATGATGTGCATTACTGAGAGGGCCCAGAGATACCTCTCCGATATTCGGAGTGACAAATCCTAATCTCGATCTATGCCAACCCAACTAACACCTTCAGAGATACATATCGAGCATCTTTATAATCACCCAATCACGTTGTGACGTTTGATAGCACACAAGGTATTCCTCTGGTATCCGGGAATTGCATAATCTCATAGTCAAAGGAATATGTATAAGTCATGAAGAAAGCAATAGCAATAAAACTTAACGATCATTACGCTAAGCTCATGGATGGGTCTTGTCCATCACATCATTCTTCTAATGATGTGATCTCGTTCATCAATTGATAACACATGTCCATGGTTAGGAAACTTAACCATCTTTGATTAACGAGCTAGTCTAGTAGAGGCATACTAGTGACACTGTGTTTTGTCTATGTATTCACACATGTATCAAGTTTCTGGTTAATAAAATTCTAGCATGAATAATAAACATTTATCATGATATAAGGAAATGTAAATAACAACTTTATTATTGCCTCTAGGGCATATTTCCTTCAGTTTCCCACTTGCACTAGAGTCAATAATCTAGATTACATTGTAATGATTCTAACACCCATGGAGTCTTGGCGATGATCATGTTTTACTCGTGGAAGAGTCTTAGTCAACGGGTCTGCCACATTCAAATCCGTATGTATTTGGCAAATCTATATCTCTCCCTCCTTGACTTGATCATGGATGGAGTTGAAGCGTCTCTTGATGTGTTTGGTCTCTTCTGAAATCTGGATTCTTTCACTAAGGCAATTGCTGCAGTATTGTCACAAAAGATTTTCATTGGACCCGATGCACTAGGTATTACACCAAGATTGGATATGAACTCCTTCATTCGTTGCTTCCGAAGCAGCTATGTACTCCGCTTCACACATAGATCCCGCCACGACGCTTTTCTTGGAACTGCACCAACTGACAGCTCCACCATTCAATATAAATACGTATCCGGTTTGTGACTTAGAGCCATCCGGATCAGTGTCAAAGTTAGCATCGACGTAACCATTTACGACGAGCTCTTCGTCACCCCCATAAACGAGAAACATATCCTTAGTTCTTTTCAAGTACTTCATGATGTTCTTGACCGTTGTCCAGTGATCCACTCCTGGATTACTTTGGTACCTCCCTGCTAAACTTATAGCAAGGCACACATCAGGCCTGGTACACATCATTGCATACATGATAGAACCTATGGCTGAGGCATAGGGAATGACTTTCATTTTCTCTCTATCTTCTGCAGTGGTCAAGTATTGAGTCTGACTCAACTTCACACCTTGTAACACATGCAAGAACCCTTTCTTTGACTGGTCCATTTTGAACTTCTTCAAAACTTTATCAAGGTATGTGCTTTGTGAAAGTCCAATTAAGTGTCTTGATCTATCTCTATAGATCTTGATGCCCAATATATAACCAACTTCATTGAGGTCTTTCATTGAAAAATTCTTATTCAAGTATCCTTTTATGCTATCCAGAAATTCTATATCATTTCCAATCAATAATATGCCATCCACATATAATATTAGAAATGCTACAGAGCTCCCACTCACTTTCTTGTAAATACAGGCTTCTCCAAAAGTCTCTATAAAACCATATGCTTTGATCATACTATCAAAGCGTATATTCCAACTCCGAGATGCTTGCACCAGTCCATAAACGGATCACTGGAGCTTGCACACTTCGTTAGCACCTTTAGGATCGACAAAACCTTCTGGTTGCATCATATACAAATCTTCTTTGAGAAATCCATTAAGGAATGTGGTTTTGATGTCCATTTCCAGATTTCATAATCATAAAATGCGGCAATGGCTAACATGATTCGGACAGACTTAAGCATCGCTACGGGTGAGAAGGTCTCATCGTAATCAACTCCTTGAACTTGTCAAAAACCTTTTGCAACAAGTCAAGCTTTGTAGATAGTAACATTACCATCAGTGTCAGTCTTCTTCTTGAAGATCCATTTATTCTCTATGGCTTGCCGATCATCGGACAAGTCAACCAAAGTCCATACTTTGTTCTCGTACATGGATCCCATCTCAGATTTTATGGCCTCAAGTCATTTTGCGGAATCTGGGCTCATCATCGCTTCCTCATAGTTCATAGGTTCATCATGGTCTAGTAACACGAGTTCCAGAACAGGATTACCATACCACTCTGGTGCGGAACGCACTCTGGTTGACCTACGAGGTTCGGTAGTAACTTGATCTGAAGTTCCATGATCATCATCATTAATTTCCTCACTAGTTGGTGTAGGCATCATGGGAACGGTTTTCTGTGATGAGTTACTTTCCAATTTGAGAGGAGTTACAATTACCTCATCAAGTTCTACTTTCCTCCCACTCTCTTCTTTCAAGAAAACTCCTTCTCTAGAAAGGATCCATTCTTAGCAACAAACGTCTTACCTTCGGATCTATGATAGAAGGTGTACCCAACAGTTTCTTTTGGGTATCCTATGAAGACACACTTTTCTGATTTGGGGTCGAGCTTATCAGGCTGAAGCTTTTTCACATAAGCATCGCAACCCCAAACTTTAAGAAACGATAGCTTAGGTCTATGCCAAACCACAGTTCATACGGTGTCGTCTCAATGGATTTAGATGGTGCCCTATTTAACGTGAATGCAACTGTCTCTAATGCATAACCCCAAAAGGATAGTGGTAAATCGGTAAGAGACATCATAGGTCGCACCATATCTAATAAAGTACGGTTACGATGTCCGGACACACCATCACGCTGTGGTGTTCCAGGTGGCATGAGTTGTGAAACTATTCGACATTGTTTTAAATGAAGGCCAAACTCGTAAGTCAAATATTCGCGTCCGTGATCATATCGTAAAAACTTTATTTTCTTGTTACAATGATTTTTCACTTGACTCTGAAATTCTTTGAACTTTTCAAACGTTTCAGACTTGTGTTTCATTAAGTAGATATACCCATATCTGTTCAAATCATCTGTGAAGGTTAGAAAATAACGATACCCGCTGTGAGCCTCAACACTCATCGGACTGCATACATTGGTATGTATTATTTCCAATAAGTCAGTGGCTCGCTCCATTGTTCCGGATAACAGAGTCTTATTCATATTGCCCATGAGGCATGGTTCGCAAGCATCAAATGATTCATAATCAAGTGATTCCAAAAGTCCATCCGAATGGAGTTTCTTCATGCGCTTTACACCAATATGACCTAAACGGCAGTGCCACAAATATGTTGCACTATCATTATCAAATTTGCATCTTTTGGCATCAATATTATGAATATGTGTATCACCACGATCGAGATTTAACCAAAATAGACCACTCTTCAAGGGTGCATGGCCATAAAAGATATTACTCATATAAATAGAACAACCATTATTCTCTGATTTAAATGAATAACGGTATCGCATCAAACAAGATCCAGATATGATGTGCATGCTCAATGCTGGCACCCAATAACAATTACTCAGATCTAAAACTAATCCTGAAGGTAGATGTAGAGGTAGCGTGCCTACGGCGATCACATCAACCTTGGAACCATTCCCGACGCGCATCGTCACCTCGTCCTTAGCCAATCTTCGTTTAATCTGTAGCCCCTGTTTCGAGTTGCAAATATGAGCAACATAACTAGTATCAAATACCCAGGCGCTACTACGAGCATTAGTAAGGTACACATCAATAACATGTATATCCAGTATACCTTTGTTCACTTTGCCATCCTTCTTATCTGCCAAATACTTGGGGCAGTTTCGCTTCCAGTGACGAGTCCCTTTGCAGTAGAAGCACTCAGTTTCAGGCTTGGGTCCAGACTTGGGCTTCTTCCCAGGAGTGACAACTTGCTTGTCATTCTTCTTGAAGTTCCCTTTCTTTCCCTTGCCATTTTTCTTGAAACTAGTGGTCTTGTTAACCATCAACACTTGATGCTCCTTCTTGATTTCTACCTCCGCAGCTTTAAGCATAGCTCGGGAATTGTCTTATCCATCCCTTGCATATTATAGTTCATCACGAAGCCTTTGTAGCTTGGTGGCAGTGATTGAAGAACTCTGTCAATAACACTATCATCCGGAAGATTAACTCCCAGCTGAGTCAAGTGATTATGGTACCCAGACATTCTAAGTATGTGTTCACTGACAGAACTGTTCTCCTCCATCTTGCAGCTATAGTACTTGTTGGATACTTCATATCTCTCAACTCGGGCATTTTCTTGAAATATTAACTTGAACTCCTGGAACATCTCATATGGTCCATGACATTCAAAACGTCTTTGAAGTCTTGATTCTAAGCCGTAAAGCATGGCACACTGATCTATCGAGTAGTCATCAGATCGAGCTTGCCAGACGTTCATAACATCAACATATGCTCCTGCAGCAGGCCTTTCACCTAGCGGTGCATCAAGGACATAATTCTTCTGTGCAGCAATGAGGATAATCCTCAAGTTATGGACTCAGTCTGTGTACTTTCTACCATCATCTTTCAACTTAGATTTCTCTAGGAACACATTAAAATTCAAGGGAATGGTAGCACAAGCCATTGATCTACAACATAGATATGCAAAAACTATCAGGACTAAGTTCATGATAAATTAAGTTCAATTAATCATATTACTTAAGAACTCCCACTTAGATAGACATCCCTCGAGTCATCTAAATGATCACGTGATCCATATCAACTAAACCATGTCCGATCATCACGTGAGATGGAGTAGTTTTCAATGGTGAACATCTCTATGTTGATCATATCTACTATATGATTCATGTTCGACCTTTCAGTCTCCAGTGTTCCGAGGCCATGTCCGTACATGCTAGGCTCGTCAAGTTTAACCCGAGTATTCTGCATGTGCAAAACCGTCTTGCACCCATTGTATGTGGATATAGAGCTTATCACACCCGATCATCATGTGGTGTCTCGGCATGACGAACTGTCGCAACGGCACATACTCAGGGAGAACACTTATACCTTGAAATTTTAGTGAGGGATCATCTTATAATGCTACCGCCGTACTAAGAAAAATAAGATGCATAAAAGATAAACATCACATGCAAAAATATGTGACATGATATGGCCATCATCATCTTGTGCCTTTGATCTCCATCTCCAAAGCACTGTCATGATTTCCATCGTCACCAGCTTGATACCTTGATCTCCATCGTAACGTCGTGGTCGTCTCGCCAACTATTGCTTCTACAACTATCGCTAATGCATAATGATAAAGTAAAGCAATTACATGGCATTTGCATTTCATACAATAAAGCGACAACCATAAGGCTCCTGCCAGTTGCCGATAACTTTTACAAAACATGATCATCTCATACAATAACGTATATCAGATCATGTCTTGACCATATCACATCACAACACGCCCTGCAAAAATAAGTTAGACGTCCTCTACTTTATTGTTGCAAGTTTTACGTGGCTGCTACAGGCTTCTAGTAAGAACCATTCTTACCTACGTATCAAAACCACAACGGTGATTTTTGAAGTTTGCTATTTTAACCTTCAACAAGGACCAGCCATAGTCAAATTCGATTCAACTAAAGTTGGAGAAACAGACACCCGCTAGCCACCTTTATGCAAAACTAGTCGCATGTCTGTCAGTGGAACCGGTCTCATGAACGTGGTCATGTAAGGTTGGTTCGGGCCGCTTCATCCAACAATACCGCCGAATCAAAATAAGACATTGGTGGTAAGGAGTATGACAATCACCACCCACAACTCTTTGTGTTCCACTCGTGCATATCATCTATGCATAGACCTGGCTCTGATGCCACTGTTGGGGAACGTAGCATGCAATTTCAAAAAAATCCTATGATCACGCAAGATCTATCTAGGAGATGCATAGCAATGAGAGGGGGAGAGGGTGTCCACATACCCTCGTAGACCGAAAGCGGAAGCGTTAGTTTAACACGGTTGATGTAGTCGAATGTCTTCTCGATTCAACCGATCAAGTACCGAACGTATGACACCTTCGAGTTCTGCACATGTTCAGCTCGATGACGTCCCTCGAACTCTTGATCCAACAAAGTGTTGAGGGAGAGTTTCGTCAGCACGACGGCATCGTGACGGTGATGGTGAAGTGATCCGCGCAAGGCTTCGCCTAAGCACTATGACATTATGACCGAAGGAGTAAACGATGGAGGCGGCGCCGCACATGGCTTGGACAATTGTTGTGTGTTGGAGGCACCCCCACCCCCATATATAAAGGAGGGAGAGGGGATGAGGCCGGCCTAGGGGCGCCCCAAGTGGGAGGAGTCCCACTTGGGCTCCTAGTCCAATTCGGCCCCTTTCCTTTTATCGGAGGGGGAAAGGGGGGAGGAGAGGGAGAAGGAAAAGGAAAGGGGGGCCACGCCCCCTCCCCTAGTCCAATTCGGACTCCTCCCTTGGGGGGCGCCACCCTGGTGCACTGGCTTGCCTCCCTCCTATGGCCCATGTGGCCCATATCTTCCCCCCGGGGGGTTTCGGTAACCCCCCGGTACTCCGATACGTACCAGAAACATTCTGAAACACTTCGAGTGTCCGAATACTATCGTCCAATATATCAATCTTTACCTCTTGACCATTTCGAGACTCCTCATCATGTCCATGATCTCATCCGGGACTCCGAACAATCTTCGGTCACCAAAACACATAACTCATAATACAAATCGTCATCGAACATTAAGCGTGCGGACCCTACGGGTTCGAGAACTATGTAGACATGACGAAGACACATCTCTGGTCAATAACCAATAGCGGAACCTAGATGCTCATATTGGTTCCTACATACTCTACGAAGATCTTTATCGGTCAAACCGTAATGACAACATATGTCATTCCCTTTGTCATCGGTATGTTACTTGCCCGAGATTCGATCGTCGGAATCTTCATACCTAGTTCAATCTCGTTACCGGCAAGTCTCTTTACTTGTTCCGTAATGCATCATCCCGTAACTAACTCATTAGTCACATTGCTTGCAAGGCTTATCATGATGTGCATTACTGAGAGGGCCCATAGATACCTCTCCGATACTTGGAGTGACAAATCCTAATCTCGATCTATGCCAACCCAACAAACACCTTCGGAGATACCTGTAGAGCATCTTTATAATCACCCAGTTGTGTTCTGACGTTTGATAGCACACAAGGTATTTCTCCGGTATCCGGGAGTTGCATATTCTCATAGTCGAAGGAATATGTATAAGTCATGAAGAAAGCAATAGCAATAAACCTTAACGATCATTATGCTAAGCTAACGGATGGGTCTTGTCCATCGTATCATTCTTCTAATGATGTGATCTCTTTCATCAAATGACAGCACATGTCCATGGTTAGGAAACTTAACCATCTTTGATTCACGAGCTAGTCTAGTAGAGGCATACTAGGGACGATGTGTTTTGTCTATGTATTCACACATGTATCGAGTTTCCGGTTAATACAATTCTAGCATGAATAATAAACATTTATCATGATATAAGGAAATATAAATAACAACATTATTATTGCCTCTAGGGCATATTTCCTTCACAAACAAGCATAACCCAAGGCACATCAGCTTTATGGATAAATTTGTGCAAGAATTTGAAGAGCAGTGCTTTGTTTTGGACCTTGAGATCGATTACACCCAGCCCACCTTTTTTTTGGTCGACAGACTAGATTCCAAGCCGCCAGAGAGTAAGATTCCACGTCACGATCAACCACTTTCCTCCATAAGCAGTGTCTTCTAGCACGATCAAAAGCATTAATGGTTTTTAGTGGGACTTTCAGGACACACATCGCAAATGATAGGATCGATGAGAGAGCCGAGTTAATAAGCTATAAGCGTTCTCCATAGGAAAGACAGATTGCAGTAGTCGTAAGTCTTCTGTCAATACGATCCACCAAGGGCATTAGATCTCTCACAGTAGGCCGAGTAGTTCCTAAGGGAAGACCACAAATGATGTATTGTCTTTATTAGTATAAATGCACTTGTATTTATTAGCATATCCATAATCAGTTAGTCTACAATGCCACAACTTCAAATTGTGACATAGTTTAGCCCTATTTTCTCTCATAAATGTGTGGATGTCTAGCCTGTCTTGTAGAAGCGCACTTTTGGTCATGTACTTGCAAGAAAAAAATATAGACATATTATTTCCCACCCAAATATATAGTATTGGAAACATCTAGATACACAGGTACACCAACACATGTATAGGAGTTCTACAATCTCTCTACTTGAGGAGAGACATAGCTTTCTAATATCAAAATTTGGTTCACCCCCTCACCTTCGAAGAAAAATTATGCAACATGTCATACTAATCTACACCTTGCAGAAAATGCATCGACCCGAGAAATATTTGGATTCATATGAGCATGGATTTTATTCAAAATCGCACTTATCTACACTATGTATGACATGCAACACAAGTTGGCATCTTCTTTGGTTGTTTGCAAGCTAGATTTAGCATCTTGTTAGTACTCGGCTAACTAGTTATGAACATTGATCGAAGTACGCCGTGTTTTAATTTTAAAATTCATATACTTCTTTTGTATTATTCATCAATGTGTCGAGCAACAATTTCTGCAAAAAAAATTATCTTTGACGAATAATACAGATGAAGTATATAGAGCAACATGTGAAGTTACAGGATTTTTCAAATGTTTCTAACGTAATTTTTACTCTTGCAGTATGAACTATCATGTGCAATATGTATGATTTGGTGGATCAAGATGATAAGCTTCTACACTACCTAGCCCATAATTATAAGGGAACGGTCGTCTGGTTGTTTCTTCAATACAAAAGGAAATGGCTAAGGGGTTTTCCTTTCTAGAGAACTTTCTTAGTTATGAATCATCACAGATTAATCACTTGTAAATTAGTCCACATAGATATTTACCTTTTTATGTATTTCCTCTTGACTTGCATGCAAAGGATTTGCCAACTTGAGCGGAATCGACATTGAGCTTTACTTTGGATAGCACGCCCATTAATTTGCTCCATATGTGCATATTGATTGAATGACGTGGGGGACTTTTAAAGCATACATTTCACATTTTTTTGAAAAAAAAAACTTCAACAAAAAGCTAAGTAAAGTTTTGGCACTAACCTTATTGAACAACAATCTTCTATGTAGGAGAATTATCATTGTACTGTAAAATTTTGATGTTCTAATTTGGACCTCTAGAGAATGAAATCTCATTCTCATGTGCCCCTCAAGAATCTTTTTGGTTCCTTTACGACCCCTGGTAAGAAAAAACAGATTGAAAAATCCATCGCATCTTTTTTTTTACATTTCACTTCCAACGATCCATTTAGCTTTTCACTTTTCGTTCTTTGCTCCATTTCTTTTACACCTTCTATTATTTTCCATCCAATGAGTTGCCTCAACTTTCAAACAGAAAAAACACATCATTAAATAGCGAGTGACATCTTTATGACTAATCAACTTCATTTTTCAAACTCTGTTGAGTTGTTGGATTTATAAGCCTACATACTAAATATTTAATACGTTTAAAACATTAAACATAACTATCATGCAAATATTTAACTACCATACAAAGCTTACACCATAACTACAATGAACTCAACAACTTTGCATTGATAAAATAATTACCAAAAATATTTTTGATTACCACTCAAGTGAAGCACCACATATGCATAGCAAACAATTAGGAATCCATGCTCTTCAAGATGCAATAACTAAACAACGTATACACCATATATCATACTACCACAAAAATAACAACCTATATTTTTTGTTATGTAGTTTTGGCCATAAGAATTATCGTCGTTATGGTAGAAATGCACTTCTATTTACTGAGAAATCTACATCCATCAATTTAATATGTGCTGCTACAACTTAGAACCGTAACAAAGTTTAGGTTTCGTTCTCTCATACATGTCTGAATTTGTAACCTAAGCTCACTTTGATCATGTATTTGTAAGGAAAAAAATACATGATCAAAGTGAGAAAAATATATAGACATATTTATTTCCAACCCAAATATTTAGTATTGGAAGCATCTAGATACAGGTACGACAACACATATAAATGAATTCTACAATCTCTCTACTCGAGAGGAAACATAGCTTTTTAATACTCCATCCGATCCAAATTAACTGTCGCACCTCTAGTACAACTTTGTGGATCTGAGTAACACAATTTGATTCACCCCTTGACCTTTGAGGGATAAATATGCAACACATAACACTATTCTACACCTTACCAAAATGCATCAATTCAAGAATTAACTGGATTTAAACGAGCACATATTTTATTAATTGGTGCACTTATCTACACTATGTACGACATGCAACACAAGCTGACATCTTCTTCAGTTGTTTGCAAGCTAGATGTAGCTAAACTACTAGAGGTTTGATCCGCTTGAGCTGTCGACCATGGAGGCATCATCAAGCAAAGTTGAGTCCCCTACCCCAAAATCTTGGTAGTCGAGCAGCCAATCCGTCGTTCCAATGTCCCACGACATGGTGGAGGGAATGCCATTGAACTTGTCAACATCATTTTCGACTGTGAAGTCAAGCCACGGCTCTTCGACGATGCCAATGGCAGGGAGGTCATCCTCCTCTTCCAGCAGCCATTTCACTAGTGGATCCTGATCATGGATGTTGTTGCTACCACCCGTAGTGTTGTCGGTGTTTGTGCCCGATAAGTTCGGTGGGCTAGACTCACCGCCGACCGATGACGCGTCCTTGTCCCTATTGATGTGGGTGTCCTGCTGCTGGCATTGTTGCCCATTGTTGGACTTGCATTCTATCGTGATGGTGGAGGATTGTGCAGACGTTGTGGATAGGCTAGCTTGTTGCGGCTGCTTTCGGACTTCGAGGGGCTCGTGTGTGATCGGGTCAATTCCCATCTTGATGAGCTTCTTCTTTATGTGTGTGTTCCAATGGTTCTTAATCTCGTTATCTGTCCTTCCTGGTAACTTGGCAGCAATCTTGGACCATCTGCATAGAGTCATTGACAAAATTAAAACCAAATAGTAGTACACATATGGAAAATAGACAAAAGCTTTCAAATAGCGCATTCAAGATTTCATAACTCTTGAGGATTATTAAATAAATTATCTGCATTGACCGCCAAAAATAGTATTTGTCACGGAAAACATTTTAAATTATAATGATTTGTTCTATATTTTTCACTAACATTTCTGTATGAAACTTTGTCCATATCTTCCAAAACATAATTGAATTAGAGAAAAATTAGTACCTTTTAATTCAAGACTATTAGAGCATCATGCAAACATGATGCTTATGTAAGAATTAAAGCCAACGGAGTACGTTCGTCCTTGTCACTGATTCATGGTTTCTTTCTAACGTTGATTACATTTTTACTATGCATGCCTTTTTAACTAGCTACATATATGCATGTCACAACTAGTCAACACTTTCATGAACAACTTGGGGATATGGAAGTACCACGAGATTCAAATATCACTATCCACTACATCGAAATCATCTGTTTCTTAAAGCTGAGTAGCCTTTTATCAGTGACAAAATAATAAAAGTGGTTGGTAGAGTGAGATAGTGGCCTTTAAAAAAGTTCCAAGCGTGAGAGGCAGCTCGACCCCTGAGGGCGATGCTTTCCATTTCTGAATCCAAGGCTTAGGGTTTTCCTCAGCCACACATGGAAAGCTAGTGCTACTACTGGTGGCTGCTGGCTCGATCTAGGTCACTCATCTTGAGAGTGATGGATACAAGAAAAAGAAAAGGTAGTGGTTATTGCTGGAATTTTTTGCTGCTATGCCACTAGGCTCGAGAAGGACAGTCAATATATATACTGACACTTTCTTTTGCGGAAAGGGGATTCCCGCGGCCTCTGCATATACTGATATTCCATGTTTAGGATTCCTAAAGGCTAGAGCTAGACCAACAATGCTAATTTAAAGTTTGGGACATGAATTAATTGCTTTTATGAGTGTTAGTTACCATTCGTACAAACATGGCATGAGCTATGAGTGTTCCGCCCATAATTTTTTTTGTTCTATCTACATCAGTTCGTGTGTACGGTATATCAGTGGGTACACGTAGGTCATAAACCTCATACGAAGGCAATATATAGGTCACCAGCATGTCACACTTATTCTTCCATGACATATTTTGCCATGGTTTTACAATTTCTCAAAAAAAATCCTCAAAAAACAATTTCCAGTGGTATCTGAAGTATTTATAAATCTTCACAATTACTCCCTCCGTCCCACAATATAAGATTATTTTTCTTATATTGTGAGACGGAGGGAGTACTTTTTTCTTCAACCGGAGATACTCGATTCTATTATTACTTGCTCAACGGAAATAACATGTTCATCACAAGCAGCAGAGGGGACTACTACTTAAGTCACCACTCCCATATCATTTCAGTGGTGGCTAATAATTCCCTGCTTCCTAGTACTGCCTAGGCACGATCGATGTCACATGCATCGATCTCTGTCTAGCATTCCAGCTACGTACTAGCTCCTGTCAAAAACCCGAAAAGGTACATACATACTGCCTTGTAGCTCACACCGCTGATCGATCACTTCGTTTTCAAGCAATTTAAGAATTTTGTGTGTGTGCTCTTGACAGTTGAAGTTGTTTGGACTCAACAGCGATCGACGGAGACTTCACAGTATAACCTATATACATCATGGCGACATGGCTAATGGCTACTCTCTGGCTAGCTCGATCCCAAATATTATTGGTCAGGTCCTTTTCGTGCACATTAACCAGGCACCATATGAATGCATGGATATCGATATCCTACCTTTACTCTAGCGGATTAATCCTGTTCTTACCCTAGCTAGCTAGAGGATAAGCTTCAGACCACCCCATATCGCTCCGTGATCATCGATCCATATATGCATGCGTGCATGCATGTGGAGACTCTCATGCATTTTCCCTTTCTGCATATGTACATGCAAGTACGTGGGATGAGAAAAAATATGTACCTGTTGCCGAGCTTGGCGTGGAGGTCGACGACGAGCCGCTCCTCGTCGTCGGTGAGGAGGCCGCGCTTGAGGTCGGGGCGGAGGTAGTTGGTCCAGCGGAGGCGGCAGCTCTTGCCGCAGCGCAGCAGGCCGGCCAGCTTGGGCACGGCGCGCCAGCAGCAGCGGCCGGCGTTGCCGAGGATGAAGGCCATCAGCTTCCGGTCCTCCTCCGCCGTCCACGGCCCGCGCTTGACCCCCAGCTTGTCGCAGCACGGCTGCCGCCCCATCGTCCCCTATCTCCCGCTGCTGCTGCCGGCGCCGGATCTTAAAAGGCCGGCCGCGAGCGCGCCACCAACCCCTTCCTCGGCGGTGCGGTGTGATCTGATGGCTTGGGCAGGGGAGGCGGGGTAGCGAAGGCAAAGCATGCAATGCGCATCGATCGAACAGTGTGACAAGTGCGTCGGAGCTGCAACCGTAGCGTGTATATATATAGCGCTCCGTCCATAGGCTAGCTAGATCTCTTTTTAATCTACGGTGATGGTGAGAGGGGGGGAGGAGACAGGCTGAGCCCCACGAGGAGCACTTGGTCGTCCGAGAGACACCACTCTCATACTGTACACCTTGCTGCTTTCGAATCCTGCTTTGTACAAAGGCTTGTTACAAGTCTCTCGCAGTTTCTGTTTCCCCAACAGTCAAAAAAAGGCTCTTGCTTTACTCGACCGATCGGCTTGGTTGTTGGTCTCGTCACATGTCGAAAACGATGTGTGTACATACCGATACTGGAGACACATACACATTCCATATAGGAACAGCAACATGTGTACTACTATGTGCCACCTAATAGTACATGCCACGAAAGTAGATTGGTTTCTTCTCACTTGAAAGTTGCAATAGTTGTCAATTAGGGTATATATGCCGTCGCTATTAAGAGTAATCTACCTCTCTCAATCGGAAGGTAGAAAATAAACAATAGAAGAAGGAAACAACATTTATATTTTGCTGCCGCATTTACCCCGAACCCGTGGGAAAAACTTCCAACCTATTCATCAACTATCAAGGTACGTGGTACAAAGAACACCCGAATAAGAATTACATCCAAGTCTATAGACCACCTAACGACGATTACAAACACTGGAACGAGCCAAAGGCGTGCCACCGTCATCGGCCCTTCATCATCGGAGCCGGATAAACCTTATTGTAGTAGACAGCCGGAAAGTCGTCATGCTAAGGCCTCAGAGGACTAACGCTCCAAAACAGCAACTGCTGTCGATGAAGAGAAGCTTAGATCGAAAAGATCCAACCTATAGACACACGGAGATATGAGGGAAGACCGGATCCAAACGGATCCACCGAAGACAAACACCAGCCAAAATCCCCTGAGATCCATCAGAGGCAAACCTCCACACGCCCTCCAACGACGCTGAAAGCACCAATACCGGGAAGGGGGCTAGACGGGAAGAACCTCATTCCATCTTTCGGAAGCTACCACCGCCTTGTCTTTCTGAGCAGGACACAAACCCTACCAAAACTCAAAAAAATACCTGAAAACTGAGCCATCCCGCCTGCAAGAACCGAGATCCACGGCGCCTCCATGGCCCTAAAGCCACAGGAGACAAGGCAGACCAGCGGCTACGCGGTAGGTGGCAGCGGAAACCCTAGCATTGGTGGCCCTTGCGTGTGTAAGGAGCGAATGGGTATTCATTTACCCCGAAGTTGCTACATTACACCAATTTTTAGCCTAGTTAACATGTTTCTTCGATTTTGACCGGTTAGGCCCATTTGTTAGGCCAACATAGCTGGTGACTTGGATGTCAACTTGAAGGCGCAAACCAGCTAGTGTGTCCTCCGAAGCTGAAACAGTGGTGGCTACCTCTCCATTGACTAACTCCTCCTTGCTTCATCCTTATTCTAGCGATGTGTTATTTGCTATTGTCGACAATCTAGTGGAGATAGGTCATCGCCAGTTTCATGAATCTTCAATTTGACCTTATGATGTGCTGGTTCCTTTGCGAGGCGGAGAATGTTATTATTCCTTTGTGGTGGTAGTGGGTAGTAATTTTATTCTTTGCCGATCGACCTCTCCCTGATGAAGGATCTGATAGAGATGTTGTTCAACCAGCTTTAAAACCCTTAAGAAGAATGCCCTCAATGGAGTTCTCATGGCGGCGCTGATGATTCCTTGATGCAGCAAAGTTCGCTTCGGTGTGCGTGGTCTCGTTGAAGAGAACTCATCCATATTAGGGATTGTTATTTCTATATCTTGTCAGGTAACTACACCCACGTGACCGGACCTGCATTCGGGACCGAGGGTAAAGGGTCAATCACCCTAGTCTTCTAAGCCATATGCACCCAGTGACGGATCCAGGGGGGACCAGCAGGGGCCCTGGCCCCCCCTAATGTAAGCCTAATATCAATGTAAACAGGGATTTTTCTAGTGCTAAAATGGGTGTATTTTGATGGAGTGGCCCTCCCCAACAAGGCATAACAACACTCGGCCCTCTTCATCTGATTTTCCTGGCTCCGCCACTGTATGCACCATGCGGCGCAAAGAACTAGGGCTGCAAACAGCGAGTTGGCCTAGGCTTAGCTCAACTCATACTAAAATTCGAGCGAACTCAAAATGTGCTAAGCTCAAGGTCGAGTTGTAGAAAGGGGCTCGTACTCAGCTTATATCTATCTCTAGTCGATCTCGAGCTAAATAAGATGTTTTTTAAAATTATTTATTTTAAAACAAATTTTAATGTAAGGTAGGCCACAACCAAAAATATCACTATAAAATGCGACATATTCTTTCTCAATTGAAAACTATTATTTAATAACAAGAGACAGTGGATAGAAGACAACAGAGGTGCGTCAGCTCTCAAACTTTGGCCCAAATAACAAGATATTAAACACATGGTTGGCCTCGTGTCATATTGAGAAAAATAATTCCACACTTAATTTTCTGTTTGTTAGTAGGTAAAATGAAGAAAAAGATTGTATAGAACATACATCGCAATGGATGATCCTAATTCTTCGAAATAGACATGATGATTATTTAATACACTTATACGATATCGAGCTATCGAGTTAAAATCGAGCGAGTCAATGTTGGCTCAGGATCGGCTCTTTTCTTGATCGAGCTATGTAAAGTGCTCATGTTCGGCACATTTCTTTTCAAATCGATCTCGGTCTGAGCTAAAATACGAGTCGATCTCGAGCGGCTCACGAGGCTCGAGCTTTTCTTACAGCCCTACAGAAAACGGGGGTAAATGGAGTTTCTTTTTCTGATAAATTATGTTAGCGCGAGCATGCAAACATGAGAAATCCTTCTAAGGCCTCCTTTGGTTTGGAGGAATTTCATAGAAATTCTAGAGGATAGGATTCTTATAGGGTTTTTTCCTTTAGAGTCATTTGGTTCATAGGAATAGATTCCTATTCCTACATAGGATTGGTTCCTATCGTCCACATTTCATAGGAAAATGAAAATGAGCCTAGACTCAATGGAAAAATTGCTTTGGTATCAATCAAATGACATCTTATTTCTTATTCCTACTTATAGGATTTGAGATACATGCCATCTCATTTCCTACAAAATTCCTATTCCTACGATAATCCTATCCTATAAATCAAAAGAGGCCTTATGCTTAGTTTTTTTTGCCAAGATTTGCCATGTGATATTACCATGCTCATGACAATAGTATAATTTATCCAAAACGTCAGAATTGCCCTGTTTAACATTTCCTTAAAGTTTCTTGTATTGTTTCCTCGGGAAGATCCCACCGGTTATCTTCCTCCCGGGTCCGCATCGGACACCAGCCCCCACCCCCACGCGCGCTAGCTACAGTTCGTTGCGCCCGGCCCCAACCCCAAGGCCGTTGTTTTCCCACGCCCGCACGCATGTCGTGTTGGTGCATGCCTGCCTGCCTGCCTGCCGTGGTTGCGCCCTTACGCAAGGATCCCGTCATCCGCACGGCCGCGCGCGCAAGTACCACGACCGCGGCCCGCCAAATCCCTCGCCTTCGCGTGCGCGCGAGCTGCTAGCTAGCTCCACCGGTCGTTCCAGCAGCCCCTCTCGCCGCGGTTGCTGAAATCTTCGCCCGTCGCCGGGTCTCCGCCGCGTGGCCTCTCGACCGTACGGCCGTTCGGTGGTGGCGCCGGCAGGGTCGCCGTCGACGGCCCCGGAGCAGGCTCTAGTTACTGCACTTCACTTCCAGTAACAGGCAAGACTACATACAGCACAGTTAGCCAGTCGCCCGGCCAACCAACCAACCGGGCAAAGAAACCAAGCAGAGAAGCAATCAGATACGGCGAACTACGTTGCTCCGTTCCCATCGAACAGTTGGTTACTTATCGGTGCGCGTGCGCGCACAGTGAGAAGTGAAAATCCGCTCCCGGCATCAGCTACAGGGCCAGATTTCTCCCGCAAGTCGGCAGCTTGGAAGATGCGACCAACAACCATGGAGATGGAGGGTGAACAGGCCGGGCCACGGACCACCGGTCCACGCCGTCGATCGCCTTCGTCGGGCCTCCGGTTTACTGCTGATCCAAATCCAGCCCAACCAAATCCCAGGCATCCTGGCTTTTCTCTGTCAGCAACTCAGCATCAAGAGATACAGTAGATTAGATGGTGCATGTAGCTCAAGGGAGAAACACTGCCTGGAGGGCTGCACCTTCAGGTTACGGCTATTCCATCAAAGAGAGCAGCAGACAAGATTAGCATATTTTGCTTCAGTCCACAGAAGAGATGCACCAACAATGCCTTGCTGCCCACCAATGTTAACCGCAAATTCTAGGACATGGATCCATACATTTCTGAGGGTATTTTCCAGAAAAAAGCAGAGGAAATGGAAAAAGGGTGGCGGGCCTTTGCTTCTGGTAAGAGACGTCATCGGCAGACAGAGTAAACATCTGCAGGTACGGAACCGATCGTGCCGACATAGAGACTAGACTCATAAATGACCGCGTCCTGCAGCGAAAATATGATGCCAATTTGGTGATGTGATTTGGGAATCGAGACGAGAAGCCTTCTGAAGAAATCTTTCATGCCCCGAACGTGTCGAGTGTCTGTCGACTAATGCGGTTTAGGTCTTAGGTAGGTGTATCTTGGTAAGATGAAAACCAATTGCTTGCCTCAGGTAATCTTGTGTAGGAGGCAAGCAAAAAATGTAAGTAGATGTATATGCTGCTACCAGAATCTGAACAATATGTCAAAAAAAGAAAAGAATGGTAACAACACGTGTCCAGTTGATATAACTGATCGTCATAGCATTTGAGATTTTGGCAGCCATCGATTCAGTTGGTTCATGAAGGCGCCAGCAGCTACTACTGAATAACAGAGCCAGTCTACATTGAACTGCATCCATACTAACTGTGGTTCAACCGTGAAAGATAACTCGAATGTTCCACAAAATACCCAGTTTAACTGTATTCATGAAACACTTCACGTTTGAGATTTTACAGATAACGGGGGGCGGCACTGGCAAAGAAGATAATGGAGATGGACACTTTGACGTAAGAATGAGATTCCTCTAGCCTCTAGGTGGTAGGTCACTTCTATCATGTCCCAGAAGAGACTTACGCCACACAAGAACAAGATGACAAGATCTAAGGCAGAAGCTAGCAACGGAGTACGTGTTTGCGACGATTAATGATTCCTTGCGAACCCCACATCCATACTGATTGCATCAAGGCAAGGCAATAAGCAACCGAGTAATGCCGCCATCTTATTATTTCAGCGGTCACTCAGCATGAAAAACTGTACTTGGAGCACATGTGTCTTCATGTCACCAATTGCTTCACCATTCATATCATCTCACGGTCTCTTCGCCCCGGTCTTCTCTTCGCGTCTCACGTCAGATCGGGCTATATTTACCCACCAGCTCTCAGGTGCCGTGGATTCGATTCCTAAATGGCTTGGCCAGTCAATGATATAGCGAGAGCATGACATGGTTAACAGTAATCAGTACTAGAGTATCATCTAGTGGTTGCGCACTTACCGACAAACAGTAAAAAGATTACACTGCAAAGTCTTGTAGCCGGCCACGTAGTACTATATCTAGTCTTTGTGCACTTACCGACAACGGTTACAAGATGCAATGTCTTTGTAGCCAGGTAGTGTAGTTTTCGTAAAGAATCAAGCTAACGTCGAATCTAATGGTTCTTGCTAGATCATGCCGTGGACTATAGAGATCCTATCAGACTACTGTCAGATTACAATTTGTGAACTAAAGTATATAATCAGAACAGCTAAGGAATTTCTATCACGAGATCACATAAGCTAAATTCACTGAATAACAACCTGGGCTACCAACATTCCTGCTGGAAAGCTTGTGATCCAATGTCGATATATATATGTAGATGTAGGCATGAAAAAGGCCTAATATCATATCTGAATCGGTTTAGGTTGTTGGCATCTCGAATAAAGGTTCGCTCAGCCCCACAAACTGTATCATTCGCGACCACTATATGCATGTACATAGGCATGAAAAAGGTCTAATATCAGTCATCACTCAGCCCCAAAAAATCTAAATATTTTAGAGTAATTCGAAACATCTTAAATGATCAATCCGGGGTATTATCAGCCAATTAACCCAGCCATTTAAAATTTGGACAATTTAGACCAGCGTTGGAGTTGACCTTATGGTTCTTGCAATCTTCAGAAACCAACGCCTGACATTGGTCGGGGGTAGAATTGATTCCTTGCAAACCCCACATTCGCACTGATTGCATGAAGTCAAGATAACAATAAGCGACCGAGTAATGCCATCTTATTATTTTGGTGGTCACTCGGCATGAAAGCCTATACTTAGAGCACATGTGTCTTCATGTAACAAATTGCTTCATTATCCATATAATCTCACGGTCTCTTCACACCCCCCCCCCCCCCCCCCCCCCATCTCCTCTTTGCGTCTCACGTCGGATCAGGCTATATTACCTACCTACTCTCAGGTGCCCTGGATTCGTTTCCTAAATGGCTTTGCCCTTTGCCAGTCAATGGTACGGAGAGAGCATGACATAATTAACAGTAAGATGCCGTGGATTCGTTTCCTAAATGGCTTAGCCAGTCAATAGTACGGAGAGGGCATGACATAGTTAACAGTAACTGGCATTATCTAGTGTTTGACAAACAGTAACAAGATTACAGTGCAATGTCTTGTAGCCGGTCAGGCAGTGCAATTTACCCAAGGATGAAGTTAACCTCCAAGTCTTCGAGCCTAGTGGTTCTAGCTTGATCATGTCATGGGACTATGGAGATGAGATGACCAGCTTACTGTCAGATTTGAAATTTTGAAGTATATACTGTAATAATGGAAGCAAGTGAGGAATTTCTGTAACCGGATTTGCATCGGCTGAATTCACTGGATAACAACCTGGGCTAGAAAGGAGGTAATCCAAGGATGTGATGTGAGGAAAAGGTCTAATGACATATCTGAATCCGTTTAGCTTGCTGGCATCTCGAATTCAGGTTCCCTCTGTATAATGACGTATCATTCACAACCACTTTTGTGAACGAGATCGAAATGCTTGACTGGGCAGCCAGCGAATGTGGCTTCGGGGTGGATATCGGAGGAAGACTGGGTCGGGAGGAGATACCGGACCGTGGGGTTGGTGGGCGGACGCAGCCGTCGTCGTCCTCGCCCGTGGAGACCGGCCATGTACTCGGCTGCTCGTCCTCCCCATTGAGATCATCTTCGACCTCGATCTCGCCGTCGTCCATGGCGTCAACATGAATTTTGGCATAGTTTGCTGGAGGTGCCCTCGGCCTCTGGGTTGATGTAAATGTACTCGCCGTAGCATCTCGTGTAGGTTTGGGAACCCGGATAGCTTCCAAATCTGTAATAAACCGAGTGCTGAACAATTGTATTGCAAGTCTCGTGAATGGCCTTTCATTAAGATGTCCATATCGCCTATAGGGTTACCGCCATTAAGACAAATTTCTCATGCGATAAGGAATCAAGCAGGCTGAAGATCTAGCTCTTTGCTCTTGTTTCTGTGGATGCCGCCAAAGTGCAACTCAGCTCCTCGTCAACCAATGCCCAAGTGCATCTGGAGACAGTACATTCTAGGAGGGAGTTTGTAGTGGACGGGCGTGCCTATGTCAACCCTTGCTGAAGGGGGTGCCCCGAGTTGGGCGGCCCAGGCGCTCAAAAAAAAACCTTTTTGTTTTTTTACGTTTTTTGTTTTCCTTTTCTTTCTTTTTTTCTTTTTTTACTTTTCTTATACTCCCAAATATTATAAATAAATACTCCCTCCATTCCAAAATAAGTGTCTCAACTTTGTACTAACTTTATATTAAAGTTACACTGAGTTTGAGACACTTATTTTGGGACGGAGGGAGTATATTACAAAAATCTATCTACATATATTTTATGAATAATGTTAACCAAGCATTTGAAAAATATCGAATGTGTATATAGAAAATGTTTATCACATAAAAAAATGTCTATGAAACAAATTGATCGTGTATTTAAAAAGAGTCAATTCAACATTTGAAAAAAATTGAACAACTGTTTGAAAAAATGTGAAGGACGCATTTGGAAAATGTTAAGTGTGTATACAAAAAATGTTGACGATGTATTAAAGAATGATGATTTTTTTCTCATGTATATAAAAATGTTAATCAAGAATTTGAAAAAATTCTGAACAAGTATTTAAAAAACGGTAAATGTGTATAAAAATGTTGACTATGTATTGAAAAAATGATGAAGTTTTTATCGTGTATATAAAAATATTAATCAAGTATGTGAAAAAACGTTGAACAAGTATTTGAAAATTGTTAAATTTGTATATAAAAATATTGACTATATATTAAAATGATGATTTTTTTATCAAGTATATAAAAATGTTGATCGAGCATTTGAAAAAATATTGAACAAGTATTTAGAAAATGGTAAATATGTATTAAAAAAATGTTGATTATGTATTAAAAGAATGATGAAGTTTTTTATGATATATATAAAAATATTAGTCACAAATTTTAAAAAACGTTGAACAAGCATTTGAAAAATGTTAAATTTGTATATGGAAAAAATATTGCCTATGTATTAAAAATGATAAAAAAATTATCATGTGTATAAAAATGTTGATTATGTATTAAAAGAATGATGAAGTTTTTTATCATATATATATATATAAATATTAGTCACAAATTTTAAAAAACGTTGAACAAGTATTTGAAAAATGTTAAATTTGTATATGGAAAAAATATTGACTATGTATTAAAAATGATAAAAAAATTATCATGTGTATAAAAATGTTGAATAAGTATTTGGAAAATATTAAATGCGTATAGAAATTTTTAATGACTATGTATTAAAAAAGGTTGAAAATAAATTAATCATGCATATAAAAAAGTTTAATCAAGCATATGAAAAAATATTGAACACGTATTTGAAAATTTTAAATGTGTATAGAAAAAATGTTGACTATGTACTAAGAAAATGATGATTTTTTCTATCATGAGTAAAAAAAATTAATTAAGTATTGGAAAAAACGCTGAAGAAGTATTTGAAAAAGTTAATCAACCATTCGAAAAATGTCAAAACTGTTTAGAAAAATGTCGACCATGTATCAAAAAATGTTAATATTGTATTTAGAAAATGTTAATCAAGCATTTAAAAAATATTAAATGTGCATAGAGAAAATGTTCACCATGTGGAGAAAATCTTAACCTTGCATTTGAAAAATTTTAATCAAGCATTTGAAAAGGTTTCAAAGTGTGTATAGAAAAAATGGTGACCAAGTATTAAAAAAAATATTAATCTTGTACTCCCTCTGTAAACTAATATAAGAGTGTTTAGATAACTATTTGAAAAATGTTAAGCAAAATGCATATACTGAAAATATTGACCACGTATTAAAAAAATGTTAAATTCGTATTAAAAAAATGTTCAACGTGTACTACAAAAATGTTGCCGACATATACAAAAAATGTAGAATGAAAACCAAAAGAAAGAAAAGAGACCAAAAAATAAACCGAAAAAGAAACAAAAGAGAGAAAAATGAAAAATAATACTGTAGAAACAAGTGCAAAAAAGAATTATAAAACCAGAGAAAAAAGAAAAGGGACAAAATAAAACGAAAAAGAAATAAATAAAGAAAGAAAGCCAAAGAAAATAACAAAAAATGAAAGAAAAGAAAAGACAAATGAAAATGGAGAAAACAGGTGAAAAACGAAGAAAAAAACAGGATAAAATGGAGAAGATATAGTGGAAAACCCGGCTAGTTTCGACTTAAATCCGAACTGACAGAGAGAGATGGGCAATATATTTCAACATAATCAAGCCAAAAACGGTTAAATGATTCCTTGCAAACCCCACGTCCATGCTGATTGCATGAGGGCAAGACAACAATAAGCAACCGAGTAATGCCATCTTATTATTTTGGTGGTCACTCGGCATGAAAAACTGTACTTTAGAGCACATGTGTCTTCATGTAACAAATTGCTTTGTTATTCCATATAATCTCACGGTCTCTTCACCCGCATCTTCTCTTTGCGTGTCGTGTCAGATTAGGCCATATTACGTGCCTACTCTCAGGTGCCGTGGATTCGATTCCTAAATGGCTTAGCCAGGCAATGGTAGGGAGAGAGCATGAGTAATTGGCATTATCTAGTGTTTGACAAACAGTAACAAGATTACAGTGCAATGCAATGTCTTGTAACCGGTCAGGCAGTGCAATTTACCGAAGGATGAAGCTAACTTCAAGTCTTCGAGCCTAGTGGTTCTAGCTTGATCATGTCATGGGACTATGGAGATGACCAGCTTTCAGACATACAGTCAAATTTGAAAGTTTGAAGTACTGTCATAAATGGAAGCCGGTGAGGAATTTCTGTCACCGGATTTGCATCGGCTGAATTCACTGAATAACAACCTGGGCCTCCAAACTTTCAGCTAGAAGGGAGCTAGTCTAATGTGGATGTGATTATAAAACATGTAGTACAATCAAGTAGGGAGGAAAAAGTCTCTAATATCATACTGTATCTGAATCCGTTTAGCTTGCTGGCATCTCGAATTCAGGTTCCCTCTGTATAATGACGTATCATTCACAACCACTTTTATGAACAAGATCGAAATGCTTGACTGGACAGCAAGTGATTGTGGCTTCTGGGTGGGTATCGGAGGAAGACCGAGTTGGGACTTGCATTGGGAGGAGAGACCGGACCGTGGGGGTTGGTGGGCGGACGCGGCCGTCGTCATCCTCGCCAGTGGAGACCGACCTCGTACTCGGCTGCTCGTCCTCCGCATCGAGATCAAGACCTCGACCTCGCCGTCGTCATGAGGGCATGTCCAACGCGACGCTTAAACACAGGCGCCAGGGTCTAAATCCCGGCCAATTAGTGGTTGCTTTCTTTAATCCTGGTGCCAGGTGAAGCGTCGACGCAAAAGTGTGCATCGAGCGCCAGGCACTTTTCCTTCCCGTTGTAAGCGCCCAGACCGTTTGATTTTTTTTTAGCATCAGTACAGACATAAGTGCTTATATACACGCGCATACACTCATCCCTATGAACACACACGCACTCCAAGAATAATGCGAGCACCAGGATTTAAACCCTGATGGGTTAGGGATACCACTGTCCACCTAACCAACTTAACCACAGGTTGATTCGCATCCAGGCTGTTTGATTAGCCCATGTCGTTTGTAAGTCCGGGCGCTTAGATGACTTTTTAATTTTTAATCTTTAATTTTTCCTTCATTAGCGTCTATACAAGCGGCTCCCATTGGAGATGCCCTGACGGGATAAGATTACGCCGCTCCTCTTCTCTGACTTCGCCGTGCGTTTGGTGCGGATCGGTTGCCTGAGCCCCGGGTCCCGGAGGTGGGGAATCCAACCGGACGAGACGGAAGGAGCATTTTTTTTATTGAGACATAGACATAGACGGAAGGAGCTGTGGTCGACTGGGCTGTTGCTCGGCAACGGAACAAAGCCCACTAAGGCATCGTTTTGATGGGACTGATTTGGGGGACACCTCAGCATATAGCGCGATTTCTCGCATTCAATGAGACGTAGCAATCTCTCGCTCAAGAGTTTGGTGTGATAGGTTGTTTTGTCGCACTAATAGCCACTAAAATAAACATCGAGCGTTAAACTACTTGGGCACAACCGACTAGAAGAAAAAGAGCTAGTTTTACACAGGTTTTCTGTTTTTTTTTTTCATTTCTTCTGTGTTATTCGCTTTTCTTTGTTTTTTTCTTTTTCTGTACTTTTTATATTTTCTTCTCCATTTTTTTTCCATTCTGTTTATTTGTTTATTCTGTTTTCAATGCTTTTTTGTTTCATTAGTTTCTTTTCTTTTTGCTTCTCCTGTTTTTTTTGTTTTCATTTTTATTCTTTCTAATTTGTTTCTTCGGTTTTATTTTTCATTTTTTTATTTTGGTTCCTTTTTGGTTTACTTTCTTCCTTTTATTTTTCATTCTACATTTTTATATTTGTCAGAAATATTTTTTTTAATACACGGTTACCATTTTTCAATACAAGTTTAATATTTTTGTAACATGGTCAAAAAAAATTTATATACATATTTTAAAATGATTGATCAACATTTTTCAAATAAAAGATTAACATTTTTCTATGCACATTTAACATTTTTTACAAATGCTTACTAATATTTTCTAAATTCAATATTAACATTTTTTAAAACATGGTCACCATTTTTTCTATACACATTTAATATATATTAAATGTTTGATTAACATTTTTCAAATACTTGTTCAACATTTTTTTAAAGATTGATCAACATTTTTCTATGGACATTTAACATTTTTTCAAATGCTTGACTAATATTTTCTAAATGCAATATTAACATGTTTTAACACATGGTCACCATTTTTTCTATACACATTTAACATTTATTAAATGATGGATTAATATTTTTCAAATACTTGTTCAACATTTTTAAATGCTTGATTAACATCTTTTATATATAGTATCAAAATAATTGGTCATTTTCAAAATACATGGTCAAAAAAATTCTATACAAAATGAACATTTTTCTAATGCTTCATCAACATTTTTCAAATACATTTTCAATATTTTTAAATACATGATAGAAAAATATAATTTTTTTACATGTTCAACATTTTTATATACACATTTAATATTTTTCAAATAATTAATAAACATTTTATAAAATGCTTGATTAATATTGTTATACATATGATAAGAAAATTCATCATTTTTAATACATGGTCAACAGTTTTTCCATACACATTTAACAAATTTCAAATCCTTGATCAACATTTTCAAATACTTAGTAAAAAAAATGATTCATTAACATTTTTTATAGAAATGATCAAAAAAATTATACACATTTTTATACACTTTTTGTATACGTGATAAAAAATTCTCTATATACATTTAACATTTTTCGGATGCTTGGTCAACATTTTTTCAAATTTTTATATAGTGTTTTTGCAATATATATATATATAATTATTATTTTAAAATATAAACAAAAGCAAATATATATAAAGTAAAAAAGAAAACGTAAAAAAAGAAGAAAAAAAAGATATTGTGGCCTTTTGCGCTCCTGTGCCGGCCCATCTGATCTTGCTGAAGGTGAGATATAGCAAAATCACTTGTTGAGGAGTCCTCGTTGCAAAATCACTCCAGCTCCCTTGATTGTGACAAGTGGCACATGAGAGTTTTCTTTTTTTCGTAAATCCATTTATTCAAAATATTTTATCTCTCAAAGCGTGCGTTCAAATCTCGAACCGCTTTCACCGTTGGATTCCTCCCGTCGAGATTTTCAAAACTAAATCACATGTTGATAGGTTTTAACGAACTTTTTTCACGAAAAAATCGGATGAAAAAACCGAACCGGGAGGACGGGTTTTTTCCTTTTCCGAAAGAGGCACGCCCCTGCCTCTCACGAAATCACAACCGTGCCTCTCGCGGAAGCAAAAGCGTGACTCTCGCGGAAGGAAAATAAAAGAGAAAACACGTTTTTTTTGTTTTTGAGGGAGGCACGGTCGTGACTCTCACGAAAATACAACCGTGCCTTTCACGGAAGCAAAACCGTGACTCTCGCGAAAGGAAAAAAAGTGCGTTTTTTTTCGTTTCCGAGAGGCACGACCATGACTCTCGCGGAATCAAAACCGTGACTCTCACAAAAGAAAAAAATGCATTTTTTTTCGTTTCCGAGAGGCACGGCCGCGACTCTTGCTAAAGCACGACCGTGCCTCTCGCGGAAGCAAAACCGTGACTCGCGAAAGGAAAAAAAACAGAAAACACGTTTTTTCGTTTCCGAAAGACTCGGCCATGACTCTCGTGAAAGCACACCCGTGCCTCTTGCGGAAACAAAACAGTGACTCTCGTGAAAGGAAAAAAACGTGTTTTTTTCGTTTCTGAGATGCACGACCGTGACTCTCGCGGAAGCAAAACCATGACTTTCACGAAAGGACAAAAACACGTTTTTTTTCGCGCAATTTTTTTTATCAAAAAGCTAAGGAAGACAGGTGGAAAACCAAAACGTCGAAAAAAGCAGGAAAATTCGTTTAAAAAGCCAAAAATGCGTGCGAAAAAATAAAAACCAAAATCCGAAGGAAGCGCCCAAAACGCGACACGTGGCGAATGGTTAAGAGCACGCCAAGTGGCGCTAATCGTTGCGAGTCTCTCGAAGGAGCGCCCGTTAACTAGTTGCTCTCGAGATATAGGTGCTCTGCATATAGATAAGCGACTGCTGAGGGAAAAAGGAAGCCCATTAACATGTAAGTATTTTGGAAACAATCCTATATACTTCCAGGAAAATTCGTATATTGCCTCATGTAAATCTAGTTAGTTAGGAAAAAGTTTTCACTAACTTGTTTTTCTAAATGTACCATTATGTATGAAAAAAAACACATCTTAAGATGCAACATGCAACCATGCGTCTTACTTATATACGATAGATATTTTATAAATACTTCTTTTGTCCCATAATGTAAAATATTTTTTTGACATGACACTAGTGACAAAAAATGTCTTACATTATGGGATGGAGAAAGTACATGGTAATAAATTATAAGAATTTTAAGTTTTTTGTCATGATTTTGTTAAGCCAAATATTTATGTCTCGCACAACTAAATCTGATTAAAATATATTATAACCAATTTCTGTAGCAATGCACGAGATATTGTCTAGTAAATCCAATTAGTTTACAGAGTTCTCAAAGAAAAAGTTAGCTAGCATGGTAGAAAAAAATCATGTTTTATATAACTAAATTCTGTGAAAATATATTAAAACCAATTTTTGCTCCAACACCTAAGATACCATCTCTAGTAATCCAGTTAGTTAGGTAGAGTTTTGAAAAAACTAGCTAGTATATAAACAAAAAGGTTCATGTTTCAAACAACTAAATCTAATTAGAATATATTACAACTAATTTTTGCAGTAAGAGCATCTTCAACCGGAGCCCTCATATTTTCAGGCGGACAACTTCTATATAGGAGAGAGTGAAAAAACCACTCCGTCCCCCACCCTGGGAATCATATGGCTTCATCCATCACGCCGAATCATGGCACGCAAATCATGTTAATTACATCCTATAGTCATCTCATTAATATGACGAAGGTTATACCACATCACATGCGCATCTTGCAAAACAAAGTTAGACGCCTCTAATCGGTTTTTACAGGATTTTATTCTACGTAGCTTCTAAGATTTTGAAACAAACCGAAGCTACCAACGTCCATCATCAAGTATGATTATTCAAGTCGCTAGATTAACTTTGTGGGGCGTTTGAAACACGAGACTTAGTGAAAAATCTTGAGCCCCACACTAGACTTCGTCATATGCATCCCCCCCTTGTATTGATGGGGAATGTTGCATGAAAATCAAAAAATTCATACGAATCACCCAAGATCTATCTATGAGAAGCATAACAATGATAGGGGAGAGTGTGTCCACATACCCTCGTAGACCATTAAGCGGAAGCGTATATTATGCGATTGTTGTAGTCGTACTCTTCACGATCCAATCCGATTAAGTACCGAATACACGACACCTCCGTGTTCAGCACACGTGCGACTCGATGACGTCTCCTCCTTCTTGATCCAGCAAGCAAGGGTGGAGAAGTAGATGGGGTCTCAACCAGCACGACGGCGTGGTAGAGATGGGGGTGGTGTAGTGCCGGCAAGGCTTCGCCAAACGCTGTCGGAACCAATCTGAGGAGAAAACGGAGTTATGGGAGAGGTAGGGATGCCGCTGGGCATGGGAATTGGTGTGTTGAGCCCCTCCCTCTCCCCCACTATATACAGGAGGCAAGGGGGGAGGGCTGGGTCGCAGCCCTAGCCCCTCCTCCAAGGAGGGGAGGTGGCCAAGGGAGGAGTCCTCCCTCCCCAAGGCACCTAGGGGGTGTCTTCCCCCCTTAGGACTCTTCCTCCTCCACCTCTCCTTGGTGCATGGGCCTCTTGGGACTGGTGCCCCTAGCTCATGTAGGCTAGGACGCCCCCTACAGCCTATGTGGGCCCAGGGGGTAGGTGGACCTCCGGACCCCTTTCGGCACTCCCGATACAATACTAATAATGCCTGAAACTTTTCCGACGACCAAAACAAGACTTCCTATATATAAATCTTTACCTCCGGACCATTCCGAAGCTCCTCGTGACGTCCAGAATCTCATTCGGGACTTCGAACAACATTCGTTCGCCAATATACATATCCCAATACTATTCTAGCATCACCGAACGTTAAGCGTGCAGACCCTACGGGCTCGAGAATCATGTAGAAATGACCGATACACCTCTCCGGTCAATAACCAACAGCGGGACCTGGATGCCCATATTGGTTCCCACATGTTCCACGAAGATATTTTATCGGTTGAACCACAATGTCGAGGATACGCTTAATCCCGTATGCAATTCCCTTTGTCCAGCGATATGTTACTTGCCCGAGATTCAATCGTTGTATCTCCATACCTAGTTCAATCTCGTTACGGACAAGTCTCTTTACTCGTTCCGTAATAGAAGATCCCGTGACTAACTAATTAGCCACATTGCTTGAAAGCTCTTTACGATATTGTATTACCGCGAGGGCCCAGAGATATCTCTTTGTCATACGGAGTGACAAATCCTAGTCTCGATTCATGCAACCCAACAAACACCTTCAGAAATACCTATAGAGCACCTTTATGATCACCCAGTTACGAAGTGACATTTGATAGCACACAAGGCATTCCTCCGATATCCAGGAGTGACATGATCTCATGGTCTAAGGAATTGATACTTGACATGAAGAAAGCTGTAGCAAATAACTAAACGATCTGATGCTAAGCTTACGGTTGGGTATGTCCATCACATCATACTCCTAATGATGTGATCCCATCATCAAATGACAAGTCATGTATATGGTTAGGAAGCTTTAACCATCTTTGATCAACGAGCTAGTCTAGTAGAGGCTTACTAGAGACACGACTTTAGAACCTGCTCCTTGATACGTCTCCATCGTATCTATAATTTTTGATTGTTCCATGCCAATATTATACAACTTTCATATACCTTTGGCAACTTTTTATACTATTTTTGGGACTAACATATTGATCCAGTGCGCAGTGCCAGTTCCTGTTTGTTGCATGTTTTTTGTTTCACAGAAAATCCATATCAAACAGAGTCCAAACGGAATAAAAACTGACGGAGATTTTTTTGGAATATATGTGATTTTTGGGAAGAAGAATCAACACGAGACGATGCCCCGAGGAGACCACGAGGTAGGGGGCGCGCCCCTGGACCTCGTGGCCACCTTGTAAGGCGGTTGGTGCCCTTCTTTCGCCGCAAGAAAGCCAATATCCGGATAGAAATCGTGTTAAAATTTCAGCCCTATCGGAGTTACGGATCTCCGAGAATATAAGAAATAGTGAAAGGCCATAATTTGGAACGCAGAAACAGAGAGAGACAGAGAGACATATCCAATCTCGGAGGGGCTCTCGCCCCTCCGCCGCCATGGAGGCCATGGACCAGAGGGGAAACCCTTCTCCCATCTAGGGAGAAGGTCAAGGAAGAAGAAGAAGGGGGGCTCTCTCCCCCTCTTTCCCGATGGCGCCAGAACGCCATCGGGGCCATCATCGTGTGACGGCGATCCACACCAACACCTCTGTCATCTTCACCAACATCCTCATCACCTTCCCCCATCTATCTACAGTGGTCCACTCTCCCGCAACCCACTGTACCCTCTACTTGAACATGGTGCTTTATGCTTCATATTATTATCCAATGATATGTTGACATCCTATGATGTCTGAGTAGATTTTTGTTGTCCTATCGGTAATTGGTGAATTGATATGATTGGTTTAATTTGCTTGTGGTTATGTTGTTGTCCTTTGGTGCCCATCATATGGGCGCGCGCGTGGATCACACCATAGAGTTAGTTGTATGTTGATAGGACTATGTATTGGAGGGCAAGAGTGACAGAAGCTTCAACCTAGCATAGAAATTAATGCATACGGGATTGAAGGGGGACCAATATATCTGAATGCTATGGTTGGGTTTTACCTTAATGAACGTTAGTAGTTGCGGATGCTTGCTAATAGTTCCAATCATAAGTGCATAGAATTCCAAGTCAGGGATGACATGCTAGAAGTGGTCTCTCCTACATAAAACTTGCTATCGGTCTAGTAAAGTAGTCAATTGCTTAGGGACAATTTTGCAACTCCTACCACCACTTTTCCACACTCGCTATACTAACTTTATTGCTTCTTTAGCTAAAACATCCCCTAATTTTTATTTACGTGCTCTTTTTATTCTTGCAAACCTATGCCGTTACACCTACAAAGTACTTCTAGTTTCATACTTGTTCTAGGTAAAGCGAACGTTAAGCGTGCGTAGAGTTGTATCGGTGGTCGATAAAACTTGAGGGAATATTTGTTCTACCTTTAGCTCCTCGTTGAGTTCGACACTTTTACTTATCGAAAGAGGCTACAATTGACCCCCTATACTTGTGGGTTATCAAGACCTTTTTCTGGCGCTGTTGCTGGGGGAGTTATAGCGTGGGGTGAATATTCTCGTGTGTGCTTGTTTGCTTTATCATAAGTAGTTTTTATTTTTCGCTCTTGTTTTCTATCTTTAGGTATGGGTAGGATATGCAAAATACTAAAAAAATTAGTGGTACCTACTGAACCAATGGTTGAAGAACCACTCAAAATCTATCACACTACTGAAGCTTTTTACTTGGATCATCTTCGGTCCCTATGTGATCGGGCTGAAACCCTAACTAGCTTAGTTGAGGAAAAATCTTTAGATGAGCATGCTTGTTATGTGCGACACCGCATATCTGAAAAAGGGAAACTTTTACTGGATCAAATTCATCGTTTGAAGTGCTATGCTTGGAATTTATGTGAAATATATGATTGTACTTGTTGTTCTAAAGACCCTAAGAAACACCTTCCTTACCAATGTGAGTTTAGTGATAATGGAATTGTATCTTTGTAAACTAAGGGTGTTTATAATTACTATGATGTTCAACAAATTGAAGAATTTGTAGCTTTTAGGGGTACTTGTGAAATTGCTTCTTTTATTAAAGAGTGTGATACTACTCTCTACAAATCTGAAAATTTTGCCATACTTAAATATTGCTATGATAATTATTCTTCTAATCCTTATATTAAACCATATATTGAGGACTCCTCCGCTGTCCAAGAAGAGACTAATATTTTGCAGGAGTCTATGGATGAAGAAATTAATGAAATTGTGAGCTCATTGGATGAAAAAGATGAGGACGAGAGCGAAGAACAAAAGGAGGAAGAGCGGATTGATCACCCATTCCCACCATCTAATGAGAGTAACTCTTTATCCCATACATTGTTTAATTTCCCTTCAAATTTACCGAAGGATGAATGCTATGATGATTGTTATGATCACATTGATTCTTTTGAAATATCCCTTTTTGATGATGCTTGCTATGCTTGTGGCCAAGATGCCAATATGAATTATGCTTATGGAGATGAACTTGCTATAGTTCCTTATGTTAAACATGAAATTTTTGCTATTGCACCCACGCATGATAGTCCTATTATCCTTTTGAATTATCCCGACTACACTATATCGGAGAAGTTTGCCCTTATTAAGGATTATATTGATGGGTTGTGTTTTACTACTACACATGATGATTTTGATAGATATAATATGCATGTGCTTGCTGCTCCTACTTGCAATTATTATGAGAGAGGAACTACATCTCCGCCTCTCCATGTTTCCAATATGATAAAATTGCAAGAAACCGTTTATACTATGCATTGGCCTTTACTATGTGTGCATGAATTGTTCTTTTATGACACGCCGATGCATAGGAAGATAGTTATACTTTGTTGTTGCATGATATATGTTACTTTGTGCTCACTACTAAATCAAAAATCATTGTTAACTAAAATTGGCTTTGATATACCTTGGGATCCGGGTGGATCCATTACTTGAGCACTATATGCCTAGCTTAATGGCTTTAAAGAAAGCACTGCCAGGGAGACAACCCGAAAGTTTTAGAGAGACATTTATTTCTATTGTGTGCTTTTATAAAGTTTAAAATAAAAATAAAAAGAGGGGAACCTAAAACTTTTTCAAAAAGAAAAGCGAAAGTGAGAAACATGAGCATTCTTAAAGTGGGAGCTACCCTTGAACTTTGTTCATGCCCTTGAGAACTTTGTGACCCTTGATTACAGAAACTTTTCAACAAAAATAATTATCCCCTTGTACAAATCCATTGTATCATAAAAATAATGTGCCAAGATTTTCCTTTAGGATGTTTACATTGTTTGTTGGTTTGTGCGGTGCAAAATAGAAACTTTGGCTGTAGTGCATGATTTTACGTTTTTTCACTGGAACGTCAAACGGTTCTGGAACTTTTTTCACTGTCTTTCTATAAAAATTCTTTATTTTTCCTATTTTTCAGAATTTTTGGAGTACCATAAGTATGGTGAATGTTTAGATTACTACAGAATTGTCTTGTTTAAGACATATTCTGTTTTTGATGCATTGTTTGCTTGTTTTGATGAAACTATCGATTTCTATCAGTGGATTAAGCCATGGAAAAGCTATATTACAGTAGTTACAATGCAAAAACAAAATATGAATTGGTTTACAACAGTACTTAGTGAAGTAAATATGCCCTAGATGCAATAATAAAGTTGTTATTTATCTTTCCTTATATCATGATAAATGTTTATTATTCATGCTAGAATTGTATTAACCGGAAACTTAGTACATGTGTGAATACATAGACAAATAGAGTGTCCCTAGTATGCCTCTACTTCACTAGCTCGTTAATCAAAGATGGTTAAGTTTCCTAGCCATGGACATGTGTTGTTATTTGATGAATGGGATCACATCATTAGAGAATGATGTGATGGACAAGACCCATCCATTAGCTTAGCATAATGATCGTTCAGTTTTATTGCTAATGCTTTCTTCATGACTTATACATGTTCCTCTGACTATGAGATTATGCAACTCCCGAATACCGAGGAACACCTTGTGTGCTATCAAACATCACAACATAACTGGGTGGTTATAAAGATGCTCTACAGGTGTCTCCGGTGGTGTTTGTTGAGTTGGCATAGATCGAGATTAGGATTTGTCACTCCGTCTATGGGAGAGGTATCTCTGGGCCCTCTCGGTAATGTACATCACTATGAGCCTTGCAAGCAATGTGACTAATGAGTTAGTTGCGGGATGATGCATTATGGAACGAGTAAAGAGACTTGCCGGTAACGAGATTGAACTAGGTATGATGATACCGACGATCGAATCTCGGGCAAGTAACATACCGATGATAAAGGGAACAACGTATGTTGTTATGCGGTTTGACCGATAAAGATCTTCGTAGAATATGTAGGAAGCAATATGAGCATCCAGGTTCCGCTATTGGTTATTGCCTGGAGTTGAGTCTTGGTCATGTCTACATAATTCTCGAACCCGTAGGGTCCGCACGCTTAATGTTCTGTGACGATTTGTATTATGAGTTATGTGATTTGATGACCGAAGTTTGTTCGGAGTCCCGGATGAGATCGGGGACATGACGAGGAGTCTCGAAATGGTCGATACGTAAATATCGATATATTGGAAGGCTATATTCGAACATCAGAAAGGTTCTGAGTGATTCGGGTAATTTTGGAGTACCGGAGAGTTACGGGAATTCGTATTGGGCCTTAATGAAGGAAATATGCCCTAGGAAATAATAAAGTTATTATTTATTTCCTTATATCATGATAAATGTTTATTATTCATGCTAGAATTGTATTAACTGGAAACATGATACATGTGTGAATACATAGACAAACAAAGTGTCACTAGTATGCCTCTACTAGACTAGCTCGTTAATCAAAGATGGTTATGTTTCCTAGCCATAGACATGAGTTGTCATTTGATTAACGGGATCACATCGCTAGGAGAATGATGTGATTGACTTGACCCATTCCGTTACCTTAGCACTTGATCGTTTAGTTTGTTGCTATTGCTTTCTTCATGACTTATACATGTTCCTATGACTATGAGATTATGCAACTCCCGTTTACCGGAGGAACGCTTTGTGTGCTACCAAACGTCACAACGTAACTGGGTGATTATAAAGGTGCTCTACAGGTGTCTCCAAAGGTACTTGTTGGGTTGGCGTATTTCGAGATTAGGATTTGTCACTCCGATTGTCGGAGAGGTATCTCTAGGCCCACTCGGTAATACACATCACTTAAGCCCATGAGTTAGTTGTGATATGATGTATTATGGAACGAGTAAAGAGACTTGCTGGTAACGAGATTTAACTAGGTATTGAGATACCAACGATCGAATCTCGGGCAAGTAACATACCGATGACAAAAGGAACAACGTATGTTGTTATGCGGTTTGACCGATAATGATCTTCGTAGAATATGTAGGAGCCAATATGAGCATCCAGGTTCTGCTATTGGTTATTGACCGGAGACGTGTCTCAATCATGTCTACATAGTTCTCGAACCCGTAGGGTCCGCACGCTTAATGTTCGATGACGGTTATATTATGAGTTTATGTGTTTTGATGTACCGAAGGAGTTCGGAGTCCCGGATAAGATCGGGGACATGACGATTGATATATTGGACGACTATATTCGGACACCGAAATGGTTCCGGGGGTTATCGGATATATACCGGAGTACTGGGGGGTTACCGGAACCCCCCCGGGGGTTATTGGGCATCATGGGCCCAAAGTGGTGGAAGAGGAGAGGCAGCAGGAGGTGGCGCGCGCCCCCCCTTGCCCCAATCCGAATTGGGAAAGGGAAGGGGGCGGTGGCCCCCCTTCTCCTTCCTTCTCTCCACCTCCTCCTTCCCCCTTCTCCTAGTTGGAATAGGAAAGGGGGCAAAACCTACTTGGAGTAGGATTGCCCCCCCTTGGGCACGCCTCCTCCTCTTGGCCGGCCCCCTCCCCCTCCCCCCTTTATATACGAAGGAGGGGGGCACCCCATAGACACAACAATTGATCTCTTAGATCTATTAGCCGTGTGCAGTGCCCCCTCCACCATAATCCACCTCGGTCATATCATAGCGGTGCTTAGGCGAAGCCCTGCGTCGGTAGAACATCATCATCGTCACCACGCCATCATGCTGACAGAACTCTCCCTCAAAGCTCGGCTGGATCGGAGTTCGAGGGACGTCATCGAGTTGAACGTGTGCAGAACTCGGAGGTGCCGTGCGTTCGGTGCCTGATCGGTCGGATCGTGAAGACGTACGGCTACATCAACCGCGTTGTGCTAACGCTTCCGCTTTCGATCTACGAGGGTACGTGGACACACTCTATCCTCTCGTTGCTATGCATCACCATGATCTTGCGTGTGCGTAGGAATTTTTTTGAAATTACTGTGTTCCCCAACAGTTGTATCAGAGCCAAGTTTATGCGTAGATGTTATATGCACGAGTAGAACACAAGTGAGTTGTGGGCGATACAAGTCATACTGCTTACCAGCATGTCATACTTTGGTTCGGCGATATTGTTGGATGAAGCGGCCCGGATCGACATTACGCGTACGCTTACGCGAGACTGGTTCTACCGACATGCTTTACACACAGGTGGCTGGCGGGTGTCAGTTTCTCCAACTTTAGTTGAACCGAGTGTGGCTACGCCCGGTCCTTGAGAAGGTTAAAACATCACTAACTTGACGAACTATCATTGTGGTTTTGATGCGTAGGTAAGAACAGTTCTTGCTCAGCCCATAGCAGCCACATGAAACTTGCAACAACAAAATAGAGGACGTCTAACTTGTTTTTGCAGGGCATGTTGTGATGTGATATGGTCAAGGCATGATGCTATATTTTATTTTATGAGATGATCATGTTTTGTAACCGAGTTATCGGCAACTGGAAGGAGCCATATGGTTGTCGCTTTATTGTATGCAATGCAATCGCCCCGTAATGCTTTACTTTGTCACTAAGCGGTAGCGATAGTCGTAGAAGCATAAGTTGGCAAGACGACAACGATGCTACGATGGAGATCAAAGTGTCGCGCCGGTGACAATGGTGATCATGACGGTGCTTTGGAGATGAAGATCACAAGCACAAGATGATGATGGCCATATCATATCACTTATATTGATTGCATGTGATGTTTATCTTTTATGCATCTTATCTTGCTTTTATTGACGGTAGCATTATAAGATGATCTATCACTAAGTTATCAAGGTCTAAGTGTTCTCCCTGAGTATGCACCATTGCGAAAGTTCTTCGTGCCGAGACACCATGTGATGATCGGGTGTGATAGGCTCTATGTTCAAATACAACGGGTGCAAAACAGTTGCACTCGCGGAATACTCAGGTTAAACTTGACGAGCCTAGCATATGCAGATATGGCCTCAGAACACTGAGACGGAAAGGTCGAGCATGAATCATATAGTAGATATGATCAACATAGTGATGTTCACCATTGAAACTACTCCATCTCACGTGATGATCGGACATGGTTTAGTTGATTTGGATCACGTGATCACTTAGAGGATTAGAGGGATGTCTATCTAAGTGGGAGTTCTTAAGTAATATGATTAATTGAACTTAAATTTATCATGAACTTAGTACCTGATAGTTTTTTGCTTGTCTATGTTGATTGTAGATAGATGGCTCGTGCTGTTGTTCTGTTGAATTTTAATGCGTTCCTTGAGAAAGCAAAGTTAAAAGATGATGGTAGAAATTACACGGACTGGGTCCGTAACTTGAGGATTATCCTCATTGCTGCATAGAAGAATTACGTCCTAGAAGCACCGCTGGGTGCCAGGACTGCTGCATATGCTGCTGACAATGTTAAGAACGTTTGGCAGAGTAAAGCTGATGACTACTCGATAGTTTAGTGTGCCATGCTTTACGATTAGAACCAGGACTTCAACGACGTTTTGAATGTCATGGAGCATATGAGATGTTCCCGGAGTTGAAGTTAATATTTCAAGCAAATGCCCGGATTAAGATATATGAATTCTCCAATAAGTTCTATAGCTGTAAGATGGAGGAGAATAGTTCTGTCAGTGAACATATACTCAAAATGTCTGGGTATCATAATCACTTGACTCAACTGGGAGTTAATCTTCCTATTGATAGTGTCATTGACAGAGTTCTTCAATCACTGCCACCAAGCTACAAAAGCTTCGTGATGAACTATAATATGCAAGGGATGGATAAGACAATTCCCGAGCTCTTCGCAATGCTAAAGGCCACGGAGGTAGAAATCAAAAAGGAGCATCAAGTGTTGATGGTCAACAAGACCACTAGTTTCAAGAAAAAAGGGTAAAGGGAAAAAGAAGGGGAACTTCAAGAAGAACAGCAAACAAGTTGCTGCTCAAGAGAAGAAACCCAAGTCTGGACCTAAGCCTGAAACTGAGTGCTTCTACTGCAAACAGACTGGTCACTGGAAGCGGAACTGCCCCAAGTATTTGGCGGATAATAAGGATGGCAAGGTGAACAAAGGTATATGTGATATACATGTTATTGATGTGTACCTTACTAATGCTCGCAGTAGCACCTGGGTATTTGATACTGGTTCTGTTGGGGATATTACTACTGGAGGTGGGTTATAGCCTGTAAATGTAAACCGACCTAGTCATATAACTTGTATAGTAAGATAGGGAGAGTGGAGACCGAACCAGACACATTTATGATCCGGCTTCAGGACTCTGTAGTCCAGCGGGCGTCAACCTATGTATATAAAGGGACGACCCGGCCGCGGTTTAGGGATAGACAACAACGACTCGAGAGCCAGACAAAGCGGATTTGCTCCCTGGCCTTCGAAACCTAGCAATACCAATCACAACTAGACGTAGGCTTTTACCTTCCTCGAAGGGGCCGAACTAGTATAAAATTCCCCATGTCCCTTTGTCCGGTTTAACCCCTTAAAGCTAATCCGTAGTGATGGCTCCACGACTAAGTCCTTTCACAAGGACATCTGCCGTGACAAACTCACGACAGTTGGCGCCCACCGTGGGGCTCTCGCACGATGGTTTTGAGTTCTTGAAGGGCAGCTTCGATGGACTTAAGGGATACGCTCTGGGCCGGATGACGAAGAGTCATCGCGGCAAGCTCTACATCGACAACACAGGATGGGGGCCCGAGGCCGATTCATTCAAATGCGGGTACCGGGTCCCCTTTGGTGGGATTCATGTCTTCATCGGCAAGATCGGCGGACCAGCCCCCGAGCCGGACATCTACACCGACATCATCGAAACGGCTCGGCGTGCAAGTTCTTCACCGGTTCAGCCCGAGGCAAGGCATGTTTTCGTAGGTGTCATCCATGGATCGAGGTACGAGGACGGACCGGTGTCCGATGGAGAGACTGTGGTCTGTTCTGATGACGAGTCTTCTTGAGAGACCGAATCACTTTACCAATTGCAGGACGGCCGGAATGAGGGAGGATCCGAGGGCAACAGTATTCCGGATTCCCCCGGTCTACCAAACTGGGCCGCCATCTTCATGGCCGACACACAATCGGCGCCTCATTCATCTACCGCCGCAACAATGCTCTCTGGTTCAACGACAGCCACACCAACAGGGGCAGGAAGCTCGGCGCTGCCTCCGGCCCAAGTCTTGTCTGATTTGTTTGACGCTTTGGCAATGTTGATGACCGCGGAGGTGGATGCAGAAGCCAGGGATCAGCACAATGCGGAGATTGCAAAGGTGAAAGATCAGATAGCCCAGGCTAAAGCGGACCTGGCAACAGAGAATGCTAGGATGGCTACAGAGCAGGCTGAATTGGAAGCACAGGCCTACCGGATTAGACTGTATCAGAATGCTTCAGAGGAAGTCATGAGAAGAAGGTATCGGTCACGTCTCCCGTCGGTTTATGATCCGCATAACCTTTTCAACACACCAGGAGCAGGAGCTGGTAACCAACCCACGCTAAACCGGGCGGGAGCGCCGGGAGCAGGAGCCTCGGTTCAGCCACGCACGACGGACCCGCCTCACCAAAACAACGTTGTGCCACCGACGCCGCTCGGGCATTATTCCAACCCGTTGGACAACATTGTGGCCGCCGATTCACGCTTGGCGGCCCTCCCAACTGATGGCGAGTCACCAGTTGCAGTGGAAGCATGTCGGGCCAGGGATCTCCTTCAAACATCACTAAATCAACAGCAGGCATATTCACACAGTCGTGAGAGGATTCATTCCACTCCCCGTCCAAGCCGGAGTTATAGCAGACACGTGGAGGACGAACCGGCTGTGTCTAGTAGTGCACGTCGCCGAAATTCACCACGAGGGAACAACCCGGCCGGGGGAGGCGCTAATGCGCAAGATGTTGTGGACCATGGCCGCACACATCGGGAGGCCGAGTTGGCAGCTCGACACGGAGCACGACAGCATACTCCGGTTCACCCCATGGCCTCCGTGGAGCCAGGGGTGATGTTCAGTTCCTTAGGGGTGCCGTGTTTAACTCCCGCTTTGCGTAATGTGAGACTGCCCAAGGATTTCAAGGGACCTCGTAAGGTACCAAATTACACCGCCGATTTGCAACCAGAGGCGTGGGTGGAGAGCTATGAGATGGCAATGGAGATGTTAGATGTGGATGAGGTAGTGTGTGCTAAATATTTCACCATGATGTTGGAAGGAACAACTCGCATTTGGTTGAAGAGCTTGCCGACCAACTCTGTTGGATCATGGGCTGAATTGAAGCACCGGTTTATCCAGAACTTCAAGGATACGTGTAAGCAGCCGATGTCAATCATAGATCTGGCCGCTTGTGTCCAAGAGGAAGGGGAGTCCACGACCCATTGGGTCAAATGGGTCTCAGCGATTCTGCATTCATCAGATCGTATCAATGCAGACACTGAGGTGTTAACATTAGAGGGCAACTGTCATTTCAAACCGTTAAAACAGAAGTTGGGAAGGCTCAAACATCACTGCAATGACATGTCAACACTCATGGCTGCTTTGGTTAAATACGCTGATTCAGATAATACCAAGGATCCGGATTCAGAGGAGGATAAACCGGAGAAAGGTAAGAAGAACGACAATGCCAAAGGTCAACAACATAATTCGGCAGGCCATGGAAATGATGGTAAGCGCAAGGCCGATAGTAGCTTGGACTTTGTTGCAAATACCAACACGCAGGAGAATGGCCAGCGCCGTAAGGGCAAGCAGCCCCAGAGGGGTGGAGGTTCAGGCAACAATTTGGAGCGCTTGTTAAATCAGCCCTGTCCAAAGCATGGATCGAAGGAGAAGCCGGCATCACATCTTTGGAAAGACTGTTATATCATGCGGGATTTCAAGAATTCCAATATGTTCCAATATGACAACGGCCTGCCTGGCGGTTCAGGAGGAGGTTTCCACGAGCCATGTTACGGAGGTGGTGGTTCCGGTTCAGGGTTTCCAGGCAACCAAACTGGACACGCCAATCAAGGGCACCAAGGCAACCAGGGAGGTTACAACCATCAGGGGAGTCAGCAGCAGCAGCAACAGTCGGGTTATCAAAGCAATCTCAAACAGCTGAACAGCGGGCAATATCATGTCTTCACTACTAGTTTGTGCAAACGTGATCAGAAGCTTCACAAAAGGGCAGGAAACTCTGTTGAGCCGGCAGTACCTCAGTATTTACGCTGGTCTGAGCAACCTATTTTGTGGAGTAGAGATGATCACCCACCCCGGGTTGATAATCCGGGTCATTTGGCCCTGGTGGTAGCCCCTCAAGTTGGGGGATACAAGTTCACTAAAGTGCTCATGGATGGGGGAAGTAGTATCACTATTTTGTATTATGATACATTCCGCCGTATGGGGTTGACAGATAAGGATCTTAAACCGTCAAATACGGTCTTTCATGGGGTGGTGCCTGGTAAGTCTGCATATCCTGTTGGCAAGATAGCTTTGGAGGTAGCTTTTGGAGATGACTATGATTCAAGGTCAGAAACATTGACATTTGAGGTGGTAAAGATCAAAAGTCCGTACCATGCCTTGTTTGGGTGGCCGGTTTATGCTAAGTTTATGGCAAGGCCATGTTATGTTTATCTAGAGCATAAATTGCCAGGTCATAAAGGGACTATCACAGTACATGGAAGTAGAAAGATTGCTTTGGAGTGTGAAGAAGGTGATGCGGCTTATGCTGAGTCGGTTTGTGCCACGAAGGAGTTGAAATTCTATGAGGAGCAAGTTGATCCGGCAGACATGACCTCTTTAAAAAAGCCAACTACGAAACATGATCCAACGTTGAAGTTCAAATCGGCTACAGACACTAAGATGGTTGACTTTGTTCCTGGCGATTCATCCAAACAGTTCAGCATAAGCGCTAACCTGGATCCCAAATAGGAAAGCGCGCTCATCGAGTTCATCCGTGAGAATTGGGACATCTTCGCATGGAAACCTTCTGACATGCCAGGTGTACCGAGGGAACTCGCTGAGCACACACTCAACATTGATCCTAAGTTCAAACCGGTCCAACAGTACCTCCGTCGTTTCAATGAGGAGAGACATAAGGCTATAGGTGAAGAGGTAGCCCGTCTGTTGGCTGTTGGGTTTATTGTCGAAGTTTTTCATCCAGAGTGGTTAGCCAATCCGGTGCTGGTTCTTAAGAAAAATAGCACTTGGTGCATGTGTGTGGACTACATGGATTTAAACAAGGCTTGCCCTGCAGACCCCTTTGCTCTCCCTCGCATTGATCAGATAATTGATGCTACGGCTGGTTGTGACTGTTTGTGCTTTCTGGATGCTTACCCCGGTTCTCATCAGATCAAAATGGCGATTAAGGACGAGGAGAAGACGGCCTTCATAACTCCCTTTGGAGCCTTCTGCTATGTTTCCATGCCCTTTGGACTCAAGAGTGCCCAGGTGACTTACCAGCGATGTGTTCAGAATTGCCTTCACAAAAAAAGTAGGCACAATGTTCATGCGTATGTGGATGATATTGTGGTCAAGTCCAGAAAGGAGGGGACATTGATAGATGATCTACGAGAAACCTTTGACAATCTCCGGGTTTACAAGATGATGCTCAATCCAGAGAAGTGTGTCTTTGGTGTCCCGGCAGGCAAGCTCTTAGGCTTTTTGGTTTCAAACACAGGCATTGAGGCTAATCCGGAAAAGATTGCAGCAATTACATCCTTGGCTAAACCGGCGTGTATTAACGATGTTCAACGTCTGGCCAGCCGGATTACAACCTTGAGTCGGTTTATCAGTCGCCTTGGAGAGAAGGCCATCCCCTTATATCAGATGCTCAAGAAAACAAATAACTTTGTCTGGAGTGAGGCAGCTGATAAGGCGTTCGAGGATCTGAAGCGGCAGCTAGCTGAACCGCCCGTGCTTGCGGCGCCGATCGATAGAGCCATTATTATTATATGTGGCTGCTAATGCCCGAGCTGTTAGCGTAGCCATTGTGGTAGAGCGCAAGGAGCTTGGCAAGGAATATGCGGTTCAACGGCCGGTTTATTATATCAGTGAGGTGCTCATTGAGTGCAAGCAGAGGTACCCACATTGGCAGAAGCTGGTATATGGGGTGTTTATGGCGAGCTGGAAGCTTAAACATTATTTTCAGGGCCATCCTATCACAGTGGTCAGTTCAGCTCCTCTGGGCGACATCATTCAAAACAGAGAAGCAACTGGCCGGATTGCCAAGTGGGCCATTGAGCTTGGACCTCATGGGCTCAAATATATACCCCACAGGCGATCAAATCCCAGTCACTCGTGGATTTCATCAACGATTGGACGGAGTTACAGGCACCTAAAGAGAAACCAGATAATACATATTGCACTATTCATTTTGATGGATCGAGATAGTTGGAGGGCTCGGGGGCTGGAGTCATACTAACCTCCTCACGAGGTGACAAGTTTTGTTATGTCCTCCGTTTAATGTTCCCTTGTACTAACAATGCAGCTGAATATGAGGCTTTACTCCATGGTCTTCGGATGGCTAAAGAGATGAATTTGAGCTGGGTTAAGTGCTTCGGCGATTCAGATCTAGTGGCTCAGCAGGTGTCTGGCACTTGGGATTCTAAGGACCCACTCATGGCTGCATATTGGCGAGAGGTGGACGCAGTGGCTGGTCACTTTAAAGGTCATCAGGTGGACCATATAGACCGGCGGAAGAATGAAGCGGCGGACGCTTTAAGTCATCTTGGTTCCCAACGTAAACCGGTTCCGCCCAATGTCTTTCTTGATGTGTTGCACAATCCATCAGTCAAAGTACCAACCGAAGAAGATTTGGCTATTCCTGATCTGGAGGCTCAGTTGGTGGCAGCTCTGCATGCCATACCGGATTGGACGATCCCATATCTGGACTACATGAACCGGGGCGAGTTACCAGATGATGAAACGTTGGCTCGATAGATAATCCGGCGTTCCAAGTCCATGACCATACTCAACGGGGAGTTACATCGTTACAGTGTTTCAGGAGCAATTCAGCGATGTGTTTCTCCTCAAGAAGGTTGTGAGATTTTGCGAGAAATCCATGAAGGGGATTGCGGTCACCACGCCGGTTCAAAGTCGTTGGTTACCAAAGCTTTTCGCCACGGTTTTTACTGGTTGACGGCACATGCTGATGTGGAGGATTTAGTCAAGAGATGTGATGGATGTCAAAAATTTGCCCGCCGTGCGCACGTTCTGGCTCAAGAGTTGCGGATGATTCCAATTACGTGGCCGTTTGCAACTTGGGGGCTTGATATGGTTGGACCCTTCAAGCGTTCTAAGGACAAAAAGACCCACATGTTAGTAGCAGTTGATAAATTCACTAAATGGGTGGAGGCAGAGCCAGTCAGCAAGTGTGATGCAGCCACGGCAGTTCAATTCATCAAGAAGGTGATATTCCGGTTTGGTTTTCCACACAGCATTATAACAGATAATGGTACTAATCTGTCAAAAGGGGAGATGGAAGAATTCTGTCAACGTGAACACATCCGGCTTGATCTAGCGTCGGTGGCTCACCCCCAATCTAATGGTCAAGCAGAAAGGGCAAATCAAGAAATTCTATGGGGCATCAAACCAAGGCTTATGGTTCCCTTAAAGCGGACGCCGGGTTGTTGGGTCAAGGAGCTACCTTCTGTGTTATGGAGCATCAACACCACACCCAATAGGTCTACAAGTTACACACCTTTCTTCATGGTTTATGGAGCGGAGGCGGTTCTTCCTAGTGACATCCGTCACGATCGCCCCGTGTGGCAGCTTATGTTGAAGCTGATAATGAGAAAGCACGACAGGATTCACTGGACTTGTTGGATGAAGAGCGTGATCTTGCAGCAGCACGATCGACGATTTATCAACAAGATCTCCGACGTTATCACAGCCGCCGGGTTAAAACCAGAACCTTTCAAGAAGGTGATTTGGTGCTCCGGCTCATCCAGGATCAGACTGATATGCACAAGTTATCCCCCCCCTTGGGAAGGACCCTTTGTGGTCAGCAAAAATCTGCACAATGGATCTTACTACCTCATTGATGTTCGAGAGCATGAAGACTCATGTCAATCGGAGGAGGAGACAAAGTGGCCATGGAACATAGCTCTCCTTCGGCCTTACTATACTTGAAGCCATAGGCTCTTCATCTGTACATATTTATGATAGTGTATATATCATATAATAAACAGGAGCCTCCGTTATAAGCGGGGTATCTGTTCTTTTTATATCCTGTGTGTGCTCTTACAAGTTAACTAACAAAGCGGAGTCTTTGTTAATCCGGCTTTGGCAGCTGCATAGATACAAAGAAAATCACTAGGGGGCTTGGTCATATTTGAACTACAGCTACACCTCTTGATCGGTTTTTAAACCACGAAGGGATATCACTAGGGGGCTTGGTTGTCCTCACACCATAGCTACACCTCTTGATAGGCGTTTCAGCCACAAAGGGAAAAATTTGTGGAACCAAAGAGAGTGTTGTACACAGTACAGACTCAAACATGGGCACACACTGAGCATCGCTCACAAAGTTACTTGGGGGCTCTTTTTGCAAAGCAACAAAGAGTTTGAAAGGACCCTCGTAATTGGTTATCAAGCCACAGCTTGGAAGCCTGGTGTATTCACCTAAAAACCCGGGTTAGCTTGCCTTCATCAAGTAAGCCACTCCTGTCCAGGTAATCCTGGTATGACCCATCAAACGTTTGACAAGTCAATCTTTTACAGACCCTGAAATTGTCACAGTTAAAATGATGATTGGTTAATTGGAGGCCCATCTTAAAAGGCTTTGTTAAATGGTTTAACTCAAAGGCCTGGCAGCCCATGAAAAGCCTCGATTTGGAGCCTGGCAACTCGTAAAAAGCCTCGCATATTTTCCTGTTTGAATTTTGTTTATTGAAAATCATAAGTATTTTTTGATAAATTGGCGTCCTTGACCCGGCTTGCTTTTCAACTACCAGTTGTTGGCACATGATCAATTATAAACCGGTGTTCATTGACCCGGTCTGGTTTGACTAAATCACCAGTATTATAAAGAAAATCCGGTAGTTATCCCATTCCGGTTTAATATATAGACTAGCATTATGAAGATGAAATTATCAAACGTTCCGGATTGGTATTAACACCTTTGCCGTATACACGTTTGGTCAATCAATGAGGTATGTTCTGTACATTACTTTTTGTACAAACATTTGATTATTCATCTAAGTACTATATACTTCTTGGATATTATGACACGTCTAGCGGTAAACCGCTAAACACTTTTAAGTTTTTGTACCCAGGAACGCAATTCATCATGGGTTATGCATAAATATATCCCGAAGGGCGTCACAGATTGTCACAAAGTATTACAAAACATGCTCGATGGCATGGCAGATAAACGGAGTTTCAGATATCTTATTACATGAAGCTTCAAAGCGGCTCAAACAGTGCCATTGTTTTTCATAGTAGCCATATAAACCGGCGATTGGATCAGGATTCTTCATCGCGATGGTTTGACGGTTGAGGATCAGTTGATGTAGGCACTTCTTCATCCCTCCCCAGACGCTGGAAATCAGTCGTTGACCAATCAATTCCGGTTAAAGCTTGGAACACTGCTTCCTCATGGATAAGATTGGAAGGGTTAATATCAGGGGCGTAAGTGTGCTTACGAGTCGGAAGCACAAGCTCTTCGACTTCATGTATGTCGGCCGGCTGTCTTTTCCCTTCTGCATCATAAAACGGTTGAAAATGGGACAAATCGGTATCCTCAGCCAACTTGCTGGCCGCTGGCCGCATCTGTTTGGTCAGCCGCCGAAGATCATCATTGTCGAAGTTTGAACCGTCTTCTTTAATGCCTGGGTATCCTTTAATGAAATCCTCCACTTCAAGGTCTGGAATCCAGGCCTTGGCTCAAATAAGGGCGGTTAAAGCTCTTGCCCTGGCAGCGGCTCTCTTCAACTCGGCAATACGGGCTGGTAACATGCCCAGCTTCTCAAAGGTCTCCTTAATCAAAGTTGGAGCCGGTTTGTTATAAGCCGCCGTACTAATGGCCCACTGAGACCCAGAGTATAGCTGCTCAACCAATGTATATGCCGCTTTGAGCTTCATCCGCATATCTGCACCAAGATGAGCAATCCGAGTGCCTGCCAAAGATTTTATCAACATTTTGATCAGTTTTAAGATTCATTGACTGGCGGAACATACATAAGCAGACACTTACCAAAGATAGCAGAAGTCATAGCATTGATTTGGCATTTCAAACCGGCTAGTTCTTCAACCACTGGTTTCAGGGCTGCCTCGGTGTCTACAGCTCTTTTGGTTAAACCGGCCTTTTTGGTTTCCCATTCAGCACGCTCTTGGTTGAAGGATTCTTTCAGTTTTTCCATTCCGGTCAGGGCCTGAGTCAGCTCCTCTTTGGCTTTTGCAGCCTCGGCTTGTTGAGACTTCACATTTTCTTGCAAGTCAGAATTTCGGGCATCTTTGCTTCTCAGTTCAGCCTGCAACATTGAAGATATATTCAACAAACAACATATATATGTGCTAAGTATAAAGCATATAACAAGTTATACACTTCATACTTGGGGGCTAATGTCTATTTGCTCTAAAAGTGCTACAATTTATACAAGTCTCCAGAACAATGCAAGCATTATCCTTGACACTTGGGGGCTAATGTGCGTCTGTTCTAAAACGGATGTGTCGATTAAAAACTGGATTAACTTGCCAAGTTAAACGGGCCTTTGGGGGTTATGCTACAGAAAGTTCTCTAATGTTTTCAAGATGAGTCTTATCTATTATTAGCGACCTTCCATTGCAAGGATCAATGATGGGATGCTTAAAGTGTTACAAAGACCCGGTTTGTGATTAACAATCATAAAACGGCCCTTGGGAGCTACTTGGGATAGTGTTTCAGCTATAAATCAATATACAAAGGGAGAAGAATTTACCTCATATCGCTCTTTCATCAAGTTCACCAAACTGGCTTCATAATCCCGGTTTGAGTGCAGACGGTTCAAGAAGCCAGAATGAAGCTCATCAGCGTTAAGATGAGCATAGTTTGATAAGTTGCTGCTCCATTTACCTTTATCTCGGGCAATTTGCTCTTCTTTGGCACTATGCTGAGCTAAAATGACGGGATGACCAGGAGAGCTGTGGCCTATTCCAGTAATAATAACATCATCACCTTGGCCTTCAGGATTTTTGGTGGATGATGCGGGAATTTCAGTGTCTTTCACCAGACTAGCCCGGATTGGCTCTGCCGGTTCAGTATCGGGTGCAGCAGGATCAGCATCTATTGGTTCATCGGTATGTTGGCCCTCAAGGGGTGGATCATCAAAAGTAGCTTCAGGATGGGGGTCTTCCGGTTCACCAGTCTGTTCCGGTTCACCTCTTGGTTCTTCTTCTTCGGCGACAGGGTCTTCTAGCGGATTGGTGACCCGAGCTTTCTTGCTGGGTCTGGCTTTGGCCCTGCAAACAGAATAAAAAAGGATTAACATCCTATTCAAAGGATTTAGGGCACATTGAAAGGAAAGGTTTTTACAACTCACCCGGCCACAGTTTTCAAAGGGGGGAGTTGAGTTGCTGTCAATTCACCAGAAGAGGAAGGAGGTGTCACCTGATAATTTGAATCGGACGGATTAAGAGGCTGTCTGAAATAACCTGCCTTGGGGTAAGAATGGTCAGAAGTAGGAGAGACCTCAGACCGGCGCTTCCGAACCGGAGTGTCAGGTAAACCGGCTGAAGTGACCTGTTGGCCACTTTGCCGGGTTGTCCGGCGAGCTTCATGCTGTTGAGTCTTCAAAATAAATGTTGGATCCAAGTGAGCAAGAGCATGAGAAAAGCTTACTTTCCGGACTGCTTGGCGAGTTTTTTTGTGTTGGCATAGAGTCTGAACCGGAGGAAAGGGTAATTACCTCTACGTCATCAGCTTGACTAGCTTCTACATCCTCCTGAGGAAGATCATTGTTAATGAGATGCATAAAAAGAGAGCCAAGTGAGTCAAGTTCTACCTCAACTTCTAGATCATCAGTATCATCATCAAGCTCCATATTAATTCGGTCAGCCATTTTCCACTTTGACGTTCGTTTTACGGCTTTGGTCTTTGGGCGGGATGGCTTGACCGCTTTGTCTCCAATCGGCTTTGTCGCTTTCTCTATGGATTTCCATTTCTAGAAGGGGTCATCACCCTATATATATATAAAGAAGAAGGGTTACAGATTGTATAAGTTAAAGATATTAGAGATGAAGAGGAAGTGTAATGCTTACAGCATGCGGTTTGTTCTTGGCATAGAAGGGACTCAGATCGGTTTGACTATAGACCAGTTCCGATTCATTCAGAATCTTCTTTACACCTTCAGTAACTTCTTCCTCGGATAATTGGATGTTGCAATGGTGTTGAGGATCGTCAACCTCACCGGTATATTTGCACATTAAACCGGGACGCAGGCTTAGCGGCAAGATACTCCAGGATATCCAACAGCGCAGAAAGTCCATGCCTGTTAAACCGTTTGCCATAAAGGCCCGGAGCTTGGCGAGTTGAGGAGCATATTTTGCCCTTTCTGAAGAGCTCAGGCGTTGTGGCATTGGGTGAGTATTGGATAGTCTGTGATCACGAAAGCCGGGGAGGGGATTTCCATCCTCAGGCGAAGTGTCTCTGCAATAAAACCATGTTTGGTTCCATTCCTTTGGGTGGCTGTGATGTTTGGCATGAGGAAATTTCACTTCTTTCTGCTTTTGAATCGAGACACCACCAAGTTCTGTGTTCGGGCCATTTACAAACTCTGTGCGCCAGTTTAAGTGAAAGAAAACCCAGAACAGTTCTGTAGTTGGTTCTTCTTGTAAATATACTTCACAAAAGACCTGGAAGTTGCATAAGTTGGAAACTGAGTTGGGACCAATATCTTGTGGATGCAGTTGGAAGCTGGCAAGCACATCTCAATAAAACTTTGACCCTGGCAGTTTGAAACCATGGCCTATATGGTCAACAAAGACCACCACCTCGCCCTGCCTTGGGGTTGGAGGATTTTCTGTTCCTGGAACTCGCCATTTGATCTCAATTTTCTTAGGCAGAGAGCCGATGCTAACCATCTCATTCAACTGAGCCTCAGTAACCCGGGAACGAGCCCAGTTGCAGGCAGTGAATTGTTTGGCCATTGCAAAGCAAACAAACTAAAAATGAAAGGCCGGTTTATAAATTACGCATGATTATATACAAGAGACAAGGGAGTAAGAAACATACTGATATGTGAAATGGTACAACCCAGAGATCAATGCAATAAGAGAAAAAGGTAATACTAGCACAGGATTACTCAGACACTGTTAAACCGGAGCATAATTATGAAGGTGAAATGCTCCTCCGGTTTATCAGAGGGCTAATGGCATAGACTGCTTATATAAGGTCAAACCGCCTATATTGGTGCGAGGAGAAACGGATCTCACAGGAACATAGAAACAGATTTCACAGTGACATATAAAACTTTCAGATCTAAGATACGACAGAAAAGCAAAAATAATTGGATCTAGAAGGGGTGCAGAACTGAAGCAATTTATGAAGGACTAGATCAGTTCTTTGCGCATAAGGATTTGTGATGACAATGGTAGGTTAGCTACGGCAAGAGATACGTCAAGCACGAAGTGTCCATCTACATACTAAAGGAAGAACAGGGAAGAACAACACTGATGAACTTCGGAAGAACTGCGAAGAACCTCGAAACCCTAGAACAGATCTGTGGCGAAAAAAACAGAGAACTTACCGGAGCTGGTGAGGAAGCAAAAAGGCGCCGCAGTATTCTAGTGCGTTTAGGGTGATGCAGCGGCCAGGGTCGGAGCAGAGGCGACGGTCGACGGTGGCGGCGGAGCTCCGGAGGCTGAGCGGCGCAAGGTAGACGACGCGAAGAGGCACGAGGGGGAAAAGGTGAAAATGACCCCTCGGTCCTATTTATAAGGCGAATCAATAAAACAGCAAGTGCGGGAACCGAGGAGCCCAAAAAATGGATAAGTTAATAAAGGTGTCGCCTCGATGACTGAATATATATTAAATGAAGGTAATCTCCGACATCAACGGTTGGATGACATCAGGGCGGTTTATCATAATTTTGAAGTATGACGTCACGGTGGTTTACAAGAACAAAAGTGAAGATAGGAGAGAAGATTTTTTCTAAGTGTGGAAGATTGACATGAACAAGTTCAAACCAATCTGGGGCCTAATGTTGGGGATATTACTACTGGAGGTAAACCGGCCTTATGTAGCCGGGTTGACTCTTTGAAGATTAGAAGCCCGTGAAGATGTGAGGATAATGGCGCTTTAAGGAAGGCCCAAGGCCCAAAGGCGGGTTATAGCCTGTAAATGTAAACCGACCTAGTCATATAACTTGTATGGTAAGATAGGGAGAGTGGAGACCGAACCGGACACATTTATGATCCGACTTCGGGACTCTGTAGTCCGGCGGGCGTCAACCTATGTATATAAAGGGACGACCCGGCCGCGGTTTAGGGACAGACAACAACGACTCGAGAGCCAGACAAAGCGGATTCGCTCCCTGGCCTTCGAAACCCTAGCAATACCAATCACAACTAGACGTAGGCTTTTACCTTCCTCGAAGGGGCCAAACTAGTATAAAATTCCCCGTGTCCCTTTGTCCGATTTAACCCCTTAAAGCTAACCCGTAGCGATGGCTCCATGACTAAGTCCTTTCATAAGGACATCTGCCGTGACAAACCCACGACAGGTTCTGTTGCTAATATTTTCAACTCAAAACAGGGACTACGGATTAAGTGAAGATTGGCTAAGGACGAGGTGACGATGCGCGTGGGAAATGGTTCCAAAGTCGATGTGATCGCAGTCGGCACGCTACCTCCACATCTACCTTCGGGATTAGTTTTAGACCTGAATAATTGTTATTTGGTGCCAGCGTTGAGCATGAACATTATATCTGGATCTTGTTTGATGCGAGACGGTTATTCATTTAAATCAGAGAATAATGGTTGTTCTATTTATATGAGTAATATCTTTTATAGTCATGCACCCTTGAAGAGTGGTCTATTCTTATTGAATCTCGATAGTAGTGATACACATATTCATAATATTGAAGCCAAAAGATGCAGAGTTGATAATGATAGTGCAACTTATTTGTGGCACTGCCGTTTAGGTCATATTGGTGTAAAGCGCATGAAGAAACTCCATACTAATGGAATTTTGGAACCACTTGATTATGAATCACTTGGTACTTGCGAACCGTGCCTCATGGGCAAGATGACTAAAACGCCATTCTTCGGAACTATGAAGTGAGCAACAGATTTGTTGGAAATCATACATACAGATGTATGTGGTCCGATGAATGTTGAGGCTCGCGGTGGGTATTGTTATTTTCTCACCTTCACAGATGATTTAAGCAGATATGGGTATATCTACTTAATGAAACATAAGTCTGAAACATTTGAAAAGTTTAAAGAATTTCAGAGTGAAGTTGAAAATCATCGTAACAAGAAAATAAAGTTTCTACGATCTGACCGTGGAGGAGAATATTTGAGTTATGAGTTTGGTCTTCATTTGAAACAATGCGGAATAGTTTCGCAACTCATGCCACCCGGAACACCACAGCATAATGGTGTGTCTAAATGTCGTAATCATACTTTACTAGATATGGTGCAATCTATGATGCTCTTACTAATTTACCGCTATCATTTTTGGGTTATGCTTTAGAGATGGCTGCATTCACGTTAAATAGGGCACCATCAAAATCCGTTGAGATGACGCCTTATGAACTATGGTTTGGCAAGAAACCAAAGTTGTCGTTTCTTAAAGTTTGGGGCTGCGATGCTTATGTGAAAAAACTTCAACCAGATAAGCTCGAACCCAAATCAGAGAAATATGTCTTCATAGGATACCCAAAGGAAACTGTTGGGTACACCTATCACAGATCTGAAGGCAAAATGTTTGTTGCTAAATTTGGATCCTTTCTAGAGAAGGAGTTTCTCTCAAAAGAAGTGAGTGGGAGGAAAGTAGAACTTGATGAGATAACTGTACTTGCTCCCTTATTGGAAAGTAGTTCATCACAGAAACCGGTTCCTGTGACATCTACACCAATTAGTGAGGAAGTTAATGATGATGATCATGAAACTTCAGATCAAGTTGTTACTGAACCTCGTAGGTCAACCAAAGTAAGATCCGCACCAGAGTGGTATGGTAATCCTGTTCTGGAGGTTATGTTGCTAGACCATGACGAACCTACGAACTATGAAGAAGTGATGGTGAGCCTAGATTCCGCAAAATGGCTTGAGGCCATGAAATCTGAGATGGGATCTGTTGTGGAAACGTCACGGCAGATGTCCTAGTGTGAGGACTTAGTCGTGAGGCCAATGCATCTATGCAGTAGCTTGAAGGGGTTGATTGGAATCGAGAGACGTGACACGCAAGACGAAGATTTAGACAGCTTCGGGCCCCGGGAAACATCATCCGGTAACCACCCTACGTGTTGTTTGTGGCTAGGTCTCATTATCATCATGAGGGGGTCGCCATAACTTTGGCTCTCCTAGTTGTGTCTAGACTTAATGATTATTCAACTTGTCCCTCTTGGGATGCCCTGTCCCTCCTTATATATGTTGAAGGGGCGGGTTACATGTAAGTCCAACTCGGACTTAAGACTTAACTATTCTGTTTTCTCTCCATAGGCTTCTCTCCATGGGCTTTCTTTAATGTTTTGGGCTTCTTAACTGTTAACCTACAATCTGGCTTACCATCTGGCTTAACTGTCCAGCTTAACTGTCTGGTTTAACTGTCCGACTTAACTGTCCGACTTGACTGTCTGCTTAACCTTCTGGCTCATATGACTGTGTCTGCCGGGTTACATGACTGTGTCTACCGGGTTACCTGACTGTGTCTGCCGGGTTACATGACTGTGTCTGCCGGGTTACCTAACTGTGTCTGCCGGGTTACATGACTGTGTTTGCCGGCTTACATGACTGTGTCCGCCGTCTTACATGATAGTGTCCGCTGGCTTAAACTGCTTAACTGTTCCCGCTGGCTTAACCTCTGGTTTAAACAATCTGCCGGCTTACCAATGAAATACCAAGTCCCAGCCGGGTCATATCTCCGGTCGGGTCATACCGTGGGGTATATCCCCGACATTAGCCCCCATTTTAATTTGGATTTATCCAGGTTAAACTGATCCTGTAAACAAAACATAATAACAATTTTAATAGGTTATGCTTCGGGTTAAATATTCTTTGAAACCGTCACATGAACATCCTTAAGTCCTTGTCATTTCCTTCTTCCAGAGAATCCGGGTCAATAAGCCAACTTCATAATCAATTTGCTGACATTGGCTTCTCACAAAGAAATACTGAAAAATAATTCATTTGACTCAGGTTCCAATGCTTAAAAATATTGGTCTTTGAAATACTCATGTGACCTTCAACCGGCTTAAAGATGAAAAACTTGCCGGGTTATAAATGGAAAATGCCGAGCTATAATTGTTGCCGACGCCGGGTTAAAACTGAGAATTATGAAGATTTCACTCCCTCATATCCATATTACCTGTAGCCCCCAAGTCTTAAGAGGAGAAACATAGTGATAGCTTAAGACTTGTTTCAATATAAATGTTGCAACCTTGCAGAAATCCAGATTGTCCATCTCAGTCACTAGTCAAAACTGAATTTTCCACATATGTAGCCCCCAAGTGCCGGGTTGTCATGCTTGCAGCAACCTGGGACTTGTAATTGCCTTATGCTAATAAAAACTTCAACCAGTGTTGCCCCCAAGGGCCGGCTCAGTAAGATAATACTGAGCTGGGACTTTGTATATAATTCATTGATAATAACATCATATGATGTAATCTCCACCATGGGGCTTGAACCCACCTTCATAAGGTTAAGAGCTTTTTACTCTACCAACTGAGTAGTGGATCTTTCAATATAATGGACTGAGGCTTGTGTACCTTGAATTTTTGACAGGAGCAATTGGTAGCCCTCAAGGGCCGACTCATTATGATGTGATGAGTCGGGTCTTCAATAATAAGGCCTGTAAAATATGACTTTACATTAGCCCCCAAGTGCCATGGTGCATGCTGGCAGTGACATGGGACTTGCATATTTGATGTAATCTCAATTTGAATAATGTATCCCCCAAGTGCTGGGTCGTAAGCCTGCAGCAACTCGGGACTATTCCTTCCATTGTAGAATAAATTATGTCCATTGATAATATCCATTGCGCTGAAGCGACTTTGAAAACCTCAATTGTAATATTGGTTATTGACAACCATAATAAAAATCTAGCCGTGTTGGCTATTAAACATTTGAATAATATAATCCGGTTTGGAAAACCGGTTCCCGTGATATTGAATCATACTGCCAGTTTAGGATACATGTGTAGTAAGGGTGATAACCCAGTCTTTAGAAGCCAAAAACTTCCAAATGTTTATGATTGTCATATATGGCGACTTATCATCCAAAGTCAAGCCGGGTTAATTGAAACCACACTTATACTTAGATCTAAACAAAAAAAGTCTCAAGACAAAACCAAAGATTGTTTGCAAAAAATAAAAATCGAGGTTTCTGATTCGAATACGATCAGTAAACCATTCCAAAGGGGTTAAGATAGGATTCGAATATGATCATGTAGCCCCCAGTGGCTTTGGTGTTGCGCTGATCAAGAGGGTACCGACAGCTATGTTCTATTTGGTTCGAATACGACCTATGTTTGTACAGGAAGCCCCAAAATGACCTTGAGAGGTTTTTAACGACCCTGAATCGGATACGATCCAAGTCGGACCCAAAAGGGGTTAAGCTATGGTTCGAATACGATCAAGAAGCCCCCTAGTGAGTTTGGCAGTGTGCCGATCAAGAGGGTACCGACAGCTATGTTCTCTTTGGTTCGAATACGACCTATGTTTGAACAGGAAGCCCCCAAGTGACCATAATAAGGTAAGCTATAAGGCAGGATACCGCAAAACTCAAAACTAGATCATGCCATAAACTTTATTCTACTAGATCAAGATACTACTAATAGGATCAAACTAAGAAAAACGGTAAAGATAGGAGTTGTGATTGTGATACGATACCGGGGCACCTCCGCCAAGCTTGGCAGTTGCCAAGGGGAGTGCCCATACCCATGTGATTATATCTCCTTGGTTGGTGAAGAAGGTGGAGGTGTTGTTGATGATGCGGGCTTGTCATCCATCTTCCAAGGCATAGGTTCACCATCATAGAAGGATGATCGAGTCTCCGGAATCCTCGAATCTGCAGCCAAACTCATTCTTTTGAATCTATATTCATACTCATAGTTTTGGTTTTGCAGGTCATAGATTTTGGGCTTGGAGGTGCTCGATATTCTCATATAGCTTGAAGATGGCCTCCTCGGTGTTCTTGGCATCCGACTTGTAGTTGTTAGTGAACTTCGCGAGCATCGTGTGGCTAGCATTGATTCCACGCTCCACCATCCCCTGGCACTTGAAAATTTCTTTCTCCATTGCTTCGAGCCTCGTCTCCATGCTTCCGGTTCCCTTTGGTCCCTCAACATCGCAGATGTGCAACAACCCATCACGCATCTCAATGGTTTGAGGGTGTCGCAGCACCTCCGTCAGGTAAGGGTTGATGACCTTCTCGAAGAACTTGTCCTTGGAAGCACTTGGGGATGTCATGATAATCTAGATCTGTCAGAAAAACAGCTCGAAACAAAGACATGAGATTTTTGCGTGATACGAGAGTCAAAACCCCCGGGAGATTATATAATGAATTTTTGCCGACCAAAATACGTAACGTGCAAGAAAACGTAGTTCAGAAGGCACACGAGGTGCTCACGAGGTAGGGGGGCGTGCCCAGGGGGGTAGGGCGCGCCCACCACCCTCGTGGGGCCCTCGTGTCCTTCCCGGACAGCTACTTATTTTTCTATTTTTCTAAATATTCTAAAACGGAGAAATATTGCCTTAAAAATTGTTTTGGAGACGGTTTACTTACCGTACCACATACCTATTCCTTTTCGGAGTCTGGAACGTTCCGGAAAGTGTCCCTTATGTATTCCTCCAGTGTTACGGTTTCAATAATATTGGTTTCAACATTTATGGGATTACCTGAGATATAATGTTTGATTATTTGACCGTTTACCACCTTCGGATTTGTGCCCTTGAAGTTGTTGATTTTTATGGCACCAAAACGATAGACCTCTTCGATAACATAGGGGCCTTCCCATTTAGAGAGAAGTTTTCCTGCAAAAATTTTTAAACGAGAGTTGTATAGCAATACATAATCACCTACATTAAACTCACACTTTTGTATCCTTTTGTCATGCCATCTTTTAACTTTTCTTTAAACAACTTGGCATTTTCATAAGCTTGGGTTCTCCATTCATCAAGTGAGCTAATATCAAATAACCTCTTCTCACCGGCAAGTTTAAAATCATAGTTGAGCTCTTTAATAGCCCAATATTCCTTATGTTCTAGTTCGAGAGGTAAGTGACATGCTTTTCCATAAACCATTTTATACGGAGACATACCCATAGGATTTTTGTATGCAGTTCTATAAGCCCATAATGCATCATCAAGTTTCTTGGACCAATTCTTTCTAGACCTATTAACAGTCTTTTTCAAAATTAATTTGAGCTCTCTATTGCTCAACTCTACTTGACCACTAGACTGTGGGTGATAAGGAGATGCAATTCTATGATTAACATCATATTTAGCAAGCATTTTACGGAAAGCACCATGAATAAAGTGTGAACCACCATCAGTCATTAAATATGTAGGGACTCCAAACCTTGGAAAATAACTTCTTTAAGCATTTTAATAGAAGTGTTATGATCAGCACTACTAGTTGGAATAGCTTCTACCCACTTAGTAACATAATCAACATCAACTAGAATATGTGTGTATCCATTGGAGGCAGGAAAAGGTCCCATATAATCAAAGCCCCAAACATCAAACGGTTCAATAACAAGTGAATAATTCATAGGCATTTCTTGACGTCTACTAATATTACCAATTCTTTGACATTCATCATAAGACAAGACAAACTTACGAGCATCCTTGAAGAGAGTAGGCCAATAAAAACCAGATTGCAATACCTTATGTGCAGTTCTATCTCCACCGTGGTGTCCTCCATAAGACTCGGAATGATACTTGCGTAGGATCTGTTCCTGTTCATGCTCAGGTACACAACGTTTAATAACACCGTCTACTCCTTTATAAAGATGTGGGTCATCCCAAAAGTAATGTCATAAATCATAGAAGAACTTTTTCTTTTGTTGGTATGTGAATCTAGGTGGTATAAACTTAGGACCAATATAATTAGCATAATCAGCATACCATGGAGTACTACGAGAAGTACTTATAACATTTAATTGTTCATCAGGAAAGCTATCATTAATAGGTAGTGGGTCATCAAGAATATTTTCTAACCTAGACAAGTTGTTTGCAACGGGGTTCTCAGCTCCCTTTCTATCAACAATATGCAAATCAAATTCTTGTAGCAAGAGAACCCATCTAATAAGTCTAGGTTTAGCATCTTTTTTTCCATAAGATATTTAATAGCAGCATGATCAGTTTGAATAGTTACTTTAGAATCAACAATATAAGATCTGAACTTATCACAGGCAAATACAACTGCTAAAAGCTCTTTTTCAGTAGTAGCATAATTTCTTTGAGCATTGTCTAGAGTCTTACTAGCATAATGAATAACATTTAATTTCTTATCAACTCTTTACCCTAGAACAGCACCTACAGCATAATCACTAGCATCACACATAATTTCAAAGGGTAAATTCCAATCAGGTGGCTGAACAACAGGTGCAGAGACTAATGCTTTCTTAAGTATTTCAAATGCTTCTACACAATCATCATCAAAGACAAATGATATATCTTTTTGTAATAAATTAGTCAGAGGCCGAGAAATTTTTGAGAAGTCCTTAATGAACCTCCTGTAAAATCCGGCGTGACCAAGGAAACTTCTTATACCTTTGATGTCCTTGGGACATGGCATCTTTTCAATAGCATCAACCTTGGCTTTATCAACTTCAATACCTCTTTCAGAAACTTTGTGCCCCAAGACAATACCTTCATTAACCATAAAGTGGCACTTTTCCCAATTCAAGACAAGATTAGTTTCTTCACATCTCTGCAAAACTCGATCAAGATTGCTCAAGCAATCATCAAAAGAGGAGCCATAGAAGGAAAAGTCATCCATGAAAACCTCACAAATCTTTTCACAAAAGTCAGAGAATATAGCCATCATGCATCTTTGAAAGGTAGCACGTGCATTACATAAACCAAAAGGCATGCGTCTATAAGCAAAAGTACCAAAAGGGCATGTAAAAGTAGTCTTTGATTGATCTCTAGCCGACACAGGTATTTTAGAGAAACCAGAATAACCATCTAGAAAGCAATAGTGTGTATGTTTGCATAATCTTTCTAGCATTTGATCAATAAAAGGTAAAGGGTAATGATCTTTCTTAGTAGCTTTATTTAATTTGCAGAAATCAATTACCATCCTATAACCTGTGATAATTCTTTGTGGATTCAATTCATCTTTATCATTAGGAACAACAGTAATACCTCCCTCCTTAGGGACACAATGGACAGGACTTACCCACTCACTATCAGCAACGGGATAGATTATACCTGCCTCCAGAAGCTTTAGTATTTCTTTTCTTACCACTCCTTTCATCTTAGGATTCAGACGTCGTTGAGGATCACGAACTGGTTTGGCGTCTGCTTCAAAATTTATTTTATGTTGACATAGAGTGGGACTAATCCCCTTAAGATCATCAAGAGTATATCCAATAGCAGCACGATGCTTCTTCAGAGTTTTCAATAATCTTTCTTCTTCATGCTCTGAAAGGTTAGCACTAATAATAACAGGATATATCTTCTTTTCATCAAGATAAGCATATTTAAGATTATCAGGCAAAGGTTTAAGCTCAAACACGGGATCACCCTTGGGTGGAGGAGGATCCCCTAAGATTTCAACAGGAAAATTGTGTTGCAGAATAGGTTCCTGTTTAAAGAATACTTCATCTATTTTCCTTCTTTCATTCATGAACATATCATTTTCATGGTCTAGCAAATAGTGTTCTAAAGGATCACTAGGAGGTACAACAATAGAAGCAAGACCAATAATTTCATCCTTACTAGGTAATTCTTCCTCGCGATGTTGTTTACTAAATTTAGAGAAATTAAACTCATGAACCATATCATCCAAGCCAACAGTAACAATATTCTTTTTGCAATCTATGGTGGCATTGACAGTATTTAAGAAGGGTCTACGAAATATAATGGGACAAAAGCTATCTTGCAGAGAAGTAAGAACAAGAAAATCAGCAGGATATTTAGTTTTCCCACACAAGACTTCAACATCTCTAACAATTCCAATTGGTGAAATAGTATCTCCATTGGCAAGTTTAATTGTGACATCAATACCTTCTAACTCAGCAGGTGCAATTTCATTCTTAATTTCTTCGTATAAAGTATGCGGTATAATACTAGCACTCACACCCATATCACATAAGCCATGATAACAATGATCTCCTATTTTAATAGAAATAACAGGCACGCCTACCACAGGTCTATGTTTATCTTTAGCACAAGGTTTAGCAATTCTAGCAGTTTCACCTTTGAACTGAATAACATGCCCATCAATATTATCAGACAAGAGATCTTTAACAATAGCAATATTAGGTTCTACTTTAACTTGCTCAGGAGGTGTATAAGTTCTAATATTGCTTTTACGAACAACAGTTGAAGCTTTAGCATGATCCTTTATTCTAACAGGGAAAGGTGGTTTCTCAATATAAGAAGTAGGAACAATAGGATCATTATAAGTGACAGTCTTTTCTTCAACTTTAATAGGTGCAGCTACTTTTACTTCTATGGGAGGATGATATTTAAACCACTTCTCCATAGGGAGATCAACATAAGTAGCAAAAGATTCACAAAAAGAAACTACTATCTCAGAGTCAAGTCCATATTTAGTGCTAAACTTATGGAAAATATCGGTATCCATAAAAGATTTAACACAATCAAACTTAGGTGTCATACCTGACTCCTTACCTTCATCGAGGTCCCAATCTTTAGAGTTGCGTCTAATTCTATTCAATAAATTCCATCTGAATTCAGTAGTCTTCATCATAAAAGAGCCAGCACAAAAAGTATCAAGCATGGTGCGATTGTTTTCAGAAAGCCGAGCATATAAATTTTGAATAATCATTTCTCTTGAGAGCTCATGATCGGGGCATGAATATAACATTGATTTAAGCCTCCCCCAAGCTTGAGCGATGCTTTCTCCTTCGCGAGGCCAGAAATTATATATATAATTGCGATCACGATGAACAAGATGCATAGGGTAATACTTTCGATGAAATTCCAGCTTCAATCTTTTATAGTCCCATGATCTCATATCATCACATAGCCTATACCATATCAATGCGTCTCCCTTCAAATATAAAGGGAAGACCTTCTTCTTAGCAACATCATCGGGTATACCTGCAAGCTTAAATAATCCACAAACTTCATCCACATATATTAAGTGCTCATTAGGATGCTTTGTTCCATCTCCTGTAAAAGGGTTATCTAGCAATTTTTCCATCATACCCGAAGGAAATTCAAAAGGAGTTTCATTTTCAATAGGTTCAGTAGGTTGAGGAGCAACTCTTTGCTCTACTGGACGGGGTGAAGATACCCCGAACAAGCCCCTCAGAGAATTACTTTCCATAGTAACAAGTGACAGTAAATTTCAGCACACTATATAAATTTTTCCTTACCAAATTCCACCTACCAAAGGCGCTACACTCCCCGGCAACAGCGCCAGAAAAGAGTCTTGATGACCCACAAGTATAGGGGATCTATCGTAGTCCTTTCGATAAGTAAGAGTGTCGAACCCAACGAGGAGCAGAAGGAAATGATAAGCGGTTTTCAGCAAGGTATTCTCTGCAAGTACTGAAATAAGTGGTAACAGATAGTTTTGTGATAAGATAGGTTGTGACGAGCAACAAGTAACAAAAGTAAATAAAGTGCAGCAAGGTGGCCCAATCCTTTTGTAGCAAAGGACAAGCCGGAACAAACTCTTATAATAGGAAAAGCGCTCCTGAGGACACATGGGAATATCTCAAGCTAGTTTTCATCACGTTCATATGATTCGCATTCGATACTTTGATAATTTGATATGTGGGTGGACCGGTGCTTGGTTGTTGTTCTTACTTGAACAAGCATCCCACTTATGATTAACCTCTATTTCAAGCATCCGCAACTACAACAAAAGTATTAAGGTAAACCTAACCATAGCATGAAACATATAGATCCAAATCAGCCCCTTACTAAGCAACGCATAAACTAGGGTTTAAGCTTCTGTCACTCTAGCAACCCATTATCTACTTATTACTTCCCAATGCCTTCCTCTAGGCCCAAATAATGGTGAAGTGTTATGTAGTCGACGTTCACATAACACCACTAGAGGCTAGACAACATACATCTCATCAAAATATCGAACGAATACCAAATTCACATGACTACTAATAGCAAGACTTCTCCCATGTCCTCAGGAACAAACGTAACTACTCAGAAAGCATATTCATGTTCATAATCAGAGGGGTATTAATATGCATAAAGGATCTGAACATATGATCTTTCACCAAGTAAACCAACTAGCATCAACTACAAGGAGTAATCAACACTACTAGCAACCTACTAGTACCAATCCCGGACTTGGAGACAAGAATTGGATACAAGAGATGAACTAGGGTTTTGAGAGGAGATGGTGCTGGTGAAGATGTTGATGGAGATTTCCCTCTCCCGATGAGAGGAGCGTTGGTGATGATGATGGTGATGATTTCCCCCTCCCGGAGGGATGTGTCCCCGGCAGAACAGCTCTGCCGGAGCCCTAGATTGGTTCCGCCAAGGTTCCGCCTCGTGGCAGCGGAGTCTCGTCCCGAAAGGTTGCTTGTGATTTTTTCCTCGACGAAATATCTCATATAGCAGAAGATGGCCATCGGAGAGCCAACAGGGGGCCCACGAGGCAGGGGGCGCGCCCTAGGGGGTAGGGCGTGCCCCCACCCTCATGGCCAGGTGGGCCCCCCTCTGGTGAACTTCTTCCGCTCAATATTTTTTATTATTTCCAAAAATGACTTTCGTGGAGTTTCAGGACTTTTGGAGTTGTGCAGAATAGGTCTCTAATATTTGCTCCTTTTCCAGCCCAGAATTCCAGCTGCCGGCATTCTCCCTCCTTATGTAAACCTTGTAAAATAAGAGAGAATAGGCATAAGTATTGTGAATAACGTGTAATAACAGCCCATAATGCAATAAATATTGATATAAAAGCATGATGCAAAATGGACGTATCAACTCCCCCAAGCTTAGACCTCGCTTGTCCTCAAGCAGAAGCCGATAATGATAAATATGTCCCCATGTTTAGAGGTAGAGGTGTCGATAAAAATAAAATATGGACATGAAGGCATCAATGCAGAGTACGAATCATAAACTTTATTGAGAACCAAGAAACTATAATCTCAGTCATTGAAGCAATTGCAATTTATCATAACATCAGAAAGAGTCTATGTCAGGGCTTAATAGCAAGTCCACTTACTCAACTATCATTTAGTTTTTCATAATTGCTAACACTCAAGCAATACTTGTGGTTACGGAGTTTTAATTGGACACAGAGAAAGATAGGGGCTTATAGTTTCGCCTCCCAACCTGTTACCTCGAGGGTAATGTCAACAATAATAACTCATGCTCCCCTACATCCAATTAGATATATCTATCAGGATCTTTCCAACATACTGTGCTTGCCAAAGGATAAAGTGTAAAAAGGAAAGGTGAAGATCACCATGACTCTTGCATAAGGTAGAAGATAATAATAAAAGATAGGCCCTTTGCAGAGGGAAGCAGAGGTTGCCATGCGCTTTTATGGTTAGATGCACAAAATCTTAATGCGAAAGAACGTCACTTTATATTGCCCCTTGTGATATGAACCTTTATTATGCAGTCTGTCGCTTTTATTTCTTCCACATCACAAGATCGTATAAAGCTTATTTATCCCACACCAATCAATCATACATATTTAGAGCAATTTTTATTGCTTTGCACCGGTGACAACTTACTTGAAGGATCTTACTCAATCCATAGGTAGATATGGTGGACTCTCGTGGCAAAACGGGTTTAAGGGTTTTGTAAGCACAAGTAGTATCTCTACTTGGTGCTGAGAATTTGGCTAGCATGAGGGGGAAAGGCAAGCTCAACATGTTGGATGATCCATGACAACATACGTTATCTCAAATATAAGAAAACATAACTCATTACGTTGTCTTCCTTGTCCAACATCAACTCTTTAGCATGTCATATTTTAATGTGTGCTCCCAATCATAAAAGATGTCAATAATAGTATATTTATATGTGAAACCTCTCTTCCCTTATTACTTCCTATTAATTGCAACGATGACCAAAGCTATGTTTGCCAACTCCCAACAACTTTTAATCATCATACTCTTTCTATGTGAAGTCATCACTCTCGATAAGATCAATATGATCTCTTTGTTTCTTTTTATTATTTTCTCTTTCTTTATTCACTCTGGATCATGTCAAAATAATCAAGCCCTTGAATCAACACTAATCTTTATTATATAGCTCACAGACTCGATTACATAGAGAGATCATAAAGCAAAACTCAAAACTAGATCATGCCATAAACTTTATTCTACTAAATCAAGATACTACTAATAGGATCGAACTAAGAAAAAGGGTAAAGATAGGAGATGCCACTAGTATAAAAAGGGTCAAACGTGAAGCACATTAGTGCTGGTTTGAATTTGAGCTGGCACTAATGTGTACATTAGTGCCGGTTCCAACGGCTAGCCGGGCCGCTCTCATTAGTACCGGTTCGTGGCGAACCTTTAGCACCGGTTCGTGCCACGAACCGGTACTAAAGTGAGTGGTGGCCGGATGTTGTCAGTCCAGGGCCCCTCCAGCACCTTTAGTACCGGGTCATATCACGAACCGGTACTAAAGGTCGTCCTACATAGACCCTTCGTCCACCCGAGCTCGGTCTGTTCTTCCCCTTTCCCCTCTCCTCTCTGTTCTTTTCCCTCTTCCTCTCAAGCTCATCACACATTTTGCCCAAGATTTGAAGGCCCCCATCCATTCAAATGATCACAAAGGTTAGCAACTTTTTCCTTTCATCTCTCATTGCTACATTAGCTCGTGCAATGCTTTATATAGTGATTGATTTTTGAGTTTAGTAATTTGGGAGGAATTATATATATGTGCTAGTATTTGATTTATATGCAATTTGAGGTCAAAAATAACACTTAGTTTGCATATGTAGGTGTGGTTTACTTAGTACCTTCTAAATCTCCGTCGTAACCACCATCGATCGCTCGCAACGTCCCGTCGCTGGCACCACCTTGTGGTGAGCCTCTTGTTCATGAAGTTTTATATAAAAAATTGATGTTTGTGTGATTTGGATATATAGTTACTCGTATAATTATCTTACCCATACGTTGTTTGTTATACATAGTGCCATGGTTTTGATATCCGTCCCCGTCGGCCCTCGTCCGGGTTATGATTCGGATGTGGTATATTCTCTTTTAAAACTATTCATTGCATTTCATGTTTATGACAAATTATGCCCATCAAGTTGACATAGATATTTGTATGTAGGAGGTAGTTGAACCGGAAATTCCAACCGACCCTATTGTCGAGAGGTTAAATTTAGTTGAAAGAGAAAACGATGATTTGAAGGAAAAATTGAAAAGAATTGAGGGGGATAAGATGGAATTGGAGTTGCATGTTGCCGATGTCGTTGATGATCACAAGATTAAGATGGAGAAAATGCGCTTGAAGATTAGAAAGATTAGAAAATATGCCATTCATAGTGAGGCTTGGTATCATTATGCTGTTGGATCAATTGTTACCTTAGTTGCGATCTTGATCGCATTTGTTGTTGCATTTAAATTCTTTAGCTAGAGAGTTATTTGTTTGTTGCATTTAAGTGTTGTATGATCTTTATGTATGAACTTTATGTATTGTATTAATTTGATGTTTTCGGTGCTGTGTATTGAAGATGAGCCGGCAATGGATGTACGATGACCGATGCTCTCCCGAGTTCATTAATGGCATGCGTACTTTTCTACTTGCGGCTGAGGCAAACAAGCGAGCGGATGGTTTTATGCATTGTCCATGTGCTGGCTGTAAGAATGGTCACAATTACTCTACGTCAAGAATGGAGAAAGAGGGGTTATGATGGAAGACAATGAAGAAGAGGGGTTATGATGGAAGACAATGTTTGGACCAAGCATGGAGAAAGAGGGGTTATGATGGGAGACAATGAAGAAGAAGAGGACGACGACAGCTATCCTGGCCATGGGTTCCCTGAATACGATGATACAACAATGACGGAAGAAGCTGAGCTGGTAATGCGGGAAGAAGCTGAGATGACAATGCGGGAAGAAGCTGAAGAAGAGGCATCGGATGAGCCCGTTGATGATCTAGGTCGGGCCATTGCCGATGCAAAGAGAAACTGCGCAAGTGATTTGGAGAAGAAGAAGTTGCAGCGCATGTTAGAGGATCACAAAAAATTGTTGTACCCAAATTGCATAGGTGACAAGAAAAAGCTGGGCACCACACTGGAATTGCTGCAATGGAAGGCAGAGAATGGTGTATCTGACAAGGGATTTGGAAAGTTGCTGGTAATGATAAAGGATATGCTTCCAAAGGACAACGAATTGCCCGAGAGTACGTATGAAGCAAAGAAGGCTGTCTGCCCTCTAGGGTTAGAGGTGCAGAAGATACATGCATGCCCTAATGATTGCATCCTCTACCACGGTGAGTACAAGGATTTGAACGCTTGCCCGGTACGTGGTGCATTGTGCTATAAGATCAGCCGCGATGACCCTGGTGATGTCGAGGGCGAGCGCCCCAGGAAGAAGATTCCTGCCAAGGTGATGTGATATGATCCTATAATACCATGGTTGAAACGTTTGTTCCAAAACAAAGAGCATGCCAAGGCGATGCGATGGCACAGAGAAGACCGTAAGAAAGACGGAAAGTTGAGAGTACCCGCTGACGGGTCGCTGTGGAGAAAAATCAAAAGAAAGTATGGGAAGGAGTTTGCAGATGACGCAAGGAACGTATGGTTTGGTCTAAGCGCAGATGGCATTAATCCTTTTGGGGAGCAGAGCAGCAACCATAGCACCTGGCCTGTGACTCTATGTTTGTATAACCTTCCTCCTTGGTTGTGCATGAAGCGGAAGTTCATTATGATGCCAGTGCTCATCCAAGGCCCTAAGCAACCCGGCAACGACATTGATGTGTACCTAAGGCCATCAGTTGAAGAACTCTTACAGCTGTGGAATGTAACAGGTGTACGTGCGTGGGATGAGCACATGGGGGAAGAATTTGACCTAAAGGCGTTGCTGTTCGTGACCATCAATGATTTTCCTACTCTCAGTAACCTTTCAGGACAGACAAACAAGAGATACCGCGCATGCACGCACTGTTTGGACGATACCGACAGTATATATTTAGCTAATTGTAAGAAGAATGTGTACCTGGGACATCGTCGATTTCTTCCGAGCAGGCATCCCGTAAGAAAGAAAGGCAAGCATTTCAAAGGTGAGGCGGATCACCGGATGAAGCCTCGCCACCGTACTGGTGCTGATGTACATGATATAGTCAAGGATTTGAAGGTGGTCTTTGGAAAGGGTCCTGGTGGACAACCTGTTCCGAATGACGCTGACGGACGCACACCCATGTGGAAGAAGAAATCTATATTTTGGGACCTGCCCTATTGGAAAGACCTAGAGGTCCGCTCCGCAATCGACGTGATGCACGTGACGAAGAATCTTTGTGTGACCCTTCTTGGCTTCTTGGGCGTGTATGGGAAGACAAAAGATACACCTGAGGCACGGGAGGACCAGCAACGTATGCACGGAAAAGACGACATACATCAGGGTCATGCAAGCTACGCTCTTACCAAAGAAGAGAAGGAAATCTTCTTTGAATGCCTGCTTAGTATTAAGGTACCGTTTGGCTTCTCGTCGAATATAAAGGGAATAATAAACATGGCAGAGAAAAAGTTCCAGAACCTAAAGTCTCATGACTGCCACGTGATTATGACGCAACTGCTTCCGGTTGCATTGAGGGGGCTTCTACCGGAAAACGTTCGATTAGCCATTGTGAAGCTATGTGCATTTCTCAATGCAATCTCTCAGAAGGTAATCGATCCAGAAATCATACCAAGGTTAGAGAATGATTTGGTGCAATGTCTTGTCAGTTTCGAGTTGGTGTTCCCACCATCCTTCTTCAACATCATGACGCACGTCCTAGTTCACCTATGCGAAGAGATTAACGTTTTGGGTCCTGTATTTCTACACAATATGTTCCCCTTTGAGAGGTTCATGGGAGTCTTAAAGAAATATGTTCATAACCATGCTAGGCCAGAAGGAAGCATCTCCAAGGGCCATGAAAATGAGGAGGTCATTGAGTTTTGTATTGACTTTATTCCTGACCTTAAGCCAATTGGTGTTCCTGAATCACGGCATAAGGGAATACTGGATGGAAAAGGCACGCTAGAGGGGAACAAATAATATGTATGGACGGACATTCTCTCACTGAAGCACACTACACAGTTCTACAGAATTCCGCCTTGGTGGCTCCGTATATGGATGAACACAAGAATTTTCTATGCTCCAAACACTCGGAGCGGTCTGATGACTGGATTACACGTGAACAAACCAGGAGTTTCGCCAGCTAGTTGCAGACACGTACCATGCATGACACCTCTATTGAAGATGACATGTACTTGCTGTCCCAGTTACCATCTTTGAATATAATGACTTTCAAAGGGTACGAGATAAATGGTAATACATTTTACACGATCGCCCAAGATAAGAAGAGCACCAACCAAAACAGTGGTGTCCGCTTTGATGCAGAAACCAAGATGGGAAAGGAAACATATTATGGTTATATATAGGACATATGGGAACTTGACTATCGACGTGGTTTGAAGGTCCCTTTGTTTCGGTGCAAATGGGTCAATATGACACGAGGCAAGGTAACGGAAGACCCGCAGTACGGAATGACAACAGTGGATCTCAACAATCTTGCGTATGCAGACGAACCATTCGTCCTAGCCAATGATGTGGCACAGGTTTTCTATGTGAAGGACATGTCTACCAAGCCAAGAAAAAGAAAAGATAAGGAAGCGAATGCATTGTACGATGAGCCAAAGTGGCACATAGTTCTTTCTAGGAAGAGAAACATCATGGGACTGGATGACAAGACAGACATGTCAGAAGATTATGAAAAGTTTGATGAAATTGCTCCATTCACAGTGAATATTGACCCGAGCATCACGTTAAATGATGAAGATTTTCCATGGCTATGGCGCAAAGGGACACACGCGAAGAAAAAGTTTCACACCCAAAGATCTGGGATGTGATCGGCTTCACTATCATCACTTTCTTCTGTGTTTCACACCCAGGAGGGAATCTTTGTAATAGTTAGGGTAGTTATGTGTTTTGGCATTTGAAACGCGAAGACATTTTATGTGCAAACAAATTCTTTCATGCCTTTACTGATTTTTAAAGTTAAGTTATTCACAAACTAGTGATTCACACTAATTTCAAATAATTCAAAATTTAAACTATTCAAATTTGAAAACTACGGGCACTAATAGAAAGTTTGTAATTTTTTGTACCTAAAGCAAAAATATTCACAAAGAAACTCTAAATACACTGATTTTTAAAGTTAAGTTATTCACAAACTAGTGATTCACACTAATTTCAAATAATTCAAAATTTAAACTATTCAAATTTGAAAACTACGGGCACTAACAGAAAGTTTGTAATTTTTTGTACCTAAAGCAAAAATATTCACAAAGAAACTCTAAATACACAAAAAAACAAGTCAAAAATAAATAAAGCAAAAAAATAAAAAAAAACCCGCCTACTGGGCCAGAGCGGCCTGCATACGACTAGAAACCCAACCTGTTGTTGGGCCAGGATGCAGGCCCGCAAAGGCCCAGTAGGCCCACAAGGCAGCACAGAACATGTAGGCCCAGTAGGCCTGCTTTGGAGAGGAGCTCGAGAGAGCTACTGCACGGGGGGTTATAAATCAGTGCGGACGCCCCTCGGCTAGCGAGGTGGGACTAAACTTGCCGCACCGCACCTGCGCCAGTGCACCCCCTTTAGTACCGGGTGGTGGCACCAACCGGTACTAAAGGGGGGCCTTTAGTACCGGTTGGAGCCACCACCCGGTACTAAAGGGGGTGCGCTTCCTGCCGCTTGGCCTGGCCAAAACAGGATTTAGTACTGGTTGGTGGCTCCAACCGGTACTAAAGGTCCATCCTATATAACTAAACACTTCAAAAATTCCAGTTTCTCATCTGCTTCTTCTCCTCCGCCCCGTTGCCCGCCGCCGCCTTCTCCATATCCCTCGTCGCCGCCATGTCCCCGTCGTCGCCGCCCCGTCGTCCCCGTCACCGCCGCGCCGTCCTGGCCCGTCCCGCGTCATCCCCGTCCCCATCATCGCCGCCCCGTCCCCGTCGTCGCCGCCCCAGCCCGTACGTCCCCGTCGTCGCCGCCCCGTCCCTGTCCCCGTCGTCGCCGCGCCTGTTGCCATCCCCGTCGCCGCCCCCCGTCGCCTCTCGCCTCGCCGGTGAGCACACACACACACATACATTTTTTTTAGTTTTTTAGTTATAAAAATGTTAGAAATTTTTCTTTTTTTAGTTATAGAAATAGTTAGTTATATAGCATTGTTAGAAATGTTATAGAAATGTTAGAATTGTTAGAAATTTTTCTGTTTTTTAGTTATAGAAATAGTTATAAAAAAGTTAGAATTGTTAGAAATTTTTCTGTTTTTTAGTTATAGAAATAGTTATAAAAAATTAGAAATTTTTCTTTTTTTAGTTATAGAAATATTAGAAATGTTATACAAATGTTAGTTATATATATAGAAATGTTATAATTTTTTTTTCTATTTTTTAGTTATAGAAATGTTATAGAAATGTTAGTTATATAGCATTGTTAGAAATGTTATAGGAATGTTAGTTATATAGAAATGTTAGAAATTTTAGTTATCAAAATCCAATCATTAAAAAAATGTTACTTTTTGCGGGCATATAGCTAGTATTTGTTCTCGACGATGCCCGGCCCGCATCCTCGCCATCGACCCGTCGGCGACGACGTCCGGCTGACCCATGTCCGGGACTGGGCTCCGCCGAGCTAGCACTGGGAGGTGCTGCCTGGAGGGGCGCGCCGCTTGATGAGGAACCCGGCCCCGGGTCCCGTCGTCGACCCTGATCTTATTTGGTGGCGTTCGCGTGGGCCAGTTTCGGTGCGGAGGGAGCCGGCCCCGCCGGAGGTGGTACATCACCGTGTCAGGGAGGAGGACGAGCACGTCCATCGCTACATGGTTGCGTTAGAGGGCGGCAGGTTCTCCAATACCTGGCAGTTTCTTCAGGGATCTCACTTCAGCTATGATCCTGTGAGGGTTCCTTCTCTTTGGGTGTCCACCGCCCGCGCTGCATGAACCGCGAGTGTCCTAGATTCTTTTGTAGTATTCGATCTTTATTAGCTACCTAGCCAGTGATGTATTCGATATATAATATTCGAGACGACGTATTCGAGATTATATATTATTCGAGACGATGTATTCGAGATTATATCTATTATTCGAGACGATGTATTCGAGATTATATCTATTATTCGAGACGATGTATTCGAGATTATATCTATTATTCGAGACGATGTATTCGAGATTATATCTATTATTCGAGACGACGTATTCGAGATTATATTCAATGATGCTTATTATGTACTATGATTGATTCAGTTTTTCCTTATTAATTGATTGCATCCATGCATTGTAATTTAAATATGTTTCTTTTGGATTAGTTAAACAAAACCTATGGCGGACAATACCGGCAGAGAGGGAGAAGAGGCCCTGTTCAATATCATACGCAATCCTCGCGGGCCAGATGATGATCAGAATGAAGAAGATTATGACGGCTCCGGATATCTAAACAACACCGGGGAGGGTGATATGATATTCGATCGCGATGACCGAATTGATGAAGTCATGAACTATGAACATGACGAAGAAAATGTTGATCTTGAAACAACAAAGACCGGCGAGGTATATATATTTATATAAGCAGGCATCTGGTGATCATCACATGTTTTATATGACTTGAAGATATATTAACGAATCGATCTTTCTTCTTTCAGCCATTTGGATCGAGCAAATCTTCAGGCAACAGGACGAAACGAGGCCCGAAAAAAAGTTGAAGGAGGGCGTAAAGTAGAATATCGAGGCAATCAGACCTAATGGCGAACCATTAGCGCCTAAGAAGATTGCGGACAAGTTCATTCGTCAGTGCGGATTTCTTGTGAAGGACCAACTCCCAATCTCCCTTCAAGAATGGAGTGAGCCAGCAAAGCCACGTCCAGGAGTTACTTTTGTCGACGACAGACAAAAACATTTGCTTTGGGAAACGCTCATGGAACATTTCACCCTACCAGATCATTTCATAGATGCAGATGTGGAGAAAGTCAAGGACGCTGCTCTTAGGAAGATGACGGTTGCATTCAAGAACCACAAGATTCGTGAATGGGCCAAGTACGTCAAGGGAGGAAGGGAGACTCCAGTATTCGAGGGAACACTAGAGAAGCAAAGTGCTCATTGGGAGAATTTCGTGAAATTCAAGGATTCGGAATTATCTAAGGAACGGTCCAGAATAAACAAGGCCAATGCCGCAAAAAAGGATAAGTTCCATAAGCTGGGGCCAGGTGGCTATGCGGTGGGAATGCCTAAGTGGGATAAGTCTGAGAAAGAGATGTTGGATGCAGGTGTCACTCCAGAAACATTGAGCTGGACCCCCATGTGTAGGACTTGGTTCTATGCGCATGGGGGGGGGAGTTGGACCCGAAGACAGGAAAAGTTTCGAAGAAGGCATGTCTGGACGGAGCCGAAGATAAGCTACTTGTTGCAATAGAAGAGGCTCGATCGGGGTTGTTCGAGCCCAACAGAGAGAACGACGAGCTTACACGTGCCCTGGGAAATCCTGAACACCTGGGAAGAACACGAGGCATGGGCGCTATTCCGTGGTATGAGGGGTCTTTGACTGGAACGCCGACTACAGAACCCATGCGAGAAAGAAGATTGCTGAGGAGAAGAAGAGGAAGATGGAGGAGGAGCAGAGGAAGCTAGACTATGAACGCCTTCAAGGCCTAGAATCAGCGCACGCGGACTTGACAGTCAAATTCCAGCGGCAGCAGGAGCAGATCGACTCACTTAGCCAGCAAAGGGGGTCTCGGCAGCTAGCGGGTGATCCACCAATGGATAGCACCGTCCCATCCATGCCGAGAAGCAACGTGGGTTCCGCCCCGGGCGATGCATTGCTGGATAGCTACCCAGTGGATGACATCATGGAGAACACTAACTGCGAGCTACACTTCAAAATGAAGAACATATCCATGAAGGTGGCGGACGCCCTTGCTTTTACAAATCCCCCCGAGGCAACCTTCCATTGCAACCCGATTCCAGCGGGCTATGCTCGTGTCTTGGTTGATGAGGTGGTGGACCAATATTCGGGGCTAGAGCTTGACATTCCTGGAGGTGACGATGAGCACACATTAGGAGAGGCCAACCATCGTATCATCCTATGGAGAAAGGATTGCATCATCTTTCGAAGGCCACCGACACCGCGTCATCCGACTCCTCGTCGCAGTCCGCCACCGAGTCAGCAGACTCCCGCTCCTCCAAGTCCACCAACGCATCAGGCCACTCCTCCTCCAAGTCCGGCACAGCTTCAGGCCACTCCTCCTCCTCCAAGTCCGGCAAAGCGTCAGGCCGCTCCTCCTCCAAGTCCGGCACAACTTCAGGCCACTCCTCCTCCAAGTCCGGCATAGCTTCAGGCCACTCCTCCTCCTCCAACTCAGCCACGTCAGCCATCTTCGCCGCCTCAGCAATCACGGAAGAGAGCCGCCTCAGCTATGGTGCGTAGCGGTACAAGTCGAGGTAGTACTGGAGGTACAGGCGGAGGCAAGCGATTTCAATATGGTCCAAGCCTCGCGCCTCTTCCGCAGAGGCCTTACGACAAGTCAGAGGAGGAAAACATAGCCATATCGAAGGCCGAGGTGGAAGCCCATTTTGCACCGAAACCGCCACCGCCTCCAAGGGAGAAAGTGCCTGTGGAAAAGATTGACCACTTCATTCGTATGGCTAGAGCACCAGCTCCCAAGCCTGTTGACACAGACTATGAGCGCCACATCAAGAAGTTAAATCGAGCACGTCTACAGAAAGAGGCGAGCTCGAGCTCGAGCAAATCAGCTGGCAAAAGGAGTGGTAAAACCATTCCCCAGCTGGGAGAACAGGCGGCGCAATCAATCCCCCCACTTGTTGTGCCAACAACACATGAGAGTAGGCGCGCCCAATATTATTGTGGGCAAACCATTAACGTTCCCAGGGTGGGCAATGTGGTAATAATCGAGGAGCATATTGCGCAGGCTGAATCGATCGGGGTCACTATTGGACAACTCCTCGATATCGAGCCCATGTCTCCGACTAGAGAGGAGGAAATAAAATGGAAATATGTCCGGGGCCAACCTTTGGTCGAGCTAGAGGAGGTCAATAAGCTCCCAACAAGAATGTATGAATTGCATCAATGGTACATGGACATTACCAAGATTTCCAATCGAGAGTCCCTCATGGTGAATGTCAACAAGGAGCATTACTACCATGAGAAAGCTGTGACCGTTGAGTATTCAGAACTATTTCAGCTATACAATAAAGATGCACTCGACAAATCTATCGTCAGTTGCTATTGTCTGTAAGTGATTTCTTTCTGTAATTTAAGTCTCAAGCTAGCTGTAGTGATCATTTTGATCAATCATTACCTGTAATTACCCTCACTATATTCTTTTCTGTGGTATTATGCAGGAAGAAGATTTATGAAACGAAAAAAGGTGGACGCTATGGCATTGGGTTCGTTGACCCAAATACCATTAATGAATACACATGGAAAATAGATCCATATCACGAAAAAAGTGTAGAGGAAAGCATGCTACAGTTCTTCAACGAACTCAAATACAATGAAGATATACTACTTCCTTACAACTTCCAGTGAGTCACACTGTCTTGTACTACAAATTCTGTTTTTCCCTACTAGCTATAGCTACATGTTTTTGCTTACATATGCCCGCTTAATTAAGACATGCAAACGTGTGTGCATGCAGATTTCACTGGATCTTGTTAATCATTAAAGTTGATGAAGGAACAGTTGAAGTACTAGACTCACTACTTAAGAAAGCAAGTGACTACACCATCGTGAAGGGGATAGTCAACAGGTAATTTCAATCATTATTAACTATATCTCGGCCTATTTAATTAGTTCGTCATTTCCTGATAACAACTATTTAATAACCCATTTATTCATTTTCTTTGTCAGCGGGCAGGGCTTGGGCAAAGTTCATCAGGGCCACTCCAGGCCCATGGAAACAAAATTAGAAATGGTATCGACCCAAGGTAAGTAAGTAAGTAGTACTAGCTAGCTGCCATCTCTTTAATTATCGTGCTTGATTAATTATTATCTGATCAAATTCCATTCTCGTAAAGGCCCTAAAGCAGGCGCCGGGGAATGATCTATGTGCATACTATGTTTGCGAGAACATTCGCATGATGGCGTCCGAAAGGAGCAAATCTCAAAGACAGGAGTGGGTACGATATCGATTGTCAGAACACTATTCACATTTTTACACCATTATGATATCTAGTCACACAACTAATACACATGCATATTGATCTCCTTCTTAACAGTTCAAAGAGGTGCGGGACAAGCTCCTAGCATAGGACCGCATAGAAGCAATTCAAGAGGAAATAGCGGGATTTTTGCTCGACCAGGTCATAGATCCCAAAGGAGAATACTATTACCCGCTACCGCCCCCATGAACCACTTCCAATTGTTATCGTGCTCTGAAGGCACCAATTAGCTAGGCTAATGCCACTGGCTCCGAAGGCACCAATTAGGAGAAATTGTATATATATACATGTGTGTATATATGTGTGAATTAATTAATGGTGGTTGTGAGACATTCGATGATATATATATATATATATATTATGATCGGTTCTACTAGAAATTCTATTTATATATATGCATAACGTGTACAATATGTAGTATCGTAAAATACCAGCAAACAAAAAATAATTAAATGGAAAACACAAAATTAAATGAAAAAGAAATCATAAACCCAACCCCCCCCCCCCCAACATTTTAATACCAGTTGGTGACACCAACCGGTACTAAAGGGCTCCCCGCCCCCGAAGCTGGCTCGTGCCACGTGGTTGCCCTTTAGCACCGGTTCGTGCTGAACCGGTACTAAAGGGGGGGGGGGGCTTTAGTGCCTACATTTTAGCGCCGGTTACCAAACCGGCACTAAAGGGCCTTACGAACCGGTGCTATTGCCCGGTTCTGCACTAGTGTGTGATGGTGATACGATACTGGGGCATGATGTCTACTACACAACCTTCTTCTTATAGACGTTGTTGGGCCTCCAAGTGCAGAGGTTTGTAGGACAGTATCAAATTTCCCTCAAGTGGATGACCTAAGGTTTATCAATCCGTAGGAGGCGTAGGATGAAGGTGGTCTCTCTCAAGCAACCCTGCAACCAAATAACAAAGAGTCTCTTGTGTCCCCAACACACCCAATACAATGGTAAATTGTATAGGTGCACTAGTTCGGCGAAGAGATGGTGATACAAGTGCAATATGGATAGTAGATAATAGTTTTTGTAATCTGAAATTATAAAAACAGCAAGGTAACAAGTGATAAAAGTGAGCGTAAATGGTATTGCAATGTGTGGAAACAAGGCCTAGGGTTCATACTTTCACTAGTGTAAGTTCCCTCAACAATACTAACATAATTGGATCATAAAACTATCCCTCAACATGCAACAAAGAGTCACTCCAAAGTCACTAATAGCGGAGAACGAATGAAGAGATTATTGTAGGGTACGAAACCACCTCAAAGTTATTCTTTCCAATCAATCCATTGGGCTATTCCTATAGGTGTCACAAACAGCCCTAGAGTTCGTACTAGAATAACACCTTAAGATACAAATCAACCAAAACCCTAATGTCACCTAGATACTCCAATGTCACCTCAAGTATCCGTGGGTATGATTATACGATATGCGTCACACAATCTCATATTCATCTATTCAACCAACACAAAGGACCTCAAAGAGTGCCCCAAAGTTTCTACCGGAGAATCACGACGAAAACGTGTGCCAACCCCTATGCATAGGTTCATAGGCGGAACCCACAAGTTGGTCACCAAAACATACATCAAGTGGCACGTGGTATCCTATTGTCACCACAGATATCCACGGCAAGACATACATCAAGTATTCTCAAATCTTTAAAGACTCAATCCTATAAGATTACTTCAAAGGGGAAACTCAATTCATTACAAGAGAGAAGAGGGGGAGGAGAAACATAGGATCATACTATAATAGTAAAGCTCGCGATACATCAAGATCGTGCCAAATCAAGAACATGAGAGAGAGAGATCAAACACATAGCTACTGGTACATACCCTCAGCCCCGAGGGAGAACTACTCCCTCCTCGTCATGGAGAGCACCGGGATGATGAAGATGTCAACCGGAGAGGGATTGCCCCCTCCGGCAGGGTGCTGGAACAGGGTCCCGATTGACTTTTGGTGGCTACGAAGGCTTCTGGCGGCGGAACTCCCGATCTATCTTGCGTTCTGGAAGTTTTAGGTCACGTAGATATATATGGGTGCAGGAGGTACGTCAGGGGAGCCGCGGGGGACCCATGAGGCTGGGGAGCACGCCCTAGGGGGGTGGGCACGCCCCCCACCCTCGTGGGCAGCTCCCGTATCTTCTGACGTGGGGTCCAAGTCCATTAGGTGTGTTTCCTTCCAAAAATAACTTCTCCAGTTGATTTCGTTCCGTTTCGACTCCGTCTGATATTCCTTTTCTTCAAAACACTGAAATAGGTATAAAACAGCAAATCTGGGCTGGGCCTCCCGTTAATAGGTTAGTCCCAAAAATAATATAAAAGTGGAAAATAAAGCCCAATATTGCCCAAAACAGTAGATAATATAGCATGGAGCAATCAAAAATTATAGATACGTTGGAGACGTTTCAAGCATCCCCAAGCTTAATTCCTGCTTGTCCTCGAGTAGGTAAATGATAAAAAAGAATTTTTTATGTGGAATGCTAGTTGGCATAATTTCAATGTAATTCTTCTTAATTGTGGCATGAATATTCAGATCCATAAGATGCAAGACAAAAGTTTAATATTGACATAAAAATAATAATACTTCAAGCATACTAATAAAGCAATCATGTCTTCTCAAAATAACATGGCCAAAGAGAGCTATCCCTACAAAATCATATAGTCTGGCTATGCTCCATCTTCACCACACAAAATATTTAAATCATGCACAACCCCGATGACAAGCCAAGCAATTGTTTCATACCTTAATAATTTCAAACTCATAAACTTTCACGCAATACATGAGAGTGAGCCATGGATATAGCACTATGGGTGGAATAGAATATAATGATGGGGGTTGTGTGGAGAAGACAAAAAAAAGTCTCACATCAACGAGGCTAATCAATGGGCTAGGGAGATGCCCATCAATTGATGTTAATGCGAGGAGTAGGGATTGCCATGCAACGGATGCACTAGAGCTATAAATGTATGAAAGCTCAACAAAAGAAACTAAGTGGGTGTACTTCTTTACCGCAGAAGTCCTTTACCGCAGACACGGCTATTCGAATGGATGATGTTAACCCTGCAGGGGTGTACTTCTTCATACATGTTTCCACCACGTAGCGTCTGCACATGACATGTGCTCGGCAGACTTCAAGCGAAAGCCGACGTGGGTGTAGACCACGACCTACCTAAACACTCAAGTCTCTAGTCCAGGTTTATCGCCTATCCAGGTTCCATCCGCAGGGAGTCTGGCCGAGGTTTCCACATACGGCCCGAACAATGTGTGCAGGGTTCCCGAGACACCAAACGGGCGTCCGGTACACCGTGCCACGTACCTACCGCATCACAGCCCACCCCGCGGGTTAGCGCTGCCCACGGTGTGACGCCCCCGATTCAATCATACACTAATCATACACGCAAACATGTACGATCAAGATCAGGGACTCACGGGAAGATATCACAACACAACTCTACAAATAAAATAAGTCATACAAGCATCATATTACAAGCCAGGGGCCTCGAGGGCTCGAATAGAAGAGCTCGGTCATAGACGAGTCAGCGGAAGCAACAGTATCTGAGTACAGACATAAGTTAAACAAGTTTGCCTTAAGAAGGCTAGCACAAACTGGGATATAGATCGAAAGAGGCGCATGCCTCCTGCCTGGGATCCTCCTAAACTACTCCTGGTCGTCGTCAGCGGGCTGCACATAGTAGTAGGCACCTCCAGTGTAGTAGGAGTCGTCGTCGACGGTGGCGTCTGGCTCCTGGACTCCATTGTCTGGTCGCAGCAATCGGGTATAGAAATGGAGAAAAGAGGGAGCAAAGCAACCGTGAGTACTCATCTAAAGTACTCGCAAGCAAGGAGCTACACTACATAAGTATGCATTGGTATCAAATGGAATAAGGGTATCATATGTGGACTCAACTGCAGAATGCCGGAATAAGAGGGGGATCGCTAGTCCTATCGAAGACTACGCTTCTGGTAACCTCCATCTTGCAGCAGGAGAAGAGAGTAGATGGTAAGTTCACCAAGTATCATCGCATAGCATAATCCTAACCGATGATCCTCCCCTCGTCGCCCTGTGAGAGAGCGATCACCGATTGTATCTGGCACTTGGAAGGGTGTGTTTTATTAAGTATCCGGTTCTAGTTGTCATAAGGTCAAGGTACAACTCCGGGTCGTCCTTTTACCGAGGGACACGGCTATTCGAATAGATCAACTTCCCTGCAGGGGTGCACCACATTTCCCAACACGCTCGATCCCCTTTGTCTGGACACACTTTTCTGGGTCATGCCCGGCCTCGAAAGATCAACACGTCGCAGCCCTATCTAGGCACAATAGAGAGGTCAGCACGCCAGTCTAAATCGTATGGCGCAAGGGTCTGGGCCCATCGCCCATTGCACACCTGCATGTTGCGTACGCGGCCGATGAGCAGACCTAGCCTTCCTTATACAAGAGTAGGCGTTCCAGTCCAACCCGACGCGCCGCTCAGTCGCTGATGTCACGAAGGCTTCGACTGATACCACAGCGTCGAGTGCCCATAACTGTCCCCGCGTATATGGTTAGTGCGTATAGGCCAGTAGCCAGACTCAGATCAAATACCCAAATCTCGTTAAGCGTGTTATTTTGAAGTAACCACGAACGCCGACCAGGGCCAGGCCCACCTCTCTCCTAGGTGGTCTCAACCTGCCCTGTCGCTGCGCCACAAAGTTGTAGTCGGGGGCCGTCGGGAACCCAGGCCCACCTCTACCGAGATGGAGCCACCTGCCCCTTCAGCCCCCATCTCTGAACAATATCATAAGTAATGTAACAGTATAAGTATATAACATAAGCCTGTGATCACCTCCCGAAGTGATCACGGCCCAGTAGTATAGCATGGCGGATGGACAAGAATGTAGGGCCACCGATGGTAAACTAGCATCCTATACTAAGCATTTAGGATTGCAGGTAAGGTATCAACAATTGTAGAACAATGACAGGCTATGCAACAGAATAGGATTAATGGAAAGCAGTAACATGCTACACTACTCTAATGCAAGCAGTATAGAGGAGAGTAGGCGATATCTGGTGATCAAGGAGGGCTTGCCTGGTTGCTCTGGCAAGAAGGAGGAGTCATCTTCAATGTAGTTGAACACACGGTTATCGGCAGTAGTCTCGGAGTCTACCTGAAAGAAGTAACGGAGGGGGAACACAATAAATAATAGAGAAATCAAATGTAAAACAAAGCAAGACGCGGCAATACGTTGTGCTAGGGGTGACCTAACGTAGGGATAGGTGATACCGGTGAACGGGGGAAATATCCGGAAAGTATACCCGATGTTTCGCGTTTTCGGATAAAGAGATCGGAGGGGGAAAGCTGTGTGTTCGCTATGCTAGGGATGTGTGGCGGACGAACGGGCTGCGTATCCGGATTCGTCTCGTCGTTCTGAGCAACTTTCATGTACAAAGTTTTTTCATCCGAGCTACGGTTTATTTTATATTGATATTAAAATATTTGAATCATTTTTAGAATTTTCCTGGAATATTATTAAATAAAAACACATAACAGAAAGGCTAGGTGCACCCGCTGCAGTGCACCAGAGGTGCATAAGTGAGGTTGACCAGTGGGCCCCGGTCATCTCCTGACTCAGCAGTTGACTGGGTCCACTATGACCAGTCAAAGGGTCAGCAGGACCCACATGTCATAGACACTGCCCCAACTAACAGTTTTTTTGATAAACTAATTGATCTAGCTAGTGGCCTAGGGCCCAGTTGTCAGTGGGGATTAGTGGTGGATTAGGCCTACTCTAATTGGGGCTATCCCACTAAGTCAACAGGGGAGGCCGTCGGGCACGCACGCAGCCATGGCTGGGAGCCGGGCGCGGCGCGGCCGGCCAGCAGAGGCAACGGCGGGCGGCGAAGAGGCCACGGCGAGCGGCGGAAGAGGCCACGGCTGGCGGGGCGGCGTGCAGGTGTTAGCGGGGCCGCGTGGGCGGGCGCCGGAGCGAGGCCGCGCGTGCGGGACCGCGGGGTTGGCCGGGCGCGGCGAGCAGATCCGGCGAGCGTTAGGCGGAGCAGGCGGCAGTGGCGTCAGGCTGCAGCGGCAGCGGAGCAGCCGCGGGCGAGAGAAGAGCAAAACGCAGCAGCGGGGGAAACAGGGCCCCGGGCGGACAGGGGCGGCGGTGGCGCGGCCCGCGCGAAGCGAGTCCGAGCGGCCAGAGGCGAGGAGGGCGGCCGGGCGTGCGAGCGCAGGGCAGGGGCATCGCGGGGACGCGACTACGGGCGCTGGTAGGGAACCCAGGACACGAGTAGCGCAGCCTAAGGGCGCGACCACGGCGGGCATCGACCATTGTGGCTACAACGACAGAAACAAAGGGGAAGGGGAAGGAGGGAATCAACGGGGGGGCTCACAGAGATGTTGCAGGCGTGGCCGGAGAGAGTCGGGGAGGGCAGTGCGGGACGAAGGCGATGCAGTGCGGCGGCCGAAGGTGAGGAAAAAGACGAAGCGGTGACGAGCGTACAGGGCCTCCCTGCTCGGTTTGATGCACGTAGACAAAGGAGACGGCGACGGTGAAGCTCACAGACATCCCCCCAAGCGTCGGGGAGCACGGTGGCCAAGGGATCGATGGATCCATGGTGATGTGTGGTTCGCCCTCGAGCGTGGGAGGAGAGATCGAGATGAGCGAGGGGGTTGGGGGAGCTAGGGTTTCGCAGAGGGGCCGCGGGCGACGGCCTTAACCACTGCCGGGGCACGCAGGATGGCCGACGCGTGGCCATCCATGGCCATGGACGCCGCGCGTACGTCCACCGCGCCTCTGGTGAACAGAGAAGGGGATGATGGCACTGATGGGTTGGGTTGCAATGTGCACTAGCAGCCCAAGTGCTCAGCGGGCCTTTACTTTCTCCTTTTCCTATTCTTCTTTATTATTCATCACTATTTTGCAATTAAAACAAATAGCTAATGATTTTTTTTGACAATGAAAATTTGGCACGAAATTATTAGTCATAATTTTGGAGAGGCTCACATAGTTGGAGGTCAAAGGAGATTATATAAATATTTGTTTATTTCAAACATGGGGTATTTTATTTGTTGTTGGACCAATTATTAAATCCTAGGAATTTATCTATGAGTCAAATGAGTTTGGTCCCCTCATAGCAATGATCAGGGCAATTTATAGAATATTGTGAACATTTTAGATTTACTATTTTAAAACTTTTATCATTTGACTTTATTTTAAATTTGAATTTCAAAAGGGTTTTGAATCAACGCGAGTTTAACAACAGTAATCAAGGTGACGTGGCATCATTAGCAGAGGGTTACTGTAACTTAATTATCCGGGTGTCACAATTCTCCTGCACTACAAGAAATCTCGTCCCGAGATTTAAGAGGGAGAGTAAGGGGGAGGGATTAGGTTACGAAATTCTAACGATTCTTCTCGGTCTAGGTTGCTCTCCTCAAAGAGGTCGATCCATAATGCTGATGTCTTCATACTTCAACTTGAGGTCATCATGATGAAGTCAGCATCCTTTCTTCGGTAACTCCATCGTACGTACGAAGGACAAGTGGTAACTTCGGAAGAACGGACCGCTACAATGTTGATTACCTGGTAGATAACATCAGGAAAGGTGGCGGAAGGTAACTCTCGAATCGAATCTTAAGAAAATATCGAGAGCAAAGTAAGGAGGTATCATGGGAAGTTTTGGGCGGATAGGCAATCGTTCGATGCCTGAAACAGGGCGTGAAAGGGGTTCAAAGTAATGGGAATAAGTATTGTGTCTGATACCAGAATAGATCACTAGGAAGGTGACCCGTGAATTACATACGTAGCCAGGCTCGAGGAATAAATTTGGCAACAAGGTGTATAGGAGAGTCAGGTTTCGATCTTGTGGAACTGTGGGTTATGGGCCCACCATGTGGGTTAAACTAAGGAAGGGTGTTGACATCTTTCACTGTCAAGATAGCAAGGCATGTCAGAGAATAACCGGTCAGTTATGTTGACTGCATCGTTGGTACCAAGGGCGAGGGACGAAGAGAACCATTTTCCTGCTCGTTGAACGAGGCAGACCATTAGGCAAAGTTCTCGTCCATCAGTGGCTACCGAAATGTCATCAATAATAGTAACAAGGTCTTGCTTGACATAATTGTACACCGAGGTGTTTACATAAGCAGGAAAATGTTACTGCTTAGATCATAGAGACCACAAGAAAGGTTAAACAAAACAATGTAAAGGAAAATGTGTTCATCGGATTAAACAGAATAGTGGAAAGGAAAAGGTGTTTAAACACACATTTCAGGGGTTTATCCTTCCCAAGGACAAGCAAAGCAAGATATCCATGACAGGGTAGTAAGTAGAAAACCTATTTAGGCAAGGGGAGAGGAATTTCATGACGTTACCCAAACAACGGTGTTTGAATAAGTGAACAAGAAACAGTTAGTATTGCACCTCCAATGTTCTTAATGATGTTCGGAGTACCACAATCATGCTTCGGGATAGCATGGACATGGTGTTTCAAGCAAGATTGAATCTGAAGGTCTCAAGAAGTACAAAGGAACAATTCCAAGAATGTCAAGGAATGTAAGATATAACCAAAACATGTCCAAGTCTGTATTGGCAGGAAGTCAAGGATGGTGTCGAAGTCAACACGAATCATCGACGGGCAAGGATGGTATTTCTCCTCAAGAATTCGATTGATGTCATAGAACAAGGCAGTATATTGATGGTGATGACGACAAATTTTGTCGAGAGGCCCTATGAAGATGCCATCGAGCAGCAACGACATCAAGCAAAAGGAATGATGAAGCGAAAGGTTATTGGAATCACGGGTACGACACAAACTTGAAATCAAGCTTGTTGTTCAAGGCGAAATGATTTGACAAGGAAGATTGACGTAAGCTTAGCTCATCATCAAAAATTGTGCTTCGGGAAGAAGAACCAGGTAGCACAGTTAAAATTTGGCACGATAGTGATATAGCCGATCATGCTAGGAATGACTTGAAGGATTATTAAACTCGTAAGAAATGAAAATTACTTAGAGTTATTGAATCAGAGTGCGGAATCGATTCACTTACCGGTGTTCTCGGTTGACAAACAACCCAGAACCCATGAAGTGACAAAGACAGGGTAAGGTAGTACTCCATCAGAAGTTCATAAGATGTAGTGCAATGGCATGATATCCTCGAGATACCAGGGGTAATACTCGAAGGTAGATCATAATAGAGGTTGGACAGGTGCAATGATCTGCACAAAACAAGTACTCAACTTGTCTGATAAATGGTATTAATGGGAAAATATGGTCGGAACCCTGATTGCAAAGGACCAAACATAGATACAGGACGAACTTATAACAAGGGGATTAATATCATTTACAAGAAGCTTCGATGATAAGTTTCACATCGGATCCATGGGCATGAACGCAAAGGCTCAAGGTCGACTCCCACTGCTTCCATGCATAACCTTTCATTTTACTTCTCGCTTTTGATGAAGTTGTAGTGTAGAAATTTTATCTAGCAAAATACCAGAAGAGTATGACTCGTGAAGACTTTCGAGTTCACACATAATAAGGAAGGCATAGGTTCAACCCATCGGGGTATCGTGGAAACCTATTCCGCAAGCTTCAATACTAAACACCACCAGCTCGAAAGTAGAGCATTGTTCAAAAGCAGATGATACAATTTACCAAAGGCACTTTATACCCATGGAAGGCTCACAAGGTTATTCAATATGAAGGACATTGTCGGATAAAATCCAACAAAGGAACCGATGGTCCACAAGGGATCTGATGTGAGCATCGGTACTCAACCAGAGGAAGAAAATGCAAGGAGATCTGATTATAGAAACAACTGACTAATTCAAAGTTCAAATGCAAAGGAATTATGAATTCCAAGACAAGGGATCAGAAGCAATGCTCTGATTAGGGATGGATAAGTTGAATAGCCTTAGGGCTACAATCGAAGGCAATTTGATTGGTCGAGATCTAGCTCATGTTTAAAATGACGTCTGAGCCGGAAGGATGAAATGAAGGATCTGATTAAGGATTGCGAGCATTCACAACATATTGATTCAACAGACTCAAACTGTAAATGACTAAGGATGCCAATAAGATTACCATACTTATGGGATCAATCATAATGCAAGCGAGTAAGAATTTCGGGAGCAATAGGCTGTTGATGATTTTCAGGAGATCGAATGGTATTTCGAAGACCTTTGTGAAACACCTGAACAACTGGGGATGAGCGGATACTCGGCAAGTGCGAGGAAATATCCGTAGGGGTATTCATCTAACAAGGAACTGCAAGGCAGTAGGCACAAGGATTCTCGGAACGACGAGTATTTCGAGATAATAATAAGAGTAGCTGGGGACTCAGGTAAGAATGGCAAGTGCATGTAGTTATCTATAGGGGTTGACGGTGGAAGGGAATTGCAAACGCAATGAGCACAAGTTCTCGGGATAACATCGGAGAGTATCTTCTGAATCTTCTGGTGTAGCAGGCGTTCATCTGTAATAAGGGGCTCTCCGGGAGAAAGTAGTTACGAGAACCTAGAGTCAAACTTAGTAAAATCATTTAAACCGAATATAAGAGAGTTCAGAGTCCCAGAGTAAGGATCGAGGAGTAAAAGATCCTAATACCACCCAATGGCGACGTGGGCCCGTAAGACTCACAGCCATGTTAGTAAAAGTTTTGTAATGTCTAGACCCGACTTTGGCCAAGGAGTGTGGAAGGGGGATTCCTACAGGCAGTCGGCTCTAATACCAACTTGTGACGCCCCCGATTCAATCGTACACTAATCATACACGCAAACGTGTATGATCAAGATCAGGGACTCACGGGAAGATCTCACAACACAACTCTACAAATAAAATAAGTCATACATGAAGGAAATATGCCCTAGAGGCAATAATAAAGTTATTATTTATTTCCTTATATCATGATAAATGTTTATTATTCATGCTAGAATTGTATTAACCGGAAACATAATACATGTGTGAATACATAGACAAACAGAGTGTCACTAGTATGCCTCTACTTGACTAGCTCGTTAATCAAAGATGGTTATGTTTCCTAACCATGAACAAAAGAGTTGTTATTTGATTAACGAGGTCACATCATTAGTTGAATGATCTGATTGACATGACCCATTCCATTAGCTTAGCACCCGATGGTTTAGTATGTTGCTATTGCTTTCTTCATGACTTATACATGTTCCTATGACTATGAGATTATGCAACTCCCGTTTGCCGGAGGAACACTTTGGGTGCTACCAAACGTCACAACGTAACTGGGTGATTATAAAGGAGTACTACAGGTGTTTCCAATGGTAGATGTTGGGTTGGCGTATTTCGAGAATAGGATTTGTCACTCCGATTGTCGGAGAGGTACCTCTGGGCCCTCTCGGTAATACACATCACATAAGCCTTGCAAGCATTATAACTAAGATGTTAGTTGTGAGATGATGTATTACGGAACGAGTAAAGAGACTTGCCAGTAACGAGATTGAACTAGGTATTGGATACCGACGATCGAATCTCGGGCAAGTAACATACCGATGACAAAGGGAACAACGTATGTTGTTATGCGGTCTGACCGATAAAGATCTTCGTAGAATATTGTAACACCCCGGACACACCCGCCGGTGGTCGTTACTCCTGGCGGGATCTAGACTGGCCCCACAGATCAATACTAGTCTTTTCTGCGCACTTTGTCCTCACTCATGCGCACCCGGGAGCAACTTCCCGGTCGGTCACCCATCCTGACACTACTCCAAGCTGAGCACGCTTAACTTTGGAGTTCTGTCCGAATGGGCTCCCGAAAAAGAAGGAATTCCTTATTGATATGAGTAGTCTATCATTCCTAATAAGCCAGGCCATCACATACACCCCCACTCAGAGGAACCGACGTCCTTGTCGGGCCACAGGAACGTTCCCTCTTGGCACATACGTCTGTGCTTCCAGTCCAGTACATGTGTCATGTCGGGTGCCACGATGGGTCACAAACGTCATGAACAACATGACCACGCACCTGTCCGCAACCATCCGTGTAACCGCGAGGGGCGGCTCTGATACCAACTTGTCACGCCCTCGATGCGGCTATGTCTCCCACGTGTCGAGGCACGACTTAGAGACATAGGCGCATTGAAAGCAATGTCGCAAGTCAGGAATCATTACACAACCCATGTACAAATATATCATAAGGGAAAAAAATAATATAGTTGGCTTACACTCGCCACGTCACATCAAAGTACATAAATAACATCCATCATACAATCACTCATGGCCCGACTATGACGCCAAAATAGAAAAGACCCCCAACAAGCGACTAAACCCTGAATCGAACCCCGAATAGGCATCCCTACTGATCATCCGGGAACGACACATAGTAACGCTGAGAGTCCTCGTCGTACTCCCACTTCAGCTCGAGCGCGCCATCCGGAGAGGTATCATCTGTCCCTGCATCTGGTGTAATAGTAATCTGTGAGCCACAGGGGACTCAGCAATCTCGCACCCTCGTGATCAAGACTATTTAAGCTTAATAGGTAGGAAAGGGGTAATGTAAAGTGGAGCTGCAGCAAGCGACTAGCATATATGGTGGCTAACTTATTCGCAAAGGAGAGCGAGAAGAGGAGGCAAAGCACGAGCGGAAAACTATATAGAGCAGCCTACGCAAACATAACTCCAACGCCGTGTCCACTTCCCGGACTCCGCCGAGAAGAGGCCATCACGGCAACACACTCGGTTGATTCATTTTAATTATTTGAGGTTCAAGTTATCTACAACCGGACATTAACAAATTCCCATCTGCCGATAACCGCGGGCATGGCTTTCGAAAGATCAATCCCTGCAGGGGGGTCCCAACTTAGCCCATAACAAGCTCTCACGGTCAACGAAGGAATAGACCTCCACCCGGGACCCATCGATCAGACTCGGTATCCCGGTACAACAAGATGATTCGACAGGTCAAAACTAGTCCAGCAACACCGCCCGAATGTGCCGACAAATCCCGATAGGAGCTGCACATATCTCTTTCTCAGGGCACACTCAGATGAACACTATGTACAACTAAAACCAACCCTTGAGTTGCCCCGAGGTGGCGCTGCAAGTGGCTCGGTTTGGACCAACACTCAGAGGAGCACTGGCCCGTGGGGGGCTAAAATAAAGATGACCCTCGGGCTCCGGAAACCCAAGGGAAAAAGGAGGTAGGTTGCAAATGGTAAAACCAATGTTGGGCATTGCTGGAAAAGCTTTAATCAAGGCGAACTATCAAGGGGTTCCCATTATAGCCCAACCGCGTAAGGGACGCAACAATCCGGGAACATAACACCGATATGACGGAAACTAGGGCGGCAAGAGTGGAACAAAACACTAGGCGAGAGGCCGAGCCTTCCACCCTTTACCAAGTATATAGATGAGTAAAGATAACATGGCAATATAATGATATCCCAACAAGTAAATAAATGTTCCAACAAGGAACGGCTCCAATCTTCACCTGCAACTAGCAACGCTACAAGAAGGGGCTTGAGCAAAGCGGTAACATAGCCAATCAATAGTTTGCTAGGACAAAGGTGGGTTAGAGGCTCAATCATGGCAATCGGGAGGCTGACAAGCAAGTGGTAGGCATCGTAGCATTGGCAAAGCAAAAGAGCGAGCAAACTAGCATAGCAAAGATAGTAGTGATTTCGAGGGTATGATCATCTTGCCTGCACAGTTGTCAGAGTTGACTGGATCCTCAAAAGCAAACTCAATGGGCTCCTCGTTAGCGAACTCGTCTCCCGGCTCTACCCAACAACACAAACAAGCAACAAGGATACAATCAACCACGTGCAAGGGCAACCAATAAGATGCAAAGATGATATGCTATGCGGGATGCAAAATGTAAGACGTGACAGGAAATGCATGAACCTGACCTCAACTTGGAAAACCAAGTGTGCCACTGGATAGAGGGGAAGAAATTCCCTGAAAACGATATAAAGATCATGGCAATCGGAGCTATGTTTTAGAAATGGCAAGCGTTTTACTAAACGAACCGATCTGCGATTTACAGCAAGTAGGCTCCTAAATGCAATGGAATGAACATGCTACAGCCACCAAACATGAAAACAAATTGCATGGCAGTGATGTACTCAAGAAGCTTAACAAATCACCAGGACTGAGGCATAGGCAAATTCATCCATTAAGGGCTTCAAACAAGCATGGCAAAACTGAATAAGCAAAACAGGTTTCAGACTTTGCGAAATTAACGCTAGTCTGGAATTTCATACCACGATGCTCTCTTCGGAGCAGCAAAACAACATGAAGCAAAACCTGAACATGGCAAGTAAGAGCATGGCATGGAGATACTCAACAAGCTTAACAAAACACCCAAAATGACCTGGGGCCAAAAGGGTTCACAAAATACTCTACCGAGCACACAAACATCGATGAAACACAATCAGTTTTCAGACTTAGTGAAAACTGGGACATGCTGAAATAATAACTCACGGAGGCATGTAAACGAGCTCGATGCACTCACTACGGTGCAAGTCATGGCAAGGCAAGCATATATCCATTAAGAAGGCACAAAATTATAGCTAGACATGGCAAGAACAATGGCATAGCATGCATGGATCACTAGCAATAACTCCGGCAAAATTGCAAAAGAGTTCACGATCTGCCCAAAACAACAACTATGCAAAAGTTGAGCTCGATTGAGTCAACCTAGGGTGCTCCAACATAACAAGTAAAGACATGGATAGATTAAGCACAACAAGCATAACAAATCACTCTTACTGATCATCCTCAAAAGAGGCACGGATCACTAGGAAACAAGCTGGACATATAGCATCGTGAACTAAAACATCCCAGACTTAGTGATTTTCACTAAGTCCCTGAAATCAGTAAACTCAGGTACCCCACTACGCAAGCTTGCACAAGACAACACACACATCCTAAAAATGCATGGAAGGCACCTCTGGAAAGAAGACAACATGCTTAACAATTCATCCCAAAGGGGCACAGGCATATCATGCACGGATTAAACATGGCAAAAATGACAAAAGTGCATGATGAACTAACGGATCGGCAATTTAACTCATGATGCCTCCTTCCAACAGCATTTTGGGCACCAAGATGACCTCAAATGCAAATGATGCAATGGAATGAAATGATGTACTCGTCGAGACGAAGATTTTGATATATCATATGTCTAAAACGGAGCTACGGATGCGGAGATATCATCAGTCAAAGATTGCTCGAAAAATAGGGTTTCGGGAGGAGAAAGTCAACCGAGATATTTTCAGATCCAGATCCACACGCTTTACGAGGTTCGCCGGAAGAGCACTGTTCATCGGAGGAGGAAGAGGGTCGCGGTGGTCGGACTTGACGGGGTTCGCCGGAGGAGAGGGCTCGCCGGCCGGAGCTCGCGCCGGAGCTCACCGGCGAGGTGGCCGGACTTGGGCGGGGCGCGGCCGCGGTTGAAGGCGGCGACGGAAGGGCGGCGCAGACCGGTGGAGGAGGCGGCGGCGGGGCGCTGTGGCGCGGTCGGCGGCGATGGCCGGCGATGCCGGGCGCGGTGGTGCGAGGCGAAGAGGCGGCGGGGTTGGAGCGGTCTGGTGGCGGCGCGGGCGTCCTCACGCGGCGGGGCAGGCGCGCGCAGCTCCAGGCCCGGGCGGGCCTGCCTCGGGTCCGGCGGGCCGCGGGAGGTGGGGAGGAGAGAGAAAGGAGGCGGCAGCTGACATGGCGGCGACGGATTGGCCTGGAGCGGCGGCGGGGCGACGTGGCAGCTCCGGATTGGTCCGGGTGAGGTGGCTGCGGGGCGGCGGACATGTCCGGTGCGGTGGGGAGTTTTGTCCGGCGGCGCGAGGAGGGAGATGGCTAGGGTTAGACCGCGAATTTCGGAGGGGATCACATATTTATAGATAGAGGGAGCTAGGAGAGTCCAAATAAGGTGCGGTTTGCGGCCACACGATCGTGATCGAACGACCGAGACGATGGAGCAGAGTTTGGTGGGTTTTGGGCCAAATTGGAGGGGTGTTGGGCTGCACACACACGAGGCATTTTCGGTCCCTCGGTTAACCGTTGGAGTATCAAACGAAGTCCAAATGACCCAAAACTTGACAGGCGGTCTACTGGTAGTAAACCAAGGCCGCATGGCAAGTCTCGGTCCAATCCGGAAATGTTTAATCCCCACACACGAAAGAAAGCTAGAAATGGCCACCGGAGGAGAACGAAGCGCCGGAATGCAAAACGGACAACGGGGAAAATGCTCGAATGCATGAGATGAACATGTATGCAAATGCAAAGCACGTGATGACATGATATGAGATGCACGAAAACGAAAACAACACACGGAGACAAAGACCCAAACCCAAGAATTAAATATAACTTAATGCCGGAAACGGCAAGAGTTGGAGTACAATTCGGGAAGGTTACATATGGGGCGTTACAAATATGTAGGAGCCAATATGGGCATCCAGGTCCCGCTATTGGTTATTGACCGGAGACGTGTCTCGGTCATGTCTACATTGTTCTCGAACCGTAGGGTCCACACGCTTAACGTTACGATGACAGTTATTATGAGTTTATGCATTTTGATGTACCGAAGGTTGTTCGGAGTCCCGGATGTGATCACGGACATGACGAGGAGTCTCAAAATGGTCGAGACATAAAGATTGATATATTGGAAGCCTATGTTTGGACATCGGAAGTGTTCCGGGTGAAATCGGGATTTTACCGGATCACCGGGAGGTTACCGGAACCCCCCGGGAACCATATGGGCCTTCATGGGCCTTAGTGGAAAAGAGAAAAGGGGCAGCCCATAGCTGGCCGCGCGCCCCCCCTTCCCTGAGTCCTATTAGGACTAGGAGAAGGGGCCGGCCCCCCTCTCTCTCCTTTCCCCCTTGGGAATCCTAGTTGGAATAGGATTGAGGGGGGGAGTCCTACTCCCGGTAGGAGTAGGACTCCTCCCGCGCCCTCTCCCTGGCCGGCGCACCCCTCCCCCTTGGATCCTTTATATACGGGGGCAGGGGGCACCTCTAGACACACAAGTTGATCATTGAGATCGTTCCTTAGCCGTGTGCGGTGCCCCCTGCCACCAAATTCCACCTCGATCATACCGTTGTAGTGCTTAGGCGAAGCCCTGCGTCGGTAGTACATCAAGATCGTCACCACGCCGTCGTGCTGACGGAACTCTTCCTCGACGCTTTGCTGGATCGGAGCCCGAGGATCGTCATCGAGCTGAACATGTGCTAAGAACTCGGAGGTGCCGGAGTAACGGTACTTGGATCGGTCGGATCGGGAAGAAGACGTACGACTACTTCCTCTACGTTGTGTCAACGCTTCCGTTGCGATCTACAAGGGTACGTAGGTCAGACTCTCCCCCTCGTTGCTATGCATCACCATGATCTTGCGTGTGCGTAGATTTTTTTTTGAAATTACTACGTTCCCCAACAATACAAGCATCATATTACAAGCTAGGGGCCTCGAGGGCTCGAATACAAGAGCTCGATCATAGACGAGTCAGCGGAAGCAACAATATCTGAGTACAAACATAAGTTAAACAAGTTTGCCTGAAGAAGGCTAGCACAAACTGGGATACAGATCGAAAGAGGCGCATGCCTCTTGCCTGGGATCCTCCTAAACTACTCCTGGTCATCGTCAGTGGGCTGCACATAGTAGTAGGCACCTCTAGTGTAGTAGGAGTCGTCGTCGACGGTGGCGTCTGGCTCCTGGACTCCATCGTCTGGTCGCAGCAATCGGGTATAGAAAGGGGGAAAAGAGGGAGCAAAGCAACCGTGAGTACTCATCCAAAGTACTCGCAAGCAAGGAGCTACACTACATAAGTATGCATTGGTATCAAATGGAATAAGGGTATCATATGTGGACTGAACTGCAGAATGCCGGAATAAGAGGGGGATCGCTAGTCCTATCGAAGACTACGCTTCTGGTAACCTCCATCTTGCAGCAGGAGAAGAGAGTAGATGGTAAGTTCACCAAGTATCACCGCATAGCATAATCCTAACCGATGATCCTCCCCTCGTCGCCCTGTGAGAGAGCGATCATCGGTTGTATCTGGCACTTGGAAGGGTGTGTTTTATTAAGTATCCGGTTCTAGTTGTCATAAGGTCAAGGTACAACTCCAGGTCGTCCTTTTACCGAGGGACACGACTATTCGAATAGATCAACTTCCCTGCAGGGGTGCACCACATTTCCCAACACGCTCGATCCCCTTTGTCCGGACACACTTTTCTGGGTGATGCCCGGCCTCGGAAGATCAACACGTCGCAGTGTTGGGGAACGTAGTAATTTCAAAAAAAATCCTACGCACACGCAAGATCATGGTGATGCACAGCAACGAGAGGAGAGTGTGATCTGCGTACCCTTGTAGATCGCAACGGAAGCTTGACACAATGTAGAGGAAGTAGTCGTACGTCTTCTTCCCGATCCGACCGATCCAAGCACCGTTACTCCGGCACCTCCAAGTTCTTAGCACACGTACAGCTCGATGACGATCCCCGGGCTCTGATCCAGCAAAGCTTCGGGGAGGAGTTCCGTCAGCACGACGGCGTGATGATGATCTTGATGTTCTACCGACGCAGGGCTTCGCCTAAGCACTACAACGATATGATCGAGGTGGAATATGGTGGCAGGGGGCACCGCACACGGCTAAGGAATGATCTCAATGATCAACTTGTGTGTCTAGAGGTGCCCCCTGCCTCCGTATATAAAGGAGCCAAGGGGGAGGGGGCCGCCGGCCAGGAGGAGGGCGCAGGAGGAGTCCTACTCCTACCGGGAGTAGGACTCCCCTCCCAATCCTAGTTGGACTAGGATTCCCCGAGGGGGAAAGAGAGAGAGAGAGGGGGGACGACCACCTCTCCTAGTCCTAATAGGACTAGGGGAGGGGGGGAGGCGCGCGTCCACCTTGGGCTGCCCCTTTCTCCTTTCCACTAAAGCCCATTAAGGCCCATATGGCTCCCGGGGGGTTCCGGTAACCTCCCAGTACTCCGGTAAAATCCCGATTTCACCCGGAACACTTCCGATATCCAAATATAGGCTTCCAATATATCAATCTTTATGTATCAACCATTTCGAGACTCCTCGTCATGTCCATGATCACATCCGGGACTCCGAACTAACTTCGGTACATCAAAATGCATAAACTCATAATAACTGTCATCGTAACGTTAAGCATGCGGACCCTACGGTTCGAGAACAATGTAGACATGACTAAGACATATCTCTGGTCAATAACCAATAGAGGGACCTGGATGCCCATATTGGCTCCTACATATTCTACGAAGATCTTTATCGGTCAGACCGCATAACAACATACGTTGTTCCCTTTGTCATCGGTATGTTACTTGCCCGAGATTCGATCGTCGGTATCCAATACCTAGTTCAATCTCGTTACCGGCGAGTCTCTTTACTCGTTCCATAATACATCATCTCGCAACTAACTCATTAGTCGCAATGCTTGCAAGGCTTATGTGATATGCATTACCGAGAGGGCCCAAAGATACCTCTCCGACAATCGGAGTGACAAATCCTAATCTCGAAATACGCCAACCCAACATCTATCTTTGGAGACACCTGTAGAGCTCCTTTATAATCACCCAGTTACGTTGTGACGTTTGGTAGCACACAAAGTGTTCCTCCGGTAAACGGAGTTGCATAATCTCATAGTCATAGGAACATGTATAAGAAATGAAGAAAGCAATAGCAACATACTAAACGATCGGGTGCTAAGCTAATGAAATGGGTCATGTCAATCAGATCATTCAACTAATGATGTGACCTTGTTAATCAAATAACAACACCTTGTTCATGGTTAGGAAACATAACCATCTTTGATTAACGAGCTACTCAAGTAGAGGCATACTAGTGACACTAAGTTTGTCTATGTATTCAGACATGTATTATGTTTCCGGTTAATACAATTCTAGCGTGAATAATAAACATTTATCATGATATAAGGAAATAAATAATAACTTTATTATTGCCTCTAGGGCATATTTCCTTCAGTCTCCCACTTGCACTAGAGTCAATAATCTAGATTACACAGTAATGATTCTAACACCCATGGAGCCTTGGTGCTGATCATGTTTTGCTCGTGGAAGAGGCTTAGTCAACGGGTCTGCAACATTCAGATCCGTATGTATCTTGCAAATCTCTATGTCTCCCACCTGGGCTAGATCCCGGATGGAATTGAAGCGTCTCTTGATGTGCTTGGTCCTCTTGTGAAATCTGGATTCCTTTGCCAAGGCAATTGCACCAGTATTGTCACAAAAGATTTTCATTGGTCCCGATGCACTAGGTATGACACCTAGATCGAATATGAACTCCTTCATCCAGACTCCTTCGTTCGCTGCTTCCAAAGCAGCTATGTACTCCGCTTCACATGTAGATCCCGCTACGACGCTTTGTTTAGAACTGCACCAACTGACAGCTCCACCGTTTAATGTAAACACGTATCCGGTTTGCGATTTAGAATCGTCCGGATCAGTGTCAAAGATTGCATCAACGTAACCTTTTACGGTGAGCTCTTTGTCACCTCCATATACGAGAAACATATCCTTAGTCCTTTTCAGGTATTTTAGGATGTTCTTGACCGCTGTCCAGTGATCCACTCCTGGATTACTTTGGTACCTCCCTGCTAAACTTATAGCAAGGCACACATCAGGTCTGGTACACAGCATTGCATACATGATAGAGCCTATGGCTGAAGCATAGGGAACATCTTTCATTTTCTCTCTATCTTCTGCAGTGGTCGGGCATTGAGTCTGACTCAACTTCACACCTTGTAACACAGGCAAGAACCCTTTCTTTGCTTGATCCATTTTGAACTTCTTCAAAATCTTGTCAAGGTATGTGCTTTGTGAAAGTCCAATTAAGTGTCTTGATCTATCTCTATAGATCTTTATGCCTAATATGTAAGCAGCTTCACCGAGGTCTTTCATTGAAAAACTCTTATTCAAGTATCCCTTTATGCTATCCAGAAATTCTATATCATTTCCAATCAGCAATATGTCATCCACATATAAAATCAGAAATGCTACAGAGCTCCCACTCACTTTCTTGTAAATACAGGCTTCTCCGAAAGTCTGTATAAAACCAGATGCTTTGATCACACTATCAAAGCGTTTATTCCAACTCCGAGAGGCTTGCACCAGTCCATAAATGGATCGCTGGAGCTTGCACACTTTGTTAGCTCCCTTTGGATCGACAAAACCTTCCGGTTGCATCATATACAACTCTTCTTCCAGAAATCCATTCACGAATGCAGTTTTGACATCCATCTGCCAAATTTCATAATCATAAAATGCGGTAATTGCTAACATGATTCGGACAGACTTAAGCATCGCTACGGGTGAGAAGGTCTCATCGTAGTCAACCCCTTGAACTTGTCGAAAACCTTTTGCGACAAGTCGAGCTTTATAGACAGTAACATTACCGTCAGCGTCAGTCTTTTTCTTGAAGATCCATTTATTCTCAATTGCTTGCCGATCATCGGGCAAGTCAACCAAAGTCCATACTTTGTTCTCATACATGGATCCCATCTCAGATTTCATGGCTTCAAGCCACTTTGCGGAATCTGGGCTCACCATCGCTTCTTCATAGTTCGTAGGTTCATCATGATCTAGCAGCATGACTTCCAGAACTGGATTACCGTACCACTCTGGCGCGGATCTTGCTCTGGTTGATCTACGAGGTTCAGTAGTATCTTGTTCTGAAGTTTCATGATCATTATCATTAACTTCCTCACTTATTGGTGTAGGTGTCGCAGAAACAGTTTTCTGTGATGTACTACTTTCCAATAAGGGAGTAGGTACAGTTACCTCATCAAGTTCTACTTTCCTCCCACTCACTTCTTTCGAGAGAAACTCCTTCCCAAGAAAGTTTCCGAATTTAGCAACAAAAGTCTTGCCTTCGGATCTGTGATAGAAGGTGTATCCAATAGTTTCCTTTGGATATCCTATGAAGACACATTTCTCCGATTTGGGTTCGAGCTTATCAGGTTGAAGCTTTTTCACATAAGCATCGCAGCCCCAAACTTTCAGAAATGACAACTTTGGTTTCTTGCCAAACAATAGTTCATAAGGCGTCGTCTCAACGGATTTTGATGGTGCCCTATTTAACGTGAATGCGGCCATCTCTAGAGCGTATCCCCAAAACGATAGCGGTAAATCAGTAAGAGACATCATAGATTGCACCATATCTAGTAAAGTACGATTACGACGTTCGGACACACCATTACGCTGTGGTGTTCCGGGTGGCGTGAGTTGCGAAACTATTCCACAATTTTTCAAATGTACACCAAACTCGTAACTCAAATATTCTCCTCCACGATCAGATCGTAGAAACTTTATTTTCTTGTTACGATGATTTTCTACTTCATTCTGAAATTCTTTGAACTTTTCAAATGTTTCAGACTTATGTTTCATTAAGTAGATATACCCATATCTGCTTAAATCATCTGTGAAGGTGAGAAAATAACGATATCCGCCACGAGCCTCAATATTCATCGGACCGCATACATCTGTATGTATGATTTCCAACAAATCTGTTGCTCTCTCCATAGTACCGGAGAACGGTGTTTTAGTCATCTTGCCCATGAGGCACGGTTCGCAAGTACCAAGTGATTCATAATCAAGTGATTCCAAAAGTCCATCAGTATGGAGTTTCTTCATGCGCTTTACACCGATATGACCTAAACGGCAGTGCCACAAATAAGTTGCACTATCATTATCAACTCTGCATCTTTTGGCTTCTACATTATGAATATGTGTATCACTACTATCGAGATTCAACAAGAATAGACCACTCTTCAAGGGTGCATGACCATAAAAGATATTATTCATATAAATAGAACAACCATTATTCTCTGATTTAAATGAATAACTGTCTCGCATTAAAGAAGATCCAGATATAATGTTCATGCTCAACGCTGGCACCAAATAACAATTATTTAGGTCTAATATTAATCTCGAAGGTAGATGTAGAGGTAGCGTGCCGACCGCGATCACATCGACTTTGGAACCATTTCCCAGGCGCATCGTCACCTCGTCCTTAGCCAATCTTCGCTTAATCTGTAGTCCCTGTTTCGAGTTGCAAATATTAGCAACAGAACCAGTATCAAATACCCAGGTGCTACTGCGAGCATTAGTAAGGTACACATCAATAACATGTATATCACATATACCTTTGTTCACCTTGCCATCCTTCTTATCCGCCAAATACTTGGGGCAGTTCCGCTTCCAGTGACCAGTCTGCTTGCAGTAGAAGCACTCAGTTTCAGGCTTAGGTCCAGACTTGGGTTTCTTCCCTTGATCAGCAACTTGCTTTCCGTTCTTCTTGAAGTTCCCCTTCTTCTTCCCTTTGCCCTTTTTCTTGAAACTAGTGGTTTTGTTAACCATCAACACTTGATGCTCCTTTTTGATTTCTACCTCCGCAACTTTCAGCATTGCGAAGAGCTCGGGAATAGTCTTGTTCATCCCTTGCATATTATAGTTCATCACAAAGCTCTTGTAGCTTGGTGGCAGTGATTGGAGAATTCTGTCAATGACGCAATCATCTGGAAGATTAACTCCCAATTGAATCAAGTGATTATTATACCCAGACATTTTGAGTATATGCTCACTGACAGAACTGTTCTCTTCCATCTTGCAGCTATAGAACTTATTGGAGACTTCATATCTCTCAATCCGGGCATTTGCTTGAAATATTAACTTCAACTCCTGGAACATCTCATATGCTTCATGACGTTCAAAACGTCGTTGAAGTCCCGATTCTAAGCCGTAAAGCATGGCACATTGAACTATGGAGTAGTCATCAGCTTTGCTCTGCCAGACGTTCATAACATCTGGTGTTGCTCCAGCAGCAGGCCTGGCACCCAGTGGTGCTTCCAGGACGTAATTCTTCTGTGCAGCAATGAGGATAATCCTCAAGTTACGGACCCAGTCCGTGTAATTGCTAACATCATCTTTCAACTTTGCTTTCTCAAGGAACGCATTAAAATTCAACGGAACAACAGCACGAGCCATCTATCTACAATCAACATAAACAAGAAAGATACTATCAGGTACTAAGTTCATGATAAATTTAAGTTCAATTAATCATATTACTTAACAACTCCCACTTAGATAGACATCCCTCTAATCTTCTAAGTGATCACGTGATCCAAATCAACTAAACCATGTCCGATCATCACGTGGGATGGAGTAGTTTCATTGGTGAACATCACTATGTTGATCATATCTACTATATGATTCACGCTCGACCTTTCGGTCTCCGTGTTCCGAGGCCATATCTGTATATGCTTGGCTCGTCAAGTATAACCTGAGTATTCCGCGTGTGCAACTGTTTTGCACCCGTTGTATTTGAACGTAGAGCCTATCACACCCGATCATCACGTGGTGTCTCAGCACGAAGAACTTTCGCAACGGTGCATACTCAGGGAGAACACTTCTTGATAATTTAGTGAGAGATCATCTTATAATGCTACCATCAATCAAAGCAAGATAAGATGCATAAAAGATAAACATCACATGCAATTATTATAAGTGATATGATATGGCCATCATCATCTTGTGCCTGTGATCTCCATCTCCGAAGCACCGTCATGATCACCATCGTCGCGCGACACCTTGATCTCCATCGTAGCATCGTTGTCGTCTCGCCAATCTTATGCTTCCACGACTATCGCTACCGCTTAGTGATAAAGTAAAGCATTACATCGCGATTGCATTGCATACAATAAAGCGACAACCATATGGCTCCTGCCAGTTGCCGATAACTCGGTTACAAAACATGATCATCTCATACAATAAAATTTAGCATCATGTCTTGACCATATCACATCACAACATGCCCTGCAAAAACAAGTTAGACGTCCTCTACTTTGTTGTTGCAAGTTTTACGTGGCTGCTACGGGCTTAAGCAAGAACCAATCTCACCTACGCATCAAAAATTTCACCTAGGCTCGGATGCCACTGTTGGGGAACGTAGTAATTTCAAAAAAATTTCCTACGCACACGCAAGATCATGGTGATGCACAGCAACGAGAGGAGGGTGTGATCTACGTACCCTTGTAGATCGCAACGGAAGCGTTGACACAACATAGAGGAAGTAGTCATACGTCTTCTTCCCGATCCGACCGATCCAAGCACCGTTACTCCGGCACCTCCGAGTTCTTAGCACACGTACAGCTCGATGACGATCCCCGGGCTCCGATCCAGCAAAGCTTCGGGGAGGAGTTCCGTCAGCACGACGGCGTGATGACGATCTTGATGTTCTACCGACGCAGGGCTTCGCCTAAGCACTACAACGATATGATCGAGGTGGAATATGGTGGCAGGGGGCACCGCACACGGCTAAGGAACGATCTCAATGATCAACTTGTGTGTTTAGAGGTGCCCCTGCCTCCGTATATAAAGGAGCCAAGGGGGAGGGGGCCGCCGGCCTGGAGGAGGGCGCAGGAGGAGTCCTACTCCTACCGGGAGTAGGACTCCCCTCCCAATCCTAGTTGGACTAGGATTCCCCGAGGGGGAAAGAGAGAGAGGGGGCCGGCCACCTCTCCTAGTCCTAATAGGACTAGGGGAGGGGGAGGCGCGCGGCCACCTTGGGCTGCCCCTTTCTCCTTTCCACTAAAGCCCATTAAGGCCCATATGGCTCCCGGGGGGTTCCGGTAACCTCCCGGTACTCCGGTAAAATCCCGATTTCACCCGGAACACTTCCGATATCCAAATATAGGCTTCCAATATATCAATCTTTATGTCTCGACCATTTCGAGACTCCTCGTCATGTCCGTGATCACATTCGGGACTCCGAACTAACTTCGGTACATCAAAATGTATAAACTCATAATAACTGTCATCGTAACGTTAAGCGTGCGGACCTATGGTTCGAGAACAATGTAGACATGACTGAGACATATCTCTGGTCAATAACTAATAGCGGGACCTGGATGCCCATATTGGCTCCTACATATTCTACGAAGATCTTTATCGGTCAGACCGCATAACAACATACGTTGTTCCCTTTGTCATCGGTATGTTACTTGCCCGAGATTCGATCGTCGGTATCCAATACCTAGTTCAATCTCGCTACCGGCGAGTCTCTTTACTCGTTCCGTAATACATCATCTCGCAACTAACTCATTAGTCGCAATGCTTGCAAGGCTTATGTGATGTGCATTACCGAGAGGGCCCAGAGATACCTCTCCGACAATCGGAGTGACAAATCCTATTCTCGAAATACGCCAACCCAACATCTATCTTTGGAGACACCTGTAGAGCTCCTTTATAATCACCCAGTTACATTGTGACGTTTGGTAGCACACAAAATGTTCCTCCGGTAAACGGGAGTTGCATAATTTCATAGTCATAGGAACATGTATAAGTCATGAAGAAAGCAATAGTAACATACTAAACGATCGGGTGCTAAGCTAATGAAATGGGTCATGTCAATCAGATCATTCAACTAATGATGTGACCTCGTTAATCAAATAACAACACCTTGTTCATGGTTAGGAAACATAACCATCTTTGATTAACGAGCTAGTCAAGTAGAGGCATACTAGTGACACTAAGTTTGTCTATGTATTCACACATGTATTATGTTTCCGGTTAATACAATTCTAGCATGAATAATAAACATTTATCATGATATAAGGAAATAAATAATAACTTTATTATTGCCTCTAGGGCATATTTCCTTCACGTAGCCCTACCTAGGCACAACAGAGAGGTCAGCACGCCGGTCTAAATCCTATGGCGCAGGGGTCTGGGCCCATCGCCCATTGCACACCTGCACGTTGCGTACGCGGCCGGTGAGCAGACCTAGCCTCCCTTATACAAGAGTAGGCATTCCAGTCCAACCCGGCGCGCGCCGCTCAGTCACTGACGTCACGAAGGCTTCGGCTGATACCACGACGTCGAGTGCCCATAACTGTCCCCGCGTAGATGGTTAGTGCGTATAGGCCAGTAGCCAGACTCAAATCAAATACCCAGATCTCGTTAAGCGTGTTATTTTGAAGTAACCGCGAACGCCGACCAGGGCCAGGCCCACCTCTCTCCTAGGTGGTCTCAACCTGCACTGTCGCTACGCCACAAAGTTGCAGTCGGGGGCCGTCGGGGGGGGGGGGGAGAGAGGAGAGTAGGCGATATCTGGTGATCAAGGGGGGGCTTGCCTGGTTGCTCTGGCAAGAAGGAGGGGTCATCTTTAATGTAGTCGAACACACGATCATCGGCTGTAGTCTCAAAGTCTACCGGAAAGTAGTAACGGAGGGGGAACACAATAAATAACAGAACAATCAAATGTAACACAAAGCAAGACGCGGCAATACGTTGTGCTAGGGGTGACCTAACGTAGGGATAGGTGATACCGATGAAGGGGGGAAATATCCGGGAAGTATACCCGATGTTTCGCGTTTTCGGACAGAGAGATCGGAGGGGAAAAGTTGCGTGTTCGCTATGCTAGGTATGCGTGGCGGACAAACGGGCTACGTGTCCGGATTCGTCTCGTGATTCTGAGCAACTTTCATGTACAAAGTTTTTTCATCCGAGCTACGGTTTATTTTATATTGATTTTAAATTATTTGAATCATTTTTAGAATTTTCCTGAAATATTATTAAATAAAAAACATAATAGAAAGGCTAGGTGCACCCAGTGCAGTGCACCATAGGTGCATAAGTGAGGCTGACCAGTGGGCCCTTGTCATCTGCTGACTCAGAAGTTGACCGGGCGCGCCGAGCGGATCCGGCGAGCGCTAGGCGGAGCAGGAGGACGCGAGCAGGCGGCAGTGCGTCAGGCTGCAGTGGCAGCGGAGCGGCCGCGAGCGAGAGAAGAGCAAAACGCAGCAGCGGGGGAAACAGGGCCCCGGGCGGACAGGGGCGGCGGTGGCGCGGCCCGTGCGAAGCGAGTCCGAGCGGCCAGAGGCGAGGAGGGTGGTCGGGCGTGCGAGCGCAAGGCAGGGGCATCGCGGGGACGCTTCTACGGGCGCTGGCAAGGAACCCAGGACACGAGTAGCGCAGCCTAAGGGCGCAGCCACGGCGAGCATCGCCCATGGTGGCTACAACGACAGAAACAAAAGGGAAGGGGAACCAGGGAACCGACGGGGGGGGGGGGGGGAGAGAGTCGGGGAGGGCAGTGCGGGACGACGGCGATGCAGTGCGGCGGCCGAAGGTGAGGAAAAAGACGAAGCGGTGACGAGCGTATAGGGCCTCCCTGCTCGTTTTGATGCACGTAGACGAATGAGACGGCGACGGTGAAGCTCATGGACATCCCCCCAAGCGTCGGGGAGCACGGTGGCCAAGGGATCGATGGATCCATGGTGATGTGTGGTTCGGCCTCGAGCGTGGGAGGAGAGATCGAGACGAGCGAGAGGGTTGGGGGAGCTAGGGTTTCGCAGAGGGGCATCGGGCGACGGCCTTAACCACCGCCGGGGCACGCAGGATGGCCGACGCGTGGCCATCCATGGCCATGGACGCCACGCGTACGTCCACCGCGCCTCTGGTGAACAGAGAAGGGGATGATGGCACTAATGGGTTGGGTTGCAATGTGCACTAGCGGCCCAAGTGCTCAGCGGGCCTTTACTTTCTCCTTTTCCTATTCTTCTTTATTATTCATCACTATTTTGCAATTAAAACAAATAGCAAATGATTTTTTTGACAATGAAAATTTGGCACGAAATTACTAGTCATAATTTTGGAGAGGCTCAGATAGTTGGAGGTCAAAGGAGATTATATAAATATTTGTTTATTTCAAAGAGGGGGTATTTTATTTGTTGTTGGACCAATTATTAAATCCTAGGAATTTATCTATGAGTCAAATGAGGTTGGTCCCCTCATGGCAATGATCACGACAATTTATAGAATATTGTGAACATTTTAGATTTACTATTTTAAAACTTTTATCATTTGACTTTATTTTAAATTTGAATTTCAAAAGGGTTTTGAATCAACGCGAGTTTAACAACAGTAATCGAGGTGACATGGCATCATTAGCAGAGGGTTACTGTAGCTTAATTATTCGGGTGTCACACACGGCCTCCAGTATACTACAAACACCAGAAACTATTTGCAACTCCTAGACAGAGGACTAGTGTGGTTAAGAAGTCGAGCGGGGTCATATTTTAGGGTCTAATGCATGGTAGTAGCTGTTCATGGATCACAAACACAGAACTCAGTTCCTGAGGACGGCTTCAATGAGATAACCCACCATGTACTCCTACATGGCCTCTCATCGCTACCTTTACCAAATCGTATTTTAGCTCTCAACAGTAAGACATGTTCACCACTTTCCAATCCCGATGAATCAGACCTGACTCAACTCTAAGCAGTAGTAGGCATGACAAACAAACATGAATGATTAGGCACATCAGGGCTGAAACAACTCCTACTCATGCTAGTGGGTTTCATCTATTTACTGTGGCAATGACAGGTCATGCAGAGGAAAAGGGGTTCAACTACCGCAGCATGTAACAGTTGAATCGTTGTTGTCCTAATGCAGTAAAAGAGAGCAGGAGCGAGAGAGTGGGATTGTATCGGAATGAACAAGGGGGGTTTGCTTGCCTGACGGAGTGTTAGAAGGATACTGCCCTTTAGTGGGATACTCGTGAATATCCTCGGAGGCAGAACCTACCACGAAGAACACATCGAAGCACAATCATCACATGGCAATATGCAACAATATGATGCATGCAATGACATGACAAAATGAGTGTGTTTTGGCTAATGCAACTTAGAACAGGTTGGTTTGAGCTCATTTGAATCAAAGATTCAAATGCAAGCTCAAAATAAGATGTCATATTAGTGCATTAACTTGTTTCGTCTAAACAGCAAGGTTAAAGTGTTTTGACATGGATGAAACTAGTACAAATGGAAAGATTGGATTTTTCTGATCATTTTTCATATATAAATCTTTTCATTTGGAGCTACGGTTGTTTTTCTATGATTTTTAGAAGTTTTGGGCATTTTTTGAATTTCGTGAATAAGAATAATTCCAGGAAAACCTATTACTGCGTCAGCATTGCGTCAGCATTGCGTCATGCTGACCTCAGCAGGTCAAAAGGCGCCGTCCAGGTGAAACCTGACCAGCGGGGTCCATAGGTTAGTGACCCAGTGCCGGTTACAGAGGCTGACATGTGGGACCAGGTCAACGACCACGTTAGTAGGGTCAAAGGTGACACGTGGGTCCCACTGGGTTAAGAACTAATCTAAACAGAAAGTTAAATTAAGCTAAACAGGCACAGGGCCCACATGGCAGTGGCACTAGGGGTGTTTAGCATGGTCATTAGTGCTGACTAATCCGGCGCCACGTCAGCAGTTGACGCCGGCGACCAAAAGCACGGCGGTGGCACGCCAGAGTTGCTCGGGACGGCACTACAGGCGGTGTTTTGCGGCGCAGTTCGGACCTACGGCGAGCTGGCGTCCGCGCGCAGCTAGTGGTGCACTCAGCTTCGCCGGGGGCGACCTAAATCGACGGTGGCGAGCTCAAAGGCGGCGGCCGGAGTTCGGGTGCGAGCGGGGATGCGGCTGTGGTGTGCGAGGGCGAGAACGAAGAGGGGAGGAGGAGCAGCATCTCATAGCGGTTGCAGCAGGCGTCGAACCGGGCTCGGGGAAGGGCGGATGGCGACGTACGGGCGACGGCGATCTCGGACAACCGAGGAGGAAAACGGCGGCGTTGGAGATGAAGCAGAGCTTCTGGCGCCGCGCGACTCGATGGAGAGGACGAGGAAGACGCGGCGGTGCTTCTGGGCTGCTCAAGGGGACGAAGGAGAGGCGATGGCCGCGGTGGTGCTTGTCGGCAGCGGCGGGCGCGTTCGGTGAGGAGAACAGAGGAGGGGGAGAGCGTTCGGGGGAGAGAGAGGGAGAGCCGGACGACTCTGGGGGTCGCATGGCGTCGTCCAAACGCGTCGAGGAGGAGCCAGGCAGGCAGGGAGGGAGGAGGTGGCCGCGTCGTGTGCCGGCGTGCGTCGGGCGCATGCCCCTGTCCTCCTGGCGAGAGGAGAGGGACGACTGGCAGGGGCCAGTCGGTTGGGCCGACTTGTTGGGCCGCCAGGTAAGTCCAGGTGAGTTTCTCTCTCTCTCTAATTTCTACTTTTGTTCTGTTTTCTAATTGTTTGCCTCTGTTTTGATTTAGTTTAACACCAAATCATTTCTTATAAATTCTGGAAAAACTTTGAGTATGCAAGATGGATTATTACAGAGACCCACCATCTTTTCCAGAATTATTGGAGCTATAATATTACTTATAGAATTTTACAACTCCAATTCAAATAAGTAGTCAGTTAATTCAAAGACCTAAAATGCCAATGAAAAATATGCATCATGACATGATAAGGTTTACACCTTTTCCCCTAAATCATGAACATTTTGTTAAGGGCATTTTGGGATCATTGAAAATATTTTTAGGTTGAACCTATTTGAATTTCATTTGATGCTAGGATTTGAACATCCCTCATTTCAAATTAATTTGAAATTAACATGATGTCATGAATGCTTATGCAACTATCTGCAACCAAATTCTAGGGCTGTGACAACGAGCCGACCCGACTTTAGTCACCACATGTATCATATATAATGTATATAAGTATATACCCGTGATCACCTCCCAACTGATCACGACCCGATAGTATTGCATGGCAGACGGACAAGAATGTAGGGCCACTGATGGAAAACAAGCATCCTATACTAAACATTTAGGATAGCAGGTAAGGGTAACAACAGTAGTAGCAAAGACAGGCTATGCAGCAGAATAGGATTAACCGAAAGCAGTAACATGCTACACTACTCTAATGCAAGCAGTAGAGAGAAGGAATAGGCGATATCTGGTGATCAAGGGGGGGGGGCAAGGAGGAGTCGTCAACACCGTAGTCGTACTGGGTAGCAGCGGCGTCGGTCTTGGTGTCTAGCGAGAGAAGAGGAGGAAGAAACAATAAATATAATGCAAACATATGCATGACGATGCATGACAAGACAACGCGCGGTGCTAGGAGTGCCCTAATGCGGTAGGAGGTGATACCGACGAAGGGGGGAACATCCGGGAAAGTATCCCCGGTGTTTCACCTTTTCGGACAGATGAACCAGAGGGGGGAAGTTGCGTGTTTGCTATGCTAGGGACGCGTGGCGGACGAACGGGCTGCGTATTCAGATTCGGCTCATCGTTCTGAGCAACTTTCATGCATAAAGTTTGTCCATCTGAGTTATGGATTATTTAATATTAATTTTTAAAGCTTTAAATGATTTTCTAAAATTCTGGAGTTAATTTAATTCGAAAATATATTAAATACTAAATGCTATGGGTACAAAGAAGTGTACCCGGAGATATGACTATTTGACTGATAGGTGGGCCCTGTTGACCACCTAGTCAACGGTCAACTCGTTGACTGGTTTGACTGGTCCAACTGTCATGTGGGGGCCACATGTCATAGACTGCTAGTTAAACTATTTAACTAACTAGATTCATTTAGCGCAGGGACCCATATGTCAGTGGGACAATTTGTTAAACAAAGTTTTAAACGGTTTTAGTTAATTTAATTAAGTAGTGGGGCCTACTGTCAGCGCCTAATTAGTGTTAGGATTAGGGGGCATTAGCATGTAATCCAACAGGGGCACCCGGCCTGTATCCAGCGGCAGCAGCAGCCAAAAGCAGCTAGGAGGGGGTGGCAGCAGGCCGCATGGGGAGTGGCGGCCGGCGGTGGGCGCGGGGTGTGGTGGCCGGCGGTGGGCACGGGGTGTGGTGGCCGACGGTGGGCGCGGGGTGTGGTGGCCGGCGGTGGGCGCGGGGTGTGGTGGCCGGCGGTGGGTGGGTCACCACCGACGAGCGAGCGGCAGGCGGCGGAGATGGGCGGAGCGGGCGCGGTCGGGTGCCGTGGCTGTGGGTGTGGGCGGCCGCGGCCGGTGCGGGCGGAGCAGTGGGGAATGGGGGCGCACGCAGGGGGCCCGGGCAGCAGCGAGGCACAGCCGTGTGGCGAATGGGGCGGAGGCCACGGCGGCAACAGCCGCAGCGGCCGGTGCGGGTCTGCAGTCGCGCCTGGCCAAGGTAGAAGACGCAGCGGTAGGGGGGCAACGATGCGAGCGCGGGCAGCGGTCCGCGCGTGTGTGCACGACTTCGATCGACAGGGGGCGGGCCTGGCAAGGCGAAGGCGCACACGAGCGAGGCGACAACAGCAGGAGCAACAGCGACGCGGGGCGCGCTCATACAGCGACAAATCCGAGGGGAAAAGGGCGAATGGGTGCGGCTCACTGAGGGGAAGGCGGTGGCGAGCTCTGGGTGGTTCGGGGAGGACCGGAGGTAGCAGATCGACGAGGCAGAGCAGACGTCCCTGGTCGAAGAGGAGGGGTCGATGGCGGCGGCTCCGGGGCACTCCAGCTCGAGCCGGTTGCCTTGGAGGTAGAGGACGTCGAGGTGCAGCTCCTGGGCGCCTTCGAGCGGGACAGGGTGGTGCCGGAGCGTGTCAACGACGAGGCGGCATTGACGACTGCGTACGGGTGCCTCTCCAGATCGGGGAGGAGAGCGAAGGGGAAGAAGTGGATAGGATAGGGTTCGACAGCAGCATCGGGTACGGTTTTATCCTCCGCTGGGAGACGGTGGGGAGGCGTGGGATGGCCGCCCTGTGGCTAATCCATCCATGGACGACACACGGTCGTCCACCGCGGTCGGTGAACAGAGAACGAAGAAGACAGAGGGGAGGAGTTGGGCTATGCCGGTCCGGTGGGCTAGGCTAGCAACTGTTCATATACTGGGCTAAAGTGCATAGTAGTTAGGTTCCTTCTTTTGTTTTTGTTTGATTTTGTTTATTTTTCTTTTATGGTTTTTATTTTATTTCCCAACTTGTTTTGTTTGTAAAATATATAATTAACACCCAATTTTGCATTACCAAATATACCTCTGCCACAATAACTTTGGCACCTAATTAAGATAGTTTCATAATTATTTATTATTTTAAAAGTATTGAAATAATAGTTTTTGCTACTATTTTATTCCTTTTAGAGTATTTAAACATTTTATAAATATGTGGTTTCTCCTCCATAATTACCTATGCATTATTTGGCTCTCTCCGAGCATTTTAATTTTAACATTGGAAAACTTTCATTGTTTGCTTGATTTTGAATTTGAATTCGAACTAGTTTCGAACTAACGCGAGATTAGCAATAGTAATCGAGGTGAAGATGAACAATATCCCGTGGAGTCCCATTTTGCGGTACGCCACACCCGTCCCGATGAACAGGACCCCTGATTCGACCGTAGCGCTCCAACACAAGTCTGTTTCCTCTGTTTTGCGGTACACCACACCGCTCCCGATCTACAGGACCCCGTTTCGACCGTAGGAGGTCCAAGAGAAGTCCGTTTCCTCCATTTTGCAGTACGCCAGACCCCTCCCGATGAACAGGATCCTGTTTCGACCATGCCCGGTCGAACACAAGGCCGTTTCCACCGTTCTGCGGTACGCCGAGCCTCGTTTCGATCGGCTGTTCCATCCAAGCCGGTTGGCTCTCGATGAACACGACGACGCAGTTTCTCTATTCCGTCCCAGTCATGTACACGAGCCCTGGCTATACGTATGCGTGAGTAGGTGTTCGAGACCCCGCCCGTATGTTCGTACGTGGCCGTATTTACTTTCTTGCTCCCTGGCTGGGGCTACTGTTCATCCACCGTCAACCTCCTCCAGCCTCCACATGCGATTGTTCATCCACGGTGCCTCCCCTACTGCCTCCACTAGCCACTATTCATCCACGGGCTCCTGTTCATCCAGCCTCCACCGCTCCTCCACCCGCTACTGTTCAACCAGCCCTCTCCACGGGGTCCTGTTCAAACACCCCTCCACGGGCTACTGTTCATCCAGCCCTCCACCGGCTACTGTTCATCCAGCCCTCCATGGGGTCATGTCCATCCAGCCCTTCACGGGGTCCTGTTCATCCACCCCAACCGGCTCGATCGGGGTCCTGTTCATCCAGCGGCAACAACCTCTACTATCATGAGGTCCTATTCATCCACCCCCCCACCGGGAACTGTTCATCCAACCCCCCTCCCCCAACAACACTCACTGTTCATTAAGAGGCAGCATCGATCGGCTTCAGTTAGCAGCAGTAGCGAAGGAATCACTCGAGTTCAGTTAAAAGCAAGGGATCGATCGGGGTTCAGTAACGTATCTAGTGCAATCGCTCGAGTTCAATTAAAGCCCAACACCTCGCTCGGGTTCAGTTAGAGAGCAACACCTTGCACACACGCGCGTACGTGTATGAGAGAAACGCGCAAACCTCCGTGCATCGCTCGGCCCCGACCACCCACCGTAACCGGGAACTCCCGGATATTTTCCTCGCCCTCGCTTCTACCATGTTTTTTCCGTCATGGACAGCCCAAAGAATGTCATGCAGCCGCGTCTTTGGCCCGCCCAGGACGACAAGCCCATTTTCTGTCATGATTGTTTGTCATAGAAGTAGGAGCCCACCACATCTATGATGATACCCTGTTTTGTCACAATTATCGTCATAGAAGTGTCATAAGCATGACAGGAAAAAAATCCGTTCGGCCTGAAATGTCACGGATGTGTCTTTTTTTGTAGTGCCAACATACGACATTAGGGACATGGTAGCCATAATCCGGCTTTCCGCTTTGCACACCCAGGGCGTCATGTCCAGCACCGTTGGTTTAGTGGTTGGCCAAGGTACGTGAATGGCATGCAGGTCGTGGCTCACCCGAAGATGGTTGCCAGATCTTTACATTTGTCTTCTGGAGTGTTGACAGGGATTAACGTTGATTTGTGGAAGTTTATGTGAAGGCCAACTGAGGCAGCATAGTCGATTAGAATGTTCTTCATGAGTTCAGCATGTTCCACACAAGTTGGCATGATGATGATCGTGTCGTCAGAGTACTGAATCACTGGGTAATTGGTCGCGCCATTGGATGGAATAGGCAGCTGCAGACGATTATCTTCTAAGGCCTCATTAACAGTAGTTTGTAGGAGATCGGTGGCTAAGACGAAGATCAGAGGAGAGAGGGGGTCCCCTTGATGCACCCCGCATTTGCACTAGAATTGCTTCCCTGGTACCCCGTTGAGCAAGACCGAAGATTTCCCGGATGATGATATACTTATGAACCAGGAGATCCATTTATCATTGAACCCCATTCTCTTCATGATCTGGATGATTGCATCATGTTCAACCGTGTCAAATGCTTTAGCAAAGTCCAATTTGAGAAGGATTATTTCACGTTTTGAAGCTTGGCATTGGTGTAGATACTCAAATGCCCATGCAAGGCAGTCTTGTATGGATCTCCCCTTCAGAATCCGTACTGATTTTTGTGCACAATGTTCAGGATCACCTTTTGGAGTTGGTTTGCTAAGATTTTGGTGATTAACTTGAGACATCAATTGAGCAATGATATCAGGCGGAAATCATTGACTGTTTCGGGGGCTCTGGTTTTAGGTATGAGGGTGATGTATCCGTAGTTGAGGCTTTCGAGGTTTAGAGTGCCATGATAGAATTCATCACACAGAAGGTAAAAGTCTTCGTTGATGATTTGCTAGCATGCTTTTAAAAATGCACCATTGAATCCATTTGGACCAGGAGCACGATCAGAAGGCATTTCCTTGATTACATTGTCGATCTCTCCGCGTGTGAAGGGTACCGTTAGGCTATCAAAATCCACTTGTTTTCTAAGCATGCGGGAAAGGTTGAATCTCATCTGTGGCGTGCTTTTCTTGCCCATGCGATTCTTGAAGGCCTCAAATAGGAGAGATTCCTTGCTTGAATGATCATCCACTTGCGTTCCAGCTTCAGTTTTCAGACTAGAGATGCAATTTTTTCTATATCTTTCAGTTGCAACAGCTTGGAAGAACTTAGAGTTCTCATCACCAAATTTGATCCATCTTATGGTGCAACGTTTTTTCCAGTATTCTTTTTTGTATTGTAGAAGACATAGTAGATGTGCTTTAAGAATGCACTGGAAATTCCCCTCGGGTATAGTCAAGTCTCCGTGGTCTGCAATTTGGTCCAGTTCCACTTATTGGTGTTCTCAATAGCTATTTTCCAGCCTTGAAATGCTCCTGCTCCAGAGGGTGAGTGCATGCCTGAGGTTCTTAAGTTTGTGACATAAGCTGGATGCTCCATTTTTATTTCTCCCATGATGAATGGTTTATTCTATTCTTGGTTCACCACATCTAGGAAACTAGGGTGCGCAATCAAGAAGGTTTCAAATCGGAACAATTTGCATTTAGGAATGGTGGTTCGTATGACAACATTCCATGGCGTCTGATCAGAAATAGGTCTTCCCGAAGGATTGACAAGTGTGTTGGGAAAGGTGATTGTCCAGTTGAGTGTCGTAAAGAACTATTCAAGCTATTCAAGCAGGGGGTGTTGTTGCATACTAGACCAAGTGTAGTTTCGACCTTTGATGGGTAGTTCAGTGAGACATTGCTCGCGAATGAAATCGTTGAAAGTGAACATATCATTGATGTCACCACCTGGTTTATTGCGGTTTTCTGGTGATCGTATATAATTGAAATCTCCCAAGAGGAGCCAATCTTCATTGGATGGGATATCCACCTCAAATAGCCATTTTGTGAAGGAAATACGCGGATCGCCTTGACATGGGCCATACACATTCACTAGTTTCCATCGTTGGGAAGATTGCTTGGAATAAAATTCAACGCCTAGGGCAAATTGCTCAGATAAACACCACGCCATCAAAAACATTACTACACCAAATCGTGATAATGCCACTCGAGGCCCCTACCGCTGGTATGAACGCAAAAGAATCAAAGCGTTGAGGGCATAACAATTTAAGCGTGCTAGCGTCAAAGGTCTACATTTTAGATTCTTGAATACAAATAACCGTGCAGCCTGAAGAGTTGATTGCATTCATAAGAGCTAATTATTTGTCGGACGAATTAAACCACGTACATTCTAGCAAAGTGCGTTCCAAGTATGCAAAATAACCATGTCTAAGATAAAAGATGATAATTAAGTGGAGGTTGAAGCCGAGCCACCATCCTTGCTGGAGAGGATCTCATCAGCAAGTTCTTCAGCAGGGATAGAGCAGAGATGTGTACCAATGTTCTGCATAGTAGAGACTGGAGTGGGAGGTGGCACGGTGGTCTCCTGCGTGTTTACATCTTGATCATCCACGTTATTAGTGCGAGGGAACGCGAAGGGCAGCACTCTGGGCTTCACTTTGGACTTGCTAGGGCGAGACTCATTGTGCAGATTGGTACGGAAGCCATCATATTTATTGGACCTGTTGCTACGCCTGAGAGATGTAGTATCAATGGGGGCCTGGCTTTTGCCTTTGCGGGCTTGGAAGGAAGTCGATCCTTGTTCTTGGGTTGCAGCCTTGCAGTGTCCACTATCAGACTGGGTGCAGTAATATCTTCAGCATGAACCTCTGAAGGAAGAGGTGTCTGATGAGAGGTTGGTGCAGGTAGAGCTAGCAGTTTAGTTTGTGGCTGTAAAACAGTCATGGTGGCTTCCTGTGCATTGGACCCAGGTGCAGCATCAGTAGAATAATCAAACCCCTCCTGAGGCTAAAAGGTAGGTACTGTAACAGAAAACACCTGGCCAGACATTAAAGGTTGAGAATCCACAACAGCAGTAGAGTCTGGGAGAGTATGAGGTGGCAGCTCATCATCAGGCAGTTCCTGAATAAGGACAGTGGAAGCAGTTGGCAAGTTGTTACTCGGCTGAGGTACAGAAATGAATAGGAGCCCTCCCCCCCATAAAGACCTGTATCTCAACACGAAAATAATCTTGCCTCATCCCATAGCCATGATTCCATGGTCCCATAGTGGCTAGCAGAGGGTGCATATCCAGAAAAATGGAAGCATTGAGCTGCTGTCGAGGGATGGGATCCGCAAGCAGGAGATTCATAAGATGATTACCTTGAGTTGACAGACCAAAGCTCATCCCCTGACTATGAACATCCACTATGACAGTAAGCATCTCATCGAAATTAACTTGAGCAGCCTGAGCAGAGGTGTGATTCTCAACAATCAGTAAAGCCATAGTAGAGATAACAGAGCTCGTGTCATCGGAGACGGTGATGGAGTCATTCCAAGCGGCTGTCGAACTGTCAACTACGTTGTTCTTAGGAATAATGCTAGCTTCAAAAGTGAGACCTTGAGCAGCTAACCACGCATGAAAGTTCATTAGGTGCGGAGGCATTACCACTGGTGGAGCAAGAGGGACAGGAGCAGCTGGCTAAGCACCCCAACCTGCAATATTTTGAGCTGGGGCAGCAGGGGCGCCATTGGGAGGTGCAGCATTCTGTACTAACCAATTGTGGACCTACTGCTAGTATAGTTGTTTAATGGTGAGGTATGGACCAAACTGTGGATGGGGGTTGCCGTCAGGAGGTGGTGGCTCTTCTCCGGCTGGTGGAACTTCGGGAGCAAAGCATTCTAGTCGTTGCTTCGCAGAATGGTTACTTGGAAAGTCCTGCAGTCCCTAGCATCTCCCAACTGCCAAACCATAAAACTTTTGGGTACTAAATGGAGATGAATCACCTGAGCCTTGATCAACATAAATCAACGGTCTTGCCTAGGATTATACCAGGAAATCAGAGATCCAAAATCCCCTGATAACCCACAAGTATAGGGGATCACGGCAGTTTTTGAGGGTAGAGTATTCAACCAAAATTTATTGATTCGACACAAGGGGAGCCAAAGAATATTCTCAAGTATTAGCAGTTGAGTTGTCAATTCAACCACACCTGGATAACTTAGTATCTGCAGCAAAGTATTTAGTAGCAAAGTAATATGGAAGTAACGGTAATGGTAGCAAAGTAATATTTTTGGGTTTTATAGTGATTGTAACAGTAGCAACGGAAAAGTAAATAAGCAAAGAACAATATGTGAAAAGCTCGTAGGCATTGGATTGGTGATGGAGAATTATGCCGGATGCGGTTCACCATGTAACAATCATAACATAGGGTGACACAGAACTAGCTCCAATTTGTCGGATTTCGGGTTCCGGCAGACCCTTGAGGTTCGAACACTGGGGTGCGCACGGAGATCTCTCCCCTACCGATCTACGTCCAATCTCCTCGCGTGATCTAAGCTGGAAACAACGAACAACACAAGGGACACGAGGTTTATACTAGTTCGGGCCACCGTTGTGGTGTAATACCCTACTCCAGTGTGCGGTGTGGTGGATTTCCTCAGGGGCTGATGATGAATAGTACAAGGGAAGAACAGCCTCACGAGAGGTGTTCTTGAGCTGGTGCGATGAACTGCTGGGGTGAGTTCAGTCGCCTCTCTTTTGTCTGCTTGGGTTCTATTAGATCTCTCTCTCTCTCTGTCTCACTCTCTCGATGTCCCTGGGTGTCCCCTTCCTTCTGTGGTGGCTAGCTCTATTTATAGGGGCCCTGGGCTTCTCCCCAAATAATGAGCGGGAAGGGCGCCAACAATTGGCCATTTTGAAGGGGAACATCTAGTACAAGTTATCCTGACCAAAGGTGGTCTTCGGCTGCCAAAAGCACTGGTGATGACGCCGTCTTGGGCTCCACGGCGACCTCCGTCCTGCCTCTCTGCTGGTCTTGGTCTCGTTGCACCGGAATGGTAACCTTTGCCCGATGCCTTGGCCTGTGCTTGCCCCCTTTGCACCAAAGGGAAACAAGGACACTGTGCAGGCCGGTGCCCGCCTGGCGCCCGCCTGGTCTCGATCATCATGGCTTGCGTCACGGGCTCCTCGCGAGGTACCCCTGCCTTGATCTCTCCGCCTCCTCGCGAGCCTTCCTGATGAGGCTGCCTCAGAGGAAGCTTTCTGTCGTCCGCCCCGCGAGGCTTGGCCCCTCGCGAGGGTCTTGAGCTTGAGCTGATGAAGGTGGGCTGCGCTGGGCCCCCACTTGAGCCATGTCGCAGGCCGCAGGCATGCAAGTCTAGGGACCCCCATTCCCAGAACGCCGGCAGTAGCCCCCGGGCCCAAGGCGCGCCCGGGCTTGGTGTCACACCCTAGCTAGACCATGCATTAGAGTGTGCATCATGTTTACTTTCATCAGAAACTTGAAATGGGGAAAGCAGAACCCCCAGCACCCCCCCTGAAATCAACTAGGGTTTACTAAAAATAAATTCAATGAACCTGAAATGCCCTTCTAAAATGTTCACCCTCTTTGCCTTGGGTTAGAACCTTTGGGAAAATAGGTGCACATTTTTCTAGGTCAACAGAAGGTCACTGATTTAATTCATAAATATTTGAATTTGGGCATTTAAATGCTATTAAATAATTCAAGTGCTCAAATAATTCTGAAAGTAATTGTTTGCTGTTAGGAGTAATCCCAATAGGGCTCACAAATATTTTCAGGATTTTAGAAAGTGCCTAGGTATTTTAATTAAAGCCCTAAAGCTACAGAATAATAGAAAAGAAAACAGAATCAAAAAAAAGGGGAGAAGAACCTTACCTGGCGCCACCCACCAGGCCCACCTGCCGGCCCAGTCCAGCCGCCGCGCCAGCGAGCAGCTTGGCTTGGCCAGGCAGGCAGGCAGGTGCTCGATGGCGGCACCCGCGCGCGCCACGCAGCAGGCTACCGTCCTGCTTCCTCCTCTCGCCGCCTCGACCCCCTGGACCGGCTCCACGTCGCCGTCTCGACCCCCTAGACACGCTCACTCGCCCCCTGCTTCTCTCTCTCGCTCCCCTCCGCCATGGCCGACGCTGCTGAGCTCGCGCCACCGTGAAAACCCCGTCCACCGACGTCCCCGTGATGCACCACCGTGTCCATCCTCTCCGCCGTCGTCAACTCCTTCAAGCAGCCAAGCCCCGAGCGCTCACACGCTCTGCAACGACTTCTTCGACCTCGTCTTCACCGAGCCTCGCCGGAGATCCCCTTCGACGTCGCCGCCGCATCGACTCGTCCCCGACCGCGCCGTCTACCTCTTTGTGATCGCCGTGAGCTGCTGCACCTCCCCAACCTCTCCATTCCTCTTCTCGTGCACCACAGCGAGCACACGAAGCTCACCCGCATCCACCACCGTGGAGCTCGTCGCCGACATGTCTCCGGCCAAACTCCGGCCACGCCACTTAGCCTATCATCTTCACTGCATCCCTAGGAGCACAACGCACCTCACCACGCGCCTCGACGTGCCCCGTAGCCTCGGGCTCACTTTCGCCCGACTCCGGCGACCGCAAGGCTCGTCGCCGGCGACGTTCCCGGCCACCCCGAGCCCAACCACCACCACCAAACGCCGCGGGTTGTCCCCAGCTACCCGTAGCTGCTCTCCGCGCACCAAATGGTGCCCCGTGGGTGATTTCCGCAGCGCGCCACCGCGTCTGGCCTCGCCGGCGGCTAAACGCCGGCAGGCTTTGACCCACTGACCGGGGAGGTTTGACCTGCTGATGTGGGTTGACTTCCCCCCCTCTCTCACTGACATGCGGGCCCCGCCTAGCTAATTACCCTGTTAGTGCTAACTAAATAGATTAGTTAATTAGTATAGTCACTGACTAGTGGGCCCCGCCTGTTAATTAGGCTAACTAAGCGTGGTTAGTGCACAAAGACACTGACCAGGGGGCCCCACCAGTCAGGTTTGACCTGGCTGGTGCCTTTGACTTGCTGACGTCATGCTGACGCAAGGCTGACGCAGTAACTCTTTTCTGGATTTAATTTTATATAGAAAATTCCAGAAAATTGCCTAAACTTCAAAAATTCATAGAAATTCAACCATAACTCCAAATGAGACAAATTATATATGAAAAATTATCAGAAAAATTCAATCTATCCATCTGTAATGGTTTCATGCATGACAAAACAAGTTTACCCTACTGTTTAAGCAGAATAAGAAAATGCCCTATAAATGAAATAATTAATGAGCTAATATTTGAATCTTGGATTCAAATGAGTTCACCCCTTTCTATTTTAGCTTGCATTAGGCCAAAACACATTCATATTGCCATGTCATAGCATGCATCATATTGTTGCATATCGTCATGTGTTGATTGTGCTCGGTTGTGTTCTTCGTGGTAGGTTCTGCCTCCGAGGATATTCACGAGTATCCAACTGAAGGGCAGTATCCCGTTACCACTCCATCAGGCAAGCAACCATTGATCATTCCGATACAAACCCATGTTCTCGCTCCTGCTCCTGTTTACTGCATTAAGACAACACGATTCAAACTGCTGTGTGCTACGGTAGTTGAACCCTTATCCTCTGCATGACCTGTCATTGCCACAGTAACTAGATGAAACCCACTAGCATGTGTAGGAGTTGATTGAGCCATGTTTTGTGATTCCTACCTTGCTATGCCTGCTATGCTTAGAGTTGTGTCAGGTCTGGTTCATCTGGGTGATGGGCTAGAGTGAAATGCTTGTGTCAGTGATATGTGGGATGCGTTGAACATGTTTTGGTAAAGGTATCGATGAGAGGCCATGTAGGAGTACATGGTGGGTTGTTTCATTGAGGCCGTCCCTAGGAACTGAGTTCTGTATGCGTGATTTAAGATTCAGCTACTACCACACATTGGGCCCTGAAATATGACCCTGCTTGACTTATTGACCCCTCTCGCCTCAGTCCAGGAGTTGCAACTAGTTTCTGGTGTTTGTAGGTTAAGTGTTGGCGGCCGTGCGTAGCGCTGACCCTAGGGGTGGGCTATGTTGTGGTAGATACACCGTGGCCGGGTGTACTGAGTCACCCGTTTGGTGTCTCGGGAACCCTGTTCACATCGTTCGGGGCCGTTGAGGACACCCCAGCCGGATTTCCTTGCGGATGGAACCCGAATAGGCGATGACCCTGGACTAGAGACTTGTGAGGTTAGTCAGGTCGTGGTCTACACCCACGTCGGTTTTCGCTTGAAGTCTGCCGAGCACATTTCGTGTGCAGACGCTAAGTGGTGGAAACATGTGTGATGAAGTACACCCCTGCAGGGTATAAAAACTATTCGAATAGCCGCGTCCGCGGTAAAGGACTACTTGGTTGCCTATATAGTTCATAGACAAGTTAATGGATATTACTAAAAGACTCAAGATAAGTGTGAGTACCGAGGATGGCCCTCTCGCAGGATACGAGGGAGGATCCACGGTGGAGTATTGTGTTGGTGAGTAGTGGACTCGTGTGCGAAAACTATTTTACTAAAAGGTTCCGTAGGATAGCTTAGCCAAGAGTCAAAGCTGGCTTGCTGCATAAACCCCACCACCTTCTTGAGAATGAGCATGTATAGTAGGTTCTGATGTAAGACTTGCTGAGTACCTTTGTACTCATGTTTGCTTATTTATTGTTTTCAGACGACAACACTGCCCCCTCCGATGGGTTTTATGTAGACCTTGACGTCGACGAGTGACTAGCCACCCAGGTGGTGATCCAGGCCATGGAGGGCCCTATGTAGATAGACAGGCTTCGAGAAGCCTTCTTTCTTTCTAGAGTCTGTACTCAGACTAGTTGCTTCCGCATGTGCTTGTATGACTGTATGACTTGAGTGTCGGGTCATGTGACCCCTATCTGTATGAATATGTTATGTATTGCTCCCTGGAGCCTTTAAATAAAGTACTTGAGTTGTAGAGTTTTGTTGTGATGCCATGTTGTATGTACTCATATCGGGCATATTGTGTGTATGATTGAAATGCTTGGTATGAGTGGGATCTGACAATCTAGTTGTTTGTCCTTCGCAGCCTTTCTTATGGGGAAATGTAGTCTAGTGTTCCTCGAGCCATAGTAGTCCGCTACAGCCCGGTTCACCGGAGTCCTGCTAGCCCAGCACTACTGTTCAGGACACTTGACTGGCCGGCATGTGTTTCACTTCGTCCCTATGTCTGTCCCTTCGGGGAAATGTCACGCGGTGATCTCCGGAGTCCTGTCTAGCCTGCTATAGCCCGGGATCCCCGGAGTCCTGTTAGCCCAGTGCTACAGCCCGGAATCACTCGTTGATGACCGACATGTTCAATGTGATTCATGTATGCCTGTCTCCATAGGTCTGTGCCGCTTTGGGTTCACGACTAGCCATGTCGGCCCGGGTTCTCGGTCATATGGATGCTAGCAACATTGTCATATACGCGAGCCAAAAGGTGCAAACGGTCCCGGGCCATGGTAAGGCGACACCCGTGGGATACCGTGCGTGAGGCCGCAAAGTGATATGAGGTGTTACCGGCTAGATCGATGTGGCTTAGAATCGGGGTCCTGACACTTGGCCTAGCAGGGAAGCGAAGAGGCAAGCACGAAGCGCCGCGGGCCCAAAAAGCCTGCGGCCTCGGGCACTGCGTGGCGATTGATTGGACGTGGGAGTCTGCGTTTCCCCACGCGCCCGGCTAAGCGGACCCGTAGTTGCTCATAGTTGTTCCTCCTTTCCGCTGCTTGCCCGCCTCCTACCTTTCCTTCTTCTTTGAGCTCCAGCATCCGCCGCCAATCCGGCTCGAGTTCTTCCTCCTCTTCACCGCCATGGCGTCGTCAAAGAAAGGATGGGGAAAGAAGCCCGCGCCTTCGCCTCGCACACCTCCAGCGGCGACCCCCACCGTCGCTTGGTCGATCATACTCAATCCAGAAGCTTTGGACAAGGCCCGCTCCGCCCTTGCAACTATCTTAAACGAGTGGGGCAGGACTATGGTCTAGCCTGTGTCCCATGCCTCCCTTGATAGGATCGTCACGGAGGTCCGATTCTTCGCCGATGCCCTATGGGCGGGTCTGGTTCCTCCCTTCTCCGTCTTATTCAATGGGGTGCTCTCCCATTATCAGATCCGCATGATGCACCTCGGGCCGTAGTCCATTACTCTTCTAGCTGTCTTTGCTTTTGTTTGCGAGGCGATGATAGGCATTCCCCCTTCCGTGGACCTGCTGCGCCACTTCTTTTGCTTGCGCCTGAGCGATCCCACTCAGTGCTCAGGGTGTGTGAGCTTCCTGGCCATGCCAGAGATGGCCGCTTCAGGGATCGACTTCGGCCTTCCTCCTTCTGAGGCCAGGTTAAGAGAGCGGTGGCTGTACATGGACGTTGGAGTGCCCAACCCTCTGCTCTCGCACCCGACCTCGCCTGCTGTTCCTCACGCGGGTTGGGACCATGAGGTGCTCGCGAGCCCCCGGCTCGCCTTCGTCTGGCGCCACTTCCAGAGTTTAAGGGCGCTCAATGTGACAGCGCCCAAGGTGGTGAAGGAGTTCCTCCAATGTCGCATTGCTCCTCTTCAGCGCCACTCTCGCCGGATGTGGGACCTTGCGGGGCATAGAGACCACATGCGGCTTCAGGAGGAGGACTTGGCGCCTGAAGTGCTGCGGACGGTGCTCAGTGTCTTGACTGGCGATCCTTCCCCCGGCAGCCTTCGGAGCAATGGTATCCTCTTGTATCTTTGCTTCGACAGGGCCGACTTTGTGAGGCAGATGCCCAGCTTCGATGAGTGGGGACTGCGTCCGGCTGGCTTCATGGGGCCCCGCGAGAACCCAGCCGCCGTGGTTGCTTCCCCTGCCGCCCACAGCGGTCCTTCCTCGAGTGACAAGGAGGGGAGACGAGAACCGGCGAGGGTTGAGGCGCCCGATGTCGAGGTACCAATGCCGCGAGAAGCCTCGAAGGCGGCGTCTCCTGAGGCCCGCCTTGGAGCGGCGACAGGTGCGGAGTCGCGGCCTATGGTTCCTGAGGCCGGGGCTTCCGAGCCCCCAGCCGTTCCTCGCGAGGCGACGCCTGATGGCGCCCCCAGGGCTGACTCCTCCAGCGTTGAATCTTGACGCTTCTTCCGCACCAAGGGCCGACCCCTGCGCCGGGCGCTTAGGTCGGTTCCGTGTAGACTTCGAGGCCCTCCGCAAGAGGAAGGAGGCCTTGGGTGGCAACGAACGCCCTTGCTGCTTGTTGAAGCGCAGGAAGTACTTTGCCATGGACGAGTAAGTCTTCTTCTTTCCTTGCTTGTTTACTTTGCTATCCCTGCGACTGATTGTGGCCCTTTTAGGCCCTGCCCTACGAAACTCGCCGAGTCAGCCCGGGAGCCATCCCCCCAAGCTTCGCCTTCTCCGCTGGCCCTGGGCTCGTCGAGCTCGAGCGGCACCCCTGCTTCCAGACCAGTTGGTGGAGTGGTCTATTTCATTGGGCACCTCGAGCCTGCGCGCCCGCTGTCCTTTCTTCATGAGTCCTCCTGGGGCACATCCGGCTTGCCCCGCATTCCTCCTCTGATCATAGATGGTGAATGGCTGAAGTCTGTCTTTGGATCCTCCTCCGTGGGTGGGCTGACGCCAAGCCGGATTCCCAGAGAGGTCCGTTCGGCGATGGCTAGGGCGCTAGCCCCTAGCCCCGTGCCGAGAGGGGGTCTGCCGCCTCGGGGCCCTCTGCATGCTCCGGTGGAAGAGGGTGATGCGGAAGACGTGCTCAGGCATGCTCGGGAGCGACGCGCCCTTCATGAAGAGTTCCTCCAGAGGGCGGCGGATGCGGTGAGCCGGATCGGGGCAGAGCTTGCTGACGAGGATGCGCGCCGCGAGGCTGAAGGTTTGCGCCTTGCTGAGGAGAGGCGCAAACTAAAGGTTGCCGTCGCCCTTGCACGTCACCAACATGATCTCGACAACGCGAAGGCCGAAGCGTCGCTGGTAGCCTCACGGGAGGCCTGCTCCCAGGCCGTCGAGGAGGCTCGAGAAGCAGACCGACGGCGCAAAGATGCGGAGGAGCGCGCATGGGAGCTCCTTGCCTGGGGCAACTCCCTGGAGTAGCAAGTGGAACTGCGCCAGGCGGCCCTTGAGTCGATGGAGGGCCCCCCTGTTGATCGGGCGGAGGTTCTGAAGCGGGAGGAGGCGCTGACGCTAGAGGCTGCTGAGCGCAACCTTGATCTTGAGCGGTTGGAGATGAGGGAGCACTTGGTGGCTCTAGCGGAGGATGATGTTGCCGCGCGCGAAGCCCGGGTTCAGGAAGAAGTCGATCGCCGCGTGGCGGAAGCCCGCTTGGCCTTCGAGCGCGAATACAAGACGAGGTTGGGGCTGATCAAGGCCGAGGCTGAGGGCAGGACCGCAGCCCTTAGGGCCAATCTGGCCGAAGTGACGCGGCGTGTGGACTCCTACGCAGCCGCCCTAAGTGCAGCACAGGCGGAGCTGTCCTCTTCCCGGGCCGAGCAACTTCTTCTCCAACAGAGGGTTGATGACGCCGAGGCCAACGCACAGCGGAATGAGGACGAGATCCGTCGGCGGCGGGTTCTGGAGCGGAATGAGGACGAGATCTGACTGAGATGAGAAAAGCTGGTATGAACTCGACCTCTTTTGTTTTTGTAAATATGATGAGTCCCTCGTTCTTGATTCAGCTTATTATGAATAAACATGTTTGCAATGACAATTAGAGATCATAGTTGCTTGTGCCATGCTTGATTAGCTATGAGTTATAATGATTTACCTTGTATGACAACATGCTATTGAGATGATTATGATGTGGTATGATGGGGTGGTATCCTCTTTTGAATGATTTAAGTGACTTGACTTGGCACATGTTCACGCATGTAGTTGAAACAAAATCAACATAGCCTTCACGATATTTATGTTCATGGTGGATTATATCCTACTCATTCTTGCATCCAATGTTTATTAATTTTAATGCATGTACATGGCTGCTGTCGCTCTCTAGTTGGTCGCTTCCCAGTCTTTTGCTAGCCTTCACTTGTACTAAGCGGGAATACTGCTTGTGCATCCAATCCCTTAAACCCCAAAGTTATTCCAGATGAGTCCACCATACCTTCCTATATGCGGTATCTACCTGCCCTTCCAAGTAAATTTGTATGTGCCAAACTCTAAACCTTCAAAAAAACATTCTGTTTTGTATGCTCAAATAGCTCATGTATCAACAAAGGCTGTCCATATTTTCCGTGTTAGGCGGGTTATTCTCAAGAGGATTGGACTCCGCTCCTCACTCACGAGAAACTGGCTCGTCACCGGGATGCCCAGTCCCATGCTTTATGCAAACTAAATCAAAATTAATTGCAAACAAAACTCCCCCTGGGACCCGATGTATGTTGGAGGCACTCGTTGTTTCGAGCAAGCCATGGATTGATGCTTGTTGGTGGAGGGGGAGTATAAACTTTACCATTCTATTTGGGAACCGCCTATAATGTGTTTAGCATGGAAGATATCGCCATCTCTTAGTTGTTATGTTGACAATGAAAGTATACCGCTCAAAATACAATTTATCTCTATTTCAAAACTGAGCTCTGGCACCTCTACAAATCCCTGCTTCCCTCTGCGAAGGGCCTATCCATTTACTTTTATGTTGAGTCATCACCCTCTTATTAAAAAGCACTAGCTGGAGAGCACGACCATCATTTGCATTCATCACTATTAATTTATATTAGGTATGACTATGATTGGATCTCTTTTACCATGAATTACAATGTCTAGTCAGTCCTTGATCTTTAAAGGTGCTCTGCATTTATGTTTTGCGGTCTCAGAAAGGGCTAGCAAGATACCATCTTGTTATATCATATTATGATTATTTTGAGAAAGTGTTGTCAACCGAGATTTATTATTATGGCTTGCTAGTTGATTATGCTATTTATATGAGTAATTATGAGACCTGAGAATTATTGTAAATGTGGTTAGTTATGATCTATGCTGAAAACTTGAATGCTGGCTTGCCATAGTTACAACAACAAGAGCAAACAGAGTTTGTAAAAGTTTTTCTTTCCTTCTTTCAGTTTGTCAACTGAATTGCTTGAGGACAAGCAAGGGTTTAAGCTTGGGGGAGTTGATACGTCTCTGTCGTATCTACTTTTCCAAACACTTTTGCCCTTGTTTTGGACTCTACCTTGTAAGATTTGAATGGAACTAACCCGGACTGACGCTGTTTTCAGCAGAATTGCCATGATGTTGTTTTATGTGGAGAAAAAATATATTCTCGGAATGACCTGAAACTCCACAGAACATCTTAGAAAAAACAATAAAAAATCCTCGCCAAAGATGAAGACCAGGGGGCCCACACCCTTCTCACGAGGGTGGGCCCCCCCCCCCTAGGGCGTGCCCCCCTACCTCGCGGCCCCCCTGGAAACCCTCCGACGCCAACTCCAACTCTATATATTTGCTTTCGGAGAGAAAAAATCAGAGAGAAGAAATCATTGCGTTTTACAATACGAAGCCGCCGCCAAGCCCTAAAACCTCTCGGGAGGGCTGATCTGAAGTCCCTTCAGGGCTCCGGAGAGGGGGATTCGTCGCCGTCGTCATCATCAACCATCCTCCATCACCAATTTCATGATGCTCACCGCCGTGCGTGAGTAATTGCATCTTAGGCTTGCTGGACGGTGATGGGTTGGATGAGATTTATCATGTAATCGAGTTAGTTTTGATAGGGTTTGATCATTAGTATCCATTATGTTCTGAGATTGATGTTGCTATGACTTTGCTATGCTTAATGCTTGTCACTAGGGCCCGAGTGCCATGATTTCAGATCTGAACCTATTATGTTTTCATGAATATATGTGAGTTCTTGATCCTATCTTGCAAGTCTATAGTCACCTACTATGTGTTATGATCCGGCAACCCCGAAGTGACAATAATGGGACCACTCCCGGTGACGACCATAGTTTGAGGAGTTCATGTATTCACTATGTGCTAACGCTTTGTTCCGGTTCTCTATTAAAAGGAGGCCTTAATATCCCTTAGTTTCCAATAGGACCCTGCTGCCACGGGAGGGTAGGACAAAATATGTCATGCAAGTTCTTTTCCATAAGCACGTATGACTATATACGGAATACATGCCTACATTACATTGATGAATTGGAGCTAGTTCTGTGTCACCCTATGTTATGACTGTTACATGATGAACCGCATCCGGCATAATTATCCATCACTGATCCGGTGCCTACGAGTTTTCCATATACTGGTTTACGCTTATTTACTTTCGCACTGCTACTGTTACAATCACTATAAAATACCAAAAACATTACTTTTGTTGTCTTTACTTTTGTTGCCGCTACCGCCACTATTATATTACTTTGCTACTAAACACTTTGCTGCAGATACTAAGTTTCCAGGTGTGGTTGAATTGACAACTCAGCTGCTAATACTTGAGAATATTCTTTGGCTCCCCTTGTGTCGAATCAATAAATTTGGGTTGAATACTCTACCCTCGAAAGCTGTTGTGATTCCCTATACTTGTGGGTTATCAATAAGTTGTCATTTGATTAACGGTATCACATCATTAGAGAATTATGTGATTGACTTGACCCATTCTATTAGCTTAGCACTTGATCGTTTAGTATGTTGCTATTGCTTTCTTCATGACTTATACATGTTCTTATGACTATGAGATTATGCAACTCCCGAATACTGGAGGAATACTTTGTGTGCTACCAAATGTCACAATGTAACTGGGTGATTATAAAGGTGCTATATAGGTGTCTCCAATGGTGTTTGTTGAGTTGGCATAGATCGAGATTAGGATTTGTCACTCCGATTGTCGGAGAGGTATCTCTGGGCCCTCTCGGTAATGCACATCACTATAAGCCTTGCAAGCAATGTGACTAATGGGTTAGTTTTTTTGATATAGAAAGACTGTAAGGGAACCCCCTACAGTATAATTGGTGCAACAAACCCAAATTGCAAGTACTATGCCTAGAACCTGGGTGGGTGGGAAGGCATCAGCCCCTTCCCACCACTAGGTTATGCCTTAGTCTGCAACTAATGAGTTAGTTATGGGGTGATGCATTACGGAACGAGTAAAGAGACTTGCTGGTAATGAGGTTGAACTAGGTATGGTGATACCGATGATCGAATCTCGGGCAAGTAACATAACAATGACAAAGGAAACAACGTATGTTGTTATGCGGTTTGACCGATAAAGATCTTCATAGAATATGTAGGAGCCAATATGAGCATCCAGGTTCCGCTATTGGTTATTGGCCGGAGATGTGTCTCAGTCATGTCTACATAGTTCTCGAACCCGTAGGGTCCGCACGCTAAACGTTCGGTGACGATTGGTATTATGAGTTTATCTGTTTTGATATACTGAAGGTAGTTCGGAGTCTCGGATATGATCACGGACATGACAAGGAGTCTCGAAATGGTCGAGACATAAATATCGATATATTGGAAGCCTATATTTGGACATCGGAAAGGTTTCGGGTGAATTCGGGAATTTACCGAAGTACCGGGAGGTTACCGGAACCCCCCGGTAAGTGTATGGGCCTTAATGGGCCATAGTGGAGAGAGAGAGAGGGAGAGAGGAGACCAGGGCAAGCCGCGCGCCCCCTCTCCCTCTGTCCGAATTAGACTAGGATGGGGGCGGCGCCCCCTTTCCTTCCTCCCTCTCTCCCCTTCCTTCTCTCCTAGTCCAACTAGGGAAGGGGGGAATCCTACTCCCGATAGGAGTAGGACTCCCCTTGGGGCGCGCCTAGGAGGCGCGCCCTCTCCCCTTCCTCCACTCCTTTATATACGGGGAGGGGGCACCCCATGGAGACACAACAATTGTCATTGATCTCTTAGCCGTGTGCGGTGCCCCCCTCCACCATAATCCACCTTGGTCATATCGTCATAGTACTTAGGCGAAGCCCTGCACCGGCAACTTCATCATCACTGTCATCATGCCACCGTGCTGACAGAACTCTCCCTCGACACTCTACTAGATCGTGAGTTCATGGGACCTCGCCGAGTTGAACGTGTGCAGATCGCGGAGGTGTCATATGTTCGGTACTAGGATCGGTCGGGCCGTGAAGACGTATGACTACATCAACCGCGTTGTCATAACACTTCCGCTTACGGTCTACGGGGGTACATAGACAACACTCTCCCCTCTCGTTGCTATGCATCACCATGATCTTGCGTGTGCTTAGGATTTTTTTTGAAATTACTACGTTCCCCGACAGTGGCATCCGAGCCAGGTTTATGCGTAGATGTTATATGCACGAGTAGAACACAAGTGAGTTGTGGGCGATAATAGTCATACTGCTTACCAGCATGTCATACTTTGATTCAGCGGTATTGTTGGATGAAGTGGCTCGCACCGACATTACGCGTACGCTTACGCGACACTGGTTCTACCGACGTGCTTCGCACACAGGTGGCTGGCGGGTGTCAGTTTCTCCAACTTTAGTTGAATCGAGTGTGGCTACGCCCGGTCCTTGTTGAAGGTTAAAACAACACATACTTGATGAAAAAATGGTGTGGTTTTGATGCGTAGGTAAGAACGGTTCTTGCTCAGCCCGTAGCAGCCACGTAAAACTTGCAACAACAAAGTAGAGGATGTCTAACTTGTTTTTGCAGGGCACATTGTGATGTGATATGGTCAAGACGTGATGAGATATAAATTGTTGTATAAGATGATCATGTTTTTGTTAAGGTTATCGGAAACTGGCAGGAGCCTTATGGTTGTCTCTTTATTGCATAAGATGCAAGTGCCATGTAATTGCTTAACTTTATCGCTATGCGATAGCAATAGTTGCAAAAGCAATAGCTGGTGAGATGACCATGTGACGACACGTTGATAAAATATCAAGATGATGGAGATCATGGTGTCATTCCTGTAACAATGGAGATCATGACAGTACTTTGGAGATGGAGATCAAAAGCACAAGATGATGATGGCCATATCATATCACATATTTTGATTGCATGTGATGTTTATCTTTTATACATCTTTCTTAGTTCGACGGTAGCTTTATAAGATGATCCCTTACTAAAATTTCAAGGTATAAGTGTTCTCCCTGAGTATGCACCGTTGCGACAGTTATTCGTGCTGAGACACCACATGATGATCGGGTGTGATAAGCAATACGTTCACATACAACGGGTGCAAGCCAGTTTTGCACGTGCAGAATACTCGGGTTAAACTTGACGAGCCTAGCATATGCAGGTATGGCCTTGGAACACTGGAGACCGAAATGTCGAACATGAATCATATAGTAGATATGATCAACATAGTGATGTTCACCATTGAAAACTACTCCATCTCACATGATGATCGGACATGGTTTAGTTGATATGGATCACGTGATCATTTAGATGACTCGAGGGATGTCTATCTAAGTGGGAGTTCTTAAGTAATATGATTAATTGAACTTAAATTTATCATGAACTTAGTCCTGATAGTATTTGAAGATCTATGTTGTACATCAATTGCTCGCGATGTAGCTCCCTGTTTATTTTTTGATATGTTCCTAGAGAAAACTAAGTTGAAATATGATAGTAGTAATGATGCGGACTTGGTCCATGATCTGAGGATTATCCTCATTGCTGCACAGAAGAATTATGTCCTTGATGCACCGCTAGGTGACAGACCTATTGTAGGAGCAGATGCAGACATTATGAACGTTTGACAAAGCTCGGTATGATGACTACTTGATAGTTTAGTGCACCATGCTTTACGGCTTAGAACCGGGACTTTAAAAATGTTTTGAACGCCACGGAGCATATAAGATGTTCCAAGACTTGAAATTGGTATTTCACACTTATGCCCATGTCGAGAGGTGTGAGACCTTTGACAGTACTTTGCCTACAAGATGGAGGAGAATAGCTCAACCAGTGAGCATGTGCTCAGATTGTCTAGGTACTACAATTGCTTGAATCAAGTGGGAGTTAATCTTCCAGATAAGATAGTGATTGACAAATTTCTCTAGTCACTATCACCAAGTTACTAGAACTTCGTGATTAATTATAATATGCAAGGGATGACGAAAGTAATTCCCGAGCTCTTCGCGATGCTGAAATCGGCAAAGGTAGAAATCAAGAAAAGAGCATGAAGTGTTGATGGTTAACAAGACCACTAGTTTCAAGAAAAGGGCAAAGGAATAGAAAGGGAACTTCAAGAAGAATGACAAACAAGTTGTCACTCCCATGAAGAAGCCCAAAGCTAGACCCAAGCCTGAAACTGAGTGCTTCTACTGCAAAGGAAATGATCACTGGAAGTGGAACTGCCCCTAGATACTTGGCAGGTGAGGGAGTCCTGGATTAGGGGGTGTTTGGGTAGCCGGACTATACCTTCATCCGGACTCCTGGACTATGAAGATACAAGATTGGAGACTTCGTCCCGTGTCCAGATGGGATTTTCGGGCTCCTTTGATTCAAAGGAATTTTATAGGATTTCTGAAGGATTGAAATCCTTAGGATTTTTTTCTATGTTGCTCCTTTTATTCATAGGATTGAATCCCATAAGAATTTTTCCTATGGAATCTTTTGTACTACATTTCATAGGAAATCTAACATCCACTCCAACCTCTTTTTACAATTCCTTTGTTTTTCCTGTGCAGTCAAACACTCATTGCTAATCCTATAGGATTCAAGTGGGCATGCCACTCCAATCCTATACTTTTCCAATTCCTACGTTGTCAAAATCCTAAGAATCAAAGAGGCCCTTCCTTGGCGTGGAAGGCAAGCTTGGCGATGCGGATATTCAAGATCTCCTACCATTGTAACCGAATTTATGTAACCCTAACCCTATCCAGTGTCTATATAAACCGAAGGGTTGTAGTCCGTAGGCAATCAACTCCATACACAACAATCATACCATAGGCTAGCTTCTAGGGTTTAGCCTCCTTGATCTCGTGGTAGATCTACTCTTGTACTACCCATATCATCAATATTAATCAAGCAGGAGTAGGGTATTACCTCCATCGAGAGGGCCCAAACATGGGTAAAAACATCGTGTTCCCTGCCTCCTGTTACCATCCGGCCTAGACGCACAGTTCGGGACCCCCTACCCGAGATCCGCCGGTTTTGACACCGACATTGGTGCTTTCACTGAGAGTTCCTCTGTGTCGTCGCCTTCAGGCCTGATGGCTCCTTCGATCATCAACAATGATGCGGTCCAGGGTGAGACTTTTCTCCCCGGACAGATCCTCGTCTTCGGCGGCTTCGCTCTGTGGGCCAATTCGCTCGGCCACCTTGAGCAGATCGAAAGCTACGCCCCTGCCATCAGGTCAGGTTTGGAAGCTTAAACTACATGGCTGATATCCGCGGAGACTTGATCTTCGACGGGTTCGAGCCACGGCCAAGCGCGCCGCACTACCTCGAGGGGCATGATCTAGCTCTGCCCCGGACAGTGTCCTGGAGGCCGCACACACATCGGTTCCGACCCCTAATTCGGAGCCTATTGCGCCAATCGAGGATGAGCGGTTGGGCGTCACCTCGGGGGCTGCGATCCCAAAAGCGATCGAGCCGAACGCTAGCCCCACACTCTACGCGACCCGTGACTCTGAGGATCCGGACTCCTCCCCGGACTCCGAACCCCCCGCGCCCCTGCCGATCGAATCCGATTGGGCGCCGATAATGGAGTTCATCGCCGCAGACATCTTTCAGCACTCGCCTTTCAGCGATATCCTGAACTCTCTCAAGTCTCTCTCCTTATCAGGAGAGCCCTGGCCGAACTACGGTCAGCGAGGATGGGATACGGACGATGAAGAAATTCAAAGCCCACCCACCACCCACTTGGTAGCCACTGTCGACAATTTAAACGACGTGCTCAACTTCGACTCCGGAGACATCGATAGCATGGATGACGGTGCAGGAGATACCGACGACCCAACGCCCATAGGGCATTGGACAGCCACCTCATCTCACGATGTGTACATGGTGGATACCCCTAAAGGAAGCGAGAACGAGGAAAAAGGGGATGGGACGGGAGTTCGACCCCCCGAAAAGCAATCAAAGCGTCGGCGTAAACACCGACCCAAGCCCCGCCTCGATAAAAACCCAGCCATAGAGCAGGACGAGCCGGTAGACGACGAGCAGGCCTTAGAGCAACCGTCCGAACAGGGCAACACGGATAGAGAAACCGAACATCCCTCCTCCGGCGAAAACTGCATTCTGGACGACCTCACGCCGGATAAACTTATGGAGCAGAAGAATCTCCACGAGAGGCTCGTTGCAACTGCACGCAGCCTAAAAAAGCAGAAGCGGAAGCTAAAAACAGCGGAAGATGCACTCTGGATTAGATGGAGCAGAGTAATCAATACCGCAGATAAATACGACGACAGTCGCCGCACTAAAAGCTATCCGAAAAGAAAGCTACTGCCTGAATTCGACGAAGAGGCCCTAGAGCCCTCGCATTCAAAAAATGAGAAAGCCACACGGTCAGATAGACGACCCCATAAAGCGGCAAGCGGCGCCGCACCTAAATCGGCATGCGACCCACTTAAGGATTTGCATCATGGCCCAGTTAGGTCCATTTATGGGCCAAGAAAGCAAGCTCTCGTAAGCAATGCAACAAAGCCATCATCAGAATCCGGCACACCCAATTACAGGGGCGCCGCACACCCCCTATGTTTCACCGATGAAGTCCTGGACTATGAATTTCCAGAGGGATTCAAACAAGTAAACATAGAGGCATATGATGGAACAACAAACCCTGGAGTCTGGATCGAGGATTATATCCTCCACATACACATGGCTAGAGGAGATGATCTCCACGCCATAAAATATTTACCCCTTAAGCTTAAAGGGCCAGCCCGGCATTGGCTTAAAAGCCTCCCTGAAAACACAATTGGAAGTTGGGAAGAGCTCGAGGATGCTTTCCGAGCAAATTTTCAAGGGACCTATGTCCGCCCTCCGGATGCAGACGATCTCAGTCACATAACTCAACAGCCCGGAGAATCAGCTCGGCAGTTCTGGAATAGATTCCTCACTAAAAAGAATTAGATAGTCGACTGTCCGGACGCCGAAGCCCTAGCAGCTTTCAGGCATAACGTCCGAGACGAATGGCTCGCCAGACACCTCGGCAAAGAAAAGCCAAGAACAATGGCCGCACTAACAAGCCTCATGACACGCTTTTGTGCAGGAGAGGACAGCTGGTTGGCAAGATGCAGCCCCAGCGACCCAAGTACATCCGAAACTAGGGATGGAAATGGAAAACCGCGACGCAACAAGGACCGTCGCCGGACTAAGTAAAAAAGTCCGAAGAGCACGGCAGTCAATGCCGGATTCAAAGGTTCATGACAAAATCAGACAAAACCACCCCTCCATGATAACAGGGACGATCCATCCAACTTAAATAAAATCCTGGACAGGATATGTCAGATACACAGTACTCCCGGGAAGCCTGCTAACCATACCCACAGAGATTGTTGGGTTTTCAAACAATCCGGCAGGCTCAATGCCGAACACAAGGGGCTCGACACACCAAGCGAAGACGAGGACGAACCCCAAAAGCAGAGCACCAGGAAACAAAAGAACTTCCCACAAGAAGTAAAAACAATGAACTTACTTCACATAACAAAACGTGCGGCGCCCATAAAGGTACGCACCACACGGCCTATCCCCAAAGGGTCCCGCCACTGGTTGTTAAAACCAATCATCTTCGATCAGCTAGATTATTCTAGAAATATCAAGAATGCAGGCTGGACTGCCTTGATACTCGATCCAATAATTGGCGGACTTCGGTTTTCAAATGTCCTTATGGACGGTGGCAGTGGACTAAACCTGATATATCAGGATACAATCCATCACATGGGGATAAACCCAGCAAGAATCCGCCGCAGCAAAACCTCCTTTCAAGGGGTAACACCTGGTCCGGACACCCATTGTATGGGTTTTCTCCGGCTCAAAGTTATATTCGGCTTTGTCGATAACTTCCGCCGCAAAAAGCTGACCTTCCATATTGTCCCGTTCTCAAGTCGCTATCAAGCACTACTGGGACGAGAAGCTTTCACTCGCTTTAATGCAATACCGCATTATGCATATCTCACGCTTAAGATGCCCGGTCCACGAGGCATCATCTCTTTGAAGGGGAAGCACTAAAGTGCGCCTCCCCAAGCGGAGGACTGTGTGGCCGCTTTGACAGCCCCACAGTAAAATGGCCTCACCGGCCAAAAAACTTCGAAATAGGTCATTAAAGACCACGAACGCGGATAGACGAGTTCGGAACAAAATCATCATTGATGCAGGCTTAGTGGCCATATACCCCCACTAGGGGCCCCATGCATATACAATAAGAGACAATAAAGCTCAATTTTATATATTTTACTTTATACTTTGTGTATTTTAAACTTTTGCTCGACATGACCCGTTTTCAACTCAGTTCCTCTCTTTTACAGATGAACGTCGTGCGACGCCCGTCCAGGATACGGCACAACGGAGACACAGGCGCGGACGTGCAGTAGGGACCCGTCCTAAATGATTCTTTTTAGATTAAGACCCTGCGTAAACCTTTTTTACTGTCTCTTGTTGCTACACATCCCCTGGTTTTTTCTTTTTGATATAACCAAGGAGTAAGCTGGCATCTTGGCATGTGGCCACGTCAAAATTTTTGCACGTACCTGGACACTAGGGGCTTTTTTAATAACAAAGAGTGTTGTTTCGCCCGCACTCATAAAGACCGAACACCTTAGGGAGTGTTAGGCGTCGCGGGTTTTGGCATTATATGCATCAGCTCCGAATCATGTCTTTGGTCAAATGTTGGGTTGCCCGGCTCCTGAGTTCGGCTACCTTACGTTCCGCTCTATCGGCTAAGGTAGCACCAGGAGAACTACTGCGATTGTGCCCCGGTTCGGCCGGGCGAGCACCTCAGTAGAGAAAGCCGAAAACTGACTGTCATGATGTAGCGTGAGACTGGTCAGCCACTCGATGACCTATTGGAATCTATCGGATTCATCCGCTTTAACGAAGGGCCGCTTCCTGGTCAGGCACATACGCGCCCCGAACTCGGGCCAGCGCAGTCGCCACCAAGGGGCTACCTAAATAGTCTCACTGTCAAGCTCCTATGGCTAAGTGAAAGTGTTAAATCATTATAGTCTGGTTGCCTGGCCCGCTGCGCTATCACCTCCTTTGTAGGACCAAGACGCTGGGTTAAGTGTGAAAATGCGTCTTCTGCGAGCACCCCCGCACTATGTGCGTGGGGGCTAAAGCCAACGACTGCCATCTTTTAGATTTTGTATATATATCTTAAAACGGCCGCACAGGAGGTGTTCCCAATACTTGAAGGCACAAGTATAAAAAGGCCACTACAGTTTATCAAAATATTACTTTATAATTACATATGCTATCATAACATAGCATCTTTCGAGCACTGCGTCTCTATTACATGAGCGCCTTCAAGGACTTCCTGAAAATAGTGCTCGGAGGGTACTCGGCTTTTGTCCGAATCTCGGGACGCAACAACGGTGGTCTCCATCTCTGCCCAGTATGTCTTGACACGGGCAAGGGCCATCCTTGCGCCCTCTATGCACGCTGACCTCTTCATTGCATTAATACGCGGCACCGCGTCAAGGAATTTCTGCACCAAGCTGAAATAACTCTTCGACTCCGATCTCCCCGGCCACAGATGACCCATGACGTACTTCATGGCGAGTCCGGACAACCTATTCAGTTCGGCCCATTGAGCCAAACGATCATCCACTGCCAGTGGACGCTCTGGATTGTGAAACTGTGACCAGAAAAGCTTTTCCACTTCACGATCTTTCTGATCTCGAAAGTGTTCGGTCGCATCAGTAGCACTCGCTGCCAAATCCAGATAGGTATCCTCCACACTCCACATCCGGTCCAACGGAGCAAACTTCGGATCGCAAAATTTCCTTCGCAGCATAAACGGCTTTCCAGCCGCAATCTGTTCGGCCTGACACAGCTCCTCCTTCGCAGCTCTCATCACAGAGCGCGCGTCCTTGGCATTGGCAACGGCCTTCTCTAAGTCCTTCTGTTTCGCCAAGTCTTCTTTTTCAATAAGTCTGCAACGATCTATAGCGCTTTTTAACTTTTCGGCCATCTTGGCCATCTCTTCCTTGCTTCGGCAATGAGCAGCCTGTTCGGCTCTCAGCTCTTCAAGGGCTTTCCTGGCGGCCGCATCACTTTCGCTGGCTTGTTCTTTAGCTCGGGAAAGTTCTGCCCTAAGACTCTCCACGGCGGCCGCACCATCTACGTCAAAGCACACACATCGTAAGACACAGGCATAAAACTGTTCTTACCTGATGCCGCCCGAGAAATTACATACCTTGAGCCTCATCAAGCCGCTTATTCACAAGCGCGATGTCAGCATCTGCCACATCCAGTTGCCGCTTTAGTTCGGCAAAATCTTCAGTTCGGCTCGATTCCGGACATCCTGCCGCCTACATTCAAAGGCGACATCTTAGACCTGGGATTATGATCCTCCGCGTGCCGTCATTTCTTGACGACGCGCAGAGTCTCAGGGGCTACTATCTACACAGGGCGCATCTTATTCATGCGCAACTGACCAAAGTGTACATTATCTAATGTACCTCAAAACCCGTCAGTAAACTTTTGACAGCCTCATGCAATCCGCTCTCTGCGAATGAGATCCTTTCAATCACCGTGCCCATCAATGCACGGTGCTCTTCTGAGATAGAAGCTCGCCCCAGCAGAATCCTTAGCTCCTCCGACCGAGCACCAGATGGTGCCGGACTTGTCCCATGACCTCTTTCGAAAGCCGGACACGGAGAACCTCGGGGGGCCACATAGCTATCTTCCGCCCCTGCCAGATTCGGAGAAACCCTCCGCGATGACACCTCAGGGTCGCCCGCCTCGCTAGGCGGCACGGTAGGGGGAGGCGTCCCGCTCTCCATCATCTTCGGAAGAAGATCCCCCGAAGATGAGCTCTGCCGAGAAGGGTGGAGGTCCGAGCTACAAGGTAAAAATTCGGTTAATCTTCTCAGATATAAATCAAGGATTTCCCTCATCCCTCAAAAGGAAAATCTTTCTCTACTTACGGCTCGCTGGAGGGCTGATCCCCTTGAGGGCGTAGTCTGGCTGAGGAACTCCCCGGCGTCGGACCCTCTGACGAGGATTTTTTCCCCTGCTTCGAGGCCATGGTTTCCGGGTCGTCAGAGGCAGCTCTCTTCTTCCCCTTAGGAGAGGAATTGTCGGTTCCTCCCTTCGGAGCAGCCTCCTTCGAGGAGGCCATAGCTTCCTTGTCCTCCCCCTCCAAAGGCATTATTTCCAGCATCCTGACCAGCATGGGATCCGGCCTGGTTTCAGGAAGGGGAGCCAGACACCTGATCAGCTTTGCCTTCGCTATCCACTCCTGTTTAAAAGGACGGCTTTTTTAGGGGCAAGTTTATGACAATTATACGGATAGAAGGTCCGGGCACAAGGTTGCTTACTTGAGTATCCGGGCGATTGCAGCTTAGGCCTGCGTCCTTGGTTAAATCCGGACACATCTCTTGTGATCCGAAGAACAGTTTATACATCTCCGCGGGCGTTGCGCCCATGAAATTCTAGAGAGCTTGCGGTCCCTCTGGATTAAACTCCCACAGGCGAAGGGAGCGACATTTGCCGGGCAATATTCAGCGAATCAGCATGACCTGCATCACCTTGACCAGGCTGAGGTCTCCTTCCAAGAGATCCTTAATGCGGCCCTGTAACAAGGGCACGTCTTTGGGCAAACCCCAATCTAACCCTCTGTTAACCCATGACGCTAGCCGTGGTGGGGGACCCGAGCGAAAGGCAGGAAGCACCACCCACTTGGTGCTCCGGGGAGTGGTGATATAAAACCACTCTCGTTGCCACAAGCCTATCTCCTCTTGAAAAGAGCCCTCGGGCCATGGAGCATCAACATTTTTGCTTATAACAGCGCCTCCGCACTCTGCGTGCCGTCCCTTGATCATCTTCGGCTCCACCTTCAAAGTCTTGAGCCATAATCTGAAGTGAGGGGTAACACGGAGGAACGCTTCGCATACAACGATAAATGAGGAGATGTAGAGGATGGACTCCGGAGCTAAGTCGTGAAATTCCAGCCCGTAATAAAACAGCAGTCCCCTCACAAAGGGATCCATCGGGAAGCCTAACCCCCAAAGGAAGTGAGACACGAACACTACGCTCTCACCGGGCTGGGGACTGGGGATAGCCTGCCCTTGAGCAGGCAACCTGTGCAAAATTTCGGCGGTCAAGAACTTAGCCTCCCTCAACTTCAGCACGTCCTCCTCCGTGACGGAGGAGGGCATCCATCGGCCTTGAAAGTCAGAACCGGACATTGTCGAAGGTCCGAAGCGCCTGGAATCTGGAGCCTAGGGTGTTGGAACTCGAGGCGACGGGCGATCTCGCTTGAGATTGAAAAAAGGAGTAAGGCCCTGGTCTCTTTATAAGAGGTTGAATACCAGGAGCCCTCCCCGTAACCGTTTGGGACTCGCCTTTAATCGAGAAAACATGCTAACGGGCACGATTGGGTTACCCACGTCCATATTGATGAGAATCCCGTAGAAGGGGGGCACACGATCTCTGCCTTGACAAGACGTGCCAAGGAAACTGCCTTGCAAAACAGGCTGAGGCGGAAAGGTGAAATCGATTCGAGTAAAGGACTTGGCTGTGGTGTGATGACGCACTGCGGAATACGTCAGCAGATTTGATTTGTGTTAATATTATTCTCTCTACGGCAATATGTGGAAGCTTATTTTGCAGAGCCGGACACTACTCTTGGTGTTTACAATCTTCTATGAAGGACTTGGAGGAGGAACCAGCCTTGCAATGCCGAAGACGATTTGTGCACCGGACTCATCATCATTGAAGCCTGGTTCAGGGGCTACTGAGGGAGTCCTGGATTAGGGGGTGTTCGGGTAGCCGGACTATACCTTCAGCCGGACTCCTGGACTATGAAGATACAAGATTGGAGACTTCGTCCCGTGTCCGGATGGGATTTTCCTTGGCGTGGAAGGCAAGCTTGGCGATGCGGATATTCAAGATCTCCTACCATTGTAACCGACTTTATGTAACCCTAACCCTATCCGGTGTCTATATAAATCGGAGGGTTGTAGTCTGTAGGCAATCAACTCCATACACAACAATCATACCATAGGCTAGCTTCTAGGGTTTAGCCTCCTTGATCTCGTGGTAGATCTACTATTGTACTACCCATATCATCAATATTAATCAAGCAGGAGTAGGGTATTACCTCCATCGAGAGGGCCCGAACCTGGGTAAAAACATCGTGTTCCCTGCCTCCTGTTACAATCCGGCCTAGACGCACAGTTCGGGACCCCCTACCCGAGATCCACCGGTTTTGACACCGACAGCGGGTAAGAAGGATGGCAAAGTGAACAAAGGTATATTTGATATACATGTTACTTATGTGTACTTTACTAGTGTTTATAGCAACCCCTCGGTATTTGATACTAATTCAGTTGCTAAGAGTAGTAACTCGAAACGGGAGTTGCAAAATAAACAGAAACTAGTTAAGGGCGAAGTGAAGATGAGTGTTGGAAGTGATTACAAGGTTGATAAGATCACCATCGCACACTCCCTTTACCTTTGAGATTAGTGTTGAACCTAAAAAAATGTTATTTGGTGTTTGTGTTAAGCATGAATATGATTGGACCATGTTTATTGCAATACGGTTATTCATTTAAGTCAAAGAATAATTGTTGTTCTGTTTACATGAATAAAACCTTCTATGGTCATACACTTAATATAAATGGTTTATTGAATCTCGATTGTAGTGATACACATATTCATAATATTGATGCCAAAAGATACAAAGTTGATAATGATTGTGCAACATACTTGTGGCACTGCCGTTCAGGTCATATTGGTGTAAAGCGCATGAAGAAACTCCATGTGGATGGACTTTTGGAATCACTTGATGCTTGCGAACCATGCTTCATGGGCAAGATGACTAAGACTCTATTCTCCGGAACAATGGAGTGAGCCACTGACTTATTGGAAATAATACATACCGATGTATGCGGTCCAATGAGTGTTGAGGCTCACGGCGGGTATCATTGTTTTTTGACCTTCACAAATGATTTGAGCAGATATGTGTATATCTACTTGATGAAACACAAGTCTGAAACTTTTCAGAGTGAAGTAGAGAATCATCGTAACAAGAAAATAAAGTTTCTACGATCTGATCGCAGAGGTGAATATTTGAGTTACGATTTTGGCCTTCAATTAAAACAATGTGGAACAGTTTCACAAACTCATGCCACCTAGAACACCACAACATAATGGTGTGTCCGAACGTCATAATCGTACTTTATTAAATATGGTGCGATCTATGATGTTTCTTACCGGTTTACCACTATCGTTTTGGGGTTATGCATTAGAGACAGCTGCATTCACGTTAAATAGGGCACCATCTAAATCTGTTGAGATGACACCGTATGAACTGCGGTTTAGTAAGAAACCTAAGTTGTCGTTTCTTGAAGTTTGGGGTTGCGATGCTTATGTGAAAAAGTTTCAACCTGATAAGCATGAACCCAAATCGAAGAAATGCGTCTTCATAGAATACCCAAAAGAAACTGTTGGGTACACCTTCTATCACAGATCCGAAGGCAAGACATTTGTTGCTAAGAACGGATCCTTTCTAGAGAAGGATTTTCTCTCGAAAGAAGTGAGTGGGAGGAAAGTAGAACTTGATGAGGTAACCGTACATGCTCCCTTATTGAAAAGTAGTACATCACAGAATTCAGTTCCAGTGATTCCTACACCAATTAGTGAGGAAGCTAATGATAATGATCATGAAACTTCAGACCAAGTTACTACGGAACCTCGTAGGTCAACCAGAGTAAGATCCGCACCAGAGTAGTACGGTAATCCTGTTTTGGAGGTCATGTTACTTGACCATGACGAACCTACGAACTACGAGGAAGCGATGATGAGCCCAGATTCCGTGAAATGGCTTGAGGCCATGAAATCTGAGATGGGATCCATGTATGAGAACAAAGTGTGGACTTTGGTGGACTTACCCAATGATCGGCAAGCCATAGAGAATAAATGGATCTTCGAGGGGAAGACGGACATTGATAGTAGTGTTACTATCTACAAAGCTCGAATTGTCGCAAATTTTTTTTCGACAAGTTCAAGGTGTTGACTACAATGAGATTTTCTCACTTGTATCGATGCTTAAAAGTCTGTCCGAATCATGTTAGCAATTGCCGCATTTTATGAAATCTGGCAAATGGATGTCAAAACTACATTCCTTAATGGATTTATCAAAAAAGAGTTGTATATGACTCAACCAGAAGGTTTTGTCGATCCTAAAGATGCTAACAAAGTGTGCAAGCTCCAGCAATCCATCTATGGACTGGTGCAAGCATCTCGGAGTTGGAATATACGCTTTGATAAGTTGATCAAAGCATATGGTTTTATACAGACTTGCGGTGAAGCCTGTATTTACAAGAAAGTGAGTGGGAGCACTACAACCTTTCTGATAAGTATATGTGAATGACATATTGTTGATCGAAAGTGATGTAGAATTTTCTAGAAAGCATAAAGGAGTGTTTGAAAGGAGTTTTTCAAAGAAAGACCTCAGTGAAGTTGCTTATATATTGAACATCAAGATCTATAGAGATAAATCAAGATGCTTGATAAGATTTTTCAATAAGTACATACCTTGACAAGATTTTGAAGTAGTTCAAAATGAAATAGTCAAAGAAGGAGTTCTTGCCTGTGTTGAAAGGTGTGAAGTTGAGTAAGACTCAAAGCCTATCCATGGCAGAAGATAGAGAGAGAATGAAAGTAATTCCCCATGCCTCAGCCATAGGTTTTATAAAGTATGCCACGTTGTGTACCAGACTTATTGTATACCCTACCCTGAGTTTGGCAAGGGAGTACAATAGTGGTCTAGGAGTAGATCACTAGACAGCGGTCAAAATTATCCTTAGTGGAATAAGGAAATATTTCTCGATTATGGAGGTGATAAAGAGTTCATCGTAAAGAGTTACATCGATGCAAGCTTTGACACCGATCTGGATGACTCTAAGTCACAATCCGGATACATATTAAAAGTGGGAGAAATTAGCTAGAGTAGCTCCATGCAGAGCATTGTAGACATAGAATTTTGCAAAAAACATACGGATCTAAATGTGGCAGACCCATTCATCTCTCACAAGCAAAACATGATCACACCTTAGTACTCTTTGGGTGTTAATCACATGGCGATGTGAACTAGATTATTGACTCTAGTAAACCCTTTGGGTATTGGTCACATGATGATGTGAACTATTAGTGTTAAATCACATGGCGATGTGAACTAGATTATTGACTCTAGTAAACCATTTGGGTATTGGTCACATGATGATGTGAACTATTGGTGTTAAATCACATAGCGATGTGAACTAGATTATTGACTCTACTGCAAATGGGAGACTGAAGGAAATATGCCCTAGAGGCAATAATAAAGTTGTTATTTATATTTCCTTATATCATGATAAATGTTTATTATTCATGCTAGAATGTATTAACCGGAAACTTAGTACATGTGTGAATACATAGACAAACAGAGTGTCACTAGTATGCCTCTACTTAACTAGCTTGTTGAATCAAAGATGGTTAAGTTTCCTAGCCATAGACATGAGTTGTCATTTGATTAACGGGATCACATCATTAGAGAATGATGTGGTTGACTTGACCCATTCCGTTAGCTTAGCACTTGATCGTTTAGTATGTTGCTATTACTTTCTTCATGACTTATACATGTTCCTATGGCTATGAGATTATGCAACTCCCGAATACCGGAGGAACACTTTGTGTGCTACCAAACGTCACAACGTAACTGGGTGATTATAAAGGTGCTCTACAGGTGTCTCCAATGGTGTTTGTTGAGTTGGCATAGATCGAAATTAGGATTTGTCACTCTGATTGTCGGAGAGGTATCTCGGGGCCCTCTCGGTAATGCACATCACTATAAGCCTTGCAAGCAATGTGACTAATGAGTTAGTTACAGGATGATGCATTACAGAACGAGTAAAGAGACTTGCCGGTAACGAGATTGAACTAGGTATGGTGATACCGACGATCGAATCTCGGACAAGTAACATACCGATGACAAAGGGAACAACGTATGTTGTTATGCGGTTTGACCGATAAAGATCTTCATAGAATATGTAGGAGCCAATATGAGCATCCAGTTTCTGCTATTGGTTATTGACCGGAGATGTGTCTCGGTCATGTCTACATAGTTCTCGAACCCGTAGGGTCCGCACGCTTAACGTTCGATATTATGAGTTTATGTGTTTTGATGTACCGAAGGTAGTTCAGACTCCCGGATATGATCACGGACATGACGAGGATTCTCGAAATGGTCGAGACGTAAAGATCGATATATTGGAAGCCTATATTTGGACATCGGAAAGGTTCCGGGTCAATTCGGGAATTTATCAGAGTACTGGGAGGTTACCGGAACCCCCCGGTAAGTGTATGGGCCTTAATGGGCCATAGTGGAGAGAGAGAGGAGACCAGGGCAGGCCACGCGCCCCCTCTTCCTCTGGTCTGAATTGGACTAGGAGGGGGCGGCGCCCCCCTTTCCTTCCTCCCTCTCCCCCCTTCCTTCTCTCCTAGTCCAACTAGGGAAGGGGGGATCCTACTCCCGGTAGGAGTAGGACTCCCCTTGGGGCGCGCCTAGGAGGCCGGCCCTCTCCCCCTCCTCCACTCCATTATATACGGGAAGGGGGGCACCCCATGGAGACACAACAATTGATCATTGATCTCTTAGTCGTGTGCGGTGCCCCCCTCCACCATAATCCACCTCGGTCATATCGTCGTAGTGCTTAGGCAAAGTCCTGCGCCATTAACTTCATCATGATCGTCATCACGCCATCGTGCTGAAGGAACTCTCCCTCGACACTCTACTAGATCGTGAGTTTGTGGGACGTCGCTGAGCTGAACGTGTGCAAATCGCGGAGGTGCCGTACGTTCGGTACTAGGATCGGTCGGGCCGTGAAGACGTACGACTACATCAACCGCGTTGTCATAACGCTTCCGCTTACTGTCTACGAGGGTACGTAGACAACACTCTCCCATCTCGTTGCTATGCATCACCATGATCTTGCATGTGTGTAGGATTTTTTTTGAAATTACTACGTTCCCCAACAATATGTTGAGATAATTCGCGTACCTGCGACATCGTCATGAACTTGGATATTGAGTGGTAGATGATCGACCTTATCAAAGAGAGTGTGTATGTGGTAAATAAGAGCACTGATCACTGAGCTCGAAAGAGAAAACCCATTCTGATCCATAGTGCACAAAATTAAGCCACAACGGAACCGACTGCTTCTTGTTTGTTCCAAGGAGTTCCAAAGAATTGAAGTTCCAAGGAGTAGCGATAAAGAGAAGTGTTTGGAAGCCATGACTAGGAGGTATTAGTGGTGGTCAATGAAAATTTTGAGTTCTCTGTTGTCTTTACATTCTAAAATCCCTGATGCTTTTGAATAATGAGTTTGAATTGAAATGTCCATCTAAAGATAAATGCTCTCACTTGCCTAAACACTTAGTTAGCAAAGAAAAATTGGTTTGAGAAATTATAACTAGTGATAAGAGACTACACGTGGATAGGTAACGAGCTTAAGTGCAGTTATTCAATTGCCAATACTCTCTTGAATGATATTGCATGATAAGAGAAGATGCATATGATGTATCCTCTCGAGCCGATAAAACTTCTTTCTATTCAATCAAGCTCCCGTTCACTCTCTTGATTTCTTTTTTGTTTGAGGATGAGCAATTTGTAAGCTTGGGAGAGTTGATGGCTCGAGAATTTGTGATGTTTTAGTAGTGATTTTTGCTCGGTTTCACTTGAATTCTTATTACTCTTCGGATATTCCTAAGACTAATCCCTCAAAAGAGAAGAAAATCCACTTCATCAATGTTTGGCAGGAAATGTCATCTATGGAAGGAAAAAAAAGGAAGATTGCTGCAAATCAAGACAAATGGAGCAACTTTCGTGAAGAAAAGTCATCTGACGAACCAGAGTAAAAGACGGCGTTCCATACGACCGCAAGCGCTCGCATGGGCGGTCCTATGGACTGCCATAAGCTTCACCACGTCTATACAAGCAACTTTCGTAAAGGGCCCGAGGGAAGAGGAGAACCCTAGCCCCGCCACACCACCAGAACAGAAGGAGGGAGGATCTGAAGAACTTTCGAAGATCTTCTTAGTCTTTGGTTCTTTCATATCCATCACCATGATCACCCCTTTCATTATTGTAAGAGGAATTCCAATATGGAGAACAATTGTAATATTAATCAATCTCGTTTGGAGATCAAGACTATTTGAATTATCCATTTCATCTTATTATGGACCTTCATGGTATTATCGATATGGTTTTCATTGGATCTATCTTTTTGGTGATTGATTCCCCTCTTATGATGCATGAGTAATTCCTCCTAGGTGTGGGAGAAGTAGATGAGTGGTAAGATTAATTTGTGCCTAATCTATATGTCGTCATTTGCATTCATAGTAGTATGATCTACTTAGTGCATTGTTATGTTGTGGTGAACTCTATGCGTGTTGTTTAATTTAAGGGCTGAGGCAACATGATTTCAAGACCTACACAGGGTAACACATATTGTTTAGAAAATCTGTGACCTCTGACATGACACGAGGTGGAGATATCTAGGAGGACCGAAGACAATATGAGATAATAGTGATCCATTGAACGTAATGTCTGGTTCCGGTCTAAGGACAGTAATTGTGGACATGACCACTTTGTGGCAACCAAGAAGCAAGACTAGAGAATGAGATATAATCCCTAGAGGAGGAGTTTTGTTATCTTAGGGAGAACCATCTACAGAACCCTTATATCAAATGCTATGAGTACAATACGAGGTAAATGGTATTACCGTCGCACTGGCACACTTTATAAACTCTTACCATGAGCTGAAATATCTCCGCACCTAATCTCTTCATTGCAGGAAACACAAATGTAGCTTTTATTCATGCTATTTACTTTTATTAGATCTCTTAGTTGTTACTACAATTCTCTTTATATTTGTCAAACTGGTTTATTCGTGATTTAGGATAGTAATGATATTTGCAGAAGCTCCAACAGTTACTTCACATAAGAACTGTGACACGTTGTGTGTAACAGAAACGTTACCTATAAATACTCTCCTCCGCTCTTTATTGGGATGATTACTCATTAGGATACTTCTGCGGAAGTGCTACACCACCCTGTTTGACTTGCAGACATCAGTGTTGCACGAGGGAGGAAGGGGGATTCCGGCACAAGGGAGGAAAGCTTCTCTGTGGAGCGACGAAAGAGTCACACAAGGGTGGAAGGGGGACAATGAGAGGTAATAAAAAAGCCGACCCAAATTGGGTCGAGGGGTGTGCGGCGCCTCGACAGTTCGACGCAGAATACTTTCAAATACTCTGTAGGATATTCCTAAACATATCACAAAATAGTGGAGGTCTTGGTCTTGGGCTGTTACAACTCGGCTCACCCGACCCAATGAAAATAAATGTGGCCCACGCGCTAACGGCCCACGCGGCGCAACGAAAGCAAAAACTGATCTATCGGGCCGCAGAGGTCCTTCTACTGGATTCTCCGGGATTCTGCTGGATTCTGCAGAGGTCCTTCCATCGACGAATCCAGCGGCGGCCGGTCAGCTTGTTTCGAAGGTATACCTTCTCCACTTCTGGTGGAATTTTTGGTTGATTGGATTGTCCGACATCTAATTCAATATCTTTCTTCCTTGGTTGTCTAAGATTATGTGCAAACTCCCTACACCCTCGATGGGGAGAGGCATCGATATATATTGAGACTATCGGCAGGAGTCTGCCTTGGCGTACAAGGAAGATATACAAGAGATTGAGTAGGATACGGAGAGAGAGAGAGAGATAGGTTGGGATTATGTATTTTCTCTAACACCCTCCCTTAATCTCAACTATCCTAAATTAAGATTACTCTTGAACTCTTCGAATGGTCTTGCTGAAAGTGCCTTTGTGAAGCCATCTGCTACTTGGTCCTTGGAAGGAATAAACCGTATCTCAAGTTTCTTTGCTGCAACTCTTTCTCGCACAAAGTGAAAATCAATCTCTATGTGTTTTGTCCTTGCATGAAACACTGGATTTGCAGACAAATATGTTGCTCCCAAATTATCACACCATAAGCACGAGATACGATTTTTCTTAACTCCCAACTCATCAAGAAGTGACTCAACCCATATAATTTCAGCAGTTGCATTCTCCAAGGACTTGTACTTTGCTTCTGTGCTTGAACGTGACATAGTGGCTTGCTTTCTAGCACTCTAGGAGATAAGATTGGATCCAAAGAACACTGCAAAACCTCCAGTTGATCTCCTGTCATCACTACATCCTACCCAGTCAGCATCAGAGAATGCACTAACAAGAGAGGAATTAGACCTTCTGAAGTTAAGTCCTATTCCCACAGTGTGCTTCACATATCTCACAATTCTCTTGACAGCTTCCCAATGTGCAGAAGTAGGTGCATGAAGGTATTGACAAACTTTGTTGACAGCAAATGAAATATCTGGACGTGTGAGAGTTAAATATTGCAATGCTCCCACAGTACTCCTATACCTTGTGCTTTCCTCCTCTTGAAGTAGCTCACCTTCATATGTAGAGAGTTTTTCCGAGGAAGATAAAGGTGTAGGAACTGGCTTGCAATTCTTCATTCCCATCCGAGACAGAAGCTCATTGACATATTTTTCCTGACTTAGCACAATGCCATCTTGAGTCTTCTTGACTTCAATGCCTAGAAAGAAATGTAAATCACCTAGATCTTTCAAGGAAAACTCTGAGCCCAAATCATGCAAAAGAGCATTAGTGGCATTTTGTGAGGAACTTGCAACTATGATATCATCCACATATATGAGTACAAAAATGACCACTCCTGCCTTGTTATAAATAAACAAGGATGTATCAGCCTTGGAACCAATAAAGCCAAGATATTTCAATTGTAAGCTTAGTTTGGAATACCATGCTCTGGGTGCTTGCTTTAAACCATAAAGTGTTTTATCAAGCTTGCAAACATAATGTGGTAATTTCTTACTCTCATACCCAGGTGGCTGTCTCATAAATACTTCCTCTTCCAGAACACCATGCAGAAACGCGTTCTGTACATCTAGCTGCCTTAGAGCATTACTAGTAGAGGCTTTAAACCCTCAAACCCCTAAAAATAACCGCTTTTTTACAGTTTTCGCCGAAAAAACGCCGTAGACTAGAACCTCTAAACCCTCAAACCCGTAAAAAAATTTAGAGGTCCAACCCTCAAACCACTTTGCAATCTGTAGAAGTAGGGGTTGAGGGGAAAGTCTTCCCCCAAACCGCACCCCTCCTCGTCGCTCGCTCCTCGCTCGCGCGGGAGCCAACCGCTCCTCCTCCCGGCCTCCTCCTCCCGCCGCCTCCCGCCGCCTCCTGCCGCGCCGGCCATGGAAGGCCCCGCCGCCACCGCGCCCCCGCCCACCGCGCCCGCCGCTCCCGCCCCGGCCGTCCCGCCCGCCTCGCCCGCCTCGGCGCCCGCCCCCGCCCAACCGACCATGGCCAACGTGGTGGCGGCAACCCATGTCGGGGCCAAGCGGCGGCGGGCGGGCCTCGCACCACCTCCTACCGCCTCGACCACCGTCACCGCCCTGCCCTCGTCGCCCGCACCGGCGCCCGCCCTCGCCGCCTCCCCGGCGCCTGCCCCGGCTACCAAGAAGAGCTGGCCGAAGGCGGCCTCTCATGGGCCGCGAGGGGCGGCCTCCAAGGTCGTCGGCTCGTCCCCGGACGTGAGCAAGCCGCGAAAGAAGCCCGCGACGGCCGCCGTCGCCGAACCTCCTCCCGCCGCGCACGAGGTGTTTGAGGAAATGGCAAACCCATCCTCGTTCATGGACCTCCTCCAAAACGCGGAGGTGGACCTCAGAACTCCTCCTCTAGACCCCTTTAGGGTTGGTGACGACTTGGAGGAGAAGGAGGAAGATGAGGAGGATGTAGGGGATGACGAGGAGGAGGTGGCCGAGATAGGGGAGGAGGCATTCACCGCCGCTTCCCGCCTACACGCGCGATCAAACCGGTAAACGGTATTGGCAAAGGATCGAGGACGCCTATTGTAAGATCAAGCCGAAGAATAGTGGGTTCATCCATCGCTCTTTCTGGTCGCTTCAAGGCCGGTGGGAGTTGATCAAGCCCGCTTGTTCTCATTGGAGTGCGGCCATGGACCAAGTGATAGATGCACCACCTAGTGGAACCGTGGAGAGTGACTATGTGAGCACATATTTCTTCACTATTTTGATTATGTGTGTGCACTATGCTATTGGTGGGTTCTTATGTGATTTATGTGTGGTTGATAGGAGACAATTGCCAGCATGAGGTACAAGGAGATGGCCGCTTCCAAGGGCAAGGCATTCCCATTTAAGCATGTTTGGTCAATTCTTCAAACCTTTGACAAGTGGAAGTTGAGGGATCAAGAGACCGCACCCAAGAAGTCGGCAATGCTAAGGATTGATGATAGTGAAGATGAGGAGGAGAGGAACTTGGGCAAGCCCGAGGGAACCAAGAAGGGCAAGCTAAGGGTGAAGATGGAAGAAGAGGCGTCAAGCCTAAGGGAGAAGATGGACCACATGATGAAGGCAAGAGAGGAATTGACAACAAAGACATTGGAGACGAAGCTTCTTATCACCGAGAAGAAGAAAGAGGTCAAGCTTGCACAAGTTGAAGCAAAGCGTGAAGAAGCAAAGTGCAAGGCCGAGTTGGAGGAGAGGATGATCAAGCTCAAAGAGGCAAAGGTATGGAAAGAACTCATGGTGGAAGAGAAAGAGCACATGATGATGTCCAATAAGGACATGGATGAAGACCAATTGTAATGGTGGAAGGACTACAAGGAGGACATCGCGGAGAGGAAGAAGATGTTCCGTGTTGCGTCCTCTACTTTTCGAGGTGACACTCCGATGAGTAGTAGTGGTGATGACGGTGTGTACGACTCCACCGGTGCCGATGGAGATGCTTGATGGAGCCCGCTTGTGGTCTAGGAGATGGCGCCGAGGTGCAACTTTTGGGTGATGGTGCCGATGAGAGGATGAAGATGATGATTTTGTGATGTAAACTATTAAACCATGCATCAATGATTGTCATTTGGTAGTCTGTTTGGAAGTTGATTGTGTTCTTGTTGTCATAAATTGTGAGATGTCAAATGATAGATTTAAAGGTTGGGGTCGAGGCAAAGACTAGAACCCTCAAATCCAATCCTTAAAGCAGTTTACGGGTTGGGTTTGAGGGTTCTAGTATTTGCCCCTGTTTTTCAACCCTTAAAAGTGTCAAAAAGTGGCACAACTCAACCCTTAAAACTGCTTTTAAGATTTGAGGGTTTGAGGGTTCTACTAGTAATGCTCTTAGGCTCCATCCTCTGGACATAGCAATAGCTAGCACAAGTCTGATAGTTGCAGCTTTCACAACGGGACTGAACGTGTCCTCATAGTCAATGCCATAACGTTGCTTAAAGCCCTTTGCAACTAGACGTGCCTTATACCTGTCAATGGAGCCATCTGCCCTTTTTTTGATCCTGTACACCCATTTGCAGTCAATAATATTTTTACCTTTCTGATGTGGTACAAGATGCCAAGTTTTGTTCCTCATGAGTGCAGAATATTCCTCATCCATCGCCTTCTTCCACTTGGGATCATCAAGTGCACTGTTCAACGTTGTTGGTTCTCCTGAAATACATAGCATCCCATATGGTATAGTTCCATCTTTTCTTATTTTTGGATTTCGTATACCTTTTTGTAACCGTGTCATAACACGTGAAGAAACCTCCGGCTGAACCGCTGGTAAACTTGCCACAGAAGATCCAGGCGAATCTGCATGTGCCGACCCAGATAGATTTGTCCCGACGTGCGCAGAAGATCCTGTGGCTGTAGGTGTGGCTGCACCCCCCGCGGACACACGGGTGACACCCATGCGGCCCGATGCAGCAGATCCATCGCCCGACCGCGGCTGGACGCGCGCGCGTGACGAGGGGGATTCGGTCCCGCCGCTGGACCCGCCTGTCGCGCTTGTCGTTGACGTGGCTGCATGGGAGTGGCCGCCCCTTGAGTCAGGCGTGGAGCCGACTGGAGCGTGATCCGAGGACGATCCGCTCGCGCGATCTGAGGACTGCGCACGCATAGGAGTTCCTGGCGACGCCGGATCTCCTTCGTCGTCCGTGCCAGGTTCGTCTTCTTCCTCCACATGCAATAATGGGTCAAATTGAGCCATATTTTTGAAATTTTGATCATTTTGAACACCGTTTTTACCAGGGACCTGCACAGGCATAAGAGAGGAACAAGTACCAGCAGGAATATCATCACATTGATTAGTACAATTGTTGTCGCCCCCATGATCAAAAGACCATAGATGTGACGGAAGAAGGAGAATTTCTTTGCGTAGAAGTGCACCGGCATTTGGATGAAGCGAGGCAAAGGGAAAAACTGTCTCATCAAAGACAACATCTCTGGATATATAGACCCGACCAGTGGGAACATCAAGACATTTGACACCTTTATGAATGGGGCTATAACCTAAAAAGACACACCTTTTTGAGCGGAAAGCGAGTTTTCGTGTGTTGTAGGGTCGAAGATTTGTCCAACATGCACAACCAAAGATTCGAAGAGATGTGTAATTGGGTGTGACACCAAGAAGCTGTGTGATAGTTTTTTCAAATTTGATGACTTTACTTGGAAGCAAGTTGATAAGATATGTGGCAGTTAAGAATGCTTCATCCCAAAATTTAAGTGGCATGGATGCGTTTGCTAATAATGCAAGCCCCATATCAACTATGTGACGGTGCTTTCTTTCAGCAGACCCGTTCTGTTGGTGAGCATGAGGGCAAGAGACATGATGGGATATGCCAAGTTTTTGGAAGAAAGAATTCAATTTTTCATACTCACCACCCCAGTCACTTTGCATAGCAATGATTTTGGAGTTCAGTTTGCGTTCAACAAGGTTTTGGAAATTGATAAAAACTTGGAATACATCAGATCGTTTCTTTAGTAAATAAATCCAAGTAAATTTACTATAGTCATCAATAAAGCTTACATAATAGGAAAATCTACCAACTGAAGTAGGAGCTGGCCCCCATACATCTGAAAAGATAAGTTGTAGGGGAGCAGTGGACACACTAGTAGAAATAGGATAAGGTAATTGATGACTTTTTGCTTGTTGACACGGATCACAAACTGACTCAACACTAGGCTCATAAGAGAGTTTATTTTTGCTAAGAACATGTCTAACTATGACTGAAGATGGATGACCCAAGCGACTATGCCACCTTGATGAAGAAAGCTTGGTGACACTATTTGCTTGTTTATTTGACCATGAAGATGAAGATGATGATGATGATGATATGAGTGGGTAGAGGCCTCCCACGCACCGTCCTCTAAGAATGATTCTCCTTGTGCTCAAGTCCTTGACCAAGAAAAAATAAGGGTAGAATTCTATAAGGACATTATTATCAAGAGTGAATCGACGAACGGAAACAAGATTTTGGGATGTTTGAGGAACATGCAAGACATTTTTCAGATGTAAATTTTTCACGGGGTTTTCAACTATTGAACTACCAATGTGTGTGATATCCATACCAGAACCGCTTGCCGTGCGAATTTGGTCGCCTCCATTGTACTTCTCCCTCATCGTCAATTTGTCAAGTTCACCTGTGATGTGGTTTGTTGCTGCACTGTCGGCATACCAATTTGTGTCCACGCCATAGGAGACAGCATGCACTTCTTTTTCTTCTGGGTCATTCTCCTAATAGCACCACCAACAGACCCGAGCACCTCCTGGATGATGTTTGAAGCATATTTGGCACTCAGGATAATCATTTTGCTGCTCATGCACCTGCTGCTGCTGTTGCTGCTGTCGAGGGCGCCCTCTGAAGCCGCTGCCTCCATTGGAAGACGAGGGCTGGCGGTCACCGCGGTCACCGCGGCCACGCCCCCTTCCTCCTCGCCCGTGGGATCTGCCGCGAGACTGTCCACGGCCCCTGTAGAACGCATTAGCAGATGAGTGGAACCCGCCTGAAGCTGAGTCGCCTAGCATCTCCATCCTTTGATCAAAGGCAGAGATCTGAGCAAAAAGATCATCGACGGTGATGGTGTTCTTGACAGCGCCGATCGCCGCCACCACGGAGTCGTAGTCGCGGTCTAGTCCGGCCAAGATGTAGTCCACCATCTCCGGATCAGAGACGGGACGGCCGGCAGCAGCTAGTTCATCGCCGAGGCTTTTCATCTTCGCCATATACGCCGAGCTTGACATGCTGCCCTTCTTTGTGTTGGTGATGGCGATTCTCAGATTGGTGATCCGAGATTGTGACTGCGAGGCGAAGAGGTTTGTCACCGTCGTCCAGAGTTCAAAAGTGGAGTCCTTCCCGACGACCTGCGCAAGGATCTCTGGCGACATGGAATTCAGAAGATACGACAAGACCTGCTGGTCTTTGGCGATCCAAGGCTCATACATAGGGTTCGGCTCTAGGGCCGTGGTTTTGTCCGCCTTCATGACCTCCACCATCCTGGGCGGAGCGGCGTCTGTGTTGTCGAGGAGTCCAGTCACCTGCGCACCTCGCAGGGCTGGAAGCACCTGAGTCTTCCAGAGGATGAAGTTTCCTCTTGCGAGCTTCTCAGATGACGGCGAACCGAGGTTAAGGGCGACGCCGGCAGAGGAAGCCATGGAGACGATAATATGTGAATTCTAGGGAAAGAGGTGGCTCTGATGACCATGTAAGATTATGTGCGAACTCCCTACACCCTCGATGGGGAGAGGCATCGATATATATTGAGACTATCGGCAGGAGTCTGTCTTGGTGTACAAGGAAGATATATAAGAGATTGAGTAGGATACGGAGAGAGAGAGAGAGAGATAGGTTGGGATTACGTATTTTCTCTAACAGGTTGTATTTGGATTCTTCAACCCGCCCAGTTTCCTAGAGCGATTCCGGCCCCGTTTCTAGGTTTTTTTTGTGTCGATCTATTGTATATGGATAGCCCTCCGTTTATTTAGCAACCATATCGATCCACTATTTCTTTGAGCAGATCAATCAGTGTTAGTTGAATTTTGTTCCTTGCTGTTCAGGCTGGCTTGGAAAGATCAATGACGAAAAACAAGCGACGGCTGATGAGAGGCGATGAAGAGCAACAACGCCCTTACAAAAGAGCAACTAGACCAAGTGAGAACATGCTGTTTCCCTTTTCCTGCAGCCACACATTCATAATAATAAAAACTGCGGTTATGTTAGCTCTATCACATATGATTTTATTTCAATTAACTAGCTTTGAATGGTCTCTCATTAGCAGGAGCCTTGAGTGAACTCAGTGAGCAAGTGGTTTCAAGATTGCGTAGGAGTGTTGTGTCGCTCGCTTCATTTGATGGTTGGTGATTATACTTACCGTTAATACTTGCTCATATTGCCTTTTTTCTAGTGACCAGCTATTCAGTCTACCCGTGCGACTCTCTCTCTGTACGTAGGTGACACCAAGTTACGCGAATGCACAGGCATATGCATTGAAACCTCGTGTTCAGATTCCGAAGTTACAATCCTGACATCGAGACGGTTGGTTCCACCTACTTGGCCTGCAAGTTTGACGGTAATTAACTATTTTCTCTGCTCCTTTGCTGCATTATTAATATATGCCAATATATACATGCTGCACTTGTAAAATCATTAATTCACCTTGCACCCATTTCAGATTAAAGTACGCCTTCCAAATGATCAGATTGTCACTGGGTGGATTGAGGATCCTGGGATATATGTTGATTTTTTCATTGTCAACATCAAGGAGGTGTCTAGAGTTGATGCCACAAGTCTTGACCGTGACATACAGTTTGAGCCTCATACGAAGGCAGCAGCTGTATGCCGCTGTTTCAGTTCTGGATTTTTAACAGTCACAAGCGGACTAAATCTTGCTTCCCCAACCAGCGAGACAATCGTAAGCACGTGCTGGATCCACAAGGTTAGCTGCTTTTGTACAGTTCAAATAACCAACTGTATGATGGTGTCTGTATGTCATTGTATGTATGCACTGACGCATTTATAGTTTCGGGCAATTATGAATTGCATTTTCTCTGTGTAACTTCATTGTCACTTTTGTGCTAGGCGGGGATTGGAGGTCCCCTTGTTGACTTTGATGGAAACCTTTGTTGGGATGAACTCCTCCCATACCAAAATGGAAAAGACTGCCTACGTGCGAAGGAAACAAATTCTTCGATTCTTGGTGTTTCACGGGATGGTCAGGTATGTACACTTTCAGTATTGATGAATTGCCCTTCTCTCTTTGGCTTACTATATGCGTCTCTCTTACTGCATCCTATTCTACATATCCCTCCTATCTTTATTTGAGTTTGTGTGCAAGGTGTATCGTTCTCAAAGCCAAACAGCAGTCTGAGGTTTACGAGTTTATCCCAAAAAACTGTCCCATTAGCTATTTTTGTACCCATATTTTTAGTTTCTTAAATTGTTTAGATCTGCACTTTACTAGATTAAGGTTGTTATTTCCATGCCTGTGCTATCTACGCTCGAACTTACAATTAAGAAGACTCATGGGGATTTTTTATAAAGATTTTCTTAAATTTCTCTGCTGTGAAATACCTGCACCTACTTCCTCCGTTTCTCATATAAGTCCTTTTAGAGATTTCAATACAAACTACATATGGATGTATATAGACATATTTTAGAGTGTAGATTCACTCATTTTGCTCTGTATGTAGTGTATATTGGAATCTCTAAAATGACATATTTAGGAATGGAGTATTTAATTTGGCTCTTGTTTAATAGCTCATCTTGTGTATGTGGTCTGCAATATCTTGCCTTTGTGGATTTATCACGGTGAGTTTTCTACGTTGAGCTGCAGTGTTAAGGAAGGGGTTGATGATGCTACACAAGCAAGAATCAACAGTGAGATGAAAGCAATTAGGCCAAGTGAGTCCATTTTTGCTTCCCTTTTCCTGAGTATTCATACTTGAACCGTTCTACTAACTATATCACACATGATTTTATCTCAATTAACTAGGTTTGGACGCTACCTCCATAGCGAGATTGAGTGAATCCAGAAAAGGTGCCTTGAGTGAGCAAGTACTTGCCAGATTAAGTAAGAGTGTTGCAGCGCTGGCCTCATTCCATGGTTGGTGATTATACTGCTAATAATTCCTCATGTTACCTTGTTTCTGATGATCAGCTATTCAGTTTGCACGTATACTCTCCCTCTGCAGGTGATACCAAGTTACGTGAATGCACTGGCATATGCATTGAAAGCTCATGTCCTGGTGTTACAAGTTTCCTCACATCGATAAATTTGATTCCACTTACTTGGCATGCAAGCAAGATCACTAAAAATTTGAAGGTAACTTTTTCTCTACTCCTTTCCTGGACTATTATGCTAACACACACACACACACACACACACACACACACACACACACACACACACACACACACATGTAACCATTAATTCAGTACAGCCATTGACTTGTGCTCATTTCAGACTAAAGTACGCCTTCCGAATGATGAGACTGTCACTGGGTGGATAGCGGATCCTGAGATATATGTTGATTTTTTCATTGTCAACGTCGCTGGTGTTAATGCCACACATGTCAGTCTTGACCGTGACATACAGTTTGAGCCTTATAGGAAGGTAGCAGCTGTATGTCGCAATTTCAATTCAGGACTATTAATGGACACAAGCGGAGTAGATCTTGCCTCTCCAAGTGCTCGACCTGATCAGACAATGTTCAGCACATGCCAGATCGACAAGGTGAGCTAGCGCTTTAGTTTGTATAGTGCATGTATTGCTTAATCTGCATTCTATCATTGTTGTGATGATGCATATTCTTAGTATCAGGCATTATAAATTGCATTTTTCATGCTTAACTTCATCCTCAATTTTGTGCTAGGTGGGGATTGGAGGCCCCCTTGTTCATTTTGATGGCAACTTCGTTGGGATGAACTGCTCCTGTACCAAAGAAAGAAAGACCCCCTATGTACGAAGGGCTGCAATTCTTCGATTCATGGGGGTTAACGGGATGGTCAGGTATGCGCACTCTCAGTATTGATGAAGCACACACTATGTTTGGCTTGTCAATGCTTCTCTCTTACTGCATCATATACTACATCTCCCTCCCCTATTTCTATTTGACATTGTGTAAGGTGTATCATTCTCAAAGCCAAACAGCAGCTTCCGTGGTTTATGAATTTATCCTAAGAAGTGTCCCATTAGCTATTCTGTACTTATGTGTTTTTTGGCATCTCTTGTTGCCCTGCATCTGTGACAATCTCTTTATTTTAACAAAGGACAACTTGATTAAATGCAATTGGACATGACATACTAGGTGTAGTTTCTGTGATCGGGATGAGACGATTAAACATTTATTCTTTGATTGCCCGTTGGCCAAAGTCCTTTGGCGGACGATCCATATTGCTTTTAATATTACTCCACCGATTTCGGTCAATGCTTTATTTGGGACATGGCTTAATGGGGTTAAGCCTGAAATAGCAAGACATATTCAGGTTGGAGTTTCCGCTTTGTTATGGACTATCTGGAATTGCAGAAATGATTTGGTTTTTAACATAACATCACGGATTCATTTTTTGCAGGTTATTTTCCGAGCTACGGCACTGATCCGTTCGTGGTCACTACTCACTCCGATGGAGGCCAGGGAGCATTTGGTTACTGGATCTATCCGCTGGGAGATGGTAGCTCGGGATATCTTCAACCGGTTTGGATGGCGGTCATGTAATAGGATAGGCAATTAGTTTCCCTATCTATTTTTAGCCAGCCGGTTGTGGCATCTTTTTTCGGGCTAGCTTGTGTATCTAGCCGTCGGTCGCTCTGGGTGAGCTGCATTTATCTTTTGCTTGTTGTTTGGCTGGAGACTTTGGAACCTTGTGGACACCTTTGTTAATAAGATGGCCGTATGCATCTTTCTGATGCAGAGGCCGGGGAGACCCCCCTTTTCAAAAAAAAATCTGTGACAATCTCTTCCTGTAGCCCAACAAGCTGCAGTTGCACTGTACTAGATTAAAGGTTGTTATTTCAATCCTGGCGCTAATACATATTTCTGCTACACTGTAAACCTAGATTTAAGATGACCAATGGAGAAATTGTTTAAGATTTTCTTAAATTTCTCTGCTGTGAAATATCTGCAACTATTTTGCTCCCTTCTTGTTCTATATTTCCCTTGTTATAGCTCATTTTGTGTATGGTCGATTTATCACAGTGAGTTTTCCACATTGTGCTGCAGTGTTAAGGACGCGGTTGATGATGCTACAAGAGCATTCCTCAAAACAATGGCAGGAGCACCATATTACAATATTCGAGGAGGTGAGCGAAATTATCTCATAGGATGTTGGCTGTAAGGCTAGCATGGTGCAGCCCTGGACCAAAGAGGCGTGGCTGTGCCTTTGAGACAGACGTCGAACACCAAAGTCTCAATAGTGGTTCCTCCTTGTGTGGAGGTCTAACAATCCAAGCAAAAGACCAATCGAAGGTCTCAGCTCTAATTGGCTACATGGCCAAGCTGAACGACATCATCCAATTTTATGAGATATAAACGACCTAGCTGTTTGTACATAGCAAAAACATACTGACTAATTAGTAGTTTAGTACTATGAGCTCTTTTACGGTGATTGACGAGTTACGACTCGTAATTTCGTGTAACTCCGTCCCTGATTTTTTCTAACCGTCGGATCAAAGAAATCATTTAAAGTTTTTTTATGTGTGAAAAGGGTAGAGTAGTAAATTAGTTGGTCAATCCAGTCGCTAGTCAATCCCTCCCATCGCATCGTTGTCAGTTTATTATCCTCCTCAATCCCCTCGCACAGCCATTGCCGCCGACTCACCCCTCGACCGTGGCGATGACGGCGTCCCTCCTGTCGGTCGTGCCGCCGCTGCCTCAGACCGTCACACAGTCGCAGCCGCCTATACTTTTTCTCGTCCCTCCCCTAATCCAGTTCCCGTCCAAAGCCGCCGCCGCAAACAAGGGATCCCACTGGACCTCGCCGCCGCCGCAATCAAGTGATCCCGCCGGACCTCGCCGCCGCCACAATCAAGGGATCCCGCTGGATTGCCGCCAGGTTTCTGGCCTGCCGCCAGGAGCTGCAGGAACTGCATGCCATCAGGCGCGGCATGCCAAGCCCGCCAAAGCCTCCTCTGCCCCACCGCCCCCTGCAACGCATCCCTCCGTCGAGCATCCGGTCATGCCGAGCAACGCCGCAGACCAGTCTGTAGGCAGGTTGCCACCACTCCTGCCTTCCTCCACCCACTTCCCTGACCCCCTCCCATTACCTTCCCATCACACTAGATTGAGAAAACTGTTGTTAATTCCACGGTTAGAAGGCAAAAGCATGTAATACCTTATCTTCAGTTGAATGTAACGTGAGCTGCACTCAAGGCGAAAATGATACTGTACTAATTAAACATTTTGCTGGCTTCTCTGATTATTTTGGGTCTTTGTCTAGCTGGTTGTTTTGCAGATGGGAGTATAATTTTCTTCCAGATGAAGTGAGCTATATATGTGTATGATGATCCTCCTTTCCTAAAAGTGAGATTGCCATATGTAGTTCAGAATTGACCTATCATGCTTAATTTACACAGCATCTAAATCATGAGCTTACGAAGCTGCTGTTTTGGAGTTGTGTGCCGCAATATGAGTAGTAAATTTGTGAACCTGCTATGTAATGTTCAGATTCCAGCAAGGAAATTTGTGTGCCGCTATCCTGAACCTCCTTTGCTTTCTCTGAAACAGGGTTGCCATGTGAAGAAAAAGGATATGTGGGAGCTTTTGAATGGACAAAGGCTTCAGCAAGGAAGAGAAGACAGATGCATTTCCTTACTTGCAATTCTAGTAACTATCTTTGTTATAACTTGTAGAGTGTACCCGCAAAAAAACTTGTAGAGTGTGATGGATTAATTAGGATGCTATGTAATCAGAGTACGTACTCTATCATATGTATCATGACTGATTGCGACCAAGGTCTGCATTCTATGAAGAAGGCTCCCATTTATATGTTTATTAGTGACATTGTGTTCTGCTTGCTCTACTACTTCTGTACATTATTTGTGGAATTGGTCTTGTTGTTCACCATTGTTAAAAATCTGTTTCAGTTAGCGTGCCCTTATGTAGCACTATTTCAAATGGAGTTGGTCGAGTCCTCCTGCTCATTTTTTATGCCAACGAACATTGTTGTTGTCTGAAATGCTTGTACAAAAGGAGCACTGGAGACTACATGTTTGGGGCTATCCTAAGCTTGTTGATAGGTGATCATTTCAGTACTGGTTTGTCATGTACTGACCTTGAACTCTGAAACTGATTCAACCAATGTGCTATCTGATTGGTTATACCTAGGTACATGTACAACTATATGATGGAAAATATGCATTTTGACAAATTGTACCCAAAATGTTAGCTAATACTATTTACTTGTCTCATGAAATGTGCCTGTGCAAATTTGCATCCTATCAGCTCCCCAATGCTTAACTGGAAGGACTGATTTTATAGTTCTGTTTTGGTAGAAACTTGATTGATTCGTTCCTGTGTAAACAGCTAAAGGATAGGAAATCCAAAATGTAGTGACATTCTTAGTAAAACTGGTCATTTAATTGACGTTATGAACATAACACTGGTTTGGACTAGTGCGGCATATGCAATACAAAAATAGTAAAAGCCACAATTTAGTGTGCGGGCATCAAAGGAACATTTCATCTAAAAATTGAGCAACAACTCAAAGTTGAAAGCATATTATAGTAAACATAGTCTCACAATTGTCACTTGAATGAAGTGATTGTTGATTCGAAATAATGTAAACACTACTTGGGACAATAATTCAGCTCTAAAGCTTGAACTTGTAGTGGGACAGCCCACCTGACCGTCGCCATGTCAATGTAGTTTTGGGTTCGGACTACCCATACTAGTGGTAGTAGTAAAATTAGAGGACACATGGTGCTACTGATGCGTCCGCATGACCATACTAGTCGGGGACCACTAGTACCGATCTTAGTCGTTAAGACTCACTATGATCATAAGAGGAGCAATACTACTAGTACATGCATCACACGTTCCGTACCACTAATCATGGTCTCGGTACTAGATGACCGGTAGTCGGGGTCGAGATGAGGAGCACTTGAAGTGCTATTGGTGGGACTGCCTAGCTGGGCACCATGTGAACATAGTTTTGGGTTTGGAATACACATAGTGCTGATAGTGAACTGTTGTCGTGATAATCCGTCTTGCTCGTTGGGGACGGCTCGTGGTGTTAGCATTTCCTGATGACCCATTGTGCTAAATGGGATCCGAGGATCACTAGTGGTACTGGTAGTATCAGACGACTCATGGTAGTAGTTATGTATCCGGATGACCCGCAGTACTAGACGTAAAAAGCCATGGTCGTAGTACTACCTGTAGCGGATGGCCCACAACGACCGACCTTACCCATTCGAACTCAGCATTACAGATAGTCCAAGTCTGAATCACCGATAACTACCGGTACTCAGGGTCGAGATGAGGAGCACTTGAAGTGCAATTGGTGGGACCGCCTAGCTGGGCACCATGTGTGAAGGAAATATGTCCTAGAGGCAATAATAAAGTTGTTATTTATATTTCCTTATATCATGATAAAAGTTTATTATTCATGCTAGAATTGTATTAACCGGAAACTTAGTACATGTGTGAATACATAGACAAACAGAGTGTCCCTAGTATGTCTCTACTTGACTAGCTCGTTAATCAAAGATGGTTAAGTTTCCTATAGCGGATGGCCCACAACGATCGACCTTACTCATTCGAACTCAGCATTAAGGATAGTCCATGTTCGAATCACCAATAACTATCGGTAGTCGGGGTCGAAACGAGGAGCACTTGAAGTGCTATTGGTGGGACCGCCCAGCTGGGCACCATGTGAACATAGTTTTGGCTTCAGAATACACATAGTGTTGATAGCCAACTGTTGTCGTGAGAATCCGTCTTAGCTCGTCGGGGACGGCTCGTGGTGTTAGCATTTCCTTATGATCCATTGTGCTAAAAAGGATCCGAGGATCAATAGTGGTACTGATAGTATCAGACGACTCATGGTGGCAGTGATATATCCGAATGACCCGTAGTGCTAGACGTAAAGAGCCATGGTCATAGTACTACCTGTAGCGGATGGCCCACAACGACCGACCTTACCCATTCGAACTCAGCATTACAGATAGTCCAAGTCTGAATCACCGATAACTACCGGTAGTCGGGGTCGAGACGAGGAGCACTTGAAGTGCTATTGCTAGGACCGTCCAGCTGGGCACCATGTGAACACAGTTTTGGGTTTGGAATACACATAGTGTTGATAGCCAACTGTTGTCGTGAAAATCCATCTTAGCTCGTTGGGGAATGATGTATCCGGATGAACCGTGGTACTAGACGTAAAGAGCCATGGTTGTAGTACTACTTGTAGCGGATGGCCCACAATGGCCGGCCTTACTCGTTCGGGCTTAGCATCACAGGCACAGACGAGGAGTAATTGAAGTGCTATTGGCGGATCCATGCGGGTGGTAACCAATTTTTTCCTAAGCGTACCATTTTGTTCTTCACTTGTTTGGAACGAAATGTCAATTCTGATCATATGAGTGTTACAAATATTTGAACTCGTATTTTGTAGATTAACGTAAGGGTCATGGGCCCAGTAAGATAAAGTTGGAAGTTACTAGACAATTATTTTGGCCAAAGCCCGCGCGCAGGCAAGAAACAGACGTGCCAGAAAATTTGGTGTTTCATCAATCAATCTTTCCGATTTTAAAGGAGCAATCAATCTGATCACGTGCGTATCTATCGCCCCTTCCCAAATATTCTCATGCTCCGCTCCCACCTCCCCCATTATCTGCAACAACCTCCGATCACCTCCGATTCACACGCGACCTTCTCCTCCGAGGCTAGTCCCATCAAACGCCGTCGCCCTGTTCACCAGCTGTATCGGAGCCGCCGTCCTCACCCATGGGAACGGAGCCGCCGCCGATCGTCCATCTGCCCTGTGGAATACGACGTCACTGCTTGTTCTTCGTCCACACCTTGGATTTAAGGTGAGAATGCCAGCTCTTATCATCAGTTAGAACAAACGCATGAGATGATTTCAAACGAAAGAATGGGTTCCGCTTATTCTCTGCATGAACCCATCACGAGATCTTATGGGTTTTCTCTGAATTTTGCTCCATCCACAGCATCGGGATCCGCCTCTCTGCTCGTCACCGGCGCCAACTCTCTCAGCCATGCCATCTTGCAACGAGTCGCGCCAGCATATAGAAATAAAAACCAAGAATATCGGTAAGTTTGTTTAAAACTTTAAATAGGCTCGTACATGATTATGTTGGAATGTTCATTTATTTGGCATCCTGGGTACCGCCCACAGGTACATGAACTAGCATAGCTGGACAATAAAAATCGGAGCGCTCAGCAACAACCGTACGTCCACAGGGCCTGACTCGCCGCCGCCTGGCCTGTGCCACTACCCACCTAGCCTTTGCGATACGACAGTACTGCTTCCTCTTCATCCACCCATTCACAAGAAAGTGAGAACGCCTGATCTTACTCAACAATCACAAAGAAACCATCACAATCTGCATTCAAATGAATTGATCCAGTCTATCTTTGTGCATATTTTCCAGGAATGGCTAGTTCGTCCAATAGTTATGCTGACACATAATTACCACTACCATACGTAACCAATTAGGTATATTAATCGCAGTTAGGTTAAAATCTTTGAAAACACATAGTTCTTTTACCCATTACACATATTTCAGGCTTTTTTGGAGGAAGTCGGTGTGAAACATGCAAATATGAGGTTATCGTGCTCAACTTCAAGGTTCGCGGACATGATCGACATATTAGATCCTGACCACCAAAAGGTCGTCTCCAGTAAAACTGGTCTTGGAGGGCTAACACAGATGAAGTCAGTGTCTCTCCGGCGTATTATGTTGGTGCTACTAGCCAGTGGAAAACCACTTGCTATACTAACATACCACAACAGAGGACGGGTATGTATATCCAGCTATATGATTCCTCACCTACACAACAATACTTAACTTCAACTTTACATCACAGTTATGCGTCGCTATCTAATTCAGGCACAAATACATATGTCCAGCTGGAAAATATGTTCAAGCCTGCTGCGTTCAGATTGTTACAAGCTTCGGAAAAAAATCATACAAGAATCCTATAACGGTAAGTTCTACACAACTAGCATTTCATGTCATGTAGTTCCTACTTTTCATGATTGCATGTAACACACCACTGTTTCCTTTATAGAAGGATGAGTACAAAGCAAGCATTCGAGATGAACGAAAGGGTGCAGATGACGACGTCACGATCATCACCAACCCTGATGTTACAAACAAACCAGACACATCTGGTGCCCCAAAGCGTCAACGTGGACACCCGTGGAAGAATGCCCCTCCTAGTAATCCATTCAAACAACAATTTGACACCAAGACTATCGCTAAACAAGTGAGGTTAATGGACGCAATCGCAGACTATGAGGCGTGGTGTCTAGCCCATTCATGCAGCCATGAATGGGCTACACGGAGTGTCACTTCAAGGGCAGTTCCACATGATTGCTCTTCGTAGCATGTTTTTTGAATTAAAGACTACACTTATGTTCGGATGTTTTTGCATATTATTTCTACTATTATGTTTTGCATTGCGAATGTGTGATACTTACTGTCCATCCAAATGTGTGACACTTAGTGTCCATCCAAACATCACACGTTTGTGTTGCTATTGTGCCACTTGTCATAATAAGTGATGATACATATGTGCTGCCTTAATGGTCTCTTGTCAGGGGCATAGTTTGGCCTGACTTTTCATAGGTTTTAACTTTTAAACCAGGTAATGAGCTGCATGTTTGACTTCTGTCATTTGCACCAACTGATCCAAACCTATCTGCATCAGAGAATCCTGATTTTTAAAACAGTACCAGAAGTAACTACTTACAAATGCATGCTCCCCATTCTATATGGCGCCAAACACTGTCTAACTATATAATTCTGGTTTAAGTCGGCGATGATTATGGCTGACACATGGTAATGAGAGAAGCATCTTTTGTGAAAGAAAAGAATGTTTATAACCATTTAAGGAAGAAAAACCATGGCATGTAAATAACATGGCTGACATAGGGTAATGAGCAATGATGTAAATATCATGGTTACACTACTAATCACGAGTTGAGTGTGAGATTATTACCTCGCAGCAAAAGGAACATAATCAATAATTCAGCTAGTTTGATGTATTACTACGGTCGACTCCACAAGAAAAACTACAGGCTGCAGCAGCAGCCATCAACGCACACACACAATCGTATTGTCAAATGCCAGCCTCTCCTGCAGAAAATAAGAAATAATAGCATCAGGAATACCATGTACCATTTTTTATAAAGACATGTCAACAAGAGTTGGTACATTGCAGCTTGTGTTGCATCGAGATTAATGCGATACATGGAGCTAACAAATTTCCAAGTAATAAATCTGTGCCCAACTCTGTTGGGTAACAATACTGAAATAGATGTCCCAGCTAGCTTTACTCTAAAGGAGTTCTGCTTACTAACTAAACAGCTAGGACAACAATAAGAACCAGCATAAGATCAGCAATGTACAAACAGATGCTAAACTTGCTCATTGGCAAAATAGATTGTTCATGCTTCTTCTGTTCCATACTAAAGGTGACTGCCATATTTGTCAAGGATGATTATGGCTGAGGCATGGTAATGCACTAGTAGCCACGCGTGCAAAGCGGGCAAGAAATTCATATAAACCAGGTATTCTTTCAAATAGAGCCAATTCTGGTTTTCGAAGATATACTATGTTTGAGGCGTGGGTCATGAACGTCTTGAGCTCCCGATTCACCTTCTCCTCGTCCCACATGAACCCCTGGATGTTCTGCACCCACTCGAAGTAGCTCACCACTCCGCCGGAGTTGGCCAGGATGTCCAGTAGGATCAGCACGCCCTTCTTTGCCAGAATCTGCACCACGAACATGTACATTTCTCTACTCTCAGTCAATGTGTGAAATGTGTCAACAAATGCAGCTTAGTTTTGTGGCAAAATGTTGGTGTTCTTGCCTCGTCGGCCTCGGGGTCTGTTGGGTGGTTAACAGCCTCGATGATGTACTTAATTTGCTTTGATGGCATCAGCATTGTCCCTAGGAGAAGAACACAATTGAACGGACTTTTTATTAACAAAAATATTTTTAGATACAGAAAAAAAATAACAGCCAGGAGGATACTTTAACTGAGCTTCAGAGTAGTAATCTGATAGAAGATAGGATGAGGTGAGCTGGGACGAGGAAAAAGAAGATTACTTGTTTATCACTCCTCCCAGAGCTGCCGGGATGAGCACGTCGCAATCTTCCGTGAGCAGCGAGGTCGGGTCGACGGCGTCGCCTCTGTGGGAGCCCTTGATCCCGCGGTTCTCTGCCGAGTGCTTCATCAAGTTGGCTATGTCAATGCCATTGGAGTTCTTGACAGCAGCTATCTTTTTTCATACCTGCGATCAGCAGCTATCACCTAGGAGAAATGCATGTATAAGAAACTCATCCAACTTGTGAGCTGTTTATTCCCTTGTGTAAACAGTGAGGTCACAAGTTCATCAGTTGTTTGGCCTATTGCTGCAGTCAAGTAGCATGTATGAAATGTAAAAGTTTGTCAGTAGCATGAGACTTGTAAACTAAAGTGCAGCATGAATCACGCAGGGAACTACTCAGATTACAAACCAACAACAACCTCAACAATTTCATTCACTAGAAGAAATCAAAGTCGTTTCTTTCAGATTTTTGCAATCACCGACAACTTGATATTCACTTTTTCTGAATCTTACATTCACCAATACAGATTAGTCCCATTTTGAAGCTTCAGCATAGAGAACAATTGAAATCAGCAAGAGGGTCATCTAAAGTGAACAAGCTACATGGTGATTATCCAATAATGGATGAGCCGCTGTGGGGAAATGGCTATAGTCCAATGCATAATCAGAAGAACAGTGTCTGAATCTCCAATTGTAACTGTTTTTCACAGCACATAGGTTCTGAATCTATACTGACTCTAATCACTACCTACTGACTCTAATCAAAAGCATTGAGAAGGGGGAGACATACCTCTGTACTCCGGCTCCTTTAGCTGAACTCCTCCACCTATCGCTGGGACGGCCGGTCCCGGAGTGGCCGTCGAACCCGCGCTGTATGAGAACTAGAGATGCCTCGGCGGTCAACTGCCTTTTGGACGGCTACGGCCGTGGAACTGGTGCAGGTTGCTCTTCCTCTTCCTTTGGACGCCTACCACCGCCGTGCGCTCGATCTAGCTCTTGACCGAGAGGAGCCGCGACCACATTAGATGTTTGTCCTCCAGCCCCTGGGACCCCTCCGCCGCCACCGCCGGGGTCATCGGCTCCGCCTCCTCGCCCGAGCGGCCATCCTTGCCGACCCCTCAGCCGCCGCCGCCGGAGTCATCGGCGGCAACGAGGGGAGCGAACATAACATGTACCGGCGAGGGGAGCGAACATAACATGTATCAGCTTGACAGATATTGGACCGATTTACCCTTTTAGATAATGAGTAGCCCCACCATAATTTTGTAATGGTCCCACTATTATTTGTAATTTCGTGTAATTTTCGTCTCGTAACTCCTTGTAACTCCTATTTCTTCACCGTTTGATCACAGTGGATGAACGGTCCCTAAAATCGCCAATCACTGTAACAGTTGTCTCAAACTAGGTGAATGCCCACTTGTTGGTATGGAACTCATAAAAATAAATGTAATCATGCATGTGGCACATCAGTTTCAGTCTCTGCAAATCCGCTGCCACAAAACTGACTTGGAGTTAGCAAAACAAGACAACGTAGTAGCATCAAAACTGTGAGGAATACTCATATGACATAATTAGCAAACAATAAAACAAGATGTGGAAATGGTGGATTGATGACCCCACTAGTCAGGAAGTTACTTTTTAGTGGAGGGCAGGTGTCGTGGAAGGAAGATGGACCGTCACCATCTAGTCTAATATGTCTAGGATTACAGATTGAAACTACAAGTGTACCCGTTACCTCTTGGCAGCCAATCTACATTGCACCCGTTTTGCTGAGTAGTTCCTTATGTTGCACGTGCACACTTGAAAAACCCTGTTTATTTACTGAGTATTTTTAACTTGTGTATCATGCTAGAAAACCATATCATTAATCGTCTCGAAGATACATTCGACGAGGATATCTTGCATAATCCATGCAAAGGTGTTGTTTTAGAAATGAAGGGAAGTGATGGCTCTCGTCTGAAGAAAACTGCTGCCCAACTTGCTTCAGAATCAAGCAAAAGTCTTGCTTCAGAAATGAATCAAAGTGTTGTCTCACTTGCTTCATTCAATGGTGATGACTCTGTTACATAGTCCTTACAGTTTCATGTTTTAATTGATCATTGATTGATAACTGAAATAACTATCTCTGTAGGATTTGCAAAAAAATTGCTTGCATAGGTGTATTTATAGAGTGCAATGCATGTTCTGCAACAATTCTGACTTCGGCAAGTTTGGTTAGAGTTCCGGGTGATGCACACATGATTGATGATACCTTCAGGGTTGGTACTGCTAATTGCTATTATTATTGTTATTATTATTATTGCCTTCTCATTTTGGATACTGGTTAACATAACCTTATCATTGCAGATTGAAGTTTGCCTTCCAAATAAATTTCGAGTTGTAGGGATATTGAAGGGTTACAATTTACATTATAAGTTGCTCTTGTTGACATTATTGGATGCTGGGATCCTCATGCAATACAAATCAGTGGGCGTCCAGTTACCTCATCTATGGACGTAATAGCTGTAGGTTGTCTTTTTGCGTATCGCAAACTAATGGCTGTCGAGGGTAAGGTGTTGATTGGCAAACAAAGAAAGTTTGATTGTACAGAACTTTGTGTGTCCACCTGTAAAATCACCAAGGTATTTCTTGTGGACTTTCCCTGTACTCCCACTGTAAAGAATTATAAGAGTGTTTAGATCACTACTTTAGTGATCTAAACGCTCTTATATTTCTTTACGGAGGGAGTAACTTTTAACATGGCAAACAATTATTAGCATTGGAATACTAACATAAGAAATCACTACATCTATCAAACGATATGTGTCTAATCATTGTATGATGTTATTGTTGTTTTGCTAGGCTGGGATCGGGGGCCCTCTTATTGACACAGATGGGAATTTTGTTGGAATGGACTTTTATGATGAGGAAGAAACTCCGTTCCTGCCGAGGGATCTTATTTGCCGCCTCTTGTTGAACGTAAATAAAGGATGGTATGCCTTTTCTTAAGTAAGAAATTTGTACGTTTTAGGAAATTTATCCTGTGAACATTGTTTAATCATTTTCACTTAAACATTATTGGGTTTGGGCTGATATACCAATGTGTATGTACTATGCAGTATGCACTTAGTGTGCCAAAGTGTATTACTATTCTCTGATGTGGTGATGTAATGGTGCATGATTTGGATAAATCAATTCATAGTTGTGTTCTGGTGTTATCTCTTATTATCATATACTTTATACTGTACTTGTCCTTGCCCTCATGGCTATCGCCTTCTCCTACTTTCTCTGTTTTTTTAAATGCATTAAGCTGATATGTCATTGGTTTAAAGTTACTCGGTTTCTTGGGGTAATTTTCTCTGGGTGTGCTTGCAGGGCTAGTGCAGATGATACTATTATGGAGGGTGACAAAAACAGGTAATCTTTCTTACACACCTTAAAACTATGAATATATTGTTTCAAATAAATTTATTCAGTAACTCATATGCTTTTTGAAATGTTTGATAAACAACAGATGGATGTTGCCTGGCGGGACACACAGAAATACTGATGGAAACAGGTATTCTTCCTGACACACGTTAATATTATGTATCTATACATTGTTTAAAATAGATTTCTTCATTGACTTGAACTTTTTTGCTCATGACAGATGGCCGTTGCCTAAGCCACGTCTTGTTGGTGTTAGAGATGTCTGCCTGTACCCGATGTTATGTTCTAGTACTAGGGATCAGACCATCAGATTCGGAAGTACAGCCTCAAGCGGGATTGCTTCCTTAAAAAGTGTGACCCATTAGTTAGTTTGCATGCGTTGCACTAAATGCAATCAATTTGTTTCCTACCAACTACTAATAATCAGGGCATATCAAATTGATTGGGCGCAATGCTGTGTGTTTTGCTTGTGACTTTCTTCCATACCATTTGTTTTCAATCACTATTTCGGGTCTGCATTGTACACGTGAGCCTATGAAGTCTTTCCATGGGGAATGCACTTTGCTTTCATCTATTTTTTTGGCTTCCATCTAGTTAGAATTTGTTTGGTAATGGAGATTCCTTTCGTAATGTTAGAATTTGTTTGCTTCAATCAGCCAAACAAATTGCGTCCATCGTAACTGACGACCGCTTCTATCAAGTTGATCGTATTTGTGTCTACTACGCAAACAAAAACATGCTTCAAGCGACTAGAAAATTATTTCGAGTGTGCCATAAAAGAGCACTTAGCATGTTTAAAATTTGTTTCTGAAAGCAATGCTTTAAAAAGATTAGAATTTTCTTCCGGGGCAATTACTTCCATCTAGTTGATATTTGTGCATTGATCGATCACGCAAAGTGCTTACATGGCAATCGGCGGCCCATGAATATTGCTTCCGTTGTAACCAAAGATTGATTAAGATGGTAATTGATTTATCACTAGTTTTATAATGCTTGGTCGTGACAATCAACCGAAGCCACAACCAGAAGTCTCCATCGCGTAAGTACTTTATGATCGGTCGCTGACGGTGTCCTAAACTAGGGGGTACTCACCATGTCATCTCCCAATCTGTTAGATTGGGCCGAGGACCCCCATGGCCGTATCCTCATGGGTCAGTTCGGATAGCTGCCGCATACAAGGAAGATTCCACAAGACTTGGCGATTAAGACAATGACTCCTCCCCACCGGCGTATTCGGCTAGGACTCTTGTTATCCTAGGCCTCTGTTGCATTATATAAACCGAGGCCAGGCTAGTCAATAGAGGATATATAACAACAATCATACCATAGGCTAGCTTCTAGGGTTTAGGCTCTACGATCTCGTGGTAGATCAACTCTTGTAATATTCATATCATCAAGATCAATCAAGCAGGAAGTAGGGTATTACCTCCATCGAGAGGGCCCGAACCTGGGTAACATCATGTCCGCCGCCTCCTGTTACCATCCGTCTTAGACGCACAGTTCAGGACCCCCTACCCGAGATCCGTCGGTTTTGACACCGACATTGGTGCTTTCATTGAGAGTTCCGCTATGTGATCGGAAAAAGGATCAATGGCTCGCCCGCAGGTCAACTGCGACGCCGACATCTTTGTCGCCGGCTCGACTGGTCACCTTGGCTCGACCGAGGTCCGCGCTCCATCTCCGATTGTCATGTTCGGACAGGGGCATTCATCAACATCAACTCCGATCTCTATCATGATCATAGAGGAATCGTCCATGGAGCTCGAGGGCTCAACGTCAATATTGCCCTCTGGCGGCCGTGCTGATTTTCTAGATAGGGAACTTGTATCTGCCATCACCGTCTCCTCGAGTGCCAGTTTGACGATTGCTTCAGTGTAATAGTGTGGAATTACGTCTACAACAGCCATGCAAAATTTCCTCGAGTTCCGATGGAGGAATCTCTGACAATCTACGATATACCGGAGCCCTATCAAATCTCGACGGGAATCTGGACGATTTTAGGGTGTGGTCTCCAGTTCCCATCTCGGAGGTCCTTTTAAAGATCCAACCGTTCATCTACTGCGGAATTCCCATATCTACCACCCCTCCAAATTTCAGATCGATCCGACGGTTAAAACTTCGGGAACCTTCCGATGAGTGGACCAGTTTTCGGATCTGTTTTCGCGCGAATACGGATCCGACCCGAATTCATGTTTCTTTATGAACGTGATATTGGACAACCTTTTTAGAGGAATTCTCTTCTAGAGTATTGTGCGTCATTTTTAAACACGTGCTCGTAAAATTTTAAGCCTCCCCTGAGGTCATCTTCATCATCATGCTGTTGTCAAACCAGCCCGGCAATGTTGCTCCACGGCTGCCGACCTACGCTAGACACGTCGTCGCTTTGTTGAGCCAAGCTCAACTTCTTCGGATCATCATCTCGCCAAGCCGAACAAGAGTTCGGCATCGCGAAGGATAAATCATCACCAAAATCGCCGCCCCATGGATTACACGGAGTGGGCACAACGGCATCGCCGTACGGTCACTTCATCAAGCCGGCATTGACCACGTCACGGCTTGCATCGGCAGGGCCACACCGTTGCTTCTTCAAGCTGGTATCCATCACGCCGACCTACTTCGACTCATCGGCTGACATCGAGGCTTCGACATCTCGGCTGGACCGGGGGCTTCGCCATCTCTTTATCAACCTACTCCGGAGACTTCGGTGTCACTAGCCGACCAGCTCCGTCACGTTAGCTGGACCGAGGGCTTTGCCTCGGCGAGCCAACCTTTGTCACCATCACCATGCCGCTACTTTATCGCCCATCAGGCAATGGGTGTGCGGATCGAGTCCCAATTTTGGGAATCACCTTTCTTTGGATTGCTACAACAAATAAACCAGGTGCTATTAATCCTAGTATTTTTTGCTTGTTTCAATTCATTTTTCTCAAGGAATTATTACTCTGGTTTGTCCATCATATGTACATAGGTCTATAAAATGGTGGCTGCATTAACGACGGTCGCATGGTGGTTCGTCCAGTTTCCGTACATAGTCCGGCGAACGCCGCATCTGGAACTCGGACCGACCTATGAATTCAGGATTTGTCACGCCTTTACCGCATCACGCCGACGCCCTGCATCGACATTGACTTCGGCGTCAGGCCATATTTCTTTTATTACACACTTTGCATAAATTATTTATTATGCAATAATTTTTTTAAATTATTATTATTACTATTATATCCGATATGCACTATTTTTTGTGCACAGGAAAATGATCCGGGTTGGACAGTATCGTCAACTCAGCGTACTGACATACCACGTCACCTCGGCTAGATGAGGGGCTTCGTCAACACTTCATCACCCCATGCCGGGGACTTCGGCATCACTCTTCCGGCCTACATTGACCGTACTATGTCACCACTTCGGAGTGCCGAGCTCTTTGCTCCGCCACCTCGGGACCATCTTGAGGGATGGAACCTTGTCCCGCATCAAGCTCGGATCGCGTCATCAATACCAAACACATTAACCAGCTAAGTTGCCTTCATGCTCAAAGTTTTAAATTTTTAACTTGTGTTCGGTTCGACCAAGCATTATACTTTTTTGGAAAAAAGTTGCTTGTAAAAAATTTCCCTTGTCAAAACTTTGTTTATGACACACAAATTCAAATACCCCGTTTACTTGGGGGCTTCCTTTATGAAGCCTTTCCTCTTGCAAATGATTACACTTGTACGGCTCCGTTCCTTGTTCGTGTATTACACCACAATATGCACCATGTTGACTTAAGCGATTTGCAAGATGGGTTGCCTCGCTCCTGTGTTTACCCCTACGTTCCTGATTGTTCGGCTAGGGAGTAAAGGGAGCACCTCTGCGATTGTCACGATCGGGTCATCCGAGCCGGACCTTAGACTGGGTGAAGCCGAAAGCTAGCGCTCTTATTGTTTTCAATTATGGTCGGCACACAATGGAACTCATGAGTACAAAAAATCTATTGCACAAGTCTCATAGTAGCAATGAGCAACCGAAGAAAGGTATCGGTGGGGGTACTATTTTCTTCGAAGATGCTTCTTACACTTCGTCAGTAATATAGCATATATAAGTTCCCTGAGCACGCTTTGTCTGTTACAGCCTTATGGCCTGATTGCATGGTTACCGGAAACACCGTCGACATTCTCGACAGGTGGAGTACATAACACTTTTCGGCCCTTAACCGAAGAGGGAGAAGCCGACGGTCGGTTAAGACGCGTTTAAAGTTCGGGTGAATACATATATGATATAAGTACTTCGGTACATAGAATCATTATACATAAAATTCTTTTACCCAAGTCACTTGGGGGCTCTTAAATTTATATGAGCCATTTTACAATAAGTGTTCTTCTTCTTAGTCGTTGCAAAGTTTTTATTATTATTATTTATCACTCCTTTTTTCGACATGAGTGTGTGGTCACTAGCCGGGGAGCCTTATTTCTCTCTCAAAGCCGCTAGAGTTTAGTTTGCTGAACTGGCCTAATGAGAAGTACTCCGCCTTCGGGATAGGAGGTTGAAGTCGTAGGCTGACCCTCTTGAAGTCTTGAGATAGGATGTGTCATGTTAAAGCACGACAGAAGCACTTTTTTTTTCTTCTAAAGTCCAATTTTCAGATTGGCACCGAACACTTGATCTTATTCAGACGTCAGGTTTTCACTGATGTTTTTTGGTTTTCCAAGCCTATGGCACTTTTAAACTATTTGTGTGTTTCCAGCATTAGTCTCGTAGTGCAACGCCGGACACCTTTAGAGATTCGGCAAAAACACTTTCGGATATTGCCATATATGCATCGGTTTCGAATTGTGTCTTCGGTCAATAGTTGGGTTGCCCGGCCCCTGTGCTTGCCTCCTACGTTCCGCTTTGTTCGGCTAGGTGTGCAAAGGGAGAACCACTGCGATTGTGCTTCCAGCTCGCATGGTTAAGCACCTCAGTGGAGAAAGCCGAAAAGTGACTATCGGTGTCAAAACCGACGAATCTCGGGTAGGGGGTCCCGAACTGTGTGTCTAGGCCAGATGGTAGGAGGCAAGGGACACGAAGTTTTACCCAGGTTCGGGCCCTCTTGATGGAGGTAAAACCCTACGTCCTGCTTGATTAATATTGATGATATGGGTAGTACAAGAGTAGATCTACCACGAGATCGGAGAGGCTAAACCCTAGAAGCTAGCCTATGGTATGATTGTTGTTCTGTATGTTGTCCTATGGACTAAAACCCTCCGGTTTATATAGACACCGGAGAGGGTTAGGGTTACACAAAGTCGGTTACAATGGTAGGAGATCTACATATCCGTATCGCCAAGCTTGCCCTCCACGCCAAGGAAAGTCCCTTCCGGACACGGGACGAAGTCTTCAATCTTGTATCTTCATAGTCCAGGAGTCCGGCCGAAGGTATAGTCCGGCTATCCGGACACCCCCTAATCCAGGACTCCCCTCAGTAGCCCCTGAACCAGGCTTCAATGACGACGAGTCCGGCGCACAGATTGTCTTCGGCATTGCAAGGCGGGTTCCTCCTCCAAGTACTTCATAGAAGATTTTGAACACAAAGATAGTGTCCGACTCTGCAAAATAAGTTTCCACATATTGCCATAGAGAGAATAATATTTACACAAATCTAATCTGCTGACGTATTCCGTAGTGTGACACACCACGACCAAGCCTTTATCCAAATTGTTTTATTATCCCACCTCAGCGCGTCATGCGAGGCGATTTCCTTGGCACGTCTTGTTAAAGCAGAGATTGTGTCCCCTTATTACGGGATTCTCATCAATACGGGCGTGGGTAACCCAACCGCGCCATTGATTACGGCGCTTGGAGATAAGAGAGTTTTACCAGGCTGGTGGGGACACGTAGTTGCGTCCACCCATATAAGGGGATAAGGATCCACCTTTTCACCTACGCCTTCTTCCTCCTCTGCCTATCCATTCTCGCGCACTCGAGCTCCAGCGCCCAAGTCCGCACTCCCCACCTCAACCTTCTCCAGCCATGTCCGGAGCGGGAGGCAAGTGGATGGTCTCCTCCGTCACGGAGGGGCACATCAAAAAACTGAGGAAGGCCGGATACTTGTCTAACGACATCGCGCACCGGCTTCCCGAAGAGGGGCAGCTCCTCCCCACCCCAAGGCCCCATGAGAGGGTAGTGTTCCTTCCCCACTTCCTCCGCGGACTGGGCTTTCCTATCCACCCATTCTTCCGGGGACTCATGTTCTACTACGGCCTGGATTTCCATGATCTGGCCCCGAACTTCATCCTCAACATCTCGGCGTTTATCATCGTGTGCGAGGCTTTCATCTGCATCCGCCCCCATTTTGGCCTATGGCTCAAGACTTTAAACGTCAAGCTGAAGGTGGTGCGCGGCAACCAGGCGGAGTGCGGAGGCGCCATGGTGGGCAAGATGCCCAACGTCTTATGGCTCAAGGGCTCCTATGTGGAGACCCTGAAGGGGTGGCAATCGGGGTGGTTTTACATCACCGAGCCGCGCGACCCTGAGTGGGTCGCAGCCCCTGAGTTCCGGTCCGGACCCCCAATGCGGCTCAAGTCCTGGAAAGAGACGGGCCTGTCGTGGGGCAGCAAAGGAGAGGTGACTGGACTGCAAACATGCATCCAAACCCTGGTGGAAAGCAGCTCAAGCTTGTCAACGTAGTCCAGGTTATGCTCATCTGTCTGATCCTCCCGTGTCAACAACGGGCCTTCAATCTGTGGGAGTTCAACCCGGCGCAGCACCGAACTCTGAGCAGGTTCTTCGACACGACGTACGAAGATGCCTGGAAGGTGCTTTTCAAGGGCGCCGAGGCTCCTGCATCCGCTACCGAGGATCGCGGATTCAGCGCGCAGCGTCACACTAGCGCGGTAAGTTGTTTGTACCTTTTACACGGTATTTGTTTTTCATAGTTTAACTCTATGCGGGATCTAAGCTCCCTTACCTTTGACAGGTTTGGCAGGCGAAGTCCGGACAGATCGACTGTCCGGCTCCTTTGCCTGAAGACCCAGCGGATGCCCGCTTGGCGAAGCTGCTGATTCCGGCACCCCATGTGGTGCTGGAGAAGAAGGCCACAAAGAAGGCCACGGGGACTCGAAAGAGTGCCCGGCGCCAGGAGGTGTCGGGTTCATCATCCGACGACTCCAAGGTGCATTCCTCCCGTGAAGATGAGGAGGAGGAAGAAGAGACCTCTCCCCCCCCAGCGGGAGGAGAGAAGAAAAGGAAGGCCGCCCTCACTGGGGAGGCCGAAGGGTCCAAGAAGGGGAGAACCCTTCCCCCGGACTACTCCACCGACGCCGACGATGGCGGAGAAGAATGGCCGCTCAGGGCCAAGCCCCTGGCGAAATCGTAAGTATCCGGATACCAGAGTAATTCATAGTATTCCTTTATTGCACAGCTTTCCCTTATGTCGAATATGATTATGCAGCCCACCCAAAGACCGGCTTGACGCATCGTCGAGCAGTTCACTGGACTTGTCGGATGTGAATTCGCTTTTGACGGCTTCCTCCCCCCGCCCTACGGACGATGCCGAAGTGTTGTCTCAACAGGTTCCAAGCCGGGAGGAGGTGGTCCTGGAGGCGCTGCAAGGCGACCTCCCGGACTCCAGGAGTAAAGGGGATAAAACCCCCCAGGGCTCCAAGTCTGGCTCTAGACCGGACACCGCTCCGGAACCTTCAAAGGTTCCAGAGTCCAACGGGGGACCTCCTTCCAAGAGGAGCAAGCCCACCGTGCCGGTGACCCCCATCAAACCGGAGGCGCCAGACAATCTATTGGAGGAGCTCAAAGGCACCTCCATCGAAGAGGAGCCCCGCACCATTATGAGTGCGGTGGTCCAGAAGGTTCAGTCCGCCAAGAGCGGACTGACTGAAGCTTGTACTAGCCTTTTAACAGGCTTTGAGGTAAGTAAAGAATGTGTAAATAATATTACCGCATAGACAGTAGCCCCTGATGCTCTGTTTGGCGTTCGGGAAGAAAAGCCGAATAGAGGATCAAATAAAATTCACAGGAGTCTAACAAAAAGGAGTCAATATGCGTATGCAGGCTTCTCTGTTGGCGTCCGCCGTATTGACTGTGGAAGTGGACACGCTAAAGCAGAACCTCGCGCAGTCCGAGCAAGAGCTCGGGCGTGCCAAGAAGCAGCTCGAGGAGAAGGAAGGTAAGAAATACCTTGTTTAAATATATATAAAAAAGGTGTAATTGCAAAAAATGACAGGATTATCGTGGCTATTGTAGGGGCCATGTCTGAGGTGGTGACCCTTAAGCAAGCGCTGGTCGAGGCCGAGAAGAGGGCGTCCACGGAGCGCACCGAGCGGGAGAAGTACGAGGCCCAAGTTGGCAAGGTGCGGCAAGAGCTCCAGGCTCTCATGAAAAACATGAGAGTTTGGAGCTTGACTCAAAGACGCGAGCGTCCGAGCTCGCGGTGGCTATTAAAGATGCCAAGTCTGCCAAGGCCGAATCCCAGAAGACCCTCCAGGAGTTGGATGCGGTGAAGAAGATAGCGGCGGGTAAGGCATTCTTTATGCAAAGTAAACATGTAAACGTGAGTTACTTGTTACTTACCCGAATCCGGAGTTCTCCAGGAGCCTTCGCAGATCTTCCTCGTAGCGTGTCCGATGCCGCCGCATTCTATCGAGCCGAGGAGGGCAGCTCGACAGAGAAGGTGTTCTGGTCTCAGTATGCTGAGGCCAGACACCCTGTGCCCCTGAGCGACCAGCTGAAGCAACTGGTCGAGCTCCACAAGGCGGCTGAACAGGCCATGAAGGGCCTCATAGTTCGGCTGTGGCCTGGAGAGGCTCTACCTGGGAGCTATTTCGGGCTGGTGCGGCGGCTGGTGGGGTCCTGTCCAAGGCTCAAAGTCATCAAGCGCTCCGTCTGCATTGAAGGTGCCCGTAGGGCCCTTGCCCATGCTAAGGTGCACTTGGGCAAGCTGGATGCTGAGAAGCTTGTGAAGGATGGGCCACCGCCGGGGAAAGAGCATCGCAAGCCCGAGAATTATTATAAGGATGTTCTGAAGGGTGCCTACCTTATGGCGGATGAATGTTCCAGGGATGTAATTTTTGAGTAAAACTCGCTCGTTTTATCTTGTGCGTTGAAAACTTGTTCATATGCGCTAAGCAATGCTGTTGGAATTTAAAATATTACCTTCTGTGTGGCTGTTTATCAATTCTGAGAGATGGCGAGTCATCGGCTTCTACCCCCGTGCCGCTAGTGCTGGGGTGTTCGGGGATAAACCTGAGCCCTCTTTTTCCCATGTTTGGGTCCTTTGAGGGAGGCGCCCAACACAACGAACAAGGCAACCGGACTATAATGTGTGAACACTCTCACTTAGCCATAGAATTCAATAATTTTAAATTTCGGCGAAGCCCCTGGTATTCGGAAGACCGAGTTCGGGGCGCTATCCACGCCTTGGCCGGACAGAGCCGGCTCCTCGCTCTAAGCGGCATAAGTCTTTAGGGACTCGAAAAACCTCTCGAACAGCGACCAGCTCTTGCTTCATCATGACAGTCAGTTTTAGCTTTCTCTACTGAGGTGCTCGACCCAGCTCAACTGGGGCACAATCGCAGTAGTTCTCCTAGTGCTACCTTAGCCGATATAGCGGAACGTAAGGCACCAAAACATAGGAGCCGGGCAAAACCAACTATTGACCAAAGACATGATTCGGAGCCGATGCATATAATGCTATAAGTTCGGGGTGCCGCACTTGTTAAAGTGTTCGGACTTCTCACACCATATTAAGGGGTACTAAAGCCCCTGGCATATTTTGGCCGTACCAAAGTGTACGGGTGCAACATGTCGTTAAGGAACATATATTTGTGAAAAAAAGGTAATGCAAAAATAGACAGAATCTATGCATTGTTTATTAAAAAGGGCTGCGATCAAAGCAGAATGATACAAATAATGCGATAAGCAAAAGGTTGGACTATTTAACATGTCCGTTCCCGGGGCAGGCTGCGGAATGGTATGCGAAACAGGTATACTGCTCGTGATAGGGACCACCTGGGAGTTTCGTAATGCAGCATGGCTTGTCTGCTTCCCTGGTTCTTGCATCGTTTGTGCGGCAATTGAACTGCCGAACAGGCCTTCCGAAGAATGGAGTCCTGAAAGTAAGAGAAAATTAAAAAATCGGCAGCCCCTGGTGCGGTTTAAGCTGTGTTTCGGGCATGCCGTGATGGTGCCCCTCCCCCTGTACCCATGGTATTTCTAGAGCGTAGTTATGTACGCGAAGCACTGGCGTCGCATTTTTGCGAGGGCTGGGGTTGGGGCCGCATTGCTACGCCTGCTCGATACGTGCCAGGCGGTCTTGTTGTAGGTTATTCCGGGCGCGCTTGACAGTGTCCAGATGTTTAATGGCCGGACTGGAGAACTGCCTGGAGAGGCTGCTTTGTACTTCTGCTGCAAGGGCCGCCGTGTGCTCCTCCGTTCGGAGAGAGCGTTCAGTGTTTCCATTGACCGTAATTACTCCTCGAGGGCCTGGCATCTTGAGCTTAAGGTATGCGTAGTGCGGTACGGCGTTGAACTTGGCGAATGCGGTTTGCCCGAGCAGTGCGTGATAGCCACTACGGAATGGGACTATGTCGAAGATTATCTCCTCGCTTCGGAAATTATCCGGAGATTCGAAGACCTCTTCAAGTGTGACTGAGCCTCTACAGTTGGCCTCTACACCTGGTATTACGCCTTTAAAGGTCGTTTTGGTGGGCTTAATCCTCGAGGGATCTATGCCCATTTTCCGCACTGTATCCTGGTAAAGCAGGTTCAGGCTGCTGCCGCCGTCCATAAGGACTCTAGTGAGCTGAAATCCGTCAATAATTGGGTCTAGAACCAATGCGGCGAATCCGCCATGACGGGTGCTAGTGGGATGGTCCCTTCGATCAAAGGTGATAGGGCAGGAGGACCATGGGTTGAACTTTGGGGCGACTGGCTCTACCGCGTATATGTCCCTTAACGTGCGCTTCCACTCCCTCTTGGGGATGTGAGTTGCGTATATCATGTTCACCGTCCGCACTTGTGGGGGAAAACCCTTCTGTCCACTGCAGTTCGGCGGCAGGGGCTCTTCGTCATCGCTATGCAGCCCCTTGTCGGTATTTTCGGCATTTAACTTGCCTGCCTGCTTGAACACCCAACAATCCCTGTTGGTGTGATTGGCCGGCTTTTCGGGGGTGCCATGTATCTGGCATAAGCGGTCGAGTATTCGGTCCAAACTGGACGGGCCCCTAGGATTTCTTTTGAATGCCTTTTTCCGCTGACCGGATTTATAGCCTCTGAATCCGGCATTAACTGCCGTATCCTCAGCATTGTCGCCGTTAATGCGGGGCTTCTGCTTGTTGCGATGCGACCTGCCACTACTGTCCCTGGTATCCGAATTACCAGGGTTCTTGGTCATATTGTTACTACGAGCAAGCCAGCTGTCTTCTCCCGCGCAAAAGCGGATCATGAGTGTCGTGAGTGCTGCCATAGAATTCGGCTTTTCCTGTCCAAGTTGCCGGGCAAGCCACTCGTCATGGATATTGTGCTTGAAGGCTGCTAGGGCCTCTGCGTCCGGACAGTCGACTATTTGATTTTTCTTTGTTAGGAACCGTGTCCAAAATTGCCTGGCCGATTCATCTGGCTGCTGAATTACGTGGCTTAGGTCATCGGCGTCTGGTGGTCGCACATAAGTGCCCTGGAAATTGTCGAGGAATGCGGCTTCCAGGTCCTCCCAACAACTGATTGATCCTGCTGGCAAGCTGCTAAGCCAATGCCGAGCTGGTCCTTTAAGCTTGAGTGGGAGGTATTTGATGGCGTGGAGATCATCGCCGCGGGCCATGTGGATATGAAGGAGATAATCCTCGATCCATACCACAGGATCTATTGTGCCATCATATGATTCGATGTTTACGGGTTTGAAACCCTCGGGGATTTGATGATCCATTACTTCGTCTGTGAAACATAGTGGGTGTGCGGCGCCTCTGTACTGGGCTATATCACGACGTAGCTCCAATGCGCTTTGTCTACTGTGTTCGGCCCTACCGGATTTATGTCCGGTGTGACGGTTACCGTCTCGAGTCGTGGGGCGCCCACGCGATCAGTAGATCGTTCTTGTTTGCCTTGCCTTGTCCTCCAACATATCTCGCAGGTCTAGCGCATTTTCCCGTGCCTTGGTACGGGGTGCGGCTTGAGTGGAGGACCGAGAGGCCTCTCTGTCGCGGCCGCGAGGTGGCCGGTTGGTCGTATCAAGTGCTGGTGATGTAGGTTTGAGTGCTTCCTCCTCTAATCGGGGTAGCAACCTGCACTTTGGGTAGCTTTTGGAGGGGCGTTCGAGTTTATGCTCTTCGTCTGCAAGGACTTCAGTCCATCTGTCGGCTAGCAAATCTTGATCAGCTCTAAGTTGTTGCTGTTTTTTCTTGAGGCTTCTTGCCGTGGCCATAAGCCTACGTTGAAAACGCTCTTGCTTGACGGGATCCTCTGGCATGACGAATTCGTCGTCGTCGAGGCTTGCCTCGTCTTCGGAGGGAGGCATATGATTATCGTCCTCGACCTCTCTGTCTGCCGCTCTCTCATGAGGGCTGGTTTCTCCATCCTCCTGTGCTGAATCTTGCTGGAGGGGGTTTTCTTCGGCACTCTCTGGAGTATTATTATCTCCCATGCTGGAATCACCGTATTTGCTTTGGCTGGATTTTGAGCGGCGCCGCTGACGCCGTTGCTTAGGCTGTTTTTTGGAGGGGTCATCCTCTGCTGTTCCATCGCCATATCCTTCTTTTGGGGTGTCCACCATGTATATGTCATATGACGAGGTGGCTTTCCAAGGCCCAATAGGCGCCGATTCTTCATCGTCTCCTGCATCGGCGTCCATACTGTCGATGTCTTCAGAGTCGAAGTCGAGCATGTCGGTTAAATCGTCGATAGTGGCTACAAAGTGGGTGGTGGGTGGGCTTTGAATTTCTTCATCATCCGTATCCAAACCTTGCTGACCGTAGTCCGGCCAGGGCTCTCCTGATAAAGAGAGAGACTTTAGTGTGTTCAGAGTATCGCCGAAAGGCGAGTGCTGAAAGATGTCTGCGGCAGTAAACTCCATGATCGGCGCCCAATCGGATTCGATCGGCAGGGGCGCAGAGGGTTCGGAGTCCGGAGAGGAGTCCGGCTCCTTGGAGTCACGAGTCTCGCCGAGTGCGGGGCTGGTGTTCGGCTCGATCGCCGTTGGGATCACAGCCCCCGAGGCGGCGTCCAACCACCCGTCCTCGATCGCGCAGTTGGCTCCAAATTAAGGGTCGAAGCCGATGCGGGTGCGGCCTCCAGGGCACTGTTCGGCGGCAGAGCTAGATCATGCTCGTCATGACAGTGCGGGGCACTCGGCAGTGGCTCGAATCCGTCGAAGATCAAGTCCCCGCGGATGTCAGCCGTGTAGTTTAAACTTCCAAATCTGACCTGACGGCAGGGGCATAGCTTTCGATCTGCTCCAGATGGCCAAGTGAATTGGCCCGCAGTGCGAGGCCACCGAAGACGAAGATCTGTCTGGGGAGGATGGTCTCACCCTGGACTGCATCGCTATTGATGATCGTAGGAGCCATCAAGCCTAATGGCGACGACACAGAGGAACTCTCAATGAAAGCACCAATGTCGGTGTCAAAACCGGCGGATCTCGGGTAGGGGGTCCCGAACTATGCGTCTAGGCCGGATGGTAACAGGAGGCAAGGGACACGAAGTTTTACCCAGGTTCGGGCCCTCTTGATGGAGGTAAAATCCTACGTCCTTCTTGATTAATATTGATGATATGGGTAGTACAAGAGTAGATCTACCACGAGATCGGAGAGGCTAAACCCTAGAAGCTAGCCTATGGTATGATTGTTGTTCTGTATTTGTCCTACGGACTAAAACCCTCCGGTTTATATAGACACCAGAGAGGGTTAGGGTTACACAAAGTCGGTTACAATGGTAGGAGATCTACATATCCGTATCGCCAAGCTTGCCCTCCACGCCAAGGAAAGTCCCTTCCGGACACGGGACGAAGTCTTCAATCTTGTATCTTCATAGTCCAGGAGTCCGGCCGAAGGTATAGTCCGGCTATCCGGACACCCCCTAATCTAGGACTCCCTCAGTGACTATCACAATAGGCATAAACTGGTCAGCGATCCAATGACTATGTTAAATGACGGGCCGTTCATAACATTGGCCGAAGTGTTTACGGCTTGACCTCGGATGTCGTCGAACACTAACCGGGAGCTCATAGCTAGCTTCCCCAGTTTAAAGCTCCTATGGCTAAGAGAAAGTTATAAACCCCGCATATATGATTGCCTCGTTTCCGCTAACACAACCGCCTTCGGGCACCGAGACGTCGGCTAAGGGTTGTTTTGTTATTGCAGAAACACCCTGCATAATATCTACCAAGGGGTAGAGGTCGACGATGGGCCACTTTCAACTGATAAACGGTCGCAATGGAGTCATAATAATGATGTAAAGTACTTGGATACATAAAATCATTACACATAATCTGTGATTTTACTCTGGATATCGATCCTTAATTCGGCCACCGTGCCCACATTAAGGCTCGGGGGCTACTGGGATTTGCGCTCATTATTTACAAATATTAAAGGGGCACATCGATCCCCTGATCTGGTGTTGCCACCCGACCAGTGTCTCGGGGGATATTGCATTGCCTATTCAATGCAGAAAATTCAAAGGGCTCAGTGTTCGGCTTGATCGAACTATGGGAAAGTGCGTCTTCGGACAACAATAAGTACCATCTGGACCTATCTAGCATCAAGCTAATATATCACGGCGACTTCTCACTACCCTCTATCAAGGGCCCATTCGCCGATCACTATTATCTCTAATATATTACACTGTGTTTTTATTCCTATGTATGCTGCCGAGCTAGGAGTTGATCCTCAGGCCGATTTCACGCATCGACCCAAGTCTCAAGGGCTACTGGGAACATCGGTTTTATGCTTGCCTTCAGGTGCATCTCGGGTTTTAAACTGATACACACCTTGAGGGCTACTGGATATACATCGGGAGAGAATAAACTGCACCATTCACACAAAATCATCCCGCGGTCGGGGTGGTGCACCACCTTGGAAGCAGTCCGTCATAAAGCTCGGGCGCTAGCGGCTAGCTCCATAGAGGGCATTTCCGGCATTAAACTCGGCTAAACTCCTTCAACTTTTTTGGACCAAGGTGATCTATGACATCTTGGATATAGTCCAGCGTTGGAGCTTGGACACAGTCCGGCGTTGGAGCTCAGATACATTTTGGCGTTGGAGCTCGGAAGCAGCCCGGCATTGGTGCTCGGCTGCAAAAGATACCTCAAATGCAATCCGGCGTTAGAGCTCAGACGCAAGAGGACACTGCCTCCCAAGAACAACTTCAAACACGAGGTGTGGCATAAAAATAACAAGGCATTGATAAAGGCCAGAAATTTAAGGGGGCTCCTCGGATACCCGACGTGTAAACTCTTCGGATTCACTTTGGCGATCCTCAAGATCGAAGATGAGAAGACTTGTTGAACCAGTTTTCAAGACCGACGACCGAAGATGAAGAACAGTTCGGAAGAATCGAGGAACGTCCCTAACTTGAAGACCAGTTCAGGGGGCTACCGACGGTGTCCTAGACTAGGGGGTACTCACCACGTCATCTCCCGATCTATTAGATTGGGCCGAGGACCCCCATGGCCATTGAGGGAGTCCTAGATTAGGGGGTCTCTGGACAGCCGGACTATCTCCATTGGCCGGACTGTTAGACTATGAAGATACAAGATTGAAGACTTCGTCTCGTGTCCGGATGGGACTCTACTTGGCGTGGAATGCAAGCTAGGCAATACGTATATGGATATCTCCTCTTTTGTAACCGACCTTGTGTAACCCTAACCCTCTCCGGTGTCTATATAAACCGACGGGTTCTAGTCTGTAGGACAACAATCACAACATACAATCATACCATAGGCTAGCTTCTAGGGTTTAGCCTCTCCGATCTCGTGGTAGATCTACTCTTGTACTACCCATGTCATCAATATTAATCAAGCAGGACGTAGGGTTTTACCTCCATCAAGAGGGCCCGAACCTGGGTAAAACTTCGTGTCCCTTGCCTCCTGTTACTGTCACGACCGGTTTTCCAATAAAAATATTTATTGAGAAACCAATCTTTTGAGTCCAGTAAGAGAGAAATCCTCCACACTGGTAGACAAATTCTTGATACAATAAGCCAGTAGCATAGAATATATTACAGGGTTGAGCTAGGGCTGCTCAACAAATTATTACAAGCGCGCCAATAATTATACATAATGGCGGATATAACACAATGGTGTGGTGGCTTACTACTGACTCGAGGATAAAGTGATGGTGGAATAACACAATGGGAAGTGTGGTAACACGACTCTCAAACTGGCATCTAATCGAGCGTCGAGGTGAGGCTCGATAAATTTATTTGGGTTGCGGACGCGGGTATAAAACAGTGACCAAGTCCAGGGTCGCACGAGACTGACTGGGATTCCTCTAGGCGTCGGACTCGCTATCGAACTCTTCATCCATGAGATCGCATTCGTCAGCATCTGGCCAAATCAACAAGCCAGTGAGTACTTTGAAAGTACTCGCAAGACAGTTCGGACGTAAGATATAACGAATGCATGCATGAATGCGTCATGATTAATCTCTCAAATGCACAATTAAAAATTTGCATAACGAGGTAAGTACGAGGGATACGGCGGTAGTTCGCCTGAAATCCCAACAAAATGTAAATGAGAACCGATCGGTTGTCTGAAGCGACGCCTCGAAACGTGAACAAATAATAACAGAAAATCATGCCACAGTCGGGCGTCTTAGTGACGCCACCTAAAGGGCTTTAAAAGAAATGCCACAGTCGGACGTCTGGGCGACATCACAGAAAGGGCTTTAAAAGAAATGCCACAGTCGGACGTCTGAGCGACATCACAGAAAGGGCTTTAAAAGAAATGCCATAGTCGGACGTCTGAGCGACATCACAGAAAGGGCTTTAAAAGAAATGCCACAGTCGGACGTCTGGGCGACATCACAGAAAGGGCTTTAAAAGAAATGCCACAGTCGGACGTCTGGGCGACATCACAGAAAGGGCTTTAAAAGAAATGCCACAGTCGGACGTCTGAGCGACATCACAGAAAGGGCTTTAAAAGAAATGCCACAGTCGGACGTCTGAGCGACATCACAGAAAGGACTTTAAAAGAAATGCCATAGTCGGACGTCTGAGCGACATCACAGAAAGGGCTTTAAAAGAAATGCCATAGTCGGACGTCTGAGCGACATCACCGAAAGGGCTTTAAAAGAAATGCCACAGTCGGACGTCTGGGCGACATCACAGAAAGGGCTTTAAAAGAAATGCCACAGTTGGACGTCTGAGCGACATCACAGAAAGGGCTTTAAAAGAATGCCACAGTCGGACGTCTGAGCGACATCACAGAAAGGGCTTTAATCCACAAGTAAATAATACTCATAATAAATATTCAGTTCATGATAATAAACGGGTTAGTCCATCCTCAGGAATAAACTTTTAACCGGGCTTAGTGCTCACGAGATTCACCGGAGTATCTGTCACCCAAAAACTGGCACTTGTCAGAATAAGTCAGCGCAAAATTTGGATATGGATAAGATGATTTGGAGATTTATGACTCTGCAGAGTTTGTACAAAAATTTCCCACAGCTAACGGATTTCCGTAGTCTCGAAGGACTAGTTCCGTTTACGGTATTTCGGAAGTAAACACAGCTAACCAGTACACACCCATCCTATCTCTCGATGCCAGGACTCACCCTAGACATCGTCCAAGAAAAACTTTGAGACGGGGAGATCACAATCTCGAATCGCATGGGATCAAATTTATATACACGCGCTCTAAGGGGTGCCCCCCTCTCGGTCCCAACCGGAAACACCCATGCCCCCTGACCGGATGACTGGCTTTAATCCAGGGCCATGGAACCATCATCCCGGCCTCTCCTTTTGGTGTGTACCAGGAAAGCGGTTTGCAACTTACTAAGCCATATTCCTTGCGGAAAACATGTGGTAGTACAAGGAAGGAAAGGGAGGAACTGGACCGATACGATTTGACACTGTAGTCAAATAGTCTGGCATAAGACTGGCATGCTACAACACTGCCATCTTACCCATCCTCATGCCAACCCATGGCCATTCATACTCACATCCATCCACTTATGGATCATCGAGCTCACTTACCTTAACCATGCATGAAAATAACGTTCATCGGTATGCATCATCAACATGCCATGAAACTAACTAAGTGCAAAACATGCCAAGACACTCATCATATCAAAAGTTCAAACATGCTTGCCTGGTTCAGAGTAGTCGGAGCCTAGCTCGGTGAAGTTCGCGGCTCCGTCACCTCCTTCGGTATCTACGGTATACAGAAAATATAGGCGCTATCGTAAATACCAATAAGTGCACAAAAAGTATTCCAAATATTTTTCAAATAAATATGATAAAAAAACTAGACAAAATTTCAAAGAGAACAGAAAAAGAATCAATCAAAAATACTTTTCTGTTTAAAAGTTATAAAGGTTTTAGTCCAGGGACTCATCTGTAATGAAATAGAATATTTCCAGGGGCTAGCTCATAAAAACTGAAAACGCTTCGGTAGAGAATACGCCAGCCCAGGAGGAAAACGCATTTGGTAGAATACGCTTCCAAAAACGGTTCATTTAGAAAGGGACAGAGAGGCTGACGGGCAGGTCCCACCCGTCAGGTTTGAAAATTTAAAACGGGCGGCAGAGCTCGACGGAGCCCGAGAGCCGCGGTGGTCGCCGGTGGCGATCCACGGCGAGGTAAGGGGATCGGAGGGTACCTCCTTGCTCAGGGCGCCCTTCCGCGTCGGTTGGTGGTGGTGGTGGTCGCCGGCGAGTACCACGTCGACGGCGAGCCTTGCTCCGGCGGACGGCGGCTCGGGTGGAGATGGACCTCGCCGGGGAGAGCTGCGAAGGTCAAATTGATGCTTCAGTTAGCTCACTGGTTGCTCGAGGAAACTACTGACGAAGTTTGGGCCCCGGGGACGGCCTCACCGGAGCGAATCGAGGTGGAGGCCGAGGCGGAACGAGGTGGCTCGAGTCGAGGAAGAAGGGCCCCTCGAGGCTCTTCTAGTTGCTGGTAGGGGTCCAGAGAGGTAGTGGAGGTGTGCAGGGGCGAGAGGGAGCTTGGGGTGCTATATATAGCCGGCCCGAGGCGGTTGCCGCGTACGGGATAAGTCCGGCGAGCGATTACGGCGGCGCTGTGGTTGGGCAGTGGGATTAGGGGCTTGGGCATCGTCTAGGTGGAGTAGTGGTTCCATTTCAGGGTCCAGCTCAGCACGGGGGAGGAGGTTTACGGCTGGTCCCAACGGAACGGCCGTGCGGCACGTCGGCGGCAGGAGCGCGCCCTGCGCGTGCCAGGCTACGGTGACTGTGCAGCGGGGCTGCGCTGGCATGCATGTGCCACGCGGAGAGCCAGGGAGCATTGGGCGGCGCCGAACGGCATTGCGCCGCTGTTCTGCTTCCGGTCGGCCGTTACGGTGGATCGGCCGCCACAAGACACGCCGGCGCAGGCGGGCCCGGGCGCCACCGACGCCAGGAAGGCGCCAAGCGCGCGTGCGGCACTCCAGACAGGAGGGAGGGGCGGCGAGGAACGTGCCAAGGGCACTGTCCACGCGTGACTGAAGCTGGCGAAGGGAAAACGACACCGTACTCTAAACTTTACTGAATTACTGAAAGTGCAAAATACTGTGTATGCAAGGTGTTCGACAGAATGATACTGGCCTCTAGGGATTTTTCCTAGAGTTGATTTTTGGTGGAGTGGCTACTCATTGCTTCAGTAGGCTGCCTGAAGTTTTGTAGAATTTTTGGGGGAGTGTAGATATGAATTTCACCAAATTTGGCAAATCTGGTCCAAACTTGCAGAGGCTGAAATTTGAAAAAATTGAAAAGAAGGAGAGTGGATCAAGATGGTTCTGAGTTGTGGATGCTAAGGACAATCCAGAGGAGTTGGCTTGAGATCAAAACTCGGAAATAAGGTACTTGCTTTTGTAAATTACTCAGGCTCCAAATAATTGACAAAAATGATTTGAGAGGAAAAATGATTGAAATAAAATACAAAACTTGTTTGGATTAGTTGGGACAGAGAACTTAGGTTGTTCCAAGGAGAAGAGGAGGTTTTTGGAGGGGTTTTACCACCTGTGATATGGTGAGATCAAGGGTGGTTTCAAAAAGAATGAAGTCCCAAAACTCCTAGGGTTTCTTTTTAAATGAAAAATAAATAAGTTTGAGAGGGAAACAACCAGAAGAAAAGCTTCCAAAATTTTAACACCAAAATTGAAATGGAAATGAAATCCTTGCCAAAGGTGAAGGGAAGTTTTTTTAAGAGGAAGGATTTTCTGAAAAAGAAATTTTAAATGCCCTCTTTTAGAATCCAATAAAGTTTTTGATGAAAACCAAATCAAAATTTTTGGAGTGTCACAACACCTACCCCCTTAGGAAAAATCTCGTCCCCAAGATTTCAGCTGATCCTTAAATAAGTGTGGATGCTCTATCCGAAGAAAATCCTCTCTTTCCCAAGTAGCTTCACTGTCGGTGTGATTGCTACACTGGACTCTGAAGAATTTGATGGTCTTATGTCGGGTCCTCCTTTCAAACTCCTCTAATATTCTTACTGGACGTTCCCGATAAGTGAGGTCTGGCTGCACGTCAATGCTCTCATGGGATACTTGTTTCTCTGGGTTGCTCACGCACTTCCTAAATTGCGAGACGTGGAACACGTCGTGGACATCGGATAATTCCTTGGGTAAGTCTAGCTGGTAGGCTACCGTGCCTCTTCGCGCCTTTATACAGAATGGTCCAATGAATCTTGGTGCTAGTTTCCCTCTAATCTTGAATCGTTGCAATCCTCTCATAGGAGATACTTTCAGGTATACGAACTCACCGGGCTTGAAGCTGACCCTACGATGTTTCTGATCGTAATAACTCTTCTGTCGACTTTGAGCGGTCTTAAGTCGGTCTCTGATTAGCTTGACTTTTTCCTCGGCTTCTCTGAGCATGTCTGGTCCGAAGATGCGGCTGTCTTCGGTCTCTGACCAATTCAACGGGGTACGACATCTCCGTCCGTATAAAGCCTCAAATTGTGCCATTTGCAGGCTGGCCTGGTAGCTATTGTTGTACGCGAACTCGGCGTATGGCAGGCTTTCTTCCCAACTGGTTCCATATGTGAGGACACATGCTCTCAGCATGTCTTCTAAAACCTGGTTTACGCGTTCCGTTTGTCCATCGGTCTGTGGGTGGTATGCGGTACTGAAGGCTAGTTGAGTTCCCAGAGCCCGTTGTAAATGCTCCCAAAATCTCGAGACGAACTGAGTGCCTCTGTCGGATATTATAGTCTTCGGGACTCCATGTAGACAAACTATACGGGAGAGATAAATCCTGGCAAGCCTCTGAGTGCTGTAGGTTGTCTTTACTGGAATGAAATGTGCCACCTTGGTTAACTTGTCAGTGATGACCCATATGGCATCATTCCCATGCTGTGACCGAGGTAGTCCGACAATGAAATCCATCCCTATTTCATCCCATTTCCACTCAGGTATTTTGTTTGGTTGCAGTAATCCGGCTGGTCTCTGATGCTCAGCTTTTATGCGTTGACAAGAGTCGCAATGTGCAATGAAGGTGGCTATGTCCCTCTTCATACCGTGCCACCAAAATCTTTCCTGAATATCTTTATACATCTTGGTTCCGCCAGGGTGGATCGAGTACGAGGCGGTGTGGGCTTCAGCTAGAATTTGCTGTTTAAGGTCTTCTATGTTTGGCACGCAGAGTCTTTCTCCGTACCATAATATTCCTCCATCGTCTATGACGAACTCCGAGGCCTTGCCCATACTCACCTTTCTCTTGATGCCTTCAATGCTGGGGTGACCGGGCTGAGCTTCTTTAATTTCCTCCACAAGGCCGTGTTGTATTTCCAAGTTCGATATGGTGCCTTCTGCTACTATTAACAAATTGAGCTTGGCAAATTCTTGTTGGAATTTGGGCCTCAAGCTTTGGAGATTGCTTTCGTCGGAGTTGGGGTTCCGACTAAGAGCATCGGCCACTACATTTGTTTTTCCTGGATGGTAATGGATACCAACATCATAATCCTTTACCAATTCCAACCAGCGTCTTTGTCGTAAATTTAGTTCTGGCTGCGTGAAAATATATTTGAGACTTTTGTGATCCGTATATATTTCACATCGGTTCCCAAGTAAGAAATGCTTCCATTCCTTGAGTGCATGGATGACTGCTGCCATTTCTAAGTTATGAGTGGGATAATTTTCCTCATGCTTGCGAAGTTGCCTTGAAGCATAGGCGACAACCTTGCCTTCCTGCATCAACACGCATCCGAGACCCTTTCTGGACGCGTCACAAAACACTTCAAAATTTTGTGTATGTCTGGCACAATTAATACTGGTGCTGTTGTTAATTTCCGCTTTAGCTCTTGGAAACTCTTTTCGCAGGCTTCTGTCCATTCAAACTTCTTGTCTTTCTTGAGTAACTGCATCATAGGCTTGGCTATGGTGGAGAATCCTTCAATAAATCTGCGGTAATATCCTGCCATTCCCAAGAAACTACGTATATCTGTTACGCTCGTTGGCGACTTCCAGCCAAGTATGGCCTTGACTTTCTCTGAGTCCACTGCGATACCATCTTGGGTTAGCACGTGGCCTAGAAAGCCTACTTGCCTTAGCCAAAATTCGCACTTGCTAAACTTGGCATACAATTGGTGTTTCCTGAGTTCTCCTAGCACAATCCTGAGATGTTCTGCGTGCTCTTCTGGTGTCTTGGAGTACACTAGAATATCGTCGATGAATACCACGACGAACTTGTCCATAAACTTCATGAATACTTTGTTCATGAGGTGTACAAAATATGCAGGGGCATTTGTTAATCCGAATGGCATTACGGTGAACTCGTACAGTCCATATCTAGAGGTGAAGGCTGTTTTGGGGATATCTTCTGTTCGCACCTTTAATTGATGGTATCCAGACCTTAAGTCAATTTTTGAAAATACCTTGGCCTGAGCAAGTTGATCAAACAAATCGTTTATCCTTGGCATCGGGTATTTGTTCTTAATTGTGACCATGTTAAGTGCTCGATAGTCAATACACAATCTCAGTGTTCCGTCCTTCTTTTTGGCAAATAAAATTGGTGATCCCCAAGGTGAGGAGCTGGCTCGAATATATCCTTTGTCTAGCAATTCTTTTATTTGTTTCTTCAATTCAACCAACTCAGATGGTGCCATTCTGTATGGTTTCTTGTATATGGGGGTGGTTCCTGGTGCGAGCTCAATGCAGAACTCTATCTCTCGGTCTGGTGGCATGCCTGGTAGTTCTTCAGGGAACACATCTGGAAATTCACATACTACTGGAACCTTGTTTAGCTCAGAAACGTCTACCTTATTCAATCTCGGTTGCCGGGGTATTTTTCCTTCCTTGGCTGACACTCTTATTGTCTTCCCGTGGTGGTGTGTGAGGATTACGGTCCGGTTGAAATAGTGAACAAAACCCTTATTGGTGGTTAACCAGTCCATCCCTAGGATGACATCCAGTCCTTTGTTTTCCAACACAATAAGATTTGCGTGAAACTCCAATCCTTCGAACTCAATGACCACATTCTGACAGTAATTCTGAGTAACTTGCTGAATCCCAGGGGACTTGACGATCATGGATTTCTCCAAAGGAAGCACCGAAAAATTATTTTGCAAAGCAAAACTTTTCGAAATGAAAGAGTGAGAAGCTCCAGAATCAAACAAAACCGTTGCGGGTATTGTGTTGACAGGAAACGTACCGAGTACGATATTCGGAGCATTTTGTGCCTCCTCTTTGGTTACGTGGTTCAGATGACCCTTCCTGTGGTTGTTGCTTTTCGCTTGGGCGCTGAACTATTTCCGCCGTTGTTTGGCTTTGGGGTTGAGTTTCTAGGCTTGGGACACTGCTTGGCATAGTGCCCTTCCTCTCCACAGGCGTAACAAGTAACGCCGGGGCGATATGTGAACTCCTTGTCCCTTGCATGAAAATTCTTGATTTGGCGTGAGACATTGGATGGGAATTTGTGTGTCCCACCCTTTTGAAAATCTGTCTTGCTTCGGGGATTGCAAGCATGGTTAGTCTGGTCCCTTTTTCGCTTGCGGATATCTTCCAGACTGCGTCTCTCATTTTCCAGAGTAATGGCTTTGTCCACCAGTGTCTTAAAATCAGGAAAAGTGTGCACGACCAGTTGGCATTTCAGCGCGGGCGCTAGACCATCAAGGAATTTCTCCATCTTCTTGCTTTCAGTCATACGCTCTTCATTGGCGTAGCGAGACAATAGTGTAAATTGACTGTTGTAATCTGCCACTGTCAAGTTCCTTTGTTTGAGGTCATCGAACTCTCTCTTTTTGATTTTCATAATACTCTTAGGAATGTGTGCACCGCGGAAACCTTCCTTGAAATCATCCCAGGTTATGTCACCTTCGTTTGGATGCATGTGCAGAAAATTCTCCCACCACGATGCGGCTGCTCCTGTGAGATAGTGCGGAGCATATAACACCTTCTCGGGATCTGAACATTTTGCAATAATTAATTTCCTCTCCATATCCCGAAGCCAGTCCTCGGCTTCAAGAGGCTTGTCAGTATGAGAAAATGTTTGGGGACGCGTCTTCTGTAGCTCAGATAATTTGGAATGCTGCGGATACTGTCCATGGTAATTTCCCATGTTGATGACTTGGTTCATCATTTCACGATGTTGTTGCTGACTCTGTTCATAAAGGCGGCACATTTGGGAAAGTGCCGTTTCACTGCCCTGTTGACTCGACTGCCATTGCGCGAAATTGTTGCCTGGTTGAGTGTCATAATTTTCCTCTGGCGGAGTAGGCATGGAGCGAGTCCAAGGACGAGACATTTTTCACTCTGGGGATATATTTTGTAAAACTCATAAGAAAAATGAAGATGGTCGTCAAAAACAACTCCAAAAATAAAAATGCACAAGGATGGCAAATAATTTAAATGACCAAGATCACTTAAGAAAAACAAATTGATTTGCGCACAGAGAAGGACTGCTCATTACATATCTTACACGCGGGCGATAATTATATAGTACATCATTCAGGATATGCGTACATAATCCTGACATGTTATTTAGGCTAGTTCACTCCTCCAGTTCTACATGATGCGCAAACAAGCTACTTCTCACAACCTATGCACATATAAACATATCTTACAAAGCGGTACATCATATGACGGGCAAACGCACTCAGCCGGAAATGTCGATGATCTCCTTGGCCCTGCCAAGGGTGAGGCGCAGTGAGGCTGGGGACTCGACCTACTCCTCACTAATAGGCTCCAGATGTGAAGAGCCGCGTCGGGTAGATGGAACGGGTGCCAGGGGCGGAGCAACACTAATGGGAGTGGGCACAGCGGGTGGTGCAGTGCGCGCTGGAGTGGGCGCAAAGGCCTGGCTGAACCCTCCGGTGGTAGGTAGGTGACGAGTAGGTGCATGAGATGTTGAGGACGAGACAAAAGTCAGTGGCGGTGCGGTGAGCAGGAGCTCCCTCCTGTTGGCGGCACAGCCATGGACTGAGTCCATGCGGGCAGCCACGAAGTCGTCCACCAGGTTGTCGAAGGCTGCCTCCAGAGCCCGGAGATACTCAATAAGCATCTCAAAAGCCTCGTCTCGTTCTCCTCTGGGGCAGGAGAATGCATAGTGGCAGGTGTAGGGCACATGGCATGGAAGATAACGGTAGCGACGAGTCTTCATCGCGGGAAGGACATCCCTGAGGCGAGCTATCGCCTCACGGGCTGCCATCTGCATAGCATGCCTCTCCGTAGGCATGGCCCTTCCCACTAACAGGTAGCGGCGTAGCTCACCACGCCCTCCCTTGAACTGCACTGTGGCCTGGTGCATGGTCAGACTGTCGTTGACTCTGTGCTGGCGGAGCGTGAAGACTGGGCGCACGGATGGCCCCATCGCGACCTGAACGATGAAGGAGAGAAGCTTGACGAACCCATCGGGTATGTTGGCGAAGGTCTGAGACTCGCAGTTGTTGTCGGCCATCTACAAAAGTAGGCAAAAATCCTGAATGGTCAGATCATAAATTTATGCTGACTGTCAGAAAATGACTACAATTGAAAAAAAATTAAATCGGCTCTACCATGCTAATAACCGATTAGCGATCGCACCTAGTGGCTTCCTACAGTCAGCCTGGCTCTGGTACCAAGCTTGTCACGACCGGTTTTCCAATAAAAATATTTATTGAGAAACCAATCTTTTGAGTCCAGTAAGAGAGAAATCCTCCACACTGGTAGACAAATTCTTGATACAATAAGCCAGTAGCATAGAATATATTACAGGGTTGAGCTAGGGCTGCTCAACAAATTATTACAAGCGCGCCAATAATTATACATAATGGCGGATATAACACAATGGTGTGGTGGCTTACTACTGACTCGAGGATAAAGTGATGGTGGAATAACACAATGGGAAGTGTGGTAACACGACTCTCAAACTGGCATCTCATCGAGCGTCAAGGTGAGGCTCGATAAATTTATTCGGGTTGCGGAAGCGGGTATAAAACAGTGACCAAGTCCAGGGTCGCACGAGACTGGCTGGGATTCCTCTAGGCGTCGGACTCGCTATCCAACTCTTCATCCATGAGATCGCCTTCGTCAGCATCTGGCCAAATCAACAAGCCAGTGAGTACTTTGAAAGTACTCACAAGACAGTTCAGATGTAAGATATAACGAATGCATGCATGAATGCGTCATGATTAATCTCTCCAATGCACAATTAAAAATTTGCATAACGGGGTAAGTACGAGGGATACGGCGGTAGTCCTCCTGAAATCCCAACAAAATGTAAATGAGAACCGATCGGGTGTCTGAAGCGACGCCTTGAAAGGTGAACAAATAATAACAGAAAATCATGCCACAGTCGGGCGTCTTAGCGATGCCACCTAAAGGACTTTAAAAGAAATGCCACAGTCGGACGTCTGGGCGACATCACAAAAAGGGCTTTAAAAGAAATGCCACAGTCGGACGTCTGAACGACATCACAGAAAGGGCTTTAAAAGAAATGCCACAGTCGGACGTCTGAGCGACATCATAGAAAGGGCTTTAAAAGAAATGCCACAGTCGGACGTCTGGGCGACATCACAGAAAGGGCTTTAAAAGAAATGCCACAGTCGGACGTCTGAGCGACATCACAGAAAGGGCTTTAAAAGAAATGCCACAGTCGGACGTCTGAGCGACATCACAGAAAGGGCTTTAAAAGAAATGCCACAGTCGGACGTCTGAGCGACATCACAGAAAGGGCTTTAAAAGAAATGCCACAGTCGGACGTCTGAGCGACATCACAGAAAGGGCTTTAAAAAAAATGCCACAGTCGGACGTCTGAGCGACATCACAGAAAGGGCTTCAAAAGAAATGCCACAGTCGGACGTCTGGGCGACATCACAGAAAGGGCTTTAAAAGAAATGCCACAGTCGGACGTCTAAGCGACATCACAGAAAGGGCTTTAAAAGAATGCCACAGTCGGACGTCTGAGCGACATCACAGAAAGGGCTTTAATCCATAAGTAAATAATACTCATAATAAATATTCAGTTCATGATAATAAACGGGTTAGTCCATCCACAGGAATAAACTTTTAACCGGGCTTAGTGCTCACGAGATTCACCGGAGTATCTGTCACCCAAAAACTGGCACTTGTCAGAATAAGTCAGAGCAAAATTTGGATATGGATAAGATGATTTGGAGATTTATGACTCTGCAGAGTTTGTACAAAAATTTCCCACAGCTAACGGATTTCCGTAGTCTCGAAGGACTAGTTCTGTTTACGGTATTTCAGAAGTAAACACAGCTAACCAGTACACACCCATCCTATCTCTCGATGCCAGGACTCACCCTAGACATCGTCCAAGAAAAACTTTGAGACGGGGAGATCACAATCTCGAATAGCATGGGATCAAATTTATATACGCGCGCTCTAAGGGGTTACCCCCTCTCGGTCCCAACCGGAAACACCCATGCCCCCTGACCGGATGACTGGCTTTAATCCAGGGCCATGGAACCATCATCCCGGCCTCTCCTATTGGTGTGTACCAGGAAAGCGGTTTGCAACTTACTAAGCCATATTCCTTGCGGAAAACATGTGGTAGTACAAGGAAGGAAAGGGAGGAACTGGACCAATACGATTTGACACTGTAGTCAAATAGTCTGGCATAAGACTGGCATGCTACAACACTGCCATCTTACCCATCCTCATGCCAACCCATGGCCATTCATACTCACATCCATCCACTTATGGATCATCGAGCTCACTTACCTTAACCATGCATGAAAATAACGTTCATCGGTATGCATCATCAACATGCCATGAAACTAACTAAGTGCAAAACATGCCAAGACACTCATCATATCAAAAGTTCAAACATGCTTGCCTGGTTCAGAGTAGTCGGAGCCTAGCTCGGTGAAGTTCGCGGCTCCGTCACCTCCTTCGGTATCTACGGTATACAGAAAATATAGGCGCTATCGTAAATACCAATAAGTGCACAAAAAGTATTCCAAATATTTTTCAAATAAATCTGATAAAAAAACTAGACAAAATTTCAAAGAGAACAGAAAAAGAATCAATCAAAAATACTTTTCTGTTTAAAAGTTATAAAGGTTTTAGTCCAGGGACTCATCTGTAATGAAATAGAATATTTCCAGGGGCTAGCTCATAAAAACTGAAAACGCTTCGGTAGAGAATACGCCAGCCCAGGAGGAAAACGCATTTGGCAGAATACGCTTCCAGAAACGGTTCGTTTAGAAAGGGACAGAGAGGCTGACGGGCAGGTCCCACCCGTCAGGTTTGAAAATTTAAAACGGGCGGCAGAGCTCGACGGAGCCCGAGAGCCGCGGTGGTCGCCGGCGGCGATCCACGGCGAGGTAAGGGGATCGGAGGGTACCTCCTTGCTCAGGGCGCCCTTCCGCGTCGGTTGGTGGTGGTGGTGGTCGCCGGCGAGTACCACGTCGACGGCGAGCCTTGCTCCGGCGGATGGCGGCTCGGGTGGAGATGGACCTCGCCGGGGAGAGCTGCGAAGGTCAAATTGATGCTTGGGTTAGCTCACTGGTTGCTCGAGGAAACTACTGACGAAGTTTGGGCACCGGGGACGGCCTGACTGGAGCAAATCAAGGTGGAGGCCGAGGCGGAACGAGGCGGCTGGAGTCGAGGAAGAAGGGCCCCTCGAGGCTCTTCTAGTTGCTGGTCGGGGTCCAGAGAGGTAGTGGAGGTGTGCGGGGGCGAGAGGGAGCTTGGGGGTGCTATATATAGCCGGCCCGAGGCGGTTGCCGCGTACGGGATAAGTCCGGCGAGCGATTACGGCGGCGCTGTGGTTGGGCAGTGGGATTAGGGGCTTGGGCATCGTCTAGGTGGAGTAGTGGTTCCATTTCAGGGTCCAGCTCAGCACGGGGGAGGAGGTTTACGGCTGGTCCCAACGGAACGGCCGTGCGGCACGTCGGCGGCAGGGAGCGCGCCCTGCGCGTGCCAGGCTACGGTGACTGTGCAGCGGGGCTGCGCTGGCATGCATGTGCCACACGGAGAGCCAGGGAGCATTGGGCGGCGCCGAACGGCGTTGCGCCGCCGTTCTGCTTCCGGTCGGCCGTTACGGTGGATCGGCCGCCGCAAGACACGCCGGCGCAGGCGGGCCCGGGCGCCACCGACGCCAGGAAGGCGCCAAGCGCGCGTGCGGCATTCCAGACAGGAGGGAGGGGCGGCGAGGAACGTGCCAAGGGCACTGTCCACGCGTGACTGAAGCTGGCGAAGGGAAAACGGCACCGTACTCTGAACTTTACTGAATTACTGAAAGTGCAAAATACTGTGTATGCAAGGTGTTCGACAGAATGATACTGGCCTCTAGGGATTTTTCCTAGAGCCGATTTTTGGTGGAGTGGCTACTCATTGCTCCAGTAGGCTGCCTGAATTTTTGTAGAATTTGTGGGGGAGTGTAGATATGAATTTCACCAAATTTGGCAAATCTGGTCCAAACTTGCAGAGGCTGAAATTTGAAAAATTTGAAAAGAAGGAGAGTGGATCAAGATGGTTCTGAGTTGTGGATTCTAAGGACAATCCAGAGGAGTTGGTTTGAGATCAAAACTCAAAGGAAATAAGGTACTTGCTTTTGTAAATGACTCATGCTCCAAATAATTGACAAAAATGATTTGAGAGGAAAAATGATTGAAATAAAATACAAAACTTGTTTGGATTAGTTGGGACAGAGAACTTAGGTTGTTCCAAGGAGAAGAGGAGGTTTTTGGAGGGGTTTTACCACCTGTGATATGGTGAGATCAAGGGTGGTTTCAAAAAGAATGAAGTCCCAAAACTCCTAGGGTTTCTTTTTAAATGAAAAATAAATAAGTTTGAGAGGGAAACAACCAGAAGAAAAGCTTCCAAAATTTTAACACCAAAATTGAAATGGAAAGGAAATCCTTGCCAAAGGTGAAGGGAAATTTTTTTAAGAGGAAGGATTTTCTGAAAAAGAAATTTTAAATGCCCTCTTTTAGAATCCAATAAAGTTTTTGATGAAAACCAAATCAAAATTTTTGGAGTGTCACAGTTACCATCCGGCCTAGACGCACAGTTCGGGACCCCGTACCCGAGATCCGCCAGTTTTGACACCGACATTGGTGCTTTCATTGAGAGTTCTGCTATGCTGTCGCCACCAGGAAGGATGTCTCATCTCTTCTTTAAAGACGCCACTATCACTGAGGGAGCTTGGGCTATCGGCCAAACTCTCCGGCTAGGTGGTTTTCTTACGACCGCCTGTTCGGCCGCTGCGCCGATGATATCTTCTCGGGTCATCGAAAGCAATCTTCACGTCAACTCGGAACTCGCCAAGCAGTTAGATCCAATGGAGCTCCCTTCCCTAAACGAGCTCTTGGATCGCATCGCCGCCCTCGGAGTCGCTACAGACTATGATCAGATTGGGCCTAAACTCGATCTGAGAGAGATTAACTCTCCCCAGGTCACCCATCACGTTGCAGTGGTGGAGGAACAATGCGACAACCCTTCATCTATCCTAAGGACTAGATATGTCCGGATTCCCGACCCCTCCAAGCTGGATACCCGCGGAGGGGAGGACGTCACTCAAGGCCTCAACCTAGAATCAGGCAGCGGGCTAGATTTATCAGAAAACATCCAAGAATCCAAACTTTCGAGTTCGGAAACTCCTTGGCCCCTGAGTCTCAGATCAGGTGAGGATTCGGATTCAATTCCACCCACCCACCCAAACATACACGATCTATCCCAAATTAGGCAAGAGCCCGAAGAAACAGTACACCATTACTGGGCCAGATTCCTCCTAGTCATGAACACGATAAAGGACTGCCGCGAGGAAGACGCAATTTCATTATTTTGCAATAACTGCATGGACAAGGGAATCCTCAATGCCATAAGTCGCCGCGAAATTACACGCTTTGCCGACTTAGTGTCCATAGTACGAAAGTACTGTGCGATGGAAAGCGCCTGGAAAACCGAAATAAAATTTTGGGATAATCCGGCCCTGAATACAAACCCAGTCCAAAATAAAAGGGTGCATTATCACAATACACCTGGGTTAACTCCCAAAAAGCAAAAGCCCTCAACGGGGCAAGGAACCGTGCTAGAGGGATGGCTTAATGGACCCTGAAAAATTCATAGTATAGAGGACGCAATACCAACGCACAGCCTTAGAGCATGTTGGATACTCCAGCAAGTGGCCAAAAGTCGTGAGGATCTACTCCTCCCAAAAACCACAGAGCACCATCCCGCGGACAACAATACGGTGTTAACGGTCTTCGAGACCTTCGCATCAAATAATAGACGCAAGCGAGCACTCCGCAGCATGGTGGAAATCTGCCACAGCAGAAATCAATCCTTGGAGTGACACGGCTATTACCTTCAATGCTAGTGACGAACCCAAATTCCGAACATCCCGAGCACCAGCCGCACTGGTCCTCAGTCCAATCATGGACGGCTTTCGACTCACCAAGGCACTCATGGACGGCGGCAGCAGATTAAACCTCATCTATGAGGAAACTCTTCAAAAGATGGAAATAGACTGGAGCCGCATTGAGCAAAGCAGCACAACCTTTAGAGGAATCATCCCCAGTCGGGAAGCACGCTGTATTCGGCACGCCGGATAATTACAGGTCCGAAGAAATTACATTCCAAGTGGCCCCGTTCAGCAGCGGATACCACGCTCTATTAGGGCGGGAGTCATTTACAATCTTCCAAGCCATACCCCATTACGGGTACATGAAGCTCAAAATTCCCGGGCCCAACGGAATCATCACTCTTGCTAGTGATCCGGACATAGCACTCCGTGCTGAAAATAAGACAGCTGCACTGGCCCTCGAGGCACTATCTGAAGACCTAGTGGCCGAGGAACTAACTACGCTGCGCTCTACGGTGAACAGGAACGATGTGATACCCGATAAAAGATCCAAGTCAGCCTCCTTTAAACTGGCGGACGAAATAGTCAAAATCCAAGTCCATCCAACGGACCCTACAAAACAGCTTCCATCGGGGCACAATTAAACCGTAATGTCGACACCGCACTCCGAGAGTTCCTACGCGAGAACTGGGACATTTTTGCCTGGCACCCTACAGACATGCTAGGAATCCCATGCAGGGTGGCAGAGCACAGCCGAAATATCCTAAAAGCATTCAAGCCAGTCAAGGAGGCTCTTTGACGTTTCTTCGAGCCTAAGAGACAAGCCATGGGAGAGAAACTAGCCAAGCCATTGGAGGCCGGATTCATCAGATACATCAAACATCTGGACTGGCTAGCAAACCTGGTGATGGTACCAAAGAAGGACAAATCCTGGAGCTTGTGCGTCGATTTTAAGGACCTTAACGAGGCCTGCCCAAAGGATCCCTTCCCCCTCCCCCGCGTCGATCAAATCATCGATGCTAGCACAGGACACGATTCACTGTGTTTCCTCGATGCATACTCCGGCTACCATCAAATCAAAATGGCAGAGCCAGACCAAGCCGCAACGGCATTCATCACACCATACGGCCCATTCTGCTTCAACACAATGCCCTTCGGGCTAAAAAACGCTGGCGCAACATATCAGCGCATGATTCAGACATGTCTGGCAAACCAGATCAGCAAAATAGTGGAGGCCTACATGGATGACGTGGTCGTCAAAACCAAGCATGTCGAAACTCTAGTAGACGACTGGAGGGTCATATTCGACAACCTCCGAACATATGACATCAAGCTCAATCTAGAAAAATGCGTTTTCGGCGTACCAGCCGGAAAGCTCCTAGGATTCATCGTCTCCAGTAGAGGCATCGAAGCTAATCCGGCCAAAATCCGAGCATTGTCACAGTTGGCTACCCCAACAGACCTCAAACAAATACAAAAATTGACTGGATGTGTGGCGGCTCTAAGCCGCTTTATCTCCCGCTTGGGAGAAAAGGCATTACCCCTTTATCGCCTCCTCCGGCGCACCGAACACTTCGAGTGGACGGACGCCACCACGGCCGGACTCAACGAAATAAAAACTATATTGGCAACAAACACAGTCCTGGCCGTGCCAAACATTGGCGAACCAATGCTATTATACATTGCGGCAACTCATCAAGTAGTAAGCGCAGTGCTCGTCGTCGAGCGAGAAGTGGACGGACACAAATTCCCCCTTCAAAAGCCGGTTTACTATGTGTCCACTGTCCTTACTCCGTGCAAATCATGGTACCCGCATTATCAAAAGATAGCGTATGTGGTATTTATGGCATCCCAGAAGCTGCGACACTACTTTCAAGAGTGTTTGATAATGGTAGCCTCAGAAGTACCACTTAACGATATTATAAACAACCGTGACGTGACAGGCCGGATTGCCAAATGGGCCATTGAGCTCCTCCCGTTCGACATAACTTACAAGCCACGGCGAGCTATTAAGTCGCAAGTTCTGGCTGACTTCATCGCTGAATGGACGGAAGCCGAACTCCCTAAAGAGTACGGCACATATTCAAACTGGATCATGCACTTCGACGGCTCCAAAATGTTGGCTGGTCTGGGGTCTGGCGTCGTTTTGACATCCCCAACAGGAGATACCGTTCAATACGTGTTACAGATAATGTATACGGACTCCAACAACGCAGCCGAATATGAGGCCCTTCTACATGGTCTCCGGATGGCAGTATCCATGGGCATTCAACGCCTAGAGGTGCGCGGGGATTCGAACCTCGCGATATCCCAAATAAATGGAGACTTCGACGCCAAGGATCCGAAAATGGCAGTGTCGTCCTAAAAATGTCAGCTCGGTTCGAGGGGCTCGAATTTCACCATGTGGCTCGAGAAAACAATCAGGCGGCGAATATCCTCGCCCGCATCGGCGCAAAATGCGACGCGGTACCTCCCAACATATTTCTGGAATGGATCTTCAAGCCATCCGTAGCATGGGAAGGGGACACCGGTAACAACAGTCCGGAGCCGGCCAACATACCCGAAACCTAACTCTCTGACACAATCAGAGGCTCCGCCACCGAAATAACACAATCAGCCCACGAAATAATGGCCATTGTTGCCCCGTGGACAGAACCATTCCTGGCCTACTTAACTAGACAGGAACTTCCGGAGGACCAAAATGAGGCATGCAGCATAGTGCGGCGATCCAAGGCCTACAGGGTCCACGAGGGAGAATTGTACAAAAAAAGCGCTACCGGAGTCCTTCAGCGGTGCATCTCCGAAGAGGAAGGGCGGAACCTTTTGGCAGAAATTCATGCCGGACTCGGTGGTCATCACGCCGCAGCCCAGGCTCTTGTAAGCAAGGCCTTCCGTACGGGATTCCATTGGCCAACGGCCCGGGCAAACGCACAGGACCTGGTCCAACGTTGCGCCGGTTGCGAGCTCTTTGCAAATCAAAGCCACATGCCACCCACCGCCCTCCGAACAATCCCCATTACATGGCCCTTTGCGGTCTGGGGGCTTGACATGGTTGGACCCCTTAAAGGGGGAACCCACAAGAAAAAATACTTACTGGTCATGGTGGATAAATTCACCAAATGGATAGAGGCCAAACCGGTTAAAACAGCCGAATCCGGACCGGTGATAGATTTCATATCCGGGGTTGTACACCGTTACGGCGTCCCCCACAGCATCATCACTGATAACGGCACGAACTTCACGGCCGACGAGGTAAAACTCTGGTGCAGCAAAATGGGCATCAAGCTCGATTATGCTTCAGCCTATCACCCACAAACCAACGGTCAAGTTGAACGAGCAAATGGTCTTATAATGAGCGGCATTAAACCCAGATTAGTGCGCTCCTTAATGGAGTCTGACACGCACTGGGTAGAGGAGCTCGACTCCGTACTCTGGGGGCTGCAGACCACACCGAATCATAGTACCGGGTACACATCATTTTTTATGGTGTACGGCGCAGAGGCAGTCCTGCCCTGTGACATAATTCATGACTCACCTCGAGTGCGCATGTACGAAGAAAGAGAAGTCGAGCTCGATCGGCAAGACAGTCTGGACACCTTGGAGGAAGAGCGCGACGTAGCCAAAGCCTGTTCTGCATTTTACCAGCAACAGGCTCGCAGATACCAAAGCAGAGAAGTACGGGCCAAAACTTATAACATTGGCAAACTAGTTCTACGGCTGCCGGATAAGAAAAAGAACAAGCTAGAGCCCAAATGGGAAGGTCCCTTCATCATCGACCAGGTTCTGACCGGCGGAGCATACCGACTGCGGGATGCATCGACTAGTCGACTCGAGCCGAACCCATGGAACGCAACCAGGCTCCGAAGATTCGACGCCTAGCACCGGACTTTATGTTAGTCCCCTCCCTTTGTCCATTTTCCGCATATGCATCATTTGTCTTGTTTCCCTTTCTTTCTTTTATTTTTCTAGGCCTTCAAGGGTCACCTTGTGCGTCACTTGTACATTACAGATGTGCTAGCCGCACTCTGTACACCTAGGGGCTTCTTTCACAGAAGCTTAAATTATTTACCTGGGCATCACGCCCAACACATGCGTTATACTTACGCATGTACCTTTTTTCACCACTATATGCATCGATATGACTTAAGTTTTGGCCAAGCTGGGTTTCCTGGCTCTTGTATTTATGCCCTACGTTCCCGTTCATTCGGCTAGGGCATAAGGGGAGCACCTCTGCGATTGTTACCGTCAGGTCAGCCGGACGTGTACCTCAGACTGGGTGAAGCCGAAAGCTAGCGTTCTTAAGAGAATATTCGGTCGGTGAACAAAAGATGACCTTTATTTATTATCCATACCTGTCCCCAGATGTTTTTTCTGCACTTCTCGTCGCAGTCTGGACATGCACTTTAGGGCATGCCTACCCAGGGAAAGGAACCCTTAACGGAACTATTCTCTCTAGAAGATGTTTCTTACTACCCATGTAATATAACATAACTAGTTGGGCACTTGTCTGATAAAGCACTAATGACCCCTATGCCTGGTCTCCACGCATGCCCCGGTTCTTACATAACTGAGAGGGTATTCGGATACACTCCGGACTGTCAGGTCCCGAGGTTGAAGCGAAAAGGTCCGCCACGACAAACGATCTACAATCCGGCTAGAAGGCATCATGCATGTCACTTTAAAATTACATAGTCAATTTGATTGGTTGAATTCCTCTTCAATGCCATCCAATAGGCTGTCTAGTCTACAGTCCTGTTGGGAATACTTTGCGGCCAATTCTACTTGGCCGTACACTAAACTGACAGGGATCTCCTTGTCATCAGGCCCCACAGGCCCGACTTCGGCCATGTGGTTCAGGTCAGCCTTCTTGTACCGTGTCTTCAACATTGCCCAGGCTTCCCTGGCACCTTGACGGCAGGCCGATATCTTCCATAATCGGAAGCGCCGCCGTGCTCCCTTCAGCCTTTCTGCAAGCTCTCCAAGGCCTTCGGGTATGGAGACGGACGGCCACAAGGCCTGGGCGATGCCTTGCATCACCTGCCAAACTCGTTCGTGCAACTATGAGAGCTCGGGAAGAAGATCACCCGTCGAACTAGGCATCTCTTCGGCAGGATGACCTGTTAGCATACCTACAAACATAACTCTGTCAGCCAGCTTCCTCGTCGAACTCTTTTTTCAATTTTCGTTCAAGCACTTACTAAATATGTCGCGTGAAGCCACCGATTCTCCTTAACAGAGTCCGACAGTTGGGCACGAACATCTTTTACTTCCATGCCCAGCTTGGTGTTGGCATCTTGGAGATCATTCTTCTCCTGCCTCACCCTCGTCAGCACGCTCTCACCGGCCTTCAGATGGCGTATGAGCTGTTGCTTATCCGGATTTACTCCAACGTCATCTGCAATTTTATCGTCAGATCTGCATATACGCCGCACTCTAATACGATACTTATCATTCAAAGGATATGTTACCAGAGGGGGTCTTTTTGGGCTCCCCCGCTGCAGCTAGTGCGGCCTGCAGTTGGGCTTTGCACTCTTCCAGCTCCTGGGACAGTTGAGTATTCTTTTCTGTAAGAACCTGCATAACAAATGATCCTTAAATCAGTTATCCTAACTGTTTCAAGTCTCAGGGGTACTGATATATATATAATCATCAAATTTTCTCACCCGTATGTCTTTTACATACTGCTCCATGGCTCTGCTTAGACCATTTTGAGCGGCACGGAGGTGCGCGTCTCCCGAGTTGAAGGCATCCAATGCCTCTTGGGAGAAACAAGCGTCACGAAGAATAGTCCGGCGACGCATGTGGTTCATGGCACTTTCCACCTCGGAATGGGTGGCGGACAGTTTATCCGCATCCTCTGTTGGAGGAGCACCCGGCGCATGCCTTGTATTTGTTCCCGCCTCTGAATCCGGCCTTGGAGCCTGGCTAGTGGAGGCGCGATTGGTAGCCTCTTCGGGTATAGTCCCGCGAGGTCTCTTTTTCCTGAAAAGAAGGCATGGGCGTTAATATGCCTCCGCAAATAATGTCTTGCAATAAAGACGGCGCGCCGTACCGCTACGCCGATGCCTCAATCCGGACTGTAGATCTTTTTAGCCTGCCTGGCCTTGCGGCCCCTTGTTGGCTAGTTGCCACAGGCTCGACATTCTGCCCCGAGGACCTCCCCTGCAAAACACGGCTGTTATACGACAATCAAAAAGCGCAAGGACGGATCCCTTTTTATGTGCTGGGACTTCGGTCTCAGTCACCTGTGAGGCTGGAACTAGCCCAGGGTAATCGGCCGTAATGGCCACCAAGGCGTTGTCATTACTCCATTGGTAAAATACCCCGTCGATCAGCTCCATAGATATGTCCGGATCCTCCTGGGAGGCCGGGTCAAGGTACCGTCCGGGGTCCTCGGATTGCAGAGGAGGGTTGTTTATCTCCTTTACTGCCTGGCGCAGCTCTTGCGATAAAATCGCTAGAATAAATACTTAACTACGGGAATACAAAATGGATGGGCAATAAAATGTCTCCGCTTACCTAGCCCAGAGGATTGTACATAGAAAATCCGCCCTGCGGGTTGACACGAAGGAATTCCTCCTCTTCTCCCTTGTACAAAGTGGATAAGATCTTTATTAGATCGGCAGCTGATCCCGGCCCTTTGAGGCCGTGGCGGGTGGCGTCGTCCTCCCCATTGAAATCCCACATGGGGTGGCCTCTATACTGAAGCGGTTGTACCCGCCACATAATGCATGTGGCCATGACCTCAATCATGGTCAATCTGGATCGAGCTAAAAAACTTATCCGGCTCATCAGGTAAAGAATGTCCCTGTCATCTTCCTCCAGGGAGCTCCATGGACGCCAGCTCCGGCGCTTCTTCAAAGGGGCGTTGTCGAATTCTGGAAGGCCAATCCGAATAGGGTCTGGGAGGGGGACATCTTCTATATAAAACCATTCTGAAGGCTAGTCTTCGGATGTCTTCTTTGGAGTTCCGGACAGGTATCCGGTTCCGGACAGGTATCCGGTCCCGGCAATACGCCACACTTCGGCTCCGCCCACTTGATATATTGATCCCTTCTTAGAAAGGGGCACAAGGCAGCACAACTTCTTCCACAGAGCGAAATGAGCCTCACAGCCCAAAAACAACTCGCAAAGGGCTACGAATCCCGCGATATGCAGCAGTGAGGCAGGCGTAAGGTTGTGCAACTGGAGGCCGTAGAACTCCAGAAGCCCCCGGAGGAACGAATGAATTGGGAATCCGAGCCCTTTACCAAATAAGGGACAAGGCATACCCGCTCCCCCTGGGAGGGGTTGGGACGGCTCTCCGCTTGCTCTCCGCCATTGTAGGTGGCAGGCCCGGCTGGAACCGGGACCAGGTATGCTGGGGGAAGAAATCCCTTGGATTGGAGCATCACCAATTTGCTGTGCGGGATGGAACATCTCTCCCAATCTCCCGGCTTGGAACTAGGAGTGCGAGAGGAGGAGCTGTGTCGACCGGCCATGATGGAATGGATCTCTGTCGGGTGCGCTCCGATGAAGGCTTGCCAAGGGGGGATGGTGTGATTTGGATCTGAATCCTCGTCTTTTAAATAGGCAGCTCATTCACACAACTAGGGGGGTAAATATGACAACACCCTGGCTCTTCGCATTCGCTCAACGTGTGGGAGGTGGCCATTATTGGGCGAGGAAGCCAAGGAGTACAAACATTCACAAGAAACTGGACATTATTTCGACAGGTACATAGAATTTGGAGAGGAATCCGCCTTGCAATGCCGAAGACAATACTGCACGCCGGACTCGTCCTCATTGAAGCCTGGTTCGGGGGCTACTGAGGGAGTCCTGGATTAGGGGGTCTCCGGACAGCCGGACAATCTCCATTGGCTGGACTGTTAGACTATGAAGATACAAGATTGAAGACTTCGTCGCGTGTCCGTATGGGACTCTACTTAGCGTGGAAGGCAAGCTAGGCAATACGTATATGGATATCTCCTCTTTTGTAACCGACCTTGTGTAACCCTAACCCTCTCCGGTGTCTATATAAACTGAAGGGTTTTAGTCCGTAGGACAACAATCACAACATACAATCATACCATTGGCTAGCTTCTAGGGTTTAGCCTCTCCGATCTCGTGGTAGATCTACTCTTGTACTACCCATATCATCAATATTAGTCAAGCAGGACGTAGGATTTTACCTCCATCAAGAGGGCCCGAACCTGGGTAAAACTTCGTGTCCCCTGCCTTCTGTTATCATCTGGCCTAGACGCAAAGTTCGGGACCCCCTACCCGAGATCCGCCGGTTTTGACACCGACAGCCGTATACTCATGAGCCAGTTTGGACAGCTGCCGCATACAAGGAAGATTCCACCAGACTTGGCGATCCAGACAAGGACTCCTCCCCACCGGTGTATTCGGCTAGGACTCTTGTTATCCTAGGCCTCTTGTGCATTATATAAACCGAGGCCAGGCTAGTCGATAGAGGATATATAACAACAATCATACCATAGGCTAGCTTCTAGGGTTTAGCCTCTACGATCTCATGGTAGATCAACTCTTTTAATATTCATAGCATCAAGATCAATCAAGTAGGAAGTAGGGTATTACCTCCATCGAGAGGGCCCGAACCTGGGTAAACATCGTGTCCCCCGCCTCCTGTTACCATCCGCCTTAGACGCACAGTTCGGGACCCCCTACCCGAGATCCGCCGGTTTTGACACCGACAGTCGCACCAACAGATGGTCGGTCGGACCCGCGTCTCACCGAAGGGACACGCATCGGCTTGGTCTGGCATGTACTACCAGTTACATCACTGACTTGTGCGACCGCATTTAAGCAGTGTAGCACTCCCTCTATCTTAGTTTACAAGTCTTGCACGTGTACCTAGGTTGTTAATTTGACCAACTTAATAAGAGCCATACATTACGAAAAATATATCATTACAAACTTCAAATATTCTATTTTTTAATGATATATTTTTTATGTTAAACAATTTATGTTCTACTAAACTCATCGGGAGTACTTGAAATTTATGTTCCACTAAACTCATCGGGAGCCGTTTCGGGCCTCGAAACCAAAACCACCAATTAATCTTTACCTTGTTGCCATCACATTCCAAAGTACTATTGCTACAATTAAGTGCAAGCCTACTCACACCTACCAGTACATACCTAACCTGAACGTGTTCCCACTATGGAGGTTTTAGTACTAGTGCTAGTGCTTAGGTTATAAACAGGGGAATTACCTAACCGAAAATTACTCTACCTTCCTCCTCATAAGTCCTCCTCCTTCGTCTTTCCTTGCCATGGCCGGTGTGCAGAGCTCTAGGTTGAGAACTACTCGTAACAAGGGAGCGGCAACCAAGGCTGCGGAAAAAAAGAGGGCTCGCCGCCATGCAGAGACCTCGAAAGATCTCTCACGGGCAGGCGATGGCTCCCAGGAGCGCCCTAGCCGTGGAGCCGAACATGCCGAGCTGGCGGTGCTGAAGTCGTTATCCCTCGATGGCATGCCCGATCAGCTCAATAAGCACCTCAATAAGCAGAAGGAGTTCATCCATGGCTTAGTGGAACTGCTGAAGGAGAGTCTCGACGACATGCCCGCTGAGCTCAATGAGCAGGGGGGTTGACCGCCCGCTTAGTGATGTTGCTGAAGAAGAGCATTGCCTCGGAGAAGAAGGCGACCGGCAAAATCCTGCAACTTCAGGAGGACAAGGCGAAGGTCTGCCACGAGCTCGACCTACTGAGGAGGAGAACGCCGGCTGGAAGAAGCTGCATGAGAATAGTAGTTCCTCGATGAAGATGCTGCATGCCCTCACCATGGAACAGAAGGAGGAGTTGGCGAAGCTCCGCATCGAGCACCTGGCTGTTGTCAAGGTACGTAATGCGGTCGTGGAACAGATGATGAAGGCTCGCATCGCGAAATCTTGTGTCATGGACACAATGAAGAAGATGGCGGAGGAGACGCGCAAGGAGATGGAGGTCGTGGAGGCGATGAAGAAGCAGTTACGACTCCGCGGCCAGCAACCCTTCATGTAGTGAGACTGTGAGAGCAGTGCCCCAGACTTGTGTGTGCGTCTTCCTTCTTTTTTTGGGCTGATAAACTTCTTCTTCTTTTGCTCCTGTGTTTCTTCTTTTGCTTCGGGTGTTTTGCCGCACGTGTCACCTTCTCTGCGAGGCATAAATAGAACAATGCTAAAAATGAGATGCCTAGCAAATTAGATCATTCTTTATCGCCAATAGAACAATGCCTCTTGCTAGTAATATATAATAAAAGTAGAGAGTTGAGGATATCACTACTAGGGAAAAGCTTATAGACAGACGCTTACTAGCAGCGCTCTATATAGCCGCGCGCTACGGCTACTTAGTAGTAGCGTGCTATATTGACCCGCGCTACTAGTAATATTTACTGGTAGCGCGTGACCCAAAACACACGCTACTAGTAAATATCTCCAACCATGCCCCGCAAACAGACCATAGTAGTAGCGCGGGTTCTAAAACCTGCGCTACTACTATGTGGATAGCTGTAGCGCAGGTGAGGCAGCCGCGCTACTAGTATACTCCCACCCCACCAACCGTCCCACCTCACGGTCCACCCGCCCCGTTTATCTAAAAAGATTCCACCCAAGCCCCGATCCAGATCCCCCCACCCCGGCCTCCTTCCACCTCCTCTCCTCTCCCAATCCACTGCAGCCGGCCGGCCTCCCCCTCCCTCCTCTGACCCCCTCCGACCGCTGCCTGCCCCTTCCCGCCGTGGCACTCGGAGCCTCAGGCCGCGCCGCGATCCCGAGCGAGACTCTCCGGCCCGATGGCATCGGCCGACATGTTCCCCAACGTCTCCTCCTCCGACGTCAACGACGCTGCCTCACAGGAGGCGGCTAGCAAGGTTGTGTTCGGCTTGGACTCCGCCTCCGCCGCGCCCACCACCGCGCACGGCGAGACCCAACAGGCCACGGCCCCATCAGCCCCGCCGCCGTCGCGCCAAGTGCATTCCTTGGTTCCGCCACCCTCCGGCCATCCTTGCATCCCTCCCAGCGAGCCCGTGCTGCTTCAGGATCTCCGTGCGCGGCGGCTGTCCTCGCCGGGATGCGTTCGAGGGCGGACCTCGCCTGCTCGACGGAACGCCGCAGCGGGAACCGGGGTCGTCCGTGGCCTGTTTCGCCCTGATCTGTCGCTATGCACATAGGGGATGGGATGGGTGGGCAATGGAACGGGTTAGGAGTAGAGGGCAATGTGCTTCTCCTCTGTTTTGCCAGTACTAACGATATGCATTTTGTAGTACTACTATACTAGTTATAAGATGATTGTAGATGTGGGGAGCCACCGTGGGAATAGTTGCACGGGGAGGGGCAGGGATCGCGGCACCAGAGGAGTCAGCCCCTCGGCTTGAATTAAATTGCGGATTACACTCTAGGTCATTCAGCACACTGAACTATTGTGTCAAATATGCCACCATCCCTTTAATTTGCACATCCGGATCACTACGCTAAACTAAACGGGTGACTCCACATAGCAACCTTGCCACGTTGAACGGGTGTATCAACAATTTAGCCTAGTTATGTTTATGTGCGGAGTAGTGGCAGAGCTTGAACGAGGATGCTGAGAGGGCTAAGCTGATCAACCTCTCCGGTGCGTAGGTACGCGTCGTGGTCTCTGTGATTTGGGGGTAGTGGCCCGGGTGCAGTCGGGCTCGAATTCTCTGCAATGGGTTTGGAGGAGTAATGTTTTTGGTTCTGCAGATATTCAAGCTGGCGAATGGAGTGTCTGTGCGTGAGCAGTGAGACGGCGGCTAAGGGTAGCGTGGAAGAGGTACTCTTTAGTTGCTTCATTCGGTTTTACTTAGTTTTGTGTCCCTGTTGGATGTACATGTACCCCAATTGAACATGTGTGGTGCTCGCTTTGCCCAATTTTCTATTTAAGGATTAGCTATTGTAGGGCAGATGCTATGTAGAGAATCAATTAATTTCCTCTAGAAATGCTCGAGTGGTGATTTGGCGAAATTTGGAAATACTAGTTCTGCATCATGGCATCGATACTGTTAAGGGACATAGCATCTATTTATCCGGCCAAAGAGCATATGCGAAGCCTTTGATTCGAGGTAAAAATGGTGCGTCGCCTCTCCCTACAAGGTGTTAGTTTTAGCATCTAGTTCTGCATCATGGCTGTAAACTGAACTTGGTTTAGTTAAAAACTGCACTGTCAAATATGGACAACAAGCTTATATATGAAAAATGAGTTAGCTAGGCTCAGAATTTTGAGTTGTCCTCTTTACATAAGTTTTAGATAAAGTTCCAAGGTTTCTTTAGAGTATTTATTTGTGTCGTTTGGATGTATGGTTTGAGAGCAGTCATTAGTTTAGTTTGCTGTCCTGAAATATATGTTCCTGGGTATAGTATTTTGATATGGGAGATTAGGCCCTGTTAGAGGTGGTATTAAAATAAAGTTACAACATGAAAATTTTAGAGGCTGTTCTGTACATACTTAAACGCATATCACTTGTCAGGTTTCATTCGGTATATTAAATCCTATGAAATTATCAAAGTGGGTTGTACTATGTTGGACAAATTTTTATGTTTGGACTTGGGTGAATGTAACCAGACTTATACTCTCAGATTTTGTCATAGTTGATGGTGTAAGGACTTATAATGTGATAAAGTATATACATTGTTGCAACACCAAAATCAGTGAAATATATTTCCTTTCTTTGCTGCCGATGACATCTCCATAAAGTAAGGATTTAGATAACATCATATGTTCAGAGTTCAGTTCTTTTCTTATCTAAAACTAACATATTTTACAATGGGCATGATGGATGTTGCAGGTTCATTGATGACAGCCAAGGGTTCATGCTCAAAAACGACTACATCTTGCTCCATGTTGTCGGCTCAGCTAAAGTCCTTAATCATGAGGAGATGGGACACGTCAATTATTACAGTACACTTGAGAGGTGCATTTTGTGAAATTCTAGCCAAAAGATTGATAGCATGCTTGCCTGCTTGTTCTTTTCAGTTCAAATAAATGTTCCTTTTCTTATTGAATCCAAAGTAGCTAGCGGAGATCAAGTGAAAGGCTGTTAATTGTCCCAAAGTTCTTTCATCTACAAAAGAGTGTAATCTTAACCAATGATTGTTTCCAACATGCAAGGACGTGACCACACAAATTTATATATCTTAATCTCATATGCTATCAAGCTTTTCAAGTGCAGTTACCAAGCACCGCTTTTATTTAAGGAAAAGTAGTTGAGTTCTTTATTTAAATAGTTGATCCTAACTAGCTGAACGAGAAAATTTCTTTTCCCTATTCGTGCATGTTTGCTAGTACTATTTGGTTGAACTAATGCAATTTGTGTACTAACAAGTTTTCACTTTCTTGACATGGGCGCAGAGGTGATCGACGCTGACTAGCACGGCCCGGTGGCGCTGTGCTCTTCAACCACTCGGAGACGGACTTCGCCGTGAAGCCTGGTTGCCACGTCGCATAGATGATCATCCAGGTCATTTTGACGCCGGGAGGTCGCCGAGGTGGGGACCTTGACGCCACCGTCCGGGGGAGGGAGGATTCGAGTCCATCAACGTCTGAACTTTGAGCCTAGGTAGATACATCTAGAGAAGTGGTCTGTTTAGGTTGGTGGTAGACCACTAGGGATGGTACCCACCTTACGATGATGGTTGTGTGTGTCTGATGTTAAATGGAATCTTGAGATGGTTCTGTGACATGTTAAATGGAATATTGAGATGGTTCAGTGACATTCGTTTGTTTTGCATTGGACGTATTACTATTCATGAATACTACATCTAATTTTTTTAATTCCTAAATTGTTAGTAGTAGCGTGGGGGAGGAAACTGAGCGCTACTAGTATATATGATACTAGTAGCATTGGTTGTTTACCCACGCTACTACTATTTCATTAGTAGTAGCGCGTGTATGTAATAGCAGTAGCGTGGGTGGCACACGCTACTACTAAAAAAGTTAGTACTAGCGCGGGTTTAACCCACGCTACTACTAACTATTAACTGTAGCGCGATACTAGTAGCGCGGGTACCCGCTGCTAGTAGCATTTTTCCTAGTAGTGTATGGCACTGGGCTGCCGTGTTTTGTGCTCCTCCGTCGTACTCCAGTGGAAAACTTGAGTATACCGCATGGTTTTTTGCTCCTCCTTAGGTCGTTGGCACATTTATACGAGCAGTCAAATCACAATGCCCCGCCTTCCAGCAGTAATGAGCCGTCAAATCACAAAGGCCCTCGCCTCTCTTCAAACCGACCTAGCTAGACTGCCCCGTCCTCTAGACTTTTAAAAAAATGTATACTTTTGTACAGTAGTAGGATCGATGGATTGCGCCATGGAGCAAAACTAACAAGATGAAATTAAAGAAAAAAGGTGGTACATATAGAGAGCGCTCGTCGCCAAATTATGCATATAGTACTATTAAAAAAGCCAGTACGTGCTTAAATGGGCTGCTAAATTCTATTAAATAAATTAGCATACCTATTTAATTCTTGGGTTCTTATTATTTATGCCACTAGTTTGTGTATCACTACTTAGTTTTTCCATTAGAAGTTACAACTGCTCAAAAATGCCATCGATCCGTGAGATACCTGCTCAAAATGCAATTAGATATCTCAAAAGTGTCATCATTAAGTTAGATGTTTTCTCAAAAATGCCATTAGACATTGTGATTTTCACGTCAAAACCGTTGACCATGTTACATGTAAAAAATAAGACGATTCTCACAGTGATAAGTATGACCCCGCTTGTCAGGAGTAACCAAGCGAACAATTTTACACGAAAATAAGAATGCTGTTGGGATCAAGTAGGCCCCACACTTTATTTTACTGTAGTGAGATAGTGGGAGAGCTGGCATGTTGGTCCATCGGTATTTATGTCATTATAAAATGGCAAAAGAGATTTCAGTCACAATAATTGTGTCCAGCACAACACACCCCTCAAATAAAACTAAGCACCCTGAAATTCTTTGACAAAACTAAGCCCCCTGAAATTCTTTGACAACTAAACTGCTGGCTATATGATGTTGACCATATATATTGTTGGTATATAATGTGAAGAAACGAGTGGTAGTCGTAGTACTATACCAACTAAAAGATGAACTGTAAGAAATACTAGCATGTACGTATTGAGGAGTTAAAGTAACAAGAAGAAACATAACATAGTTCTACTGGGGGCTCAGCACAACACACCCCTCAAATAAAACTAGGCACACCAGAAATTAAACTAAGCAACTAATCCGGTAGACACTACATTAGAACCACCATGAGCAACGACACTGCCACCTTACTCGGAGTCCTCGTCCACGTCCTCGACTTCGACCTTGTCCTTCTTCCTCTTGGCCGATACTTCTTTGCTTGAACCACACACTTGGCTCTTGCTCTTCATCCAACCCTTGTAGATATTAGAACAAAGGTAGCCATCCATTGCAGCGTAGTTGATGTGGTCTATATCTAGTACATTCCACTCCCATGCACGATGAAACATGTGCGGAGGTTTCTTCAGTTTACCGCATGAAGGATGAACCATGGCTCCTGCCAGGGTCAGCATTGAAGGCTTATCACGGGAGGACACCAGCCCATTATTCTGGAGGTCAAAGGGTTTTGTTGCAATGAGGCCTATCCATTCCAGGACTCTTATGTCATTTGTAAAGTCTACAGTAACGAATTTGACTCGGCTGCCCTTGAAGAACTTCTTAAATTCCTCGTACTCAACGTTGGCATGGCATATGTGGTAGACCAAGCATAAGTCATGCACGCAAACCTGGATCACGGCGGGCTTCTTCCTCTCTTCCTCCTTTAGATTCTTCTCTTTTCCCAGGACTGTGGTGTACTAAACATCTAGCCCAGCGACCCACTCATCATTTGAGTTTTCGAACATGCGTCTGAAGCGATCAAGGCATCCTTTCACCGTCGTGGAAGAACGGGTGTAGATGACGTCGAACTCATCCCCGGTGATGGTTCTAACCTTGTACTCACCGCCGACCATGAAGATTTGGGATGCCATGGATTTGGGAGGAGGGTTAGGATTAGTGGAACTGCGGTAATGTGAAAGGACGGGACGACTAGGAGCGGTTTATCGATTGTAAAAATGCCGAGTGGGGGGGAGGGCGCGTGCGAACGGCAGGGTAGTGGCTTGCCTGGTGGATAAACGGATTCATGCACATTACTATGGGGCCCAATTAGATGTCATGTCTACTCGACACCCAATTAAATGGCTTTTGATGTGATGTCAAGCGTCGAGAAAATTACAGGTGATACGAAGCTTACGAGAGCCCTTGGATCTGAGATCGAATGGTTACATGGCATGATTCTAGACCTATGGGTGAATATCCTATCCTGAAGGGTTATTCTGCAAATTTTTAGCAACTTAGCATGCGACCATTCGATCTCAGATCCAAGGGCTGCCAGCAGCCCGTATCATGGTTGCGCCTACCACGACCGTCGCCTCGCTCGCACGGTCGCGCCCTTGGAGATTTAACACGGTGTGTTAGGTTATCTGATGTTGGCATGTCATACATAGCCATCACTTAGTCACTCATACTACAACAAGGTTAGCTATAAGGTTGGCTATAAGAGTATTTTTTTACTTCTCTCTATCTCTTTCTTCGCAGTATTTATTGCATTTGCCAAGGAGTGACCTCTTCTAATGAAATGGTGCTTCGATGAGGTGCTATGGGCATTAAATGGCTTAGCAACTCAAGTCCCCAATGCATAGGTGCTTAGTTTTTTATTGCTAAGTTTGCTTCATCTAGGTACACACGCTTAGCACCGTTTCTTCCTGGGGTCACCAAACTAGTCTCTCTCTTCTTAATTAACTTGCCACATCAGACTTTATGCCTATGTGGCAGGCTTAGCACCTGTTGGATCAAGTACAATAGTGGGCTATAGGCCCGCTTTACATGGCATTTTTGCATATGTGGGGGAAAGAGGCAAGGAAAAAGTGGAGGAGTGGGCTCTCAAACAAGAGCCAGCCTCTACATGGTGGAGCATCGGGAGAGGCACCTGTATGGAGGTGGTCAGGAATCGGGAGACTCGCGCCAGTCGTAGCGCCGCAGTTAAAATGATAATGGCAAGTCAAATCACCAGGCCCCACTTGTCCAGCGGTAAGTCGCTGTCAAATCACACAGCCCTACATTTGCAGCAGCCTACTCCCTCATCTTCTCGCGTCTCTATCGAACCAACTAGGCGGAACTGCCCCGACTACCGGCGGGAAAACCCCGCCCTCAATTTTTAAATAGTACAGTATACTAATTTTGTATCCATGGATTGCGCCATGGAGCAAAGCCTCAAGAAAACGGTGGTACACATTTACGGAGTACAGTATACAGCACGCCCGTCGCGTTCGCGTCGCACCCCAGACGGTCGGTCGGTCTGGCACGCTGCTCTCTGAATGGAACACGCGTCATATTGCGTTTGCACACACATGTGGGACCACAATTGAGAACCGACCATAGACACACTCCCCGGCCCCGCAAGTTAGGTGAGTTAATAGAAGAGAGAGACGAGCGATAGTACTAGAGAAGTGATGTACAGACGTTGGTGCCTGGACGATCCCTGCATGACACAGAAGATCAGTTCATCCATGCATGTGACCAGACTCCCGCAGACACGCCTGGATTGGCTATCGTCTACATATCGTGCAGGTTGTGTTGTGCAGGGCTATATTTCTAGTGAGAAATCTAAAAAAGGTTTCTTGTCATCTCGCAAAATTAGGTGGCATGTGCTTCGAGTCACTGCGAGGGTTAAACAGCGACAATTGAGTTCCTCCAAGGCGCTAGTCATGGGGGCCACATGCACGAAGACTACTCGGATGCCATCTATGTTAAGCCGGCTATGTTAATTAGGGCATCTATCGATGGACCCCTTTTCTACAAGTTTATCTTTAATTTGAGCTTTGATCCTCGTCTAGTTTGTCCATCGGGATTCATGTTGTCTCCTTTGGATAGTGAGGTTATGGTTTCTTGTCATGTGGCATTTTTTCGTGTTATATGTTATAATCCGGTGCTTCAGATCAAAATGAGGACAACTGCGCCTCCGGGGCACGTGCATGAAGATAGTCATTGACGAGGTCAAGCTGGCTCCGGTAGACAAAAGAAAACCAGTAGTACTCCACTACATAGGCAGGAGCCTCCGCGCTTGCTTGCTAGTGTTGCTCTCTTCACACTGTCTCGTCCTCTCCAAATCTAAACACGACAGCTGTGGACACACAATCTCTCTCTTTGCTCACCGCTGGTCACAGATCGTCGGGGAAGGTGAGAAGGTGCAACGTTCACACAGTCGTCCTCAGCGACGGCTCTTACCCAATGCCGGCGCATCCCGATCAGCGTGCCTTATCGTTCTCTCCCAAGCACCACTGGCTAGGGAGGGCCTCCGACCCCTTCTTCCTTGCTGCCATAGTGTGGGCAGATCCGGCATCCCGCCACCCACCTAGTGACACCCCGGCGACCCTTAGGTATAACTTCCTTTGAAACCAGCCTTGCTCTACTTCCCGAGCTCCTGACGTCGTTGCATTTGTATCTTTTACTATTTCTCAGGCCCCCTCGTAGATAGGATCAATCGGCTATTCGAAAGCCACCTAAATTTTTACTGTTAAGAGGTAAAACTAGTTCGTGCACTCGAATCTAGTACTACTTGGTTCAAACAAGGAAGAAAGGGGCTGGGGTGGGGGTGGGAGAAGATTTGTTACCTGAATCTAGGACTTGGTCGAAAGAGGAAATAATGGGGGCGAAAAGTAGCAGAGACTATCTATCCAACTGCTCTCTAGGTCTAATAGGGAAATAAAGGGAAACGCAGTACAAACTCAATATAAACCCGATCTATTGGTTGAAAAAGGAAAGAAAGTGGGGACTGGGGGACAAGTCAACAGAGTAAGTCCAGCACTAGATTTGCTAACCTCACACAATATAAGGTGGCTATACCGAACAAAAATGGGACCAACCCAGATATCTTGTTCTGGTGTTTGTTGCCCCGAGCCGCTCTTATGTAATGCCACTGGTAAAATGTAGCAGTCGCACTGCTAAAAGTAAGGACACGTTAAACCAATGTTGCTGGTAAAATGAAGCAATGGCACCATTAAAGTAATGTCATATTTAACGGTTGTCATAGTTAATCATAATGTGTCGGTGTACTAGAGTAGGGGTACCCTAGTATCTCGAACTTGTGACGGGCAGCCGCAGCGTCCCGCGGCAAGGCTTGCCAGGTGACCGCCAAGATCCTCCGTGGTTCCTTTGGAGCCATTCAAGAACAAAGTATCCAAGCCAAGGAGACAAGACCCCGGCAAGAGGAGCTTGCCGGGAAGGAGACAAGACCCCGGCAAGAGGAGCTCGCCGGGAAGGCCAACCAAGGCATCTCAAGGAACTTGCCGCGACGCACCACGCGTCTCGGCAAGGCCCGGTGAGCGACAAGCTCCCGGACGCAACAAGACAACGACCGCGGCAAGGCGCTTGCCGCGGCAAGCCTCCACTCTGTACCTGCGCTCCAGCACATCCACCAACGTGTCGCTCTGGGACCCTTCCAGAGCGTACGTGGCGGGAAGCTGTGCAGCCAGCGGTACACGGTGGCAAGCGGCGCTGACAAGATTGCCATCGTGGCGAGCGGTGGCGTCCCTGGCGGTCCCTTTTGCACTATTTAGGTGATATAGACGGGCATTTAATGCCCTTGTCCCCTGCCGTCAGAGTTAGGTATGATACACTGTAGTAGGCGGTGGTGCCAACCGCCACGCCTTTTTCCATTTTTACCCTCGTCTATGTTGCCACCTGTCGGTGACCCCTTGAGCGTATAAAAGGAGGCCCATGCGCAACGTAGAGGGGGCCGGCCAAACAGAACGCTCACGCTCGGTCTCGTTAGCTGCTGGTGTGTACTATAGCACTCGGCGCTCCCGAGCAAGAACTCAATACAAACCACAAAGCAGGAGTAGGGTTTTACGCATCCGTGCGGCCAGAACCTGGGTAAACTGATTGTGTGCTCGTGCACTTCGCCTCGATCTGCTCTTCGTGCGATCTCCGCCCCCTGCCGAACCAAAAAGGGGCTCGGCCCGCCGGTCCCATAGGTGTTCATGGGTCAGCACCCCCGACATCTTCGGCGCGCCAGGTAGGGAGCATCGAGGTTGTGTGAACCTGATCCGGCGTTCGCATGAGCTAAATCTTCATCATCTTCATCGACATGCCGCCGAAGAAGAAGGCTTCAGAGGCGGCTGCTCCATCTGCGCCGAACCCACCATCGCCGGAGCAAACGGCTGGTGGGGTAGACGCCGGCGGAAGAACGGGCGTCGACGAAGGAGCTCATGGTGCTGCCAGGTCCAAGGACAAGGCTGCGCCGCCCATCGGCGGCGCAGTTGGCTCCCACAACGACCGAGCGCACTCCAAGACCTCGGCATCCGTACACGCACCGCGCCCATCCCAGGAGGCGCGGGACCGGCAGCGTCATGATACTCATGGTACCATACGTCTGTTGGGCCAAGATCGAGCTGGTGGATCCCGGAGTGCTCAAGACCAGCATGCACGCCAACATGCTGACGCGAGCGGGGCACGGTCGCCTGGACGAGATACTGCTCCTTCTAACATGGTTAGAAGTCCGAGCATATCCCGTTCCTCGCACCGTTTGCCGCCGCCCGCCCGCCACTTCGGCAGAAGCTTTGGCGTGAGCTCAACTGCTCCTAGACTACCCTCCAGCGGCGGACAAGATCGACGACTGGAGGGCCACCATTCAGAGTCTCATCGGCTTTACCAACGGCAACATTCCACGGCAGCCGAGTACTTCGCTGCCGCGGCAAGTCAGCCAGGCACGAGCCGTGGCGACAGGACCGGTGGGGGTGCAACCACCGTGCACTCTCCGCCCCGAAGGCCAAGATCGCCGACTCACCGGATCCACCACGACAGCGACTCCACCGCGTCATCAGATCCACGAACTCGTCGCGATCAGCGCCAAGTTCTTCACGAACGACAGCAAGAAGACGCTCGTACACGCGTCGAGCGCCGAAGAGAAGCGCGGCGTCAATCAGACCAGCGCACTGGGCCCTCTATCGACATGCATGCGCCAGGGGAACCAGGCGAATTGCCGTACGCGGTAGGTTGCCCTGCGTTTACCCGTGAGCTGCGGCAAGTCCAGTGGCCCAGCCAGAAGAATTTCGAGCCAGACGTACCAGAGAAGTACGACGGCAAGTCGCATCCGTCGGAGTTCCTCAGCATCTACACCATCGCGGTGCAAGCTGTCGGGGGCGAGACGACAAGGTCCTTGCCAACTACTTCCCGCTGGTGCTCAAGCCCGACGTCAGGTCCTGGCTCATGCATTTGCCGGACAACTCCATATCCTCTTGGGCAGACTTATGCCATCAGTTTGTCGGCGCCTTTACAGGCGGCCACAAACCTCATGGCCAAGAGAGTGACCTTCACCTGCTCGCCCAGAAGGAAGGAGAGCCCCTGCGCAAGTACATTCAGAGATTCAGCCGTGTACAGCGCAACATCCCAGATGTCCACCCTGCCGCGGTCATCAGCGCGTTCCATCAAACGTGCGTAACCGCAGGATGCGGGAGGAGATGGCGATGTGCAGGATCAGAGACGTCAGTGAGCTGTATGCCCTGGCCGACAAGTGTGCACGTGCTGAGGAAGGGAGGAAACTCCCCGGAGAGAATACAGGAGCAGGAGGATCTGACAGCGAGGATGATGCCCCGGCAAAGAAAAACCGGCGGCGGAACAACAGGAAGAAGAAAGGCAAAGATGTGCTAGTCGTTGAGCAGTCCGGCAACGACGGTGGCGCCAAGAAAGCCAAAGTTGGTAGCTCCGGCAAGGAGATTGCCGCATGCACCAACTGCCAGGCTGTGGCAGTCGCCGACAAGCAGGACGGCACCGACAAGCAGTACTGCAAGATCCACCGCACCAAGGGCCATGACCTCCAGAGTTGCAAGAAGGTCGAGCAGCTTGTCCAGCAACAAAAAGCTGAGTACGAGCGACGCGACAAGGAGAGGGCCCAAGGAGTCATTGGGGAATCCGGCAAGAAGCGCGCCGGCCGGGGAGGACGCCGCGGCAAGGAGACAGGCCTCCCCGCGGCCGCGATAAGGACGAAGACGACGACGACGACGAAGACATGGATGATGTCGAGACCAGTGAGCAGGAATTCCAGAAAGCCACAGAGGTCTTGTGCGTTGACGGCGGTGCTTCTCTGCATACTTCCCACCGCCAACTCAAGCAGTGGGCGCGGGAAGTCAATGCGGCGGAACCACCTGTCGAATCGCGCAAGCTTCTAAAATGGTCCAGCACGCCTATCATCTTTGATATTGAGGACCACCCTGATCGCACAACTGCGGTCGGGTGCTTGCCGTTGTTGGTTTCACCAACTATCCGCAACCTCAAGGTCACTAAGATGCTAGTTGACGGCGGGGCCGGCTTGAACCTGATCTCCTCCGCTGTACTCCAGAAACTCCAGATCCCTGACAGTGAGCTCGAAGAGACCGGCACATTCCAAGGAATCAAACCGGGAAGGAGCAAGCCAAAAGGGAAAGTCACGTTGCCGGTAACATTTGGCAGCGAGATGAACTTCAGGACTGAGAGGGTCACTTTTGACGTTGCCGATTTTCCATTGCCTTACAATGGGATACTCGGCCGTCTAGCACTCGCCAAGTTCATGGCAGCCTCTCACTACGCATACAACATGCTGAAGATGCCAGGCCCGATAAGCGTCATCTCTGTCCCTGGCGACAAGAAGGATGCTCTTATCTACGCCGACAAGATCTACCGGGAAGCGGCAGCCGCAACAGATCGCAAGTCACTTGCCGCTGAAGCTCCAGGGGGAAGAAGAAGACCAAGTCCGGCAAGAGCTCTGATGCCCACTCCGGCAAGCGCACCTCTTCGGAGTGCTGCGCTACCGTCGAGGACGCACCATCGAGCTCCACTGGCAAGTGTAAGAAGGTAATGGCAGCTCCGCCAGAGACCAAGAAAGTGTCCGCCAAGGAGGACGGCACTGGTGGTACCTTCACCATCAGTGCCACTCTTGACCCTAAATAGGAAAGCGCGCTCATTGCTTTCCTGCGGGCGAACGTCGACGTGTTTGCGTGGCAACCGTCTGACATCCCCGGTGTTCCCAGGAAAGTAATTGAGCACCATCTTGCCGTTTGTCCTCATGCACGGCCCGTCAAGCAGAAGGTCAGGAAGCAAGCAGTGGAGCGCCAAGAATTCATAGCAGAAGAGATCAAGAAATTGGAAGCAGTAGCCCTTGTCAGAGGAGTGCTCCATCCTACGTGGTTGGCCAATCCTGTAGTCGTGCGCAAGGCAAATGGGAAATGGAGGCTTTGTATCGACTTTACTGATGTTAATAAAGCTTGTCCCAAAGACCCATTTCCCTTGCCGCGCATTGACCAGATTGTTGACTCCACGGCCGGATGTGATTTGCTTTCATTTCTTGACGCATACTCAGGATACCATCAAATTTTCATGGCAGAAGAGGATGAGGAGAAGACCGCATTCATCACTCCATGTGGCACGTACTGTTTCATACGGATGCCTTTCGGTTTAAAGAATGCTGGTTCAACATTTGCAAGAGTAGTCCATGTCGCTCTTGAGCCACAAATGCACAGAAATGTGGAAGCCTACATGGACGACATAGTGGTCAAGAGCAAGGACAAGGCAACTCTGATTCAAGATTTAGACGAGACCTTTGCAAATCTGCGCAAGATCAACCTCAAGCTCAACCCCGAGAAATGTGTGTTTGGAGTCCCCTCCAGCAAGCTTCTCGGGTTCTTCGTGTCTCAGCGGGGAATCGAAGCCAATCCCGACAAGATCAAGGCCATTGAGCAGATTGAAGCACCAAAGCGCGTCAAGGATGTACGAAGACTTGTCGGTTGCGTGGCTGCTCTCAGCAGGTTTATCTCTCGGTCTGCTGAGCGCGCCCTGCCGTTTTTCCATATTTTGAAAAAGGCGGGTCCAATGAAATGGACTCCGGAAGCAGAGGCTGCGCTGCAGGACTTGAAGAGATACCTATCCTCCACTCCAACACTTGTCGCACCTAGGCCACAAGAGAAGTTGCTGTTGTACATAGCGGCAACCAATCAAGTGGTTAGTGCTGCGTTAGTAGCGGAGAGGGAGGCAGATGACGAGCCAGCAACCGAGGCAGGTGCATCCAGCGACAAGTAGGGGGCTTCCCTGACAAGCTCTGGTCCCGACAAGGATGGATCTGCGCAGGTGCGCGAAGAGATACAGAAGAGAATGGTGTAGCGCCCAGTTTACTTTGTCAGTTCCCTTCTGCAGGGGCTAGGTCAAGGTACTCTGGTGTGCAGAAATTTCTTTTCGGCCTCCTCATGGCCTCGAGAAAGCTGCGCCATTACTTCCAAGCACATGAGATCACAGTTGTCACTCGCTTTCCACTGAAGAGGATACTGCAGAATCCAGAAGCGACAGGCAGGATTGTTGAGTGGGCACTGGAACTGTCAAGCTTTGGCCTCAAGTTTGAGAGTACTTCAACTATCCAAAGCAGAGCATTGGCAGAATTCATAGCAGAGTGGACGCCAACACCAGATGAAGACATTCCAGAAACGAGCATCCCCGTCAAGGAAGCAAGCAAAGAATGGCTTATGTACTTTGATGGTGCCTTCTCGCTGCAAGGCGCCGGCGCTGATGTGCTGCTTGTCGCACCCACCGGAGAGCACCTCAAGTACGTAGTCCAGATGCACTTTCCCAAGGAGCAAGCGACAAACAATACTGCAGAGTATGAAGGCTTGCTTGCCGGTCTCAGGATCGCGGCAGACCTTGGGATCAAGAAGCTCATTGTCAGGGGTGACTCGCAGCTTGTCGTCCGCCAAGTAAACAAGAGTTATCAGAGTCCGTTGATGGAAGCCTACATTAACGAAGTGAGAAAGCTGGAAGAGCACTTTGACGGCCTACAGATGGAGCACGTCCCAAGAGCTCAGAACGACATTGCCGACGGCCTGTCAAAGTGCGCCGCACTTAAGTTACCTGTGGAACCAGGGATCTTTGTGCTCAAGCTAACTCAACCGTCCGTAACACCGTCAACTGGACAGAGCAAGAAGAGGAAGTTGATTTCTGGTGACTATTTTCCGACAAAGCTTCCCGAAGCCGCCGCCAAGAAGGTCCCCAAAATCAACACCAAGAGTGCTGAGGAGCAGTCTGCTCCGGCAAGCCCTAGGGTTTGTTCCGTCGAAGCAGACGCTCCTGACAAGTTTTGCTCCGACAAGCTTGCCGGGGAATGTCAAGCTCCGGCTGAGCCGCAGGTTCTCGCCGTAGAAGCGGATGTTCCCGCAGCAGCAGATATGCCTTAAGTCCTTGTTGTCGAGCCGCAAGCTCCAGCACGGGCACATCAGATTGTCCGTTTCCTTCAGACAGGAGAACTTCCCGAAGAGCAAGAAGAAGCGGAAAGAGTAGCCCGGAAGTCAAGTATGTACCAGTTTGTCGACAGCACACTGTACAGAAGAAGACTCAACGGTGTGAAATTGAAGTGTATTCACCGGGAAGACGGACAAAAGCTGTTAGCAGAGATACATGGAGGCATATGTGGTCACCACATTGGCGCAAGAGCACTTGTCGGCAAGGCATTCCGGCAAGGTTTCTTTTGGCCGACAGCCCTCCAGGATGCAACTGCACAAGTAACCAAGTGTGAAGCGTGCTAGTTCCATTCCAAGCAGATACACCAGCCAACTCAAGCTCTCCAGAAGATCCCTTTATCCTGGCCATTTTCGGTCTGGGGGCTCGATATCCTCGGCCCCTTTCCCCGAGTAGTCGGGGGCTTTGAGTACTTGTACGTTGCAATCGACAAGTTCACAAAGTGGCCGGAAGTGGAAGCAGTGAGGAAGGTGACAGCACAGTCAGCAGTCAAGTTCTTCAGGTCAATTGTTTGCCGCTTCGGAATCCCTAACATGATAATCACCGACAACGGTACGCAATTCACGAGCCGCACCTTCATGCAGTACGTCCAAGATCTTGGCGCCAAGGTCTACTTCGCTTTTGTTACTCACCCGAGAAGCAACGGTCAAGCGGAGAGGGAAAATGCTGAAGTGCTGCATGGGCTCAAGACCAGAACTTTCGACAGTCTGCACAAGTGCGGAAGAAACTGGATCGAGGAGCTGCCGGTGGTTCTTTGGTCGATCAGGACGACGCCAAATCGAGCCACTGGCCAGACACCTTTCGCTCTAGTCTATGGAGCAGAGGCAGTTCTCCCCACGGAACTCGTATACGGGTCACCTCGAGTGCTCGCTTATGATGAGCTTGAGCAAGAGCAGCTGCGACGAGATGACACGCTGCTCCTTGAGGAAGACCGTCTTCAGGCTGTTGTACGAGCTGCTCGCTACCAGCAAGCTTTGCGCCGCTACCATAGCCGCAAAGTTAACGCCAGAAGTCTCGAGGAAGGCGACCTTGTTCTTCGGTGCGTTCAGTCCGCCAAGAATTCCAACAAGTTGACGCCGAAGTGGGAAGGCCCTTACCGGGTGAAACGAGTCACTAGGCCTGGCGCTGTCCGCCTTGAGATCGAAGATGGCGTTCTAGTGAGCAACTCCTGGAACATAGAGCATCTTCGTAAGTTTTACCTGTAGGGCGCGGTTGCCGGAACCCGTTCTGGCAACCACCTTTTGTACAAGTCTTGCCGCTGTTGCATGTAATCCTTTGTACAAAGCCGGGCGCAGACCTCGTGCATAAAGATCATGTGCTCCGCACATCTTGTCAATTTCATGCTTTTTATTTTTTTGCATGTATTATCTGACACTTTGTGCAGCACTTACCCCCGGTAAGCAACAACGAGCCATAAGGCTCCATATCTTTTCTCCTTTTTCTTTTTTCTCAAGGAAAGGAAGGTTCCCTCGCCCACAAGTTTGCTGGGGGGGAAGGAGAAGATAATGGTATGGACCAGGCGTCGTTCAAGAAAGTTTCTCCTTGCCGAGAAGCAAACGACAGAAAAGATAAGTTGCCAAAGTTTTAGCAATCAGATTTTTTAAAAAATTTAAGTTATCTTCCTTGAACGACCGTGCTTTGTATGGAAAACCTATGCGCGGAGGAACCAACTCATAGCTAGTTGCGCCCTTACTGTTGTTTCGAGTCCGCTCAACAACTTAAGTGAGCTGCGACTAGCTGTGACAAGGTTTCTTGTCGGTAGCGGCACCGCCAGCAGGCTACTGACGTCCCGCACTCAGCGCTCGCGGCCAAGGTGCCTGCGCCGACAAGTTCCCTAAAAGCGTAGGGCAAAAACATACAAAGGAAGGAATCAAGTAAAGGAAATAACATTGCAATCATTGCACAGGATAAAGTTATATTACAAAGTAGCTTGTCGCGGCTCTAACAGATTGTTTGCATAACATGAATAGCAGGGACAAGAAAAGAAGAAAACGGGCGGCCTAGTCAATGCGATCGCCCTCGACCCTCTTGATCCCGCTCACCTTGTCCACAATGGGTGCGACAAGGGTCTTGAGCGCCTCCAGATCGGCATCCGGCGGCAAGGTCCTGAGGACGTTGGTGAGGTTGAGGCCCGGGTTGCGGAAGGCCACCTTCACCAACACCTTCTGAAGAGCTCCCGCGCAGATCTTGCGCGACTCGTCGGCCAGCTGCTTTGGGATCCTCTCCCGGAGTCGCCGGAGGGCCGTCGCCACGCCTTTGAAGAATGAGGTGAGCTTGGCGCTGGGTTGGAGGTTCTCGTCGAAGGGATACCCGAGATCCTCCATTCCCAGCTGTGCCAGCTCCCTGTCGATGTCTGCGGCAACATCCATGAGACCCTCCGTCCAGTGCTCCACATTCTCCCGGAAAGTGCTCTGGGCGGCAGCGGCACTCGCCAGCAGCGCCTTGACAGCCTTGACCTCCTCCTTCAGGGCCGTCTCCTGCTCCTTGGTGCCGTCCAGCGTCTTGGTCAAAGTGATCAGCTTCAACTCAAGATCCGCATTGGAGTCCTTGGCGGCGTCAAGCTCCTTGCCCTTCTCGGCGAGGCGGGTCTGCAGCTCCGAATGGCTGTGGGCATCCTTCTCCCGCTCAATCTTGAGCGCGGCAAGCTCGTCACCGCTCGCCTTGAGATTGGCCTCCAGCTGCACCACCTTCGTCTCCAGCTCCTTCTTGGCGGCCTCGGCAGCTGCGGCAGCATCTTCTGCTTGCTTGAGGGCTCCACCAAATGTTCACTCGCGCGCGGCAAGCTCCTCCTCGTGGCTGTCGAGATTGACTTTCCGCTGCACCAGCTCGCCCTCCTGCACGGACAGCTTCTCTGCGGCAAGCCTTTGTTGCTCTTCGACTTCAGCCCGCTCGAGGAGGAAGGCCTCCCGCTCCTCGGCAAGTCGCGCCCTCTCCTCTGCCAGTGAGCGGAGAGCTTCCTAGTGGTGACCCCGGAGCTCCTCCGCGCGCTTCTCGATGTCCTCTCCCGCCTTCACGACAAGCGCTTCGCGAGATTCTAACTTGGCTTGCCGGGCGCGGTATAGCGACACCAGCTTCCGCAGCAGCCGCTCCTCCTCAGGCTCGCCGCTGCTGCTGCTTGGCGCATCAACCAGCGCCAGCCCGGCGGATGCGAGCACCTCTCCGTCGAAGCTCTCCCCTTCGACCGGCGCCCTGGAGCTTGACGCCCAGGGGAGGTTGATGAAGATGTAGTCGTCGGCCTTCAAGTAGACGCCTGGCTGGGGCTCTTCGGAGCCTGACGCTGTGGCAGCGGCGGAGGGATCGGCGGTCGATATAGCGCCTGGCGCTCCTACGACCTCAGGGCCGTCAGTGCGATCGCCAGATCCCCCGCCTGCTTCTGTGGCGGCAGCCTTGGCGGTCTCTGCGCCGGCGGGCTCGTCAGCGCCGGCTGCTTCCTCGGCGGCAGCAGCGTCTTCGGCGGCAACTTCGGTCTCCATCGGCTCCGAAGCAGATGGATCTGACAGCCGGAAGAGGGGGAAGAATCAAGCAAATATCCAAAAAAGAAGATCAAAAGAAGAACAACCCAAGGGAAGTTCTGAAGCGAGAAGATTACCTGTGCCAAGTTCTGCAGCCGTGGTCTCCGCCGCCGGGGGGGCGCTGGTGCTGTCCCTTGCCGGAGAGCCCTCCCTTGCCGGGGACTTCTCCCTTGCCGAAGGACTCTCCCTTGGCATTTTAGGGGCGGCCTCTGGGCACTCCTGGTGGGGCTGCTCTGCTCCTGCACAAGTCAACAGTCAGATATCAGCAAAGCAAGAATCTCCATGCGCGCCCAACAGCGGAAAGCAAGCCAGATACTTACGCTGGGGGCTGCTCTGGAGAACAGTTGCCGGGTCCGGCAAGGTTGTCTCGGGCGCATCCCCTGCTGTCGCGGTGGGTTCGTCCTGGATGATAATCACCGGGGCCTTGGCTCTCTTCGCTGCTCTCTGGGCCAGAGTCCTAAGAAGGAATAGGTTCAGAGTAAAGCAAGTGAGATACAAGACAAGACGGCAAGGATTGAAGAACTGCAAGTACAACAAGTGAATCTTACTCTTCTTCTTCTTCCTCGTCGGAGCTGAACGCGGAGAAGTCGAAGTCCGGCTCGCGTCCGGCGCGAGAAGGTGGAGGAGTAGGTTCCCTTGGCCGCTTGGCGGGAGCAGAAGCGGTGGTCCGGGAAGACCCTGCTCCAGTTGCCGCAGCAGCATGAGGCGCTCCCGCGGCAACAGTGCTTGCCACGGTGGAGCGTGTCGCGCGGCGCGGCGACTGTCGACTCGCCTACCGCCTCGCCACGTCCCCGACCTTGCGAAGACGCCTTCTTCGTGGAGATGGAGGCTCTGCTTGCGGCGAGCTGTCTGAGGATGAGGAGGAAGAGGAGTTGATCTCCAACGAGCCGCTCGTATCCTCGGCGGGCTCGTTCGGCTCGGCGTTACGCCCGGCAAACTCTTTCTTGCCGACAAGCTCTTTCTTGCCGGCAAGCTCCTCTCGCTCGGCATGGCTTGCCGCCTCTGCTGCCTCTGCCTCCTCCATGGTGAATCCAAACTCGCCCGCCGCTGTGGCTGCCGCCGCCTCTTCCAACCTGGTGGCGATGCGCTTCAACTCCGCGTCGGTGGTGTCGCGAGTGAGGCCATTCTTCTCGTCAGGGCGGATCGGCACTTCTACCAAGCCGTCGAAGAATTCCTGCACGACCTCGTCTGTAGGCTCTTGCCAAGTTGGCACAAGTCCATGCGAGTCGCACAGCGGCATCATTGCCCGGATGCGGTCAAGCGCGGAATTGTTGCACAACGGAACGACGCCCTGCGGCAACCTAAACACTCCGGGATGATCAGGGTCATACTTGAAGAGCTCCTGGAGCATCGCGTTGAGCTCCAGGATAGTGAAGTTGTAGTTGAGGCCCGGACGCAGCCTCATGATATCCGCCGCATTCTTGAACTCCCAGGCGGGCCTCCTCCATTCCTGCAGGGGGGCGATGTGGCGGCGAAGGAAATCTGCGCCAACGGCGCCTACAGTGAGTCCGGCAAGCCTAAGGCGTTGGATCCTGGTGACGGCAATCCTCAGCCTATCGTCTTCCGGGGCCACGTCGCTCCAATCGCTGCCACGTACTGCTGCGGTTTGGCGCCGGGCGGTAAACGGCTGCGGGTTCTCCTCGACAATCCAGCACCAGTCTGCTCTCCATTCCTCCCACTTGCCGCGGAACTCGCCCTCCATATAAGAGTCCTTCTTGCCGGCCCTCGAGATCCAGGCGATCCCGCCGGATAAAGGCTCTCCTCTCTCTACTCGGGGCATAAAGAAGTGGCGGAAAAGGGCTACGTTGGGATGGACTCCGACAAAGTTTTCGCAGAGATGTGCGAAAACTTCCATGGTCAGAACGGCATTGGGGGTGAAATCAAGGAGGCAGAGCCCGTAGGTGTTCATGATGTCGCAGAAAAAATCAGAGAAGGGCGGGCAGAGCCCGCAGTAGAAGAACACGACGAAGAAGGGATATCCATTTGGAGCCATTTTATGAGCGGCGGCTGGAAGTACCTTCGTGCTCGGATGCGCTCGCGTCTCCGTCGACCAGAAGAGGTAGTAGTACTCCCTCAGCTCCTTCGCGGCAAGCTTGGGGGGAAGATTGCCCGCTCCTTCCGCAGTGCCGCAAGCCGCTGCGCCTTGGTCGACTTCACAGCCTTCCCCTTGTCGGCATTCGGACCCATGGCGGAAGTGGTGGAGGAGGTCGACAGTGTTGGTGGTGCTGGTGGCGATGGGGGCAAGGGCGCTGCTCTCTTTGCTTTGGGAAGACGGAGAAGTGGTGGAGGCTTCCGAGATTGGAATGGAAATGGGGCGAATGGGCGCACTACCCCCGTTTCCCCTGCTTATAAAGGAGGGAGGGGCGGACGTTCCGCCTTTCCTAATAAAGAAACCACCCACGATCTCTCCCACGACGCTGCATTCGACGCGTGTCGTTCGGGGAGGGCGCGGTGGATGCGGAGAAAGATGCGGCGTAACCTAGGCCGCGCGTGCCCGTGCCCTGTTTTGGGCCTGGCCCAACAGCGCTCGGCACCGTGTATGGCCCAGGCCCGGGGGCTCCTGTCGGTGTACTAGAGTAGGGGTACCCTAGTATCCCGAACTTGTGCACGGGCAGTCGCAGCGTCCCACGGCAAGGCTTGCCGGGTGACCGCCAAGATCCTCCGTGGTTCCTTTGGAGCCATTCAAGAACAAAGTATCCAAGCCAAGGAGACAAGACCCCAGCAAGAGGAGCTTGCCGGGAAGGAGACAAGACCCCGGCAAGAGGAGCTTGCCGGGAAGGCCAACCAAGGCATCTCAAGGAACTTCCCGCGACGCACCACGCGTCCCGGCAAGGCCCGGTGAGCGACAAGCTCCCGGACGCGACAAGACAACGACCGCGGCAAGGCACTTGCCGCGGAAAGCCTCCACTCTGTACCTGCGCTCCAGCACATCCACCAACGTGTCGCTCTGGGACCCTTCCAGAGCGTACGTGGCGGGAAGCTGTGCAGCCAGTGGTACACGGTGGCAAGCGGCGCTGACAAGATTGCCATCGTGGCGAGCGGTGGCGTCCCTGGCGGTCCCTTTTGCACTATTTAGGCAACATAGACAGGCATTTAATGCCCTTGTCCCCTACCGTCAGAGTTAGGTATGATACACTGTAGTAGGCGGCGGTGCCAACCGCCATGCCTCTTTCCATTTTTACCCTCATCTATGTTGCCACCTGTCGGTGACCCCTTGAGCGTATAAAAGGAGGCCCATGCGCAACGTAGAGGGGGACGGTCAAAAAGAACGCTCACGCTCGGTCTCGTTAGCTACTGGTGTGTACTGTAGCACTCGGCGCTCCCGAGCAAGAACTCAATACAAACCACAAAGCAGGAGTAGGGTTTTACGCATCCGTGCGGCCCGAACCTGGGTAAACTGATCGTGTGCTCGTGCGCTTCGCCTCGATCTGCTCTTCGTGCGATCTCCGCCCCCCTGCCGAACCAAAAAGGGGCTCGGCCCGCCGGTCCCATAGGTGTTCGTGGGTCAGCACCCCCGACATAATGCCCACACTAATATCTAGCAATGCTGCTGCTTTAGAAATTGCTACTGTGCTTGTAGGATTGCCATTTAGATAAGGAAGCTGCTTCTTTATATTTGATGTATGTTTCATCACTTGTTTGTCACCCTCCTTTCCACCTTTTTTGTGCAAACAGAGACATACATTTCACGCTTGATCTTAGTTGAACTGGACAAATGATATCCAAATTATAGTTGAACATTCCAGGAGCTTCACAACCAACCTTGATGTTCCTCAATTTTGTAGCAACTAATGAAGAAGAAGCTATGTGGGTTTCGTTTTCTGATGGAAATGGAACCGGGGTTGGAGCCTTTTCTTAAAAAATGAAGAAGAAGCATATTAGCTCATGGGACATTGCTTCATTTTAGGTGAACTGCACCAAAAGGTCCCATGAATTGAATCATCCATGTTGGTGACTGGTGTCATCCCTTCTATGATGGCATTGACTGCAGACATGGTTCCCATCATGAGGTATGTTCCTTTTTGGTCTGACCATTTGCCAAAGATCCTGCATGTTGAGTCTGCTCTTGTGCTACTATTTTGGCACTGCCATGATAAAGCAGTAATGTTATTATTTTGCACCTTAATCTAGTGGCACTATTAATTTGAGGCAATGTTTTGGCACCGCTAGTGGCACTGATTTTTTTTATATATCGAAAGAGGGGGTTTCCTCTGATTTCATTAAAGAAATCCAACCATAGAGAACCATTATCCGACAACATCTCCGTGTAAACGGGCAGTTATGCAACTACTACTAGAACGGACTGAGTACTAGCAGGAGACAAGTTCGCCACATAAGCTAGGCAGGTAGGGGGACGCAGCACCAGCTCAACCAAGTTTGGATTACAACCCAAATGCTACCACAGAAACATCAGAGGGGAAGATAGGGACTGAAGAGCCAGCTTCAGCATCCCAGTCTAAGCACCCCCGGCCTCCATCCTTGCGACGCATGGTACACCTCGTTCGCCACCTGCTTGACCCTAGTGCCACTGATAAAATGAAGTAATAATACAGTTAAAATAGAGCGAGTGTCCTCTCTATCATTTCATTTCCAATGTAGATAAAGAAAGTGCTTCTCTTTGTTAGTATATGTTTCATCAACTAGTCCCATTGTTAATGTTTAAGCGTGTCTGCAAACTGGGGTGCTTAATTTTACTTGATCTGCACAAAAATAGAGAGTGTGAGGTGCCAAGTAAAAATTACCGACACCAACCCTGCTCCATCTAAGCATTGGCATCCACCACCATCAGTGGGATGTGTGGCGCTCACTGTGGACGGATCTTTCTCGGCAGCAAACCCTCTAACCAAATACTAGTAGCTTAGACTTCAAAAAAATACTAGTAGCTTATATTGGTAGTTTTCTAGGGTGTACTCTTTTCTGAAAGAAGCACCAATCTATTTTTATTTATTTGTACACAGTGTCACAACTTTGACCCAAAGGTCCAGAGCTATTTTAGGGTGATTGGCGTAGTATTCAGAGACTGACTGTAAGCATGATTTTTATTAGCTGTCACACTGATCGTAAGCATGAGCAGATGGAAGATTAGGTTAGTGCAAAGCTCACCTTAAACCCTACCGACGCTGTTGAAACGAGGCGAGTGTCGAGGGAACTGTGGAGATCGGCGGGGAAGCGACGTCACGCCATCCGGCCTCCTCTTGTGGTGGGAGAATGAATACTCCTGTGGCTCCGGCTGGCTCTCCACCCTCATGAACGGCACACCATACTCGATCGATTCGTTATCCTCTAGGTGCTCGACCTGCGACCTGTACACCCACCACCTCCGCCTGACTTTCGCCTCGGGCGAATCTGTCTGCTCCATCGCCCAAAGGAGATACTCGATGAACTCGAAGGACTGCGGCATGACTGCCGCTGAGGAGTACATCGCCGCCCTCATCACCGCCGTCTTGCTCTTTCGCATACATTGCCACATGGCCCTCACCGTCCTTGAAATCTCCCACTCATTGTCACACCAAGTAAGGATCTCCTTCAACCTGGCTAACTTTGCCTGGTCGCCGCCGGTGATCTGCCTGATTCGCTGGTGCATCCTCTCCACAGATGTCCTTCTGAGTGGCTCGGTGCTAGCTTTGGAAGATGGGAGGAGAGATGGTGGTCTTGCAATAGAGAAGAGGGAGAGGCGAGACGATGGTTGTCGGTGTCAAAACCGGCGGATCTCAGGTAGGGGGTCCCGAACTGTGCGTCTAAAGCGGATGGTAACAGGAGGCAGGGGACACGATGTTTTACCCAGGTTCGGGCCCTCTTGATGGAGGTAAAACCCTACATCCTGCTTGATTTATTCTTGACGATATGGGTATTACAAGAGTTGATCTACCACAAGATCGGAGAGGCTAAACCCTAGAAGCTAGCCTATGGTATGATTGTATGTTGTCTATCGACTAGCCTGGCCTCGGTTTATATAATGTACCAGAGGCCTAGGATAACAAGAGTCCTAGCCGAATACGCCGGTGGGGAGGAGTCCTTGTCTTGATCACCAAGTCTTGTCGAATCTTCCATGTATGCGGCAACTATCCGAACTGGCCCATGAGTATACGGCCATGGGGGTCCTCGGCCCAATCTAACAGATCGGGAGATGACATGGTGAGTACCCCCTAGTCCAGGACACCGTCAGTAACCCCCTGAACCGGTCTTCAAGTTAGGGACGCTCCTCGATTCTTCCGAACTGTTCTTCATCTTCGGTTGTCGGTCTTGAAAACTAGTTCAACAAATCTTCTCATCTTCGATCTTGAGGATTTCCGAAATGCATTCGATGAGTTTACACGTCGGGTGTCCGAGGAGCCCCTTTAAGTTTTCGGCCTTTATCAATGCCTTGTTATTTTTATGCCACACCTCGGGTTTGAAGTTGTTCCCGGGAGGCAGTGTCCTCTTTCGTCCGAGTTCTAACGCCGGACTGCATTCGAGGTATTTTTTGTAGCTGAGAACCAATGTCGGACTGCTTTCGAGCTCCAACGCCGAAATGTATCCGAGCTCCAACGCCGGACTGTGTCCAAGCTCCAACGTCGGACTATATCCGAGGTGTCATATCACCTGGGTTCAAAAAAGTTGAAGGAGTTTAGCCGAGCTTAATGCCGGAAATGCCCTCTATGGAGCCAGCCACTAGCGCCCGAGCTTTATGCCGGACTGCTTCCGAGGTGGTGCACCACCCCGACTGTGGGCCGATTTTCTGTCAATATTTTTGATTGGTGCAATTTATTCTCTGCCGAGATATATAGCCAGTAGCCCTCAAGGTGTGTATCGGTTTAAAACCCGAGATGCATGTCGGAGTAATGGGCCACGGGTAGGCCAACCCAAGCCCCAGAACCTTTCAAGACATCAAGGCAGGTTGCGCCCCTCAAGACCCCAGGATGAAGAGCCGCTTCTGAGAAGTCGGCGGCAAGACGGCCGACTGCCCACTCGCGGCCGAGTCCTAGGGACGACTTTAGGATAAGCCGACTCCTGACTGGCAACTTCCAGAGAAGCCGGCTTTGGGGAGTCGGCCCGCGACTCCAACGAACCCATATCCTCATCGGGAGGGACAAGACCGGGGAGTGGCTACAGTAAAGCCCGCTCCCGCCCCTTACCAAGGGCAGGCATAGCCACAGCACGCCTTACCAAGGGAGATCTCCGTGCGGCGTGGCACTGTTGCCGTGCCGGCCCCTGACATCAGCGCTGAAGGACCGAATCTAGCGCCCACGACGGCTTGTCTGTACGACCCTGGGGGGTCGGGTCCCACCAGCCAGTGGGACCCCAGGAGGCGGCGAGTGCGCCACCAGTCGGCCCCCGGAGTCGGCCAGACCCTCCCTCGGGGCCCACGTGCCATTAACCAGATGTGAAGGAGAGTGGCAATAGTGATCGCCCGCCAGGCGGCGGGGCTGTTGCCACGACCCCATGATCAAGCCCGCGTCATCAGAAGCACGAGTACAGTAATCAGCAGCCGACAAGACCCGCCTGCGGCGGGCGCGGCCTGTCGGCTCCGTACCTGGCCAGTCGGCGGGCCCCAGCATTCGGCGGAGAAGACGGAGGCCAGAGGCACTGACAGCTGGGTCCGCATCCAGCCGGATTACCATTGTACCCCTGGGGGGTAGGCCTATATAAACCCCCCAGGGCGCCCATGCAAAGGGGTTGGAATCCATTAGCTCTAGACCAGATCATATAGGAGGGAGAGAGCTAGCCTTGCCCTCTCCCACCTCCAGGAAATAGCTTAAGGAGCAATCGTGTAAACACCTTGCCATAGTGATCATGCGGAGACCCCGTAGAGCAGCAGTAGGGGTATTATCTCCCCGGAGAGCCCTGAAGCTGGGTAAGATTCGTCGGCGTGCATGTCTACGCCTCATCCCGTTTCCAGGCACCGGCGACGTTCTACTCGCCCCCACCATGATAAGCCATCCTTTGGCATATGTCACACCCAACCCCCGACAATGCACCTGAAGGATGACGTAGGACCACTGATCCCAGTAGCCACTGAGACTCAGGTTGATTTGCAAAATCGGCCTGAGGGTCAAGTCCTAGCTCAGCAGAATACTTCGGGACACAAAAAGCAGCGTGCTCAGTCCTCGAGACTCAGGTTGGGTGCGGCCGACCAACCTGAGGATCAAAATCTCCTCGGCAATGCAGTAGCCCCCGAGACACTGGTCGGGTGGCAACACCAGATCAGGGGATCGATGTGCCCCTTTAATATTTTTAAATAATAAGCCCGAAGCCCAGTAGCCCCCGAGCCTTAATGCGGGCACGGGTGGCCGAATTAAGGATCGATATCCATATTAAAATCACAAATTATGTGTATAATGAGTCTATGTATCCAAGTACCTTATGTCATTTAATGCTCGGATCCGCATTGTACAAAACTTTGTTGACCGACCATCGGCTTCCACCTCCTCGGCCAGTAGCCGAGGAGTGTTTGTCTTACTTTATAAAGCCTTTATGAGGGCAAAGATTTACGACAAACAAGGCAATCTGGCCATACGGTTTTATAAACAAAGGTACGCAGAGAGATATGTTATATTACTGTTTAACATAAGAAATGTCTTCCAAAGAAAATAGTCCCGCTATCGATCCCTTTCTTTGGGTTGTCATGCTAAGCATGATCATCAAACCTCAGCTCTAATGTAAGAGCAAAATATTGAGGATTTTAGTTTGGGAGGCCAGTTACTAGCCCCGGTAGTGTTCGACAACAATCGAGGTCAAGCCATAAACACTTTGGCCAATGTTATGAATGGCCTGTCATTTAATACAGTCATCGGATTGCTGACTAGTTTACGCTTATTGTGACAGTCGGTTTTCGGCTTTCTCCACTGAGGTGCTTAACCAAGTAAGCTGGAAGCACAATCGCAGTGGTTCTCCCTTTGCAAACCTAGCTGAACAGAGCGGAACATAGGAGGCAAGCGCAGGAGCCGGGCAACCCAACTATTGACCGAAGACACAATTCGACACCGATGCATACATAGCAATATCCGAGAATGTTTTTGCCGAATCTCTAAAGGTGTCCGGCGTTGCACTGCGAGACTTGTGCTGAAAACACACAAATAGTTTAAAAGTGCCTAAAGCTTGAAAAACCAAAAAACATCAGTAAAAACATGACGTCCGAATAAGATCAAGTGTTCGGTGCCAATCCGAAAATTGGAAGAGAAAGAAAAAGTGTGCTTCTATCGTGTTTTGACAACAACCAAGAAGAAAACACATTTACAGCTCATATATAAATTTTAAGAACCCCCAAGTGACTTGGGTAAGAATTTTATGTATAATGATTGTATGTACCGAAGTACTTGTATCATATTTGTGTTCACCCGAACTTTAAACGCGTCTTAACCGACCGTCAGCTTATCCCTCTTCGGCCAAGGGCCGAAAAGTGTCATGTACTCCGCCTATCGAGAGTATCGACGGTGTTTCCGATGACCAGGCAATCAGGCCATAAGGCTGTAACAGACAAAGCACGCTCAGGGAACTTATGCTATATTACTAACAAAGTGTAAGAAGCATCTTCGAAGAAAATAGTACCCCCACCGATACCTTTCTTCGGTGCTCATTATTACTATGAGACTTGTGCAATAGATTTTTTGTACTCATGAGTTCCTTTGAGTGTCAACCATGATTGAAAACAATAAGAGCACTAGCTTTCGGCTTCACCCAGTCTGAGGTCAGAGCTCGGATGACCCGGTCGTGACAATCACAGAGGTGCTCCCTTACTCCCTAGCCGAACAATCGGGAACGTAGGGGTAAGCACAGGAGCCAGGCAACCCAGCATGCAAATCGCTTATGTCAATATGGTGCATATTGTGGCGTAATACACGAACAAGGAACAAAGCCGTACAAGTATAATCATATGCAAGAGGAAAAGCTCCGTCCAGGGAGCCCCAAAGTAAAGTGGGTATTTGAATTTGCTTGTCACAAACAAAGTTTTGACAAGGAGATTTTTTACAAGCAACTTTTTTCCAAAAAAGTATAATGCTTGGTCGAACCAAACACAAGTTAAAAATCAAAACTTTGAGAATGAAAGTGACTTAGCTGGTTAATGTGTTCGGCATTGATGACGCGGTCCAAGCTTGATGCGGGACAAGGTTCCATCCCCCAAGCCGGTCCCAAGGTGGTGGAGCGGAGAGCTCGACACGCCGAAGTGGTGACATAGCACGGTCAATGCAGGCCGGCAGAGTGATGCCGAAGTCCTCGGCATGGGGTAATGAAGTGTTGACGAAGCCCCTCGTCTAGCCAAGGTGGTGTGGTATGTCAGTACGCCGAGTTGACGATACTGCCCAACCCGGATCATTTTCCTGTGCACAAAAAATAGTGCAAACCGGAGATAATAATAATAATGATAATAAAAAAATGTTGCATAATAAATAATTTATGCAAAGTGAGTAATAAAAGAAATATGGCCTGGCGCCGAAGTCAATGTCGATGTAGGGCGTCGGCGTGATGCGGTAAAGGCGTGGCAAAGCCTGAATTCACAGGTCGGTCCGAGTTCCGGATGCGGCATTCCCCGGACTATGTACGGAGACTGACCGAACCACCATGCGACCGTCATTAATGCGGCCACCATTTGATAGACCTGTGTACATATGATGGACAAGCCAGAGTAATAATTCCTAGGGAAAATGAACCCAAACAAGCAAAAAATACTGGGATTAATCGCACCTGGTTTATTTGTTGTAGCAATCCGAAGGAAGGTGATTCCCAAAATTGGGACTGGATCCGCACACCGATTGCCTGATGGGCGATATAACGACGGCATGGCGATGCTGGCAAAGGTTGGCTCGCCGAGGCAAAGCCCTCAGTCCAGCTAACGTGACGGAGCTAGTCAGCTAGTTACGTCGAAGTGTCCGGAGTAGTTTGATGAAGAGATGGCGAAGCCCCCGGTCCAGCCGAGATGTCGAAGCCTCGATGTCAGCTGATGAGTCAAAGTAGGTCGGCGTGATGGACACCAGCTTGAAGAAGCAATAGTGCGGCCCTGCCGATGCAGGTCATGACGTGGTCGATATCGGCTTGATGAAGCGACCGTGCGGCGATGCCGGTATGCCCGCTCCGTGTAATCCGTGGGGCGGCGATGTTGGTGATGATTTATCCTTCGTGATCCCGAACTCTTGTTCGGCTTGCCGAAATGATGATCCGAAGAAGTTGAGCTCGGCTCAACAAAGTGACGACGTGTCTAGCGCAGGTCGGCAGCCGTGGAGCAATATTGCCGGACTGGTTTCACACCAGCATGATGTTGAAGATCATATTCAAAAGATTTTAAAGTTGGTGGGATGTTTTCGGGAACAAAACATAATACCCCATATAAAACTTCCTTCAAAAGGGATGTCCGAAATCCCGTTAATAAAAAAGACGAACTCGGGTCGGATTCGTTTTCGCGCAGAAAACAGACCCAAAAATGATGCACTAATTAGAAGGTTCCCGGAGTTTGGACGGCCGGATTGAGCTGAAATTTGATAGGTGGTAGATATAGGAATTCCGCAGCCGATCAACGGTTGGATTTTCCAAAGGACGTCCGAGCTAGAAGCTGGACACCACGCCCTAAACTCATCCAGATTCCCGTCCAGATTTGATAGGGCTCCGGTATATCGTGGATTGCCAGAGATTCCTCCATCGGAACTCGATGAAATTATCCATGATTGTTGTAGACTCAATTCCGCACAATTCCACCGAAGCAATCGTTAAAAAGACACTTGAGGAGGCGGTGGCGGCGGACACAAGTTTGCTGTCCAGAAAAACAGCACGATCGCCCGAGGGCAATGTTGACGTTGAGCCCCGGGCTCCCTGGATGATTCCTCCATGATCTTGATAGAAATCGGAGTTGATGTTTATAAAGGCCATCATCTGAACATGATGATCGGAGGTAGGGCGCAGTCCTTGGTCGAACTAGGGATGGCAATTTTATCCATGGATCTGGATACCCATGGAAACCCGACCCGGTTGTGCAAGGGTATGGACCGCATTTCTGCCCATGGGTCCGTGGATATGGATACCCACGAATAGCCGGGTTGGGCACGGTTATAGTTTGTGCTCCGTAGATATCCAATGGATACCCATATCACATGTGGGGCCATATTCTAGTGACGTAGAAAGAGCGGATCAATGGGAAATGGAAGGCAATATGCAACTGGTGCCATAAGCTATATGTTACAGAATCAACCTCTGGTATGTCACACTTAAGGACTCATCGTATTACTTGTTGCCTACTTATGCATATAGTTTATGTTTTCATTTGTGAGTGAATGATGATGAGTTAATTTGATCTTTGTGAAGGCCTCGTGCTGACTTTTCTATGCCCATGGAGCTCCATGGGTATGTGGGTATCCAGCGGGTTTGGGCATGGGCACAAGTTGTGCCCATGGATAATTTGGTGGATGGGAAGAGGGTAGGAAGATGGGCCATGGGCTGGATTTGGACCAGCTCCACCCGCCCCAAACTCGACCCATTGCCATCCCTAGGTCGAACCAAGGTGACCAGTCAATCTGGTGACGAAGATGCCGAAGTCGCAGTTGATCTGCAGCGAGCCATCAACCTTTTGACGAACACACAGCGGAACTCTCAATGAAAGCACCAATGTCGGTGTCAAAACCGGCGGATCTCGGGTAGGGGTCCCGAACTATGCGTCTAAGGCGGATGGTAACAGGAGGCAGGGGACACGATGTTTTACCCAGGTTCGGGCCCTCTTGATGGAGGTAAAACCCTACGTCCTGCTTGATTTATTCTTGATGATATGGGTATTACAAGAGTTGATCTACCACGAGATCGGAGATGCTAAACCCTAGAAGCTAGCCTATGGTATGATTGTATGTTGTCTATCGACTAGCCTGGCCTCGGTTTATATAATGTACCAGAGGCCTAGGATAACAAGAGTCCCAGCCGAATACGCCGGTGGGGAGGAGTCCTTGTCTTGATCACCAAGTCTTGTGGAATATTCCATGTATGCGGCAACTGTCCGAACTGGCCCATGAGTATACTGCCATGGGGGTCCACGGCCCAATCTAACAGATCGGGAGATGACGTGGTGAGTACCCCCTAGTCCAGGACACCGTCAGTGGTTTTGGAATGGAGATGATGGAGAGGAGAGGGGTGGTTTTGAAATGGAGAAGAGGGAGAGGCGAGACGGTGGTTTTGGAATGGAGACGATGGAGAGGAGAGGTTTCCCTGCCTTTCGGTCACTGACAGGTGGGCCCCGCGCTTTGTGGGTCCCATGTGTCAGTGTCTCAATAGCGGGATGGGCTACGTCAGGGGATCCTCGTCCGAGGAGAGAGGAGGTGGTTTTGCAATGGAGAAGAGGGAGAGGCGAGACGGTGGTTTTGGAATGGAGATGATGGAGAGGAGACGAGGTGGTTTTGCAATGGAGAAGAGGGAGAGGAGCATGCGGCAGTGATTTACGATTGGACGAGAGGGCCGGCGCGCTGTGATTGGATCAAAATCAAAATCAATTTACCCTTCAATTAAGAAAGCGACCCCACATTAACTAGTCTCCCTTTTATTTTGGGTCATAATTGACCATGATTTTCACAAATAAAATATATGTTATACGTTGCAAAAATAATATAATTTGAAAGTACATTCAGATACGAACCAACCGATACAATTTTTGGTGACATGCATTCATATTTTGCTTGTCAAATACAGTACGTGGTCAAACTTTGATCCAAAATACAAAACAAAAAAATACTTCCAAGACCAGCGCCGCTCCTCTCCTCTTATACCATTGCCGCTCCTCTCCTGTTCCAATATAAATCGAGCGCCGCTCCTCTGCTTTTCCATTTCAAAACCACCGCCCCTCCTCTCCTGTTCCAATCCAAAACCAGCGTCGCTCCTCTCCTGTCCTAATCCAAAACCAGCGCTGCTCCTCTCTTCTTCCATTCAAAAACCACCGCCAGCGAGTGAAGGTGCTGTGGAGAAGTAGATCAATGGAGGAGTACAACCGATATGTGAGGATCGCAGTCGGTGACCCTATGAAGCTAGGTAGGATGTTGGAGATACAGTCTTGGTTTGACAATAAGGACCAACTAGCGGCGATGGCGACATCCATGGCCAAATATCTGCAACAGAGTGAAAAGGCGGCGATACTCCCAAAGGGAGTCGCGCGGGAGTACATAGAGCTGCTCCTCTAGGCCATGAAGCAAACAGATTCACCGAATCCAGTCGTGAGGGAGCGGTGGTGGGAGTATCGATCCCAGATGGAGCATCCACCAGAGATTGAAGGATCGAGCATCTACAGGGTGCCGTTTGTGAGGTGTTGTGCTAGAGCGAGCCGGTGGAGTCTTCGTCGACCGAACCCAGCTGCAAGAGGAGAAAAGTAGTTGCTCGAAGACGCTTCCCCGCCATCCTCTCCCTTGCCGTTCACATTGTCTCACGGGGCGGTTGTCTACCGCCGAGGAATAGGAGGGAACTGCCCCCCAGCCCAATAGTCGGGCAGGTTATGAATTGTCAAGAGGAGCTTAGGGTTGTCAGTATTTGCAGGTTGTGAATTGTGTTATGTGTTGTGTAATTTGAGAGTACTTTCAGATATGAACGTCTTTTGAATTTCAGATTTGCAGTATTGAGCATATGGAGTATTTTATGAATTCTAGAGATCTATTTTTAGCACTTAAAAAATGTAGTTTCATAGGAGTATAAAAGTGCAGACAATGTGATTCTTAGAGAAGAAACTGCAAGTTTCACGAGTTCAGTTTCAGATAAGAAACTGCAACTTTCAGAGGCAGAGCATTTACATTAACACGAACTTTTCAAACAGGGTTAACATCATGTTGGAAGTTTTATTCATGGTCGAAAATGGAACTACCAGCCAGTTAACATCATGTTGATCAACATTCATGCATAACACATCTTCATATGATGAACAGTAAAAAAGATATGCTATTTTCAAAATGCCCACATAATGTCGAGTGTGTGAAAAACAGAGAAAACGAGGGACGAAGTTTTAACAAGTGTTCGACGTGGTGTGCGTAGATGACAATGGGGACCCACATGTCAATAATGGCAGAGGCAAAAAATTTGGACATATTTTCCCTGCATCAGGTGGAATCGAACCTGGGCGGAACAGCTGTCGGGTAGGGTCACTTGGCCACTGGGCTAGTTCAATACTTTCGTTACAAATAAGGCACTGCCTTGGGTGGTCCGATCACCTCCTGCGCCTTTGTGCGCTCGCCACAGCGCCGCTGTCTGCCGTTGTGAACATGCTGAACAAAAAAGAGGATTTTGAAGAGGACTGTACGTGGAGAGGTGGGCAGTCGAGACCCACCAGATCTATGGCCATACGCAAGCAAGTGCCTCATCGAAAAAAACTTTCTCCTAATGCTATACTGACGTTGGGGCCCACGGGTTTGTCAGCATAGTTACATTTTTTAGGTGCTTCAACGTAGGAGATAAATTCACAATGAAGCTGTGGAGCTGGCGTGTAGTATCATTTATTATCACTGGGACAGCAAGTATCTGCTGGGTTTTGGGTTGCCCCGTCTAGGCTTTCTTTTTAACATGCACAGCCCACGACATGTTGGTTTATATTTTTTTAGGGCCGTCATGTATCGACCGGCCTATGGACCTCCCATCCGAGGTTTTATTTTTCCTGAAACATTGGCAGCCCAATTTATGTATTTTTTTAAAGAAAACGCAAAGGTCTATTCTATTTTTCTATATAAGAATATGAATGCCTGGTTTAACTTTTGTTTTCCTTCTAACTATATTATATATTTTTAAATTATTTTATATGTTATTATATATTATTGTTATTGTCATCATATATTTAACAGATACTTACATATGTAAGAAACAATATCCTACATCTTATTAACTTATAAAAATAATTTACTAACAATAAAATACTGGATTTGTTTGGCAACGAAAATCCTGGTGATCGTGTACAAAAGCTTGGTAAGATTTAAGGACTCATGTAATAATAAATCACTTATTATTTAAATATATTAATAACAAAATGCTCAGCCCTTGTTTATTTTTTTTATAACATTGTTGCGCCCAACCCAACATTATAATTAGAATCAGCCTAGCAAAATCATGTATTTCGAAAAAGTGAAAATGGCCTGTAATTTTTTAGAAGAAAAATAAATGGGCCGCATGGACGTTACATTATTTGTTCACCCAGCCCAGCAAATGGACTATAATTCTAAAAAAAAGATCAAATTGACTGTAAATTCTAAAAAAATGGGTTAAATACGTGCAACATTTTTGGAGGCTGAAATGTGGGCCAATAGGTCGAAGCCAACACAAGTCGTTGTCAATTTAGTCAATAAATGATTCTTCCATTGTTAGCGTTGGATTTACATCCAACGACCGCCATCCATCTTCAACCTCTTGTCTTCTTCCTCCAGCGTCGTCGGGACCACCTGCTCCCGCCTCCTGCTGCTAGCAGCTCTGCTTAGCATGCTTCACTGTGAAGCGCTACCCCATCGTTGGCCAGGCCATCCCTCCACCCCTCCACACCTCCTGTTCTTCTCCACCGACTGTCGAACCACACCGCACCAGAACCAGTTAACCCTCGTACACCTCTCCGTCTGCGACTCTACTCCCGCGTCTTCCCATCTCCGGCTCGTTGCTGTCCGAGGCCTCGCCGTCATCCACCACCTTGGATGCGCTCAGCGCGGAGTAGTCAACGTGGTCAACAAACGACATCCATCGGAAGTAGACTGTGTGTGGAGAGGCTGACAGCTGGGTCCACGGCCGCACGCAAGGAAATGCCTCCTTATTATGCGCAAAATAATGGTTCCTCCACCTGACAGCTGGGACCCACTGGAAGGGCCTCATTTCGCGAAAAAAACGTTCCCCCGCTGACAGGTCGGGCCCACCAGCTATATCTTCGCACGCAAGGAAGTGCCTCCTTATTGCACACAAAAAAATAATACCCCCTACTAGCAGGGACCCACCATAGTGGGAGGCTGACGTGTGGGCCTACTAAGTTGACTGGGATGGAGGGCTTTGTCAACTTAGTCAATATGAACGATTCTAGCTCCAGTGATCATATGATGTCCATCCAATGGAGGTAGTGCTTCTTCAACCTCTGGTCTTGTTGCTCCAGCCGCCCAAACCAGCGTCGGTCGTGCCGCGTGCTCCTGCTTCCCGTGGTTGGCTGTGATGCCGCTGAGGCCTCACCGCCCCCTACTACTCCCACCGCTGGCCAGGCCATGCGGCGACGGCAGCCTCACACCGCAGCTGAACCAGTGAACCCTCGTACTCCTCTCCGCGTGGGCATCCACTGCCGCGTCTTCCCCTGCTCTGCATCGTCCCCTTCCTAGGCCTCGTCGTCGTCCACCGCCCTTGTGCTCTCGCCGTGGCATGGTCAACATGGTCAAGGAATGACTTCCATCGGAAGAGTACTGTACATGGAGAGGCTGACAGCTGGGTCCACGGCCACAGTAAGGAAGTGCCTCCTTATTTCGCGGAAAATAATGATTCCTCCACCTGACAGCAGGGACCCACCGGACGGGCCACCGTATTTCTCGAAAAAAATGTTTCCCCCTGACTGCTGGGACCCACCAGCTACATATTCGCACGCAAGGAAGTGCGTCTATATTACGTGCAAAAAAATGATTCGCCCCCTGACTGCTGGGACCCACCAGCTACATCTTCGCACGCAAGAAAGTGCCTGACAGTCGGGACCCACCCATTTGAAGCATATGTAGCATTGTCATTCTGGTCGCGAACGTGTACGTACATACAGGTCGATGTAGAGGCACACATGTGTGGTAGTAGAGGCACGCACGAGTGGTAGTAGAGGCGCGCACGTAGCATGTACACGTACGTACAGCGGCCAGGGTGCAAGAAAGTAAATACAGCCACGTACGTACATACGGGCGGGGTCTCGAATGCCTACTCATGCATACGGACGGCCAGGGCTCGTGTACATGGTTGTGGCTGGGTCGGAACAGAGAAACTGCGTCGTCGTCGTGTTCATGGGGAGGCAACAGAATGCGCCGTGTTCATCAGGAGGCAACGGAATGCGTGCTGTTCATCGGGAGCCAACCGGCTTGGATGGAACAGGCAATGGAAACGAGGCCTGGCATAACGCAGAGCGGAGGAAACGGCCTTGTGTTCGATCGGCCATAGTGGAAACGGGATCATGTTCATCAGGAGGGGTCTGGCGTACCGCAAAACGGAGGAAACGGCCTCCTACGGTCGAAACTGGGTCCTGTTGATCGGGAGGGGTGTGGCGTACCGCAAATGGAGGAAACGGACTTGTGTTGGAGCGCTACGATTGAAACGGGGGTCCTGTTCATCGGGTGGGGTGTGGCGTACCACAAAACGGGACTCCACGGGATACTGTTCATCTCCATCGTCAACCTCCTCCAGCCTTCACCAGCGACTGTTCATCCACGGGCTCCTATTCATCCAGCCTCCACCGCTCCTCCACCGGCTACTGTTCAACCATCCCTCTCCACGGGGTCCTGTTCAACCACCCCTCCACGGGCTACTGTTCATCCAACCCTCCACCGGCTACTGTTCAACCAGCCCTCCACGGGGTCATCCTGTTCATCCAGCCCTCCACGGGGTCCTGTTAATCCACCCCTCCACCGGCTTGATCAATCGGGGTACTGTTCACCCAGCGGTAACGGCATCTACTACCACGGGGTCCTATTCATCCAACCCCCCACCGGGAACTGTTCATCCAAACCCCCCAACAATGCTCACTGTTCATCCAGAGGCAGCATTGATCGGCTTCAGTTAGCATCAGTAGCGAAGGAATCATTCGGGTTCAGTTAACAGCAAGGGATCGATCGATCGCTCGGGTTCAGTAACGTGTAGCCTGCAGTGCAATTGCTCGGGTTCGGTAGGCGAACGCCTCGCTCGGGTTTAGTTAGAGCACAATGCCTCGCACCCACGCGCGTACGTGTACGAGAGAAACGCACATCGCTCGGCCCCCGACCACCCACCGTAACCGGGAACTCCCCGATATTTTCCGTGCCCTCGCTTCTACCACCGTTTTTTCCGTCGTCGACGGCCCAAAGAATGTCATGCAGCTGCGTCTCCGGCCCGCCCAGGACGAAAAGCCATTTCCTGTCATGATTTTTTGTCATAGAACTAGGAGCCCACCACATCTATGATGATACCGGGTTTTGTCACAATTATCATCATAGAAGTGTCATAAGTATGATAGAAAAAAAATCGTTCGGCCCAAAATGTCACGAATGTGTCTTTTTTTTGTAGTGCCAGATGTGGACTTCCTACGATCCTTGTCACCTACGTAATCTGCATCTATATAGCCCTGCAATACAGGATCACCACTTCCAAAGCATAGACAAGATGTAGAAGTACCCTTGAGATACCTGAGAATCCACTTCACTACTTCCCAGTGAGTTTTACCTAGATTTGTCATGAACCGGCTAACAACTCCAACTGCATAGGCAATGTCAGGCCTAGTGCATACCATGGCATACATCAAACTGCCCACAGCAGATTGGTAAGGTACTTTCCTCATTTCTTCTTTCTCCTTCTTGCTTGTAGGACATTGTTTTGAATTCAGTTTGTGATGGCCTGCAAGCGGAGAAACATATTTTGCATCTTTCATATTGAACCTTTCAAGTACCTTCTCAATGTATCTTTCCTGTGAGAGCCAAAGCAGCTTCTTTGATCTATCACGGGAGATCTTCATGCCAAGTATCTGCTTAGCTGGTCCTAAATCCTTCATGGCAAATGATTTACTCAATGCCTTCTTGAGGAGAGCAATCATCTTTGTGCCATTTCCAACAATAAGCATATCATCAACATACGACAAGAGGATAATGAAGTCACCCTCGGCATACCTCTTCATAAAGACACAATGATCAGGTTGTGCTTTATGGTAACCAAGCCCAGTCATAAAAGACTCAAACTTCTTGTACCACCGCCGAGGAGCTTGCTTCAAGCCATATGATCTCTTCTTCAATTTGCAAACTAAGTGCTCCTTGCCTGCAACCATGAATCCCTCTGACTGCCCCATGTATATCTCCACATCATGTAAGAATGCAGTCACCATGTAAGAATGCAGTCTCCACATCAATTTGTTCAATTTCTAGGTCCATGGTGGCAGCCATGCCAAGCACAACTCGGATCGAAGACATCTTGACCACCGGAGAGAATATCTCATCATAATCAATGCCCTTTTTCTGACTGAATCCTTTCACAACCAATCTGGCCTTGTACCTTGGATGTGAGGTGTTTTCTTCAGTCTTCACTCTGTACACCCACTTGTTCTTGAGTGCTTTCTTGCCTTTTGGCAGATTCACCAACTCAAAAGTATCATTCTCATACAGGGAATTCATCTCATCTTGCATGGCTTCTGACCATTCATCTTTGTTCTCATCAGACATTGCCTCCTCACAGCATGAGGGCTCACCTGCATCTGTCATCAACACATATTGATGTGGTGGATATTTAGAAGAAGGAATGTGAACTCTTTCACTTCTGCTTTGCTGCTGCACTGCTGGTGAATCCGGTGGATTTTTGTTGGCATCATCATTACCAACTTCATCATCATCATCATCATCACTTGATGGCTGCTCGCCACTTTGACTTGTACTGCCTTGATCAGTTGCATCTCCACTGTCTTCAGTGTCATCATCTCCCCCATGATTGTCATGAACAAGAGGAGGACGGATTGGATCCATGTCAACCTGAGGTGTGTTGGTCATTGGATTCTCTGGTTTCTCAATATCTTTTATTGTTTCATCTTCAATGAACACCACATCTCGGCTTCTCACAATCTTCCTATTTGCTGGATCCCACAACCTGTAGCCAAACTCTTCACTTGGTTGGCTGAGGTAGATGCACTGCTTTGTCTTGCTATCAAGCTTGGATCTCTCGTCCCTTGGAACATGTACAAATGTCATGCAACCAAAGACCTTCAAGTGCTTATATGATACCTCCTTCCTTGACCAAACTCTCTGAGGAATATCACCTGCAAGAGGAACTGAGGGAGATAGGTTAAGAACGTACATAGCATTCATCAATGCTTTAGCCCAAAATGAATTAGGTAAATGAGCATGAGAGAGCATAGCTGTGACCCTCTCTGTGAGTGTCCTGTTCATTCTCTCTGCAAGACCATTGAGCTGAGGTGTCTTTGGTGGACTCTTCTCAAGCTTGATGCCAAACTTTCTGCAATACCTTTCAAAAGGACCTCGGTATTCACCACCATTGTCTGATCTCATGCACTTCATTTTCCTGCCAGTTTCTCTTTCAACCTTGGCATGGAACTCCTTGAAGGCTTCAAGCATCTGGCATTTTTGTTTCAGCACATACACAAAAACCTTTCTGGAATGGTCATCAATAAAAGTCACAAAGTATAATGCTCCACCATGAGATTTTTCAGTCATGGAGAAAACATCAGTGTGCATAATATCAAGAACATTTTCTGCACGATGTGGAGGGAGTGTACGAAATGCAGCCCTATGTTGTTTACCAGCAAAATAATGTGCACATGGTTTCAAGGATATATCTTTCAACTCAGGGAGGTACTCCATGCGAGCAAGAGCATGCATGCCCTTCTCACTCATATGTCCAAGCCTCTTGTGCCACAATTCAACCGAAGTGTCTTTTTCAGCAATGTTCAACACCTCATTGCACAACTTGGTTTTAGTCACATAGAGATTACCTTGCTTACTTCCTCGAGCCACAATCAAAGAGCCTTCGGTGAGCTTCCATTTTACTTCACCAAAATAACTAGGATGTTTGATATCACCAAGCTTGCCCACTGACAACAAATTCAGCCTTATGTCGGGAACATGCCTCACATCATCGAGTACCAATATGCAACCTGTGTTTGTTTCAATGCATATAGAGCCCTTGTCAATAATTGCTGACGAACCACTATTTCCCATCCTCACTTGGCCAGTAACACCACTAGTGTAAGATGTGAAATACTCCTTGTGTGATGTGATGTGATGTGGAAGGACGCACCTGAATCCACAACCCAACTCATGGCATCATCACGAACACTATAGCAATCTTCATCTTCAATGACCAGATAGTCCTCATCTGTTGCGGTCATGGCTGAACAGCTCTCAGCCTTTTGCTCGGTTTTCTTTGTGAGTTTTCCCTCTGCAAGCTCTCTTTTGTACGTCCTACACTCGCTCTTCATGTGTCCCGGATTACCACAATGAAAGCAAGTAATATCTTTTCTCTGTTTTGACTTTGATCTCCCCCTGGATTTGCTTTTTCCTTGCTGAAATCTTGTATTGTTGCGTCCATGGTTCTCATTCTTCCCATGGGTTTCAGCCACATACGCATTAGAAGAAGAGGCATCACCCTTTACCTTCTTTCTGGCTTCTTCATTCAACATACTATTCTTCACCATCTCCAAGGTCAGCTTCCCATCAGGAGCTGAATTGCTAAGTGATACAACAAGCGTGTTCCAACTATCAGGCATGGAACTCACCAGAAACAATGCTTGCACCTCATCCTAAAAGTTGATCTTCATGGCTGAAAGTTGATTTATATGGCACTGGAAGACATTTAAGTGCTCAATCATACTTGTGCCATCTCGGTACTCAAGCTTTGCAAGTCTTTTGATCACCGAGCCTTGTTCGTTGATGTCTTCCTCTCATACATAGACTCCAACTTCTGCCACATCTCATAAGCATTTGTGTCATTTGCAACATGGTGGAAAATATTGTGCTTGATGTACAACCGAATCATACCTACTCCCTTTCTGTGCAACACTCTCTGTTCTTCTTTCGTGACACCGGTGGGTATCTTGTCTTTCACAATTGGCTCATACAAATCCTTGCAATAAAGGATGTCTTCCATCATGGGCTTTCATAATGAGTAATTGGAAGAATCAAGTTTTATCATGCCACTTGTAGTAGCGCTTTCTTCCAAAGCCATTGTGAGCAGCACTTCCAGCAACAATCAAGCAACTGGGATTTGCAACCTTCTAAGCAACCAAGGCTCTGATGCCACTCTGTTGGGAATTAGCACACAAATGCACTTGTGGTTTGATACATCTCCGTCGTATCTACTTTTCCAAACACTTTTGCCCTTGTTTTGGACTCTAACTTGCATGATTTGAATGGAACTAACTCGGACTGACGTTGTTTTCAGCAGAATTGCCATGGTGTTATTTATGTGCAGAAACAAACGTTCTTGGAATGACATGAAACTCCACAGAGCTTATTTTTGGAAAATATGGAAAATACTGGCGAAAAAATCAAGGCCAGGGGGCCCACACCCTGTCCACAAGGGTGGGAGGCACACCTGCCCCCCTGGGCGTGCCCCCCTACCTTACGGGCCCCCTGGTGCTCCACCGATCTCAACTCCAACTCCATATATTCATGTTTGGGGAGAAAAAATTAGAGAGAAGGATTCATCGTGTTTTACGATACGGAGCCGCCGCCAAGCCCTAAACTCTCTCGGGAGGGCTGATCTGGAGTCCGTTCGGGGCTCCGGAGAGGGGAATCCGTCGATGTCGTCATCATCCACCATCCTCCATCACCAATTTCATGATGTTCACCGCCATGCGTGAGTAATTCCATCGTAGGCTTGCTGGCCGGTGATGGGTTGGATGAGATTTACCATGTAATCGAGTTAGTTTTGTTAGGGTTTGATCCCTAGTATCCACTATGTTCTGAGATTGATGTTGCTATGACTTTGCTATGCTTAATGCTTGTCACTAGGACCCGAGTGCCATGATTTCAGATCTGAACCTGTTATGTTTTCATGAATATATGTGAGTTCTTGATCCTATCTTGCAAGTCTATAGTCACCTACTATGTGTTGTGATCCGGCAACCCCGAAGTGACAATAATCGGGAGCACTCCCGGTGATGACCGTAGTTTGAGGAGTTCATGTATTCATTGTGTGTTAATGCTTTGGTCCGGTACTCTGTTAAAAGGAGGCCTTAATATCCCTTAGTTTCCGATAGGACCCCGCTGCCACGGGAGGGTGGGACAAAAGATGTCATGCAAGTTCTTTTCCATAAGCACGTATGACTATATTCGGAATACATGCCTACATTACATTGATCAATTTGAGCTAGTTCTGTGTCACCCTATGTTATAACTGTTGCATGATGAACCACATCCGACATAATTCTCCATCACCGATCCAATGCCTACGAGCTTTTCACATATTGTTCTCTGCTTATTTACTTTTCCATTGCTACTGTTACAATCACTACAAAACCCAAAAATATTACTTTTTGCTACCGTTACCACTACTATCATATTACTTTGCTACTAAACACTTTGCTGCAGATATTAAGTTTCCAGGTGTGGTTGAATTGACAACTCAGCTGCTAATACTTGAGAATATTCTTTGGCTCCCCTTGTGTCGAATCAATAAATTTGGGTTGAATACTCTACCCTCTAAAAATGTTGCAATCCCCTATACTTGTGGGTTATCAAGACTATTTTCTAGCATCGTTGCCGGGGAGCATAGCTCTATTCATTGAGTCACTTGGGATTTATATCTGCTGGTCACTATGAAGAACTTGAAAGATGAGAAAACAAAAATTTATCCCTCAATTACGAGGGGAGGTCAGGAACTGCCATCTAGCTCTGCACTTGATTCTCTTTCTGTTTTGAGTAAGCTTGCGACACCTAAACCTGCTTCTACTATTAATTCTAATATGTCGCATGTTGTTGATGATGCCACTTCTGCTATGCATGATACTTATGATGAAACTACTTCTATGCCTCATACTACTGTTCCACTTGGTAAATTTCTTGATGAACAACTTGCTAGGGCTAGAGAGAATGAAATTATTGAAACTGATAATATTGAAGATAGTGATGATGAAGTCTCTCCCCCTAATAAATATGAATTGCCTGTTGTGCCTGAGGGCTATGTTATGGATGAAGAAACTGCTAGAGACTTTCTTTCTTGCAATGATAGAAGTGATCTTAAGAAATTATTAGTTAAGCTGAAACAAAAATCTCTGAATGCTAGAATGAAATATGATCCTGCATATGCTACTTCACCTATCTTTGTTACTAATAAGGAATATGAATTCTCTATTGATCCTGAGATAATTACTTTGGTTGAATCTGATCCTTTTTACGGCTATGAATCTAAAACTGTTCTGGCACATCTTACTAAATTAAATGATATAGCCACCCTATTCACTAATGATGAGATATCTCGCTACTATTATATCCTTAAAATATTTCCGTTCTCATTAAAGGGTGATGCTAAGACATGGTTTAATTCTGTTGATCCTGGTTGTGTGCGTAGTCCCCAGGATATGATTTATTACTTCTCTACTAAATATGTCCCCACTCATAAGAAACAAGCTGCTTTAAGGGAAATATATAATTTCATGCAAATTGAAGAAGAGAGTCTCCCACAAGCTTGGGGAGGCTTCTCCAATTACTTAATGCTTTGCCTGATCATCCTCTCAAGAAAAATGAAATACTTGATATCTTTTATAATGGACTAACCGATGCTTCCAAGGACCACTTGGATAGTTGTGCTGGTTGTGTTTTCAGGGAAAGAACACCGGATGAAGCTAAAATTCTATTGAATAATGTGTTGACTAATGAAAATAATTGGACACTTCTTGAGTCAACTCCTGAGCCTATTCCTAAGCCAACTACGAAGAAAAGGGGAGTTCTATTTCTCAGTCCTAAAGATATGCAAGAGGCAAAGAAATCTATGAAAGAAAAAGGTATTAAAGCTGAAGATGTTAAGAATTTACCTCCTGTTGAAGAAATATGTGGTCTTAATTTACCGCTTGTGGAATAAATACATTGTTTTAATCTATCACCTCTTGAAGAAACACATGGTATTGATAACCCGACACAGGTAGTAAAGGTAAATTCTCTCTATAGATTTGATGAAGGTGATATTCCTCGTTATAAGTCTGCTAGCCAATGCTTAGATGAGTTTGATAATTTTATTGTCAAACAAGAAAACTTCAATGCTTATGTTGGTAGACAATTGAAACACAACTCTGATATGCTTGAACACTTGGGTGATTATATGTCTAGAGTTAAAGGTGAACTTAAACTTATTAGTAAACATGCTTCTATGGTTATCACTCAATTAGAACAAGTACTTAAGGCTCAAAATGATTTGCGCAATGAATTGAATAGTAAGAATAATGATAATGTTGTTAGAGTGGCTACTAGAACTGGTAAAATGACTCAGGAACCTTTGTATCCTGAAGGCCACCCTAAGAGAATTGAGCAAGATTCTCAGAGAACTAATGTTGATGCACCTAGTCCTTCTAAAAGAAAGAAAAAGAAAAATGATAGGACTTTGCATGCTTCTAGTGAATCTATTGTTGACACACCTGAGAATCCCAATGATATTTCTATTTCTGATGCTGAAACACAATCTGATAATGAACATGAACCTAGTGATAATGTTAATGATGATGTTCATGTTGATGCTCAACCTAGCAATGATAATGATGTAGAAATTGAACATGTTGTTGATCTTGATAACCCACAATCAAAGAATCAACGTTATGGTAAGAGAGACTTTGTTGCTAGGAATCACAGTAAAGAAAGAGAACCATGGGTTCAGAAACCCATGCCTTTTCCTCCTAAACCATCGAAGAAAAAGGATGATGAGGATTTTGAGCGCTTTGCTGAAATGATTAGACCTATCTTTTTGCGTATGCGTTTGACTGATATGATCAAAATGAATCCTTATGCTAATTATATGAAAGAAATTGTTACAAATAAAAGAAAGATACTGGAAGCTGAAATTTCCACCATGCTTGCTAATTATACTTTTAAGGGTGGAATACCTAAGAAACTAGGAGATCCAGGAGTACCAACTATACCATGCTCCATTAAAAGAAACTATGTTAAAACTGCTTTATGTGATCTTGGAGCCGGTGTTAGTGTTATGCCTCTCTCTTTATATCGTAGACTTGATTTGAATAAGTTGACACCTACTGAAATATCTTTGCAAATGGCTGATAAATCAACTATTATACCTGTCGCTATTTGTGAGGATGTGCCTGTTGTGGTTGAAAACGTTACTATTTTAACGGACTTTGTTATTCTTGATATTCCCAAGGACGATAGTATGTCTATTAGTCTTGGTAGATCCTTTTTGAATACTGCAGGTGATGTTATTGATTGCAACAAGGCAATGTCACTTTTCATGTTAATGGTAATGAGCATACAGTACACTTTCTGAGGAAACAACCTCAACTTCACAGTATCAATTCTATTGGAAAAATTCCATCAATTATTATTGGAGGTTTTGAATTTCCTCTTCCTATTGTCTAGAAGAAATATGGTATTCTTATTATTGGGGATGTGCACATCCCCGTTGAGGTAACTTAGTATTATTAGAAATTTCTCCGGTTCCATGTTATTCGGAATGAGTTTGTTAACAAGACCTGATCAACCTTGTTAGTGGATTCCTTTGGATGATCATGAGATGGATGAAGTTAGAAAGCACAACTTTCTGTACCCTCCTTTTACTTTCTATTATTTAGTTGGAATAAAGTAAAATTAGTATTTTCTGTCTGTTTTCTGATTTATCCGTGCAATATAAAAATACCCCAGAAATAAAAGTTCTCCAAATGCCCCGAAAATGAAATATGATTTTTTTCTAGAATATTTGAGAATATCTGGTAGTGAGAACACATCAGGGAGAGCTGGCACCTGGCCACGGGGGTCCAAGGCGCGCCCACCCCCTGGGCGCGCCCCCCTGCCTCGTGGGCCCACGGTGGCCCCCCTCCACTTATTCCTGCACCCACACACTTCTTCCTCCCAAAAAAAATCACCATCTAGCTCAAGCACGAGTTCTAGCTCATTTTGCTGCGATTTTCGATCTCCTTGCTCAAAGCACCTCTCACAAAACTGCTTGGGGGATTGTTCCTTGGTATGTGACTCCTCCATTGGTCCAATTAGTTTTTGTTCTAGTGCTTTATTCATTGCAAATTTGTGCTGCCTAGGTGACCATATTCTTGAGCTTGCATGTCAAATTTATATGGTTCCAAGTAGTTCTAATGCATGATATAGGCTCCAGGCACTTGTAGGAGTAGTTGCTATCAATTTTGTTCACCTTGGTTCACTTTTATTTGAAGTTACTAAAAATTTCGGAAATTTTCAGAAACCGGTGAAGAGATTTTTGAGGGGCTCATCGAGCCGAAGCTCGAAGGAAAAGCAAGGTGAAGAAGCAGAGAGGCCCAAATATAATTTGCCTCGCACCACGGAGGTTCGGCCGTGTGAATGGCCCTCGGATGATCTCTTGAGAACAGCCGGGATTTATGATGATTTTTATGAATTGGCTGAGAATGCAGGCCTCACCGACTTCCTCCGCGACCAACGCGAACAGTATCTCTTACTCACCAATACTTTTGTGCAAAACTTATACTATTATCCTAAGGAATCACCTCCTTCAGTAGAGTTTCATTTATATGATGTGGTTAAGAAGATGTCACTAGATGAATTTTGCAGGGTTTGCAAAATACCTTTCGAGGGTAGCTTAGAGGAACCACATCATAAAGATGTGGACGGGTTTATTGATACTATTACTGTAGGGGAAACTAGGAAGGTTTTTGATGCAAGAATCACTAGCATACATTTTCCTGTTTTACGCTACTTTGCAATATTTGCTAGTCGTTTCTTAATTGGTCACGGAAACTGTGGAAACCTTAGTGTTCCTGATATTATCATTTTGTTCCATGGTTTATTCCGCGATGACTCTGTTATTATGGGCGGTATTATTGCCAAACGGTTAAGTCTGAACCATACAAAGGGACCCATCTTTGGAGGTGTCTATGCTTCACGCCTTGTTGCATATTATAACATACCTATTAGGCACTATGAAAAAGAAGAAAAATTGTTGCAAGCTGTTTATTTAGATTATAAGAGTATGGTAGCGCATGATTTTATTGTTAAGAATAGGGAAATGGCGCTTAAATACAAATTGTTTTTTGATAAACATCACCCTGAGACTATTACCTTGCCTGCTCCTTCCTTGTTTGATTTATCTACAGGTTAATATCTCGTTCCGCTGGCGGCCATTCACGCCTACCGGAACTCTACATCAGCCACAGAGCCAGAGCCGGAACCACAATTTGATCCTCCATGACAGTCTAATTACCAGTGGGATCCGGAGATAATTGCCAACCAGTGGCAATCGGAGTCCTCCTCTTCGCAGTACGACCCCAACTACAACTATGGATATCCGTCAGGCCAGCTGTGGCAATAAACCAACTTAGGCCAAAAGCCTAAGCTTGGGGGAGTACGTATTTCTCAGCGACATTACATTTATGTTCACACACTCATTGCTAGTTGTCAGTGCTCATATTTTTCATTGTACTATCCATGCTAGTTTATTTTCTTTTTCCTGCTTTCTTCTTGTGTGTTAGAAAAATCTTAAGAAAAACCAAAAAATTACTTGTAGCTTTTAGCTAGTTTACTTTTCATGCTTGTAGTAGTAATAATTAAAAGAAAACCCAAAAAGATTTCTCATTCTTCTTTTTGCTTGTTGGGAGATTTCCCGTGTAAATAGTTTTATTTCTTTTCTTTTCTTTGGGGTGATAGGAGAAGACCATGATGAAAATATTGAAGTGGCTCTTATATGCATTACTATTGATTTAACCAAGAGCCCATATTGCCTTGTCTTCTCCTGTTTATTGAATGCTTGCAGATTCCATCTTAGTCCAATGCACGTGCACAATTATTATTTTACACACCGTTCGGTCGTGCGAGTGAAAGGCAATAATGACGATATATGATGGGATGATTGAGATGGGAGAAGCTAATATGAACTCGACCTCTCTTGTTTTTGTAAATATGATTAGTTCATCGTTCCTGGTTCAGCCTATTATGAATAACATGTTTGCAATGACAATTAGAGATTATAGTTACTTATGCCATGCTTAATTAGCTATGAGTTATAATTGTTTACCTTGCGTGCCAACATGCTATTAAAATAGTTCTGATGTGGTATAGTGGGGTGGTATCCTCCTTCGAATGGTTTAAGTGACTAGACTTGGCACATGTTCGCGCATGCAGTTGAAACAAATCAACATAGCCTTCACGATATTTATGTTCATGGTGGATTATATCCTACTCATGCTTGCACTCAATGTTTATTAATTTTAATGCATGTTCATGACAGTTGTCGCTCTCTAGTTGGTCGCTTCCTAGTCTTTTGCTAGCCTTCACTTGTACTAAGCGGGAATACTGCTTGTGCATCCAATCCCATAAACCCCAAAGTTATGCCATATGAGTCCACCATATACCTTCCTATATGCGGTACTTACCTACCGTTCCAAGTAAATTTGTATGTGCCAAACTCCAAACCTTCAAATGAAATTCTGTTTTGTACGCTCGAATAGCTCATGTATCAACTAGGGATGTCCATATCTTCCATGCTATGTGGGTTATTCTCAAGAGGAGTAGACTCCGCTCCTCATTCACGAGAACATGGCTGGTCACCGGGATGCCCAGTCCCATGCTTTAAGCAAACTAAATCGAAATAATTGCAAACAAAACTCCCCCAGGGCTGTTGCTAGTTGGAGGCACTCGTTGTTTCGAGCAAGCCAAGGATTGATGCTTGTTGGTGGTGGGTGAAAGTGCAATCATGCCCTTAATCGTGTTTTGATGTTGATGACAACATGCATTTTGGGACTAATCATGTTTATCGAGTATTTCTCAGGATTATGTCTCAAAGGGCTATGTGTGTGTGTGGATCATAACTACGGACATAAAGCATATATATATATATATACTTATATCACTCAAGAGCAGAGACACAAGACAAAGATAAAAAGCTTTAGTTCCTTATTTTCAGGTTGTTCCTTAGTATAGGGATCCCGCACTATTAAGAGGGGATCATTGGATTTTGCGAAAGGACTTGCTCAAACCCACAAAATTCCCTCTTATACCATCTCAAGTTTCTTCCTCTAACCTATGCACAAATGGTAGTATGCTTCTTAGCTATTTGGTCCTACTACCACCGGATGTCTAAAGTCTACGGACGTCCGGTCCCTCCTGACCTACCGGACATCCGACCCTCTCTGATCGTCCGGTATATCTTCACAGAATGAATATTAGTGGAAGACCGATCACACCGGGCGTCCGGTCACCGGACGTCCGCTCATCTCCGGATATCCGGTGCACTTCAACAGAACTGATATTAATGGATTTCTGACAAACACCGGACGTCCGGGCTCCGGATGACCGGCGCCTTCCGGACATCTGCCGCATGTGTGTCCCACTACACACCTGTATTTGTGGTTGGTGTTACAGCAACCGGACGACCAGCCGCCTGCCGGACGTCCGGTCCTCTGCGTGTCACCGATAGTCCGGTAGCCACCGGACGTCCGTCAGCATTAAGTGGCCCAATGGTCTGTTTTGTTCCCACACTAGATATATCCTTCTCCCTCCTCCGGGAGTTGGTTGACCATTCACTTTGAGCTTGCCAAGAACACTTTTCACTCTCTCACTTAATCCTCTACACCAAATCCTAGATCCCCAAGTGATTTGGGAACATTTGAGAGAAGTTCTCCAATCAAGTGATAGATCCACTACTTCCCTTTCACTGCACCAAAGGAATTCGTGATTTGAGCAAGTCTTGAGCTTTTCCCATCGATCTTGTTACTATTGGAGGTTGGAGACTCCTAGGCGGTAGGAGTCTTTCGGTGAGGAATCAACCTTTGTGATTACCCACGGAAAAGTTTGTGAGGGTTTGGAGACCACCCCAAGGTCTGCCACTAGTGGTTGAGAAACGCCTCCGTGGTGTTGTCTCAAAGGGAGAATATGGTGAGACTTCGTTGTGTTGGTGTGCCTTCGTGGTAACATCCACCTCTGTAACATCCCAAATTTTCAATTTGGAATGTTATACATTAGATCATCATGCATATCATATTTTCTTGCATTTTGTTGATCCTAGAAATTTCACGCAACTCAAGGACCTTCGGAGAGAGTTGGAGATTTCGTCATTTTCATATTTGAGTTCTTCTCAAATTTTGAAGAAAGAGGATCATTGGATTTGTCGGAGTTTATTTGCCTTTTGTTTGGATAGGGAAAAATGCGCATTTTCAAAATTTGCATTCTAGGTCCCGAGAAAAGTTCATTTTGTTCGACTCAATTTTAGAAGTCGGGGAAAATTTACTTTGAGAGTTTTGGAGTTCGTTTAGATTTCTTTTCTTTTGTTTTTCTGCGCGCGAAACCGATTTTAAAAAAAATCCGCAGCGCCTCTCGGCCAAAGGCCCAGCCGGCCGCGCCAGGCTCCCGCGCCAGCGCCGCGTCGCACCTAGCGCGCCAGGCCGCCGCCTGCCTTGTGCGCCGCCCAAGTAGGAGTCCTACTTGGACTCCAATCTCCCTCTCCTTCTCTTATTTCTTGTCCCCTCCCCTAAGAAATCTCTCCCCTCACCTATATAAATACCCAAGCACCCCCCCTCTAAACCCACATCAAACCAAGCCCCAATCCCCTCACCCCGCGCCGCGCCGCCCTTGTGCCCCGCCGCCGCCGCCCTGCGTCACCGCCGCCGCCGCCCTTGCCCACGCCGCCGCCGACCAACGCCGGAGCCCCGTTCGCCGGAACCTCGCCGAGGTAGCCGCGCCGCGTCTCTCCTATCCCCTCGGTTAGGTTTTTCTTATAAACCGTTCCGGTTCTTTTTTCTCCTCTTTCCGATTCTTTTCTTCTCTTCCGATTCGTTTTCTTTCCGGTTCTTCTCTAAACCGTTCCGGTTTTCTAGATCGGTTTTTCGTTCGGTTTTCTTTTCTCGAAACCCTAGATCGGATTCGTTTTCTTTCCGGTTTAGTTGCCTAGAGACTGTTCGCTGGACCGTTCGTCTTAACGAACCTGATCACCGGATTATTCCCGGTTAATGAACGTCCGTTCGTTTAGCCGTTCTTCTTTTTCTTTTCGTCGGATTTATTCCGCGATCGCGATCTCAGATCCGATCTTCGTTCTAGTTTATCTTATCGCCGGTTTATCGGAATCAGGTGATTCAAGCGCCTGGAGTTTCGTTTCGAAACCGCCGTTCTGACTAATCAACTTTAACTAAGTTTTTGCTACTTTAAAACTTGACCTAGTTTCAACTTGCTAGAACCGAGCTGTTTTCTTCTGCCGTTTGTTTTCCGTTGTTTTGTTCGGTTCGTTCTTTCTTTGCAACCGGAGTTCTTAAGTTGAACTTTCTGGTTCGATCTCTTGTTCGAGTTTTACCTGTGCATTAGATGAGTACTTATTGTATGCTTGTTGTTTGTCTGCGATAGATTACCCGGATTGCGCCGCCTGTTACTTCGAATCTCTAGGACTCGCGGATCATCAGCAAGGCAAGTAACACTTTGATCATACCTTTTCTACAACCCAGTTTTATTGCATTAGATCCATCCTCACACATTGCATGATTAGGATCTAATTAAATTGTGGATGGGAAGTAGATGAGGTAGTACCTATTACCTGTTTATTTTGAAACCTTTGGGAGTTACTTCTATGTTTGCTTATTATGCCATGCTATGCTAGTAGACGTGGATTGGGTGAGTGATATCCATGACAGATGTGAGATTGATAATTTTTAATGGTTTATCTAAGGTGGCAACTTAAACACACATCTGGGTGGATTGAGGCACCTGATGTCTATCGGGACTTGCCTGTTTTCTTTTGGACCGCCACCCAGGCTCAAAGGGATCATAAGATCTTTCATGCTAAATACTTACGTGTGCAGCCACAAGCCAATATGGGCTCTGGCATAGTTGACTAAGTCGTGCGAACTCTTACAGGGTAGACTAGCAGATGTAGGGGAAAGTAGGTGTACCGGTCTATCCATCGTAAGGTGCTAGCGCTTCTGAAAGACTGTGTCTTGGTCATCCGTTTCTCAAACACCAGTAGTGCGAGAAATCCAACGGAGGCGATCGAGTCTTGTGGGGAAAAGTGTGCAAACCTCTGCAGAGTGTAACAAACTAATCATGATTAGCCGTGTCCCCGGTTATGGACATCTTGAGTATCTAGTACTTGAATATCATGTGAATCTCATCATGTTACTTTTAAATTAATATTGTTGGGTTATTGATGACTACTTTAATTGGGATTGAGAATGCTGTCAACCATTCTCAATGTTTAACAACCACCATGATAGTTAAATAAATTTATTCCTTTGCAGTAGGGAAAAACTGGCTTTACGCAAAACAGTAACCATAGAGCTTTCCACCAGCCAAATATGCATGTAGTATAGCTGTTTCATTCCATCATTCTCTATGTGTTACTTTGCCAGCATATTCCATGTGCTGACCCATTTCGGGCTGCAACGTTAATGTTGTAGACTTTTCAGACGATGATTAAGGTGCTTTTATGTCGTGGTTCTATACTCAGTGATGCCGTTGGAGTTGATGGACCCATTTATCTTCCAAGTCTTCCGCTGTTATCGATATTAGATGGCCTTAAGCCATATTATTGTAATAAGTTCTCTTTTGAGACACCGATGTAATAAGTGTGTGATTGCCACTCTGCTATAAATCCTTTGAAGTACTGTGTGGTGTCAGCATTACTGATCCAGGGATGACACCGGAGCACAGTAGACTTGATCCATTCGGGTTGGGTCGCCACAGAGATGGTATCAGAGCACACGCTGACTGTAGGACACGACCACTAAGTTAAAGCCATAGATCACTATTCTCTCCTCATTTTCTAACTCCTCATCTTTTCTACTCTTTAGGATGAAGGACGCGAAGATCAAGTACGCTCAACCGGATGAAGGCACACCTTTTGGATTTCACTTGAAGGAAGTCACCAAGTACCTAAATATTGGATTACCAAGTTTCACGGGAACCTTCAACGCCACTCTGTCTGAAGAGGAGCGCTGGAAGATTCAAGCTCACGTTCCGGGAAGGACATTCGCGCCAATCATGAAGCCCATAGATAGTGTTTTCATTGCACCAACGTGGAGTCTAGGAAAGAGCATGGCAGCCCATATCACCATAGGACGCATTGGAGAAGTTTATCAAGAAGACCTCAAGGACACTATCTACCAGATTTGCGGACGCCGAGATGAACAATGGGAGTTAGTCAGCACCAAGAAGGATAGATCCATTGCAGCTTTCATCCAGGAGTTAAACCAGCACATTCGACGCCACGAGAACCAGATGTGCAATGATATGATAGAGTTGAAGAATGCGAAGTCTAGGATCATCGAGCTAGAAGGAGAACTGAAGGCTACACGCAAGGACTACATGGACGAGATCGTAGCTCTAGCAAGACACAACTGCGATCTTAAGCAAGAGATTGAAGAACTCAAGATGGAGTTAGCATCCAGGAAGGAAGACATGTACATCGCATGTCCGGACAACTACATCATCATCGACGACACCGATTCGGATCCAAGTGAACCCGACTTTGAAGACGAAGCTGGAGCGGACATCATGGAGTCTTCCACCGGTTCAAATTTCTAGATGACCACCAAATATTAGTAGTATTTCCCCATGTAAACACTATAGTTCGAGCACTTTTGCGATAGCTAGATCGATTGTAAGCCCTTGTTTGAATTGAATGAAGTGATTTTGTGTGAATTTGCTCATGTGCATTGGGGTAGTGTTTTCTCTTTAGACCTCATTCTATTCTTATATCTCGTCTTTTCTAAAACCTCAGATGCCTCCGAGACGTGACAATGGATTTCCTCCGGAGCTCACTCAATTGATCCAGTAGCAGAATCAATTGATGCAGATGTTAGTTCAGAATCAGCAGAACAACAACAACAACAACAACAACAACCCACCACCACCACCACCACCTGTTGACCACTTAGCCCGTTTCCTTAGGCTGAATCCGCCGGTGTTTTCTAGTAGCATCGAGCCGATAATAGCAGATGATTGGCCTCGCAAGATAGGAAGGGAGTTGACCACTGCAGGATGCACGGATGGTGAGAAAGTGAAGTTTGCCGCACATCAGTTAGATGGACCCGCGGCAGCATGGTGGGAGAATTTCACAGCCACCTTCCCAGTTGACACTGTCACATGGGATCAGTTTCAGCAAGCTTTCCGCACTGCACATGTTTCAGCAGGAGCTATGGCCATGAAGAAGCGTGAGTTTCGCAACTTACGCCAAGGAGGAAGGACAGTTGGCCAGTACGTTGATGACTTCAGCAAGTTAGCACGTTATGCTCCAGATGACGTTGCTAGGGATGCAACCAAGTAGGAGAAGTTTCTGGAAGGATTGAATGATGAGTTAAGCATGCAGTTGATGGTAGCAAGTTTCAACAACTACCAGGAGTTGGTAGATCGTGCCATCATGATTGAAGGGAAGCAACAGCAGATTGAGAACCGCAAGATGAAGTATGGACAGGGGAAGTATAACTCTGGAGCCCAGCAGAAGCCCCGTTTTAACCCTAAATCGGGATTTCAGTTTCAGCATACCCATGGAGGAGGTAGTTAGCACAACCATAATGGCCACAAGAATGGTAATGGGAATGGAGGAAGCAACGGCCAGAACCGTACCACCCCATCAACCCCATCCAAGAGAGATTTGAGTCAAGTCACCTGTTTCAAGTGTTCCAAGACCGGACATTATGCCAATGAATGTCCTGAAGGCCAGAATGGAAATGGCAATGGAAGCTCAGGGAAGAAGCCGAACCCTTTCAATAGGGGACAGGTGAACCACGTTAGCATGGAGGAGGTTGAAGATCAGCCTGATGCAGTAATCGGTAAGTTTTTGGTTAAGGCATTTACCGCACTCGTTCTTTTCGATACTAGTGCATCACATTCATACATATCAAGGGGATTTGTGGAAAAATATAGCCTGCCCACTAGGATTCTTAAAACGCCTATGCTAGTAAGTTCACCAGGAGCAGAGTACATGGCCAGTCAAGGATGCTTTCAAGTGCCATTAAGCATAGGAAGGCATGTTTTCCCAACAAATTTGATTATTCTGGAATCCCAAGGTCTGGATGTAATCCTCGGTATGGATTGGTTGTCGAAGTATGGAGGAAACATCGATTGCGCCAGTAAGACAATTTTGCTAACAACGCCAGAAGGAAGAAGAATCAAGTATGTATCCCGGCATGTGCCAAATAGGACACAAGTAAATTGCCTAACAGGAGTTGTGCAGGAGGAAGTACCAGTGGTAAAGGATTTTCCTGATGTATTTCCGGAAGAGTTGCCAGGCATGCCACCAGATAGAGACATTGAGTTTTTGATTGAGTTATTGCCAGGTACAGGCCCAATATCAAAGAGACCATACCGGATGCCAGCAAAGGATTTGGTAGAAATTAAGAATCAGATTAAGGAGTTATTGGAGAAAGGTTACATACGCCCAAGTTCTTCGCCTTGGGGATCACCCGTACTTCTAGTGGAGAAGAAGGATGGATCATTAAGGATGGTTGTTGATTACCGTGGATTAAATGAAGTAACCATCAAGAACAAGTACCCACTGCAAATGATTAATGATCTGTTTGATCGTTTGCAAGGAGCTAAAGTGTTTTCCAAGATCGATTTGCGATCAGGGTACCACCAGTTGAAGATTCGAGAGCAGGACATACCTAAGACAGCATTCACCACGAGATATGGAATGTATGAGTATACCGTTATGTCATTTGGATTGACTAACGCGCCTGCCTATTTTATGAACATCATGAACAAGGTGTTTATGGAATTTTCGGATAAGTTCGTCGTAGTGTTCAATGATGATATCCTAGTTTATTCGAAGAATGAAGAAGAGCATAACGAACATTTGCGTTTGGTTTTGGAGAAACTAAGGGAACATCAGTTATATGCCAAATTTAGCAAATGTGAGTTTTGGTTGAAGGAAGTAGGATTCCTCGGACACGTTATATCCGGAGAAGGGATAGCAGTTGACCCCGCAAAGGTTGAGACCATAACCGAATGGGAAGCACCAACGACAGTTGGAGAGATCCGGAGTTTTCTTGGACTCGTAGGATATTACCAGAGATTCATTGAGAATTTTTCAAAGATTGCGAAGCCTATGACGGAGTTGTTGAAGAAGGATACCAAGTTCAATTGGACTGAGGAGTGTGAGGCTAGTTTTCAGGAGTTGAAGAAATGATTGGTTACCTCACTAGTGTTGATTTTGCCAGATCAGACCAAGGATTATGAGGTGTATTGCGACGCTTCACGTCGAGGACTTGGAGCGGTGCTTATGCAGGAAGGGAGAGTTGTTTCATATGCTTCACGACAACTGAAGCCTCATGAGTTGAATTACGCCACACATGATTTGGAGTTAGCAGCCGTAGTGCATGCATTGAAGACATGGAGACATTTCCTCATTGGAAATCATTGTGAGGTGTACACGGATCACAAGAGTTTGAAGTACATTTTCACGCAGAAGGAGTTGAATCTCGGACAAAGGAGATGGTTGGAACTCATCAAGGATTATGATATGAGATTGCATTACCATCCCGGTAAAGCTAATGTAGTAGTTGACGCATTGAGCCGCAAGAGCCATGTCAGTACATTGGTGACGGGAGAAATACCCAAGGAGTTAGCAGGAAACCTTCGTGAACTAAGTATAGAGATAGTTCCGAAAGGCTATGTAGCAGCATTGGAGATTCAGTCAACATTGATGGATAAAATCAGAGAGGCTCAGAAATCTGACAAGGAGATTGCTGCTATAAAGGAGAAACTAAGCAAAGGAAAAGCAAAGGGATTTCGGGAGGATGAGCACGATACCCTATGGTTTGAGGACCGTGTTTACGCGCCAAATGACCCGGAGATCAGGAAGTTGATTCTACAAGAGGCACATGATTCACCATATTCGATTCACCCAGGAAATACCAAGATGTATTTGGATTTAAATGAAACATTCTGGTGGACCGGAATGAAGAAGGATATTGCAACATATGTAGCAGTTTGTGACGTATGTCATAAAGTAAAGGCAGAACATCAGAAGCCAGCCGGATTGTTACAACCATTGCCGATACCCGAATGGAAGTGGGATAAGATAGGCATGGATTTTATCACAGGACTACCCAGGACGAAGGCAGGCTATGATTCGATATGGGTAGTAGTTGATCGTTTGATGAAGGTAGCACATTTCATTCCAGTTAAGACCACTTACACCAGTGCTAAGTTAGCAAAGATATACATGACTAGGATCATTTGTTTGCATGGAGTTCCAAGGAGTATTGTATCAGACAGAGAAACCCAATTTACCTCAAAGTTTTGGAATCAGTTGCATGAAACTTTGGGAACTAGGCTAGAGTTCAGCATCGCTTTTCATCCGCAGACAGATGGATAGACCGAGAGTCAATCAGATTTTGGAAGATATGCTGGGAGCTTGTGCACTAGATTATGGATCTAGCTGGGACGATAACTTGCCGTATGCGGAGTTTTCTTATAACAATAGTTACCAAACCAGTTTAAAGATGGCACCTTTCGAAGCTTTATACGGAAGGAGGTGCAGGACACCGTTGTCATGGGACGAACTTGGAGACCGTCAGTTCTTTGGGCCAGATTTGATTAAGGAGTCTGAACGGAAATTTAAGTTGATTCGCGATAGGCTCAAGGTAGCCCAGTCCAGGCAGAAGAGCTACGCAGACTCTAAACGCAAGGAGACAGTTTACGAAACCGGAGACAGGGTGTATCTCCGAGTATCCCCACTTCAAGAAGTTAAGCGCTTTGGAGTTAAGGGAAAATTAGCACCGCGTTTCGTTGGACCATATAAGATCTTGCAACGTATGGGAGAAGTCGCTTATAAGTTGGAATTACCAGAGGGACTATCAGGAGTTCATGATGTATTCCATGTTTCTCAGCTGAAGAAATGTCATGCCGAGATGGCGGAGGTACCGTTAAGAGATACAGTGCCGCTTGAAGCGATTCAGTTGAAGGACGACTTAACGTATGAAGAGAAACTAGTCAAGATTCTCGAGTTTGCCAGCAGAGTTACCCGTAACAAGGTTATCAAGTTTTGCAAAGTTTAGTGGAACCATCACTCAGAGGATGAAGCCACCTGGGAGAGAGAAGAAGATTTGCTCAAGGACCACCCTCACCTATTTTCTAGCCAACCCAAATCTCGAGGGCGAGATTCATCTTAAGGGGGGTAGGTTTGTAACATCCCAAATTTTCAATTTGGAATGTTATACATTAGATCATCATGCATATCATATTTTCTTGCATTTTGTTGATCCTAGAAATTTCACGCAACTCAAGGACCTTCGGAGAGAGTTGGAGATTTCGTCATTTTCATATTTGAGTTCTTCTCAAATTTTGAAGAAAGAGGATCATTGGATTTGTCGGAGTTTATTTGCCTTTTGTTTGGATAGGGAAAAATGCGCGTTTTCAAAATTTGCATTCTAGGTCCCGAGAAAAGTTCATTTTGTTCGACTCAATTTTAGAAGTCGGGGAAAATTTACTTTGAGAGTTTTGGAGTTCGTTTAGATTTCTTTTCTTTCGTTTTTCTGCGCGCGAAACCGATTTAAAAAAAATTCCACAGCGCCTCTGGGCCAAAGGCCCAGCCGGCCGGGCCAGGCTCCCGCGCCAGCGCCTAGCGCGCCAGGCCTTCGCCTGCCTTGTGCGCCGCCCAAGTAGGAGTCCTACTTGGACTCCAATCTCCCTCTCCTTCTCTTATTTCTTGTCCCCTCCCCCAAGAAATCTCTCCCCTCACCTATATAAATACCCAAGCACCCCCCCCCTCTAAACCCACATCAAACCAAGCCCCAAGCCCCTCACCCCGCGTCGCGCCGCCCTTGTGCCCCGCCGCCGCCACCGCCCTTGCCCACGCCACCGCCGCCCAACGCTGGAGCCCCGTTCGCCGGAACCTCGCCGAGGTAGCCGCGCCGCATCTCTCCTATCCCCTCGGTTCGGTTTTTCTTATAAACCATTCCGGTTCTTTTTTCTCCTCTTTCCGATTCTTTTCTTCTCATCCGATTCGTTTTCTTTCCGGTTCTTCTCTAAACCGTTCCGGTTTTCTAGATCGGTTTTTCTTTCGGTTTTCTTTTCTTGAAACCCTAGATCGGATTTGTTTTCTTTCCGGTTTAGTTGCCTAGAGACCGTTCGTCTTAACGAACGTGATCACCGGATTATTCCCGGTTAACGAACGTCCGTTCGTTTAGCCGTTCTTCTTTTTCTTTTCGTCGGATTTATTCCGTGATCGCGATCTCAGATCCGATCTTCGTTCTAGTTTATCTTCTCGCCCATTTATCGGAATCATGTGATTCAAGCGCCTGGAGTTTCGTTTCGAAACCGCCGTTACGACTAATCAACTTTAACTAAGTTTTTGCTACTTTAAAACTTGACCTAGTTTCAACTTGCTAGAACCGAGTTGTTTTCTTCCGCCGTTTGTTTTCCGTTGTTTTGTTCGGTTCGTTCTTTCTTTCCAACCGGAGTTCTTAAGTTGAACTTTCTGGTTCGATCTCTTGTTCGAGTTTTACCTGTGCATTAGATGAGTACTTATTGTATGCTTGTTGTTTGTCTGCGATAGATTACCCGGATTGCGCCGCCTGTTACTTCGAATCTCTAGGACTCGCGGATCATCAGCAAGGCAAGTAACACTTTGATCATACCTTTTCTACAACCCAGTTTTATTGCATTAGATCCATCCTCACACATTGCATGATTAGGATCTAATTAAATTGTGGGATGGGAAGTAGATGAGGTAGTACCTATTACCTGTTTATTTTGAAACCTTTGGGAGTTACTTCTACGTTTGCTTATTATGCCATGCTATGCTAGTAGACATGGATTGGGTGAGTGATATCCATGACAGATGTGAGATTGATAATTTTTAATGGTTTATCTAAGGTGGCAACTTAAACACACATCTGGGTGGATTGAGGCACCTGATGTCTATCGGGACTTGCCTGTTTTCTTTTGGACCGCCACCCAGGCTCAAAGGGATCATAAGATCTTTCATGCTAAATACTTACGTGTGCAGCCACAAGCCAATATGGGCTCTGGCATAGTTGACTAAGTCGTGCGAACTCTTACAGGGTAGACTAGCAGATGTAGGGGAAAGTAGGTGTACCGGTCTATCCATCGTAAGGTGCTAGCGCTTCTGAAAGACTGTGTCTTGGTCATACGTTTCTCAAACACCAGTAGTGCGAGAAATCCAACGGAGGTGATCGAGTCTTGTGGGGAAAAGTGCGCAAACCTCTGCAGAGTGTAACAAACTAATCATGATTAGCCGTGTCCCCGGTTATGGACATCTTGAGTATCTAGTACTTGAATATCATGTGAATCTCATCATGTTACTTTTAAATTAATATTGTTGGGTTATTGATGACTACTTTAATTGGGATTGAGAATGCTGTCAACCATTCTCAATGTTTAACAACCACCATGATAGTTAAATAAATTTATTCCTTTGCAGTAGGGAAAAACTGGCTTTACGCAAAACAGTAACCATAGAGCTTTCCACCAGCCAAATATGCATGTAGTATAGCTGTTTCATTCCATCATTCTCTATGTGTTACTTTGCCAGCATATTCCTTGTGCTGACCCGTTTCGGGCTGCAACGTTAATGTTGCAGACTTTTCAGACGACGATTAAGGTGCTTTTAGGTCGTGGTTCTATACTCAGTGATGCCGTTGGAGTTGATTGACCCATTTATCTTCCAAGTCTTCCGCTGTTATCGATATTAGATGGCCTTAAGCCATATTATTGTAATAAGTTCTCTTTTGAGACACCGATGTAATAAGTGTGTGATTGCCACTCTGCTATAAATCCTTTGAAGTACTGTGTGGTGTCGGCATTACTGATCCAGGGATGACACCGGAGCACAGTAGACTTGATCCATTCGGGTCGGGTCGCCACAACCTCTCTAACGGTGACGTAGCTTCCCTCCAAGGAAGTGAACATCAACATACATCCTCGTCTCCCGGAGTTGTGGTTATTCCTAACCCTAATTCTCTACTTGTGGTTACTTGTCTCTTAGCACTTATGTTTATCATATTGTGTTTGCCTATTTACATACTTGCTTAGCACTTAGTACTACACTTGCAATTGTTAGGTTCACTTTCACATTCCGCATTATTGCCTAAAATTGCTAAGTCATAGTAAAATTTGTAATTGTACCTATTCACCCCCTCTAGGTCCATCTCGGTCCTTTCAATTGGTATCAGAGCCTCGTGCTCTATTCTTGTGGCTTAACTGCCCTAAAGTGAGATGAACCCCGATGGGACTCCCTTTGTTGTAGATCCAAAGGATAAAGGCGAGGCTTCCTCTGAAGTCAAGTCCTTTACTTCTAAGGATCTGGAATGGGCCCTTGCTAAGCAAAAAGAGGAACATGATGCTTCTATTGTGGCCTTGGTCCAAATGAGACTAGCCACATTGTCCACGGTGCTTGCACCACTTTCGGGTGGTGCGTCTTCGAGGCCAACTGGGCCTACTCCGTCACTTGGTCAACAACCTCCTAGCAATGAACACTCCAGCGTTCCTTGGCTTTATGCAAGACCCCAAGTTTAGAAACCTAAATATAACCCTCAAGGAAAACCTCCTTTACTTGATGCCACTTCCGATTTTGCCTTGTGGAGAGTTTCTATGCAGGATCATCTTCGATATGGAAATGATGAGATGTTAGAGATCTTGGAGTATGGTTACCATGTGGTTGATCCAAAGAATCCTACACCAAGAGAAATTTATGACAAGAATCTCAATGACACTACAATCATGTGTATAAGGATAGGTATGGTTGAAAAGAAAAGGAGACCTTTCATACACATCACAGGTGCCAAGGAACTATGGGAAAGTATTATAAGATCCAAGACCGGTACCTCCACCCTCCGGAGTGCTCAATATGAAATTGCCAAGGTGCAATTGCAAAACTTTTGTATGGAAAAAGGTGAAACTCCCAATCAACTCCTTGAGCGTCTCATGACTCTCACCGCTGATATTGAGTCGTGTGAGTGTGACAAGACACAAGATGGATTCAACATGACTAAGCGATTCCTTGTGGACAAGTTGCTCCATGCTCTTGCTCCATATCACCATAAAATGGTATGGGACATAAGACAACACCATGCCTTCAAGGAAATGACTACAGATGACATCATATCCACTTTCCAACTATTTGAAGAGTCAAAGGCAAATGCTACAAAACATCTTGCCATGCATGGTACTCCATCATCAAAGATCAATCTTGCATTGAAGGCCAAGCATGTGTGTGAAGATGAGCAAAGTGAAGAAGAAGATGATGATGATGAAGAAGAAGATGGTGATGAGGGTGAATCCGATGAGGGCCCTTCATATGAAGACATGGCTCTCTTTGTCAAGAAGTTTAGCGCGGGGAAATTCAAGGGAAGATTTCAAAAGAAGAAAGTAAGAAAATGCTACAACTGTGAAGAAACCAACCACTTCTCCAATGAGTGCCCTTATGAGAAGAGATAAGATAAACCAAGGTTTCCCAAGATCTTTCCCAAGAAGAAGTTGCCAAATCCTTTGAACTCCAAGCTCAATAAGAGAGATGGGAAAGCAATGGTTTCTCAAGAAGAATCCGATCCGGATGATGTTAGTGGTGTTGTCGTAGTTGTTCAAGATTCTCAAAACACATTGAGGCTAGTCAAAAAGAGTGGTGATGTTGTCACCTACAACTACATGAAGGACTACAAGGGCAACGCTCACAAGTGCCTCATGGCGAAGGCCGTGGTAGAAGATGGAGAGGACCAACACTCTCCTGACAAGGTCAAGGTAACCCCACGATCAAACCCTCCTCTTTTCACTCCTTCTACTCCTAGTGATGAGTATCTTGATGCGGAGGATAGTTATGAGGATGATGATATAAATGATCCTATGCTTACTAAACTAAATAAGTTCATGTGCTCCCTTAAAGGAAAGAAGCTCACTATGTTTCGTATGCTTATGGAGATGGTGAGTAAGCACACCATTTCCATTAAGGAACTCGAAACCCTCGTCACCGAGGAAAAGGAAAAATATGAAATCCTTAAGCGGAAAGTCCAATATGAGGAAGCACGCAATGACGAGCTATGCTTAAAAATTGGTGCAAACATTGATGTTCATACTAGAGATCTTGCCTCCTTGAAAAAGGCTATTGACTCTTGCGAAGAGTTGATGAATGATAAAAGTAAGCTTGTGAAGTCTAATGCTTCTCTCTCTAAGGATTGTGAGCTCCTATCCGTGTCCCTCAAGACTAAGGAAAAAGAGCTCACCCTTCTTACAAAGAGTTTTGAGACACTCAATCTTACTTATCTTGAAACTCTAGCCAAGGCTTACTCTTCTCCTATTATCAATGTTGATGCTTGTACTACTAACACTAGTAGTGATCTAGCATCTATTCTTGAGGAGAATCACTTACTCAAAGCTCAAATCGAGAAAGGGCTCATGACATGTGCTCAAGGGCAAAAGAACCTTGATGAGGTGTTGAGCCAACACAATGAGGTGTTTGCCAAAGATGGATTCGGGTTTGACCCAAGCACAAGCAAGAAGAAGACATCCTCTCAAAAGTGCACCACCCCTATAAAAGAAACTTTTGTACGAGAAGGGCACAAGGAGAAAGGTAAGGTTGTTAGTGGGAAGGCCAGAAGGGGCATGCCCACTCTCAACAAGCCAAAAGAGTTCATGCCTACATCCTATGTACTTCGTAAGACTAAGGATGGAGAAGTTTATGCAAAGTTTGTTGGTCCTCGAAATGCATTTCGGTTTTATGCTATTTGGGTCCCTAAGACCCTTGTGACTAACTTGAGAGGTCCCATTGCAAAATGGGTTCCTCTAACCAAGTAATAATTGTGTGTAGGTTGCCTTCTCCGGTGGAGTAAAATGGGTGATTGATAGTGGATGTACCAATCATATGACCAGAGATAGCAAATTGCTCTACGATTTCATGGAAGCTATTCAACCATTTAGGAGCATTATGTTTGGTGGAGGATCAAAAGGACAGGTACTCGGTTTGGGTAAGGTGTCTATCACAAATGACATGTCTCTTGCAAATGTCATGCTTGTCCAATCCCTTAAATATCATTTGCTTTCTGTTCGCCAATTGGCTTATGTTGGTTATGATACACTATTTGGAATAACGGATGTGAAAGTCTTTAAGAGAGATACTCTCGAAGTGGCCTTTGTTGGAGAGTTGGATGTCAACCTTTACATGGTTGATTTCTCGAAAGAGAGCACATTCCATGCAACTTGTCTAATGGCCAAGGCCGACAAGGGGTGGCTATGGCATCACTGGCTAGCCCATGTCGGCATGAGAAATCTTCAAGATCTCTTAAAGGGAAATCACATCCTTGGATTAACAAATGTCTCTTTTGAGAAAGATCGTGTGTGTAGTGCATGCATAGCCGGGAAGCAACATCAATCAAAGCACCCACCCAAGAATATTGTGTCTACTTCAAGGCCCTTGGAGCTACTTCATGTGGATCTCTTTGGGACTCCTTCATGGGATAGTCTTGGTGGGAAAAAGTATGGGCTTGTCATTGTGGATGATTACTCAAGGTATACATGGGTCTTCTTCCTCAAATCCAAGGGTGAGACGAAGATCACCTTCATTGATTTTGCCAAGCAAGCACAATGCAAGTTTGACAAAGAAATTCTGGCAATAAGAAGTGATAATGGATCTGAGTTCAAGAACTACACCTTGGAAGAGTTCCTTAGTGATGAAGGGATTGAGCATCAATATTCAGCTCCATACACTCCCCAACAAAATGGTGTAGCAGAAAGGAAGAACTGCACACTTGTGGAGATGGCAAGGTCCATGTTGGATGAATACAAGTCGCCACATAGTTTTTGGGCCGAGGCTGTCAACACTACATGGCATGCATCGAACCGGCTCTTCCTCCACACGATATTGGAAAAGACTCCATATGAGCTCCTAACCGGGAACAAGCCAAATGTCAAGTACTTTCGTGTATTTGGGTGCAAATGTTTCATCCTCAACAAAAGAGAGCGGTTAGGAAAATTTCAATCTAAAACAACTGAGGGTATATTGTTGGCTATGGATCAAACTCTCATGCCTATAGAGTCTGCAACAAATCCAATGGATGTGTTGTAGAAACTTGTGACGTGGTCTTTGATGGATTTAATGGCTCCCATGGGGAGCAAGTTGATCTAAGTGATGTAGGTGAAGAAGATTCTTATCAAGATATCTTGACCATGGGTGTTGGGGAACTTCTCCCAATGGAACAAAAACCTCATGATGATGAAGAAGAAGATGGAAGCTTCGCACATCATCAAACTACGTCAACACCCATACCACCACAAGCTCCTATTGTTCAACCAATGCCCGTAGACCAAGTACAAGATGGCGATCAAGTTCCCCTTCATAGTAATCATCAAGAGCAAGATCATCCTCAAGGGCAAGAACAAGAAAGTGCAATCATTGACAATGAACCTCAACAAATGCAATATGAAGAAGAAGATCTTCCACCACACATTAATGATCCATATGTTGAGGACATGGATGATGGAAATGAAGTTGAACCTCGTGAAACACTTACCTCCATCATGCCTCGAGTGGCCGGTCATGTTGATATTGATAATATCCTCACCGGCATATAGGAAGGTAGAGTCACTCGTAAACAATTGACAAACTTTTGTCCTCACTTCTCGTTTGTGTCTAGTGTTGAGCATCTCAAGGTACAAGAAGCTTTGATGGACATGATTGGCTCATTGCTATGCAAGAAGAGTTGAATAGTTTTGAGCGCAACCAACTGTGGTCATTAGTCAAGAGGCCAACTACGGAACACAATGGCATTGGAACAAAATGGGTTTTCAAGAACAAGCAAGATGAGAATGGTGTAATCATCCGCAACAAGGCAAGGTTAGTGGCACAAGGGTACTCACAAGTTGAAGGTTTGGACTTTGGTGAGACCTTTGCCCCCGTTGCCCGTCTTGAATCCATTCGCATCTTACTTGCTTATGCTGCTTTCAATGGTTTTACATTACATCAAATAGATGTGAAGAGTGCTTTCCTTAACGGTCCTCTACAAGAAAAAGTATATGTATCACAACCACCTGGGTTCGTTGATCCCAATCACAAAGACTATGTGTATAAACTTCATAAGGCTTTGTATGGCCTCAAACAAGCACCTCGTGCTTGGTATGATCATCTTAATAAGTTTTTACTCGATGATGGTTTTGTGAGAGGGGTGATCGATCCCACTCTTTTTACTAAGAGGGACAAAGGTTATTTGATCTTATGCCAAATCTATGTAGATGATGTCATTTTTGGTTCTCCTAACATTCATTTGTACAAGAAGTTTGCGGTTTCAATGACCAAGAATTTTGAAATGTCACTCAATGCGGATTTGAAGTTCTTCCTCGGATTTCAAATTTAACAATTTCAAGAAGGAATTTTCTTGTCTCAAGCAAAATACCTCAAGGATATCCTAGCAAAATTTGGCATGATGATGCTAGCCCATGTAAGACACCCATGCCAACCAAAATTGTACTCACTGAAGACTCAAACGGTATCCCCTTCGACCCATCTAAATACCGCTCTATGATTGGTTCATTGCTTTAACTTTGTGCATCTAGACCAGACATCATGTTTCGTGTATGCATGTGTGCTAGATTTCAAGCTTCCCCTAAGGAAAGCCATCATAAGGCGGTTAAGCATATTCTTAGATACCTTGTTCACACCCCAAAGTTAGGACTATGGTACCCCAAGGATGCTAAGTTTGATCTCATTGGGTACACGGATGCGGATTGGGCCGAAGACAAAGTGGATCGTAAGTCTGTTGGGGAACGTAGCAGAAATTCAAAATTTTCTACGCATCACCAAGATCAATCTATGGAGTAATCTAGCAACGAGGGGAAGGAGAGTGCATCTACATACCCTTGTAGATCGCTAAGCGGAAGCGTTCAAGTGAACGAGTTGATGGAGTCATACTCGTCGTGATCCAAATCACCGATGATCCTAGTGCCGAACGGACGGCACCTCTGTCTTCAACACACGTACAGCCCGGTGACGTCTCCTACGCCTTGATCCAGCAAGGGGAGAAGGAGAGGTTGGGAAGACTCCATCCAGCAGCAGCACGACGGCGTGGTGGTGGTGGAGGAGCGCGGGACTCCAGCAGGGCTTCGCCAAGCACTACGAGAGACGAGGAGGGAGAGGGGTAGGGCTGCGCCAACAGGGAGAGCAAATCACATGTGTTGGGCAGCCCCAAACCTCAAGTATATATAGGGGGGAGGGGCTGCGCCCCCACCTAGGGTTCCCTCCCTGGGGGTGGCGGCCAGCCCTAGATCCCATCTAGGGGGCGGCCAAGGGGGGAGAGAGGGGGGCGCACCACTAGGTGGGCCTTAGGCCCATCTGAGCCTAGGGTTTGCCCCCTTCCCCTCTTGGAGGCGCCTTGGGCCTTGGTGGGAGGCGCCCTAGCCCACCTAGGGGCTGGTCCCTTCCCACTATTGGCCCATGTAGGCCTCCGGGGCTGGTGGCCCCACCTGGTGGACCCCCGGACCCCTCCGGTGGTCCCGGTACACTACCAGTGATGCCCGGAACACTTCCGGTGGCCAAAACCATACTTCCTATATATCAATCTTTACCTCCGGACCATTCCGGAACTCCTCGTGACGTTCGGGATCTCATCCAGGACTCCGAACAACATTCGGTAACCGTGTACATACTTTCCCTATAACCCTAGCGTCATCGAACCTTAAGTGTGTAGACCCTACGGGTTCGGAAGTCATGCAGACATGGCCGAGACAACTCTCCGGTCAATAACCAACAGCGGGATCTGGATACCCATGTTGGCTCCCACATGCTCCACGATGATCTCATCGGATGAACCACGATGTCAAGGACTTAATCAATCCCGTATACAATTCCCTTTGTCTAGCGGTACGATACTTGCCCGAGATTCGATCGTCGGTATCCCGATACCTTGTTCAATCTCGTTACCGGCAAGTCTCTTTACTCGTTCCGTAACACATCATCCCGTGATCAACTCCTTGATCACATTGTGCACATTATGATGATGTCCTACCGAGTGGGCCCAGAGATACCTCTCCGTTTACACGGAGTGACAAATCCCAGTCTCGATTCGTGCCAACCCAACAGACACTTTCGGAGATACCTGTAGTGTACCTTTATAGCCACCCAGTTACGTTGTGACGTTTGGCACACCCAAAGCACTCCTACGATATCCGGGAGTTGCACAATCTCATGGTCTAAGGAAATGATACTTGACATTAGAAAAGCTTTAGCATACGAACTACATGATCTTGTGCTAGGCTTAGGATTGGGTCTTGTCCATCACATCATTCTCCTAATGATGTGATCCCTTTATCAACGACATCCAATGTCCATGTTCAGGAAACCATAACCATCTATTGATCAATGAGCTAGTCAACTAGAGGCTTACTAGGGACATGGTGTTGTCTATGTATCCACACATGTATCTGAGTTTCCTATCAATACAATTCTAGCATGGATAATAAATGATTATCATGAACAAGGAAATATAATAATAACCAATTTATTATTGCCTCTAGGGCATATTTCCAATAGTCTCCCACTTTCACTAGAGTCAATAATCCAGTTCACATCGATATGTGATTAACACTCAAGGTCACATCCCCATGTGACTAACACCCAAAGAGTTGTGGGTTTGATCATGTTATGCTTGTGAGAGAGGTTTCAGTCAACGGGTCTGCAACATTCAGATCCGTATGTACTTCGCAAATTTCTATGTCATCTTGTAGATGCAACTACTACGCTACATTTGGAGCCATTTCAAATAACGGTTCTACTTGGAGCTATTCTAAATTGTTGCTCCATTATACGTATCCGGTATCTCTACTCAGAGCTATCCGGATAGGTGTTAAGCTTGCATCGACATAACTCTTTACGTCGAACTCTTTATCACCTCCATAACCGAGAAACATATCCTTATTCCTCTAAGGATAATTTAGACCGCTATCTGGTGATCTACTCCTAGATTACCTTTGTACCCTCTTGCCAGATATGTGGCAAGGCACACATCAGGTGCGGTACTCAGCATGGCACACCGTATAGAGCCTATGACAAAAGCATAGGGGACGACCTTCGTCCTTCCTCTTTCTTCTGCCGTGGTCGTGCTTTAAGTCTTAACTTCATACCTTACAACTCAGGCAAGAACTCCTTCTTTGACTGATCCATCTTGAACACCTTCAAGATCATGTCAAGGTATGTGCTCATTTGAAAGTACCATTAAGCGTTTTGATCTATCCTTATAGATCTTGATGCTCAATGTTCAAGTAGCTTAATCCAGGCTTTCCATTGAAAAACACTTTCCAAATAACCCTATATGCTTTCCAGAAATTCTACGTCATTTCTGATCAACAATATGTCAACAACATATATTCATCAGAAATTCTATAGTGCTCCCACTCACTTCTTTGGAAATACAAGTTTCTCATAAACTTTGCATACACCCAAAATCTTTGATCATCTCATCAAAGCATACATTCCAACTCCGAGATGCTTACTCCAGTCCTTAGAAGGATTGCTGGAGCTTTGCATACTTGTTAGCATCTTTCAGGATTGACAAAACCTTCTATTGTATCACATACAACTTTTCTTACGAAAACTTGGTGAGAAAACTTGTTTTGACATCCATCTGTAAGATTTCATAATCGAAAAATACAGCTAATGCTAACATGATTCCGACGGACTCAAGCATCGCTACGGGTGAGAAATTCTCATCGTAGTCAACTCCTTGAACTTGTCAGAAAAAACATCTTAACGACAAGTCGAGCTTTCTTAATGGTGATACTTACCATCATTGTCCGTATTCCTTTTAAAAATCCATATGTACCTAACAGCCTTATGACCATCAAGTAGTTCTTCCAAAGTCTACACTTTGTTTTCATATATGGATCCTCTCTCAGATTATATGGCCTCGAGCCATTTTGGAATCCAGGCCCACCATCGCTTCTCCATAGCTCATAGGTTCATTGTTGTCTAGCAACATGACTTCCAAGACAGGATTACGTACCACTCTGAAGTAGTACGCATCCATGTCATCCCACGAGGTTTGGTAGTGACTTGATCTGAAGTTTCATGATCACTATCATAAGCTTCCACTTCAATTGGTGTAGGTGCCACAGGAACAACTCCCTGTGCCCTGCCACACACTAGTTGAAGAGACGGTTCAATAACCTCATCAAGTCTCCACCATCCTCCCACTCAATTCTTTCGAGAGAAACTTTTTCCTCGAGAAATGACCCGATTCTAGAAACAATCCCTTATTGCTTTCGGATCTGAGACAGGAGGTATACCCAACTGTTTTGGGTGTCCTATGAAGATGCATTTATCCGCTTTGGGTTCGAGCTTATCAGCCTGAAACTTTTTCACATAAGCGTCGCAGCCCCAAACTTTTAAGAAATGACAGCTTAGGTTTCTCTAAACCATAGTTCATACAGTGTCATCTCATCGGAATTACGTGGTGCCCTATTTAAAGTGAATGTGGTTGTCTCTAATGCCTAACCCATAAACTATCATGGTAATTTGATAAGAGACATCATGGTATGCATCATATCCAATAGGGTGCAGTTATGATGTTCGGACACACCATCATACTATGGTGTTTCAGGCTGTATTAGTTGTGAAACAATTTCCACAATGTCTTAATTTTGTGCCAAACTCGTAATTCATATATTCATCTCTATGATCATATCATAGATATTTTATCCTCTTGTCACGTCGATCTTTCAACTTCACCCTGAAATTACTTGAACCTTTCAATAATTCAGACTCGTGATTCATCAAGTAAATATACTCAACATGTACTCAAATCATCTGTGACGTAAGAACATAACGATATCCACTACACGCCTCAGCACTCATTGGACTGCACACGTCAAAATGTATTACTTCTAACAAGTTGCTTTCTAGTTCCATTTTACTGAAAACGAGGCTTTCAGTCATCTTGCCCATGTGGTATGATTTGCATGTCTCAAGTGATTCAAAATCAAGTGAGTCCAAACGGTCCATTTGCATGGAGTTTCTTCATGCATATAAACCAATAGACATGGTTCGCATGTCTCAAACTTTTCAAAACGAGTGAGCCCAAAGATCCATCAACATGGAGCTTCTTCATGCGTTTTATACCGATATGACTTACGTGGTAGTGCCACAAGTAGGTGGTACTATCGTTACTATCTTATATCTTTTGGCATGAACATGTGTATCACTACGATCGAGATTCAATAAACCATTCATTTTAGGTGCAAGACCATTGAAGGTATTATTCAAATAAACAGAGTAACCATTATTCTCCTTAAATGAATAACCGTATTGTGATAGACATAATCCAATCATGTCTATGCTCAACGCAAACACCAATCTCGATGGTAGAGGGAGCGTGCGATGCTTGATCACATCAAGCTTGGAAAAACTTCCAACACATATTGCCAGCTCACCTTTAGCTAGTCTCCGTTTACTCCGCAGCCTTTTATTTCGAGTTTACTAACATTTAGCAACCGAACCGGTATCTAATACCATGGTGCTACTAGGAGTACTAGTAAAGTACACATTAACACAATGTATATCCAATATACTTCTATCGACCTTGCCAGCCTTCTCATCTACCAAGTATCTAGGGTAATTCTGCTCCAGTGGCTGTTCCCCTTATTACAGAAGCACTTAGTCTCGGGTTTGGGTTCAACCTTGGGTTTCTTCACTAGAGCAGCAGCTGATTTGCCGTTTCATGAAGTATTCCTTTTTTCCCTTGCCCTTCTTGAAACTAGTGGTTTCACCAACCATCAACAATTGATGCTCCTTCTTGATTTCTACTTTTGTGGTGTCAAACATCGCGAATATCTCAAGGATCATCATATATGTCCCTAATATATTATAGTTCATCACGAAGCTCTAGCAGCTTGGTGGTAATGACTTCGGAGAAACATCACTATCTCATCTGGAAGATCAACTCCCACTCGATTCAAATGATTGTTGTACTCAGTCAATCTGAGCACAAGCTCAACAATTGAGCTTTTCTCCCTTAGTTTGCAGGCTAAGAAAATCGTCGGAGGTCTTATACCTCTTGACGTGGGCACGAGCCTGAAATCCCAATTTCAGCCCTCGAAACATCTCATATGTTTCGCGACGTTTCAAAATGTCTTCGGTACCTCAACTCTAAACCGTTTAACTGAACTATCACGTAGTTATCAAAATGTGTATGTCAGATGTTCGCAAAATCCACAGACGACATTCGAGGCTCAGCACACTGAGCAGTGCATTAAGGACATAAGCCTTCTATGAAGCAATGAGGACAATCCTCAGTTTACGGACCTAGTCCGCATAATTGCTACTATCATCTTTCAACTAAATTTTCTCTAGGAACATATCTAAATAGTAGAACTAAAGCGCGAGCTACGACATAATTTGCGAAGACCTTTTGACTATGTTCAGGATAATTAAGTTCATCTTATGAACTCCCACTCAGATAGACATCCCTCTAGTCATCTAAGTGATTACATGATCCGAGTCAACTAGGCCGTGTCCGATCATCACATGAGACGGACTAGTCATCATCGGTGAACATCTTCATGTTGATCGTATCTTCTATACGACTCATGTTCGACCTTTCGGTCTTCCGTGTTCCGAGGCCATGTCTGTACATGCTAGGCTCGTCAAGTCAACCTAAGTGTTTCGCATGTGTCCCGAGGCCATGTCTGTACACGCTAGGCTCGTCAACACTCGTTGTATTCGAACGTTAGAATCTATCACACTCGATCATCACGTGGAGCTTCAAAACAACGAACCTTCGCAACGGTGCACAGTTAGGGGGAACACCTTTCTTGAAATTTTAGTGAGGGATCATCTTATTTAAGCTACCGTCGTGTAACGCCCCGAGACCGTTGTGCCAGGTGTCCTCCAGTTATTCGTTGTCGTTGCCGTGTCATTTGCTTGCGTGTTGCATTTCATCATGTCATCATGTGCATTGCAGCATCATGTTTTTCAAAACTTGCATTCGTCCGGGTTCTCCGAGTTCTCTCCATTGTCCGTTCTGAGACCAACCACACTTGCACGCGCCCGCGGCACGTCCGAGATATTATTTTGTAAGTGGTCGGGAAATGTTCTCGGAATGGGATGAAAGTTGGCGTGCGGTGTTGTTTTGTTGTTAGTAGGCCGCCTGCCAAGTTTCGTCGCATTCGGAGTCCGTTTGACGCCCCAACGATTAAATATAGCGGCAATAGTAGCCGGTCTAACGTCGGACGTTTTCGGTCTCCGGAAACAGTCGCCGGGCCTCCTTCTCTTCTCTCCTCTCAGCTCGAGACCGTCTGCACAGCCCACCTAGTCCATCCTCCTTCCCCTCTTCGCTTCCGGAGTTGCCGATGCGATCGCAATGTCCGAAACCCTCTCTGCTCAGTGCACCAAACCCCCTCGAGTGCGCGTCCGAAAACTGTCCCGGACCTGACCCGGGCTGTCGTCACCGTTGGATCCGGATCATCCCCAAACGTCTACAAAACGTCTCCGTTTTGTTAATTGGACTCCCTAGCTATTTTATTCGCAGTCGTCCGTTTACGATCGGAGGGACAAGATACCCCCAAACCTAATTCATTTGCGTATATATATATGGGCAACCCTAAATTTTAGGTGATCTGTCCCATCTTCCTATTCTGCGCCGCCACTCAACCAAATCCTCTTGGGATCCATCCCCTCCTCGGTTTCACACCAGTCATCCAAATCCAGCAATTCCATCGATCCATCCATCCACCAAGCTGATCCAATCCATCCCCGACCAACCTCACCGGCCTCTGCTCGATCCAACCCTGCAGTCTGAAGTCGTCCTCGATCCAGATTGAGGCGAGCCGTCCCCGAGCTCCTGTGCCTCCCCTTCGTCCTCCCCGAAGACCAACAGAGCCGAGCCCTCGCAGCCGCCTTCGTCCGCGCACTCCCGCTTCGCCAAGACCCCGACCAGCCGAGCTGAAGCTCTCCTGCGCCGGCCACTCAGGTCACGTCCCTGCCCACGCCCATCGCCTCTCTCTTTCCCTCCTTTTATTTTTTTCATCTCTTCAAGCTCTCTCTTTCTCTCATGGCCTCCTCTCTGTGTTCTTCTTCACAGCGCCCCCGCCATGGATCTCCGGCCGTCGTGCCCGCCTGGATCGCCCCTGCTTCGCCTCGCTACGGGGAAGCACGAACCAGCGACGAGCTCCGCCCGATCTCCTTGCGCCCCGCCGCTTGCTGCCTCCTCTGCATTGCGCCGGCAGGCCTGGCCCCTTCGTCGCGACGTCCCCTGCTTCCGTGTGCGAAGAGGACGACCAACGCCAAGTCCCTGCGCGCCGACCTCGTCCCTGCTCCCAGGTCACCGCTCCGCCGCCGGAGACCAAGCTGCCGCCGCGCTTGGACCCGCCTTCCTCCGCCTCGCCTGTCCTCTGTACAGGATCCGACGACCTCGCCCGCGCCCCGTTTTCCTCCTCATCGCGTGGATCCAGGAGGCTCGACGTCCAACAGCTCGCCTCCGCCCTGTTCCTGGCCGGATCCCGCCGCCGCTCCTCGTCCCCTGCATCGCCTCGTCGCCGGAGTGGAGCTCCGTTCGCCAGGCACCGCGTCCCTCTTCGTCTCGCTACGAGAGGAGCAGCGAGTCAGCGCCCTTCCTCTCCAGCCCAGCTGCAAGGCCCAGCCGAAGCCAGATCCGGCCTCCCTCCTCCACCTGGGCCTGGCCCAATGTGAGCAGCAACCCTCCAGCCCCCTGTGCACTGTCGGGCCAGCAAGATTCGGCCCATGTTACATTTTTTTCCGTGGAGTGATTTATCTATTTATCCAGGAATTTACAGAATTGCAGAAAACCCCCTATACTTCATGCATTTAATAACATCTAAACCGTGCATCGGATTAAAATACTTCATATATGAAACTTGCTTAAAATTATGTGTAGTTTAATAATATCCAACTTTCACCTATGTTTAAAATGTCTAAAATGTTGTTTGCATTAATTTGCTACTATGCCATGTTAAAATGATTTAATTCATAACTAAATAACCGTAACTCCGAATTTAATAAACTTTATCTGTAAATGGGGTAGAATTTTGCCTAGTTTATCATGGTGACATTGCTTTGCATGTTTAATAACTCTAAAATGGTGTTTAGTACAGATCAGGACCAAACCTAATATTTGCACATGAGGGTTTTCCAGAATTGTTGTTCGTTGCTTCCGGCCTCATTTAACCTTGACTAGATAGGTAGTTTTCATTTGCTTCACCCTCTTGCCATGCTTAAACAACATTTAACATTGTTGAGTACCTAACCGAGAGAGATCTAAATAATTGATGTGGTGTTTTGTCAATATGCATCCCGATGCATATTGAGCTCCACTTAATTTGTAGGATTGTTTGTGCTCTTTGCCATGCCATGCCATGCATATTTAAACCGGACATGCATCATACTCGATTGTGCATCATGCCATGTTGATGTGTTGTTTGTTTACTATGTTGTGTGCTTCTTTTCCGGTGATTGCTCCCTCGGGTTGATTCCGGTAACGTCGAGTTTGTGAGGATCCGTTCGACTACGTTCGTTTGTCTTCTTCATGGGCTCGTTATTCTTCCTTTCGGGATTTCAGGCAAGATGATCATACCCTCGAAATCACTACTATCTTTGCTATGCTAGTTTGCTCGCTCTTTTGCTATGCCATTGCTACGATGCCTACCACTTGCTTGTCAGCCTCCCAATTGCCATGTTCAGCCTCTAACCCACCTTGTCCTAGCAAACCGTTGATTGGCTATGTTACCGCTTTGCTCAGCCCCTCTTATAGCGTTGTTAGTTGCAGGTGAAGATTGAAGCTTGTTCCTTGTTGGAACATGTTTACTTGTTGGGATATCAGTATATATCTTATTTAATTAACGCATCTATATACTTGGTAAAGGGTGGAAGGCTCGGCCTTATGCCTGGTGTTTTGTTCCACTCTTGCCGCCCTAGTTTCCGTCATATCGGTGTTATGTTCCCGGATTTTGCGTCCCTTATGCGGTTGGGCTATAATGGGAACCCCTTGACAGTTCGCCTTAAGTAAAGCTTTTCCAGCAATGCCCAACGTTGGTTTTACCATTTGCCACCTAGCCTTTTCCCTTGGGAGTCGCGCATCCCGAGGGTCATCTTTATTTTAACCCCCCCCCCCCCCGGGGGCCAGTGCTTGTCTAAGTGTTGGTCCGAACTGAGTAGACTGCGGGGCCACCTCGGGCAAATTTGAGGGCTGGTTTTACTCATAGGATGTCTCATCCGGTGTTGCCCTGAGAACGAGATATGTGCAGCTCCCATCAGGTTGTCGGCGCATCGGGCGGTGTTGCTGGTTTAGTTTTACCCTGTCGAAATGTCTTGTTGTACCGGGATACCGAATCTGATCGGAATGTCTTGGGTGGAGGTCTATTCCTTCGTTGACCGTGAGAGCTTGTCATGGGATAAGTTGGGACACCCTGCAGGGATTTGAACTTTCGAAAGCCGTGCCCGTGGTTATGGGCAGATGGGAATTTGTTAATGTCCGGTTGTAGAAAACCTAAAGTTGACCTTAATTAAAATGAATCAACCGCGTGTGTAACCGTGATGGTCTCTTTCCAGCGGAGTCCGGGAAGTGAACACGGTTGTTGGAGTTATGCTTGACGTAGGTAGTCCAGGATCACTTCTTGATCATAGTTTTATCGACCGTGCTTTGCCTTCTCTTCTCTCTCTCATTTGCAAATAGGTTAGCCACCATATATGCTAGTCGCTTGCTGCAGCTCCACCTCATACCTTACCTTACCTATAAGCTTAAATAGTCTTGATCGCGAGGGTGCGAGATTGCTGAGTCCCCGTGACTCACAGATACTTCCAAAACCAGCTTGCAGGTGCCGATGAGTTCGTGCAGACGACGCAACCAAGCTCAGGAGGAGCTCGATGAAGACCTTGTCCTTTGTGTTGTTTCGTTCTAGTAAATCAGTAGTGGTGCCCAGTTGGGGTCGATCGGGGACCTTTGTCGCATTTGGGGTTCTTCTTTTATTTTGGCTCCGTAGTCGGGCCCTGATTGTATTTGGTTGTTGTAATGCTTTATTCATGTATTTGTGTGAAGTGGCGATTGTAAGCCAACTATGTATCTCTTTCCCTTATGTATTACATGGGTTGTGTGAAGATTACCTCACTTGCGACATATGCCTTCAATGCGATTATGCCTCTAAGTCATGCCTCAACACGTGGGAGATATAGTCGCATCGAGGGTGTTACAAGTTGGTAATCAGAGCCTTCCCCGACCTTAGGAGCCCCCATTGCTTGATCGTTTTTAGCGGCTGAGTTGTGTCTAGAAAAAAATGTTTTGAGTCCTTAGGAATTATATATCGGAGAGCTTAGGAATTCTTTTTACTCCCCAGTCTCCTCATCGCTCTGGTGAGGCATCCTGACGTAGAGTTTTGACTCTTCTCTTCCCAAATTTCACTAAAAAAAAATTTAGGATCACGCGAGTATCTTGGATTTGTTCCGATGGCTTATGATGAGAACACTGTCTTGGTGCCTCCTGTCAGGGGTTTAGTGGAAGTGTCCTGGGGAGTTGAGCTCTGAGGTGTTGTCATCATAATTCTATCGTTGCAATTCTGGTATACTTGAGATATGTGCGCGACATCAAAAATCTCTTTTATGCAGTTCGTTGGTGAGATAACCTCGACGCCACCCAGTACTGGGACGGGAGTTCGGGAGTATCGCCATAACTTGTATAACGGATGCTTTTCGAAGGTTGAGGTAGATGGTTTCCGAAGGTTTCTTGGTTATGTGTTGAAGGATGGATACAGCTGGATGTAGGTATTGCTAGTTTGGGTGAGATATTATGCTTCCCCTGTATCCCAACACCTGATTGCATAACCGGAAAGTTTCGGGAGTTTCATAGGTGGGAATTCAAGTAGCTCTTAGGATTTCTTTCCGACAGATGTATGATATGAATTGGGGTTCGACGTCTAGTGGTTCGCCTATTCACGGTCGATTTTACAGTGGTCTCGTTGTGTCTTAAAGAGTCCTTGGCTATGCTGACTCGGGGACGCTTCGTATGTCATGTGCACTGCCTTGTACATGATGGTGTTGTACGATCGAGCCCGTGTAGGTCCCACCACGAAAACTTCGGACGAAATCTCTATCATATGTTTGTTCCGGCTTATTCTGCAAGCCAATCCTTTGTTTTTATTTTGAGTTGTGGTATTCGAGTTGCTTCAATGTCAAATGTTGATTCCATACCTTTTCCTAACGGTGTTCTCATACTCCTATGTGAATACTAATCCTTCTCGATCATCGAGAATGTGTTGTCAATCCTTTTCAACCGGCGTGTTTCTCTTCAAGTGGATCCGATCATTTCAACATCCGCAAGATCAAATATCAGTTTCTTCTCAATGGTGTTTGTTTCATCCATCTCCAAGTTGCCTTTGTTTTTCCCGCCCACCCACCCTTTTTCTTCAAGGATTCAGATTCCTTAATCAAGTATCCTTTTATTCTTGTGAAGTGTCTCCATTCTTGTCCCGTCAATATTCTTATCCGGTGATTCTCATGAAGATTCTAACGGAGCTTCAAGTTTATCATTCTTTGTTCTTTTATCTTCTCCGGTGGATTCAAGTCAAGCCTTCGGTGTTGATCATATCCTTTCCTCGTTTCAGAAGCTTTATCTTACTGGTGCTCATCATATTCATTCATTTCTCGCTATTCATTTATTCCGGAGTGCTCAAGATATCTCGAAGATTCGTGTCTCCACTCTGCTTTCGTTCAATCTCTTTTCGAGGATGTTATCTCATTCAATCCATTTAAATTCAACCGGCGCTATCTCCTTTTCAAGTAAATCATTTCAGCGGTGTTTCTTTGAGTGGGCCCTAACCCACAGGTCTTTTCCCAGGATCTTACCTGACTCTTCTTATTTCCGGAGTTATAATCAAATTCTTTTCGAAGTTTGATGTAAGAATGATTATCATCTGTCAAATATATTTCTCCAAGATCTTTCAAATTCTTTTCATCGTTGACTCAACCTATTCGTTTTGATTCTTCCGGAGTGTCTAAATAATTCATGGTGGTGTTTCTCGTCGTCATTCTCATATTTTGAAGACCGAAGAAGAGTTTCTCTTTAATCTTGCTCCATTCTCTTCAAGATTCGCGATTCTAACTTGTTGTCATCCTCTCATAATTATTTTCGATTGTGAGAATTCTTTCACCCTTCCGGAGCAATTTAAGAGTCTTCTCAGTTTGTTATCCGGAATCCATCAAGCCAGGTTTATTCATTCTCAGCTTTCAGTTATCATTCTCCAATCCTACCGGTGCTTCGTTCAAGTGATCTTTTATCGGCTCGTGATCTCTTCGTTCTCAGGTATCTAAATTCTCTCAAGCATCTTTGTTCATTTGCTAATCCTTCCCGGTGTTTCGTTATCTTTTATTCATTCATTTTTCAATTCTTTACGGTGGTTCGTTCAAGATTTCTCTTCCCTTCTTATCATATCAATTTTATTCGTTGTTTCAACCCTTCCGGTGGTTCGTTCAATACCTTCCCAAGTCTGATGTTATATCTCTCTTAATCTTTTCTACGAGGATAAGTAATATGCCAAATCCGTTGATTGTCATCAATTTAATTGGTGAAGGATAAGCATAACACAATTCTTATTCTTGTTTCATCCTAAGGATTAATTCTTATTCCGGAGGCCCTTCAAACTCTCGGTTTCATTTGTTTCATCTTCTCTTTTTCCCGGAGTCCAACCTCTTTCAATTATATCATCACGAGGATTCATCTAAATCATTACAAGGATTCACCTTATGTTCTCAACTTCTCTTTCTTTTGTTCATTTTCTTATTACCGGAGTTCTTCATGGAGGCTCTACGTGATGGTTCATAGAGGATTTAATTCATTCTCTAAATGTTCATCAAGTTTCTTTTCACAGAAGCTCAAGTTTTCTTCATCTTGCAATCCGGAGTGCATTTCTTTCTACCGTATCTTTGGAGGTGGTATTGTGTCATTCTTAATAATTTGAGTTCATGTTTTCATGATTCACATGCTGTCAAGATTGGGATATTTTTAAATCCATCAACCTATTCGTTGGTATTGTCTTGGGTTATATTTCACCTAAAGCCTTCCCTAAGGATGGTTGTTGTTATGGTGCTTATATATGATCCAAGTTTTTCATTTATCCTCCCGGTGAAATAGTTTCTTGTCTCCTTGTTCATTCCAACCCAATTCTCTTCCCGTGAGTGGCAGGTTGTCACCTCATAATTTGAGTTGTATTCCATCAGACCATATCAAGCTTATTCTTTTCGTTGTTGGTTTCCAACAACTCCGTGCGAACGTTCTCTTTAAGATGCTTTTCAAATTCTATTGTGGTAGAAGATGTCTTTTTCCTCTCAATTCTTTCCTTTTTCCAAGATCCAACTTCTATTCTTTCTCCCGGAGGTCTAGTGATGTTGCTCTTTTCACTCCTCATCTCGGTTTGTCAAGATCATGTTCAATTTCTTCCATTTACAGTCAAAGTGCTGTCCAAATTATATCACTCTTATTCCTTCCCTATCTTGCTTAACCGGAGTATTGTGCCCCTTTGTTCAAGTTCTTTTCGCCTTATCAAGTCTTGCATCCCTTTCGCAACCGGAGTGTCGTGTTTTCATGCCAGTTCTCTCATCTTATCAAGTTTTACATCCTTTCTCAACCGGAGTGCCGTCTGAGATCTTTCTTACCCTTTGTTCCATCCATTCAATAGTTATGGAGGCAGTGTGTTGATTTCATCAAATATCTTCTCATCTTATCAAGACCTTATTCAATGCCTTTTTCTTTTCAACCGGAGTGCTGCCCGAATTTTGGTTTTCCTTGATCCCCGTCCTTAACCGGAGTGTTTTTAATATATATCTTCCCTTCAACCTCAAGGTTTTTCGCAATGTTCTTTCTTCCTCTTTTCTAAATGGCTGTTTTCGACCTTGTTCACCTTCGTTGAATTCTGTCTCGAATGTATTCAACCTCTCAAGGTTGTGGTTTCACTCGTTTGTCAAAGAAGCAATTTGTTTTACCTCTTCTCTTTCTCTTCCGTTTCTTTCCCTCTGGTGCCATTCTAGATCTCGGGACAAGATCCTCTCGTAGTGGTGGAGTGTTGTAACGCCCCGAGACCGTTGTGCCAGGTGTCCTCCAGTTATTCGTTGTCGTTGCCATGTCATTTGCTTGCGTGTTGCATTTCATCATGTCATCATGTGCATTGCAGCATCATGTTTTTCAAAACTTGCATTCGTCCGGGTTCTCCGAGTTCTCTCCGTTGTCCGTTCTGAGACCAACCACACTTGCATGCGCCCGCGGCACGTCCGAGATATTATTTTGTAAGTGGTCGGGAAATGTTCTTGGAATGGGATGAAAGTTGGCGTGCGGCGTTGTTTTGTTGTTAGTAGGCCGCCTGCCAAGTTTCGTCGCATTCGGAGTCCGTTTGATGCCCCAACGATTAAATATAGCGGCAATAGTAGCCGGTCTAACGTCGGACGTTTTCAGTCTCCGGAAACAGTCGCCGGGCCTCCCTCTCTTCTCTCCTCTCAGCTCGAGACCGTCTGCACAGCCCACCTAGTCCATCCTCCTTCCCCTCTTCGCTTCCGGAGTTGCCGACGCGATCGCAATGTCCGAAACCCTCTCTGCTCAGTGCACCAAACCCCCTCGAGTGCGCGTCCGAAAACTGTCCCGGACCTGACCCGGGCTGTCGTCACCGTTGGATCCGGATCATCCCCAAACATCTACAAAACGTCTTCGTTTTGTTAATTGGACTCCCTAGCTATTTTATTCGCAGTCGTCCGTTTACGATCGGAGGGACAAGATACCCCCAAACCTAATTCATTTGCGTATATATATGGGCAACCCTAAATTTTAGGTGATCTGTCCCATCTTCCTATTCTGCGCCGCCACTCAACCAAATCCTCTTGGGATCCATCCCCTCCTCGGTTTCACACCAGTCATCCAAATCCAGCAATTCCATCGATCCATCCATCCACCAAGCTGATCCAATCCATCCCCGACCAACCTCACCGGCCTCTGCTCGATCCAACCCTGCAGTCTGCAGTCGTCCTCGATCCAGATTGAGGCGAGCCGTCCCCGAGCTCCCGTGCCTCCCCTTCGTCCTCCCCGAAGACCAACAGAGCCGAGCCCTCGCAGCCGCCTTCGTCCGCGCACTCCCGCTTCGCCAAGACCCCGACCAGCCGAGCTGAAGCTCTCCTGCGCCGGCCACTCAGGTCACGTCCCTGCCCACGCCCGTCGCCTCTCTCTTTCCCTCCTTTTATTTTTTTTCATCTCTTCAAGCTCTCTCTTTCTCTCATGGCCTCCTCTCTGTGTTCTTCTTCACAGCGCCCCCGCCATGGATCTCCGGCCGTCGTGCCCGCCTGGATCGCCCCTGCTTCGCCTTGCTATGGGGAAGCACGAACCAGCGACGAGCTCCGCCCGATCTCCTTGCGCCCCGCCGCTTGCTGCCTCCTCTGCATCGCGCCGGCACGCTTGGCCCCTTCGTCACAACGTCCCCTGCTTCCGTGTGCGAGGAGGACGACCAGCGCCAAGTCCCTGCGCGCAGACCTCGTCCCTGCTCCCAGGTCACCGCTCCGCCGCCGGAGACCAAGCTGCCGCCGCGCTTGGACCCGCCTTCCTCCGCCTCGCCTGTCCTCTGTACAGGATCCGACGACCTCGCCCGCGCCCTGTTTTCCTCCTCATCGCGCGGATCCAGGAGGCTCGACGTCCAACAGCTCGCCTCCGCCCTGTTCCTGGCCGGATCCCGCCGCCGCTCCTCGTCCCCTGCATCTCCTCGTCGCCGGAGTGGAGCTCCGTTCGCCAGGCACTGCGCCCCTCTTCGTCTCGCTGCGAGAGGAGCACCGAGTCAGCACCCTTCCTCTCCAGCCCAGCTGCAAGGCCCAGCCGAAGCCAGATCCGGCCTCCCTCCTCCACCTGGGCCTGGCCCAATGTAAGCAGCAACCCTCCAGCCCCCTGTGCACTGTCGGGCCAGCAAGATTCGGCCCATGTTACATTTTTTCCGCGGAGTGATTTATCTATTTATCCAGGAATTTACAGAATTGCAGAAAACCCCCTATACTTCATGCATTTAATAACATCTAAACCGTGCATAGGATTAAAATACTTCATATATGAAACTTGCTTAAAATTATGTGTAGTTTAATAATATCCAACTTTCACCTATGTTTAAAATGTCTAAAATGTTGTTTGCATTAATTTGCTCCTATGCCATGTTAAAATGATTTAATTCATAACTAAATAACCGTAACTCCGAATTTAATAAACTTTATATGTAAATGGGGTAGAATTTTGCCTAGTTTATCATGGTGACATTGCTTTGCATGTTTAATAACTCTAAAATGGTGTTTAGTACAGATCAGGACCAAACCTAATATTTGCACATGAGGGTTTTCCGGAATTGTTGTTCGTTGCTTCCGGCCTCATTTAACCTTGACTAGATAGGTAGTTTTCATTTGCTTCACCCTCTTGCCATGCTTAAACAACATTTAACATTGTTGAGTACCTAACCGAGAGAGATCTAAATAATTGATGTGGTGTTTTGTCAATATGCATCCCGATGCATATTGAGCTCCACTTAATTTGTAGGATTGTTTGTGCTCTTTGCCATGCCATGCCATGCATATTTAAACCGGACATGCATCATACTCGATTGTGCATCATGCCATGTTGATGTGTTGGTTGTTTACTATGTTGTGTGCTTCTTTTCCGGTGATTGCTCCCTCGGGTTGATTCCGGTAATGTCGAGTTTGTGAGGATCCGTTCGACTACGTTCGTTTGTCTTCTTCATGGGCTCGTTCTTCTTCCTTTCGGGATTTCAGGCAAGATGATCATACCCTCAAAATCACTACTATCTTTGCTATGCTAGTTTGCTCGCTCTTTTGCTATGCCATTGCTACGATGCCTACCACTTGCTTGTCAGCCTCCCAATTGCCATGTTCAGCCTCTAACCCACCTTGTCCTAGCAAACCGTTGATTGGTTATGTTACCGCTTTGCTCAGCCCCTCTTATAGCGTTGTTAGTTGCAGGTGAAGATTGAAGCTTGTTCCTTGTTGGAACATGTTTACTTGTTGGGATATCACTATATATCTTATTTAATTAACGCATCTATATACTTGGTAAAGGGTGGAAGGCTCGGCCTTATGCCTGGTGTTTTGTTCCACTCTTGCCGCCCTAGTTTCCGTCATATCGGTGTTATGTTCCCGGATTTTGCGTCCCTTACGCGGTTGGGCTATAATGGGAACCCCTTGACAGTTTGCCTCGCCTTAAGTAAAGCTTTTCCAGCAATGCCCAACGTTGGTTTTACCATTTGCCACCTAGCCTTTTCCCTTGGGAGTCGCGCATCCCGAGGGTCATCTTTATTTTAACCCCCCCCCCCCCGGGCCAGTGCTTGTCTAAGTGTTGGTCCGAACTGAGTAGACTGCGGGGCCACCTCGGGGAAACTTGAGGGCTGGTTTTACTCGTAGGATGTCTCATCCGGTGTTGCCCTGAGAACGAGATATGTGCAGCTCCCATCAGGATGTCGGCGCATCGGGCGGTGTTGCTGCTTTAGTTTTACCCTGTCGAAATATCTTGTTGTACCGGGATACCGAGTCTGATCGGAATGTCTCGGGTGGAGGTCTATTCCTTCGTTGACCGTGAGAGCTTGTCATGGGCTAAGTTGGGACACCCTGCAGGGATTTGAACTTTTGAAAGCCGTGCCCGCGGTTATGGGCAGATGGGAATTTGTTAACGTCCGGTTGTAGAAAACCTAAAGTTGACCTTAATTAAAATGAATCAACCGCGTGTGTAACCGTGATGGTCTCTTTCCGGCGGAGTCCGGGAAGTGAACACGGTTGTTGGAGTTATGCTTGACGTAGGTAGTCCAGGATCACTTCTTGATCATACTTTTATCGACCGTGCTTTGCCTTCTCTTCTCGCTCTCAATTGCGAATATGTTAGCCACCATATATGCTAGTCGCTTGCTGCAGCTCCACCTCATACCTTACCTTACCTATAAGCTTAAATAGTCTTGATCGCGAGGGTGCGAGATTGCTAAGTCCCCGTGGCTCACAGATACTTCCAAAAACCAGCTTGCAGGTGCCGTTGAGTTCGTGCAGACGACGCAACCAAGCTCAGGAGGAGCTCGATGAAGACCTTGTCCTTTGTGTTGTTTCGTTCTAGTAGATCAGTAGTGGAGCCCAGTTGGGGTCGATCGGGGACCTTTGTCGCATTTGGGGTTCTTCTTTTATTTTGGCTCCATAGTCGGGCCCTGATTGTATTTGGTTGTTGTAATGCTTTATTCATGTATTTGTGTGAAGTGGCGATTGTAAGCCAACTATGTATCTCTTTCCCTTATGTATTACATGGGTTGTGTGAAGATTACCTCACTTGCGACATATGCCTTCAATGCGATTATGCCTCTAAGTCGTGCCTCGACACGTGGGAGATATAGTCGCATCGAGGGTGCTACACGTCGGTCTAAGCAAATAAGATGTAAAACATGATAAACATCACATGCAATCAAATAGTGACATGATATGGCCAATATCATTTTGCTCCTCTTGATCTCCATCTTCGGGGCTCCATGATCATCGTTGTCACTGGCATGACACCATGATCTCCATCATCATGATCTCCATCATTGTGTCTTCTTGAAGTTCTCTCGTCATCTATTACTTCTACTACTATGGCTAACGCTTTAGCAATACAGTAAAGTAATTACATGATGTTTATGTTGACACGCAGGTCATAAATAAATTAAGACAACTCCTATGGCTCCTGCCAGTTGTCATACTCATCGACATGCAAGTCGTGATTCCTATTACAAGAACATGATCAATCTCATACATCACATATATCATTCATCACATCCTTTTGGCCATATCACATCACAAGGCATATGCTGCAAAAACAAGTTAGACGTCCTCTAATTGTTGTTGCAAGTTTTTACGTGGCTGCTATAGGTTGCTAGCAAGAAGGTTTCTTACCTACGCCAAAACCACAACGTGAATTGCCAATTTCTATTTACCCTTCATAAGGACCCTGTTCATCGAATCCGATCCGACTAAAGTGGGGGAGATAGACACCCGCCAGCCACCTTATGCAACTAGTGCATGTCAGTCGGTGGAACCGGTCTCACGTAAGCGTATGTGTAAGGTTGGTCCGGGCCGCTTCATCCCACGATGTCGCCGAATCAAGATAAGACTAGTAACGGCAAGATAATTGACAATATCGATGCCCACAACTACTTTGTGTTCTACTCGTGCATAGTAACTACGCATAGACCTAGCTCATGATGCCACTGTTGGGGAACGTAGCAGAAATTCAAAATTTTATACGCATCACCAAGATCAATCTATGGAGTAATCTAGCAACGAGGGGAAGGAGAGTGCATCTACATACCCTTGTAGATCGCTAAGCGGAAGCGTTCAAGTGAACGGGTTGATGGAGTCGTACTCGTCGTGATCCAAATCACCGATGATCCTAGTGCCGAACGGACGGCACCTCCGTGTTCAACACACGTACAGCCCGGTGACGTCTCCTGCGCCTTGATCCAGCAAGGGGAGAAGGAGAGGTTGGGAAGACTCCATCCAGCAGCAGCACGACGGCGTGGTGGTGGTGGTGGTGGTGGTGGTGGAGCGCGGGACTCCAGCAGGGCTTCGCCAAGCACTACGAGAGACGAGGAGGGAGAGGGGTAGGGCTGCGCCAACAGGGAGAGCAAATCACATGTGTTGGGCAGCCCCAAACCTCAAGTATATATAGGGGGAGGGGAGGGGCTGCGCCCCCACCTAGGGTTCCCTCCCTAGGGGTGGCGGCCAGCCCTAGATCCCATCTAGGGGGCGGCCAAGGGGGGAGAGAGGGGGCGCACCACTAGGTGGGCCTTAGGCCCATCTGAGCCTAGGGTTTGCCCCCCTTCCCCTCTTGGAGGCGCCTTGGGCCTTGGTGGGAGGCACCACAGCCCACCTAGGGGCTGGTCCCTTCCCACTATTGGCCCATGTAGGCCTCCGGGGTTGGTGGCCCCACCTGGTGGACCCTCGGACCCCTCCGGTGGTCCCGGTACACTACCGGTGATGCCCGGAACACTTCCGGTGGCCAAAACCATACTTCATATATATCAATCTTTACCTCCGGACCATTCCGGAACTCCTCGTGACATCCGGGATCTCATCCAGGACTCCGAACAACATTCGGTAACCGCGTACATACTTTCCCTATAACCCTAGCGTCATCGAACCTTAAGTGTGTAGACCCTACGGGTTCGGAAGTCATGCAGACATGGCCGAGACAACTCTCCGGTCAATAACCAACAGCGGGATCTGGATACCCATGTTGGCTCCCACATGCTCCACGATGATCTCATCGGATGAACCACGATGTCAAGGACTTAATCAATCCCGTATACAATTCCCTTTGTCTAGCGGTACGATACTTGCCCGAGATTCGATCGTCGGTATCCCGATACCTTGTTCAATCTCGTTACCGGCAAGTCTCTTTACTCGTTCCGTAACACATCATCCCGTGATCAACTCCTTGATCACATTGTGCACATTATGATGATGTCCTACCGAGTGGGCCCAGAGATACCTCTCCGTTTACACGGAGTGACAAATCCCAGTCTCGATTCGTGCCAACCCAACAGACACTTTCGGAGATACCTGTAGTGTACCTTTATAGCCACCCAGTTACGTTGTGACGTTTGGCACACCCAAAGCACTCCTACGGTATCCGGGAGTTGCACAATCTCATGGTCTAAGGAAATGATACTTGACATTAGAAAAGCTTTAGCATACGAACTACGTGATCTTGTGCTAGGCTTAGAATTGGGTCTTGTCCATCACATCATTCTCCTAATGATGTGATCCCGTTATCAACGACATCCAATGTCCATGGTCAGGAAACCGTAACCATCTATTGATCAACGAGCTAGTCAACTAGAGGCTTACTAGGGACATGGTGTTGTCTATGTATCCACACATGTATCTGAGTTTCCTATCAATACAATTCTAGCATGGATAATAAACGATTATCATGAACAAGGAAATATAATAATAACCAATTTATTATTGCCTCTAGGGCATATTTCCAACAAAGTCCACCTCCGGTGCATGTCAATTTCTTGGACGCTCCTTGGTAAGTTGGTCCTTGAAGAAACAAAATTGTGTTGCCCTCTCCACCGCAGAAGTTGAATACATTGCGACTGCTAGTTGTGCAAGTCAATTACTATGGATGAGGCAAACTTTGAAGGATTATGGTATCACCTATAGACATGTGCCTCTTCTATGTGATAATGAAAGCACCATCAATATTGCTGAGAACCCCAAAGATCATACCCGCACAAAGCACATTGATATTAGGTATCACTTCTTGAGAGATCATGTGGAAAAGGGGGATATTGACATTGCTCATGTTGGCATAGATATGCAACTTGTAGATATTTTCACAAAGCCATTGGATGAGGCAAGATTTTGTCAACTTAGGCATGAACTTGGTATCTTGGAGCTTGACAACATTATGTGAAAACTAGTACTCATGCATGCATTTTCATAATGTCTTGTCTCTATGTAGGCATATATTTAGGGGGAGACACTCAACTCATGCGTTCTCTCACCCTATGAAATGCGTAAAAAGAACAAACACTCTCAAAGCTACCATGTTATTCTAACTATGGTGCTTTCAATGATGGAGTAGTGATTATGGACCCAAAGTTCAAATCTTTGCAGAGTCATGTCACGTATACTCATACATGGTGGCATTAGCCACCGCTCTTATCATTAGAACAACATATGAGTAGTATGTGTGTTTATTATTGTTGGCATGGGAAACTCATTGCTTAATATAGGATGTCCTTGCATCCTACTACATATTTCACTCATCATCTCCCCATCATTGTCATAAGCACCAACTATGGCATAAGTGATTCCGGTCGTCCGCTCTATACCGGACGTCCGTCAAATCCTTTCTGGTGCTATACATCGGTCGTCCATTGTGATAGGATATCCTTCCATAGCACCGGTCGTCCGCTCTGTACTGGTCGTCCGTAAAAACCTCTCTGGTGCCCTATTACCGGTCATCCGCTGTGAACGGATATCCGTTAATTTCTGCTCTGTCTAAATGCGCCGGACGTCCGTTTTCGCCGGTCGTCCGCTACCTGTCGTATCAGGTTGCCCTCTCAGGCCCCGGACGTCTGGTTCACACCGGTCGTCCGGTCAATTTCTTGCCCACATATATGTATATTGCGGCGTGCGGTTCGTTCAGTTCTAAACCTAATCTCCCCCCACTCCTCATCTCATCTCCGCCAGCGGCGCTCACTCTCCTCGCTGGGGGTGCGCGCTGGCCGTGGTCGTCGCCGTCTTTGCACTGGTGGCCGCCGTCGGGACTCCACCCGTCCTTCTCTCGTTCCGGCTGGCGTTGGGGAAACTTGTTCTTCTCTGTCGCATTTTCTCCTCGCCCTCCCAAGGTTGCAACTGTTCTCCCCCCCCCCCATTTTTCGATTCCTTGATCTCTGGCGGTGGTTAAGAAAATTGGGGCCTCCTCCTTCTCTAGGTCGCAATGCCAAAGACCAAACACTCCACGCGCAAGCAGGTCACCGGTGGTCCGGCCCGTCCGCCTCGTCATGGTGGCTCCGATGATTTTCAAGAGCGGGTCCGCCGCCGAAAGCGCGCCGCCCTCCATCACAGCTCGGCTAGCGACTTCGAGGACGAAATGGTGGATTTTGAGGAGCCCGCCTATGTCGGTGTTCACACCTCCGCTCCTAAACCGGGAACTCGTCGGCCCACGTTCAAGCCTCCTCCGCCCCCGGTACAACCTCAAGGTGATGCCCGTCGCATCTCTCTTGAACCTTCACTCTCGCACGGTCGCATCATTAAACGGTTCAATGAGGTTCCCATAGGTTCTTACCTTAAGCTTCGTCGTGAGATAGATCAATTCACCATTGTTAGCGACTCACAAGATGCTCGTTTTCGCACTAATATCCAAGCCAACATTTTTACCACTGTCATCATTCCTAAAGGTCTATCTCTCCATTTCTGCATTGACTTAGAGCATATCGGTACTCATTCGGAAAAATATCCGGGAGCTTTTGAGCTCATTGAGTCATCCAATCTTGCTGCACCATTCGCATTTCAGCATGATTTCAACCAAGCCGCAATCCATCAATTCTATGCCACGTGTTATTTTGGTCCAAATAAAACTATCACTTGGATGACCTCCGACACCATGCTCACGGCATCCTATATGCTCAATTTGTTGCTGCTCTTGGTTTTCCTGACACAGGCTTCAAAATCCATAAGGATGACCCTAACCATAGGCCCAAGGGCATAGAAGTCTGCATGGATCTTCTGAAACCCATTGGTCAAATGACTAATGAGGAGAAACACAAGAGAGCCTGAACCAAGTCTTAATTTGACGCTCTCCTTTCTACATCATCTTTCAGTGTGTCATTCGCACCATTTATCCCAAGATGGGTGACAAGGGGTCATGTAATAGTTATTGCATTGATCTCATGCATCGCCTCTATGTCTCTCCAAAAGGGAAGATCAATATCCCTCATTTTCTGTGGCATGAAATACGTCTTGCTTGTCTTCAACACAAGCGAGCCTTTCCTCATGCCCCCTTTCTTCAGGCATTTATTGAGAGTGTTGCTCCATTTCCCATTGCCCGCACACACTTGCATGAACGGTGGGTCATTCCACCTCACATGGCGGATGATTGGGTTCCCAAGGACTCTTCTGCTCCTGCTTGCCGCACTCCGGCTAGTGTTCCTCCTCCTACTGTTAGGTCTACTTCCTCCGGCTCTGCACCTTTTGGTCGCATTTCTCGTTTCCTTGGCAAGGCTCACTCTGCCATGATGAAGATGTTTACCTTTCATTGCTCCCAAAATCACGACATTGTCACACGCTTGGTCACCTCCAAGAATGCTCTGAAGGCTCGTCTGAGAGACTCCGGAGTGTATGATGTGAGTGATGATGAACGTCTTCCTAAAGATCCACCTTCTGATTTTGGTTTTCCTTCGGGTCCTGAGTGGGCTGATTTCTTTGATGAGGCTGGTGGTAGTGGTGCCCATGATGATGATGATGATGATGACGATGAGGCTCTTTGATGCTGCTATGACCTCCCCCTCTTTTGGGTATTTGCTGCCAAGGGGGAGTATGTGATATGATGCACTATGTTCTTAGATTTGCTATCAAACTCATGCTATGATTGTACCGACTTATGTTGAAACTTATGCTATGATTGTACCGACTAATGTTATATGCTATGAGTGTTGAATCTTTGAGGAGCTTATTCTAAATCTGATGTTATCTTGATTATCTTGTGTATAAGTTTTGATTGTGTTGGCATCATATTGAGGGGGAGCTCCAAAATAAATTCTTTCGATATTCAAAGCTTTATTCTATATAGTGCATGTATGTTGTCATCAACTACCAAAAAGGGGGAGATTGAAAGTGCAATCATGCCCTTAATCGTATTTTGATGTTGATGACAACATGCATTTTGGGACTAATCATGTTTATCGAGTATTTCTCAGGATTATGTCTCAAAGGGCTACGTGTGTGTGGATCATAACTACGGACATAAAGCATATATATATATATATATATATATATATATATACACTTATATCACTCAAGAGCAAAGACACAAGACAAAGATAAAAAGCTTCAACTCCTTATTTTCAAGTTGTTCTTTAGTATAGGGATCCCGCACTAGTAAGAGGGGATCATTGGATTTCGCGAAAGGACTTGCTCAAACCCACAAAATTCCCTCTTATACCATCTCAAGTTTCTTCCTCTAACCTATGCACAAATGGTAGTATGCTTCTTAGCCATTCGGTCCTACTACCACCGGACGTCCGAAGTCTACGGACGTCCGGTCCCTCCTGACATACCGGACATCTGACCCTCTCCGGTCGTCCGGTATATCTTCACAGAATGAATATTAGCGGAAGACCGATCACACCGAACGTCCGGTCACCGAACGTCCGCTCATCTTCGGATATCCGGTGCACTTCAACAAAATAGATATTAACGGATTTCCGACAAACACCGGACGTCTGGGCTTCGGACGACCGGCGCCTTCCGGACGTCCGTTGCCTGTGCATCCCACTACACACCTGTATCTGTGGTTGGTGTTCCAGCCACCGGACAACCGGCCGCCTGCCGGACGTCCGGTCCTCTACGTGTCACCGGTCGTCCGGTAGCCACCGGACGTCCATCAGCATTAAGTGGCCCAACGGTCTGTTTTGTTCCCACACTATATACATCCTTCTCCCTCCTCCGGGAGTTGGTTGACCATTCACTTTGAGCTTGCCAAGAACACTCTTCACTCTCTCATTCAATCCTCTACACCAAATCCTAGATCCCCAAGTGATTTGGGAACATTTGAGAGAAGTTCTCCAATCAAGTGATAGATCCACTACTTCCCTTCCACTTCACCAAAGGAATTCATGATTTGAGCAAGTCTTGAGCTTTTCACATCGATCTTGTTACTCTTCCGGTGAGGAATCAACCTTTGTGATTACCCCCGGAAAAGTTTGTGAGGGTTTGGAGACCACACCAAGGTCTACCACTAGTGGTTGAGAAATGCCTCTGTGGTATTGTCTCAAAGGGAGAATAGGGTGAGCCTTCGTGGTGTTGGTGTGCCTTCGTGGTAACATCCACCTCTCTAACTGAAGGAAATATGCCCTAGAGGCAATAATAAAGTTATTATTTTCCTTATATCATGATAAATGTTTATTATTCATGCTAGAATTGTATTAACCGGAAACATAATACATGTGTGAATACATAGACCAACAGAGTGTCACTAGTATGCCTCTACTTGACTAGCTCGTTAATCAAAGATGGTTATGTTTCCTAACCATGAACAAAGAGTTGTTATTTGATTAACGAGGTCACATCATTAGTTGAATGATCTGATTGACATGACCCATTCCATTAGCTTAGCACCCGATCGTTTAGTATGTTGCTATTGCTTTCTTCATGACTTATACATGTTCCTATAACTATGAGATTATGCAACTCCCGTTTACCGGAGGAACACTTTGGGTACTACCAAACGTCACAACGTAACTGGGTGATTATAAAGGAGTACTACAGGTGTCTCCAATGGTAGATGTTGGGTTGGCGTATTTCAAGATTAGGGTTTGTCACTCCGATCGTCGGAGAGGTATCTCTGGGCCCTCTCGGTAATACACATCACATAAGCCTTGCAAGCATAATAACTAAGATGTTAGTTATGAGATGATGTATTACGGAACGAGTAAAGAGACTTGCCAGTAACGAGATTGAACTAGGTATTGGATACCGACGATCGAATCTCGGGCAAGTAACATACCGATGACAAAGGGAACAACGTATGTTGTTATGCGGTCTGACCGATAAAGATCTTCGTAGAATATGTGGGAGCCAATATGGGCATCCAGGTCCCGCTATTGGTTATTGACCGGAGACGTGTCTCGGTCATGTCTACATTGTTCTCGAACCGTAGGGTCCGCACGCTTAACGTTACGATGACAGTTATTATGAGTTTATGCATTTTGATGTACCGAAGGTTGTTCGGAGTCCCGGATGAGATTACGGACATGACGAGGAGTCTCGAAATGGTCGAGACGTAAAGATTGATATATTGGAAGCCTATGTTTGGACACCGGAAACGTTCCGGGTGAAATCGGGATTTTACCGGAATACCGAGAGGGTTACCGGAACCCCCCCGGGAGGTAAATGGGCCTATTGGGCCTTAGTGGAAAAGAGAAAAGAGAAGCCCACTAGCTGGCCGGCGCCCCCCTAGAGTCCTATTAGGAATAGGACAAGGGGCCGGCCCCCCTTCTCTCTCTTTCCCCCCCCGAGAGTCCTAATTGGATTAGGATTGGGGGGGAGGAGTCCTACTCCCGGTGGGAGTAGGACTCCCCTGCGCCTCCCCTCTTGGCCGGCCAGCCCCCCCTCCTCCAACATATAAATACGGGGGCAGGGGACACCCCAAGACACACAAGTTGATCCTTGAGATCGTTCCTTAGCCGTGTGCGGTGCCCCCTGCCACCAAATTCCACCTCGATCATACCGTTACAGTGCTTAGGCGAAGCCCTGCGTCGGTAGTACATCAAGATCGTCACCACGCCGTCGTGCTGACAGAACTCTTCCTCGACGCTTTGCTGGATCGGAGCCCGAGGAACGTCATCGAGCTGAACGTGTGCCAAGAACTCGGAGGTGCCGGAGTAACGGTGCTTGGATCGGTCGGATCGGGAAGAAGACGTACGACTACTTCCTCTACGTTGTGTGATCGCTTCCGCAGTCGGTCTGCGTTGGTACGTAGACAACACTCTCCCCTCTCGTTGCTGTGCATCACCATGATCTTGCGTGTGCGTAGGAAAATTTTTGAAATTACTGCGTTCCCCAACAGTGGCATCCGAGCCTAGGTTTTATGGTTTGATGTTATTTGCACGAGTAGAACACAAGTGAGTTGTGGGCGATACAAGTCATACTGCCTACCAGCATGTCATACTTTGGTTCGGCGGTATTGTTGGTTGAGATGATCCGGACCAACCTTACGCATACTCTTATGCGAGACCGGTTCCCTCGACGTGCTTTGCACATAGATGGCTTGCGGAAGACTATCTCTCCAACTTTAGTTGAACCAAGTGTGACTACGCCCGGTCCTTGAGAAGGTTAAAACGGAGTCTATTTGACGAACTATCGTTGTGGTTTTGATGCGTAGGTGAGATGTGTTCTTACTTAAGCCCGTAGCAGCCACGTAAAACTTGCAACAACAAAGTAGAAGACGTCTAACTTGTTTTTGCAGGGCATGTTGTGATGTGATATGGTCAAGGCATGATGCTGATTTTATTGTATGAGATGATCATGTTTTGTAACCGAGTTATCGGCAACTGGCAGGAGCCATATGGTTGTCGCTTTATTGTATGCAATGCAATCGCGATGTAATGCTTTAGTTTATTACTAAACGGTAGTGATAGTCGTGGAGGCATAAGATTGGCGAGACGACAACGTTGCTACGATGGAGATCAAGGTGGCGCGCCGGTGACGATGGTGATCATGACGGTGCTTCGGAGATGAAGATCACAAGCACAAGATGATGATGGCCATATCATATCACTTATACTGATTGCATGTGATGTTTATCTTTTTATGCATCTTATCTTGCTTTGATTGACGGTAGCATTATAAGATGATCTCTCACTAAATTATCAAGAAGTGTTCTCCCTGAGTATGCACCGTTGCAAAAGTTCTTCGTGCTGAGACACCACGTGATGATCGGGTGTGATAGGCTCTACGTTCAAATACAACGGGTGCAAAACAGTTGCACACGCGGAATACTCAGGTTATACTTGACGAGCTATGCATATAAGATATGACCTCGGAACACGGAGACCGAAAGGTCGAGCGTGAATCATATAGTAGATATGATCAACATATTGATGTTCACCATTGAAAACTACTCCATCTCACGTGATGATCGGTTATGGTTTAGTTGATTTGGATCACGTGATCACTTAGAGGATTAGAGGGATGTCTATCTAAGTGGGAGTTCTTAAGTAAAATTAACTGAACTTAAAATTTATCATGAACTTAGTCCTGGTAGTATTTTGCAAATCATGTTGTAGATCAATAGCTCGCGTTGTTGCTTCCCTGTGTTAATTTTGATATGTTCCTAGAGAAAATTGTGTTGAAAGATGTTAGTAGCAATGATGCGGATTGGATCCGTGATCTGAGGTTTATCCTCATTGCTGCACAGAAGAATTATGTCCTTGATGCACCGCTAGGTGACAGACCTATTGCAGGAGCAGATGCAGACGTTATGAACGTTTGGCTAGCTCAATATGATGACTACTTGATAGTTTAGTGCACCATGCTTAATGGCTTAGAATCGGGACTTCAAAGACGTTTTTAACGTCATGGACCATATGAGATGTTCCAGGAGTTGAAGTTAATATTTCAAGCAAATACCCGAGTTGAGAGACATGAAGTCTCCAGCAAGTTCTATAGCTAAAAATGGAGGAGAATCGCTCAACTAGTGAGCATGTGCCCAGATTGTCTGAGTACTACAATCGCTTGAATCAAGTGGGAGTTAATCTTCCAGATAAGATAGTGATTGACAGAATTCTCTAGTCACCATCACCAAGTTAGTAGAACTTTGTGATGAACTATAATATGCAAGGGATGACAAAAGTAATTCCTAAGCTCTTCGTGATGCTGAAATCAACGAAGGTAGAAATCAAGAAAAACATCAAGTGTTGATGGTTGACAAAACCACTAGTTTCAAGAAAAGGGCAAAGGGAAGAAGGGGAACTTCAAGAAGAACGGCAAGCAAGTTGCTGCTCAAGTGAAGAAGCCCAAGTCTGATCCTAAGCCTGAGACTAAGTGCTTCTACTGCAAAGGGACTGGTCACTGGAAGCGGAACTACCCCAAGTGATTGGCGGATAAGAAGGATGGCAAAGTGAACATAAGTATATTTGATATACATGTTATTGATGTGTACTTTACTAGTGTTTATAGCAAACCCTTAGTATTTGATACTAGTTCAGTTGCTAAGTTTAGTAACTCGAAACGGGAGTTGCAGAATAAACAGAGACTAGTTAAGGGTGAAGTGACGATGTGTGTTGGAAGTGGTTCCAAGATTGATATGATCATCATCGCACACTCCCTATACTTTCGGGATTAGTGTTGAACCTAAATAAGTGTTATTTGGTTTTTTTGCGTTGAGCATGAATATGATTTGATCATGTTTATTGTAATACGGTTATTCATTTAAGTAAAAGAATAAATTGTTGTTCTCTTTACATGAATAAAACCTTATATGGTTACACACCCAATGAAAATAGTTCATTGGATCTTGATCTTAATAATACACATATTCATAATATTGAAACCAAAAGATGCAAAGTTAATAATGATAGTGCAACTTATTTGTGGCACTGCTGTTTAGGTCATATTGGTATAAAGCGCATGAAGAAACTCCATGCTGATGGGCTTTCGGAATCACTTGATTATGAATCACTTGATGCTTGCGAACCATGCCTTTTGGGCAAGATGACTAAAACGCCGTTCTTCGGAACAATGGAGCGAGCAACAGATTTGTTGGAAATCATACATACTGATGTATGTGGTCCGATGAATATTGAGGCTCGCGACAGGTATCATTATTTTCTGATCTTCACAGATGATTTGAGCAGATATGAGTATATCTACTTGATGAAACATAAGTCTGAAACATTTGAAAAGTTCAAAGAATTTCAGAGTGAAGTGAAAAATCATCGTAACAAGAAAATAAAGTTTCTACGATCTGATCGCAGAGACAAATATTTGAGTTACAAGTTTGGTCTTCAGTTAAAACAATGTGAAATAGTTTCACTACTCACGCCACCTGGAACACCACAGCATAATGGTCCGAACGTCGTGATCGTACTTTACTAGATATGGTGCGATCTATGATGTCTCTTACCGATCTACCACTATCGTTTTGGGGTTATGCATTAGCGACAGCTGCATTCACGTTAAATAGGGCACCATCTAAATCCGTTGAGACGACACTATATGAACTATGGTTTAGCAAGAAACCAAAGTTGTCGTTTCTTAAAAGTTTGGGGTTGTGATGCTTATGTGAAAAAGTTTCATCCTGATAAGCTCAAACTCAAATCGGAGAAGTGCGTCTTCATAAGATATCCAAAGGAAACTATTGGATACACCTTCTATCACAGATCCGAAGGCAAAAACTTTTGTTGCTAAAATTCGGAAACTTTCTGGAGAAGGAGTTTCTCTCGAAAGAAGTGAGTGGGAGGAAAGTAGAACTTGACGAGGTAACTGTACCTGCTCCCTTATTGGAAATTAGTACATCACAGAAAACTGTTTCTGCGACACCTATGCCAATTAGTGAGGAAGCTAATGATGATGATCATGAAGCTTCAGGACAAGATACTACTGAACCACGTAGATCAACCAGAGTGAGATCCGCACCAGAGTGGTACGGTAATCCTGTTCTGGAAGTCATGCTAATAGATCATGATGATCCTACGAACTATGAAGAAGCGATGGTGAGCCCAGATTCCGCAAAGTGGCTTGAAGCCATGAAATCTGAGATATGATCCATGTATGAGAACAAAGTATGGACTTTGATTGACTTGCCCGATGATCGGCAAGCCATAGAAAATAAATGGATCTTCAAGAGGAAGACGGACGCTGATAGTAGTGTTACTATCTACAAAGCTAGAATTGTCGCAAAAGGTTTTCGACAAGTTCAAGGTGTTGACTACGATGAGATTTTCTCACTCGTATCTATGCTTAAATCTGTCCGAATCATGTTAGCAATTGCCGCATTTTATGAAATCTGGCAAGTGGATAAACAAAACTGCATTCCTTAATGGATTTGCTAAAGAAGAGTTGTATACGATGCAACTAGAAGGTTTTGTCGATCCTAAAGGTGTTAACTAAATATGCAAGCTCCAGCGATCTATCTGGTGCAAACATCTCGGAGTTGGAATATACGCTTTGATGAGTTGATCAAAGCATATAGTTTTATACAGACTTGTGGTGAAGCCTGTATTTACAATAAAGTGAGTGGGAGCACTACAACATTTCTGATAAAGTTGATCGGAAATAATGTAGAATCATTCTGTAAAGCATAAAGGAGTGTTTGAAAGGAGTTTTTCAAAGAAAGACTTCGGTAAAGCTACTTACATATTGAGCTTCAAGATCTATAGAGATAGATCAAGACGCTTGATAAGTTTTTCAATAAGTACATACCTTCACCAGATTTTGAAGTAGTTCAAAATGGAACAGCCAAAGAAAAGGTTTCTTGCCTGTGTTACAAGGTGTGAAGTTGAGTAAAGACTCAAAGCCCGACCACGGCAGAAGATAGAAAGAGAATGAAAGTCATTCCCTATGCCTCATTCATAAAGTGTGCCATGCTGTTTACCAGATCTATTGTATACCCTGCACTGATTTAGCAAGGGAGTACAATAGTGATCTAGGAGTAGATCACTGGACAGCGGTCAGAATTATCCTTAGTGAAATAAGGATATGTTTCTCGATTATGGACGTGACAAAAAGGTTCGTCGTAAAGGGTTACGTCGATGCAAGTTTTTGACACTGATCCAGATAATTCTAAGTCTCAATCTGGATACATATTGAAAGTGGGAGCAATTAGCTAGAGTAGCTCCATGCAGAGCATTGTTGACATAGAAATTTGCAAAATACTTACGGATCTGAATGTGACAGACCCGTTGACTAAAAATATCTCACAAGCAAAACATGATCACACCTTAGTACTCTTTGGGTGTTAATCACATAGATATGTGAACTAGATTACTGAATCTAGTAAACCTTTAGAGTGTTGGTCACATGACGATGTGAACTATGGGTGTTAATCTCATGGTGATGTGAACCATTGCTGTTAAATCACATGGCGATGTGAACTAGATTATTGACTCTAGTGCAAGTGGGAGACTGAAGGAAATATGCCCTAGAGGCAATAATAAAGTTATTATTTTCCTTATATCATGATAAATGTTTATTATTCATGCTAGAATTGTATTAACCGGAAACATAATACATGTGTGAATACATAGACCAACAGAGTGTCACTAGTATGCCTCTACTTGACTAGCTCGTTAATCAAAGATGGTTATGTTTCCTAACCATGAACAAAGAGTTGTTATTTGATTAACGAGGTCACATCATTAGTTGAATGATCTGATTGACATGACCCATTCCATTAGCTTAGCACCCGATCGTTTAGTATGTTGCTATTGCTTTCTTCATGACTTATACATGTTCCTATAACTATGAGATTATGCAACTCCCGTTTACCGGAGGAACACTTTGGGTACTACCAAACGTCACAACGTAACTGGGTGATTATAAAGGAGTACTACAGGTGTCTCCAATGGTAGATGTTGGGTTGGCGTATTTCAAGATTAGGGTTTGTCACTCCGATCGTCGGAGAGGTATCTCTGGGCCCTCTCGGTAATACACATCACATAAGCCTTGCAAGCATAATAACTAAGATGTTAGTTATGAGATGATGTATTACGGAACGAGTAAAGAGACTTGCCAGTAACGAGATTGAACTAGGTATTGGATACCGACGATCGAATCTCGGGCAAGTAACATACCGATGACAAAGGGAACAACGTATGTTGTTATGCGGTCTGACCGATAAAGATCTTCGTAGAATATGTGGGAGCCAATATGGGCATCCAGGTCCCGCTATTGGTTATTGACCGGAGACGTGTCTCGGTCATGTCTACATTGTTCTCGAACCGTAGGGTCCGCACGCTTAACGTTACGATGACAGTTATTATGAGTTTATGCATTTTGATGTACCGAAGGTTGTTCGGAGTCCCGGATGAGATTACGGACATGACGAGGAGTCTCGAAATGGTCGAGACGTAAAGATTGATATATTGGAAGCCTATGTTTGGACACCGGAAACGTTCCGGGTGAAATCGGGATTTTACCGGAATACCGAGAGGGTTACCGGAACCCCCCCGGGAGGTAAATGGGCCTATTGGGCCTTAGTGGAAAAGAGAAAAGAGAAGCCCACTAGCTGGCCGGCGCCCCCCTAGAGTCCTATTAGGAATAGGACAAGGGGCCGGCCCCCCTTCTCTCTCTTTCCCCCCCCCCGAGAGTCCTAATTGGATTAGGATTGGGGGGGAGGAGTCCTACTCCCGGTGGGAGTAGGACTCCCCTGCGCCTCCCCTCTTGGCCGGCCAGCCCCCCCTCCTCCAACATATAAATACGGGGGCAGGGGACACCCCAAGACACACAAGTTGATCCTTGAGATCGTTCCTTAGCCGTGTGCGGTGCCCCCTGCCACCAAATTCCACCTCGATCATACCGTTACAGTGCTTAGGCGAAGCCCTGCGTCGGTAGTACATCAAGATCGTCACCACGCCGTCGTGCTGACGGAACTCTTCCTCGACGCTTTGCTGGATCGGAGCCCGAGGAACGTCATCGAGCTGAACGTGTGCCAAGAACTCGGAGGTGCCGGAGTAACGGTGCTTGGATCGGTCGGATCGGGAAGAAGACGTACGACTACTTCCTCTACGTTGTGTGATCGCTTCCGCAGTCGGTCTGCGTTGGTACGTAGACAACACTCTCCCCTCTCGTTGCTGTGCATCACCATGATCTTGCGTGTGCGTAGGAAAATTTTTGAAATTACTGCGTTCCCCAACACTAACGGTGACGTAGCTTCCCTCCAAGGAAGTGAACATCGGTATACATCCTCGTCTCCCGGAGTTGCGGTTATTCCTAACCCTAACTCTCTACTTGTGGTTACTTGTCTCTTAGCACTTATGTTTATCATATTGTGTTTGCCTATTTACATACTTGCTTTACTTGCTTAGCACTTAGTACTACACTTGCAATTGTTAGGTTCACTTTCACATTCCGCATTATTGCCTAAAATTGCTAAGCCATAAGTAAAATTTGTAATTGTACCTATTCACCCTCCCCCCTCTAGGTCCATCTCGATACTTTCAGTGGGGGAGTATAAACTTTACCATTATATTTGGGAACCGCCTATAATGTGTGTAGCATGGAAGATATCGCCATCTCGTGGTTGTTATGTTGACAATGAAAGTATGCCGCTCAAAATATTATTTATCTCTATTTCAAAATCGAGCTCTGGCACCTCTACAAATCCATGCTTCCCTCTACGAAGGGCCTATCTATTTACTTTTATGTTGAGTTATCGCCCTCTTATTAAAAAGCACCAGTTGGAGAGCACCGCTGTCATTTGCATTCATTACTATTAATTTATATTGGGTATGACTATGACTGGATCTCTTTAACCATGAATTACAATGTCTAGTCAGTCCTTGATCTTTAAAGGTGCTCTGCATTTATGTTTTGCGGTCTCAGAAAGGGCTAGCGAGATACCATCTTGTTATATCATATTATGATTGTTTTGAGGAAGTGTTGTCATCCGAGATTTATTATTATTGCTCGCTAGTTGATTATGTCATTGATATGAGTAAACATGAGACCTAAATGTTATTGCGAATATGGTTAGTTCATAATCTTTGCTGAAAACTTGAATGCTGGCTTTACATATTTACAACAAGAAGAGCAAACCGAGTTTGTAAAAGTTTTCCTTTATCACTTTCAGTTTATCAACTGAATTGCTTGAGGACAAGCAAAGGTTTAAGCTTGGGGGAGTTGATACGTCTCCGTCGTATCTACTTTTCCAAACACTTTTGCCCTTGTTTTGGACTCTAACTTGCATGATTTAAATGGAACTAACCCGGATTGACACTGTTTTCAGCAGAATTGCCATGGTGTTATTTATGTGCAGAAACAAAGGTTCTCGGAATGACCTGAAACTCCACGGAGCTTATTTTTGGAAAATATGAAAAATACTGCCGAAAGAATCAAGGCCAGGGGGCCCACACCCTATCCATGAGGGTGGGGGTCGCGCCTGCCCCTTGGGCGTGACCCCTGCCTCGTGGGCCCCCTGGTGCTCCACCGACCTCAACTCTAACTCCATATATTCGTGTTCGGGGAGAAAAATTTCAGAGAGAAGGATTCATCGCGTTTTACGATACGGAGCCTGTTGGGGATATAGCTATCAGTTATGACCCGCCAGAGGGGCCGGGTCAGCCCCAATGGCGGGTTACACAAGAAGCCCAGTAAACATTCAGGATGATAGTTTATTAAATCTTATAGAAGGCCCAAAGGCCTGGAGGTGGCTTAAAGCCCGATATTGTGAACCGCCGTATGTAAGGAAAGACTTGTAAAGAAAGGCATGTAAAGGAAGTCACCGAGCCGGACAGGATTATGAGCCGGCCGGGACTCTGTAGGCCACCAGGCGTCAACCTGTCTATATAAGGGGACGACCCGGTGGCGGCTGAGGGCAAGAAACAAGAGATCAATAACCAAGCCGGCGAGTTAAGCCTCTTGGTGATCGAAACCCCAGCAATACCAACACAACTAGACGTAGGCTTTTACCTTCATCGTAAGGGGCCGAACTAGTATAAAACCTCTCGTGTCCTTTGTCCCGATTAACCCCTTTAAGCTTCCTAGTTGCGATGGCCCTACGACTAAGTCTTTTCGCTAGGACATCTGTCGTGACAATTCCATGACAGTTGGCGCCCACCGTGGGGCCATCACACGATGGATTTGAGTTCTTGAAGGGCAACTTCAAAGGGCTCAAGGGATACGCTGCGGGCCGGATGACCAAGATTCGTCGCGGCAAGCTCTACATCGACGATGAAGGCTGGGGCCCCGAGGCCGGCTCAATTGAGTACGGGTACCGAATCCCCTTCGGTGGAATTCACGTCTTCATCGGCCGGATCAGCGAGTCAGGCCCTAAGCCGGACATCCACACCAACCTCGTCGAAACGGCTCGGCGCGCGAGGACCACCTGTGTTCAATCTGTCGTGAAACATGCCTTTGTAGGATGCGTCCACGGCGGTGAATACTTAGAAAGGATCGGTGGAGGGCGGTGAGACGACCGTCTGTTCTGACACTGCATCATCAACGGGCGAGATGGACTCTTTGTACCAGCTGCAGGATGGCATGCTCGGGGGCTATTCCGATGGCAGCAGCATTCCGGACCCCCTTGAGCCGCCGAATTGGGCCGGAGTCTTCATGGCAGGGACACAGCCCGAGCAGAACTCCACAGCAGCAGCGGCAACAGCTACCGGGTCGGCTGCAGCTGGGTCAGGAGACCCCGCGCGCCCCCCGGCTTAGATTCTAATGGACCTCATGGATAAACTGACGACTCTGTTGACTGCCGCGGTAGAGCCGGCGGATAAAGCCCAGCATGATGCAGAGGTGGCACGCGTACGTGAAGAGATGGTGCAAGCTAAAGAAAATCTAGCCGTATAGGAAGTCAGGATGGCAGCGGAGCGAGCGGCTTTGGACGTTCGTTCTCAACAGCTTCAAGCGGAGACTTTTCGGCTCTCGGTGGATCTGAACGCGTCAAACGAGGTCATGAGGAGAAGGCATCAGAAAACTCAATCACGTCCGCCTCTGACGCTCGATCCTAGGAACCTTTTTCATACGCCCGGAGCTGGGGGAAGCAACCCGCCGAAGGAAAACCGGATCACAACACCCAGCGCGCCGGTCCAACCATGTGCCATGGAACCACCTCGTGTAATTACTGCTCTGCCTCATTACGTACCAACGCCGCCGGGTCACTTCTCCAACCCCTTGGAAAACCTCATCGCAGCGTCGGCTCGTTTGGTGGCTCTCCCGATGGAAGGTGACTCACCAGCGGCAATCGAAACACGAAGGGTAAGAGAACTTCTTCAAACAGCTCTGGCACAGCAGGATGCGTACTCCAACAGTCGAGACAGGATCCATTCAACTCCTCGCCCAAGCCGGAGCCCAAGCTACAGTAGGCATATGGAATCCGCAGATATGTCAAGCAATGCTCAACGCCGCAACCGGCCACACAGGTATGAGCCGGTGCAGGCTGGAGACCTTAACTTGGCGGATCAGGAGAGGATTCGACAAGAGGCGGAACGAGCAGTTCAACTGGCAGCAGATCAGGCAGCTCATCAAACTTTTTTGGCTTATCCAGCAACCTCGGTCGAAGCAGGAGTGGCCACAAGAACCAGAGGCGTCCCTTGCTTGGTGCCGGCCATACGTAATGAGCATTTGCCAAAGGACTTTAAGGGGCCTCGTAAGGTGCCTAATTACACGGCTGACTTACAGCCTGGGGCTTGGATTGAGAGTTATGAGATGGCCATGGAGTTGTTGGAGCTCAGCGACGCAGCAATGGCCAAGTATTTCACTATGATGTTGGATGAAACAGCTCGTACTTGGTTGAAGGGGTTGCCACCCAATTCTATCGGCTCATGGGCGGAGTTGAAGGCCCGGTTCATCCAGAACTTCAAAGACACGTGTAAGCAGCCTATGTCGATTGTGGACCTGGCCAATTGTAAGCAAGAGGACGGTGAGTCTACAACTCATTGGGTGCTCCGGGTCAAGGAGATAATACATTCGTCTGATAAGATGGATGCCGGCTTAGCAGTCTTGATGTTGGAGAAAAATTGCCGTTTTGAACCTCTGAAGCAGAAGCTAGGGCGGCTCAAGCGTGACTGCAATGACATGGGTCAGTTGATGGCGGCTCTCATCAAGTATGCTGATTCTGATAGTACCAAAGACCCGGTATCTGACGAAGAAAAGACAGCGAAGGGAAAGAAGAACGGCAACAGCAAGGGTCACCAGCATAACCCGGCAAATCAAGGAGGTAATAAATGTAAGGCTGATGAGTTTCTCGCTAACACTAATGCGCGGGCGGAAATCAACGGTGCAAGGGCAGGCAACCCCCTCGGTCGGTCGGGTCAGGTCCCACCCTTGAGCAACTATTGAATGAACCTTGTCCAAAGCACGACACCCGGGAGAAGCCAGCCACCCACCTATGGAAAGATTGTACAATCATGAAAGCATTTAAAAATTCAAACGCATTTGATGGAGGTCACGGCCCAGGTGGCGGTTCAGGTGGAGGCGGTTTCCATGGCCCGGGCGCCAGTTCAGGTGGAGGAGGATTTCACGGTCAGGGCCATCCTGGTAACCAAGGAGGATATAATCCACAACCCGGCCAAGGTAATCAGCAGCAATAGTTTGGATATTAGAGCAACCCGAAACAGAGGAATAGTGGGCAATACCATGTGTTCACCACTAGTTTATGTAAGAGGGACCAGAAGCTTCACAAGAGGGTTGTCAATGCCGTTGAGCCGGCAATTCCATGTTACTTACGCTGGTCAGAGCAGCCTATTGTGTGGAGCAGAGAGGATCACCCACCCCGGGTTGATAATCCGGGTCACTTGGCCTTGGTAGTGGCGCCTCAGGTTGGTGGATACAAATTCACTAAGGTACTCATGGATGGAGGCAGCAGCATCAATATCCTCTACTATGAGATGTTCCGCCGGATGGGGTTGACTGATAAGAGTCTTAAACAATCCAACACTGTTTTTCACGGTGTGGCACCTGGCAAGTCGGCATACCCAGTTGGTAAGATTGAACTGGAAGTAGCCCTTGGAGATGAGTATGACTCCAGAGCGAAAAAATTAACCTTTGAGGTGGTTAAGATCAAAATCCCATATCATGCTCTGTTTGGACGGCCGGCTTATGCCAAGTTCATGGCTTGGCCATGTTATGTATATTTGCAGCTCAAGATGCCGGGTTATAAGGGCACCATTACAGTACATGGGAGCCGGAAAATAGCCTTAGAGTGTGAAGAAGGTGATGCTGCCTATGCTGAGTCTGTTTGTGCAACAGAGGAGTTAAAGTTTTACAAGGATCATGTTGACCCGACAGACATGATGTCGTTAAAGAAACCAACAACAGAGCATGAGCCGGTGTTGAAGTTCAAATCAGCTGATGACACCAAGATGGTTGACTTTGTGCCTGGCGACTCATCCAAGCAGTTCATGATCAGTACAAACTTGGATCCAAAATAGGAAAGCGCACTCATCGAGTTCATCCGTGAGAACCGGGACATCTTTGCATGGAAACCTTCTGACATGCCGGGTGTCCCAAGGGAACTCGCTGAGCACACTGTCAATATTGACCCAAAGTTTAAACCTGTTAGACAGTTTCGCCGACGGTTCAATGAAGAAAGGCGCAAGGCCATTGGAGAAGAGGTGGCCCGGCTCTTGGCGGCTGGATTCATTATAGAAGTCTTTCACCCAGAGTGGTTAGCCAACCCGGTGCTTGTACTCAGAAAGAACGGCACCTGGCGTATGTGTGTGGATTACACTAATTTAAACAAGGCTTGTCCGGCTGACCCTTTTGCCCTCCCCTGTATTGATCAGATCATCGATGCTACGGCGGGTTGCGCAAGTTTGAATTTCTTGGATGATTATTCAGGTTATCATCAGATCAAGATGGCAGTCAAAGATCAGGAGAAGACAGCTTTTATCACTCCTTTTGGAGCTTTCTGCTATGTGTCTATGCCTTTTGGGCTTAAGAGTGCCCAGGCGACTTACCAACGGTGTGTGCAGAATTGTCTTCATGATCAGATTGGGCGTAATGTTCATGCTTATGTGGATGATATAGTGGTAAAATCTAGGAAAGAGGAAACCTTGGTCGCAGATCTGAAAGAGACCATCGATAATCTCCGGGTCTACAACATGATGCTTAACCCGGCTAAGTGTGTTTTGGAGTCCCAGCCAACAAGCTCTTGGGTTTTTTTGGTGTCCAACCGAGGTATTGAAGCTAACCTGGAGAAAATCAAGGCAATTACATCCCTAGCCAAACCAACATGCATCAATGACGTTCAACGGCTGGCGGGTTGTGTTGCTGCTTTGAGCCGGTTCATAAGCCGGTTAGGAGAGAAGGCGATGCCTTTGTATCAGATGATGAAGAAAACAAATGATTTTCTTTGGAGTGATGCTGCAAACTCTACCTTTGAAGATCTAAAGACATAGCTTGCTGAACCGTCGGTCCTTGCTGCACCAGTTGAGAAAGAGCCGCTGTTGTTATACGTAGCCGCCAACTCACGAGCTGTTAGTGTGGCGATTGTGGTGGAGCGCAAGGAGGTTGGCAAAGAGCATCCGGTTCAACGACCGGTTTACTATGTCAGTGAGGTGTTAATTGAATCCAAACAACGATATCCACATTGGCAGAAGCTCGTATATGGGGTGTTCATGGCGAGCCGGAAGCTTAAACATTATTTTCAAGGTCACCCAATCACTGTGGTTAGCTCTGCTCCTTTAGGAGACATCATTCAAAACAGAGAAGCCACGGGACGAGTCGCCAAATGGGCCATTGAGCTTGGGTCTCATGGGTTGAAGTATGTACCACATACTGCAATCAAATCTCAAGCACTGGTTGACTTTATTAATGACTAGACAGAGATGCAGATGCCAGAAGAGAAACCAGACAACACATATTGGACTACTCATTTTGATGGGTCCAGACAGTTGGAAGGCTCGGGGGCTGGCGTTGTTTTAACCTCCCCTCGAGGTGACAAATTTTGTTATGTGTTACGGTTGATGTTTCCTTGCACTAACAACGCAACAGAGTATGAAGTCTTGCTCCATGGTCTTCGAGTGGCCAAAGAGATGAGCCTGAGCCGGGTCAGATGTCTTGGCGACTCAGACTTAGTGGCTCAATAGGTATCAGGCAAGTGGGATTCCAAAGACCCTCTCATGGTGGCTTATCGCCGTGAAGTGGATGTTGTTGCAGGACATTTTAAAGGACATTAGGTGGAGCACATTGACCGTAGGAAGAACGAAGTGGCTGATGCTCTAAGCCGGTTAGGATCTCAGTGTAAGCCGGTGCCACCTAACACCTTTTTGGATGTTTTGCATAACCCGTCTGTCAAGTTACCCACAGAAGAAGATCTAGCCGTTCCTGACCCGGAGGCGTCGTTGGTGGCGGCTCTTCATGTCATCCTAGATTGGACAGTGCCGTTCTTGGCTTACATGACCCGAGGAGAGTTGCCAGCGGACGAGACCTTGGCTCGAAAGATAACCCGGCGATCTAAGTCAATGACAATTTCTGATGGAGAACTATACCATCGCAGCATCTCTGGAGTGTTTCAGCGGTGTGTTTCTCTTGAAGAAGGCCAAGAAATACTTCATGAGATCCATGAAGGCGATTGTGGTCATCACGTCGGGTCAAAATCTCTAGTGGCCAAGGCTTTTCGTCACAGTTTTTACTGGTTGACGGCTCACGCTGATGCAGAGGATCTGGTCAGCAGATGTGATGGATGTCAAAAGTTCGCACGATGGGCACATGTGCCGGCTCAAGAACTACGGATGATTCCAATCACTTGGCCATTTGCGGTCTGGGGGCTTGACATGGTGGGACCTTTCAAAGGTCTAAGGATAAAAAGACACATCTTCTAGTGGCAGTTGATAAATTCACAAAGTGGGTTGAGGCAGAGCTGGTGAGTAAGTATGATGCGGCCACGGCGGTTCAGTTCATGAAAAAGCTCATCCTCAATCCAATGGCCAAGATGAGAGAGCAAATCAGGAAATTGTATATACCATGATAAGTGATAAAGCAGGACCATGTCTCTTTTCTTTTCAAAGATTACGCATCTTTGTTATTTCTTATGTTCAAATGATTATTAAGGAGCTGATCATATTTGAATCAAGTCTAACCTTTTTTTGGTCTGGCTTATGATCGTATTCGAATCTAGCTGTAACTATCATGGTCACTTGGGGGCTTCCTGTTCAAACATAGGTCATATTCGAACCAAAGAGAACATAGCTATCGTAACCCTCTTGATCGGCTCAAGGCCAAACTCACTAGGGGGCTTCTTGATCGTATCCGAATCATAGCTTAACCCCTTTTGGGTCCGACTTGGATCGTATTCGAATCAGGGTCGTTAAAAACCTCTCAAGGTCATTTGGGGGCTTCCTGTTCAAACATAGGTCGTATTCGAACCAAAGAGAACATAGCTGTCGGTACCCTCTTGATCGGCGCAATGCCAAAGCCACTGGGGGCTATATGGTCGTATTCGAACCTTAGCTTAACCCCTTTGGTCCAGTTTACTGATCGTATTCGAATCAGAAGCCACCAACCTTTAAACATAAGGTTAAATCGTACTTGTTACCTGTTATTTGCCTTTTAGTTTTTTGTTGTCTCAATTTCATAAATAAATAGCATGATCTTCTTCACCGACTGGACTATTTGACAACAAGGCTACCAAAGTATGATGATCATTAAGTACTCAGAAGCATTGACTTCTCAAAAAGATGGAGTTATCAACTTCATTACCCGGGTTATTTAAGCCGGTGGTCTGAGGATCAAAGGTACAAGTATGGCTATTATTTATACGCAATTGCTTGCTGCATTAACCAAAGGGTTAGTTTCAGCCTTGTCCTCTATTTATATATGTTTCTGTTTTCTATTATGGTAAACATATTGGCTATAAGCCGGGTGTTTTTAACCCGTTCGGTTCTAAGCCGCCAAGCCAGTCTTTTCTCTGTATCTATAGGAACAGAGCTCAAGTATTACAGGGATAACCATAAATATGATGCCTATATTGACATCAGGAAACACAGAATCATATACAAGTGTTTTATGCGCGATGTCATAAGCAAGGCATGCAGTGTGTTTACAGCTAAACTATTACAAGGCTTTTTATAAGCCGATGAAGATGGTTATTACTCCTCCCTCGCCGGTTCACCGCCCTCTGTTGGCTGGAAGTTGGGCTTTGACCAGTCAAAACCATTCACGGCGACAAATTCTGCTTCTTCGTCGATTAGGTCGGCCGGGTCAACTTCCGGGGCAAATGTATTTTCTCTTACAAGCGGGATTAAATCTGTCACCTTGTACGAGGGAGTTGCCATCTTCTTATTTTCAACATCAAAACCCGGCTAGTACTTGTCGATGTTGGTTTCATCTCCAAGAATAGTTGCCTGAGGCCGGACTCCACGCATGCAAGCCATGAATTCATCCTGCTCAAAGGGAGATCCGTCTTCCTTCATGGTGGGATAGCCTCTGGCCACGTCCGCCGGGTCTAGATCTGGCACCCAAGCCTTGGAGCGGCTCAGGGCAGTCAAAGCTCCAGCTCTCGCACGGGAGCACTTCACTTCTTGAAACCTGGCGGGTAGGATTGACAGTTTCTTCAAGACGTCGCTGAGCCGGTTGGGCCCTTGATTACCAGGAGATATGGCGGCAAGTGCGCGTTGTGCGCCAATATACAGTTGTTCCACTAAGGTATACACTACCTTCAGTTTAATCACATCATCTTGGCTCAGGTTCTTGCTTCATGGGCCTGCACATATTTTATAAACAAAGACAGCTGGCGGCTTATATTCTAGATCAGCAAAAAAGTACACAAGATTAAAAACAGACGGATTACCAAACATGGCGGCCACCATTTTACACACCCGGCCCTTTAAACCGTTCAGCTCTGTTGAAACCTCTTCAAGGGCTGCTTCGGCCTTTTCGGTGCGTTGTGTTAGAAGTGTTTTTCCTCTGCCCAGGTTTTCTTCTTGGCGATGAAGCTGGTCTTTAATTTTTCTGTCTCAGCGAGACTTACTTGCAATTTGGAATTAGCAGACTTGATTTCTGCCTCCTGACCCGCCGGCCGGGTCTTCACATTAGTCAATTGCGAGCTCAGTTCAGATAATGCATTCTGTGAAAAACGTACCAAGATGAGTCAAGACTTCACTTAAGGTTCAAAGATCAAGATTCAAGTCTCAAGTACTTTACAAAGTAACAGCACTTGACACTTGGGGGCTAATGTATGCCAAAACAATTTCTTATGACTCTAAAAAACATACTTAAGTCCCAAGTACTTTACAAAGTAACAGCACTTGGCACTTGGGGGCTAATGTATGCTATTCAGCAAGTTTCTCAAGGTTAAGCCGGATTACGAAGTTCTTTGGATATGATACAAGACAATTTAAAGTACCGGCTCATTTATGATCAAATGAACCGGCCCTTGGGGACTACAGGTGAAGTTTTATTATATTGAATTCAAGAAAAGTTTCAAAGGTAAAAGTCTTAGCATCTATTATAAAGTCTACTGATCATTCCGGTTCTCTCATAATCTAAAGACTTGGGGGCTGGCGGAATATAGATAAGCTGGAGGAATATACCTCGTATTTCAGCTGCACCTGTTTGACCATTTCGATCTCTGAGTCGCGACTGGAGTGCACATGGCTGAGATAACCGGATAAAATATCATTGCCATTCAGATGATCATAATGTGCAACGTCAAAATTCACTTTCTGCCTCTCCAATGCCTCTTGTTTCGCCATGTGGTGAGCCAGCACTGTCGGATTTCCCGGTTCAACAAAACGGCTCCCGGTGATCAAAACGTCTTGCGCAGACGGTGATGGCGGGTTGGCCGAGCTTGATGGTCCAGTTGTGGAAGGGTTAATGATGGTATCATCAACCGACGGCTCAGGAGGATTTGCTTCCGCATTGACAGTCGGGTCTTCTGGAGTTTCAATTGCTGGAGGAGAAGGTGGCCTCACCGGTTCAGGTGCAAGGATTGGCGAGTCTTCCACCGGCTTAGTCACCTTGGCCTTCTTAGACTTAGCTTGGCCACTAAGTGAAATATTATAGGACTGTCAGTATAAAGAGACAATTGGAAAAACATAGAAGACAAAGGATTTTTCCTTACCCAGGGGCAGTCTTGAAGGCTGGAAACTGGGTTTGAGACGAGTCGCCAGAAGAGCGAGATACCTCCTGCAAAGATAAGACAAAGTAAGTAATGCAAGGAAGGACATCCATTAACAGAAAGACAAAAAACAAAGAAATGAACCTCATTCCGGCATTTTTGCGGCGTTTGTTGAAGAACAACAGTCGGTTCGTCTTCGGTCCGAGCTTGATGGCGGCTCTCATGTTGCTGCTTTTTCAAAAGAAAGTGAGGGTCCAAATAAGTTAAAGGGTGTGAAAACCTTACTTTTCGGGTTACGACTCGAAGTTTCTGTCTTGGCAAATGGGCTGAGTCGGAGGAAATAGTTACCTCTTCTTCCACGGCCTGACTGGCCCCAGTGTCCTCCTGGTAATGGTCAGTGTTAATAAGATTATTAAAAAATTGGCCAAGGGAGTCAAGGGCTACCTCCGACTCAGATATATCGTCAAGCTTCATCAAATCTTCAGCAGTGATCTTCTTCTTCTTTTTCGTCCTCCGGGTCATTTTCTTGGCGTTTATGGCGGCGGCTCTCGCTTTCTTGGCAGCCTCATGGTCATATTTAACTTTCCAGAAGTCAGAGTTGGCCTGTAGACAGGTAAAAACAAGATGAAAGGTCAGGCAAGTATTAAACAATACAGCTGGGAAAAATACAAAGGAGAAAGATCAGAATATCCTTACTTCTAGCACCGGGTTAAGCTTGCAGAAGGGGTTTAATCCGACAATACTGCAATCTTCGTATTTTTCGTTCACCAGAAGGGTAGACAGTGAAACAATATCTTCTTCTGTTAATTGAACGGGGCTGTGACGAAGAGAGTCATCTAGGCCTCCACCATACTCGTACATCAGTTTTGATCGACGAATTAGAGGGATGACCCGCCATGAGATCCAGCAGCGGGTCAGATCAACTCTAGTTAACCCATTCCCTGACAGAGCATTAATCCTTTTGATGGATGGTATCAACTTCTTGCGTTCAGCGGCAGTGAGCTTGTCAAGGAGCGTGAACTTGGAGTCAAGACGTTCGGGGCAATAACCCGGCAGTGGCTTCTCGTTTGCTGGTGAAATGTCTTGACAGTAGAACCAAGTCTGATTCCAGTCTTTTGGATGACTTGGCAAGCCTATGAGGGGGAAGACAGCGCCCTGCTGGCGCTGAATTGAGATGCCTCCAAGCTCTAAGCTAAGGCCGTTGGTGCACTCGTTCTGGCGATTCAGATAAAAATATTCTCTAAACAGCTCCACGGTCGGCTCTTGTTGAAGATACACCTCACAGAGCACTTGGAAGTTATAGATGTTAGATATGGAAATGGGCCTGATATCTTGAGGGTGGAGTTTGAAAAAGTGGAGGACCTCTCTGAAGAACTTTGAGCCGGGCGGTGAGAAGCCACGGTTCATATGGTCAGTAAAAACAATCACTTCACCATCTCTTGGATTGGGTCGTTCTTCGTCCGAGTCAGGGGCATGGTAAGACATGACGTCTTTTCCTGGCAGAAATCCTATGGAGAAGAACTCCTGCAAACGTTCCTCAGTTATGGTTGAGGGAACACAGTTGCAGATGGTCGGCGTTTTTGACGGCATGATGATCAAAAGACAAAACTGAAAAGAAAGTAGTATGTCGGTTCAATTCAATGGTGAAATTAACAGTTAAGTGATGATGATACAAATAAGTAATGGCGGCTTAGTTAAGGGCTAATGTCATATAAGGAAAAGTAAGCCGGCACAGTAAGCCGCCATGACTACAGATATTTGAAGAAAGCAAATTCAGCTAAGTGTTGAGACAAACAAGTCTCCAAATTGCTTGGTATTATTCCAGATCAAATGGCTATTCAAAATGGAGAAAATTCTAGACCTAAAAAGTTTAGTGCAGAGGAGTCTGTAAGTTCTAGTGAGGCCTTTGAACCAGAGAAAGGGATCTGTGGGTATCAAGAGTAGGCACAAAACCACTGCCGCACAAGCATATATATCTTTTTGGATCGAGAAGAGGCCTGCGGTGGAAGAACTACGAAGAATTGCGATGAACTATGAAGAACACGCAGAAGCCTGGAAACCCTAATGCAGATCCGAGAAATGAAAGGAAGAACAATTACAGTCACAGGTCTTCTGTGGAGGTCGCCGCTGTTTCTCTGGACCAGTTCGGGTTCATGCAGCGGCCAAGGTCGGCGGATACGAAGGAGAAGCGCGACGGCGGTGAGGCTCGAGCAGCAGGAGGGTTGCGAGAGGAAGAAGACGGAGAGAGAGAGAAGAATAAGGAAGGCCGAGGCGTGCCTATTTATAAGGAAAAATGTGAACAGACGGGCGTGAAAATCGAGGGAGAGCCGAATAATGGTTATCCAACTACACAGACGCCTCGATTCTCGGGAGACATTAAAGACGAAGATTCGTTGGGAGATGACGTCATGAAAGTTTTTTGCGTTTTCAAGAGATGACGTCACGGCGGGTTACAAAAACTTCTGCGAGGATAAGAAGATGGATTTTATCGAAGTGTTGAAGATTGACAAAGAACAAAGTTCAAAGTCAAACTAGGGCCTAATGTTGGGGATATAGCTATCAGTTATGACCTGCCCAGGAGGGGCCGGGTTAGCCCCAATGGCGGTTTACACAAGAAGCCCAGTAAACATTCAAGATGATAGTTTATTAAATCTTACAGAAGGCCCAAAGGCCTGGAGGCGGCTTAAAGCCCGATATTGTGAACCGCCGTAAGTAAGGAAAGACTTGTAAAGAAAGGCATGTAAAGGAAGTTACCAAGCCGGACACGATTATGAGCCGGCCGGGACTCTGTAGGCCACCAGGCGTCAACCTACGTATGTAAGGGGACGACCCGGTGGCGACTTAGGGCAAGAAACAAGAGATCGATAACCAAGCCGGCGAGTTAAGCCTCTTGGTGATCGAAACCCCAGCAATACCAACACAACTAGACGTAGGCTTTTACCTTCATCGTAAGGGGCCGAACTAGTATAAAACCTCTCGTGTCCTTTGTCCCGATTAACCCCTTTAAGCTTCCTAGTTGCGATGGCCCTACGACTAAGTCCTTTCGCTAGGACATCTGCCGTGACAATTCCACGACAGAGCCGCTGCCAAGCCCTAAACTCTCTCGGGAGGGCTAATCTGGAGTCCGTTCGGGGCTTCGGAGAGGGGAATCCATCGCCGTCGTCATCATCAACCATCCTCCATCACCAATTTCATGATGCTCACCGCCGTGCGTGAGTAATTCCATCGTAGGTTTGCTGGACGGTGATGGGTTGGATGAGATTTACCATGTAATCGAGTTAGTTTTGTTAGGGTTTGATCCCTAGTATCCACTATGTTCTGAGATTGATGTTGCTATGACTTTGCTATGCTTAATGCTTGTCACTAGGGCCCGAGTGCCATGATTTTAGATCGGAACCTATTATGTTTTCATGAATATATGTGAGTTCTTGATCCTATCTTGCAAGTCTAGTCACCTACTATGTGTTATGATCCGGCAACCCCGAAGTGACAATAATCGGAACCACTCTCGGGGATGATCGTAGTTTGAGGAGTTCATGTATTCGCTATGTGTTAATGCTTTGGTCCGGTACTCTATTAAAAGAAGGCCTTAATATCCCTTAGTTTCCGATAGGACCCCGCTGCCACGGGAGGGTAGGACAAAAGATGCCATGCAAGTTCTTTTCCATAAGCACGTATGCCTATATTCAGAATACATGCCTACATTACATTGATGAATTGGAGTTAGTTCTGTGTCACGCTATGTTATAACTGTTGCATGATGAACCACATCCGACATAATTCTCCATCATCGATCCAATGCCTACGAGCTTTTCACATATTGTTCTCTACTTATTTACTTTTCTGTTGCTACTGTTACAACCACTAAAAAACCCCAAAATATTACTTTTTGCTACCGTTACCACTACTATCATATTACTTTGCTACTAAACACTTTGCTGCAGATATTAAGTTTCCAGGTGTGGTTGAATTGACAACTTAGCTTCTAATACTTGAGAATATTCTTTGGCTCCCCTTGTGTCGAATAAATAAATTTGGGTTGAATACTCTATCCTCGAAAACTGTTGCGATCCCCTATACTTGTGGGTTATCATGGTTAACTGGTAACTGCAGCGGAAACAAGTAATCTCAGCACCACATCATGTACTAACTCAAGGATCGTTACTTAGCATGGAAGGAAACATATGCAACGGCATATATGGAGGCAGAAAATGTTACTCAGCAGGCAAGACACTCCTCAGCCAAGTGTCTTGTGGTAGGAGTAAATTTCTGGATAGCAGCAAGCATCAACAAAGAGACACCAGATTTTACATGGAAAACCCCTCAACTTGAGGGGAAAAACCACGGGCCGAAGCCACCTGTCGTGGTTCTAAGTCTGACAGTGATGTAGGGGGTAAGTATGGAGAGGCTAGATCATAGCTATGCAGGAGCTGTAAGCACACGAAGATGTACGAGTTCAGGCCCTTCTCGGAGGAAGTAAAAGCCCTACGTCTCGGTGCCCAGAGGCGGTCGACTGGATTATATGTGTGAGAATGATAGGGGTGCCAACCCTTGATACTGAGGAGGGGGTGGCTTATATAGGGTTCGCCAGCCCTCTCCTGCCCTCGGTAATGCAGGGTTTAAGGTACATTAAGGTTGGGCATTACTGGTAACGCCTCTAATAAAGTGCTATAATGACCATAAAGGCTACTTAATGACCGACCGTTTGCCTGCGGAGTGACTTTAGATCTCCTGGCAGTCGAGTGGTTGGCTTCATGGTCGAGTGATAGCTTCCTGGTCGAGTGTCTTGAACCCGTCGAATGGGTATGATGAAGTCGATTGAAAGGTGACTTCCTCTATGGATGTCCTTGGGTGGGGCTCTTAGGGCAGGTCCGTGCCCCTACCCTAGGTACATGGCTTCATCATTAGCCCCCGAATGGATCGAGGTTAGAGTGGGGAAAGAGTTGGGGACCTTTCCGACTAGTTCTTTGTACTACGTGAGTGCCTTGTTTTGGATCAATCGCCATGGATGACGTCATCAACCTCTTTCAGTCGCCTTGATCCATTCCAAGTCTTTCGTCGAGTGAGTTTCCTTGCTTGTGGAGTTCCGAATGACGATGTGAAAGGGATCTTCCGTCTGACAAATTGTTCTGCAACCCGCAGATTTTGCGGGATTTGAATTTCGGGAAGCGCGCTGGACAGGAGCGGCCGCAGTAATCGGACGTGATAAGGCGGAAGCTCCTCGATCCCCGTGCCACCTTTTTCGCCACGTACCGCGCGCGCGTCTGCTACGGGATTTGACGGGATAGCCTGGGCCTACCGGTCAGCCACTCGGAAGCGGCCTCTTATAAGCCACCGGCTCGGGGTTTCCAAACAGTGTGCTCTCTCCTTCCCTTCTCCCTTCGCAAAGTTCTCCGCCACCTCCGCTCTCACCCTAGCGCCACAGGCCCGTTCGAGCTTTGCCGGCGACGATGGTGAAGGACAAGACGTCCGCTCTGGAGCGCGCGAAGAAGGCGTCGGCGCAGGGGAAAGGGAAGAGGTCCGCTCGGGGCGGATCTTCCTCAAGGACTTCTCTGCCCAGAGGCTGGATCCAGGGCAACTGGATGCCGACGGTGATTCGGCAGGAAGATCTCGAGGATATGGTTGAGGGAGGAGTCACCCCTTATGAAGCTGCGCGTCTCCCGGGGAGAGAAGTCGAGTCCCAACCTCTTGATGGTGAGTGTGTGCTCCTCACCACCCATATCGATCGCGGGTTTTCTCTGCCTCCTCATCCTTTTTCCGGAGCTTTCTAAACTTCTTTGGAGCGCAGCTCCATCACTTCACTCCCAACTCTATCATGTATCTGGCTGCTTTCATTTCCTTGTGTGAGGGTTTCTTGGGTTGCCACCCCCATTGGGGACTCTTTAAGCACATCTTCACTTGCCGTTCCCAATCGGTCAAGAAGGCCAAGTCGAGTGACGAAAGGACGCAGGTGATCCAGTTGTGCGGGGGTCTGGCGATCCAGACGAGGGGAAAAAGCTCTTTTCCATCCATCACTTTCCCTGAGTCGGTCCGTGGTTGGCAGGCGACCTGGTTTTACTGCAAAGACCAGGCGACTCCAGACAGTCGACTGGGCTTCCCCCTTTCTCTCTGGAACAAGCTCAAAAACCTGCTTCTCTGAAAGTGACGCCGGAAGAAAAAGCTCAAGTCAAAGTGTTGGTTGGTCGAGTGGTTCAGCTTGTCCGCGACAGCGTGACTGGCATGGACTTGCTAGAGGTCTTCCTTCGGAGGCGCATCCAACCGCTCCAGGCTCGCGACCACCCGATGTGGCTGTACTCGGGTCTTGAAGACACCACTCGGGTCCACCCGAAGGAGGTCACTGATGAGATGCTAGAAGGATGGTTGTCGAGCATCACAGGGAACAAAGACAACCCCCGAGGAGCCAAGAGGGTTCCTCCACTCGACAATACATACGAAGTGGACCAGGTCTGACCTTATGCTCCTGACTGAGATCTTGTTTTCTTCATTGGTCTTCTTTGAATTGGTCGATTGACTTTGATCTTGTCTGTTGTTTTCCAAGCAACTACTGAGATGTACTCGACACCCAACGGAGCGCAGGAGCCGACTGAGGAAGGGGAGGCGAGCGGCAGTGAGAGTGGAGATGAACAAGCCGAGTGGGAATCCGATGGCGAAGGAGAGGGAGACGACGACGTCGACTCCAGCGAAGAGGAGGAGGAAGAAGTTGAACCCCCCCCCCCCCCCGCTCGGAGAGGTGATCCAAGCTCACACACGACCCGGCACGGGAACGTGGTAAGTCGATTGCTCTTGTTGGGCAGTCGTCGAAACGCCCTCGGACCTCTTCTCCTCCGCCGGTCGAAAAGGCTCCTAAGCACCCACGCGCGACGCCGTCTAAGCCGCCTAAGGCTCTGCCCAAGATGAAGATGACTGTCCCCACCATTTCTGGGTAATAATAGAACTTGTTCTCCTTTGTCGACCGTGGATAGATCCTTGGTCGATTCATTGAGTCAACTGACTGATTTTCGAGATTTGCAGCGCTGCTACTTCTGAGCTCTCCGCCAAGGACGACGATCAAGAGATGGAGGACGTTGTTACCTCCAACCCTGGTACGATTACCGATGTTCTGCCCTGAGTCGACTGGATATTTATTGCAGCCCTAGTTGATTGAATTTTTTCTTGTAGCTCCTCCTCATGTTATTAACCTCCCGGATGACGACGACGACGTGCCGCTGAGAGAGAGAAGGAACATGCGGGCGTTGGCTGGCAAGACCCCCCCCCCCCAATCTGCTCCGGCGTCTGAGGCCGTAGCTCGGGATGGTTGTGACACCACTCGGGCTTCTATGACTTTCGCCGATCCTCTGACGAGCGTGCGGCCTTCGTCGTCGACCGCAAATCCTCCTTCGCTTTTTGCCACGTACCCCGCCCCTGAGGACCAAGCGAGTGCCGCGAAAGAGGCTATACGTCAGGCGGGGATCATGATGGAACAAGTGAAAGTGGCTCGGGAGGCCAGCCAAGCAGCCTATGACGCAAGTTCGGCTCTTCAGAGCAACGTCCAGGTCAGTCGACTCAACACTTGATCTGTTACGATATGCTGTTAGAAGAATCTCTTTTCCGAAGATCTTTACATATGTACACCCACTGGGTGTGTCTGCCAATTCTTGGACGAGTGGGGGCACGCTGAGTGCACCCACTAGGTGTAGTCCCCGAGACTACGGTGGACTGCTGGCAGTCGACTGTAGTCTTTACATTGTGTTGCTGTAGTTGTACTTCTTCACTCGGTCTGGTCAGGCCGTGCCGAATGGAACTGTATCCGGTCGACTGCTGGCAGTCGATTTTTTTTTTCAAAAACCAGTGGGGGCACGCTGAGTGCACCCACTGGGTGTAGTCCCCGAGACTACTGTCGAATGTTTTTTGGTTCAGCTGTAGTCTTAGAAACGCCATCATTATCTCTTAGTTACTCGGAAGCAACTTATCCTGGACATCTGTCAACTGATTTTTGTTTTGTAGAAATCCTGCGAACTTGTAGCTCGCTATACTGAGTTGCAGAATAAGCAGACCCAGCTCAACCTTGATTTGAAGCTTGCTCAAGAGAACTTGAAGAAGGCGCAAGAAGAAGCAAAAGGTATGGCTGGTGAGGTTCTCCATTCTCGATGAGTGACTTTCCTTTCTTGCCCGTTCTTGATGTTGAGTTCACTCGATGTTCTGTAGATAAACTGGAGGAAGCTCTGAAGAAGAAGGATCAAGATCTTGCCGAAGCACAGAAGGAGGCTTTGAGCAAAACGAAGCTTGCAGAAGAGAAACTGGCTTCGGTCGGAACTCTTGAACAGGAGAATTCCAGACTGAAGACTGCTCTCGAGACAGCTAATCAAGAGGTCAGCCGACTGAAGAACGGCAAGATGGTTCTGCACGACCAGGCAGGTGAGCTGGCGGGGAAGGTAAACAATCTGGAGGTTTATCTCGGTGGACTCGCCAAGAAGTTGTTCGTCATGCTCGAAGGTAGTTACTTCGATCTGGCTGTCTTGCATTTACCAAGCCTGCGTAAGGCCACTATCTTACTCTTGAATCGTGTTTGCAGAATTCTGTCAAAACTTTGAAGAGGAGACCAGTCGAGTGGAGCCAGGCTTGGACCCTGCTAACTCTCTTGTGAAGGACGAGGCTGCAATGAACGTGCTCCGTCTGGAGTCTCGTATTGCCAGCGTGGTTGACTATCTGGCTCGACTGAAAGTTGCGGTGTCGTGGATCGACACGTCTCTCTGACCCAGGGCGACGCTTTCAAATGATCTCGAGTCTCTGATGACTCGACTGGACGACGTTCCTGGTCGAGTGACGGACTGGAAGAAATCCTCCGCAAGGTGTGGCGCCGATGTCGCTTTGTCCCTCGTCCGCGTCCACTGCAAGGAGGTGCGAGAGGAGAAGCTGGCCGCCATCCAAGTTGCCAACACCAGGAAGCTTAACTTTCAAGACTTCATGGAAACATTCATTGCTGCTGCCACCCGTATTGCAGACGGGATCGACTTGGACGAGTTCGTTGCCCCTTCCAGTCCTCCGCTGGAGGAGTAAAAAACTTTTATGCTTCACTTTAAATTTGCCTCGGAATGCCGAGTGGATTCTGTAACCGTTAAACTCTGTCGAGCCGAGGGCTCAAATACTTTGATCTGAGGTCTGGGACCTTTAGGCCTTATCTGAACTTGATTTCTCGTTGAATATCTTCATGGATTTATCCGTCGAGTGGAATTTGATCTTCACTCGGAATAACTTTGTATTTGTGGTGTAACTCCGAAGGAGAAGGTAGCAGCCGATTTGCATCTTGCCGTCCTTGTGGATTGGGACGTGTTCCGAACTTAGGCGAGCACTGGGCTGCAGCTAAGCCCCCGAGTGGGAGGTTTGCTTTCCACTCGGTGGGATTTTTGAACACTTAGGCGAGCACTGGGCTGCAGCTAAGCCTCCGAATGGGAGGTTTGCTCTCCACTCGGTAGGATTTTTGAACACTTAGGCGAGCACTGAGCTGCAGCTAAGCCTCCGAGTGGGAGGTTTGCTCTCCACTCGGTAGGATTTTTATGTACTTAGGCGAGTACTTGGACTGCAGCTAAGCCCCCGAGTGGGAGGTTTGCTCTCCACTCGGTAGGATTTTTATATACTTAGGCGAGTACTTGGACTGCAGCTAAGCCCCCGAGTGGGAGGTTTGCTCTCCACTCGGTAGGATTTTTGAACACTTAGGCGAGCACTGAGCTGCAGCTAAGCCTCCGAGTGGGAGGTTTGCTCTCCACTCGGTAGGATTTTTATATACTTAGGCGAGTACTTGGACTGTAGCTAAGCCCCCGAGTGGGAGGTTTGCTCTCCACTCGGTAGGATTTTTATATACTTAGGCGAGCACTGAGCTGCAGCTAAGCCTCCGAGTGGGGGGTTTGCTCTCCACTCGGTAGGATTTTTATATACTTAGGCGAGTACTTGGACTGCAGCTAAGCCCCGGGTGGGAGGTTTGCTCTCCACTCGGTAGGATTTTTATATACTTAGGCGAGTACTTGGACTGCAGCTAAGCCCCCGGGTGGGAGGTTTGCTCTCCACTCGGTAGGATTTTTATATACTTAGGCGAGTACTTGGACTACAGCTAAGCCCCCGAGTGGGAGTCTGGCTCACCACTCGGTAGGATTTTTATATACTTAGGCGAGTGCTTGGACTGCAGCTAAGCCCCCGAGTGGGAGTCTGGCTCACCACTCGGTAGGATTTTCAAACACTTAGGCGAGCACTGGGTTGCAGCTAAGCCCCTGAGTGGGAGTCTGGCTCACCACTCGGTAGGATTTTCAAACACTTAGGCGAGCACTGGGCTGCAGCTAAGCCCCCGAGTGGGAGTCTGGCTCACCACTCGGTAGGATTTTCAAACACTTAGGCGAGCACTGTGCTGCAGCTAAGCCCCCGAGTGGGAGTCTGGCTCACCACTCGGTAGGATTTTCAAACACTTAGGCGAGCACTGGGCTGCAGCTAAGCCCCCGAGTGGGAGTCTGGCTCACCACTTGGTAGGATTTTCAAACACTTAGGCGAGCACTGGGCTGCAGCTAAGCCCTCGAGTGGGAGTCTGGCTCACCACTCGGTAGGATTTTCAAACACTTAGGCGAGCACTGGGCTGCAGCTAAGCCCCCGAGTGGGAGTCTGGCTCATCACTCGGTAGGATTTTTTGCAAACTTAGGCGAAACGGATTCGCAGCTAAGCCACCCACTGGGGGATTTCGTACGCAAACAAAAGTGACAGCAATTACAGGAAGAACTGGGACACTTTTGTCTTTGATAAAGATAAACTACAAAAGTTTTTCTTATTATATCTCATCTGAGTGAGAATTCAAGTGTAAAATGGGCGGAGTAGTTCCGCATTCCAAGCTCGTGGCTCGTCGATCCGGCGATCAACGTTGTAGAGATGATATGCTCCATTGTGGAGGACTCTCGTGACGATGAAGGGGCCTTCCCAAGTAGGAGCAAGTTTGTGTGGTTTCTGTTGATCCACTCGGAGGACCAAATCTCCTTCTTGGAAGGCTCGGCTCTTCACATTTCTGGCATGGAATCGACGCAAGTCTTGCTGATAGATGGTCGATCTGATCATAGCCATTTCCCTCTCCTCCTCTAGGAGGTCGACTGCGTCTTGCCGGGCTTGCTCTGCTTCGTCTTCATTATAAAGCTCGACTCTGGGGGCATTGTGAAGTAGATCACTCAGCAGGACGGCTTCGGCTCCGTAAACCAGAAAGAATGGCGTTCTTCCAGTCGACCGGTTCGGGGTGGTCCTCAATCCCCACAAAACTAACGGAAGCTCGTCGACCCAAGCGCCTGCTGCGTGCTTGAGATCACGCATCAGCCGAGGCTTCAGTCCTTTGAGAATCAGACCATTTGCTCTTTCAGCTTGTCCATTCGACTGGGGATGTGCGACCGACGCGTAGTCGACTCGTGTGCCTTGAGAGGCACAAAAAGCTCTGAACTTGTCTGAATCGAAGTTTGACCCATTGTCAGTGATGATGCTATGTGGGACTCCATATCTGAATATCAACTCTCTAATGAAACTAATAGCAGTGCTAGCATCAAGATTTTTGATAGGCTTGGCTTCAATCCATTTGGTGAACTTGTCGACTGCCACAAGCACATGTCTGAATCCGCTCCTGCCTGTTCTCAGTGGACAAACCATGTCCAATCCCCAAACATCAAAGGGCCAGATGAGTGGAATGGTCCTTAGAGCTGATGCTGGCTTGTGCGACATGTTGGAGTAGAACTGGCAGCCTTCACACTTGTCGACTATCTCTTTCGCCATTTCGTTTGCCCTGGGCCAGTAAAAACCCGCTTGGTATGCTTTGGCCACAATGGTCCGAGAGGACGCATGGTGACCACAGGTCCCCGAGTGGATATCATCAAGGATTATCTGACCTTCTTCTGGCGTTATGCACTTCTGACCGATTCCAGTTGCGCTTTCTCTATACAACTGTCCTTTTATGACGGTGAAAGCTTTAGATCGACGGACGATCTGTCGAGCCTCTTCTTCGTCCTCTGGAAGTTCTTTCCTCAAGATATACGCGATGTATGGTATCGTCCAGTCGGGAGTGATTTCCAAGACCTCCATGACTAGGTCGACCATAGCAGGAATTTCGACTTCAGTCAGATCTGTGGCACTTTTCGGTTTTGGGGCTTCTTCTGTAAAAGGATCCTCCTGGACTGACGGCGAGCGGACGTGCTCCAAAAACACATTGCTGGGAACGGCTTCTCTCTTGGAGCCTATCTTTGCCAGATCATCAGCTGCTTGATTTTTCAGTCGGGGGATGTGATGAAGCTCTAACCCCTCGAATTTCTTTTCTAGCTTTCTTACTGCGTTGCAGTAGCCAGTCATAGCTGGGCTTCTGACGTCCCACTCCTTCATCACCTGATTAACCACCAAATCTGAGTTGCCATAGACCATGAGGCGCCGGACGCCGAGTGAAATGGCCATGCGCAACCCATACAAGAGTGCTTCATATTCTGCTTCATTATTGGAGGAATCTAAGTGAATCTGGAGAACATATCTGAGCTTATCTCCTCGGGGGGAGACCAATACTACCCCAGCACCGGAACCATTCAGCATCTTAGATCCATCGAAGAACATGGTCCAGTGCTCCGAGTGAACTTGAGTCGGAAGCTGCTGTTTAATCCACTCGGCGACGAAATCTGCAATTGCTTGGGACTTGATAGCCTTCTTTGCTTCAAACTTGATATCTAGGGGAAGGAGTTCAATCGCCCACTTCGCCACTCGACCAGTTGCATCCCTGTTGTGCAAAATCTCTGACAGTGGAGCGTCGCTGACGACTGTAATGGAATGGTCAGAGAAGTAGTGTGCAACCTTCTTCGTGGTCATGTAAATCCCATATACAAGCTTCTGGTAATGGGGATATCTTTGCTTCGAAGGAGTCAAAACTTCAGACACATAATATACTGGGCGCTGAACTCTAAAGGCCTTTCCTTCTTCTTCCCGCTCGACTGTAAGTACTATACTGACAACTTGTCCCGTGGCCGCAATGTAAAGCAGCAGAGGCTCTTTACTGATAGGGGCAGCAAGCACCGGCTGGGTGGAGAGCAGAGCTTTGAGCTCTGCAAACGCTGCATCAGCTTCTGGAGTCCAATCGAACTTGTTAGACTTCTTCATCAGTCGGTAAAGAGGCAACGCCTTTTCACCGAGACGAGAAATGAATCGACTTAGAGCGGCCAAGCAACCTGTAAGCTTCTGGACATCGTGCACACGCACAGGGCGCTTCATTTGGAGTATGGTGCCAACTTTCTCGGGATTGGCGTCGATTCCTCGTTCGGAAACGAGAAAACCGAGTAACTTTCCACCTGGAACTCCGAATGTGCATTTTGATGGATTGAGCTTGATATCATATCCCCTGAGGTTAGCAAAGGTTTCGGCAAGGTCGGTCAGCGGGTCGGAACCTTTCCGTGACTTAACCACAATATCATCCATGTATGCTTCTACGTTCCGAGTGGTCTGAGTGAGCAAACACTTCTGAATCATCCTCATGAACGTGGCTCCAGCATTCTTGAGGCCGAAGGGCATGGTGACATAACAGAAGCACCCGAATGGGGTGATGAAAGCCGTTTTGATCTCGTCGGGTCCATACAGACGGATCTGATGGTACCCTGAATAAGCATCTAGAAAAGACAAACGCTCACACCCTACGGTCGAGTCGACTATCTGGTTGATGCGGGGGGGAGGGAAATGATCTTTTGGGCAGACCCGATTGATATATTTAAAGTCAATGCACATGCGAAGTGACTTGTCCTTCTTGGGGACCATGACAACATTGGCGAGCCACTCGGAGTGGTAAATCTCTCGGATGAACTCCGCTGCTAAGAGCCGAGCCACCTCCTCGCCAATAGCTTTCCTCTTCTGGACGGCGGACCGTCGAAGATGTTCTTTCACAGGCTTGATCTTCGGGTCGACTCGTAGATGGTGCTCAGCCAGCCCCCTGGGAACTCCAGGCATGTCAGAAGGTTTCCATGCGAAGATGTCCCAGTTCTCACGGAGGAACTGGATGGGCGCTTCTTCCTATTTGGAGTCGAGCGTCGTTGAGATGTGAGTCGGAGCAGCATTGGGGTCGGTCGGGTGAATGTGAACTGGCTTAGTTTCACCAGACGACTGAAAAGCTGATTCTGAAGCTGGCTTCTTGGCTCGCAGCAATTCACTCGGATCAGCAGTCTTCTGGTACTCTTGCAGCTCGACTACTGACATCTAAGCATCAGCGATCTTTGATCCTTTCTGAAAACACTCCTCTGCTTTCTTCCGATTGCCTGTAACGGTGATCACACCTCTGGGGCCGGGCATCTTCAACTTGAGATACACATAGCACGGTCGAGCCATGAAGTGTGCATAAGCTGGCCGGCCCAGAATGGCATGATAAGCACTTTGGAAGTCCACAACCTCAAATGTCAACTTTTCCTTACGGTAATTCTTTGAATCACCAAAAACCACATCGAGAGCAATCCGGCCGAGTGACTCGGCTTTCTTTCCAGGAATGACTCCATGGAAACTCATGTTGCTGGCACTGAGCCTGGACATCGGAATGCCCATCCCTTTCAACATTTCTGCATACAGTATGTTCAGGCCGCTGCCACCATCCATCAGGACTTTGGTCAGTCGAGTGCCTTCGACAATTGGATCGACCACCAGAGCTTGCCTCCCAGGGGTGGCAATGTGCGCAGGGTGATCGGACTGGTCGAACGTGATGGCAGTCTGAGACCACTTCAGGTAGCTGGGTGTTGCCGGGGCAACCATATTCACTTCACGGTTAATGACTTTCAGTCGACTTTTGCTTTCGACATCAGCAAAAATCATCAAGGTGGAATTGACTTGGGGGTACCCGTCGTCACTATCTTCCTTATCCTCAACCTTGTCCGACTCTTTTTCCTTGTCTTTGGACTGCTTGCCCTGGAACTGCTGGATCAGGAGCCGACACTGTCGAGTGGTATGCTTTGGGTAAATGAGTTTACCCTCCTCGTCTTTCTTGGTGTGAATGTGACACGGCAGATCCAAAACATCATTTCCGTCTTGATCTTTTACTTTCTTGGGGTTCCAGGGCCCCTTGGGTTTTCCCTTGAATTTCCCCTGGGTTACGGCCAGGGCCTCCCCAGGAGCGGCTGGCTCGGCCTTCCGCTTCTACTTCCGACTGGAATTGCCTCCGGTTTCCTGGGCGACTGCTTTCTGCTTGCCACTCCGGAGTCGATCTTCATCTTCTCCGTTAGCGTATTTGGTGGCAATTTCCATCATCCGATTCAGAGACATTTCTCCGGTCCGACCGAACTTCAGGTTCAACTCTCTGTTCTTGACGCCTTCTTTAAAGGCACAAACTGCTTGGTGATCTGGTACTTTCTCAACTGTGTGATGCAAAGTGATCCACCTCTGGATGTAATCCCTCAGAGTTTCACTCGGTTTCTGCACGCAAGACCGCAATTCTGTAAGGCCTGCCAGTCGCTTGCATGTTCCTTCAAAGGTCGTGACAAACACTCGAGAGAGATCTTCCCAAGTGTAGATGTTGCTGGGTGCTAACTGATTCAGCCACGCTCTGGCTGAGCCCTCTAACAGGAGAGGCAAATGCTTCATAGCCACCTCGTCATTGCCGCCGCCAATCTGGACAGCCACTCGGTAGTCTTCGAGCCAAGTGTCAGGCTTAGACTCGCCAGTGAACTTGCTGACTCCAGTCGCCAACCGGAAGTTGGGAGGAATCACTGCGGCCCTGATGGCTCGACTGAAACATTATGGCCCTGAAACATGTACCCTGCTGGTGGTAGGAGCATCTCTGTCATGTCCTTCTCGGTGAGCCCTGTTCCTGTCGACCAAACCTTGAACGAGGATGGATCTCGCGTCAAAGCCTGGTTCCCTGGGGTCGACTGGGATCCTCCGCCCAACACTATGAGGGTGTCTGTCATCCTGCTGTCGAGGCACATACGACCCATTCCTCGGGGGAGGGGTTGGCACTCGACATCGATCATCACGATCGAATCGGTGATCATACTGCTCGTTTCTTTTGTACTGATCTGGTCGGTCTCCATGTCCCTCACGCCTCGGGGGCGATCTTGGGCTGTGAGCCGACTGCACTGTATCCGCTGCAACGGATCGACTGTGGATCCTATTCCGCGACTGAGAGACAGCGGAATTCTGGTTTCCCGCTGCCCGGAGCAACGCTCTGATTTGTAACAAGCCTCTGCCGGCTTCTGACTGGGAGGGCTGAATTGATTTTGCTATTCGGGCCGCGGCTGCCAAATTCTGAACGGGAGTTCAATATACCTGCGTAGGCGGGAAGAGCTGACGTCGACTGGACTCGGGAGCCCGCCGACGCGCTTGCTCGTCGAGTGCTCGCTGGAGATTCTCCAGTTGAGTGCGCTCGGCTAAGTTAGCCAAGCGCGCGTCCTCCAAGGCTCGGGCCTCGGGGGTTTCTCCAACGATAGGAGTGTGGAGTGCATCCATGTTCCGGCGGCGAAGCTCCTCTCGCTGCAGCGACGTGAGAGGCTCAGGGAGATATTCTTCGTGGGGATGCGACGGGTCGCCCCCACCTGCCCTTCCGTCGGTACGAGTAAAACCGGGAGGGCTGCGTGTCCCATCAATTGCCAGGACCTCCGCCGCAGGATCACTGCTGTCGCACTCGGATGCGGTCTCTGCGGAGCCAGTCGAACAGGCCGTAGAGAGATTCATCGGGCTCGATTGCCGCGACTTGTGGGTGGCCGACTGGCGAGCCACCGCATGCCTCACCCACCTATGAAGTCTCGATCGACCAAAGCGCTTGCGCCGACGAGAGACGAGGCGGGGAGATGACATGGGAGCCGACCGATACTGGGTCGACGGCTGCCGTAGTAGGACGCCGCGAACACATGCACGAAAGTGCGTCGCCCCGCGGACGGGGAGCGCATCGATGTCGAGCGGAGCCTCTTGAAGCCAGGCGGAGTCGTCGGCGATGAACGTGAGCGCGCCGAGACGGATCTCGCGGCCCTCCACCAAAACTCCGCATGAGACCATGATCAAGGAGATCGGAAAAATTGCAACTCCTACAATTCAAGCGCTAAGATTCCTGCCCCACGATGGGCGCCAACTGTCGTGGTTCTAAGTCTGACAGTGATGTAGGGGGGTAAGTATGGAGAGGCTAGATCTTAGCTATGCAGGAGCTGTAAGCACACGAAGATGTACGAGTTCAGGCCCTTCTCGGAGGAAGTAAAAGCCCTACGTCTCGGTGCCCGGAGGCGGTCGACTGGATTATATGTGTGAGAATGATAGGGGTGCCAACCCTTGATGCTGAGGAGGGGGGTGGCTTATATAGAGTTCGCCAGCCCTCTCCTGCCCTCAGTAATGCAGGGTTTAAGGTACATTAAGGTTGGGCGTTACTGGTAACGCCTCTAATAAAGTGTTATAATGACCATAAAGGCTACTTAATGACCGACCGTTTGCTTGCGGTGTGACTTTAGATCTCCTGGCAGTCGAGTGGTTGGCTTCGTGGTCGAGTGATAGCTTCCTGGTCGAGTGTCTTGAACCCGTCGAATGGGTATGATGAAGTCGATTGAAAGGTGACTTCTTCTATGGATGTCCTTGGGTAGGGCTCTTAGGGCAGGTCCGTGCCCCTATCCTAGATACATGGCTTCATCACCACCCAAATCCTCTTCCACTATTATCAAATGTGGGATACAACAAGTTCTTCTCTAGACAGCACTAGAGAATCTCATACATCAAGATTTCTGAATCTTGGATGAACACAACAAGATTTGGGGCTCAAGAATTAGGGATTGGAACAATCTCACCAAAGATGATGGAATCGAAGCTTGAAGGAGACAAGGTAGTGGATCTGGACCATCACAACCTTAGGGAGGAGCTCCCTTTTCTTCTTCCTTCAATCTTCCTCTTCTTCCCTTGCTCTCTTGGTTTTCTCTCTTCTTCTCTCTTGGAGGATGAATTGATTTTCATCACTCTTGGTGGTGGCTACTGGATGGAGGGTAAAGCATCCCCATCCTCTCATGTGCAAAGTCCAAAATGACCCTAGGTCATAACCCTAATGGGTAGTGGGTTTCTGCACCTCTTTGGGCTGCCTAAAAGGCCTCAAATGGTCATCTCCTCACAGCCCACATGAGGAGGATATCCCAACATTAACCATAGCGCAAAATTTTCAAGCAAAGTTGTATTGAATAAATGGGTATTTCACGACTTGTAACACGGATTCTCAGACATAATAAAAGTCAATTTATAAAAACAAAATGCAACAATCAAAATGCTTAATGTACCAATAAAAAAGGACAAATTTACTTGAAATGGATGTCTTGCATTTTCAAACTTCAAAGCACATCATCAGACATCTAGATTCAGCAACCTACAAGACAAGAAATGTAATAAATTTTTTAAGTCGAACATAATAAAATGCCCAAATTGATGGACTACAAATTTGAAGGTTACCTACTTACCTTAATTATACTCTCTTTCTTCGAGCCATGAAATATACTAATCCACTTGATGAATGGTGACCTTTTTCATTGCCTATTCATGCCTTTTGAAGCATCTTATTATGGTGCCTTTATTTTTAGAAGAAACTTTTCTACATTATCTGTATATAACAAATAAATTACAAATGCCAAATGAGACATGGAAAATTATGTAGCCAATAAAGTATGCCTAATTAGAAAAGGAATACCGGGCAGAATTCAAATCAAGTGATGACTTCTTGACTGTAATCTAGACGGAAAACTCAAATCGTATTACTATTTTGCTAAGAGAGGAGGGATTAGGGGTAGTCAAAATTACAGACGTGGTCGCGTGGAGGCCGGAGGCATGGCCCCGTCCCGCTGGTCACTGCAGCCTGCCCTGCAACGTTCGATCTGGGCGATCGTCGGGCGGTGGCCTGATGGTTGCCCTTGTGCACGTACACCGGTCGTGAGCCGCCCGCCAGCAACGGATCGATCGATTCGATCGCTGCCGTTGGGTGCTCGCCCAGTCGCCTGCTCAGTAAAGAACACAGGAGTCCAGAGACGAGGAGACGCCGGGGCTGGCAGTCAGATGGGATCGATCGCTATTTTTTTTTTATTTTTCTACTCCCTCCGTTCCGATTTACTTGTCATGGTTTTAGTTTAAATGGCTCGGTAAAGAAAGTGGCTGATCTTTACAGTTTTTTTTGGCATAGACAATGATGGTATATGAATATAGATGCTACATGACAAAAGGTAGCTTGAGACGTCTAGATTGATTTTTTTTCTCCAACACAAGCTATTACTAATAGGTCTCATCAAAGAATAAAAAGTGGACTCTCACTACACATGCATTGCTACTATTCACTTTAACATTTTCAGCTTTATGTATCGGACCATACTTTTTTCCTAAGCACTCGCCTCGGATTCTACTATACCATATTAACCTATATTTTCTGATATCCGGTCCTACATAATACGGGGAGCATTATCTAGAGACTGGTTTTTATAGGTTGGACCTGGCGTCTCTGTGCTTTTTGCACTGAGATCCCCTGGACTTTTCACGCGCACGGCCGCACGCGAGTCCATCCATAGTGCTCGCAGTCCGGGACCACGACCCACGAGTCCACCTAGCCACGCACCCAGTGACGCACGCGGCACGCCGCAAGCGAGGCCGAGGACGAGGACCCAGCCACCGATTCCCCGATCCATCCCCAACCTGCAGCGTTGCTCCCCACACAAATCGAGTCGAGAGTTCCCCCTTGAGATCGATCGATCCATTCCGGTTTTGTCCCCCGCTGCTTGGCGATTTTCGATCCCCCCAAAGCAGTAGCCGGCAGGCAGGTGGGCGGTTGGTGGCGGCACTCAGCCATCCCCCTCCCCTCCCTCCTACATCCAATCCACTGGCCTGGAATGGCGGCCAATAATAGCGGCAGCGAGCCCCGCATCCCCGAGGACGTGACGCTCGAGGAGGAGGCGGAGGCGGAGGCCAAGGGGAAGGCGCCGGCGGCCTCGTCGTCGGCCACCACCACGATGAACCGCTCCGGCTCGCGCCCGCAGCTCGACCTCAGCGGCGCCGCCATCCACGGCACCCTCGAGGACCGCAACCCCACCATCCTGCTGCCCAACCAGTCCGACGACATCTCCCACCTCGCCCTCGACATCGGCGGTACGTCATACGGACCTTGCCTCTCCTGCTCAAATTCGCCGCATAAGCGTGCTGAGTGAGGTGGTTACTGTGGAGTGTGGAGGCAGCGCATGAAGAAGGATGCTAGCTAGTTTTCCACTTTTCAGTAAATAAATAACTAAAGGAGTAAGATGGGTCGTAATAGTGCATGAAACGTGGAATGCAAACTGTGGATGGAGGCTTTCCGACTCCGGATTATTGCATTGCTGCTCGGTACTGATCCTTGTGCTAATTACTCCTATTAATAGCCTACATTTGGCTTTTGTGTTTTTGTTCACCACATTGTTTTCTGGTCATCAGTCTGAATGAGAGCTACAAACTGTTTGTTTTGTGACTGAACTGTATGTTTTCCCTCTAGGCTCTCTCATAAAGTTGGTATACTTCTCACGGCATGCGGATCAGCCCACCGAGGATAAGCGCAAGCTATCCACCAAGAGAAGGCTTGAGATATTTACTGGTGCCAGGAGGAGTTACCCGGTTCTCGGAGGGAGGCTCCACTTTGTCAAGTTCGAAACCGGGAAGCTAAATGAATGTTTGGACTTCATTTCTTCCAAACAACTACACCGGGGTGGTATGCAAATATTAGCAGTACTTCGTTTATAATACAAATTGCTGCATTGATAGTTTGATATAAAACAATTCAAATCCTGTACGCTGTGGATCTTTTATATATTCTGTTCAGTATAATCACATCGTGTTAGGATGATATATAGTTTTATTGTAAAACAAAGGAAAATAACACTCTCTTATAAACATAGTGACAGTATATATATGGGTAGTTATTCAAGTTATTATAACATGCTAATAATTTTGAGGTTGACTTGTGCGTATATCTTCTTTATTTCTCAGTCCTATGGCTTTTCTAATTTGTATGTGCTGACATGTTCGTTTCATATTTCATATCTTTATTCTGATGGCATGCTCAAGTTTTTGCGTCTCATGTTCTTACCTTGCAATCCTCATTGTATTCTATCCATTTTGGAAGTTTACCATATGTCAAATTTGATGTATATATACATGAGCTTAAACTACATTCTCTAATCTCTTAATTGCTCCCAGCCTCCCATCACTATGTTTCATGTGGTTTTACTGTTCTTTTACTTGTATCTTCCCTTGCTCTCGCATTGAGTTGCAGTTTTATGCTGCAGGAGTTGATTCACCTTCATGGCGCTCAGGAGCTCAGCCTGATAACATTGTCATTAAGGTAACAACTAATGAGATAACATCATCACCATTTATTGAAAATTGGTTTGTATGCCTGAAAAGTTACCTAGTGCTTGTTATCAGGACGATTGACATATTGGTTAGCAGTGTGTTCTTCCTAATTTGAACAAATGGTTAGTTTTGGTGCTTTTGGTGAATAAGAGCCATATTTGTTCCGGGCACATACCACTTCTTTTTTAGTAGAAAACATGCATCTAGCACATAACACCATAGATGGTCTAGTAGTAAATCATTATGAGATTTCCCTTCCTCTCACAGTAATAAACTTTTGAATGGAAGTATTAGCAACTTGTACTATATAGAAGGAAAGTTTTGATGTTTGCACCGCTCTTCCTTCTCATGACAGCATTAGAAGTTAGAATTCTACTTTTTTTTACTGATTATGATATTTTCTGGAAAGGCAACAGGTGGTGGAGCATTCAAGTATGCTGATCTTTTTAAGGAAAGATTGGGAGTCAGTCTTGAGAAGGAAGATGAAATGGACTGCCTTGTAGCTGGAGCAAACTTTCTGCTTAAGGTTTTCATTATTTCTAAATTGCAATATCACTATTTTGGCTGCATCCTACTATGCAGTTCCATATTGTACATGGTGTTTATAATGGATTGTTCAAAATGTATTGTGCCACTAAAGTGTTATTGAACACATCTCATAGGGTGGTCGCACTCAGAAAATCAAATTACGTGCAAGTTAGTAAGACTTTGTTTTTTGCCAGGCTATACGCCATGAAGCCTTTACACACATGGATGGCCAAAAGGAGTACGTGCAAATTGATCAGAACGATCTGTTTCCTTACCTTCTAGTTAATGTTGGATCTGGTGTCAGCATAATCAAGGTAACTTTAAGGTTGACCCTTTTCCCCTCATTGGATCTTTGCTAATTGTTCTCCTTCAAAGGTTGATGGGCATGGGAAGTTTCAACGAGTAAGTGGAACAAACGTTGGTGGCGGTACATACTGGGGATTGGGGAGGTTAATGACAGAGTGCAAGAGGTGCTATTTTTGTCTGTTCATCGATATCATGTGTTCCTCCATAGAAGTTTGAAATCTTGAATTTGTTTCAGTTTTGACGAGTTACTAGAGCTGAGCCAACGTGGAGACAACAGCACCATTGACATGCTTGTAGGAGATATATATGGTGGTCTGGACTACTCCAAGGTAACTATTAATATTATTAGTTGTTTCATTTTATTATCATAATGTGCACATTGGATTTTGTATGCATTATGAAAATTTCCAGTTGCAAGTGGTATTAGTGGATAACATTTACTGTGTCAAAGTCCCTAATTCTTGTTATGCAATGCACTAATGCTTATGGTGTCTTGCAGATTGGCCTTTCGGCGTCAACGATTGCCTCTAGCTTTGGGAAGACAATTTCAGATAACAAGGAGCTATCTGATTATAGACCCGAGGATATTTCACTCTCCCTCTTACGGATGATTTCATATAATATTGGCCAGGTATCTTGTTGATACAGAAACGCTGAGTAGTTATTGACATAGTATTTTGAACCTCAGATATTGCTGCTTCAAAGTATTTAGAGATTCAAACCTGACAATGTTTTGTTGACTTCAAAAGTTTGAGCAAGCGATCCATACAATGAGGCTTGGAAGCTTATCTGAACATAGAGCTGTGTTCTACTTGATTTATTCAGAAACCCGTGTCCAACACTGAACAGTAGCATTCTTCTGTGAAAAGAAACAAAATATGGAGTTTCAGCTTGTTTTGTTATGTAGTGATATTGGTAAAAATGTACGCAATTATTCATTAGTACTTGTGGATTTGAAAACAGAAAGAGCCCAGAAGCTGACACTGCAAAATATGATATCAGATGGCAGTGATAAACTATGTATTAGGTTCCTCAAAGGTCGACTGCCAGTTAGCATGCTGTTCGGTGAACTCAGATATTTAGTGTTAGTTGTTGTAAGCTAACAGCGATGGTTTCTCTGGGATCTTACGGCTGAACATATCTCATTAGAAAGTACATATAGCCAAAATCTCTGAATTTCATCTGTGTTTAATACTCGACACTAGGTCTAAGGAGAAACTGGGTGTCCACTGTCCGATACCAGTTTATGACAGTGCATGCAATATTGCACATTTCAGTGGACTCATTTTCTTCCCTTTTGTAGATCTCCTATCTTAATGCACTTCGATATGGACTCAAGAGGATATTTTTTGGTGGATTCTTCATTCGTGGCCATGCTTACACTATGGACACAATTTCTTTTGCAGTACATTTCTGGTAAACATCCTGAAATCATTTTAGTTTTGGATGTGTTACGGTACTAAAGTAGACATGTAGTTAATTTCGAAAATAATTAAATAATACTGCCCCCATATTGTATTTCAATAGTATGTTCCTGAAACAAACATACACTATTGTTTTGATAAGGTCAAAAGGAGAAGCAAAAGCCATGTTTCTGCGTCATGAGGGTTTTCTAGGAGCACTTGGCGCGTTTATGAGTTACGAGAAGCATGGTCTTGATGACTTGAGTGCACATCACTTGGTTGAGCGTTTTCCAATGGGTGCTCCATATGTTGGTGGGAAGATTCACGGGCCTCCTCTGGGGGATCTCAACGAGAAGGTAATGACATCTATTTCTTATTATTGTTGTCTTTATGATTATGTTGTTTTGGTTATTCTGCAGAGCATAACAATCTGTATCTTTATTGATTTTTTACGAGGGAGAACCTTACTCATTTTTGCATTAACAATAGAGTATAATAGAGTACATGATTATCCATGCTAACAACAGCACACCTAGACTGATTTGGAACCTTTGGAAACATACCCTACACATAATTAGTGGTCAGCCTCACAACTCAGCTAATTCAGTCAAACTAAGCCACCGAAAGCTGATCAGTGGATAGAATGCTGTCACGCTCTGTAATCTGATCAGCCTCTTCAGCTGTCAGCACCCCAAGTCCCTGATGTTTTTCACCCAGGCGACTCACAATCTGTTGCAGTCAAGTTGCTTCTCCACGGGAAGCATCCTGGAGATCTCCCATTAGCATACCTTATCAGTAGTACAAAACACACACAGAAAAGCAAACCATGCCCGTTATAGATTTATCCTTTTCTTTTCAAAACATAAAGACTTCCTGGTCTTTCAAATTGCCCAACCTAAAGTTAAACCCACAATATGAATCTCTTTCACGGTCGGTAAGATTTGCTGAATCCAGGCAGAACACTGGAACCAGAAATTAAATGTTTGCTTCACAAATATTACACTGTTTTTGTGGAGAGCACCTCCATCTAACTAAAAGACACATGTGCACGCACCAACCCCCCAAACAAGTCACTCAAAGCCTTCAGCCTTGTCCTCTATTAGAATAGCTGCTGGAATGAGTCATGTTTTGTCGTCACCATGTTCTATTCTTTGGCACATGGCTAATGTTTAAAATTTAAACTATTCAACACTTTAGCTATTAAATATTGTTCTTTTTGAATTGCAAGATCAATAAATTTTGATATGGAACTCTACTTGTCAGATATCATGGATGGAGAAGTTTGTGCAGAAGGGTACTCAGATTACAGCACCTGTACCCATGGGAGCTCCTGCTACGACAGGCATGGGAGGTTTTGAAAGGCCTACTTCCAAGGGTGACATTTTGCGGTCTGATGCAAGTGCAGCTCTAAATGTTGGTGTTCTCCATCTTGTACCCTCATTGGATGTCTTCCCATTGCTGGAAGACCCAAAGACGTAAGCCACAACTATTTATCTCTCATCTCTACCATGTCTAATATTTTTTTGGAACATCAAAGGGGCTCTGGCCACTGGCTAGGTAGTTGAATCCGATTTTTGGACCCAAACAAGACCAAGTGAAGTCAAACTATTATAACAAATTCAGTGTGGAAGTTGGAGCTCCACTTCCATTTCCCTACAAAATTGAGAAGTTATGAGTCGATGCTTGCCTCCAAAGCTTACAGTTACATAAAAGTAATCACTACATTGTGAATCATTTTTCTTTATCTATGGGGCAATAAGTAACATGCGCCCCTTTCTGTTCACCGATGGAGTAGAGTCCTTGTTATGTATGGACACTGTATGTAAGCTTGATAGTGAAAGAACAAATGCTATCATGTGCAACGCAACTATACATCGTGTTCATGTTGTAATATACAATCTGTACTGCAGGTATGAACCAAACACAATCGATCTCGACCATGACGAATTCAAGTATTTTTCCTTTCCCTTGTCTATAAATACATTATAGGAACTGCATTCTTATGATTCCCTTGGTGATATCTGAGATTTTCCATGCTAGGTACTGGTTCACCATTTTGTCAGACCACCTGCCAGATCTTGTGGAGAAGGTATGTTCCACTTCTCACACATATTCTCCCTGTATACATCTAAATTTTGTTTCACTGCATGACATTGTGATAACAATAAATTATCTGAATATTTATACGTCAATTGATAACTGGGGACCTGTCTGGGTCCTTAAATAAGTCTGTCAGCCTGCAACCATGTGTCATGGGGGCCAGCATTGCAGCCACTAGCCACTGCCACAAGTCCAAGGAGAGGCCGGCAAAGTCTGTTAAGGCTTAGAGATAGGCCTTCATGTCTACTTCCTCCATCCCAAAATAAGTGTCGCTGATTTAGTACAAAGTTATTACAAAGTTGTACTAAATCAGCGACACTTATTTTGGGATGGAGGGAGTATAAGATTAATTTCCTGTTTAAAATATCATTGTTCTACTTTACCAGTTACCACCAAGTCATGCTAACTATTTAAAATAATTACTAAGCAGGCACTCCATCCACATATATATTCTACTAAAAACACTGCTCTTGTTAAGCACTATGATTTTTTGTTTCCAAAATCGAGGCAGAAGCTTAAGAAGAATACAGCCTAGTTAATTAAGGGCGGGTTAAAACCAAATGACCAATACAACAGACTCAACACTTAGTACCTAGCTATATCGTGGATCCACTATTATTAACATTTAAATTACTAGTGATTCTGTTATCTTGCTAGCTCCTAGATTCACAGTTCTATCGGCGTTAAATTGGTATAGCAATGAATTTAAGTGTACGTGTAAACTTGAAAAGTATCTCGGTGACTAAACACTGCATACTGTTTGCAGGCGGTTGCCAGTGAAGGTGGGACTGATGACGCGAAACGGCGGGGAGATGCGTTTGCGCATGCCTTTTCTGCTCATTTGGCAAGGTACACAATTGTAGTTGCATGCCGCTGGTGTTTGGCTGCCACAACCTATGGCTTGCCACATTTGCGGTGCCATTTTTCTTGGCCACAACTTAGCCAATTTTTTTGACATACTTAGCTTACTCTAGGGCTTTGACCAAACAGCCCTAGTGTAAACTGCATTGCACGTTATCGCTCTGTTGCCTTACTTATGTGTTAAAGTTTAGGTTGACTGAGGAGCCTGCTGCTTATGGGAAGTTCGGTTTAGCCAACCTGTTGGAGTTGAGAGAAGAATGTTTGAGAGAATTTCAATTTTTCGATGCATATGTTAGTATCAAGCAGAGGTTAGTTCATAATCTCTTCATGGTTCTCAGTAAATATCTCTACTCTGGCTACTTAAATTGTTTGATGCTTTCTGCATGAAGGGAAAATGAAGCTTCACTGGCTGTTTTACCTGATCTACTCATGGAACTTGATAGTATGGATGAGGTATGAGAGAATGTTTCCTTCTTTATCCATTGGCACAGCGCGTAGATAAAAAAAAGTGAGAATTTTGGTTAATCTCACAGCAAAAAATTAATAACAATTTCATAAACTGCCACACATTGTGTAACTGAGAAGCAGATCTGTTCTGGCCCCACCTGCCAGTGCCACGGTAAACAGTTTTATGTTGATTTTTTTGTTTGCATGCTTCTGTGACGGCCACATGCTGCTGGCCGGTAGTTCAGCAATCTACACTCAGTTTCATCTCTAGAATTATGAATTCGTCGAAGTTTTATTTTTATGCTCGATGTTTTCAGGAAGATAGATTGCTTGCGCTAATTGAAGGTGTTCTTGCTGCGAACATATTTGATTGGGGGTCTAAAGCTTGCGTGGACCTTTACAACCAAGGAACTATAATAGAAATTTATCGCATGAGCCGCAAGAAGATGCAACGTCCTTGGCGGGCAAGTATTCCAAGTCTCAAATTCAAATGTTATTGCAATGCACGAGTTACCCAAATTATATTTTACGAGTTATACTAATACATGACCAGATAATCGTAATGATGGTATCTTTTGTTTCAGATTGATGACTTTGATACGTTCAAAAGCAGAATGCTTAAGAAGGATCAGCCATACAAAAGAGCACTTATTTCTGTTGATAACGCGGGTGCTGATGTGGTCCTTGGAATGCTTCCTTTAGCACGAGAATTTCTACGCCGTGGAGTTGAGGTATAAATTGAGAGTATGAAAATAAGAACACATTTTGCTAGGTTTGCCCCACATTATAGTTTGAATTAAAAAGAACAAACGTCCTGCTGTTTCAAGAGATTGAATCATGGGCCGGGGACAAGCAGTATACTGCATGCTATAGGGTGTAATTTGCATGCTATAGTGTTGTCCTTGATGGAAAATATAGACTGAATGCCAGATCTGGAAATTTTATTTTATTTGCATCACCCAGACTGAAAGACTGAATGCCGGAACTGATAGAAAGATGATTTTTGCAGTTTCAGCAACGTTGTGAAATAACCATTCAATGATTACTCTTTCAACTGCTACTCAGACACTCAGCATAAGCTGGTAACCAAATACTGATTCTGCAGGTAGTTCTGGTTGCAAATTCGTTGCCGGCTTTGAATGATATTACGGCTAATGAACTTCCAGAAATTGTAGCTGAAGCTGCAAAGGTACAAAGTGAATGGAAATTTTGTTCTCCGTCCTAGCTGTTTTATCTACTGATGCATCTGGCTTCTGCTTTATTGGTTGTGATGTGTCGCAGCACTGTGGTATCCTTCGGAAAGCTGCAGAAGCAGGCGGACTGATAGTCGATGCTATGGCTGGCATCCAAGGTGATACCAAGGATGAACCGGCGTCGGTGCCACTAATGGTCGTGGAGAATGGATGTGGCAGTCCATGCATTGACTTCCGGCAGGTTAGCTCGGAGCTTGCAGCTGCGGCCAAGGATGCTGATCTGGTAAGAAGTCTGTATGTAGTAGCTCTTTGAGCCGAATGTATTTCCTTGTGTGCAATAATCAGCTGGAGAGTTGTTTGATCTGTTGGTTTTGGCTGTGAATGTTATGCAGTTGATCTTAGAGGGCATGGGGCGATCGCTGCACACCAACCTCAACGCCCGTTTCAAGTGTGACGCTCTGAAGGTACTTATTTTCTACAGTGCTGACTTGTTTGATGTATAATGACAAACTTGATCCTGGCCTTGTGGTCATTCTAAATGGCAGTATAGCTTGACTCTTGTGCTATTATTCAAGTGAACCGTCTTTGCACTTGCGCTTTGCTGGAGATTTATACCCAGTCTGTCAATATCGTCGAGCCAACAAGAGCATTGCGCCAAAGCTTTATATAGTGTACTCAATATCCTGAGCTTACCAAACTGACTGTGTGCAGCTTGCGATGGTGAAGAACCAGAGGTTGGCAGAGAAGCTTTTCAACGGAAACATATACGACTGCATCTGTAAATTTGAACCTGTTTCGTGACGGTCCAGAAGACCCGCGGACAAATTGCTATAGATGGTGTTGTGTTGTACTCAAGAACCATGAAACCATTGTGATTCTAGCACAGCAGCACCAAAGGTTTAGACAGTGTTATGTTGTACTCAGTGACCATGAAAACTCATTGTGCTGGCACATGGCATATAAGCTAAAAAAAACCGAATTATACTGCAAGAACTGAAGGTTTGTTTCTACTCTCACACTATAGAAAATACTCCTCGGTCAAAGTAGTGTCCACAACAACAACAAAGGCTTTAGTCCCAAATAAGTTGGGATAGCCTTGTTCCATTAAGATCTTGAAACCAACTCATGATTTTGGCATGTGGATAGGTAACATTCACGTGCCTTGTCCATGGCTAGTTCTGGCTAGTTCTTTGGTTATATACGAGCCCTTAAGATATCTCTTTAGGGACTCCTTTCATGTCAAGTTTGGTCTACCTTGATCCCTCTTTCATTATCAACACGTTTTAGCCCTCTCCTATGCACTGGCCTCGGTGTACATGCCCATACCATCTTAGTGCCATACCCCATTGCGGTTCGAATCACCGTTCTATAAACCTTTCTTTTAGCTTTTGTGGCACTCTTGTCATAGAGAATGAAAGAAGGTTTGTGCCATTTCATCCATCCGGCTTTGATTCGATGGCTCACACAACTTTGATTCAATTGCTCACATCTTTGTTGATATCTCTATTTTTCCGTAGCATTGGCCCAAAATATCGAAAGGTGTCCTAAGATACCACTTGCCCTTGGGTTTCATCTTCATAGAAGGGTTGAGTTTTAACGTTGGCTCGCCAAGCCTATCATAACGCCGCTCCTTTACCTACCAGGCTTGAGATCGGCTATGTTGAGACAGCGTAGACGGAGTTAGTCAAAGTAGTGTCATTTTTTCCCTAAGATGGTGCTGTGCCAGCCAGGGTGTTGCAACATACGAAAGAGTTTGAGAGAACAACATTTTTCAGAATGAACAGTGAGGATTCAGTTTAAGTTTCTTTGATTCAGTTTCTTCAGCCTTGTGAGATGATGATGTCTGTCTACTTATCGGCAATGCCCAGATCAACAGGAGAATGCTTATGAAATCATAAAGTTCAAGTCGCAGCAATTAACATAACGGGAGATACATGGACAGTTCACGCTAGCATATCGGCCAGTTGATCCACAGATCAACAGCGTGCCGATCATCTCCATACAAGCAGCTCTACTCTAGGCAAAGTTGATGTTGTAGGCCTTGACGCCGTCGGCCCTGAAGATGCCGAAGTGGCGCTCGAACTCGGCGCCGGTCTTGCCGTCCTCGTCGTAGAGGTCGAACAGGAACACCTCCACGGGCGCCCCGGGCCGGCGCGGCGTGCCGACGCCCCGCGCCGCCCTCTCCGCCATCCTCCCGTTGTACGCCGCGGCGTTCTCCGGCGTCGCGGCCGGGTGCCCCGCGGTGGGCCACCCGGTCTCGGTCACCGCCACGGGCACCCCGCCGAAGCCCTCCCGCTCGAGCGCCGCCACCACCGCGTCCACCGTCGCGTCGAACAGGCCCGCGTACGCCAGCGCGCCGTCGCGCACCACGGGCTCGTCGGAGGCGCCGAGCGCGTAGGCGAGCGGCACGTTGGCCGGGTCGCCGACGTGGCTGATGAACGGGTAGGCGTTGAGCATGAAGGGGGCGCCGGTGTCGGCAAGGAGCCGCAGCATGGGCCGGAGCACGTCCATCTGGGCGGCGTCGAAGGCGCCGGCCGAGGGCGGGTAGGAGGACGCGAGCACCGACGAGGCGTGCGCGGAGGAGACCTTGACGGCGCCGTCGAGCCCGAGGGAGGCCAGCGCGGCGTGCAGGTTCCGCATGGCCGGGACCAGGTGCGGCGCGTAGAACTGGTTGTTGTAGAGCACCTCGTTGCCGACGGCGAGGTAGCGGAGCCGGCCGGCGACGGGGCCGCTGGCGAGTCCGTTGGAGCGCAGCCACTGCAGCGCGCCCTCGGGCCCGGCCGCGGAGAGGAAGGTGAGGTTCTCGTTGGGCACGCCGACCGTGAGGTCGATGCCGGCCGCGGCGAAGGCGGGGAGCACGGCCTGGTCCGGCAGGAAGAGCCGCGCCTTGGTGATCCCGTTACTCCTCAGCAGCGCCGCGGCCGCCTCGGGCGCGGGGAGGTTGCCGCCCACGCGGCCGTGGCACACCCCGATCTTCCCCGGGTCGCCACCGGCCGCCACGGCGAGCAGCGCGGCCAGGGCGGCGAGGAGGACGTAGCCGGAACGCAGCGACGCCGCCGCCGCTGCCGTTATGCTCGTGGCCATTGTGACTTTGTGGGTACGTTGCGATTCGGCGGTGTTGATCTCGTGATGTTTGTCTGTGGAGTGTTGGACTCTGCCCACGTCGGTTATATAGAGCTTGTGTTGACAAGAATGGCAGGGTACGTTGGTGCATGCCTGACCTGGGTGGGGACGTTGGCGCGAATCTGATCTGAGTTGCTTTTGACGGTTGCCGGGGCGGTACGATTGATCGGACGGGTAGCCGTTAGAGCATATTATAGCCGTTGGCTTTTGAATGGCGATCGAGCTGCACATCAAATGATCTGGTGCGCTGTCCTGGCCATGTGTCACCCCGCCGGTGTTGCTGGAGCTGCCACTATTGCACCCCAAAAGACTGCCGGCGGTGAGTGGGGATGGAGGAGGAGATGCATTGAGCAGAGCGAGCTGCCATCTTGGCAGTGTTACCCTCTACGGTTCAATCACAAATCGTTGTATCATAACTATCAACACATTATACTAACTGTAATCGTAGGATCATTCCAATTAATTTAGATCATACGTAATATCACATAATTCGCGGCGACTCTCTGTCCCTCGTCTTGCTTCGGGTGAAAACCTTGATCCTTTAGATCGGGTGGTGGCAACGCTCCGGTATTGTTACCTTTCTGAAGGCGCCGTCTGGGAATCCTCGGCTCGTCGGGCACGGCTCATCTCTATGGGTGACTCTGTCACGGTGGAATTCATTTGACCAACAATTACTCTTTTCGTTTGCGAAGTTGAGGCATTTGACCAACAATTACTCTTTTCGTTTGGGATATATGTATTACATCTTTTCATAGTAATAGTTGTTGTTCTGGGTTTAATTTAATTGTTTGACGTATTCTGGTGACCGTGACTGTAAATCAGGAGCTTTTGTGGAACCAGAAGGAGTATAATCCACTCTTTATTTGCCCCGTTAAGGCATCTCTAACACCGACATGCAAATAGTAATCATCTTGACTGTGTGATCTAGATGTGTTGTATCATCCAATACAGATTTGTATCAGTCTGCAGAGCGACCTGAACATACTTTCTTTCGTAAACCAAAGTGTGAGACTTTGCGGGAGGCCTGACAGCACCCAAGCCGGTTTCTGACCACAATGACCCACCTAAACCCCTCTCCCTCGCCCGCGCACGTTTCTGCCCGGTGTTAGCTGTCCGCATTCATGCCCCTGTAAAGCGCGTCGCTCCACATTGAAGCTGGACCAGAGCGAACACGAACTCTCACTAGCTCTGCCAATAAAGCGGCGCACCGGCCTAGGGCGCCGCCAGCTGCATGCCCGGCTGAACACGCCTCCTCGCCGCATTCAAACGCCTCTATTAAACCCGCGTGGAAGCCGAGAAATCTACTCCGACCACACATCTGTTCACGAGCGGGCGGCATTAAACACAACGTCGGGCAAGCTCCTCCCTTTCGTCCGCTATTTAAAGGAGGCCAGATGCCGGGCAAGAATCGCACCACTCCGCCACTCTCCATCTCCTTATTCCATCATTTTCTCCATCCTTTCGATGGCATCTGACGAGCAGGAAGAGCAATTCTTCGGCATAAAAGCCGGCTGGATGGCCCATCGGATACAAGCGGCTCGCTACTTCATCTCCAAGCCCGACAGAGCAAGTTGCCGCTCCAAACTGGCGCGTGGTTCAACAACTCGGTGCTCCAAGCCAGCTTGCGGAGGAGTGGCGAATTGCTCCAGGCCAGCACAGGAGGAGCATGACACGGGCATCATCCCTGCCGTGGACGATGCCACGTCGTACCGCACCTCCCGTGCCTGCGACCGCATCATCCGCCATCAATGCGCGCGTAACCGCGCCCTGCCGGCAGAGAAAGAAGCCGGCTACACGGGAATCGATGAGTCAATGTTCAGTGCGTCCGCGACTGTCGCCAACGTCGAGGGAAAATAGAACATGGGAGGCCGCCGCCGCTTGGGGCCCAGAAAGGCCACTACCGGCACTTCGCCGGCTTGTACAGCCGGTGACCTTTCCGGTTTTTATCCCAGACCATCGTCGGTCCCCCGTCTGAGCTCCACGAAAGTGGAGGAGCCTCCCTTCCCCTCAAACTGAAGCGTCCTCTTTTCCACTCCGATGACTGACGCAGCCGGACATAGGGAAGATACGGGGGAAGAATATACCTCCGAGGCTCCTGACAGACTGATGAGCGGGCTGTTGGACATGGGGAAGACAAAGAGATCCGCCGTGGCCTGCCGTAGACTAGTGTAGTGTATCCATGTCGTAGAAGTGGAGCTCCGCGTGACCGTACGTGCACATACTTTTACCTTTTTAGTTAAAATACGTCCAAAATGTAAACGTTTTCATCCGGTTTGTATGAAAATCCGCTGTGTTTGCATGAATTTCATCCGGTTTGTTGAAAAAATGTTTGAAATGTATGCGGTCATCGTTTTGATGGCGACCTTCTACATTCATGTCCATGGACTGATTCTCTATCTACTGACGGATGTGGGAGAAAATTTACGGGTCGTCGTTAGAGATGCCCTTACCGCAGATCAAATTTGTTTTCCAATGGACCATAATTCGGACTTGGTGAAGGACGACGGCAGCAAATACAAGAACAAATATTGGTCTCCGCAGAACATGGATCGTAACCGAGGCTTGAAATATACTGTATTAGTTTAGACTTTATACAAGGTACTATACATATGTACAGTCACCGTATATACCCAGCAGACATGTCATGGATCATCCAAAGTTTATCTTGTGAGCAGCGGAGAAATGTTTGGCCGCCGCGACCATCCCGCCGACTGGATCGTACGTGGTGGCCCGGCCGCCGGTGGTGCTCGCCGCCTTGCCCTTGGGTGGGCGAAAGCAAGCTAACCAAGACGCCACCGTCGACCAGAAGCCGGAGCTGGATTTCTTACCGTCCACTGGTAGAAAAAGAGACTTCCGTCCAGTCCCATTAGTCGCGAAACTAATGAAGTCTTTAGTCGCGGTTCGGCAGACGAACCGCGACCAAATGCCTGGGCCCAGGGCGCTCGCGGGCTTTAGTCGCGGTTGGCCAGGCCAACTGCGACTAAAGGTGCCCAAAGGCCTTTAGTCGCGGTTGGCCAGGCCAACCGCGACTAAAGCTCCTCCCCTTTAGTCCCGGTTTGTGGCACGAACCGGAACTAATGGGGTTGAGACCTTTAGTCCCGGTTCGTGCCACGAACCGGTACTAAATGTCCCATTTTCAAACTCTACACCCCCCCCCCCCCCCCCCGTGGATCGCCTTTTCAGTTTTAAAAAAAATAAAAGAAAATAATGGAAATGTCAAAAAAATAAAAGAAAATAAGTTTCTCATGTGATATGTGGTCTAGTTGTTGGAAAAATTTGCAAATGTGAATTTTGACTTTATTTGCAAAATCTCTCTGAAATTTGTAAAAATGGGCATAACTGTTGCATACTAACTCGGATGAAAAAGTTTTTTATATGAAAAATCATCTACTTGAAAAGTTACATCCAAATTTAACTGGGGGTACCCCGTTAAACATTTTCAAAATCCTCAAAAACCTAATAGAAAAAAAGTTACGGGGCTTTTAAGATCTAGAGTGGAAAAAATTGAAAAATATTCAAACAGTGGGCAAACTATGGTCAAACAATGGTCAAACTAATTATTCTAGAATATTAGTGTTACTAAATAATTATTTTAATTATTTCAATTTTGGTCAAATCTGGTCAAACTGTGGTCAAACAATGGTCAAACTAATTATTCAAGAAATATTAGTGTTACTAAATAATTATTGTTTTTTAAAACAATAGTTACAAACTCAAACAGTGAAATGTGTCACTTCATGCTCAAGCAAAATTCCTGAAGGTTAATAGGATTGACATCTTATTATTGTCAGGAAAACAACAAGTGCAGACTTGGAGCGTGGGAGAATAGAACCCGGAAGTTAAGCGTGCTTGGGCTGGAGTAGTGAGAGGGATGGGTGACCGGTTGGGAAGTTAGATGATTTGGAATGATGAGGGGTGATAAAAGAATAAATTGAGAAGTGATGAGGGGTGGTGATTACAGACTAGAGGTTAAAATAATTCAGAAATTTAAAAATAAAAAAATTTCAAAAAAAAATTTCAATTTTTTTTTTCAAAAACCTGTGGCGGCCTTTAGTCGCGGTTAGCCATAAGAACCGAGACTAAAGGGGGGGGGGTCTTTAGTCGCGGTCCGTAAGAGCCGCGGCTAAAGGGGGGGTCTTTAGTCGCGCTTATTTAGTCCCGGTTGCACAGCCGGAACTAAAGGCTGTTGCGAACCGGGACTAAAGGGCTTTTTTCTACCAGTGGTCTCCCATGAGCGGAGTAGCTAGCTAGTAGTATATGGAAGGAACTGAACCTCTCTAGTCTTCACGTTTGTCCGTCCGTCTCTTTAGTGCTAGACTAGATGCTCTCTTGTGCCGATGAGGAGTTTTGCTTCCCCGGGGCTAGCTTCACATACATATAGCATCGCCAGGTTCTGCTTGCTTGGCGACCACGTTGAGAATGGTCTCCACGCACCTGTGTGCTTGGGTGGTCAACATCAGACTCAGCTTGCTGGCCAAGATGATACTCCTGGTGCACCCCTTCCAAGAAAGAAAGAAAGACAATACTCCTAGTTGTGATTTGCGAACGTTCCTCCCTGGCTGAACTAGGGGCTCGATAGGAACATTTCCCGGTCATGCCAACGTAAGTGTTAAAAATGGTTGATTGATCGATCACTTTCAAAGCTTACACAAGAGAAAGTTGAACGGTCAATCGGTCAATAGGCCACGTTTGTGTAGCTCGTGAGAAAACAATGCGGCAAATTCAGTCGCGGAGTGATCGACGCGGCAGCGCTCGTCGCGAGTCTTGATGCCAGAAGCAAGCAGTGGGGGAGAGTCTTCTGGCGCAACGGCGAGTGCGTTCTACATCTCCAATGGTCGCATTAAAATTTCGCATCCAATAAAAGTTATAGCGCGTCGTTGTAGCATTTTTAATGTGCCGGGATCAACATTAGTTTAGCAGACAACCAAAAACGCGCGTTTAAAAAACAGACAGTGTAAATTGTGAAGCGCGCGTAACCCGGAGCCCAAAATATGCTGCACGCGATAGCGTTTTTCAGCGCGCGCCCAAATTTTTTTAGCGCTACTGCTAGAGCTATTCGGCAGAAAAAAAATATGAATTTTTAATGCGCGGAGCTCTTTTTGGGCGCCTGTTGGAGATGCTCAAGCCATCTAAGTTTGATTCTTCCCACCTACTAACAACGAAAGTCAAGGGAGGAAACTTTCTCCCTTAGCCTCGTTTTTTGGACTAGGTACGTGCCTGTGCTGCTACGGGAGCCAAATTTTGTAATTATGGTGATTACGATTTTTTTTAAAAAAGGTACGACGTCCATTGAACCATGTAATTATAATGATTGAATCGAATCATCATCTGCTAATCGAGAAAAAAAGATGAAGTGGATGGACGAAGGTTGGCAGAACACGGTCGGTCGGCAGGAAAAAAAACCTCACGTTCTTTTTAGATAGTAGAGAAGAAAGCCGTGCCCTTCTTAATCGTGTCTCGTTTATTCGTCCGTGTTCCCATCTCGGTCCTGCTCCGAGTAGCCTTATGCTGCCACGTGCCTCGTCCGCCTCTCGGCTGGCGGAGAATCTCTAGTGAGTTATTGACTCTCAAAGATTTGTTTCCTTGCATGACATTTCGATGTCACGCCAAACAAATAGGCATGTATATTACACGCGACAGAGCTTTTTCGAAGCGTGGCAATCTGACGCCTTTCCGGAACGCTGGTGCGTTTGAAGGCAAATTGGAGGCTCGTTGGTGTAACCGTGCAAGCCTCTTTTGTTCACTCCCGTAGCTACACATTGCTGGGTGCTGGCCTAGTGGCGGTGCCCATGGCTGTGAACTCTCCTTTAGGGCTCATTTGGTTTGGAAGATTTCATAATGTAGGAATTAGGATTAGTATAGGAATTAAATAAGATAGCACTTGTCATCTTAAGGAATTGACTCGCCTTGTTTCTATGTGTAAAATGAGCTTTGAGTAGATGTGTAATTTTTTTCAAAAACACAGGAAATGAATAGTATTCCTATAAAATTCCTGTACACATTTCCTACAAACCGAACGCATCTGTCGGAAATTTTCCTTCAGAATCCTTGTTCCTATGTGTTTCCTATGAAAATCCTCCAAACCGAATAGGCCTTAAAGTGGGGTGTCTGGTATCTGCTCCTTGCTGCACCAGCTACGGACGTGATGCCGTTTAGCATAGTACCCGTCCTTGGTGCATTCAGGGCCGGTCCTGAGATTTTGGGGGCCCGGGGCGAGACTAAAACCCGGCCGTTAGCATAGTACCCGTCCTTGGTGCATTCAGGGCCGGTCCTGAGATTTTGGGGGCCCGGGGCGAGACTAAAACCCGGGGCCCTTAATGTAGACATCAAAACAATAAAAATTAATATACATATATGTGAATTTTTACCAATAACACTTGAAATGCACCCAAAATCAGTATATGTATCAAATAATTTATAAATATTATGTAAAAATGTCCTAATCCATCATGTGCTAAGGATCTCTGATTCTTGCATCCTGCTAATGCTATACTTGGAGACCTTACAACAGAAGCAAAAACTTTGTCGGCATCTATTGAATAAACTAGCCACTTTCAATCATGTTCCTTCCCATTGCTTAATTTCCTATGATAATGAGCATATGAAAAAAATGTCTTCCTGCATCATCTAGGTGGTATGCCATTTTTTTGTCCTCTCACATAGGCCCTTTCTCAACCAAGATGTCTATTGCTTTATTATCAAGATTATTCCAATTTCTTTCATAAATATTAGCAGTATAAACTGGTTGTTCATCAACAGTAGGCGGACTGTGCATGTGAATTACCTACATGCTCAGGGGCGACATTGATGTTGATGTCGACATTTCTTCTTACCGATCAAATTATGAACTTCCATTAGTTTGTTGCCTTTCCTCAACTATCGCCAACTCTCTTCAAAAAAAAATTATGAATACTTCACGCTGTGATTGTGCCAAGTCACAATGCTGAAAATAAATAATTTACCACTACCAGATGAATAATACTTTCTTCCAGACAACAGAATAAGACACAATGCTGAAATAATAATTATTTTTGCATCAATAGACAATTGCTACCCCGCAAAAAAAATCAATAGACAATTGTTGAGCAGTGCCGATGTGCGGCTATTCATCTACGAGACTAGGAACCTCGATATGAATAGAACATATACCTTGGGTGGTCGAATCGTTCATAGACGTAGAGCAAATCAGGGTTGCGACGGCCCGCAGGGAATTGAAATTTGGCGGACGATCTGAATTAGGAAGGAAAATTGAATTTAGAAGAAAAGGGAAAAGGAGCGGCAAGCGCGCAATCACGAATAGACAAGCGTCTGCGGCTGCTGGGAAATTGAGAATCGCTGCTTGAAATGCATGTGTGATGGATTAGGAAGGGATCAATCAGTTCCTTTTTTTCGGCACGCACTTACTAGCTAACGAATCGGAAGGATCAACCAGTTCCTTTTTTTCGACGTGCTCGTATTAACTAGGAACGAATCAATCGCTGGCTCCTTTCCTGGCTACTAGTAAGTGCGTACGTTTCAGCATCTAATGCTATAAACGGCTATATAAAAAAGATATCGTATTAATTTTTTGCATCTAATGCATTAAGTTGGCAATAGGTGCTATTGACACAGAAGATATTGTTTCCGACAATCAAGGATTTAATTGACAACCAAAATATTGATAGGAAATATTATTTATTCACCATTAATTGTATGCCATAAAAAGATCCTCCGTATGCATCTATATAACTCCGTGAAAGAAACATTGCAATGCGCAAAAAAATATAAGCAGATCAACTGAGCATAAAACAAAGCATTAGCAGGGCTCTCGAAATGGCAATCTCAAAGAAGAACACAAGCGCCCTGATTTTGATGGCCCTCATAGTCATGGCCACTGTCCTCTCCTCGTGCAACGCAAACAATGAGGTTATGTTACATCCATCCCTTTTCTCACCCCCATGAAGACAACTTCATGCGCATTATATAATAGTGAACTCCCCACAATATATATGATGGTTATAGTATTGGGGAAACATAAGATGGTGAATAACCTTCCACAAAATCGGCCTAACAATGTGTGCTTTTGTGTTTGCAGAAACAGATAGATGCTCTCCCCCTACCCGATAAATGCTACAGCATGGAACTCCCTAACTGCACAAAGGAGGCGTGCGAGAAACTTTGCAACAGCCCAGGGGGGTATTGCAGGCTCGCATCCGACTGTTGTTGCCCTGTTTCCTAAATGGGACTGAAATGATACAAAGATGCCATGAATAATTCAATGTATGTATGGATTATATATGGTAGTTCTAGCATATCAATATAAATCCTTTTTATCATCTTCATAATTTACAAATGAAAAAAGCTTGTTGTTTCTTTAGTTCTGCAATGGCTGGTGTTGATCACGAATTATAGTTATAACCTACCTAAATACAACATGTGAAATAAAATGAAAACATGAAAAAAAAGTCTAAACCATCTCGGAGATGAATTTCAGAAGGAAAAACACATGTAATTGCTATAAACACCTCAATAACCCAACAATTTTCTCACATGACATTCCAACCTATTAATGATAGCTTCCTCTTTTATCATGACAGTGAACCATCAAGGTACACCAAATCTGAATGCTGCAAGATGTTATATTTTCGTTCACTGAATGGTTTTACAAAATGTGGCAATGCAAATTAGCATTCATAAACAATCGAAGTTGCAAACCTTTGAAAATTAAAAAATCTTCTACAGGTCAATTGAAGCAAATCCAAGGGTAGCGGTGTGCAATATATTGCAGACTGCTCTGCTGGCCTATGTTTTGGCGGCCCCGTTTAAAGATCGTATACACTACTTGTTGAGACTCAGCATGTGACAGTGACTCTTTATCGGAAAAAAAAACATGTGACAATAACTTTCTGTTTCAATTAAATTTTGTGCAAGTGCAAAAAATAAAAATAAAAACAGTGGAATTTGTGCTCAGAACATGCGATCAATTTATGTATCGTGCCCAGGGTTTTGCCCAAATCAGGCAGTGACTATCTTGGGGGAGCGATTGCTTAGACGAATGGGACAGGTCGGTGTTTCTCTCCTACTTTAAAAAAAGAAAAAGTTATGTCGTTCATTCGGCCTTGGTCCAATCTTATCTATGGGGCCCCTTCCTCCCATCTTTGATTTTTTTCTTCACCGGTTTCCCCAGAAAACCGCTTCAACTAACCTACCTTTTATTCTGTTACAAAATAAGCTTATATTTTCTTTGATATAAGTCAATAAGTACTTGCCAAATAAGTGTTTATCAAATAAAAGTCTAATTTTACACAATCACATTAACGTAAGCAGCTAAATCATGGGCCTACTCATATTACGTTGGCGACGTGCCCAGGGAAAATCTGAAACTTTGTTTCTCGGACGTCCGGTCTCAAACGAGCGCACCACATCGGAGGTGGGATGGAACCAAGCCACTTAAACATGACTTTGCAGAGAGTAATGCTACATCAACGGGGTGTTTTAATACGGGGTTCACGGGCTAGATGAGGTGGACCAGTAGAATTGCAGATTAAGAGGGGAAGGCCCCACCCCCCCTGAAAATCAGGGGGGGGGGGGGGGGGGCAGAGAGATTTATTAGAAGCAAGCCACGTAAAACGCCCGTGATTGTCCGTGACTCTAGCATTATTGCTTTGCAGAAGACCCCATATACCTCACAATTCTAACCGGCGGCTCCTCAAACTTCTCAGTTCGTATTCCCCACGAGACAACGAAAACTATAATAAACTAAAGAAAACATAGGGTAGAGATCCTAAAATCTGAACAAGTGACAATGTTGACTACTGTAAAATGGACCCACCTGGCATCTATACACAGTTCTATACTTGCATAAGAGTAAATCTGAAACACTTGGACGCAGACTATCTGCTCCCAAGCTCAAATGCCCTCTGATGAACAATAAATAAAAAATTAGTAAAATAATCAAAATATTCTGATTTTTTGGCAAACTTTGACAAATGTTCTGTGTGCTTACAAAAAATTATCATGAAATGACATTTGTGGAAGTCAGGGAGAAAAAAGAATCGATGCTCCAAAAATACTACTATATTTTTGAAAGCATTTTGGAGTGTGGATTTTTTTTTCTTTTCTTTTGCCATGATTTCCAGGAATGTCATATTGAGATGAATTTTTTTAAGCATTGAGAACATTTGTCAAAGTTTTCTACAAAGAAATCATTTTTTACTGTTCACCCCGAGCCCATTTGAGCTCGGGAGCAGAAAGGGACTTTCAGAGACACTTCTATAACCTGCACACACTTGCTTCCCTTTTAGATGTTGATGGACAGTTGTTGCACGCCAGTTGTTATTTTCATTGGAGGAAGTACAACCTCTTTATCTTAATATAAGATGTTTTTGCAGTTCAAATTGAACTACCTTTGTATCTCTCTTAATATAAGGTACAGAGATAATAGCAATGATCAGTACGTACCCATCTGTGAACTGATGGCGCATATAACAGGAAAACTAAATGAACGATAACTACAAACTAGGATACACTCAGTTGTGAAGTCACCAGTTACAACCGTTAACATGTAGTATTGCTCACTGCATCCATCAAGTGTGCTTGTCAGGTAACATCCTGTCAAGGTTCAACACCACTAATCTCAACGAGCAAGCAAGTACATACTACTATCCAAGATACACAAAGAAACCCCAATTACATCAACTCAAGGCTCAACACTGATCTAGGACTGCATGGCGGACGTCATCCCATCTGCTTCCCGACACTGAACATAGTACGGCTCTGAAACTCCATCAACAAAATGGGAATCGGTTCAGGAACCCAATATTGGCATAGCAAAATGAAGACTACACTGTGCAAAGTAAATAACTGGATCCAACATAATTAATGCATATAATATATGATACTCTTGAAGATATCGTAGTAACTTGCATCTGAGTTGTGCATGGTATGTCTGAAGAAAAAGTTCCGATAGCAAAGATTTTATGGTGTTGGAGAAAAATAAAATGCACTTATAGAGTGTTTTCCAGTTTTACATAATTCACGAGTTGTTCACATGAAATCTGAATATTCTTTTTCTTTTGTTTGACAGTGAGTGCTACTGAACATGCCAAGGAGGGTCATGTACTGATTCAACTTCTTTGGCTAGGAGAAGAATAGTGTATTCATTATCTATACATAGACGGTGGGTGGTAGGTATGTCTACATCGACATTATATGTTATACCATCCCAGTCTATGAGAATAGCATTATAGGCACTACTTTTAATGTGGCTTTACAGACCTATAATTTAAGCTCTCAAGCAAATTGTCTTTGCAATTTGGGTTATACAAGATTGGTGTCAAACCATTATAATATGTAAGTTCCCGTTGCAAAGCACGGGCAATTAACTAGTAAAGATGAAAAGGGATATCTCAAAACCTTTGTGCGCGGAATTACTCTCCATTTAAAGGCGGGGGAAGGGGGAAGAGGGGAGTGGGGATGAGGAAGACATGAAGGAAATTAATGGGGAAAATGAAGAGGAGGTAGACAGGGAGAATGCTGATAATAATATTAAAAAGAAAAATAAAAGATGGTGCTGTTTCCAGTACGAGCACTTGCCCGATTTCTGCTACACGTGTGGCCTGATTGGGCATGTTGACCGCAGTTGTAGCATAAAACTCAAGAAGGGACAGAAACAAGTCTTTGGAAGAAATCTGTATGCTCCAGGACCCTTGAAGGGTACTGGTGAAGAGTTCATGGAAAGAGGGGGAGAAGGAAGGAACTCCAGGAATGGACAATGGCGTTTCAGCAACTCAGGCAGCAGGCCAGGGAGTGAGCCAGGCTCATGGAGAAAATCTGATGGTAGAGCAGGAGCGACAGATGGTTCTTTCCAAAGATCTCTTCTGTCCCTAGGTGGAAGCCTCCTGATGGTGATATTATTAAGATCAATATTGATGGTTCTTTTCATGTTGGTAACAATTGTGGTGGATGAGGCGATGTTTTGCATTCCAAAAAGAAAAGGTTTACATTCAAAATGCAATGAAAAGGCAGGACATAAACATCACTAACCACATCTCTTGTAGACTACCACTGGAATCTGTGTCACATACCTTTCTTGCTTCTGCAAATCCTAAGCGCCGTTCATGAACGCCGGCTTCATTGCCCACGCAGTCAGTTGTGACACCTTGATGTCTGCCTTGCCGTTGTTGAAGACGTGAAGGCGCGCCTCATCGCCGCGGGCAAGCGTCGGGTAGACACGAGAGAGGATGCAGGTCCTCCCTCCTGCCCCAAAGCTCTCAACGACTGACCCGTCAATCTATGAAGGAAAATGGAGAGGAAAAGTAAGACAAAACACTTTCTGAACTTGTATAGCATGAGGACCTGTTGAATGGTAGCATACCAGGCTTCTCAGGGATATCTTGCCCTTTGTGATGTCAGTATCCACAAAACCTGCGAAGGTCGGCTTGTACAGGTTCTGGCTCAGAGATGACCTGCACCGGACAAAGAAGCCCAATGTCAAATCAGCGCTAGCAAATTTGTGTATGTTACATGCATGAGATGATGAATTTAAGGGACGAATGAGAATCAGGAGATGACATTACATGGTGGGATCGGAGCACATCAGGACCACCAGCTTCATGCTGTTGATGTTGATGTTGTGCGCGGCCTTGAACACCCGGAAGAAGATCGCCGTTCTCTCCTCCAGCTTGGAGGAGGCGAGCACCCACAGGCCGAAGGGGCCGACACCACCTTCCACGTCCGCGCCCCTCACGCTGCACAGCTTCTGGGCGTCGTTGGCCAGCACTGGGTCCAGTGCCTCCACTCCCTCCAGGCTCGGTACCTCAAAGCTCACCTCAACGTCAGCCTGACAGACCAAGTGCATGCACAAGTTAGTTGGTTATTAATTAATCATGAACTGATCACCACACTTAGAGAAGTATTTGTGACTTTGTGTTAAGCAATCTTCGAAAATTAGGTTGCATAAGTACAGTTGGAGTCTTATTCTTTTTAGTTAATAATAAGAATTACAAAAGGGAACAATATGTTGGTCAAATGTATCTGGGTTAAGCAATCTAATCACATCAGTATAGTTGGAACCTTGGAGGTGTGCATGCAAGGTCAATATGTACAGGACGGCAAGTCTTTATTCTTTTTAGTTAATTGATCTTATTCTTGTTAGTTAATGGAGCAGAATGCATGACTGCGAAGTTGAGATTAGAGTAGAGGACAGATGTAGTGAACTCTGCGGAGTACAAACAGATGGACTCAGAAAAGAGATACCTGTGGAGCACGGAGTAGAGTAGAGTAGAGTAGAGTGAAAAGTTAGCAAATTGGCAGAGCGAGTGATCGGCGTACACAATCCCTAGCGACTCCTCGTCCCACTGCCACCGGCTGGCTTGGCCACGGTGGACAGAGCCTCCAGCCGTCACCCACATTGGCTGATGGGCGCCTCCCTCTATGCCCAACCTAGACTCTGTAGCTCCTTCCCGCTGGTTTTTACCCCTGTCCTCCTAGCTCCCCTTTGTGAGATGGGTGGGTTTGTATCCATCTGATTCCCGTGGTGCACTAGTGTGGGAACCTTGTTTTCTTCTGTGCCCTCTGACTGCAGTGTCAAGTGGGTGGGTGTGGGGGGAGGGGAATCTGGGTCTGCTGCTGCGCGTGGGAAGAGGTAGGAAGCAGAGGAAGCTGCTCAGGGGTAGAAGGGGATGGAGTCCATGATGGGACGCCTCAACATCCTGGCTGATGAGGTGGATGTGGTAGATATGAATAACGAGGGCAAGGTGCTTTTGCCGTCTGTCATCCACATCCAGACAATCAAGGTTGTGGTGAGGCCGGTATGGGGCAACCCGAGAGGGCTGCGACTCAGATCCTTAGGTAACAACCTTTTTGTGCTGATTTCGCGAGCTTGGGTGGCAGACTGTGCTCTTGAGGACTCTCCCTGGATGGTCGGGCACCACGGGGTGCTGCTACAAGAGCTCGACGCGAGACTGCGACCATCAGAGATCCGGTTTGATTCAATGTCAATCTGGATACGCATTGTGAATCTTCCTATTCAGTGGTTAAACAAGGCCAAGGTTCTGAAGATTGCTAGTTTCATTGATAAGAAATGCCAGCTGGATGTGGATGATTTTGGAGATGCCTCTGGTAGCTTCCTGCGGGAGAGGGTCTCGGTTCCAGTTGATCAACCACTCCAGAGATGGGTGACAACGACGAAGCAGAGGGCTGTGGAAAAGTTTGAGTTGCAATACGAGAAACTTCACTTCTACCTTAGCTGTGGGCTAATTGGGCATGGAGATCTGGAGTGCCATTTTCCTGCGGCTCGGGGCAAACTCCCGTTTGATAGGAAGCTGAGAGCGCCTAATGATCGTAGAAAGAAACTTCAACCTTTCAGCCAGGCTGATGCAACGTCGTCATGGAATAGCGACTACAGAGACCGTAGTGGCCGGAAATCCAACCCTGGGTCTGCATCCAGCCATACCAACCATGCAGATGAGGGCTCTGGTTTGAAACCGGGTGAGGAGGATGTTACCTCCCTAAACTCGAAAACTCATGTGGCGCCTGGTTGCTCAAGAGCGTTTAAAATTGCAAAGAAGCTCTTTGATGCTGGAGCGAGGAGTTGAAGATTCAGAAATAACACAAGCCTATGCAAGGAGGGCTGGAAGCTCTCGCAGTTGACAACCCTCACTCTGCCCTAGCCCTTACGCCGGTGCTGAAGGGGGCACACAACAACAATGCTATCATGCTGAATCTTGATAACAAAGGAGAAATGGCAAAAAAGCAGAAGAATGACAAACCTGCAAACAATTCTCATGTGGTGGTGGCTACCAGGGTTCAGCCCCGCCACCATCAATGAATACTTATGTTTTAACTGCCGGGGCTGTGGGCGGTCCGAGGAAGTTCACGTCTTCACGAGATGCACAGCCTTGTGGAAACTCATGACCCAGCTTTGGTCTTTCTTTCGGAGACAAAACTGAATGCTACAAGAGCTCAAGATTTGAAGTGGAGAATTGGGATGCAAAATGCAAAAGCTGTGAGCAGTGTTGGCCTTAGTGGTGGGTTGGCTCTGTTCTGGATGAATGATGTTCATGTGCGGGTTCTAAATCTATCCACTTCGACATTGACGACATGGTGTGTGGTGAAGCCACTGGAGAAAATGGATAGAGATTTACTGGGTTCTATGGTGACCCAAACCGCCAATTCAGAGGGGATAGCTCGTGCTTGCCTCAGTTTTTACACCAGCAACATGATGAACCTTGGCTCTGTGCTTCTGAAAAGTTTGGGGGTGATGTTATGGAGGAATGGAAAATGGAGGGCTTTAGAGAGGCAACTGATTTCTGCTCTTTCTCTGATCTCAGTTATGCGGGGCCGCGGTATACTTGGGATAATCTGCAAGATGGCAACTCAATGTCAAAGTCCGCTTGGACAGGGCTCCTGGGTATGTTAGCTTCCTGGATAGGCTTGATGGCACTTTGGTTTCCCATGTTCAAACTATGGAGTCTAACCATTGCGTCATTCTGATCACGTTAAGAAGATCAAACTGGCTTGGAGGTGGATCTTCTGGAAAGCCGTTTAAGTACAAGAATATGTGGCGCAGGCATGAACAATATGAGGAAACTGTTAACAAGACTTAATAAGAGGATCTCAGAGCTGTTAGCCCGGGAAGAAGCTACGTCTCGCCAGCACTCTTGGATTCAGTGGTTGAAAGAGGGTGACAGGAACATGGCCTTTTTCCATGCCAAGGCAAAAGAACAAGCAAGCAACAACAATATCAGCTCCTTGAAGCGAGATGATGGTTCTTTCTGCACCAGCCAACCAGAATTAGAGTCAATGACAGGTCAGTTTTTCCAAGGATTATTCACTGCTCAAGAAATAGCTGTCCCTGATGTTGTGACTGCATTTGGTCCCCGTAAGGTGACTGCTGCCATGAATGAGGGCCTCTGTGCCCTCTTCCTCGACAAGGAAAATGAGAAAACGCTCTTCATGATGAAACCCAACTCCTCGTCCGGTCGTGATGGCTTCACGGTGGGTTTCTACATCAAACATTGGCACTTACTGAAGAATGATATCTGCAGGGCAATCAAGAAGTTGTTGCGTGGAGAAGGCTTTAGCAGCATGCTCAAGTTCAGAAGGTCTCTTTATTTTTCGAGAGGGGTTAGGATTGGTATTCACTGCCCTTGAAAGAGATTCTTGACAACTACTCCCTCCGTTCCAAAATAAGTATCTCAACTTTGTACTAGCTCTAGTACAAATTTGTACTAAGCTTAAGACACTTATTTTGGGACGGAGGGAGTACAAGATTGGCTCGGGTCAATTGGATAACAAAAGTAAATCAGTTGTTTTCTTCAGTGCAAACTGTAGCATGAGCATGAAATAGGAGGGGCTCTGGGGTGCTGATATCAGTTCTGAAGCCCTTGCGTTAAAGTATTTGGGACTTCCAACAGCTCTTGGAAGGTCTACTTCTGAGGTTTTCGAGCACATTCCAACAACAATAAAAAATTTGGTGAATACTTGTAGTGGTAAAAGTCTCAGCGCTGCTAGGAGAGAAACACATATACAGATTGTGGGCCGGGCAGCGCCAACTTATTCTATGAGTGTCTTCCAGCACTAGGTCACAACCTGCAAAAAGATCGCCAGCAGCCTTGCCAAATACTAGTGGGGAGGGGATGAGAAGAAAAGCAAGATGCACTGGACTAGCTGGCCGAAAATTGCCAAGCCTAAAGGTGTGGGCGGGATGGGCTTCAGGGATATCAGAAAGTTTAACCAGGCCGTTCTTGCGAAACAAGGCTGGAGACTCCTGACTTACCCGGATTCCTTATGTGCCCGGGTTTTGTGTGGCAAGTACTACCACAACTGCAACTTCCTGGAGGCAAACAAGAAGAGAAACTCTTCTCATGTGTGGCGGAATATTCTTCATGGCAGAGATGCCCTGAAGAAAGGCCTCATAGCAATGGCAACTCCACTACAATTTGGGATAGGCAAAAGTGTGTTTGGATAAACATGGTTCAAAATTTCCTTGTTAACTGCCTTACACATGATTGTAATCTTCTTCTACATTTCTATGATTGAATGCTTCTGAATCACACAAAAAAAAAGAGATACCTGTGCTGTTCGTAGCCCGATCTCAACATGTTCTTGCTGCTTGACCAACCTGTCCTTGAGACCGACCGGATTTCCCCCTCTGAGTGTCTTAACCTCCTCGACGGGCCACTGTCTCAGCTGCCTCCCTCTTGGGTCAAGCCAAACCTTCCTCGGAATTGCCTAAAAATATCACACAAATACTTCTAAGATCACAGTACGTATGAAAAATCTTTTGGCTTGACTAAACTATACCAGCATATGTATAAATGACGATGATTTGGACAGTTTAAACATAATTACCTGGATTCCAGCCCATCCCTTGGCAACGTCATCAGCGTCGGTGTCCGACTCGTTGGCCCAGCCCCACAGAATCCGGCGACGCTTGGCCGGGTCATAGAACGTCTTGGAAGCATAGAAGTTCCCATAGTCGTACCGCAGGTGGTGCTCGTCGCTGGCGGGGTCGTCCGGAACGTACCGCTCCCTGTTCCCGTCGTAGGCGCCGACGGTGTAGTAGTCGTACCAGCCGACTTCAAGGCTGTTCTTCAGCATGTGCTTGCTGGAGGGCACCGACGTGTCGAGCCCGTACTGCCAGCCATCCACGGCGACCGGGTAGAAGTCAGGGCATTCCCACATCCCCGTGGCCGCTGAGTGTAGAGGCTTCCTCACCCGCGTCCACCGCTTGAAGTCACGGCTCCGGTACACGTACGCCACGCCCCGGGACGTCCCCTCGAGGCTGCCGACGAGCAGCCTCCAGTGGCCGTCGGCGCGCCACGCGGTGGTCGGGTCCCGGAACTTCGTGTCGTTGATGCCGCCCTCCGGCACGATGATCGGGTTGCTCCCAGGCTTGACCCACTCACGTAGCAGCGGGTCCGACTTGTTCTTGGGAAAAGCAATGTTTTGGACCTCGTGGTACAAATCCTGGGTCTTCTGCTTGATACCGGTGTACATGATCACCGGCGTGCCGTCAGGCAGGATGGTCGCTGAGCCCGACCAGCACCCGTACTTGTCGGACTTGATGCTAGGCCTGATGGCCGTCTCTAGCGCCACCCAGTTGATGAGGTCGCGTGAGACAGAGTGCCCCCACACGATGTTGCCCCACAAGGGCACCACGGGGTCGTACTGATAGAAGAGATGGTACCACCCCTTGTAGAACATCGGCGCTGCATGGACGAAATTTCATCGATCAAAAGTGTCACATTCTCATGAAAACTTTGTATTGGATAACAATAGTCTCAGTGAAGTTAATGATGAGCGCGGGAGAAGGACGACGTACCGTTGGGATCTGGCGTGGCAATTGGAGAGTGGAGCAAGCAGCATGCAAAAGGATGAGGGGAAAAACACCAAGTTAGAGCCAATATGAAACCTTTGCAAAAGAAAAACATCATTATGAAATGAACCCATGCATGGTATTGAAGTGCCCTGCCACTAGTGCAAGCTAGCTCAGGCAACTCTAGTTCACTGGACAATGGAGGAGTCCGGAAACATCCCAAACATAAGCAACATGTACTTGTGAGTGTAGGACAGACTGTAATGCTTGATGCTTATAGGACAGCTAGTATGGACAAATCACATAATGCGTAGAAAACAAGAGAAGATTAAACATTGGCAAGTAATTTTTACTGTTCTTAAAGACCAAATTGATGGGAAAAGAACTGAATTCTTGGTACTATGTAGTATGGAGTATCAAATTCAGCATTAACAATCAGGAAAAAATAAAGTCCGTGGAACTGAATCCGTCAGTTATATATGGCAATATGTGCCCGCAAGCGTTTTGCGTGCGAGTTTCTGATGAGATTGTGATTGACTGATTTGACTAAATAATTAAGTACAGGATCATGGCGTCGGCGCTAGGGGAAAGCAGCGAGGTACGAACCGGGCAGGGCGGGCTCCTCCTGGCCGTAGATGTGACGGGAGTGGGCACGGAGGAGGCCAGGTGGTGCCTCCTGGGAAGCTACGCGGCCCCTTGGAGGAGGAGACCATGGCGGCGCGGCGCGGCGTCAGGGGTGCCCGGGAGGCGGAGCCTGGCAACCTGGAAGCCGGACTAGTTGGGGTATGATGGCGTCGCCGCGCACGTCAGCGGTCTCCCGCAAGATGTTGGCGAGCGGCTGCTGGATCCTGGGAGTGGGAGGAGGCTCTTTTGGGTTCGGAGCCCTAGCTTTGCACCGGATCTGGGCCGCCGCCGCCGCCGCCGTCGCCGGCAAGCGATGGGCGAGACGGGGACTCAAGGGGGTTCGGAGCGAATTAAACAGAACGAGGGGGGCTCTTTTGCATAGAATCACGCGAATCACATGTTTTTGGGTTCATCTGGGTCAGTTCGGCTTCGGTCAACCAATTGCATCGAGATAGATAATGTAGGAACCCCTCAAAAAGAAAAGAAAACGAGATAATTTAGGTTTTTCAGAAGTGCCAACTGAATTAGCAACCGATTTTCTCGGTTTTGGGATATGTTTTCAGTCCTCGGTTCCTGTGCCCATCCGAAAAAATCCAGAATTTTTTTAAACAGTTAGATCGAAGTTTTAAAATGTGGTACGTATCATGGATGGTGGCACGGGGTGTTCATCCCCAGGCCACTAGCTAGCAAACTCGAGCTCACTGGATACAGGATGGAGGAGCTGGGAAATCTCGTCAGTTCTTTCTTTTTTGCGGCTAACTGGGAGCTATTCCTAAACCATGTTCTGGCTTCGTCAGTTAATAAGTACTACTAGTAGGTTAAATTCTGATGAGTGTGTCACTTGGCTGGGGGATCTTCCAGAGTTTGTACTAGACTCTGTAGCTGGCGATCTGTCCAGCAATGATGTGTAAGAGGAATGCATGTGTGTTCCATTTCAAAAAAAAAAAGTAAGTATACTCTACTTAGAGGGCTTGGACAAGGTCGTTGCTCTAGCATCATGCTCAAGACTATCCATCCGAGATGGGTGTGCACGTACGGCTCGCTCTAGCTTGCACAGGAGAGATCGATGGGTTAGTTGACATACCGTTCATCCAGTTCTTCTTGGGCCGGAAGTGGTAGGCCGTCGTGAGCTCGGTGACGGAGCCAGGAACGGTGGCCGCCACCGCCTCGGCACGGGTCGCTCCGGCGCCGGCGAGCTGCAGCAGCAGTAGCACCGGAGATGCGACTCTTCCGAGGACTCCCATTGCCCTCGCAGCTGCAGAAGCGAGGCCGGGTGGGTGCCGGAAGCTGTGCTAGTATTTTGGCGCTGGGCGAGTTTGGGGCACCAGGCCACCAGCTAAGAGCCAGATTCCTCTTGCCACAAATAGCCCATGGGCCATGGCCAGCACGTATGGCTTTTGCCTGTGAGGAGAAAAACCCAACATCATCGTTTAGCGTTGCTTTCATGAATCTGTGCCTCAGAGGATCCCCACCTTTGCAATGAGTGTTTTTAAGTTTTCAGCAACACTTTGTAAGGAGCTCATGCACATGACTAGAGGCTTCTAGTGGGGAGATGATAATGATTGTCGGCATATTCACTGGTTGAGTTGGGAGGTATGAGTTTCAAAAACCTTAAGTGTTTAACCAGGCTCTTCTTGCTAGGCAAGTCTAGCAACTTATTGCATATCTGTATAGTTTGTGTGCGAGAGTGCTTAGGGGAAAATATTATCATGGGACTGATCTGCTGGACGCGGCATTTGTTCATAATGCATCGTCAGGCTGGCAGGGTATCATGTACGGTTTGGAACTCCTTAAAAAAGGATGTGTGTGGCGCATCTGCAATAAGAAAAGTGTTCATGTCTCGAGAGGAGACAATCGGATACCAAGGGAAAATATGAAAATTAATGTAAACCCAACAAACTCCCGAATCCGGTGGGCTGCAGATCTTATTGACCAAGAATCTCATTCCTGGAAGGAGGACAACATCATGCGTATATTTACACCACAAGATGCGAAAGATATTTTGAGCATTCGACTCCCAGACTATGATGAGAATGATTATATTGCTTGCCAGCCAGAAAAGAATGAAAATTTTACTATCACACCTAGGCTAGCCATGGATGGAAAGGAATCTGAAATAATTGGATCCAGCCACAATGTTTCAAGGGACCGTAGTATTTGGAATACTATTTGGAAAACAAATATGCCCTAGAAAGTCAAATTTTTACTTGGAGACTAGCAATTGAATCCCTTGCGGTTCAAACTAATAGATTTCGACGTATCCTAGGTCCGATTTGTATGCGGACACACTGATGTACGTTTGGAATGACCCTTTGGCATGAACTGAAGGATGTGTGACCCCCCCCCCCCCCCCCCCCCAACACGAAACACATGAAGGGATTGGGTTCTTGTCCTGCTAGATAAGGTGAGTGAAGATCTAAGACAAAAATTTGTACTTTTTTGGTGGCGTGTTTAGCATCATTGAAATGATGCGATCTTTGCAAAAGGTAAAGCAAAAAAAAAAATCCATTCTACTATTTTTTTGCAAAACAACCCTGTAAACCTCCCGCATGATACGAGCGGAAACCTTTTTTAATTAACTAGTAAAAGTGCCCGTGCGTTACAACGGGAGAAACAAATTATCACCCCTGACGCCCATTACTATTTCTTTCATTTGTCATCATTGTCGGTCAGGATGCCCACTACATGGCGAGCATTCCACCTAAGATTGGAACCAATAAAGAATTACATCGCCTGTATGCACATACCAACGAATGATTGCGTTTGAGATCTCGACCACATCTGCACAATCTAATGCTTGCGCCTTGCGTTTGTGTTATCCAAATTTTACATCGTAGTTGTTTCGTACAAGTCCATGAAGGACACAAACAAACACCAAATTCAACTTTAGTTTAAAAAGATCAACACCGAAAACACCGTTTTTAGACTTTCAACCCGGCACGTGCATGCAGTTGAGTTTGAATTAATCGTATCTTCTTATATTCTTACTAGACCATAGTGGCGCGCGTTGCCGCACCCGTCTATTTTGGCAATAAAATGGTAGTCATTTTCATAAGTGTATATGCAGTGGCATCGAATATGAAAGTGAAATTTGCATGAACCTACTTCTTTGTTAGTCAAAAGAAGTGTTTTATCGGTGTGCCCCAAGAACGGTAAATATAATTGAACATTATAGTGGCATGACATCAGTGTTAGGGAAATTATTTAGATTGAAAACTGATCCACCGACATGCAAATTCTTTGTACATAACAAAGAATGATAATGTTTCATTAAACCATCTCAAAATATGAACTCCGATAAACTTTTCTCCTTCCTTAGTGAACCCATATACATACATGAATTTCAGCATTTTCTGTAATAGTTCAGCGTGTAAATTTTGTCCGCAGCTATTTAGAATTTAATTGCAGAGCGGTGCTTGTTTTGCCCTTCTTCAACAAAAAGTACATCATGCAATTTAGCTTATTTTCCTCTATAAGTTAGCAAGCTCTTTTAGTCTGATTAGTCTGAGCACATCATCAAGTTATAAGTGTTGAAGTATCTAAGCAGAAGAAAAAAGATAAAGGGGAATAATAGCATGTTAATCAGAAACAGAATGTGCCGCTTTGCAACATCATGTCAATATTGTACGTCTTCCTTAAAGCGAGAATGCATCATACTCCTTGTATTGAGCTAATTTGAAAGCAGTAGAGGGCCGGGAAGGTGTAACCTGGAAGTTACATGGGATGAATTTCCAGATGTGAAACAATTACACAAAAATTTGGAACAACCAGGAACAAGTATCAAGCATTTTTCATGCACTGACAATGATAATCTCTCGATAGATAATCAGAAAACCAAGAGGTAGATGAGTCTTCATGTTGTGCTAATCGTGTACCTAACATTTGCTCTAGAATCTAAACCATAGAAACAATTCTGGACAAGACACATCGTCGTATCAGTTGCAGAATTGGAGCACTTACAGGACATCGGGAATGGGAGCAGGATGCCAATTCCACATGGATGGATCTGCAAGGTTGAAATAAATCGTTGAAATAAATCTGGACAAGACACAATGTCGTATCAGTTACAGAATGGAGCAGGATGCCAATTCCGCATGGATGGATCTGCGAGGTTGAAATAAAGATCGGACCTGCTGCGAGGAGGCGACATGGGTTGTGGAGGAGCTCCTCGCGCAGGAATTGCCGCCACCATCGCCTAAGGCCCACTTAATTATCATCGCCTCTCCTCAGCTCCATTGATCAAGTTGCCACCGCTGCTACCATTGTGGCTTCACGCCCGCCATGGTCGTCGCCTCTCGGCAGCTCACCAATCCATCGAGTAAAAACACCTGCATTAAGTTGGGAGTAGAAGAAACAGAATCAACAAAAGATGAACTCCAAATTTGATGAAGAATGACCTGGGAGGAGATGAAGCCTCGAAAGGAGGTGGGGATGGAACAGTCGGACCGAGGAGACTGTATGGACGTGAAACATCACAAATCGGCATGGAAACAGGGCCGGTCCTCACATTTTGGGGGCCCGGGGCGAAACTTATACTTGGGGCCTTTAATATAGACATCATAACAATGAAAATGAATATACATATGTTTTTGAAATATTATCAAATACACTTCATTAAATGCATTCAAAATCAGTATGTATACCAAATAATTTATAAATATTACCTTAAAATTTTCTTCTAACATTCCTCGATGCAAAGTCACTGAAGTCGACGTCAATATAATCCAATAGTTTCTTCTCGATGCATAATGTTGCTAAACAATTTAACCTCACTTGAATCATTGTTGACCTCAGATAGTTCTTCGGTAATTTCGCCTTTGAAAAGCTTCTGTGAGCCGTCACATGCACTATAAATAAGGTGCGATAAACAGTTGAGATATTAGGGCGACAATCAACTTCTCTAACATGTTCGAAAATCTCCATAGATGACGTTACACCATTCGGCAAAGTGAATCTCATGATCTTCAATTTCTCAGGTTCAGTATGATTCAGTGACTTCAGGGTGCCCGAAATCAATAAAAACTAAATATATCTTTAAATATTATGTGTTCTTTAAATCTATCTTTCAAAGAAGTGATTGCTATATGAACCAGAACAAAAAAATATTTAACTTGGAAAGTATTCTCAGTTTCTAGAATTTTCACTTTCGTCAAACTATTTTTTCCACGTAGCACCATTTTTTATATTCGAAACAATGGCTCTACACCCATTTCAGTTGCAATACCTTTAGCAATGATTAAACTAGAAGAAAACCCCTCGTCGCACTTCTCAAAAATACCTTGTATTTGATTCAAAGCAGAGTCAAAGCACATGGCTGACGATTGCAACCGATTGCTCACTTTATTTACAGCAAATACAATACCATGCCAAATAATCATACCAACTAAGAACTCAAAGCGACCAAGTGCATCAAAAAAATGTTTTTGCATCACTTTTATCCTTAGGTTCAATGATCAAGTTGTTGAAGCACCATTATTTGTCTTGAAAATATTATGAATATTTCCGTGCTGTGATTGACAACGCTGAAAATAAATAAAAATTTGCAAGAATTGACAATTGTTGAATAGTGGCTATGTGCCGGCTATTCATCTATAGAATACTAGGAACCCCAAGAATAATATAAGATATACCTCGAATGGTTGAATCGTTTATGGACAGAGAGCAAAGCGGTGTTGTGAAGGCGCCGGAGAATTAAAATCGGTTAACGATCTGAATTAGGGAGGTATATTCGATTCAGAGAAAGGGGAAAAAGAGCGCCGAGCGAAGAGACGAAGCCTCGACGGCCACAGATGGGAAATTGGGAACTGCTGCGTGAATGCGTGATGGAATAGGAAGGGAATCAAGGGAGATCAATCAGTTCCTATATTTTCGCGTGCACGTACTCAACTTAGGAAGGAATTGATCGCTGCCTCCTGCCTCGCTGCATGCGTACGTTCCAGAGTGCTGCATGAGGCCCAGCCATCCATCCATTAGAAAATTTTGGGCCAAAGCCTACATGCATACTGGGGCGGGCCCCCTCAATTTTGTGGGCCCGGGGCGGCCGCCCCCCCTGCCCCCCCTCAGGGCCGGCCCTGCATGGAAACTGACTTGCAATTATCCACTGCCCCATCACCCGCCATTAAAGTCCTACATTGATTTTCTTCCCGAATCTTCGGCTATTGGACTTCAATCGACAGTGGCGGTTTCCTACTGATACCACGGCACCTTGGCATCGCCCCACCATGCGATGCGAGACCCTCTTGCCCAAGTCATACGACCAAGATCATCTCCAGGCCGGTGAGGCGTGAAGCGCTCCCCTCGTACACGCTTCGCCCAGCCGCGATGCGTGCGTATGCGGTGGATGTTTTTTTCACTTGCGACGGGAAGAAAGTGGATGAAACGGGCCCAGGAGGCCCAAACAACAGAAGATCGTTGATTTTGTTGTGAGAGCAGCGGCCCAGTCCGTTTAGCGCTCCCAGCAGGGTCGAAGGTGCATCGAATGGCCAAAAATGCCTAGAACTGCAGATCCGGCGGTTGAGATGCTAATAGCCCGAGAGGGCTGGAAGGCTATTGGACTTCAATCGACAGCGGCGGTTTCTTGCTGATACCACGGCACCTTGGCATCGCCCCACCATGAGATGCGAGACCCTCTTGCCCAAGTCATACGACCAAGATCATCTCCAAGCCGGCGAGGCGTGAAGCGCTCCCCTCGTACACGCTTCGCCCAGCCGCGATGCGTGCGTATGCGATGGATGTTTTTTTCACTTGCGACGGGAAGAAAATGGATGAAACGGGCCCAGGAGGCCCAAACAACAGAAGATCGTTGATTTTGTTGTGAGAGCAGCGGCCCAGTCCGTTTAGCGCTCCCAGCAGGGTCGAAGGTGCATCGAATGGCCAAAAATGCCTAGAACTGCAGATCCGGCGGTTGAGATGCTAATAGCCCGAGAGGGCTGGAAGGCTATTGGACTTCAATCGACAGCGGCGGTTTCTTGCTGATACCACGGCACCTTGGCATCGCCCCACCATGAGATGCGAGACCCTCTTGCCCAAGTCATACGACCAAGATCATCTCCAAGCCGGCGAGGCGTGAAGCGCTCCCCTCGTACACGCTTCGCCCAGCCGCGATGCGTGCGTATGCGATGGATGTTTTTTTCACTTGCGATAGGAAGAAAATGGATGAAACGGGCCCAGGAGGCCCAAACAACAGAAGATCGTTGATTTTGTTGTGAGAGCAGCGGCCCAGTCCGTTTAGCGCTCCCACCAGGGTCGAAGGTGCATCGAATGGCCAAAAATGCCTAGATCTGCAGATCCGACGGTTGAGATGCTAATAGCCCGAGAGGGCTGGAAAAGTGCTCGGTTGTAATGTTTCTAAATTACTCCGATTTCATACATCCTCCCCTTCTGGATACTTCTTATATTTTTGCATGCATTGTCTCAGGAATGCGCTTCATTCAATTATGCATGATACATGTCATGAATAGTTTAATAGCCCACAAATATAGAATGTTAGTTTGCCCTCTCAAATCCATTTAATAGCAGCCACAACATATATATAGTCTCTCTTTCCTTTCTCATTCTTTATTTGTCATGCAATTAGTGTCTATTTTCTTTCCCTTTCTTTCCTTTCTCCTCGATTGGCTTGTATAGTGTAGACACAACACAACACGATTAGTTCGCAGATTTTCATTCCTCCATTTTCTTAGGGAGGCACATCTCACCCTCCCTTGATTGATCCTCGGGGCTCCTTGTAGCTTATACAACTCATAGGCCTATATAAATTGATGGAATTTACTTAAAAGGGGCGAGGTAGGACTAATTAGTTTTATTTGACCGTACGTTGGGTTGGCTGCGTCCTAGGAGTGGCCCGGTTCGGCCCATCTGAAGGACAAAACAGATGAGGGACGATTTGAGTTGGCCAATGTGGCCCATTGGCTTCCCAGGCTTGGAGAGAGACTAATTTTGAAATAAGTTTACTTTCTTTCAATTGGCGGTTGGCCTGTTGGCTAGCGGCCTATTGCCTCTTTCCAAGAGACCTTAGTTGTCAAATAATTTTTTGGCGTTCCTAGGACATTAAAAAATAGAGGGGGTTTTCTATAAAAATATTGACGGCGAATCCGACAAAAACACTGCATGCTTTATTAGTAGGTAAAAAAGAGTTACAGAATTTGACCCTTTCCGTAACAAAGCAGATTGCATGGCTGGATGAAATTGTATCCGTCCTCGTAAATGGTGTATTGTATCTATTATTTCAATTGAATAAAGTTTGGGTGGTTTTGTTTTAAAAGCAGATTGTGTGGCTGGTGTAACTTGTTAGCACAATCGGATTAGCATAGGTTAGTTATAAGATATTAACTGTAGTTTAATTGTGATGAAGCAAAGGATTTTGTATATCTGTAAGAACATCTTGAATAGACGACGTTGATGCAAAAATTGCTAATGTTTGCATCTCCAAGGCCAAAAACCCCTCTTCAATACATAATGTAGATGCAAAAAAAATTACATCTCCAGCTCTCGAAGATGTAAAATACAACATTTTGTGATGCAAATTTACACACCTCCAACCGTCGGAGATGTAAACTCAGATGCAAAACTGCCAGTCGCGCGCCAACCCAACCGCCATGAAATTTTCCCCTCTCCTTTCTCGGCCAGCCGCCTACCTCAATCCGCTGCCGCGCCTCGCCGCACCCCACCGCCGGCAGATCCGGCCTCTGATACGTCCATTTTGCATCATGATTTTATATTGATATTTATTGCATTATGGGTTGTTATTACACATTATATCACAATACTTATGCCTTTTCTCTCTTATTTTAAAAGGTTTACATGAAGAGGTAGAATGCCAGCAGCTGGAATTCTGGACTGAAAAAGGAGCAAATATTAGAGACATATTCTGCACAACTCCAAAAGTCATGAAACTTCACGAAGAATATTTTTGAAATATATAAAAAATATTAGGCAAAGAAAGCACCAGAGGGGGCCCACCTGCCATCCACAAGGGTGGAGGGTGCGCCCTACCCTCTGGGGGCGCCCTCCAGTTTTGTGGGCCACCTGGCAGACCCCCGACGCCCATCTTCTGCTATATGATATGTTTTGACCTGGAAAAAAATCAGAAGGAAGCTTTCGGGATGAAGCATCACCGTCTCGAGGCAGAACTTGGGCAAAACCAATCTAGGGCTCCGGCGGAGCTGTTCTGCCGGGAAACTTCCTCCCGGATGGGGAAATCCAAGTCATTGTCATCACCAACGATTCTCTCATTGAGAGGGGTCAATCTCCATCAATATCTTTACCAGCACCATCTCCTCTCAAACCCTAGTTCATCTCTTGTATCCGATCTTTGTCTCAAAACCTCAGATTGGTACCCGTGGGTTGCTAGTAGTGTTGATTACTCCTTGTAGTTGATGCTAGTTGGTTTATTCGATGGAAGATCATATGTTCAGATCCTTAATGATAATTAATACTCCTCTGATTATGAACATGAACATGCTTTGTGAGTAGTTACGTTTGTTCATGGGGGCATGGGAGAAGTCTTGTTATAAGTAATCATGTGAATTTGGTATTCGTTCGATATTTTGATGAGATGTATGTTGTCTTTCCTCTAGTGGTGTTATGTGAACGTCGACTACATAACACTTCACCATGATTTGGGCCTAGGGGAAGGCATTGGGAAGTAATAAGTAGATGATGGGTTGCTAGAGTGACAGAAACTTAAACCATAGTTTATGCGTTGCTTCGTAAGGGGCTGATTTGGATACATATGTTTCATGCTATGGTTAGATTTATCTTAATTCTTCTTTCGTAGTTGCGGATGCTTGCGAGAGGGGTTAATCATAAGTGGAAGGCTTGTCCAAGGAAGGGCAGCATCCAAGCACCAGTCCACCCACATATCAAATTATCAAAGTAACGAACGCGAATCATATGAGCATAATGAAAAACTAACTTGACAATAATTCCCATGTGCCCTTGGGGGCGCCTTGCTTTATATAAGAGTTCGTTCAGGCTTGTCCTTTGCTAAAAAAGGATTGGGCCACCTTGTTGCACCTTTTTTACTTTTGTTACTTGTTCCCCGTTACGAATTATCTTATCACACAACTATATGTTACCAATATTTTCAGTGCTTGTAGAGAATACCTTGCTGAAAACCGCTTGCCATTTCCTTCTGCTCCTCGTTGGGTTCGACACTCTTACTTATTGAAAGGAATATGATAGATCCCCTATACTTGTGGGTCATCAAGACTCTTTTCTGGCGCCGTTGCCGGAGAGTGAAGCGCCTTTGGTAAGTGGAATTTGGTAAGGAAACATTTATATAGTGTGCTGAAATTTACTATCACTTGTTACTATGGAAAATATTCCTTTGAGGGGCTTGTTCGGGGTATCTTCACCTCGACCGGTAGAGCAAGAAGTTGCTCCTCAACCTACTGCACCTACTGAAAATATTTATTATGAAATTCCTTCGGTTATGATAGAGAAACTGCTAGCTAATCCTTCTGCAGGAGATGGAACATTACATCCCGATATGCACCTAATCTATGTGGATAAAGTTTGTGGATTATTTAAGCTTGCAGGTATGCCCGAGGATGTTGTCAAAAAGAAGGTCTTCCCTTTATCTTTGAAGGGAAATGCATTGACATGGTTTAGCACACACCAGTAATTTTTAGTGGTTATTCTAGTGGATCAAACTAGTGGAAAAGTAGAAACACAATAATTATTATGATAAAGGGTGGACTTATTGACAATCATACTGGACTATAATCTTGACCCCAAAGGAAACTACAATAGTATCTCCTGACACTAACATGCTTAGGATAAGTGAGAGGAATTAACTTGGAGTGTCATCTCTGGAAAAAATTTATGTGTCCTTTAGGGGGAGTCCCTCTAAATTTTAGACGAAGTCTTCTAAGAAGGCTTAAATTTATCATCGATGTCAACTATGGGTGGAGAAAATGCGGGAAGGAACAAATTCAATGAGAAAATACATAGTTCGGGGACTTATTATCATACAAAACTACCGCAAGCCCATTGTTTGTAAGTGTTTTTTATTTATTTAAGGAAATTTGGCTCATTGTAATATTATAATGCCCCTCTTGCTATTAAATTCTTTGCACAAAGAGAAATATACTTTTGGAAACTCTCTCTCCTTGAATTTACGGAAAGAGGAACTAAGGGCATGGTTTGCTAATTGAATACATTAATATATGGTCTTATAACAAGCTTCACATCAATGGAATAGCAGGTCATATGGTTTTATAAATGAAGCAAGGCGGTCATCTACAAATGTAAGTGTAAAATATTTTGCATTATTATTGTATACATTAACATTGTTTTGTTGTTTGCAATGATAAAGTCACATTCATGAAAGTGAAAGCTTGGTCGTGTTTTAACTTCCATATGAAAGGAACGTTTGAAGCTTCTGTTTTAGGAGTGTAACTACATAGAGTATGTTTTGAAACGTTTCCTATGGAAAATTGCAAATTGTTAAAGTACCTGGAACCAAACTCAGTGAGGAATTATATTTGAACTCCAGTGGTGTAACACCCACGATGCGGCTATATCTCCCACGTGTCGGAGCACGACTTAGAGGCATAACCGCATTGTAGGCATGTCGCAAGAGGGGTAATCTTTACACATCCCATGTACTGAATAAGAAAGAGGTATAGAGTTGGCTTACAATTGCCACTTCACACAATACATAAATATAGCATTACATCATCCAGATACAATCAAGGTCCGACTACGGAACCAAAATAAAAGAAGACTACCCCTAATGCTACAGATCCCCGATTGCCCCGACTGGGCTCCACTACTGATCAACTGGAAACAAAACAACACAACGGACACGATATTCATCGAGCTCCTCCTTGAGTTCGGTTGCGTCACCTACACGGTATCATCGGCACCTGCAAACTGGTGTTGGAAGTAAACTGTGAGTCACGGGGACTCAACAATCTCACACCCTCGCGATCAAGACTATTTAAGCTTATGGGTAGGTAAAAGGTATGAGGTGGAGCTGCAACAAGCACTAGCATATATGGTGGCTAACATATGCAAATGAGAGCGAGAAGAGAAGCAAAACACAATCGTGAACTAGAAGTGATCAAGAAGTGATCTTGAAACTACTTACGTTCAAGCATAACACGAGACCGTGTTCTCTTCCGGGACTCCGCCGAAAAGAGACCATCACGGCTACACACGCGTTTGATGCATTTTAATTAACTTAAGTGTCAAGTTCTCTACAACCGGACATTAACAAATTCCCATCTGCCCATAACCGCGGGCACGACTTTCGAAAGTTCAAATCCATGCAGGGGTGTCCCAACTTAGCCCATCACAAGCTCTCACGGTCAACGAAGGATATTCCTTCTCCTAGGAAGACCCCATCAGACTCGGAATCCCGGTTACAAGACATTTCGACAATGGTAAAACAAGACCAGCAAAGCCGCTCGGATGTGCCGACAAATCCCGATAGAAGCTGCACATATCTCGTTCTCAGGGCACACCAAATGAGGGCTCCGTACAGCTAAAGCCAAACCTTGAGTTTCCCCGAGGGGGCACTACAAAGGACTCTAGTTTGGACCAACACTCAGAGGAGCACTGGCCGGGGGGGTTAAAATAAAGATGACCCTCGGGCTCCGGAAACCCAAGGGAAAAAGGCTAGGTTGTTAGTGCAAATGTAAAACCAAGGTTGGGCCTTGCTGGAGGAGTTTTATTCAAGGCGAACTGTCAAGGGGTTCCCATTATAACCCAACCGTGTAAGGAACGCAAAATCAAGGAACATAATACCGGTATGACGGAAACTAGGGCGACAAGAGTGGAACAAAACACCAGGCATAAGGCCGAGCCTTCCACCCTTTACCAAGTATATAGATGCATTAATTAAATAAGAGATATTGTGATATCCCAACAATAACCATGTTCCAACATGGAACAAACTCCAATCTTCACTTGCAACTAGCAACGCTATAAGAGGGGCTGAGCAAAGCGGTAACATACCCAAACAACGGTTTGCTAGGACAAGGTGGGTTAGAGGTTTGACATGGCAATATGGGAGGCATGATATAACAAGTGGTAGGTATCGCAGCATAGGCATAGCAAAAGAGGGAGCATCTAGCAAGCAAAGATAGAAGTGATTTCGAGGGTATGGTCATCTTGCCTGCAAAGTTCTCCGAGAAGACGAAAGCTTGATCCTCGTAAACGTACTCAATGGTTCCTCGAGCACGAACTCGTCTCCTGGCTCTACCCAAAGCAAGAACACAAGCAAAGGGAACAAAAATCAACCACGGTGCAATGCGCAAGAAACATGATGCAAAACATGTCATGATATGCGGGATGTGATATGCAATGCATATGCGTTCTCCGGAAGGAAAAGATTGAACCAGGCCTTAACTTGGCAGACCAAGAGTGCCGCTGGAAAGATGAGATGATTTCGGTCGAAATCGATATAAAGATCACCGGAATCGGATGCACGGTATGCAAATGGCAAGTAAAACAATAATGGCACAAAGCTGCGATTAACAGCACGATGCCATCTAAAATGCATCAAGAAACTAAACTACTGCACTCTAACATAGCAACAAAGCACATGGCAGTGATCCACTCAAGATGCTTGACAAAAGATGAACACTGAGTTACGTCTAAATCACACAAGAGCAGGTTCAAACAAGCATGGCAAAAGTGCAAAAGATAACAATATCTCAGACTTAGTGAAAATAACATGGCAGGAATTAACAGCAGGAAGCAAAGTTTAGAGAAAGATAATAACATGCTAGAGGAACACATCATGGCAAAACAAGGCATGGCATGAAACTAATCAAAGCATATAACAAAAGTCTCTTACTGACCATAAGCTAAAAGGGATCAGAAAATACAATGGCACCCATGTAAACATAGCAAGTTTCATTAACAGATTCAGACTTAGCAGAAAACTGGGCATGGCATAAAATAGAGTTACGTAGGCATGTTTGCGAGCTCGATGCACTCACCACAAGGCATTGCATGACAAACTAAGCATACACCCAGCAAGAAGACATGTTGAAGAAGCTAAACATGGCAAGAACAATCTCATAGTATGCATGGATCAACTACAACAACCTTGGCAAAATTGATGAACACGCAAACAATCTGCCAGGAACATTTTATAGCAAAAGTAGAGCAAGATTGAGTCATGCTAGGGCACTCCATAATTGCAAACAAATACATGGATGGATAGAACACAACAATATCTTAAAATCATCCTTACTAAACATGCTCAAAAGAGGCATGGATCACTCTGTAGCAACAAGAACACATGGCATAAAAAATAACAGCAGGAAAAGGACTTAGTCCCTGAAATCAGCAACATCACGAGATCTACTTTGCATGCTTGTCCTAGTCACCACATTGATCACAAAAATACATGGCATACACCCCTGTAAACATGACATGTCATATAACAAAACACATGTAGGGCTCAAGTTCATAGGAGGCACACATTAAACATGGCAAAAAATGACAAATGTCCATAATCTGATAAGAGACAGACACTAACATTACATAGCACTCTTGCAACATCATTTAGGGCATCAAGATGAACTCAAATGAACATGGTGCAATGGAATGAAATGAATAGGACAACCAGACGAACAATTCGATATCTCATGCACGCAAAATGGAGCAACGGTGATGAAGTTATGATGCAATGAACAGGGCTAGACAATATATATATCTGGGGACTTAGCCAAAATATCACCTCCATGAAAAGTCAACGCGGGACGGAGCGGTTCCGGGATGGAGAGATCCGGTATCGGGGCGCCGTTTGGTTCGGGGACCAGTGGATCTGATCCATCTCTCCCAGATCCGGCGGACGCGGAGCTCTGGCAAGGACGAGAAGTCTGGTGAGGCGCGGCCTTCTCTGGTGAGTTAACTCCGGCGACGCGAGGACGAGGCCAAGGGGGCCGGAGGGAGGCAAGGCGACGGCCGGACGGCGATGGAGCTACGGCGCGGCGGCTGGGTCCGGCGAGGGCGAACAGGCGGCGGCGCATCGGGTCGTGTGAGCGCGCGGCGGCGGTCGGCGGTTGGCGGTGGCGGCGAACGACGGACATGGGCGGCGCAGATCTCAGGCGGCGGCGCGAGGCACGGCCTGGGTGCGACTCGGGGCGGGCCGGCCTCGGTCCCCAGCGGGCCTGGCGGTGGGGAGGAGAGAGAGGGCGCGGGCGTGGGCGAGGTGGCGTGCAATGATTGGCTCGGGCGGCGGCGACGCTGAGGTGGCGGCCTGCTATTGGCCGGGGTGAGGTGGCCGGCGGACATGTCCGGCGGCGGAGTGGACATGTCCGGCGAGCGGAGGAGGAAGATCTAGGGTTTCATTTGCGCGAATTTTCGGGGAGGCACACATATATATATAGGTAGAGGGAGCTAGGAGAGTCCAAATGAGGTGCAATTTTCGGCCACGTGATCGTGATCGAACGAGCGAGAGGATGGAGGGGATTTAGATGGGTTTTGAGCCACTTTGAAGGGGTGTTGGGCTGCAACACACACGAGACCTTTGCGGTTCCTCGGTTAACCGTTGGAGTATCAAACGAAGTCCAAATGGCACGAAACTTGACAGACGGTCTACCGGTAGTGAACCAAGGCCGCTTGGAAAATCTCGGTCCAATCCGAGAACGTTTAACACCCGCACACGAAAAGAGGCAAAAGGGGATGCCAGAGGACATAGGAGCGCCGGCAAAACGGACAACGGGGAAAATGCTCAGATGCATGAGACGAACACGTATGCAAATGCGATGCACATGATGACATGATATGAAATGCATGACACGCAAACAAATGACAAGGAAACAACAACGAATAACTGGAAGACACCTGGCACATCGGTATCGGGGCGTTACAACACTCCACCACTATGAGAGGATCTCGTCCCGAGATCTAGAATGGCACTGGAGGGAAAACAGAAGAGAAAGAGAAGAGGTAAAACAAAGTTGCTTCTCTGACAAACGAGTGAAACCAAAGAACCTTGCGAGGTTGAGCAAAATTGAAAGAAAGAAAGCAACGGAGATGAACGAAGTTGAAAGCACTCCGTTAGAAAAGAGGAGCAAGGAAGAATAAATTCGGACAGCACTCCGGTTGAAAAGAGATGCAAGACTTGATAAGATGAAAAGAACTTGAGCAGAGGACACAACACTCCGTTTAAATGGATAAGCAAAAGAAACAAACATGATCTTGACAAAACAAGATGATGTCGAAGAGAGCACCATCACAATGCCTCCGGAAGAAGAAAGAATGGCATGGAATGAACAGAGGGAAACAAGATTTTGAGTGAGCACGCTTACAACAAATGCTAGAACGGAATTGTTGGAAAACCAACAACGAAAAGGATAAGCTTGATGTGGGCTTATGGAAGACATCTCAGAATTATGAGTTGAAATTCTGCCACTAACGGAAAACAGTAGATTGGATTGATATGAGCAAGAAGACAAGAAACTTATTTCACCAGGAGGATAAACGAAGAACTTGGGTCATTCATGAACACCATAAATAGCAACAACCGTTAGGGAAAAGCTTTAGGTGAAACATGACACAAGATAACTCCAACGAAGAGGTTGATGGATTTAAAATACCTCATTCTTAACAACATGTGAATCATGAAACATGAACTCAAATTATCAAGAATGACATAATACCACCTCCAATGATACGGGAGAAAGAATTGCACTCCGGATTGCAAGATGAAGAATGCTTGAGCTCCTCTGAAAAGAATCTAGATGAACACTCCGAGAAGGAATTAAATCCTTAATGAATTCATTTAGAGCCTCCATGAAGAACTCCGGTAACAAAAGAATGATCAAACGAAAGGAAAGAGAAGTTGAAAACACAAGGTGAAGACTTGGAATGATTAAATGGAGTTTCACGATGAGATGATGCGGAAAAACTTGGAACTCCGGAAAAGAAAAGATGAAAACAATTGAAATAGAGAATTTGATGAACCTCCAGAATAAGGAATAGAATTTACTCGATGAAACAAGAATAAGAATTACATTATGCTTATCCTTCACCAATTTGGACAAGCAACGGATTTTTGCATACTACTTATTCTCGTTGAGAAGGATTAAGAGAGATATAACATAAACTTGAGAAGGTCTTCCACGAACCACCGGTAGAATTTGAAAAGCACGAATGCATTGATATGATAAACGAAGGAAGAAGAATCTTGGAAGAACCACCGTAAGAATTGTAAACAAACAAAGTAAAAGGGAAGAATCACCGGTAAGAATTTGAAAATGAACAAAGATACTTGGGGAAATTTAGATACAAGAGAATGAAGAGATCAAGAGCTGATAAGAGAATACTTGAATGATGCGCCGGTAAGATTTAGAGAAAGAGAACTGAAAGCTGAAAGAATAATTCTGAAATGATGGCCTTCGGAGAATCAAACTGAAAGACTCTTGAAATGTTCCAGATGGATGAAAAGAATTCTCACAATCGAAAACAATTATGAGAGGATGGCACGAAGCTAGAGCCATGAATCTTGAAGAGAATGGAGCAAGATTGAGAGAAAAATCTTCTTCGGTCTTCAAATGTAGAGAATGACGATGAGAAACAACACCATGAGTTGTTGAGATACTCCGGATGAAAATTAGAAAGGTTGAACCAACGATGAAAAGAATTTGAAAGATCTTGGAGAAAGACATTTGACTGATGATAATTCATTCTTACATTAAACCTTAGAATATTTGAGAATAACTCCGGGAGAATAAGAAGAGTCAGGTAAGATCCTGGGAAAAGACCTATGGGTTAGGGCCCACTCAAAAGATACACCATTGAGCGATTTAAAAGATAGATTGCGCCGGTTGAGATAAATGGCTTGAATGAGATAACAACCTCGAAATAGGTTGAATGGATCTTGAATGAAAAGACGAGCCTTCTGAGATATCTTCAGCACTCCAGAACAAATGAATAGCGAGAAGTGGAATGATAATAAGGTGCACCAACATGGAAAACATTGAAACAAAGAAAGGATATGATCAACAAAGCTTGACTTGAATCCACCGGAGAAGAAAAAGAGCGAAAAATGATGAACTTGAGGCTCCGTTAGTATCTTCATGAGAATCACCATGTAAAAACATTGAAGAAACAATGAAGAAAGTTCGCATGAATAAAATGGATACTTGATTAAGATATATGAGTCCTTGAAGAAACAAGGGTGGGAGGGCGGGAAAAACAAAGACAACTTGGAGACGGATGAAACAAACATCATTGAGAAGACTTGGAGCTGATCTTGCGGATGAGACAAATGATAGGATCATCTTGAAGAGGATCGCACCGGTTGACAAGGATTGACATGACAAACTTGATTATCATGAAGGATTAGTATTCACATAGAAATATGAGAACGCCGCTTAGGAAAGGTATGGAATCAACATTTGACTTCGAAGCAACTCGAATACCACAAATCGAAACAAAACAAAGGATTGGCTTGCAGAATAAGCCGGAACAAACATATGATAGAGATTTCGTCCGAAGTTTTCATGGTGGGGCCCACATGGGCTCGATCGTACATCACCATCATGTACAAGGCAGTGCACATGACATACGAAGCGTCCCCAAGTCAGCATAGCCAAGGACTCTTTAAGACACAACAAGACCACTATAAAACCAACCGTGGATAGGCGGACCACTAGACGTCGAACCCCAATTTCATATCATACATCTGTCGGAAAGATATCCTAAGGCCTACATGAATTCCCACTTATAAACTCCCGAAACTTTCCGGTTATGCAATCAAGTGTTGGGGATACAGGGGAAGCAAAATAGCTCACCCAAAACTAACAAAACCTACATCCAGCTGTATCCATCCTTCAACACATAACCAAGAAACCTTCGGAAATCGTTTACCTCAACCTTCGAAAAGCATCCGTTATACGAGTTATGGCAATACTCCTGAACTCCCGCCCCAGTACTGGGTGGCGTCGAGGTTATCTCACCAACAACTGCATAAAAGAGATTTTCGATGTCGACAAAACTCAGGTATTCCAGAACTGCAACGATAAAATTGTGACGACAACACCTCGGAGCTCAACTCCCCGGGACACTGCCACAACCCCTAAATGTCAGGAGGCACCAAGAACAATGTTCTCATCGCAAAACCATCAGAATGATTCCAAGATACCCGCGTGATCCTAAATTTTTTTTAGTGAAATTTGAGGAGAGAAGAGTCAAAACTCCACGTCAGGAGGCCTCACCAGAGCGATGAAGGGACTGAGGAGTAAAAAGAATCCTACTCTCCGATATATACAATCCTATAAGACTCGAAACATTTTTCTAGACTCAACAACGCCAGCGATTCGATCAAGCAGGGGGCTCCTAAGTCGGAGAAGGCTCTGATTACCAACTTGTAACACCCATGATGCGGCTATATCTCCCACGTGTCGGAGCACGACTTAGAGGCATAACCGCATTGTAGGCATGTCGCAAGAGGGGTAATCTTTACACATCCCATGTACTGAATAAGAAAGAGGTACAGAGTTGGCTTACAATCGCCACTTCACACAATACATAAATATAGCATTACATCATCCAGATACAATCAAGGTCCGACTACGGAACCAAAATAAAAGAAGACTACCCCTAATGCTACAGATCCCCGATTGCCCCGACTGGGCTCCACTACTGATCAACTGGAAACAAAACAACACAACGGACATGATCTTCATCGAGCTCCTCCTTGAGTTCGGTTGCGTCACCTGCACGGTATCATCGGCACCTGCAAACTGGTGTTGGAAGTAAACTGTGAGTCACGGGGACTCAACAATCTCACACCCTCGCGATTAAGACTATTTAAGCTTATGGGTAGGTAAAAGGTATGAGGTGGAGCTGCAACAAGCACTAGCATATATGGTGGCTAACATAAGCAAATGAGAGCGAGAAGAGAAGCAAAGCACGGTCGTGAACTAGAAGTGATCAAGAAGTGATCTTAAAACTACTTACGTTCAAGCATAACACGAGACCGTGTTCTCTTCCGGGACTCCGCCGAAAAGATACCATCACGGCTACACACGTGTTTGATGCATTTTAATTAAGTTAAGTGTCAAGTTCTCTACAACCGGACATTAACAAATTCCCATCTGCCCATAACCGCGGGCACGACTTTCGAAAGTTCAAATCCATGCAGGGGTGTCCCAACTTAGCCCATCACAAGCTCTCACGGTCAACGAAGGATATTCCTTCTCCCAGGAAGACCCCATCAGACTCGGAATCCCGGTTACAAAGACATTTCGACAATGGTAAAACAAGACCAGCAAAGCCGCCCAGATGTGCCGACAAATCCCGATAGGAGCTGCACATATCTCGTTCTCAGGGCACACCAGATGAGGGCTCCGTACAGCTAAAGCCAAACCTCGAGTTTCCCCGAGGGGGCACTACAAAGGACTCTAGTTTGGACCAACACTCAGAGGAGCACTGGCCGGGGGGGGGGGGGGTTAAAATAAAGATGACCCTCGGGCTCCGGAAACCCAAGGGAAAAAGGCTAGGTTGTTAGTGCAAATGTAAAACCAAGGTTGGGCCTTGCTGGAGGAGTTTTATTCAAGGCGAACTGTCAAGGGGTTCCCATTATAACCCAACCGTGTAAGGAACGCAAAATCAAGGAACATAATACCGGTATGACGGAAACTAGGGCGGCAAGAGTGGAACAAAACACCAGGCATAAGGCCGAGCCTTCCACCCTTTACCAAGTATATAGATGCATTAATTAAATAAGAGATATTGTGATATCCCAACAATAACCATGTTCCAACATGGAACAAACTCCAATCTTCACTTGCAACTAGCAACGCTATAAGAGGGGCTGAGCAAAGCGGTAACATACCCAAACAACGGTTTGCTAGGACAAGGTGGGTTAGAGGTTTGACATGGCAATATGGGAGGCATGATATAACAAGTGGTAGGTATCGCAGCATAGGCATAGCAAAAGAGCGAGCATCTAGCAAGCAAAGATAGAAGTGATTTCGAGGTTATGGTCATCTTGCCTGCAAAGTTCTCCGAGAAGACGAAAGCTTGATCCTCGTAAACGTACTCAATGGTTCCTCGAGCACGAACTCGTCTCCCGGCTCTACCCAAAGCAAGAACACAAGCAAAGGGAACAAAAATCAACCACGGTGCAATGCGCAAGAAACATGATGCAAAACATGGCATGATATGCGGGATGTGATATGCAATGCATATGCGTTCTCCGGAAGGAAAAGATTGAACCAGGCCTTAACTTGGCAGACCAAGAGTGCCGCTGGAAAGATGAGATGATTTCGGTCGAAATCGATATAAAGATCACCGGAATCGGATGCACGGTATGCAAATGGCAAGTAAAACAATAATGGCACAAAGCTGCGATTAACAGCACGATGCCATCTAAAATGCATCAAGAAACTAAACTACTGCACTCTAACATAGCAACAAAGCACATGGCAGTGATCCACTCAAGATGCTTGACAAAAGATGAACACTGAGTTACGTCTAAATCACACAAGAGCAGGTTCAAACAAGCATGGCAAAAGTGCAAAAGATAACAATATCTCAGACTTAGTGAAAATAACATGGCAGGAATTAACAGCAGGAAGCAAAGTTTAGAGCAAGATAATAACATGCTAGAGGAACACATCATGGCAAAACAAGGCATGGCATGAAACTAATCAAAGCATATAACAAAAGTCTCTTACTGACCATAAGCTAAAAGGGATCAGAAAATACAATGGCACCCATGTAAACATAGCAAGTTTCATTAACAGATTCAGACTTAGCAGAAAACTGGGCATGGCATAAAATAGAGTTACGTAGGCATGTTTGCGAGCTCGATGCACTCACCACAAGGCATTGCATGACAAAATAAGTATACACCGAGCAAGAAGACATGTTGAAGAAGCTAAACATGGCAAGAACAATCTCATAGTATGCATGGATCAACTACAACAACCTTGGCAAAATTGATGAACACGTAAACAATCTGCCAGGAACATTTTATAACAAAAGTAGAGCTAGGAGAGTCCAAATGAGGTACAGTTTTCGGCCACGCGATCGTGATCGAACGACTGAGAGGATGGAGGGGGTTTAGATGGTTTTTGGGCCACTTTGAAGGGGTGTTGGGCTGCAACACACACGATGCCTTTGCGGTTCCTCGGTTAACCGTTGAAGTATCAAACGAAGTCGAAATAGCACGAAACTTGACAGGCGGTCTACCGGTAATGAACCAAGGCCGCTTGGAAAATCTCGGCCCAATCCAAGAACATTTAACACCTGTACACGAAAAGAGGCAAAAGGGGACGCCGGAGGACATAGGAGCACCAGGTTGCAAAACGGACAACGGGGAAGATGCTCGGATGCATGAGACGAACACGTTTGCAAATGCGATGCACATGATGACATGATATGAAATGCATGACACGCAAACAAATGACAAGGCAACAACAACGAATAACTGGAAGACACCTGGCACATCGGTCTCGGGGCGTTACAAGTGGAGAAAGGAATAATAATGGTGTTGAAATTTACTGTATCTTCATTATGCAATCATACCTTAGCTTTCAAAATTTATGTTGCAAATTTAAGTAGTGGGAGAAAAGATGAGCAGCTATGGGAATCTCCTACATCATAGTATAACATTGTGGAAAGTGCATCATAACATGTCACTTATTCTGGAATTTATATTGAAAGTAAACATTTTGAGGAAGCTATTATTGTATCCACAAGATGAGAAACAAGTCTAGGTATGCATATTCATTTTTTTGTAGTACTAATTATTAGGAATTACAAATATTCGAAATACCTCGTTATGGAATTATACATGTATTTATGCATGAAATTCCTTTACATGGTTATTATGGAATATCACTTGTTGGAACGTATTTAAGTTGTATGCTTAAGGAAGCTGATCGATTATCAGTGGAATGCAATATACTATTTATATTGAGAAGACTACCCGGGTACAGTGATAATTGGAAGTAGCTAGATCATATAGTTAGATTATAGCTTAATATCAATCTACATAATTAGAGGATTTATACTATTATGGGGCGTTGCTCATAAGTGTCTACTCCGGAGACACAACAGGTAGAATCTGTTAACAGACAAATTTGATCATGATTGGTAATTTGATCTTGAGTCTATCCCGAAAAATAGTTGAAAAGATTAGGAATCTTATTTGTACAAGAGGTGAACTTTTTGAAAAGACAACATAAGAAAGTCCCTACCCTAGCCTCTGATTTGAGAATTATGAGCGATATCGCACATAAGCGCTGAGGGATATGGGTAGACCACAAAACTATTCCCAAGACAGACATGACATGAATCATCCAAAGTTTATTTTGTGAGCACTGGAGAAATGTCTGGCCGCCGGCGCCATCCCGTCGGCTGGATCATATTCATACGTGGTGGTCCGGCCGCCGGTGCTCGCCGCCTTGACCTTAGCTGGGCGACGAAAGCAAGCAAACCAAGACGCCACCACCAACCAGAAACCGGGGCTGGATTTCTTACCGTCTCCCATGGAACCGATCCTCTCTAACCTTCACGTTTGTTCTTCTACTTAGTACTAGATGTTCTCTTGTGCCGATGAGGAATTGCTGCCGGGGGGCTAGCTTCATATAGCGTTGCTTGCTTGGCGACCACGGTGAATGGTCTCTACACCTGGACAAAATGGTGCTTGGCCGGTCAGCATGACACTCGGCTTGCTGTCCAAGATGGTACTCCTCGTCTCCATTCCAAGAAAGAAATAAAGAGCTTTGAACGTTCCTCGCGGGGCCAGGGTAGCTGCCAATCAATGCATGCAAAACGTCAGTGTAGTTGCAGGTTAAAAAAACGGTTGGATTGATCGATCACTTTCACAGCTTACTCGGAGAAAGTTGATCAATCAATCCGTCAATAGGCCACGTGAGTGAAGTCTGAAAAAAAAACCTATGGTTGTAGACACCGTCGCAAATGAACCCCGACCTCCGAATCCCTGAAGTCCGTACCCTAATCTCTCTGATCCCGGTTCTTTGCAACCTTGTGTGCATATCCAAACGCCGGGATTCACACGTGGCTCGGGAAAGGCTGGGGACGGGGTGATTCAGCACCTGCCAGTGGGGTCGGGTTCGCAGGCTATGTATGTTGGTCGAGCCGGACCAAGTCGCTCAGCCCGTCGTCTTCCGCTTCGGCCCTTCCTCTTCCACGATGCCTCTGTTCCTCTGGCGGTGACGGCGACCAGCGGATGATCGCCGCGACGGAGGAAGACCACTTGGGCGGAAAAGTGGAAGGTATCCCCGATCCTTCTCTTCTGTGTAGTGTTAGTTGCCTTTTCCTTGCTGTCCCCGTTAGGTTTAGGGTTTATTTGGGGGGTGAAGCAGCCGGATTTAGGGGTTGGAATAGTGGTTTTGCTAGTGATTTTTATGATACAGTACAGTAATCAGTTGAAATGCTCGCAATGTAGGTTCTTTGTGCTGAATCCATGGACCCTGCTAAGATTTTAAACGTCAGATTTCATATTGGGGGTCAATTTGTTCACATTGGTCCTTCTTTGGAGTATGTTGGAGGGGAAGAGGCTTATTCAGAGATTGAGAGGGACAAGTTGTCTTTGCAGGAGGTAAAGGGATTTCTTGGTGATCATATGGCAGTAAAGGAAAGTATGAAGTACTACTTTCTCATGCCTGGCAGAGAGCTGGTTAATGGACTGTTGTTTTTACATGATGATGTTGGCTGCATGAGGATGTCACGGCATGTAACAGTTGGTGGAGTTGCAGACATATATGTGGACTACAATGGAGAGCAAGATGAAGGAGAAGAGCAGAACAGTGGAAGTGATTTTGAGGATGAAATCTAGTATGAGCAGGATAGTGGAAGTGAAGAAGATATGCTTGTTGTCATGACTGCAGAACAAGGGCCTGATGGCAATGGCAATGCAGCTGAAGGTTTACTTGAGCAAGTACTTGTCCCTAATCATGCAGGTGTTATAACTGAAAGTATTAGCAGCCCATTGAAGAGAAGAAGTGGTATTTATTATTTTTCTCAGGCTTCTCAAAGTTCACAAGTGTGCAATCCTTCTCAGCCAGACCAAGCAACACAACAAGCAGCACAGGAACAGAGAAAGCAACACTACAAGCAGCAACACATGGAACAGAGCAAGCAGCACAAGAAGCAGAACATGTAGCAAAGCAAGCAAAAGAGGAGTCTGGTTCAGATGATTCAGATGACAATGAGTATGTACCACACACTGATGATAGTGGAGATGAGTCAGAGGTAGTTGAGCTTAGAAAACATGCAAGAAAGTTCAGGAAGAAAATGAACGACTCCAGGAAATGGGCTACTTCAGATGCATCAGGTGCTGTGCCTATTGATTTTATTGCAAATGTTGAAGAGGTTGTTGAGGAAATGGAGTTTGTGTCATCCGATGAAAATTACTCATATGATGAAGATGAGGAGGGAAACATGTTTAGAAGGAAGAGCCAATACCCAAGATTTGACCCTGAAACTGATATTCCACATTTCAGTTTGGGTATGGTTTTCAGGAGCAAAAATCAGTTTGTGAAAGCTATTAAGAGATATGGTCTTGCTACAAAAAGAAGCATCAGATTCAAGAAGTCTGAGGATACAAGGGTTAGAGCCAAATGTGGATGGCCTGGCTGTCCATGGCTTGGGTATGGAGCAAAGACAAGTAGGTGCTCAAGGTTCCAAATAATTACTTATGAGGATGAGCATCATTGTGCACAAAACAGGGAAAACAGGCTTGTTACTGTAAAGGTCATAGCAAAAAGATATGAGCATTTCATTTTAGCCAATCCAATGTGGAAGATTGATAGCATAAAAGCCACTGTCCTGCAAGATATGTTTGCTGATGTATCCACTTCCAAGTGTAAGGCAGCCAAAAAGATTGTCATGGACAAGCTAATGTCTGGTATGAAGAGTGAGTACACAAAAATCTTTGACTACCAGCTAGAGTTGCTTAGGAGTCTGGAAGTACAGTTGCTGTTTGCTTGGACCCAACAGAAATGGAAGTAAATGTTTTCCAGGAGTTCTATGTTTGCTTCAATGCTATGAAGCAAGGGTTTAAAGTTGGGTGCAGAAAGGTTATAGGACTTGATGGCTGCTTTTTTCAAAGGAGCTTGCCAAGGTGAATTGCTTGCTGCCATTGCTAGGGATGCAAACAACCAAATGTACCCTGTAGCTTGGGCAGTGGTGGAAAAGGAAACTACAGACACATGGAAGTGGTTCATTGGGCTGCTAATTAAGGATTTGGATATCAATGATCAAGGAGCTGGGTGGATTTTTATTTCTGACCAGCAAAAGGTAAACATTGTGTAGTATATGCTTGTTGTTGCATGCTTTCTTTGTTCTGCAATTGTTATGTTTCTGACCAGCAAAAGGTAGGTAGTTCTCGATAGGTTCAGTCGCCTCGACGGAGCGAGGCATAGGATAGGGGTAGGTGAAGGTAGGTAGTTCTTGATAGGTTCAGCCGCCTCGACGGAGCGAGGCATAGGATAGGGGTAGGTGAAGGTAGGTAGTTCTTGATAGGTTCAGTCGCCTCGACGGAGCGAGGCATAGGATAGGGGTAGGTGAATGTAGGTAGTTCTCGATAGGTTCAGTCGCCTCGACGGAGTGAGGCATAGGATAGGGGTAGGTGAAGGTAGGTAGTTCTCGATAGGTTCAGTCACCTCGACGGAGCGAGGCATAGGATAGGCGTAGGTGAAGATAGGTAGTTCTCGATAGGTTCAGTCTCCTCGACGGAGTGAGGCATAGGATAGGGGTAGGTGAAGATAGGTAGTTCTCGATAGGTTCAGTCGCCTCGACGGAGCGAGGCATAGGATAGGGGTAGGTGAAGGTAGGTAGTTCTCGATAGGTTCAGTCGCCTCGACGGAGCGAGGCATAGGATAGGTAGGTAGAGTAGGTACAGTTACATATATGCTTTTATTATTCATACATATATGCTTTTATTATTCATACATGCTTTTATTAATTCATATATGCTTTTATTAATTCATACATGCTTTTAATTAATTCATATGTGCTATTATTAATTCATATGTGCTTTTTGTAGGGTAATAAATAACATGAGAGATTACTTGCCTAGGGCAGAACACAGGATGTGTGCTAGGTACATTTATGCCAACTGGAGAAAGAAGCACAGAGACCATGAACTACAGAAAAGATTCTGGTCTATTGCTAAATCTTCCAACAGAGAGGATTTCAATTACAACAGGGCCAAGCTAGCTCAAAAAACTGTTGAAGGAGCAAAGGACATTATGAGGATAGAGCCAAAGCATTGGGCCAGAGCCTTTTTCCCACCTGGCTCAAAGTGTGAATCAGTGGATAACAATCTCTGTGAGTCTTTCAACAATGCCATCATTGAGTCCAGGTATTACCCCATAATATCACCACAAGAAATGATAAGGAAGAAAGTATTTGTTAGAATTCAGGACCAAAGAAGCAAAAGTAAAAAGTGGCCTGGAATAGTTTGCCCCAACATTTTTAAGAAACTACAGGGCAACATTAAGAGAACTCAGTTCTGTGAGGTGCTATGGAATGGCAAAGATGGATTTGAGGTAAAGCACTTAACATGCAGAGGGAAGAGATACACAGTCAACCTTGCAAACAAGACATGCTCATGTGGATATCTTCAGCTAGCTGGCCTTCCTTGCTGTCATGCTATCAGTGCAATATACAAGAGTGGCCAAAAAATTGAAGATTACATTGACCCTTGCTACTACATTGAGACTTTCAACAAAATATATGAGCATTGTCTCCAACCCGTGGAAGGTGAAGAAAACTGGCCAGTTTCTCAGAACCCTAGGCCAGTGGCAGCTGGCTATATTGCCATGCCAGGAGCAAGGAAGAAAAATAATGATAGGAGGAGAGAAGAGGGGGAAGCACCAAAGGAAAAGAAATTAAGCAAGCATGGAATTCAAATCACTCGTGGATCATGTGGAGTTAAGGGACACAACAAAGGATCTTGTAAACAGAATCCAAATAGGAACACAGAAACCAAAACATATCTTGGGAAGAGAGGTAGAAAACAAAGGGCCACAGAGGTACTTAATGTTAAATGCACAATGATCACTACCATTGTTTGCTCTATTTCTATGTAATACACTTAACCATAATTTATGATTCCTTTTTACAGCAAGCAGAGACTGATGCAACCAAAGCCAGGGCAACTGCAGCAAGATCTTCTGCTCCTTCAAGCTTTGCTGCACCTTCAAGCTCCCAGCCAACAACATCAAGCTTCAGACCTCCTAGGGCTGCAAGAAAATCAGCAACAACTGGAAATGATGCACCTGCAAGGAGTAGAACTGCTGGTAGAGGCAGAGGCAGAGGAGCAAAGAGAGGGAGAGGCATAGGGGGCTTCTCAGGTTTTTTCAATGCTTCTGGAAACTACTGAAGTGCTAGCAGATGCAAAAGAGAACTACAACTTCTGCAAAATACTGAACTAGTGTTATTTTGGATGTGTGTGTCCCTATGAACTTGTTATTAGGTGCTATGCTAAGTGAGCTACTACTTATTTTGGAGATGTCTCTCTGGAAATGGTCTATATTTGGGATATTTCTTGTGAACATGGTCTATGTTATTGCTGCAACATATGACACGATCTATATGATTGCTGTCAAAAGTTTAATGATTTATATTTGTGCTGTCCAAAATGAAGTTGGAAATAATTCATCCTGGTGCTGCATATTTGCAATCTGGAATTCATTGCAGGATATGAATTGATTTTGTTGCTGTAAAAACATGATCCATTGCATGCTGCATATTTGCAATCTGGAGTTCATTCAAACATGGCACTTCTTGCTGGTATGTTCATGTCCAAATTTGCCAAAAAGTACACACAAATAAAAGCTTTTTGTTGTCATCTTCAAATTTGCAAACTGAATGTAATTGAAACAAGATTAAAATTCAATACACTTCCGGCAATCCATTACATATTTGTCATGCATCCGGATTACATTTAGTACATTCAGAACCACAGAATCTAGGATAAGTTTATCCCAACGGCTAAACCAAAGAGAAACATCATCATGCAGCAGAACAACAACATCTCTTTACTAACATTTTTGTCACAAACTAATCCTCCAGCACTAGCCACTGCAGTTTCTTCTTTTTTCTTCAGGATTTCCACACTGAAAGGACCATCATCTCCATCTCCATTCATCAATCCAACAACGAAATCCTCAAGGTTCCATACCCTATCTCGAAGATCTCCCAGCAGTCCACGCAGAAATGGAAGTGTAGGCCCGTCATGCCACTCGATGAAGCCGTGCTGTCCAATTAACAGATTTTCTTCAGACAAAAATTCATCAAACAGAACACAAAGCAGAGGGCCATGGCAGATGTGGAATGAAGCTTACCTGAGCTTCAACGCATGCGTAATACCTCCTTCCGGGGTTCGCCGGACTCCATGATATCCACCGCGGCGCCTTCCGGCCGCAACGGGCGCAACAAATCGCCGGCTCGTAGTCCATGGGCTGCTCCCGATAGGACACTGGCGACCTAGCTGCAGCGCCTCTCTGCCGAGTCCCGCCGCCGCGTGAACTGGAGGAACCAATCGACGACGACGACATCGCTCCTGCCGCTTCCAATCGCCACCCTACCTCTCTCCGTGAACGCCTCTCTCCTCTCAGTCGCAAGAACCCTAGGTTCGATCCCCACCACTAGCAGATGAAAAGAAAAAAGCCAGCGGAAATAAAAAGAGCGCCCAAGCAGACATGGCACAACTAATTTGCAATCCCACCCTCTAATCATGCCATGTAAGCAAATCCCACCCTCTAATCATGCCACGTCAGCAAATCCCACCCTAAAACGAGCTTAAGGTTGCAAAGAACCGGGATCAGAGAGATTAGGGTACGGACTTCAAGGATTCGGAGGTCGGGGTTCATTTGCGATGGTGTCTACAACCATAGGGTTTTTTCAGACTTCACTCAGGCCACGTTGCCTAAAGCATCTTCAGCCGTTGACATCCCCAACAACATCACCGAATCAAAAAAGCTGGTGTCTTGGAAGTCATTCGACGAAATCCGGCGAAATAAAGAGGGCATCTCCACCCCAAGTAAATGTTTATGAGGAGAATGATTAAGTGGGACAAGAAAAAAAACATGTGGTGAGACACGATTCGCCGAAACTTGTGTCGGCGCCCCCAAGAGACCTCAGTACGCCGGGTTTCGCCTAGGTTTGCCGGCGCCATTGTGACGTCCTGAGGGGTGTTGGAGACGTGACTAGACCGTTTTTCGACGAAAAGTGTTGTCCGAGTCTAAAACCAAGCCTAAAAAGATGTCCTACGAGGCGTTCTCGGAAGGCTAGTGGAGATGCTCTGCCTCACGAGAAAACAGCGCCGATCGAGTGCGTGACGCGCGCGGCAGCGTCGTCGCGGGTTTTGCCGCCGGCAGCGCACCGTCTGGCTTCCCTCCTTCGTCAGAACAGAAAAAGATCTCATGCTCCTCCTGTTACGTCTGCCTCTTCATTCTACCCATTGGGAAATTTACCATAGAGAAGTTTGGAGCAAGTATTCGAGCTACCGGTTAAAACCAGTTGCAGAAATACTCTTCGTTTCTATTCCCTCCGTCTCAAATTAAGTGACTCGACTTTATATTAATTTTAATGCAATGTTAATACAAAGTTGAGTCACTTATTTTAAAATGGAGGGAGTAGCTTATCTATACTACTATATAGTGTATCAGTTTTGAATTGGACCTATAGAATCAATCATAACCGTCAGCCTTCCAAATCCAACGGCTAAGGTAAACAGGATTCGCCATGAACAGTAGACTGCTGCTGGTTCCACTATGTTCCAGAACAATCACATGGCTCATTCAAAAAAAAGCCCTCTCTTGTGCCTAATGGGCCATGTTTCCACTTGCACATGACGAATTGAGCCTAGACCAGGTTGATTGGGAGGAGAACGGAGAGAAAGAGAAAGTATCGTACAGTTAACGAATACTACATGCTTTTTTTGAAACACTACAGATTTTTGGTCTGAATACCAATTCCCACCTTTACAATATTAACTAATATCTCCATTTGTACATCACTATATTTTCTTTTCCCCCCTCAAGTCTATTAGTAGTTCAATGATTTACTTCCTTTTACCAAAACCACTTTGTTATGACGTGCATTGCACGTGTATATATACTAGTATCTGTATGTTCATGATCGAAGAAATTTCCAGATAAGTTCTATGTTGAGTTCGGGTTTATGGCGGGTTTTTTTCATTAGTGTATTGTGTTGGGTTGCTTTTGAACACAATGTTCGTTCTCTGGAGTTGTTAGGTGTGTGGTTGTGGAGTCCTTACACGTTTCAACTTTGGTGTTAGCCGGTGGTAGTCATCTTATTTCACGCTAAAATCGTTGAATTGTCATTATAATACTCACATGGGCTGGGCCATGAAACTATCACTGGCTCAGCTCGGCTCCCTGCTCTATTCGCTTGCTTAATTTTATTCCATTTGCTCCACTGCTAACTCATAAATGTTGTCATGTTTTTATTTGAAGAAGTTCATGAAAAAAAATGAAATTTCCTAAAAAAAATATTGAGATTTTAAAATATACAATTTTTAATAAGACGCGTGAATTTTAAAAACATTTGCAAACTTCAAAAAGGTTCATAAATTCAAAAATGTGCATAGACTAATTAAAATTATGTGCTTTAAAAATATTTATGGATTTAATAAATGCCCATGAATTCAGAAAAGCATTCATGAGTTTAAAAAAATATTCTTTTCAAAGTTTCATAACTTTTAATAAAATTAGAAGAAAACATGAAAACAAAGCAAGAAAAAACAAAAGAAAAACTATTAAGCCCAATAAAAATACAGAAAACAAAAAAACAAAAAAATTCAGGCAATACCTTCTCAAAATCAAAAAATCAACTCACCCAATGAAACGCACCCTTATAGGCGGGCCCCATAGCGTTCCCCACAACCCCGATGTAGCGGAAGGTTCCAAATCTGGAGTATATTAATACCAGAAAAGATTTTCGCCCCGCTTTATATATATAAATCAAACCATCAAGTAAGAAGGTCCAACAAGAGTTCACACCACACACACGCAACACCGCCGCACACAAGGTAGGACAACACAAGTACGAAAAGGTTCTCCTGAGGCACAACTCAACAAGCCCAAAAATGGAAGACACAAGTGGCGGGACAACAGGTGAAGAGGCTAATCTGGCTCTGGTGGTGGCGGCGGAAGCGGGGGCGCCAAGCGGAGAGCCATCGCGCGCAGGTCAGCAATGATGATGTTGATGGTGTTGAGGTCCGAGGACGGCTAAGTGGCTATCAATTAGCTGCAAATATCCACACATTTTGAACAACGCGTGAGTAGCGTGTCGAAGAGGCACACGCTGGATCACAAGCTTATTTTGGACCATCCAAAGCGTACAGGCTACGACCCCAATAGTCAGCCACCTGATGTGGCAGACCGAATGCGACGAGGCCTGGAGTTTGGCGAAGAGGTCGGGAAAGATTTTGTGACACCAATTTCCACCCACCACTTCGCAGAGGCAACTCCACAGGAATTGAGCGAACACGCAAGAAAAAAATGGTTCGAGTCCTCCTCGGTCCCACATAGGGGGCAAATCCTGTCTCCCAGGCCATTCCGCTTGAGAACCTCCACACCGGAAGGGACCCGTTCACAGACCCACAGCCACAAGAAGATTTGAATCTTCAGAGATAGGCGTATTGACATTTGGAGTATCTTAATAGGTAAATATGGTATCTCTAAGTGCATCTAGTGCCACCCCTAGTTGGTTTTGGAGTATTGACGATAAACCTGGTTGAGGGACTAATGTGTTTGTGAGAATTGCAGGATAACACAGGTAGAAGTCTCTCATTGATTCGGTTTTCCTACCAGAGATGACCCCTAAAAATGTATGAAGACATTGAAGTCAAAGGTGGTATGTGAAGACATTCACATTGAAGACTATGACAAGAGAAGACATTGCGTGAAGACTATGGAGCGGGAAGACTTAGTTGTTTAGTCGTTCTTTTTCTTCTTCGTTGAGTCATAGGAACCACCGTACTATTCAGTGGGGTCCAAGAGAACCAGTCAGAATGACTGAAGTGATGCTTAACCCAAATCCTATGTGTTCGAGTGAAGACTACGAGAGCAAATCTTATCCAGAGTTGGATAAGTCAGCTTTGCTTGTAGCCCAAGTAAAGTTGCCGTGTGTGTTTGAAATCTGACCATTGGAACACGTGTCAGTTCCTTAGTGACCCAGGGTCATTTCGGACAAATCAGGCCAGGTTTCCTAGTGGCTATAAATAGCCCACCCCCTACAACCATAAACGGTTGGCTGCTCAGAGTTAGTGTACGACTTTTGTCGTTTGAGAGCAACCCACCTCGAAGCCTTTGAGAGAGAATTCCTTGCGAGGATAAAGGCCTAAACACCCAGAGCCAAAGAGTGTTAGGCATCACTTAAGTCTTCCTGTCTGTGTGATCTGAAGACTTATTACACTTGAGGACTGTGAATCCTCCAGCCGGTTAGGCGTCGCGTTCTGAGCATCCAAGAGTCATTGTGGATCGCCGGTGAACGAAGTCTGTGAAGGTTTGGAAGTCTGCCTTGAAGACTTACCAGAGTGATTGGGCGAGGACTAGGTGTCCTTAGCTCAAGGGGAATAAGGTGAAGACACGGTCTTCTGAGTTGAATCTCAGCCTCCCTAACCAGACATACAGTTGTCACAGCAACTGAAACTGGTCCAAAAAATCATTGTATTCAACGAGTCACTGGTTCTATCCTTCCCATCTCTTTATTTACAGTTGATCCTTGTGAAGTCATTGTTTGTTTGCATTATCTTTTGTCTTCATTGAGTGACTGCTTGTTCTGATTGGCTTCGTACTATCTTCCTACCTGATCCATACTGCCTAGCTGCCACTAGTTGTTGTGCTTTCACTTCATTGAATACTTGACTATGGTTTGCTTAGTGTAGTCTACCTTCCGCTGCATGGTAATATGTTTATTTCTATCGTTTGTCTTCGAAACTCCCATGTTTTGAAGATTTTCTTAAAAATCGCCTATTCACCCCCCCTCTAGTCGATCACTAACACTTTCAGTCTCTCTAGGAGTGCATGCACCTACTAAACCAAATTTGTGGTACGATGCGAGGAGAGGTAACCTTTCAAAAATCATCTAAGTCATAAATTGCAGTAAATGAACCGACAATGGTGGTGTAATTACTACCTATATATACATTCATAGGCCTCTCGGTTAGTATAGATTTTGATATTCTTTTCTTGCAAACTCAATCAAATTTAAAACAATTTGACTTAAGTCGAGACTAATATGCCTTATAAATCTTAATGAGTGAGTACGCAAAGTTATTATATGCGACGCATGCTCCAAATTTTAATATCGACAAAGGCAATTAGGGTTGCAAGCGGCTCGGCCCTCATGCCCGCTTCATAGTCAAAATTGATCAAATCAGTTATAACTTTTATTTGGAGCTAGTAAACCTTGAACTAGCAGTGATAAGTGTGTTAAATGTTGAGCTTCTTGTGTGGCACAAGGTATTTGTTGTCTCCTTCTCAAAGATAAGTTGAATAGCACAGACATGTTGCTGAGTAGAACTTTTTTTGGGGCTGATTATTATTGTGTTATCTGTAATGAGAAGAAAGCTTGCAAGAAGGGACCGTCTTAATTATCTTACATTGCTACCGAGGGGGGGGGGGGGGTACGAAAACGACCCCCGCATCACTCTCGTGGGTGACCCGGTGGTGCCCCGGTCTACAACTATCACCGCTATCCACTTCTCCTCCGTTCCTCCTCGCCGCCGTCGAGGGAGGCAGTCGGGCTAAGCCTGTGCCACGGATGGCAGCGGCGGGGCATGCTCCATCACATGTAGTGTGTCCCCTTCAAGGTGGTGTGGCAACAATCTTCCCCAACGACTGAGCTCCTTCTCGGTGGTGCAATGGTCCATGTGGTGCAAAAATATGTGCTTCCTCTCCTAGCAGTGTGACGGTCCCTGCTCCCCCCCTGGTGGTGTGGCAGCAAGTCGTCCCGACGCTTTCATGCGGTCGCTGATGCAATGCCTAGTGGCAAGGACTACGGTGGCATCGGTGGTGTGTTAGGTGGACCATACACTTATGGTTAGGGTCATGTGTTCCCGGCGAACGCCGGCCTGTCTGTGGTTAGGGGGGCGATAGCAACGTCAACAGGCATTGTGACCCCTGTTGATGGCGGCAACGATGCAACTCGTGTCTCTCAGCCCAAGTGCTCGGGGAAAAACTCTTGATCCGGTTTTCCAAATCAGACGACAATGTCACTGTATGTTGCTTTTCCTCTTGGTGGCATCATTTTGGAGATAAACGGCGGGACGGACCCGTGTTTGGTACCTTGCGCTGCAGTCTTCGCTTCCTTGTCTTTCCGGTGCCCGGATTTGGGTGGATGAGGCTTGAAGACGATGCATGACAGCCACCAGCGATGACCCCTCATTGCAGTGTGACATGGAAGAGGTGGTGTATAGCTGCAACACTATTGACGTTGGTTGGTGATGCAGATGGATGAGCCATGGTTGCTCGACGGTGCTGGTGGCGAAAGATCGCGTCCATGGTGAGGCAGTGACGACTCGAGGTGCATTATTCGGGAGCCATTGGTCAACCTAGATTTACCACTGACATACACTTGCGTCGAAGGCGGGGGTTGATGGAGTGCCTTCACTATGAGATTTTGGTGGTGGTGCATCACGCGTGTCTGGACGGATGTTCCACAAATGGCTCTTGGCGGCTGACTACTTGTCCAGTGCGTGCATGATTTCAAGTCGCATGATCTATGTCCGGACCATTTGCACTTGCATCATCCTCGTGGCGTCGAAGTCGCTCAAGGAGGACCAATGTTGCTCCTTTTCTTTTTATTTCATTATTTTTCTCCGCTTCGGCATAAACTTTGGTCTTCTACAGCTCCTCTACTCGCCGGTGTGATTCTTTAGGGTTTGCGCATTTTAATTACGCAGAATTTGAATGTATGCTTATTGTGTTTCATATTTCTTGATTGGTTCCTTAACCGAGACTTTTCTTCCATTGCAATTTCGTCAAGTCTTGCTGGAGATATCTCTGCCCCACCACATGGAACTGCTCTGCTCTGATGGGCATTCAACTCACATCTGCCCTACATTGGCAATTACCCAATGTGTACACGCGCAGAAGCATGTTGACCGACCTAGCTAGTCCACGGCGAGACCAGAGAAGTCTAGCACCATCCAATGAGGAAGCTTCCCCTCCGTCGACCTTCCTCGCCACCGCGGACTCGCCGGCCCCGCACCGCACCGCACCGCACGCCATTCGTTTTGGAAAAGCACAAAGAAACGAGTGAGCGAGGGCGAGACCAGACCACGCCCCCCGCGCCTCGCCAATCCGGCGGCCAAGACCACCAAGCACGGACCCTCCTATAAAGAAAGAAGAACGAACCGGAGTAGGAGCCACCCTCGGTGACAGTGTTGCCCGGACTTCCCGCTCCGAACTACGATCCTCCGCCAGCATGCCCCGCCTCGGCTTCCGGCGCTCTCTTCCGTCACTGTCGCTGATGCCCCTCCTCGTCCTCTTCGTCGCGGTGGGTGCGGCGGGGAAGGGCGACGGTGGGCTGCGGTTCCGGCGGGAGGGCGGCACGTTCAAGGTGCTGCAGGTGGCGGACATGCACTACGCGGACGGGCGGAGCACACGGTGCAGGGACGTGCTGCCCGCGCAGCGCGCCGGCTGCTCCGACCTCAACACCACCGCCTTCCTCTACCGCCTCCTCCGCGCCGAGGACCCCGACCTCGTCGTCTTCACCGGTACGCCACGCCAGTCCACCCACCCACCCCTCCATCCTCCTCCTCCTTGATTCATTACTCCAGTAATCGACTCGATGCCACTGCTAGCGTCCTCCCAATTTTGCATTCAGCATCTTTAGAAACGGTTTATAGAAAAGGAAAAGATTGTACTACTAGTACTAATGTTAGAGAAGATTGGTTGAAAATGCATTGATTGTACTGCTGCTAGAAAAGTTTGGTTGAAAATGCTTTTGCAAGATGGTCATTGTTGCCACCCCCAATGCATTTGGTGCAATGGTAATTGATATAGAGAACTTCATCGCCATGATGTTTATTTTTCTACGAAAAAGGGGAGTTTGGACACAATGTTACAAGAACTATAAAGTCTTAAAAGAGTGTGGTGCCCAACCAAAAACAAATACGCCTACATGATCCACAATGTTTCTTGGGCAGGTGATAACATTTTTGGCGAGGATTCAACCGATGCGGCCAAGTCGATGGATGCGGCGATCGCTCCGGCCATTGCCATGAAACTTCCTTGGGCTGCTGTGCTCGGCAACCATGACCAAGAGGGTACGCTGTCGCGCGAGGGTGTGATGCGCCACCTTGTAGGCATGAAGAACACCCTTGCACGCTTCAATCCACAAGGAGTAGAAATCGATGGCTACGGAAATTATAATTTGGAGGTTGTAGGGGTTGAAGGAACACTGCTGGCTAACAAATCAGTGCTCAACCTGTATTTTCTTGACAGTGGTGACTATTCCACAGTGCCATCGATCCATGGCTATGGTTGGATCAAGGCTTCACAGGAAGCTTGGTTCAGGCAAACCTCTTCGAGTCTCCAGGTGAATTTGTCACCATCTTCGTGCTATGCTACTTATACTTTCTCTTGCCATACTGAGTAGGCTGTAGGCGGATGCCATTTGCAATCGACAACAACACATTAATTATCTGTTGGACCATCATAACTCTGCAAAAAAAAATCAATAATTATTCTGTCGACGGAAGGCAAGAAATTTATGCAATTTCAGAATAGATGATTGATCTGTTCGCAGGCACTGTATTTAGTTCCGAATACAATTGGTTTCAAAATGTTTTGCGTGTTAAATATAGATAGATGAAAGTAGGTGATGACAGTAGTTCTAGTACCTGTATAGTTTGGTGCTATGTACATACATATTTTATGTTAGAAACTAGAATAACAAAAGTTCATATGAAATGCAGCAAAACTATACGGGTGGACAACCCAGACAGAAGGAGCCTGCACCTGGTCTTGCTTACTTCCACATTCCCTTGCCGGAGTTCAACAACTTTACGGCATCCAATTTCACAGGAGTAAAGCAGGAGAAGGGTATCAGCTCGGCGTCGATCAACTCCGGCTTCTTTAACACCATGGTGGAAGCTGGAGATGTGAAGGCTGCCTTTGTAGGACATGATCACTTAAATGACTTCTGTGGTAAGCTCACTGGTATTCAGCTGTGCTATGCTGGTGGTTTCGGTTACCATGCGTATGGGATGGCCGGATGGTCAAGGAGAGCAAGGGTGGTGTCTGTGCAACTTGAGAAGGCAGCGAGCGGCGAGTGGCAAGGCGTGAAGTCTATCAACACATGGAAGAGGCTTGATGATCAACATCTCACCACAATTGACTCTGAGGTGCTATGGAAAAGAAGCTCTAATACTTGAGGTACTCAACTATGCATGAGCATGGCGCTGCTATTTCTAGCTTGCATAATGAACATATATATTCAGAACCCACAACTTATCTAAGACTTGCCGGTTGACAGGGAGGCGCCAGAAGAACAATGATGGAAGCTGATCTTGTCTGTTGTTGATGCGCAACTTATCTTAAAGAGTTTGTAACTACTTAAATGAACACATCGCATGCCGCGTGTATACGCAAGTTTTCGCCATTATTATTTTTCATGTCAAGAAAAAAAATTGAGCCATGAATAGATATAATGCAATGCAGTACAGATGACACCCTTTGCAATTGAGCTCATATGTCAAATGGAAATGAGAATACCAATGCCAATGCAGCCTTTATTTTTTTCTCATAAGTATTTACTACTTGCAAGGTGTTTTGAACTGTAGAGTAGAAGCAAGATAATCCACAAATTAATTGTGTCATGTTGCATGAGACTTGTTACAATACAAGATTTTACTCTTGTCTCTACCTAGCCTTTACATGCATGTTACACTTACGAGACAATTAAAGCCCGATATGTTCGGAAGAGGGGATATAATATATATGTCTATCATCCCCCCCCCCCCCCCCCCCCCAATCACATCCGACGTAAAACATCATTGCTAATACCATGCATGTTAGGTATTCCTATCAACTAACTATCCCCAATGACCGATCTGATAAAAAGAGAAGATGTAATATACTTAAAATTCCCCCTTCACATCTAACATGGATATGGAATGATCACCCCCCCCCCCCCCCCCCCCCCCCCATGCTCGACGTGGGTGTGGATAAATGCTTGGGAGAAATACGGGGACCAAGACTTGAACCCAAGATATCAACTCTGATACCATGTTAAGATGTACTTCCTCCTTTCCAAAATACTTGTCGTGGCTTTAGTTCAAATTTGAACCAAAACCACAACAAGTAATATTTTGGAACGGAGGGAGTGCCTATCAACCAACTATCTCAAAAGACCAATTTGTTAGGAAGAGAAGATCTCTAACAAGTAGTAGGGCAATTTCTTAGAATTATGGAAGGTTAATCTTTTAGACCCACCAGCAGCTTATGTTTCTTCCTCATCTTCCAAATCTGGGAAGCTCTCAGGTTTTTTCTTTCAGTTAGCAAAGCAGAATATCCAAGATGTTGCAGAGAAGGATTCTATTAGCCGTCAATTTGGCAAAGAGGGCTGGCCTCATGACCCCAGATGCCAGCTTTGCCTTCACGCCCCTGAGACCCCTACTCACTTATGCAGAGATTGCCCCTTCACCACAGCGATTTGGAACCAAGTGAGGGTTTGGTTGGGCATGGGGTCACTTCCGCTCAGCCTGTCTTGAATTCCCCGCCTAACAATGCCTAGTGGGATGCGATGCTCACCGAGACATCAAAAAATGAGACATGTCAGATAAGCGGTCGCTTCCTCTTATGTGATTTGAAACCAAATGATCTTCAATGGATCAAGACTAACCTACATCGAAGTTGCGAATTTGGCCGTCGAGGATATTCGTCGGCGCGAGCTCACTTTCGGAGCACACAGGCACGACCTTTCCGTGATTCTCACATAGTTTCTTTCTCCGTTTTGGCTTTGGGGTTTATAGGGTGTTCCCCTTAAAAATACGTTGCCTCTTGTAAATACATGTTCCACTCTTTTATCTAGATGAAAAGGCAGCGCTCCCGTCGGTTGCTTGAAAAAATAATTAAGAATGGTTGTGGCTAGTTCTCATCTACTCCCTCCCCTCACAAGTATAAGATGTTTAAAATATTTTAATATGGACTGCGTAAAGACTGAAATGAGTGAACAAACACATTAAAATATGTCCTATCCAATTTACAAAAAAGTTAGAACATTTATATTGGTGAATGGATATAGTAGATGCGAAATAACTATGTCTCATCTGACTCCTACACCATTGAATTTTATGGCAAAGATTCATGAGATAGATATATGACTTTATTTTGTTTGATTAGTTAAATAAGATAGGAGTTATATAAGACTTTTTTTTAGAGAAAAGGCACAACCCGAGTCCGAGAAGGGCTCGAGCATAGTTCGGCTTTGATTAACAAAACCATCAACCGACCAGAATTACAGCGAAAACAGGCCATACAATAAGGAAAGAAAAGAAAGCAGTGATGCAACCTTGCAATGGCCGATACAAGGAGCTAAAGGAAAGCACAAACGCAACGATCAGAAAAGAAAAAGACTACAACTTGAAGATCTAAGTTCTTGAGGGGAATCGTGCCACAGGAAGGGATCGACCTGCACCCGAAGCCAACAGGATTGAAAGACACCGCCAACAGACGGGCGCCAAGTCTTCACGCATAGGCATGAGTGATGTTGTGCCGTCGACAAAGAGAAACTACTCCCCGAGAGCAAGCTCGACATAGATGTCAGGCCGGCGGAAGGCAATGGGCGCGGCCACCCTAGCAAGCAACATTGAAAACAAGCAGCCGCCCACAATTGAAGCATGTCGTTGACGCAAGGCAAGGACCAAATGCGTCCCAAGAATACACGACACTGATTTGAGCAACACAACCACCTGGAGGAACCAGAGTTCGCCTCGGCCATTGATGAAGCTATGTATGTAGGATAAGGTCATAGACCTATCCAGCATAGCCTCCTCAAAGACATCTTTATAAAGAATCAGAAGCAGTAGAAGAGAAACCATCATCCATTCGACCATGGAGACGCGCTCACTCGACCACCTTAAAGACACTCGACCATCAGAAGATGAGGAACCCTCCACTCTGCAACGGTTGGGACTTAAACCATATCATTATGAGCATTTATGACACTTTACTATAGACGTTACCAGTAACGCCTTTTCTTTACGAGCATTGAACACTGTGTAACGGAGGGGAGCTGGGGTCCTGGTGCACTTTATATAAGCCACCCCCCTCCTCTGGGATAAGGGTTCGCACTTTTGTAAACTCTCACACACACATATAATTCAGTCGACCGCCTCAGGGCACCGAGACGTAGGGCTGTTACTTCCTTCGAGAAGGGCCTGAACTCGTAAAACTCGTGTGTACAACTACTCCATAGCTACGATCTTGCCTCCTCATGCCTACCCCCCATTCTACTGTCAGTCTTAGATCCACAACAGTTGGCGCCCACCGTGGGGCAGGTGTCTTAGCGACTTATTGGAGAAGTTACAATTTTTCTGATCCCCATCATCATGGTTCTAGGCGGAGGTTTGGCTGAGGGCCGCGAGATTCGTCTCGGCGCGCTCGTGTTTGTCGCCAACGACTCCGCTTGGCTTCAGGAGGCACCGCTCGACGTCGATGCGCTCCCCGCTAGCGGGGCGACGCACTTTCACGCATGCGTCCGCGGCGTCCTCCTGCGACAACCGTCGACCCAGTACCAGTCGACTCCTACGGCTTTCCCCCTCCATGCGACCCGCCGGAGCAAGCGCACCGGCCGGTCGAGGATTCAACGGTGGGTGAAGCATGCGGTGGCCCGCCAGTCGGCCACCCCTCAAGTCGTGGCGCTCGAGCCCGACGAGTCTCTCTACGGCCTGTTCGATCTGTCGGCTGGCTCCGTAGAGACTGCATCCGAGTGCGGCAGCAATGACTCGGCAACGGAAGTCCTGATGGTCAATGGACCACACGGTCCTCCTGGCTTCGATCGTGAAGACGGAGGTGACGGGAACGGCGGTCCATCGCGCGTTCACGAGGAGTACCGCCCCGAGCCTCTCTTCTCGCAGCAGAGAGAAGAACTTCGTCGCCGAAACATGGATGCCCTGCATACTCCTATAGTTAGAGAAACGCCCGAGGCCCAGGCCTTGGAACAGGCTCGCTTGGCCAATCTGGCTGAGTGCACTCGGCTGGAGAACCTCCAGCGCGCACTCGACGGTCGCGCTCGTCAACGTGCTCCTGAGTCCAGCCGACGCCAACTTTTTCCACCTCCGGCTCAGGTATACCGGACACCGATCCAAAACCTAGCAGCTGCTGCCCGGATAGCAGAGTCGATTCAACCTTCCCAGTCAGAAGCTAGCCGAGGTCTGGCGTAGATCAGGGCCTTGCTCCGAGCAGCAGGATAGCAGAATACGGCCGTGTCTCAGTCGCGGGATAAGATCCATAGCAGATCTATGGTCGCAGATACGGTACAGTCGGCCCATAGCCCGAGATCTCCCCCGAGGCGTGAGGGACGTGGAGAGCGGCGTGATCAGTACAGAAACCAGGAGCAGTATGATCGTCGAGCTGATCGCGATGGTCGCCGTCGAGTGCCCACGCCTCCTCCAAGGAGTGGGTCATATGTGCCGCGTCATACGTGCCGCGGCCACATGAAGACATGCGCCCTAACAACGTCGGAAGGGGTATTCCAGTCAACCCCAGGGAGCCAGGCTTTGATGCGAGATCTATTCTCGTACAAGGCTTGGTCGACAGAAACAGAGCTCACCGAGATGGCCATGACAGAGGCCCGCAAACCAGCAATAGGGTGCATGTCTCTGGCCCGGAGTGCTTCAGCAGAGCTATCAGAGCTGTAGTGATTCCCCCCAACTTCAGGTTGGCGACCGGAGTCAGTAAGTTCACCGGAGAGTCCAAGCCTGACACCTGGCTCGAAGACTATCGAGTGGCCGTCCAGATTGGTGGCGGCAATGATGAGGTGGCCATGAAACACCTTCCTCTGATGTTGGAGGGCTCGGCTAGGGCGTGGCTGAATCAGTTGGCACCTGGCAGCATCTATACTTGGGAAGATCTCGCCCGAGTGTTTGTCAGAACGTTTGAGGGTACTTGCAAGCGGCCAGCAGGTTTGAAAGAATTACAGTGTTGCGTCCAGAAACTGAATGAAACTTTGAGAGATTATATCCAGAGGTGGATCACCCTGCACCACACGGTGGAAGATGTGTCTGATCATCAGGCAATTTGTGCTTTCAAGGAAGGCGTCAGGTACCGGGAGTTGAATCTGAAATTCAGTCGGACATGAAACATGACTCTCACTCGGATGATGGAAATCGCCACCAAGTATGCCAATGGTGAAGAGGAGGGGCGACTGCGGAGCGGCAAGCACAAAGCAGTCGCCCACGAAGCCGGAGGAGGAAACTCTAGTCGGAAACAAAAATGCAAGGCCGAACCAGCTGCTCCGGGTGAGGCCTTGGCTGTGGTTCAAGGAAAGTTCAAGGGGAAGCCCAAAGGTTCGTGGAACCCCAAGAAAGTAAAAGATCAAGATGGAAATGACGTGTTGGATTTGCCGTGCCATATCCACACCAAAAAAGACGAAGAAGGTAATTTCATTTACCCGAAGCATACCACTCGACAGTGTCGGCTCCTGATCCAGCAGTTCCGAGAGAAATAGCCCAAGGAAAAGAAGAAGGAGGCAGACAAGGCTGAGAGTGAAGGGGAAGATGATGATGGTTATCCTCGCGTGAATTCCACTCTGATGATTTTTGCTGATGTTGAAAATAAGAGTCGATTGAAAGTCATCAACAGAGAAGTGAACATGGTCGCTCTGGCGACACCCAGTTACTTGAAATGGTCGTAGACTGCCATTACGTTCGACCAGTCTGATCACCCAGCGCACATCGCCACCCCTGGGAGGCAAGCGCTGGTGGTCGACCCGGTGGTCGAAGGCACTCGACTGACAAAGGTCCCGATGGACGGTGGCAGTGGCCTGAACATTCTATATGCAGGAACATTGAAAGGAATGGGCATTCCGATGTCTAGACTCAGTGAAAGTCATATGAGTTTCCATGGGGTCATCCCAGGCAAGAAGGCTGCGTCCCTCGGTCAGATTGCACTCGATGTGGTTTTCGGTGATGCCAAAAATTACCGCAAAGAAAAGTTGACGTTTGAAGTTGTGGATTTTCATAGTGCGTATCATGCAATTCTGGGCAGGCCAGCTTATGCACGATTCATGGCTCGACCTTGTTACGTGTACCTCAAACTGAAGATGCCTGGTCCCAGAGGAGTGATCACTATCTCTGGTAATCGGAAAAAGGCGGAAGGGTGTTTCCAGAAGGGCTCAAAGATCGCCGATGCCCAGATGGCCGTGGTAGAATTGCAAGAATACCAGAAAAATGCAGACCCGAGTGACTTGCTGCGAGCCAAGAAGCCAGCCACGGATTCAACATTCCAGTCGTCTGGCGAGACGAAGTCTGTTCACATTCACCCGACAGACCCCAATGCAGCTCCGACCCACATTTCGACCACACTGAACTCCAAATAGGAAGAAGTGCGCATCCAGTTTCTCCGTGAGAACTGGGACATCTTTGCATGGAAGCCTTCTGACATGCCAGGTGTTCCCAGGGGACTGGCTGAGCATCGTTTGCGAGTCGACCCGAAAGTGAAACCAGTCAAAGAGCATCTCCGACGGTTCGCCGTCCAGAAAAGAAAAGCAATCGGCGAAGAGGTGGCTCGGCTGTTGGCAGCTGAGTTTATCCGAGAGATTTACCACTCCAAGTGGTTAGCCAATGTTGTCATGGTCCCAAAGAAAGATGACTCACTCCGCATGTGCATCGATTTCAAGCATATCAATCGGGCATGCTCGAAAGATCACTTCCCTCTCCCTCGCATCGATCAGATAGTCGATTCGACTGTTGGGTGCGAGCTTTTGTCCTTTTTGGATGCCTACTCCGGGTACCACTAGATCCGTCTGTATGAACACGACGAAATAAAGACAGCTTTTATCACCCCGTTTGGGTGCTTCTGTTATGTCACAATGCCATTCGGCTTGAAGAACGCCGGAGCCACATGTATGCAGATGATTCAGAAGTGCCTGCTCACTCAGATTAGTCGGAATGTGGAAGCATACATGGATGAAAATGTGGTCAAGTCACGTAAAGGTTCCGACCTGCTGACCGACCTCGCTGAAACCTTTGCCAACCTCAGAAGGTATGAAATCAAGCTCAATCCATCAAAGTGCACGTTTGGAGTTCCAGGCAGAAAGTTACTCGGTTTTCTTGTTTCCGAACGAGGAATCGATGCTAACCCAGAGAAAGTAGGTGCTATACTCTGAATGAAACGCCCTGTGCGTGTGCATGATGTCCAGAAGCTTACTGGTTACTTGGCCGCCCTAAGTCGATTCATTTCTTGCCTCGGTGAAAAGGCGCTGCCTCTTTACCGAATGATGAAGAAATCAGATAAGTTCGAGTGGACTCCAGAAGCTGATACAGCATTTGCAGAGCTAAAAGCCCTGCTTTCCACCCAGCCGGTGCTTGCTACTCCAATCAGCAAAGAGCCTCTTTTGCTTTATATAGCAGCCACTGGACAAGTCATCAGTACAGTACTTACGGTCGAGCGGGAAGAAGAAGGAAAAGCGTACAAAGTTCAACGCCCAGTTTATTATATTTCTGAAGTCCTGACCCCGTCAAAGTAGAGATATCCTCACTATCAGAAGCTTGTCTATGGAATCTACATGACCACGAAGAAGGTTGCACACTACTTCTCAGATCACTCTGTTACAGTCGTCAGCGACGCTCCATTGTCAGAGATTCTACACAACAGGGTTGCAAGTGGTTGAGTGGCAAAATGGGCGATTGAACTCCTTCCCTTGGATATCAAGTTTGAGGCAAAGAAAGCTATCAAGTCCCAAGCAATAGCAGATTTCCTCGCCGAGTGGATCGAACAGAAACTGCCGACTCAAGTTCACTCTGAGCACTGGACCATGTTCTTTGACGGATCCAAGATGTTGAACGGTTCTGGTGCTGGAGTAGTTCTGGTATCCCCCCGAGGAGACAAGCTCAGATATGTGAAGGAAATATGCCCTAGAGGCAATAATAAAGTTATTATTTATTTCCTTATATCATGATAAAGGTTTATTATTCATGCTAGAATTGTATTAACCGGAAACAAAATACATGTGTGAATATATAGACAAACAGAGTGTCACTAGTATGCCTCTACTTGACTAGCTCGTTAATCAAAGATGGTTATCTTTCCTAACCATGGACAAAGAGTTGTCATTTGATTAACGGGATCACATCATTAGTTGAATGATCTGATTGACATGACCCATTCCATTAGCTTAGCACCTGATCATTTAGTATGTTGCTATTGCTTTCTTCATGACTTATACCTGTTCCTATGACTATGAGATTATGTAACTCCCGTGTGCCAGAGGAACACTTTGTGTGCTACCAAACGTCACAACGTAACTGGGTGATTATAAAGGTGCTCTACAGGTGTCTCCAAAGGTACATGTTGGTTTGACGTATTTCGAGATTAGGATTTGTCACTCCGATCGTCGGAGAAGTATCTCTGGGCCCTCTCGGTAATGCACATCACTTAAGCCTTGCAAGCATTGCAGCTAATAAGTTACTTGCGAGATGATGTATTACGGAACGAGTAAAGAGACTTGCCGGTAACGAGATTGAACTCGGTATTGGATACCGACGATCGAATCTCGGGCAAGTAACATACCGATGACAAAGGGAACAACGTATGTAGTTATGTGGTCTGACCGATAAAGATCTTCGTAGAATATGTAGGAGCCAATATGGGCATCTAGGTGCCGCTATTGGTTATTGACCGGAGACGTGTCTCGGTCATGTCTACATTGTTCTCGAACCGTAGGGTCCGCACGCTTAAAGTTACGATGACAGTTTCATTATGAGTTTATGTATTTTGATGTACTGAAGGTTGTTCGGAGTCCCGGATGATCACGGACATGAAGAGGAGTCTCGAAATGGTCGAGACATAAAGATTGATATATCAGAAGTCTATATCTGGACATCGGAATCGTTCCGGGTCAAATCGGCATTTTACTGGAGTACCGGGGGTTACCGGAACCCCCTCCCCCCCGGGGGGGGGGGGGTTATTGGGCCTACATGGGCCTTGAGGGAGAAGAGAGAAGGAGGCAGGAGGTGGCCGCGCGCCCCTCCTCTTCCTAGTCCGAATAGGACAAGGGAAAGGGGGCGGCGCCCCCCTTCCTTCCCCTCTTCCTCCTCTTCCCCCCCCCTCTCCTTCTCCAACTAGGAAAGAAGGGAGTCCTACTCCCGGTGGGAGTAGGACTCCCCCCTGGCGCGCCTCTCCTTGGCCGGCCGCCCCCTCCCCTTGGCTCCTTTATATACGGGGGCAGGGGGCACCCTAGGACACACAAGTTGATCTTCATGATCGTTCCTTAGCCCTGTGTGGTGCCCCCCTCCATGATATTACACCTCGATCATATTGTAGCGGTGCTTAGGCGAAGACTTGCGATGGTTAAACATCAAGATTGTCACCACGCCGTCGTGTTGACGAAACTCCTCCCCGAAGCTTTGCTGGATCGGAGCCCGGGGTGCGTCATCGAGCTGTACGTGTGTGAAGAACTCGGAGGTGCCGGAGTAACGGTGCTTGGATCAGTTGGACCGGAAAGACGTACGACTACTTCCTCTACGTTGCGTCAACGCTTCCGCTTCAGTCTACGAGGGTACGTAGACAACACTCTCCCCTCTCGTTGCTATGCATCACCATGATCTTGCGTGTGTGTAGGATTTTTTTTTGAAATTACTACGTTCCCCAACAGTGGCATCCGAGCCTAGGTTTTATGGTTTGATGTTATATGCACGAGTAGAACACAAGTGAGTTGTGGGCGATATAAGTCATACTGCCTACCAGCATGTCATACTTTGGTTCGGCGGTATTGTTGGATGAAGCGGCCCGGACCGACATTACGCGTACGCTTACGCGAGACTGGTTCTACCGCCGTGCTTTGCACACAGGTGGCTGGCGGGCGTTAGTTTCTCCAACTTTAGTTGAACCGAGTGCGGCTACGCCCGGTCCTTGCGAAGGTTAAAACAGCATCAACTTGACAAACTATCGTTGTGGTTTTGATGCGTAGGTAAGATTGGTTCTTGCTTAAGCGCGTAGCAGCCACGTAAAACTTGCAACAAACAAAGTAGAGGACGTCTAACTTGTTTTTGCAGGGCATGTTGTGATGTGATATGGTCAAGACATGATGCTAAATTTTATTGTATGAGATGATCATGTTTTGTAACTGAGTTATCGGCAACTGGCAGGAGCCATATAGTTGTCGCTCTATTGTATGCAATGCAATCGCCCTGTAATGCTTTACTTTATCACTAAGCGGTAGTGATAGTCGTAGAAGCATAAGATTGGCGAGACGACAACGATGCTACGATGGAGATCAAGGTGTCGCGCAGGTGACGATGGTGATCATGACGGTGCTTCGGAGATAGAGATCACAAGCACAAGATGATGATGGCCATATCATATCACTTATATTGATTGCATGTGATGTTTATCTTTTATGCATCTTATCTTGCTTTGATTGACGGTAGCATTATAAGATGATCTCTCACTAAATTATCAAGAAGTGTTCTCCCTGAGTATGCACCGTTGCCAAAGTTCGTCGTGCCCAGACACCACGTGATGATCGGGTGTGATAAGCTCTACGTCCATCTACAACGAGTGCAAGCCAGTTTTGCACACGCAGAATACTCAGGTTAAACTTGACGAGCCTAGCATATGCAGATATGGCCTCGGAACACGGAGACTGAAAGGTCGAGCGTGAATCATATAGTAGATATGATCAACATAATGATGTTCACCATTGAAAACTAATCCATTTCACGTGATGATCGGTTATGGTTTAGTTGATTTGGATCACGTGATCACTTAGAGGATTAGAGGGATGTCTATCTAAGTGGGAGTTCTTAAGTAATATGATTAATTGAACTTAAATTTATCATGAACTTAGTACCTGATAGTATCTTGTTTATGTATGTTTGATTGTAGATAGATGGCTCGTGCTGTTGTTCCGTTAAATTTTAATGCGTTCCTTGAGAAAGCAAAGTTGAAAGATGATGGTAGCAAGTACACGGACTGGGTCCGTAACTTGAGGATTATCCTCATTGCTGCACAGAAGAATTACGTCCTGGAAGCACCGCTGGGTGCCAGGCCTGCTGCTGGAGCAACACCAGATGTTATGAACGTCTGGCAGAGCAAAGCTGATGACTACTCGATAGTTCAGTGTGCCATGCTTTACGGCTTAGAATCGGGACTTCAACGACGTTTTGAACGTCATGGAGCATATGAGATGTTTCAGGAGTTGAAGTTAATATTTCAAGCAAATGCCCGGATTGAGAGATATGAAATCTCCAATAAGTTCTATAGCTGCAAGATGGAGGAGAAGAGTTCTGTCAGTGAGCATATACTCAAAATGTCTGGGTATAATAATCACTTGATTCAGATGGGAGTTAATCTTCCAGATGATTGCGTCATTGACAGAATTCTTCACCAAGCTACCAAGCTTCGTGATGAACTATAATATGCAAGGGATGAATAAGACTATTCCCGAGCTCTTCGCAATGCTGAAAGCTGCGGAGGTAGAAATCAAAAAGGAGCATCAAGTGTTGATGGTCAAAAAGACCACTAGTTTCAAGAAAAAGGGCAAAGGGAAGAAGAAAGGGAACTTCAAGAAGAACAGCAAGCAAGTTGCTGCTCAAGAGAAGAAACCCAAGTCTGGACCTAAGCCTGAAACTGAGTGCTTCTACTGCAAGCAGACTGGTCACTGGAAGCGGAACTGCCCCAAGTATTTGGCGGATAAGAAGGATGGCAAGGTGAACAAAGGTATATGTGATATACATGTTATTGATGTGTACCTTACTAGAGCTCGCAGTAGCACCTGGGCATTTGATACTGGTTCTGTTCCTAATATTTGCAACTCGAAACAGGGACTACGGATTAAGCGAACACTGGCAAAGGACGAGGTGACAATGCGCGTGGGAAATGGTTCCAAAGTCGATGTGATCGCGGTCGGCACGCTACCTCTACATCTACCTTCGGGATTAGTATTAGACCTAAATAATTGTTATTTGGTGCCAGCGTTGAGCATGAACATTATATCTGGATCTTGTTTGATGCGAGACGGTTATTCATTTAAATCAGAGAATAATGGTTGTTCTATTTATATGAGTAATATCTTTTTTAGTCATGCACACTTGAAGAGTGGTCTATTTTTGATGAATCTCGATAGTAGTGATACACATGTTCATAATGTTGAAGCCAAAAGATGCAGAGTTGAGAATGATAGTGTAACTTATTTGTGGCACTGCCGTTTAGGTCATATCGGTGTAAAGCACATGAAGAAACTCCATACTGATGGACTTTTGGAACCACTTGATTATGAATCACTTGGTACTTGCGAACTGTGCCTCATGGGCAAGATGACTAAAACGCCGTTCTCCGGTACTATGGAGAGAGCAACAGATTTGTTGGAAATCATACATACAGATGTATGTGGTCCGATGAATATTGAGGCTCGTGGCGGATATCGTTATCTTCTCACCTTCACAGATGACTTAAGCAGATATGGGTATATCTACTTAATGAAACATAAGTCTGAAACATTTGAAAAGTTCAAAGAATTTCAGAGTGAAGTTGAAAATCATCGTAACAAGAAAATAAAGTTTCTACAATCTGATCGTGGAGGAGAATATTTGAGTTACGAGTTTGGTGTACATTTGAAGCAATGCGGAATAGTTTCACAACTCACGCCACCCGGAACACCACAGCGTAATGGTGTGTCCGAACGTCGTAATCGTACTTTACTAGATATGGTACGATCCATGATGTCTCTTACTGATTTACCACTATCGTTTTGGGGTTATGCTTTAGAGACGGCCACATTCACGTTAAATAGGACACCATCAAAGTCCGTTGGGACGACACCTTATGAACTATGGTTTGGCAAGAAACCAAAGTTGTCGTTTCTTAAAGTTTGGGGCTGCGATGCTTATGTGAAAAAGCTTCAACCTAATAAGCTCGAACCCAAATCGGAGAAATATGTCTTCATAGGATACCCAAAGGAGACTGTTTGGTACACCTTCTATCACAGATCCGAAGGCAAGATATTCGTTGCTAAGAATGGATCCTTTCTAGAGAAGGAGTTCTCTCGAAAGAAATGAGTGGGAGGAAAGTAGAACTTGATGAGGTAACTGTACCTCCTCCCTTATTGGAAAGCAGTTCATCACAGAAACCGGTTTCTGCGACACCTACACCAATTAGTGAGGAATTAAATGATGATGATCATGAAATTTTAGATAAAGTTACTACTGAGCCTCGTAGATCAACCAGAGTAAGATCCGCACCAGAGTGGTACGGTAATCCTGTTCTGGAAATCATGCTACTAGATCATGATGAACCTACGAACTATGAAGAAGCGATGGTGAGCCCAGATTCCGCAAAATGGCTTGAAGCCATGAAATCTGAGATGGGATCCATGTATGAGAACAAAGTATGGACTTTGGTTGACTTGCCCGATGATCGGCAAGCAATTGAGAATAAATGGATCTTCAAGAAAAAGACTGACGCTGACGGTAATATTACTGTCTACAAAGCTCGACTTGTCGCAAAAGGTTTTCGACAAGTTCAAGGGGTTGACTACGATGAGATCTTCTCACCCGTAGTGATGCTTAAGTCTGTCCAAATCATGTTAGCAATTGCTGCATTTTATGATTATGAAATTTGGTAGATGGATGTCAAAACTGCATTCCTGAATGGATTTCTGGAAGAAGAGTTGTATATGGATGTCTACATTGTTCTCGAACCGTAGGGTCCGCACGCTTAAAGTTACGATGACAGTTTCATTATGAGTTTATGTATTTTGATGTACCGAAGGTTGTTCGGAGTCCCGGATGTGATCACGGACATGACGAGGAGTCTCGAAATGGTCGAGACATAAAGATCGATATATCGGAAGCCTATATTTGGACATCGGAATCGTTCCGGGTGAAATCGGCATTTTACCGGAGTACTGGGGGTTACCGGAATCCCCCCGGGGGGTTATTGGGCCTACATGGGCCTTGAGGGAGAAGAGAGAAGGAGTCAGGAGGTGGCCGCGTGCCCCTCCCCTTCCTAGTCCGAATAGGACAAGGGAAGGGGGGCGGCGCCCCCCCTTCCTTCCCCTCTTCCTCCTCTTTCCCCCCTTCTCCTTCTCCAACTAGGAAAGAAGGGAGTCCTACTCCCGGTGGGAGTAGGACTCCCCCCTGGCGCGCCTATCCTTGGCCGGACGCCCCCTCCCCTTGGCTCCTTTATATACGGGGGCAGGGGGCACCCTAGGACACACAAGTTGATCTTCGTGATCGTTCCTTAGCCGTGTGCGGTGCCCCCTCCACGATATTACACCTCGATCATATTGTAGCGGTGCTTAGGCGAAGCCCTGCGACGGTTAAACATCAAGACCGTCACCATGCCGTCGTGCTGACGAAACTCCTCCCCGAAGCTTTGTTGGATCAGAGCCCGGGGTGCGTCATCGAGCTGTACGTGTGTGAAGAACTCGGAGGTGCCGGAGTAATGGTGCTTGGATCGGTTGGACCGGGAAGACGTACGACTACTTCCTCTACGTTGCGTCAACGCTTCCGCTTCAGTCTATGAGGGTACGTAGACAACACTCTCCCCTCTCGTTGCTATGCATCACCATGATCTTGCATGTGCATAGGAATTTTTTTGAAATTACTATGTTCCCCAACAATATGTCCTCCAGATTCACTTTGATTCCTCCAACAATGAAGCAGAGTATGAAGAACTCCTGTATGGGTTGCGCATGGCCATCTCACTCGGCGTCCGTCGCCTCATGGTCTATGGTGACTCAGATTTGGTAGTTAATCAAGTGATGAAGGAGTGGGACGTCAGAAACCCAGCCATGACTAGTTACTGCAACGCGGTGAGAAAGCTTGAGAAGAAGCTCGAGGGGTTAGAACTCCACCACATCCCCCGATTGAAAAATCAAGCAGCCGATGAATTGGCAAAGATAGGTTCCAAGAGAGAAGCCATTCCCAGCAATGTGTTCTTGGAGCATATTCACACGTCGACAGTTTAGGAAGACCCTTTCACTGAAGAGCCCCCACAACCCAAGAGCGCTACGGATCCGACTGAAGTCGAGGTCCCAGCTGTGGTCGACCTAATCATGGAGGTCCTGGCCATTACTCCCGACTAGACGGTGCCCTACATTGCGTACATCCTCAGGAAAGAGCTCCCAGAGGATGAAGAAGAAGCTCGACAGATTGTCCGCCGATCTAAAGCTTTTACTGTGATAAGAGGGCAGCTGTTCAGAGAAAGTGTGAATGGAGTCGGTCAGAAGTGCATAACACCAGAAGAAGGTCGAATGATCCTCAATGACATCAACTCGGGGACCTGTGGCCACCATGCGTCCTCTCGGGCCATCGTGGCTAAAGCATACCGAGCTGGATTCTATTGGCCACGAGCAAATGAGATGGAGAAAGATATAGTCGATAGATGTGAAGGCTATCAATTTTACTCCGATATGTCTCACAAGCTAGCGTCAGCCCTGAAGACCATTCTCCTTGTCTAGCCCTTCGCTGTTTGGGGACTGGATATGGTTGGACCGCTGAGGACCGGCAAAAGCGGCTTCACTCACGTGCTCGTTGCAGTCGACAAGTTTACCAAATGGATCGAAGCAAACCTATCAAGAACCTTGACGCTAGCATCGCTGTCAGTTTTATCAGAGAATTGACATTCATATATGGAGTCCCACACAGCATCATCACAGACAATGGGTCAAACTTCGATTCCGATGAGTTCAGAATTTTCTGCGCCTCTCAGGGCACTCGAGTCGACTATGCTTCTATTGCTCACCCGCAGTCGAACGGACAAGCAGAAAGATCCAATGGCCTAATTCTCAAAGGACTGAAGCCCCAACTGATGCATGATCTCAAACACACAGTAGGTGCTTGGGTTGATGAAATTCCGTCAGTTCTGTGGGGTTTAAGGACAACTCTTAATCGGTCGACTGGAAGAACTCCTTTCTTCTTAGTCTACGGAGCCGAAGCTGTTCTGCCAAGTGATTTGCTCCACAACGCACACCGAGTTGAACTCTTCTCCGAAGCAGAAGCAGAGCAGGCCCGGCAAGATTCACTCGATCTCTTAGAGGAGGAAAGAGAGATGGCCTTGATCCGCTCGACCATTTATCAGCAAGATTTTCATCGATTCCACGCCAGGAATGTGAGGGGCCGGGCCTTTCAAGAAGGAGACTTGGTTCTTCGAGTGGATCAGCAGAAACCACACAAGCTCGCTCCAACTTGGGAAGGCCCCTTCATCGTCACCAAAGTTCTCCACAACGGAGCATACCATCTTTACAGTATCGAGCATCAGAAAGACGAGCCACGGGCTTGGAACGCGGAGCTGCTCCGCCCCTTTTATACTTAAACACTCGTTTGAATAAAAATGTAATAAGCAACACCCTTTGTAATTTGTTTATCAAAGACAAGAGCTTATGGTTCTCTCATTCGATTGTGTTGTTCTTATTTACTCCTGAAATCCCCCAGTGGGTGGGCTTAGTCGCGAATCCGTTCCGCCTAAGTTCGAAAGAATCCTACCGAGTGGAGAGGAATCCTCCCACTCGGGGGCTTAGCTGCAGTCGAGCAGTCGCCTAAGTTCTCTCACTAAGAGGCTTAACAGTAGTCCAGCACTTGCCTAAGTTTGAAAAAATCCTACCGAGTGGAGAGAAATCCTCCCACTCGAGGGCTTAGCTGCAGTCGAGCACTCGCCGAAGTTCTCTCACTAAGAGGCTTAACGACAGTCCAGCACTCGCCTAAGTTTGAAAAAAATCCTACCGAGTAGAGAGCAATCCTCCCACTCGGGGGCTTAGCTGCAGTCGAGTACTCGCCTAAGTTCTCTCAATACGAGGCTTAACGGCAGTCCAGCACTCGCCTAAGTTTGAAAAAATCCTACCGAGTGGAGAGCAATCCTCCCACTCGGGGGCTTAGTTGCAGTCGAGCACTCGCCTAAGTTCTCTCACTAAGAAGCTTAACGGCAGTCCAGCACTCGCCTAAGTTTGAAAAAATCCTACCGAGTGGAGAGCAATCCTCCCACTCGGGGGCTTAGCTGCAGTCGAGCACTCGCCTAAGTTCTCTCACTAAGAAGCTTAACGGCATTCCAGCACTCGCCTAAGTTTGAAAAAACCCTACCGAGTGGAGAGCAGTCCTCCCACTCGGGGGCTTAGTTGCAGTCGAGCACTCGCCTAAGTTCTCTCACTAAGAGACTTAACGGCAGTCCAGCACTCGCCTAAGTTTGAAAAAACCCTACCGAGTGGAGAGCAGTCCTCCCACTCGGGGGCTTAGCTGCAGTCGAGCACTCGCCTAAGTTCTCTCACTAAGAGACTTAACGGCAGTCCAGCACTCCCCTAAGTTTGAAAAAACCCTACCGAGTGGAGAGCAGTCCTCCCACTCAGAGGCTTAGCTACAGTCGAGCACTGGGTTAAGTTCTCTCACTAAGAGGCTTAACGACAGTCCAACACTCGCCTAGTTTGGAAAAATCCTACCAAGTGGAGAGCAATCCTCCCACTCGGGGGCTTAGCTGCAGTCCAGTACTCGCCTAAGTTTGAGACCCACCCCTATCCACAAGGACGACGAGGTGCAGGTCGACTGCAACCTTCTCCTTCGGAGCTGTGGCACAAATACAACGTCCGCTCCATCCCTATCCGCAAGGACGACGAGGTGCAGGTCGACTGCAACCTTCTCCTTTGGAGCTGCGGCACAAATACAACGTCCGCTCCATCCCTATCCGCAAGGACGACGAGGTGCAGGTCGACTGCAACCTTCTCCTTCGGAGCTGCGGCACAAATACAACGTCCGCTCCATCCCTATCCGCAAGGACGACAAGGTGCAGGTCGACTGCAACCTTCTCCTTCGGAGCTGCGGCACAAATACAACATCCGCTCCATCCCTATCCGCAAGGACGATGAGGTGCAGGTCGACTGCCACCTTCTCCTTCGGAGTTGCGGCACAAATACAACGTCCGCTCCATCCTTATCCGCAAGGACGACGAGGTGCAGGTCGACTGCCACCTTCTTCTTCGGAGCTGCGGCACAAATACAATGTCCGCTCCATCCTTATCCGCAAGGAAGACGAGGTGCAGGTCGACTGCCACCTTCTCCTTCGGAGCTGCGGCACAAATACAACGTCCGCTTCATCCTTATCCGCAAGGACGACGAGGTGCAGGTCGACTGCCACCTTCTCCTTCGGAGCTGCGGCACAAATACAACGTCCGCTCCATCCTTATCTACAAGGAGGACGAGGTGCAGGTCGACTGCCACCTTCTCCTTCGGAGCTACAGCACAAATACAACGTCCGCTCCATCCTTATCCGCAAGGACGACGAGGTGCAGATCGACTGCCACCTTCTCCTTCGGAGCTGCGGCACAAATACAACGTCCGCTCCATCCCTATCCGCAAGACGAAGAGGTGCAGCAAGCAAAGTCCATCCGAAGGCAAACACAAGCACATTCGGAGATAAACCAAATTCAAATAAATACTAAAAGGTTCCAAGCAGTGAATCAAAGGTATTCGGGCACCAAGCCCGAAGGAGTTTAACGATTACAAAACCACTCGGCATTCCAAGGCAAATTTAAAGCGTATCCAAGTTTCATAAGATTGTTCACTCGGCCGGAGGAGGGCTGGCAGGCTCCACAAATGAGTCCAGATCGATCCCATCAGCGTCTGAGTGGCGGCAGCAATGAAAGTCTCCATGAAGGATTGGAAGTCGTGCTTTTTGGTGTTAGCGACTTTGATCGCAGCCAGCTTGTCTTCACGAGCCTCCTTGCAATGGACTCGCACCAGGGACAGCGCCACGTCAGCACCACATCCGGCGGAGGATTTCTTCTATTCTTGCACTCGGTCAGGGATCTCGTTCAGTCGAGTCATCAGAGATTCCAGATCATGTTGAAGTGTCGCCCCGGCAAAAGCGTCGAGTCGATTCGAGAGACAACCTCCTTCAGGCGTGCGAGGTAGCTTGTGGCGCTGGCGATACGGGACTCTAGTCGGAGCACGTTCATCGCAGTTTCATCGCAGACCGGGGAAGCGATAGGGTCCAGACCCGTCTCAACCCTTACAGTTTCTTTGTCAAAGTCTTGACAGACTTCTGCAGCCAAAGGTCAGTTCAATCAACCGAGCAAAATCTGATGGCAAGCATCAACACAGTCGGATTAAAAGAAATACCTCCCAGCACGAGATAAAGCTTCTTAGCGAGGGTCCTCAGATAAGCTTCCGTGTCGTTCCTCTTGCGGATCGCAGACTCCAACTTTTCGTTCAGAACGACCTTATCCTTCTTCAGGCTGGTCACTTCGCGGTTAGCTTCATTAAGACAAGATGTCAGTCTAGTCACCTCTCCTTCAAGCATTCCGACTGAAGCAAGCTTCTTGTCTGCGAGAACGGTTTTGTCTTGGGCTGCTTTTTGCGCGACGGCGAGGTCCGAGTCCTTCTTGTCCAGAGCCAACTTCATTTTCTCTGCAAAAGAAATAGTCGAATCAAAAAAGAGATCAAAGAGATATATTGAAGTTCAGTCGGCAATCAGTTACCTTCCATACCAGCGGCCTCGTCTTGAGCTTTTTTCAGATTTTGCTGAGCCAATTCCCAGTCTAAGTTGAGTTGCCTCTGCTTCTCTTCGAGTTCGGCAAACTTGGAGATAAGAGTACAAGACTTCTGCAGGAGGCAAGGGACAGATCAATCGATAGGTTCGAAGGCAGTTCATTTCCGAGTGAATAAAACCTAAAGAAGTGGACAACAAGCTGTTCAGACACCAGTCGACTGCCAGCAGTCGACCGCGGTCTCGGGGACTACACCCAGTGGGTGCACTTGGCGTGCCCCCACCGGTTCTGATCCCACTCGACCGGCTCGCCGGAGTCGAGTGCAAGGAGTAAAAAAAGGGAGAGAAAGAACAATTGCGCCGTCAAGAAAGAAGAAATCAGACCACAGTCGACTGCCAGCAGTCGACCGCGGTCTCGGGGACTACACCTAGTGGGTGCACTTGGCGTGCCCCCACCGGTTCTGATCCCACTCGCCCAGACCAAGTGGAAGAGCGAAACTACCAAAAACGACAGCAACACCCAGTGGGTGCTCTGTTGGAAATATGCCCTAGAGGCAATAATAAATTGATTATTATTATATTTCCTTGTTCATGATAATCGTTTATTATCCATGCTAGAATTGTAGTGATAGGAAACTCAGATACATGTGTGGGTACATAGACAACACCATGTCCCTAGTAAGCCTCTAGTTGACTAGCTCGTTGATCAATAGATGGTCACGGTTTCCTGACCATGGACATTGGATGTCATTGATAACGGGATCACATCATTAGGAGAATGATGTGATGGACAAGACCCAATCCTAAGCCTAGCACAAGATCATGTAGTCCGTATGCTAAAGCTTTTCTAATGTCAAGTATCATTTCCTTAGACCATGAGATTGTGCAACTCCCGGATACTGTAGGAGTGCTTTGGGTGTGCCAAATATCACAACGTAACTGGGTGGCTATAAAGGTACACTACAGGTATCTCCGAAAGTGTCTATTGGGTTGGCACGAATCAAGACTGGGATTTGTCACTCCGTGTAAACGGAGAGGTATCTCTGGGCCCACTCGGTAGGACATCATTATAATGTGCACAATTTGACCAAGGAGTTGATCACGGGATGAAGTGTTATGGAACGAGTAAAGAGACTTGCCGGTAACGAGATTGAACAAGGTATCGGGATACCGACGATTGAATCTCGGGCAAGTATCGTACTGATGGACAAAGGGAATTGCATACGGGATTGATTAAGTCCTTGACATCGTGGTTCATCTGATGAGATCATCGTGGAAGATGTGGGAGCCAACATGGGTATCCAGATCCCGCTGGTGGTTATTGACCGGAGAGTCATCTCGGTCATGTCTGCATGTCTCCCGAACCCGTAGGGTCTACACACTTAAGGTTCGATGACGCTAGGGTTATAAAGGAAGTTTGTATGTGGTTACCGAATGTTGTTCGGAGTCCTGGATGAGATCCCAGACATCACGAGGAGTTTCGGAATGGTCCGGAGGTAAAGATTTATATATGGGAAGTCCTGCTTTGGTCACCGGAAAAGTTTCGGGTTTTATCGGTAATGTATCGGGACCACCGGGAGGGTCCCGGGGGTCCACCAGGTGGGGCCACAAGCCACGGAGGGCTGCATGGGCCAAGTGTGGGAGGGGACCAGCCCCAGGTGGGCTGGTGCGCCCCCCACCAAGGCCCAAGGCGCAAGGAAGAGGGGAAGGGGGCAAACCCTAGGGAAGATGGGCCCTAAGGCCCACCCTGGTGCGCCTCCCCCTCTCCCCTCCCCATGGCCGCCCCTAGATGGGATCTAGGGGGCTGCCGCCACCCCTAGGGAGGGAACCCTAGGTGGGGGCGCAGCCCCTCCCCTCCCCCTATATATAGTAGAGGTTTGGGCTGCCCAAAACACATGAGTTCCTCTCCCTGTTGCTGCAGTCCTACCTCTCTTTCTCCTCGTCTCTCGTAGTGCTTGGCGAAGCCCTGCTGGATCACCACGCTCCTCCACCACCACCACGCCGTTGTGCTGCTCCTGGATGGAGTCTTCCTCAACCTCTCCCTCTCTCCTTGCTGGATCAAGGCATGGGAGACGTCACCGGGCTGTACGTGTGTTGAACACGGAGGTGCCGTCCGTTCGGCACTAGGATCATCGGTGATTTGGATCACGACGAGTACGACTCCATCAACCCCGTTCACTTGAACGCTTCTGCTTAGCAATCTACAAGGGTATGTATATGTATTCTCCTTCCCCTCGTTGCTAGATTACTCCATAGATTGATCTTGGTGATGCGTAGAAAATTTTGAATTTCTGCTACGTTGCCCAACAGTGGCATCATGAGCTAGGTCTATTGCGTAGATTCTATGCACGAGTAGAACACAAAGAAGTTGTGGGCGTTGATTTTGTCAATTTACTTGCCGTTACTAGTCTTATCTTGATTCGGCGGCATCGTGGGATGAAGCGGCCCGGACCGACCTTACACGTACTCTTACGTGAGACTGGTTCCACCGACTGACATGCACTAGTTGCATAAGGTGGCTAGCGGGTGTCTATCCCTCCCACTTTAGTCGGATCGGATTCGATGAAAAGGGTCCTTATGAAGGGTAAATAGCAATTGGCATATCACGTTGTGGTTTTTGCGTAGGTAAGAAACGTTCTTGCTAGAAACCCATAGCAGCCACGTAAAACATGCAAACAACAATTAGAGGACGAACTTGTTTTTGCAGGGTATGCTATGTGATGTGATATGGCCAAGAAGAATGTGATGAATGATATGTGATGTATGAGATTGATCATGTTCTTGTAATAGGAATCACGACTTGCATGTCGATGAGTATGAAAACCGGCAGGAGCCATAGGAGTTGTCTTTATTTATTGTATGACCTGCGTGTCATTGAACAACGCCATGTAATTACTTTACTTTATTGCTAACCGGTAGCCATAGTAGTAGAAGTAATAAGTTGGCGAGACAACTTCATGGAGACACGATGATGGAGATCATGGTGTCATGCCGGTGACATTGATGATCATGGAGCCCCGAAGATGGAGATCAAAAGGAGCAATATGATATTGGCCATATCATGTCACTATTTGATTGCATGTGATGTTTATCATGTTTTTGCATCTTATTTGCTTAGAACGACGATACTAAATAAGATGATCCCTCATTAAAATTTCAAGAAAGTGTTCCCCCTAACTGTGCACCGTTGCGAAAGTTCGTCATTTCGAAGCACCACGTGATGATCGGGTGTGATAGATTCTTACGTTCACATACAATGGGTGTAAGCCAGATTTACACACGCGAAACACTTAGGTTGATTTGACGAGCCTAGCATGTACAGACATGGCCTCGGAACACAAGAGACCGAAAGGTCCAGCATGAGTCGTATAGAAGATACGATCAACATGAAGATGTTCACCGATGTTGACTAGTCCGTCTCACGTGATGATCGGATATGGCCTAGTTGACTCGGATCATGTAATCACTTAGATGACTAGAGGGATGTCTATCTGAGTGGGAGTTCATAAGATGAACTTAATTATCCTGAACATAGTCAAAAGGTCTTCGCAAATTATGTCGTAGCTCGCGCTTCAGTTCTACTGTTTAGATATGTTCCTAGAAAAAAATTAGTTGAAAGATGATAGTAGCAATTATGCGGACTAGGTCCGTAAACTGATGATTGTCCTCATTGCTTCATAGAAGGCTTATGTCCTTAATGCACCGCTCAGCGTGCTGAACCTCGAATGTCGTCTGTGGATGTTGCGAACATCTGACATACACATTTTGATAACTATGTGATAGTTCAGTTAAACGGTTTAGAGTTGAGGTACCAAAGACGTTTTGAAACGTCGCGAAACATACGAGATGTTTCGAGGGCTGAAATTGGAATTTCAGGCTCGTGCCCACGTCAAGAGGTATAAGACCTCCGACGATTTTCTTAGCCTGCAAACTAAGGGAGAAAAGCTCAATTGTTGAGCTTGTGCTCAGATTGTCTGAGTACAACAATCATTTGAATCGAGTGGGAGTTGATCTTCCAGATGAGATAGTGATGTTTCTCCGAAGTCATTACCACCAAGCTGCTAGAGCTTCGTGATGAACTATAATATATCAGGGACATATATGATGATCGTTGAGATATTCGCGATGTTTGACACCAAAAGTAGAAATCAAGAAGGAGCATCAATTGTTGATGGTTGGTGAAACCACTAGTTTCAGGAAGGGCAAGGGCAAGCAGGGATACTTCATGAAACGGCAAATCAGCTGCTGCTCTAGTGAAGAAACCCAAGGTTGAACCCAAACCCGAGACTAAGTGCTTCTGTAATAAGAGGAATAGCCACTGGAGCAGAATTACCCTAGATACTTGGTAGATGAGAAGGCTGGCAAGGTCGATAGAAGTATATTGGATATACATTGTGTTAATGTGTACTTCACTAGTACTCCTAGTAGCACCATGGTATTAGATACCGGTTCGGTTGCTAAGTGTTAGTAAACTCGAAATAAAAGACTGCGGAGTAAACGGAGAATAGCTAAAGGTGAGCTGGCGATATGTGTTGGAAGTTTTTCCAAGCTTGATGTGATCAAGCATCGCACGCTCCCTCTACCATCGAGATTGGTGTTTGAATTGAGCATAGACATGACTGCATTATGTCTATCGCAATACGGTTATTCATTTAAGGAGAATAATGGTTACTTTGTTTATTTGAATAATACCTTCAATGGTCTTGCACCAAAAATGAATGGTTTATTGAATCTCGATCGTAGTGATACACATATTCATGCCAAAAGATATAAGATAGTAATGATAGTACCACCTACTTGTGGCACTGCCACGTAAGTCATATCGGTGTAAAACGCATGAAGAAGTGTTGGGGAACGTAGTAATTTCAAAAAATTTCCTACGCACACGCAAGATCATGGTGATGCATAGCAACGAGAGGGGAGAGTGTTGTCTATGTACCAACGCAGACCGACTGCGGAAGCGATCACACAACGTAGAGGAAGTAGTCGTACGTCTTCCCGATCCGACCGATCCAAGCACCGTTACTCCGGCACCTCCGAGTTCTTAGCACACGCTCAGCTCGATGACGATCCTCGGGCTCCGATCCAGCAAAGCGTCGAGGAAGAGTTTCGTCAGCACGACGGCGTGGTGACGATCTTGATGTACTACCGACGTAGGGCTTCGCCTAAGCACTACAACGGTATGATCGAGTTGGAATTTGGTGGCAGGGGGCACCGCACACGGCTAAGGAACGATCTCAAGGATCAACTTGTGTCTAGAGGTGCCCCCTGCCCCCGTATATAAAGGATGAGAGGGGGAGGGCTGGCCGGCCAAGCAAGGGAGGCGCAGGAGGAGTCCTACTCCTACCGGGAGTAGGACTCCCCCCTCCAATCCTAGTCCAACTAGGTTTTCTCAAGTGGGAAAGAGAGAGGGGGTGGCCGGCCACCTTCCCTAGTCCTAACAGGACTAGGGGAAGGGGGGAGGCGTGCAGCCCATGGGGCAGCCCTTTCACCTTTCCACTAAGGCCCATGTAGGCCCATTTGGCTCCCGGGGGGTTCCGGTAACCCTCCCGGTAATCCGGTAAAATCCCGATTTCACCCGGAACACTTCCAATGTCCAAACATAGGCTTCCAATATATCAATCTTTATGTCTCGACCATTTCGAGACTCCTCGTCATGTCCGTGATCACATCCGGGACTCCGAACAACCTTCGGTACATCAAAATGCATAAACTCATAATAACTGTCATCGTAACGTTAAGCGTGCGGACCCTACGGTTCGAGAACAATGTAGACATGACCGAGACACGTCTCCGGTCAATAACCAATAGCGGGACCTGGATGCCCATATTGGCTCCTACATATTCTACGAAGATCTTTATCGGTCAGACCGCATAACAACATACGTTGTTCCCTTTGTCATCGGTATGTTACTTGCCCGAGATTCGATCATCGGTATCCAATACCTAGTTCAATCTCGTTACTGGCAAGTCTCTTTACTCGTTCCGTAATACATCATCTCACAACTAACATCTTAGTTATAATGCTTGCAAGGCTTATGTGATGTGTATTACCGAGAGGGCCCAGAGATACCTCTCCGACAATCGGAGTGACAAACCCTAATCTCGAAATACGCCAACCCAACATCTACCATTGGAGACACCTGTAGTACTCCTTTATAATCACCCATTTACGTTGTGACGTTTGGTAGTACCCAAAGTGTTCCTCCGGTAAACGGGAGTTGCATAATCTCATAGTTATAGGAACATGTATAAGTCATGAAGAAAGCAATAGCAACATACTAAACGATCGGGTGCTAAGCTAATGGAATGGGTCATGTCAATCAGATCATTCAACTAATGATGTGACCTTGTTAATCAAATAACAACTCTTTGTTCATGGTTAGGAAACATAACCATCTTTGATTAACGAGCTAGTCAAGTAGAGGCATACTAGTGACACTCTGTTTGTCTATGTATTCACACATGTATTATGTTTCCGGTTAATACAATTCTAGCATGAATAATAAACATTTATCATGATATAAGGAAATAAATAATAACTTTATTATTGCCTCTAGGGCATATTTCCTTCAGTCTCCCACTTGCACTAGAGTCAATAATCTAGATTACACAGTAATGATTCTAACACCCATGGAGCCTTGGTGCTGATCATGTTTTGCTCGTGGAAGAGGCTTAGTCAACGGGTCTGCAACATTCAGATCCGTATGTATCTTGCAAATCTCTATGTCTCCCACCTGGACTAGATCCCGGATGGAGTTGAAGCGTCTCTTGATGTGTTTGGACCTTTTGTGAAATCTGGATTCCTTTGCCAAAGCAATTGCACCAGTATTGTCACAAAAGATTTTCATTGGACCCGATGCACTAGGTATGACACCTAGATCGGATATGAACTCCTTCATCTAGACTCCTTCGTTCGTTGCTTCCGAAGCAGCTATGTACTCCGCTTCACATGTAGATCCTGTTGGGGAACGTAGTAATTTCAAAAAATTTCCTACGCACACGCAAGATCATGGTGATGCATAGCAATGAGAGGGGAGAGTGTTGTCTACGTACCAACGCAGACCGACTGCGGAAGCGATCACACAACATAGAGGAAGTAGTCGTACGTCTTCGCGATCCGACCGATCCAAGCACTGTTACTCCGGCACCTCCGAGTTCTTAGCACACGTTTAGCTCGATGACGATCCTCGGGCTTCGATCCAGCAAAGCGTCGAGGAGGAGTTCCGTCAGCACGACGGCGTGGTGACGATCTTGATGTACTACCGACGCAGGGCTTCGCCTAAGCACTACAACGGTATGATCGAGGTGGAATTTGGTGGCAGGGGGCACCGCACACGGCTAAGGAACGATCTCAAGGATCAACTTGTGTGTCTAGAGGTGCCCCCTACCCCCGTATATAAAGGATGAGAGGGGGAGGGCTGGCCGGCCAAGCTTGGAGGCGCAGGAGGAGTCCTACTCCCACCGAGAGTAGGACTCCCCCCTCCAATCCTATTCCAACTAGGATTCCTTAAAGGGGGGAGAGAGAGAGAGGTGGCCGGCCCCTTCTCCTAGTCCTAATAGGACTAGGGGGAGGGGGAAGGTGCGCAGCCCTTGTGGGCAGCCCTCTCACCTTTCCACTAAGGCCCATGTAGGCCCATTTGGCTCCCGGGGGGTTCCGGTAACCCTCCCGGTAATCCGGTAAAATCCCGATTTCACCCGGAACACTTCCGATGTACAAACATAGGCTTCCAATATATCAATCTTTATGTCTCGACCATCTCGAGACTCCTCATCATGTCCGTGATCACATCCGGGACTCTGAACAACCTTCGGTACATCAAAATACATAAACTCATAATAACTGTCATCGTAACGTTAAGCGTGCGGACCCTACGGTTCGAGAACAATGTAGAAATGACCGAGACACGTCTCCGGTCAATAACCAATAGCGGGACCTGGATGCCCATATTGGCTCCTACATATTCTACGAAGATCTTTATCGGTCAGACCGCATAACAACATACATTGTTCCCTTTGTCATCGGTATGTTACTTGCCCGAGATTCGATCGTCGGTATCCAATACCTAGTTCAATCTCGTTACCGGCAAGTCTCTTTACTCGTTCCGTAATACATCATCCCGCAACTAACTCATTAGTTGCAATGCTTGCAAGGCTTTAAGTGATGTGCATTACCGAGAGGGCCCAGAGATACCTCTCCGACAATCGGAGTGACAAATCCTAATCTCAAAATACGCCAACCCAACATCTACCTTTGGAGACACCTGTAGTACTCCTTTATAATCACCCAGTTACGTTGTGACGTTTGGTAGCACCCAAAGTGTTCCTCCGGCAAATGGGAGTTGCATAATCTCATAGTCATAGGAACATGTATAAGTCATGAAGAAAGCAATAGCAACATACTAAACGATCGTGTGCTAAGCTAATGGAATGGGTCATGTCAATCAGATCATTCAACTAATGATGTGACCTCGTTAATCAAATAACAACTCTTTGTTCATGGTTAGGAAACATAACCATCTTTGATTAACGAGCTAGTCAAGTAGAGGCATACTAGTGACACTCTGTTTGTCTATGTATTCACACATGTATTATGTTTCCGGTTAATACAATTCTAGCATGAATAATAAACATTTATCAGGATATAAGGAAATAAATAATAACTTTATTATTGCCTCTAGGGCATATTTCCTTCAGTCTCCCACTTGCACTAGAGTCAATAATCTAGTTCACATCACCATGTGATTTAGCAGCAATAGTTCACATCACCATGTGATTAACACCCATAGTTCACATTGTCATGTGATCAACACTCAAAGGGTTTACTAGAGTCAGTAATCTAGTTCACATATCTATGTGATTAACACCCAAAGAGTACTAAGGTGTGATCATGTTTTGCTTGTGAGATAATTTTAGTCAACGGGTCTGTCACATTCAGATCCGTAAGTATTTTGCAAGTTCTATGTCTACAATGCTCTACACGGAGCTACTCTAGCTAATTGCTCCCACTTTCAATATGTATCCAGATTGAGACTTTAGATTCATCTGGATCAGTGTCAAAAACTTGCATCGACGTAACCCTTTACGACGAACCTTTTTGTCACGTCCATAATCGAGAAACACATCCTTATTTCACTAAGGATAATTCTGACCGTTGTCCAGTGATCTACTCCTAGATCACTATTGTACTCCCTTGCCAAATCAGTGCAGGGTATACAATAGATCTGGTACACAGCATGGCATACTTTATAGAACCTATGAATGAGGCATAGGGAATGACTTTCATTCTCTTTCTATCTTCTGCCGTGGTCGGGCTTTGAGTCTTTACTCAATTTCACACCTTGTAACACAGGCAAGAAACTTTTTCTTTGACTGTTCCATTTTGAACTACTTCAAAATCTTGTCAAGGTATGTACTTATTGAAAAACTTATCAAGCGTCTTGATCTATCTCTATAGATCTTGAAGCTCAATATGTAAGCAGCTTTACCGAAGTCTTTCTTTGAAAAACTCCTTTCAAACACTCCTTTTATGCTTTACAGAATAATTCTACATTATTTCCGATCAATAATATGTCATTCACATATACTTATCAGAAATGCTGTAGTGCTCCCACTCACTTTCTCGTAAATACAGGCTTCACCGCAAGTCTGTATAAAACTATATGCTTTGATCAACTTATCAAAGCGTATATTCCAACTCCGAGATGCTTGCACATTTTGTTAGCACCTTTCGGATTGACAAAACCTTCTGGTTGCATCATATACAACTCTTCTTTAATAAATCCATTAAGGAATGCAGTTTTGTTTATCCGTTTGCCAGATTTCATAAAATGCGGCAATTACTAACATGATTCAGACAGACTCAAGCATAGATACGAGTGAGAAGCTCTCATCGTAGTCAACACCTTGAACTTGTCGAAAACCTTTTGCGACAATTCTAGCTTTGTAGGTAGTAACACTACTATCAGCGTCCGTCTTCCTCTTGAAGATCCATTTATTCTCAATTGCTTGTCGATCATCGGGCAAGTCAACCAAAGTCCAAACTTTGTTCTCATACATGGATCTTATCTCAAATTTCATGGCCTCAAGCCACTTTGCGGAATCTGGGCTCACCATCGCTTCCTCATAGTTCGTAGGTTCGTCATGGTCAAGTAACATGACCTCCAGAACAGGATTACCGTATCACTCTGGTGCGGATCTCACTCTGGTTTACCTACGAGATTCGGTAGTAACTTGATCTGAAGTTACATGATCATGATCATTAGCTTCCTCACTAATTGGTGTAGTAGTCACAAGAACAGTTTTTTTTTGTGATGAACTACTTTCCAATAAGGTAGAAGGTACAATTACCTTATCAAGTTTTCTACTTTCCTCCCACTCACTTATTTCAAGAGAAACTCCTTCTCTAGAAAGGATCCATTATAAGCAACGAATGTCTTGCCTTAGGATCTGTGATAGAAGGTGTACCCAACAGTCTCCTTTGGGTATCCTATGAAGACATATTTCTACGATTTGGGTTTGAGCTTATCAGGATGAAACTTTTTTCACATAAGCATCACAACCCCAAACTTTAAGAAATGACTACTTTGGTTTCTTGCTAAACCACAGTTCAGAATGTGTCGTCTCAACGGACTTAGATGGTGCCCCTTTTTAACGTGAATGCAGCTGTCTCTAATGCATAATCCCAAAACGATAGTGGTAGATCGGTAAGATACATCATAGATTGCACTATATCCAATAAAGTACGGTTATGACGTTCGGACACACCATTATGCTGTGGTGTTTCAGGTGGCGTGAGCAGTGAAACTATTTCACATTGTTTTAACTGAAGACCAAACTCGTAACTCAAATACTCTTTTCTACGATCAGATCGTAGAAACTTTATTTTCTTGTTACGATGATTTTCCACTTCACTCTGAAATTCTTTGAACTGTTCAAATGTTTAAGACTTATGTTTCATCAAGTAGATATCCCCATATCTGCTCAAATCATCTGTGAAGGTCAGAAAATAATGATACCTGCTCCAAGCCTTAATATTCATCGGACCACATACATCAGTATGTATGATCTTCAACAAATCTGTTGCTTGCTTCATTGTTCCGGAGAACGGCGTTTTAGTCATCTTGCCCAAAAGGCACGGTTCGCAAGCATCAAGTGATTCATAATCAAGTGATTCCAAAATCCCATCAGCATGGAGTTTCTTCATGGGCTTTACACCAATATGACCTAAACGGCAGTGCGACAAGTAAGTTGCACTATCATTATTAACTTTGCATCTTTTGGTTTCAATATTATGATTATGTGTATCACCATGATCGAGATCCAACGAACTATTTTCATTGGGTGTGTAACCATATAAGGTTTTATTCATGTAAACAGAACAACAATTTATTCTCTTACTTTAATGAATAACCATATTGCAATAAACATGATCAAATCATATTCATGCTCAACGCAAAAACCAAATAACACTTATTTAAGTTCAACACTAATCCCGAAAGTACAGGGGAGTATGCGATGATGATCATATCAATCTTGGAACTACTTCCAATACACATCGTCACTTTACCCTTAACTAGTCTCTGTTTATTCTGCAACTCCCGTTTCGAGTTACTACTCTTAGCAACTGAACTAGTATCAAATACTGAGGGTTTGCTATAAACACTAGTAAAGTACACATCAATAACATGTATATCAAATATACTTATGTTCACTTTGCCATCCTTCTTATCCGCCAATCACTTGGGGTAGTTCCGCTTCCAGTAACCAGTCCCTTTGCAGTAGAAGCACTTTGTTTCAGGCTTAGGACCAGACTTGGGCTTCTTCACATGAGTAGCAACTTGCTTGCCGTTCTTTTGAAGTTCCCCTTCTTCCCTTTGCCCTTTTCTTGAAACTAGTGATCTTGTCAACCATCAACACTTGATGTTTTTCTTGATTTCTACCTTCGTTGATTTCAGCATCATGAAGAGCTTGGGAGTTGTTTCCGTTATCCCTTGCATATTATAGTTCATCACGAAGTTCTGCTAACTTCGTGATGGTGACTAGAGAATTCTGTCAATCACTATCTTATCTGGAAGATTAACTCCCACTTGATTCAAGCGATTGTAGTACCCAGACAATCTGAGCACATGCTCACTAGTTGAGCGATTCTCCTCCATCTTTTAGCTATAGAACTTGTTGGAGACTTCATATCTCTCAACTCGGGTATTTGCTTGAAATATTAACTTGAACTCCTGGAACATCTCATATGGTCCATGACGTTCAAAACGTCTTTGAAGTCCCGATTCTAAGCCATTAAGCATGGTGCACTAAACTATCAAGTAGTCATCATATTGAGCCAGCCAAACGTTCATAACGTCTGCATCTGCTCCTGCAATAGGTCTGTCACCTAGCGGTGCATCAAGGACATAATTCTTCTGTGCAGCAATGAGGATAAACCTTAGATCACGGATCCAATCCGCATCATTGCTACTAACATCTTTCAACATAATTTTCTCTAGGAACATACCAAAATAAACACAGGGAAGCAACAACGTGAGCTATTAATCTATAACATAATTTGCAAAATACTACCAGGACTAAGTTCATGATAAATTTAAGTTCAATTAATCATATTACTTAAGAACTCCCACTTAGATAGATATCCCTCTAATCCTCTAAGTGATCACGTGATCCAAATCAACTAAACCATAACCGATCATCACGTGAGATGGAGTAGTTTTCAATGGTGAACATCGTTATGTTGATCATATCTACTATATGATTCACGCTCGACCTTTCGATCTCTGTGTTCTGAGGCCATATCTGTATATGCTTGGCTCATCAAGTATAACCTGAGTATTCTGCGTGTGCAACTGTTTTGCACCCGTTGTATTTGAACGTAGAGCCTATCACACCCGATCATCACGTGGTGTCTCAGCACGAAGAACTTTCGCAACGGTGCATACTCAGGGAGAACACTTCTTGATAATTTAGTGAGAGATCATCTTATAATGCTACCGTCAATCAAAGCAAGATAAGATGCATAAAAGATAAACATCACATGCAATCAATATAAGTGATATGATATGGCCATCATCATCTTGTGCTTGTGATCTCCATCTCCGAAGCACCGTCATGATCACCATCGTCACCGGCGCGACACCTTGATCTCCATCGTAGCATCGTTGTCGTCTCGCCAATCTTATGCTTCCACGACTATCACTACCGCTTAGCAATAAAGTAAAGCATTACATCGCGATTGCATTGCATACAATAAAGCGAAAACCATATGGCTCCTGCCAGTTGCCGATAACTTGGTTACAAAACATGATCATCTCATACAATAAAATCAGCATCATGCCTTGACCATATCACATCACAACATGCCCTGCAAAAACAAGTTAGACGTCCTCTACTTTGTTGTTGCAAGTTTTACGTGGCTGCTACGGGCTTAAGCAAGAACTCATCTCACCTACGCATCAAAACCACAACGATAGTTTGTCAAATAGACTCCGTTTTAACCTTCTCAAGGACCGGGCGTAGCCATACTCGGTTCAACTTAAGTTGGAGAGACAGTCGCCCGCAAGCCATCTATGTGCAAAGCACATTGAGGGAACCGGTCTCGCGTAAGCGTACGCGTAAGGTTGGTCCGGGTCGTCTCGTCCAACAATACCGCCGAACCAAAGTATGACATGCTGGTAGGCAGTATGACTTGTATCGCCCACAACTCACTTGTGTTCTACTCGTGCAAATAACATCAAACCATAAAACCTGTCTCTGATACCACTGTTGGGGAACGTAGTAATTTCAAAAAATTTCCTACGCACACGCAAGATCATGGTGATGCATAGCAACGAGAGGGGAGAGTGTTGTCTACGTACCAACGCAGACCGACTGTGGAAGCGATCACACAACGTAGAGGAAGTAGTCGTACGTCTTCCCGATCCGACCGATCCAAGCACCGTTACTCCGGCACCTCCGAGTTCTTAGCACACGTTCAGCTCGATGACGATCCTCGGGCTTCGATCCAGCAAAGCGTCGAGGAGGAGTTCCGTCAGCACGACGGCGTGGTGACGATCTTGATGTACTACCGACGCAGGGCTTCGCCTAAGCACTACAACGGTATGATCGAGGTGGAATTTGGTGGCAGGGGGCACCGCACACGGCTAAGGAACGATCTCAAGGATCAACTTGTGTGTCTAGAGGTGCCCCCTGCCCCCGTATATAAAGGATGAGAGGGGGAGGGCTGGCCGGCCAAGCTTGGAGGCGGGAGTAGGACTCCCCCCTCCAATCCTATTCCAACTAGGATTCCTTAAAGGGGAGAGAGAGAGAGAGAGGTGGCCGGCCCCTTCTCCTAGTCCTAATAGGACTAGGGGGAGGGGGAAGGTGCGCAGCCCTTGTGGGCAGCCCTCTCACCTTTCCACTAAGGCCCATGTAGGCCAAATTGGCTCCCGGGGGGTTCCGGTAACCCTCCCGGTAATCCGGTAAAATCCCGATTTCACCCGAAACACTTACGATGTCCAAACATAGGCTTCCAATATATCAATCTTTATGTCTCGACCATTTCGAGACTCCTCGTCATGTCCGTGATCACATCCGGGACTCCGAACAACCTTCGGTACATCAAAATACATAAACTCATAATAACTGTCATCGTAACGTTAAGCGTGCGGACCCTACGGTTCGAGAAAAATGTAGACATGACCGAGACACGTCTCCGGTCAATAACCAATAGCGGGACCTGGATGCCCATATTGGCTCCTACATATTCTACGAAGATCTTTATCGGTCAGACCGCATAACAACATACGTTGTTCCCTTTGTCATCGGTATGTTACTTGCCCGAGATTCGATCATCGGTATCCAATACCTAGTTCAATCTCGTTACCGGCAAGTCTCTTTACTCGTTCCATAATACATCATCCCGCAACTAACTCATTAGTTGCAATGCTTGCAAGGCTTTAAGTGATGTGCATTACCGAGAGGGCCCAGAGATACCTCTCCGACAATCGGAGTGACAAATGCTAATCTCGAAATACGCCAACCCAACATCTACCTTTGGAGACACTTGTAGTACTCCTTTATAATCACCCAGTTACGTTGTGACGTTTGGTAGCACCCAAAGTGTTCCTCCGGCAAACGGGAGTTGCATAATCTCATAGTCATAGGAACATGTATAAGTCATGAAGAAAGCAATAGCCACATACTAAACGATCGTGTGCTAAGCTAATGGAATGGGTCATGTCAATCAGATCATTCAACTAATGATGTGACCTCGTTAATCAAATAACAACTCTTTGTTCATGGTTAGGAAACATAACCATCTTTGATTAACGAGCTAGTCAAGTAGAGGCATACTAGTGACACTCTGTTTGTCTATGTATTCACACATGTATTATGTTTCCGGTTAATACAATTCTAGCATGAATAATAAACATTTATCATGATATAAGGAAATAAATAATAACTTTATTATTGCCTCTAGGGCATACTTCCTTCAGATCCCGCTACGATGCTTTGTTTAGAACTGCACCAACTAACAGCTCCACCATTTAAAGTAAACACGTATCCGGTTTGCGATTTAGAATCGTCCGGATCAGTGTCAAAGCTTGCATCAACGTAACCTCTTACGATGAGGTCTTTGTCACCTCCATATACGAGAAACATATCCTTAGTCCTTTTCAGGTATTTCAGGATGTTCTTGACCGCTGTCCAGTGATCCACTCCTGGATTACTTTGGTACCTCCCTGCTAAACTTATTGCAAGGCACACATCAGGTCTGGTACACAGCATTGCATACATGGTAGAGCCTATGGCTGAAGCATAGGGAACATCTTTCATTTTCTCTCTATCTTCTGCAGTGGTCGGGCATTGAGCCTGACTCAACTTCACACCTTGTAACACAGGCAAGAACCCTTTCTTTGCTTTATCCATTTTGAACTTCTTCAAAATCTTGTCAAGGTATGTGCTTTGTGAAAGTCCAATTAAGCGTCTTGATCTATCTCTATAGATCTTTATGCCTAATATGTAAGCAGCTTCCCCGAGGTCTTTCATCGAAAAACTTTTTTTCAAGTATCCCTTTATGCTATCCAGAAATTCTATATCATTTCCAATCAGCAATATGTCATCCACATATAATATCAGAAATGCTACAGAGCTCCCACTCACTTTCTTGTAAATACAGGCTTCTCCAAAAGTCTGTATAAAGCCAAATGCTTTGATCACACTATCAAAGCGTTTATTCCAACTCCGAGATGCTTGCACCAGTCCATAAATGGATCGCTGGAGTTTGCACACTTTGTTAGCTCCCTTTGGATCGACAAAACCTTCTGGTTGCATCATATACAACTCTTCTTCCAGAAATCCATTCAGGAATGCAGTTTTGACATCCCTCTGCCATATTTCATGATCATAAAATGCGGAAATTGCTAACATGATTCTGACGGACTTAAGCATCGCTACGGGTGAGAAGGTCTCATCGTAGTCAACCCCTTGAACTTGTCGAAAACCTTTTGCGACAAGTCGAGCTTTGTAGACAGTAATATTACCGTCAGCGTCAGTCTTTTTCTTGAAGATCCATTTATTCTCAATTGCCTGCCGATCATCGGGCAAGTCAACCAAAGTCCATACTTTGTTCTCATACATGGATCCCATCTCAGATTTCATGGCCTCAAGCCACTTTGCGGAATCTGGGCTCACCATCGCTTCTTCATAGTTCGTAGGTTCATCATGATCTAGTAGCATGACTTCCAAAATTGGATTACCGTACCACTCTGGTGCGGATCTCACTCTGGTTGATCTACGTGGTTCAGTAGTATCTTGTCCTGAAGTTTCATGATCATCATCATTAGCTTCCTCACTAATTGGTATAGGTGTCGCAGAAACAGTTTTCTGTGATGTACTATTTTCCAATAAGGGAGCAGGTACAGTTACCTCGTCAAGTTCTACTTTCCTCCCACTCACTTCTTTCGAGAGAAACTCCTTCTCTAGAAATGATCCATTCTTAGCAACGAATGTCTTGCCTTCGGATCTGTGATAGAAGGTATACCCAACAGTCTCCTTTGGGTATCCTATGAAGACACATTTCTCCGCTTTGGGTTCGAGCTTATCAGGTTGAAGCTTTTTCACATAAGCATCGCAGCCCCAAACTTTAAGAAATGACAACTTTGGTTTCTTGCCAAACCATAGTTCATAAGGCGTCGTCTCAACGGATTTTGATGGTGCCCTATTTAACGTGAATGCGGCCGTCTCTAAAGCATAACCCCAAAACGATAGCGGTAAATCAGTAAGAGACATCATAGATCGCACCATATCAAGTAAAGTACGATTACGACGTTCGGACACACCATTATGCTGTGGTGTTCCGGGTGGCGTGAGTTGCGAAACTATTCCACAATTTTTCAAATGTACACCAAACTCGTAACTCAAATATTCTCCTCCATGATCAGATCGTAGAAACTTTATTTTCTTGTTACGATGATTTTCAACTTCACTCTGAAATTCCATGAACTTTTCAAATGTTTCAGACTTATGTTTCATTAAGTAGATATACCCATATCTGCTTAAATCATCTGTGAAGGTGAGAAAATAACGATATCCGCCACGAGCCTCAATATTCATCGGACCACATACATCGGTATGTATGATTTCCAATAAATCTGTTGCTCTCTCCATAGTACCGGAGAACGGTGTTTTAGTCATCTTGCCTATGAGGCATGGTTCGCAAGTACCAAGTGATTCATAATCAAGTGGTTCCAAAAGCCCATCAGTATGGGGTTTCTTCATGCGCTTTACACCCATATGACCTAAACGGCAGTGCCACAAATAAGTTGCACTATCATTATCAACTCTGCATCTTTTGGCTTCTACATTATGAATATGTGTATCACTACTATCGAGATTCAACAAGAATAGACCACTCTTCAAAGGTGCATGACCATAAAAGATATTACTCATATAAATAGAACAACCATTATTCTCTGATTTAAATGAATAACCGTCTTGCATTAAACAAGATCCAGATATAATGTTCAGGCTCAACGCTGGCACCAAATAACAATTATTTAGGTCTAATATTAATCCCGAAGGTAGATGTAGAGGTAGCGTGCCGACCGCGATCACATCGACTTTGGAACCGTTTCCCACGCGCATCGTCACCTCGTCCTTTGCTAGCGTCCGCTTATTCTGTAGTCCCTGTTTCGAGTTGCAAATATTAGCAACAGAACCAGTATCAAATACCCAGGTGCTACTGCGAGCTCTAGTAAGGTACACATCAATAACATGTATATCACATATACCTTTGTTCACCTTGCCATCCTTCTTATCCGCCAAATACTTGGGGCAGTTCCGCTTCCAGTGACCAGTCTGCTTGCAGTAGAAGCACTCAGTTTCAGGCTTAGGTCCAGACTTGGGTTTCTTCTCCCGAGCAGCAACTTGCTTGCTGTTCTTCTTGAAGTTCCCCTTCTTCTTCCCTTTGCCCTTTTTCTTGAAACTAGTGGTCTTGTTGACCATCAACACTTGATGCTCCTTTTTGATTTCTACCTCCGCAGCTTTCAGCATTGCGAAGAGCTCGGGAATAGTCTTGTTCATCCCTTGCATATTATAGTTCATCACGAAGCTCTTGTAGCTTGGTGGCAGTGATTGGAGAATTCTGTCAATGACGCAATCATCTGGAAGATTAACTCCCATCTGAACCAAGTGATTATTATACCCAGACATTTTGAGTATATGCTCACTGACAGAACTGTTCTCCTCCATCTTGCAGCTATAGAACTTATTGGAGACTTCATATCTCTCAATTCGGGCATTTGCTTATTAACTTCAACTCCTGGAACATCTCATATGCTCCATGACATTCAAAACGTCGTTGAAGTCCCGATTCTAAGCCGTAAAGCATGGCACACTGAACTATCGAGTAGTCATCAGCTTTGCTCTGCCAGACGTTCATAACATCTGGCGTTGCTCCAGCAGCAGGCCTGGCACCCAGTGGTGCTTCCAGGACGTAATTCTTCTGTGCAGCAATGAGGATAATCCTCAGGTTACGGACCCAGTCCGTGTAATTGCTACCATCATCTTTCAACTTTGCTTTCTCAAGGAACGCATTAAAATTCAACGGAACAACAACACGAGCCATCTATCTACAATCAACATAAACAAGCAAGATACTATCAGGTACTAAGTTCATGATAAGTTTAAGTTCAGTTAATCAAATTACTTAGGAACTCCCACTTAGATAGACATCCCTCTAATCCTCTAAGTGATCACGTGATCCAAATCAACTAAACCATAACCGATCATCACGTGTGATGGAGTAGTTTTCAATGGTGAACATCGTCAAGTTGATCATATCTACTATATGATTCACGCTCGACCTTTCGGTCTCTGTGTTCCGAGGCCATATCTGCATATGCTAGGCTCATCAAGTTTAACCTGAGTATTCTGCGTGTGCAAAACTGGCTTGCACCCGTTGTAGATGGACGTAGAACTTATCACACCCGATCATCACGTGGTGACTGGGCACGACGAACTTTGGCAACGGTGCATACTCAGGGAGAACACTTCTTGATAATTTAGTGAGAGATCATCTTATAATGCTACCATCAATCAAAGCAAGATAAGATGCATAAAAGATAAACATCACATGCAATCAATATAAGTGATATGATATGGCCATCATCATCTTGTGCTTGTGATCTCCATCTCCGAAGCACCGTCATGATCACCATCGTCACCGGCGCAACACCTTGATCTCCATCGTAGCATCGTTGTCGTCTCGCCAATCTTATGCTTCCACGACTATCACTACCGCTTAGTAATAAAGTAAAGCATTACATCGCGATTGCATTGCATACAATAAAGCGACAACCATATGGCTCCGGCCAGTTGCCGATAACTTGGTTACAAAACATGATCATCTCATACAATAAAATTAGCATCATGCCTTGACCATATCACATCACAACATGCCCTGCAAAAACAAGTTAGACGTCCTCTACTTTGTTGTTGCAAGTTTTACGTCGCTGCTACGGGCTTAAGCAAGAACTCATCTCACATACGCATCAAAACCACAACGATAGTTTGTCAAATAGACTCCGTTTTAACCTTCTCAAGGACCGGGCGTAGCCACACTCGGTTCAACTAAAGTTGGAGAGACAGTCGCCCGCAAGCCATCTATGTGCAAAGCACGTCGAGGGAACCGGTCTCGCGTAAGCGTACGCGTAAGGTTGGTCCGGGTCGTCTCGTCCAACAATACCGCCAAACCAAAGTATGACATGCTGGTAGGCAGTATGACTTGTATCGCCCACAACTCACTTGTGTTCTACTCGTGCAAATAACATCAAACCATAAAACCTGGCTCTGATACCACTGTTGGGGAACGTAGTAATTTCAAAAAAATTCCTACGCACACGCAAGATCATGGTGATGCATAGCAACGAGAGCGGAGAGTGTTGTCTACGTACCAACGCAGACCAATTGCGGAAGCGATCACACAACATAGAGGAAGTAGTCGTACGTCTTCCCGATCCGACCGATCCAAGCACCGTTACTCCGGCACCTCCGAGTTCTTAGCACATGTTCGGCTCGATGACGATCCTCGGGCTCCGATCCAGCAAAGCATCGAGGAAGAGTTCCATCAGCACGACGGCGTGGTGACGATCTTGATGTACTAACGACGCAGGGCTTCGCCTAAGCACTACAACGGTATGATCGAGGTGGAATTTTGTGGCAGGGGGCACTGCACACGGCTAAGGAACGATCTCAAGGATCAACTTGTGTCTAGAGGTGCCCCCTGCCCCCGTATATAAAGGATGATAGGGGGAGGGCTGTCCGGCCAAGCAAGGGAGGCGCAGGAGGAGTCCTACTCCTACTGGGAGTAGGACTCCCCCCTCCTATCCTAGTCCAACTAGGTTTTCTCAAGTGGGAAAGAGAGAGGGGTGGCCGGCCACCTTCCCTAGTCCTAATAGGACTAGGGGAATGGGGGAGGCGTGCAGCCCATGGGGCAGCCCTTTCACCTTTCCACTAAGGCCCATGTAGGCCCATTTGGCTCCCGGGGGGTTCCGGTAACCCTCCCGGTAATCCGGTAAAATCCCGATTTCACCCGGAACACTTCCGATGTCCAAACATAGGCTTCCAATATATCAATCTTTATGTCTCGACCATTTCGAGACTCCTCGACATGTCCGTGATCACATCTGGGACTCCGAACAACCTTCGGTACATCAAAATGCATAAACTCATAATAACTGTCATCGTAACGTTAAGCGTGCGGACCCTACGGTTCGAGAACAATGTAGACATGACCGAGACACGTCTCCGGTCAATAACCAATAGCGGGACCTGGATGCCCATATTGGCTCCTACATATTCTACGAAGATCTTTATCGGTCAGACCGCATAACAACATACGTTGTTCCCTTTGTCATCGGTATGTTACTTGCCCGAGATTCGATCGTCGGTATCCAATACCTAGTTCAATCTCGTTACTGGCAAGTCTCTTTACTCGTTCCGTAATGCATCATCTCACAACTAACATCTTAGTTATAATGCTTGCAAGGCTTATGTGATGTGTATTACCGAGAGGGCCCAGAGATACCTCTCCGACAATCGGAGTGACAAACCCTAATCTCGAAATACGCCAACCCAACATCTACCATTGGAGACACCTGTAGTACTCCTCTATAATCACCCAGTTACGTTGTGACGTTTGGTAGTACCCAAAGTGTTCCTCCGATAAATGGGAGTTGCATAATCTCATAGTTATAGGAACATGTATAAGTCATGAAGAAAGCAATAGCAACATACTAAACGATCGGGTGCTAAGCTAATGGAATGGGTCATGTCAATCAGATCATTCAACTAATGATGTGACCTCGTTAATCAAATAACAACTCTTTGCTCATGGTTAGGAAACATAACCATCTTTGATTAACGAGCTAGTCAAGTAGAGGCATACTAGTGACACTCTGTTTGTCTATGTATTCACACATGTATTATGTTTCCGGTTAATACAATTCTAGCATGAATAATAAACATTTATCATGATATAAGGAAATAAATAATAACTTTATTACTGCCTCTAGGGCATATTTCCTTCAAGAAGCTCCATGTTGATGGATCTTTGGGCTCACTCGTTTTGAAAAGTTTGAGACATGCGAACCATGTCTATTGGTGTATATGCATGAAGAAACTCCATGCAAATGGACCGTTTGGACTCACTTGTTTTTGAATCACTTGAGACATGCAAATCATACCACATGGGCAAGATGACTGAAAGCCTCGTTTTCAGTAAAATGGAACTAGAAAGCAACTTGTTGGAAGTAATACATTTTGATGTGTGCAGTCCAATGAGTGCTGAGGCATGTAGTGGATATCGTTATGTTCTTACTTCATAGATGATTTGAGTAGATGTTGAGTATATTTACTTGATGAATCACGAGTCTGAATTATTGAAAGGTTCAAGTAATTTTAGGGTGAAGTTGAAAGATCGTCGTGACAAGAGGATAAAATATCTATGATATGATCATAGAGATGAATATCTGAATTACGAGTTTGGCACAGAATTAAGACATTGTGGAAATTGTTTCACAACTAATACAGCCTGGAACACCATAGTGGGATGGTGTGTCCGAACATCATAACTGCACCCTATTGGATATGATGCATACCATGATGTCTCTTATCAAATTACCACGATAGTTTATGGGTTAGGCATTAGAGACAACTACATTCACTTTAAATAGGGCACCACGTAATTCCGATGAGATGACACTGTATGAACTATGGTTTAGAGAAACCTAAGTTGTCATTCCTTAAAAGTTTGGGGCTGCGACGCTTATGTGAAAAAGTTTCAGGCTGATAAGCTCGAACCCAAAGCGGATAAATGCATCTTCATAGGACACCCAAAACAGTTGGGTATACCTCCTGTCTCAGATCCGAAAGCAATAAGGGATTGTTTCTAGAATCGGGTCCTTTCTCGAGGAAAAGTTTCTCTCGAAAGAATTGAGTGGGAGGATGTGGAGACTTGATGAGGTTATTGAACCGTCTCTTCAACTAGTGTCTGGCAGGGCACAGGGAGTTGTTCCTGTGGCACCTACACCAATTGAAGTGGAAGCTTATGATAGTGATCATGAAACTTCAGATCAAGTCACTACCAAACCTCGTGGGATGACAAGGAAGCGTACTACTTCAGAGTGGTCGTAATCCTATCTTGGAAGTCATGTTGCTAGACAAAATGAACCTACGAGCTATGGAGAAGCGATGGTGGGCCTGGATTCCAAAATGGCTCGAGGCCATATAATCCGAGAGAGGATCCATATATGAAAACAAAGTGTGGACTTTGGAAGAACTACTTGATGGTCGTAAGGTTGTTAGGTACATATGGATTCTAAAAGGAAGACGGACAATGATGGTAAGTATCACCATTAAGAAAACTCGACTTGTCGTTAAGGTGTTTTCTGACAAGTTCAAGGAGTTGACTACGATGAGACTTTCTCACTCGTAGCGATGCAAAGAGTCTGTTGGAATTATATTAGCGATTACTGCATTATTTATGAAATCTTGCAGATAGGATGTCAAAACATTGTTTCCTCAACGATTTTCTTGAGGAAAGGTTGTATGTGATACAACCGAAAGGTTTTGTCAATCCTGAAAGATGCTAATAAGTATGCAAAGCTCCAGCAATCCTTCTAAGGACTGGAGTGAGCATCTCGGAGTTGGAATGTATGCTTTGATGATGATCAAAGATTTTTGGGTTTATACAAAGTTTATGAGAAACTTGTATTTCCAAAGAAGTGAGTGGGAGCACTATAGAATTTCCGATGAGTATATGTTGTTAACATGTTGTTGATCGGAAATGATGTAGAATTTCTAGAAAGAATGAAGAGTTATTTGAAAAGTGTTTTTCAATGGAAAACCTGGATTAGGCTACTTGAGTATTGAGCATTTAGATCTATAAGGATAGATCAAAATGCTTAATAGTACTTTCAAATGAATACATACCGTGACAAGATTTTGAAGGGGTTCAAAATGGATCTGAAAAGAAGGAGTTCTTGACTGTGTTATAAGGTGTGAACATTGAGTAAGACTCGAAACCTGACCGCGGCAGAATAGAGAGAAAGGACGAAGGTCGTCCCCTATGCTTTAGACATAGGCTCTATAGTATGCTATGCTGTGTACCGCACCTAAAGTGTGCCTTGCCATGAGCCAGTCAAGGGGTACAAGAGTGATCCAAGAATGGATCACAGGACAGCGGTCAAAGTTATCCTTAGTAACTAGTGAACTAAGGAATTTTCTTGATTATGGAGGTGGTAAAAGAGTTCGTCGTAAAGGGTTACGCCGATGCAAACTTTGACACTAATCCAGATTATTCTGAGTAGTAAACTGGATTCGTATAGTAGAACAGTTATTTGGAATAGCTCCAAATGTAGCATAGTAGTTGCATCTACAAGATGACATAGAAATTTGCGAAGTACATACGGATCTGAATGTTGCAGACCCGTTGACTGAAACCTCTCTCACAAGCATAACATGATCAAACCCAGAACTCTTGGGTGTTAGTCACATGGGGATGTGACCTTGAGTGTTAATCACATATCAATGTGAACTAGATTATTGACTCTAGTGCAAGTGGGAGACTGTTGGAAATATGCCCTAGAGGCAATAATAAATTGATTATTATTATATTTCCTTGTTCATGATAATCGTTTATTATCCATGCTGGAATTGTATTGATAGGAAACTCAGATACATGTGTGGATACATAGACAACACCATGTCCCTAGTAAGCCTCTAGTTGACTAGCTCGTTGATCAATAGATGGTCACGGTTTCCTGACCATGGACATTGGATGTCATTGATAACGGGATCACATCATTAGGATAATGATGTGATGGACAAGACCCAATCCTAAGCCTAGCACAAGATCATGTAGTTCGTATGCTAAAGCTTTTCTAATGTCAAGTATCATTTCCTTAGACCATGAGATTGTGCAACTCCCAGATACCGTAGGAGTGCTTTGGGTGTGCCAAACGTCACAACGTAACTGGGTGGCTATAAAGGTACACTACAGGTATCTCCGAAAGTGTCTGTTGGGTTGGCACGAATCAAGACTGGGATTTGTCACTCCGTGTAAACGGAGAGGTATCTCTGGGCCCACTCGGTAGGACATCATTATAATGTGCACAATGTGACCAAGGAGTTGATCACGGGATGATGTGTTACGGAACGAGTAAAGAGACTTGCCGGTAACGAGATTGAACAAGGTATCGGGATACCGACGATCGAATCTCGGGCAAGTATCGTACCGATGGACAAAGGGAATTGCATACGGGATTGATTAAGTCCTTGACATCGTGGTTCATCCGATGAGATCATCGTGGAACATGTGGGAGCCAACATGGGTATCCAGATCCCGCTATTGGTTATTGACCGGAGAGTCATCTCGGTCATGTCTGCATGTCTCCCGAACCCGTAGGGTTTACACACTTAAGGTTTGATGATGCTAGGGTTATAAAGGAAGTTTGTATGTGGTTACCGAATGTTGTTCGGAGTCCCGAATGAGATCCCGGACGTCACAAGGAGTTCCGTAATGGTCCGGAGATAAAGATTTATATATGGGAAGTCCTGTTTTGGTCACCGGAAAAGTTTCGGGTTTTATCGGTAACGTACCGGGACCACCGGGAGGGTCCCGAGGGTCCACCAAGTGGGGCCACAAGCCACGGAGGGCTGCATGGGCCAAGTGTGGGAGGGGACCAGCCCCAGGTGGGCTGGTGCCCCCCCCCCCCCACCAAGGCCCAAGGCGCAAGGAAGAGGGGAAGGGGGCAAACCCTAGGGAAGATGGGCCCTAAGGCCCACCCTGGTGCGCCTCCCCCTCTCCTCTCCCCTTGGCCGCCCCTAGATGGGATCTAGGGGGCTGCCGCCACCCCTAGGGAGGGAACCCTAGGTGGGGGCGCAGCCCCTCCCCCCCCTATATGGTTGAGGTTTGGGCTGCCCAAAACACACGAGTTCCTCTCCCTGTTGGTGCAGCCCTACCACTCTTTCTCCTCGTCTCTCGTAGTGCTTGGCGAAGCCTTGCTGGATCACCACGCTCCTCCACCACCACCATGCCATTGTGCTGCTGCTGGATGGAGTCTTCCTCAACCTCTCCCTCTCTCCTTGCTGGATCAAGGCATGGGAGACATCACCGGGCTGTACGTGTGTTGAACACGGAGGTGCCGTCCGTTCGGCACTAGGATCATCGGTGATTTGGATCACGACGAGTACGACTCCATCAACCCCGTTCACTTGAACGCTTCCGCTTAGCGATCTACAAGGGTATGTAGATGTATTCTCCTTCCCCTCATTGCTAGATTGCTCCATAGATTGATCTTGGTGATGCGTAGAAAATTTTGAATTTCTGCTACGTTGCCCAACATGCTCTAATTCAACGTGAACAACAGGAGATTGTGCAGAAGAAGATTTTTCGAGAACAAAAACAGTCGGAAAGTCTACTCACCTGGACGTTGGCCCGAAGGGCGGCACTAGCGTCGTAGGCAGCCTGACTGCTCTCGTGCACTATCTTCACCCGCTCCATCATCACATCAGCCTGTCGGATGGCTTCCGCAGCCGCTTCCGACTGGTTGTCTGGGACGGGGTAGCTGGTGAAAAAGTGTGCAGACGACCCAGGTGCGGCTGCTTGAGGCTCCGTGGTGTGGAGTTGGATAGTTGAAGGAACCACAGGCATGGTCGACCGCGTGGGATGCCCACTCGGCAAGGGTGCAGCGAACGTCACAGTGGCCCTACCCGCGTCTTCAGCTTGACGGACGGGAGGCGTTGTAGTTGGTTCTTGCCGAGCCACCCTGCCAGCTGTTACCTTCTTGCTCTTCCTAGGCTTAGGAGCCACATCTTCATCGTCATCCGGAAGATCAATGATGTTGGGTGCAGCTGCAAGACAGAACATTCGACCCCAAGTGAACCACTCGACCCTAAAAGGATCCAGAATCGAAATCACAAGAGTTCATACCAGGGTTAGAGGTTACCGCATCCTCCATTTCCTCATCCCGGTACTGGTATGAAGAGGTCCCTGACGTAGAAGCACTGCAAAGGCCCGCATTCAATCGGTTACACCCAGTTAACCGAATCCACATAAAGGACAAGTCAGATGGTTACCCGGAGATAGTAGGAACGGTCACTTTGATCCGGGGCAAAGCTTTGGGCGGTTTGGAAGAGATGGCTTTCGACACTTTCGGCGCTGGAAGCGGCATGACCTTGGATTGCTTTGGAGGCTTCTCAGTCGGCATCGGGGAAGACGTCCTGGGGCACTTCGAGGATTGCCCGATCGGCGCAGCCACCAAGTCCGGAGCGCGTGCCGGGTCATGAGTATGCTTGGACCTCCTCTCCCTGCGAGGAGGCGAGTCGACTTCTTCCTCATCGGTGGATTCATCGCTCTCCTCGTCCTCCTCGGCTTCCGAATGCTCCTCGCCGCTCTCGCCCCCGCTCCCTTCTTCTTCAGCGCCTGGGTCCTGCACTCTGTTGGGCATCAAGTACATTTCAATGAGGGCCTGAAAGGATAACAATCAAAAGACATTCAGTCGACCACAAACGGGACATCACGTGGTGAATCGGAAAGATACTTGATAAAACAGAAATATACCTGCTCCGGCTGGTGCGAGTTGTCGAATGGAATCACCCTCCTGGATCCCCGAGGGTTGTCTTTGTTGCCAGTGATTCCCCTCAACCAGTTCTCCGAGATATCCTCATTAACCTCCTTCGGGTGGATCCGAGTGGTATCCTCGAGCCCAGAGTACATCCACATCGGATGATCGTGCTCCTGAAGAGGTTGGATGCGTCGACCGAGAAAGACCTCCAGCAGATCCATCCCGGTCACTCCGCCGCGGACAAGCTGGACGACCCATTCAACCAGCTCCTTGACCTGCGCCTTCTCTTTTGGAACTACCTTCAGGGGAGCAGGCTTCTCCACTCGAGCCAAGGAAAAAGGAGGAAGTCCAGTCGACTGGCCAGGGGTTGTTTGATCCTTGCAGTAAAACCAAGTCGACTGCCAGCCCCGGACCGAGTCAGGAAGGATCATGGCTGGGAAAGTACTCTTGCTCCTCATCTGGATCCCTAGACCACTACACATCTGGATCACCCGCGTCCTTTCGTCACTCGACTTGGCCTTTTTGACCGACTGGGAACGGCAAGTGAAGATGTGTTTGAAAAGCCCCCAGTGCGGTCGACAGCCCAAGAAGTTTTCGCACATGGACACGAAAGCGGCCAGATATACTATGGTGTTCGGAGTGAAATGGTGGAGCTGAGCCCCAAAGAAGTTCAAAAAACCCCGGAAGAAAGGGTGGGGAGGCAGTGAGAATCCGCAATCTATGTGGGTTGCAAGGAAGACACACTCACCCTCTCTAGGCTGCGGCTCGGTTTCGTCCCCCGAGAGCCGAGCTGACTTGTGAGGGATCAATCCCTCCTCCACCAGGTCGTCGAGGTCGTCCTACGTGATTGCCGAGTGGATCCAGTCGCCCTGGATCCAGCCCGCCGGCACGCCGGACCTCGACGAGGATCCGCCCTAGCTGGTCTGCTTGGCCTTCGCCTTCGCGGTCGCCTTCTTCGCGCGTTCCAGCGCCGCCGTCTTATCCTTCCCCATGGTGGCAGATCGAGCTCGAGCGGAGGTCCGGCAACGAGGCGGAAGCGAGAGTGGCTGAGGGATCGGGAGAAAGAGAAGAGAGAATGGGAGCGTGCGGAGCAGAGGCCTGGACCGAGACCTTTTATAAGGCCTTCCACCGAGTGGCTGACTAGTGGACCCAAGCGATCTAAACAAATCCCGCAACAGTCGCGCACGCAGTACGTGGCGAAAAAGGTGGCGCGGGGATCGAGGAGACTTGCCTAATCCGTCCTGATAACCTCGGTTCCTCCCGTCTGGCACACTTCCCAAAATTCGAATCCCGCGAGATCCGGGGAGAGCAGAACAACCTATCAGACTGAAGACAAACACCCTCTACATCATCATTCGGAATTCTACCATGAAAGTTCACTCGACAACAACCAAGAATGGACCAAGGCGATAGAGAAAGGAGTCGACGTCGTCACCTCAACTCATTGTTTCAGGGCAAGGCATATTCATAGCACAAAGAGTGGGTCGGAAGTGTTCTCAACCCCTTCCTCACTCAAACCCTGATCCATTTGGGGGTTAATGATGAAGCTATGTACCTAGGGTAGGGTCATGGACCTGTCCAGCATACCCTCCCCAAGGACATCTTTACAAAGAATCAAAAGCAGTCGAAGAGAAACCATCATCCACTCGACCATGGAGATGCGCTCACTTGACCACCTTGAAGACACTCGACCACCAGAAGATGACGAACCCTCCACTCTACAATGGTTGGGACTTAAACCATAGCATTATGAGCATTTATGACACTTTACTGTAGACATTACCAGTAACGCCTTTCCTTTATGAGCATTGAACCCTGTGTAACGGAGGGGAGCTGGGGTACTGGCGCACTCTATATAAGCCACCCCCCTCCTCTGGGACAAGGGTTCGCACTTTTGTAAACTCACACACACATATAATCCAGTCGACCACCTCAGGGCACCGAGACGTAGGGCTGTTACTTCCTACGAGAAGGGCCTAAACTCGTAAAAATCGTATGTACAACTACTCCATAGCTACGATCTTTCCTCCTCATACCTACCCCCCATTCTACTGTCAGTCTTAGATCCACGACAGCCACCATCTCAGAACCACTGTCATGTCCTAGTCGCAGAAGAGGCACTAGTAGAAAACAGAGCTTTGGTTCGGGCATGGCAAGCCCATTAGTCCCGTTTCAGTCATGAACCGGGACCCATAGAGGCATTCGTTCCGGTTCTTTAGCCCAGGGGGCCGCCCGGGGCCTCGTGGGCATTGCTCCCGGTTCGTATGGACCCATTTGTCCCAGTTCTAGGCATGAACCAAGACCAATGGGCCTCACTCCTGGCCCACAAACATTGGTTTCGGTTCTTGGCTCGAACCGGGATAGAAGGCTGGACTTTAGTCCCGATTCCAGCCACGAACCGGGACAAATGAGTTGCCTATATATACCCCGTCGCCGCAGCAGAGCACTCCACAGTGCTCTGTTTTTTTCTGGCCGGCGAGGAGAGGGCATTTGGGTGCTCTAGCTCACCTCCTATGCACATGAGGTGTTCGATGAAATGCCCGATCCACACTAGTTAAGCTTTCTCCTCTCGAAGCTCGACCTCCAAGCTCCATTTTCCCTGAGATTTGTCTAGGTTTAGTGGTCCGTCACGTCGTCCCCGTCTTCACCGCCGTCGATCGTCCGCGTCGATCTCGTCGCCTGCACCACTATGGTGAGCCTCTTGTTCTTATCTTCTTCTGAAAGAAAAAATTCTTACTTTAGATAGATACTTGTCTAATTTTCTTACTTTTATTATTGCTTGTTATTATATAGTGCGACGGTTTTGGTATCCGCCCCCGTCGGCCCTCGTCTTGGCTATGATTCGGATGTGGTATATATTATCTTTTATAACTATTTGGTTCATTTATTGTTTATGACAATTATTTCCATCAAGTTGACATATATTTTACTTATGTAGAGGTATTTGAACCAGAAATTCCAACTGACCCTATTGTCGAGAGGTTAAATTTAGTTGAAGAGGAAAACAATTACTTGAAGGAAAAAATAAAAAAATTGAGGAGGAGAAGACGATATTGGAGTTGCGTGTTGCGGATGTCATCGATGATCACAATATCAAGATGGATGCAATGCGGTTGAAGATTAGAAAGATTAGAAAATATGCCATTCATACCGAGGCTTGGAATCATTATGTCGTTGGATCAATTTTTACCTTGGTTGTGATTATGATCGCATTTGTTGTTGCATTGAAAGGTTTTACATAGTTTCAATGTATGGTTTAACTAGATGCTCTAGAGAGCTATATGTTGTTCAATGAGAACTATGTATGTACTTTGTTTTTAATGTGATGATGAACTTCTATTAATTTGGTCACTTATCTATTAATGAGAGCTATATGTACTAAATTGATGATGTGGCTTTGAATGGTGCATTTTGAACACAGAAAAACTATGGAATTCAAACAAGTTAAAAAAAATGAAATCCCTTTGTAACAGACGAGTTTCCGTATGAAACCCTCATACTTCGAAAGAGATTGTCCGTTTTGTACACGAAGTGCATCCAGTTTTTGCCATAACCCTCTCTACTTTCTTGCACATGCTATGTGGGTGAAATGATGATACCATGCCAACTTTCAACCTTTTCAGAGTTCATTTGGAATGCTTTTCAATTTCAGGGTCTTATAGCTCAAAATAATCAGTAAATGCATGAAAAATAACAAATGAAGTCAGAAAGGGTTGAAAATTGATGATGTGGCTTTGAATGGTGCATTTTGAACACAGGGAAACTTTGGAGTTCAAATAAGTTAAAAAATGAAATCCCTTTGTAACAAACGAGTTTCCGTATGAAACCGTCATACTTCGAAAGAGATTGTTTGTTTTGTACATGAAGTGCATCTAGTTTTTTGCCTTAACCCTCTCTACTTTCTTGCACATGCTATGTGGGTGAAATGATGATACCATGCCAACTTTCAACCTTTTCAGAGTTCATTTGAAATGCTTTTTAATTTCAGGGTCTTATAGCACAAAATAATCAGTAAATGCATGAAAAATAACAAATGAAGTCATAAAGGGTTTAAATTGATGATGTGGCTTTAAATGGTGCATTTTCAACATAGAAAAAGTCTGGAGTTCAAATAAGTTCAAAAAAATAAAATCCCTTTGTAACAGACGAGTTTTCGTATGAAACCCTCATACTTCGAAAGAGATTATCCGTTTTGTACACGAAGTGCATCCAGTTTTTGCCGTAACCCTCTCTACTTTCTTGCATATGCTATGTGGGTGAAATGATGATACCATGCCAACTTTCAACCTTTTCAAAGTTCATTTGAAATGCTTTTCAATTTCAGGGTCTTGTAGCTCAAAATAATCAGTAAATGCATGAAAAATAACAAATGAAGTCATAAAGGGTTGAAATTGATGATGTGGCTTTAAATTGTGCATTTTGAACACAGAAAAAGTCTGGAGTTCAAATAAGTTCAAAAAAATGAAATCCCTTTGTAACAGACGAGTTTCCGTATGGAACCCTCATACTTCGAAAGAGATTGTTCGTTTTGTACACGAAGTGCATCCAGTTTTTGCCGTAACCCTCTCTACTTTCTTGCACATGCTATGTGGATGAAATGATGATACCATGCAAAAATAAAATTAACTAAGAAACTTTTATAAAACTCTAATAGCAAAAGGAATGAACTAAAAAGCTTTTATAAACCTCTCGTATTTTTTAAGCTAAAATTATATAAAATTCATGCCACTGAAATTATCAAGATATTTTATGTTCAAAACATGAAAAGCAGAAAGAAACAAAATAAACTTTAATAAATAAGTAGAAACAAAATTAAATAAATTAAAATTTAATAAAATAAATAAGTAGAAACAAATAAAACAAATTAAAATTTAATACAATAAATAAGTAGAAACAAAACAAAATAAAATAAAATAAAATAAACTTTTATAAAATAAAGTAGAAACAAAATAAACTTTATAAAATTAAAATAAATAAACTTTAATAAAATAAATAAAAATAGCAACAGTAAGTTTTTTGTTGTAAGTAGAAACAAAATAAAATAAATAAAGCAACAATAAAAAAATTGCCAACTACTGGGCCACCACGGCCTGAATACGACAAGAAACCCTGCCATGGGCCAGGATTCAGGCCCGCGGAAGGCCCAGTAGGCCCATCAGGCATAGCAGTGACAATTAGGCCCGTAAGCCTGCAATCGAGAGAAGCTCGAGAGGGGTGCGGCAGTGGGGCTTATAAACCACTCCGCGCCCCTCTCAACTAGCGATGTGGGACTAAAGTTTTGGCCATGGGGAGCATGAGGCCTTTGGTCCCGGTTGGTGGCACCAACCGGTACCAAAGGCGGGGGCATTCGTACCGATTGGTGGAATGCCCCCCTTTGGTACCGGTTGGTGCCACCAACCGGGACCAAAGGCCACCGCTTCCCGTCCTTTGGACTGCTGAAAAGAGACCTTTGGTCTCGGTTGATGGCACCAATCGGGACTAAAGGGGTCATTGGTCCCGGTTGGTGCCACGAACAGGGACCAATGCTCCTGGTATATAAGTAGCACTTAGCAACTTTGCAGAGTTCATCACCACAGTTGCCCCCGACGACGCCGAGATGCCTCCAGGCTGCCCCGACGCCACACGCCGCCCCCATCGTCGCCGTCGTCGTCGCCCGCGCCCGTCGTCGTCGTCGCCCGCGCCCTCGCCGTCAGCCGCGCGCCGCCCTGCCCCGACGCCATCGCCGTGCCACTCCCCGCGCCCCTGCTCGCCCCGACGCCGCCCGCCGCACGCTCCTCCCTCTGTGAGCACCGCGCCTCTGCCGGCCCCGCCGCCGCCGTGCTATTTTTAGTTATACATGCTATTTTTAGAAAAGTTTTATATATTTAGGAAGAAGGAAAGAAGTAAGAAGAAGAAAAAGTTTTATATATGCAAAAGTTACATTTTTAGAAAAGTTTTATATATCTAGCTAGGAAAGGAAGAAGAAGAAAAAGAATGAGAGGAAAAAGGAAAATAAGAAGAGGAAGAAAGGAGAAGAAAAGGAGAGGAAGAAGAGGAGAAATAAATAAGAAGAGGAAAAAAAGAGGAGGAAAAAGAGGATAAGAAACGACATGACGGCATCACTTCCTTGTGCGATTATGTCCCCCAACACCGCTTCTGTTGCTTCGTCTCGAGGGTGTTCCATAGTTTCTGCAAACATTTACAACATGGCAATTATTATTCAAACATGATAGATGCATATATTAGTGGAAAACATAGAACTAGCTAGCTAATCACAATAAGGAATCATATTAGTGGCCTCGACGTTGCTTCTCTAGGGTTTGGGGTGGCCTCGGCAACGCTTCAAGGGTTTGGGATGGCCTCGACGAACACTCTTTTAACTTGGCAAATTTGGGTGGCCTCGAGAGAGTTTGTCGGGTAGGGGCGCGACGGGAGGAGGTAGGAGACCGATGTCGTTTTTTCTAGGGTTTGGGTGTCCTCGAGAGTTTTGGTCGAGCGAGAGGGCCGGGGGGTAAGAAATAAAAAGAGGAGAAGATCGAAGAAAAAAAGAAGAAAAAAAAGAGGAGAAGAAGAAAGGAATAGAGGAGAAGAAGAAAAAATAGAAAAAATTTCTATTTTCTCTTCTTCTCCTCTTTTTTTCTTCTTTTTTTTCTTCGTTATCGATATACCCCATCCCGATAACTTCGTTTAGTTTTAGGATTATTTTAGTTTATGTTTAGTTTAGGAAGAAGGAAAAGAAAAAGGAGAAGAAGAGGAGAGGAAGAAGAGGAGAAATAAATAAGAAGAGGGAAAAAGGAAAAGAAAAAAGAGGAGAAGAAGAAAGGAATAGGGGAGAAGAAGAAAAAAATAGAATTTCTTCTTCTCCTCTTTTTTTATTTTTTCTTCTTCGATCTTCTCCTCTTTTTATTTCTTACCCCCCGGCCCTCTCGCTCGACCAAAACTCTTGAGGACACCCAAACCCTAGAAAAAAACGATGTCGCTCTCCTACCCCCTCCCGTCGCGCCCCTACCCAACAAACTCTCTCGAGGCCACCCAAATTTACCAAGTTAAAAGAGTGTTGTCGTCGAGGCCACCCCAAACCCTTGAAGCATTGCCTAGGCCACCCCAAACCCTAGAGAAGCAGCGTCGAGGCCACTAATATGATTCCTTATTGTGATTAGCTAGCTAGTTCTACGTTTGCCACTAATATATCCATCTGTCATGTTTGAATAATAATTGCCATGTTGTAAATATTTGCAGAAACTATGGAACACCCCCGAGATGAAGCAACAAAAGTGGTGTTGGGGACATAATCGCACAAGGAAGTGATGCCGTCATGTCATTTCTGAATGAAACGATGGTCTGGAAGGACAAGGTGAAGAAGAAGGCTATGATTATGATGGCTCCAGTGACACAATGCCGGTGCAAGAAGGAGACCTTGATGATGGCTCCGGTGACCCAATGCCGGTGCAAGAAGGAGACCGTGATGACGGCTCCGGTGACCGAACCGAGTCCGGCCAGGTATATATATTAGTTAAGCCTGTGCTGACTAGCTAATTGATACATTCATTATTTTGTTATATGTACACATATTAATTAACTCTCGTCTTTCTTCTTTTTTCTAGCCCTCCGGATCGAGCACAACTTCCGTAAAGAGACGAGACCCGAAGAAAAAGTTGCGCTCGGATGAAAGGTTTGAGATCACAGCAATCGCGCGCGATGGCATGCCGATTGAACCCATCTGGACAAAGGAAGCATTTGCTGCTCAGTGCGGGGTTCTTGTTAGGGACAAGATCCTGATCAGTATCCACCAATGGTTAAAGCCTAAGAATGAAGACCCTGAGGTGTCTTATGTCTCTGATATGCAGAAAGATGATCTTTGGACCACCGGCAGAGGAGGATCCGGAGAAGCCAGTTAAAGAGCAATTGATCAAGTCTCATGCTCTTAAGAAGATGGCAGAACTATTCATGAGGTGGAAGAATGAGCTGAAAACATCGTTTGTTGACAAAGACAAGACACCAGAATTCACCGGCCGGTATGAGAAGATCAGAGATCACTGGCCCGCATTTGTGGCCCACAAGACATCGAACAAGAGTAAGAAGATGTCAGTGACAAACAAGAAAAATGCTGCGAAGAAGAAGCATCACCATCGCACGGGGTCAGGTGGCTACCTCAAAGCCCGGTCGTTGTGGGCCAAGGCTGAGAATGACCTGCTTGATAAAGGGGTCGAACCAGAGACATTGCACTGGCCAGAACGTTGCCGGACTTGGTTCTTCGGGATTGGAGGAAGCTTGGACCCTGTAACAGGGAAGTGCGTTTGGACGAACGAGCAACTGCAAATACCCGTCACGAAGCTTCAGGAGTATATCACCGCAGCGCAGGAGGGGACGTTCGTTCCAGACAGAGAGAACAACGAGCTCACAATGGCCCTCGGGAATCCTGAGCACCCTGGACGGACACGAGGCATGCCAGGCCCCATTTTGTGGAAGGCTGGGTTTCCGGACGCGGGCAGTTACAAATGCCAGGAGAGGAGGAAGAAAGTGGAGCAGATCCAAATTCAGGCGCTGCACGCAAGGGTACAAGCGATAGGGCAACGAGTCCGAAGCTTCCCCCGAAGCTACCCCGCCATCTTAGCGGAGAAGCAGCGTGGCTTCCATCGAGCTACAGCAGCTGGAGCATGTCTTCACGGCTCCTGCTAGCTACCCCGTGGACTTAATCACGGGGTCTCAAAATTGCCACCTTATGACGCAATGGAAGAATTTGAAAGTCAAGGTGACTGTTGGCTCTGTTGCACCTCCTGAACCTGGCGCAACTTTTCACTGCCGGCCGATTCCAGAAGGATATGCTAGGGTGATGGTGGATGAAATAACGGACGGATTTGAGGACCTCGAGCTTGACCACCCTACCGGTGAAGGGGAGACTCGGCTGGGTTCTTCTGTGAAGACTCCATGTCTATGGAGGAAGGAGCTCATCAACCTTCCGAACTGGACGCCTCCGCCTCCTCCTCCTCCTCTGGCGAGTCAGAGTACTCCGCCTCCTCCTCCGGCGAGTGATTAGGGAACTCAGCCTCCTTTTCCGGCACGTGGAGGCACTCCGCCTGCACCGACACGCCCGAGCAGCCAACCTACTCCTTCTCCGCCTCGTCAGCAAGGGCGGAAGAGACCCGCCGCCGCTCCGGCTGCTCCGGCGCGTCATAGTCCTCCTCCTCGTAAGCAAGGAAAGAAGACAGTCGCAGCCGCTCTGTCTGCTCCGACGTCTAGCAGTACATCCAGAGGTGGGAGGCAATACAGATTCGGTCCTTCTCTGAAGACTCTAGAGAATTTACCATATGAGAGGACCCCGGAGGAAAACGAGAAGATCGTGCGAGACGAAGTGAGGAACTTCTTTGAAGAGGTGAAAGCAAAGAAACATCCACCTCCGGTGGAGAAGGTAGATCTGGTGAAAGCGAAGCGCACTATGGAAGCCCTGAAGAAATCACCAAAGTCTCCACCGAAAGGCAACTATGAGCACATTATTCAAAGGTCATTTATCAAAGCGGAGCAGTCGGGAAGTACTGTCAGTGATCAAAGGTTAGCGGAACGACGAGCTGCGAAAAAAATTGCCCAGCTCGGCGAACAAGCGAACCAATCGTTCCCCCCGCTCAAGGTGTCTAGCGATATCGTCGCTAACGATTCGAGGATGGTGCCCGGTTATAACAATCTTGAAGATTACCTGCCTGACGATGTACATTATGAATTCTTGGAGGTGGAAGAACACAGTTACAAGTACGGGAAGCCTCTCGTCAAAGATGAAAGGTCTCTAACAATGATGATGCGAAGATTCCATGATTGGTACATGAAAACCTGCAGAGAGAAAGGGGGGTACTTTGACGCTGAGAGTTAAAGAGGAGCATGAACTCGTTGGAACTGATCTGTTGAATGTTCCATTTGAGGAGTTCTTCCAGTTTTTCAATCAGAGGGCCTTCGATAAATTAACGGTCACTTGCTACTGTCTATAAGTACTACTTCTGTCATTAAGTCTCTATATATAGGTCAGCTCTTTCATTGCATGTATTTATAATTATCCTCCCTATATTATGCAGATTGAAGATCGCCGAATTGAAGAAAAGACAAATCGGTGATATTGGGTTCATTAACCCAAATATCATAGATGCATATTCGGTTGAATTTCAGAAAAAAAGATACCAAGGCCAACTTGCTACGATCGTTGGTATTAAATCAAAACAAAGCTATAATACTCTTTCCTTACAACTTCAAGTGAGTGTTACTTTCTTGTGCATATTCGGTTTCCCTTATTAGTCGAGGTTATAGTAATGTAATTGATGAGTTATGCATGCGTGCGCAGGTTTCACTATATTCTCCTAGAGATTAAGCTCGAGCAGGGACTAGTAACCGTCTTAGACTCGAGATGAAAAGATCTAAGGAGTATGCGGACATGACTGAAATTCTCGAGAAGTAAGTTAAATCGATCATTATCGCACCATATCGGCAACTTTGTTCACTTCCTGATATCAAGTAATTGTTTTCTTTGTCTGGCGGGGTTTGGAAAAAATTCACCTCAAAAGCTCCGGGACTGCCGAAGACACCCGAAAGTAAGTACTACTAGCATGTTCCGCGCATCTCCTAGTGATTCAGGTGCTAGTTTCATCAATACCATTTAGCATACTTGCTTATTAGTTTGATTGACCTCTATTTCTTGTAAAGTGGTTGTGGCAGAAAGCCGAGAATAATTACTGTGGATACTACGTTTGCGAGTCCATCCGCCACACGACCTGTGAGCGGGCTACACTAAAAAACAATATGAAGTGCGTAAGCAATAATATTCAGAATTTAACTTTATTACCATCTTTTGTGTTGAGTTTCATTCATTCATATATATGTATTGACCCCTTCTTCAAATTAGATGTTTCGGATGCGGGATGAACTCCTAGCACCAGATCGCATGCGAGGAATTTAAGAGGAATTGGCGACATTCTTTCTTGACCACGTGATCGATAAATACGGAGAATACTATGTGGACCATGTGTTCATATATAATTAGGGGATTATATTGTAAGGGATCTTATATTGTATATATGTAGCCTGTAGCGTCGGATAGATATACGAAAACTTGTTGTTCGACCAATCTCTCGGAGAAGGAGAGGTCGATATCACTTCTCTCTGTATTCATATGTTCATGACGATCTTCTGTTCCCTTCATTTTTGCTTACTAGCTAGCGTTTCGAGTGCTCTCTATACGTATAGTACGTAGCGTCGATCAAGCACGGAGATAAAAGAGGACACTTCTCTTTATTAATTAATTAGCTACCTAACACAATATATGAAACACCTTAATTAACCATACAAAACCCCCAAATCCCCCCCCCCTCCCTTCAGAAAAAAAACAAAAACCCTAGCCCCTGAACAGTTGATGCGTGGATGCCTATTGGTCCCGGTTGGTGCCACCAACCGGGACCAAAGGGCCTCCTGCCTGGGCTCGCCGCACCGGCCACGTGGAGGCTCATCTGTCCCGGTTCGTGTTAGAACCGGGACTAAAGGCCTAGAGCTTTAGTAACGACCCTTTAGTCCCGGTTCGAAAACCGGGACAACTGGCCCTTACGAACCGGGACAAATGGCCCTTTTTCTACTAGTGAGGGGACCACTATCCCCTCTCGCCTAGGCCATGGGCATCGATCCGCCGGACAGACAGGACCACATGGGGGAGAGCACGACGGCCATAGGAGGGAACCGGTCATCCATGGCAAAGAGTCACCACCGAAAGGAGAACCCGGCGCCACCAGGAGCACCCAAAGCACACAGCAGCCTTCCCTCCTCCCCACAGACCCAAAACGGTGTCGCCGCCCAAACCAAAGTTGTGGGCTTTCACCCGGGTGCAGGGGAAGGGGGGAGGAGGGGGAGATGAACCTCAACGTTACCTTCAGGAAGGAGAGCAACGCTTGAAGCACCGCCGCCGCCAGAGGCCAAGGGGTTACCCCGATCCAGAGCACCCCACTCCACATCCACTCAGCCAACAACCAGATCGGATCGAACCTGACGTGGAGAAGGCTGCTGCAAGTGACGAGACACCGTCTTCAGATCTGACACAGAGGGACGCGGGGGCCCCGATGCACGAGGCCCAGGTCCACCGTTGCCTCCACCCACACAGTTGAGGGAAGGCGGCCCAACTCCAACGACCGCCGCCCGCCGCTGGCACGGCGCCGCCCACACCACCAAGGCTACCGCCTGGAACCCTAGGTCCGTTCCCAGGGAGGAAGCGTGACCAAAGACCTCGCCGCCACCCTCACTGGCGTCCACATGGAGTTGCCAGGGGCTACCTCCGGCGGTGGCAAGGGGAGAGGCGGGGGGGGGGGGGGGGGGGCGACCGGGAGCTGAATCGCCCCCGAGTCGCCCTGGGGGATGCAAGGGAGGTGGGGGAGGATTCGCGGATGTTTCAGATAAAACTTTAGTACTGAATTAGCAAATCCGATTAAAATAGAAGTAGGGGAAAGCTGAATATGCAAGGCAGGATAAAATAAGCTGCGCCATTTCTTCCTTCCGTCTCCCTCGGCGCGCACCGCAACCAACGGGCTCCATCCCTGTACAACGTACGGCATCCCAGCTCAACTGTGGATATCCATCCCGGCTCCCGCCCACCGCACCAGAAAAAACTCGCCGGCGTCGGTGGGCTCACGTCAAACCGCCCTCAATCTCACCGTGCGGTCGCCGCCAAACGCGAACTGGCAGACCGCAGGCGCCCGGCCACGTTGGCCAGATCCTCCTATAAAGAATGGAAATCCACCACAACCACGAATCGCCACTTTCTCCAGCAACAGTGATCCCCCGGTTATATTTCTCACTCCGAACCACGCCGCGCCGCTCTAGCCAGCTGCACCCTCGGCCGCCATGGCCCGCCTCGGCCTCCGGCGCTTTCCGCCGCTGATGCTCCTCCTTCTCATCGTCCTCCTCATCGTCGCGGCGGCGGCGGCGGGGAAGGGAAAGAAGAGGGGCGGCGGCGGGCTGCGGTTCCGGCGGGAGGGCGGCACTTTCAAGGTGCTGCAGGTGGCGGACATGCACTACGCGGACGGGCGGAGCACCGCGTGCGAGGACGTGCTGCCCGAGCAGGTCGCCGGCTGCTCCGACCTCAACACCACCGCCTTCCTCTACCGCGTCATCCGCGCCGAGGACCCCGACCTCGTCGTCTTCACAGGTCCGACCCCCACCCACCCATCCTTCTCCTCTTCTCTGCGCTGTTGATGTCGCCACTTCTTCCGATTTCGAGTTAAGAATTCAGAAGTGCCATGCATCGGTGGAGTAATCCCCAAAGAATTAGGAAATCCGAAGCACGAGTTGCACTGCAATTGGGTCTGGGCAGTCGCTCATCCGCTGGGGTTTCAGTTAATCGATTGGTCTGTCCATCCAGGACCAAGATGAAGATGAAATGGTGTGATTGATCACGACTGCGTCCACATGGAGCTAAAACACAAACAGGAAAGATACACATGTAGCCGCCTCTGTGATTATCTCCAGGTTACTGTCTTCTTTTCGTCGTCTTGTTTCACGGGCGATCTCGGTGATGTTTCCAAGGCTGCAAATTTAGCAACCTATTTTTTTATTATCTTTTCAGAAACACCGAGATTACGGCATGTGCTAGCGATGATTTGTGCTACTATGCATTTGCAGTGATGGTGATTGCATACATAAGTTTGCTTTCAGTCATAGCAGGGCCATCTTAAAAGTTAAAAGAAAAGTCTTTCCTCTGCAAAATTGTGCATAGATAGAAGGGGCAGCCCGGTGCACGTAGCTCCCGCTTGCGTAGGGTCCTGGGATCACTTTGGTCTTTTGTACACGACCTTTCCCTGCGTTATACAAGAGGCTGTTTCTAGGACTCAAACCCGTGAGTCCGTGACCTCTTGGTCACATGTGCATAGATAGCATGGTTCAAAGAAAAATGTGCATAGATAATTTCAACCTCAGTGTTTATTGGGCAGGTGACAACATCTACGGCGCGGATTCGACCGACGCGGCCAAATCAATGGACGCAGCAATAGCTCCGGCCATCGCCATGAACCTTCCCTGGGCTGCTGGGATTGGTAACCATGACCAGGAGGGTACCCTGTCACGGGAGGGCGTGATGCGACACCTTGTGGGCATGAAGAACACCCTTTCACGCTTCAATCCTGAAGGCGTAGAAATCGATGGCTTCGGGAATTATAATCTGGAAGTTGGTGGGGTTGAAGGAACACTGCTGGCTAACAAATCAGTGCTCAACATGTATTTTCTTGACAGTGGTGACTATTCTACCGTGCCATCAATCCCTGGTTATGGTTGGATCAAAGCTTCGCAGGAAGCTTGGTTCCGGAAAACGTCTTCGAGCCTCCAGGTGAATAAGTTAGCACTTTGTCACCATCTTGGTGTGATACTGGGTAGGTGGATGCTATTTTGCTATCAGCAACAACACAATAATTATCTGTTGAACCATATTAACTCTGCAAAAATGCTGTCACTATTTATTCTCAAGACATAACTCAAGAAATTCATGCTATTTCAGAATAGATTATATATCTGTTTGCTGTTACTGCAGTTCCAGATACAGTTGGTTTCAAAATATTTTCCGGGTTAAGCTGAATATAGAGATTTAAGAATACCAAGTTGTTTCCCTGACGACACTAGTATGGTAATCTCATTTTGTTGGTGCTGTGTACATATTTTTGTTACAAGTTAAAACAATAAAACTCACTGTAAAATGCAGAAAAACTACACGAATGAAGATCCCAGACAGAAGGAGCCAGCACCTGCTCTTGCGTACTTCCACATTCCATTGCCGGAGTTCAGCAGCTTCACAGCATCCAATTTCACAGGAGTGAAGCAGGAGGGTATCAGCTCGCCATCAATTAACTCGGGCTTCTTTACCACCATGGTGGAAGCTGGAGATGTGAAGGCTGCCTTCATAGGACATGATCACTTAAATGACTTCTGCGGGAAGCTCACTGATATTCAGCTGTGCTATGCCGGTGGGTTCGGTTACCATGCGTATGGGAAGGCCGGGTGGTCGAGAAGAGCAAGGGTGGTGTCTGTGCAGCTCGAGAAGACGGAGACCGGAGAGTGGCAAGGAGTGAAGTCTATCAAGACATGGAAGAGGCTTGATGATCAACACCTCACCACGATTGACTCTGAGGTCCTGTGGAACAGAGGCTCTAATGGTAAGACACTCACATATGCATGAGCATGATGCTATTTCTAGCATGCATAACAGTGCTCTTATGATATTTGGATGGATAATAAATGGTCCTCTCTCTTGTGGATTATGATAGATAGTATGAAATTACTGTACTGATCGAACAAACATGTTTTCAAAACCAAAACTTATGTAAGTGTTGCTAATTGGCAGGGAGGGGCAGCAAGGATCATGACAGAAGCTGAGTTCAGGATGGGGACAGCGAGTGAGTGATGCGTCCTACCTCTGCTCATCATGTGTGCTGTTGGTGCTCAGCTTATTACGGAGTCCGTAACCGTGTAAATGAAACAGATAGTACACGACATGTATACGCAAGTTCTCAGAGTTGTAATTTTTCACGTCATGAAAAAAAAGGAGGATCATGGATTCAGTGTGATTCAGTACATATCTCACTCTTTGCAAATGGTCTCAGATGTCAGAAAGATAATGAGAATACCGATGCTAACGAGGCCTGTATCTTCTCTCATAAGTTTATTACTTGCAAGGGTGTTTCAACTGTTGAGTAAAAACAAGAACCTCATTGATGTGTTTCTAGCATCAACATAGATCTCACCTCCACTTCGCCACCAGATGCATGATAGGTTGGACGCAAACTGAACCATAATGCATTACCTGAGTAACAGGTTCAGAGGACTGAACTGCCAATTCCTTCAGTAAGTTCGAATTCAGACAACAAAGCAGGAAACTTTTGGAGGACAAAGGGGAGAAACTTGGAGCTATTCCAGATACTCCTGTAGGCCAACCAGGAACGCTGCCGGCTAGGGTTTAAACCCAATACATAGGTGATGATCCCCCAAGTCTCTGGAATAGTGGCTTTGTTTTGCATTTCCTTATTTAATATCCGGTAACGATTAGTCGCATGCATCTTTGAGATCCAACCGAGTCATTCTGCTCTGTAACTCAAAGAGTAGTGTGTGATTTGTTGAATTTTGTACCATTTGTCAGTTTTTCAGAGAAAAAAAACTGCATTGAAATTCCTGTGGAGTTGAGTCTATCAACACCAGACACCTCAAATGGCTCTATGTGAGCTTGTTTTCTTTCCAAATCAGATACCACATTTCTCATGCAGAAGTTCTGCCATTTTAGTATATGTTCATTGCTCTCAGCTCCTCAGTCTGCAGGCTTGCATCATTCTTCAGTCTTTTAGTCCTGAGATTTTAGTCATATTCAATCATACTTATGTCTGTCCTTAGTCTCTTGTTTCTTCGGACATATTCAGTTTACAAAATGGTCCATGGCTGGGTGTGATTGCCCACAGATTAGTATTGATCATTAATCATCCTATTTCTGTGTGTATCCTTTGTATAATCTTGGCATCGAGGAGATCTTTGTAGACGATCTCAATAAGGGTGGGGTCACCAAAGATAATCTCCTCTTCTTCTGGATTGCATGGCTTTGTGTCCAGTGGTAGCAGAACCCGGTTGGAGCATCGCTTGGCCAGGAGAAAAGGCGTTGCTGCGCCGAGAGGTTTCTCCACGACCAGACACATGGTATGCTGCCTCGCGGTTAGGACAATAGACCAGGTACATCCGAGATCTCAAAAATCCATTAATGTTGCAGAAATTATTATTGATCACTCTAGTTTTCTGTAGTCGATTGTGTTTGTGCAAAATTATCATGTTAATAAACCCCTTGAGGAAGACGATTGCTAGTAACCACAGGAGGTAACACAATGCATCCATTTTGTTCGAATGATTGTAATAATTTTTCACTAATCAAAACCTCATGTATAGTAGGAATTTCTGCAAAAATGACCTTGCAATACTGCACATTTTATTTATATTTTATTTATCTACTATCTTAAAAAAAAATCCTACAAATTCCGCCGCAATGCACGGGGTATCACCTAGTTGTCCAATAAACTAGAGTTGCTTGAGCTAGCTTGCACTAACGGTATGGGTACTTTAATACCATGGATTATTTTAACTAGCAAAAGCGCCCGTGCGTTGCAACGGGAGAAAAAAAATCATAATCTCCAATGGCCATGATCACATTCTGCTGCATCACCATGATACACTATCACTCTCAATTTCGTGAAATCATGAAAAAATTTATAACTCATGAACATTTTTTCAAAGTCAAGAACATTTTTACAAATTATTGAACATTTTCTAAAATCAAGAACATATTATATCATTCGCAAACATTTTTAAAAATCGTGAACATCTTTTTAACAGTTTTCTTGAATCGGAGAACAATTCTAGAATGGACGAATAATGTTTTGGAAATTGGTGGAACAATTTTTAAAATTCACGAACATTTTTTTCAAATGCATGATCATTTTCCGAATCAATGAATATTTTATGAATAAATAAACTATTTTGTAAGTCATGAGCAATTTTTGAATTTTTAGGATATTTTTTCATTCATTAACATTTTTGAGTTGGCGAAATTTTGTTCAATTTCATTAAAAACATTAATAGACGAACTTTTAAAAATCATGAACATTTTTTGATTTTCCAAACATTTGTTTCCAAAATTTCGAACATTTTTTGAACAAGCAAACCTTTTTTATAAAATCAAGAACATGTTTTGAAACTGCAAATATTTTATGATTTATTAAACATTTTATTTCAAAATTCTCATTTTATAAAATGAAACTTTTTTTAAGTCTCAAATTATCTAATGTAGGAAAAAACAAAACGGAAAAGAAAAAGTAAAAACAGAAAACGAAATTTAAAAAACTGGCCGCCCGGATATGAGCCATCCCAAACGGGCGTTGTGCGTCTTCTCCCAGCGCGTAGAGCGCAGTATAGGAGGGCCCTACTACATGTGTCGGCTCAGGTGGAGGATTCCCCTATGTGAAACGTTTTTTTATCACTTATAGGTGGCATTGATGAGTAACATTTTGCAACTTTGGGGGCAATTTCAGTGACGTACCACAAGAAGCAATAGGCCCTTTATTATTAGGTATAGATAGTGATGTTTTTGCCGGGGTTGTGCAAGAGATGGTACCTCCACTTGTAGTACATCACCGTTGCTTGCATGAAATTTCATCAATCATAAGTGCAATTCACATTCTCATGAAAACGCTGATTACATGATAATTGTCTCAATGAAGTTCATGGCCAATTGACCAACATCTTCTTTCATTCGTAAACGGATGGTTTCATCACACGACAGAGATGCAAGACATGATATATTAAAATGAGTGCATACCGTTTGGATCTGGCCGACAATAGATCAACCACCATGCAAAAGGATGAGAAAAAGAAACCTCAGAGTTACAACCAATATTAAACCCATGGTAGAGATAGCCGAGAATATACGAGGGATGGGGGTATACAGGGGAAATGACTGCATTTTCCTCAATCGCAGCTACTATTTCTTTCCTTTATTTATTGCACCATGTTTGTGGGAAAGGGGGGCACTGCCCCCCCCCCCCCCCCCCAATAACTCATTACTCCGACACCAAGAATGAAAAGAGGGCAAAAGAGAAAATATACATGTTTAGGCAAGGTGGGGGGCCAAATGACAGCATTTTTCTCAATCAACTGTGCAGTGACCATCCATCCCGACGGGACACCAGTAATTATGTACACCGGCGTGAACCACAATGCCAACAAAGGGTACCACGAAGGTTCAAAGCATAGCTTTTCCCAAGATTTTCTAAACAATTGTCAATTTTGATTCTCAACCATATGTTCTATGGTCTTTTCCTTCTTAAGTGATAACAAAATAATATGAATTGTTTTCTTATTTGTTTAATTAGTTCTCACCTAAGACTTCATGAATTTGTGAGTTGTGAATTATACTTATACATTTAGCTTGAATAAATGTTACTTATGCATTTAACTAAAGTAAGAATATGACTTATATATTTTGCTTGCATCATGCTTTGTGATTGAGCGAGCCGCGCTAGGACCTATGCAACATGTGCGCGCTGCTTAAATTTTTGTCACACAAAAAAATAAGTTCAAACGTTTTGTCTTCCCAGACGAGACGCACTTCATCTCTTGCCTTCTGGTTCCAACCATTGCGCTGCCTACCGCTTTTCCATCTTGCTTCTCAGCATGCACCGAGAAGTGAGATAGCAGGCCTCCGGAATCCCGACTCTTGTGATCCGGTACAGGAGAGGGGCAATCAGGTTTTTGGGGAGCTCTATCGCGCGACTGTTGGATCTTTATTCATTGTGGCTGCAAACGACGACGAGTACCCCAATGACGATTTCTTTCCCTACGTCGACGACCTCTTCGACGACATGACGAACGGTGCATCTGCATCTTCTTTTGTTGCTATGTATGTCGTATTGCCCTCTCTCTTAGGGTTAGCATTTGGAGTACTACTAAGTAGCAATCTATATAGATATGATGCTTGTTTCTTATGATCTCGATTGCATAACTAGTTTCAACAATCTGTTCCATGTCTTAATTATTATCTCTATCATCTTGATCATGTTTTACCTACTATTTTTCTAGATTAAACTAAACGGAAAAATGTCTAGTTATTCAACATATGCTTAACTAAAGTTAGAATATTTACTCATATGTTTATGATCAAGGTACTACTGGGCATTCTTTTGTCTCATGACGATGAGCTCATTGACCTTCTGCAGAACCGAGTATGTCGAAGGTCACATATCATTCAAGCAAGGATGGAGGAAGTTCCTCACACGACATGGCATGAGGTCGGCACTGGTGTACTAATTACACTAATAGAACGCCCGTGCGTTGCCACGGGCTTTTTCCCTTTATGATTGCACCTACAAATGTGGAAGCCCGCCATAGTATTCCATCTGAGTGATAAATATATAATTTCACATGTATAGAAAAAATTGAAATCCACTCCACTTACAATGTAATTTGACGATGTATACAAAGAAAGCACTAATAATTACTCCCGTCATAACGTTTTCTGATCTACACTCTCTTTTATTTCTTTGCCGAGGGAGAATCTACTATAAACTAAGATCTACTTGTTGCTTGACAAATTCCTATAAAACGTCGGGAATATTGTCTTTTGCTTCGCCCGCATGGTACTTCTACAAGTATAGTAAAATTTTCATTCTCAACTCATAACCATGCTGCACGAGCAATATATATAATTAGCATGAAAATTTCATGTGGAAGATGTATGAATGTCCAACATAGAATACTCATCATGCATTGTGTACAAAACCTGGTTATATATTTTGTGACCATATATACAATGAGTGTCTCACATTATCTGGATTCCCCTCTATGACTCTGCCATGGTTCCCTCCACGGTGTGTAAACTGAGCATAAACTTTAACCTCCCAACATTTCCACACATGACTAAGGAAATTAAATGAAATAAAAGTTAAGAATTTTTAGTGATGTTTCTTCAAAAAAAAAAAGATGGCAAACAGTAGGGGAACCCCCTACTGTGTAATTTTCACTAAAATGAAGGAGGGAAAAGGGGATGAACGTACAAAGTTACATAATTACATAGGGGTAGAGGATACCCCTAAAAGAAAAAGGGAAATTATATTATAAGGATCAAAAGCTCAAGACATAGAGGAAATCCAAGCACTCAGAATGGACTTTGGTTTAACTCTATGTGACCAGAGCCATCCAGACAAAGATGCTTGCTTCCCTTAAAAAAATCCAAGCATTCACCTATTTCCAAATATTCCACGGCACAAAAGAGATGATATCCAAGAAATAAGGGCCAGCAAAATTGTCTTTAGCTATCTGAAAAAGAGGCATACTATCTAAACTTGTCCCTAGGAAATATCATACGTCACCAACACTGCTGAGCAAACCTGCAATTAAAAAAAATAAATGTTCCCCGGCTTACCATCATCTCTCTAAGTGTACGACTTCCAGGAAAAAGATATGCATCCTACAGAATGTATAAGTTGTATGTTTTTTATTAGATGCGACGAGACCAGCACAGCTAAAAAATATGCAACAACTTATTATTTTGCTACAACAAATATAATGTTTTTTGTGACAGCAAGAAACATAAATAAGAACACCTACAATGTGTATATATATTAGAAAATCAAACTAAGACAAAGACATGATTAGCCGCCCTCTTCCTTAAACTTCTCCTATTTCATTCTACTTGAACTGAAAGCTTGTATGCACCCATACAGCTGAATACAATGGCAAGAGCATGATTGCAAACTGTTGTTTAAACATGACCTGGGCCTAAAAGGAACTCATCCTTCTTAAGTGCTTCCTAAAGATACCTAAGAGCAGTACTCATATTGCTCGCATCCTGGTACATCATCGCCACATTTATAAGAGGTGCTGCAACATCTAGGTGATCAGGACCTAATGCTAAACTCAGCACCAGAAATGTACGAGACATGTGTCGCAGCGCAAGTTCGGTTTGATTGAACCCATGATAGAACTACTGCTACAAAAAAGTAGACAACTCATAAATGTAACATCCAAAGTTAGATTTTCAAAAAGCTATTGCTTTTTAACCAAGAAATTGGGCCTTCCACTCTTGCTTTTCAATTTTTGGTTTCAAATTGAAAAATAAGTTCATTTAATGGCAACATGAATCGACGGCCATTACGAAGAACAAGCACAAATAAACTTAATCAAAGTACATGCCTCTATCTGGACGGTATAGACCAAGGCATCGCTCATTTATGTTACGCTCTCTGTGTTGCTGCACAATTGCTCTTGCTGGGTCGCCCGTATGGTACAAAACCATAGCAAAGGTACTTGAGGCAAAACAATACACATAAAGAGAAGGATTTCAATAGAAGTTTGTTCGCAAAAAGAAATTGTTAATACGTTCACAGTAACAAAGCAGATAAGTTGTTTCAATCAGGAATGTCGTTTCATAGGAAATCTTCTTATCTACTCATCTTCATAGTAACTCGCATGTTTGCAGACAGACATGTGATATTGCAATATATTCTTAATAATGTCTCTCGTACTGGTTTATCTAAGAAACATTTCAAACAATACATTTATAGTAAGCATGGTCAACACAAATCTGAAAATTGTGTTCAAGAGGGTTTAGGATCTCAACATATGAAATTTCCTGGTAAAAGAAAATACAAATAATAAATCATGTATGAGTAAGTTTGTACGTTACCGATAATAGTTGGCATCATCCTTGTGCATGGGACCATTGATCTGCAATACGCATTGATCAGGAGTAAATAACAGAAGTTCGGAGGATTCTCATGCTAAGATAGATGTATTATACCTATTGAAGTAGGGAAAAAGCTTCAAGAAAATAGTGCATAGGCGGATAGGCCTCATTTAGGGTTCCTTGAAATGCATGAACAAGAATTTGCAAAATTCATACATTGAAATATTAAATAGGTATACAAGTCAGTTAGAACAAGATGGTATACGAAATTTATATACCTCAGCCATCCGGATTTTCCCGGCTTCCATGAGCTTCTTTGCATCAGTACAGGTAGGAACTGAGTGCTTAACATCTGGTTCCAACCTATTAAATGAAGAATATTTGGTATGTCAAACAAATAAGATGGCACCATAATTTTGAGAGGCACTATATACTACGTGGAGCATGATTCTAAAAACAGGCCAACATTTTGTAAAAGAGAAAGTGATGAGAAGAGCAACGGAAACTCATAACAACATAAAATTTTCTCTTTATCAAGACCAAACCAAGCATCACCCGACAAATATAATTATAATGTAAGTCTGAACATAACAAACCTTTTGGCAAAGGTTGTGGAGAACTATATCTCTTTTAGCCCCAACCCTCGCATCATCTGACGCTTCAAACAAAAAAAAACGAAGCCTGTTAGCCATAGTGTTTGATAAAAAACAAACTGAAAACGTAAAGAAATAGTAACTGCCTATACTTGGTATTTATGTTTCGCGAGTATTAGACCAAACTCCGTCAGATGTTAGCCGGGAATATGCAGATTGACCCTTTCTTGAAGAAGCTGACTGACTTGATTTCTAAATGTATACCAACAAAAGATTAAAATACTCCCTCTGTTCCTAAATGTATGACATTTTGGTAGTTTAATTTGAACTACCAAAACTTCATATATTTAGGAACAGATGGAGTAGTAAACTAAGCTCCAGATAAAGTTCCACAGTGCATAGCAACATCAGAGGATTGCTTGTGATTGGATAGCATACTGCAGGCTGCCAGTACTGCTTTTAGGAACAGTACGATGAGATGAAACTGCCAGTACTGCTTTTAGGAACAGTACTGCTGGCAGCGGGTTTTGCCAGCAGGCAGCCCGCAGTCCAAAACTTTGCCAAAGAAATGAGCAACAACAGGTGCAATATTATGGTCTGGGCTTTGCCTCATTATGTCCTGGAGTAGGACGAGCGCATGATGGTTAATAAAATAATATTTTAACACCATAACTGAGTTGAACATAGCAACAAATTAAAAACCTGCGATTTTGAGATTCCTATGACAGAAAGAATTACACACGACTAATCATCTTATGACATAATTATGTGATGTAAGCTAACCCACAATGTGGATATCACAACAGTACGATGAGATGAAACTGACAAACCAGAGTGAAGGAGAAGGCATTTGCATCACGCACCTTCTCTGGTACAGAGTGTTGTACTACGTGAAGTAGAAGTTGACGTCGAGGTCAGCTCTCTCAAGGGACCAGCAGCTCTAACGCCTCCTCCTCCTTGCTGCTAGCGCCACCAGGGAGGGCGCAGGGCGCCACGCGCGCGCCGCCATTGCTGTGGGACCTGCTTGAAGGAAATATGCCCTAAAGGCAATAATAAAGTTATTATTTATTTCCTTATATCATGATAAATGTTTACTATTCATGCTAGAATTGTATTAACCGGAAACATAATACATGTGTGAATACATAGACAAACAGAGTGTCACTAGTATGCCTCTACTTGACTAGCTCGTTAATCAAAGATGGTTATGTTTCCTAACCATGGACAAAGAGTTGTTATTTGATTAACGGGATCACATTATTAGATGAATGATCTGATTGACATGACCCATTCCATTAGCTTAGCACCCGATCGTTTAGTATGTTGCTATTGCTTTCTTCATGCCTTATACATGTTCCTATGACTATGAGATTATGTAACTCCCGTGTGCCGGAGGAACACTTTGTGTGCTACCAAACGTCACAATGTAACTGGGTGATTATAAAGGTACTCTACAGGTGTCTCCAAAGGTACATGTTGGGTTGACGTATTTCGAGATTAGGATTTGTCACTCCGATTGTCGGAGAGGTATCTCTGGGCCCTCTCGGTAATGCACATCACTTAAGCCTTGCAAGCAATGCAACTAATGAGTTAGTTGCGAGATGATGTATTACAGAACGAGTAAAGAGACTTGCCGGTAACGAGATTGAACTAGGTATTGGATACCGACGATCGAATCTCGGGCAAGTAACATACTGATGACAAAGGGAACAACGTATGTTGTTATGCGGTCTGACCGATAAAGATCTTCGTAGAATATGTAGGAGCCAATATGGGCATCCAGGTCCCGCTATTGGTTATTGACCGGAGACGTGTCTCGGTCATGTCTACATTGTTCTCGAACCGCAGGGTCCGCACGCTTAACGTTACGATGACAGTTATTATGAGTTTATGCATTTTGATGTACCGAAGGTAGTTCGGAGTCCCGGATGTGATCACGGACATGACGAGGAGTCTCGAAATGGTCGAGACATAAAGATTGATATATTGGAAGCCTATATTTGGATATCGGAAGTGTTCCGGGTAAAATCGGGATTTTACCGGATTACTGGGAGGTTACCGGAACCCCCCGGGAGCCATATGGGCCTTATTGGGCTTTAGTGGAAAGGTGAAAGGGGCTGCCATGGTGGGCTGCGCACCTCCCCCCTCCCCTAGACCTATTAGGACTAGGAGAGGTGGCTGGCCACCTCTCTCTCTCTCTTTCCCCCTTGGGAGTCCTATTTGGAATAGGATTGGGGGGAGTCCTACTCCCGGTAGGAGTAGGACTCCTCCTGCGCCCTCCTCTTGGCCGGCCAGCCCCTCCCCCTTGGATCCTTTATATACGGGGGCAGGGGGCACCTCTAGACACACAAGTTGATCATTGAGATCGTTCCTTAGCCGTGTGCGGTGCCCCCTGCCACCATATTCCACCTTGATCATATCGTTGTAGAGCTTAGGCGAAGCCCTGCGTCGGTAGAACATCAAGATCGTCACCACGCCGTCGTGCTGACGGAACTCCTCCCCGAAGCTTTGCTGGATCGGAGCCCGGGGATCGTCATCGAGCTGTACGTGTGCTAAGAACTCGGAGGTGCCGGAGTAACGGTGCTTGGATCGGTCGGATCGGGAAGAAGATGTATGATTACTTCCTCTACGTTGTGTCAACGCTTCCGTAGCGATCTATAAGGGTACGTAGATCAGACTCTCCCCCTTGTTGCTATGCATCACCATGATCTTGCGTGTGCGTAGGAAAATTTTGAAATTACTACGTTCCCCAATAGTGGTATCAGAGCCTAGGTTTTATGGTTTGATGTTATATCCACGAGTAGAACACAAGTGAGTTGTGGGCGATATAAGTCATACTGCCTACCAGCATGTCATACTTTGGTTCGGCGGTATTGTTGGATGAAGCGGCCCGGACCGACATTACGCGTACGCTTACGCGAGACCGGTTCTCCCGACGTGCTTTGCACACAGGTGGCTTGCGGGTGACTGTTTCTCCAACTTTAGTTGAATCGAGTGTGGCTACGCCCGGTCCTTGCGAAGGTTAAAACGGAGTCAAATTGACAAACTATCGTTGTGGTTTTGATGCGTAGGTGAGATTGGTTCTTGCTTAAGCCCGTAGCAGCCACGTAAAACTTGCAACAACAAAGTAGAGGACGTCTAACTTGTTTTTGCAGGGCATGTTGTGATGTGATATGGCCAAGACATGATGCTAAATTTTATTGTATGAGATGATCATTTTTTGTAACCGAGTTATCGGCAACTGGCAGGAGCCATATGGTTGTCGCTTTATTGTATGCAATGCAATCGCGATGTAATGCTTTACTTTATCACTAAGCGGTAGCGATAGTCGTGGAAACATAAGATTGGCGAGACGACAACGATGCTACGATGGAGATCAAGGTGTCGCGCCGGTGACGATGGTGATCATGACGGTGCTTCGGAGATGGAGATCACAGGCACAAGATGATGATGGCCATATCATATCATTTATATTGATTGCATGTGATGTTTATCTTTTATGCATCTTATCTTGCTTTGATTGACGGTAGCATTATAAGATGATCTCTCACTAATTATCAAGAAGTGTTCTCCTTGAGTATGCACCGTTGCGAAAGTTCTTCGTGCTGAGACACCACGTGATGATCGGGTGTGATAGACTCTACGTTCAAATACAAAGGGTGCAAAACAGTTGCACACGCGGAATACTCAGGTTATTGAAGGAAATATGCCCTAGAGGCAATAATAAAGTTATTATTTATTTCCTTATATCATGATAAATGTTTATTATTCATGCTAGAATTGTATTAACCGGAAACATAATACATGTGTGAATACATAGACCAACAGAGTGTCACTAGTATGCCTCTACTAGACTAGCTCGTTAATCAAAGATGGTTATGTTTCCTAACCATGAACAAGGAGTTGTTATTTGATTAACGAGGTCACATCATTAGTAGAATGATCTGATTGACATGACCCATTCCATTAGCTTAGCACCCGATCATTTAGTATGTTGCTATTGCTTTCTTCATGACTTATACATGTTCCTGTAACTATGAGATTATGCAACTCCCGTTTACCGGAGGAACACTTTGGGTACTACCAATCGTCACAACGTAACTGGGTGATTATAAAGGAGTACTACAGGTGTCTCCAATGGTAGATGTTGGGTTGGCGTATTTCGAGATTAGGATTTGTCACTCCGATTGTCGGAGAGGTATCTCTGGGCCCTCTCGGTAATACACATCACATAAGCCTTGCAAGCATAATAACTAAGATGTTAGTTATGAGATGATGTATTACGGAATGAGTAAAGATACTTGCCAGTAACGAGATTGAACTAGGTATTGGATACCGACGATCGAATCTCGGGCAAGTAACATACCGATGACAAAGGGAACAACGTATGTTGTTATGCGGTCTGACCGATAAAGATCTTCGTAGAATATGTAGGAGCCAATATGGGCATCCAGGTCCCGCTATTGGTTATTGACCGGAGACATGTCTCGGTCATGTCTACATTGTTCTCGAACCGTAGGGTCCGCACGCTTAACGTTACGATGACAGTTATTATGAGTTTATGCATTTTGATGTACCGAAGGTTGTTCGGAGTCCCGGATGAGATCACGGACATGACGAGGAGTCTCGAAATGGTCGAGACGTAAAGATTGATATATTGGAAGCCTATGTTTGGACATCGGAAGTGTTCCGGGTGAAATCGGGATTTTACCGGATTACCGGGAGGGTTACCGGAACCCCCCGGGAGCCAAATGGGCCAACATGGGCCTTAGTGGAAAGGTGAGAGGGCAGCCCACATAGGGCTGCGCCTCCCCCCCTCTCCCTAGTCCTATTAGGACTAGGAGAGGGGCCGGCCACCTCTCTCTCTCTCTCCTTTAAAGGATTCCTAGTTGGACTAGGATTGGAGGGGGGAGTCCTACTCCCGGTAGGAGTAGGACTCCTCCTGCGCCTACACCTCTTTAGCCGGCCAGCCCCCCTCCCTCCAACCTTTATATACGGAGGCAGGGGGCACCCCAAGACACACAACTTGATCCTTGAGATCGTTCCTTAGCCGTGTGCGGTGCCCCCTGACACCAAATTCCACCTCGATCATACCGTTACAGTGCTTAGGCGAAGCCCTGCGTCGGTAGTACATCAAGATCGTCACCACGCCGTCGTGCTGACGGAACTCTTCCTCGACGCTTTGCTGGATCGGAGCCCGAGGAACGTCATCGAGCTGAACGTGTGCTAAGAACTCGGAGGTGCCGGAGTAACGGTGCTTGGATCGGTCGAATCGGGAAGAAGACGTACGACTACTTCCTCTACGTTGTGTGATCGCTTCCGCAGTCGGTCTGCGTTGGTACGTAGACAACACTCTCCCCTCTCGTTGCTGTGCATCACCATGATCTGGCGTGTGCGTAGGAAAATTTTCGAAATTACTACGTTCCCCAACAGTGGCATCCGAGCCTAGTTTTTATGGTTTGATGTTATATGCACGAGTAGAACACAAGTGAGTTGTGGGCGATACAAGTCATACTGCCTACCAGCATGTCATACTTTGGTTCGGCGGTATTGCTGGATGAGACGATCCGGACCAACCTTACGCGTACTCTTACGCGAGACCGGTTCCCTCGACGTGCTTTGCACATAGATGGCTTGCGGAAGACTGTCTCTCCAACTTTAGTTGAACCAAGTGTGACTACGCCCGGTCCTTGAGAAGGTTAAAACGGAGTCTATTTGACGAACTATCGTTGTGGTTTTGATGCGTAGGTGAGATGAGTTCTTACTTAAGCCCGTAGCAGCCACGTAAAACTTGCAACAACAAAGTAGAGGACGTCTAACTTGTTTTTGCAGGGCATGTTGTGATGTGATGTGGTCAAGGCATTGTATGAGATGATCATGTTTTGTAACCGAGTTATCGGCAACTGGCAGGAGCCATATGGTTGTCGCTTTATTGTATGCAATGCAATCGCGATGTAATGCTTTACTTAATTACTAAGCGGTAGTGATAGTCGTGGAAGCATAAGATTGGCGAGACGACAACGATGCTACGATGGAGATCAAGGTGTCGCGCCGGTGACGATGGTGATCATGACGGTGCTTCGGAGATGGAGATCACAAAGCACAAGATGATGATGGCCATATCATATCACTTATATTGATTGCATGTGATGTTTATCCTTTTATGCATCTTATCTTGCTTTGATTGACGGTAGCATTATAAGATGATCTCTCACTAAATTATCAAGAAGTGTTCTCCCTGAGTATGCACCGTTGCAAAAGTTCTTCGTGCTGAGACACCACGTGATGATCGGGTGTGATAGGCTCTACGTTCAAATACAACGGGTGCAAAACAGTTGCACACGCGGAATACTCAGGTTATACTTGACGAGCCAAGCATATACAGATATGGCCTCGGAACACGGAGACCGAAAGGTCGAGCGTGAATCATATAGTAGATATGATCAACATATTGATGTTCACCATTGAAAACTACTCCATCTCACGTGATGATCGGTTATGGTTTAGTTGATTTGGATCACGTGATCACTTAGAGGATTAGAGGGATGTCTATCTAAGTGGGAGTTCCTAAGTAATTTGATTAACTGAACTTAAAAATTATCATGAACTTAGTCCTGGTAGTATTTTGCAAATTATGTTGTAGATCAATAGCTCGCGTTGTTGCTTCCCTGTGTTTATTTTTGATATGTTCCTAGAGAAAATTGTGTTGAAAGATGTTAGTAGCAATGGTGCGGATTGGATCCGTGATCTGAGGTTTATCCTCATTGCTGCACAGAAGAATCATGTCCTTGATGCACCGCTAGGTGACAGACCTATTGCAGGAGCAGATGCAGACGTTATGAACGTTTGGCTAGCTCAATATGATGACTACTTGATAGTTTAGTGCACCATGCTTAATGGCTTAGAATCGGGACTTCAAAGACGTTTTGAACGTCATGGACCATATGAGATGTTCCAGGAGTTCAAGTTAATATTTCAAGCAAATACCCGAGTTGAGAGATATGAAGTCTCCAACAAGTTCTATAGCTAAAAGATGGAGGAGAATCGCTCAACTAGTGAGCATGTGCTCAGATTGTCTGGGTACTACAATCGCTTGAATCAAGTGGGAGTTAATCTTCCAGATAAGATAGTGATTGACAGAATTCTCTAGCCACCATCACCAAGTTAGTAGAACTTCGTGATGAACTATAATATGCAAGGGATAACAGAAACAACTCCCAAGCTCTTCGTGATGCTGAAATCAACGAAGGTAGAAATCAAGAAAAACATCAAGTGTTGATGGTTGACAAGACCACTAGTTTCAAGAAAAGGGCAAAGGGAAGAAGGGGAACTTCAAGAAGAACGGCAAGCAAGTTGCTGCTCAAGTGAAGAAGCCCAAGTCTGATCCTAAGCCTGAGACTAAGTGCTTCTACTGCAAAGGGACTGGTCACTGGAAGCGGAACTACCCCAAGTGATTGGCGGATAAGAAAGATGGCAAAGTGAACATAAGTATATTTGATATACATGTTATTGATGTGTACTTTACTAGTGTTTATAGCAAACCATCAGTATTTGATACTAGTTCAGTTGCTAAGATTAGTAACTCGAAACGGGAGTTGCAGAATAAACAGAGACTAGTTAAGGGTGAAGTGACGATGTGTACTGGAAGTGGTTCCAAGATTGATATGATCATCATCGCACACTCCCTATAATTTCGGGATTAGTGTTGAACCTAAATAAGTGTTATTTGGTGTTTGCGTTGAACATGAATATGATTTGATCATGTTTATTGTAATACGGTTATTCATTTAAGTAAGATAATAAATTGTTGTTCTGTTTAAATGAATAAAACCTAATATGGTTAAACACCCAATGAAAACAGTTCATTGGATCTCGATCTTAATAATACACATATTCATATTATTGAAACCAAAAGATGCAAAGTTAATAATGATAGTGCAACTTATTCGTGGCACTACCGTTTAGGTCATATTGGTGTAAAGCGCATGAAGAAACTCCATGCTGATGGGCTTTCGGAATCACTTGATTATGAATCACTTGATGCTTGTAAACCATGCCTTTTGGGCAAGATGACTAAAACACCGTTCTTCGGAACAATGGAGCAAGCAAAAGATTTGTTGGAAATCATACATACTGATGTATGTGGTCCGATGAATATTGAGGCTCGCGACAGGTATCATTATTTTCTGATCTTCACAGATGATTTGAGCAGATATGAGTATATCTACTTGATGAAACATAAGTCTGAAACATTTGAAAAGTTCAAAGAAATTTAGAATGAAGTGAAAAATCATCGTAACAAGAAAATAAAGTTTCTATGATCTGATCATAGAGAAGAGTATTTGAGTTACGAGTTTGGTCTTCAGTTAAAAACAATGTGAAATAGTTTCACTACTCATGCCACTTGGAACACCACAGCATAATGGTGTGTCCGAACGTCATAACCGTACTTTATTGGATATAGTGCAAAATATGATGTTTCTTACCGATTTACCACTATCATTTTTGGGGTCATGCATTAGAGACAGCTGCATTCACGTTAAATAGGGCACCATATAAATCCGTTGAGACGACACCGTGTGAACTATGGTTTGGCAAGAAACCTAAGCTGTCGTTTCTTAAAGTTTGGGGTTGTGATGCTTATATGAAAAGGTTTCATCCTGATAAGCTCAAACTCAAATCGGAGAAGTGCGTCTTCATAGGATATCCAAAGGAAACTATTGGATACACCTTCTATCACAGATCCGAAGGCAAGACTTTTGTTGCTAAAATTCGGAAATTTTCTGGAGAAGGAATTTCTCTCGAAAGAAGTGAGTGGGAGGAAAGTAGAACTTGACGAGGTAACTGTACCTGCTCCCTTGTTGGAAAGTAGCACATCACAGAAAACTGTTTCTGTGACACCTACACCAGTTAGTGAGGAAGCTAATGATGATGATCATGAAACTTCAGAACAAGATACTACTGAACCTCGTAGATCAACCAGAGTAAGATCCGCGCCAGAGTGGTACGGTAATCCTTTTCTGGAAGTCATGCTACTAGATCATGATGAACCTACGAACTATGAAGAAGCGATGGTGAGCCCAGATTCCGCAAAGTGGCTTGAAGCCATGAAATCTGAGATATGATCCATGTATGAGAACAAAGTATGGACTTTGGTTGACTTGCCTGATGATCGGCAAGCAATAGAAAATAAATGGATCTTTAAGAGGAAGACGGATGCTGATAGTAGTGTTACTATCTACAAAGCTAGAATTGTCGCAAAAGGTTTTCGACAAGTTCAAGGTGTTGACTACGATGAGATTTTCTCACTCGTATCTATGCTTAAAGTCTGTCCGAATCATGTTAGCAATTGCCGCATTTTATGAAATCTGGCAAATGGATAAACAAAACTGCATTCCTTAATGGATTTATTAAAGAAGAGTTGTATATGATGCAACAGAAGGTTTTGTCAATCCGAAAGATGCTAATAAAATGTGCAAGCACCAGCGATCCATCTGTGGACTGGTGCAAGCATCTCGGAGTTGGAATATACGCTTTGATAAGTTGATCAAAGCATATAGTTTTATACAGACTTGCGGTGAAGCCTGTATTTACAAGAAAGTGAGTGGGAGCACTACAGCATTTTTGATAAGTATATGTGAATGACATATTGTTGATCAGAAATAATGTAGAATTATTCTGTAAAGCATAAAGGAGTGTTTGAAAGGAGTTTTTCAAAGAAAGACTTCGATGAAGCTGCTTACATATTGAGCTTCAAGATCTATAGAGATAGATCAAAGACGCTTGATAAGTTCTTTCAATGAGTACATGCCTTGACAAAGATTTTGAAGTAGTTCAAAATGGAGCAGTCAAAGAAAGAGTTCTTGCCTGTACTATAAGGTGTGAAGTTGAGTAAGACTCAAAGCCCGACCACGGCAGAAGAAAGAAAGAGAATGAAAGTCATTCCCTATGCCTTGGCCATAGGTTCTATAAAGTATGTCATGCTGTGTACCAGATCTATTGTATACCCTGCACTGATTTAGCAAGGGAGTACAATAGTGATCTAGGAGTAGATCACTGGACAGCGGTCAGAATTATCCTTAGTGAAATAAGGATATGTTTCTCGATTATGGACGTGACAAAAAGGTTCGTCGTAAAGGGTTACGTCGATGCAAGTTTTTGACACTGATCCAGATAATTCTAAGTCTCAATCTGGATACATATTGAAAGTGGGAGCAATTAGCTAGAGTAGCTCCGTGTAGAGCATTGTAGACATAGAACTTGCAAAATACTTACGAATCTGAATCTGACAGACCCGTCGACTAAAATTATCCCACAAGCAAAACATGATCACACCTTAGTACTCTTTGGGTGTTAATCACATAGAGATGTGAACTAGATTATTGACTCTAGTAAACCCTTTGAGTGTTGGTCACATGACGATGTGAACCATGGGTGTTAATCACATGGTGATGTGAACTATTGCTGTTAAATCACATGGCGATGTGAACTAGATTATTGACTCTAGTGCAAGTGGGAGACTGAAGGAAATATGCCCTAGAGGCAATAATAAAGTTATTATTTATTTCCTTATATCATGATAAATGTTTATTATTCATGCTAGAATTGTATTAACCGGAAACATAATACATGTGTGAATACATAGACCAACAGAGTGTCACTAGTATGCCTCTACTAGACTAGCTCGTTAATCAAAGATGGTTATGTTTCCTAACCATGAACAAGGAGTTGTTATTTGATTAACGAGGTCACATCATTAGTAGAATGATCTGATTGACATGACCCATTCCATTAGCTTAGCACCCGATCGTTTAGTATGTTGCTATTGCTTTCCTCATGACTTATACATGTTCCTGTAACTATGAGATTATGCAACTCCCGTTTACCGGAGGAACACTTTGGGTACTACCAATCGTCACAACGTAACTGGGTGATTATAAAGGAGTACTACAGGTGTCTCCAATGGTAGATGTTGGGTTGGCGTATTTTGAGATTAGGGTTTGTCACTCCGATTGTCGGAGAGGTATCTCTGGGCCCTCTCGGTAATACACATCACATAAGCCTTGCAAGCATAATAACTAAGATGTTAGTTATGAGATGATGTATTACGGAACGAGTAAAGATACTTGCCAGTAACGAGATTGAACTAGGTATTGGATACCGACGATCGAATCTCGGGCAAGTAACATACCGATGACAAAGGGAACAACGTATGTTGTTATGCGGTCTGACCGATAAAGATCTTCGTAGAATATGTAGGAGCCAATATGGGCATCCAGGTCCCGCTATTGGTTATTGACCGGAGACATGTCTCGGTCATGTCTACATTGTTCTCGAACCGTAGGGTCCGCACGCTTAACGTTACGATGACAGTTATTATGAGTTTATGCATTTTGATGTACCGAAGGTTGTTCGGAGTCCCGGATGAGATCACGGACATGACGAGGAGTCTCGAAATGGTCGAGACGTAAAGATTGATATATTGGAAGCCTATGTTTGGACATCGGAAGTGTTCCGGGTGAAATCGGGATTTTACCGGATTACCGGGAGGGTTACCGGAACCCCCCGGGAGCCAAATGGGCCAACATGGGCCTTAGTGGAAAGGTGAGAGGGCAGCCCACATAGGGCTGCGCCTCCCCCCCTCTCCCTAGTCCTATTAGGACTAGGAGAGGGGCCGGCCACCTCTCTCTCTCTCTCCTTTAAAGGATTCCTAGTTGGACTAGGATTGGAGGGGGGAGTCCTACTCCCGGTAGGAGTAGGACTCCTCCTGCGCCTACACCTCTTTAGCCGGCCAGCCCCCCTCCCTCCAACCTTTATATACGGAGGCAGGGGGCACCCCAAGACACACAACTTGATCCTTGAGATCGTTCCTTAGCCGTGTGCGGTGCCCCCTGACACCAAATTCCACCTCGATCATACCGTTACAGTGCTTAGGCGAAGCCCTGCGTCGGTAGTACATCAAGATCGTCACCACGCCGTCGTGCTGACGGAACTCTTCCTCGATGCTTTGCTGGATCGGAGCCCGAGGAACGTCATCGAGCTGAACGTGTGCTAAGAACTCGGAGGTGCCGGAGTAACGGTGCTTGGATCGGTCGAATCGGGAAGAAGACGTACGACTACTTCCTCTACGTTGTGTGATCGCTTCCGCAGTCGGTCTGCGTTGGTACGTAGACAACACTCTCCCCTCTCGTTGCTGTGCATCACCATGATCTTGCGTGTGCGTAGGAAAATTTTCGAAATTACTATGTTCCCCAACAGTTATACTTGACGAGCCAAGCATATACAGATATGGCCTCGGAACACGGAGACCGAAAGGTCGAGCGTGAATCATATAGTAGATATGATCAACATAGTGATGTTCACCATTGAAACTACTCCATCTCACGTGATGATCGGACATGGTTTAGTTGATTTGGATCACGTGATCACTTAGAGGATTAGAGGGATGTCTATCTAAGTGGGAGTTCTTAAGTAATATGATTAATTGAACTTAAATTTATCATGAACTTAGTCCTGGTAGTATTTTGTAAATCATGTTGTAGATCAATAGCTCGCGTTGTTGCTTTCCTGTGTTTATTTTGATATGTTCCTAGAGAAAATTGTATTGAAAGATGTTAGTAGCAATGATGCGGATTGGATCCGTGATCTGAGGTTTATCCTCATTGCTGCATAGAAGAATTATGTCCTTGATGCACCGCTAGGTGACAGACCTATTGCAGGAGCAGATGCAGACGTTATGAACGTTTGGCTAGCTCAATATGATGACTACTTGATAGTTTAGTGCACCATGCTTAATGGCTTAGAATCGGGACTTCAAAGACGTTTTGAACGTCATGGACCATATGAGATGTTCCAGGAGTTGAAGATAATATTTCAAGCAAATACCCGAGTTGAGAGATATGAAGTCTCCAACAAGTTCTATAGCTAAAAGATGGAGGAGAATCGCTCAACTAGTGAGCATATGCTCAGATTGTCTGGGTACTACAATCGCTTGAATCAAGTGGGAGTTAATCTTCCAGATAAGATAGTGATTGACAGAATTCTCTAGTCACCATGACCAAGTTAGTAGAACTTCGTGATGAACTATAGTATGCAAGGGATGACGAAAACGACTCCCGAGCTTTTCATGATGATGAAATCGATGAAGGTGGAAATCAAGAAAAACATCAAGTGTTGATGGTAGACAAGACCACTAGTTTCAAGAAAAGGGCAGAGGGAAGAAGGGGAACTTCAAAAAGAACAGCAAGCAAGTTGCTGCTCAAGTGAAGAAGCCCAAGTCTGGACCTAAGCTTGAGACTGAGTGCTTCTACTGCAAAGGGACTGGTCACTGGAAGTGGAACTACCCCAAGTGATTGGCAGATAAGAAGGATGGCAAAGTGAACATAAGTATATTTGATATACATGTTATTGACATGTACTTTACTAGTGTTTATAGCAACCCCTCAGTATTTGATACTAGTTCAGTTGCTAAGATTAGTAACTCGAAACGGGAGTTGCAGAATAAACAGAGACTAGTTAAGGGTGAAGTGACGATGTGTGTTGGAAGTGGTTCCAAGATTTATATGATCATCATCGCACACTCCCTATAATTTCGGGATTAGTGTTGAACCTAAATAAGTGTTATTTGGTGTTTGCGTTCAGCATGAATATGATTTGATCATGTTTATTGTAATACGGTTATTCGTTTAAGTAAGAGAATAAATTGTTGTTCTGTTTACATGAATAAAACCTTATATGGTTACACACCCAATGAAAATAGTTCGTTGGATCTCGATCATAGTGATACACATAATCATAATATTGAAACCAAAAGATGCAAAGTTAATAATGATAGTGCAACTTATTTGTGGCACTGCCGTTTAGGTCATATTGGTGTAAAGCGCATGAAGAAACTCCATGCTGATGGGCTTTTGGAATCACTTGATTATGAATCAGTTGATTCTTGCGAACCATGCCTCATGGGCAAGATGACTAAGACTCTGTTCTTCGGAACAATGGAGCGAGCAACTGACTTATTGGAAATAATACATACTGATGTATGCGGTCCGATGAGTGTTAAGGCTCACGGCAAGTATCGTTATTTTCTGAACTTCACAGATGATTTGAGCAGATATGGGTATATCTACTTGATGAAACATAAGTCTGAAACATTTGAAAAGTTCAAAGAATTTCAGAGTGAAGTGGAAAATCATCGTGACAAGAAAATAAAGTTTCTACGATCTGATCGCGGAGACAAATATTTGAGTTACGAGTTTGGTCTTCAGTTAAAAACAATGTGAAATAGCTTCACTACTCACGCCACCTGGAACACCACAATGTAATGGTGTGTCCGAACATCATAACCGTACTTTATTAGATATGGTGCGACCTATGATGCTTCTTACCGATTTACCACTATCGTTTTGGGGTTATGCATTAAAGACAGTTGCATTCACATTTAAAAGGGCACCATCTAAATCCGTTGAGACGACACCGTGTGAACTATGGTTTGGCAAGAAACCTAAGCTGTCGTTTCTTAAAGTTTGGAGTTGCGATGCTTATGTGAAAAAGTTTCATCTCGATAAGCTCAAACTCAAATCGGAGAATACCCAAAGGAGACAGTTGGGTACACCTTCTATCACAGATCCGAAGGCAAGACATTTGTTGCTAAGAATGGATCCTTTCTAGAGAAGGAGTTTCTCTCGAAAGAAGTGAGTGGGAGGAAAGTAGAAAACTTGATAAGGTAATTGTACCTTCTCCCTTATTGCAAAGTAGTTCATCACAAAAAATCTGTTCTTGTGACTACTACACCAATTAGTAAGGAAGCTAATGATGATGATCATATAACTTCAGATCAAGTTACTACCGAATCTCGCAGGTAAACCAGAGTGAGATCCGCACCAGTGTGGTACGGTAATCCTGTTCTGGAGGTCATGTTACTTGATCATGACGAACCTACGAACTATGAGGAAGCGATGATGAGCCCAGATTCCGCGAAATGGTTTGAAGCCATGAAATCTGAGATATGATCCATGTATGAGAACAAAGTTTGGACTTTGGTTGACTTGCCCGATGATCGGCAAGCAATTGAGAATAAATGGATCTTCAAGAGGAAGACGGACGCTGATAGTAGTGTTACTATCTACAAAGCTAGAATTGTCGCAAAAGGTTTTCGACAAGTTCAAGGTGTTGACTACGATGAGAGCTTCTCACTCGTATCTATGCTTGAGTCTGTCCGAATCATGTTAGTAATTGCCGCATTTTATGAAATCTGGCAAATGGATAAACAAAACTGCATTCCTTAATGGATTTATTAAAAAAAGTTGTATATGATGCAACCAAAAGGTTTTGTCAATCCGAAAGGTGCTAACAAAATGTGCAAGCTCCAGCGATCCATCTGTGGACTGGTGCAAGCATCTCGGAGTTGGAATATACGCTTTGATGAGTTGATCAAAGCATATAATTTTATACAGACTTGCGGTGAAGCCGGTATTTACAAGAAAGTGAGTGGGAGCACTACAGCATTTCTGATAAGTATATGTGAATGACATATTGTTGATCGGAAATAATGTAGAATTATTCTGTAAAGCATAAAGGAGTGTTTGAAAGGAGTTTTTCAAAGAAAGACTTCGGTGAAGTTGCTTACATATTGAGCTCCAAGATCTATAGACTTAGATCAAGACGCTTGATAAGTTTTTTCAATGAGTACATACCTTGACAAGATTTTGAAGTAGTTCAAAATGGAGCAATCAAAGAAAGAGTTCTTGCCTGTACTACAAGGTGTGAAGTTGAGTAAGACTCAAAGTCCGACCACGGCAGAAGATAGAAAGAGAATGAAAGTCATTCCCTATGCCTTGGCCATAGGTTCTATAAAGTATGTCATGCTGTATACCAGATCTATTGTATACCATGCACTGATTTGGCAAGGGAGTACAATAGTGATCTAGGAGTAGATCACTGGACAGCGGTCAGAATTATCCTTAGTGAAATAAGGATATGTTTCTCGATTATGGACGTGACAAAAGGTTCGTCGTAAAGGGTTACGCCGATGCAAGTTTTGACACTAATCTAGATGACTCTAAGTCTCGGTCTAGATACATATTGAAAGTGGGAGCAATTAGCTAGAGTAGCTCCATGCAGAGCATTGTTGACATAGAAATTTGCAAAATACATGTGGATCTGAATGTGGCAGACCCGTTGACTAAGATTCTCTCACAAGCAAAACATGATCACACCTTAGTACTCTTTGGGTGTTAATCACATAGTGATGTGAACTAGATTACTGAATCTAGTAAACCCTTTGGGTATTGGTCACATGCGATGTGAACTATGGGTATTAATCACATGATGATGTGAACTATCGATGTTAATCACATGGTCTAGATTATTGACTCTAGTGCAAGTGGGAGACTGAAGGAAATATGCCCTAGAGGCAATAATAAAGTTATTATTAATTTCCTTATATCATGATAAATGTTTATTATTCATGCTAGAATTGTATTAACCGGAAACATAATACATGTGTGAATACATAGACAAACAGAGTGTCACTAGTATGCCTCTACTTGACTAGCTCGTTAATCAAAGATGGTTATGTTTCCTAACCATGGACAAAGAGTTGTTATTTGATTAACGGGATCACATCATTAGATGAATGATCTGATTGACATGACCCATTCCATTAGCTTAGCACCCGATCATTTAGTATGTTGCTATTGCTTTCTTCATGACTTATACATGTTCCTATGACTATGAGATTATGTAACTCCTGTGTGCCGGAGGAACACTTTGTGTGCTACCAAACGTCACAACGTAACTGGGTGATTATAAAGGTACTCTACAGGTGTCTCCAAAGGTACATGTTGGGTTGACGTATTTCGAGATTAGGATTTGTCACTCCGATTGTCGGAGAGGTATCTCTGGGCCCTCTCGGTAATGCACATCACTTAAGCCTTGCAAGCAATGCAACTAATGAGTTAGTTGCGAGATGATGTATTACAGAACGAGTAAAGAGACTTGCCGGTAACGAGATTGAACTAGGTATTGGATACCGACGATCGAATCTCGGGCAAGTAACATACTGATGACAAAGGGAACAACGGATGTTGTTATGCGGTCTGACCGATAAAGATCTTTGTAGAATATGTAGGAGCCAATATGGGCATCCAGGTCCCACTATTGGTTATTGAACGGAGACGTGTCTCGGTCATGTCTACATTGTTCTCGAACCGTAGGGTCCGCACGCTTAACGTTACGATGACAGTTATTATGAGTTTATGCATTTTGATGTACCGAAGGTAGTTCGGAGTCCCGGATGTGATCGCGGACATGATGAGGAGTCTCAAAATGGTCGAGACATAAAGATTGATATATTGGAAGCCTATATTTGGATATCGGAAGTGTTCCGGGTAAAATCGGGATTTTACCGGATTACCGGGAGGTTACCGGAACCCCCCGGGAGCCATATGGGCCTTATTGGGCTTTAGTGGAAAGGTGAAAGGGGCTGCCATGGTGAGCTGCGCGCCTCCCCCCTCCCCTAGTCCTATTAGGACTAGGAGAGGTGGCCGGCCACCTCTCTCTCTCTCTCTTTCCCCCTTGGGAGTCCTATTTGGAATAGGATTGGGGGGGTCCTACTCCCGGTAGGAGTAGGACTCCTCCTGCGCCCTCCTCTTGGCCGGCCAGCCCCTCCCCCTTGGATCCTTTATATACGGGGGCAGGGGGCACCTCTAGACACACAAGTTGATCATTGAGATCGTTCCTTAGCCGTGTGCGGTGCCCCCTGCCACCATATTCCACCTTGATCATATCGTTGTAGAGCTTAGGCGAAGCCCTGCGTCGGTAGAACATCAAGATTGTCACCACGCCATCGTGCTGACGGAACTCCTCCCCGAAGCTTTGCTGGATCGGAGCCCAGGGATCGTCATCGAGCTGTACATGTGCTAAGAACTCGGAGGTGCCGGAGTAACGGTGCTTGGATCGGTCGGATCGGGAAGAAGACGTACGACTACTTCCTCTACGTTGTGTCAACGCTTCCGTAGCGATCTACAAGGGTACGTAGATCAGACTCTCCCCCTCGTTGCTATGCATCACCATGATCTTGCGTGTGCGTAGGAAAATTTTGAAATTACTACGTTCCCGAACACTGCTGCCAACCAACCTCCGGTGAACGCCGCCACGTCGGTGAGCCCCTTTTCGGTTTCCTCCTTCCTCCTCCCATATCTCCTCCGATTCCTCCTCACACCATTGATGCAGGACGCCGCCGCCGCCGGTTCTTTGACACGCAGAACGACAGGAGCACCTCCAGCTGACCCCTGTGCAACTCTTCATTGGACTTGCACTACTCACGTCGATCGAAGGGGAAAGGGATGGCGTGCAACTGTGGCCATGGGAGGGGAGATAAGCGGCGGCTAGGGTTACTGGGAGGGAGACTGATCTATGAGTCACAAATTTTTGGCTACGGAGAAGAGGAGCGGGAGGGGGTCAACATCGAGGGGGGACGAGCGATGAGAGGTTATCGAGTGGCCGCCTGCCATCTATGAGTCTCTCACACTAGCCCGGACCGCAAGGAAAGATTTTAGACTGTTTTGTGATTTGGAAAGTGTGGGTCTAAGCAAGGAAAGTTAAGATTTTTGGCATGATTGTTTTGTGTTTTGGGAATTGTAGGCCACATCCACGCTTGATTATTTGAATGAAAATCAGTAAGACGGAGATCTTTACCCCAAGATGGAAAGAATCGTACGTAATGGGGAAATACAGGTGCCAAGATGGAAAAAACAGAGTAAGGGTTGTGGAAATTGATTTGGTTTTTAGTGGGAGGGTGATGGGACATGAGATAAAAAACCAGCGAAAAAAAAACCAGACGAAAAAAAACCAGACGAAAGTGATGGGACTATTCAACCAACTCGTCCATTAGGAGTAGAGATTCAAGACCATTGCCCACGATGAGCTCGAGATGATGGTCGTCCTTTCATGTCCTCTGAGAAGTTAAAGATGATGTTCGTCTGGGCTTTCATGAGTTCTTTAGTCATTTCTCTGATTTTTGTAACTGAACACATGCATGTGTGTGTCTGCTTGCGTGTGGTTAGAAACGACAGGAACAAGTTTATAAATTTCAGTCATGATTATCAATGTTGAAGTTGTCAGTGTGCTTTTCTTGTTTTTCCTGTTCTCTGTTTTAGTCCGCTATGCCCATCTATTAATCCCCCCCTATAGGTTCAGTGTTCTTCTACAACAAATCAGAGGAGGTCTTGTTGTCTTTTATTTATTGTTAATTCTTCAGTCAAGATTGTAAATCTCTCATTTGAATGTTTGTGTGCAGGAGATAATCTGCCTTTCAATGGTTAGTATTTGGTTCTGTGACACACTTTTTTAAGGGAGCAGAAGGTACCTAATTCACTTAGTTTGGCCATGGTCCCTTTTTTTCAGGCACTCATGGAGAAATATGTTTTACTTGAGAAGGTTTTTGCTTAAACAATAGAGAGCGATGAAATCACAATTTTTTCTCCCCTTTTCCCACCAGAAATCATGAACTCCCTCAATCCTTATTACTTGTCTTAGATTTGTCTAGAAGATAAGTAATATGGATCGGAGGGGGTAGTAGTTTTCATTATGTTAGTTGTGTCCATTTTCTTGGGCCAATTACATTTCAACCCCTAACTCAAACCCACCACTTTCCCAAGCCTGCTCAAATTTGCCTTTGCTGTTAGTTGCCCTTATAGAATTCCTTCCGTGACGTTTTCGTCCAATCAAAGGGCTTTGACCATTTTTCAGGCATTTGCTGGACTTTTTTGCCTCTGTCTCCATGTGTCACTTATATGTGAGACCCACTCTCAAAATACAGGAAAAACTCTTTCTCTCACCCCCTCTATCACACACACTTACATGTGGGAGCAAACTACAAAAAGAGGAAAACTAGATAAGGACCGGTCAAACTAGATATAGTGTTGTCATTGGCTTATTATTATTTTCTGAAATATTTTTTTAATTAATTATGGATTAGGCCGAGGTTTGAAGGAGTGATGCCCTATTTTAATTAATTATGTAGGGTTGTTGTTGAAGATGCTCAGGGCATGTACAATGGTTGATAATATAGTCTTATCTTAAGTCTTGCATGTAGTTTAGAGATGACAAAAAAACATATTTACAATGGGTCATCTCTTAGCTTTATCTTCAATAACTAGTTATTTCTAAAAATATGATGAGACAAATTATGCTAAAAGATCATCTCTTGTCTTCTCTTAAATAAGAGAAGACAAGCCTTTTCTTATGATTTTTCTTTCCTCCACCTTATCATTTATCCTATGTGGCAGTCTTAAGATAGAACCATTGTACATGCCCTAATGGGGTCTACCGATCCGCTGGAAACCTGGCCCGTTTCTGAAGTTGGACGGGGGCTAAGTGCCACTCGACTTACATGGATAGAGAAATCAGTTGACTTTTAAACAACGGAATTGGAGAAAAATGCAGACTGACACATAGCATGTCACAATTGGACAAAAAATCCAACTAGAACCCCAAATGGAATTCAGTCGATCTTTAGACAGTCCTTTTTTTTATCGTACTCTCTCTATCCACAAATATAAGATGTTTTAGATATATGTCTTAGATATGCACTAAAATGAGTGAATAAAAACGTGTCCATATATATAAGATTCACAAAAAAGTATTATATTTGTGAATGGAGTGAGTATTGGGTTAGGTTCTCATTGTTTTTTGTTGCCCATATCACTCGTGCGTGTGATGCCGGCATTTCTTTTTTCATTCTTGGTTGGTGTTTTAAAAATGGAGGTCATTATGGTGTATATTTCTGCCAGCTTCTCAGAGCGGCGAGGTTAGTGCTTCTCGTTGTGCGTAAGCAACGACAAGATTTGGTGTCATATTCTTCAGATCGATTCAAGGATTCACGGCAACGACCACGGCGCTGTGAAGCTGGTATTTAAGGCACGTGCACGAAGACTTTTCGGCTGTCATCTTTTTCTCGAATATGCATGAGTGTGCATATCATATATTAAAGAAGAAAGGCAAAGAATGCCTCGACCACCAGTTTACACATACATCTCCGTACGGCCGTTACTCCCATACACACTCCGCGTAATGTTGGGTAATCGTAGTAATTTCAAAATTTTCCTACGCACACGCAAGATCATGGTGATGCATAGCAACGAGAGGGGAGAGTGTTGTCTACGTACCCTCGTAGACCGTAAGGGGAAGCGTTATATCAACGCGGTTGATGTAGTCGAACGTCTTCACGATCCGACCGATCCAAGTACCGAAAGCACGGCACCTCCGAGTTCTGCACACGTACGGCTCGGTGACCTCCTCGTCTTCTCGATCCAGCAAGAGGGGCGAAGTAGTAGATGAGTTCTAGCAGCACGACGGCGTGGTGACGGTGTTGGTGAAGAACAATCTTCGCAGGGCTTCGCCTAAGCTCTACGAAAACTATGACGAAGGATAAACTAGAGGAGACGGGGTTGCCGGCACACGGCTTGGTGTTTCTTGATGTGTCTTTGGTGCTAGCCCTGCCCCTCTATTTATATGTTGAGCCCTGGGGTCAAAACTTGGAGTAAAAGCCTCCACAAAGTCGGTTTCACCCGAAAGGCAAGAGTCCTTCTCGGACTCCAGGGCCAGACGCCAGGGTTCCTGGCGTCTGGACCCAGATGTCAGGGACCCTGGCGTCTGGCCCCTGGACTCCGCAAAACTTCCTTTTGCGCTTTCCAAAAACCTTGTGGGCTTTCCCCTTTGGCCCAAATAAAGTGTTCTCGTACCCAAACATTTCGGGAAACATCCGAAACCCCTTCCGGTGATTTCCGGAACCCTTCCGGTGACCAAACACTATTATCCCATATATCAAACTTTGTCTCCAGACCATTCCGGAGTTCCTCGTCATGTCCGTGATCTCATCCCGGACTCCGAACAACATTCGGTCAATAACATACATAACTCACATAGTACTATATCATCAACGAACGTTAAGCGTGCCGACCCTACGGGTTCGAGAACTATGTAGACATGACCGAGACATCTCTCTGGTCAATAACCAATAGCGGGACCTGGATGCCCATATTGGCTCCTACATATTCTACGAAGATCTTTATCGGTCAGACCGCATAACAACATACGTTGTTCCCTTATCGGTATGTTAATTGCCCGAGATTCGATCGTCGGTATCCAATACCTAGTTCAATCTCGTTACCGGCAAGTCTCTTTACTCGTTCCGTAATACATCATTCCGCAACTAACTCATTAGTTGTAACGCTTGCAAGGCTTAAGTGATGTGCATTACCGAGAGGGCCCAGAGATACCTCTCCGACATTCGGAGTGACAAATCCTAATCTCGAAATACGCCAACCCAACATGTACCTTTGGAGACACCTGTAGAGCTCCTTTATAATCACCCAGTTACATTGTGACGTTTGGTAGCACACAAAGTGTTCCTCCGGCAAACGGGAGTTGCATAATCTCATAGTCATAGGAACATGTATAAGTCATGAAGAAAGCAATAGCAACATACTAAACGATCGGGTGCTAAGCTAATGGAATGGGTCATGTCAATCAGATCATTCAACTAATGATGTGATCCCGTTAATCAAATGACAACTCTTTGTCCATGGTTAGGAAACATAACCATCTTTGATTAACGAGCTAGTCAAGTAGAGGCATACTAGTGACACTCCGTTTGTCTATGTATTCACACATGTATTATGTTTCCGGTTAATACAATTCTAGCATGAATAATAAACATTTATCATGATATAAGGAAATAAATAATAACTTTATTATTGCCTCTAGGGCATATTTCCTTCAGTCTCCCACTTGCACTAGAGTCAATAATCTAGTTCACATCGCCATGTGATTTAACAGCAATAGTTCACATCATCATGTGATTAACACCCATAGTTCACATCATCATGTGACCAACACTCAAAGGGTTTACTAGAGTCAGTAATCTAGTTCACATCTCTATGTGATTAACACCCAAAGAGTACTAAGGTGTGATCATGTTTTGTTTGTGAGATAATTTTAGTCAACGGGTCTGTCATATTCAGATCCGTAAGTATTTTGCAAATATCTATATCAACAATGCTCTGCGTGGAGCTACTCTAGCTAATTGCTCCCACTTTCAATATGTATCTAGATCGAGACTTAGAGTCATCTAGATTAGTGTCAAAACTTGCATCGACGTAACCCTTTACGACGAACCTTTTGTCACCTTCGTAATCGAGAAACATATCCTTATTCTAGTAAGGATAATTTTGACCGCTGTCCATTGATCTACTCCTAGATCACTATTGTACTCCCTCTCTTAACACGGTGTATGGTATACAATAGATCTGGTACACAGCATAGCATACTTTATAGAACCTATGGCCAAGGCATAGGGAATGACTTTCATTCTCTTTCTATCTTCTGTCGTGGTCGTGTTTTGAGTTTTACTTAATTTCACACCTTGTAACACAGGCAAGAACTCTTTCTTTGACTGTTTCATTTTGAACTACTTCAAAATCTTGTCAAGGTATGTACTGATTGAAAAAACTTATCAAGCGTCTTGATCTATCTCTATAGATCTTGATGCTCAATATGTAAGCAGCTTCACCGAGGTTTTCTTTGAAAAAATCCTTTCAAACACTCCTTTATGCTTTGCAGAATAATTCTACATTATTTCCGGTCAACAATATGTCATACACATATACTTATCAGAAATGTTGTAGTGCTCCCACTCACTTTCTTGTAAATACGGGCTTCACCGCAAGTCTGTATAAAACTATATGCTTTGATCAACTCATCAAAGTGTATATTCCAACTCCGAGATATTTGCACCAGTCCATAGATGGATCATTGGAGCTTGCATATTTTGTTAGTACCTTTAGGATTGACAAAACCTTCTGGTTGCATCATATACAACTCTTCTTTAATAAATCCATTAAGGAATGCAGTTTTGTTTATCCATTTGCCAGATTTCATAAAATGCGGCAATTGCTAACATGATTCGGACAGACTTAAGCATAGATACGAGTGAGAAAATCTCATCGTAGTCAACACCTTGAACTTGTCGAAAACCTTTTGCGACAATTCTAGCTTTGTAGATAGTAACACTACTATCAGCGTCCGTCTTTCTCTTGAAGATCCATTTATTTTCTATGGCTTGCCGATCATCGGGCAAATCCATCAAAGTCCATACTTTGTTCTCATACATGGATCATATCTCAGATTTCATGGCCTCAAACCATTTCGCGGAATCTAGGCTCATCATCGCTTCTTCATAGTTCGCAAGTTCGTCATGGTCTAGTAACATGACTTCCAGAACAGGATTACCGTACCACTCTGGTGCGGATCTCACTCTGGTTTACCTACGAGATTTGGTAGTAACTTGATTTGAAGTTACATGATCATCATCATTAGCTTCCTCACTAATTGGTGTAGTAGTCACAGGAACAGACTTCTGTGATGAATTACTTTCCAATAAGGGAGCAGGTACAGTTACCTTATCAAGTTCTACTTTCCTCCCACTCACTTCTTTCGAGAGAAACTCCTTCTCTAGAAAGTATCCATTCTCAGCAACGAGTGTCTTGCCTTTGGATCCGTGATAGAAGGTGTACCCAACTGTCTCCTTTGGGTATCCTATGAAGACATATTTCTTTGATTTGGGTTTGAGCTTATCAGGATGAAACTTTTTCATATAAGCATCACAACCCCAAACTTTAAGAAACGACAACTTTGGTTTCTTGCCAAACCACAGTTCAGATTGTGTCGTCTCAACGGACTTAGATGGTGCCCCTTTTTAACGTGAATGCAGTTGTCTTTAATGCATAACCTCAAAACGATAGTGGTAAATCGGTAAGAAACATCATAGATTTGCACTATATTTAATAAAGTACGACTATGATGTTCGGACACACCATTATGCTGTGGTGTTCCAGGTGGCACGAATTTGTGAAACTATTCCACATTGTTTTAATTGAAGACCAAACTCGTAACTCAAATATTTGTCTCCGCGAATAGATCATAGAAACCTTATTTTCTTGTCACGATGATTTTCCACTTCACTCTGAAATTCTTTGAACTTTTCAAATGTTTCAGACTTATGTTTCATCAAGTAGATATACCCATATCTACTCAAATCATCTGTGAAGGTCAGAAAATAATGATACCCGCTGCAAGCCTTGATATTCATCGGACCACATACATCAATATGTATGATTTCCAACAAATCTGTTGCTTGCTCCATTGTTCCGGAGAACGGCATTTTAGTCATCTTGCCCAAGAGACATGGTTCGCAAGCATCAAGTGATTCATAATCAAGTGATTCCAAAATCCCATCAGCATGGAGTTTCTTCATGCGCTTTACACCAATATGACCTAAACGGCAGTGCCACAAATAAGTTGCACTATCATTATTAACTTTGCATCTTTTGGCTTCAATATTATGAATATGTGTATCATTACAATCGAGATCCAACAAACCATTTTCGTTGGTGTGTATGACCATAGAAGGTTTTATTCATGTAAATAGAACAAAAATTGTTCTCTAACTTAAATGAATAACCGTATTGCAATAAACATGATCAAATCATATTTATGCTCAACGCAAACACCAAATAACACTTATTTAGGTTCAGCACTAAATCCGAAAGTATAGGGAGTGTGCGATGATGATCATATCAATCTTGGAACTACTTCCAACACACATCGTCACTTCACCCTTAACTAGTCTCTGTTTATTCTGCAACTCCCGTTTCGAGTTACTAATCAGCAACTGACTAGCATCAAATGCTGAGGGGTTGCTATAAACACTAGTAAAGTACACATAAATAACATGTATATAAAATATACTTATGTTCACTTTGCCATCCTTCTTATCCGCCAATCACTTGGGGTGGTTCCGCTTCCAGTGACCAGTCCCTTTGCAGTAGAAGCACTTAGTCCCAGGCTTAGGACCAGACTTGGGCTTCTTCACTTGAGCAGCAACTTGCTTGTTGTTCTTCTTGAAGTTCTCCTTCTTCCCTTTGCCCTTTTCTTGAAACTAGTGGTCTTGTCAACCATCAACACTTGATGTTTTTCTTGATTTCTACCTTCATTGATTTCAGCATCACGAAGAGCTTGGGAGTTGTTTCCGTTATCCCTTGCATATTATAGTTCATCACGAAGTTCTACTAACTTGGTGATGGTGACTAGAGAATTCTGTCAATCACTATCTTATCTGGAAGATTAACTCCCACTTGATTCAAGCGATTGTAGTACCTAGACAATCTGAGCACATGCTCACTAGTTGAGCGATTCTCCTCCATCTTTTAGCTATAGAACTTGTTGGAGACTTCATATTTCTCAACTCGGGTATTTGCTTGAAATATTAACTTCAACTCCTGGAACATCTCATATGGTCCATGACATTCAAAACGTCTTTGAAGTCCCGATTCTAAGCCATTAAGCATGGTGCACTAAACTATCAAGTAGTCATCATATTGAGCTAGCCAACCGTTCATAACGTCTGCATCTGCTCCTGTAATAGGTCTGTCACCTAGCGGTGCATCGAGGACATAATTCTTCTGTGCAGCAATGAGGATAAACCTCAGATCACGGATCCAATCCGCATCATTGCTACTAACATCTTTCAATACAATTTTCTCTAGGAACATATCAAAATAAACACAGGGAAGCAACAACGCGAGCTATTGATCTACAACATGATTTACAAAATACTACCAGGACTAAGTTCATGATAAATTTAATTTCAATTAATCATATTACTTAAGAACTCCCACTTAGATAGACATCCCTCTAATCCTCTGTAACGCCCCGAGACCGATGTGCCAGGTGTCGTGCAGTTATTCGCTGGTGTTGCCTTGTCATTGCTTGCGTGTCATGCATTGCATATCATGTCATCATGCGCATTTCATTTGCATACATGTTCGTCTCATGCATTCGAGCATTTTCCCCGTTGTCCGTTTTGCATTCCGGCGCTTCGTTCTCCTCCGGTGGTCATTTCTATCTTTCTTTCGCGTGTGGGGGTTAAACATTTCTGGGTTGGACCGAGACTTGCCAAGCGGCCTTGGTTTACTACCGGTAGACCGCCTGTCAAGTTTCGTACCATTTGGACTTCGTTTGATACTCCAATGGTTAACCGAGGGACCGAGAAGGCCTCATGTGTGTTGCAGCCCAACACCCTTCCATTTTGGCCCAAAACCCACCTAACTCTGCTCCATCATCTCGGTCGTTCGATCACGATCGCGTGGCCGCAAACGGCACCTCATTTGGACTCTCCTAGCTCCCTCTACGCCTATATATTCAACCCCCTCCGAAATTCGCGGTCCATTCTTCCCCTAACCCTAAAAATTCCCAGATCCGCGCCGCCGGACGGAATCCCCACCTTCACCGGACATGTCCGCGCCCCTCCACACCGCTCCAGCCAACCAGAGGCTGCCACGTCACCTCGCCGCCGCCGCTAGCCAACCAGCGCGCGCCATCTGTCCGCTCGGTGCCCACTTCGCCGCACCACGCCGCCGAGCCCGCGAGGCCCGCCGCAGGCCCTCTCGGGCCCGAGGCTCCCCGCCGCGCCTTTCCTTCGTCCCCGCCGCCTCGGGCGCTTCACGCCGCCACCGACCCTCGCCGGAACGCCGCCGCAGTGCCGCGCCGGACTAGGCTCCGGCCATCACCAACCCTCGCCGGAATCCGCCCCCGTCGCCCCTTCGTTTCCCAGCCGCCGTCCAGCTCGCTGCTGCCTCGATCCGTCCCAGGAGGGGCCCCGGGAGGTCGCCTGCCTCCAGATCCGCCGCCGCCCGCCACGGTTCCGGCCATCACCGTCGCCGGAGCCGAGCTCCCTCTCGCCGCCGCCGCCATCGGTGGATCGGGAGGAACCAGCCACCCCAATCGACGCCGTTGACCCTCCGCGTGGGCCACGCCCGAGTCTGGCCCAGCTCGCCGGCCTCCTTCCTCTTCATTTCGGGTCGCGCTCCCGGGCCCATCTCCAGCGCCGGCCTCGCTCGGCCTCCTCCCCAGCTCCCTTCGCCAGCCGCGTGGGCCGCATCCAAGGCCCAGCGCGCCGCCTCCCCGCCCGGCCTGCTTCCCCAGCGCAGCGCCAGGCCCAGCCGGGCCAGATCCGCCCCGCGCCAGCGCAGCCCCGCGTCGGCCGGCCTGCCCTCTCCTCCTTCACGGGCCGAAGCCCATGGGTGAGGCCACACCCCCAGCGCCCCCCTCCTCTCTTTTTTCCTGCTGCTGTTGGGCTTGCCCAATGCACTGTTCAGATTTGGCCCGTGATGTATTTTTTCAGCGCCTGCGATTTTTTTCCTATTATTCCTGAGTCAGCAGTTTTGCAGTTTAGTCCTCCTAGATCATGCATTTAATAACTCACAATTTGTGCATCGGACTAAAATGAATTATATATGAAACTTGACTAGAATTTCATCTAGTTTAATAATATCCAACTTTCACCCATGTTTAAAATGTTGTTTGCATTAATTTGCTCCTATGCCATGCTAAAATGATTTAATCCATAACTAAATAACCGTAACTCGGGATTTAATAAACTTTATATGTAAGTGGGGTAGAATTTTCCTAGTTTATCATGGTGGCATCACTTTGCATGTTAAACAACTCTAAAATTGTGTTTAGGACAGATCAGGACCAAACCTAATATTTGCACATGGGGATTTTCCGGACTTGTTGTTTTGTTGTTCCGGCCTCATTTAAACATGCCTAGATGAGATAGTTTCATCATGTCTCACCTCTTGCCATGTTAATCAACATTTAATATTGTTGGGTACATAACCGAGAGAGAACTAAATAAGTCATGTGGTGTTCCATCAATATGCAACCCGTTGCATATTGAGCTCCACTTAATTTGTAGGATTGCTTGTGCACTTTGCCATGCCATGCATCTTTTAAACCGGGCATGCATCATACTTGATTGTGCATCATGCCATGTTGATGTGTTGGTTGTTGACTATGTTGTGTGCTTCTTTTCCGGTGATTGCTTCCTCGGGTTGATTCCGGTAACGTCGTGTTGTGAGGATCCGTTCGTCTTCCTCCGTTTGTCTTCGTCATGGTCTCGTTCTTCTTCCTTGCGGGATTTCAGGCAAGATGATCATACCCTCGAAATCACTTCTATCTTTGCTTTGCTAGATGCTCGCTCTTTTGCTATGCCATTGCTACGATGCCTACCACTTGCTTGTCAGCCTCCCAAATTGCCACGTTCAGCCCCTAACCCACCATTGTCCTAGCAAACCGTTGATTGGCTATGTTACCGCTTTTCTCAGCCCCTCTTATAGCGTTGTTAGTTGCAGGTGAAGATCGAAGTTTGTTCCTTGTTGGAACAGGGAGATCGTTCCTTGTTGGAACATTTATTTACTTGTTGGGATATCACTATATATCTTATTTAATTAATGCATCTATATACTTGGTAAAGGGTGGAAGGCTCGACCTTATGCCTGGTGTTTTGTTCCACTCTTGCCGCCCTAGCTTCCGTCATATCGGTGTTATGTTCCCGGATTTTGCGTCCCTTACGCGGTTGGGCTATAATGGGAACCCCTTGACAGTTCGCCTTAAGTAAAGCTTTGCCAGCAATGCCCAACATTGGTTTTACCATTTGCCACCTAGCCTTTTCCCTTGGGAGTCGCGCATCCCGAGGGTCATCTTTATTTTAACCCCCCCCCCCCCGGGCCAGTGCTTGTTTAAGCGTTGGTCCAAACTGTCAGCCGCCGGTGGCTACCAGGGGCAACTCTGGGCTGGCCTACCGGAAGTTTGGACAATCCGGTGTTGCCCTGAGAACGAGATATGTGCAGCTCCCATCAGGATGTCGGCGCATCGGGCGGTGTTGCTGGTTTAGTTTTACCCTGTCGAAATGTCTTGTTGTACTGGGATACCAAGTCTGATCGGAACGTCTCAGGTGGAGGTCTATTCCTTCGTTGACCGTGAGAGCTTCTCATGGGCTAAGTTGGGACACCCCTGCGGGGATTTGAACTTTCGAAAGCCATGCCCGCGGTTATGGGCAGATGGGAATTTGTTAACGTCCGGTTGTAGAAAACCTAAAGTCGACCTTAATTAAAATGAATCAATAGCGTGTGTAACCGTGATGGTCTCTTTCCGGCAGAGTCCGGGAAGTGAACACGGTTGTTGGAGTTATGCTTGACGTAGGTAGTCCAGGATCACTTCTTGATCATACTTTTATCGACCGTGCTTTGCCTTCTCTTCTCGCTCTCATTTGCGTATGTTAGCCACCATATATGCTAGTCGCTTGCTGCAGCTCCACCTCATACCTTTACCTTACCCATAAGCTTAAATAGTCTTGATCGCGAGGGTGCGAGATTGCTGAGTCCCCGTGGCTCACAGATACTTCCAAAACCAGTTTGCAGGTGCCAATGAGTCCGTGCAGATGACGCAACCAAGCTCAGGAGGAGCTCGATGAAGATCTTGTCCTTTATGTTGTTTCGTTCTAGTTGATCAGTAGTGGAGCCCAGTTGGGGTCGATCGGGGACCTTTGTCGCATTTGGGGTTCTTCTTTTATTTTGGTTCCGTAGTCGGACCATGAGTGTATTTGGTTGATGTAATGCTTTATTCATGTATTTGTGTGAAGTGGCGATTGTAAGCCAACTATGTAACTTTTTCCCCTATTGTATTACATGGGTTGTGTGAACATTACCTCACTTGCGACATATGCCTTCAATGCGATTATGCCTCTAAGTCGTGCCTTGACACGTGGGAGATATAGTCGCATCGAGGGTGTTATAAGTTGGTAATCAGAGCCTTCCCCGACCTTAGGAGCCCCCATTGCTTGATCGTTTTTAGCAACCGAGTTGTGTCTAGAAAAATGTTTTGAGTCCTTAGGAATTATATATCGGAGAGCTTAGGAATTCTTTTTACTTCCCAGTCTCCTCATCACTCTGGTAAGGCATACTGACGTAGAGTTTTGACTCTTCTCTTCTCAAATTTCACTAAAAAAAATTTTAGGATCACGCGAGTATCTTGGTTTTGTTCCGATGGCTTATGATGAAAACTCTGTCTTGGTGCCTCCTGTCAGGGGTTTAGTGGAAGTGTCCCGGGGAGTTGAGCTCTGAGGTGTTGTCATCATAATTTTATCGTTGTAATTCAGGTATACTTGAGATATGTGCGCGACATCGAAAATCTCCTTTATGCAGTTCGTTGGTGAGATAACCTCGACGCCACCCAGTACTGGGGTGGGAGTTCGGGAGTATTGCCATAACTTGTATAACGGATGCTTTTCGAAGGTTGAGGTAGATGGTTTCTGAAGGTTTCTTGGTTATGTGTTGAAGGATGGATACAGCTGGATGTAGGATTTGTTAGTTTGGGTGAGATATTATGCTTCCCCTGTATCCCCAACACCTGATTGCATAACTGGAAAGTTTCGGGAGTTTCATAGGTGGGAATTCAAGTAGCTCTTAGGATATCCTTCCGACAGATGTATGATATGAAATTGGGGTTCGACGTCTAGTGGTTCGCCTATTCACGGTCGATTTTACAGTGGTCTCGTTGTGTCTTAAAGAGTCCTTGGCTATGCTGACTCGGGGACGCTTCGTATGTCATGTGCACTGCCTTGTACATGATGGTGCTGTACGATCGAGCCCGTGTAGGTCCCACCACGAAAACATCGGACGAAATCTCTATCATATGTTTGTTCCGGCTTATTCTGCAAGCCAACCCTTGGTTTTTGTTTTGAGTTGTGGTATTCGAGTTGCTTCAATGTCAAGTGTTGATTCCATACCTTTCCTAAATGGTGTTCTCATACCTCTATGTGAATACTAATCCTTCATGATAATCGAGATTGTCATGTTAATTCTTTTCAACCGGCGTGTTTTCTCCTCAAGTGGATCCGTCCATTTTCAACATCCGCAAGATCGAGTATCAGTTCTTCTCAACGGTGTTCATTTCTTCCATCTCCAAGTTGCCCTTGGTTTTCCCGCCCGCCCACCCTTTTTCTTCAAGGACTCAGATTTTTCAATCAAGTATCATTTTATTGATGGAAGTCTCTCCATTATTTTTCCTTCATGTTTTTACCCGGTGTTTCTCATGAAGAGGCTCTACTCGTTCTTCTTTCTCCATTCTTTTCTTCTCCGATGGATTCAAATCAAGCTTTTGGTGTTTGATCATATCCTTTCCTCGTTTCAATGCTTTCTCATGCCGGTGCAATTCTTTATCATTCTACTTCTCGCTATTTATTATTCCGGAGTGCTCAAGATATCTCGAAGATTCGTGTATCCACTCTTCTTTCATTCAAGCTATTTCGAGGATGTTATATCATTCAAGCCTTTTTATTCGACCGGTGCATTCTCCTTTTCAAGTAATCATTCAACGGTGTTTCTTTGAGTGGGCCCTAACCCACAGGTCTATTCCCAGGATCTTACCTGACTCTTCTTATTTTCCGGAGCTACCATCAAATTTTTTTTCGAAGTTTGACGTAAGTATGACTTATCATTAGTCATACGTATTTTATCAAAGATCTGTCGAATTCTTTTCATCGTTGGCTCAACCTCTTCGTTTTGATTATTCTGGTGTGCCTCAATAATTCTTGGTGGTGTTTCTCGTTGTCATTCTCATCATTTGAAGACCGAAGAAGAGTTTCTCTTTAATCTTGCTCCATTCTCTTCAAGATTCGTGATTCTAGCTTGTTGCCATCCTCTCATAATTATTTGCGATTGTGAGATATTCTTTTCACCCATCCGGAGCTTTTCATGAGTTGTTTTCCTTTTCTTTTCCCCGAAGCCCATCATTTAAGAAGACTTATTCATTCTCAGCTTTCAGCTCTCATACTCTAAATCATACCGGTGCAGCGTTCAAGTGATCTCTAATCGGTCCATGATCTATTATATTAAACTCCATCTAAATTCTCTCAAGCATCTTCGTCCATTTGCTAATTTTTCCCGTTGTCCCTTTAACTTCTTTTCGTTCATTTTTTTAATTCTTACGGTGGTTCGTTCAAGAGCTCTCGTCATTCGTTTTCATATCAATTATTTTGTTGTTTTCAATCCTTCCGATGGTTTGTTGAAGACATTCTCAAGTTGTGCTATATCTATCTTAATCCTTTCTACGAGAATAAGTAGTATGCCAAATCCGTTGATTGTCATCAATTGAATTGTTGAAGGATACGCATAACATAATTCTTATTCTTGTTCCATCCAAGTGATTAATTCCTTTTTTTGGAGTGCTTCATCATATCATATTCTCAGTTCGAGATGCTTTATCTTTCCTTTCTCGGAGTTCCAAGCTCTAATTGCCACGGAGATCCATCTAATCATTGCAAGGATTCACCTTGTGTTTTCAACTTCTTTTTCCTTCCGTTTGTTCATCCTTTTGTTTACCGGAGTTGTTCTCGATGATTAAATTCTTGGGTTCAAGTGCTCATCTTTCTTTCCCGGAGTTCCAACCTCTTTCAATTATATTATCACAGAGATCCCTATCTAAATCATTGCGAGGCTTAAATCTTATTCTTTACATCATTCAATTATTTTGGATCATTCTTTTTAATACCGGAGTTCTTCATGGAGGCTCTACATGATGGTTCATAAGGGATTTAATTCCCTCTCAAAGTGTTCATCAATATTCTGTTCAGGGGAACTCAAGCTTTCTTCATATTGTAATCCGGAGTGCAATTATTTCTTTCTACCATATTATCGGAGGTGGTATTATGCCATTCTTGATAATTTGAGTTCATGTTTCATGATTCACATGTTGTTAAGTATGATGTATTTTAAATCCATCGATCTCTTCATTGGAGTTATCTTGGGTTATATTTCACCTAAAGCCTTCCCTAAGGATTGTTGCTATTTATGGTGCTTATAAATGATCCAAGTTTTTCATTATCCTCCCGGTGAAATAGTTTCTCATCTCCTTGTTCATTCCAACCCAATTCTCTTCCCGTGAGTGGCAGGTTGTCACCTCATAATTTGAGTTGTATTCCATAAGACCATATATCATGATTACTCTTTTTGTTGGTGGTTTTTCCAACAACTCCGTTCAACCCTTCCCCTAAAGATGCCTTTCCAAACTCTTTTGTGGCAGAAGTTGGCATTTTCTCCTCATTTCTCCTATTTCAGTTATCTATCTTCTATTCTTTTGTTCCGGAGGCATGGTGATGTTGCTCTCTTCAACCCATCTTCTTGTTTTATAAGGATCGTGTTCTTGTTGTGCCTATCCTTTTAATCTGAGTGTTGTGTCCTCTTTTCAAGTATCCTCTCATCTTGTCAAGTTCAATTTCTTCCATTTACAGACGGAGTGCTGTCCAAATTGTATCACTCTTATTCCTTCCCTATCTTGCTTAACCGGAGTATTATGCCCCTTTGTTCAAGTTCTTTTCGCCTTATCAAGTCTTGCATACCTTTCTCAACCGGAGTGTCGTGTTTTCATTTGAACTCTCTCATCTTATCAAATTTTGACTCCCTTCTTAACCGGAGTGCTGTCTGAGATCTTTCTTACCCCTTGTTCCATTCATTCAATAGTTCCGGTGGCAGTGTGTTGTGATTTCATCAAGTATCTTCTTATCTTATCAAGACCTTATTCAATTCTTTTTTTTCAACCGGAGTGCTGCCCGAATTTTGGTTTTTCCTTGATCCCCTTCCTTAACCGGAGTGCTTTCTGGATATATCTTCCCTTCAACCTCAAGGTTTCGCAATCTTCTTTGTCCCTCTTTTCTAACGGAGTGTTTTCGACTTTATTCACCTTCGTTGTATCCTTGTCTCGAATTTGTTCAACTTCGCAAGGTTCTTTGGTTTCACTCGTTTGTCAAAGATGCAACTTAGTTTTACCTCTCCTCTTTTCTCTTCCGTTTTTCCCTGGTGCCATTCTAGATCTCGGGACGAGATCCTCTCGTAGTGGTGGTGTGTTGTAACGCCCCGAGACCGATGTGCCAGGTGTCGTGCAGTTATTCGCTGGTGTTGCCTTGTCATTGCTTGCGTGTCATGCATTGCATATCATGTCATCATGCGCATTTCATTTGCATACATGTTCGTCTCATGCATTCGAGCATTTTCCCCGTTGTCCGTTTTGCATTCCGGCGCTTCGTTCTCCTCCGGTGGTCATTTCTAGCTTTCTTTCGCGTGTGGGGGTTAAACATTTCCGGGTTGGACCGAGACTTGCCAAGCGGCCTTGGTTTACTACCGGTAGACCGCCTGTCAAGTTTCGTACCATTTGGACTTCGTTTGATACTCCAACGGTTAACCGAGGGACCGAGAAGGCCTCGTGTGTGTTGCAGCCCAACACCCTTCCATTTTGGCCCAAAACCCACCTAACTCTGATCCATCATCTCGGTCGTTCGATCACGATCGCGTGGCCGCAAACCGCACCTCATTTGGACTCTCCTAGCTCCCTCTACGCCTATATATTCAACCCCCTCCGAAATTCGCGGTTCATTCTTCCCCTAACCCTAAAAATTCCCAGATCCGCGCCGCCGGACGGAATCCCCACCTTCACCGGACATGTCCGCGCCCCTCCACGCCGCTCCAGCCAACTAGAGGCTGCCACGTCACCTCGCCGCCGCCGCTAGCCAACCAGCGCGCGCCATCTGTCCGCTCGGTGCCCACTTCGCCGCACCACGCCGCAGAGCCCGCGAGGCCCGCCGCAGGCCCTCTCGGGCCCGAGGCTCCCCGCCGCGCCTTTCCTTCGTCCCCGCCGCCTCGGGCGCTTCACGCCGCCACCGACCCTCGCCGGAACGCCGCCGCAGTGCCGCGCCGGACTGGGCTCCGGCCATCACCAACCCTCACCGGAATCCGCCCCCGTCGCCCCTTCGTTTCCCAGCCGCCGTCCAGCTCGCTGCTGCCTCGATCCGTCCCAGGAGGGGCCCCGGGAGGTCGCCTGCCTCCAGATCCGCCGCCGCCCGCCACGGTTCCGGCCATCACCGTCACCGGAGCCGAGCTCCCTCTCGCCGCCGCCGCCATCGGTGGATCGGGAGGAACCAGCCACCCCGATCGACGCCGTTGACCCTCCGCGTGGGCCACGCCCGAGTCTGGCCTAGCTCGCCGGCCTCCTTCCTCTTCATTTCGGGCCGCGCTCCCGGGCCCATCTCCAGCGCCGGCCTCGCTCGGCCTCCTCCCCAGCTCCCTTCGCCAGCCGCGTGGGCCGCATCCAAGGCCCAGCGCGCCGCCTCCCCGCCCGGCCTGCTTCCCCAGCGCAGCGCCAGGCCCAGCCGGGCCAGATCCGCCCCGCGCCAGCGCAGCCCCGCGTCGGCCGGCCTGCCCTCTCCTCCTTCACGGGCCGAAGCCCATGGGTGAGGCCACACCCCCAGCGCCCCCCTCCTCTTTTTTTTCCTGCTGCTGTTGGGCTTGCCCAGTGCACTGTTCAGATTTGGCCCGTGATGTATTTTTTTCAGCGCCTGCGATTTTTTCCTATTATTCCTGAGTCAGCAGTTTTGCAGTTCAGTCCTCCTAGATCATGCATTTAATAACTCACAATTCGTGCATCGGACTAAAATGAATTATATATGAAACTTAACTAGAATTTCATCTAGTTTAATAATATCCAACTTTCACCCATGTTTAAAATGTTTTTTGCATTAATTTGCTCCTATGCCATGCTAAAATGATTTAATCCATAACTAAATAACCGTAACTCGGGATTTAATAAACTTTATATGTAAGTGGGGTAGAATTTTCCTAGTTTATCATGGTGGCATCACTTTGCATGTTAAACAACTCTAAAATTGTGTTTAGGACAGATCAGGACCAAACCTAATATTTGCACATGGGGATTTTCCGGACTTGTTGTTTTGTTGTTCCGGCCTCATTTAAACATGCCTAGATGAGATAGTTTCATCATGTCTCACCTCTTGCCATGTTAATCAACATTTAATATTGTTGGGTACATAACCGAGAGAGAACTAAATAAGTCATGTGGTGTTCCGTCAATATGCAACCCGTTGCATATTGAGCTCCACTTAATTTGTAGGATTGCTTGTGCACTTTGCCATGCCATGCATCTTTTAAACCGGGCATGCATCATACTTGATTGTGCATCATGCCATGTTGATGTGTTGGTTGTTGACTATGTTGTGTGCTTCTTTTCCGGTGATTGCTTCCTCGGGTTGATTCCGGTAACGTCGTGTTGTGAGGATCCGTTCGTCTTCCTCCGTTTGTCTTCGTCATGGTCTCGTTCTTCTTCCTTGCGGGATTTCAGGCAAGATGATCATACCCTCGAAATCACTTCTATCTTTGCTTTGCTAGATGCTCGCTCTTTTGCTATGCCATTGCTACGATGCCTACCACTTGCTTGTCAGCCTCCCAAATTGCCACGTTCAGCCCCTAACCCACCATTGTCCTAGCAAACCGTTGATTGGCTATGTTACCGCTTTGCTCAGCCCCTCTTATAGCGTTGTTAGTTGCAGGTGAAGATCGAAGTTTGTTCCTTGTTGGAACATGGAGATCGTTCCTTGTTGGAACATTTATTTACTTGTTGGGATATCACTATATATCTTATTTAATTAATGCATCTATATACTGGGTAAAGGGTGGAAGGCTCGGCCTTATGCCTGGTGTTTTGTTCCACTCTTGCCGCCCTAGTTTCCGTCATATCGGTGTTATGTTCCCGGATTTTGCGTCCCTTACGCGGTTGGGCTATAATGGGAACCCCTTGACAGTTCGCCTTAAGTAAAGCTTTGCCAGCAATGCCCAACATTGGTTTTACCATTTGCCACCTAGCCTTTTCCCTTGGGAGTCGCGCATCCCGAGGGTCATCTTTATTTTAACCCCCCCCCCCCCCGGGGCCAGTGCTTGTTTAAGCGTTGGTCCAAACTGTCAGCCGCCGGTGGCTACCAGGGGCAACTCTGGGCTGGCCTACTGGAAGTTTGGACAATCCGGTGTTGCCCTGAGAACGAGATATGTGCAGCTCCCATCAGGATGTAGGCGCATCGGGCGGTGTTGCTGGTTTAGTTTTACCCTGTCGAAATGTCTTGTTGTACTGGGATACCGAGTCTGATCGGAACGTCTCAGGTGGAGGTCTATTCCTTCGTTGACCGTGAGAGCTTGTCATGGGCTAAGTTGGGACACCCCTGCAGGGATTTGAACTTTCGAAAGCCGTGCCCGCGGTTATGGGCAGATGGGAATTTGTTAACGTCCGGTTGTAGAAAACCTAAAGTCGACCTTAATTAAAATGAATCAACAGCGTGTGTAACCGTGATGGTCTCTTTCTGGCGGAGTCCGGGAAGTGAACACGGTTGTTGGAGTTATGCTTGACGTAGGTAGTCCAGGATCACTTCTTGATCATACTTTTATCGACCGTGCTTTGCCTTCTCTTCTCGCTCTCATTTGCGTATGTTAGCCACCATATATGCTAGTCGCTTGCTACAGCTCCACCTCATACCTTTACCTTACCCATAAGCTTAAATAGTCTTGATCGCGAGGGTGCGAGATTGCTGAGTCCCCGTGGCTCACAGATACTTCCAAAACCAGTTTGCAGGTGCCGATGAGTCCGTGCAGATGACGCAACCAAGCTCAGGAGGAGCTCGATGAAGATCTTGTCCTTTATGTTGTTTCGTTCTAGTTGATCAGTAGTGGAGCCCAGTTGGGGTCGATCGGGGACCTTTGTCGCATTTGGGGTTCTTCTTTTATTTTGGTTCCGTAGTCGTACCATGAGTGTATTTGGTTGATGTAATGCTTTATTCATGTATTTGTGTGAAGTGGCGATTGTAAGCCAACTATGTAACTTTTTCCCCTATTGTATTACATGGGTTGTGTGAAGATTACCTCACTTGCGACATATGCCTTCAATGCGATTATGCCTCTAAGTCGTGCCTCGACACGTGGGAGATATAGTCGCATCGAGGGTGTTATATCCTCTAAGTGATCACGTGATCCAAATCAACTAAACCATGTCCGATCATCACGTGAGATGGAGCAGTTTCATTGGTGAACATCACTATGTTGATCATATCTACTATATGATTCACGCTCGACCTTTCGGTCTTCGTGTTCCGAGGCCATGTCTGTATATGCTTGGCTCATCAAGTATAACCTGAGTATTCCGTGTGTGCAACTGTTTTGCACCCGTTGTATTTGAACGTAGAGCCTATCACACCCGATCATCACGTGGTGTCTCAGCACGAAGAACTTTCGCAACGGTGCATACTCAGGGAGAACACTTCTTGATAATTTAGTGAGAGATCATCTTATAATGCTACCGTCAATCAAAAGCAAGATAAGATGCATAAAAGATAAACATCACATGCAATCAATATAAGTGATATGATATGGCCATCATCATCTTGTGCCTGTGATCTCCATCTCCGAAGCACCGTCATGATCACCATCGTCACCGGCGCGACACCTTGATCTCCATCGTAACATCGTTGTCGTCTCGTCAATCTTATGCTTCCACGACTATCGCTACTGCTTAGTGATAAAGTAAAGCATTACAGCGCGATTGCATTGCATACAATAAAGCGACAACCATATGGCTCCTGCTAGTTGCCGATAACTCGGTTACAAAACATGATCATCTCATACGATAAAATTTAGCATCATGTCTTGACCATATCACATCACAACATGCCCTGCAAAAACAAGTTAGACGTCCTCTACTTTGTTTGTTGCAAGTTTTACGTGGCTGCTACGGGCTTAAGAAAGAACCAATCTTACCTACGCATCAAAACCACAATGATAGTTTGTCAAGTTGATGCCGTTTTAACCTTCGCAAGGACCGGGCGTAGCCACACTCGGTTCAACTAAAGTTGGAGAAACTGTCACCCGCAAGCCACCTATGTGCAAAGCACGTCGGGAGAACCGGTCTCGCGTAAGCGTACGCGTAATGTCGATCCGGGCCGCTTCGTCCAACAATACCGCTGAACCAAAGTATGACATGCTGGTAGGCAGTATGACTTATATCGCCCACAACTCACTTGTGTTCTACTCGTGCACATAACATCAAACCATAAAACCTAGGCTCGGATGCCACTGTTGGGTAATGTAGTAATTTCAAAATTTTCCTACGCACACGCAAGATCATGGTGATGCATAGCAACGAGAGGGGAGAGTGTTGTCTACGTACCCTCGTAGACCGTAAGCGGAAGCGTTATATCAACGCGGTTGATGTAGTCGAACGTCTTCACGATCCGACCGATCCAAGTACCGAAAGCACGGCACCTCCGAGTTCTGCACACGTACGGCTCGGTGACGTCCTCGTCTTCTCGATCCAGCAAGAGGGGCGAAGTAGTAGATGAGTTCTAGCAGCACGACGGCGTGGTGACGGTGTTGGTGAAGAACAATCTTCGCAGGGCTTCGCCTAAGCTCTACGAAAACTATGACGGAGGATAAACTAGAGGAGACGGGGTTGCCGGCACACGGCTTGGTGTTTCTTGATGTGTCTTTGGTGCTAGCCCTGCCCCTCTATTTATATGTTGAGCGTTGGGGTCAAAACTTGGAGTAAAAGCCTCCACAAAGTCGGTTTCACCCGAAAGGCAAGAGTCCTTCTCGGACTCCAGGGCCAGACGCCAGGGTTCCACATAGTCTTATCTTAAGTCTTGCATGTAGTTTAGAGATGACAAAAAACATATTTACAATGGGTCATCTCTTAGCTTTATCTTCAATAACTAGTTATTTCTAAAAATATGGTGAGACAAATTATGCTAAAAGATCATCTCTTGTCTTCTCTTAAATAAGAGAAGACAAGCCTTTTCTTATGATTTTTCTTTCCTCCACCTCATCATTTATCCTATGTGGCAGTCTTAAGATAGAACCATTGTACATGCCCTAATGGGGTCTACCGATCCGCTGGAAACCTGGCCCGTTTCTGAAGTTGGACGGGGGCTAAGTGCCACTCGACTTACATGGATAGAGAAATCAGTTGACTTTTAAACAACGGAATTGGAGAAAAATGCAGACTGACACATAGCATGTCACAATTGGACAAAAAATCCAACTAGAACCCCAAATGGAATTCAGTCGATCTTTAGACAGTCCTTTTTTTATCGTACTCTTTCTATCCACAAATATAAGATGTTTTAGATATATGTCTTAGATATGCACTAAAATGAGTGAATAGAAACGTGTCCATATACATAAGATTCACAAAAAAGTATTATATTTGTGAATGGAGTGAGTATTGGGTTAGGTTCTCATTGTTTTTTGTTGCCCATATCACTCGTGCGTGTGATGTCGGCATTTCTTTTTTCATTCTTGGTTGGCGTTTTAAAAATGGAGGTCATTATGGTGTATATTTCTGCCAGCTTCTCAGAGCGGCGAGGTTAGTGCTTCTCGTTGTGCGTAAGCAACGACAAGATTTGGTGTCATATTCTTCAGATCGATTCAAGGATTCACGGCAACGACCGCGGCGCCGTGAAGCTGGTATTTAAGGCACGTGCACGAAGACTTTTCGGCTGTCATCTTTTTCTCGAATATGCATGAGTGTGCATATCATGTATTAAAGAAGAAAGGCAAAGAATGCCTCGACCACCAGTTTACACATACATCTCCGTACGGCCGTTACTCCCATACACACTCCGCGTAATGTTGGGTAATCGTAGTAATTTCAAAATTTTCCTACGCACACGCAAGATCATGATGATGCATAGCAACGAGAGGGGAGAGTGTTGTCTACGTACCCTCGTAGACCGTAAGCGGAAGCGTTATATCAACGTGGTTGATGTAGTCGAACGTCTTCACGATCCGACCGATCCAAGTACCGAAAGCACGGCACCTCCGAGTTCTGCACACGTACGGCTCGGTGACGTCCTCGTCTTCTCGATCCAGCAAGAGGGGCGAAGTAGTAGATGAGTTCTAGCAGCACGACGGCGTGGTGACGGTGTTGGTGAAGAACAATCTTCGCAGGGCTTCGCCTAAGCTCTACGAAAACTATGACGGAGGATAAACTAGAGGAGACGGGGTTGCCGGCACACGGCTTGGTGTTTTCTGATGTGTCTTTGGTGCTAGCCCTGCCCCTCTATTTATATGTTGAGCCCTGGGGTCGAAACTTGGAGTAAAAGCCTCCACAAAGTCGGTTTCACCCGAAAGGCAAGAGTCCTTCTCGGACTCCAGGGCCAGACGCCAGGGTTCCTGGCGTCTGGACCCAGACGCCGGGGACCCTGGCGTCTGGCCCCTGGATTCCGCAAAACTTCCTTTTGCGCTTTCCAAAAACCTTGTGGGCTTTCCCCTTTGGCCCAAATAAAGTGTTCTCGTACCCAAACATTTCGGGAAACATCCGAAACCCCTTCCGGTGATTTCCGGAACCCTTCCGGTGACCAAACACTATTATCCCATATATCAAACTTTGTCTCCGGACCATTCCGGAGTTCCTCGTCATGTCCGTGATCTCATCCTGGACTCCGAACAACATTCGGTCACCAACATACATAACTCACATAGTACTATATCGTCAACGAACGTTAAGCATGCGGACCCTACGGGTTCGAGAACTATGTAGACATGACCGAGACATCTCTCTAGTCAATAACCAATAGCGGGACCTGGATGCCCATATTGGCTCCTACATATTCTACGAAGATCTTTATCGGTCAGATCGCATAACAACATACATTGTTCCCTTTGTCATCGGTATGTTACTTGCCCGAGATTCGATCATCGGTATCCAATACCTAGTTCAATCTCGTTACCGGCAAGTCTCTTTACTCGTTCCGTAATACATCATTCCGCAACTAACTCATTAGTTGTAATGCTTGCAAGGCTTAAGTGATGTGCATTACCGAGAGGGCCCAGAGATACCTCTCCGACATTCGGAGTGACAAATCCTAATCTCGAAATACGCCAACCCAACATGTACCTTTGGAGACACCTGTAGAGCTCCTTTATAATCACCCAGTTACGTTGTGACGTTTGGTAGCACACAAAGTGTTCCTCCGGCAAACGGGAGTTGCATAATCTCATAGTCATAGGAACATGTATAAGTCATGAAGAAAGCAATAGCAACGTACTAAACGATCGGGTGCTAAGCTAATGGAATGGGTCATGTCAATCAGATCATTCAACTAATGATGTGATCCCGTTAATCAAATGACAACTCTTTGTCCATGGTTAGGAAACATAACCATCTTTGATTAACGAGCTAGTCAAGTAGAGGCATACTAGTGACACTCTGTTTGTCTATGTATTCACACATGTATTATGTTTCCGGTTAATACAATTCTAGCATGAATAATAAATATTTATCATGATATAAGGAAATAAATAATGACTTTATTATTGCCTCTAGGGCATATTTCCTTCACGTACATGAATAGACTCTACTCCTCCCGACTAGCCCACCTACGCAAACCACCTAGAAAACCGTCCAACTCCCATTTGAGCAGCCCTGCCGGCCCACACCTTAGTCTTTAACCCCACCTTGGCGATGAGCCTCTCGATCAAGGGCGAAGCACCGTCGAACACGGTGGCATTACGATGCTTTCATAGCTCCCACAAAACTAGCAGTATGGTATGCAGGTCCTTGGTGCCGAGAGAGGTATCTCCACTCTTGCTACATAGCCAAGCCCCAAGGGAATCTTGCTGGCTCGGCGTCCAGTCTCACTTGCCAAAAGCCTCTCCAACCATTGTCCACATCATCCTGGCAAACACGCATGTGAGTAGAACGTGGTTTCTCATTTCTTCCTCCTGGTCACAAAACGAACATGTGTCCTGATGTGGTAAACCTCTCCTGGCTAGGCGATCCGAAGTTCAACACCGGTTCCTTAGGGCTAACCAAGCAAAGAAGCGACATTGCGAAGGTGCCAGACATTTCCAAGTCAGCTTCGACGTTGGCACAACTTCACGTCCCCAAAACCGGCAAGCATACGCCAATCTCACTGAGAACTACCCATGTGTTTCCCAAGACCAAGTGAGTGTATTCTGCTTGTTAATGAGCGGCTCCCACGGAGCTACCCTCAGCCACAACTCGAGGAACTGCTGTAGGGCTGCAGTGGTGATGTCTGGCCCAATGTCCACTACCCACTCGTCGCTTGCAGGCACCTGACCGACCAGACTGGCGTGTCAGATTCGAGTGGGAATCATGTTATACAAGTCCGGCGCCACCTCATGTATCCTCATTCTATCTAGCCACCTATCTTGCCAAAACATAGTGGAAAGCCCATTGCGAGCATCTGCCCTAGTTGCGGCTTGGAAGATTTGCATGGCTTCATTCGGCACCTTGATAGTGAACTCATTCCACGGCCTACTATCATTCGTCCGTTTCAGCTATGGCCACCTCGCTTGCATAGCTACGTTCATCCAGTGCAAGTTAGGGACACCAAGGCCTCCTGCCCATTTAGGGGCACATACCGATTCTCATGCCACCACGCAATTCCCGCCATTTGCCTCCGCCTTCTTGCACCACAGGAAGCCTCTCACACTTTGTTCATTGCCGCAATCGTTTTCATTGGCAGGTCGAGGTCCATCATCGCATGGATTGACATGGCACATAAAACCGACTGGACGAGAGTCAATTTCCCACTCTTTGGCATAAGCGTGGCCTTCCACTTTGGCAGGCGATTCGCCAAGTTGTCCACTAAGTATTGTAGATGCACTACCGTTTGTTTCTTTAATGGAAGTGGTAAGCCAAGATACTTGATGGGGAATGATGCAACTGGACATCCCAGCTCTTGGCCCACCAAAACCATGCTCTGTTGTTACTCATAATATTTTGTATCCGCTTGATGCTACATTTTGAGATAATAAAAGCGTCCTTTCTCGAAAAAACCATGCTATGCTCTGCACATCTGATCGGTAGGGCGACTGACTTGCTCATGTTTATTCGTAGGCCAGAAGCTTCTCCAAACAAGGCAAATATTGCCCTACATGCTACCAGGTCCACTGGTTTCGGTCGTATGAAAAGTATCACATCGCCCGCGTATATCGACAACCTTTGCTTCATGCCCACTGTAGCTAGAGGTTCCAACACACCTCGCTCCACAGCTACCTCAAACAATCGCTGCAGTGGTTCCATTCGCATTCCTTTGTAGTTATATATGGTTTCTCCTGGATCCCCATTCACCATCACTTTGGTCGTCGATGTGGCCAGAATTCCGCAGATCCAAGATCTCCACTTGTGTCCAAAACCAAGACGTTGCATGACTTCCAACAGAAAGGGACATTGGACCGAATCCAAGGCCTTCAACGCATGCAGCCTCCTTGCCATACACTGCACTAGCATGAAATTGTCATGCAAGGATCTTCCTTTGACAAATGCGCTCCGGTGATTTCCCACTAAACTGGGAAGTTCCACATCCAGCCGAGTCGAGAGAACCTTCTCAATTTTGATGGCCCCATGCACAAGATTTATTGGCCAAAAATCACCCACATCCAACGCTCCTCTTTCTTCGGCAGTAGAGACACTAGCGATTTGTTGATTGCAACCATGCCCCTCATGTCCTCCCGATACATGCAATCCATAACATTCATGAAATCCGCTTTGATAATGTTCCAGCACGTGGCATAGAACAGTCCTATAAAACCATCCGGCTCCGGTGCTTTGTCCATTGGCATGGCCTTGATCACCTTTTCAACTTCCTCTGGGGTGAAAGGCTCCTCTAGCTGTGATAAGTCCCAGCGTGGTAAGTTGAACCCATCTAGATTCAGCATATACTATTGCGACTCACAACAGCCAAAAGCTTGGTCGTAGTAGGCGTCGACCGCAGAGGCCACTTCTCCTTGTCCCGAATATAACTGCCGGTTGTACCTTACAGATCGCATAATATTCTTCTGTTGCCTATGGCTAGCTTGCTGATGAAAGAGTCTTGTGTTGCCGTCCCCCTCACGCAGCTGTAATAGCCGCGATCATTGCCTTGCTATCGAGTGCCCAGTGAACACAAGCCCAAAAGTTTGCTCTTCAAGCATTTCCTCAGCTCCCGTTCTGCATCAGACAAACTCTTGAATCCATGCGACATCCAGTCACGTGATTACCTCTAAGGCAATGGCAATTTGCAACTTCACATTCCCTATCCAGCGGTCACTCCATTTTTGTAAACCCTTCGCCGTGGCCCTCGGCTTATAGTGGAACGTGAGGTAATCATTTGAGGCTGGTGGCATAGATTCCTATGTCGTTTGCATCATCTTCATGAAGCCTCTCGCCTTGACCCAAAAAGCTTCAAACTGGAAGCGTGAGTGAGTTTTGATCTCCACATTCATATCCAACATTAAAGGACAGTGATCCGAGACCCCTGTACCTAGGGCGGATAGAATTGCATTCTGCCGCTCGTTAGACCACGTGTACCGACGCCCATTCAAGTACAACTCCTTCAACTCGAGCCTATTTAATTTAGCACAAACTTTGCCCAACATTCTCCGGTTGATCAAGTCATTGCTCTTGTCCTCTTGCTTCGCAATCAGATTAAAATCCCCGGCCAAGAGCCAAGGACTACGAGCAGCACCACCGCCTTCCTCTACCGCGTCCTTCACAACCTTCCGGATGTCATCAACAAGGTCAGGCCGGCACCGTTATGGGAGCGGCGACAAAGACGCGTCGGTGGCTCGTTCTAGCGACGACAATGATAGTTCGGCGGTTTATGGACCTCGATGTAAATTTTTATTATGTTTGGTGTGTTTTGTATTTTCGATGAATTTTTATAATAGATCTAGGACGCCGATAAGTGCCGCACGTGTGGGCATTAGGGAGTCCGTCCACACATTTTGTGTGGTGTATAAAGAGGAACAACCCACACACCTATGTGTGGGCAAAACAACTAGCGCCCACACGCCTCTTTTTTCCCCTCCCGATCCCTCTCACACGCGTGCGTGTGGGCGAAGTTGATAACGCCCACATGCCCGTATGTCAGGCCTCGTACCTCCTGGTTCCGCACGCCACGCGTGACGGTCACCGCGCGCCCGCAGTTGCCATGGTCCAGACCCTCGTCCATGTTCGTCTAACTGCAGTTGCCATGTCGCTGAACTACGGTTGCCATGTCGGACAACTGCAGTTGTCATGGTTGCTCAACTGCAGTTGCCATGTATGGTCTGATCTAATGTAGTTGCCATGATTTCATAACTTTAGGAGTTGCCACATACTAACACTAGGCAGTTGAGAGAGTTGCCATGTGCTCACAAGCATGCTAGGGCAGTTGCCATGTAAAAAGGAAGAGTTGCCATCTGCTTACATGCATGTTAGGGCAGTTGCCATGTACCATGCAAAAACATATGACAAGTCGGTAAAAAGAGAGTTGACATTGCTTACGTGCACACTAGGCAGTTGCCGTGTACCCTGCAAAACACATGGCAAACTCGGGTAAAAAAAAGAGTTGTCACCTACTTATAAAGCACACTAGGGGCAGTTGCCATGTCTGCAAAACACATGGCAACTAGCAGCTTGGGTGTGGGAGAGGAGACGGGCGTGTGGGTGAGATGACAAATGCCCACACACTAGCCCTTGTGTGTGCGTGCAAAGTGGCGTGTGGGCGAACTGCTGAACGCCCACACACCAACCCCTCCTGTGTGGTGAAACAACCATGTGGGCGACGGGCTGAACGCCCACACACCAGGCCAGTCCTACGTGGCACTAGAAACATACCAAGATTCGTGCGCTCACAAACGGACGTGGATTCATGTGTGTGGGCGAGATGCAAACGCCCACACGTGTGGCACTAAAAACATATCAAGATTCATGCGCTCACAAACGGACGCGGATTCATATGTGTGGGCGAGATGCAAACGCCCATACGTGTGGGCGTTAACATTTGCGTAGATCTGGTTCCGGCGGGAGGGCGGCACGTTCAAGAGCAAGCCGAATATGCCACGGCGGGATGGAATAAGCTGCGCCTTTCTTCATCTGGTGCACCGTCCGTCCGTCCCCGTCTCCCTCGCGACCAACGGATTCCACGCACGTACAAGTCGCCGGCATCCCAGCTGAACTCTGAATATTCATCCACCCCCCGCCCACAGGCCCATAAAAAACTCGTTGGCGTCGGCGTCGGCGGCCTCGCATCGAACCGCCCTCAATCTCAATCTCACCGTGGACTCGCCGCCAAGCACGAACTGGCAGGCGGCAGGTTCCCAGCCACGTTAGCCAGATCCTCCTGCAAAGAACAGAAATCCCGCGGTTATTTCCCACTTCGCTCCACTTGTCCGAACCACGCCGCGCTAGCCAGCTGCATCTTCGGCCGGCATGGCCCGCCTCGGCCTCCGGCGCTTTCCGCCGCTGATGCTCCTCCTCCTCCTCGGCATCTTCCTCGTCGTCGCTGCGGCGGCGGGGAAGGGGAAGAAGAGGGGCGGCCACGGCGGTGGCGGGCTGCGGTTCCGGCGGGAGGGCGGCACGTTCAAGGTGCTGCAGGTGGCGGACATGCACTACGCGGACGGGCGGACCACCGGGTGCGAGGACGTGCTGCCCGAGCAGGTCCCCGGCTGCTCCGACCTCAACACCACCGCCTTCCTCTACCGGGTCCTCCGCGCCGAGGACCCCGACCTCGTCGTCTTCACAGGTCCGACCCCCACCCACCCATCCTCCTGCTCCTCTTCCCCTGCTCTGTTGATACTACTTCGATTAAGAAATCTGAAGCACGAGCCGCACTGAAATTGGGTCGGGGAAATTGAATTATGACCATGCCCAATCGCTCAACCGCTGAAATGGGCCTGAATGATTGGTGGGTGGGTGGGTGTGCATAGATAACTTTGCTTTCAATCAAAGCAGGGCCGGCCAAAGACTTTCTTCTGAAAGAATTGTGCATAGATGATTGAACAGCAGTGTTTCCTGGACAGGAGATAACATATACGGCGCAGATTCAACCGACGCGGCCAAGTCGATGGATGCAGCCATCGCCCCGGCAATCGCCATGAACATTCCCTGGGCTGCTGTGCTCGGCAACCATGACCAGGAGGGCACCCTGTCGCGGGAGGGCGTGATGCGCCACCTTGTAGGCATGAAGAACACCCTGTCACGCTTCAACCCTGAAGGAGTAGAGATCGACGGTTACGGAAATTATAACCTGGAAGTTGCTGGGGTTGAAGGAACACAGCTGGCTAACAAATCAGTGCTCAACCTGTATTTTCTCGACAGTGGTGACCGTTCTACTGTATGGTGGATCCCTGGTTATGGTTGGATCAAGGCTTCACAGCAAGCTTGGTTCAAGCAAACCTCCTTGAGTCTGCAGGTATATAAATTGGTGATTTGCCACCATCTTGGTGTGGTGTGATACTCACTCCTTACACTTTCTACTACCATACTGAGTAGGTGGATGCTATTTTGCTATCAGCAACAACACAATATTTATCTGTTGAACCATATTAACTCTGCGAAATGTTGTCGCTATTTACTCTGAAGACATAACTCAAGAAATTCATCCTATTTCAGAATAGATGTATATCTGTTTGCTGGCCTGGTAATGTTTTTCCGAGTACAGTTGGCTTCAAAATATTTTCCGTGTTGAGTTGAATATAGATATCTAAGAATACCAAGTTGTTTCCGTGACGATACTAGTATGGTAATCTCATTTTGTTGGTGCTATGCACATATTTTTTGTTACAAATTTAAATAACAAAACTCACTATAAAATGCAGAAAAACTACAGGAATGAAGAACCCAGACAGAAGGAGCCAGCACCTGCTCTTGCATACTTCCACATTCCATTGCCGGAGTTCAGCAGCTTCACAGCGTCTGATTTCACAGGAGTGAAGCAGGAGAGTATCAGCTCGCCATCAATCAACTCCGGTTTCTTTACCACGATGGTGGAAGCTGGAGATGTGAAGGCTGCCTTCATAGGACATGATCACGTAAATGACTTCTGCGGGAAGCTCACCGGTATTCAGCTCTGCTATGCCGGTGGCTTGGGTTACCATGCGTACGGGAAGGCTGGGTGGTCGAGGAGAGCAAGGGTGGTGTCCGTGCAGCTCGAGAAGACGGTGAGCGGTGAGTGGCAAGGAGTGAAGTCTATCAGGACATGGAAGAGGCTTGATGATGAACACCTCACCACGATTGACTCCGAGGTCCTGTGGAACAGAGGCTCTAATGGTAAGTAAGACACACCTATGCATCACCATGGTGTTATTTCTAGCATGAACAATAATAGTACGGGTAATAATATAAAGGACTTGAATGAATATGGATCATAAGAGAGAGGGAACATGATAATAACACGGTCCACTGACTCTCTTGTGCTAGATAGTTATGAAATTGCTATACCGATTGAATGGACATACATTTTCAGAACCGCAACTTATCTAAGTGTCGCCAATTGTCAGGGAGGCGCAGGAAGGATCATGACAGAAGCTGAGTTCAGGATGGGGACAGCGAGTGATGCGTCCTACTCCTACCTCTGCACATCATGTGTGCTGTTGGTGCTCTTATTACAAAGTTCGCAACTGTGTAAATGAAAACAGATAGCAACTGTGTAAATGAAAACAGATAGTACGCCTCAGGTATATGCAGGTTTTTAGCATTGTAATTGTTCGCATCAAGAAAGAACAAGATGCATTATCAAATGTCACTCTCTGCAAATGGGCTTGGATGTCGAAAGAAAATGTGTGCAATGTTTGTGCAGTATGGGCCTTACCGTTGTAAGTTTGCAGAACATTCCAGCAACATAATAAGAAATTAACAGAGTTCATTGGAAATTAACAGAGCGGCGGGCTGTGTAGTAAAGGGAAATTGATGCACTGCTGCATAGATGAGTTGAGCTCCTTTTCCTCGCGCTTACGGCTTGCCAATTTTTTTTTTTAAGAAAATTGTCTTTGGATCATGAAGTTATGTAGGTAGATGCAGTTCAACTGATTTTTTTTCGCTCATGTTCTGCTCTGTAACAGAATCTTCTTTATAATGTACAGTTAAATCTTTGGGGTGTGTGTATTTCTTTTGCAGGTAATCAGGGACTTTTATTTCGAAGCAACAGAGTTACAATCTAATACAAGATCATGAATGAAAGGGCTGTGTGTATTTAGCTAGCTGCATATGATTTAACCATCAAGATTTCAGCTTTCAAAAGAATACGGCTTATTGTACTGATTATCGAAGTTAAACATCATCTATACTTTGTTTAGTTAGTCAATCACAATCTCATAAAAAAAGCACACACAAAACACATGCACCTTAGTTTTTGCAAGCATATATTGCCATAACTGACGGTTCACTTCCACGGACTTAGTTTTATATCGTTATAATACTGGATTTAATGCTATCAAGCAATAAGTCCGTCCTTTTTCCATTAATCTTGACTTAAATAACAGTAAGAATTATTATCTTTGTTTTTAAATATAAGACATTTTGGCAGTTCTTACATCTGAGAAGTGAGAACAGAGGGCGTACTTGCCAATACGTAGGGGTTATTTGGTTTTAGGACTAGCATTGCCACATTTTGCCACACATTTTTGCCAAACTTGTTTAATGTTAGTTCATCAAAATGAAAGCCACAAGTTGGCAAGCCTAAGGGAATCTTGCCACACTTTTTGTGTGTATGTCATGTGGGGCCCAAGTATGGCTTGCCTAAGATGTGGCTTGAACCAAACGCTTAGCTAAGTTAGTCGAACTTGCCTAACCTTAGTTGTGGCAATCTTTGGCTAATTTTAGTCACAAACCAAACAGCCCCGTAGCCTTCTGTAGGTTTCTATGCATTATATTATGTGCTTTGTCGACACTAGCTGTCCTATAAGCATCAAGCATGCCGGCGGTCCTACAGTTAGGCACTTAGGCTCTTCCATTGCCTTTTTTTGTGGGAAATGAGAGTTACTTTAGCTTGCACGAAAGGCCTGGGTTGTATCCTCAGTAATAGCCATTTCATTAAAGAGGTCATTGTCCTAATTTAATACTATGCTTTTTGCAAAGGTTTAATATGCCTCTAACTCGGCATATTTTCTACTTTCATCCTTTTACATGGTGGTTGCTCCGCTCTCCTATTGCCAGGCCAAATCCCAATGGTATGTCGCCCTTCTCCTAAGCTCGTTAGGAATATCATAGGAATAGAAAAATCATATGAAGTGAGGTGGTATGTATCTCAATTTTTATAAAGAAAAAGATGATGTTTGATGCATAGGGTAAATATATAGTTTTTTCATCGAGTCTAGGCTAGTATTTTTTTTTTCTGAAATGTGAAGGTTGGTTCCTGTCCTACATAGGAATACGAGTCCATTCCTATAAACCAAAGGGCTCCAAAAAAAAATTTCCTACAAAATTCCAATCTTTTAGAATTTGTACAAAATTCTTGTAAACCAAAGGAGGCCTCAATATAATCATGTCATGAATGAAAGAAATTGTCAGTCATTAACTTAACTGAGACAATTGTTATCTAATAAAAGTTTTCCTTCGATTGTAAATTGCACTTTTGATTGATGAAATTTCGTGCACGCATGGTCAATGTACTACAAGGGGTGAAACCATCCATTGGCGGAGCATGACTGAGATGTTAGGGGGGCAAAAGGCAAAGCATGAATTTGTTAGGGGGTGGCGCATGAGAATATTTTTTTCATGATTTGTCTTGGGATTGGGGCGGCACCCTGTGCCCTCACCCCAAATACACACAACTTTACCCTCGGTACCATCTCTTTTATCAGTACAACCCTGGCGCGGCTTAATTGTGTGAGGGCACTCCGTCTTGTACAACCTCATCAACTGGGTCGGAGTTAGAGACGGCCAGCACAAAGTCTGACAAATACGGTTGCTGATCGAGCTTAGCGACCATCCTGCCCAACGTTATGCAGCCATCATGTACACTAACGTTAACCACAAGGCCAAGGACGGATACCACAAGGTTCCGAACATTGCTTTTCCCAAACTTTTATTGAAAAAATGTCAACTTTTATTTTGGCGCAGTCTCAAGTATAAGTATATATATGTTCTTCCTAGCATAAGTGATAAAAAAATCTGAATCGTTTTCTTATTAATTAGTTAGTTGTCAAAAATGATTTCTATTTGTGAATTGTGCATATACATTTAGCTTGAACTATATTGAACAAATGTTTATGTATACATTAATCTAAAGTTAAGATATGACTTGTATATTTAGCTGAAGTTATAATATTGACTTGTATATTTATGACGGAAGTAGTATTAGGCTTTCTTGTGTCGGTGATTATGGGCTCGTTATCATTTCTTTAGGGGGGAGATGGGTTAATGAGTTTGCCTGATTGATATGGAATGGGAGTTCCTATATTTTCTTCCATTAAAGTCCTCCCAAAATAATTTCCCTAGTGATCTGTCTTGGGATGGGGGCGGCGCCCCCCCCCCCCCCCCCCCTCACATGGGTTAGTGAGTTTGCTTGATTGTTAGGGAGGCAGCGGATGAGAATATTTTATTCATGATTTGCCTTGGGATGGGGACAGCGCCCTCCCCCCCCCCCCCCCCCCCCCCCGCCCTCCCGCCCCCCAAATACACACAGCTCTACCCCGGCATCATATTTTCTATCAATACAACCCTGACGCGGCTTAATCGTGTGGGGGCACTCCATCTTGTAGAACCTCATCAACTGGGTCGAGCTAGAGAAGGCCGGCACCAAATCCGACAAATACGGTTGTTGGTCGAGCTCTGCGACCATCCTGCCCAACGGTATGCCAACCATAATGTACACTGACGTTAACCACAAGGCCAAGGACGGTTACCACGAGGTTCACAACATCGCTTTTCACAAGCTTTTATTAAAAAATGCCAATTTTTATTTTGGCACGGTCTCAAGTATAAGTATATATATGTTCTCTCTAGCATAAGTGATAATAAAAAAATCTGAATCATTTTCTTATTAATTAATTATTGTCAAATATGATTTGTATTTGTGAATTGTGCATATACATTTAGCTTGAATAATATTGAACAAATGTTTGTGTGTACATTCATCTAAAGTTAAGATATGACTTATATATTTAACTAAAGTTAGAATATTTACTTATATATTTATGATGGAAGTAGTATTAGGCTTTCTTTGTCTCGTGATTATGGGCTTGTTATCGTTTCTTTAGGGGGGGGGGGGGGGGGGGGAGGGGGGAGGATGGGTTAGTGAGTTTCCCTAATTGATATGGAACAGGAGCTCCTATATTTTCTTCCACTAAACTCCTCCCAAAATGTTTTCCCTAGTGATTTGTCTTGAGATGGGGGCGCCCCCCTCCCCCCGCCACACACAACTCTACCCCCAGTACCATGTCTTCTATCTATGCAACCCTCGCACGACCAGTTGCGGCTTAATCGTGTGGTGACCAGGGGGGCTCCTTCTTGTGTGACATCATCAACTAGGTCGAGCTAGGGGCGAGTATAAGGGCATGGCCAACGGTATGCCTCAAACCTGATGCCCCGCTGCCAACTAGGTTCGGATGCCAGCGTGGAGCAAGTGCAGTAGCCTTGCAGTGTGTCAGATTCGCCTGCAGAAGAAGTCGCTGCTCCATGAGACGGAGAAGAAAAAGAGAGGAGAGAGAGAAGAAAAGAAGAGGAGAGATGACGTTGGATGTGTGGTTGGGAGGAGGAAGATGACCACGCTGGGACCCATACTACTGATTGCTGGAGCTACATGCATTGGGGGAAAATAAACTACACAGATGCCCTGTTTCTTTTTATCTAGGTGGATGGGCTAGGGCAGCACCTTGGTGCTGCCTCCATTGTACATGCCCTAATTCCCAGCACCAAGTTCAACAAGTACAGCTGCTGGTCGGGCTCAGCAACCATCCTGCCCGACAACAGACAAGCCATCGTGTACACAGACGTCAACCACAAGGCCAAGGACAGGTACCACAAGGTTCAGAGCATAGCTTTTCCCACGATTCTATAAAAATGTCAAATTTGATTTTGGCACAATCTCAAGTATATAATATATTTTTCCTACTGCAAGTGATAATAAAAGATTTGAATATTTTCTTAATTAATTAATTACTTGTCAAATATGATAATTTAGATTGCCCCTTCTCTAGGACTTCATGTATTTGTATTTATATATTTAGCTCAGTGGCGGAGACAAGCCTGGGACAACTAGGGCTATAGCTAGGCCTAGTACCAAGATCCCTTATAATTTCTTTCTATAAAGTATAGAAAATTTTGAGAATTTACCGTTGAAGCTAGCTCAGCCCTAACCGTAACTTGCTGCTAGCTTCGCCACAGATTTAGCTTGAATATTATTGAACACACGTTTCTTTATATACTCATCTAAAGTTAGGATATGACTTAAATATTTTGCTTGAGCAATATAAATATTACTTATATATTTTGCTAAAGTTGAAATATTTACTTATATATTTATGATGGAAGTAGTACTGGACCTTCTTTGTCTCGTGATTATGGGCTAGTTATCTTTTCTTTAGAGAAAAACGATGGGTTAGTGAATTTGCCTGACTGATATGTAATGGGAGCTCCTACTTGTCACTCGAGAGCTCCTATATGGCACCTTTAGCGCCGGTTCTCTCTCTGGCGCTCAAGCGCTTCCTCACGTGGGCCTAACCAAACAAAAGGAGACGTGATTGGTCGCTCGGGTCGCGGGTCTCGCTCGGTCGATGGTTGACGCGACCGTCAACCGCTTGACTTTGTAAAAGAACATGAATCTAAAAAATTCATAAAAAATATGAAAAATACCATGGATTTGAAAAAAGTTCAGAGATTTGCAAAAAGGTTCACGGATATGAAAAGGTGTAAAAATTTGAAAAAAATCATGGAATTTGAAAAAAGAAGCTCGTGAATTTGGAAAAAGTTCATCAAATTTGAAAAACATTCATGGATTTGAAAAATATGCATTTTAAAATAAATTCACGGATTTGAAAAAGTTCACAAATTTGAAAAAAGTGAGCTTTGAAAAAAATAAAAAATATCAGTCCCAAAAAAATGAATATCCATCCGAAAGCTTCCAGAAGTTTCCCAACATTGGCCGAGCAAGCTTTTGAGTGTTTCCCAAAATCGGGGAAGGGAGCTTCTCACCTATGCCTTATATGGGCCGGCCCATAAAGAATCTACCAACCGGGCGGGGGGGGGGGGGGGGGGGGGGGGCAGGGCCGGCCCTGGGGCATGGGCAGGGGGGCGACGGCCCAAGGCCCAGCCCAGGGAGGGGCCCATGATGTAGTGCACATATATAATATAGCCAAGCAAAAATAGGTGAGAAAAAAAATTATGAGAGAAGAAAATCGAGATGAGGTAGGCCGATCAGATAGCAGGTAGCGATTAGCGAAGCGTCACGCACGCCGCACGGCAGGGCCGCTCGTTTCGATTGTGAAACAAATTAATCGAAGATCTCGCGGGCGCCTCGCTCGTCTATTTGTCCTCTCGTCGTTGTGGTCGCCTCGGTCACCGCTGTGCGCGTCGCCCGCCGTGCGGCAATCCAGCAGCCGCAGCCCGCAGTAGTACGTATACGTATGTATGTGATCAGTGAGCGCAGCCCAGAGTAGTACGTATACGTATCCATGCATAACTCTCTGTACCATGTTCCCGATCCATCCCTGCAAACCCCAATTTCAGTAATTTCTTTTATTTTTTAGAACGTATTCAACTATTCATCCATGATCCATCCTCTAATTTTAGTGTTCACGAAGTTCCAAATTTTAATGTATAGTTTTCGAATACAATCTTTCATAGTATGTATTTAACCATTCTTTTTTTGTCATTATATGCACATGTCTAGGGTTTCAATCATTCAAATCATCCGATGTATAAATTTCTAATTCCTTGAATAATTTTTTCTTCATAATATTAGGACATTAGCCCGCCATGTTGCCTAAGAAGCATTTGTCAGTTGCTCAAACAAGGAGAAAAAAGATAGAAAGGGATCTGAAGATTCAACAACTGAAGGGTACTTAAGTATTATTGTTGTCGATGGAGTCAGTTGAATTTGGTTCTTATTTGAGGTAACACTTCCGCTTCAGTACAACCCCCCTAACATATATCATATCATGTTACTTTCAATTTTCTATCCTTTTAGTATTCCTGTCGTAATATGGCATTGTCCAACAATTATTATGTTTAAGTTTATGTACCACGCACGCGCATACATATATATTATTTTAGGACATAGGGGCACATGACATCGAGTTCGCCTAGGGCCTCCCGAAACACAGGGCCGGCCCGGGGGGGGGGGGTCCGTGTTCTACCAATAACACTATAAACGGCGGTATAAGTGGGAAACGGGAATTGGTTAGTGAGTTTCCCTGATTGATATGGAACAGGAGCTCCTATATTTTCTTCCATTAAAGTCCTCTCAAAATATTTTCCCTAGTGATCTGTCTTGGGATGGGGGCGCCTCCCTCCTCCCGCCACACACAACTCTGCCCCCAGTACCATGTCTTCTATCTATACAACCCTCGCATGACCAATTGCGGCTTAATCGTGTGGTGACCAGGGGGCTCCTTCTTGTGTGACATCATCTACTAGGTCGAGCTAGGGCGACTATAAGGGCATGGCCAACGGTGTGCCTCAAACAATGTTGGGGATATCGCTTATCGGGAACTTATCGGTCGACCCATGATAAGGGGTAAATCGGCCAGTTTATCAGCATATCGGCCGATTTATCGCCATATCGGCTGATTTATCGGCCAATTTATCTTATCGGTCAGACAACGGTAAGTGATAAATCGGCCGATTTATCGGCATATCGGAAGATATCTTGAACAATGGCCTCAAACCTGATGCCCCGCTGCCAACTAGGTTCGGATGCCAGCGTGGAGCAAGTGCAGTAGCCTTGCATTGTGTCAGAGTCGCCTGCAGAAGAAGTCGCTGCACCATGAGACAGAGAAGAAAAAGAGAGGAGAGAGAAGAAAAGAAGAGGAGAGATGGCGCTGGATGCGTGGTTGGGAGGAGGAAGATGACCGGACCCATACTACTGATTGCTGGAGCTACATGCGCTGGGGGAAAATAAACTACACAGATGCCCTGTTTCTTTCTATCTAGGTGGATGGGCTGGGGCAGCACCTTGGTGCTGCCTCCATTGTACATGCCCTAATGCCCGGCACCAAGTTCAACAAGTACAACTGCTGGTCGGGCTCAGCAACCATCCTGCCCGACAATAGACAAGCCATCGTGTACACAGACGTCAATCACAAGGCCAAGGACAGGTACCAGGAGGTTCGAAGCATAGCTTTTCCCAAGATTCTATAAAAAAATGTTAGATTTGATTTTGGCACAATCTCAAGTGTATAATATATCTTTCCTATTGCAAGTGATAATACAAGATCTGAATATTTTCTTAATTAATTAATTACTTGTCAAATATGATAATTTAGATCGCCCCTTCTCTAGGACTTCATGTATTTGTACTTATACATTTAGCTCAATGGCGGAAACAAGCCTGGAGCAACTAGGGCTATGGCCTTAGGCCTAGTACCAAGATCCCTTATAATTTCTTTCTACAAAGTATAGAAAATTTTGAAAATTTACCGTTGTAGCTAGCTCAGCCCTAAGCGTAACTTGCTGCTAGCTTCGCCACAGATTTAGCTTGAATATTATTGAACACACGTTTCTTTATATACTCATCTAAAGCTAGGATATGACTTAAATATTTTGCTTGAACAAAACAATATAAATATTTACTTATATATTTTGCTAAAGTTGAAATATTTACTTATATATTTATGACGGAAGTAGTACTGGACCTTCTTTGTCTTGTGATTACGGGCTAGTTATCTTTTCTTTAGAGAAAAACGATGGGTTAGTGAGTTTGCCTGATTGATATGTAATGGGAGCTCCTACTTGTCACTCGAGAGCTCCTATATGGCACCTTTAGCGCCTGTTCTCTCTCTGGCGCTCAAGCGCTTCCTCACCTGGGTCTAACCAAACAAAAGCAGACGTGACTGGTCGCTCGGGTCGCGGGTCTCGCTCGGTCGATGGTTGACGCGACCGTCAACCGCTTGACTTTGTAAAAGAACATGAATCTAAAAAATTCATAAAAAATATGAAAAATACCAAGGATTTGAAAAAAGTTCAGAGATTTGCAAAAAGGTTCACGGATATGAAAAGGTGTAAAAATTTGAAAAAATTCATGGAATTTGAAAAAAGAAGCTCGCGAATTTGGAAAAAGTTCATCAAATTTGAAAAACATTCATGGATTTGAAAAAATATGCATTTTAAAATAAATTCACGGATTTGAAAAAGTTCACAAATTTGAAAAAAGTGAGCTTTGAAAAAAATAAAAAATATCAGTCCCAAAAAAATGAATATCCATCCGAAAGCTTCCAGAAGTTTCCCAACATTGGCCGAGCAAGCTTTTGAGAGTTCCCAAAAATCGGGGAAGGGAGCTTCTCACCTAAGCCTTATATGGGTCGGCCCATAAAGAATCTACCAACCGGGCGGGGGGAGGGGGGGGGGGGGTCCGTGTTCTACCAATAACACTATAAACGGCGGTATAAGTGGGAAACAGGAATTGGTTAGTGAGTTTCCCTGATTGATATGGAACAGGAGCTCCTATATTTTCTTCCATTAAAGTCCTCTCAAAATATTTTCCCTAGTGATCTGTCTTGGGATGGGGGCGCCCCCCTCCCCCCGCCACACACAACTCTGCCCCCAGTACCATGTCTTCTATCTATACAACCCTCGCACGACCAGTTGTGGCTTAATCGTGTGGTGACCAGGGGGCTCCTTCTTGTGTGACATCATCTACTAGGTCGAGCTAGGGCGACTATAAGGTCATGGCCAATGGTGTGCCTCAAACCTGATGCCCCGCTGCCAACTAGGTTCGGATGCCAGCGTGGAGCAAGTGCAGTAGCCTTGCAATGTGTCAGAGTCGCCCGAAGAAGAAGTCGCTGCTCCATGAGACAGAGAAGAAAAAGAGAGGAGAGAGAAGAAAAGAAGAGGAGAGATGGCGCTGGATGCGTGGTTGGTAGGAGGAAGATGACCGGACCCATACTACTGATTGCTGGAGCTACATGCGCTGGGGGGAAATAAACTACACAGATGCCCTGTTTCTTTCTATCTAGGTGGATGGGCTGGGGCAGCACCTTGGTGCTGCCTCCATTGTACATGCCCTAATGCCCGGCACCAAGTTCAACAAGTACAACTGCTGGTCGGGCTCAGCAACCATCCTGCCCGACAATAGACAAGCCATCGTGTACACAGACGTCAATCACAAGGCCAAGGACAGGTACCACGAGGTTCGAAGCATAGCTTTTCCCAAGATTCTATAAAAAAATGTTAGATTTGATTTTGGCACAATCTCAAGTGTATAATATATCTTTCCTATTGCAAGTGATAATACAAGATCTGAATATTTTCTTAATTAATTAATTACTTGTCAAATATGATAATTTAGATTGCCCCTTCTCTAGGACTTCATGTATTTGTACTTATACATTTAGCTCAATGGCGGAAACAAGCCTGGAGCAACTAGGGCTATGGCCTAGGCCTAGTACCAAGATCCCTTATAATTCCTTTCTACAAAGTATAGAAAATTTTGAGAATTTACCGTTGTAGCTAGCTCAGCCCTAAGCGTAACTTGCTGCTAGCTTCGCCACAGATTTAGCTTGAATATTATTGAACACACGTTTCTTTATATACTCATCTAAAGTTAGGATATGACTTCAATATTTTGCTTGAACAAAACAATATAAATATTTACTTATATATTTTGCTAAAGTTGAAATATTTACTTATATATTTATGACGGAAGTAGTACTGGATCTTCTTCGTCTCGTGATTACGGGCTAGTTATCTTTTCTTTAGAGAAAAACAATGGGTTAGTGAGTTTGCCTGATTGATATGTAATGGGAGCTCCTACTTGTCACTCGAGAGCTCCTATATGGCACCTTTAGCGCCGGTTCTCTCTCTGGCGCTCAAGCGCTTCCTCACCTGGGTCTAGCCAAACAAAAGCAGACGTGACTGGTCGCTCGAGTCGCGGGTCTCGCTCGGTCGATGGTTGACGCGACCGTCAACCGCTTGACTTTGTAAAAGAACATGAATCTAAAAAATTCATTAAAAATATGAAAAATACCATGGATTTGAAAAAAGTTCAGAGATTTGCAAAAAGGTTCACGGATATGAAAAGGTGTAAAAATTTGAAAAAAATCATGGAATTTGAAAAAAGAAGCTCGTGAATTTGGAAAAAGTTCATCAAATTTGAAAAACATTCATGGATTTGAAAAAATATGCATTTTAAAATAAATTCACGGATTTGAAAAAGTTCACAAATTTGAAAAAAGTGAGCCTTGAAAAAAATAAAAAATATCAGTCCCAAAAAAATGAATATCCATCCGAAAGCTTCCATAAGTTTCCCAACATTGGCCGAGCAAGCTTTTGAGAGTTTCCCAAAATCGGGGAAGGGAGCTTCTCACCTATGCCTTATATGGGCCGGCCCATAAAGAATCTACCAACCGGGCGGGGGGAGGGGGGGTCCGTGTTCTACCAATAACACTATAAACGGCGGTATAAGTGGGAAACAGGAATTGGTTAGTGAGTTTCCCTGATTGATATGGAACAGGAGCTCCTATATTTTCTTCCATTAAAGTCCTCTCAAAATATTTTCCCTAGTGATCTGTCTTGGGATGGGGGCGCCCCCCTCCCCCCCGCCACACACAACTCTGCCCCCAGTACCATGTCTTCTATCTATACAACCCTCGCACGACCAGTTGCGGCTTAATCGTGTGGTGACCAGGGGGCTCCTTCTTGTGTGACATCATCTACTAGGTCGAGCTAGGGCGACTATAAGGGCATGGCCAACGGTGTGCCTCAAACCTGATGCCCCGCTGCCAACTAGGTTCGGATGCCAGCGTGGAGCAAGTGCAGTAGCCTTGCAGTGTGTCAGAGTCGCCTGCAGAAGAAGTCGCTGCTCCATGAGACAGAGAAGAAAAAGAGAGGAGGGAGAAGAAAAGAAGAGGAGAGATGGCGCTGGATGCGTGGTTGGGAGGAGGAAGATGACCGGACCCATACTACTGATTGCTGGAGCTACATGCGCTGGGGGAAAATAAACTACACAGATGCCCTGTTTCTTTCTATCTAGGTGGATGGGCTGGGGCAGCACCTTGGTGCTGCCTCCATTGTACATGCCCTAATGCCCGGCACCAAGTTCAACAAGTACAACTGCTGGTCGGGCTCAGCAACCATCCTGCCCGACAATAGACAAGCCATCGTGTACACAGACGTCAATCACAAGGCCAAGGACAGGTACCACGAGGTTCGAAGCATAGCTTTTCCCAAAATTCTATAAAAAAATGTTAGATTTGATTTTGGCACAATCTCAAGTGTATAATATATCTTTCCTATTGCAAGTGATAATACAAGATCTGAATATTTTCTTAATTAATTAATTACTTGTCAAATATGATAATTTAGATTGCCCCTTCTCTAGGACTTCATGTATTTGTACTTATACATTTAGTTCAATGGCGGAAACAAGCCTGGAGCAACTAGGGCTATGGCCTAGGCCTAGTACCAAGATCCCTTATAATTCCTTTCTACAAAGTATAGAAAATTTTGAGAATTTACCGTTGTAGCTAGCTCAGCCCTGAGCGTAACTTGCTGCTAGCTTCGCCACAGATTTAGCTTGAATATTATTGAACACACATTTCTTTATATACTCATCTAAAGTTAGGATATGACTTCAATATTTTGCTTGAACAAAACAATATAAATATTTACTTATATATTTTGCTAAAGTTGAAATATTTACTTATATATTTATGACGGAAGTAGTACTGGATCTTCTTTGTCTCGTGATTACGGGCTAGTTATCTTTTCTTTAGAGAAAAACGATGGGTTAGTGAGTTTGCCTGATTGATATGTAATGGGAGCTCCTACTTGTCACTCGAGAGCTCCTATATGGCACCTTTAGCGCCGGTTCTCTCTCTGGCGCTCAAGCGCTTCCTCACCTGGGTCTAGCCAAACAAAAGCAGACGTGACTGGTCGCTCGAGTCGCGGGTCTCGCTCGGTCGATGGTTGACGCAACCGTCAACCGCTTGACTTTGTAAAAGAACATGAATCTAAAAAATTCATAAAAAATATGAAAAATACCATGGATTTGAAAAAAGTTCAGAGATTTGCAAAAAGGTTCACGGATATGAAAAGGTGTAAAAATTTGAAAAAAATCATGGAATTTGAAAAAAGAAGCTCGTGAATTTGGAAAAAGTTCATCAAATTTGAAAAACATTCATGGATTTGAAAAAATATGCATTTTAAAATAAATTCACGGATTTGAAAAAGTTCACAAATTTGAAAAAAGTGAGCCTTGAAAAAAATAAAAAATATCAGTCCCAAAAAAATGAATATCCATCCGAAAGCTTCCATAAGTTTCCCAACATTGGCCGAGCAAGCTTTTGAGAGTTTCCCAAAATCGGGGAAGGGAGCTTCTCACCTATGCCTTATATGGGCCGGCCCATAAAGAATCTACCAACCGGGCGGGGGGAGGGGGGGGGGGTCCGTGTTCTACCAATAACACTATAAACGGCGGTATAAGTGGGAAACAGGAATTGGTTAGTGAGTTTCCCTGATTGATATGGAACAGGAGCTCCTATATTTTCTTCCATTAAAGTCCTCTCAAAATATTTTCCCTAGTGATCTGTCTTGGGATGGGGGCGCCCCCCTCCCCCCCCCCCCCCCCCCGCCACACACAACTCTGCCCCCAGTACCATGTCTTCTATCTATACAACCCTCGCACGACCAGTTGCGGCTTAATCGTGTGGTGACCAGGGGGCTCCTTCTTGTGTGACATCATCTACTAGGTCGAGCTAGGGCGACTATAAGGGCATGGCCAACGGTGTGCCTCAAACCTGATGCCCCGCTGCCAACTAGGTTCGGATGCCAGCGTGGAGCAAGTGCAGTAGCCTTGCAGTGTGTCAGAGTCGCCTGCAGAAGAAGTCGCTGCTCCATGAGACAGAGAAGAAAAAGAGAGGAGGGAGAAGAAAAGAAGAGGAGAGATGGCGCTGGATGCGTGGTTGGGAGGAGGAAGATGACCGGACCCATACTACTGATTGCTGGAGCTACATGCGCTGGGGGAAAATAAACTACACAGATGCCCTGTTTCTTTCTATCTAGGTGGATGGGCTGGGGCAGCACCTTGGTGCTGCCTCCATTGTACATGCCCTAATGCCCGGCACCAAGTTCAACAAGTACAACTGCTGGTCGGGCTCAGCAACCATCCTGCCCGACAATAGACAAGCCATCGTGTACACAGACGTCAATCACAAGGCCAAGGACAGGTACCACGAGGTTCGAAGCATAGCTTTTCCCAAGATTCTATAAAAAAATGTTAGATTTGATTTTGGCACAATCTCAAGTGTATAATATATCTTTCCTATTGCAAGTGATAATACAAGATCTGAATATTTTCTTAATTAATTAATTACTTGTCAAATATGATAATTTAGATTGCCCCTTCTCTAGGACTTCATGTATTTGTACTTATACATTTAGTTCAATGGCGGAAACAAGCCTGGAGCAACTAGGGCTATGGCCTAGGCCTAGTACCAAGATCCCTTATAATTCCTTTCTACAAAGTATAGAAAATTTTGAGAATTTACCGTTGTAGCTAGCTCAGCCCTAAGCGTAACTTGCTGCTAGCTTCGCCACAGATTTAGCTTGAATATTATTGAACACACGTTTCTTTATATACTCATCTAAAGTTAGGATATGACTTCAATATTTTGCTTGAACAAAACAATATAAATATTTACTTATATATTTTGCTAAAGTTGAAATATTTACTTGTATATTTATGACGGAAGTAGTACTGGATCTTCTTTGTCTCGTGATTACGGGCTAGTTATCTTTTCTTTAGAGAAAAACGATGGGTTAGTGAGTTTGCCTGATTGATATGTAATGGGAGCTCCTACTTGTCACTCGAGAGCTCCTATATGGCACCTTTAGCGCCGGTTCTCTCTCTGGCGCTCAAGCGCTTCCTCACCTGGGTCTAGCCAAACAAAAGCAGACGTGACTGGTCGCTCGAGTCGCGGGTCTCGCTCGGTCGATGGTTGACGCGACCGTCAACCGCTTGACTTTGTAAAAGAACATGAATCTAAAAAATTCATAAAAAATATGAAAAATACCATGGATTTGAAAAAAGTTCAGAGATTTGCAAAAAGGTTCACGGATATGAAAAGGTGTAAAAATTTGAAAAAAATCATGGAATTTGAAAAAAGAAGCTCGTGAATTTGGAAAAAGTTCATCAAATTTGAAAAACATTCATGGATTTGAAAAAATATGCATTTTAAAATAAATTCACGGATTTGAAAAAGTTCACAAATTTGAAAAAAGTGAGCCTTGAAAAAAATAAAAAATATCAGTCCCAAAAAAATGAATATCCATCCGAAAGCTTCCATAAGTTTCCCAACATTGGCCGAGCAAGCTTTTGAGAGTTTCCCAAAATCGGGGAAGGGAGCTTCTCACCTATGCCTTATATGGGCCGGCCCATAAAGAATCTACCAACCGGGCGGGGGGAGGGGGGGGGGGTCCGTGTTCTACCAATAACACTATAAACGGCGGTATAAGTGGGAAACAGGAATTGGTTAGTGAGTTTCCCTGATTGATATGGAACAGGAGCTCCTATATTTTCTTCCATTAAAGTCCTCTCAAAATATTTTCCCTAGTGATCTGTCTTGGGATGGGGGCGCCCCCCTCCCCCCCGCCACACACAACTCTGCCCCCAGTACCATGTCTTCTATCTATACAACCCTCGCACGACCAGTTGCGGCTTAATCGTGTGGTGACCAGGGGGCTCCTTCTTGTGTGACATCATCTACTAGGTCGAGCTAGGGCGACTATAAGGGCATGGCCAACGGTGTGCCTCAAACCTGATGCCCCGCTGCCAACTAGGTTCGGATGCCAGCGTGGAGCAAGTGCAGTAGCCTTGCAGTGTGTCAGAGTCGCCTGCAGAAGAAGTCGCTGCTCCATGAGACAGAGAAGAAAAAGAGAGGAGGGAGAAGAAAAGAAGAGGAGAGATGGCGCTGGATGCGTGGTTGGGAGGAGGAAGATGACCGGACCCATACTACTGATTGCTGGAGCTACATGCGCTGGGGGAAAATAAACTACACAGATGCCCTGTTTCTTTCTATCTAGGTGGATGGGCTGGGGCAGCACCTTGGTGCTGCCTCCATTGTACATGCCCTAATGCCCGGCACCAAGTTCAACAAGTACAACTGCTGGTCGGGCTCAGCAACCATCCTGCCCGACAATAGACAAGCCATCGTGTACACAGACGTCAATCACAAGGCCAAGGACAGGTACCACGAGGTTCGAAGCATAGCTTTTCCCAAGATTCTATAAAAAAATGTTAGATTTGATTTTGGCACAATCTCAAGTGTATAATATATCTTTCCTATTGCAAGTGATAATACAAGATCTGAATACTTTCTTAATTAATTAATTACTTGTCAAATATGATAATTTAGATTGCCCCTTCTCTAGGACTTCATGTATTTGTACTTATACATTTAGTTCAATGGCGGAAACAAGCCTGGAGCAACTAGGGCTATGGCCTAGGCCTAGTACCAAGATCCCTTATAATTCCTTTCTACAAAGTATAGAAAATTTTGAGAATTTACCGTTGTAGCTAGCTCAGCCCTAAGCGTAACTTGCTGCTAGCTTCGCCACAGATTTAGCTTGAATATTATTGAACACACGTTTCTTTATATACTCATCTAAAGTTAGGATATGACTTCAATATTTTGCTTGAACAAAACAATATAAATATTTACTTATATATTTTGCTAAAGTTGAAATATTTACTTGTATATTTATGACGGAAGTAGTACTGGATCTTCTTTGTCTCGTGATTACGGGCTAGTTATCTTTTCTTTAGAGAAAAACGATGGGTTAGTGAGTTTGCCTGATTGATATGTAATGGGAGCTCCTACTTGTCACTCGAGAGCTCCTATATGGCACCTTTAGCGCCGGTTCTCTCTCTGGCGCTCAAGCGCTTCCTCACCTGGGTCTAGCCAAACAAAAGCAGACGTGACTGGTCGCTCGAGTCGCGGGTCTCGCTCGGTCGATGGTTGACGCGACCGTCAACCGCTTGACTTTGTAAAAGAACATGAATCTAAAAAATTCATAAAAAATATGAAAAATACCATGGATTTGAAAAAAGTTCAGAGATTTGCAAAAAGGTTCACGGATATGAAAAGGTGTAAAAATTTGAAAAAAATCATGGAATTTGAAAAAAGAAGCTCGTGAATTTGGAAAAAGTTCATCAAATTTGAAAAACATTCATGGATTTGAAAAAATATGCATTTTAAAATAAATTCACGGATTTGAAAAAGTTCACAAATTTGAAAAAAGTGAGCCTTGAAAAAAATAAAAAATATCAGTCCCAAAAAAATGAATATCCATCCGAAAGCTTCCTTAAGTTTCCCAACATTGGCCGAGCAAGCTTTTGAGAGTTTCCCAAAATCGGGGAAGGGAGCTTCTCACCTATGCCTTATATGGGCCGGCCCATAAAGAATCTACCAACCGGGCGGGGGGAGGGGGGGGGGGTCCGTGTTCTACCAATAACACTATAAACGGCGGTATAAGTGGGAAACAGGAATTGGTTAGTGAGTTTCCCTGATTGATATGGAACAGGAGCTCCTATATTTTCTTCCATTAAAGTCCTCTCAAAATATTTTCCCTAGTGATCTGTCTTGGGATGGGGGCGCCCCCCTCCCCCCCGCCACACACAACTCTGCCCCCAGTACCATGTCTTCTATCTATACAACCCTCGCACGACCAGTTGCGGCTTAATCGTGTGGTGACCAGGGGGCTCCTTCTTGTGTGACATCATCTACTAGGTCGAGCTAGGGCGACTATAAGGGCATGGCCAACGGTGTGCCTCAAACCTGATGCCCCGCTGCCAACTAGGTTCGGATGCCAGCGTGGAGCAAGTGCAGTAGCCTTGCAGTGTGTCAGAGTCGCCTGCAGAAGAAGTCGCTGCTCCATGAGACAGAGAAGAAAAAGAGAGGAGGGAGAAGAAAAGAAGAGGAGAGATGGCGCTGGATGCGTGGTTGGGAGGAGGAAGATGACCGGACCCATACTACTGATTGCTGGAGCTACATGCGCTGGGGGAAAATAAACTACACAGATGCCCTGTTTCTTTCTATCTAGGTGGATGGGCTGGGGCAGCACCTTGGTGCTGCCTCCATTGTACATGCCCTAATGCCCGGCACCAAGTTCAACAAGTACAACTGCTGGTCGGGCTCAGCAACCATCCTGCCCGACAATAGACAAGCCATCGTGTACACAGACGTCAATCACAAGGCCAAGGACAGGTACCACGAGGTTCGAAGCATAGCTTTTCCCAAGATTCTATAAAAAAATGTTAGATTTGATTTTGGCACAATCTCAAGTGTATAATATATCTTTCCTATTGCAAGTGATAATACAAGATCTGAATACTTTCTTAATTAATTAATTACTTGTCAAATATGATAATTTAGATTGCCCCTTCTCTAGGACTTCATGTATTTGTACTTATACATTTAGTTCAATGGCGGAAACAAGCCTGGAGCAACTAGGGCTATGGCCTAGGCCTAGTACCAAGATCCCTTATAATTCCTTTCTACAAAGTATAGAAAATTTTGAGAATTTACCGTTGTAGCTAGCTCAGCCCTAAGCGTAACTTGCTGCTAGCTTCGCCACAGATTTAGCTTGAATATTATTGAACACACGTTTCTTTATATACTCATCTAAAGTTAGGATATGACTTCAATATTTTGCTTGAACAAAACAATATAAATATTTACTTATATATTTTGCTAAAGTTGAAATATTTACTTGTATATTTATGACGGAAGTAGTACTGGATCTTCTTTGTCTCGTGATTACGGGCTAGTTATCTTTTCTTTAGAGAAAAACGATGGGTTAGTGAGTTTGCCTGATTGATATGTAATGGGAGCTCCTACTTGTCACTCGAGAGCTCCTATATGGCACCTTTAGCGCCGGTTCTCTCTCTGGCGCTCAAGCGCTTCCTCACCTGGGTCTAGCCAAACAAAAGCAGACGTGACTGGTCGCTCGAGTCGCGGGTCTCGCTCGGTCGATGGTTGACGCGACCGTCAACCGCTTGACTTTGTAAAAGAACATGAATCTAAAAAATTCATAAAAAATATGAAAAATACCATGGATTTGAAAAAAGTTCAGAGATTTGCAAAAAGGTTCACGGATATGAAAAGGTGTAAAAATTTGAAAAAAATCATGGAATTTGAAAAAAGAAGCTCGTGAATTTGGAAAAAGTTCATCAAATTTGAAAAACATTCATGGATTTGAAAAAATATGCATTTTAAAATAAATTCACGGATTTGAAAAAGTTCACAAATTTGAAAAAAGTGAGCCTTGAAAAAAATAAAAAATATCAGTCCCAAAAAAATGAATATCCATCCGAAAGCTTCCATAAGTTTCCCAACATTGGCCGAGCAAGCTTTTGAGAGTTTCCCAAAATCGGGGAAGGGAGCTTCTCACCTATGCCTTATATGGGCCGGCCCATAAAGAATCTACCAACCGGGCGGGGGGAGGGGGGGGGGGTCCGTGTTCTACCAATAACACTATAAACGGCGGTATAAGTGGGAAACAGGAATTGGTTAGTGAGTTTCCCTGATTGATATGGAACAGGAGCTCCTATATTTTCTTCCATTAAAGTCCTCTCAAAATATTTTCCCTAGTGATCTGTCTTGGGATGGGGGCGCCCCCCTCCCCCCCCCCCCCGCCACACACAACTCTGCCCCCAGTACCATGTCTTCTATCTATACAACCCTCGCACGACCAGTTGCGGCTTAATCGTGTGGTGACCAGGGGGCTCCTTCTTGTGTGACATCATCTACTAGGTCGAGCTAGGGCGACTATAAGGGCATGGCCAACGGTGTGCCTCAAACCTGATGCCCCGCTGCCAACTAGGTTCGGATGCCAGCGTGGAGCAAGTGCAGTAGCCTTGCAGTGTGTCAGAGTCGCCTGCAGAAGAAGTCGCTGCTCCATGAGACAGAGAAGAAAAAGAGAGGAGGGAGAAGAAAAGAAGAGGAGAGATGGCGCTGGATGCGTGGTTGGGAGGAGGAAGATGACCGGACCCATACTACTGATTGCTGGAGCTACATGCGCTGGGGGAAAATAAACTACACAGATGCCCTGTTTCTTTCTATCTAGGTGGATGGGCTGGGGCAGCACCTTGGTGCTGCCTCCATTGTACATGCCCTAATGCCCGGCACCAAGTTCAACAAGTACAACTGCTGGTCGGGCTCAGCAACCATCCTGCCCGACAATAGACAAGCCATCGTGTACACAGACGTCAATCACAAGGCCAAGGACAGGTACCACGAGGTTCGAAGCATAGCTTTTCCCAAGATTCTATAAAAAAATGTTAGATTTGATTTTGGCACAATCTCAAGTGTATAATATATCTTTCCTATTGCAAGTGATAATACAAGATCTGAATATTTTCTTAATTAATTAATTACTTGTCAAATATGATAATTTAGATTGCCCCTTCTCTAGGACTTCATGTATTTGTACTTATACATTTAGTTCAATGGCGGAAACAAGCCTGGAGCAACTAGGGCTATGGCCTAGGCCTAGTACCAAGATCCCTTATAATTCCTTTCTACAAAGTATAGAAAATTTTGAGAATTTACCGTTGTAGCTAGCTCAGCCCTAAGCGTAACTTGCTGCTAGCTTCGCCACAGATTTAGCTTGAATATTATTGAACACACGTTTCTTTATATACTCATCTAAAGTTAGGATATGACTTCAATATTTTGCTTGAACAAAACAATATAAATATTTACTTATATATTTTGCTAAAGTTGAAATATTTACTTGTATATTTATGACGGAAGTAGTACTGGATCTTCTTTGTCTCGTGATTACGGGCTAGTTATCTTTTCTTTAGAGAAAAACGATGGGTTAGTGAGTTTGCCTGATTGATATGTAATGGGAGCTCCTACTTGTCACTCGAGAGCTCCTATATGGCACCTTTAGCGCCGGTTCTCTCTCTGGCGCTCAAGCGCTTCCTCACCTGGGTCTAGCCAAACAAAAGCAGACGTGACTGGTCGCTCGAGTCGCGGGTCTCGCTCGGTCGATGGTTGACGCGACCGTCAACCGCTTGACTTTGTAAAAGAACATGAATCTAAAAAATTCATAAAAAATATGAAAAATACCATGGATTTGAAAAAAGTTCAGAGATTTGCAAAAAGGTTCACGGATATGAAAAGGTGTAAAAATTTGAAAAAAATCATGGAATTTGAAAAAAGAAGCTCGTGAATTTGGAAAAAGTTCATCAAATTTGAAAAACATTCATGGATTTGAAAAAATATGCATTTTAAAATAAATTCACGGATTTGAAAAAGTTCACAAATTTGAAAAAAGTGAGCCTTGAAAAAAATAAAAAATATCAGTCCCAAAAAAATGAATATCCATCCGAAAGCTTCCATAAGTTTCCCAACATTGGCCGAGCAAGCTTTTGAGAGTTTCCCAAAATCGGGGAAGGGAGCTTCTCACCTATGCCTTATATGGGCCGGCCCATAAAGAATCTACCAACCGGGCGGGGGGAGGGGGGGGGGGGGGTCCGTGTTCTACCAATAACACTATAAACGGCGGTATAAGTGGGAAACAGGAATTGGTTAGTGAGTTTCCCTGATTGATATGGAACAGGAGCTCCTATATTTTCTTCCATTAAAGTCCTCTCAAAATATTTTCCCTAGTGATCTGTCTTGGGATGGGGGCGCCCCCCTCCCCCCCCCCCCCCCCCCCGCCACACACAACTCTGCCCCCAGTACCATGTCTTCTATCTATACAACCCTCGCACGACCAGTTGCGGCTTAATCGTGTGGTGACCAGGGGGCTCCTTCTTGTGTGACATCATCTACTAGGTCGAGCTAGGGCGACTATAAGGGCATGGCCAACGGTGTGCCTCAAACCTGATGCCCCGCTGCCAACTAGGTTCGGATGCCAGCGTGGAGCAAGTGCAGTAGCCTTGCAGTGTGTCAGAGTCGCCTGCAGAAGAAGTCGCTGCTCCATGAGACAGAGAAGAAAAAGAGAGGAGGGAGAAGAAAAGAAGAGGAGAGATGGCGCTGGATGCGTGGTTGGGAGGAGGAAGATGACCGGACCCATACTACTGATTGCTGGAGCTACATGCGCTGGGGGAAAATAAACTACACAGATGCCCTGTTTCTTTCTATCTAGGTGGATGGGCTGGGGCAGCACCTTGGTGCTGCCTCCATTGTACATGCCCTAATGCCCGGCACCAAGTTCAACAAGTACAACTGCTGGTCGGGCTCAGCAACCATCCTGCCCGACAATAGACAAGCCATCGTGTACACAGACGTCAATCACAAGGCCAAGGACAGGTACCACGAGGTTCGAAGCATAGCTTTTCCCAAGATTCTATAAAAAAATGTTAGATTTGATTTTGGCACAATCTCAAGTGTATAATATATCTTTCCTATTGCAAGTGATAATACAAGATCTGAATACTTTCTTAATTAATTAATTACTTGTCAAATATGATAATTTAGATTGCCCCTTCTCTAGGACTTCATGTATTTGTACTTATACATTTAGTTCAATGGCGGAAACAAGCCTGGAGCAACTAGGGCTATGGCCTAGGCCTAGTACCAAGATCCCTTATAATTCCTTTCTACAAAGTATAGAAAATTTTGAGAATTTACCGTTGTAGCTAGCTCAGCCCTAAGCGTAACTTGCTGCTAGCTTCGCCACAGATTTAGCTTGAATATTATTGAACACACGTTTCTTTATATACTCATCTAAAGTTAGGATATGACTTCAATATTTTGCTTGAACAAAACAATATAAATATTTACTTATATATTTTGCTAAAGTTGAAATATTTACTTATATATTTATGACGGAAGTAGTACTGGATCTTCTTTGTCTCGTGATTACGGGCTAGTTATCTTTTCTTTAGAGAAAAACGATGGGTTAGTGAGTTTGCCTGATTGATATGTAATGGGAGCTCCTACTTGTCACTCGAGAGCTCCTATATGGCACCTTTAGCGCCGGTTCTCTCTCTGGCGCTCAAGCGCTTCCTCACCTGGGTCTAGCCAAACAAAAGCAGACGTGACTGGTCGCTCGAGTCGCGGGTCTCGCTCGGTCGATGGTTGACGCGACCGTCAACCGCTTGACTTTGTAAAAGAACATGAATCTAAAAAATTCATAAAAAATATGAAAAATACCATGGATTTGAAAAAAGTTCAGAGATTTGCAAAAAGGTTCACGGATATGAAAAGGTGTAAAAATTTGAAAAAAATCATGGAATTTGAAAAAAGAAGCTCGTGAATTTGGAAAAAGTTCATCAAATTTGAAAAACATTCATGGATTTGAAAAAATATGCATTTTAAAATAAATTCACGGATTTGAAAAAGTTCACAAATTTGAAAAAAGTGAGCCTTGAAAAAAATAAAAAATATCAGTCCCAAAAAAATGAATATCCATCCGAAAGCTTCCAGAAGTTTCCCAACATTGGCCGAGCAAGCTTTTGAGAGTTTCCCAAAATCGGGGAAGGGAGCTTCTCACCTATGCCTTATATGGGCCGGCCCATAAAGAATCTACCAACCGGGCGGGGGGAGGGGGGGGGGTCCGTGTTCTACCAATAACACTATAAACGGCGGTATAAGTGGGAAACAGGAATTGGTTAGTGAGTTTCCCTGATTGATATGGAACAGGAGCTCCTATATTTTCTTCCATTAAAGTCCTCTCAAAATATTTTCCCTAGTGATCTGTCTTGGGATGGGGGCGCCCCCCTCCCCCCCGCCACACACAACTCTGCCCCCAGTACCATGTCTTCTATCTATACAACCCTCGCACGACCAGTTGCGGCTTAATCGTGTGGTGACCAGGGGGCTCCTTCTTGTGTGACATCATCTACTAGGTCGAGCTAGGGCGACTATAAGGGCATGGCCAACGGTGTGCCTCAAACCTGATGCCCCGCTGCCAACTAGGTTCGGATGCCAGCGTGGAGCAAGTGCAGTAGCCTTGCAGTGTGTCAGAGTCGCCTGCAGAAGAAGTCGCTGCTCCATGAGACAGAGAAGAAAAAGAGAGGAGGGAGAAGAAAAGAAGAGGAGAGATGGCGCTGGATGCGTGGTTGGGAGGAGGAAGATGACCGGACCCATACTACTGATTGCTGGAGCTACATGCGCTGGGGGAAAATAAACTACACAGATGCCCTGTTTCTTTCTATCTAGGTGGATGGGCTGGGGCAGCACCTTGGTGCTGCCTCCATTGTACATGCCCTAATGCCCGGCACCAAGTTCAACAAGTACAACTGCTGGTCGGGCTCAGCAACCATCCTGCCCGACAATAGACAAGCCATCGTGTACACAGACGTCAATCACAAGGCCAAGGACAGGTACCACGAGGTTCGAAGCATAGCTTTTCCCAAGATTCTATAAAAAAATGTTAGATTTGATTTTGGCACAATCTCAAGTGTATAATATATCTTTCCTATTGCAAGTGATAATACAAGATCTGAATACTTTCTTAATTAATTAATTACTTGTCAAATATGATAATTTAGATTGCCCCTTCTCTAGGACTTCATGTATTTGTACTTATACATTTAGTTCAATGGCGGAAACAAGCCTGGAGCAACTAGGGCTATGGCCTAGGCCTAGTACCAAGATCCCTTATAATTCCTTTCTACAAAGTATAGAAAATTTTGAGAATTTACCGTTGTAGCTAGCTCAGCCCTAAGCGTAACTTGCTGCTAGCTTCGCCACAGATTTAGCTTGAATATTATTGAACACACGTTTCTTTATATACTCATCTAAAGTTAGGATATGACTTCAATATTTTGCTTGAACAAAACAATATAAATATTTACTTATATATTTTGCTAAAGTTGAAATATTTACTTATATATTTATGACGGAAGTAGTACTGGATCTTCTTTGTCTCGTGATTACGGGCTAGTTATCTTTTCTTTAGAGAAAAACGATGGGTTAGTGAGTTTGCCTGATTGATATGTAATGGGAGCTCCTACTTGTCACTCGAGAGCTCCTATATGGCACCTTTAGCGCCGGTTCTCTCTCTGGCGCTCAAGCGCTTCCTCACCTGGGTCTAGCCAAACAAAAGCAGACGTGACTGGTCGCTCGAGTCGCGGGTCTCGCTCGGTCGATGGTTGACGCGACCGTCAACCGCTTGACTTTGTAAAAGAACATGAATCTAAAAAATTCATAAAAAATATGAAAAATACCATGGATTTGAAAAAAGTTCAGAGATTTGCAAAAAGGTTCACGGATATGAAAAGGTGTAAAAATTTGAAAAAAATCATGGAATTTGAAAAAAGAAGCTCGTGAATTTGGAAAAAGTTCATCAAATTTGAAAAACATTCATGGATTTGAAAAAATATGCATTTTAAAATAAATTCACGGATTTGAAAAAGTTCACAAATTTGAAAAAAGTGAGCCTTGAAAAAAATAAAAAATATCAGTCCCAAAAAAATGAATATCCATCCGAAAGCTTCCAGAAGTTTCCCAACATTGGCCGAGCAAGCTTTTGAGAGTTTCCCAAAATCGGGGAAGGGAGCTTCTCACCTATGCCTTATATGGGCCGGCCCATAAAGAATCTACCAACCGGGCGGGGGGAGGGGGGGGGGTCCGTGTTCTACCAATAACACTATAAACGGCGGTATAAGTGGGAAACAGGAATTGGTTAGTGAGTTTCCCTGATTGATATGGAACAGGAGCTCCTATATTTTCTTCCATTAAAGTCCTCTCAAAATATTTTCCCTAGTGATCTGTCTTGGGATGGGGGCGCCCCCCTCCCCCCCGCCACACACAACTCTGCCCCCAGTACCATGTCTTCTATCTATACAACCCTCGCACGACCAGTTGCGGCTTAATCGTGTGGTGACCAGGGGGCTCCTTCTTGTGTGACATCATCTACTAGGTCGAGCTAGGGCGACTATAAGGGCATGGCCAACGGTGTGCCTCAAACCTGATGCCCCGCTGCCAACTAGGTTCGGATGCCAGCGTGGAGCAAGTGCAGTAGCCTTGCAGTGTGTCAGAGTCGCCTGCAGAAGAAGTCGCTGCTCCATGAGACAGAGAAGAAAAAGAGAGGAGAGAGAAGAAAAGAAGAGGAGAGATGGCGCTGGATGCGTGGTTGGGAGGAGGAAGATGACCGGACCCATACTACTGATTGCTGGAGCTACATGCGCTGGGGGAAAATAAACTACACAGATGCCCTGTTTCTTTCTATCTAGGTGGATGGGCTGGGGCAGCACCTTGGTGCTGCCTCCATTGTACATGCCCTAATGCCCGGCACCAAGTTCAACAAGTACAACTGCTGGTCGGGCTCAGCAACCATCCTGCCCGACAATAGACAAGCCATCGTGTACACAGACCTCAATCACAAGGCCAAGGACAGGTACCACGAGGTTCGAAGCATAGCTTTCCCCAAGATTCTATAAAAAAATGTTAGATTTGATTTTGGCACAATCTCAAGTGTATAATATATCTTTCCTATTGCAAGTGATAATACAAGATCTGAATATTTTCTTAATTAATTAATTACTTGTCAAATATGATAATTTAGATTGCCCCTTCTCTAGGACTTCATGTATTTGTACTTATACATTTAGCTCAATGGCGGAAACAAGCCTGGAGCAACTAGGGCTATGGCCTAGGCCTAGTACCAAGATCCCTTATAATTCCTTTCTACAAAGTATAGAAAATTTTGAGAATTTACCGTTGTAGCTAGCTCAGCCCTAAGCGTAACTTGCTGCTAGCTTCGCCACAGATTTAGCTTGAATATTATTGAACACACGTTTCTTTATATACTCATCTAAAGTTAGGATATGACTTCAATATTTTGCTTGAACAAAACAATATAAATATTTACTTATATATTTTGCTAAAGTTGAAATATTTACTTATATATTTATGACGGAAGTAGTACTGGATCTTCTTTGTCTCGTGATTACGGGCTAGTTATCTTTTCTTTAGAGAAAAACGATGGGTTAGTGAGTTTGCCTGATTGATATGTAATGGGAGCTCCTACTTGTCACTCGAGAGCTCCTATATGGCACCTTTAGCGCCGGTTCTCTCTCTGGCGCTCAAGCGCTTCCTCACCTGGGTCTAGCCAAACAAAAGCAGACGTGACTGGTCGCTCGAGTCGCGGGTCTCGCTCGGTCGATGGTTGACGCGACCGTCAACCGCTTGACTTTGTAAAAGAACATGAATCTAAAAAATTCATAAAAAATATGAAAAATACCATGGATTTGAAAAAAGTTCAGAGATTTGCAAAAAGGTTCACGGATATGAAAAGGTGTAAAAATTTGAAAAAAATCATGGAATTTGAAAAAAGAAGCTCGTGAATTTGGAAAAAGTTCATCAAATTTGAAAAACATTCATGGATTTGAAAAAATATGCATTTTAAAATAAATTCACGGATTTGAAAAAGTTCACAAATTTGAAAAAAGTGAGCCTTGAAAAAAATAAAAAATATCAGTCCCAAAAAAATGAATATCCATCCGAAAGCTTCCAGAAGTTTCCCAACATTGGCCGAGCAAGCTTTTGAGAGTTTCCCAAAATCGGGGAAGGGAGCTTCTCACCTATGCCTTATATGGGCCGGCCCATAAAGAATCTACCAACCGGGCGGGGGGAGGGGGGGGGGTCCGTGTTCTACCAATAACACTATAAACGGCGGTATAAGTGGGAAACAGGAATTGGTTAGTGAGTTTCCCTGATTGATATGGAACAGGAGCTCCTATATTTTCTTCCATTAAAGTCCTCTCAAAATATTTTCCCTAGTGATCTGTCTTGGGATGGGGGCGCCCCCCTCCCCCCCGCCACACACAACTCTGCCCCCAGTACCATGTCTTCTATCTATACAACCCTCGCACGACCAGTTGCGGCTTAATCGTGTGGTGACCAGGGGGCTCCTTCTTGTGTGACATCATCTACTAGGTCGAGCTAGGGCGACTATAAGGGCATGGCCAACGGTGTGCCTCAAACCTGATGCCCCGCTGCCAACTAGGTTCGGATGCCAGCGTGGAGCAAGTGCAGTAGCCTTGCAGTGTGTCAGAGTCGCCTGCAGAAGAAGTCGCTGCTCCATGAGACAGAGAAGAAAAAGAGAGGAGGGAGAAGAAAAGAAGAGGAGAGATGGCGCTGGATGCGTGGTTGGGAGGAGGAAGATGACCGGACCCATACTACTGATTGCTGGAGCTACATGCGCTGGGGGAAAATAAACTACACAGATGCCCTGTTTCTTTCTATCTAGGTGGATGGGCTGGGGCAGCACCTTGGTGCTGCCTCCATTGTACATGCCCTAATGCCCGGCACCAAGTTCAACAAGTACAACTGCTGGTCGGGCTCAGCAACCATCCTGCCCGACAATAGACAAGCCATCGTGTACACAGACGTCAATCACAAGGCCAAGGACAGGTACCACGAGGTTCGAAGCATAGCTTTTCCCAAGATTCTATAAAAAAATGTTAGATTTGATTTTGGCACAATCTCAAGTGTATAATATATCTTTCCTATTGCAAGTGATAATACAAGATCTGAATACTTTCTTAATTAATTAATTACTTGTCAAATATGATAATTTAGATTGCCCCTTCTCTAGGACTTCATGTATTTGTACTTATACATTTAGTTCAATGGCGGAAACAAGCCTGGAGCAACTAGGGCTATGGCCTAGGCCTAGTACCAAGATCCCTTATAATTCCTTTCTACAAAGTATAGAAAATTTTGAGAATTTACCGTTGTAGCTAGCTCAGCCCTAAGCGTAACTTGCTGCTAGCTTCGCCACAGATTTAGCTTGAATATTATTGAACACACGTTTCTTTATATACTCATCTAAAGTTAGGATATGACTTCAATATTTTGCTTGAACAAAACAATATAAATATTTACTTATATATTTTGCTAAAGTTGAAATATTTACTTATATATTTATGACGGAAGTAGTACTGGATCTTCTTTGTCTCGTGATTACGGGCTAGTTATCTTTTCTTTAGAGAAAAACGATGGGTTAGTGAGTTTGCCTGATTGATATGTAATGGGAGCTCCTACTTGTCACTCGAGAGCTCCTATATGGCACCTTTAGCGCCGGTTCTCTCTCTGGCGCTCAAGCGCTTCCTCACCTGGGTCTAGCCAAACAAAAGCAGACGTGACTGGTCGCTCGAGTCGCGGGTCTCGCTCGGTCGATGGTTGACGCGACCGTCAACCGCTTGACTTTGTAAAAGAACATGAATCTAAAAAATTCATAAAAAATATGAAAAATACCATGGATTTGAAAAAAGTTCAGAGATTTGCAAAAAGGTTCACGGATATGAAAAGGTGTAAAAATTTGAAAAAAATCATGGAATTTGAAAAAAGAAGCTCGTGAATTTGGAAAAAGTTCATCAAATTTGAAAAACATTCATGGATTTGAAAAAATATGCATTTTAAAATAAATTCACGGATTTGAAAAAGTTCACAAATTTGAAAAAAGTGAGCCTTGAAAAAAATAAAAAATATCAGTCCCAAAAAAATGAATATCCATCCGAAAGCTTCCAGAAGTTTCCCAACATTGGCCGAGCAAGCTTTTGAGAGTTTCCCAAAATCGGGGAAGGGAGCTTCTCACCTATGCCTTATATGGGCCGGCCCATAAAGAATCTACCAACCGGGCGGGGGGAGGGGGGGGGTCCGTGTTCTACCAATAACACTATAAACGGCGGTATAAGTGGGAAACAGGAATTGGTTAGTGAGTTTCCCTGATTGATATGGAACAGGAGCTCCTATATTTTCTTCCATTAAAGTCCTCTCAAAATATTTTCCCTAGTGATCTGTCTTGGGATGGGGGCGCCCCCCTCCCCCCCGCCACACACAACTCTGCCCCCAGTACCATGTCTTCTATCTATACAACCCTCGCACGACCAGTTGCGGCTTAATCGTGTGGTGACCAGGGGGCTCCTTCTTGTGTGACATCATCTACTAGGTCGAGCTAGGGCGACTATAAGGGCATGGCCAACGGTGTGCCTCAAACCTGATGCCCCGCTGCCAACTAGGTTCGGATGCCAGCGTGGAGCAAGTGCAGTAGCCTTGCAGTGTGTCAGAGTCGCCTGCAGAAGAAGTCGCTGCTCCATGAGACAGAGAAGAAAAAGAGAGGAGAGAGAAGAAAAGAAGAGGAGAGATGGCGCTGGATGCGTGGTTGGGAGGAGGAAGATGACCGGACCCATACTACTGATTGCTGGAGCTACATGCGCTGGGGGAAAATAAACTACACAGATGCCCTGTTTCTTTCTATCTAGGTGGATGGGCTGGGGCAGCACCTTGGTGCTGCCTCCATTGTACATGCCCTAATGCCCGGCACCAAGTTCAACAAGTACAACTGCTGGTCGGGCTCAGCAACCATCCTGCCCGACAATAGACAAGCCATCGTGTACACAGACCTCAATCACAAGGCCAAGGACAGGTACCACGAGGTTCGAAGCATAGCTTTCCCCAAGATTCTATAAAAAAATGTTAGATTTGATTTTGGCACAATCTCAAGTGTATAATATATCTTTCCTATTGCAAGTGATAATACAAGATCTGAATATTTTCTTAATTAATTAATTACTTGTCAAATATGATAATTTAGATTGCCCCTTCTCTAGGACTTCATGTATTTGTACTTATACATTTAGCTCAATGGCGGAAACAAGCCTGGAGCAACTAGGGCTATGGCCTAGGCCTAGTACCAAGATCCCTTATAATTCCTTTCTACAAAGTATAGAAAATTTTGAGAATTTACCGTTGTAGCTAGCTCAGCCCTAAGCGTAACTTGCTGCTAGCTTCGCCACAGATTTAGCTTGAATATTATTGAACACACGTTTCTTTATATACTCATCTAAAGTTAGGATATGACTTCAATATTTTGCTTGAACAAAACAATATAAATATTTACTTATATATTTTGCTAAAGTTGAAATATTTACTTATATATTTATGACGGAAGTAGTACTGGATCTTCTTTGTCTCGTGATTACGGGCTAGTTATCTTTTCTTTAGAGAAAAACGATGGGTTAGTGAGTTTGCCTGATTGATATGTAATGGGAGCTCCTACTTGTCACTCGAGAGCTCCTATATGGCACCTTTAGCGCCGGTTCTCTCTCTGGCGCTCAAGCGCTTCCTCACCTGGGTCTAGCCAAACAAAAGCAGACGTGACTGGTCGCTCGAGTCGCGGGTCTCGCTCGGTCGATGGTTGACGCGACCGTCAACCGCTTGACTTTGTAAAAGAACATGAATCTAAAAAATTCATAAAAAATATGAAAAATACCATGGATTTGAAAAAAGTTCAGAGATTTGCAAAAAGGTTCACGGATATGAAAAGGTGTAAAAATTTGAAAAAAATCATGGAATTTGAAAAAAGAAGCTCGTGAATTTGGAAAAAGTTCATCAAATTTGAAAAACATTCATGGATTTGAAAAAATATGCATTTTAAAATAAATTCACGGATTTGAAAAAGTTCACAAATTTGAAAAAAGTGAGCCTTGAAAAAAATAAAAAATATCAGTCCCAAAAAAATGAATATCCATCCGAAAGCTTCCAGAAGTTTCCCAACATTGGCCGAGCAAGCTTTTGAGAGTTTCCCAAAATCGGGGAAGGGAGATTCTCACCTATGCCTTATATGGGCCGGCCCATAAAGAATCTACCAACCGGGCGGGGGGAGGGGGGGGGGTCCGTGTTCTACCAATAACACTATAAACGGCGGTATAAGTGGGAAACAGGAATTGGTTAGTGAGTTTCCCTGATTGATATGGAACAGGAGCTCCTATATTTTCTTCCATTAAAGTCCTCTCAAAATATTTTCCCTAGTGATCTGTCTTGGGATGGGGGCGCCCCCCTCCCCCCCGCCACACACAACTCTACCCCAGTACCATGTCTTCTATCTATACAACCCTCGCACGACCAGTTGCGGCTTAATCGTGTGGTGACCAGGGGGCTCCTTCTTGTGTGACATCATCTACTAGGTCGAGCTAGGGCGACTATAAGGGCATGGCCAACGGTGTGCCTCAAACCTGATGCCCCGCTGCCAACTAGGTTCGGATGCCAGCGTGGAGCAAGTGCAGTAGCCTTGCAGTGTGTCAGAGTCGCCTGCAGAAGAAGTCGCTGCTCCATGAGACAGAGAAGAAAAAGAGAGGAGAGAGAAGAAAAGAAGAGGAGAGATGGCGCTGGATGCGTGGTTGGGAGGAGGAAGATGACCGGACCCATACTACTGATTGCTGGAGCTACATGCGCTGGGGAAAATAAACTACACAGATGCCCTGTTTCTTTCTATCTAGGTGGATGGGCTGGGGCAGCACCTTGGTGCTGCCTCCATTGTACATGCCCTAATGCCCGGCACCAAGTTCAACAAGTACAACTGCTGGTCGGGCTCAGCAACCATCCTGCCCGACAATAGACAAGCCATCGTGTACACAGACCTCAATCACAAGGCCAAGGACAGGTACCACGAGGTTCGAAGCATAGCTTTTCCCAAGATTCTATAAAAAATGTTAGATTTGATTTTGGCACAATCTCAAGTGTATAATATATCTTTCCTATTGCAAGTGATAATACAAGATCTGAATATTTTCTTAATTAATTAATTACTTGTCAAATATGATAATTTAGATTGCCCCTTCTCTAGGACTTCATGTATTTGTACTTATACATTTAGCTCAATGGCGGAAACAAGCCTGGAGCAACTAGGGCTATGGCCTAGGCCTAGTACCAAGATCCCTTATAATTCCTTTCTACAAAGTATAGAAAATTTTGAGAATTTACCGTTGTAGCTAGCTCAGCCCTAAGCGTAACTTGCTGCTAGCTTCGCCACAGATTTAGCTTGAATATTATTGAACACACGTTTCTTTATATACTCATCTAAAGTTAGGATACGACTTCAATATTTTGCTTGAACAAAACAATATAAATATTTACTTATATATTTTGCTAAAGTTGAAATATTTACTTATATATTTATGACGGAAGTAGTACTGGATCTTCTTTGTCTCGTGATTACGGGCTAGTTATCTTTTCTTTAGAGAAAAACGATGGGTTAGTGAGTTTGCCTGATTGATATGTAATGGGAGCTCCTACTTGTCACTCGAGAGCTCCTATATGGCACCTTTAGCGCCGGTTCTCTCTCTGGCGCTCAAGCGCTTCCTCACCTGGGTCTAGCCAAACAAAAGCAGACGTGACTGGTCGCGCGAGTCGCGGGTCTCGCTCGGTCGATGGTTGACGCGACCGTCAACCGCTTGACTTTGTAAAAGAACATGAATCTAAAAAATTCATAAAAAATATGAAAAATACCATGGATTTGAAAAAAGTTCAGAGATTTGCAAAAAGGTTCACGGATATGAAAAGGTGTAAAAATTTGAAAAAAATCATGGAATTTGAAAAAAGAAGCTCGTGAATTTGGAAAAAGTTCATCAAATTTGAAAAACATTCATGGATTTGAAAAAATATGCATTTTAAAATAAATTCACGGATTTGAAAAAGTTCACAAATTTGAAAAAAGTGAGCCTTGAAAAAAATAAAAAATATCAGTCCCAAAAAAATGAATATCCATCCGAAAGCTTCCAGAAGTTTCCCAACATTGGCCGAGCAAGCTTTTGAGAGTTTCCCAAAATCGGGGAAGGGAGCTTCTCACCTATGCCTTATATGGGCCGGCCCATAAAGAATCTACCAACCGGGCGGGGGGAGGGGGGGGGTCCGTGTTCTACCAATAACACTATAAACGGCGGTATAAGTGGGAAACAGGAATTGGTTAGTGAGTTTCCCTGATTGATATGGAACAGGAGCTCCTATATTTTCTTCCATTAAAGTCCTCTCAAAATATTTTCCCTAGTGATCTGTCTTGGGATGGGGGCGCCCCCCTCCCCCCCGCCACACACAACTCTGCCCCCAGTACCATGTCTTCTATCTATACAACCCTCGCACGACCAGTTGCGGCTTAATCGTGTGGTGACCAGGGGGCTCCTTCTTGTGTGACATCATCTACTAGGTCGAGCTAGGGCGACTATAAGGGCATGGCCAACGGTGTGCCTCAAACCTGATGCCCCGCTGCCAACTAGGTTCGGATGCCGGCGTGGAGCAAGTGCAGTAGCCTTGCAGTGTGTCAGAGTCGCCTGCAGAAGAAGTCGCTGCTCCATGAGACAGAGAAGAAAAAGAGAGGAGAGAGAAGAAAAGAAGAGGAGAGATGGCGCTGGATGCGTGGTTGGGAGGAGGAAGATGACAGGACCCATACTACTGATTGCTGGAGCTACATGCGCTGGGGGAAAATAAACTACACAGATGCCCTGTTTCTTTCTATCTAGGTGGATGGGCTGGGGCAGCACCTTGGTGCTGCCTCCATTGTACATGCCCTAATGCCTGGCACCAAGTTCAACAAGTACAACTGCTGGTCGGGCTCAGCAACCATCCTGCCTGACAATAGACAAGCCATCGTGTACACAGACCTCAATCACAAGGCCAAGGATAGGTACCACGAGGTTCGAAGCATAGCTTTTCCCAAGATTCTATAAAAAATATGTTAGATTTGATTTTGGCACAATCTCAAGTGTATAATATATCTTTCCTATTGCAAGTGATAATACAAGATCTGAATATTTTCTTAATTAATTAATTACTTGTCAAATATGATAATTTAGATTGCCCCTTCTCTAGGACTTCATGTATTTGTACTTATACATTTAGCTCAATGGCGGAAACAAGCCTCGAGCAACTAGGGCTATGGCCTTAGGCCTAGTACCAAGATCCCTTATAATTTCTTTCTACAAAGTATAGAAAATTTTGAGAATTTACCGTTGTAGCTAGCACAGCCCTAAGCGTAACTTGCTGCTAGCTTCGCCACAGATTTAGCTTGAATATTATTGAACACACGTTTCTTTATATACTCATCTAAAGTTAGGATATGACTTCAATATTTTGCTTGAACAAAACAATATAAATATTTACTTATATATTTTGCTAAAGTTGAAATATTTACTTATATATTTATGACGGAAGTAGTACTGGACCTTCTTTGTCTCGTGATTACGGGCTAGTTATCTTTTCTTTAGAGAAAAAGATGGGTTAGTGAGTTTGCCTGATTGATATGTAATGGGAGCTCCTACTTGTCACTCGAGAGCTCCTATATGGCACCTTTAGCGCCGGTTCTCTCTCTGGCGCTCAAGCGCTTCCTCACCTGGGTCTAACCAAACAAAAGCAGACGTGACTGGTCGCTCGGGTCGCAGGTCTCGCTCGGTCGATGGTTGACGCGACCGTCAACCGCTTGACTTTGTAAAAGAACATGAATCTAAAAAATTCATAAAAATATGAAAAATACCATGGATTTAGAAAAAGTTCAGAGATTTACAAAAAAGGTTCGCAGATATGAAAAGGTGTAAAAAATGGAAAAAAATCATGGAATTTGAAAAAAGAAGCTTGCGAATTTGGAAAAAGTTCATCAAATTTGAAAAACATTCATGGATTTGAAAAAATATGCATTTTAAAATAAATTCACGGATTTGAAAAAGTTCACAAATTTGAAAAAAGTGAGCTTTGAAAAAAATAAAAAATATCAGTCCCAAAAAAATGAATATCCATCCGAAAGCTTCCAGAAGTTTCCCAACACTGGCCGAGCAAGCTTTTGAGAGTTTCCCAAAATCTGGGAAGGGAGCTTTTCACCTATGCCTTCTATGGGCGGGCCCATAAAGAATCTACCGGGGGGGTTGGGGGGGTCCGTGTTCTACCAATAACACTATAAACGGTGGTATAAGTGCGAAACAGGAATTGGGTTGTCACGGCGTGACTAAAAATATTATACTCGCACAGAGCAACCGTAAATGGGCCGGCTCACTATGCCGCTTTCATGTGCGAGCGAGTGGTTCTAATGAGCAGTCTCAGCAAGCAATTTCTTTAAGTTTCCTTTTCTGTTCCAGTGGCTTTCAGTTTTTATTATTTTTACTTATTTAAAAATGAAAACTTTTGAAATTTGAGAATATTTAGTAAAAAAATGAACAATTTGTGTTGGAAAAACGCAAACATATTTTAGAACATTTGTGAATATTTTATAAAAAAGTACGAACATTAAAAAAGTTAAGCACGAACTTGTTTCTAAAAGTCTAAACATTTTTATGAAAAAATTTAGAAAAATGAAAAAAGGGAAAACTTTTTTCAAAAGCAAACATTTTTAATAATGATAAGATTTTTTAAATTCTGAACATTTTTTTAAAGTTTTGACCATTTTAAAATTTTCTATTATTATCATGGAGTTCTATTATTACAAAGTTTTACCCCACCTCGTTTTTTTTTTCTCCAGGGCCTCCAAAACCATGACAAAAATGCAGTCGGAATCCTTGACGCCTAAGTGAGTCACCGTCGCTGTACAAGCCTTGTGCATTCTGCACAGTCAAGATTCCCTACGATCAGTGTTGTTTGTTACTGGTTAGGCCCAAAAATGAAGGCTAGACGTGAGTTGTCCAAAATGTGGCACCCACTGGTTACGCTAGCCCCATATGTGGTGTTTTTTGTGCAATTTACTCTACTTTTCCCTTTTAAATATGGCATGGCAGACACTATATACTCAATAATATTGGAACATATTTGGAGGTTTATAGAAGATGAGATTTTATTGACTGAAACAAGAAGGTGAAAATGGCAAGGGCATTATGTTGGATGCCCTTTTAGTTATGCATGTAAGAAGTGTTCATAACTCCAATTAATGTTGCTCTAGTGCTTTTTTTTAGGGGTGTTGCTCTAGTGCTTTGAGAGACGTGAAGATTCCCCATGACCCCAGGCTGACCAAATTAAAAGACGAGTCTGTCAACACTTGATACCTCAAATGGCCTCTATGTGAGCTTGTTTTCTTTCTAAATCAGATGCTGCATTACGAATCATTCTGAATAAAAAGGCCACATGTACATGGCTTGTCTTTCAATTGGCAGTGTTGCAGAGTGTAAACACAAGTTACTGAACTTTCTTAAAAAGCAGCTGCAAATACCGACTGCATGCAGTAAAGAGAAAAACAAAGTTTGCATTCAGTGATCTTTAGTCCAAAATATCGACTCCATGCAGCCGTTTCAAAATTATATTTGTCATAAACCGGAGGACAATATACAGTTGGATATATACTTGCCGAATAAGACCATGCTGGGACGAATTCCCTCAATGTTATGTACATAACGAAATGAATATTTGGTATCTACCTATCAAAGAATTACTGTACTACTTATCTCGTTACTCGAAATCGAAAGAATAGGAAATTAGGCCTCTACTCTACCAAGTCTACCACCCAAGGGCTTCACTTCAGAATGTCCGTGTTGAGTCAGACACTTGGACGATCGGTGGTTGGTTCAGACGACTCAAGCAAGGCTTCCCCTTGTTGTCGGTATCCACCAGTATCGTGTCGCCAGGCTTGTACTCGCCGAAAAGAATCGCTTCGCTGATGACATCCTCCATCAGTTGGGTGATGGCTCTCCTCAGTGGCCGCGCGCCGTAGTTCTTGTCGTAGCCTTCTCGGCAGATCAGCTCCTTCATCGCGTCGGAGACCTCTAGGCCGATCCCGACGGCCAAGAGCTTGCCCTTCAGCTCCTCTAGGAGGATATCGAGAATTGCTAGCATCTGCAAGTGTTTCAGGGACAGCATTAGTGTCTGATGTGGTTCAAGTTCACCGTGTCAGATACATATTCAGAACAAAGGGGTAAGTGAGAGACAGACCTGAGTCTGTTCCAGAGGACGGAAGACAACCGTCTCATCAATCCTGTTGAGCAATTCTGGACGGAAGAATCCTTTCAGCTCTTCCATCACGAGGGATTTCACCGCGACATATCTGCTCGACTCAGTATCCTCTGTTGAGAAACCCATGCTCCGTCGTCCGTTCGAAATTGACGTAGAACCAACATTTGATGTCATGACAATCAATGTGTTCTTGAACGAAACTCTGCGACCCTGTATTCCACAGAAAGGTTTTTCAGCATACAAAGAGACCCATGAACTACCTAAGACAAAAGGTATGGAAGAATAAGTCTACTACTGCATCTGGATCTGTGTGCTATGCCACATCTAACTTCATTGGGAGGTTTAGGATTTACTGAAGTAAGTTCCATCCAAGAATTGTGCAAGAACAAGTCACCAAACTTGAAGTGGTACAAGAGTTTGAATGGCTCAGCAAATTTTAGAATAAAATCTCCAGGGACTAGTCTTGATGAAACTTGGCCCATAATTCTACTATTCAACCTCTAAAATTAAGAATACATTGTTTGCACTTTATGTGTGGACATATAACAACGGTTGCACATATCTTATCAAGATATGCTGGTTAAGTACCTGTGAGTCTGCCAGATGCCCATCTTCAAAAATTTGTAGAAGGATATTGAAAATATCAGGGTGAGCTTTCTCTATTTCATCAAGCAGTACCACGGTGAATGGTTTTCTCCTGACTGCTTCTGTCAAAGTACCAGTTTCACCATATCCAATGTACCCTGGAGGAGAGCCTATCAGTTTGCTCACTGTGTGCCTCTCCATGTATTCACTCATGTCTAATCTAAGCATAGCAGATTCCTGTTCAAAACAACAAAGACACCTCGTCAAGCTACATTCTTTGGAACATATCAGAACATCGGAGACATGAAAACAGGATGATCAGGACATGATTGTGTGACTTACCGATCCAAAGTAGCTCGCCGCAAGAGCTTTGGTAAGCTCGGTTTTACCAACCCCTGTAGGACCACAAAAGAGCATCGTAGCTATAGGTCTGTCAGGGTCACTGAGGCCTACACGAGATCTCTTCACCGCCCGCGATATCGCCGCAACAGCGTCATCTTGACCAATAACGCGCTTTCTAAGCTCATCATCCAGTCCTACTAAGATCTTTTTATCATCAGCAGTCAGCTGCTGGACTGGAATACCCGACCATAATGAGGCGACTCTTGCAATTTCTTCTGTTCCAACTACAATAGGCCTGCATGTTTTTACAGTAAGTTCCATGCTGAGAAAATATGTACGGAAGAGAGATTACTGTGTGACAGGTTGACAAGAGAGAACTTACTCCTCAATTGTTGACTCAGCCTTATCCTGACGTGGCGCTTCAGTGTTAACACTCGCATTCTGTTGCTTATTCTCATTTGGAGAATATTTCGACTTGTTAGATAACACCTGAGTAATGAAGGACATGAAAATGTTAAATATCATCAGACGGATTTTTTCTTCCAAAAATATAACCAGTGCAAGATATCTACCACTTCATGCATGGCTTGGACAGCTTTTATCTCCTGCCAGTATTCATCCGGCTCCTTTAAGAGAACGGAAGACTGTCCCTCCTTCTTCTTTTGATATAATTCAATTCGAGCTCTACTGCCAGCTTCGTCAATAAGATCAATAGCCTTATCAGGAAGCTGTCTGTCTGGGATATATCTTGCCGACAAATAAACTGCTGCATTGATGGCTTCTAGAGTGAATTTGCATTTATGATAAGCTTCATAATTCTCACGAAGACCAAGTAATATTTTCACAGCATCTTCCTGCATTATATTATAAGGATGGTTAAGAAACAAACATATGCATACTAAACTTTCAAAGGAAAATATCTTTACCTGGCTAGGCTCATCTACAAATACTGGCTGGAACCTGCGGTTCAAAGCCTTATCCTTCTCAAAATGCATCCGGTGTTCATCTAAAGTTGTAGCTGCAATGCACTGGAAATAAATATTGCCCATAAGATAACGATATATGACTAATATATACTCCCTCTGTTTAACATTTAAGGTGGAGTGTTAATTTTTTTCAAAAGTCAAACATTTATATGTTTGACCAAGTTAATAGAAAAAAATATCTACATCCTATTTTTTCTATAAACGTGGTCAAATATAGAAAAGTTTGACTTATGAAAAAATTAATACACCATGTATTTTGAAACCAGGGAGTGTACCACTAAGAAGCAGGATGAACTATTACCTGCAGTTCACCTCTGGCAAGCGGGGGCTTCAGGAGATTGCTAATATCAAGGCCAGCACCCTTACCCTTTCCAGCAGTTCCAGATCCAACAAGATTGTGAACCTCATCGATGAAAAGAATAACATCACCTGCAGCGAAACAAACAATCATTAGTATTTATGAACAAGTATAGAATACTAAAATATGATAACATTTTAGATTGCATTACGATCGAACCGACCTGCTTCACGGACTTCACGAATTAAACTAGTGATCCTGGACTCCAGTTCGCCCCTCTCTTTTGCGCCAGCAATAAGCAGGCCAATGTCTAGTGACATTATACGCTTTGCCTGCATGATTTAAGTTGGGAATACTATTGATGTTCATGCAAGAGAATTTCATAAATGCAGAAACCTGTCTGTATCCGTCATTCGCAATTCAAGCTTACCACGAGGAAAATGGGGACATCTCCATTTGCAATCCGAAGAGCCAACCCTTCGGCGATCGCGGTTTTACCAACACCAGCCTCACCCAGAAGGATGGGATTGTTCTTTGTTCGCCGGCATATTATCTGAACTACCCTTTCGATCTCCTCCTCACGGCCAATAATGGGGTCAATAAACCCTCCACTGGCTTGTGTGGTCAAATCTAGACAAAACTGATCTAGCGCACCTTTATCTGAAACAGAGATCCCATGGCTTGTATTAGAAGAATAATAATCATAGGCTTCAATACATACAAATAGATGACTTTTTTTAATTGACACTTGAATAGGTGACTCCTGACCTTTCTTTTTACTCAAGGATTTGCTGAAGGCAGATCTTCCAGCTCCAGCTCCAGCGGGTGCTTTCTCGGGCACTTTGAGAGAAGATGCTCCTGCGAGATCTCTGCCATCTTTTGCAAGCTCTTCATGGAGTCGGGTAACTGCAACTGACGCTAGCTGACTCGGATCCGCTCCCAAGCTACAACAAATAAGTTGTCAATTTTTTTCCTTTCTATGAGTCTGATCGATGATGGTGAAAATGGTGAAAAGAAAATCCCAACATGATCTTACAAATGAGTATAATCGGTTACTTCCCGGGGACCTTGTTTTAGTTTAATGTTAACTTATGTTCAAGTATTACTATTTGTACAGCTATGGGTCATAATTTGGAGTAGTATCTTGTGCTCAGCTCACAAGGGAAGATGAACTCAGTATATGATAAATCGATTGGCTATAAACATGATTATGTGATCAGTACTAGTAGATGGCAACACGACGAATGAATAATTGGTGGTGAAATATAAATAAATAAATAAGGAAAGGGGAATTCCTGGATACTGGACATAATTGGAGTAGCTACCTTCTGAGGAGATTGTTGGTGGTGGGATCGTCGAGCGTGAAGAGCGCGATGGCGAGGTGCTCGGGGGAGATGAAGCTGCAGCCCATGTTCCTGGACAGCTCGACGGCGACCTCGAAGACGCGCCTGCAGCCCCCGTCGAAGGGCACGTCAGTGTCAAGCCCGCCCGCCTTCTGGGCGGCGGAGCCGATGAGGCCGCGGCACTCCTCGCGCGCGCGCTCGACGGTGATCCCGGAGGAGAGGAAGCCCCCGGCGGAGCGGTCCTCGGCGACGAGGCCGAGCAGCAGGTGTCGCGGCGCCACGGCGCCCTCCCCGAGCCCCCGGGCCTCCTTCTGGGAGTGCACCACCGCCTTGACGGCCCGCTCCGTGAAGCGCTCGAAGACGGCCCGGGTCACCCCGCGGCGCGCCCGGCGCGCGGGCCTCGGGGCGGCAGCCGGGCGCAGCGGGTGCGCCAGCACGACCGCCCTCCCGCCCCCCGCCACGCCCCACTGCCGCGCCCGCGCGGACGCCACCGGCGCGGCGAAGCGGCCGCCGGCGAGGAGGGAGGAGGATGTGGAGCAGCAGCACACCTCCATGGTTGGAATCACCGCAGCAACCTCTTTTTCCTTTCTCGGGGAGTCACCGCAGCAACTACTACTAGTACCGTGGTGCAACTGACAGATCCCCGATGAGACGAAATGAACAAAATAGTGGCTAGTGCTATGCTAACGTAATCGAGCCACTCTCGCGTGTACGCAACCGTATCAGCAGTGGTGTGTATCTACTGGGTAGCTGGGTGAGCGAATGAATGAATGAGTACTGCTGCAGCTGCGGGAAGATGGCGTATAAAAATACCGCTGGGAAGGCGAAGGAAGCACGCAAGGAAACGAGGCCGCTGGCCTGGGTGGAGGCGTGGAGCCGACGAGAACGATCAGGAGCTGTGCGTCGGCGTGGGGAGGAAAGGGACGGCGGTTTTGGTTTCACCCGCGCGTTGCGTGGAGGACTCGAGGCGGGCAGTTCGGTTGTACCGCACGCAACCGCCCGCCGTGGAGGACCCAGCGCGGTCAAAACGGCCGCCGCGGCTGGTGGGTGTCGTGTCGTGTGGATCGCCGGGCGCCGCGCGGGCGGATGGGACGGGATGGTTTGGCCGCTGTTTCGGCCGTTTCCGGGGCGGGCCGGCGTGCCGTGCCGTGCGAGGCCGCACGCACGCCGCCCCGGCTCACGTGGACGGAAAGGGGATCGTCGCTTCGTTTCCTTGCACGCTTGGGCACGTATGCTGCGTGCGTGTTGGGGCGGGACGCCGACGCCGGCGGGCGGGCGGGCTCGTGCGAGGCAACGCGTGCGTGCCGCTCGTCCTCTTGTCTTCTGCCTCTGCCGCTTTTCTTCTTCCTCTTCGACCCAGCGGCCATCAACGTCGACGACTGGGGTGGGTTCTGGGGGAGATCAAGATGCGCGGGAGGTTCCGGTTCGGGCTTCCTGCCACCGACCTGTGTTGTCGCTAGGCGGACGTGGCCGAGACACTCCTTCCGGTGGCAATCCTGCTGCCCCTGCTCTCCTGCTCACGACGTCAGTACGGCCGATGCACGCCATGACGCCAAGCAGCAACCAGTAAACGTCCGCCCGTGCTCGCCCGCAGACGATGCCGACCGACCACTTATTTATTCTCGCGACAACCACCTCCCCCGTATGCAAACCATAGTATTTCATGCAAATATATGCACGGCCATCATATAACACAAATCCATCTTTAAATCAACAATTAAACAAAACAAAATGAATCATAATTCTTTTTTTTGCGAGATAACTTATAATCTATTCATCTTCAATCATGGCAATACAACGAACATCAAAAATAATAAAAATTATATCCAGATTCGCAGACCACCTAGCGACGACTACAAGCACTGCAGCGAGCCGAAGGCGCGCCGCCGTCATTGCCCCTAGCCGGGCAAAACTAGTTGTAGTAGACAGTCGGGAAGTCGTCGTGCTAAGATCCCATAGAACCAGCGCATCAGAACAGCAACCGTTACCAATGAAGAGTAGTATATATCAGAAGGATCCAACCTAAAAAAACACAAACGTAAACGAACCACGACCAAATCCGAGCAAATCCACCAAGGATAGATTCGCCGGAGACACACCTCCACACGCCCACTGTTGGGGATATGACTATCACATATGACTCGCCCAGGAGGGGCCGGGTCATCCCTATGGCGGTTCATCTGGATAAAGCCCAAGAGGATATTAACGATGGCGGTTCATAGATAGGCTTAGTAAAAGGCCTAAACCCGGAGGCGGCTTACGGCTCATAAAGTGTAAACCGTCATGTACGTGTAGACTTGTAATGTAAGGCATGTAAGATAAGTCACCGAGCCGGACACGTTGTATGAGCCGCCCGGGACTCTGTAGGCCGCAGGGTGTCAACCTCTGTATATAAGGGGATGACCCGGCAACGGCTTAGGGCAGGAAAACAACAAGTCGAAAGCCAGGCAAAGCGTGTTTGCTCCATGGTAATCGAAACCCTAGCAATACCACCTCAAACTGAAGTAGGCCTTTACCTTCACCGCAAGGGGCCGAATCAGTATAAACTCTCTGCGTACTTTGTCCCGTTTAACCCCTTTAAGCCAACCTCGTCGCAATGGCTCCACAACTAAATCCTTCCATGAGGACATCTGCCGTGACACTTCCACGACAGTTGGCGCCCACCGTGGGGCCAGTGCACAGTGGTTTTGAGTTCTTAAGGGGCAGCTTCGAAGGGCTCAAGGGATACGCTGTGGGCCGGATGACCAAGAGTCGTCGCGGCAAGCTCTACATCGATGATGCAGGCTGGGGCCCCGAGGCCAGCTCAATTGAGTACGGGTACCGGGTCCCCTTCGGCGGAATCCACGTCTTCATCGGCAAGATTGGCGAGCCGGGCCCAGAGCCGGACATCTACACCGACATCATCGAGACGGCTCAGCGTGCACGACCCGCCCGGGCTCAACCCGCCGTAAGGCATGTCTTCGTTGGGTTCACCCACGGGGCTGAGTTGGGAGGCTCTGTCTCTGGCGGTGAGACAGCCATCTACTCTGATGATGAGTCGTCCACAGGCGAGACCAACTCAATGTATCAGTTACAGGATGGGTGGCTTGGGGGCTGTTCCGATGACGACAGTATTTCGGATCCCCGTGAGCCGCCGAACAGGGTGGCGATCTTCATGGCTGGCACACAGCCGGTTCTTGGCTCGACAGCCGCCGCGGCTATGACTTCTAGTGCAGCTGCGGTCACGGCAGCCGGGGCTGGCGGTTCAGCTCACCCGCCGGCTCAAGTCTTAATAGATTTATTGGATGCTCTGGCGACTCTGATGGAGGTTGAGGTAACCCCAGATAACTAGGAGCAACAAAAGGTAGAAGTGGCTAAATTGTGTGATGGAATAGCGCAAGCTAAAGCAGACTTAGCGGTAGAGAACACTAGGATGGCTGCAGAACAAGCTGTTTTAGACACCCAAGCACAACGGATTCAAGTAGATTCATATCGGCTTAGGGTAGATCAGAACGCTTCACACGAAGTCTTGAGGAGGAAGCACTGAAGTCGTTTGCCCTTGGTTTACGAGTCAAGGGACCTCTTCAACACCCCTGGAGTTGGGGCCAGTAACCCGCCGGTGGTGAATCGAATAGTTGAACCGCCCGACCAGCCACATATGAAAAACACTCCGCCTCAGCATGTGATGACACCACCGGGTCATTACTCCACCCCTCTGGACAACATGATTGCTGCAGCTACGCGATTGGCGGCTCTGCCAGACGAGGGTGAAACTCCAGCGGCGGTTGAAACCCGAAGGGCCAGGGAGCTTCTTCAAACAGCTTTGGTGCAGCAGCAGGCTTATTCTTATAGTCGTGATCGGAATCATGCGACCCCTCGCCCAAACCGGAGCTACAACAGGCACATTGACTCGCTAGCGGTCTCAAGTACTGAACAACGCCGTAACCAACCTCACGAACATGACCCTGCATGCAATGGAGTCAATGCACGGGATTTGGTGGACCAGGCCAGAACACGTCGGGAGGCTGAGCTGGCGGCTCAACTGGCGGCTCATCAGCACGCACCGGTTTACCCGACAACTTCAATTGAGGCAGGTGTGACTTCCAAGGCTTTCGGTGCGCCGTGTCTAACGACAGCTATATGAAACGAGCGTCTACCCAAGAACTTCAAAGGCCCTCGTAAGGTGCCTAATTACACGGCCGATCAACCCCCTGAGGCGTGGGTGGAAAGTTATGAGATAGCTATGGAAATGCTGAATGTTAGCAAGGCTGCATACGCTAAGTATTTCACCATGATGTTAGAGGGGACGGCTCGCACCTGGTTGAAGGGGTTGCCGGCTAACTCCATCGGGTCATGGGCGGAGCCTATGTCGATTGTGGATTTGGTTTCTTGTATTCAGGCTGAGGGAGAGTCAACGACCAGCTGGGTGCGCCGGGTCTCGACCATCATACATTCTTCAGATAATATCAACGTCGGGTCGGCGGTTTTGATGTTGGAGAAAATTACCGGTTCATTCCACTCAAGCAGAAGCTTGGCCAGCTCAAGCGTCATTGCAACAACATGGGGGAGCTGATGGCGGCTCTTGTAAAGTATGCCGTCTCTGATGGTACCAAGGACCCCGACTCTGAAGATGAAAGATCGGGAAAGGGAAAGAAGAGTAACGACATGAAGGGACAACAGTATAACTCTACCAATCAGGGCGGCAATGGTAAACGCAAAGCTGATGATTTTGTGGCCAACACCGGTGCGCGCAATTATAACCAGCGTCGCAAGGGACAGCTGGCTCCGAGGACAGGATTCGACCTTGAGGAAATGTTAAATCAGCCGTTTCCAAAACACGGAACGGACCAGAAGCCGGCTACTCGTTCATGGAAAGATTGCAGCATAACGAGAAGCTTTCAGGAGTCCATCCAGCGCTACCATGGCCCGAATGGCGGATCAGGGTCCGGTTCACATGGTCTGGGTCATGGCAGCGGCGGTTCAAATTCTGGGTTCCAAGGTCACGATAACCAGGGTGGTTACAACCAGCAGAGTAATCAGGGGAATCAACAACAGCAGCAGTCTGGTTATCAGAGCAATCCAAAATAATTGAATAGTGGGCCGTACCACGTTTTCACCACCAGTTTGTGTAAACGGGATCAGAAGCTTCACAAGAGAGTTGTGAACACTGTTGAGCTGGCGGTCCCACGTTATCTACGATGGTCAGAGCAGCCTATTGTATGGAGTCAAGAGGATCATCCACCCCGGGTTGATAATCCGGGTCATCTGGCTTTGGTGGTGGCGCCTCAGGTTGGGGGTTATAAATTCACCAAGGTACTCATGGATGGAGGTAGCAGCATTAACATACTTTATTATGAGACCTTCCGTCGCATGGGACTGACTGACAAAAATCTTAAGCCGTCAAACACTGTCTTCCATGGTGTCGTGCCGGGTAAGTCAGCATACCCGGTGGATAAGATATCATTAGAAGTTGCCTTTGGAGATGAGCACGATTCCAGGTCTGAGACTTTAACCTTCGAAGTGGTCAAGATCAAAAGCCCTTATCATGCTCTGTTTGGGCGGGCGGCTTATGCTAAGTTCATGGCGAGGCCCTGTTATGTCTACTTGCAGCTTAAGATGCCGGGTTACAAGGGCACTATTACAGTGCATGGGAGTCACGAGGTGTCCCTAGAATGCGAGGAAGGCGATGCGGCTTATGTTGAATCGGTTTGTGCAACGGAGGAGCTGAAATTTTACAAGGATAATGTTGACCCGACAGACATGACGTCCTTGAAAAAGCCAACCACAGAGCATGATCCTTTGTTAAAATTTAAGTCGGTAGATAATACTAAATTGATTGACTTTGTCCGTGGCGACTCATCTAAGCAGTTCAGCATCAGCACTAATCTGGATCCGAAATAGGAAAGCGCGCTCATCGAGTTCATCTGTGAGAAACTGGACATCTTTGCATGGAAGCCTTCAGACATGTCGGGTGCACCAAGGGAACTCGCTGAGCACACTCTTAATATTGATCCGAAGTTTAAGCCGGTCAAGCAATTTCTTCGCCGATTTAACGAGGAGAGGCGGAAGGCCATTGGTGAGGAAGTGGCCCGGCTCTTAGCAGCCGAGTTTATCATTGAAGTTTTCCATCCCAAGTGGTTGGCTAACCCGGTTCTGGTGCTTAAGAAGAACGGCACTTGGCGAATGTGTGTGGATTACATGGACTTAAACAAGGTTTGTCCGGCTGATCCGTTTGCTCTCCCTCGTATTGATCAAATCATTGATGCTACGACGGGTTGTGAGCATTTGAGTTTTTTGGATTCTTATTTAGGTTATCATCAGATCAAGATGACAGTTAAGGACCAGGAGAAAACAACTTTCATTACTCCGTTTGGAGCCTTCTGTTATGTGTCTATGCCTTTTGGGCTCAAGAGTGCCCAGGCGACTTATCAGCGGTGTGTACAAAATTGGCTTCAAAATCAGATTGGGTGCAATGTTCATGCTTATGTAGATGACATTGTGGTGAAGTCAAGAGAGAAGAAGACCCTGATTGATGATTTGAAGGAGACGTTTGACAATCTCCGGTTCTACAAGATGATGCTTAACACGGCTAAATGTGTCTTTGGTGTACCAGCAGGCAAGCTTTTGGGGTTTCTGGTTTCTAACAGAGGCATTGAAGCTAAACCGGAGAAGATCAAAGCCATTACTTCATTGGCTAAACCGGCATGTGTCAATGATATTCAGCGACTGGCGGGTCGTATTGCGGCTTTAAGTCGGTTCATAAGTCAGGCTGGGAGAGAAGTCTATCCCCCTTTATCAGATGATGAAGAAGACAGATCACTTTGTTTGGAGTGATGCTGCTAATCAAGCGTTTGAGGATCTGAAGAAACAGTTGACTAAGCCGCACATGCTTGCTGCCCCTATTGATAAAGAGCCTCTGTTGTTATATGTGGCTACTAATATCCGGGCCGTCAATGTAGCCATTATGGTGGAAATGAAAGAAACGGGCAAGGAGTGCCCGGTTCAACGGCCGGTTTATTACATAAGTGAGGTGCTTATCGAATCCAAACAGAGGTATCCACACTGGCAGAAGCTTGTATATGGGGTTTTCATGGCAAGCCGGAAGCTTAAGCAATATTTTCAAGGTCATCCCATCACTGTGGTTAGCTCTGCTCCTTTAGGAGACATCATTCAATACAGGGAAGCCACAGGCCGGGTTGCTAAATGAGCCATTAAGCTTGGACCTCATGATTTAAAATATGTACCTCGTACAACCATCAAGTCCCCACCACTTGTGGATTTCATCAATGACTGGATAGAGCTACAGGCGCCTAAGGAAAAGCCGGATAACACATATTGGACTATTCATTTTGATGGGTCCAGACAGTTAGAGGGCTCGGGGGCTGGAGTTGTCTTAACTTCCCCACGAGGCGATAAATTTTCTTATGTTCTCCGGCTGATGTTCCCTTGTACTAACAATGCAGCTGAGTATGAGGCCTTGCTCCATGGTCTTTGGATGGCTAAAGAGATGAATCTGAGCCGGGTGAGGTGTTTTGGCGATTTAGATCTGGTAGCTCAGCAAGTTTCTGGTACTTGGGATTCTAAGGATCCGCTTATGGCGGCTTATCGACAAGAGGTTGATGCCATTGTAGGTCACTTCAAGGGCTATCAAGTTGAGCATATTTGACCGAAGGAAGAATGAGGTGGCTGACAATTTAAGATGGCTAGGGTCACATCATAAGCCAGTGCCACCTAACACGTTCTTGGATGTTCTACTCAACCCTTCGGTCAAATTACCTACAGAGGAGGACCTCGCTGTTCCTGACCCGAAAGCATAATTGGTGGCGGCTCTCCATGCTATTCCTGATTGGACGGTTCTGTATTTGACTTACATGGCCCGGGGTGAGTTGCCATAGGATGAGGTCTTGGCCAGACAGATAACCCGATGGTCTAAGTCAATGACGATTGTTAATGGGGAGTTGCACCATCGCAGTGTCACAGGGGTGTTTCAACGTTGCGTCTCTCCCGAAGAAGGTTGTGAGATTTTAGGAGAGATCCACGAAGGAGATTGTGGTCATCATGGCGGCTCTAAATATCTTGTAGCCAAGGCTTTCCGTCATGGGTTCTATTGGTTGACGGATCACACTGATGCTGAGGATTTGGTAAGCAGATGTGACGGCTATCAAAAATTTTCACGATGAGCTCATGTGCCAGCTCAAGAATTGAGGATGATTCCAATTACTTGGCCGTTTGCAACTTGGGGGCTTGATATGGTTGGGCCTTTTAAAAGGTCCAAGGATAAGAATACCCACCTCTTGGTAGCAATTGATAAGTTTACTAAGTGGATTGAAGCAGAGCCGGTTAGTAAATGTGATGCGGCAACGGCGGTTCAATTCATGAAAAAGGTGATCTTTCGTTTCGGCTTTCCACACAGCATTATAACAGATAATGGCACTAATCTTTCTAAAGGCGCTATGGAAGAGTTTTGTCAACAGGAGCATATCCGGCTTGACGTTTCCTCTATGGCTCACCCTCAATCCAATGGGCAGGCAGAACGAGCAAATCAGGAGATTTTGCGAGGGGTCAAGCCCTGACTTATGGTTCCTTTGCAGAGAACGCCGAGTTGTTGGGTGGAGGAGTTACCCTCAGTGTTATGGAGCATCATCACGACCCCCAACAAGTCTACGGGTTACACACCTTTCTTCATGGTTTATGGGGCAGAGGCGGTTCTCCCTAGTGACATCCGTCACGACTCACCTTGGGTGGCGACTTATGTTGTAGCTGACAATGAAAAGGCGCGTCAAGATGCACTTGACCTACTGGATGAAGAGCGTGATCTTGCGGCGGCTCGTTCGGTGATTTACCAGCAAGACCTACGGTGTTATCACAGCCGCCAGGTCAAAACCAGAACCTTTCAAGAAGGTGACTTAGTGCTCTGGCTCATCCAAGATCAGAATGATATGCATAAGTTATCACCACCTTGGGAAGGACCTTTTGTGGTCAGCAAGAATTTACATAATGGGTCATACTACCTTATCGACGTTCGAGACAACAAGGACTCACGCACATCGGAGGAGGAGACCTGAGGGAGTCCTGGATTAGGGGGTCTCCGGACAGCCGGACTGTTGGACTATGAAGATACAAGATTGAAGACTTCATCTCGTGTCCAGATGGGACTCTACTTGGCATGGAAGGCAAGCTAGGCAATACGGATATGTATATTTCCTCCTTTGTAACCGACCTTGTGTAACCCTAGCCCCCTCTGGTGTCTATATAAACCGAAGGGTTTTAGTCCGTAGGACAACATACAATCATACCATAGGCTAGCTTCTAGGGTTTAGCCTCTCCGATCTCGTGGTAGATCAACTCTTGTAATACTCATATCATCAAGAATAAATCAAGCAGGACGTAGGGTTTTACCTCCATCAAGAGGGCCCGAACCTGGGTAAAACATTGTGTCCCCTGCCTCCTGTTACCATTAGCCTTAGACGCACAGTTCGGGACCCCCTACCCGAGATCCGCCGGTTTTGACACCGACATTGGTGCTTTCATTGAGAGCTCCTCTGTGTCGTCCCTGTTAGGCTTGATGGCTCCTACGATCATCGATAGCGATGCAGTCCAGGGTGAGACTTTTCTCCCCGGACAGATCTTTGTGTTCGGCGGCTTCGCACTGCGGGCCAACTCGCTTGGCCATCTGGAGCAGATCGAAAGTTATGCCCCTGGCCACCAGGTCAGGTTTGGAAGCTTAAACTACACGGCCAACATCCGCGGAGACTTGATCTTCGATGGATTCGAGCCCCTGCATTGTGCGCCGCGCGGTCACGATGAGTACGATTTAGCTCTATCATCGGATCGTATTCAGGAGATCGCACCGGCAGCCGCTCCGAGCCTCAATTCGGAGCCAGTTGCGCCATCCATGGACGGGTGGATGGACCCCGTCACGGAGGCCGTACCCTCAGCGGCGATCGAGCCGAATATCGACCTTACCCTTCACGAGAGCCGTGTTGCCAAACTGTCGGATCCTTCTCCGGCCACAGACTTTGAACCGTCTGCGCCCGTTCCTATCGAATCCGATTGGACGCCGATCATGGAGTTTACCTCCACGGATATTTTTCAGCACTCGCCTTTCAGCGACATACTGAACTCATTAAGGTCTCTCTCCTTGTTAGGAGGATCCTGGCCGAACTACGTCCGGCAGGATTGGGATGCGGATGACGAAGAAATTCGCCGCCCACCCACCACCCACTTAGTAGCCACTGTCGATGACTTAACTGACATGCTCGACTTCGAATCCAAAGACATCAACGGTATGGACGATGATGCGGGAGTCGAAGAGGAACCACTGCCCACAGGGCACTGGACAACCACCTCATCATATGATATATACATGGTGGACACACCCAAAGAAGGCAATGGCGACGAGACAACAGAGGATGACCCCTCCAAGAAGCAAACCAAGCACCGGCGCCAGCGGCGCCGCTCTAACTCCCGCCAAGGAAAAAGTGGTGATACCGGCACCGGAGATAATAGCACTCCGGACAGTGCCGAAGACAACAACAATCCCCTCCAGCAAGATTTAGAGCAGGAGGATGGAGGAGCCAGCCCTCCTGAGAGAGCGGCAGATGGAGAGGTGGAGGATGATAATTACATGCCCCCTCCGAAGACGAGGCAAGCCTCGGCGATGACGAATTCGTCGTGCCAGAGGATCCTGTCGAACAAGAGCGCTTCGAGCGCAGGCTTATAGCCATGGCAAATAGCCTTAAGAAAAAGCAGCAGCAGCTTCAAGCTGATCAAGATCTGCTAGCTGACAGATGGACTGAAGTCCTGGCAGCCGAGGAGTATAAACTCGAATGCCCCTCCAAGAGTTACCCAAAGTGCAGGTTGCTACCCCGACTGGAGGAGGAAGCACCGACACCTACATCCCCGGCGTATGACACGGATGATCGGCCACCTCATGGCCGCGATAGAGAGACATTCGAGCCAAAAGCTCAGCCCGCACCCCGACGTCATTCAAATAAAAAAGGCATGGGGAAATACGCCAGACCTACGAGATGTATTGGAGGACAAAGCAAACCATGCAAGATCAATCTACGGATCACGAGGGCGCGCCACTATGCGAGACGATAATCGTCACGCCGGATACAATAAAAGTAAGTCCGGTCAGGACGAACACAGTGGGCAAGACCCATTCAAGCTGCGTCGCGATATAGCCCAGTACAGAGGTGCTGCACACCCCTTATGCTTCACAGACAAAGTAATGGATCATCAAATCCCAGAGGGTTTCAAACCCGTAAATATAGAATCATACGACGGCACAACAGATCCTGCAGTATGGATCGAGGATTTCCTCCTGCACATCCACATGGCCCGCGGTGATGACCTACACGCCATCAAATACCTCCCACTCAAACTCAAAGGACCAGCTCAGCATTGGCTCAACAGCTTGCCGGCAGAGTCCATTGGCTGTTGGGAAGATCTGGAAGCCGCATTCCTCGACAACTTTCAGGGCACTTATGTGCGACCACCAGATGCCGATGACTTGAGCCACATAATTCAGCAGCCAGAGGAATCAACCAGGCAATTCTGGACACGGTTCCTAACAAAGAAAAATCAAATTGTCGACTGTCCGGATGCAGAGGCCCTAGCAGCCTTCAAGCACAACATCCGCGACGAGTGCCTAGCCCAGCACCTTGGTCAGGAAAAGCCGAAATCTATGGCAGCCCTCACGACACTCATGACCCGCTTTTGCGTGGGAGAAGACAGCTGGCTGGCTCGCAGTAATAACATATCAAAGAACCACGGTACTTCGGATACCAAGGACGGCAATGGCAGGTCACGTCGCAACAAACATAAGCGCCGCATTAACAACGACAATACCGAGGATACGACAGTCAATGCCGGATTCAAAGGCTCTAAACCCGGTCAGCGGAAAAAGCCATTCAAGAGAAGCACTCCGGGCCCGTCCAGTTTGGACCGTATACTCGATCACTCGTGTCAAATACATGGCACCCTGACAAGCCAGCCAATCACACCAACAGGGATTGTTGGGTGTTCAAGCAGGCTGACAAGCTAAATGCCGAAAACAAAGATAAGGGGTCACATAGCAATGACAAGGATGAGCCGCGGTAGCCGAACACTGGAGGACAGAATAGGTTCCCCCCACAAGTGCGGATGGTGAACATGATATACGCAACCCACATCCCCAAGAGGGAGCGGAAGCGTGCGCTCAGGGACGTATATGTGTTGGAGCCAGTCGCCCCAAAGTTCAACCCATGGTCTTCATGTCCGATCACCTTCGATCGCAGGGATCACCCCACTAGTATCCATCATGGCGGATTCGCCGCGTTGGTCCTCGACCCAATCTTTGACGGATTTCACCTCACTCGAGTCCTAATGGACGGCGGCAGCAGCCTGAACCTGCTTTATCAGGACACAGTGGGCAAAATGGGTATAGACCCCTCAAGGATCAAACCCACTAAAACGACCTTTAAAGGCGTCATACCAGGTGTAGAGGCCCATTGCACAGGCTTAGTCACACTGAAAGTGGTCTTCGGATCTCCGGATAACTTCCGAAGCGAAGAGTTAATCTTCGACATAGTCCCGTTCCGCAGTGGCTACCATGCACTGCTCGGGCGAACCGCATTTGCAAGATTCAACGCGGTACCACATTATGCATATCTCAAGCTCAAGATACCAGGACCTCGGGGGGTCATCACAGTCAATGGAAACATAGAGCGCTCTCTCCGCACGGAGGAGCACACTGCGGCCCTCGCAGCAGAAGCGCAAAGCAGCCTCTTCAGGCAATCCACTAGTTCGGTGATTAAGGACCCGGACAACTTCAAGCGCGCCCGGAGTAATCGGCAACTGGACCGCCTGGCACGTCCCGAGCTCGCATAGCAATGCGGCCCCACCCCGGCCCAGCCAAATGGCGAAATCCGTGCCACACGTACATAATTACGCATTAAAAATACCATGGGCACAGGCGGGGAGGGGGGCACAACGGCGGCATGCCCCAAGTCGCGGCTTAAACCGCACTAGGGGCTTCCCGTTTTGTTATTTTTCTCTTTCAGGACTTTAATCTCCGGAAACCCTGTCCGGCAGCGTGATTGCCGAACACATGATGCAGCAACCAAGGAGGCAGATAGCTACGTCACACCACGGAACTCCCAGGTGGATTACGATAACGAGTGAAATATTTGTTTTAATACTATTCCTTAGCTTGCCCTTGGAAGGGACATGTCAAACAGTCCTACTTTTTGCTTATCGCACTACTTGTATCATTCTGCTTTAACACACATTGTTGAATAAAAAATGCATAGCATTAAGACTATTATCGCATTCTTCTTATATATATGTTCATTCATGACATCCAGCACCCGTACACTTTGGTACGCCCAATACGCTAGGGGCTTAAGCATACCCCATAATACGGCGTGAGAAGTCCGAACACTTTCGACAGTGCGGCACCCCGAACTTATAGCATTATATGCATCAGCTCCGAATCATGTCTTGGGTCAATAGTTGGGTTTGCCCGGCTCCCATGTTTTGGTACCTTACGTTCCGCTATATCAGCTAAGGTAGCACTGGGAGAACTACTGCGATTGTGCCCCGGTTCTGCTGGGCTAAGCACCTCAGTAGAGAAAGCTAAAACTGACTATCATGATAAGGCGAGAGACGGGTCGCTGTTCGAGAGGTTTTCGAGTCCCTAAAGACTTATGCCGCTTAGAGCGAGGAGTCGGCCCTGTCCGGCTTAAGGCGTGTATCGCGCTCCGAATTCGGCCTTCTGAATACTAGGGGCTTCGCCGAAATTTAAAATTATAGAATTCTATGGCTAAGTGAGAGTGATAACGCATTATAGTCTGATTGCCTTGTTCGTTGTGCTGAGCACCTCCCTCGAAGGACCCAACAATGGGAACAAGAGTGCTCAGGTTTATCCCGAACACCCCAGCACTCGTGGCGTGGGGGCAGAAGCCAACGACTAGCCATCTCTCAGATTTGATAAATAGCTAAACAGAAGGTAATATTTTAAATTCAAACAAGCGTTGCATAGCGCATATGAACAAGTTTTCATAAATGCAGGATTACACAAGCGAGTTTACTCGAATATTATATCTTTCGTACACTCGTCCGCTACGAGATGAGCACCCTTCAGGACACCCTCATAGTACATTTCGGGGTGGCGATGCTCCTTGCCCTCCGGTGGCCCTTCCTTAATCAGCTTCACGGCGTCCAGTTTAGCCCATTGCACCTTCACACGGGCAAAAGCCCGGCGTGCACCTTCAATGCAGACGGACTGCTTGATGACTTCCAGCCGTGGGCAGGCATCTACAAGCCGCCTCACCAGGCCGAAGTAGCTGTTGGGAAGGGCGTTGCCAGGCCACATCCGGACTATAAAGCCCTCCATGGCCTATTCGGCCGCCTTGTGCAGCTCGACCAGTTGCTTCAGCTGGTCGCTCGGAGGTATCGGGTGTTCGGTCCCAGTATACTGAGACCAGAACAACTTCTCCATTGAGCTTCCCTCCTCGGCCTGGTAAAACTGTGCGGCATCCGACACGCTGCGGGGCAAATCTGTGAATGCTCTTGGAGAGCTCCGGATTCGGGTAAGTAATAGGTAATTTACTTTCACATGCTTGCTTTGCACATAGAATGCCTTACCCGCCGCTATCTTCTTCATCACATCAATCTCCTGGAGGGCCTTCTGTGCTTCGGCCTTGGCATTCTTTGCACTTTCACGGGCGGTGGCAAGCTCGGACTCTCGCGTCTTCAAGTCAAGCTCCAATGCCTCGTGCTTCGTCACGAGAGCGCGGAGCTCTTGCTGCACCTCGCCCACCCGTGCCTCATGCCTTTCCCGCTCGGTGCGCTCCTTGGCCACTTTGTTTTTGGCCTTGGATAGCGCTTGCTTCAGGGTCGCCACCTCGGTCGTGGCCCCTGGCAAATTTACGATGATCCTGTCATTTTGCAATCGCATTCTTATATATATATATATATATCCATAGACTAGGTACTACTTACCTTTGTTCTCCTCGAGCTGCCTCTTGGCAAGGCCGAGTTCTTTCTTGGACCCTTTGAGGTCCTGCTTCAGTGTGGCGACCTCCGCAGTCAGTGCGGCTGAGGCCAGCAGCGAAGCCTGCATATGCATATAGACATACTTATATTAGACTCCTGTGATATTCTTTGATCCTCTGTTCGGCTTTTCTTTGTGAACACCGAACAAAGCATCAGGGGCTACTGTCTATGCGGTAATATTTTTCCTATAAACTTACCTCAAAGCCTGTTAGAAGGCTAGCACAGGCTTCAGTCAGTCCGCTCTTGGCAGACTGAACCTTCTGGACCACCGCACTCATAATAGTGTGGTGCTCTTCGTCGATGGAAGTGCTGCGAAGTGCTCCCAGCAGACTATCCGGCACAGGCGTCAGGCGTCTTGCCCCTTTTAGAAGGAGGCCACCTGCCCGAGTATGGAACCACTGGGGGTTCCGGCGCGGTGTTTGGCTGAGGGCCGAACTCGGAGCCCTCGGGAGCCTTGCTCCCTCTGCTCCCGGAGTCCGGAAGGTCGCCTTGAGGCGCCTCCGGGACTGTCTCCCCTCGACCCGGTGCCTCTTGAGATAATACCTCGGCGTTGTCCATAGGGCAGGGGGAGGTGGCAGTCGGAAGTGGATCGCTATCCATATCCGACGAGCCCAGGGAGCCGTCCGACGATACGTCGATACGGGCTCGTGGCGGTCTGCATAATCATAATTCAGCGTTAGAAGAAACAGTGCAACAAATGAATGCTATGAGTTACTCTGGCATCCGAATACTTACGACTTTGCCAGGGGCTTGGCCCTGAGCAGCCACTCGTCTTCGCCTTCGGCGGCGGTGGTAGAGTAGTCCGGAAGGAGAGTCCTTCCCTTCTTGGACCCTTCGCCCCCTCGGTTGGGGCGGCCTTCCTTTTCTTGTCTTCCTCGACTAGAGGGAGAGTATCTTCATCCTCCTCCTCGTCTTCGGGGGAGGAGTGCGTCGCAGAGTGATCGGACGATGAGTCCGATAACACCTGGCGTCGGGAACTCTTTCAGGTTCCCTTGGCCTTCTTGGTCTTCTCCGGCACCTTGTAAGGAGTCGGAGTCAGCATCTTCGTCAGGAGAGCATCCGCAGTGTCTTCGGGCAGCGGGGCCGGACAGTTATCTGCCCCGGCGTCTCCACCCAGTCTCGTCAAAGGCATGGAGCTCAGACCCCGCACATGATTAAGCTAGGGAAAAATAAATATCCTACCGGATGTGTAGAACTCACCGAATGCGCTCGACGCTTCACGCTTAGCCCGCGGTCCTCGGTGAGAGAGGGAGGGACCTCGACGCCTTTGAACAGCACCTTCCAGACGTCCTTGTGCATCGTGTCGAAGAGCTCGCTTAGAGTCTGGTGCTGGGCTGGGTCGAACTCCCACAAGTTGAAGTCCCGTTGTTGGCATGGGAGGATTCGGCGGATGAGCATGACCTGGACTATGTTGACAAGCTTGAGCTTCTTGCCTGCCATATTCCGAATACATTTCTGGAGTCCGTCCAGCTCCACCGATGAACCCCAGGACAGGCCCTTCTCTTTCCAGGAGGTGAGCCGCATGGGGATTCCGGATCGAAACTTGGGGGCGGCCACCCATTTGGCGTCGCGCGGCTCGGTGATGTAGAACCACGCCGACTGCCACCCCTTTATGGTCTCCACGAAGGAGCCTTCAAGCCATATAATGTTGGGCATCTTGCCCACCATGGCTCCGCCGCATTCTACTTGTTGGCTGCCCACCACCTTCGGCTTGATATTGAAGGTCTTTAACCACAGGCCGAAGTGGGGGTGGATCCGGAGGAAAGCCTCACACACGACGATGAACGCCGAAATGTTGAGGATGAAGTTCGGGGCCAGATCATGGAAGTCCAGCCCGTAGTAGAACATGAGACCATGTATGAATGGATGGAGGGGAAACACCAGTCCGCAGAGGAAGTGGTGGAGGAAGACTATCCTCTCGTGAGGTTCGGAGGTAGGAATGATCTGCCCCGCAGCGGGCAGCCGATGTGCGATATTCGCGGCCAAGTATCTGGCACCGCGTAGCTTCTTGATGTGACCCTCCGTAACGGAGGAAGCCATCCATTTACCTCCCGCTCCGGACATGATTGGGGAAGGTTGAGGGGAAGGATGTAGGCTTGGGCATTGGAGCTCGAGAGCGCAAGAGTAGATGAGCAAGGAGGAAGAAGGCGTGGGTAGAAAAAGGTTAAACCTTGTCCCTTTATAAGGGCAGCCGAAACTATGCGCCCCCACTAGCCTGGTAAAACTCGCTTATCCCCCAAGCGCCGTAATCGATGGCGCGGTTGGGTTACCCACGCCCGTATTGATGAGAATCCCGTAATAAGGGGGACACGATCTCTGCTTTGACAAGACGTGTCAAAAAACTGCCTCGCGTTATGTGCGGGGCTAGTTAAAGGAAGCGGTTCGAATAATCACCGGGCCATGGCATAATGCCGTGTTGCCAAAACAAGTTAGCAAATTAGATTTGTGGAAATATTATTCTCTCTACGGTGGTATGTGGAACTTATTTCATAGGGTCGGACACTATCCTTGTATTCAGATTCTTTTGTAGTGTATTCAGAGGAGGAACCTGCCTTGCCATGCCGAAGACAATACTGCGTGCCGGACTCGTCGTCATTGAAGCCTGGTTCAGGGGCTACTGAGGGAGTCCTGGATTAGGGGGTCTCCGGACAGCCAGACTATATCCTTTGGCCGGACTGTTGGACTATGAAGATACAAGATTGAAGACTTCGTCTCGTGTCCGGATGGGACTCTACTTGGCGACCTTGTGTAACCCTAGCCCCCTCTGGTGTCTATATAAATCGGAGGGTTTTAGTCCGTAGTAGGACAACATAAAATCATACCATAGGCTAGCTTCTAGGGTTTAGCCTCTCCGATCTCATGGTAGATCAGCTCTTGTAATACTCATATCATCAAGAATAAATCAAGCAGGACGTAGGGTTTTACCTCCATCAAGAGGGCCCGAACCTGGGTAAAACATTGTGTCCCCGGCCTCATGTTACCATCAGCCTTAGACACACAGTTCGGGACCCCCTACCCGAGATCCGCCAGTTTTGACACCGACAAGACCCGTCGGTCGTGGAACATTGCTCATCTTCGGCCCTACTATACTTGAGCCTATGGCTCTCATGATGTACATAGTTACCTAATGTATATATTATAAGAAGTATAATAAAGTCGGCATCCCTGACAATTCAGGGCTTCTGTCATTTCACTTCCTCGAAGCTGAGTCTTTATCATCATTTAAGAGGCTCGATGCCCACAATTTCAGGGACCAAAGAGAGTTGGATGTACAGCACAACTCAAAGACAGGTCCCCGATGAGCATGATTCGTCAGTGTATCACTTGGGGGCTTCCTGCTCATCGAGCATAGCTGTCGGTACCCTCCTGATCGGCATAATGCCAAAGCTTATATGGTCACTTGGGGGCTTCCTACTCATCGAGCATAGTTGTCGGTACCCTCTTGATCGGCGCAATGCCAAAGCTTATATGGTCACTTGGGGACTTCCTGTTCAAACATAGGTGTATTCACCAAAGAGAACATAGTTGTCGGTACCCTCTTGACCGGCTCAAGGCCACATTTGTAAGTATGTCACTTGGGGGATTCTTGTTCAAACATAGGTGTATTCGACCAAAGAGAACATAGCGTAACTACCCTCTTGACCAGGTTTGTTAAAACATAGGCGTATTCGACCAAAGAGAACAAACTCTAACCGGGTCATCCTACCTGTAAGCAGCTGCTTCAACTCCATCAGGTCATCCTGATTGACCCGCCGAACTCTTAACGATCAGTCTTTATGGCGTATTAGACCAATATCTGAGCTCGATTAAGGTTCAAACGGCGGCTTGTCATGCGAGAGCACGGTTTACAGATAGTCAGGACGAATCCAGGCTTCATAAACCGCCTTCCTTGGAACTTGGATAAATCGGCCCGTGATGTATGTTGTTACTCTGGCCCCGCGTACTCCTGATAAGTCTTTGAGCAAGACCAGACTTTATCTAGGGTTCAAATGTCGATTAGGCACACTGTGAGTCAGGCTCACGGAACACATGAACAATCTAGTGGCTCAGGCTAGTTTCATTGAAGAAGACACTTAGGCTTGGCAGCTGATAACCCACAAGTATAGGGGATCGCAATAGTTTTCGAGGGTAGAGTATTCAATCCAAATTTATTGATTCGACACAAGGGGAGCCAAAGGATGTTCTCATGTATTAGCACCTGAGTTGTCAATTCAACCACACCTGGAAACTTAATATCTGTAGCAAAGTATTTAGTAGCAAAGTAATATGATACTAGTGGTAACGGTGGCAAAAGTAACAGTAGCAGTTTTGGTTTTATAGTGATTGTAACAGTAGCAACGGAAAAGTAAATAAGCGAAGATTAATATATGAAAAGCTCATAGGCAAAGGATCAGTGATGGATGATTATGTCAGATGCAATTCCTCATGCAATAGTTATAACATAGGGTGACATAGAACTAGCTCCGGTTCATCAATGTAATGTAGGCATGTATTCCGAATATAGTCATACGTGCTTATGGAAAAGAACTTGCATGACATCTTTTGTCCTGCCCTTCCATGGCAGCGGGGTCCTATTGGAAACTAAGGGATATTAAGGCCTCCCTTTAATAAAGTACCGGACCAAAGCATTAACACATAGTGAATACATGAACTCGTCAAACTACGGTCATCACCGGTAAGTATCCCGATTATTGTCACTTCGGGGTTAACGGATCATAACAAATAATAGGTGACTATAGACTTGCAAGATAGGATCAAGAACTCACATATATCCATGAAAAGATAATAGGTTCAGATCTGAAATCATGGCACTCGGGCCCTAGTGACAAGCATTAAGCATAGCAAAGTCATAGCAACATCAATCTCAGAACATAATGGATACTAGGGATCAAACCCTAACAAAACTAACTCGATTACATGATAAATCTCATCCAACCCATCACCATCTAGCAAGCCTACGATGGAATTACTCATGCACGGTGGTGAGCATCATGAAATTGGTGATGGAGGAAGGTTGATGATGACGATGGCGACGGATTCCCCTCTCCGGAGCCCCTAACGGACTCCAGACCAGCCCTCCCGAGAGAGATTAGGGCTTGGGCAAGAAAATAGATCGCCACTGCTTTACTCTGATTTCTTGTCCATCACTTACTTGCTAGTTGAGAGCAATCATTGGTTGTGAAGTTGCCTTTGTCTGGTTTGCACCTTCAGATCCGCCATGGCACGCTCAACACTGTACTCCCAATGCTTATGGTTTTCGCCTTTTATATTCCACACTAGTTAAATCACAGTAGACTAAATTTCAAAATTGGGTTAGTCAATTTCTCAGAGCTCGCCAGAGTTCGCCGGTGCAAACGAAGGGGCTCGGGTGGGGACTTTGGTTGTTGGGGGCAGTGGTGGGGCCTCGCCGAACGAAGAAAACTCGACGCAGGTGGGGGCGGGGGTGGGGGGTAGGGGTGGCGGAGGAACACAGGCGGTGGGGGCCGATGGTCCGGTCGGCGGCCCGTGCGGTGTTCTTTATGGGAAGAATCAGAGACGAGGAAGAAGAAGGGTTAGGAGACGTAGGATCTTTATCCAACTGCATGAAATGGTCGACTGACCCAAATGCAGACATGCCTTTATATTCAGTACCATCATCGTACCTGCTTAGCACTGCTCCTGAATCCATCAAGCTAAACAACGTGCCACTCATAATTCCAAACTTGTTGCTCAAGTACGAATCTGATATGATGCTGATATTACTAAAATAGATAATATTTAATTGGTCAGCTAATGTTCCTACTTTACTTTCTAAAAAGCATGTGCACCACATATAGAGAGAGACAGTAGGGAGTTGCTTTCTTAATGCGCCCTGGTTCATCATGTGTGGGCACTGCGCAACAAACATTTTATTATCCAAAATCTGCTTGCTCTTCTTTAGCATGTTCCTCTTCCGTTCTTCTTTAATAAGTACTCTCTCCGTTCCTAAATACAAGTCTTTGTATAGATTCAACCATGGACTACATATGGAGCAAAATGAGTGAATCTACACTCTAAAATGTATCTGGATACATCTGTATGTGATCCATAGTGGAAATCACTACCAAGACTTATATTTTGGAACGGAGGGAGTATGATAGTAGTACAGTATGTTCCTTGTAGTGAATATGAGCAGGCACATTTGCAGTGTCGAGGTCTATACGGTCTGTTGGTATGGACACTTTGAACTCGTCAGGCCTCTTTAATTCGTAGGATTTTGTAAACATGGGAATAGGATTTGTAGTGGCATGCCCACTTGAATCCTATAAGAATAGCAAGGAAATGCGAGGAGCTATGTCGCCTTTGAGAGTTACACTGATATTAACAGTACTGCACCTTCAGTTGAAGAGAGCTGGTATCCGAAGGCTTTCTAGCCGTACCGGCAATACTAGCACATATATTCCAGTAAGTTCCACTTTGCTGATTTTACTCTCATGCTTACGGTTTTCCCGTTAAATCTACACTATGATCTGTGTAGCTGCTTTGTGTCGCACTAGCAATAGTCCACTCTTGAAGCTAAACACCGCAATGACTTACAAAATTGGCACCAAGGCATTGAGTGCCATTCTGGATGCAATGAAACTCATATGCTCACCACCTGTTGATTCTTGTTCAGAATATGATCCTAATGACTATTCTAACCTCGAGGAGTCAAAGGCAGATGGCCTGTCCTATTCACCCATCAAGGCGCCTGTTCTAATTTGGCAAGGTTTTATTGATTGCGTGTATCTTGCATATGTTGTCTTGCATTTCTTCTACTTTGTTGCACCGCCATCTGCTTAGTTTACTCATCATATATGTCGAGATGCCATGCCCATCCATTATCAATACATATTCCATATGTCATCATACCATGTTTTTCCACTCAAATGCTGTTCTTGTGCATCAGACATCAAAAAGGAAGAGGGTGATTGCCGAACCTGAAGGAGCACCAGCAAAGTCCTTGAAAAACATGGTTGTGCCGGAGAAATCAGACAGCACCCCACTTATATTGGTTGTACAACCAGTGACACAAAACGTAGGACCGACTCCATCAGACTGTACCCATACTTCACTGGCCACACCACTAGCCGCACTACATAGGACCTGCACTCCAGCAAAAGGTATGCCGATTTCAGTTGCCATAGCACCAGCCGTACCATAGAAAAATCCCATTCCAACAAAAAGTACAGCAAGTCCATTGGCCGAAGACCTATCCCACCTGCAGAGACAGCCAATTCCTGCAGATTGGAACCCCATTCCAGTTATTCCCAGTTTAAAAGACAATGCTTTCAATGTTGTTAGGGACTACGTGCATATATTCCCATCATGGGAAGATTATAGCGAAGACAAACACCATTTTCACATCTTCCTGTCCCACTTACGTGTAAGTGCTATTATTCATGGTGATTATTTTCCTGTTTTCTGCTGATTGAACACATCAATGATTTGCATTACATTGTTGTAAGTAGGCGAGGGTCAATCTGGATAGTCATGACGAGCAAAGCTTGCTTGCGCTTTTCAAGGAAGCATTGTAGCAGTATCGGTGTTACTTGAGGAAATCACACTTTGATGGCAAGTCTATAAACGAATTTCTGGTGAAGTCTCCTGTGCTAAATTTAGAAGACATTGAATGGAAAAAACCTTGTTATGCACTGGTCTCGTTCCGAGGATGAGGTGTTGTCTATGATATTGCATGACAATTTGAACTTCTACTTTTCCGCATGTGCCTTACGGATCTTTTTTGCAGGAAATTTGCTCGAAAAAGAATTACGATTTGAAAAGAACGACATGATATCGCAAATGTGCTGCCCGCTGCTTTGCCCTTGTTAGTACCTGTTGTCCTGTATCACTATACTTACATACATACTTGGTTCATTATGTGACAGCAGTATGCATGATAGGTTGCTTATCAATTGTTCGCTCCAAATTATCTGATCTATATGAATGGTTACATTAGTGTAGAATATATCCAATGCCAATGAAATTTTTTAGCTCTGCATTGTTCTTGTAAGTACCTGCTGTCCTTTATCAGTGTACTTATATTGACAGGTAGTTGTTCATGTACCATCACTCTGCAGCTTATTTTCCTTTGCCCTCCATTTTCTACACATAAGATATATATTTACTCTTACCATAAGGTTGGATAACACCGATGGTACTGAAGAAGTTTAGCTCTGCATTGCTCTTGGCTGTACCTTTTGCCTGTATCGCTGTACTTACATTTATAGCTACTTGGTTATGTAGCTTCACTCTTCATCTTATCTTAAATATTCTCCATTTTTTTCTTATATTGTCACATCTATATTTACTCTTAACAAAATGTAGAATAAAGGCAATGCTTATGAAGAAGATTTTGTGGTAAACTTCTTGAATTGCCCCCCCATCAGCATGGACAAGGGCTTTATAGAGCCTGCCTTCACCAATAATGTAAGTTTGTCCTTCTCAAGCCTTCAAACTTTGTTGTGTATATTTGGTTAGGCGTGACTGCAACAGCTGTTTATTTTTGGTGTTTGCATCAAATTGCATGTTTAAAGTTTATTATGTACTCCAGTTCATAAACAAAAGTTTGTCCTTCTCAATTTAAGTTTTCAGTTGTACAACCAAGTTCCTTCTTCATACCATGTAAATTAAACCATATAGAGCAAGTGATCTTATTTTGCCAATCTAAAATGGGATAAATTGATAGCACACTAACCATTGATACTTATGAGTTCTTGATCTATAATCCAGTGGTGTCATGAAGCTGTCAACTCCTTCACAATGTCATTTCCTGCCATGTCTTGACCTGAACAATACCATATTGTGTTAATGCTATTTTAAACTGTGTCACTTTATTCGTCAGTAAGAAATGTGATGAATTGTCAGCACTGATACTTATATGTGCAAAACCTGTCATCTGTCTGCTTGTTTATCTTTCAGAGTGAGGAGGATATAAGTGTTAAACAAGTGCAGTCTCACCAGCTTGCTCAGCTGCTTGCGCTGCAGCTCCCGAGCAAGGCTAACCTTTCTTGAACTCTATTGAAGTGCTGCCGGTTTTGTATATTATTTTGTCGGTGTGTTTAGTTGCACTGGTGGCGATCTTTGATGCCAAGTGTATGTAATCTGTTGTCTGCTTGTGCTTTATTATCATAGTGGCGAACTTTGATGCCCAGTGGATGTAATATGCCGTAATTTCTTTATTGTATAGTCTAGGTTTTTTTCTTATTCATGATGCTGCAGTTATTTTACTATATATATATATCCTGTCTTCGCAGTAAACCGACCAAATCGTAAAATTACGATACATAATCGGGCCGTCATGCAAATCACCATGTATGATCCGCATCATGGGCCCCGTCATCTTGGTCCGTTAACATGCCTAAATGTAAACTGGCCCACAAGTAGATTCGGGCCTTTAAAAGGCCAAGTAAACCACTGGCCCTATTTTCCCAAGAAAACTCAATGGGCCTTTAGGAGTCTGAAAAGCAGGTTGGGCCTGAAACGTGCCGAACAGCTCACGGGCCGGCAGCAGGCCGAAATAGACCCCGACCCATGAATGTGCCAACCAAATCATGGGCTTATAACAGGCCAAAATTGTCTCGGTCCTTGTTTGGCCCAATCAGATTATCGGGTGCGAGCAGGCCGGATGCAAACCGGGCCGTAGTTAGGCCCAACTATATGACGGGCTTTTAACAGGCCGAAATTAATATAGGGCCAAAATGTTAAACGGACCCTTAACAGGCCGAAACTAATATCAGGCTGAATTACTAAATGGGCCTTTAGCAAATGGGCCCAAAAGCGTAGCGTCCAGTTGACGGGCTGAATCTGATATGGGCCATAATTTAGCCCAACGCCTCTTAAAGGGCCGGACCTAATCTGGGCCGTAATTTGGCCCAGAACGTGGTAGGCTTTTAACAGGCCGGATCTCATATGGGCCATTATTAGGCCCGAAATTTGGCAGGCCATTAATGGACTGGATCAAATATGGGCCGGCATTTGGCCCAAAACATGGCAACCAGTTAATGGGTCGGCCTACTAGGGTCCTCAGAATCTTGTGGGCCTATAGCTGGCCCGGCCCATTAATGTCGGCGAAATCTCGTGGGCCTTTAGCTGGGCCGGCCCATTATGGTCCACAAAAATGTTGTGGGCCTTCACCTGGGCCGGCCCATTATGGCCCGCAAAAATCTTGGGGGCCTTTACCTGGGCCGGCCCATTATGGCCCGCAAAATCTTGTGGGCCTTTAGCTGGTCCGTCCCATTATGGTCCACAAAATCTTGTGGGCCTTTAGTTGGGCCGACCCATTTAAACTTTATGGGCCACTTTTGGGCCGGTCCACGTGTTAACATATCATAGGCGCATCTCGCCCATTGGATGAGTGACACCTGTGCCAACACGGAGCTGACACGTGTTTCCTCCAACCAATGATGATTTTACACATGGAAAATCCTCATTGTTCAAGGTTGTTAACGGGTTATCAGATCCAAAACCGGACCCGATAGCCTAACGGCGTTTCGTTACGGTGGATGCCACGTGTCAGTCACCCTTAACGAAAGCACTTCTGTGACGCGTGATTTATCGTCATGGAAGTGGACACTTCCGTGATGATAATTTTGGTAATGTCATGGAACACTTCTACGAGAGCACAGGTATGACTATCTTGATTCTGTCATAAATTTGTCATGGATGTACATGCATGACAGAAAACGTGACCTATTGTGACAAATACGTATCAACACGGAAGTGTATTTTTTTGTAGTGATTCTTGCAAACCTATCCAGTTACACCTACAAAGTACTTATAGTTTCATACTTGTTCTAGGTAAAGCGAACGTTAAGCGTGCGTAGAGTTTTATCGGTGGCCGATAGAACTTGAGGCAATATTTGTTCTACCTTTAGCTCCTCATTGGGTTCGACATTCTTACTTATCGAAAGAGGCTACAATTGATCCCCTATACCTGTGGGTTATCAAGACCTTTTTCTAGCGCTGTTGCCGGGGAGTTATAACGTGGGGTGAATATTCTCGTGTGTGCTTGTTTGCTTTATCACTAAGTAATTTTTATTTGCTGTTCTAAGTTGTTTTGTATCTTTAGTTATGGATATGGAACACGAAATACCAAAAAAATTATGTTTACTTGCTACTCATGGAGATGGGGAACCTCCTAAAACCCTCAATGCTCATTATGTGAAAGATATTATGCACTACTTTAATAATCCTGAGAAACCCCCATTCAATTATGTAATGGGAGACATGTTGGATCGACGTGAATACTTTAGGGATTATCGCTTGACTCAAAAAGGGAAACTATTATGGGATCAAATTTATATGTTGCATTGGTATGATCGGCAACTATGCTTGAGATATGATTATACTTGTTGCTCTAGGATGAAGGCTCCACACCTTCCCTTTTCATGCAAATTTAATGATAATGAAACCTTAGCTTCTTATGCTAATGGTATATATGATTACTATGATGTGGAACGAATAGAAGAATTTGTTGCTTTTAAGGGTGCTTGTGAAATTGAATATTTGTTTAAAGAGTCTGAAGATTTTGATGATTCGGTTTATAGACCTGAAAATTTAGCTATCCTTAAATATTGCTATGAGAATTATAAATACAATTATGATATTGATGAATTTATTGAGAAAGTCTTCGCTATCCGAGAAGAGACTAATATTTTGCAGGAGTCTATGGAAGAAGAAATTGATGAAATGTGAGCTCATTGGATGAAAAATATGATGAGGACAGCGGAGAACAAAAGGAGGAAGAGCGGATTAGCTACCCGTGCCCACCTGCTAATGAGAGCAACTCTTCAACTCATACATTGTTTAATTTCCCTTCGTGCTTACCGAAGGATGGTTGCTATGATGATTGTTATGATCCCATTGATTCTTTTGAAATATCCCTTTTTGATGATGCTTGCTATGCTTGTGGCCAAGATGCCAATATGAATTATGCTTATGGAGATGAACTGGCTATAGTTCCTTATGTTAAACATGAAATTGTTGCTATTGCACCCACGCATGATAGTCCTATTATCTTTTTGAATTCTCCCGACTACACTATATCGGAGAAGTTTGCCCTTATTAAGGATTATATTGATGGGTTGCATTTTACTACTACACATGATGATTTCGATAGATATAATATGCATGTGCTTTCTGCTCCCACTTGCAATTATTATGAGAGAGGAACTACATCTCCGCCTCTCCATCTTTCCAATATGATAAAATTGCAAGAAACTATTTATACTATGCATTGGCCTTTACTATGTGTGCATGAATTGTTCTTTTATGGCATGCCGATGCATAGGAAGAGAGTTAGACTTCATCATTAAATGATGTATGTTACTTTGTGCTCACTACTAAATCACAAATCATTGTTAATTAAAATTGGCTTTGATATACCTTGGGATCCGGGTGGATCCATTACTTGAGCACTATATGCCTAGCTTAATGGCTTTAAAGAAAGCACTGCTAGGGAGACAACCTAGAAGTTTTAGAGAGTCATTTATTTCTATTGTGTGCTTTTATAAAGTTTAAAAACAAAAATAATGTGCCAAGATTTGCCTTTAGGATGTTTACATTGCTTGTTGGTTTGTGCGGTGCAAAACAAAAAATTTGGCTGTAGTGCGTGATTTTACATTTTTTACTGGAACGTAAAACGGTTCTGAAAATTTTGCACTGTCCTTATATACAATTTTTTTTATTTTTCCTCATTTTTTCAGAATTTTTGGAGTAACAGAAGTATGGTGAATGTTCAGATTATTACAGACTGTCCTGTTTAAGACATATTCTGTTTTTGATGCATAGTTTGCATGTTTTGATGAAATTATCGATTTCTATCAATGGATTAAGCCATGGAAAAGTTATATTACAGTAGCTACAATGCAAAAACAAAATATGAATTGGTTTGCAACAGTAAATAGATTAGTGATTTGCTTTATTATACTAGCGGATCTTACCGAGCTTTCTATTGAGTTTTGTGTGGATGAAGTGTTCGAAGATCGAGGAGGTCTCGATGTGTAAAGTCCCAATTTTCAATTTGGATGTTATACCTAGGTCATCATATGCATATCATATTTTATTTGCATTTTGGTTTGATCCTAGAAATCTTAAGAAACTCAAGGACCCAAGGAGAGAGTTGGAAGTTTTGTTTATTTACATATTTGAATTTTCTCAAATTTGAAAAGAGGATTGTCGATGTCAAAACCGGCGGATCTCGGGTAGGGGGTCCCGAACTGTGCATCTAAGGCGGATGGTAACAGGAGGCACGGGACACGATGTTTACCCAGGTTCGGGCCCTCTTGATGGAGGTAATACCCTACGTCCTGCTTGATTGTTCTTGATAATATGAGTAGTACAAGAGTTGATCTACCACGAGATCAGAGAGGCTAAACCCTAGAAGCTAGCCTATGGTATGATTGTTTGTCATCCTACGAACTAAAACCCTCCGGTTTATATAGACACCGGAGGGGCTAGGGTTACACAAGGTCGGTTACAAAGGAAGAGATATACATATCCGTATTGCCTAGCTTGCCTTCCACGCCAAGTAGAGTCCCATCCAGACACGAGACGAAGTCTTCAATCTTGTATCTTCATAGTCCAACAGTCCGGCCAAAGGATATAGTCCGGCTATCCGGAGACCCCCGAATCCAGGACTCCCTCAACAGCCCCTGAACCAGGCTTCAATGACGATGAGTCTGGCGCGTAGTGTTGTGTTCAGCATTGCAAGGCGGGTTCCTCCTCCGCATACATCATTGAAGAGTTTTGAATACAAGGATAGTGTTCGGCCCTGCAAAATAAGTTCCACATACCACCGTAGAGAGAATAAGATTTCCACAAATCTAATCTGCTGACATGTTTTGACAACACGACATTGTGCCATGGCCCGGTTATTATTCGAACCGCTTTTCTCAACCAGCTCCGCACATATCGCGAGGCAGTTTTCTTGACACGTCTTATCAAAGCAGAGATCGTGTTCCCCTTATCACGGGATTCTCATTAATATGGAAGTGGGTAACCCAACCGCGCCATCAATTATGGCGCCTGGCGAATAATCGGTTTTACCAGGAAAGTGGGGAGGCACATCGCCTCTTCCGCCCTTATAAAGGGACAAGGATTTACTTTTTCACCCACGCCTTCTTCCTCCTCGCTTATCCATTCCCGCACACTCAAGGTCTAGCGCACAAGCTCGCGTTCCTCTTCTCAAACCACTCCAAGCATGTCTGGAGCAGGAGGCAAGTGGATGGTCTCCTCCGTCACGGAGGAGAACGTCAAAAAATTACGGGAAGCTGGATATCTGGCCACGGATATCGCGCATCGGCTGCCCGATGTGGGGCAGATCGTCCCAACACCCGAACCCCATGAGAGGGTAGTTTTTCTTACCCATTTCGTTCACGGACTGGGATTTCCCCTCCACCCGTTTGTCCACAGGCTCATGTTCTACTATGGGTTGGATTTTCATGATTTGGCCCCCAACTTCATCCTCAACATCTCGGCGTTTATCGTCGTGTGCGAGGCCTTCCTCCGCATCAGGCCTCACTTCGGCCTATGGCTGAAAACCTTCAATGTCAAACCGAAGGTGGTGAGCGGCCAGCAAGCAGAGTGCGGAGGTGCCATGGTGGGCAAGATGCCTAATGTCACCTGGCTCGAGGGCACCTACGTGGATACCATATAGGGGTGGAAATCGGGGTGATTCTACATCACCGAGCCGCGCGACTCCAACTGGGTGGCAGCCCCCAAATTTCGATCCGAAATCCCCACGCGGCTCACCTCCTGGAAAAAGAAGGGCCTGTCCTGGGGTTCTTCGGTAGAGCTGGCCGGACTCTAGACCTGCATCTAGAACATGACGAGCAAGAAAATCAAGCTCGTCAACGTGGTCCAGGTTATGCTCTTCCGCTGGGTCCTTCCGTGTCAACGGCGGGCATTTGTTTTGTGGGAGTTCGACTCGGCCAAGCACCATATGCTGCGAGAGCTCTATGACACGACGCACGAGGACGTCTGGAGGGTGCTGTTCAAGAGCGCCGAGATCCCCCCCTCAACAGGACCGCGGACTCAGCGCAAAGCGTCGCGCCAATCCGGTAGGCTTTTTATATTTCTCAGGGTATTTATTTGCCCCGGTTTAGTTGTGTGCAGGATCTGAACTGCCATGTCATTAACAGGACTGGATAGAGACGGTGGAGCAGCTTAATAGCCCAGCCCCCTGCCCGAAGATCCTGCAGACGCTCTTCTGACGAAGATGCTGACTCTGGCATCCTACGAGGTGCCGGAAAAGACCAAGAAGAAGACCGCGGGGACCCGAAAGGGTCTCCGGCGCAAGGTTGAATCGGAGTCATCGGACGATGACTCCGACGCACACCCCTCCCATGGAAAGGAGGAGGAGGAGAAAAGTTCTCCCCCCAGCCGGGGGAGACAAGAAAAAGAAGGCCGACCCATCCGGGGAGGCTGAAGGGTCCAAGAAGGGAAGGACCCTCCTTCCGGACCGTGCCACGATGGCCGCCGACAGCGGCGACGAGTGGCTACCCAGGGACAAGCCCCTGGCGAAGTCGTAAGTGCCCGGACACCATAGTACTTCATGATATGTTTTATTGTACTGCCTTTCCTGATGCCGAACATGATTATGCAGTCCATCCCGAGCTCATCTTGACGTACCCTCGTCGAGCGGCTCTTTGGACTCGTCAGATATGAACAACGGTTCTCTTCCGACCGCTTCCACCCCTCACCCTACGGACAACGCCAAGGTGTTGTCTAAACAAGAACTGGGCCAAGGGGAGGTGGTCCTGGGGGCGCCTCACGGCGACTTCCTGGACCCTGGGTACCAAGGGAGCGAGGCTCCTATGGGCTTTGAGTTCGGGCCCCAGCCGGAGACTGCACCGGAACCCTCGATGGTTCCAGACTCCGGCAGGCTGTCCCCCGCCAAGGGGGGCCAACCATCCGTGCCGGTGTCCTCTGTCCAACCAGAGGCACCGGACAATCTGCTGGAAGCGCTTCCATTGAAGAAGAGCACTGCACTATCATGAGTGCGGTGGTCGAGAAGGTTCAGTCTGCCAAGAACGGACTAACCGAAGCTTGCTCCAGCCTCCTAACAGGCTTTGAGGTAAGCAATCAAAATATAAGAAAATATTACAACATAGATAGTAGCCCCTGATGCTCTGTTCGGCGTTCGCAAAGAAAAGCCGAATAGAGGATCAAATGATGCCTCAGGAGTCTAATTAAAGTATGTCTATGTGTATGTGTAGGCTTCACTACTGGCCGCTGCCGTACGTATTGCGAAGGTCTCTGCGCTGAAGCAGGACCTAAAGCGGTCCGAGGACGAGCTCAGCCTGACCAAGAGGCAGCTCGAAGAGAGCAAAGGTAAGAAATATGCCTGTCTATATAGTTAAAGAGAAGTTCGGGTATAAAGTAATAGGATCATCATGGATTTGTCAAGCGCCACGATCGAGGTGGCGACCCTAAGGAAGGCGTTGTCCGAGGCTGAAGACAAAGCGGCCAAAGAACGCATTGAACGGGAGAAACAAGAAGCCCGAGTGGGCGAGGTGCCGCAAGAGCTTGAGGCTCTCGCCAAAAAGCACGAGTCCTTGGAGCTGGACTCTAAGACGCGAGAGTCCGAGCTCGAGCAGGAGCTTGAAAGCATCCGGAGCACCAAGGCCGAAGCCCACAATGTTGGGGAACGCAGTAATTTCAAAAAATTTCCTACGCACACGCAAGATCATGGTGATGCACAGCAACGAGAGGGGAGAGTGTTGTCTACGTACCAACGCAGACCGACTGCGGAAGCGATCACACAACGTAGAGGAAGTAGTCGTACGTCTTCTTCCCGATCCAACCGATCCAAGCACCGTTACTCCGGCACCTCCGAGTTCTTGGCACACGTTCAGCTCGATGACGTTCCTCGGGCTCCGATCCAGCAAAGCGTCGAGGAAGAGTTCCGTCAGCACGACGGCGTGGTGACGATCTTGATGTACTACCGACGCAGGGCTTCGCCTAAGCACTGTAACGGTATGATCGAGGTGGAATTTGGTGGCAGGGGGCACCGCACACGGCTAAGGAACGATCTCAAGGATCAACTTGTGTGTGTTGGGGTGTCCCCTGCCCCCGTATTTATATGTTGGAGGAGGGGGGGCTGGCCGGCCAAGAGGGGAGGCGCAGGGGAGTCCTACTCCCACCGGGAGTAGGACTCCTCCCCCCCAATCCTAATCCAATTAGGACTCTCGGGGGGGGAAAGAGAGAGAAGGGGGGCCGGCCCCTTGTCCTATTCCTAATAGGACTCTAGGGGGGCGCCGGCCAGCTAGTGGGCTTCTCTTTTCTCTTTTCCACTAAGGCCCAATAGGCCCATTTACCTCCCGGGGGGGTTCCGGTAACCCTCTCGGTATTCCGGTAAAATCCCGATTTCACCCGGAACGCTTCCGGTGTCCAAACATAGGCTTCCAATATATCAATCTTTATGTCTCGACCATTTCGAGACTCCTCGTCATGTCCGTGATCTCATCCGGGACTCCGAACAACCTTCGGTACATCAAAATGCATAAACTCATAATAACTGTCATCGTAACGTTAAGCGTGCGGACCCTACGGTTCGAGAACAATGTAGACATGACCGAGACACGTTTCCGGTCAATAACCAATAGCGGGACCTGGATGCCCATATTGGATCCTACATATTCTACGAAGATCTTTATCGGTCAGACCGCATAACAACATACGTTGTTCCCTTTGTCATCGGTATGTTACTTGCCCGAGATTCGATCGTCGGTATCCAATACCTAGTTCAATCTCGTTACTGGCAAGTCTCTTTACTCGTTCCGTAATACATCATCTCACAACTAACTTATTAGTTGCGGTGCTTGCAAGGCTTATGTGATGTGCATTACCGAGAGGGCCCAGAGATACCTCTCCGACAATCAGAGTGACAAATCCTAATCTCGAAATACGCCAACCCAACATCTACTATTGGAGACACCTGTAGTACTCCTTTATAATCACCCAGTTACGTTGTGACGTTTGGTAGTACCCAAAGTGTTCCTCCGGTAAACGGGAGTTGCATAATCTCATAGTTATAGGAACATGTATAAGTCATGAAGAAAGCAATAGCAACATACTAAACGATCGGGTGCTAAGCTAATGGAATGGGTCATGTCAATCAGATCATTCAACTAATGATGTGACCTCGTTAATCAAATAACAACTCTTTGTTCATGGTTAGGAAACATAACCATCTTTGATTAACGAGCTAGTCTAGTAGAGGCATACTAGTGACACTCTGTTGGTTTATGTATTCACACATGTATTATGTTTCCGGTTAATACAATTCTAGCATGAATAATAAACATTTATCATGATTTAAGGAAATAAATAATAACTTTATTATTGCCTCTAGGGCATATTTCCTTCAGTCTCCCACTTGCACTAGAGTCAATAATCTAGTTCACATCGCCATGTGATTTAACAGCAATAGCTCACATCACCATGTGATTAACACCCATAGTTCACATCGTCATGTGACCAACACTCAAAGGGTTTACTAGAGTCAGTAATCTAGTTCACATATCTATGTGATTAACACCCAAAGAGTACTAAGGTGTGATCATGTTTTGCTTGTGAGATAATTTTAGTCAACGGGTCTGTTACTTTCAGATCTGTAAGTATTTTGCAAATTTCTATGTCAACAATGCTCTGCATGGAGCTACTCTAGCTAATTGCTCCCACTTTCAATATGTATCCAGATCTAGATTAGTGTCAAAACTTGTATCGGCGTAACCCTTTACGACGAACCTTTTGTCACGTCCATAATCGAGAAACATATCCTTATTTCACTAAGGATAATTCTGACCGCTGTCCAGTGATCTACTCCTAGATCACTATTGTACTCCCTTGCCAAATCAGTGCAGGGTATACAATAGATCTGGTAAACAGCATGGCATACTTTATAGAACCTATGAATGAGGCATAGTGAATGACTTTCATTCTCTTTCTATCTTCTGCCGTGGTCGGGCTTTGAGTCTTTACTCAACTTCACACCTTGTAACACAGGCAAGAAACCTTTTCTTTGGCTGTTCCATTTTGAACTACTTCAAAATCTTGTCAAGGTATGTACTTATTGAAAACTTTATCAAGCGTCTTGATCTATCTATATAGATCTTGAAGCTCAATATGTAAGTAGCTTTACCGAGGTCTTTCTTTGAAAAAACTCCTTTCAAACACTCCTTTATGCTTTACAGAATGATTCTACATTATTTCCGATCAACTTTATCAGAAATGCTGTAGTGCTCCCACTCACTTTATTGTAAATACAGGCTTCACCGCAAGTCTGTATAAAACTATATGCTTTGATCAACTCATCAAAGTGTATATTCCAACTCCGAGATGTTTGCACCAGTCCACAGATAGATCGCTGGAGCTTGCATATTTAGTTAACACCTTTAGGATCGACAAAACCTTCTAGTTGCATCGTATACAACTCTTCTTTAGCAAATCCATTAAGGAATGCAGTTTTGTTTATCCATTTGCCAGATTTCATAAAATGCGGCAATTGTTAACATGATTCGGACAGATTTAAGCATAGATACGAGTGAGAAAATCTCATCGTAGTCAACACCTTGAACTTGTCGAAAACCTTTTTGCGACAATTCTAGCTTTGTAGATAGTAACACTACTATCAGCGTCCGTCTTCCTCTTGAAGATCCATTTATTTTCTATGGCTTGCCGATCATCGGGCAAGTCAATCAAAGTCCATACTTTGTTCTCATACATGGATCATATCTCAGATTTCATGGCTTCAAGCCACTTTGCGGAATCTGGGCTCACCATCGCTTCTTCATAGTTCGTAGGATCATCATGATCTAGTAGCATGACTTCCAGAACAGGATTACCGTACCACTCTGGTGCGGATCTCACTCTGGTTGATCTACGTGGTTCAGTAGTATCTTGTCCTGAAGCTTCATGATCATCATCATTAGCTTCCTCACTAATTGGCATAGGTGTCGCAGAAACAGTTTTCTGTGATGTACTAATTTCCAATAAGGGAGCAGGTACAGTTACCTCGTCAAGTTCTACTTTCCTCCCACTCACTTCTTTCGAGAGAAACTCCTTCTCCAGAAAGTTTCCGAATTTTAGCAACAAAAGTTTTGCCTTCGGATATGTGATAGAAGGTGTATCCAATAGTTTCCTTTGGATATCTTATGAAGACGCACTTCTCCGATTTGAGTTTGAGCTTATCAGGATGAAACTTTTTCACATAAGCATCACAACCCCAAACTTTTAAGAAACGACAACTTTGGTTTCTTGCTAAACCATAGTTCATATAGTGTCGTCTCAACGGATTTAGATGGTGCCCTATTTAACGTGAATGCAGCTGTCTCTAATGCATATCCCCAAAACGATAGTGGTAAATCGGCAAGAGACATCATAGATTGCACCATATCTAATAAAGTACGGTTATGACGTCCGGACACACCATTACATTGTGGTGTTCCAGATGGCGTGAGTAGTGCAACTATTTCACATTGTTTTAACTGAAGACCAAACTCGTAACTCAAATATTTGTCTCCGCGATCAGATCGTAGAAACTTTATTTTCTTGTCACGATGATTTTTCACTTCACTCTGAAATTCTTTGAACTTTTTCAAATGTTTCAGACTTATGTTTCATCAAGTAGATATACTCATATCTGCTCAAATCATCTGTGAAGATCAGAAAATAATGATACCTGTCGTGAGCCTCAATATTCATCGGACCACATACATCAGTATGTATGATTTCCAACAAATCTGTTGCTCGCTCCATTGTTCCGGAGAACGGTGTTTTTGTCATCTTGCCCAAAAGGCATGGTTCGCAAGCATCAAGTGATTCATAATCAAGTGATTCCGAAAGCCCATCAGCATGGAGTTTCTTCATGCGCTTTATACCAATATGACCTAAACGGCAGTGCCACAAATAAGTTGCACTATCATTATTAACTTTGCGTTTTTTTGGTTTCAATATTATGGATATGTGTATCACTACGATCGAGATCCAACGAACTTGTTTCATTGGGTGTATGACCATCGAAGGTTTTATTCATGTAAACAGAACAACAATTATTCTCTGTCTTTAATGAATAACCGTATTGCAATAATCATGATCAAATCATATTCATGCTCAACGCAAACACCAAATAACACTTATTTAGTTTCAACACTAATCCCGAAAGTATAGGGGAGTGTGCGATGATGATCATATCAATCTTGGAACTACTTCCAACACACATCGTTACTTCACCCTTAACTAGTCTCTGTTTATTTTGCAACTCCCGTTTCGAGTTACTAATCTTAGCAACTGAACTAGTATCAAATACTGAGGGTTTGCTATAAACACTAGTAGAGTACACATCAATAACATGTATATCAAATATACGTATGTTCACTTTGCCATCTTTCTTATCCGCCAATCACTTGGGGTAGTTCCGCTTCCAGTGACCAGTCCCTTTGCAGTAGAATCACTTAGTCTCAGGCTTAGGATCAGACTTGGGCTTCTTTACTTGAGCAGCAACTTGCTTGCCGTTCTTCTTGAAGTTCCCCTTATTCCCTTTGCCCTTTTTCTTGAAACTAGTGGTCTTGTCAACCATCAACACTTGATGTTTTTCTTGATTTCTACCTTCGTTGATTTCAGCATCACGAAGAGCTTGGGAGTTGTTTCTGTTATCCCTTGCATATTATAGTTCATCGCGAAGTTCTACTAACTTGGTGATGGTGACTAGAGAATTCTGTCAATCACTATCTTATCTGGAAGATTAACTCCCACTTGATTCAAGTGATTGTAGTACCCAGACAATCTGAGCATATGCTCACTAGTTGAGCGATTCTCCTCCATCTTTTAGCTATAGAACTTGTTGGAGACTTCATATCTCTCAACTCGGGTATTTGCTTGAAATATTAACTTCAACTCCTGGAACATCTCATATGGTCCATGACGTTCAAAACGTCTTTGAAGTCCCGATTCTAAGCCGTTAAGCATGGTGCACTAAACTATCAAGTAGTCATCATATTGAGCTAGCCAAACGTTCATAACGTCTGCATCTGCTCCTGCAATAGGTCTGTCACCTAGCGGTGCATCAAGGACATAATTCTTCTGTGCAGCAATGAGGATAAACCTCAGATCACGGATCCAATCCGCATCATTGCTACTAACATCTTTCAACATAATTCTCTCTAGGAACATATCAAAAATAAAACGCAGGGAAGCAACAATGCGAGCTATTGATCTACAACATGATTTGCAAAATACTACCAGGACTAAGTTCATGATAAATTTAAGTTCAATTTAATCATATTACTTAAGAACTCCCACTTAGATAGATATCCCTCTAATCCTCTAAGTGATCACGTGATCCAAATCAACTAAACCATAACCGATCATCACGTGAGATGGAGTAGTTTTCATTGGTGAACATCAATATGTTGATCATATCTACTATATGATTCACGCTCGACCTTTCGGTCTCCGTGTTCCGAGGTCATATCTTATATGCATAGCTCGTCAAGTATAACCTGAGTATTCCGCGTGTGCAACTGTTTTGCACCCGTTGTATTTGAACGTAGAGCCTATCACACCCGATCATCACGTGGTGTCTCAGCACGAAGAACTTTTGCAACGGTGCATACTCAGGGAGAACACTTCTTGATAATTTAGTGAGAGATCATCTTATAATGCTACCGTCAATCAAAGCAAGATAAGATGCATAAAAAGATAAACATCACATGCAATCAATATAAGTGATATGATATGGCCATCATCATCTTGTGCTTGTGATCTTCATCTCCGAAGCACCGTCATGATCACCATCGTCACCGGCGTGCCACCTTGATCTCCATCGTAGTAACGTTGTCGTCTCGCCAATCTTATGCTTCCACGACTATCACTACCGTTTAGTAATAAACTAAAGCATTACATCGCGATTGCATTGCATACAATAAAGCGACAACCATATGGCTCCTGCCAGTTGCCGATAACTCGGTTACAAAACATGATCATCTCATACAATAAAATCAGCATCATGCCTTGACCATATCACATCACAACATGCCCTGCAAAAACAAGTTAGACGTCTTCTACTTTGTTGTTGCAAGTTTTACGTGGCTGCTACGGGCTTAAGTAAGAACACATCTCACCTACGCATCAAAACCACAACGATAGTTCGTCAAATAGACTCCGTTTTAACCTTCTCAAGGACCGGGCGTAGTCACACTTGGTTCAACTAAAGTTGGAGAGATAGTCTTCCGCAAGCCATCTATGTGCAAAGCACGTCGAGGGAACCGGTCTCGCATAAGAGTATGCGTAAGGTTGGTCCGGATCATCTCAACCAACAATACCGCCGAACCAAAGTATGACATGCTGGTAGGTAGTATGACTTGTATCGCCCACAACTCACTTGTGTTCTACTCGTGCAAATAACATCAAACCATAAAACCTAGGCTCGGATGCCACTGTTGGGGAACGCAGTAATTTCAAAAATTTTCCTACGCACACGCAAGATCATGGTGATGCACAGCAACGAGAGGGGAGAGTGTTGTCTACGTACCAACGCAGACCGACTGCGGAAGCGATCACACAACGTAGAGGAAGTAGTCGTACGTCTTCTTCCCGATCCAACCGATCCAAGCACCGTTACTCCGGCACCTCCGAGTTCTTGGCACACGTTCAGCTCGATGACGTTCCTCGGGCTCCGATCCAGCAAAGCGTCGAGGAAGAGTTCCGTCAGCACGACGGCGTGGTGACGATCTTGATGTACTACCGACGCAGGGCTTCGCCTAAGCACTGTAACGGTATGATCGAGGTGGAATTTGGTGGCAGGGGGCACCGCACACGGCTAAGGAACGATCTCAAGGATCAACTTGTGTGTGTTGGGGTGTCCCCTGCCCCCGTATTTATATGTTGGAGGAGGGGGGGCTGGCCGGCCAAGAGGGGAGGCGCAGGGGAGTCCTACTCCCACCGGGAGTAGGACTCCTCCCCCCCAATCCTAATCCAATTAGGACTCTCGGGGGGGGAAAGAGAGAGAAGGGGGGCCGGCCCCTTGTCCTATTCCTAATAGGACTCTAGGGGGGCGCCGGCCAGCTAGTGGGCTTCTCTTTTCTCTTTTCCACTAAGGCCCAATAGGCCCATTTACCTCCCGGGGGGGTTCCGGTAACCCTCTCGGTATTCCGGTAAAATCCCGATTTCACCCGGAACGCTTCCGGTGTCCAAACATAGGCTTCCAATATATCAATCTTTATGTCTCGACCATTTCGAGACTCCTCGTCATGTCCGTGATCTCATCCGGGACTCCGAACAACCTTCGGTACATCAAAATGCATAAACTCATAATAACTGTCATCGTAACGTTAAGCGTGCGGACCCTACGGTTCGAGAACAATGTAGACATGACCGAGACACGTTTCCGGTCAATAACCAATAGCGGGACCTGGATGCCCATATTGGATCCTACATATTCTACGAAGATCTTTATCGGTCAGACCGCATAACAACATACGTTGTTCCCTTTGTCATCGGTATGTTACTTGCCCGAGATTCGATCGTCGGTATCCAATACCTAGTTCAATCTCGTTACTGGCAAGTCTCTTTACTCGTTCCGTAATACATCATCTCACAACTAACTTATTAGTTGCGGTGCTTGCAAGGCTTATGTGATGTGCATTACCGAGAGGGCCCAGAGATACCTCTCCGACAATCAGAGTGACAAATCCTAATCTCGAAATACGCCAACCCAACATCTACTATTGGAGACACCTGTAGTACTCCTTTATAATCACCCAGTTACGTTGTGACGTTTGGTAGTACCCAAAGTGTTCCTCCGGTAAACGGGAGTTGCATAATCTCATAGTTATAGGAACATGTATAAGTCATGAAGAAAGCAATAGCAACATACTAAACGATCGGGTGCTAAGCTAATGGAATGGGTCATGTCAATCAGATCATTCAACTAATGATGTGACCTCGTTAATCAAATAACAACTCTTTGTTCATGGTTAGGAAACATAACCATCTTTGATTAACGAGCTAGTCTAGTAGAGGCATACTAGTGACACTCTGTTGGTTTATGTATTCACACATGTATTATGTTTCCGGTTAATACAATTCTAGCATGAATAATAAACATTTATCATGATTTAAGGAAATAAATAATAACTTTATTATTGCCTCTAGGGCATATTTCCTTCACACAAGGCCCTCCAGGAGATTGACGTGATGAAGAAGATAGCAGCGGGTAAGGCATTCATTATGCAAAGCAAGCACGTGAAGGAGACTTTCCTTTTTCTTACCCGAGTTCGGAGCTCTCCAGGAGCGTTTGCAGATCTTCCCCACAGTGTACTGGACGCCGTGGAGTTTTATCGGGCTGAGGAGGGGAGCTCAACGGAGAAGTTGTTCTGGTCTCAGTATACTGGGACCGAACACCCCGTGCCCTTGAGCGACCAGCTGAAGCAGTTGGTCGAGCTTCACAAGGCGGCCGAACAGGCCATGAGGGGCCTTATAGTCCGGATGTGGCCTGGCGAGCCCCTGTCCGATAGCTACTTTGGCCTGGTGAGGCTGCTTGTGGAAGCCTGCCCGCGGCTTGAAGTCATCAAGCGGTCTGTCTGCATCGAGGGTGCACGCAAGGCTTTTGCCCGGGCGAAGGTGCACTGGGCGAAGCTGGACGCCGTGAAGCTGGTGAAGGAGGGGCCGCCGGAGGGCAAGGAGCCTTGCCGCCCCGAGAATTATTATGAGGGTCTCCTGGAGGGTTCCCGCCTAGTCGCAGATGAGTGTGCCAAGGATGTAACTTTTGAATGAACATGCTCATGTGATCCTGTAATATGAAACGAGTTCATTTGTGCCATGCGACGCTTTCTTAATTTAAAATATTACCTTCTGTGCGGCCGTTTATAAAATCTAAGAGTTGGCCAGTCGTCGGCTTCTGCCCCCATGTAACTAGTACCGGGGTGTTCAGGATAAACCTGAACACTGTTTACCCCAATTTTGGGTCCTCCAAGGGAGGTGTTTAGCACAACGAACCAGGCAATCGGACTATAATGCTTTATCACTCTCACTTAGCCATAGAAGTCTATGATTTTAAATTTTGGCGAAGCCCTTGGTATTCGGAGGGCCGACTTTGGGGCGCTATACACGTTTAAGCCGGACAAGGCCGACTCCTCGCCCGAAGCAGAAAAAGTCTTTAAGGACTTGAGACCTCTCGAACAACGACCAGTCTCTCGCCTTATCATGATAGTCAATTTTTGGCTTTCTCTACTGAGGTGCTCGTTCATAAGAACCGGGACACAATCATAGTAGTTCTCCCACCGCTACCTTAGGCGATATAGCGGAACATAAGGTACCAAAGCATGGGAGCCGAGCAACCCAACATTTGACCAAAGACATGATACGAAGCTGATGCATATAATGCTATAAGTTTGGGGTGCCGCACTGTCGAAAGTGTTCGGACTTCTTGCGCCGTATTATGGGGTAACCTAGAACCCCTGGCGAACTGACCGTACCTGAACTTGCGGGCGCGGATTGTCGTAAGTGGACATACAAGAGAAAGAGAAAAACTTAAATAATGCAAAGACAGATTAATGATATGCATTGTTATTTAAATAATACGTCAAAGCGTACTGGTACAAGTAGTGCAATAAGCATAAAGTAGGATAATTCAAAATGTCCTATCCCAGGGCAAGCTATGCATAAATGGTGAAAAGCGGGTATGTCAATTATTACTAGAGACCACCTGGCGGTTCCCGTGTTCATCTTAGCTTCTTGCCGCCTTGGTTGTTGCTTCCGGAATGTGTACGACAATCGTACTGCCAGAAAGGGCTTCCAGAGAGTTAGGCCCTGAAAGAGAAAAGGAATGACAGAGGTATGCAGCCCCTAGTGCGGTTAAGCCACAATGCGGGGCATGTCCTGGTCGTGCCCCCGCCTATGTCCATGGTATTTTCAATGCGTAGTTAAATACACGCGACACGAATTTTGTCGCTTCACTGGGACTAGGACGGGGGCCGAATTGCTAGGCGAGCTCTGATCGTGCCAGGCGATCCTATTGCAGCTTGTTCCGGACTCACTTGAAGGTGTCCGGGGGCTGTGACGCCGAATGAGTGGTCTGCCTAAACAGGCTGCTTTGTGCTTCTGCTGCATGGGCCGCAGTGTGCTCATCCGTACGGAGCGAGAGTTCTGTGTTTCCATTTACTGTTATGACCCCGTGAGGTCCTGGCATCTTGAGCTTGAGGTATGCGTAATGCGGCACTGCATTGAATTTTGCAAATGATGTACGTCCGAGCAGTGCCTGATAGCCACTGCGAAACGGGACGATGTCGAAGATTAACTCTTCGCTTCGGAAGTTGTCCGGTGATCCAAAGACCACTTCCAGTGTGATTGAGCCTGTGGAATGGGCCTCTACACATGGGATGACGCCTTTAAAGGTGGTTTTGCCGGGTTTGATCCTCGAGGGATCGATACCCATTTTTCGCACTGTATCCTGATAAAGCAGGTTTAGACTACTACCACCGTCCATGAGGACTCGAGTGAGGTGAAATCCGTCAATGATGGGGTGGTCCTTGCGATCGAAGGTGACCGGGCAAGCAGAGCACGGGTTGAACTTTGGGGCGACGGGCTCCATCGCATAGACGTCCCTTAGCGCACGCTTCCGCTCCCTCTTGGGAATGTGGGTTATATCATGTTCACCGTCTTCACTTGTGGAGGAAACCCTTTTTGTCCTCCTGTGTTCGGCGGCCGGGGCTCCTCCTCATCATTGCTATGCAGCCCCTTGTCCTTGTTTTCGGCATTTAACTTGCCGGCCTGCTTGAACACACAACATTCTCTGTTGGTGTGATTGGCTGGCTTTTTGGGGGTGCCGTGGATTTGACACGAGCGACCCAGTATGCGATCCAGACTGGACGGGGCCAGAGTATTTCTTTTAAATGGCTTTTTCTGCTGACCGGATCTAGAGCCTCTGAATCTGGCATTGACTGTCGTATCTTTGGTGTTATTGCCATTATTGCGGCGCTTTGGTCTATTACGACGCTGCCTACCATTAACATCTTTGGTGTCCGAGGTATCCGTATTCCTCATTGTTTTGTTGCTGCGAGCCAGCCAGCTGTCCTCACCCGCGCAAAAGCGGGTCATGAGTGTCGTGAGGGCTGCCATAGATTTCGGCTTCTCCTGACGAGGTGGCGGGCGAGCCACTCGTCGCGGATGTTATGCTTGAATGCCGCTAGGGCCTCTACATCTGGACAGTCTACAATTTGGTTTTTCTTTGTCAGGAACCGAGTCCAGAATTGTCTGGCCGATTCCCCTGGCTGCTGGGTTATGTGGCTCAAGTCATCAGCGTCCGGTGGCTGCACATAAGTGCCCTGGAAGTTGTCAAGAAATGCGTCTTCCAGATCTTCCCAACTGCCGATGGAATCTGCTGGCAAGCTATTCAGCCAATGCCGAGCTGGTCCTTTGAGTTTTAGTGGGAGGTACTTGATGGCATGTAGATCATCACCGCGAGCCATGTGGATGTGAAGGAGGAAATCCTCAATCCATACAGCGGGATCTGTTGTGCCATCGTATGATTCGATATTTACAGGTTTGACACCCTCTGGGAATTCATGATTCATAACTTCATCAGTGAAGCATAGGGGATGTGCGGCACCTCTATGCCGGGCTATATCCCAACGTAGTTCGTATGAATCTTGTCTGCCGTATTCGGCCCGGCCGGATTTACTCTTGGTGTATCTGATGCGACGATCATCGTCCCGTGTGGGTGCACGTGCCCGTGTCCCGTATATTGACCTTGTAATTTTTTTCCTTACTGTCCAATATGTCTCGTAGGTCCTCTATGTTGCCCCGGGTCTTAGCATTTTTGACTGAGTGGCGATGGGGTGCAGGCTGAACTTTAGGCTGAAACGCCTTACTAACTCGGCCGCGTAGTGGCCAGTCAGCCGCATTGTACACTGGTGAATGAGGTTTCAATGCTTCCTCCTCGAGGTGAGGTAGCAACCTGCGTTTTGGGTAACTCTTGGACGGGCGCTCGAGTTCATGCTCCTCGGCCGCAAGGACTTCGGTCCACCTGTCTGCTAGCAAGTCTTGATCAGCTTGAAGTTGTTGCTGCTTTTTCTTCAGGCTATTTGTCGTGGCCATAAGCCGGCGCTTGAAGCGCTCTTGCTCGACGGGGTCCTCAGGCATGATAAACTCGTCGTCGCCGAGGCTCGCCTCATCTTCGGAGGGAGGCATGTAATTGTCCCTCTGGTTCTCCATCTGCTGCCCGCTCTGGAGGGCTAGCTTGTTCGTCCTCTGGCTCTATATCGTGCTGGAGGGGATTGTTGTTGTCCTCGATGCTATCCGGAGTGTTATTATCTCCTGTGCCGGTATCACTGCCCTTGCTGTGGCGGGACTTAGAGCAGCGCCGCTGACGTCGGCGCTTGGGTTGCTTCATGGAGGGGTCATCCTCCGTTGTCTCTTCGCCATTGCCTTCTTTGGGGGTGTCCACCATGTATATATCATATGATGAGGTGGCGGTCCAGCGCCCTGAGGGCGGTGGTTCCTATTCGTCTCCGGCTTCGTCGTCCATACTGTCGAAGTCTTCGGAGTCGAAGTCGAGCATGTCGGTTAAGTCGTCGACAGTGGCTACTAGGTGGGTGGTGGGTGGGCAGCGAATTTCCTCATCGTCTGCATCCCATTCTAGCCAAACATAGTTCGGCCAAGCTTCTCCTGACAAGGAGAGAGACCTTAATGAATTTAGCACATCTCCGAAAGGTGAGTGCTGAAAGATATCCGCGGAGGTGAATTCCATGATCGGTGCCCAGTCGGACTCGACGGGCATGGATGTGAGCGGCTCGGAGTCCGTGGCCGGAGATGAATCCAATGGTTCGGTGACACGGCTCTCGTGAGGGGTGAAGTCAGTATCTGGCTCTATCGCCACTGAGAGTGCGGCCTCCACGACGGGCTCTATCCCTCCGCTCTCGTATGGCGTGACTTGCTCCGGGTTGATGGCCGGAGTAGTTGCGGATGCGATCTCCAGAACATTGTCCGACGGCAGAGTTACGTCATGCTCGTCGCAACTGTGTGGCGCGTCCGACGTGGGCTCGGATCCGTCGAAGATCAAGTCTCCGCGGATGTCAGCCGTGTAGCTCAGGCTTCCAAATCTGACCTGATGGCCAGGGGTGTAGCTCTCAATCTGCTCCAGATGGCCAAGCGAATTGGCCCGCAGTGCGAAGCCGCCGAATACGAAGATCTGTCTGGGGAGGAAAACCTCACCCTGGACCGCATCGCTAGCGATGATCGAAGGAGCCATTGAGCCTTACGGTGACAACACAGAGGAACTCTCAATGAAAGCACCAATGTCGGTGTCAAAACCGGCGGATCTCGGGTAGGGGGTCCCGAACTGTGCGTCTAAGGCGGATGGTAATAGGAGGCGGGGGACACGATGTTTACCCAAGTTCGGACCCTCTTGATGGAGGCAATACCCTACGTCCTACTTGATTGTTCTCGATAATATGAGTAGTACAAGAGTTGATCTACCACGAGATCAGAGAGGCTAAACTCTAGAAGCTAGCCTATGATATGATTGTCTGTCGTCCTACGGACTAAAACCCTCCGGTTTATATAGACACCGGAGGGGGCTAGGGTTACACAAGGTCGGTTACAAAGGAAGAGATATACATATCCGTATTGCCTAGCTTGCCTTCCACGCCAAGTAGAGTCCCATCCGGACACGAGACGAAGTCTTCAATCTTGTATCTTCATAGTCCAACAGTCCGGCCAAATGATATAGTCCGGCTGTCCGAAGACCCCCTAATCCAGGACTCCCTCAAGGATCATTTTGGTTTTAATATTTTTTCTCTCCAAAATATTTCCAATATTAAAAATAAAGGAGAGGGGATAAAAGGCCTTCTCCAAAATAAAAGAACTATTGGAGGAAAAATGTTAAAATCAAATAAATATTTTATTAGATTTTATTCGAGGTTTTATTTGAATTAGAAAAAATATGCATTTTTTTATGAAAATTGCATTTTAGGCCAGTAAAATGCTCACTTTGTTATATAATATTTTATTTAGACGCTGAAAATTGTTTTGGCATTTTTAGAATTTTTTTATATTTATTTAGGATTTTCTTCGGCGGAATTTATTTTATTAAAAAAACGTGAACCGACCTAGGAGCCGGCTCGGGCCGGGACTCCTAGGCGCCCCGCCGCGGCCGGCCTTAATAACTCGAGGCCCGAGGCCGCCAGCCCTAAGCCACCGCCAGCCCAAGCTGCGCCCCGCGAAACCCTAGCCGCCGCCAGCCCAAGCCGCGCCCCGTGAAACCCTAGCCGCCGCCAGCCCAAGCCGCGCCCCGCGAAACCCTAGCCGTCTTCGGAACCCGACCCTGCCGCCGCCGACCGGCTTTTTCTGGGTTTTCGTTGTTTTTTTTGGTAAACCCTAGATCTACTCCAGTTTTTTTATATAGGTCGGTCTTTCTCGGTTTTTTCTTTGGTTAGATCTATTCTGCGAACATTCGTTCATTTAGTTCTTATAACGAACAGATTCATTCATTTGTCTGTTAGCGGACGTTCGTCCGATAGATTTTTCTTTTTCTGTTTTATTTCACCAGGGACCTATCCATGATTATTTTCATCGCAGATTAGTCCCTGATCTTCAAACCCTCTCAACTTTTTAACTGTTCGTCCAAATCCAATTAAACCAACGCCAAAATCTTCGTCTCGAACCCCTCTTTCCAGTTAACCAACTTTAATATGATTTTGACAATTTAAAATTTGGTTGCAAGCAAATTTGAATTCGGACTTCTTTTGATCGTAGTTTGAGTTTCGTAGCTCCGATTTGAGTGTTTCTTTTTGCAAATCGAAGCTCTTCAGTTGAACTTTCAATTTGGACTTCCTCATCTGAGTTTTACCCTTGTACCTATTGCTTGAGTGCTTATGTATGCTATTGTTTGTTTGCGATAGAGTTTCCGGAGTGCGAAGCATGCTACTACGAGTCTCTAGGGTTTGCAGATCGTCAGCAAGGCAAGTAACACTTTGATCATACCCCTTTATTACCCAATTTTATGCACTAGTTTCAACCCTCAAACATTGCATGAGTAGGATTGATAACATGTGGGTATTGGGAAGTAGATGATGAGGTAGAACCTATTGTCCTTTATATCAAACCCCGGGAGTTACTGCTACGTTATGCTTATACTGCTATGCTATGCTCGTAGATGTGGTTTGGTTTGAGTGATCCATGACATTTATGAGTGTTATTATGAACTAAGGGTTTATTTAACGTGGCTACTTTAACACACATCAGGGTGGATTGTTTGTGGGCACCTGAGGCAATCCGGTGCTGTCCAAGGAGATCCCGGGGAATCCGTATGATCATCCTATGGTCCGCCACCCAGGCTCAAAGGGATTATATTGTTATTCATGCTGGAAACTTCCGTGTGCAGCCACAAGCCATTATGGGCTATGGCATAGTTGAGTAGGTTGGGTGACCTCTTTTAGTGGTAAACTAGTAGATGTAGGGGATGTAGGTGGCACGGTTTACCCGTCGAAAGGGCTAATGCTTCTGAAAGACTGTATCTCAGTCATCCGTTTCTCAAACATAATGCAGTGCAAGAAATCTACGGTGGAGATCGGGTCTTGTGGGGAAAAGTGCGCAAACCTCTGCAGAGTGTACAAACTAATCATGATTAGCCATGTCCCGTGTTATGGACATCTTGAGTATCTGGTGCTTGAATTATTATGTTGATCTCATCACTATATTTAATTAACTTGTTGGGTTAATGATTACTTTAATTGGGATTGAGATGGGGTTTACCATTCTTAATGTTTATCAACTACCATGATAGTTAAATAAAATATATATTCCTTTGTTGTAGGAAAAAATTGGCTTTTCGCAAAAAACATAATAACCATAGAGCCTCCACCAGCCAAATATGCATAAAGTTGTAGTTGTTACATGTTCATTGCTCTACAGTGTTATTTTGCCAGCATATTCCATGTGCTGACCCGTTTTGGGGCTGCAATGTATTATGTTGCAGACTTTTCAGATGAAGAGTAAGGTGCGCTAGGTCGTTGTTTTGCACTTAGCTACGCCATTGGAGTTGATGGACTCGCTTTATCTTCCAAGCCTTCCGGTGTTATCTTATTAGATGGCCTTCAGCCACATTATTATAATAAGTACTCTCTTATGAGATATTCGATGTAATAAGTGTGTGATTGCAACTCTGTTATAAATCCTTCAAGTACTGTGTGTGTCAGCATTATCGATCCAGGGATGACACTTATGCACAGAGATTCGACCGTTTGAGGTTCTTACAAGATGGTATCAGAGCACGCGTTGATTGTAGGACGCGACCACTAAGATAAGCCATAGGCCACTCTTCTCTACTCATTTCTGACTCCTCTCCATTTTCCACTCTATAGATGGTGGACCCAAGGAACAAGTTTGCTCAACCGGATGAAGACACACCATTTGGACGACATTTAAAGGAAGTCAATAGGTACCTGAACATCGGAATACCAAGCTTCACCAGGACCTACACCGCCACTTTACCAGAAGAGGAGCATTGGTTGATTCGAGTCATGTTCCAGGAAGGACATTCACGTCAGTTACTGAGTCCATAGAGTTTTCCTTTGATGCACCAATCTGGAGTCTAGGAAAGAGCATGGCAGCCCACATCGCCATGGGACGCATCGTCGAAGTCTACAATAAGGATATTAAGGACACAATCTACCAGATATGTGGGTGTCGAGATGAGCAATGGGAGATGATCAACACTAGGAGGGACCGATCCATTGTAGCCTTCATCTAGGAGTTAAACCAGCACATTCGTCGCGAGGAGAACCAAATGTGCGCAAGCATGATAGATCTGAAGAAGTTGATGACTAGGAACATGGAGCTTGAAGAGGAACTCAAGTCTACATGCGATGGATACGAGGAGGAAATCGCAATACTAGTAGAAAAGAATGACGACCTGACGAGGAAGCTAGGAGTATTCATGGGAGACCCCGCGCCAGGAAGAGATGACGACCATCCCAAGGACTACATCATCATCGACGACACCGACTCCGACCCCGATAGTAGTGATGATGATTACAAAGACGAAGCTGGAGCGGATATCATGGAGTCTTCCACCGATCAAAATTTCTAGATGACCCCCATATTATCAGTAGTATTCCCCCATGTATATAGTAGTAGTCCGAGTATTTTGTAACGGTGGCTAGATCGATTGTATGCCCTTGTTTGAATTGAGTGGTGTGATATGAATGTGTTTGTCTCATGTGCATATGGGTAGTGTTTTTCTCCTTAGACCTCATTCTATTCTAATCCCTCCCCTCTAAACCCATCCGATGCGTCCGAGATGTGACCCAGGATTTTCCTTCCCACCGGAGCTCACTCAGTTGATCCAACAACAGAATGCCTTGATGCAGCTACTAGTTCAGAACCAAGGCAACAACAACAACAACAACAACAACAACAAAAACAATAACCCACCGCCACCACCTCTATTGGACAACTTAGCCCGTTTTCTGAGGTTGAATCTGCCGGTGTTTTCCAGTAGCACCGAGCCCATTGTTGCTGATGATTGGCTACGCAGTATTGGAAGGGATTTGACCACCGCAGATTGCACAGATGCGAAGAAGGTGCGCTTTGCCGCACACCAACTGGATGGACCCGCAGCCTCATGGTGGGAGAATTACACAGCCACTTTTCCCATAGCTAATGTCAGATGGGATCAGTTTCAGCAAGCATTCTGCACAGCCCATATCTCAACTAGAGATATGAATATGAAGAAGCGTGAGTTCCGCAACTTACGCCAGGGAAACCGTACTGTGGGGCAGTATGTGGATGAGTTTAGCAAGTTAGCCCGTTATGCCCCAGATGATGTGGCCACAGATGTCGCGAAGCAGGAGAAGTTTATGGAAGGACTGGATGGTGAGATGAGTATGTAGTTGATGGTGGCAACATTCACTAACTATCAGGAGTTGGTAGACCAGGCCCTGATGATTGAAAGAAAACAACAGCAGATAGAGAGCCGCAAACGGAAGTATGGACAGGGGAAGTACAATTCTGGAGCTCAGCAAAAGCCTCGCTTTACCCCTAACTCCGGAGGTTACACCCATAACCATGGAGGACATACTCACAATGGAGGAAGTTCCCATAACCACAGTGGGCCTAAGAATGGAAACTGGAATGGAGCAAGCAGTAGCCAGAACCACCCCAACCAGCAATGCCCGCCAAGAAGGACCTGAGCCATGTTACCTGTTACAAGTGCGGGAAGACAGGGCACTACGCCAACGACTGTTCTGAGTTGAAGAATGGCAATGGAAATGGAAACCTGGGAAGAATCCCAATCCCTTCACGAGAGGTCAGGTAAACCACATCAACGTGGAGGAGGTTGAAGAACAGCCTGACGTAGCGATAGGTAAGTTTTTGGTTAAGTCATTTAATGCACTCGTTCTTTTTGATACTGGTGCATCACATTCATACATATCAATGGGATTTGTGGACAAGTTTAAGTTACCAACCTTAGCCCTTAGGTCACCCATGTTAGTAAGCTCACCAGGAGTAGAGTATATGGCTAGCCGATGGTGTGATCGGTTACCCTTGACCATTGGTAGCCATGATTTCCCCTCGGACCTAATAATTTTGGAGTCACAAGGATTGGATATAATATTAGGCATGGATTGGTTACTGAAGTATGTAGGAAACATTGGTTGTGCTAGTAAGTCAATTCTGCTCACCACCCCGGAGGGAAAAAGGATCAAGTATGTATCTAGACATTCATCAAGGTGGACCCAAGTAAATTCTCTTTCGGGGGTTGTTCAGGAAGAAGTGCCTATTGTGAAGGATTACCCGGATGTATTTCCAGAGGAACTACCAGGCATGCCACCCGATCGGGACATAGAATTTTTGATAGAGCTGTTGCCAGGCACCGGACCAATATCAAAGAGACCGTATCAGATGCCCGCAAATGATCTGGAGGAAATTAAGAAGCAGATTAAGGAGCTACTGGATAAAGGTTATATTCGACGAAGTTCATCCCTGTGGGGAGCCCCTGTGCTTTTGGTTGAGAAGAAGGACGGATCTTTGAGAGTGGTTGTTGATTATCGTGCATTAAATGAAGTAACGATCAAGAGCAAGTACCCACTACCGATGATCAACGATTTGTTTGACCAGCTGCAAGCCTGCAAGGAGCTAAAGTATTTTCCAAGATTGATCTGCGATCAGGATACCACCAGTTGAAGATTCGGGGAAAAGATATACCTAAGTCAGCTTTCACCACAAGGTATGGGCTATATGAGTACATGGTCATGTCATTTGGATTGACCAACACCCCTACTTACTTCATGAGTATGATGAATAATGTGTTCATGGAGTTTTTGGATAAGTTTGTAGTGGTGTTCATTGATGATATTTTTGTGTACTCGAAGAATGAAGAGGAACACAAGGAACACTTGCGCTTAGTTCTCGAGAAGCTCAGGGAACATCAATTGTATGCCAAGTTCAGCAAATGTGATTTTTGGTTGAAGGAAGTTGGATTTCTTGGACATGTTATATCAGTAGAAGGTATAGCAGTAGACCCCACCAAGGTTCAGTTTGTAACTAAGTGGTTGGCACCCACCTCAGTTGGGGAGATCCGTAGTTTTCTAGGATTTGTGGGATACTATCGGAGATTCATTGAGAATTTTTCCAAGATTGCGAAGCCTATGACGGAGTTGTTGAAGAAGGCACCAAGTTTAAATGGACGGATGAATGTGAGTCCAGTTTTCAAGAGTTGAAGAAACGTTTGGTTATAGCCCCAATGTTGATTCTTCCAGATATACGCAAGGATTTCCAAGTGTATTGCGACGCTTCTCGCCTGGGACTTGGAGGAGTACTTATGTAGGACGGAAGAGTTGTTTCATATGCCTCATGAAAACTTCTACCGCATGAATTGAATTATGCCACGCATGATTTGGAGTTAGCAGCCATGGTGCATGCGCTGAAGACCTGGAGACATTTTCTTATTGGAAACCGATATGATGTGTACACGGATCACAAGAGTTTGAAGTACATTTTTATGCAAAAGGAGCTGAATCTCAGGCATAGGAGATGGTTGGAGCTTATAAAGGATTATGATATGAAATTGCATTATCACCCAGGAAAGGCCAATGTCGTAGCAGATTCTTTGAGCCGGAAGAGTTATGCCAATACCCTTGTAAGCGGAGGATTACCGCGGGAGCTAGTCAAGAATCTCAAGGAGCTTCGTTTGGAGATAGTTCCAAGAGGTTTTGTGGCAACAATGGAGGTTCAGTCTACATTATTGGGAAAGATTCGAGAAGCTCAGAAGGATGATAAGGAAATCGATGAGATAAAGGAGAAAATGAGCAAACGAAAAGCCCAGGGTTTCCGTGAGGATGAGCACGAGACCTTATGGTTCGAGGATCGTATTTATGTACCCAATGATGATGAGATTAGGAAGTTAATACTTCAGGAAGCTCATGACTCGCCATACTCGATTCACCCCGGAAACACCAAGATGTATTTGGATTTGAAGGAGCGCTTCTGGTGGACGGGTATGAAGAAGGATATTGCTGAGTATGTAGCAGTGTGTGATGTATGTCAGAGAGTGAAGGCAGAACATCAAAAACCAGCAGGATTACTGCAGCCTATGCCAATACCCGAATGGAAGTGGGACAAGCTTGGCATGGATTTCATCACCAGATTGCCCAGGACCCGATTGGGATATGATTCAATCTGGGTAGTAGTTGATCGTTTGACAAAGGTAGCTCACTTTATCACCGTGAAAACCACCTATACAAGCGCGAAGTTGGCCAAAATATATATGACCAGGATCGTATGTCTGCATGGAGTTCCAAGGACCATCATATCAGATAGAGGGACACAATTCACCTCGAAGTTTTGGAATTAGCTGCACCAGACTTTGGGTACCAGGCAAGAGTTCAGTATAGCCTTTCATCCGCAGACAGATGGACAGACAAAGAGAGTCAATCAGATTCTCGAGGACATGTTGAGAGCTTGTGCGCTAGATTATGGATCTAGTTGGGATGATAATTTGCCTTACGCCAAGTTCTTATACAACAATAGTTATGTGGCTAGTTTGAAGATGGCTCCTTTAGAAGCTTTTTATGGAAGAAGATGTCGGACACCGTTAATGTGGGATGAAGTTGGAGACCGCCAGTTGTTGGACCGGATTTGATCAAAGAGTCTGAAGAGAAGGTTAAGTTGATTCGAGACAGACTGAAGGTAGCTCAGTCCAGGCAGAAGAGTTATGTAGATACTAAACACAAGGAGATAGTCTATGAGATTGGAGATCGAGCATATCTTCGTGAGTCACCTCTGCGAGGAGTTAAATGTTTTGGAGTTAAGGGAAAGTTAGCCCCGAGGTTTGTAGGACCGTACCGAGTTTTGGAACGTATGGGAGAGGTTGCCTACAAGGTTGAATTACCCGAAGGATTGTCAGGAGTTCATGATGTATTTTGATACGTCTCCAATGTATCTATAATTTTTGATTGCTCCATGCTATATTATCTACTGTTTTGAATGTTTACGGGCTTTATTATACACTTTTATATCATTTTTTGGGACTAACCTATTAACCCAGAGCCCAGTGCCAGTTTCTGCTTTTTTACCCCGTTTTAGGGTTTCGAAGAAAAGGAAAACCAGACGGAGTCCAATTGACCTGAAACTTCACGGAACTCATTTTTGGAAGGAAAGAAGCCCAAAAGACTTGGAGTGCACGTCGGGGGATCTGCGAGGAGGTCACAAGGCAGGGGGGCGCGCCCACCCCCCTGGGCACGCCCTCCACCCTCGTGAGCCCCTCGTGGCCCCCCTGACGTACTTCTTCCGCCTATATATCTCCATATACCCTAAAAACATCCGGGAGCACAATAGATCGGGAGTTCCGCCGCCAGAAGCCTCCGTAGCCATCGAAAGCCAATCTAGACCCGCTCCGGCACCCTGCCGGAGGGGGCAATCCCTCTCCGGTGGCCATCTTCATCATCCCGGTGCTCTCCATGACGAGGAGGGAGTAGTTCTCCCTCGGGGCTGAGGGTATGTACCAGTAGCTACGTGTTTGATCTCTCTCTCTCTCTCTCTTGTTCTTGAGATGATAAGATCTTGATGTATCGCGAGCTTTGTTATTATATTTGGATCCTATGATGTTTCTTCCCCCCTCTACTCTCTTGTAATGAATTGAGTTTCCCCTTTGAAGTTATCTTATCGGATTGAGTCTTTAAAGATTTGAGAACACTTGATGTATGTCTTGACGTGGATATCTGTGGTGACAATGGGATATCACGTGATTCACTTGATGTATGTTTTCGTGATCAACTTGTGGGTTCCGCCCATGAACCTATGCATAGGGGTTGGCACACGTTTTCGTCGTGATTCTCTAGTAGAACTTTGGGGCACTCTTTGAGGCCCTTTGTGTTGGTTGAATAGATGAATCTGAGATTGTGTGATGCATATCGTATAATCATACCCACGAATACTTGAGGTGACATTGGGGTATCTAGGTGACATTAGGGTTTTGGTTGATTTGTGTCTTAAGGTGTTATTCTAGTACGAACTCTAGGGATGTTTGTGACACTTATAGGAATAGCCCAACGGATTGATTGGAAAGAATAACTTTGAGGTCGTTTCGTACCCTACCATAATCTCTTCGTTCGTTCTCCGCTATTAGTGACTTTGGAGTGACTCTTTGTTGCATGTTGAGGGATGGTTATGTGATCCAATTACGTTATCATTGTTGAGGGAACTTGCACTAGTGAAAGTATGAACCCTAGGCCCTGTTTACCATCATTGCAATACCGTTTACGCTCACTTTTACCATTAGTTACCTTGCTGTTTTTATAATTTCAGATTGTAAATACCTTTATCTACCATCCATATTGCACTTGTATCACCATCTCTTCGCCGAACTAGTGCACCTATACAATTTACCATTGTATTGGGTGTGTTGGGGACACAAGAGACTCTTTGTTATTTGGTTGCAGGGTTGCTTGAGAGAGACCATCTTCATCCTACTCCTCCTACGGATTGATAAACCTTAGGTCATCCACTTGAGGGAAATTTGCTACTGTCCTACAAACCTCTGCACTTGGAGGCCCAACAACGTCTACAAGAAGAAGGTTGTGTAGTAGACATCAAGCTCTTTTCTGGCGCCGTTACCGGGGAGGTTAGCGCTTGAAGGTATATCTTTAGATCTTGCAATCGAGTCTTTTAGTTTCTTGTCTTATCACTAGTTTAGTTTATAAAAGAAAACTATAAAAAATGGAATTGAGTTTGTCTCATACGCTTCACCTTTTTAATATCTTTCGTGAGTATGATGGAAAGGATAATTGTGCTCAAGTGCTAGAAGAAGAAATCTATAAAATGTTTGGCACTAAATATTTGAATGATGAGCATGATTGCAATGTTGTTAGTATGAATTCCTTGAATATCCATGATGCTAATGATATGCAAAGCCACAAGCTTGGGGAAGCTATGTTTGATGAAGATGATATTTTTTGTCCCCCAAGATTTGATGAGAAAATTTATTATGATGAAAGCATGCCTCCTATCTATGATGATTATTGTGATGACGCGTATGCTTCAAAGAATAATGATAACAATGAAACTTGTCATCTTGATTTCAATTTTCAATCACATGATAATTATTTTGTTGAGTTTGCTCCCACTATTATTCATGAGAAGAATTTTGCTTGTGTGGAGAGTAATAAAATTTCTATGCTTGTAGATCATGAAAAGAATGCTTTAAGTGCTGGTTATAGTGTTGAATTCATCCATGATGCTACTGAATATTATTATGAGGGAGGAATATATGCTTGTAGGAATTGCAATAATATCAAGTTTCCTCTCCATGTGCTTAAAAATTTGAAGTTATCCTTGTTTTTCCTTCCTATGCAAGTTGATTCTTGTTCCCACAAGTTGTTTGCTCACAAAATCCCTATGAATAGGAAGTATGTTAGACTTAAATGTGCTATTCATATTCTTCATGATGCTCTCTTTATGTTTCAATTCTTATCTTCTATGTGAGCATCATTGAAATCATCATGCCTAGCTAGGGGCGTTAAACGATAGCGCTTGTTGGGAGGCAACCCAATTTTATTTTTGTTCCTTGCTTTTTGTTCCAATTTAGCAATAAATAATTCATCTAGCCTCTGTTTAGATGTGGTTTTATGTGTTTAATTAGTGTTTGTGCCAAGTAGAACCTTTGGGAAGACTTGGGGAAAGTCTTATTGATCATGCTGTCAAAAACAGAAACTTTAGCGCTCACGAGAATTGCTGCCATTTTTATATGGAGAGTGATATTTAGTTAATTATTTTTTCAGATGATTAATATATAAATTCCTCAGGTCCATCAATTTATTTCAGAATTTTATGAGTTCGAGAAGTATACGTTTGATCCAGATTACTACAGACTGTTCTGTTTTTGACAGATTCTGTTTTCGATGTGTTGTTTTCTTATTTTGATGAATCTATGGCTAGTAAAATAGTTTATAAACCATAGAAAAGTTGGCATACAGTAGGTTTAACACCAATATAAATAAAGAATGAGTTAATTACAGTACCTTGAAGTGGTCTTTTGTTTTCTTATACTAACGGAGCTTACGAGTTTTCTGTTAAGTTTTGTGTTGTGAAGTTTTCACGTTTTGGGTAAGGATTCGATGGACTATGGAATAAGGAGTGGCAAGAGCCTAAGCTTGGGGATGCCCAAGGCAGCCCAAGGTAATATTCAAGGACATCCAAGAGCCTAAGCTTGGGGATGCCCCGGAAGGCATCGCCTCTTTCGTCTTCGTTCATCGGTAACTTTACTTGGAGCTATATTTTTATTCGCCACATGATATGTGTTTTGCTTGGAGCGTAAATTTATTTTGTTAGGATTTGCTTGCTTTTATTTAGAACAATGTTTTTCATATTTTATTTCAATAAAAGTGGCATTGATAGCCTTTACTATGCCTATGTTACAAGTATATATGTTGCTGTTTGAAAACAGAAAGTTTACCGCTGTTGCAATAATTCCCTAGAGAATTCAGAATGTGATAAAATGTTTAAACCTTTTGCATATTAAGCTCTGATAAATTTAATACAGTGGGAATTTTCTTTCATAATTTTTGGAGCTAGGGAAGTATGGATGTTGCTGCATTCTTTACAGACTATCCTGTTTAGGCATATCGCTGTTATGTTTGCATTGTTTGCATATGTTTGCTTCTTTAATGATTCTATTTAAGGATAGGACTATTAAATATGCAGAGGAATTTAGTATGCAATGTTGAATAATAATTTTAGTGATTCGCTACAGTAGAGTATGATAAGGTTTTTGCAATGGTTTATACTAACTTATCTCACGAGTCCTTGTTGAGTTTTGTGTGGATGAAGCTTTTGAGATTTAGGGAGACCGTGATATGAGAGGAATTAAGGAGACACAAAAGCTCAAGCTTGGGGATTCCCAAGGCACCCCAAGATAATATTTCAAGAAGTCTCAAGCATCTAAGCTTGGGGATGCCCCGGTTGGCATCCTACCTTTCTTCTTCAACAAACTATCGGTTAGTTTCGGTTGATCCTAAGTTTTTGCTTCTTCACATGATGTTTTCTATTCTTAGATGTCATTTTATTTTGCTTTGCTTGCTGCTTGAATAAAATACCAAGATCTGAAATTATTAAATGTTAGAGAGTCTTCACATAGTTGCATAATTATTCGACTACTCATTGATCTTCACTTATATCTTTCGGAGTAGTTTGTCATTTGCTCTAGTGCTTCACTTATATCTTTTAGAGCATGGTGGTAGTTTTATTTTGAAGAAATAGATGAACTCTCATGCTTCACTTAGATTATTTTGAGAGTCTTAAATAGCATGGTAATTTGCTTAAAATCCTAATATGCTAGGTATTCAAGAATAATAAAATTCTCTTATGAGTGTGTTGAATACTATGAGAAGTTTGATACTTGATAATTGTTTTGAGATATGGAGATGGTGATATTAGAGTCATGCTAGTTGAGTGGTTATGAATTTGATAAATACTTGTGTTGAAGTTTGTGATTCCCGTAGCATGCACGTATGGTGAACCGTTATGTGATGAAGTCGGAGCATGATTTATTTATTGATTGCCTTCCTTATGAGTGGCGGTCGGGGACGAGCGATGGTTTTTTCCTACCAATCTATCCTCCTAGGAGCATGCACGTAATACTTTGTTTCGATAACTAATAGATTTTTTGCAATAAGTATGTGAGTTCTTTATGACTAATGTTGAGTCCATGGATTATACGCACTCTCACCCTTCCACCCTTGCCAGCCTCTCTATACCGCGCACTTTTCGCCGGTATCATACACCCACCAAATGCCTTCCTCAAAACAGCCACCATACCTACCTATCATGGCATTTCCATAGCCATTCCGAGATATATTGCCATGCAACTTTCCACCATATCGTTTATTATGATACGCTTCACGATTGTCATACTGCTTTGCATGATCATGTAGTTGACATCGTATTTGTGGCAAAGCCACCGTTCATAATTCTTTCATACATGTCACTCATGCATCATTGCACATCCCGGTACACCGCCGGAGGCATTCATAGAGAGTCATATATTTTTCTAAGTATCGAGTTGTAATTCTTGAGTTGTAAGTAAATAAAAGTGTGATGATCATCATTATTAGAGCATTGTCCCAGTGAGGAAAGGATGATGGAGACCATGATTCCCCCACAAGTCGGGATGAGACTCCGGACGAAAATAAATAAATAAAAGAGGCCAAAGAAGCCCAAATAAAAAAAGAGAAAGAAAAGAGGCCATAAAAAAGAGAAAAGGCCCAAACAAAAAAATAAAAATGAGAGAAAAAGAGAGAAGGGACAATGCTACTATCCTTTTACCACACTTGTGCTTCAAAGTAGCACCATGATCTTCATGATAGAGAGTCTCTTGTTATGTCACTTTCATATACTAGTGGGAATTTTACATTATAGAACTTGGCTTGTATATTCCAATGACGGGCTTCCTCAAAATGCCCTAGGTCTTCATGAGCAAGCAAGTTTGATGCACACCCACTTAGTTTCTTTTTGAGCTTTCATACATTTATAGCTCTAGTGCATCCGTTGCATGGCAATCCCTACTCACTCACATTGATATCTATTGATGGGCATCTCCATAGCCCGTTGATACGCCTAGTTGATGTGAGACTATCTTCTCCCTTTTTGTCTTCTCCACAACCACCATTCTATTCCACCTATAGTGCTATATCCATGGCTCACGCTCATGTATTGCGTGAAGATTGAAAATGTTTGAGAACATCAAAAGTATGAAACAATTGCTTGGCTTGTCATCGGGGTTGTGCATGATTTAAATATTTTGTGTGGTGAAGATGGAGCATAGCCAGACTATATGATTTTGTAGGGATAGCTTTCTTTGGCCATGTTATTTTGAGAAGACATGATTGCTTTGTTAGTGAAGGAAATATGCCCTAGAGGCAATAATAAAGTTATTATTTATTTCCTTATATCATGATAAATGTTTATTATTCATGCTAGAATTGTATTAACCGGAAACATAATACATGTGTGAATACATAGACAAACAGAGTGTCACTAGTATGCCTCTACTTGACTAGCTCGTTAATCAAAGATGGTTATGTTTCCTAACCATGAACAAAGAGTTGTTATTTGATTAACGAGGTCACATCATTAGTTGAATGATCTGATTGACATGACCCACTCCATTAGCTTAGCACCCGATCGTTTAGTATGTTGCTATTGCTTTCTTCATGACTTATACATGTTCCTATAACTATGAGATTATGCAACTCCCATTTACCGGAGGAACACTTTGGGTACTACCAAACGTCACAACGTAACTGGGTGATTATAAAGGAGTACTACAGGTGTCTCCAATGGTAGATGTTGGGTTGGCGTATTTCGAGATTAGGGTTTGTCACTCCGATTGTCGGAGAGGTATCTCTGGGCCCTCTCGGTAATACACATCACATAAGCCTTGCAAGCACTGCAACTAATATGTTAGTTGTGAGATGATGTATTACAGAACGAGTAAAGAGACTTTCCAGTAACGAGATTGAACTAGGTATTGGATACCGACGATCGAATCTCGGGCAAGTAACATACCGATGACAAAGGGAACAATGTATGTTGTTATGCGGTCTGACCGATAAAGATCTTCGTAGAATATGTAGGAGCCAATATGGGCATCCAGGTCCCGCTATTGGTTATTGACCGGAGACGTGTCTCGGTCATGTCTACATTGTTCTCGAACCGTAGGGTCCGCACGCTTAACGTTACGATGACAGTTATTATGAGTTTATGCATTTTGATGTACCGAAGGTTGTTCGGAGTCCCGGATGAGATCACGGACATGACGAGGAGTCTCGAAATGGTCGATACGTAAAGATTGATATATTGGAAGCCTATGTTTGGACATCGGAAGTGTTCCGGGTGAAATCGGGATTTTACCGGATTACCGGGAGGGTTACCGGAACCCCCCGGGAGCCAAATGGGCCAACATGGGCCTTAGTGGAAAGGTGAGAGGGCAGCCCACATAGGGCTGCGCCTCCCCCCCTCTCCCTAGTCCTATTAGGACTAGGAGAGGGGCCGGCCACCTCTCTCTCTCTCCCCTTTGAAGGTTTCCTAGTTGGACTAGGATTGGAGGGGGGAGTCCTACTCCCGGTAGGAGTAGGACTCCTCCTGCGCCTCCTCATCTTTGGCCGGCCAGCCCCCCTCCCTCCAACCTTTATATACGGGGGCAGGGGGCACCCCAAGACACACAACTTGATCCTTGAGATCGTTCCTTAGCCGTGTGCGGTGCCCCCTGCCACCAAATTCCACCTCGATCATACCGTTACAGTGCTTAGGCGAAGCCCTGCGTCGGTAGTACATCAAGATCGTCACCACGCCGTCGTGCTGACGGAACTCTTCCTCGACGCTTTGCTGGATCGGAGCCCGAGGAACGTCATCGAGCTGAACGTGTGCTAAGAACTCGGAGGTGCCGGAGTAACGGTGCTTGGATCGGTCGGATCGGGAAGAAGACGTACGACTACTTCCTCTACGTTGTGTGATCGCTTCCGCAGTCGGTCTGCGTTGGTACGTAGACAACACTCTCCCCTCTCGTTGCTGTGCATCACCATGATCTTGCGTGTGCGTAGGAAATTTTTTGAAATTACTGCGTTACCCAACAGTTAGTATGCTTGAAGTATTATCATTTTTATGTCAATACGAACTTTTGTCTTGAATCTTTCAGATCTGAATATTCATACCACAATTAAGAAGAATCACATTGAAATTATGCCAACTAGCATTCCACATCAAAAATTCTTTCTTTTATCATTTACCTACTCGGGGACGAGCAGGAATTAAGCTTGGGGATGCTGATACGTCTCCAACGTATCTATAATTTTTGATTGCTCCATGCTATGTTATCTACTGTTTTGAATGTTTACGGGCTTTATTAAACACTTTTATATCATTTTTTGGGACTAACCTATTAACCCAGAGCCTAGTGCCAGTTTCTGTTTTTTACCCTGTTTTAGGGTTTCGAAGAAAAGGAAAACCAGACGGAGTCCAATTGACCTGAAACTTCACGGAACTCATTTTTGGAAGGAAAGAAGCCCAGAAGACTTGGAGTGCACGTCGGGGGATCTGCGAGGAGGTCACGAGGCAGGGGGGCGCGCCCACCCCCCTGGGCGCGCCATCCACCCTCGTGGCCCCCCTGACGTACTTCTTCCTCCTATATATCTCCATATACCCTAAAAACATCTGGGAGCACAATAGATCGGGAGTTCCGCCACCAGAAGCCTCCGTAGCCACCGAAAGCCAATCTAGACCCGCTCCGGCACCCTGCCGGAGGGGGCAGTCCCTCTCCGGTGGCCATCTTCATCATCCCGGTGCTCTCCATGACGAGGAGGGAGTAGTTCTCCCTCGGGGCTGAGGGTATGTACCAGTAGCTATGTGTTTGATCTCTCTCTCTCGTGTTCTTGAGATGATACGATCTTGATGTATCGCGAGCTTTGTTATTATATTTGGATCCTATGATGTTTCTTCCCCCCTCTACTCTCTTGTAATGAATTGAGTTTCCCCTTTGAAGTTATCGTATCGGATTGAGTCTTTAAAGATTTGAGAACATTTGATGTATGTCTTGTCGTGGATATCTGTGGTGACAATGGGATATCACGTGATTCACTTGATGTATGTTTTGGTGATCAACTTGCGGGTTCCGCCCATGAACCTATGCATAGGGGTTGGCACACGTTTTTGTCGTGATTCTCCGGTAGAACTTTGGGGCACTCTTTGAGGTCCTTTGTGTTGGTTGAATAGATGAATCTGAGATTGTGTGATGCATATCATATAATCATACCCACGGATACTTGAGGTGACATTGGAGTATCTAGGTGACATGAGGGTTTTGGTTGATTTGTGTCTTAAGGTGTTATTCTAGTACGAACTCTAGGGCTGTTTATGACACTTATAGGAATAGCCCAACAGATTGATTGGAAAGAATAACTTTGAGGTGGTTTCGTACCCTACCATAATCTCTTCGTTCGTTCTCCGCTATTAGTGACTTTGGAGTGACTCTTTGTTGCATGTTGAGGGTGAAGGAAATATGCCATAGAGGCAATAATAAAGTTATTATTTATTTCCTTATATCATGATAAATGTTTATTATTCATGCTAGAATTGTATTAACCGAAAACATAATACATGTGTGAATACATAGACAAACAGAATGTCACTAGTATGCCTCTACTTGACTAGCTCGTTGATCAAAGATGGTTATGTTTCCTAACCATAGACATGAGTTGTCATTTGATTAACGGGATCACATCATTAGGAGAATGATGTGATTGACTTGACCCATTCTATTTGCTTAGCACTTGATCGTTTAAGTTTGTTGTTATTGCTTTCTTCATGACTTATACATGTTCCTATGACTATGAGATTATGCAACTCCCGTTTACTGGAGGAACACTTTGTGTGCTACCAAATGTCACAACGTAACTGGGTGATTATAAAGGTGCTCTACAGGTGTCTCCGAAGATACTTGTTGGGTTGGCGTATTTCGAGATTAGGATTTGTCACTCTGATTGTCGGAGAGGTATCTCTGGGCCCACTCGGTAATGCACATCACTATAAGCCTTGCAAGCATTGCAACTAATGAGTTAGTTGCGGGATGATGTATTACGGAACGAGTAAAGAGACTTGCCGGTAACGAGATTGAACTAGGTATTGAGATACCGACGATCGAATCTCGGGCAAGTAACATACCGATGACAAAGGAAACAACGTATGTTGTTATGCGGTCTGACCGATAAAGATGTTCATAGAATATGTAGGAGCCAATATGGGCATCCAGGTCCCGCTATTGGTTATTGACCAGAGAGGTGTCTCGGTCACGTCTACATAGTTCTCGAACCCATAGGGTCCGCACGCTTAACGTTCGTTGGCGACATAGTACTATATGAGTTATGTATGTTGATGACCGAATGTTGTTCAGAGTCCGGGATGAGATCACGGACATGACGAGGAACTCCGGAATGGTCCGGAGATAAAGTTTGATATATGGGATAATAGTGTTTGGTCACCGGAAGGGTTCCGGAATTCACCAGAAGGGGTTTCGGATGTTTCCCGAAATGTTTGGGTACGAGAACACTTTATTTGGGCCAAAGGGGAAAGCCCACAAGGTTTTTGGAAAGCGCAAAAGGAATTTTGCGGAGTCCAGGGGCCAGACGCCATGGTCCCTGGCGTCTGGGTCCAGACGCCGGGAACCCTGGCGTCTGGCCCTGGAGTCCGAGAAGGACTCTTGCCTTTCGGGTGAAACCGACTTTGCGGAGTCTTTTACTCCAAGTTTCGACCCCAAGGCTCAACATATAAATAGAGGGGTAGGGCTAGCACCCAAGACAGATCAAGAAACACCAAGCCGTGTGCCGGCAACCCCGTCCCCTCTAGTTTATCCTCCGTCATAGTTTTCATAGTGCTTAGGCGAAGCCCTGCAGAGATTGTTCTTCACCAACACCGTCACCACGCCGTCATGCTGCCGGAACTCATCTACTACTTCGCCCCTCTTGCTGGATCGAGAAGGCGAGGACATCACCGAGCCGAACGTGTGCAGAACTCGGAGGTGCCGTGCTTTCGGTACTTGGATCGGTCGGACGTGAAGACGTACGACTACATCAACCACGTTGATATAACGCTTCCGCGAACGGTCTACGAGGATACGTAGACAACACTCTCCCCTCTCGTTGCTATGCATCACCATGATCTTGCGTGTGCGTAGGATATTTTTTTTGAAATTACTACGTTCCCCAACAGTGGCATCCGAGCCAGATTTTATGCGTTGATGTTATATGCACAAGTAGAACACAAGTGAGTTGTGGGCGATATAAGTCATACTGCTTACCAGCATGTCATACTTTGGTTCGGCGGTATTGTTGGATGAAGCTGCCCGGACCGACATTACGTGTACGCTTACGCGAGACTGGTTCTACCAATGTGCTGTGCACACAGGTGGCCGGCGGGTGTCAGTTTCTCCAACTTTAGTTGAACCGAGTGTGGCTACGCCCGGTCCTTGCGAAGGTTAAAATAGCACCAACTTGACAAACTATCATTGTGGTTTGGATGCGTAGGTAAGAACGGTTCTTTCTAAGCCCAGTAGCAGCCACGTAAAACTTGCAACAACAAAGTAGAGGACGACTAACTTGTTTTTGCAGGGCAGGTTGTGATGTGATATGGTCAAGACATGATGCTAAATTTTATTGTATGAGATGATCATGTTTTGTAACCGAGTTATCGGCAACTGGTAGGAGCCATATGGTTGTCGCTTTATTGTATGCAATGCAATCACGCTGTAATGGTTTACTTTATCACTAAGCGATAGCGATAGTCGTGGAAGCATAAGATTGGCGACACGACAATGATGCTACGATGGAGATCAAGGTGTCGCGCCAGTGATGATGGTGATCATGACGGTACTTCGGAGATGGAGATCACAAGTACAAGATGATGATGGCCATATCATATCACTTATATTGATTGCATGTGATGTTTATCTTTTATGCATCTTATCTTGCTTTGATTGATGGTAGCATTATAAGATGATCTCTCACTAAATTTCAAGATAAAAAGTGTTCTCCCTGAGTATGCACCGTTGCCAAAGTTCGCCGTGCCCAGACACCACGTGATGATCGGGTGTGATAAGCTCTATGTCCATCTACAACGGGTGCAAGCCAGTTTTGCACACGCAGAATACTCAGGTTAAACTTGACGAGCCTAGCATATGCAGATATGGCCTCGGAACACTGTGACCGAAAGGTTGAGCGTGAATCATATAGTAGATATGATCAATATAGTGATGTTCACCATTGAAAACTACTCCATTTCACGTGATGATCGGTTATGGTTTAGTTGATTTGGATCACGTGATCACTTAGAAGATTAGAGGGATGTCTTTCTAAGTGGGATTTCTTAAGTAATATGATTAATTTAACTTTAATTTCTCATGAACTTAGTCCTGATAGTATTTGCATATCTATGTTGTAGATCAATAGCTCGCGTTATTGCTTCCCTATGTTTTATATGTGTTCCTAGAGAAAACTAAGTTGAAAGATGATAGTAGCAATGATGCGGACTGGGTCCGTGATCTGAGGTTTATCCTCATTGCTGCACAGAAGAATTATGTCCTTGATGCACCGCTAGGTGACTGACCTATTGCAGGAGCAGATGCAGACGTTATGAACGTTTGGCTAGCTCAATATGATGACTACTTGATAGTTTAGTGCACCATGCTTAACAGCTTAGAATCGGGATTTCAAAGACGTTTTGAATGTCATGGACCATATGAGATGTTCCAGGAGTTGAAGTTAATATTTCAAGTAAATACCCGAGTTGAGAGATATGAAGTCTCCAACAAGTTCTATAGCTAAAAGATGGAGGAGAATAGCTCAAGCAGTGAGCATGTGCTCAGATTGTCTGGGTACTACAATCGCTTGAATCAAGTGGGAGTTAATCTTCCAGATAAAATAGTGATTGACAGAATTCTCTAGTCACCATCACCAAGTTAGTAGAACTTCGTGATGAACTATAATATGCAAGGGATAACGGAAATGATTCCCAAGCTCTTCGTGATGCTGAAATCGACGAAGGTAGAAATCAAGAAAATCATCAAGTGTTGATGGTAAAACCACCAGTTTCAAGTAAAGGGACAAAGGGAAGAAAGGGGAACTTGAAGAAGAACGGCAAACAAGTTGCTGCTCAAGTGAAAAAACCCAAGTCTGGACCTAAGCCTGAAATTGAGTGCTTCTACTGCAAAGGGACTAGTCACTGGAAGTGGAACTGCCCCAAGTATTTGGCGGATAAGAAGGATGGCAAAGTGAACAGAGGTATATTTGATATACAGATTTTTGATGTGTATTTTACTAGTGTTTGTAGCAACCCCTCGGTATTTGATACTGGTTCAGTTGCTAAGAGTAGTAACTCGAAACGAGAGTTACAGAATGAACATAGACTAGTTAAGGGTGAAGTGACGATGTGATTTGGAAGTGGTTCCAAGATTGATATGATCATCATCGCACACTCCCTATACTTTTGGGATTAGTGTTGAACCTAAATAAGTGTTATTTGGTGTTTGTGTTGAGCATGAATATGATTTGATCATGTTTATTGCAATACGGTTATTCATTTAAGTAAGAGAATAAATTGTTGTTCTGTTTACATGAATAAAACCTTATATGGTTACACACCCAATGAAAATGGTTCGTTGGATCTCGATCGTAGTGATACACATATTCATAATATTGAAATCAAAAGATGCAAAGTTAATAATGATAGTGCAACTTATTTGTGGCACTGCCGTTTAGGTCATATTGGTGTAAAGCGCATGAAGAAAAGCCATGCTGATGGGCTTTTGGAATCACTTCATTATGAATCAGTTGATGCTTGCGAACCATGCCTCATGGGCAAGATGACTAAGACTCCGTTCTCCGGAATAATGGAGCGAGCAACAGATTTGTTGGAAATCATACATACTGATGTATGTGGTCCGATGAATATTGAGGCTCGCGGCAGGTATCATTATTTTCTGATCTTCACAGATGATTTGAGCAGATATGAGTATATCTACTTGATGAAACACAAGTCTGAAACATTTGAAAAGTTCAAAGAATTTCAGAGTGAAGTGGAGAATCATCGTAACAAAAATAAAAGTTTCTACGATATGATCGCAGAAGTAAAATATTTGAGTTACGAGTTTGGCATTCAGTTAAAGACAATGTGAAATAGTTTCACTACTCACGCCACCTGGAACACCACATTGTAATGGTGTGTCCGAATGTCATAACCGTACCTTATTAGATATGGTGCGATCTATGATGTCTCTTACCGATCTACCACTATCGTTTTGGGGTTATGCATTAGAGACAGCTGCATTCACGTTAAATAGGGCACCATCTAAATCCGTTGAAACGACACCGTATGAACTATGGTTTGGCAAGAAACCTAAGCTGTCATTTCTTAAAGTTTGAGGTTGCAATGCTTATGTGAAAAAGTTTGAACCTGATAAGCTCAAACCCAAATCGGAGAAGTGCGTCTTCATAGGATACCCAAAAGAAAATGTTGGGTACACCTTCTATCATAGATCTGAAGGCAAGATATTCGTTGCTTTGAATGGATCCTTTCTAGAGAAGGAGTTTCTCTCGAAAGAAGTGAGTGGGAGGAAAGTAGAACTTGATGAGGTAAATGTACCTGCTCCATTATTGGAAAGTAGTTCATCACATAAATCTGTTCTTGTGACTACTACACCAATTAGTGAGGAAGCTAATGATGATGATCATGTAACTTCAGATCAAGTTACTACCGAAACCTCGTAGGTAAACCAGAGTGAGATCCGCACCAGAGTGGTACGGTAATCCTGTTTTGGAGGTCATGTTACTTGACCATGACGAGCCTACGAACTATGAGGAAGGGATGATGAGCCCAGATTCCGCGAAATGGCTTAAGGCCATGAAATCTGAGATGAGATCCATGTATGAGAACAAAGTATGGACTTTGATTGACTTGCCCAATGATTGGCGAGCCATTGAGATTAAATGGATCTTCAAGAGGAAGACGGACGCAGATAGTAGTGTTACTATCTACAAAGTTAGAATTGTCGCAAAAAGGTTTTCGACAAGTTCAAGGTGTTGACTACGATGAGAGTTTCTCACTCGTATCTATGCTTAAGTCTGTCCGAATCATGTTAGCAATTGCGACATTTTATGAAATCTAGCAAATGGATAAACAAAACTGCATTCCTTAATGGATTTATTAGAGAAGAGTTGTATATGATGCAACCAGAAGGTTTTGTCAATCCTAAAGGTACTAACAAAATATGCAAGCTCCAACGATCCATCTATGGACTGGTGCAAGCATCTCGGAGTTGGAATATACGCTTTGATAAGTTGATCAAAGCATATAGTTTTATACAGGCATGCGGTGAAGCATGTATTTACAAGAAAGTGAGTGGGAGCACTACAACATTTCTGATAAGTATATGTGAATGACATATTATTGATCGGGAATACTGTAGAATTATTCTGCAAAGCATAAAGGAGTGTTTAAAAGGTGTTTTTCAAAGAAAGACCTTAGTGATGCTGCTTACATATTAAGCATCAAGATCTATAGAGATAGATCAAGATGCTTGATAAGTTTTTTCTGAAGGAAATATGCCCTAGAGGCAATAATAAAGTTATTATTTATTTCCTTATTTCATGATAAATGTTTATTATTCATGCTAGAATTGTGTTAACCGGAAACATAATACATGTGTGAATACATAGACAAACAAAGTGTCACTAGTATGCCTCTACTTGACTAGCTCATTAATCAAAGATGGTTATGTTTCCTAACCATGGACAAAGAGTTGTCATTTGATTAATGGGATCACATCATTAGTTGAATGATCTGATTGACATGACCCATTCCACTAGCTTAGCACCCGATCGTTTAGTATGTTGCTATTGCTTTCTTCATGACTTATACATGTTCCTATGACTATGAGATTATGTAACTCCCGTGTGCCGGAGGAACACTTTGTGTGCTACCAAACGTCACAACGTAACTGGGTGATTATAAAGGTGCTCTACAGGTGTCTCCAGAGGTACATGTTGGGTTGACGTATTTCGAGATTAGGATTTGTCACTCCGATCGTCGGAGAGGTATCTCTGGGCCCTCTCGGTAATGCACATCACTTAAGCCTTGCAAGCATTGCAAATAATGAGTTAGTTGCGGGATGATGTATTACAGAACGAGTAAAGAGACTTGCCGGTAACGAGATTGAACTAGGTATTGGATACCGACGATCGAATCTCGGGCAAGTAACATACCGATGACAAAGGGAACAACGTATGTTGTTATGCGGTCTGACCGATAAAGATCTTCGTAGAATATGTAGGAGCCAATATGGGCATCCAGGTCCCATTGTTGGTTATTGACCGGAGACGTGTCTCGGTTATGTCTACATTGTTCTCGAACCTTAGGGTCCGCACGCTTAAAGTTACGATGACAGTTTCATTATGAGTTTATGTATTTTGATGTACCGAAGGTTGTTCGGAGTCCCGGATGTGATCACGAACATGACGAGGAGTCTCGAAATGGTCGAGACATAAAGATTGATATATTGGACGGCTATATTCGGACACCGGAAGTGTTCCGGGGAAGTTTCGGATAAAACCGGAGAACCGGGGGGTTACCGGAACCCCCCGGGGGGTTAATGGGCCTCATGGGCCTAAAGTGGAGAAGAGGAAAGGCAGCCCGGGCAGGCCGCGCGCCCCCTCTCCCCCTAGTCCGAATTGGACAAGGAGGGAGGGGTGGCGCCCCCCCCTTTCCTTCCTCTCCTCTCTCCCTTCCTTTCCCCTCTCCTACTTGGACAAGGAAAGGGAGGGGAGTCCTACTCCCGGTAGGAGTAGGACTCCTCCTGCGCGCCTCCTACTAGGGCCGGCCGCACCCCCCTTGGCTCCTTTATATACGGGGGCAGGGGGCACCCTAAGACACACAAGTTGATCTTCGTGATCGTTCCTTAGCCGTGTGCGGTGCCCCCCTCCACGATATTACACCTCGATCATATTGTAGCGGTGCTTAGGCGAAGCCCTGCGACGGTTAAACATCAAGATCGTCACCACGCCGTCGTGCTGACGAAACTCCTCCCCGAAAGCTTTGCTGGATCGGAGCTCGGGGTCCGTCATCGAGCTGTACGTTTGTCAAGAACTCGGAGGTGCCAGAGTAACGGTGCTTGGATCGGTTGGGCCGGGAAGACGTACGACTACTTCCTCTACGTTGCGTCAACACTTCCGCTTCGGTCTACGAGGGTACGTAGACAACACTCTCACCTCTCGTTGATATGCATCACCATGATCTTGCATGTGCGTAGGAATTTTTTTTGAAATTACTACGTTCCCCAACAGTGGCATCCGAGCCTAGGTTTTATGGTTTGATGTTATATGCACGAGTAGAACACAAGTGAGTTGTGGGCGATATAAGTCATACTGCTTACCAGCATGTCATACTTTGGTTCGGCGGTATTTTTGGATGAAGCGGCCCGAACCGACATTACGCGTACGCTTACGCGAGACTGGTTCTACCGCCGTGCTTTGCACACAGGTCTGAAACATTTAAAAAGTTCAAAGAATTTCAGAGTGAAGTGGAGAATCATCGTAACAAGAAAATAAAAGTTTCTACGATATGATCGCAGAGGTAAAATATTTGAGTTACGAGGTTGGCCTTCAGTTAAAACAATGTAAAATAGTTTCACTACTCACGCCACTTGGAACACCACGGCATAATGGTGTGTCCGGACGTCATAACCGTACTTTATTGGATATAGTGCAATCTATGATGTTTCTTACCGATTTACCACTATAGTTTTGGGGTTATGCATTAGAGACAGCTGCATTCACGTTAAAAAGGGCACCATCTAAATCCGTTGAGACGACACCGTATGAACTGTGGTTTGGCAAGAAACCAAAGTTGTCGTTTCTTAAAGTTTGGGTTTGCGATGCTTATATGAAAAAGTTTCATCCTGATAAGCTCAAACCCAAATCGGAGAAATGTGTCCTCATAGGATACCCAAAGGATACTGTCGGGTACACCTTCTATCACAGATCCGAAGGCAAGACATTCGTTGCTAAGAATGGATCCTTTCTAGAGAAGGAGTTTCTCTCGAAAGATGTGAGTGGGAGGAAAGTAGAAAACTTGATAAGGTAATTGTACCATCTCCCTTATTGGAAAGTAGTTCATCACAGAAATCTGTTCTTATGACTACTACACCAATTAGTGAGGAAGCTAATGATGATGATCATGTAACTTCAGATCAAGTTACTACCAAATCTCATAGGTAAACCAGAGTAAGATCCACACCAGAGTGGTACGGTAATCCTGTTCTAGAAGTCATGTTACTAGACCATGACGAACTTGCGAACTATGAGGAAGCGATGATGAGCCCAGATTCCGCGAAATGGTTTGAGGCCATGAAATCTGAGATAGGATCCATGTATGAGAAAAAGTGTGGACTTTGGTGGACTTGCCCGAGGATCGGCAAGCCATTGATAATAAATGGATCTTCAAGAAGAAGACGGACACGGATAGTAATGTTACTATCTACAAAGCTAGAATTGTCGCAAAAAGGTTTTCGACAAGTTCAAGGTGTTGACTATGATGAGAGTTTCTCACTCGTATCTATGCTTAAGTCTGTCTGAATCATGTTAGCAATTGCCACATTTTATGAAATCTAGCAAATGGATAACAAAACTGCAATCCTTAATGGATTTCTTAAAGAAGAGTTGTATATGATGCAACCAGAAGGTATTGTCAATCCTAAAGGTGTTAACAAAATATGCAATCTCCAGCGATCCATCTATGGACTGGTGCAAGCATCTCGGAGTTGGAATACACGCTTTGATAAGTTGATCAAAGCATATAGTTTTATACAGACTTGCGATGAAGCATGTATTTACAAGAAAGTGAATGGGAGCACTACAGCATTTCTGATAAGTATATGTGAATGACATATTGTTGATCGGAAATAAATGTAGAATTATTTTGCAAAGCATAAAGGAGTGTTTGAAAGGAGTTTTTCAAAAAAAACTCGGTGAAGCTGCTTACATATCGAGCATCAAGATCTATAGAGATAGATCAAGACGCTTGATAAGTTTTTTCAATAAGTACATACCTTGACAAGATTTTGAAGTAGTTCAAAATGGAGCAGTCAAAGAAAGAGTTCTTTCCTGTATTACAAGGTGTGAAGTTGAGTAAGCCTCAAAGCCCGACCACAGCAGAAGATAGAAAGAGAATGAAAGTCATTCCCTATGCCTTGGCCATAGGTTCTATAAAGTATGTCATGCTGTGTACCAGATCTATTGTATACCCTGCACTGATTTTGGCAAGGGAGTACAATAGTGATCTAGGAGTAGATCACTAGACAACGGTCGGAATTATCCTTAGTGAAATAAGGATATGTTTCTCGATTATGGACGTGACAAAAAGGTTCGTCGTAAAGGGTTACGTCGATGCAAGTTTTTGACACTGATCCAGATGATTCTAAGTCTCAATCTGGATACATATTGAAAGTGGGAGCAATTAGCTAGAGTAGCTCCGTGCAGAGCGTTGTAGACATAGAATTTTGCAAAATACATATGGATCTGAATTTGGCAGGCCCATTGACTAAATTTCTCTCACAAGCAAAACATGATCACTCTTTGGGTGTTAATCACATAGCGATGTGAACTATATTATTGAATCTAGTAAACCCTTTGGGTGTTAGTCACATGGAGATGTGAACCAATCACATAAAGACGTGAACTATTGGTGTTAATCACATAGTGATGTGAACTAGATTATTGACTCTAGTGCAAGTGGGAGACTGAAGGAAATATGCCCTAGAGGCAATAATAAAGTTATTATTTATTTCCTTATTTCATGATAAATGTTTATTATTCATGCTAGAATTGTATTAACCGGAAACATAATACATGTGTGAATACATAGACAAACAAAGTGTCACTAGTATGCCTCTACTTGACTAGCTCGTTAATCAAAGATGGTTATGTTTCCTAACCATGGACAAAGAGTTGTCATTTGATTAACGGGATCACATCATTAGTTGAATGATCTGATTGACATCACCCATTCCACTAGCTTAGCACCCGATCGTTTAGTATGTTGCTATTGCTTTCTTCATGACTTATACATGTTCCTATGACTATGAGATTATGTAACTCACGTGTGCCGGAGGAACACTTTGTGTGCTACCAAACGTCACAACGTAACTGGGTGATTATAAAGGTGCTCTACAGGTGTCTCCAAAGGTACATGTTGGGTTGACGTATTTCGAGATTAGGATTTGTCACTCCGATCGTCGGAGAGGTATCTCTGGGCCCTCTCGGTAATGCACATCACTTAAGCTGTCGGGTGGTAGGAGCGACATATGCCAACGGGTGGCTTATCATTGTGGGAGCCAATAAAACATCCCTGGTGCCTGGAAACGGGATAAGGCGTAGACATGCACGCCAGCGAATCTTACCCAGCTTCAGGGCTCTCCGAGGAGATAACACCCCTACTGCTGCTCTGCGGGGTCTCCGCATGGTTACTAAATGGACAAGTAGCTATAATGCTCCAATGCTCCTTGAGCTGTTTTGGGTGGAAGGAGGAAGAAGGGCTCAGCTAGCTTGCTACCTCTCCTTGTATGTGTCTAGGTCTAACTTGAGAATCCAACCCTTTGCATGGGTGCACCGGGGGGTTTATATAGGCCTACCCTCCGAGGGTACAATGGTAATCCAGCTGGGCGCGGGGCCCAGCTGTCTGTGACTATGCTTGCCGGCTTCTGCGCCGGCTTCTGGGGCCCGCCGGCTGGTGGGTCCCGCCGGCTGCCGGCTCCTTGGTCGACAGGCAGGCCCCACAGGCCAGGGCCTGGTCGGTGGCTGGTTACTGTTGCTCCGTGCTGTTGACGCAGGCTTGGTCCGGGTAAGCGTGGCTATAGTAACGCCGCCTTGGCGGGCGATTACTGTAGCCCCGCCGCATCTTGTCTCCTTAATGGGCGTCTCCTTCGAGGAAAGTGGCAGGCCGGCTATGGGAAGCCGGCCCTCTATCTTGCCGGCTTGAGAGGAGGTGCAGCCGCCTTCGGTATCTCTCTGCCCGAAGGGGCCCACCGCCTCGGGGGCCACGCTGGCGGCCCGTCGTGGACGGCGTCAGAGCCGCCGTGGCAACAGTGCCGCGTCGGACGGGTCGTGGCCACCCGTACGGCGCACTGTACCAGGCGTGCTCCGGGTCTTGGGGGTGGCAGGCTCCACTGTAGCCACGCCCCGCTTCATCATCGCAGGGTGGACGCGTACATTGCGGGTACGGCTTTGACTGCTTTATGGGAGCCGGCTTTCTAGTAGCCGGCCATGCTGTAGCCGGCCTTGCCGTATCCGGCCTTGCCATAGCCGGCCATCCACAGCTATCTTCATGAGGGTAAAGGGCGGGCCGCCCCTGAAGCCGACCTAGGAGGTAGCCAGCTGGGGGGAGGCGGCCCTAGGTCTTGAATCTTCTTGAGAGTCGGCCAGGCTTGTAATTTTTTCTGATGGGCCAGGGGAAGCCGGCTAGGATACCCATGGCTATTTACTCCGACAGTAGTCCCCGAAGCTGGGCGAGCTTCACGGCGGACAGAGGGACAAGAAGCTTGGTCAGCTTCATACCCTGAGGAGCCGACTTCGCCATTGTAAGCCGACTTCGGAGAGCTTACTTGTTTATTAATGTGATCGTGAATGACCCGCGGGCTGGCCGCGGGCCCCACGACAGGCCACGTGGCGGAGAAGTCCTGCCGTCGCACGCGCGCGACGGGACGCCGCCGCAGGCCCGGGCCCGCCACTCCTTGGCCTCGGCCCGGGCGCAGATCTTCTGCGGCCCGAGGGGACTGCTCGCCTCCCCGCGGCTGTTTCCTCATGTCTTTAAGGCGCGCAATTAACGCGGGGCGTGGGGGAGATGGGCACGATCGATCCCCACGATCCCCCACGCCACGCCTCCTCGGCTCCAGCGCACGAGCCTACAAGTAGGAGGGGGAGGGGGAGAGACAAAGGCTCGTTCGCTCCCCCGCTCCCCGTCCCTCCTTACTCTTCTTCTTCCCTTTCTTCCTCCTCGCGCCCGACGCAGCCTCCCGCCGTAGCCCGCCCACGCCACCATGTCCATGGCGCTGTCAAGCTCGTGGGATGGGTCCAACGTCCATGAAGACCACATCAAGTTTCTCCGCCAGACCCGGCGCCTGCCCGCCGCCAACCTCGTGCAGGCTCGCCTGGCGCCGGAGACGGAGATTTCGCCGGCGCCAGAGGAAGGCGAGCGCGTCGTCTTCCGCACGCATTTCTTGCGTGGCTTCGGCTTCCCGGCGAGCGGCTGCATGCGATCCTTCCTCGACTTCTACAATCTCCAGCCGCATCACCTCACGCCCAACGCGGTGATGCAGCTGTCGGCCTTCGTCTCTCTCTGCGAAGGCTTCTTGGGAGTGCTGCCGACGCTGGAGCTCTGGGCGGAGCTCTTCCAGAACAAGCTCGGCACCCTCTCCGCCGGCGTGCCAGCTCCCTGCGGGTCCTTCATCGCGATGAAGAGGGCAAGCGACAACAACCCCTTCCCGCACATTCCTCTAATCCAATCTGTCAAACTCTGGCAGAAATCTTACTTCTACGTCAAGAACGTCGCCCCGCAAGGCGACAACGTCAATCTGCCGGCTTACGTAGCCGGCCCGCCGGCTGGGAGGCGGCCGTCTTGGGGCTTCCGGGCCAAGTCCTTGTCTCAGGCCGGGAACGCATCCATTGCCCGGCTTCGAGTAATGATCCAGTCGGAAGGCCTGCGTGGAGCCGACTTGGTGGCCGCCTTCATCGAGCGCCGGATCCTTCCCCTTCAGAGCCGGCCTCACATGTTATGCCAGATGAGCGGCCGCTTCGACCCTTGCCGGCTGAGCACACGGGAGATGCCCCATGCCGAGGTAGCACTTATGGTGAACTACATCGCCAACCTCAAGCTCACCGACGACTGGCAATTCGGCAAGGCGCCGTACTCCCGCGCCCATCCTCCGCCCGTGGTAAGTCCTTCTTTCTGTCATCAGCCGGCTTGAGTCGGCCGGCTTCTGACCAGGCGTCTCTTCTCTTGTCTCTTTTTTCTTTTATCAAAACCCTCTTCTTCCACCGCCAGCCGGGGCGGCCGGAGTCGAACGCCAGTATGCCCCGGACCGTACGATAGACGACATCGATGACCCGGACTTGGCTGCGGTCGCCATGGAGGACGCCGCCATGGGGGACGTCGCCGAGCCCGGAGGCACGGGGCTCTCGGCCAGCTTTGACGACTGGCCGGATGACGCCGTGTTGAAGAAATCCCGCGCCACCAGCCGGCAGCCGATCGTCACGGCGCGGGCTCGTCCGCCGCGCCGACTGCCGGTGGTGGAAAAGCGAAACGCCGGGCCGCGCTTCCCCTCTTCGGCAGCCGGCCAAAAAAAATGAGGGCCTCCGCCGCGGCCACGAAGCGAGACGAAGCGGCGGCGAAGGCGGCCCGCTTCCGGAAGGCGGTGAAGAAGCCTCCAGCAGTTTCCGCGTAAGCCCTTTAGCCGCTTGCGTGCTTGTTACTTTGTTGTCTTCCTTTGTTTTAATTCTTCTCTGATTTCTGAGCAGGGCGCCGCTTTCCCTCGAGCGAGGCCCAGGCGGCTCTATGGTCGGGCCGGGTGCCGGATCTTCAGGGCCCCGCCGCATGGACCCCCGCGCCGATCTTGCAGAAGCCACGGAGCGGAACGCTCGCGAGGCGCGACAAGAGAGGGAGGCGGCGGAGCGGGAGGCCGCCCGGGCGGCGACGGAGCGAGCGAACGCGGCGGCCGAGACTCCATCGGAGCGGGCGGCCACGGAGACGGAGGCGGAGGGCACGCATAGCCGGCCTCTGCTGCTCGCCATCCCCCTCCACACCTTGGACCCGGACATCCCGCTGCCCACGGCAGAGGGGATCACCCCCGATCAGCCGCCGGTGCAGAGGGATGAACTCTTCGAGATCTTTGCGGGGAGGACGCCGCCGACAGCGCCAGCCGGAGCAGGCGAAGGCGGCCAGTCATCGGCGGTGCCGGAGGAGCCGGCCCGGGCCGCACCCGAGGCCGGAGCCGGTCTTGAGATCGAGCTGGCGGCGAGCCAGCACGCCGGAGGGAGCACGGCCCCGCCGGACACGCACCGAGCCGCGGGTGCCGACCAGACGGCAGACGCCTTGGAGGCGGCCAGCTCCGCCACGTCCGGGTGGACTCCCAGCGGAGGAAGCGGCGAGCTGAACGTGGCGGCCCAAGGGATTCGGAGCCGGCTGCAGGCACAGGACGGCCTCCTGAGGCAATTTACTCAGGAGTTTCTGTCGACGCGGTCCGCAATCCGGGTAAGTTTTCACTTGTCGACCGCTCTGGTCCTTTGATTTTTTTCCGTGGGGGCGCGCTCGCGCACCCACTGGGTGTAGTCCCCGAGATCCAGGCCGACTGCAGCGCAGTCGGGTCGGATCTTTCCCGACGACTATCTTAATTCTGTTTTCTGTCTGATCTTTAGGATTATCACAATTCTCGTGCCGCCACCTTCAACTCGCAGGCTCGGGAGCTGAGCCGGAGGACCGAAGACCTGGCCAGCAGCCGACGTAAGTGTATTGCTTTTATCTGTCTCTCGTGGGGGCGCGACAGCGCACCCACTGGGTGTAGTCCCCGAGATTCGGGCCGACTGCAGAGCAGTCGGGTCGGATCTTCCTTGACGACTTTTCCCTTGCTGACTTTTTCTCTTTGTTTTTCGCTCATGCAGAGGCCAACGCCGACTTGCGGAGGGAACTCGGCGAAGTGCAGGCCGCTCTTCGTGCCAGGGACGCCGAGTACGCCGACTTGGTTCAGGAGCGTGACCGCCTGGTCAAGAAACTGGCCGACCAGGAGGAAAGCCATAAGGCGGCCCTGCAGAAGGTGCAGGACGGCGAGGTTGCCCTGAAGGCGGAGTTCGAGACCAGGGAGGCGAGCTGGGCCGAGACGCGCCAGGCGCTGGAAGAAGGCTTCGGCCGAATCGAGGATCTGATCGATGGTAAGCCGCCTTTCTTGCCCTTCCTCCATCTGTCGGCCGCCTGAGGTTTTGTTTTGACGTGTGCTTGCTTCTTTGCGCAGAATACTTTCCCGGCCACTCCGTCCTCGCCGCCCAAGCCATCGAGGCCCATCGCGAGGCACGCCGTCAAGCCGGAGTGGTTATCCTGCCGGATGCGAATCGAACGCTGTCGGAGCAGCTCGTCGCCATCCAAGCGCGATTGCAGCCGGCCCATCGGATGCTCCGCCGGCTCCAACATGCCGGGGCGCAGGTGCTGGCCACGCTCTGGCCCGGCCAGACGATTCCCCGCACCCCAAGTCGGACTGCCGACTAGCTGGAAGTCGCAGTCGGCTGCTTCGAGGATTGGAAGGCGTCCGCTGCCCGTCTCGGAGCCGGGCGTGCGTTGGAGTTCGTCCGCGCGTGGTACCCAGGGCTGAGCCTGGACCAGCTGCGGACTTGGCGGTTGGAGGCCGACGCGGAGCTGGAGGAGGTGCGGCCGGCGATCGCGCAGCGCGCCTCGATGATCGCCGAGTGCACTGACACCAGCGTCGTCACGCCGGAACTCAATGATGACGGCACCGCCCAGCCAGAGGAGTGGTTCGGGCTGAATCCGGCGGAAGGCGAGGACTCGGCCGAGGAGATCGCCTCCAGCGACGAGGGCGAGGACGACGAGGAGGAAGACGGCAGAGACGCCGAGCCGACTGGTGAGACAGCCGACCGCCCTCAAGCCGACCGTGCCTCCAGCAACGAGCCACGCGGGAGCGCGCCCTCTGCCGGAGGCGATGATCAGGCCGAAGTTGGCCAGCCGGCCGCTCCTCCAGCCGGCACGACCACCTCCACCGCCCAGCCTAGCTCGGCAGCGGCCCCGCCGGCTTGATCTGCCGTTCCTATTGTTCCTGCTTTTGCTTTTTCGAACAATTTTAAGTTTCCGCAATTCCACCCACTGGGGGTGTATCGAACAATGTTGGATGTTGACCTCTATGGAGGTCCTTTGTGTAAATATTTATTGTATGCATGTGTTGGCTTCCATTCAAGTGCACTTTTTTATCCTTAGGCTTTTTCCTTTGCCGCCTTCCCTCTTTGGGAAGGCAAGTACTCGAGCTTTCTTGGATTTGAAGCAGACTGAATGTAAGCCGGCCGGCCGGCTACTCTGGTAGTCGGTCGGCGGGAGGCGGCAAGCCGGCTTTTGTTATATGTAAGCCCGTTAGTCCCTAGCCGTTTTTCGTGTGCGCACCCTTTCCGGCTTATGACTCTTGCCAGCCGGGCAGTCGGTTCTTCGAGCTGCGATTTTGGCAAGAGCCAAGCCTGGGTGTCGGCACATTACTTGTCTGACTGCGGGTAGGGCTCCTAATATAACTCTAGTCGGCTAGTCCCCGGGCCGACTCGTCGAACCCGGTGCCGGACAAAATAAATGAACAGGTGATATCATGCGCATGATAACTTTCATTCATAAAATAAAGGATGGCAGTCCCCGAGTCCTCCTCGGGGAGCCTATTGTTTCGTACTTACAAAAGTGGACATAATACATACTGCATTTTAACTGTAAAACTTCCGAAGAAGATTTGCATTCAATGGTCGCTCCGACTCCTTGCCGGAGTCATCTCTCTTGCGTGCCTTCGGCTTCTGCGCGTCGATGAGGTAGTAGGCATCATTGCCTAGAGCTCTGCTGATGACAAAGGGGCCCTCCCAAGGGGCTGCGAGCTTGTGCTGGCCGGCTGTTTGCTGGATCGGCCGGAGCACAAGGTCGCCCTCCTGGAAGGATCTTGGTCGGACCCTCCGGCTGTGGTAGCGGCGCAAACCCTGCTGGTAGATGGCAGACCGGCTGAGGGCTAACAGCCGGCCTTCTTCCAGCAGGTCGACGCCGTCTTCTCTTGCTTCTTTGGCTTCCGCTTCCGTGTACATGGTTACCCGAGGCGAGTCGAACTCGATATCTGTTGGGATGACTGCCTCGGCACCATATACAAGGAAGAAGGGAGTGAAGCCGGTTGATCTGTTGGGGGTAGTACGCAGACTCCATAGGACAGCCGGCAGCTCATCGAGCCAACAGCCGGCTGAACGCTCTAGAGGTACGACCAGTCGGGGCTTGATGCCGGACAGGATGAGGCCATTTGCTCGCTCCACTTGGCCGTTTGACTGCGGGTGGGCGACTGACGCAAGGTCCAGCCGGATACCTTGTCCAGCGCAGAACCGTGCCAAGGCACCTTTGGCAAAATTCGTGCCGTTGTCGGTGATGATGCTGTGCGGTATGCCGTACCGGGTTGTTATATCTGCAATGAAAGTCATCGCAGTCGGCCCATTCAGCTTCTTGATCGGCTTCGCCTCAATCCACTTGGTGAATTTGTCGACGGCGACGAGCAAATGTGTCATGCCGCCGCGCGCCGTCTTGAATGGGCCCACCATATCCAATCCCCAGACGGCAAAGGGCCAGGTGATGGGAATGGTCTTGAGTGCCGAAGTCGGCATGTGTTGCTGGGAGCTGAAAAGCTGGCAGCCTTTGCAGTGTTTGACTAGCTCTTTGGCGTCGTCCAAAGCAGTCGGCCAGAAGAAACCGTGGCAGAAGGCTTTGGCGACAAGTGATTTTGATGCGGCGTGGTGGCCGCACTCTCCTTGGTGTATATCTCTAAGGATTGCAATGCCTTTCTCCTGCTCGACGCATCGCTGTAAGACTCCGGTGACGCTGCGCTTGACAAGCTCTCTGTTGACGATTGTGTATGCTCCGGCTCGGTGCTGGACTTGTCTCGCTTCGGTTTCGTCAGCCGGCAGATCTTGGTTCACCAGAAAGTTGCGGATAGTTTGGGCCCATGATGGAGCGGCGACTTCCTCTGCCACCAATGTGGCTACAGCCACCAGGGTGGGCGGGCTGGGCAATGCAGTGCTGGAGTCGGCCGCCGCTTGCTGTGCTGAAGAAGTCCCCGGGCCGACTACCGCAGTCCCCGGGCCGGCTACCGCAGTCCCCGAGCCAGGTGCGACAATCCCCGAGCCGGGTACTGCAGTCCCCGAGCCGAGTATTGAAGTCCCCGGGCCGGCTGCTTGATTCTTCGAGCCGGACCCGGCCCCATCGGGGTTAGGCGGCACGAAGATGGAGTCGGATTCCGGAGATGGCTTGATGGATGGCTTGAGGAGGTGCTGCAGGGCGACGCCGGTTGGTATTGCTTGCCGCGTGGAGCCTATTCGGGCCAGGGCATCTGCTGGCTCGTTGTCGGCTCGCGGTACATGGAGGAACTCACATCCATCGAAGTATCCGCTGATTTGCTGCACTAGGAAGCGGTAGCTCGCCATGTTCGCATCCTTGGCGTCCCAGTCGCCAAAAGATTGCTGCACCACCAAATCCGAGTCGCCATAGCACAGGATCCGGCGGATGCCGAGTTCCTTGGCAAGCCGGAGCCCGTGTATGAGCGCCTCGTACTCGGCTACATTGTTGGAGGCAGCGAAGTGGATCTGCAGCGTGTATCTGAGCTTGTCGCCCTTAGGAGAGGTAAGGACGATGCCGGCTCCCAAGCCGGTGCGCATTTTTGATCCGTCAAAGTGCATGCGTCAATGGGTGGAGTCGGGAGCTGGCGGTAAGTACTGGGTCTCGGCCCAGTCGACGAGGAAGTCGGCCAGTGCTTGCGACTTGATGGCGGTGCGGGGCTGGTAGAAGATCGTGTAGGGGGCCAGCTCGATGGCCCATTTAGCCACCCGGCCGGATGCATCCCGGCTGCCTATGATCTCGGCCAGCGGGGCAGTGCATACGACCGTGATGGGATGTTCTTGAAAGTATGGCTTCAGCTTCTTGGCAGCGAAGTACACGCCGTAGCACATCTTCTGGTAGTGCGGGTAATCCTGTTTTGAGGCGGACAGCACCTCGCTCAGGTAATAAACCGGCCTCTGGACCGGCTGGGCTCGGCCTTCTTCGGGGCGTTCGACCACAATGACGGTACTGACCACCCGGCTAGTGGCGGCAATATAGAGGAGCATGGGCTCTTTCTCAGTCGGTGCCGCCAAGACAGGCGGCGTGGACAGCATTTTCTTCAGCTCGTGGAAAGCTTGGTCGGCCTGGTCATTCCACTCAAAGTGGGTACTCTTCTTCATGAGGCGGTAGAGAGGGAGAGCTTTCTCTCCAAGCCGGGTGATGAAGCAGTTCAGAGAGGCCAGGCACCCGGTGAACTTCTGAATCTCTCTAAGCTTGGTTGGGACCGCCATCCTCTCGATGGCCTTGATCTTCACAGGGTTGCACTCTATGCCGCGTTCGGAGACCAGAAAGCCTAGGAGCTGGCCGGCTGGCACTCCGAACACGCATTTCTCAGGGTTGAGCTTGATTCGGAACCGGCGTAGGTTCTTGAATGTCTCCTTCAAGTCTTCCAGCAGAGTGCCACGCTTCTCCGTCTTCACCACAATATCATCCACGTAGACGTGGGCGTTCTTGCCGAGCTGCATGAGGAGGCACTTCTGCATGCAACGCTGAAAAGTGGCGCCGGCATTCCTCAAGCCGAACGTCATGGTCAGGTAGCAGAAGGCTCCAAACGGCGTGATAAAGGCGGTCTTCAGTCGGTCATCCGGGTTCAGCTTTATCTGGTGGTATCCCGAATAGGCATCCAAAAAGCTCAACAGCTCGCATCCGGCTGTGGAGTCTATCACTTGATCAATTCTGGGCAGAGCGAAGGGATCTTTTGGGCAGGCTTTGTTGAGGCTTGTGTAATCTATACACATGCGCCCTTGTTATTCTTTTTCAGCACGAGAACCGGGTTCGCGAGCCACTCGGGGAAGAAAACTTCCATGATGAAGCCGGCTGCGAGAAGCCGGGCTATCTCCTCCCCTACGATCCTTCTCTTCTCCTCTGACAGTCGGCGGAGAGGCTGCTTGACTGGTTTGGCATCCTCCCGCACGTGTAACTTGTGCTCGGCGAAATCCTTCGGAACACCCGGCATGTCCTTGGGGGACCATGCAAAGATATCCCGATTCTCACAGAGGAAATCGACGAGCTCGCCTTCCTATTTGCTATCCAGGCTCGCCCCAATGACGGCAAACTTCTCGGGGTGCTCGGGGTCGAGCTGTATCTTCTTGGTCTCCTTGGCCGGCTGGAAAGATCCTTGGGCATCATACTCCTTGGAGTCGGCGGGTTGGTTTAGCTGTTTGCTGGCCAGGGCCACGACCCTGTTCAGTGTCTTCTTCTCCTCGGCAATCACGAGGGATTCGGCCAGCCGGCTGCTGGCCGCGGCGCAGTCGGCGGACTTCTTGTAGTGGCCGGCGATGGTGATGACACCCTTGGAGCTTGGTATCTTCATCTTGAGGTACGCGTAGTGGGGGACCGCCATGAACTTGGCCAAGGCGGGTCGGGCAAGCAAGGCATGGTAAGGGCTCTCCAGGTCCACCACCTCGAACCAGATTGCTTCCCGGCGGAAATGATCCTTGCCCCCAAAGAGTACATCGATCTTGATTTTGCCGATGGGGGCACAGGACAAGCCGGGTACGATGCCGTGGAACACCGTTCGAGTCGGCGCAAGCTGCTTTGCCTTGACACCCAGCTTCTCCATGGTGTCGCGGTACAGGATGTTGATGCTGCTTCCACCATCGATCAGCACGCGGGAGAAGCGGGCGGCACGCGTGTCCGTCGCAAGGGTGGCCTCCAGGACCAAAGCATAGGAGCCGGGAGATGGCATCACCTCTGGGTGGTCGGCCCAGCTCCAACTGATGGATTTCTCTGACCAATGCATGTGGCTGGCTGGGTTGGCGGCGGCCACATTGACTTCGTGTTGCTCTCGGCGCTTGCTACGCCGGTCTTCGGGCTGGCTCATGAAGACAACATAAGATGCTTGCTCGTCGGGGAACTCATCCTGCACGGCGTCGACCGCGGGCCGAGCGGCCTTGGGCGGCAGAGCCGGAGGCGGCAGGCCGGCAGGCGGAGTCGGCGTGAGCCCTTCGCCTTTGGAGATTCTGGCGAGCCAGTTGCACTTCCGGGTAGTATGGTTGGACGGCTTCGCGCCGCTGTGGAACTTGCATGGGGCATCAAGGGTTTGCTCGTAGGAGAAGGCCGGCTGCCAAGCCGGCCGGCCGCCCTTGGGTTTCTTGGGCGTGGGCCGCCCCTCAGGCGGCGTATCTTCGACCGTGGCCACCTGCCGGCTAGCGGGAGGCGGCGCAGGGCCTTTGCGCTTCTGATCATTCTGGTGTTGGCGTCGGCCGGAATCGCCAGCCGGTGCCTGGGGCGCCGGATGGAGCACTTTTCCGGACGCGTCCACCCGGATCTCGGTCTTCATCGAGGAGTCAGCGGTGGCGTACTTGTCGGCGATGTTCAGGAGCTCGTCGAGGGTAGTCGGCTCATTGCAGAGAAGCTTGTGCTTGAGGAGGGTGCCCTCTCGGCACCCGGCAGTGAAGTATTCGATGGCTTGCACCTCGTGCACCCCTTCGCAGGAATTGTGGAGCTCGGCCCAACGCGTGAGGTAGTCGCGAGTGGACTCGGCTGGGCCCTGTATGCACAGGGAGAGCTGTCTGGGCTTGGGAGCCCGCTTGTAGGTGCTGGTGAAGTTGCGAACGAAGGCTTCAGTGAAATCCACCCAGCTGTTGATGCTGAGAGGCTTGAGGCTGTTAAGCCAAGTCCGTGCCGTGCCTTGCAGCATGAGGGGCACGTACTTCACGGCAACGCACCGGTTGCCATTGGCGATGCTGACGGCTGTGGAGTAGTCAGTCAGCCAGTCTTCCAGCTTCACCGAGCCGTTGTACTTGGGTGTGTCTCTTGGGAGCGAGAACCCTTTGGGGAAGGGCTCGTCGCGGATGCAGGGGCCAAAGCAAGGCGGGCCGACATCATCTTCTTCTTCTAGCACCAGGGATCTGGCCAGGCGCTCGATCCGGTGGCGGGCATCGTTTTCGCCGACTCCCTCGTGGCGACCGAGCCGGCCGCTGAGAGTCGGGTGCGCCACTGGAGGCGGGGTAGGGTATCTCTCTCCGCGAGCTCGAGGCGGAGGCGGGGTGCCCCGCCATTCCATGGCTCGGGGGCGGCCGTCCGCATCTCGCTCGATGGAGACTTGGGTCCGGCTTTGGCTGGAAGCCGGCTCTTTCTCGCGCCGCGCGCGGGTGTTGCTTGTAGTCGGCGATCGGGAAGTCGCGTCGTGGTCGCGGCGCGGGGGAGGGCTCCCTGCGCACGCGTCGGCTTCGTGCCGCCGAGCGGCCGCGTTGATTAGATGCTGGATGCGCCGCGTCATGTGGGGGAGGTCTTCGGCTTCCAAGCCGTCCAGCTCGTCTACGGCCGCCTGGGCGGCGCGCAGGTTCTCGAGCGGGGTGGCGTAGACCGGGCAATCCACTCCAAGCGTGTCGGCGATGACGGCGCCGCGTTGCCTGACAGCACCGGCTCGGCTTGGGCCAGCCAGAGCCGGCATGCCGAAGGCGGCGCGGTCAGCTTCGCGCTGGTAGGCCTCGGTGAGGCGTCTTACGGAGGCCAGCCGCCGGCCCTCCGCGAGGAGGGCGAGGCGGCGTGCCTCCAGTACTTCGTCGTTGGCGTCAGCCGGAAGGGGGGCGGACAAGTCATGGGCCGCCGCGCGTGGGGCGTCGCGGGCGCCCTCGTCGGTCGGGCCATCGAGGCCGATAACCATCACCTCGGTAGTGTCAGAATCGCGATCGCCAGCCGGAGGGAGCGGGTCATTGTAGATCGTGACGTTGGTGGGGAAGGTGTCATAGGATGCCGTGTCGGAGTCGACAGGCATCGGGTCGGTGGAGCCAACCGACTCCAAATCCGCAGCGGGCTCGCTGGAGACGTGGAGCTGGCCGAGGAGGTTGGCGAGATGATCGGTGCCCGCGTCAGAGGCAAGCTCGTCAGAGATGCGGGCCTTGTCGAAGAGGTCGGCGAGGCCGCTCGCCGCGCAGATGTTGGTGACGCCATGCAGCGCGTCGCGGCAAGCGCCATCGGGCGAGCCGAGCTGGCTACGCTCGCGGGGAAGGAAAAGGGTTCCCGTCCATTACAGGTCTCCAGACGACGGTGCACCTGGCCCCACGGTGGGCGCCAAATGTCGGGTGGTAGGAGCGACATATGTCAACGGGTGGCTTATCATTGTGGGAGCCAATAAAACATCGCCGGTGCCTGGAAACGGGATAAGGCGTAGACATGCACGCCGGCGAATCTTACCCAGCTTCAGGGCTCTCCGACGAGATAACACCCCTACTGCTGCTCTGCGGGGTCTCTGCATGGTTACTAAATGGACAAGTAGCTACAATGCTCCTTGAGCTGTTTTGGGTGGAAGGAGGAAGTAGGGCTCAGCTAGCTTGCTACCTCTCCTTGTATGTGTCTAGGTCTAACTTGAGAATCCAACCCTTTGCATGGGTGCACCGGGGGGTTTATATAGGCCTACCCCCCCCCCCCCGAGGGTACAATGGTAATCCAGCTGGGGCGCGGGGCCCAGCTGTCTGTGACTATGCTTGCCGGCTTCTGCGCCGGCTTCTGGGGCCCGCCGGCTGGTGGGTCCCACCAGCTGCCGGCTCCTTGGTCGACAGGCAGGCCCCACAGGCCAGGGCCTGGTCGGTGGCTGGTTACTGTTGCTCCGTGCTGTTGACACAGGCTTGGTCGGGGTAAGCGTGGCTACAGTAATGCCGCCTTGGCGGGCGATTACTGTAGCCCCGCCGCATCTTGTCTCCTTAATGGGCGTCTCCTTCGAGGAAAGTGGCAGGCCGGCTATGGGAAGCCGGCCCTCTATCTTGCCGGCTTGAGAGGAGGTGCGGCCGCCTTCGGTATCTCTCTGCCCGAAGGGGCCCACCGCCTCGGGGGCCACGCTGGCGGCCCGTCGTGGACGGCGTCAGAGCCGCCGTGGCAACAGTGCCGCGCCGGACAGGTCATGGCCACCCGTACAGCGCACTGTACCAGGCATGCTCCGGGTCTTGGGGGTGGCAGGCTCCACTATAGCCACGCCCCGCTTCATCATCGCAGGGTGGACGCGTACATTGCGGGTACGGCTTTGACTGCTTTATGGGAGCCGGCTTTCTCGTAGCCGGCCATGATGTAGCCGGCCTGGCTGTGGCCGGCCTTGCCATAGCCGGCCATCCACAGCTATCTTCATGAGGGTAAAGGGCGGGCCGCCCCCGAAGCCGGCCTAGGAGGTAGCCGGCTGGGGGGAGGCGGCCCTAGGTCTTGAATCTTCTTGAGAGTCGGCCAGGCTTGTAATTTTTTCTGATGGGCTAGGGGAAGCCGGCTAGGCTACCCATGGCTATTTACTCCGACATAAGCCTTGCAAGCATTGCAACTAATGAGTTGGTTGCGGGATGATGTATTACGGAACGAGTAAAGAGACTTGCCGGTAACGAGATTGAACTAGGTATTGGATACCGACGATCGAATCTCGGGCAAGTAACATACCGATGACAAAGGGAACAACGTATGTTGTTATGCGGTCTGACCAATAAAGATCTTCGTAGAATATGTAGGAGCCAATATGGGCATCCAGGTCCCGCTGTTGGTTATTGACCGGAGACGTGTCTCGGTCATGTCTACATTGTTCTCGAACCGTAGGGTCCACACGCTTAAAGTTACGATGACAATTTCATTATGAGTTTATGTATTTTGATGTACCGAAGGTTGTTCGGAGTCCCGGATGTGATCACGGACATGACGAGGAGTCTCGAAATGGTCGAGACATAAAGATTGATATATTGGACGGCTATATTCGGACACTAGAAGTGTTCCGGGGAAGTTTTGGATAAAATCGGAGAACCGGGGGGTTACCGGAACCCCCCGGGGGGTTAATGGGCCTCATGGGCCTAAAGTGGAGCAGAGGAAAGGCAGCCAAGGCAGGCCGCGCGCCCCCTCTCCCCCTAGTCCGAATTGGACAAGGAGGGAGGGGCGGCGCCCCCCCCCCTTTCCTTCCTCTCCTCTCTCCCTTCCTTCCCCCTCTCCTACTTGGACAAGGAAAGGGAGGGGAGTCCTACTCCCGGTAGGAGTAGGACTCCTCCTGCGCGCCTCCTACTAGGGTCGGCCGCACCCCCCTTGGCTCCTTTATATACGGGGGCAGGGGGGGCACCCTAAGACACACAAGTTGATCTTCGTGATCGTTCCTTAGCCGTGTGCGGTGCCCCCCTCCACGATATTACACCTCGATCATATTGTAGCGGTGCTTAGGCGAAGCCCTGTGACGGTTAAACATCAAGATCGTCACCACGCCGTCGTGCTGACGAAACTCCTCCCTGAAAGCTTTGCTGGATCGGAGCCCGGGATGCGTCATCGAGTTGTACGTGTGTCAAGAACTTGGAGGTGCCGGAGTAACGGTGCTTGGATCGGTTGGACCGGGAAGACGTACGACTACTTCCTCTACGTTGCGTCAACGCTTCCGCTTCGGTCTACGAGGGTACGTAGACAACACTCTCCCCTCTCGTTGCTATGCATCACCATGATCTTGTGTGTGCGTAGGAATTTTTTTTGAAATTACTACGTTCCCCAACATTTTCAATGAGTACATAGCTTGACAAGATTTTGAAATAGTTCAAAATGGAACAGTCAAAGAAAGTGTTCTTGCATGTGTTACAAGGTGTGAAATTGAGTAAGACTCAAAGCCCGACCACGGCAGAAGATAGAAAGAGAATGAAAGTCATTCCCTATGCCTCAGCCATAGGTTCTATAAAGTATGCCATGCTGTGTACCAGACCTATTGTATACCCTGCCCTGAGTTTGGCAAGGGAGTACAATAGTGATCTAGGAGTAGATCACTGGACATTGGTCAAAATTATCCTTACTGGAGTAAGGATATGTTTCTCGATTATGGGGGTGACAAAAGGTTCGTCGTAAAGGGTTACGTCGATGCAAGTTTTGACACTGATCCAGATGACTCTAAGTCTCAATCTGGATACATATTGAAAGTTGGAGCAATTAGCTAGAGTAGCTCCGTGCAGAGCATTGTTGACATAGAAATTTGCGAAATACATACGGATCTGAATGTTGCAGACCCGTTGACTAAACTTCTCTCACAAGCAAAACATGATCACACCTTAGTACTCTTTGGGTGTTAATCGCATAGCGATGTGAACTAGATTATTGACTCTAGTAAACCCTTTGGGTGTTGGTCACATGACGATGTGAACTATGGGTGTTAATCACATGGTGATGTGAACTATTGATGTTAAATCACATGGCGATGTGAACTAGATTATTGACTCTAGTGCAAGTGGGAGACTGAAGGAAATATGCCCTAGAGGCAATAATAAAGTTATTATTTATTTCCTTATATCGTGATACATGTTTATTATTCATGCTAGAATTGTATTAACCGGAAACATAATACATGTGTGAATACATAAACAAACAGAGTGTTACTAGTATGCCTCTACTTGACTAGCTCGTTGATCAAATATGGTTATATTTCCTAACCATAGACATGAGTTGTCATTTTATTAACGGGATCACATCATTAGGAGAATGATGTGATTGACTTGACCCATTCCGTTAGCTTAGCACTTGATCGTTTAAGTTTGTTGCTATTGCTTTCTTCATGACTTATACATGTTCCTATGACTATGAGATTATGCAACTCCCGTTTACCGGAGGAACACTTTGTGTGCTACCAAATGTCACAACGTAACTGGGTGATTATAATGGTGCTCTACAGGTGGCTCTGAAGGTACTTGTTGGGTTGGCGTATTTCGAGATTAGGATTTGTCACTCCGATTGTCGGAGAGGTGTCTCTGGGCCCACTCGGTAATGCACATCAATATAAGCCTTGCAAGCATTGCAACTAATGAGTTAGTTGCGGGATGATGTATTACGGAATGAGTAAAGAGACTTGCCGGTAACGAGATTGAACTAGGTATTGAGATACCGACGATCGAATCTCGGGCAAGTAACATACCGATGACAAAGGGAACAACGTATGTTGTTATGCGGTCTGACCGATAAAGATCTTCGTGGAATATGTAGGAGCCAATATGGGCATCCAGGTCCCGCTATTGGTTATTGACCAGAGAGGTGTCTCGGTCACGTCTACATAGTTCTCGAACCCATAGGGTCCGCACGCTTAACGTTCGTTGACAATATAGTACTATATGAGTTATGTATGTTGATGACCGAATGTTGTTCAGAGTCCGGGATGAGATCACGGACATGACGAGGAACTCCGGAATGGTCCGGAGATAAAGTTTGATATATGGGATAATAGTGTTTGGTCACCGGAAGGGTTCCGGAATTCACCAGAAGGGGTTTCGGATGTTTCCCGAAATGTTTGGGTACGAGAACACTTTATTTGGGCCAAAGGGGAAAGCCCACAAGGTTTTTGGAAAGCGCAAAAGGAAGTTTTGCGGAGTCCAGGGGCCAGACGCCAGGGTCCCTGGCGTCTGGGTCCAGACGCCGTGAACCCTGGCGTCTGGCCCTGGAGTCCGAGCAGGACTCTTACCTTTCGGGTGAAACCGACTTTGTGGAGGATTTTACTCCAAGTTTCGACCCGAAGGCTCAACATATAAATAGAGGGGTAGGGCTAGCACCCAAGACAGATCAAGAAACACCAAGCCATGTGCCGGCAACCCCGTACCCTCTAGTTTATCCTCCGTCATAGTTTTCGTAGTGCCTAGGCGAAGCCCTGCGGAGATTGTTCTTCCCCAACATCGTCACCACGCCGTCGTGCTGCCGGAACTCATCTAATACTTCGCCCCTCTTGCTGGATCGAGAAGGCGAGGACGTCACCGAGCCGAATGTGTGCAGAACTCGGAGGTGCCGTGCTTTAAGTACTTGGATCGGTCGGACGTGAAGACGTACAACTACATCAACCGCGTTGATATAACGCTTCCGCGGACGGTCTACGAGGGTACGTAGACAACACTCTCCCCTCTCGTTGCTATGCATCACCATGATCTTGCGTGTGCGTAGGATTTTTTTTGAAATTACTATGTTCCTCAACAGAGGGATGGCTATGTGATCCAATTATGTTATCATTGTTGAGGGAACTTGCACTAGCGAAAGTATGAACCCTAGGCCCTATTTATCATCATTGCAATACCGTTTACGCTCACTTTTACCATTAGTTACCTTGTTGTTTTTGTAATTTCAGATTACAAATACCTTTATCTACCATCCATATTGCACTTGTATCACCATCTCTTCGCCGAACTAGTGCACCTATATAATTTACCATTGTATTGGGTGTGTTGGGGACACAAGAGACTCTTTGTTATTTGGTTGCAGGGTTGCTTGAGAGAGACCATCTTCATCCTATGCCTCCTACGGATTGATAAACCTTAGGTCATCCACTTGAGGGAAATTTGCTACTGTCCTACAAACCTCTGCACTTGGAGGCCCAACAATGTCTACAAGAAGAAGGTTGTGTAGTAGACATCATATTTCACGTTTCCCAATTGAAGAAGTGTCATGCTGAGATGGCCGATATTCCACTAAGAGATACAGTGCACCTTGAAGCAATTCAGTTGGATAGTGATCTGACCTATGAGTAGAAACCTGTCAAGATTCTCAAGTTTGCTAGCCGGGTTACACGCAGCAAGGTTATCAAGTTTTGCAAAGTTGAGTGGAGCCACCATACCGAGGATGAAGCCACCTGGGAACGAGAGGAAGATCTACGAAAAGACCACCCACACCTATCTTCTAGCCAACCCGAATCTCGAGGGCGAGATTCATCTTAAGGGGGTAGGTTTGTAACATCCCAATTTTCAATTTGGATGTTATACCTAGGTCATCATATGCATATCATATTTTATTTGCATTTTGGTTTGATCCTAGAAATCTTAAGCAACTCAAGGACCCAAGGAGAGAGTTGGAAGTTTTGATTATTTTCAAATTTGAATTTTCTCAAATTTGAAAAGAGGATCATTTTGGTTTTAATATTTTTCTCTCCGAAATATTTCCAATATTAAAAATAAAAGTGAGGGTATAAAAGGACTTCTCCAAAATAAAAGAAATATTGGAGGAAAATGTTAAAATCAAATAAATATTTTATTGGATTTTATTTGAGGTTTTATTTGAACTAGAAATAATATGCTTTTTTAAAAAATTGCATTTTAGTCCAGAAAAATGTTTACTTTGTTCTAAATATTTTATTTAGATGGTGAAAATTGTTTTTGGCATTTTTAGAATTTTTTTATATTTATCTAGGATTTTCTTCGGCGGAATTTATTTTATTAAAAAAAACATGAACCGACCTAGGAGCCGGCTCGGGCCGAGACTCCCAGGCGCCCTGCACCGCTAGCCTTTATAAGGCGAGGCCTGAGGCCGCCAGCCCCAAGCCGCCGCCAGCCCAAGCCACGCCCCGCGAAATCCTAGCCGTCGCTGCGCCTCGAGCTCCGCTCCGCGCCGCAGCTACCACGCGCCGCCGATGCTGCCGCCCCGCGCCGCGCCGTCGCCGGAACCCGACCCTGCCGCCACCAACCGGTTTTTTTCTGGGTTTTTGTCGGTTTTTTATATAGATCGGTTTTTCTCGGTTTTTTCTTCGGTTAGATCTATTATGCGAACGTTCATTCGTTTAGTTCTTATAACGAACGAATTCGTTTGTTTGTCTCTGTTAGCGGATGTTCGTTTGATAGATTTTTCTTTTTCTGTTTTATTTCGCCAGGGACCTATCCGTGATTCTTTTTATCGCAGATTAGCCCTGATCTTCAAACCCTCGCAACTTTTTAACCGTTCGTCCAAATCCAGTGAAACCAACGCCAAAATCTTCGTCTCAAACCCCTCTTTCCAGTTAACAAACTTGAACATGATTTTGACAATTTAAAATTTTGTTGCAAGCATATTTGAATTCAAACTTCTTTTGATCGTAGTTTGAGTTTCGTAGCTCCGACTTGAGTGTTTCTTTTTGCAAATCGAAGCTCTTCAGTTGAACTTTCAATTTGGACTTTCTCATATGAGTTTTACCCTTGCACCTATTGCTTGAGTGCTTACGTATGCTATTGTTTGTTTGCGATAGAGTTTCCGGAGTGTGAAGCGTGCTACTACGAGTCTCTAGGGTTTGCAGATTGTCAGCAAGGCAAGTAACACTTTGATCATACCCCTTTATTACCCAGTTTTTATGCATTAGTTTCAACCCTCAAACATTGCATGAGTAGGATTGATAACATGTGGGTATTGGGAAGCAGATGATGAGGTAGAACCTATTGTCCTTTATATCAAACCCTGGGAGTTACTTCTACGTTATGCTTATAATGATATGCTATGCTCGTAGACGTGGTTTGGTTTGAGTGATCCATGACAGTTGTGAGTGTTATTATGAACTAAGGGCTTATTTAAGGTGGCTACTTTAACACACATCAGGGTGGATTGTTTGTGGGCACCTGGGGCAATCTGGTGCTGTCCAAGGAGATCCCGGGGAATCCGTGTGATCATCCTATGGTCCGCCACCCAGGCTCAAAGGGATCATATTGTTATTCATGCTGGAAACTTCCGTGTGCAGCCACAAGTCATTATGGGCTCTGGCATAGTTGAGTAGGTTGTGTGACCTCTTTTAGTGGTAAACTAGCAGATGTAGGGGATGTAGGTGGTACAGTTTACCCGTCGAAAGGGCTAATGCTTCTGAAAGACTGTGTCTCGGTCATCCGTTTCTCAAACATCATGCAGTGCAAGAAATCTATGGAGGAGATCGAGTCTTGTGGGGAAAAGTGCACAAACCTCTGCAGAGTGTACAAACTAATCATGATTAGTCGTGTCCCCGGTTATGGACATCTTGAGTATCTGGTGCTTGAATTATTATGTTGATCTCATCACTATATTTAATTAACTTGTTGGGTTAATGATTACTTTAATTGGGATTGAGATGGGGTTTACCATTCTCAATGTTTATCAACTACCATGATAGTTAAATAATATATATTCCTTTGTTGTAGGGAAAAATTGGCTTTTCGCAAAAACATAATAACCATAGAGCCTCCACCAGCCAAATATGCATATAGTTGTAGCTGTTACATGTTCATTGCTCTACAGTGTTATTTTGCCAGCACATTCCATGTGCTGACCCGTTTTTGGGCTGCAATGTATTATGTTGCAGACTTTTTAGACAAAGAGTAAGGTGCGCTAGGTCGTTGTTTTGCACTCAGCTATGCCGTTGGAGTTGATGGACTCGCTTTATCTTCCAAGCCTTCCACTGCTATCTTATTAGATGGCCTTTAGCCACATTATTGTAATAAGTACTCTCTTATGAGATATTCGATGTAATAAGTGTGTGATTGCAACTCTGTTATAAATCCTTCAAGTACTGTGTGTGTCAGCATTATCGATCCAGGGATGACACTTATGCACAGAGATTCGACCGTTTGAGGTTGGATCGCTACACAATGTGAGGAGAAGGAGGAGAGGCAAGAGCTTAAGCTTGGGGATGCCCAAGGCACCCCAAGTAACTATTCAAGGAGACTCAAGCATCTAAGCTTGGGGATGCCCTAGAAGGCATCCCATCTTTCTTCAACAAGTATCGGTATGTTTTCGGATTCATTTCGTTCATGCGATATGTGCAAATTTTGGAGCGTCTTTTGCATTTAGTTTTCACTTTTCTTTGATGCACCATGCTGGTATGAGATAGTCATGGTTGATTTATAGAATGCTCATTGCACTTCACTTATACCTTTTGAGTGTGGCTTTATAGAACGCTTCATGTGCTTCACTTATATCATTTGAAGTTTGGATTGCCTGTTTCTCTTCACATAGAAAACCACCATTTGTAGAATGCTCTTTTGCTTCACTTATGTTTGTTAGAGCGTGGGCATATCTTTTGTAGAAAGAATTAAACTATCTTGCTTCACTTATATCTATTTAGAGAGATGACAGGAATTGGTCATTCACATGGTTAGTCATAAAATCCTACATAAAACTTGTAGATCACTGAATATGATATGTTTGATTCCTTGCAATAGTTTTGTGATATAAAGGTGGTGATATTAGAGTCGTACTAGTTGAGTGATTGTGAAACTGAAAAATACTTGTGTTGAGGTTTGCAAGTCTCGTAGCATGCACGTATGGTAACCGTTGTGTGACAAATTTGAAGCATGAGGTGTTTCTTTGATTGCCTTCCTTATGAGTGGCAGTCGGGGACGAGCGATGGTCTTTTCCTACCAATCTATCCCCCTAGGAGCATGCGCGTAGTGCTTGGTTTTGATGACTTGTAGATTTTTGCAATAAGTATGTGAGTTCTTTATGACTAATGTTGAGTCCATGGATTATACGCACTCTCACCCTTCCATCATTGCTAGCCACTTCGGTACCGTGCATTGCCCTTTCTCACCTAGATAGTTGGTGCAAATTTCACTGGTGCATCCAAACCCCGTGATATGATATGCTCTATAACACATAAGCCACCTTATATCTTCCTCAAAACAGCCACCATACCTACCTATTATGGCATTTCCATAGCCATTCCAAGAAATATTGCCATGCAACTTCCATCATCATCATATACATGACGTGAGCATTCATTGTCATATTGCTTTGCATGATTGTAAGATAGCTAGCATGATGTTTTCATGGCTTGTCTGTTTTTTGATGTCATTGCTACGCTAGATCATTGCACATCCTGGTACACCGCCGGAGGCATTCATATAGAGTCATACTTTGTTCTAGACATCGAGCTGTAAGTAAATAAAAGTGTGATGATCATCATTATTAGAGCATTGCCCTAGTGAGGAAAGGATGATGGAGACTATGATTCCCCCACAAGTCAGGATGAGACTCCGGACTTTAAAAAAAAGAGGCCAAAGAAGCCCACCAAAAAAACAAAAAAATGAGAGAAAAAGAGAGAAGGGGCAATGCTACTATCCTTTTACCACACTTGTGCTTCAGAGTAGCACCATGTTCTTCATATAGAGAGTTTCTTGAGTTATCACTTTTATATACTAGTGGGAATTTTCATTATAGAACTTGGCTTGTATATTCCGAAGATGGGCTTCATCAAATGCCAGAGGTCTTCATGAGCAAGCAAGTTGGATGCACACCCACTTAGTTTCCAGTTTGAGCTTTCATACACTTATAGCTCTTAGTGCATCCGTTGCATGGAAATCCCTACTCCTCGCATTGACATCAATTGATGGGCATCTCCATAGCCCATTGATTAGCCACGTCGATGTGAGACTTTCTCCCTTTTTGTCTTCTCCACACAACCTCCATCATCATATTCTATTCCACCCATAGTGTTATGTCCATGGCTCGCGCTCATGTATTGAGTGAAAGTTAAAAAAAGTTTGAGATTACTAAAGTATGAAACAATTGCTTGGCTTGTCATCGGGGTTGTGCATGATGAGAGCATTTTGTGTGATGAAAATGAAGCATGGCCAAACTATATGATTTTGTAGGGATCAGCTTTCTTTGGCTATGTTATTTTGAGAGGACATAATTGCTTGGTTAGTATGATTGAAGTATTATTGTCTTAATGTCAAATGATAGACTATTGCTTTGAATCACTCGTGTCTTAATATACATGCCATGATTAGATTACATGATCAAGATTATGCTAGGTAGCATTCCACATCAAAAATTATATTTTTTATCATTTACCTACTCGAGGACGAGTAGGAATTAAGCTTGGGGATGCTGATATGTCTCCGTCGTATCTCTAACTTTTGATTGTTCCATGCCAATATTATACAACTCTCATATACTTTTGGCAACTTTTTATACTATTTTTGGGGACTAACATATTGATCCAGTGCCCAGTGCCAGTTCCTGTTTGTTGCATGTTTTTTGTTTCACAGAAAATCCATATCAAACGGAGTCCAAACGGGATAAGAACTGACGGAGATTTTTTTGGAATATATGTGATTTTTGGGAAGAAGAACCAATGCGAGACGATGCCCGAGGGGGCCAAGAGGCAGGGGCGCTACCTGGGCCCTCGTGGCCACCCCATAAGGCGGTTGGTGCCCTTCTTTCGCCGCAAGAAAGCCAATATCCGGATAGAAATCGAGTTAAAATTTCAGCCCAATCGGAGTTACGCATCTCCGGAAATATAAGAAACGGTGAAAGGCCACAATCTGGAACGCAGAAACAGAGAGAGACAAAGAGACAGATCCAATCTCGGAGGGGCTCTCGCCCCTCCGCCGCCATGGAGGCCATAGACCAGAGGGGAAACCCTTCTCCCATCTAGGGAGAAGGTCAAGGAAGAAGAAGAAGGGGGGATCTCTCCCCCTCTCTCCGGGTGGCGCCGGAACGCCGCTAGGGCCATCATCGTGTGACGGCGATCTACACCAACACCTCCGCCATCTTCACCAACATCTCCATCACCTTCCCCCCTCTATCTACAGCGGTCCACTCTCCCGCAACACGCTGTACCCTCTACTTGAACATGGTGCTTTATGCTTCATATTATTATCCAATGATGTGTTGCCATCCTATGATGTCTGAGTAGATTTACGTTGTCCTATTGGTGGTTGATGAATTGCTATGACTGATTTAATTTTCTTGTGGTTATGTTGCTGTCCTTTGGTGCCCATCATATGATTTTGCGCGTGGATCACATTCTAGGGTTAGTTTGTATGTTGATAGGACTATGTATTGGAGGGCAAGAGTGACAGAAGCTTCAACCTAGCATAGAAATTGATCCATACGGGATTGAAGGGGGACCAATATATCTTAATGCTATGGTTGGGTTTTACCTTAATGACCGTTAGTAGTTGTGGATGCTTGCTAATAGTTCCAATCATAAGTGCATAGAATTCCAAGTCGGGGATGACATGCTAGCAGTGGCCACTCCCACATAAAACTTGCTATTGGTCTAGTAAAGTAGTCGATTGCTTAGGGACAATTTCGCAACTCCTACCACCACTTTTCCACACTCTCTATACTAACTTTATTGCTTCTTTACCTAAAACAGCCCCTAGTTTTCATTTACGTGCTCTTTATATTCTTGCAAACCTATCCCGTTACACCTACAAAGTACTTCTAGGTTCATACTTGTTCTAGGTAAAGCGAATGTTAAGCGTGCGTAGAGTTGTATCGGTGGTCGATAGAACTTGAGTGTCGAACCCAACGAGGAGCTAAAGGTAGAACAAATATTCCCTCAAGTTCTATCGAGCACTGATACAACTCTACGCACGCTTGACGTTCGCTTTACCTAGAACAAGTATGAAACTAGAAGTAATTTGTAGTTGTTTTCGGAAAGGCTTGCAAGAAAGTAAAGAGCATGGAAATAAAACTAGGGGCTGTTAAGGTAAAGAAACAATAAAGTAAATATAGCGAGTGTGGAAAAGTGATGGTAGGAGTTGTGAAATTGCCCCTTAAGCAATTGACTACTTTACTAGACCGATAGCAAGTATTATGTGGGAGAGGCCACTGCTAGCATGTCATCCCTGACTTGGAATTCTATGCACTTATGATTGGAACTATTAGCAAGCATCCGCAACTACTAATGTTCATTAAGGTAAAACCCAACCATAGCATTAAGATATATTGGTCCCCCTTCAATCCCGTATGCATCAATTTCTATGCTAGGTTGAAGCTTCTGTCACTCTTGCCCTCCAATACATAGTCCTATCAACATACAAACTAACCCTAGAATGTGATCCACGTGTGAAATCATATGATGGGCACCAAAGGACAGCAACATAACCATAAGAAAATTAAATCAGTCATAGCAATTCATCAACCACCGATAGGACAACGAAAATCTACTCAGACATCATAGGATGGCAACACATCATTGGATAATAATATGAAGCATAAAGCACCATGTTCAAGTAGAGGGTACAGCGTGTTGCGGGAGAGTGGACCGCTGTAGATAGAGGGCGGAAGGTGATGGAGATGTTGGTGAAGATGGCGGAGGTGTTGGTGTAGATCGTGGTGATGATGATGGCCCCCGACGGCGTTCCGGTGCCACCGGAAGCGAGGGGGAGAGAGCCCTCCTTCTTCTTCTTCTTCCTTGACCTCGTCCCTAGATGGAAGAAGGGTTTCCTGTAACACCCTCGATGCGACTATATCTCCCACGTGTCGAGGCACGACTTAGAGGCATAATCGCATTGAAGGCATAAGTCGCAAGTGAGGCAATCTTCACACAACCCATGTACATATAAATATAAAGGGGGAATAATAATAATAGTCGGCTTACACTCGCCACGTCACATCAAGGTACATTAATAGCATTCATCATACAAACACTCATGGCCCGACTACGGCGCCAAAATAGAAAAGACTCCCCAACATGCGACTAAACCCTGAATCGAACCCCGAGCAGGCACCACTACTGATCATCAGGAAAAGAAACATAGTATCGCTGAGAGTCCTCGTCGTACTCCCACTTCAGCTCGAACGCGCCATCCGGAGGAGTATCATCGGTCCCTGCATCTGGTGTCATAGTAATCTGTGAGCCACAAGGACTCAGCAATCTCGCACCCTCGCGATCAAGACTATTTAAGCTAAATAGGTAAGGAAGGGGTAATGTGAGTGGAGCTGCAGCAAGCGACTAGCATATATGGTGGCTAACTTATTCGCAAAGGAGAGCGAGAAGAGACGGCAAAGCACGAGCGGAAACTAAATAGAGCGCACTACGCAAACATAACTCCAACGCCGTGTCCACTTCCCGGACTCCGCCGAGAAGAGGCCATCACGGCAACACACGCCGTTGATTCATTTTAATTAATTAAGTTCAAGTTATCTATCACCGGACATTAACAAATTCCCATCTGCCCATAACCGCGGGCACGGCTTTCGAAAGATCAATCCCTGCAGGGGGGGTCCCAACTTAGCCCATAACAAGCTCTCATGGTCAACGAAGGAATAGACCTCCACCCAGGACCCACCGATCAGACTCGGTATCCCGGTACAACAAGATGATTCGACAGGTCAAAACTAGTCCAGCAACACCGCCCGAATGTGCCGACAAATTCCGATAGGAGCTGCACATATCTCTTTCTCAGGGCACACTCAGATAAGCAATCCATACAACTAAAACCAGCCCTCGGGTTCCCCCGAGGTGGCGCTGCAAGGGGCTCTAGTTCAGACCAACACTCAGAGGAGCACTGGCCCGTGGGGGGCTAAAATAAAGATGACCCTCGGGCTCCGGAAACCCAAGGGAAAGGAAAAAGGGTAGGTGGCAAATGGTAAAACCAATGTTGGGCATTGCTGGAAAAGCTTTAATCAAGGCGAACTATCAAGGGGTTCCCATTATAGCCCAACCGCGTAAGGAACGCAACAATCCGGGAACATAACACCGATGTGACGGAAACTAGGGCGGCAAGAGTGGAACAAAACACTAGGCGAGAGGCCGAGCCTTCCACCCTTTACCAAGTATATAGATGAGTAAAGATAACATAGCAATATAATGATATCCCAACAAGTAAATAAATGTTCCAACAAGGAACGGCTCCAATCTTCACCTGCAACTAGCAACGCTATAAGAAGGGGCTTGAGCAAAGCGGTAACATAGCCAATCAGTGGTTTGCTAGGACAAAGGTGGGTTAGAGGCTCAATCATGGCAATTGGGAGGCTGAAAAGCAAGTGGTAGGCATCGTAGCATTGGCAAAGCAAAAGAGCGAGCATACTAGCATAGCAAAGATAGTAGTGATTTCAAGGGTGTGATCATCTTGCCTGCACAGTTGTCAGAATTGACTGGATCCTCAAAAGCAAACTCAACGGGCTCCTCGTTAGCAAACTCGTCTCCCGGCTCTACCCAACAACACAAACAAGCAACAAGGATACAATCAACCACGTGCAAGGGCAACCAATAAGATGCAAAGATGATATGCTATGCGGGATGCGATGCGGGATGCAAGAATGCAACATATAACAGGAAATGCATGAACCTGGCCTCAACTTGGAAATCCAAGTGTGCCACTGGATAGAGGGGAAGAAATCCCCTGAAAACGATATAAAGATCATGGCAATCGGAGCTACGGTTAAGAAATGGCAAGCGTTTTACTAAACGAACCGATCTGCAATTTACAGCAACATGCCTCCTAAATGCAACAAAATGAACATGCTACAGCCACCCAACATGAAAACAAATTACATGGCAGTGATGTACTCATCAAGCTTACAAATCATCATGACTGAGGCATGGGCAAATTCATCCATTAAGGGCTTCAAACAAGCATGGCAAAACTGAATAAGCAAAACAGATTTCAGACTTAGCGAAATTAACGCTAGTCTGAAATTTCAGACCACGATGCTCTCTTCGGAGCAGCAAAACAACATGAAGGAAAACCTGAACATGGCAAGTAAGAGCATGGCATGGAGCTACTCAACAAGCTTAACAAAACACCCAACATGACCTGGGGCCAAAAGGGTTCACAAAATACTCTACCGAGCACACGAACATCGATGAAACACAATCAGTTTTCAGACTTAGTGAAAACTGGGACATGCTGAAATAATAACTCACGGAGGCATATAAACGAGCTCGATGCTCTCACTACGGTGCAAGTCATGGCAAGGCAAGCATATATCCATTAAGAAGGCACAAAATGCTAGCTAGACATGGCAAGAACAATGGCATAGCATGCATGGATCACTAGCAATAACTCCGGCAAAATCGCAAAAGAGTTAACCATCTGCCCAAAACAGCAACTATCCAAAAGTTGAGCTCGATTGAGTCAACCTAGGGTGCTCCAACATAACAAGTAAAGACATGGATGAATTAAGCACAACAAGCATAACAAACCACTCTTACTGATCATCCTCAAAAGAGGCACGGATCGCTAGGAAACAAGCCGGACATATAGCATCGTGAACTAAAACGGCTCAGACTTAGTGAAAATCACTAAGTCCCTGAAATCTGAAATCTCAGGTAGCCCTCTTCGCAAGCTTGCACAAGACAACACACACATCCTAAAAATACATGGAAGGCACCTCTGGAAAGAAGACAACATGCTTAACAATTCATCCCAAAGGGGCACAGGCATATCATGCACGGATTAAATATGGCAAAAATGACAAAAGTGCATGTTGGATTAACGGATCTGCAATTTAACTCAACATGCCTCCTTCCAACAGCATTTTGGGCAACAAGATGACCTCAAATGCAAATGATGCCATGGAATGAAATGATGTACTCGTCGAGACGAAGAATTTGACATATCATACGCCCAAATCGGAGCTACGGATGCAAAGTTATGGCAGGTCAAACATGAGCATATGGAGTAAAAAAATCCTGGGACTTAGTAGAAATTTCAACCTCCCAGATCTAGGGTTCCAGATCTGCACGCAAACCGAGGCGGCGGCGTGAGCACTGTTCATCAGGCTCCGGCGCCGGCGATGGCGCGGCCGGCTCCGGCTCCGGCTCCGGCGAGCCCGGCCGCGACGAGGGGAGGCGAGGCCGGCGAGGCGCGGCGGAGGACGCCGGACGGCGCGGGGCGGCGAAGCGGCCGGAGGCGAGGCCGGGCCCCGGAACGCGGGCGAGCTCCAGCGAGGCGCTCCGCGGCGGCGCGGTGGAGCTCCGGCCGCCGGAGCGGAAGGAGGCGGCGGCGGGGATTCCCTGGCGGCGGGGCGCGGCGATGGGCCGGGGAGGCGGCGCGGGGGCCGTGGTCGGGCCTGGCGGGCCGCGGCCGGTGGAGGTGGCACGGGTGCCACGTGGCAGATGGCGGTTGGCGGCGGCGCGATGTCCGGTGCGGCCGGACGTGTCCGGCGCGCCGGAGGGAGTTTTTTTAGGGTTTCGGGGAGGAAGAGAGATCCGAAAACGGGGGGGTATAAATAGGCATAGAGGGAGCTAGGAGTGTCCAAATGAGGTGCGGTTTTCGCCCACACGATCGTGATCGAACGACCGAGACGATGGAGCTGAGTTTGGTGGGTTTTGGGCCAAAATGGAGGGGTGTTGGGCTGCACACACACGAGGCCTTTTCGGTCCCTCGGTTAACCGTTGGAGTATCAAACGAAGTCCAAATGACCCGAAACTTGACAGGCGGTCTACCGGTAGTAAACCAAGGCCGCATGGCAAGTCTCGGCCCAATCCGGAAATGTTTAATCCCCACATACGAAAGAAAGCTAGAAATGGCCACCGGAGGAGAACGAAGCGCCGGAATGCAAAACGGACAACGGGAAAAATGCTCGAATGCATGAGATGAACATGTATGCAAATGCAATGCACATGACGACATGATATGAGATGCACGAAAAACAAAAACAACACACGGGGGCAAAGACCCGAACCCAAGAACTAAATATAACTTAATGCCGGAAACGGCATGAGTCGGAGTACAATTGGGGAAGGTTACATGTGGGGCGTTACATTTCCCCTCTGGTCCATGTCCTCCATGGCATAGGAGGGGCGAGAGCCCCTCCGAGATTGGACTTGTCTCTCTGTCTCTCTCTGTTTCTGTGTTCTTAGATTCTTCCCTTTCACCATTTCTTATATTCCCGGAGATCCGTAACTCCGATTGGGCTGAAATTTTGACATGATCTCTATCCGGAAATTAGTTTTCTTGCGGCGAAAGAAGGGCACGAACCGCCTTACGGGGTGGCCACGAGGGTCAGGGGCGCGCCTGACACCCTGGGGCGCGCCCCCCTACCTCGCGGGCCCCTCGAGCATCGTCTCGCCTGGATTCTTCTTCCCAAAAATCATATATATTCCAAAAAAAATCTCCGTTAGTTTTTATTTCGTTTGGACTCCGTTTGATATGGATATTCTGTGAAATAAAAAACATGCAACAAACATGAACTGGCACTGGGCACTGGATCAATATGTTAGTCCCAAAAATAGTATAAAAAGTTGCCAAAAGTATATGAAAGTTGAATAATATTGGCATGGAACAATCAAAAATTATAGATACGACGGAGACGTATCAGCATCCCCAAGCTTAATTCTTGCGCATCCTCGAGTAGGTAAATGATAAAAATGATAATTTTTGATGTGGAATGCTACCTAGCATAATCTTGATCACATATCTAATCATGGCATGAATATTAAGATACGAGTGATGACGAAGCTATGTACCTAGGGTAGGGGCATGGACCTGTCCTAAGAGCCCTACCCAAGGACATCCCTGGAAGAAGTCGCCTTTCAATCGACTTCAAGGTACCCACTCGACGGGTTTAAGACACTCGACCAAGAAGCTACCACTCAACAGTGAAGCCAACCACTCGACTGCCAGGAGTTCTAAAGTCATTCCGCAGGCAAACGGTCGGCTATTAAGTAGTCTTTATGGTCATTATAGCACTTCATTACCAGCGTTACCAGTAACGCCCCGCATTAATGTACATTGAACCCTTGATAACGTGGGCTGGCCGGGGTCCTGGCGAACTCTATATAAGCCACCCCCCACCTCAGTATCAAGGGTTCGCACCCCTGTTATTCACACGCCTATAATCCAATCGACCGCCTCCGGGCACCGAGACGTAGGGCTGTTACTTCCTCCACGAAGGGCCTGAACTCGTACATCTTGGTGTGTTTACAACTTCCCAATAGCTGAGATCTAGCCTCTCCTTACACACACCCCTACATCACTGTCAGAGTTAGAACCACGACAGCTGGCGCCCACCTTGGGGCAGGAATCTTAGCGCCTAATTGGAGAAGTTGTGATTCTTCCGATCCCTTTGATCATGGTTTCGTGCGGAGTTTTGGTGGAGGGCCGCAGATTTGTCTCGGCGCGCTCACATTCATCGCAGACGACTCCGCTTGGCTTCAGGAGGCTCCACTCGACATTGACGCGCTCCCCGTCCGCGGTGCGACACACTTCCGTGCATGCGTTCGTGGCATCCTCCTGCGGCAGCCGTCGACCCAGTATCGGTCGGCCCTCGTGTCGTCTCCCCGCTCTGTCTCCCACCAGCGCAAGCGCTCCGGTAGGTCGAGACTTCAGAGGTGGGTGAGGCACGCCATGGCTCGCCAGTCGGCCGCCCCGCAAGTCACAGCAATCGAGCCCGACGAATCCCTCTGCGGCCTGTTCGACCTGTCGACTGGCTCCGCGGAGACCGCATCCGAGTGTGACAGCAGGGACCCAGCGGCTGAGGTCCTGGCGGTTGATGGAGCACACAGTCCTCCCGGTTTCCCTCGCGCTGATGGAGGCGCGGGTGGGGGCGACCCGTCGCATCCCCACGACGAGTATCTCCCCGAACCTCTCACGGCATTGCAGCGAGAGGAGCTTCGCCGCCAGAACATAGACGCTCTCCACACTCCTATCGTCGGAGAAACCCCCAAGGCCCGGGCCTTGGAGGACGCGCGCTTGGCTAACTTGGCCGAGCGCACTCAACTGGAGAATCTCCAGCGAATACTCGACGAGCAAGCGCGTCAGCGAGCTCCCGAGTCCAGTCGACGTCAGCTCTTCCTGCCGACGCAGGTATATCGAACCCCAGTTCAGAATTTGGCCGCCGTGGCCCGCATAGCAGAGTCAATTTAGCCCTCCCAGTCAGAGGCTGGCAGGGGCTTGTTGCAGATCAGACCGTTGCTCCGGGCGGCGGGAAACCAGAATTCCGCTGTTTCTCAGTCACGGAATAGGATCCACAGTCGATCCATTGCAACAGATACAGTCCAGTCGGCTCACAGCCCGAGATCGCCCCTGAGGCGTGAGGGGCGTGGAGACCGGCACAATCAGTACAGAAGAAATGAGTAGTATGATCAGCGATTCGATCGTGAGGATCGACGTCGAGTGCCAACCCCTCCCCCGAGGAGCGGGTCATATGCGCCTCGACAGCGAGATGACAAGCGCCCTCATAGTGTCGGGCAGAAGATTCCAGTCGACCCCAGGGACCCAGGCTTTGATGCGAGATCCATCCTCGTTCAGGGTCTGGTTGACAGGAACAGAGCTCACCAAGAAGGCCACGGCAGAGATGCGCCTGCCAGCAGCAGAGTACGTGTTTCAGGGCCAGAGTGTTTCAGTCGAGCCATCAGAGCCGCAGTGATTCCTCCCAACTTCAGGCTGGCGACTGGAGTCAGCAAGTTCATCGGTGAGTCTAAGCCTGACACTTGGCTCGAAGATTACCGAGTGGCTGTACAGATTGGCGGTGGCAATGATGAGGTGGCCATGAAGCATTTGCCTCTCATGTTAGAGGGCTCAGCCAGAGCATGGCTAAATTAGTTAGCGCCCAGCAGCATCTACACTTGGGACGACCTCTCCCGAGTGTTTGTCACAACCTTTGAGGGAACATGCAAGCGACCTGCAGGCCTTACAGATTTGCGGTCTTGTGTGCAGAAACCGAATGAAACACTGAGGGATTACATCCAGAGGTGGATCACATTGCATCACACGGTCGAGAATGTTCCAGATCATCAAGCAGTCTGTGCCTTCAAAGAAGGCGTTAAGTACAGAGAATTGAATCTGAAGTTCGGTCGAACTGGAGAGATGTCTCTGAATCAGATGATGGAGATTGCCACCAAATACGCCAATGGCGAAGACGAAGATCGCCTCCGGAGTGGCAAGCACAAGGCAGTCGCCCAAGAAACCGGAGGAAACTCCAGTCGGAAACAGAAGCGGAAGGCCGAGCCAGCCGCCCCTGGGGAGGCCCTGGCCGTAACCCAGGGAAATTTCAAGGGAAAATCCAAGGGCCCCTGGAAGCCCAAGAAAGTCAAGGATCAAGATGGAAATGATGTTTTGGATCTGCCATGTCACATCCACACCAAGAAAGATGAAGAGGGTAATTTTATTTACCCAAAGCATACCACTCGACAGTGCCGGCTCCTGATCCAGCAGTTTCAAGGCAAGCAGCCCAAAGATAAGGAAAAAGAGCCGGACAGAGTTGAAGACAAGGATGATAGTGACGATGGATACCCCCAAGTCAATTCCACCCTCATGATTTTTGCTGATGTCAAAAGCAAAAGTTGACTGAAAGTCATTAATCGTGAAGTGAATATGGTTGCTCCGGCAACACCCAGCTATCTGAAGTGGTCTCAGACTGCCATAACATTCGACCAGTCTGATCACCCCACGCACATTGCCACCCCTGGGAGGCAAGCTTTGGTGGTCGACCCAGTTGTCGAAGGCACTCGACTGACCAAAGTCCTGATGGATGGAGGCAGTGGCCTGAACATACTGTATGCTGAAACATTGAAAGGGATGGGCATTCCGATGTCCAGGCTCAGTACCAGCAACATGAGCTTCCACGGAGTCATTCCCGGGAAGAAAGCTGAATCACTCGGCCAGATTGCTCTTGATATGGTTTTCGGTGATTCAAAGAATTACCGCAAGGAAAAGTTGACATTCGAGGTTGTGGACTTCCAAAGTGCTTATCATGCCATTTTGGGCAGGCCAGCTTATGCACGCTTCATGGCCCGACCATGTTATGTGTATCTCAAATTGAAGATGCCTGGTCCCAAAGGTGTGATCACTGTTACAGGCAATCAGAAGAAAGCAGAAGAGTGCTTTCAGAAAGGCTCAAAGATTGCTGACGCTCAGATGGCAGTAGTTGAGCTGCAAGAGTATCAGAAACTGCAGATCCGAGTGAGTTGCTACGAGCTAAGAAGCCCGCTTCAGAGTCAGCTTTTCTATCAACCGGTGAAACAAAGGCAGTTCACATCCACCTGACCGACCCCGAGGCTGCCCCGACTCACATCTCAAAGACGCTCGACTCCAAATAGGAAGAAGCGCTCATCCAGTTCCTCCGTGAGAACTGGGATATCTTCGCATGGAAGCCTTCTGGCATGCCTGGAATTCCCAGGGGGCTGGCTGAGCACCGTCTACGAGTCGACCCAAAGTTCAAGCCTGTGAAAGAACATCTTCGACGGTCCGCCGTCCAGAAGAGGAAAGCTATTGGTGAGGAGGTGGCTCGGCTCTTAGCAGCAGAGTTCATCCGAGAGATTTACCACTCCGAGTGGCTCGCCAATGTTGTCATGGTCCCCAAGAAGGACAAGTCGCTTCGCATGTGCATCGACTTTAAACATATCAATCGGGCCTTCCCGAAAGATCATTTTCCTCTCCCTCGCATCGACCAAATAGTCGACTCGACCGCGGGGTGTGAGCGATTTTCTTTTCTAGACGCCTATTCCGGGTACCATCAGATCCGTCTGTATGGACCCGATGAGATCAAAACAGCTTTCATCACTCCATTCGGATGCTTCTGTTATGTCACCATGCCCTTCGGCCTCAAGAACGCTGGAGCCACGTTCATGAGGATGATTCAGAAGTGTTTGCTCACTCAGATCAGTCGGAACGTGGAAGCATACATGGATGATATTGTGGTCAAGTCACGAAAAGGTTCCGACCTGCTGACTGACCTTGCTGAAACCTTTGCCAACCTCAGGGGGTATGATATCAAGCTTAATCCATCAAAGTGCACATTCGGAGTTCCGGGTGGAAAGTTACTCGGTTTTCTCGTTTCCGAATGAGGAATCGACGCCAATCCTGAGAAAATTGGCACCATACTCCGGATGAAGCGCCCTGTGCGTGTGCACGATGTCCAGAAGCTTATAGGTTGCTTGGCCGCTCTAAGTCAATTCATTTCTCGTCTCGATGAAAAGGTGTTGCCTCTTTACCGACTGATGAAGAAGTCTGACAAGTTCGAGTGGACTCCAGAAGCTGATGCAGCGTTTGTAGACCTCAAAGCTCTGCTCTCCACCCAGCCAGTGCTTGCTGCCCCAATCAGTAAAGAGCCTTTGTTGCTTTACATTGCAGCCACAGGACAAGTTGTCAGTACAGTACTTACGGTCGAGCGGGAAGAAGAAGGAAAGGCATTCAGAGTTCAGCGCCCAGTATATTATGTGTCTGAAGTTTTGACACCTTCAAAACAAAGATATCCTCATTATCAGAAGCTTGTATACGGGATTTATATGACCACGAAGAAGGTTGCACATTACTTCTCTGACCACTCCATTACAGTCGTCAGCGACGCCCCACTGTCAGAGATTCTGCATAACAGAGATGCAACTGGTCGAGTGGCGAAGTGGGCGATTGAACTCCTTTCCCTAGATATCAAGTTTGAAGCAAAGAAGGCTATCAAGTCCCAAGCAATTGCAGATTTCGTCGCCGAGTGGATCGAACAGCAGCTTCTGACTCAAGTTCACTCGGAGCACTGGACCAGGTTCTTCGATGGATCTAAGATGCTGAATGGTTCCGGTGCTGGGGTAGTATTGGTCTCCCCCAGAGGAGATAACCTCAGATATGTTCTCCAGATTCACTTCGATTCCTCCAATAATGAAGCAGAATATGAAGCACTTTTGTATGGGTTGCGCATGGCCATTTCACTCGGCGTCTGTCGCCTCATGGTCTATGGCGACTCAGATTTGGTGGTTAATCAGGTGATGAAGGAGTGGGACATCAGAAGTCCGGCAATGACTGGTTATTGCAATGAAGTGAGAAAGCTAGAAAAGAAATTCGAGGGGTTAGAGCTTCATCACATCCCTCGACTGAAAAATCAAGCAGCTGATGATCTGGCAAAGATAGGCTCCAAGAGAGAAGCCATTCCCAGCAATGTGTTTTTAGAGCACATCCGCTCGCCGTCAGTCCAGGAGGATCCTTTTACAGAAGAAGCCCGCAACCGAAAAGTGCCACAGATCCGACTGAAGTCGAAGTCCCTGCTGTGGTCGACCTAATCATGGAAGTCTTGGCAATCACTCCCGACTGGACGATACCATACATCACGTATATCCTAAGGAAAGAACTCCCGGAGGACGAAGAAGAGGCTCGACAGATCGTCCGCCGATCCAAAGCCTTCACAGTCATAAGGGGACAGTTGTATAGAGAAAGCGCGACTGGAATCGGTCAAAAGTGCATAACACCAGAAGAGGGTCGGATAATCCTTGATGACATCCACTCGGGGACCTGTGGTCACCATGCGTCTTCTCGGACCATTGTGGCCAAAGCATACCGAGCGGGATTTTACTGGCCAAGAGCAAATGAGATGGCAAAAGAGATAGTCGACAAGTGTGGAGGGTGCCAGTTCTATTCCAACATGTCACACAAGCCTGCATCAGCCTTGAAGACCATTCCACTCGTCTGGCCCTTTCCTGTCTGGGGACTGGACATGGTTGGTCCACTGAGAACAGGCAGGAGCAGTTTCACTCATGTGCTTGTGGCAGTCGACAAGTTTACCAAATGGATTGAAGCTAAGCCCATCAAGAATCTTGATGCTTGCACTGCTATCAGTTTCGTCAGAGGCTAACATTCAGATATGGAGTCCCGCATAGCATCATCACTGACAATGGGTCAAACTTTGATTCGGACAAGTTCAGAGCTTTTTGCGCCTCTCAAGGCACGCGAGTCGACTACGCATCGGTCGCCCATCCCCAGTCGAATGGACAAGCCGAGAGAGCAAATGGTCTGATTCTCAAAGGATTAAAGCCTCGACTGATGCGTGATCTCAAGCACGCGGCAGGTGCTTGGGTCGACGAGCTTCCGTCAGTTCTATGGGGATTAAGGACCACCCCGAACCGGTCGACTGGAAGAACTCCATTCTTTCTGGTTTATGGAGCCGAAGCAGTTCTGCCGAGTGATCTTCTTCACAACGCACCCCGAGTCAAACTTTATACCGAAGATGAAGCAGAACAAGCCCGGCAAGACACAGTCGACCTCCTAGAAGAAGAGAGGGAGATGGCCATGATTAGATCGACCATTTATCAGCAAGACTTGCGTCGATTCCACGCCAGGAATGTGAAGAGTCGAGCCTTCCAAGAAGGAGATTTGGTCCTCCGAGTGGATCAACAGAAATCACACAAGCTTGCTCCTACTTGGGAAGGCCCCTTCATCGTCACCAGAGTCCTCCACAATGGAGCGTACCACCTCTACAATGTTGATCGCCAGATCAACGAGCCGCGAGCTTGGAATGCGGAACTGCTCCGCCCCTTTTACACTTGAGTTCTCCCTTAAACGAGATGTAATAAGAAAAAATTTCTACAGTTCATTTTTATCAAAGGCAGAGTGTTCCAATAATTGCTGTCACTTTTGTTTGCATACGAAATCCCCCAGTGGGTGACTTAGCCGCGAATCCGTTTCGCCTAAGTTTGAAAAATCCTACCGAGTGGAGAGCCAGACTCCCACTCGGGGGCTTAGCTGCAGCCCAGTGCTTGCCTAAGTGTTCAAAAAATCCTACCGAGTGAGAGCAATCCTCCCACTCGGGGGCTTAGCTGCAGTCCAGTACTCGCCTAAGTTCTCCCACTTAGAGACTTAGCTGCAGTCAGCACTCGCCTAAGTGTTTAAAAATCCTACCGATCGGAGAGCAAACCTCCCACTCGGGGGCTTAGCTGTAGTCCAGTACTCACCTAAGTTCTCTCACTTAGAGACTTAGCTGCAGTCAGGCACTCGCCTAAGTGTTTAAAAATCCTACCGATTGGAGAGCAAACCTCCCACTCGGGGGCTTAGCTGCAGCCCAGTGCTCGCCTAAGTGTTTAAAAATCCTACCGAGTGGAGAGCTAACCTTCCACTCGGGGGCTTAGCTGCAGCCCAGTGCTTGCCTAAGTGTTTAAAAATCCTACCGATTGGAGAGCAAACCTCCCACTCGGGGGCTTAGCTGCGGCCCAGTGCTCGCCTAAGTGTTTAAAAATCCTACCGATTGGAGAGCAAACCTCCCACTCGGGGGCTTAGCTGCGGCCCAGTGCTCGCCTAAGTGTTTAAAAATCCTACCGAGTGGAGAGCTAACCTTCCACTCAGGGGCTTAGCTGCAGCCCAGTGCTTGCCTAAGTGTTTAAAAATCCTACCAAGTGGAGAGCAAACCTTCCACTCGAGGGCTTAGCTGCAGCCCAGTGCTCGCCTAAGTGTTTAAAAATCCTACCGAGTGGAGAGCAAACCTCCCACTCGGGGGCTTAGCTGCAGCCTAGCGCTCGCCTAAGTGTTTAGAAATCCTACCGAGTGGAGAGCAAACCTCCCACTCGGGGGCTTAGCTGCAGCCTAGCGCTCGCCTAAGTGTTTAGAAATCCTACCGAGTGGAGAGAAAACCTCCCACTCGGGGGCTTAGCTGCAGCCCAGCGCTCGCCTAAGTGTTTAAAAATCCTACCGAGTGAGAGCAAACCTCCCACTCGGGGGCTTAGCTGCAGCCCAGTGCTCGCCTAAGTACAGGACACAACCCAATCCGCAAGGACGACGGGGCGCAAGTCGACTGCTACCTTCTCCTTCGGAGTTGCGCGGCAAATGCAAGGTTATTCCGAGTGAAGATCGAGTTCCACTCGACGAATCAAACCATGAAGATATTCAACGAGAAATCAAGTTCAGATAAAGCCTAAAAGGTCCCAGACCTCAGATCAAAGTACTCGAGCCCTCGGCTCGGCAGAGTTTAACGGTTACAAATCCACTCGGCATTCCAAAGCAAATTTAAAGTGAAGCATGAACGTTTTTCATTCCTCAGGAGGAGGACTGGAAGGGGCGACGAACTCGTCCAAGTCGATCCCGTCTACAATACGAGTGGCAGCAGCGATGAAAGTCTCCATGAAGTCTTGAAAGTTGTGCTTCCTGGTATTGGCAACTTGGATGGCGGCCAGCTTTTCTTCTCGCGCCTCCTTGCAATGGACACGGACCAGAGACAGAGCGACATCAGCACCACATCTAGCAGAAGATTTCTTCCATTCCGCCACTCGACCCGGGACTTCATTCAGTCGAGCCATCAGAGACTCGAGGTCGTTCTGAAGCATCATCCCAGGCCAGAGTGATGTGTCGATCCGCGACATCGCGACCTTTAGTCGAGCAAGATAGTCAACAACGCTGGTAACACGAGACTCCAGTCGGAGCACGTTCATAGCAGCATCATCCTTCACGAGAGAATTGGCAGGGTCCAAGCCTGGCTCCACTCGACTGGTTTCCTCTTCGAAGTTCTGGCAGAATTCTGCAAACACGATTCAAGAGTCAAACAGTGGATCTACACAGGCTTGGTAACTGCGAGACAGTCAGGGCGGAGTAATTACCTTCGAGCATGACGTACAGCTTCATGGCGAGTCCACCGAGATAAGCTTCCAGATCGTTCTTCTTCCCCACCAGATCACCTGCCTTGTCGCGCAGAACTTTGTTGTCATTCTTCAGTCGGATGACCTCTTGATTGGCTACCCCGAGAGCAGCTTTCAGCCTGGAGTTCTCCTGCTCAAGAGCTCCGACCGAAGCCATTTTCTCTTCAGCAAGCCTTGTTTTGTCCAAGACCTCCTTCTGTGCCTCTGCAAGATCTTGATCCTTCTTCTTCAGAGCTTCCTCCAGTTTATCTGTGGCGCGTCGAATAAAATCAACATCAAGAATGGACAAGGAAGAAAAATCACTCGTCAAGAATGGAGAACCCCACCAGCCATACCTTTTGCTTCTTCTTGCGCCTTCTTCAAATTCTCTTGAGCAAGCTTCAAGTTAAGGTTGAGCTGGATCTGCTGGTTCTCCAACTCAGTATAGCAAGCTACAAGTTCACAGGATTTCTGCAAAAAGAAAAATCAGTGGACAGACGTCCAAGATAAGTTGCTTCCGAGTAACTAAGAGATAATGATGGCGTTTCTAAGACTACAGCCGAATCAAAAACATTCGACAGTAGTCTCGGGGACTACACCCAGTGGGTGCACTCAGCGTGCCCCCACTGTAAAAAAAAGAGCCGACTATCCGCAGTCGACCGGATACAGTTCCATTCGACATGGCCTGACCAGACCGAGTGAAGAAATACAGCTACAGCAACACAATATAAAGACTACAGTCGACTGCCAGCAGTCCACTGTAGTCTCGGGGACTACACCCAGTGGGTGCACTTAGCGTGCCCCCACTCGTCCAAGAATTGGCAGACACACCCAGTGGGTGTACAGATATAAAGATCTTCGGAAAAAAGATTCTTCAAATAGCATATCGTAACAGACCAAGTGTTGAGTCGACTGACCTGGACGTTACTCTGAAGAGCCGAACTTGCGTCATAAGCTGCTTGGCTGGCCTCCCGAGCCACCTTCACTTGCTCCATCATGATCCCCGCTTGGCATATAGCCTCTTTTGCAGCAGCCGCTTGGTCCTCAGGGGCGGGGTACGCGGCAAAAAGCGAAGGTGGATCCGCAGTCGACGTCGAGGGCCGCACACTCGTCAGAGGAACGGCGAAAGTCACAGAATCCCGAGTGGTGTCACCACCGTCCCGAGCTACGACTTCAGACGCCGGAGCAGATTGGGGGGGCCTTGTCAGCCGATGCCCTCCTGTTCCTCCTCACTCCCAGCGGTTCGTTGTCGTCGTCATCCGGGAGGTCGATAACATGAGGAGGAGCTACAAGGAAAACATTCAATCGACCAGAGTTGCAATAAATGTTCAGTCGACTCAAAGCGGAACGTCAGTAATCGTACCAGGGTTGGAGGTAACAGCATCCTCCATTTCTTGGTCGTCGTCCTTGGCGGAGATCTCAGAAGTAGCAGCGCTGCAAATCTCGAAAGTCAGTCAGTTGGCTCAATGAATCGACCAAGGATCTGTCCACGGTCGACAAAGGAAAGCAAGTTTTGTTATTACCCAGAAATGGTAGAGACAGCCATCTTCATCTTGGGGAGAGCCTTGGCCGGCTTGGATGCCGTCGCGCGTGGGTGCTTGGGAGCCTTCCCAGTCAGCGTAGGAGAAGAGGTCCGAGGGTGTTTCGACGACTGCCCAATAGGAGCAGTCGCCTTGCCACGTTCCCGCGCTGGATCGTGTGTGAGTTTGGATCGCCTCTCCGGATGGGGGGGTTCAACCTCCTCCTCCTCCTCTTCACTGGAGTCGACATCGTCGCCTCCCTCTCCTTCACCGTCGGACTCCCACTCGCCTTGATCGTCTCCACTCTCGCCTCCGCTCACCTCCCCTTCCTCAGTTGGCTCCTGTGCCCCGTTGGGCGTCGAGTACATCTCGGTAGTCGCCTGGAAAACAACAGACAAGACAAAAGTCAATCGGCCAACTCAAAGAAGACCAATGAAGGAAACAAGATCTCAGTCGGAAGCATGAAGACTTACCTGGTCCACGTCATACGAGTTGTCGAGTGGAATTACCCTCCTGGCTCCTCGGGGGTTGTCTTTGTTCCCCGTGATGCTCGACAGCCACCCCTCTAGCATCTCGTCAGTGACCTCCTCCGGGTGGATCCGAGTGGTGTCGTCGAGACCCGAGTACAGCCACATCGGGTGGTCACGAGCCTGGAGCGGTTGGATGTGCCTCCGGAGGAAGACCTCCAGCAGGTCCATACCAGTCACGCCCTCACGGACGAGCTCAACCACTCGACCAGCCAGCACTTTGACTTGGGCCTTTTCTTCCGGCGTCACTTTCAGAGAAGCAGGTTTTTCAGCTCGGTCGAGAGAGAAAGGGGGAAGACCAGTCGACTGTCCTGGGGTCACCTGGTCTTGACAGTAAAACCAGGTCGCCTGCCAACCACGGACCGACTCCGGGAAAGTGATAGATGGAAAGCAACTCTTTCCCCTCGTCTAGATCACCAGGCCCCCGCACAGCTGGACCACCTGCGTCCTTTCGTCACTCGACTTGGCCTTCTTGACCGATTGAGAACGGCAGGTAAAGATGTGCTTGAAGAGTCCCCAATGGGGGCGGCAACCCAAGAAACCCTCACACATGGAAATGAAAGTGGCAAGGTATACGATGGAGTTGGGAGTGAAGTGGTGGAGCTGTGCTTCAAAGAAATTCAGGAAACTCCGGAAAAAAAGGATGGGGCGGCAGAGAAAACCCACGGTCGATGTGGGTGGCTAGGAGCACGCACTCACCGTCGCGGGGTTGAGATTCGATCTCTCTCCCCGGGAGACGCGCAGCTTCGTGGGGAATGACTCCCCCTCGACCATGTCGTTGAGATCTTCTTGCCGGATCACCGACGGCATCCAATCACCCTGGATCCAGCCTCGGGGCAGAGCAGACCTTGAGGAGGATCCGCCCCAAGCAGACCTCTTCCCTTTCCCCTGCGCCGCCGCCTTCTTCGCACGCTCCAGAGCGGATGTCTTGTCCTTCGCCATCATCGCCGGCAAATCTTGCACAGGCCTGCGGCGCTAGGGTGAGAGCGGAGGTGGCGGAGAAACTTGCGAAGAGAGAGAGGAAGAAGAAAGCAGACTGTTTGGAAACCCCGAGCCGGTGACTTATAAGAGGCCGCTCCCGAGTGGCTGACTGGTAGGCCCAGGCTATCCAGTCAAATCCCGCAGCAGACGCGCGCACAGTACGTGGCGAAAAAGGTGGCGCGGGAATCAAGGAGCTTCCGCTTTATCGCTTCCGATTACTGCGGCCGCCCCCGTCCGCGTGCTTCCCGAAATCCGAATCCCGCGACATCCGTGGGTTGCAGAACAACTTGTCAAAATAGAAGACCCCGCTCGCGCCGGCACTCGGTATGTCACAAGTAAAGAAATTCACTCGACGAAAGACCTGGAATAGATCAAGGCGACTGAAAGAGGTTGGTGACGTCATCCGTGACGATTGACCCAAAACGAGACGCTCATGTAGCCCAAAGAACTAGTCGGAAAGATCTCCAACTCTTTCCCCACTCGAACCTCGATCCATTCGGGGGCTAATGACGAAGCTATGTACCTAGGGTAGGGGCATGGACCTGTCCTAAGAGCCCTACCCAAGGACATCCCTGGAAGAAGTTGCTTTTCAATCGACTTCAAGGTACCCACTCGACGGGTTTAAGACACTCGACCAAGAAGCTACCACTCGACAGTGAAGCCAACCACTCGACTGCCAGGAGTTCTAAAGTCATTCCGCAGGCAAACGGTTGGCTATTAAGTAGTCTTTATGGTCATTATAGCACTTCATTACCAGCATTACCAGTAACGCCCCGCATTAATGTACATTGAACCCTTGGTAACGTGGGCTGGCCGGGGTCCTGGCGAACTCTATATAAGCCACCCCCCCCCCCACCTCAGTATCAAGGGTTCGCACCCCTGTTATTCACACGCCTATAATCCAATCGACCGCCTCCGGGCACCGAGACGTAGGGTTGTTACTTCCTCCGCGAAGGGCCTGAACTCGTACATCTTGGTGTGTTTACAACTTCCCAATAGCTGAGATCTAGCCTCTCCTTACACACCCCCCTACATCATTGTCAGAGTTAGAACCACGACAAGTGATTCAAAGCAATGGTCTATCATTTGACATAAAAACAATAATACTTCAAGCCTACTAATAAAGCAATCGTGTCTTTTCAAAATAACATGGCCAAAGAAAGTTATCCCTACAAAATCATATAGTCTGGCTATGCTCCATCTTCACCACATAAAATATTCACATCATGCACAACCCCGATGACAAGCCAAGCAATTGTTTCATACTTTTGACGTTCTCAAACCTTTTCAACTTTCATGCAATACATGAGCGTGAGCCATGGACATAGCACTATAGGTGGAATAGAATATGATGGTGGAGAAGACAAAAAGGAGAAGATAGTCTCACATCAACTAGGCGTATCAATGGGCTATGGAGATGCCCATCAATAGATATCAATGTGAGTGAGTAGGGATTGCCATGCAACGGACGCACTAGAGCTATAAGTGTATGAAAGCTCAAACTGAAACTAAGTGGGTTTGCATCCAACTTGCTTGCTCATGAAGACCTCGGGCATTTGAGGAAGCCCATCATCGGAATATACAAGCCAAGTTCTATAATGAAAATTCCCACTAGTATATGAAAGTGATAACTCAAGAGACTCTATATGAAGAACATGGTGCTACTTTGAAGCACAAGTGTGGTAAAAGGATAGTAGCACTGCCCCTTCTCTCTTTTTCTCTCATTTTTTTGTTTTTTGTTTTTTTATTTTTTTTATTTTTTTGTGGGCTTCTTTGGCCTCTTTTTTTTATTTGGGCTTCTTTGGCCTATTTTATTTTTTGTGAAGTCCGGAGTCTCATCCCGACTTATGGGGGAATCATAGTCTCCATCATCCTTTCCTCACCGGGGCAATGCTCTAATAATGATGATCATCACACTTTTATTTACTTACAACTCGATATTACAACTCGATACTAGAACAAAGATATGACTCTATATGAATGCCTCCGGCGGTATACCGGGATGTGCAATGATCTAGCATAGCAATGACATCAAAAAACGGACAAGCCATGAAAACATCATGCTAGCTATCTTACAATCATGCAAAGCAATATGACAATGATGCTCAAGTCATGTATATGATGATGATGGAAGTTGCATGGCAATATATCTCAGAATGGCTATGGAAATGCCATGATAGGTAGGTATGGTGGCTGTTTTGAGGAAGGTATATGGTGGGTTTATGGTACCGGTGAAAGTTGCGCGGTACTAGAGAGACTAGCAATGGTGGAAGGGTGAGAGTGCGTATAATCCATGGACTCAACATTAGTCATAAAGAACTCACATACTTATTGCAAAAATTTGTTAGTCATCAAAACAAAGTACTACGCACATGCTCCTAGGGGGATAGATTGGTAGGAAAAGACCATCGCTCGTCCCCGACCGCCACTCATAAGGAAGACAATCAATAAACACCTCATGCTCCGACTTCGTTACATAACGGTTCACCATACGTGCATGCTACGGGAATCACAAACCTCAACACAAGTATTTCTACAATCCACAACTACCCACTAGCACGACTCTAATATCACCATCTTTATATCGCAAAACTATTGCAACGAATCAAACATATCATATTCAGTGATCTACAAGTTTTATGTAGGATTTTATGACTAACCATGTGAATGACCAGTTCTTGTCATCTCTCTAAATAGATATAAGTGAAGCAAGAGAGTTTAATTCTTTCTAAAAAAGATATCCCCGCGCTCTAACAAATATAAGTGAAGCAAAAGAGCATTCTACAAATGGCGGTTGTCTAAGTGAAGAGAAACATGCAATCCAAACTTCAAATGATATAAGTGAAGCACATGAAGCATTCTATAAAGCCATACTCAAAAGATATAAGTGAAGTGCAAAGAGCATTCTGTAAATAAACCAAGGAATATCTCATACCAGCATGGTGCATAAAAGAAAAGTGAAAACTAAATGCAAAAGACGCTCCAAGATTGCACATACGCATGAACGAAACGAATCCGAAAACATACCGGTATTTGTAGAAGAAAGAGGGGATGCCTCCCCAGCATCCCCAAGCTTAGACGCTTGAGTCTCCTTGAATAGTTACTTGGGGTGCCTCGGGCATCCCCAAGCTTGAGCCCTTGCCTCTCTTCCTTCTTCTCACATCGAAACCTTCTCAATCATCGAACACTTCATCCACACAAAACTTCAACAAAAAACTTGGTAAGATCCGTTAGTATAATAAAACAAATCACTACTCTAAGTACTGTTGAAAACCAATTCGTATTTTGTTTTTGCATTTTGTCTACTGTAATATAACTTTTTCATGGCTTAATCCAGTAATATAAATTGGTAGTTTCATCAAAATAAGCAAACTATGCATCAAAAACAGAATCTGTCTAAAACAGAACAGTCTGTAACAATCTGAACATTAACCATACTTCTGATACTTTAAAAATTATACCAAAATTAGGAAAAATAAAAAATTTGTATAGGAATACAGTGCAAAAAGAATCAGAACCATTTGACATTCCAGCTAAAAATGTAAAATCGCGCACTACAGCCAAAGTTTCTGTCCTGCACCGTACAAACCATCAAGCAAATGTAAACACCCTAAAGGCAAACCTTGGCACATTATTTTTATAATACAATGAAATTGTACAAGGGGATAATTATTTTTGTAGAAAAGTTTCTGTAATCAAGATTCACAAAGTTTCCGTGAGCATGAACAAAGTTCAAGGAGCTCTCCCACTTCAACAATGCTTGTCTTTCTCACTTTCGCTTTCCTTTTTGAAAAAGTTTTGGATTCCCCTCTTTATTTTTGTTGTTTTTAAACTATATGAAAGCACTCAACAGAAATAAATGACTCTCTAAAACTTCCGGGTTGTCTCCCTGGCAGCGCTTTCTTTAAAGCCATTAAGCTAGGCATATAGTGCTCAAGTAGTGAATCCACCCGGATCCCAAGGTATATCAAAGCCAATTTTAATTAACAATGATTTGGCATTTAGTAGTGAGGAAAAAGCAACATATATCAAGCAATGACGAAGTCTAACTCTCTTCCTATGCATCGGCATGTCATAAAAGAACAATTCATGCACACCTAGTAAAGGCCAATGCATGGTATAAACAGTTTCTTGCAATTTTATCATGTTGGAAACATAGAGAGGTGGAGATATAGTTCCTCTCTCATAATAATTACAAGTAGGAGCAGCAAGCACATGCATATTATATTTATCAAAATCATCATGTGTAACGGTAAAAGGCAACCCATCAATATAATCCTTAATAAGTGCAAACTTCTCCGATATAGTGTAGTCGGGAGAATTCAAAAAGATAATAGGACTATCATGCGTGGGTGAAATAGCAACAATTTCATGTTTAACATAAGGAACTATAGCAAGTTCATCTCCATAAGCATAATTCATATTGGCATCTTGGCCACAAGCATAGCAAGCATCATCAAAAAGGGATATTTCAAAAGAATCATAGGGATCATAACAGTCATCGTAGCAATGATCCTTCGGTAAGAACGAAGGGGAATTAAACAATGTATGAGTTGAAGAGTTACTCTCATTAGAAGGTGGGCACGGGTGATCAATCCGCTCTTCCTCCTTTTGTTCTTCGCCCTCCTCCTCATCTTTTTCATCCAATGAGCTCTCAGTGTCATCAACTTCTTCTTCCATAGATTCCTGCAAAATATTAGTCTCTTCTTGGACAGCGGAGACTTTCTTAATAAGTGTATTAATTTCATAATTGTATTCATAATTCTCATAGAAATATTTGAGGATAGCTAAATTTTCAGATCTATAACAAGCATCATCAATATCATCAAACTCTTTAAACATAGATTCAATTTCATAAGCACCCATAAAAGCAACAAATTCTTCTCTTTGTTCCACATCATAGTAATCATATATACCTCTAGCATAAGAAGCTAAGGTTTTATTATCATTAAATTCGCATAAAAAGGGAAGGTGTGGAGCCTTCACCTTAGAGCAACAAGTATAATCATATCTCAAGCATAGTTGCCTAGCATACCAATTCAATATCTGAATTTGATCCCATAATAGTTTCCCTTTTTGTGTAAAATGGTAATCCCTAGAGTATTCACGTTGATCCAGCGTTGCTCCCATTACCAAATTGAATGGGGTTTTCTCAGGATTATTAAAGTAGTACATAATATCTTTCACATAACCAGCATCGAGGGTTTTAGGAGGTTCCCCATCTCCATGAGTAGCAAGTACACCTAATTTTTTTTGTATTTCGTGTTCCATATCCATAACTAAAGATAAAGAAAAACTAAGAACAGCAAATAAAAATTACTTAGTGATAAAGCAAACAAGCACACACGAGAATATTCACCCCACGCTATTGCTCCCCGGCAACGGCGCCAGAAAAAGGTCTTGATAACCCACAAGTATAGGGGATCGCAACAATTTTCGATAAGTAAGAGTGTCGAACCCAACGAGGAGCTAAAGGTAGAACAAATATTCCCTCAAGTTCTATCAACCACCGATACAACTCTACGCACGCTTGACGTTCGCTTTACCTAGAACAAGTATGAAACTAGAAGTACTTTGTAGGTGTTTTCGGAAAGGCTTGCAAGAAAGTAAAGAGCACGAAAATAAAACTAGGGGCTGTTAAGGTAAAGAAACAATAAAGTAAATATAGCGAGTGTGGAAAAGTGGTGGTAGGAGTTGCGAAATTGCCCCTTAAGCAATTGACTACTTTACTAGACCGATAGCAAGTATTATGTGGGAGAGGCCACTGCTAGCATGTCATCCCTGACTTGGAATTCTATGCACTTATGATTGGAAATATTAGCAAGCATCCGCAACTACTAATGTTCATTAAGGTAAAACCCAACCATATCATTAAGATATATTGGTCCCCCTTCAATCCCGTATGCATAAATTTCTATGCTAGGTTGAAGCTTTTGTCACTCTTGCCCTCCAATACATAGTCCTATCAACATACAAACTAACCCTAGGGTGTGATCCACACGCGCAATCATATGATGGGCACCAAAGGACAGCAACATAACCACAAGAAAATTAAATCAATCATAGCAATTCATCAACCACCGATAGGACAACGAAAATCTACTCAGACATCAAAGGATGGCAACACATCATTGGATAATAATATGAAGCATAAAGCACCATGTTCAAGTAGAGGGTACAGCGGGTTGCGGGAGAGTGGACCGCTGTAGATAGAGGGGGGAAGGTGATGGAGATGTTGGTGAAGATGGCGGAGGTGTTGGTGTAGATCGTGGTGGTGATGATGGCCCCCGACGGCGTTCCGGTGCCACCGGAAGCGAGGGGGAGAGAGCCCTCCTTCTTATTCTTCTTCCTTGACCTCCTCCCTAGATGGGAGAAGGGTTTCCCCTCTGGTCCATGGCCTCCATGGCATGGGAGGGGCGAGAGCCCCTCCGAGATTGGATTTGTCTCTCTGTCTCTCTTTGTTTCTGCGTTCTCAGATTCTTCGCTTTCGCCGTTTCTTATATTCCCGGAGATCCGTAACTCCGATTGGGCTGAAATTTTGACATGATCTCTATCCGGAAATTAGCTTTCTTGCGGCGAAAGAAGGGCACCAACCGCCTTACGGGGTGGCCACGAGGGTCAGGGGCGCGCCTGACACCCTGGGGCGCGCCCCCCTACCTCGTGGGCCCCTCGAGCATCGTCTCGCATGGATTCTTCTTCCCAAAAATCATATATATTCCAAAAAATCTCCGTCAATTTTTATTCCGTTTGGACTCCGTTTGATATGGATATTCTGCAAAACAAAAAACATGCCACAAACAGGAACTGGCACTGGGCACTGGATCAATATGCTGGTCCCAAAAATAGTATAAAAAGTTGCCAAAAGTATATGAAAGTTGAATAATATTGGCATGGAACAATCAAAAATTATAGATACGACGGAGACGTATCACCTCCATACCAACACTTTCCAAGGAATTTATTATTTGACAATATAAAGTAAATTCATTTTTCATTTTGGGACTGGGCGTCCCTAATACCTTTGCCTTACTCTCGTGCAATGACAAGTGAATGAACACTCATCGTGAGAATAACACATCTAGCATGGAAAATATTGGCCACCCCTCACCGCCTTGCGAGCGGTACGAGCACACAAAAGAGAAATTTATTTTGAATATTAGAGATGGCACATACAAATTTGCTTAGAACGGCAAAAGAATACCGCATATAGGTAGGTATCGTGGACTCTTGAAAATAAGATTTGGGTTTAAGGGTTTTTGGATGCACAAGTAGTATCTCTACTTGGTGCGGAATTTTTGGCTAGCAAAGATGGGGGCAAGCACCACATGTTGAAGGATCTATAACAATATAACTTCTATGTGAGTATGAACAAACATAAACCATTACGTTGTCTTCCTTGTCCAACGTCAACAATTTTGGCATATAATATTTTGATGGGGGCTCACAATCACAAAATATTTCCATGATGGTGTATTTGCATGTGAAAGTTCTCTTCCTTATACTAATTATTTGTGAATTGTTTGTATGACCAATATTGTGATTGTCAAGCCTCAAAAGATTTCACTTTCTAAACCCAATGTGAAGCTACCACTAGGCATGATATGATTTCAAATTCATGATATTCAATGTATTCAATAATTTACTCATATGATATAAGTGAAGCACAAGAGTAAATGACATAGAAAAGAGCTTCGTTGACGGGATGTGAATGCAACTTACTTGGCCTCCTGGCAACTATTTGAGATTCTATTTTATTTAAAAACTTTAAGATCTAAGTATTTTATTAAAACAGAAAGCAAAACAAAATAAAATGGCAATCCGAGGATACACATATCATGTGAAGAAGCAAAAACTTAGGCTCAACCAATACTGACCGATAATTGTTGGAGAAAAAAGGTGGGATGCCTACCGGGGCATCCCCAAGCTTAGATGCTCGAGACTTCTTGAAATATTATATTGGGATGCCTTGGGTATCCACAAGCTTGAGCTTTTGTGTCTCCTTAATTCCTTTTATATCACTGTTTTCCTAAATCTCAAAAGCTTCATCCACACAAAACTCAACAAGAACTCGTGAGATAAGTTAATATAAACCAATGCAAAAACCTTATCATTCTCTACTGTAGAAAATCAATAAAATTATTATGCAACATTGCATAGTAAATGCATCTGCATATTTAATACTCCTATCCTCAAATAGAATCATTAAACAAGCAAACATATGCAAACATAACAGCAATCTGCCAAAACAGTACAGTCTGTAAAGAATGCAAGTGTATCAATACTTCCCTAACTCCAAACATTATGAAAATTTACCAAACTGAATAAAATTTATTAGAGCTCATTTTTTAAAAAGTTTCAACATTTTATCACATTCTGACTTTTCTAGGGAATTTTTGCAACAGCGGTAAACTTTCTGTTTTTCAAACAGCAACATGTATACTTGCAAAGTAAGTATGACAAAGGCTATCATTGCCACTTTTACTGAAATAAAATATGCAAAACATTATTCTAAATAACAGCAAGAAAATCCTAACAAAATAAATTGACGCTCCAAGCAAAACACATATCATGTGATGAATGAAAACATAGCTCCAAGTGAGGTCACCGATAATGTTGGAGACGAAAGAGGGGATGCCTTCCACGGCATCCCCAAGCTTAGTTGCTTGGATCTTCTTTGAATATTTCCTTGGGGTGCCTTGGGAATCCCCAAGCTTAGGTTCTTGTCAGTCCTTATTATCCTCATATCGATATCTCACCCAAAACTTGAAAACTTCAATCACACAAAACTTAACGGAACTTCGTGAGATAGGTTAGTGTGATAAAGAGCAAACCATTTCATTTTTGGTATTGTCAAAGAAAAGATTAATAACTGTTTCCACACAATGCCTACTGTAGCATATCATTTCTACAATTTATATTGAGAAATATAAGCCATAGAAACTAGAAAAAAAAAAGCAAACTATGCATTGAAAACAGAATTTGTCAAAAACAGAACACTCTGTAGTAATCTGCACTCAAACCATACTTATTCTACTCCAAAAATTCTGAAAAATTAGGAAAACCTGAGAAATTTGTCTGTTAATCTTATTCAAAAAGAATCAACATTTTATCACGCTTCTGTTAAAAATTAGAATTTTTTTTCTGAGCGCAAAAGTTTCTGTTTTTTCAGCAAGATCAACTCAACTATCACCCAACAAGATCCTAAAGGCTTTACTTGGCACTTTATTGAAACAAAAGCAATAAAACATGATTACTACAGTAGCATAAGCATGTGAACACACAAAAAACAGTAGGTAAAAGTGTTGGGTTGTCTCCCAACAAGCGCATTTCTTTAATGCCTTTTAGCTAGGCATGATGATTTCAATGATGCTCGCATAAAAGTAAAGAATTCAAGCATAACAAGAGCATCATGAAACACATGGCAAGCACATTTAAGCCTAGCCCACTTTGCACGCATAGGGATTTTCTGAGCAAATAATTCATGGGAGCAAGAATCAACTAGCATAGGAAGGCAAAACAAGTGCAACTTCAAGATTTTCAACACAAAGAGAGGAAACTTGATATTATTGCAATTCCTACAAGCATAAGTTCCTCCCTCATAATAATTTTCAGTAGCATCATGAAGAAATTCAACAATATAACCATCACATAAAGCATTCTTTTCATGACACAAAAGCATAGAAAACTTATTACTCTCCACATAAGCAAATTTATTCTCATCAATAGTAGTGGGAGCAAACTCAACAAAGTAACTATCATGAGATTGAAAATTAAAATCATGATAAAAGTTCCATGGTTATCATTATTCTTTATAGCATACATGTCATCACCATAATCATCATAGATAGCAACTTTGTTATCATAGTCAATTGAAGCCTCATCCAAAATGGTGGATTCATCACTAAATAAAGTCATGACCTCTCCAAATCCACTTTCATCATTATAATCATCATAAATAGGAGGCATGCAATCATTATAACAAATTTGCACATCAAATCTTGGGGGACTAAAAATATCATCTTCATCAAACATAGCATCCCCAAGCTTATGGCTTTGCATATGATTAGCATCATGGATATTCAAAGAATTCATACTAACAACATTGCAATCATGCTCATCATTTATACCAAACATTCTATTGAGTTCTTCTTCTATCAGTTGAGCACAATTTTCCTTTCCATCACTTTCACGAAGTACATTATAAAGATGAATAATATGATGCAACCTCAATTCCATTTTTTATAGTTTTTCTTTTATAAACCAAACTAGTGATAAAACAAGAAACTAAAAGATTCGATTGCAAGATCTAAAGATATACCTTCATGCACTCACCTCCCTGGCAACGGCGCCAGAAAAGAGCTTGATGTCTACTACGCAACTTTATTCTTGTAGACACGTGTTGGGCCTCCAAGCATACAATTTTGTAGGACAGTAGCAATTTTCCCTCAAGTGGATGACCTAAGGTTTATCAATCCGTGAGAGGTGTAGAATAAAGATGGTCTCTCTCAAATGACCCTGCAACCAAATACAAGAAATCTCTTGTGTCCCCAACACACCCAATACAATGGCAAATTGTATAGGTGCACTAGTTCGGCGAAGAGATGGTGATAAAAGTGTAATATGGATGGTAAAAATATATTTTTATAATCTGAATAAATAAAAACAGAAGGTAGCAAATAGTAAAGGGGCACAAAAAAGGGTATTACAATGCTTAAAAACAAGGCCTAGGGTCTGTACTTTCGCTATTGCAATCTCTCAACAGTGTTAACATAGTTGGATCATATGATTATCCCTCAAAGTGTAACGAAGAATCACTCCTGAGTTCCTATTAGCAGAGAACAAAAGATAGGAATTGTTTGTAGGCTACTAAACCACCTCAAAGCTATTCTTTCCATTCGATCTATTCAAGAGTCCATACTAAAATAACACAAAGCTATTTTTTGTTCGATCTATCCTAGAGTTCGTACTAAGATAACACCAAAGCAAGTTCATATTCATAATACTCAATCCACACAAAGAACTATAAAGAGACCCCAAAGTTTCTGTCGGAGAAAAGATAATAAAAACGTGCATCAACCCCTATGCATAGATTACCCCAATATCATCGCGGGAATCCGCGAGTTGAATGCCATAACATATATCAAGTGAATCAATAAGATACCCCAATTGTCACCTCAAGTATTCATACCGCAAGACATATATCATGTGTTCTCAAATTTGAACATTCAATCCGATAAGACAAAACTTCAAAGGGTAAATACTCAATTCATCACAACAAGAGTATAGAGGGGAGAAACATCATAGGATCCGACTATATAAACAAAGCCCACAATATAGATCACGAGAGAGAGAGAGAGAGAGATTAAACACATAGCTACTGGTACAAACCCTCAGCCCCGAGGGTGGACTACTCCCTCCTCATCGTGGTGGCCGCTGGGATGATGAAGATGGCCACCGGAGATGATTCCCCCCCCCCCTCCGGCAGGGTGCCGAAACAGGTCTAGATTGGTTTTCGATGGCTACGGAGCCCTGCGGCGGTGGAACTTCTGCTCTAGGTTAACTCCGAGGGGTTTTGGAATATTTGGGAATTTATAGTGCAAAGAATGGGTGCGGGAGGCCACCGAGGTGGGCACAACCCACCTGGGTGCGCCTCTAGCGCGCCCTGGTGGGTTGTGCCCCCCTCGGGGCACCCCCAAGTGCAGCTCTGGCCCATTGGGTTCCTTCCGGTCCATAAAAAATCCACAAAAAAATCGTGGTGTTTGGACTCCGCTTAATATTGATTTTATGCGATGTAAAAAACAAGCAAAAAACATCAACTGGCACTGGGCACTGGGTCAATAGGTTAGTCCTGAAAAATGATATAAAGTTGCTATAAAATGATTGTAAAACACCCAAGAATAATAATATATTGGCATGAATACTTCATAAATTATAGATACGTTGGAGACGTATCAATCACCAAATATGGACTTGACTCTGAGATAGTAGCTTCTTTCTGTGAATCATTTGCTACTCATGTTGATCTCCCTAAGGAGAAGTGGTTTAAATATCATCCTCACATTGAAGTTAAAGTAGTTGAACTCGTTAAAGTTGAAGAATATAATGTTGATCCTATTGTTCCTATTGCTTATATTGAGAAACCACCTTTTCCTGTTAGAATAAAGGATCATGATAAAGCTTCAATTGTGGTTTGTAAGAGTTATACTAGAACACCTACACCCCCTGAACAAATTAAAGTTGAACCTAGTATCGCTATGGTTAAAAATCTCTTGGTTGATAATATTGATGGGCATGTTATTTATTTCTATGATGAAGCTGCTAGAATTGCTAAACCTGATATTAAAGATAAACACAGACCCATTGTTGGCATGCATGTTGTTTCTGTTAAAATAGGAGATCACTGTTATCATGGCTTATGTAATGTGGGTGCTAGCTAGTGTGAGTGCAATTCCTTATACCTTATACTAAGAAATTATGAATGATATTACACCTGCTGAGATAGAAGATATTAATGTTACTATTAAGCTTGCCAATAGAGATACTATATCACCAATCGGGATTGTTAGAGATGTTGAAGTCTGATAGGTCTCCGTCGTATCTATAATTTTTTATTGTTCCATGCCAATATTATACAACTTTCATATACTTTTGGCAACTTTTTATACTATTTTTGGGGACTAACATATTGATCCAGTGCCCAGTGACAGTTCCTGTTTGTTGCATATTTTTTGTTTTGCAGTAAATCCATATCAAACGAGTCCAAACGGGATAAAAACTGACAGAGATTTTTTTGGAATATATGTGATTTTTGGGAAGAAAAATCAATGCGAGACGATGCTCGAGGGGGCCACGAGGCAGGGGCGCGCTCCAGGGGGTCAGGCATGCCCTGGACCCTTGTGGCCACCCCGTAAGGCGGTTGATGCCCTTCCTTCGCTGCAACAAAGCTAATATCCAGATAGAGATCGTGTTAAAATTTCAGCCCAATCGGAGTTACGGATCTCCGGAAATTTAAGAAACGGTGAAAGGGCAGAATCAGAGAACGCAGAAACAGAGAGAGACAGACCCAATCTCAGAGGGGCTCTCCCCCACCCACGCCATGGAGACCATGGACCAGAGGGGAAACCCTTATCCCGCCTAGGGAGAAGGTCAAGGAAGAAGAAGAAGAAGGGGGGCTCTCTCCCCCTCGCTTCCGGTGGCGCCGGAACGCCGCCGGGGGCCATCATCATCACCACAATCTACACCAACACCTCCGCCATGTTCACCAACATCTCCATCACCTTCCCCCTCTATCTACAGAGGTCCACTCTCCCGCAACCCGCTGTACCCTCTACTTGAACATGGTGCTTTATGCTTCATATTATTATCCAATGATGTGTTGCCATCCTATGATGTCTGAGTAGATTTTCATTGTCCTAACGGTGGTTGATGAATTGCTATGATTGGTTTAATTTTCTTGTGGTTATGTTGCTGTCCTTTGGTGCCCATCATATGAGCGCGCGCGTGGATCACACCATAGGCTTAGTTGTATGTTGATAGGACTACGTATTGGAGGGCAAGAGTGACAGAAACTTCAACCTAGCATAGAAATTGATGCATACGAGATTGAAGGGGGACCAATATATCTTAATGTTATGGTTGGGTTTTACCTTAATGAATGTTAGTAGTTGCTGATGCTTGCTAATAGTTCCAATCATAAGTGCATAGAATTTCAAGTCAGTATGACATGCTAGCAGTGGCCTCTCCCATATAAAACTTGCTATCGGTCTAGTAACGTAGTCAATTGCTTAGGGACAATTTCGCAACTCCTACCACCACTTTTCCACACTCGCTATACTAACTTTATTACTTCTTTATCTAAACAGACCCTACTTTTTATTTACGTGCACTTTATATTCTTGCAAACCTATCCAAAAACACCTACAAAGTACTTCTAGTTTCATACTTGTTCTAGGTAAAGCGAATGTTAAGCGTGCGTAGAGTTGTATCGGTGGTCGATAGAACTTGAGGGAATATTTGTTCTACCTTTAGCTCCTCGTTGGGTTTGACACTCTTACTTATCAAAAGAGGCTACAATTGATTCCCTATACTTGTGGGTTATCAAAGTCTTGTGTGGGAAAATAAAATACCCTACTGATTTTCTTGTTCTTGCTTCCCCACAAGATGATTTTTGTCCCATTATATTTGGTAGACCTTTCTTGAATATTGTTAATGTAAGATAGACCGTGAGAAAGAAATTGTTATTGTAAATTTTGGGGATATGTCTCATGATTTTAATTTCTAGGCCTCTTTTGGTTCATAGGATTGGAAAATCATAGGAATAGGAAAGTCATAGGAAATGAGATGACATGCATCTCAAATCCTATGCATAGGAATAGAAAAGGAGATGGCCTTTGATTCACACCATAGGATTTTTTCCATTGAGTCTAGGCTAATGTTTATTTTCCTATGAAATGTGGAGGATAGGAAGAAATCCTCCATAGGAATAGGATTTCATTCCTACAAACCAAAGAGCTCTGAAGGAAATTTTCCTATAGAAATCCTATCCTATAAAATTCCTCCAAACCAAAGGAGGCCTAAATTTTGTAGACAACCCCATGATAAATAATTGCCTAGTAAGGATGAAATTATTGGTCTTGCTTCTATTGACGTGCCTCCTACTGATCCTTTAGAACAATATTTGCTAGACCATGAAAATGGTATGTTTATGAATGAAAGAAAGGAATTAGATAAATATTATTTAATCAAGGGCCTGTTTTGAAACACAATTTGCCTGTTGAAATCCTTGGGGATCCTCCTCTACCCAAGGGTGATCCCGTGTTTGAGCTTAAACAATTACCTGATACTTTGAAATATGCTTATCTCGATGAAAAAAGATATACCCTATTATTATTAGTGCTAACCTTTCAAAGCATGAAGAAAATAAATTATTGAAAACTCTGGAGAAGCATCGTGTCGCTATTGGATATACTCTTGATGATCTTAAGGGCATTAGTCCCACTCTATGTCAGCACAAAATTAAATTGGGGCTCGATGCTAAACCAGTTGTTGATCATCAACGACGGTTAAATCCTAAGATGAAAGAAGTGGTAAGAAATGAAATACTAAAGCTTCTTGAGGCAGCTATAATCTATCCTATTGCTGACAGTAGATGGGTGAGTCCCGTTCATTGTGTCCCTAAGAAGGGAGGTATTATTGTTGTTCCTAATGATAAGAATGAAGTGATTCCACAAAGAATTGTCACAGGTTATAGAATAGTAATTGATTTTCGCAAATTAAACAAAGCTACTAGAAAATATCATTACCCTCTACCTTTTATTAATCAAATGCTAGAAAGACTATCCAAACATAAACATTTTTGCTTTCTAGATGGTTATTTTGGTTTTTCTCAAATACCTGTGTCAAAAGAGGACCAAGAAAAGACCACTTTTACTTGTCCTTTCGGTAGTTTTGCTTATAGACATATGCCTTTTGGTTTATGCAATGCACCTGCTACCTTTCAAAGATGTATGACTGCTATATTCTCTGACTTCTGTGAAAAGATTGTTGAGGTTTTCATGGATGATTTTTCCGTTTACAAAACTTATTTTGATGATTGCTTAAGCAACCTTGATCGAGTTTTGCAGAGATGTGAATAAACTAATCTTGTCTTGAATTGGGAGAAGTGCCACTTTATGGTTAATGAAGGTATTGTCTTGGGGCATAAAATTTCTGAAAGAGGTATGGAAGTTTATAAAGCTAAAGTAGATGATATTGAAAAGATGTCGTGTCCTAAAAATATCAAAGGTATAAGAAGTTTCCTTGGTCATGCTGGTTTCTATAGGAGGTTTTTTAAAGACTTCTCTAAAATTTCTAGGACTCTCACTAATCTCTTGCAAAAAGATGTTCCTTTTGTTTTTTATGATGATTGTGTAGAAGCATTTGAAATACTTTAAAAAGCCTTGATTTCTGCACCTATTGTTTAGCCACCCGATTGGAGTTCACCCTTTGAAATTATGTGTGATGCTACTGATTGTGTTGTTGGTGCTGTTCTAGGACAAAGAGTTGATAAGAAGTTGAATGTTATTCATTATTCTAGTAAAACTCTAGACAGTGCCCAGAGAAAATTATGCTACTACTGAAAAAGAATTTTTAGCAATTGTTTTTGCTTGTGATAAGTTTAGATCTTATATTTTTGATTTGAAAGTAACTATTCATACTAATCATGCTGCTATTAAATATTTATGGAAAAGAAAGATGCTAAACCTAGACTTATTAGACGGGTTCTCTTGCTACAAGAATTTGATTTGCATATTATTGATAGAAAGCGTGCTGAGAACCCCATTGCAGACAACTTGTCTAGGTTAGAAAAATGTTCTTGATGACCCACTGCCTATTGATGATAGCTTTCCTGATAAGCAATTAGTTGTCATAAATGCTTGTCGTAATACTCCATGGTATGCTGATTATGCTAATTACATTATTGCTAAATTTATACCACCTAGTTTCACATACCAGCAAAAGAAAAAAAATTCTATGATTTAAGACATTACTTTTGGGATGACCCACACCTTTATAAAGAAGGAGTAGATGGTGTTATTAGACATTGTGTACCTGAGCATGAACAGGAACAGATCCTATGCAAGTGCCACTCCGAGGCTTACGGAGGACACCATTCTGGAGATAGAACTGCACATAAGGTATTGTAATCTGGTTTTTATTGGCCTACTCTCTTCAAGGATGCTCGTAAGTTTGTCTTGTCTTGTGATGAATGCCAGAGAATTGGCAATATTAGTAGACATTAGGAAATGCCTATGAATTATTCACTTGTTATTGAACCATTTGATGTTTGGGCCTTTGATTATATGGGACCTTTTCCTTCCTCTAATAGGTATACACATATTTTAGTTGTTGTTGATTATGTTACTAAGTGGGTAGAAGTTATTCCAACTAATAGTGCTCGTCATAACACTTCTATTAAGATGCTTAAAGAAGTTATTTTTCCGAGGTTTGTAGTCCCTAGATATTTGATGACTGATGGTGTTGTTCACATTTTATTCATGGTGCTTCCCATAAAATGCTTGCTAAATATGATGTCAACCGTAGAATGGCATCTCCATATCATCCTCAGTCTAGTGGTCAAGTAGAATTGAGCAATAGAGAGATTAAATTGATTTGCAAAAGAATGTTAATAGATCTAGAAAGAATTGGTCTAATAAACTTGATGATGCATTATGGGCTTATAGAACTGCTTATAAGAATCCTATGGGTATGTCTCTGTATAAAATGGTTTACGGAAAAGCATGTCACTTACCTCTAGAACTAGAAAGCTTATTGGGCAATCAAAGAGCTCAACTATGATTTCAAACTTGCCGGTGAGAAGAGGTTATTTGACATTAGCTCACTTGATGAATGGAGAACCCAAGCCTATGAGAATGCCAAGTTGTTTAAAGAAAAGGTTAAAAGATGGCATGATAAGAGGATACAAAAGCGTGAGTTTAATGTAGGTGGTCATGTTTTGCTATACAACTCTTGTTTAAGATTTTTTGCATGAAAGCTTCTCTCTAAATGGGAAGGTCCTTACATTATCGAGGAGGTCTATCATTCCGATGCCATCAAAATCAACAACACCGAAGGCACAAATCCGAAGGTGGTAAACGGTCAAAGAATCAAACATTATATCTCAGGTACTCCCATAAATGTTGAGACCAATATAATTAATTGAAGGAAATATGCCCTAGAGGCAATAATAAAGTTGTTATTTATATTTACTTATATCATGATAAATGTTTATTATTCATGTTAGAATTGTATTAACCGGAAACTTAGTACATGTGTGAATACATAGACAAAATAGAGTGTCCCTAGTATGCCTCTACTTGACTAGCTCGTTAATCAAAGATGGTTAAGTTTCCTGACCATAGACATGTGTTGTCATTTGATGAACGGGATCACATCATTAGATAATGATGTGATGGACAAGACCCATCCGTTAGCTTAGCATAATGATCATTTAGTTTTATTGCTATTGCTTTCTTCATGACTTATACATATTCCTCTGACTATGAGATTATGCAACTCCCGAATACCGGAGGAACACTTTGTGTGCTATCAAATGTCACAACGTAACTGGGTGGTTATAAAGATGCTCTACAGGTGTCTCCGATGGTGTTTGTTGAGTTGGCATAAATCGAGATTAGGATTTGTCACTCCGTGTATCGGAGAGGTATCTCTGGGCCCTCTCGGTAATGCTCATCACTATAAGACTTCAAGCAATGTGACTAATGAGTTAGTTGCGGGATGATGCATTACGGAACGAGTAAAGAGATTTTCCGGTAACGAGATTGAACTAGGTATAATGATACCGACGATCGAATCTCGGGCAAGTAACATACTGATGACAAAGGGAATGACGTATGTTGTTATGCGGTTTGACCGATAAATATCTTCGTAGAATATGTAAGAGCCAATATGAGCATCCAGGTTACGCTATTGGTTATTGACTAGAGACGTGTCTCGGTCATGTCTACATAGTTCTTGAACCCTTAGGGTCCGCACGCTTAACGTTCGATGACGATTTATATTACGAGTTATGTGATTTGATGACCGAAGTTTGTTCGGAGTCCCGGATGAGATCATGGACATGATGAGGAGTCTCGAAATGGTCGATAGGTAAAGATCGATATATTGGAAGGCTATATTCAGACATCGGGATGGTTCCGAGTGATTCAGGTATTTTACGGAGTACCGTAGAGTTACGGTAATTCGTCGGGGGGAAGTTAATGGGCCTTATTGGGCTTTAGTGGAGAGAAGGGAAGAAGGGCCATGAGGTGGCGCGCGCCTCCCCCTTGCCCAAACCGAATTGGACAAGGGGTGGGGGCGCCCCCCCTTTCCTTCTCCCTCTCCCTCCTTTCCTTCTTTCCTACTCCGAAAAGGAAAGGGAATCCTACTAGGACTTGGGAGTCCTAGTAGGACTCCCTACACTTGGCGTGCCCCTAGGAGGGCCGGCCTCTCTCCCTCCCTCCTTTATATACGTGGGCAGGGGGCACCCCAAAGGCACACCAAGTCTTCTCTTAGCGGTGTGCAGTGCCCCCTCCACAGTTACACACCTCGGTCATGTCATTGTAGTGCTTAGGGGAAGCCCTGCGCCGGTAACTTCATCATCATCGTCGCCACGCCGTCGTGCTGACGGAACTCTCCCTCGTCCTCAACTGGATCAAGAGCTTGAGGGACGTCATCGTGCTGAACGTGTGCTGAACACGGAGGTGTCGTACGTTCGGTACTTGGATCGGTTGGATCATGAAGACATTCGACTACATCAACCGCGTTACTAAACGCTTCCGCTTTCGGTCTACGAGGGTACGTGGACACACTCACCCGTCTCGTTGCTATGCATCACCTAGATAGATCTTGCGTGATCATAGGTAAATTGTTGAAATACTGTGTTCCCCAACATTAATACCATAACACCGGAGGAGTACATAAGGGATACTTTCCAGAACGTTTCAGACTCCAAAAGGGAATAGGTATGTGGTACGATAAGTAAACCGACTCCAAAACTATTCTAATGGCAATTTTTCTTCGTTTTCGAATATTTAAAAAATTAGGAAAATTAAAAGTAGTCTGAAAGATGCACGAGGAGACCACAAGGGTGGAGGGCGCGCCCTACCCCCCTGGGCACGCCCCCTGCCTTGTGGCCACCTCATGTGCCCTTCGGACTCCGTTTTCTTGCACAATACTTCTTTTGGTCAGTAAAAATTCTTCTTTCGTAGTTGCGGGTGCTTGTGAGAGGGGTTAACCATAAGTGGGAGGCTTGTCCAAGGAAGGGTAACACCCAAGCACCGGTCCATCCACATATCAAATTATCAAAGTAACGAACGTGAATCATATGAGCATGATGAAAACTAACTTGACAACAATTCCCATGTGTCCTCGGGAGCGCTTTGCTTTATATAAGAGTTCGTTTCGGTTTGTCCTTTGCTACAAAAAGGATTGGGCCACCTTGTTGCACCTTAGTTACTTTTGTTACTTATTACCTGTTACGAATTATCTTATCACACAACTATTTGTTGCCGATAATTGCAGTGCTTACAGAGAATACCTTGCTGAAAACCGCTTGTCATTTCCTTCTGCTCTTCGTTGGGTTCGACACTCTTACTTATCGAGAGGACTATGATAGATACCCTATACTTGTGGGTCATTAGTGTGCATGAAAATGTTGGATTCATGAATGATTATGTCTCCCTCGTACGTAGTCGACTAGGATCGTGTACCCTAGGACCCCCTACCTATATAAACCGAGGGGACGGGCTCGTGATAAGCAGATTCTCATACTCACAATCTTCTTGGTATAGATACTCGTACTTTGTACGCACCCAAGGCAATAAACACAGGCAGGACCTAGGGTATTATCTCCTCAAATAGCCCAAACCTAGGTAAAACTTCATGTCTTTGTTACCATCATTTATAGACGCATAGCTTAGGATCCCCTATCACGAGAGCTGCCGGTTTAGGTTCCATCACATTTTGCTTATCATGCTATCACGTGTGGTCCTTTCCTTCTCCCACTTTTTTCCATCACCTGTCAGTTCCTCTTTGACATGATGGTTTGTACGTCCATCCCTCCACTTTGGTCCTCTTCGTCATCCAGTTTAATAGATTGATGGGAGCTAGAGCCATAATTTTCTTCATCTTCTTGGTGTTGCCTTTGAGCTTCCCAACGTCAGTTTGCCATTTTGGTTTCCCATTCAATTTCAACCAACAAATGGGACAATGTGAATGGCTTGCCCTCAGTTTGTTGGTACAAACTCGTCTCCAAAGCTGCATGCCTTTGGACTCCAATGCAACTTTGGTTCCGGCTAACCACTTGTGTATAGTAAACCAACAAACTTGTTGACCCTCTCTTGGATGGCGGACCAACTATGTTGGAGAAATACCTCAATGCCGGTGGTATGGATAAGGTTCGGCTCGATGGGGATAGAATGATGAAAGAGGAGTATTGAAACAAAAATAACCACAATTTGATCTGACCTAACAAAACACTGGCACTTTGAGAACAATTACCCAAAGCTACCACTTTTCTTTTAATTTTTTCCTAAAAACTATCAAGTTAGAAAAGTGATTGATTTGGGCCGCTTAAGCTCGATTATGACATGTTGGGCCCACCAGTCAGTGTTGACGTGGCAACTCGTTATGTTGACAGTTATGACATGTGAGACCCACATGTCAATCAAACAAATCTAACTTCCCCCAAAATTGAAGTTTGGATCGAGATCGAGCCCTCTGGTCGATCCCCATACTGTTGGTTAACGCTGGCCGGGCTGGCGACGCGCTGGCCTGGATGGCCGCCGAAGTAAGCCGGATCCTCACTCTGGTCGCTGCCGGGCGGGCTGACTGCCGTGCAGCCGGGATGGTTGGCCGCCGGGTGGGCTGGCCTCCGGGCCACATGATGTTTGGCCGTCGGGCGTGCTAGCCTGCGTGCAGCCGGGATGGTTGGCCGCCGGGTCGGCTGGCCTCCGGGCCACATGATGTTTGGCTGTCGGGCGTGCTAGCCTTCGTGTTGGCCTCTACATCGTCGGTGGGCTGGCTTCCGTGAGAATGACGGTTGTAGCACAACAGAAGATGTATCAACATCAGAAAGAGTATCAAGCAGCTCTGTCGCCCGCTGGTTGCAGCTCCGCCGAACAACAGTCGTAGCACGCGTTGCAACCTGTTGCAGCTCCGTCAAAACGACGGTTCGTAGCATGGGCCGCGCCAGTTGTAGCTCCCCTAATGACAACGGTTGTAGCATAGATCGCAGCTGGTTGTAGCTCCGCCAAAACGATGGTTGTAGCAGGGGTCGCCGCTAGTTGTAGCTCCCCTAATGACGACGGCTGTAGCATGGAACGCCGCTGGTTGCAGCTCCACCAAAAAAATGGTTATAGCAGGGGTCGATGCCGGGTGCAGCTACCCTAACGGCGATCGTACACGACGGTCATAGCACGGACCGTCGCCGGTTCCAGCTTCCGCCATCGGTTGCAACTCCACCAACGATGGTCACAGCATTCGCGGTGCCAGTTTCCAGCATGCACATACTGTGGTCGCAACATTCCCCAACATCGGTTCCAGCACACGGGGTCGCGGCGTGTGATACCCTTCCTTGCCTCCTCGTTGTCGTCATCGTAGCATGATGGCCGCAGCACAGTGGCCATGGCCGGAGCACGGGCAGCGCGAGCACCACTCGCAGCGACGCCGTCAACCCCCTCGCAGCAAAGCTGGTGGGCCCCCCTAGTAGTCAAGGTTCTGTCCCTCCGGATAAGGAAGGAAGCGGTCAAGTGGGCCCGCGAGGGACACGCGGCGCGCGCGCAGATGGACCGATCCCGCGTGAGATCGGCCTGCCGATCAGAAACATTAGCCCTAGAATCCCGAGCTCCCGGCCGTTTCAGATCCTGATTCAACGAGTTTCCCCCAACGACCTCCACGCCCCTCGATCCGTCCGGAACCCGCCGCACGCTCCTTGATCCCCGTCCAAGCCCAGATCCGACGGCCACGGAGCCCTGGCTCCTGCAGCAAGCCCCTCCCATAAATTCCGCCGCCCGAGAGGGAGGGAAACTGGGAAGCAGTTGTTGAGACTCGAAACTCCAGCGATTCGGCTCGGCAGATAGGAGGGGATGGATCCCGTGGAGGCGGAGGAGCAGCAGACGGAGCCGCCGGACGACGAGGCCTACGCCGAGGCAGATCCCACCGGCCGCTTCATCCGGGTACGCGCGCGCGCTGTCCTCTTCCGAGTTCCTCCCTCTCGCGTGCTGCCGTTTTTACTTTGTTGGTAAATTCTGTTCTTTAGATTTAGATATATCTAATTCGTGTCTTTTTGTTTGATTGATTGCTGCGCGTGCAGTACGATGAGATCTTGGGATCGGGTGCCGTCAAAACAGTGTATGCATCCTTCGATCGCTCGTCTCATCTGCTGTTTTTCTTGCCCGTCTAGATCCCGATTTCGCGTTCGATTTTGGTGTCAAGATTCGGTCATCTATGAAGAACGATATTTAACAATGTTTCAACACCATGATATAAACTGACCAAATTCTTGCTTTTTATTTTGGTATAAACCTCGGCAAATTCATGTCAAACATAGTAGTACGCTTTAATCTCGCCAATCTGTTTGCATCGCTGCATTACTCAAAATTCCCAACCTATATATAGCATAAGTAACTCCAGCTTTTATTTATCTACAAGTTTACGTATTTCTGTACTGTTTTCTGGTTGGAATTTATCCCTTGGCCGTGCAAGACTGATCTTTGTTCATCATGTGTTCCTTGATGTTTATTTTGCCAATAGCTACAAGGCCTTCGATAAGCTGGAGGGCGATGAGGTCGCGTGGTGCCAAACACGGATTGATGATTCTGTCATGGGTTCCTCAGAGAAGATGACACAACTGAATACGGAGATCAGTCTGTTGAAGACGCTGAGGCACAAGAACATTCAGAAGTTGTTTGCCTCATGGATTGATGAGGACAAGAAGACAGTTAACATCATCACAGAGCTCTGCACATCCGGCAGTTTGAGGCAGTATGTACCTTTTCTTTAGCTCCACCAGTCTAACTCGTCCGTAATACTTTGCTTCATTCTGTTATGCATGAGTGTGCTGTTGTGTGGAGAAAGTTCGATCAAAATTTAACCACACATAGAGTTCACTCTTATCGCCCTTTCATTCTGTACATTCTGATCATTAAAATTTGGAATGTTAACCAGGTTTCGTAAGAAGCACAATAAAGTCGGTATGAAGGCTATGAGAGGATGGGCAATACAGATATTGACAGGGCTGGAATACCTTCACAGTCAAGAGCCAGCAATTATTCATAGGGATTTAAAGTGTGACAACATATTCATAAATGGTCATGATGGACAAGTGAAGATTGGCGACTTTGGTCTGGCAACATTTTTGCATCAAAGAAAAATGAGAAGTATCAAAGGTGTGTGACATTGTGTTTTTCTAACAGCTACAGATGTGTGAAATATATACATATATTCTGTTTACTGTAGATTTACTCTCAAGGATACGACACACTCACAGCGTACTTTGTTTTAGAAATAGCATTTTTAGGAAGGCTTGTACTAACAAGAGTTATGTCATCAAAATGCAGGCACATTAGAGTTTATGGCACCAGAACTCTTCACTGGGAATTACAATGAGTTGGTGGATATATATTCATTTGGGATGTGCATGCTTGAAATGGTGACATGTGAATATCCATACAGTGAATGCGAAGGCAAGCCATGGATATACAAGAAAATTTCTGAAGTGCTTTGGGGTCCACAAAGTACCCATCCTTTTGAAAGATTATCTATCAAACTGCAAGTGATTTTCGTCCAATGTTTTTTTATAGGGTATAAAACCAGCTGTGCTTTCCAAGGTTGAAGATGCAGAAGTAAGAGGTTTCATAGAAATCTGTTTGGCTCCGGCAGCTGAAAGACTTTGTGCAAGTGAGCTCTTAAAGAACTGTTTCCTCCAGAAAGACAAGCCTATCCCAGCGCCTGCGCCTCCTATTTCAGTCTCTCTGGTCTCGAGTGTGACTAAAGATGGGCGGCAGTCTGCCAGTTTCATGCTATGGAAGGGTGAATTCTCACTGAAAGGCGATATGCATGTCACCGACCATGTTAATTTATCACTAAGATTTCCTGATCCCAGTGGTAAGTAGAGCCACCCAAGAAACCTCTTTCAACCAACTTAACACTTAATCCTATACTGACACATCAAAATTGTTTCAGGTTGTTTTAAGAATGCCGAGTTCCCGTTCGATGTGGACCAAGATACCAGCCTTTCTGTGGCTCTGGAAATGGTCGACACTTTCGGATTGCCGCAAGGGAACATGCAGATCATAGCGCAGCTGATTGAGGTGTTCTTGCTCATCCTGATCCCTGAATGGGTGCCCTGCGTCGCTGTCGGACGGGTGGTTGTGGTTCCTGAGAGTGCAAACAGCCACAGCTACATCTCCAAAAGAATCATGAACTGCAGGCAGCTCAGATTGGCCGTCCTAGGATAGTACTGCTTTCCCCAAGCTAGTGTATCTTCAGGTTTTTTGTTTAGTCAGATGAATTTGGCCTTGCTCCAGCCTCTGGTGCGGCTCATTTTACAGCGCCCACCCGATGTTGCTGCTAGACACGGCATTTTTCGTTGATGATGGTGAAAGTTAGTGCAGATCTACTAGATTCATTGATTGAGAGTAATCGGTTGGAAGTAGTTCGAATGTGACCCTTTTTTATTTTAAATTGTTGTGTTCAACCCAATTTTGGATGCTAAATTTTTCCTGGTTTCCAGTTGAAATTCATGAACTTGAATCTGTTAAGTGTGCATTGCGCGCTCAGCCTCTAGTGTTATTCTTGTAACTCATTGTCACGATGTCTCTCTCAGAAGTCTTCAAATATAGAGAACCGAAAACCAAGTTTATCTCCATCAACATAGAATCAAATAAAACTAAATGACCATAAAGTGTGAGTTTATGGGTCAAAAGTGATCGTAGGAAAAAAGTGACTCAAGCTCCTCCGTTCACAAATATAAGACGTTCCCTTCGATCTATATTAATTGACACAGCCGACAATGTTTAAAATTCTAGAGACCGTGTCAATTAATTTGGATCCGAGGGAGCAACTTTTTTCCGATAGGCACGTTTTAGTGTGTTTTTTCACTCTTTATATACGATGATTACTTGTGCTATCTCTTTTATTTATGATACTGCAACATTCAATTCTCCCTGGCTGAAATAGGTTACATATACACCCAAACCGACAACAACAGGTGGACCTCCTTGCTACCATAGCAAACCGAGCATAGATAGATGAGCATCCCTCTATAAATACAATCACAAAGACCAGAGCAGATCTCCCTGCCGCTTTTGTGGATAGCAAGTATCCATATACACATTCCGCATATTAGCTTAACTGAGTTGGACGAGCAACGCTGGTGTCATGAGATTTTGCTCCAACGGAGCACTTGCTCGCCTACGCTCAACGCTCATTTGTAGATATCTGGGCGGTTAATAGCGACAAATCTTCAAAACGGGTACATGGCCACCGAGGAAATGCCACATCAGGCACCAATTGGTATTTGCCCGTGCTATAGACTGGAGTGTAGCCTCAAAGGGAATCCATTCTCAAAAGCATGGCCAAGTACTTCCTCAATGCGCTTCACGAGCAGAATCTACCAGCAGCAAATTAAATACAAGTCAGTGACAGACATTTTGACGGAGAAATTACATCCAGAGGAGAGAGACAATCACAACATAATATCAAGCGGCTTGCTATTCGGGATACTTTAGCTCAACACATGATCCAAAACTTAATTATGAGTCTTTTATGCTGAATAGTTTGTGTAGCATAGTACTCCCTCCGTTCGGAATCGTCCAAGAAATGAATGTACCTAGATGTATTTTAGTTGTAGATACATCCATTTTTGTGACAAGTAATTCCGAACGGAGGGAGTAGCTGAGAGCATATCCTCAACAACCAAGCTGCATAAAGTAGCAGGACCAGCAACTCTAAGCAACTAACAATAAGCAATGACATACCTCAATGCCAGCGAGGATCGGCGCTGGAATCTCAGCCAAGTCCTTCAAGTTTCTTTCTGGTAATATTACTCTCTTGATGCCATATCGATGCGCAGCAAGCACCTGAATCCAGAGAAACTTTGAAGTGAAGTATAGTACAAGAGCACAACATGGTAAATGGTTCAGCCTTCCATCTTCCCAGAGCAACCATGAAACAGGGAAGATATCAGGAGCATAATATAGTACCTTATCCTTAACACCACCAACTGGCAACACTAGGCCCCTAAGAGTCATCTCTCCTGTCATTGCAGTGTCTGCTCTGACTTTCCGGTTACTAAACAATGACACCAGTGATGTTACCAATGTCACTCCTGCAGAAGGACCATCCTTCGGCACAGCACCAGCAGGAAAATGTATGTGAATGTCACGGCTCTCCAATATGTTAATATCAGAAGTAGGCGACAGATTGAGGTCAGCAGATCTTGCTCTCACCTGTAAAAATCAACCAATGATATCTAAGTTAAAAACATCACTCAACTCGATATGCAGCAGCGCACAGCTAAGCACAGTGGAGTTGATGATGCATGGTTTCAACTAAGCAAATACACTGCTGGACCTATAATAAAATTTTAGAACGCCTTCAAATGACAATGGGAGGTCATGCCAACACAAGTAAGATATGACACCATGTAAGGGAGATAGGTGAGAAGAAGATGCGTACCCATGTCAGAGCTAACTGTGCTGATTCCTTAATTACATCGCCAAGTTGTCCTGTCAGATGCAAGTCACCCTTACCCACCATGGCCGTAGCCTCTACAAACTGAACTTCCCCACCAAAAGAAGTCCAGACAAGCCCAACTGACACTCCTGGGGATGACACCCGATCCGCAGCTTCTCTGTCATCAAATCTAGGAGGCTGCAGCACGATGCAATGTGTACCATTGTAAGATACAATAACATAAACATAAGACAGTGTAGCTTATCATGAAGGAACTGAAACTTTGGTGCATACCCCAAGCACTTTTTCTAGCATAGCCTCATCAACAATCATGGGTGATGAATTTTCATATGTATTTGATATGTCCTGGCCCATAGGAATAACTTCCATTTCAACTTCACCACCATCGGCGAGTCTCGAGTCCAGTAGAGTTGTAGTTATTGGCTGCATTTCCTTGCCAAGTCTAAGCGTACTATCTAGCTCTGCAACCTTGACAGCAGCTGCACGAGCCAATGCAGCTAGGTTTCTTTCAAGATTACGCACACCAGCTTCCCGTGTGTATCTCTCGATGATAAGTTTGACTACAGCCTGGACAGATGAATGGAACGAAGTAAGCATGGATTAATCGCGAGCTCCAATAAATACTCAAATAAAAGAAAAGATGACAAATAAATGATGAGGTTAAAAGCAGTCCATTGTAACTTGTAAGAACTGTTGTAAGCCAATGAATCCAATGCTATTCGGTGACACAAACAGTTGAAGACTGCAAACACATTGGGGTGAACCTTTGTTCACAGCACGATAAGTATTAAGAAAGACCAGACCTGGCTTGAATCAGACTAGTGCATTTAAGCACAGGCAAGACTATCTGGCTTCAACAGGCTGAACCCTGCCCTCCAAAAAAATCAAAAATTAATTTTATTACTACTAATCTGGTCCAGCCCGTTAGCCCTTCCACTGACCATGTCCACAAGCCCACACACAATGTTCTATGCATGAACAACCAGGCGATGCTATACGATGCTGGCTCACTTGCGCCTGGCCATAAGCACGCTGAGTCGCCAAAGCGATTCATTTGCTAAGAAATACTTGTGAGTTTGTCAAACCAGACAGCTGGCTGCTACTACTACACCAGTAGCATATCACGCGTGTGGGTACTTTCTTTAATATTTATTCTAGCTTTGTGAATCTAACTAAAAAGGGAGAGTAAACAGTTTGCTTGTCACAACATAAATGTTCACGTGCATATAAAAATGTCCATGTAATTTTCAAGTTAGGAGAACAATTTTTTTATGAACACGTGATTTTTTTTAAGAAAAAGTGTTTATGGAAAAGCGACATATGGCAATTACACCCACAAACCACAGCCGTACCAGCAACCACGTGCCGCCGCTAACCTAGCAGCAAGCGACAGCTAGCGGTGGCGGTCGTTGGTTGGATTGGGGATTAGGGAGCAGGCGAGCAGCTGAGTTGGGTGGGGTCTGCAGGAGCCCACTGCCTGCTAGCAATAGGGGGCGGGGGCGCACCAAAAGGAGGAGCCATGATTTGAGCGACTGAATAGTTGAAGTGGGCGCATTGGCAAAGTGTTTTTTTCAAATCCTCAAACTAATTTGCTAAGCCGATAACACTAATATCTACTTGTCCATTGTAATTACTAGTTATGGGTTATTAATTGATTTAATGTCCAGTGCAACTTTGTAGATTTGCAGAAGTGAAGAGAAATAACATGACTACACAATTTTTATGCAGGTAGTTCAAGCACTCCTCAAGATTTTGATATTTTTAAAATCCAAGAAATACAATTGTGTCCGGAAAAATCTGGGAAAGTTCAAGCTGATTTGTACTATATGATTAGGAGATAATGGCTTCTCGTTAAATAGATCCAAATTTTGTTTTAGTAAAGCATTTAGTTTAATCACATTAACTTTGAGCCTACTCTCCACTTTTTTCCTAGATTCACCATTGCATTAAAGGGTAGTTAGACCTTTTCGCTTATACCTATGAGTTATTCATATGAGTAAACCCAACTAACAAGGAAGCTAGTTATTCATATCTTCACTTGTCAATAAACTCTGCCCCAGTGGCACCCTCATAAGCTGTGCATGTGCTATGGTGACAAGCATCAGGAAGTAGTTTTAAGTTTCCATTTTTTAATCTATGGAGCCCAAAATCCTACTGGTATCACATCTTCTCGTTGTTAGAAAAAAGACACCACAGATCAATTACACACACTGTAGTTTCATTGGTGCATTCATTACCACAATAGAATAGCATAAGTACACTGCACTTGCCATTATATAACTGAATTTAATGTGTTTATTTCTTCCATTAAAAACTTCATTTTGTGTGCCAAGGAGGGAAATCACCATTCACTAGCCTAAATATCTTCTTGCTTCAGAGAGAACTGAAAGTAACATAGCAAAAGCATTCAACAGGATCATTTCTTTTTACTCTTCTAACAGATATTTGTGAGCAATTCGCACCTTTCTTGTCATGGGCTATATAAATAAAATAGTTAACAGAAAAGGAATGCAGCAGAAGACAGTCCTTGTGCCATACCTCAGGAATCTGAAGATATGCGGAGCTTAAGCCATGCTGTTCCAATACCCTTGGTAGGAGATGTTTCATGGCTATTTTCAGCTTTTCTTCAGGCGTGTAGCCTGGTAACTCAATGACTTCCATCCTATCTAACAGGGCAGGGGGGATAGGTTGCATCCTGTTGGCAGTTGCAACAAATACAACCTTTGACAGGTCAAATGGAACATTCAAATAGCTGGTAAAAAATGTGTTAAGGAATTTTAAACATATAAAATAAAGATAGTAGATCAGATAGCATAGTCTATTTTCCAACATATTCTGTGATGTGCGTCAGAGTTGTAAAGTAACCCAAAAACATAGCCTCTTAGAAAGAGCAGGGGAATAAAAGAGGTTGCCAATATGTGCCAATCCCAATACTCGTAGTGATGGCAGTAGAAGGTACTCAGAAGTGATAACACTGAATAGCCAATATGTGCCTAATCTCAATAAACATCTTTTAGAGGAGGACTGATTCTCAATTTCACTAAGAAACTAACCAACTAATCATAAGATGCACTTGTTACACAAATAAAATGAAAGGATACTGGTCATTGAATGTTTTGTTCTGCTCAGGGTCAAGTACTTCTAGCAGTGCTGATGCTGGATCCCCACGTACATCAGAACCAGTCTTGTCAATTTCGTCAAGGAGCATCACTGGGTTGTTGACAGATACCCTCTGCATTTTTATTTCAACAATATATCAGCATGATTTAATCTGGCAGTAGCACAACTCTTTTCTTGCAGCATTCAAAGAAAAAAAACACAAAAAGGTCATTAGGCCCAGCTTTATAGCAAGCTAAAATAAGCAGTACGATGGGGTTGCCAGCTTATTGGGGAATTCAAAATCATATCAGTGATAGGTATACGATGAGTAGATTCATTCCATGGAAAGCAACTTGGGAGTTAACAGCAGAAATTTGCTGTACTGACTGGACACCCAAAAATATCTTGTAATGGCTGTTACGCTATTAATCCAAGATTAACTAGATTACAAGAACAAATAGGGTAGTTTATACTCCCTCCGTCCGAAAAAGCTTGTCCCAAGCTTGTCTCTCAAGTGGATGTATCTAGCACTAACTTGGTGCTAGATACATCCATTTGAGGGACAAGCTTTTTCGGACGGAGGGAGTACTTTATAGTAAAGGATACATTAACATATATAGCAAATTTGGTCCTCCAATGTTAGATAATTCTAAAATGAGAAATAGAACGGGATTAACCTTTAGTCCATCAATGAGGCGCCCTGGCATGCTTCCAATGTATGTTCTTCGATGGCCCCTAATATCAGCCTCATCCTTTACACCACCAAGAGAGATTCTTATGAACTTCCTATTTAGGGCCTTTGCTATGGATGTAGCCAAAGATGTCTTTCCAACACCAGGTGGCCCCACAAAACAGAGCACTGGACCTCTGGCATCCGGTTTGAGCTGCAAGCAGATTAATGCATCTCCATGAGATAGAATAATTAGGATAGGCACATAAAAAGATCATGTAGAAGTCAAGTTACCAACCTTACGGACAGCCAAATACTCAATAATCCTTTGCTTAACTTTGGTCAGCCCGTAATGATCACGATCAAGACTCTCCTTTGCAGCTCTAAGGTCAAGTTCCCTTTCTTCACTTACTTTTTGCCAAGGAAGGTCCGCAATAAGTTCCAAATAAGCTCGAGAGCTACTATATCCAGGTTGCTGAGGTTGCATCTTCCTCAAGCGCCTGCAATCAAAGACTAGCTGGATAAAAAGACCTCTTGTACCACATGTAAGCACGTTAAAAAGGATATGAATATGATAGTACCTCAACTCCCTTTGGGCATGCTTCCAAATATTAGCTGGCATTCCTGCATTCTGCATCTTCCTTTCCAGTGCAGCAATGTCATCTTCATCATCATCATTATCACCAAGTTCGTCTTTGATAGCCCTCATCTGCAAAACTGGGAGGGTCATCATCACATTGGAAATAGAACTTTATGCCGCACAAAAAGACCATGGGTACCAAACTTGCCCAACTCAACCAGGACAATATCCTCTATAAGAGAAGGATTGTTTCCATCTTATATATCTTTATAGAGATCTAGAAATACACATGGAATGTGATTTCAGTTTCAGTTGATCAAACATTGAAAATATGGAGAGAGAAAAACAAACCTGCTGGCGCAGCAGAAATTCTTTTTGGGATTTTGATAGCTGCCCCTCCACCTTCTGTGTTATTTTCTCCGCTACAAGAATTGACTGTCCATTGCAAAGAATAAACTTAAGAGAACTATAAAATGAATAATTCACACAGAAAGCAAACTTACTAAAGCACAAGGAACCTTAACACAAGTTATAACTAATTCGCAAATCATAGAGTTTCTTGATCATCACCTGCAGGTGCCTGTCTACAAGTTCTGTTGCCTTGGAAAGTCTCACTTTCAAGTCAACTGAATCCAGCATAGCAAGCTGCTCCTCAAAGCTTATTTCAAAGCTAGCAACAAAAATATCAGCTAGCCTGTATACAGGAACTGTCTCAAGTAGCACCTTAGTCCTACCAACCGTCTTCTGCTTCTGCAAAAACAACAGAAAAATATTAAGCCAAAACTCACTGATAAGTAGGGTTTTGGCCTTTTAGGGTACCCAGACCAAGTGATAATTTCAGCAAACAAAAGATAACCATTAATGATCATGAAAAGGTGCCTTCTACGGTTTTGATAGGAAGTGAGGAAATCTTTGCTTGCGTCATTACTACTAGATTCGTGATCTTCAAAATTTAGCAATCTTCAGTTCTCCCCATTAGATCTCCCTATTACTCGGTGCAATCATAAGAAACCAAACCTTGAAATTTAGCGGTAAAAGGATCATCAAGCTCTCCTTGAATTTCTTACCTGCTCTAAGACAGAAATTAGTTCCATGGCAGTTGCTTTAAATTGCCTCGAAAGAGCAATTAGATCTGGGTCTTGCTCTGCCTGCTCCAACTCTAGGAAACCAAAGACACAATAGTAATGTAAGCCCCTAAATGTAATATATCTAACAAAGTTTTAAAACGCAAAGCAGCTACATAACCACATAGGTTTTGCACTACACAACATCTTTTAGATTCTTCATGAGTTAATAAAGAATGTCACGAGAAGAAAATCATACTATGCTAACAAACCATCAACATCATCAGGCCAGAGACAGCAGATTGACAGATTCGGAAAAAAGGTGATACAGACAGCGGCTACCAGCCTTTGATGATGATTGTGTATGAAATGGTGAGAAAATGTACACACATTTTTTCTTTAAAAAAAAGGCCTTACCAGTCTTAGTCATGTCAAGTCGTGAAACACGGGCAACATGATACGACCCTCTTGCATTGAGTTCTTCAACACTGAACCTACATAAGCCTTCAAGAACAACAATGTATGTAACCCTTCCACTTGGTTTCTCCACCCCTCTTGAAAGGTGCAGAGCTCTAGCAGCAACTCCCCTGTACATGGAAGGAGTGAACGTGAAGACAAATTTGGATTAAAAGAATGCATAAGGGAAACAGGAACACAACAAATGTAAGATGGTTAATATTTGAAAATATGATTTATGTGCTACATTTCATATTTCATCAGTTTGTGTAATTATAGAGATCCAACACATCCTAGGGTTATAGCCAAACCATTTCTAGAACATAGTGAGTTCAGAAATAAAATAAACTGAAAACATAACTGGCACATGCAATGCGTGCAACGACTGGAAAACTGAATGGAGGGTGGAAAGTTGTACCACAAAAAACTGAAGTATCTTATTTCAGATGGTTAATATTTAGAGAACAAGTAGATCACATGGAAGATATGTGAAGCTCATGGAAGATATGTGAAGCGCTAACAAGATAACAAATAGCTAAAGGAAAGTTATCCGGGAGCTCGAAGCAACAAAAGGTTAACTTATAAGTACAAGTATCTGTATTTAAAGTGCACCCTCCTGCCGAAGAAGATTTGGTTGCTATCAACCTATCTTGCCATCGTTACTTTATCCAATCTCACCGCAGGATAATGCATTGTCGCACTACCAGTAGCCACACAAGGCATAGGCAGTAAAGAATAAACCAATGCTTACATTATTTTTCAAATGTTCATAGAATGAAATATTGCATGCCATGGTTATATTTGCGAACAGCTCACTCCATGTCAAAGCTCCTATCATGTTTGAAGCAGGCACTACTTGTCATATTTGAAGGCTTTTTATCTTCAGAACTTGGTTCACGGGTAAAATACATATGTGATTAGCAAACGCTGATACCTACCGGCTGTGCCAGTGAATGGGCTCCTTCCCACTCTTTGCATCCTGTTTGGTCGACTCTCCCCCAGAACCACCAGGCGACCTGCGGCCTCCTTCACCTGAATCACTGCCCACGCCTACGAGAGAAAGAGCAGTTTCAGTAAGAAAATGCAGGTCCACAATGTCTACAAAGTGGCTCCTCTAACTGAACAAGGAGCTGCAATCTCTATCTCACCAGGCGACAGGATCGAACCAACAGCTGCAGCCTCGGAGTCCCGCACAGGAAGAACTCCGATCAGACCCTTGTCCTCCCTTTGCCAGAGCTCCTGCTCCACCAGCTTGACACTGCAGGCCAAAACAACCACATTGATGGAGTCAAAATCCAAACCAAAAGGGCATAATATTCCCTTCCAGCAAGTCAACACACGCCAACATGCCATACCAACAAGGGAAAACAAATCCAGTAACCCCCCGTGACAAAACCGCACCTAGAAGATTCGAACACTGAACGACTGGTGGGTAATTGGAGGCTGAATTGGTCAGCTATAAAAGTAGGCAACACGCTGAAAATTCCACCTCTAGACCGACGAGAGCATCAAAATGCACCGAGAACTTTTAAATTTCCACATCAAAGGTGGTTGTCAACAGGGTAAAAGTTGATTAATCATTGATAATGGTGGAGACAAACGGATTAGTACTACACAGCAATACTCCAGACCAGAGCAGAAGAAAAGGGGGCAGAAATTCTACTTGAACCACACAGGTTACAGTTAGTTCCAAAAATTAGTCCGGAACAGAAGAGAGAGGCGTCTATAATCCGCAGGTAGCTAGCTCGCTGATGCGCTACCAAATCCGGCTGATCGCTCCGGCGAAGAAAACCTAAGCACGGGGAATCAATCCCCTCACCCCATCCCTCCTATACCTTACAGCGCACCAAAATTAGGCCCCGAAACCCCCAGGCGCGAGCTCGAGAAGGCCAGCGGAAACCAATCGGCGCACGCCGGAATCGCTCCCCGCCCCGCCCCGCCCGGCCCACCCACCACTGACTGACCTGCTGGGGTTGGTGCATCGGATCCGCACGATGGCGCCCGGGAGGAGCACCTTGTTGCGGAACGGCAGTATGGCGAGCCGGCCCGGCAGCTCCACCGGCGCGTCCGCCATGGCCGCGGCGCGCGCGCAGGCAGGCAGGCAGGCAGTGGTGTGCTGTGTACGGCTGGCGGAACAGGAATTCGGGTGGAGGAATAGATAGAAGAGAACAAATTGAGAGGGGTGGGAGACGACGGGGATATTTATGTGTGTGTAGGAGAGGCGAGGCGAGGGGCGCACGAGTCAATGATGGGCTGCTGGTGCGGGCGGGCGGGCCCGCCTGCACCGTGGGGCCCGGGCGTCGGCGACGGGCGGGCGGGGCGTGTGGACGTGGCGGCCCCGTGGAGATAAGGCTGGTTGGCGCCGCCGGACCCGGTGCGTGGCCGGCCCGGACACGTGGGCTCGGGGCTCGGCCGGCGTGCGCTGCGGTTCGGACCGCCGTGGCGGCCGGGATACGGCCGGGTTTGGCGATGGACGGTGCGGACACAGGTTTTCGGGGTGCGGTTTTTTTTTGGAACTGCTTTCGGGGTGCTTGGAGCACGTGATGGATGTTGGTTCATTGCCTTTGCGGCCCCGTTGCTGCCACGTGAGGGCGAGGCGGCCCCATGGCTTGCGATCGTACGGTTGGATCAGCGCGCGTGTGTGGTTTTGCGTTGCGTGTGACGCAGAGGGACCGACTTCTCCAACGGTGCCAAGGCTTCTTGATCAAAACAATATACACTCAGGTTGTGGAGTAGTGCATAGCTAAAACGTTAGTGTTCTGAGGTTTTTTTAAAAAAATGTCGGATTTTTAACATTTGCCTTATTTAGTTTATTTGTTGTTGTACATTGTTTTACATTGGTTACACAAAACTTACTGTTAGCAAAAAAATTTCCCGAAAATGAACGGAACAATTAGTGTTGTTGTTGTTGTTCAAAAAAACCGCTGGATCTCTTATAAAAGTTCATCAGAAGTACAAATTCTCAAACAATAAAAATTACATCGGGATACTTAGACCATCAAACAACTAATACTACCACCAGAACGAGCTGCCCACACGCCGCTGCTCCCTTACCAGAGCCGGCCTAACCTTGTCGATGACAGTCGAGAAGTCTTCGTGCACGTGCCTTTAAGGACCAGCGCCCTGTAGCAGCAGTCGTCGTCTTTGAACCCTTAGATTGATCCGAGGTACTTTACACCATAACTCATCACAGTACATGCACGACGAGAAGCCTTAACCTCACCATCCCATGGAGATAGCAGGAATCTACACCGGAGCTCTGTCAATTCCGTCAAGATGGATGAACTCGAGGAGAATAATGGCCACGAAGACCTACTCAATGAAGAAGCGCCGGCATCCCCAAACACTGCCATGCGAGAACTAAAACCCCTAAACCTAGACTACTAGCCATAGAAGAGGCATCAGGATTCTCCTCCCCGCCACCGGCCACCGGAGCGGTAGGCAGAGGGGGGGGGGGGGGCGAATCCACGGGCTCTCTAGTGGTGCTTAGAGGGGAGTTGTAAACCCTAGCCGTCGCTAGGCAAAACGAACGCTTCGTAAAGTGGTCTAATATTTTTGTTGTCGTAATAGTTATTGTCTGTAATTTATTCTTAGAAAATTGTGGTTACTAAAAGCGGCTAGTTACATATGGGCTGTTTGGTTGTTGCCCAGGAGCGCCATGCCAAATCGTGGGTGTCACGGGCGCACCAAAAATTTGGCGGCCTATTTGGCCGCCCCCAGTTTCACCAATGAATTGACACAGAAGTACAGAGAAAAAGATAGGGTGAGTTGATGAGCCAAAACTTTAGATCCCATTCAAACAAGTTGCAGTGCTTCGGGCAACGCCAAAACATTGGTTGGGCGTGCAGGGGATCCAATTCTAACAGCCCATATACTCCCTCTTTTAGTGACCTAAAATGTCTTATTGAACTTTACAAAGGCAGTACTATCTATTTTGTTGGTCATCTATATACTTCTTCCGTTCTTAAATATTTATTTTTTTAGAGATTTTAAATGGGCATCACATATGGATGTATATAGACATATTTTAAAGTATAGATTCACTCATTTTGTTTCGTATGTAGTCACTTGTTGAAATCTCTAGAAAGACAAATATTTAGAAACGAAGAGATTAGTATTTATGAATAGGTTTCACTAGGTAGCGACCTAAAATGTCTTATGAAACCTTACAGAGCCGAGGTAGTACTATCTATTTTGTGGGTCATCTATATATTGTTTATGAATAGTTTCAGTAGTGTATCACTACAAAGATACATGTGTCTATAGTCAGTAGACATACATACATACATACATACATACATACTGTGCATACATACACACACACGTGCCTAGTGTAGAGAATGATGGCACCCTTACCTCATCGGGGACCAAACCCAGTGGCGTCACGTACATACATGCATCTCCTACGAACGCCGGGCTAATCGCACGATCTCTCTGACACCGACTAATCACACAGACAAATCCCAAGTCGTTGCCCGATCACCTACGCTCCTAGTACGTGTTGGGTATTCCCACCACGAGGCGGCGGCACCCCGGCCCCTCGTGGATATACTCGTGGCTGCCGCGTGCACAGTGTTCATACGTATGCGCACCCGTTGTTTGGATAAGGGATTCCTAAATTCTAAAAAGTGCGCGCGCATTATCTAGAGAGAACGAGCGGCCGCCGCTCAACCGCACGATGCCAGCGAATCGTTCGGCCCACGACCTCAGATGATATCTGGTCGGAAGCACACTTCCTTCCTCCTCCTCCTTCCCTGACCCGTCAACCACCGCAGCTATGGCGTCCGACCGACCGCGACCCGTCCTTCGGCCAACTGTCGCCATCTACCTCCGGCGCGCCGCCGCGCGTGCACCCCGCCGGATCCGATTAGCTCCGTTGCGCCAGATCTGAGGAGTTCCGCGTCGGATCCGCCAGTCCACGCAATCCCCACGGTCTCCTCATCCTCCCTGTTCCCCTTTCTTGGTGTGGTAGCAGCCCACGATAGGGGAAGGCTGGGTTGCAGCCGGCGATGGCGGAGATGCAGGGGTACCGTGCTTGAGCAACCTCACCTCCTCGGCAGGAGGTGATTAGTGTTAGATTTTGTCTCCGTCTGTGAAACCTATCTATGTGCAAATGGTGTGTTTCCAATTTTTCTCGCTGGTTGGTCTTCTGCATCTCTAGTTACAATCGTTGATTCTTTGTGATGCAAAATCGTGTGACCTTGAGACGGAGGAATGCCTGTGACTGAATAATTGTGTATCGCGATTGAGGAACTTCATATGTTTTGTTTCTGCTATCTGATATGAGGCACCGGACACAATAGGTGTTGCACACCCATTGATATTTAGTTGGCTTGTAATTTAGCCTAGTTGCACGCATATTGATGTTTGGTTGGTAGGAAGACTAGTTGCACAAACACATGCTCAGTTGGCTTATAATTTAGTCTAGTTGCACACACATTAATGTTTAGTTGAGCAGGAAGACTAGTTGCACACATATATGCTCAGTTGGCTTGTAATTTAGTCTAGTTGCACACACATTAATGTTTAGTTGGCTTGTAATGTAGTTTAGTTGCACACACATTGATGTTTAGTTGGCAGGAAGACTAGTTACACACATATGCTCAGTTGGCTTTAATTTAGTCTAGTTGCACACACATTGATATTTAGTTTGGAAGACACTAGTTGCACACACATATGCGCATTTGACCCGACAATGTAGTCTAGTTGCACATATATTGATATTTAGTTGGCAGAAGGATTATTGGCACACGCATATGCTCAGTTGAGCGCTGCATGTAGTCTAGTTGCACACATATTGATGTTTAGTTGGCAGGAAGACTGGTTCGTCGAAATATACCCATGCGGGATCTATTTTCGAAGAGCACGTCGCGAGGGTTCCAACAGTGAAAACGGATCTTACTTTCGACACGAGGATTAAAAATTACGATTTTTTAAAATATTGAAAACTCAAATTAAATGTGTTCACACATTTTCACATGGATGTTTTTTGTCTGTTTTCCTGATATTTTTTCTAATATATGGATTTGTTTTTTAGTATATAAATTAGAGGGGAAAGATTATTACTATTTATAGATTATTACGGACCAAAAGTTTCCATTTTTGGCCGACCGCTCGTGAAGGTAGCGAGCAGCCGGCCGCTGGCTAGATCAGTCCTAAGGGATTTATACCAAACCTGTTTCCACTAATCACGTTTAGGATTCTAACCACCTAAAACTATGTTTGATTGGTCCACCAAATCTCGGAATAAGGAAAACTTGGTTTCCCATAAATCAGAAAAACGAGTATTTGGAAAAATGACTAATCATCGTTTTTCTACAAACCAGTTTAGTTTATCGTTCGTTTCAATCGCAGACTCTAACTTCCATGAAACCTACGCCGAGTGGGTAGTGCTGAGTATGTCTACTAATACAGCAAGGAAAGGCCCGTTTCAGGTGTTGTGGCTGCTGCTCGTCGGTGAGGACGACATCGGCGTTTCTCCTGTGCCCGTGGGCATGCTCGGCGCCGCTGTGGCCGCCGTGTATGTGATGAGATGTAGATGGCTTTCCTGGAAACAGCGGCGTGCAACGTCCAGTACAGCATGGTCAGCCGATTGAAGGTGCTGGTGTGAGTGCCCCGGCTGCTGCTCCCTCGACCGTCGACGATGTAGTGCAAATCCCGCATGTTGGTGCCGCCGGCGAGCCCACCATTCTTATCGTCAGTGAAGCAGTGGCTGGGGCAGGGCTGGGGCAGGCCACGGCCTGACCTCCTCAAGGAGCAGCTACTCGATCTCTGTCCTGTACTCGCGCCGTTCAGCCTGGATAACACCTACCTCGCCGCAGCCGGCCTCCGGCGCGGTCTTTTGCGCCGCGTAGATCAGCTAATGAAACGACCGGCGTGCGACACACACATATATGGAATCACATCACAGCCTCGCAGGCCGATGGATTATAGCACGGTGGGGTTGATGGCAGTGGTGGCGCCGCCGAAGACGAGGTTGTGGCCGCCGGCAAACCCGGCGTCCCGGCCTGGTCGGACGCGAGGAACAGCGCCGCTTCCGTCACGTCGACCGCGTGTAGCACCTTCCCACGCAACACATTGTGCGTCTCCGTCATTGCCTCCATCTCCTCGACGGTCAAGGCCACGACGGTGCAGCTCAGTGGTGTACGTGGCGCCCCAGCTCACCATGGCCGCACGCAGCGCGCCCAACAACGGCGAGCAATTTGATGGACATGACGTGGTCGAGCGCCCAGCTTCATGTCCGTGAAAGGCTCGTCGGGAGCAGCACAAACTATGCCATGGCCGCCGTGCTGGACGCGGTGCCTCCCCTGTTGCCTCTCATGTGAACCGTTTGGAATATTTCTCAAGGTTGAGGATGACCCAAAAGAGACGCCAAACGAAGTATTCTATAAACCAGTTTTAATAAAACAACAACTTAAAACTGGTTTTCCTAAAAATACTCTTAAAAGTGATTTTACTAAAACTTGTTTCAAATACTAGTTATCTAAACAACCACTAAGCAAATCGGCACGAGGGTTAATGTTAATTTGGCGCCAAATCGACCGATCCAGACGTGGAAAGCCTTTTAGAATCCACGAGATATGTATGGATTATTAGTTAACCGTCGACCCGGACGATGTCCATGGCCGCACGGGCACGGCGAAGACCTGGGCAAGTCTACGGGTTCAGTCTCAGTGGGAACGTTGCCCCGATTAAGTAACTAACCACTTTCCCGCTTGCTTGCTTATCCACGGCCGCAAAGCAAGCACGGCCCGTTCACGGCAACGATCGCAACTACGCGTACTCGCCGTGTATCTCGTGGTCCAAATGCCAGGGCTCGTTTGGATATATTAGGGCCTCTTCGCTCTCAAACCTACCGCAACCGTTTCAATCGTGCTGTCTGTCATAAAAGTCATCTAACGCGGTTTTCTATTGATCACCGACATGGTCCGGATACGATTTCTCTTGTAAACCGGAGGCAAACGAAGGGAAAGGGGGGAGGGGGGCTTTGCGGGAAGTCCGAATCGATCACACACCCGCTTCTGACCGCCTTGACCCATCAAAAATCTCTCACCCATCCCTTCCTTCTGATGCATGCGCCGCATTCATGCCAGCACTGTGCCGCGATGTGACCGGAGAAAGGGAGGGCGGCGCTGACCGACACCACCTCTTGGCAGCTGCCACTTCAATGCAGATGCAGGTTCTTGAAAAACCAACTCCTGCCGCTGCGCCGCATTGAAGCGGCTGACCGGCCGTTCGCATGGCTTGGCCGCGGCTATATAAGCCATGCTTCGGCGCCGTCCACATCGCATCCTTCTTTTCCCGCCCATCTTTTTCCACATTTCTGACGATGGGCAAGTCATGAACGTCGACGCCGGCAGACGGTTCTGAAGCGGGATCTGGGGGATGGCGGCGACGCCGCCCTCAAACCTTCGGGGCCGTCGTCATCGTGGTCTCCTCCAGATACACATTTCTACTCCATCCACTTAAACCTTGCCGGATCCCATGCATTCTACGCTGGCCGCGTCCGTGGCGTAGTTGATCTGGGTCAGCGCAGCGGACGGTCGCGCGGATCTCCATCCTGGAGGCGTTGGAGCACGTGACCTGGGCATATTATCAGATTGATCGGGCCATCGGGGTCGCACGGATGGAACCACCGCGTGTTTTCCGTTGCGTGTGACGCCTATCAAGTGGGTCGACATCTTCCATTGGCCTCCGGTTTTGTTGGGACATGTGAAGCCTGCATTTCACCACGCGACGTCCATGGAGTGGCTTCTAGTGGCAAGCAAGTCATGCGTCTGACTCATCGGTGGACACGAAGGACCAGAAAGGAAAATGAGACCAGAGCAAAATGCTGGGACCATCTAGCATTCTAGCTAGGGAGAGAGATAGAGCTCGGTGTTTGATTAGGGCCATTTGGCTTACTGGTGCTGCACGCTCAACCTACGCACAAGTTACTACTCCCTCCGTCACACACACACACACACACACACACACACACACACACACACACACACACACACACACATTTCGCTGTCCATTTTTCCATCAAGATTTAGCTCCGTTTCCTCTCCTATTTTTATTTTCACGAAGCAAATAACTACTCCCTCAATTTCATAATGTATTGCGTAAGTCAAAATTTGCAAACTGTGGCCAACAATTTGTCAACGCTTTCATTCAATTATTTAATACTATACACTATGCTTCCTAATTTTAAGGATTTACAACTAATTAAGGTGTTCAATTTAGAATTGGGTCACCCGATTTTTGACTGGGTCAACATTGTCCCAAGGAGCTCTCTCATTCATCTCTTTTAATTCCCTATGTTCCCTAATTTTAAAACTCTTTCATGCAATTGAGGTATTCAAGTTTAGATTTGGTACACGATTTTGACCGAGCCAACGATTTTTTAAATCAATCGTCAGCAACCGGCCTATAAAAACACACCAATTCCGTGCACCCTTCCACCACCTAGAAAAGAGAAGTCCCACCATGTGATATTGTAGCACCAATAAAGTACCGACGCAGAAATTTCCTCAGATAAATATACGCTGGTTAGCGGATAACACAGAACCACACCACGAAAGGCCCATCAAATCACCATATTAAAAATAAAAAAATAAAAACACTCGATCATCTCCCCCACCGGTCAAGCTAAATATTCCATCATTTCCAAAAGATAAGGGGTATTAGTTTTTGGAAAGTCAAATTTCTTAAACTTGGACCAAGTTGAGAGCAAAAAATAGTGACATCCATAATAACAACAACAAAGTCATTAGTCCCAAACAAATTTGGGGTAGGCTAGAGGTGAAACCTATAAGATCTCGCGACCAACTCATGGTTCTGGCACATGGATAGCAAGCTTCCACGCACACCTGTTCATGGCTAATTCTTTGGTGATGAATATTAAACAATAAAGTATGGAAATTTATTTCATGATGGATCTAATTATTACCAATTTGATATTATGGATTTTGATATATTTCGCTACAAATTTGATCAAACTTAAAGATTTGACTTTTCAAAAAATGTAATACACATTATATTTTAAAACAGAATGAGTATTTAAAAAAATAAACAACTGTGCAAAGCGCGTCCAAGCCTTCTGGTATGCACTATATTATGAAACGGAGGCAGTCTTGGTAGAGTACTGCTCAAGATTAAGTGAACGGACGAGACTTGTCTGCTCCCTCGTCGTGTGCCCATTCATGCTCCCGTCTACGTGTCTTGATTTGATTGGAGCAAAATAAGGCTCGGCCCCACCTCCTTAAAATCAGGGAGGGGGGAGATGATTAGATTAGAAAGAAAAAAGGAAAAAAAACAGCCATAGGATTAAGTGGGAGCACGGATAGGAGCACGGGAAGGGAGCAAGCAAGCCGAATCCTAAATGAACCTGGCCGGTTTGCATATATATTTTTACAATAAAAGCCGAAAGTCAAGTCCTTGCAATTTTTTTTTTGAGGAAAGTCAAGTCAAGTCCTCGCAGATGCTCCAAGATAAGTGAACCCGGCCGGTCTCCATACAGTGAATCCTCGTGGTACGAAGCAGTTTCAACTCCACAAGAGATTTGTACGATGCGGACAGGTGAATGGTGATCGATCCACGGAGCACATTATCTTCTGGATATACCTTGGTGTGGAGCGGGGGCGGTGGTAGGATAATGATAGAATCCTCTCACACGAACCAAGCACAAGTACACGAGTGTGTATTCAGCGCTAGTATTCCCATTAGAGCATTTCCAACATGCGCGTCAAACTAGCACCGCGCCGTAAAATTCTTCGTTTTAGTGCGCACAACCGGAATAGTTGCTTCAGCGGACGCGAAAAAACAGCACATGCGGCATACGTAGTTCAGCGCGCGGGCCGAAACGCAATCGCGCGCCGCTTATTTGCTGCGCCCGCTCCCGCGCGCTCGATCGCACCTCCCACCCCCATCCAGCCGTGTCGCCGCCGCCGACCGCGCCATCCGGCGACCGTTCCGGCGCTTCCCCGGCCTATCCCCGCCCCGCGCGCGCTTTCTCCGCCCCCCCTCTAGTCCCGCCGCCCCGCGCGTGTGCTGGGTGTTCGACAAAACGCTTAGAAGCTATTTGTTGTGTTAATTGCACTATTTGTTGTATTGAACGATAAACTGTTTGTTTGAGTTGTAATAAACGAAATTTAACTATTTATTTTTGTTTGTTTTGATCTTTTTACTTCTGTTTTCGAATGTATATGTTGTTTGTGCGAGTCGCGCGCGCTGCATTTTTGCGCGCTGCTGAAGCAGGGCACGCGCACTGCATTTTAGCTCGGCTGCTGGAGCGGGCGCTGCGCATCGCGTCAAAGCAGACGATAGACGCGCACTAAAGCTATTTTTTACGCGCGCCGCGTTCGGCGCCTGTTCGAGATGCTCTTACAACCGGGCAAGAGCAATTGGGCGCCCGATCCGGAGCCATTCAGACCCACCAACGCCTTTTTTATTATTTCGAAAGGCCTCTATCAACAGCTTTATTATAACAATAAAAAATATATCAACGATCTTTGGATGAGCACCGGCGATGGATGGATCCCGGCGACTTGACGCTCCGTCGCGTCGGCCGCACGGCGAAGACCCGGCCAGGTCCACGGCCAGATCAGATGGGAGCGTGTCACCGTGGGATGCATGCATGGATCCAACGACTAGTAGATTAGATTAGTAATCATTCTAAAAAGGCTGTGCTTGCTTATCCTCCGCCGCAAGCGAGACCTGTTCACAAAGATCATGGCAATGATTCGCAACGCAACAAACAAATCAGATTCAGATGCAGACGATGCGGTTAGATTCTGCTACTCCTAGAAGAATATGAAGTCTTGGCTGCTGGGGTCGTCTCTGAGCCTGAGGCGGCAAGTTCCGACCAATTCCAGGCGGATTTTAAAAAGTTAGTAGGGCTTGTTTGTTTTTCCTTTCTTGATATGGTTGTTGGGGCCTGTTGGGATGTGTGTAATTATTACTCCCTTCGTTTTAAAATAGATAACCTAATTTTATACTAACTTTGAGTCATTTATTTTAGAACGGATGGAGTACTGTATGCCAAGAGTTTGAGTTTATAAATCCCAAAAAAAATACTGAAGCTCTCTAGAAATAAAAACATCACTGCCCAGTATCCAAACAGCCAAGTGAGTAAATAGCATAAAACTACCACTTTTCGTGCCAGGGTTCCAAAAAACCACCACCTTTTTGTTTGTGACTGATACCTACCATTTTTTTTATCGGCTGTCTCAAAAAACCCAAATCGCCCGTTGCTAGCGTTTTGAACCATTTTCTGACGATCCGGGCCCGCCAGTCAGGCCAGGTCAGCGCCGCGCGTGACGGCGAGGCCGTCAACGGCCGTTACTCGGACCGACCGGTGCGGTCGGACCGCACCCGCTCGCTCGCTGCCTTAAGTCGTCTCCCTCCCTCTCTCTGCTCTCGCTCTGCTCCCCGGCCCGCACTCATCTCTCTCTCGCTCTCACTCTCCTCTCCTCTCTGCTCTTTGACGCCGGCGGCGACTTGCGCTATGGAAGCTCCACTGCTGCCACGCCTTCCTGGAACGACGGGGATACGAGCTCAGAGGATGAGTGCGACATCACAAGCATGGACATGGCTCTTTGGGTAAGTTTTTCGATCTGCTGAGCTAGGGTTAGGGTTCATCTAGGAGCTAGATTAGGTTAGTGTTCATCTTGGTGAGCTAGGGTAAGCTTTGGTTACTGTTATTTAGTAGACAGGGTTATGGTTGCTGTTTGAGCTATGTTTATGTATGCTTGAAAACTAGGGTTAGGGTTAGGGTTCTTGCTGGATTGGGGAAATAATTTGCGATCTATGTCTGGTTGTGTGAGCTAAGGTGATTTTGTTGATGTGTTCATGCAGGAGCTCCCTGACACCACCATGGAGCCTCTTTTCTGTGGCCAACTGGAGCTTTCTGAACCCACCTGCATGATGCACCACATGAGGCCAATTAAGTGTGTGGCATTTGAAGGAACCTTAACTGGAAGACGTTTCTATGGTTGTCCAGTGCCGCAGGTATAGTAACTTAATTGGAATCATTTTCTTCTGAACCCACACATGTATTTACAAGGATGACCACACAATATAGTGTTGACAAGTTGCTGTTCTGAACCCACACAATATTGTGTTGACAAGTTGCTCTTTTGAACGTACACTGTATTATTTAGGATGAACTGCAATATGCCTTGTATTAAGGTATTGAGGGATATGGTTACTATAAAAAATGCTTATGTATAGGAAGCATATATCTGTGAAAGTACTTGTACAAGCAGGTTAGGTTTCAGTTATAGTTTGAGTTATATTAAACAACATATTCAGTTTACTTAAGCCTCACCTTCAGTTTCTTAGTCTGATATGATTTGTTGTTATGAAATTGAGTGCACTTAGTGATGTATATTTCAATTTCCAAATGCAGACTGAAGGTGTTAACTGTGGTGTTACTGAGTGGGTTGACAAGCCCTGGCATCCAATTCTTCAGAATTGCTTGTCCAGGCTATGGGACATGTACCATGAACAGAATTGTGGCAGGGTAGTTGATAAGCAGAAGTATGAGAAGCATTTGGCCAAGCTTAAGACTGAAAATGACAAGCTGTGCATTGAGTACACAAAGCTTGTCCAAGATGTATCCAAGATGTTTGATTGGCACGATGGTAGGGCAGACCACATGGATTACCAGAAGGCAGTTGAGGAGGAAGAATTTGAGAAGAAGAAGAAACAGGTAGAAGAGAGTGCTAGGTTGGAGGTTCAGATGGAGAAGCTCAAACTTGCCATGGAACAAAGGTGCATTTTACAGAGTCAAGCTGACATTATCAAGAATACCAGGAAAGCAATGAAGGAGGTTGAACAGGAGAGAGATTTGCTTAAGATAGAGAAGGCCAAGCTTGAGCATGTGGTGAATGAGCTGCTGAATGATGGGCATGCAAGCAAGGAGAAACTTGAGAAAATCAAGGCCATCCTTGATTCATGAAGTGTGTTCTGCAGATGGTGAAGTACATCCAAGGCCTTTATAAGTATGTGGCCTAACAATCTGATGTGAAGATATGGGGTGTACATTTTGGGGAATGTGAAGCTAATCTAGCCTATGTCTATGCCAATGTTAAGAACTGTAGTTTATGCTGCTAGAACCTTTAATGCTAAGTTATGAACTAAGTTGTAATGAATGTTCTACCTGCATTTGAACCTCTTATGCTATGTTATGGAGTCAGTGATAAGCACTGCTGGACTATGCTATGTATTTGAACCTCTTATGCTATCTGTTTTTTTAGTGCTTTGTACCTGGGCTTTGTGGCCCAGTTATATTTACAAACCTAGGCCTACTGCACCCACCCTCCACTGCTCATAAATAGCCTATTCCACCCACCCTCCTCCCTCCAGAACACAGCCGCCACACCCCACCTCAAAAAAACCCTAGATGGATCCAGAGCTTGGGAAGGTGACAGATGAGGAAGAGGAGGCAGTGCAAGCGGCAGGCGCAAGAGCTCAGGGAAGATCATCAGGTGGGCTAGGGCACAGGCAGTAATCGCTCCCCACCCTTCTACCAGAGCAAAGTGGCGCCGTTTCTTCGATCGTTATGATTGAGAGTTGTTGCTAGTAGTTTTTTAAAGTATGAATGAGAGTCTGAGCTATGTATCCCTTCCATTTCTGTACAACTCTTTGTATGAAAGAATGTTTGGATGGTGAAATCTATGAATGTTTGAATAAATGAATCAATGTTTGCATCAGTGTTGTCTGAATCTACCCAGAAGTCACAAAGAAGCAGGTTTCATAATGCAACCACTTAGGTTTCATCAAGTAAACACATAGGTTTAAGAATGCAAATACATAGGTTTCAAGAACCAAATACTCAGGTTTCATAATGCAAGCAAATACATAGGTTTTAGGAACCAAATGCTCAGGTTTCAGGAAGCAAATACATAGGTGTTAGGAAGCAAACACTCAAGTTTTAGCAAACAAATACATAGGTTTTAGCAAGCAAACACTTAGGTTTCAGCACTCATACAGTGCAAACAAGACAACTTTTCAGAAAGCTCAATAGTTACCACTAGCAGTGAAATATGCCTTCCACTTTCTAGTTGGCCTCCTAACCCTCTTGGACCCAATCTCCATCTCAGAGTGAGCAGCAGGCCTTGGAGCATTGAAACCTGTGTACCCCCCTCCTCTACTAGCTGTTGATGCTCTGGTGTTCTTTGCTGGAGAGGCAATGGATGACCTTGTGTTCTTGGCTGGTGAAGATATGCTAGGAGCCCTTGTCTTCTTGGTTGCTTTGGTCTTCTTGGCAGGTGCTGATGTGGCAGGTGTTGGAGTAGCAGAAGCAGTTGCCTTGTTCCTCTTTGCTGGTCCTGGAGTAGGTGTGGCTGCTGCAGGCCTCTTCCTAGATGGTGCTGATGGTGCTGATGATGGTGGTGGTGGTGGTGGTGGTGGAACCACACCTGTAGTAGCTCTGGTAGATGAAGAGTAGTCTGACCTATTCTCCTGCACATTTAACAAAGCAAATTTCAATTAAACCACCTAACCTATGAAACATAAATTTCTTTATCAATATGCATACCTGGTGATTATTCTTTCCCATCTGCAGTTTGGGTTTCAGTGGAACACCACATGTGGTATATCTGTGACCTTGCATATTGCAATTGCTACAAGTCACTGTCCCAATTCTTGATGTATCCTTCTTGGCAGGCACCTCAAAATGTCCTTTCCTCCTAGCTGTCTGCTTTTTACCCTTCTTTTCTTTGAATACTGGAGGAGATATGTCATCCCCCATGGTGTGTGGCCAACAATCAGGTCCTGGAACAGGGTATATAATATGCTTGTAGGTTTCACAGTAGAGGGGCTTCTTGAAGAACTCATGGACAAAATCTTCAGGGTGTAGCTTGACCTTCTGCATTGCTGCTATAGCATGACTACATGGAACATCTGTCATATCCCACCTCCTACAGTCACAAGTGTAGTTGTTTAGGTTTACACAGTAGGTCTTCTCTGAACTACTTGTAACTTGCCAAATGCTTGGTCCAGCCATATATGCATCACAATATTTTGCCCACTTCTTGGCCTCCTCCAATATCTCAGAGTAAGTGGGTGTGATATCCCACCTACATGTCTTTGTCTTCTCCCTAATCTTCTGAAACTTGATCATGAGTTTTGTCCTCATTCCTTCAAGCATTGTCCTTATGGGCTTGTTCCTAACATCCAGAATCATCCTGTTGAAAACTTCACTAAGATTGTTTACAACAAGGTCTGTCTTGCATATAGTATCCATTCTATGCCTGGCCCAAGTATGGACTGGTATGTTGGACAACCACTTCCATGCCTCCTCACTCTCTTTCTTCAATGCTTCCATGCCCAAATCATGCCCATGCTTAGTGAAAGAATATGCAGCCTAGTCTAGATGTTTTTTCAATTCATCCCCTCTAAACCCAGCTGATTGGAAGTTAGCATATATGTGTCTTAAACAAAATCTTTGAGGGGAATCAGGAAATACATCCTCTATTGCATTGAGCAGACCCTGCTCATTGATTTTGTATTAATAACTAGTGAAGTAAGTAGACAAAGCATTACATACTGCAAGAAACCAAACTGTGTAAGAAACCAAACTGAAGTAGTTGTACCTTTTGCCTGTCTGACATAATTGTGTAGGGCCCAAACTTGTTGCCACTACCAATTACTGTCCTTAACTGTGTAAGAAACCAAGTCCAACTATCTGTCTCCTCCTTGTCAACAACACCAAATGCAATAGGGAATATGTTGTTGTTGCCATACCTCCCTGTTGCTGCCAGGATTTGCTGCCCAGTGCTTAGTTTGATGAAGCATCCATCAAGACCTGCATTTTCAGCCATTAGTAAGCAGTAACATGTAATGCAATCCCTATTTAAGCACTATACAGACTAGATTTACCTATGAAAGGCCTGCAACCATTTAGGAACCCCTCCTTACAAGCAAACAGACAGTAAAACATGTAATGAAACCTTGGGGTAGGTGCTGGGTGGAGTTCAAATTCCTTTGTTGTCACAACACACCTACTACCAGGGTTTGTGTCCAAAACACACTGCAGATAGTCTCTTAACCTGTAGTATTGTGTCTTCTGATCCCCTTGCACAACATCAACTGCTTTCCTCCTTGCCCTGTAGGCCAAACTTTTTGGAACATGTACTCCAAATTTCTTTTTTGTAATACTCAGTATAGTCTCAACACCTGCACCAGGATTGGACCTTACAGTATCCTCAACAGCCTTTGCAACCCACTTCATGGTAACTGTTGGGGAACGTAGCAGAAATTCAAAATTTTCCTACGTGTCACCAAGATCTATCTATGGAGAGACTAGCAACAAGGGGAAGGAGAGTGCATCTACATACCCTTGTAGATCGCTAAGCGGAAGCGTTCAAGTGAACGGGGTTGATGGAGTCGTACTCGCCGTGATCCAAATCACCGGAGATCCTAGTGCCGAACGGACGGCACCTCCGCGTTCAACACACGTACAGCCCGGTGACGTCTCCCATGCCTTGATCCAGCAAGGAGAGAGGGAGAGGTTGAGGAAGACTCCATCCAGCAGCAGCACAACGGCGTGGTGGTGGTGGAGGAGCGTGGCAATCCTGCAGGGCTTCACCAAGCACCATGGGATATGAGGAGAAAGAGAGGGAGGGCTGCACCAACATGGAGAGATCAAATCACGTGTCATGGGTGAAGGAAATATGCCCTAGAGGCAATAATAAAGTTATTATTTATTTCCTTGTATCATGATAAATGTTTATTATTCATGCTAGAATTGTATTAACCAGAAACATAATACATGTGTGAATACATAGACAAACTTAGTGTCACTAGTATGCCTCTACTAGACTAGCTCGTTAATCAAAGATGGTTATGTTTCCTAACCATGAACAATGTGTTGTTATTTGATTAACGAGGTCACACCATTAGTTGAATGATCTGATTGACATGACCCATTTCATTAGCTTAGCACCCGATCGTTTAGTATGTTGCTATTGCTTTCTTCATGACTTATACATGTTCCTATGACTATGAGATTATGCAACTCCCGTTTACCGGAGGAACACTTTGTGTGCTACCAAACATCACAACGTAACTGGGTGATTATAAAGGAGCTCTACAGGTGTCTCCAAAGGTAGATGTTGGGTTGGCGTATTTCGAGATTAGGATTTGTCACTCCGATTGTCGGAGAGGTATCTCTGGGCCCTCTCGGTAATGCACATCACATAAGCCTTGCAAGCATTGTGACTAATAAGTTAGTTGCGAGATGATGTATTACGGAACGAGTAAAGAGACTTGCCGGTAACGAGATTGAACTAGGTATTGGATACCGACGATCGAATCTCGGGCAAGTAACATACCGATGACAAAGGGAACAACGTATGTTGTTATGCGGTCTGACCGATAAAGATCTTCGTAGAATATGTAGGAGCCAATATGGGCACCCAGGTCCCGCTATTGGTTATTGACCGGAGATGTGTCTCAGTCATGTCTACATTGTTCTCGAACCGTAGGGTCCGCACGCTTAACATTACGATGATAGTTATTATGAGTTTATGCATTTTGATGTACCGAAGTTAGTTCGGAGTCCCGGATATGATCACGGACATGACGAGGAGTCTCGAAATGGTCGAGACATAAAGATTGATATATTGGATGACTATATTCGGACACCGGAAGTGTTCCGGGTGATTTCGGAGAAAACCGGAGAGCCGGAGGGTTACCGGAACCCTACCGGGAGAAGTAATGGGCCTTATGGGCTTTAGTGGAGAGAGAGAAGGGCTGCCAGAGGTGGGCCGCGCGCCACCTCCTCCCTGGTCCGAATTGTACTAGGGGAAGGGGGCGGCGCCCCCCCTTTCCTTCTCCCACTCCACCTCTTTCCCCCTCCTAGTAGGAGTCCTACTCCTACTAGGAGGAGGACTCCTCCTTGGCGCGCCACACCTGGCCGGCCTGCCTCCTCCCCTTGCTCCTTTATATACGGGGGCAGGGGGCACCCCAAGACACACAAGTTGATCATTGAGATCGTTCCTTAGCCGTGTGCGGTGCCCCCTGCCACTATATTCCACCTCGATCATATCGTTGTAGTGCTTAGGCGAAGCCCTGCGTCGGTAGAACATCAAGATCGTCATCACGCCGTCGTGCTGACGGAACTCCTCCCCGAAGCTTTGCTGGATCGGAGCCCGGGGATCGTCATCGAGCTGTACGTGTGCTAAGAACTCGGAGGTGCCGGAGTAACGGTGCTTGGATTGGTCGGATCGGGAAGACGTACGACTACTTCCTCTACGTTGTGTTAACGCTTCCGCAGTCGGTCTGCGTGGGTACGTAGAAAACACTCTCCCCTCTCGTTGCTATGCATCACCATGATCTTGCATGTGTGTAGGAAATTTTTGAAATTACTACGTTCCCCAACAATGGGCAGCCCCCAGGCCTCACTATATATAGGGGAGAGGGAGGAGGGTGCGCCCCCTCTAGGGTTCCCACCCCTAGGGGGGGGCAGCCCTAGATGGGAAAGGGGAGGCGGCCAAGAGGGGGAGAGAGGGGGGCGCCCCCTAGGGTGGGCCTTAGGCCCATCTAAGCCTAGGGTTTCCCCTCTCTCCTCCTTTGCTGCGCCTTGGGCCTTGTGGGAGGCGCACCAGCCCACTTAGGGGCTGGTCCCTCACCACCCTTGGCCCATGCAAGCCTTCGAGGCAGGTGGCCCCACTTGGTGGACCCCCGGGACCCTCCCGGTGGTCCCGGTACGTTATCGATAAACCCCGAAACTCTTCCGGTGACCAAAACAGGACTTCCCATATATAAATCTTTACCTCCGGACTATTCCGGAACTCCTCGTGATGTCCGGGATCTCATCCGGGACTCCGAACAACATTCGATAACCACATACAAACTTCCTTTATAACCCTAGCGTCATCGAACCTTAAGTGTGTAGACCCTACGGGTTCGGGAACCATGCAGACATGACCGAGACGTTCTCCGGTCAATAACCAACAGCGGGATCTGGATACCCATGTTGGCTCCCACATGTTCCACGATGATCTCATCGGATGAACCACGATGTCAAGGACTTAATCAATCCCGTATACAATTCCCTTTGTCTAGCGGTACGATACTTGCCCGAGATTCGATCGTCGGTATCCTGATACCTTGTTCAATCTCGTTACCGGCAAGTCTCTTTACTCGTTCCGTAACACATCATCCCATGATCAACTCCTCGATCACATTGTGCACATTATGATGATGTCCTACCGAGTGGGCCCAGAGATACCTCTCCGTTTACACGGAGTGACAAATCCCAGTCTCGATTCGTGCCAACCCAACAGATACTTTCGGAGATACCTGTTGAAGGAAATATGCCCTAGAGGCAATAATAAAGTTATTATTTATTTCCTTATATCATGATAAATGTTTATTATTCATACTAGAATTGTATTAACCGGAAACATAATACATGTGTGAATGCATAGACAAACAGAGTGTCACTAGTATGCCTCTACTTGACTAGCTCTTTAATCAAAGATGGTTATGTTTCCTAACCATGAACAAAGAGTTGTTATTTGATTAATGAGGTCACATCATTAGTTGAATGATCTGATTGACATGACCCATTCCATTAGCTTAGCACCCGATCGTTTAGTATGTTGCTATTGCTTTCTTCATGACTTATACATGTTCCTATGACTATGAGATTATGCAACTCCCGTTTGCCGGAGGAACACTTTGGGTGCTACCAAACGTCACAACGTAACTGGGTGATTATAAAGGAGTACTACAGGTGTTTCCAATGGTAGATGTTGGGTTGGCGTATTTCGAGAATAGGATTTGTCACTCCGATTGTCGGAGAGGTATCTCTGGGCCCTCTCGGTAATACACATCACATAATCCTTGCAAGCATTATAACTAAGATGTTAGTTGTGAGATGATGTATTACGGAACGAGTAAAGAGACTTGCCAGTAACGAGATTGAACTAGGTATTGGATACCGACGATCGAATCTCGGGCAAGTAACATACCGATGACAAAGGGAACAACGTATGTTGTTATGCGGTCTGATCGATAAAGATCTTCGTAGAATATGTAGGAGCCAATATGGGCATCCAGGTCCCGCTATTGGTTATTGACCGGAGACATGTCTCGGTCATGTCTACATTGTTCTCGAACCGTAGGGTCCGCACGCTTAACGTTACGATGACAGTTATTATGAGTTTATGCATTTTGATGTACCGAAGATTGTTCGGAGTCCCGGATGTGATCACGGACATGACGAGGAGTCTCGAAATGGTCGAGACATAAAGATTGATATATTGGAAGCCTATATTTGGATATCGGAAGTGTTCCGGGTGAAATCGGGATTTTACCGGAGTACCGGGAGGTTACCGGAACCCCCCGGGAACCATATGGGCCTTATTGGGCCTTGGTGGAAAGGTGAAAGGGGCAGCCCAAGGTGGGCTGCGTGCCTCCCCCCTCCCCTAGTCCTATTAGGACTAGGAGAGGTGGCCGGCCCCCTTCTCTCTCTCTCTCTCTCTCTCTCTCTCTCTCTCTCTCTCGGAATCCCTCCTGTGCCCTACTCCTTGGCCGGCCAGCCCTCCCCCTTGGATCCTTTATATACGGGGGCAGGGGGCACCTCTAGACACACAAGTTGATCCTTGGTGATCGTTCCTTAGCCGTGTGCGGTGCCCCCTGCCACCAAATTCCACCTCGATCATATTGTTGCAGTGCTTAGGCGAAGCCCTGCGTCGGTAGTATATCAAGATCGTCACCACGCCGTTGTGCTAACGGAACTCTTCCTCAACGCTTTGCTGGATCAGAGCCCGAGGATCGTCATCGAGCTGAACGTGTGCTAAGAACTCGGAGGTGCCGGAGTAACGGTGCTTGGATCGGTCGGATCAGGAAGACGTACGACTACTTCCTCTATGTTGTGTGATCGCTTCCGCAGTCGGTCTGCGTTGGTACGTAGACAACACTCTCCCCTCTTGTTGCTATGCATCACCATGATCTTGCGTGTGCGTAGGAATTTTTTTGAAATTACTACGTTCCCCTTCAGTGGCATCCGAGCCTAGGTTTTATGGTTTGATGTTATTTGCACGAGTAGAACACAAGTGAGTTGTGGGCGATACAAGTCATACTGCCTACCAGCATGTCATACTTTGGTTCAGCGGTATTGTTGGACGAGACGACCCGGACCAATATTACGCGTACGCTTACGCGAGACCGGTTCCCTCGACGTGCTTTGCACATAGATGGCTTGCGGGCGACTGTCTCTCCAACTTTAGTTGAACCGAGTGTGGCTACGCCCGGTCCTTGAGAAGGTTAAAACGGAGTCTATTTGACAAACTATCGTTGTGGTTTTGATGCGTAGGTGAGATGAGTTCTTGCTTAAGCCCGTAGCAGCCACGTAAAACATGCAACAACAAAGTAGAGGACGTCTAACTTGTTTTTGCAGGGCATGTTGTGATGTGATATGGTCAAGGCATGATGCTAAATTTTATTGTATGAGATGATCATGTTTTGTAACCAAGTTATCGGCAACTGGCAGGAGCCATATGGTTGTCGCTTTATTGTATGCAATGCAATCGCGATGTAATGCTTTACTTTATTACTAAGCGGTAGTGATAGTCGTGGAAGCATAAGATTGGCGAGACGACAATGATGCTACGATGGAGATCAAGGTGTCGTGCCGGTGACGATGGTGATCATGACGGTGCTTCGGAGATGGAGATCACAAGCACAAGATGATGATGGCCATATCATATCACTTATATTGATTGCATGTGATGTTTATCCTTTTATGCATCTTATCTTGCTTTGATTGACGGTAGCATTATAAGATGATCTCTCACTAAATTATCAAGAAGTGTTCTACCTGAGTATGCACCGTTGCCAAAGTTCGTCGTGCCCAGACACCACGTGATGATCGGGTGTGATAAGCTCTACGTCCATCTACAACGGGTGCAAGCCAGTTTTGCACACGCAGAATACTCAGGTTAAACTTGACAAGCCTAGCATATGCAGATATGGCCTCGGAACACAGAGACCGAAAGGTCGAGCGTGAATCATATAGTAGATATGATCAACATAACGATCTTCACCATTGAAAACTACTCCATCTCACGTGATGATCGGTTATGGTTTAGTTGATTTGGATCACATGATCACTTCGAGGATTAGAGGGATGTCTATCTAAGTGGGAGTTCTTAAGTAATTTGATTAACTGAACTTAAACTTATCATGAACTTAGTACCTGATAGTATCTTGCTTGTTTATGTTGATTGTAGATAGATAGGCTCGTGCTGTTGTTCCGTTGAATTTTAATGCGTTCCTTGAGAAAGCAAAGTTGAAAGATGATGGTAGCAATTACACGGACTAGGTCCGTAACTTGAGGATTATCCTCATTGCTGCACAGAAGAATTACGTCCTGGAAGCACCGCTGGGTGCCAGGCCTGCTGCTAGAGCAACACCAGATGTTATGAACGTCTGGCAGAGCAAAGCTGATGACTACTCGATAGTTCAGTGTGCCATGCTTTACGGCTTAGAATCGGGACTTCAACGACATTTTGAATGACATGGAGCATATGAGATGTTCCAGGAGTTGAAGTTAATATTTCAAGCAAATGCCCGGATTGAGAGATATGAAGTCTCCAATAAGTTCTATAGCTGCAAGATGGAGGAGAACAGTTCTGTCAGTGAGCATATACTCAAGATGTCTGGGTATAATAATCACTTGATTCAATTGGGAGTTAATCTTCCGGATGATTGCGTCATTGACAGAATTCTCCAATCACTGCCACCAAGCTACAAGAGCTTCGTGATGAACTATAATATGCAAGGGATGAACAAGACTATTCCCGAGCTCTTCGCAATGTTGAAAGCTGCGGAGGTAGAAATCAAGAAGGAGCATCAAGTGTTGATGGTTAACAAGACCACTAGTTTCAAGAAAAAGGGCAAAGGGAAGAAGAAGGGGAACTTCAAGAAGAACAGCAAGCAAGTTGCTGCTCAGGAGAAGAAACCCAAGTCTGGACCTAAGCCTGAAACTGAGTGCTTCTACTGCAAGCAGACTGGTCACTGGAAGCGGAACTGCCCCAAGTATTTGGCGGATAAGAAGGATGGCAAGGTGAACAAAGGTATATGTGATATACATGTTATTGATGTGTACCTTACTAGAGCTCGCAGTAGCACCTGGGTATTTGATACTGGTTCTGTTGCTAATATTTGCAACTCGAAACAGGGACTACGGAATAAGCGGACACTAGCAAAGGACGAGGTGACGATGCGCGTGGGAAACGGTTCCAAAGTCGATGTGATCGCGGTCGGCACGCTACCTCTACATCTACCTTCGGGATTAATATTAGACCTAAATAATTGTTATTTGGTGCCAGCGTTGAGCATGAACATTATATCTGGATCTTGTTTAATGCGAGACGGTTATTCATTTAAATCAGAGAATAATGGTTGTTCTATTTATATGAGTAATATCTTTTATGGTCATGCACCTTTGAAGAGTGGTCTATTTTTGATGAATCTCGATAGTAGTGATACACATATTCATAATGTTGAAACCAAAAGATGCAGAGTTGATAATGATAGTGCAACTTATTTGTGGCACTGCCGTTTAGGTCATATCGGTGTAAAGCGCATGAAGAAACTCCATACTGATGGGCTTTTGGAACCACTTGATTATGAATCACTTGGTACTTGCGAACCGTGCCTCATAGGCAAGATGACTAAAACACCGTTCTCCGGTACTATGGAGAGAGCAACAGATCTGTTGGAAATCATACATACCGATGTATGTGGTCCGATGAATATTGAGGCTCGTGGCGGATATCGTTATTTTCTCACCTTCACAGATGATTTAAGCAGATATGGATATATCTACTTAATGAAACACAAGTCTGAAACATTTGAAAAGTTTAAAGAATTTCAGAGTGAAGTTGAAAATCATCGTAACAAGAAAATAAAGTTTCTACGATCTGATCGTGGAGGAGAATATTTGAGTTACGAGTTTGGTGTACATTTGAAAAATTGTGGAATAGTTTCGCAACTCACGCCACCCGGAAGACCACAGCGTAATGGTGTGTTCGAACGTCGTAATCGTACTTTACTAGATATGGTGCGATCTATGATGTCTCTTACTGATTTACCGCTATCGTTTTGGGGTTATGCTTTAGAGACGACCGCATTCACGTTAAATAGGACACCATCAAAATCCATTGAGACGACGCCTTATGAACTATGGTTTGGCAAGAAACCAAAGTTGTCGTTTCTTAAAGTTTGGGGCTGCGATGCTTATGTGAAAAAGCTTCAACCTGATAAGCTCGAACCCAAAGCAGAGAAATGTGTCTTCATAGGATATCCAAAGGAGACTGTTGGGTACACCTTCTATCACAGATCCGAAGGCAAGACATTCGTTGCTAAGAATGGATCATTTCTAAAGAAGGAGTTTCTCTCAAAAGAAGTGAGTGGGAGGAAAGTAGAACTTGACGAGGTAACTATACCTACTCCCTTATTGGAAAATAGTACATCACAGAAAACTGTTTCTGCGACACCTATACCAATTAGTGAGGAAGCTAATGATGATGATCATGAAACTTCAGGACAAGATACTACTGAACCCCGTAGATCAACCAGAGTGAGATCCGCACCAGAGTGGTACGGTAATCCAATTCTGGAAGTCATGCTACTAGATCATGATGAACCTACGAACTATGAAGAAGCGATGGTGAGCCCAGATTCCGCAAAGTGGCTTGAAGCCATGAAATCTGAGATGGGATCCATGTATGAGAACAAAGTATGGACTTTGGTTGACTTGCCCGATGATTGGCAAGCAATTGAAAATAAATGGATCTTCAAGAAAAAGACTGACGCTGACGGTAATATTACTGTCTATAAAGCTCGACTTGTCGCAAAAGGTTTTCGACAAGTTCAAGGGGTTGACTACGATGAGACCTTCTCACCCGTAGCGATGCTTAAGTCTGTCAGAATCATGTTAGCAATTGCCGCATTTTATGATTATGAAATTTGGCAGATGGATGTCAAAACTGCATTCCTGAATGGATTTCTGGAAGAAGAGTTGTATATGATGCAACCAGAAGGTTTTGTCGATCCAAAGGGAGCTAACAAAGTGTGCAAGCTCCAGCGATCCATTTATGGACTGGTGCAAGCCTCTCGGAGTTGGAATAAACGCTTTGATAGTGTGATCAAAGCATTTGGTTTTATACAGACTTTTGGAGAAGCCTGTATTTACAAGAAAGTGAGTGGGAGCTCTGTAGCATTTCTGATATTATATGTGGATGACATATTGCTGATTGGAAATGATATAGAATTTCTGGATAGCATAAAGGGATACTTGAATAAAAGTTTTTCGATGAAAGACCTCGGGGAAGCTGCTTACATATTAGGCATAAAGATCTATAGAGATAGATCAAGACGCTTAATTGGACTTTCACAAAGCACATACCTTGACAAGATTTTGAAGAAGTTCAAAATGGATCAAGCAAAGAAAGGGTTCTTGCCTGTGTTACAAGGTGTGAAGTTGAGTCAGACTCAATGCCCGACCACTGCAGAAGATAGAGAAAAAATGAAAGATGTTCCCTATGCTTCAGCCATAGGCTCTATCATGTATGCAATGTTGTGTACCAGACCTGATGTGTGCCTTGCTATAAGTTTAGCAGGGAGGTACCAAAGTAATCCAGGAGTGGATCACTGGATAGCGGTCAAGAACATCCTGAAATACCTGAAAAGGACTAAGGATATGTTTCTCGTATATGGAGGTGACAAAGAGCTCACCGTAAGAGGTTATGTTGATGCAAGCTTTGACACTGATCCGGACGATTCTAAATCGCAAACCAGATACGTGTTTACTTTAAACGGTGGAGCTGTCAGTTGGTGCAGTTCTAAACAAAGCGTCGTAGCGGGATCTACATGTGAAGCGGAGTACATAGCTGCTTCGGAAGCAGCGAATGAAGGAGTCTGGATGAAGGAGTTCATATCCAATCTAGGTGTCATACCTAGTGCATCGGGTCCAACGAAAATCTTTTGTGACAATACTGGTGCAATTGCCTTAGCAAAGGAATCCAGATTTCACAAAAGGACCAAACACATCAAGAGACGCTTCAACTCCATCCGGGATCTAGTCCAGGTGGGAGACATAGAGATTTGCAAGATACATACGGATCTGAATGTTGCAGACCCATTGACTAAGCCTCTTCCACGAGCAAAACATGATCAGCACCAAGGCTCCATGGGTGTTAGAATCATTACTGTGTAATCTAGATTATTGACTCTAGTGCAAGTGGGAGACTGAAGGAAATATGCCCTAGAGGCAATAATAAAGTTATTATTTATTTCCTTATATCATGATAAATGTTTATTATTCATACTAGAATTGTATTAACCGGAAACATAATACATGTGTGAATGCATAGACAAACAGAGTGTCACTAGTATGCCTCTACTTGACTAGCTCGTTAATCAAAGATGGTTATGTTTCCTAACCATGAACAAAGAGTTGTTATTTGATTAACGAGGTCACATCATTAGTTGAATGATCTGACTGACATGACCCATTCCATTAGCTTAGCACCCGATCGTTTAGTATGTTGCTATTGCTTTCTTCATGACTTATACATGTTCCTATGACTATGAGATTATGCAACTCCCGTTTGCCGGAGGAACACTTTGGGTGCTACCAAACGTCACAACGTAACTGGGTGATTATAAAGGAGTACTATAGGTGTTTCCAATGGTAGATGTTGGGTTGGCGTATTTCGAGAATAGGATTTGTCACTCCGATTGTCGGAGAGGTATCTCTGGGCCCTCTTGGTAATACACATCACATAAGCCTTGCAAGCATTATAACTAAAATGTTAGTTGTGAGATGATGTATTACGGAACGAGTAAAGAGACTTGCCAGTAACGAGATTGAACTAGGTATTGGATACCGACGATCGAATCTCGGGCAAGTAACATACCGATGACAAAGGGAACAACGTATGTTGTTATGCGGTCTGACCGATAAAGATCTTCTTAGAATATGTAGGAGCCAATATGGGCATCCAGGTCCCGCTATTGGTTATTGACCGAAGACATGTCTCGGTCATGTCTACATTGTTCTCGAACCGTAGGGTCCGCACGCTTAACGTTACGATGACAGTTATTATGAGTTTATGCATTTTGATGTACCGAAGATTGTTCGGAGTCCCGAATGTGATCACGGACATAATGAGGAGTCTCGAAATGGTCGAGACATAAAGATTGATATATTGGAAGCCTATATTTGGATACCGGAAGTGTTCCGGGTGAAATCGGGATTTTACCGGAGTACCGGGAGGTTACCGGAACCCCCCGGGAACCATATGGGCCTTATTGGGCCTTGGTGGAAAGGTGAAAGGGGCAGCCCAAGGTGGGCTGCGCGCCTCCCCCCTCCCCTAGTCCTATTAGGACTAGGAGAGGTGGCCGGCCCCCTTCTCTCTCTCTCTCTCTCTCTCTCTCTCTCGGAATCCTATTAGGAATAGGATTGAGGGGGGGAGTCCTACTCCCGGTAGGAGTAGGACTCCTCCTGCGCCCTCCTCCTTGGCCGGCCAGCCCTCCCCCTTGGATCCTTTACATACAGGGGCAGGGGGCACCTCTAGACACACAAAATGATCCTTGGTGATCGTTCCTTAGCCGTGTGCGGTGCCCCCTGCCACCAAATTCCACCTCGATCATATTGTTGCAGTGCTTAGGCGAAGCCCTGCGTCGGTAGTACATCAAGATCGTCACCACGCCGTCGTGCTGATGGAACTCTTCCTCAACGCTTTGCTGGATCGGAGCCCGAGGATCGTCATCGAGCTGAACGTGTGCTAAGAACTCGGAGGTGCCGGAGTAACGGTGCTTGGATCGGTCGGATCGGGAAGACGTACGACTACTTCCTCTACGTTGTGTGATCGCTTCCGCAGTCGGTCTGCGTTGGTACGTAGACAACACTCTCCCCTCTTGTTGCTATGCATCACCATGATCTTGCGTGTGCGTAGGAAATTTTTTGAAATTACTATGTTCCCCTTCACCTGTAGTGTACCTTTATAGCCACCCAGTTACGTTGTGACGTTTGGCACACCCAAAGCACTCCTACGGTATCCGGGAGTTGCACAATCTCATGGTCTAAGGAAATGATACTTGACATTAGAAAAGCTTTAGCATACGAACTACACGATCTTTGTGCTAGGCTTAGGATTGGGTCTTGTCCATCACATCATTCTCCTAATGATGTGATCCCGTTATCAACGACATCTAATGTCCATGGTCAGGAAACCGTAACCATCTATTGATCAACGAGCTAGTCAACTAGAGGCTTACTAGGGACATGGTGTTGTCTATGTATCCACACATGTATCTGAGTTTCCTATCAATACAATTATAGCATGGATAATAAACGATTATCATGAACAAGGAAATATAATAATAACTAATTTATTATTGCCTCTAGGGCATATTTCCAATAGTCTCCCACTTGCACTAGAGTCAATAATCTAGTTCACATCGCCATGTGATTAACACTCACAGGTCACATCGCCATGTGACTAACACCCAAGAGTTTACTAGAGTCAGTAGTCTAGTTCACATCACTATGTGATTAACACTCAATGAGTTCTGGGTTTGATCATGTTGCTTGTGAGAGAGGTTTTAGTCAACGGGTCTGAACCTTTCAGATCCGTGTGTGCTTTACAAATCTCTATGTCATCTCCTAGATGCAGCTACCACGCTCTATTTGGAGCTATTCCAAATAACTGTTCTACTATACGAATCCAGTTTACTACTCAGAATAATCTGGATTAGTGTCAAAGTTTGCATCGACGGAACCCTTTACGACGAACTCTTTTACAACCTCCATAATCGAGAAAATTCCTTAGTCCACTAGTTACTAAGGATAACTTTGACCGCTGTCCTGTGATCCATTCTTGGATCACTCTTGTACCCCTTGACTGACTCATGGCAAGGCACACTTCAGGTGCGGTACACAGCATAGCATACTTTAGAGCCTACGTCTTAAGCATAGGGGACGACCTTCGTCCTTTCTCTCTATTCTGCCATGGTCGAGCTTTAAGTCTTAACTTCATACCTTACAACTCAGGCAAGAGCTCCTTCTTTGACTGATCCATCTTGAACACCTTCAAGATCATGTCAAGGTATGTGCTCATTTGAAAGTACCATTAAGCGTTTTGATCTATCCTTATAGATCTTGATGCTCAATGCTCAAGTAGCTTAATCCAGGCTTTCCATTGAAAAACACTTTCCAGATAACTCTATATGCTTTCCAGAAATTCTACATCATTTCTGATCCATAATATGTCAACAACATATACTCATCAGAAATTCTATAGTGCTCCCACTCACTTCTTTGGAAATACAAGTTTCTCATAAACTTTGTATAAACCCAAAATCTTTGATCATCATCAAAGCACACATTCCAACTCCGAGATGCTTACTCCAGTCCTTAGAAGGATTGCTGGAGCTTAGCATTTTTCAAGATTGACAAAACCTTCCGGTTGTATCACATACAACCTTTCCTCAAGAGAAACGTCGAGGAAACAATGTTTTGATATCCTATCTGCAAGATTTCATAAATAATGCAGTAATCGCTAATATAGTTCCAACAGACTCTTAGCATCGCTATGAGTGAGAAAGTCTCACCGTAGTCAACTCCTTGAACTTGTCAAGAAACATCTTAACGACAAGTCGAGCTTTCTCAATGGTGATACTTACCATCATTGTCCGTCTTCCTTTTAAAATCCATCTGTACTCAACAGCCTCACGACCATCAAGTAGTTCTTCCAAAGTCTACACTTTGTTTTCATATATGGATCCTCTCTCAGATTATATGGCCTCGAGCCATTTATCGGAATCCGGGCCCACCATCGCTTCTCCATAGCTCGTAGGTTCATTGTTGTCTAGCAACATGACTTCCAAGATAGGATTACGTACCACTCTGAAGTAGTACGCATCCTTGTCATCCTACGGGGTTTGGTAGTGACTTGATCTGAAGTTTCATGATCACTATCATAAGCTTCCACTTCAATTGGTGTAGGTGCCACAGGAACAACTTCCTGTGCCCTGCCACACACTAGTTGAAGAGACGGTTCAATAACCTCATCAAGTCTCCACCATCCTCCCACTCAATTCTTTCGAGAGAAACTTTTCCTCGAGAAAGGACCCGATTCTAGAAACAATCCCTTATTGCTTTCGAATCTGAGACAGGAGGCATACCCAACTATTTTGGGTGTCCTATGAAGATGCATTTATCCGCTTTGGGTTCGAGCTTATCAGCCTGAAACTTTTCCACATAAGCGTCGCAGCCCCAAACTTTTAAGAAATGACAGCTTAGGTTTCTCTAAACCATAGTTCATACGGTGTCATCTCATCGGAATTACGTGGTGCCCTATTTAAAGTGAATGTGGTTGTCTCTAATGCCTAACCCATAAACTATTGTGGTAATTCGATAAGAGACATCATGGTATGCATCATATCCAATAGGGTGCAGTTATGATGTTCGGACACACCATCACACTATGGTGTTCCTGGCTGTATCAGTTGTGAAACAATTTCCACAATGTCTTAATTCTGTGCCAAACTCGTAATTCAGATATTCATCTCTATGATCATATCATAGATCTTTTATCCTCTTGTCACGACGATCTTTCAACTTCACCCTGAAATTACTTGAACCTTTCAGTAATTCAGACTCGTGATTTATCAAGTAAATATACTCAACATCTACTTAAATCATCTGTGAAGTAAGAACATAATGATATCCACTACATGCCTCAGCACTCATTGGACTGCACACATCAAAATGTATTACTTCCAACAAGTTGCTTTCTAGTTCCATTTTACTGAAACCGAGGCTTTCAGTCATCTTGCCCATGTGGTATGATTTGCATGTCTCAAGTGATTCAAAAATCAAGTGAGTCCAAACGGTCCATTTGCATGGAGTTTCTTCATGCATATACACCAATAGACATGGTTCGCATGTCTCAAACTTTTCAAAAATGAGTGAGTCCAAATATCCATCAGCATGGAGCTTCTTCATGCGTTTTATACCGATATGACTTACGTGGCAGTGCCACAAGTAGGTGGTACTATCATTACTATCCTATATCTTTGGCATGAACATGTGTATCACTACGATCGAGATTCAATAAACCATTCATTTTAGGTGCAAGACCATTGAAGGTATTATTCAAATAAACAGAGTAACCATTATTCTCCTTAAATGAATAACCGTATTGCGATAGACATAATCCAATCATGTCTATGCTCAACGCAAACACCAAATAACAATTATTTAGGTTTAACACCAATCTCGATGGTAGAGGGAGCGTGCGATGCTTGATCATATCAACATTGGAAACACTTCCAACACATATTGTCAGCTCACCTTTAGCTAGTCTCCATTTATTCCGTAGCTTTTATTTCGAGTTACTAACACTTAGCAACCGAACCGGTATCTAATACCCTGGTGCTACTAGGAGTACTAGTAAAGTACACATCAACACAATGTATATCCAATATACTTCTATCGACCTTGCCAGCCTTCTAATCTACCAAGTATCTAGGGTAATTCTGCTCCAGTGGTTGTTCCCCTTATTACAGAAGCACTTAGTCTCGCGTTTGGGTTCAACCTTGGGTCTCTTCACTAGAGCAGCTGCTGAATTGCCGTTTCATGAAGTATCCCTTCTTGCCCTTGCCCTTCTTGAAACTAGTGGTTTCACCAACCATCAACAATTGATGCTCCTTCTTGATTTCTACTTTGGTGTCAAACATCGCGAATATCTCAAGGATCATCATATATGTCCCTGATATATTATAGTTCATCACGAAGCTCTAGCAGCTTGGTGGTAATGACTTTGGAGAAAACATCACTATCTCATCTGGAAGATCAACTCCCACTCGATTCAAATGATTGTTGTACTCAGACAATCTGAGCACAAGCTCAACAATTGAGCTTTTCTCCCTTTGTTTGTAGGCTAAGAAAATCGTCGGAGGTCTTATACCTCTTGACGTGGGCACGAGCCTGAAACTCCAATTTCAGCCCTCGAAACATGTTTCGTGATGTTTCAAAACCGTCTTCGGTGCCTCAACTCTAAACCGTTTAACTGAACTATCACGCAGTTATCAAAACGTGTATGTCAGATGTTCGCAACATCCACAGACCACGTTCGAGGTTCAGCACCCTGAGCGGTGCATTAAGGACATAAGCCTTCTATGAAGCAATGAGGACAATCCTCAGTTTACGGACCTAGTCCACATAATTGCTACTATCAACTTTCAACTAAATTTTCTCTAGGAACGTATCTAAACAGTAGAACTGAAACGCGAGCTACGACATAACTTGCAAAATCCTTTTGACTATGTTCAGGATAATTAAGTTCATCTTATGAACTCCCACTCAGATAGACATCCCTCTAGTCATCTAAGTGATTACATGATCTGAGTCAACTAGGCCGTGTCCGATCATCACGTGAGACGGACTAGTCAACGTCGGTGAACATCTTCATGTTGATCGTATCTTCTATACGACTCATGCTCGACCTTTCGGTCTCTTGTGTTCCGAGGCCATGTCTCTACATGCTAGGCTCGTCAAGTTAACCCTAAGTGTTTTGCATGTGTAAAACTGTCTTACACCCGTTGTATGTGAACGTAAGGATCTATCACACCCGATCATCACGTGGTGCTTCGAAACGACGAACTTTAGCAACGGTGCACAGTTAGGGGAGAACACATTCTTGAAATTGTTTATGAGGGATCATCTTATTTACTACCGTCGTTCTAAGTAAACAAGATGCAAAACCATGATAAACATCACATGCAATCAAATAGTGACATGATATGGCCAATATCATATTGCTCCTTTTGATCTCCATCTTCGGGGCTCCATGATCATCATCGTCACCGGCATGACACCATGATCTCCATCATCATGATCTCCATCATCGTGTCTTCTTGAAGTTGTCACGTCATCTATTACTTCACTATGGCTAACGCTTTAGCAATAAAGTAAAGTAATTACATGACGTTTATGTTGACACGCAGGTCATAAATAAATTAAGACAACTCCTATGGCTCCTGCCGGTTGTCATACTCATCGACATGCAAGTCGTGATTCCTATTACAAGAACATGATCAATCTCATACATCACATCCTTTTGGCCATATCACATCACATAGCATACCCTGCAAAAACAAGTTAGACGTCCTCTAATTGTTGTTTGCATGTTTTACATGGCTGCTATGGGTTTCTAGCAAGAACGTTTCTTACCTACGCAAAGACCACAACGTGATATGCCAATTGCTATTTACCCTTCATAAGGACCCTTTTCATCGAATCCGATCCGACTAAAGTGGGAGAGACAGACACCCGCTAGCCACCTTATGCAACTAGTGCATGTTTGTCGGTGGAACCGGTCTCACGTAAGCGTACGTGTAAGGTTGGTCCGGGCCGCTTCATCCCACAATGCCGCCGAATCAAGATTGAACTAGTAACGGTAAGCATGTTGAACAAAATCAACGCCCACAACTACTTTGTGTTCTACTCGTGCATAGAATCTACGTAATAGACCTAGCTCATGATGCCACTGTTGGGGAACGTAGCAGAAATTCAAAATTTTCCTACGTGTCACCAAGATCTATCTATGGAGAGACTAGCAACGAGGGGAAGGAGAGTGCATCTACACACCCTTGTAGATCGCTAAGCAGAAGCATTCAAGTGAATGGGGTTGATGGAGTCGTACTCGTCGTGATCCAAATCACCGGAGATCCTAGTGCCGAACGGACGGCACCTCCGCGTTCAACACACGTACAGCCCGGTGACGTCTCCCATGCCTTGATCCAGCAAGGAGAGAGGGAGAGGTTGAGGAAGACTCCATCCAGCAGCAGCACAACGGCGTGGTGGTGGTGGAGGAGCGTGGCAATCCTGCAGGGCTTCACCAAGCACCATGGGATATGAGGAGAAAGAGAGGGAGGGCTGCACCAACAGGGAGAGATCAAATCACGTGTCATGGGCAGCCCCTAGGCCTCACTATATATAGGGGAGAGGGAGGAGGGTGCGCCCCCTCTAGGGTTCCCACCCCTAGGGGGGGGGGGCAGCCCTAGATGGGAAAGGGGAGGCGGCCAAGAGGGGGAGAGAGGGGGGCGCCCCCTAGGGTGGGCCTTAGGCCCATCTAAGCCTAGGGTTTCCCCTCTCTCCTCCTTTGCTGCGCCTTGGGCCTTGTGGGAGGCGCACCAGCCCACTTAGGGGCTGGTCCCTCACCACCCTTAGCCCATGCAAGCCTCCGGGGCAGGTGGCCCCACTTGGTGGACCCCCGGGACCCTCCCGGTGGTCCCAGTACGTTACCGATAAACCCCGAAACTCTTCCGGTGACCAAAACAGGACTTCCCATATATAAATCTTTACCTCCGGACTATTCCGGAACTCCTCGCGACATCCGGGATCTCATCCGGGACTCGGAACAACATTCGATAACCACATACAAACTTCCTTTATAACCCTAGCGTCATCGAACCTTAAGTGTGTAGACCCTACGGGTTCGGGAACCATGCAGACATGACCGAGACGTTCTCCGGTCAATAACCAACAGCGGGATCTGGATACCCATGTTGGCTCCCACATGTTCCACGATGATCTCATTGGATGAACCACGATGTCAAGGACTTAATCAATCCCGTATATAATTCCCTTTGTCTAGCGGTACGATACTTGCCCGACATTCGATCGTCGGTATCCCGATACCTTGTTCAATCTCGTTACCGGCAAGTCTCTTTACTCGTTCCGTAACACATCATCCCGTGATCAACTCCTTGATCACATTGTGCACATTATGATGATGTCCTACCGAGTGGGCCCAGAGATACCTCTCCGTTTACATGGAGTGACAAATCCCAGTCTCGATTCGTGCCAACCCAACAGATACTTTCGGAGATACCTGTAGTGTACCTTTATAGCCACCCAGTTACGTTGTGATGTTTGGCACACCCAAAGCACTCCTACGGTATCCGGGAGTTGCACAATCTCATGGTCTAAGGAAATGATACTTGACATTAGAAAAGCTTTAGCATACGAACTACACGATCTTTGTGCTAGGCTTAGGATTGGGTCTTGTCCATCACATCATTCTCCTAATGATGTGATCCCGTTATCAACGAGATCTAATGTCCATGGTCAGGAAACCGTAACCATCTATTGATCAACGAGCTAGTCAACTAGAGGCTTACTAGGGACATGGTGTTGTCTATGTATCCACACATGTATCTGAGTTTCCTATCAATACAATTATAGCATGGATAATAAACGATTATCATGAACAAGGAAATATAATAATAACTAATTCATTATTGCCTCTAGGGCATATTTCCAACAGTAACCTTTGTGTTCTCTCCACTTGCTCCACATGTGTGATTAAGATTCATCTTTTTGATGCTAAAGGTTGACTCATGGGCAATCTTAGAAGCAGTAATATAAAACTCACAACCATGCTTTCTATCTGAGCACCAGGCTATGATCCTACTTGGATCATTCCTATGGTACTCAAAGTTCCTAAGTGTCTTAACATGGTAGTTTATCAATGCTTCTCTGAACTCTACCACATTCAGAAAGCACAAATGAATCCTAAACTGTTCAGGTGCATCAGGCCTAGAGGAATCATACCATATTCTCTCCTTCTTCTTCTTCAATTTTCTCTTCCTGCCACAAGGCAACCTAGGTGCATCATCTTCTTCATCAGAAATGCCTTCATCACCTGGAAAGCAGAACTCATCAGCTTCTGGCACGAAATCTTCAAACTTTATGTGATCTGGCTCACTGTGTGATCTGCTTGTTGGGCCTTGTTTCCTCACAGGTATCTTCTGTGCCACAGTTTTCACATGATCTGAAGCTTCTTCTTCATCATCTTCTTCAGAATCATTTGGCTCCTGCCAAAACTCTGAGGGTTCAGAAGCAACCCCAAAATAATGCTCAGCCATCTCTTCCTCTTTCCTGTAGTGCTGCCTTGTTCCTTCACCACCTTCATCTTCTCCCCTAGCCCAAGACTTGTATGGAATTTTCTTCCCTCTATAATCACCCCTGAAAAACTCAAAATCTGAAGAGGATTTGTCCAACTCATCATCATCTTGATCTTCTGCTTCAATGCCTTCAATTTCCACTGCCTCTTTTCCCTTGTTGAAATTACAGCTCTGCTGTGTGTTAAAATATGGATCAACAGGCACAACTGGAGGCTCTGAAGAATTTGAGACAGGGAAAAGGACACCTTCTTGGGAAACACTATACACAATGGGATCACCAACTTGACTCATTGGAATCTGCTCTTCAAGCAAGGTGTGGTCCATGTTTGCATCTGCTGGATTTGGGTCAGTAGCCTCTCTCACTGTTATGTTCAATACTTTCTTCTCAACAAACAAATCTAGCATCTCCTCCACCTTCTCATCACTGTCCAAAACCTCAATCCCCTCCAGCCCCTTACCCTCATCCTTAACATATGACAGATAGGCACCCAACCCATAGCCCTCAAGTTCAATAAGTGCTAACAATAACAGGTAATTCATTTCTGATAAGGAAAACTTCCTTTCCATGTTGTCTCTACCCTGAAAATGCAGCCTCAATGGACACAGCTCCTCTGACGTGCCGTCAGCTCACTGACACGTGGGCCCGGCCCCACGCGTCAGTGGGCCAACGGCAGGATGCAGTACGGCAGAGGAGCCGGCTCCAGCCTCAATTCCCATACTTCATCATGCAAACTATGCAAAGAAAGAAACAACACATTCAGATTTCTTCAGATTTTCAAGTTAAAAAGTATGCAACAGTTTCACTTGCACAACATATCATCCAAACCTAAACCCTAATTCATATATTGCTTACAATGTATACATAATAATATACCAAAGAAACTAATTCATTAACAATCTAAGAAACAAATCCTAACCCTAGTTCATAAATAAACTAGGGAAGATAATTAAAACAAGTCGAGTATAACTTACTCCATGCCACCAAGTGAGGAGGCCCACTGGTGCCCGCCTTCTGGATCCGCGTGGATGGATTTGGCCACTGCCCTGGCCGCGCGCCACGCCGGCGAGATCTGGAACTCCTGCGTCGGTGGCCCAGACGAGCGCTGGGTCAGGAAACTTGCGCTGCCTAGCCACTTGTTGACCTCGGAGTGAGCACCGCCCTCGCCGCTGGCTGTCGCCCCAGGCTCGCCGTCGTCCTTCTTCTTCGCCGCCGCCATCGTCGGGAGAGACAGAGAGCACGGGAAAAGGAGGAGCGAGAGAGAGATGCTACCGACAAAGAGAGAAAGGCAGCGAGCGAGCGGGTGCGGTCCGACAGCACCGGTCGGTCCGAGTAACGGCCGTTAACGCCCTCGCCGTCACACGCGGCGCTGACCTGGCCTGACTGGCGGGCCCAGACCGTCAGAGAATGGTTCAAAACGCTAGCAACGGGCGATTTGGGTTTTTTGAGACAGCCGACGAGAAAAGTAGTAGGTATCAGTCATAAACAAAAAAGTGGTGGTTTTTTAAAACCCTAGCACGAAAAGTGATAGTTTTATGCTATTTACTCCAGCCAAGTGGATTTCAACTGGATCCCACGGTGTTTATTATTCACACATATCCGAAACAGTGATCAAATCCAAAATGGGACAAAGATTGTTCGCTGACAAAGACAAAAAAATTGTTGCGAAAACAACGTTTCGAGCCACTTGGCAAGCCGGAAAGCGAAGCTCATCAGGCCGTACCAAGTTCCACATCATGTCGAGCAAAGATTATTGGATTCGATGAGGACACCAGACCACACCATGCTTAAAGCACGGCAAACAAGGATTATTGGACCAAGACGATGCTTTCACGGATGCGGATATATGATGAAATGCTCGTTTCTTCGTCTCCGCGGCGCTTTCTTTCATGGTCCATCAGTTGGCGCTGGCCATGGTGGCCCTGTCCTGCCGCCTCAGCCTATCGCCTTCGCGGCACAGGTAGTCCTGAAACTTTTCCTGCAAGATTGGAGCGCATGGTCAGTACAGGAAGGGGAAGCACGGAGATCAACGATAACTGCGTCTACGAGAAAAATTCGACCAAAGGTGGAACGAGAACATATATAGCATGTGCGATCGCTAGCCTTTTTAAATTGGCCATTCTAGAAGACCCACCAAACCAGTTAACTATCAGAACATATATAGCATGTGCAATTGTTATCCTTCCAATTGGTTCAGCGTGTGAGACACCACGATTAACTATCAGAACAGTAAACTAACTAACACACTACATGTGGACATGTGGTCCATTAACTAAAGCTTGCATTTCGAATCTGGTTCAACTGTCCCTGTCAACCACAAGGAACGCATTGATAACCTAACAGGAAAGGCTTAACAGCAAAGTTAATGTTGATGTTGCCTAGCAGAACATGACCATAATATACCAACACTACCGGTCGCATTCCAGGATTCATCCGAGTAAAGTAATCATGGGTCCATTCATCTGGAAGCGTACCCCCAACCTCAGAATGACAACGCATCCTACCCAAAAAATTCCTCAGTGCGTCATCTCGGTTATTTACCTAAATATACCTCTCAACCAGTCTCCATCTTCCTTGTGCTGTGCTGTGCTACTGCTAGCATCTTTACAACTCACACATAATGAACCTTCTTTTGTAGAACCATCACCAGAGGAACTTTTTGGCTAATCCTCAAAGCTCACAGAGTCATCGTGCACAATCAAACAATGTATAAGCATGTTTATAAGGGTAAAAAAAGTGTTAGCAGATGTAATTAAATAAAAACAAATGGCGGAAGTGTATGGCTTTGCTTTGACAGGAGAAAAGAAAAACACATAATTGGTTCCCTTCACTTTCATCCAAGGTTTACTTTACCCATCCTACTTTTGGACTGGCAAATAGTAGATTTTTAAGGGCCAAAGAAGATGATGTACAGGTACAACTCAGTCCAATTTTCAACTTTGGGTGCAATTTAGCATGTGTCAGTTATAGGATGGTGCAAGAAGCTGACTTAGCAATACTACCTGAAGATTATATGAAGTTATCATTAGCAAATTTTCATTTCTGAGACCCATTCCCTGACGATTATCTGAAGTTTATATCACAGTGAACAGAAGATTTACCTGATGCGTATATCTAAGGGCCAAAAATATACTATACATAAAAAGGTCCATTAAGGGAAGTAACACAAAAGTGATGATGTCCCTGTAACCATAGCCCCAATCCCGCAACAACAACATACCAAACAAATTTCTTAGTGCACCACCTCTGCTATTTACCTAAACAAACCTCTCAATCAGGTTCTATCATCCCAGTACATACCATCTATACAACTAAGACAAAATGAACATTACTTTTACTTTTTTTAGTATAGTGACAAATGAGTCTAATGAACAATAATTTTAGAACCTCAGAACTGAACCTTTTAGCTATCCACAAATCTCACCATGTACAATAAAAACGTATAAATGTTTAAGGCCCAAAAAGATGATAAGAGATTAAGTAAAAAAACAGAAGGGTTGGAGCATATGCTTAGCTTTGGAAGGAGAAACAAATGCGCCTCCACTTTCATCCAATATGTAAAGGCAAAAAAAGGGTGATATAAAAGCTCACAGCCAGTTCATAGTTTTGGGTGGAATGTGGCATGTGCCAGGGAGAGGCAGAAGCATTATACCAGGATGCCTCTCCTTCATTGGCCCATCGTTTTTAAATTAATGCATCCTATCATTTCCCTGTTTCAAATCCATATAAACTGTCTGTATGTGGATCCTAGTCAACTCCATATAGCACTAAAAGAGCTCCAATAATAAGCATGGAAAGAACCTAACAAGGAGTAAAGCTTGTGTGTGTTCTACATCTACAAGACATCCAAAGTTATGCTTATATACTTGTCGGAGATAAGAATGCAATCAACTCGACATTCGAAGTCCATATGGACAAGGCCAGCAGATTATCAACTTTTGGCCAACTCTTATGAGAAAGACCAACTGATTTGCGCCATAATATCATGCAAAGATTGTTAGTTATTAACCCCCCAGCCCCACGCGCAAAAAAGTCCATTCCGTGATCCGTGTAGGCAGAGTCTGGTAGGTTCATACTCATTGAAAATTAATACAAAAGCATCTAAGAGCCAAAAGAATCACATATAAAAGGTTAATTCAAGGGAACGATTATGATAAAAAAACATGATGACATAGGTTCCTCTACACTCTTGATCTGTCGCTGATTGTGCAATCAAGTCGCATATTACTCAACTAATGCTACGCTTGCAGGAAAACTTCAACATTTCTTCAGTTTTATCAACTCGACCCTTGAACTAATGGTACGCTTGCAGGAAAACTTCAACATTTCTTCAGTTTTATCAACTGGATCCTCGACTTTGAAAAGAGCCTCTCGTTCCAGCTATTCTAAATTCTGCACTGAATGATTCCATGTCGGATGATATGCCATTGGAAAACACAAAATCGTTTTATACTAGTTACATCGACTCCCTTTCTACCTGACATCTTACTACCTGGTGCTATCACAACGGCTAACCATTTAGTCCGTGCTTGGGGCCAACACGAAGCCTCCGTTTCCGTTCGGAGCGGAGGAATCCCGTTTGGTGCTCTACGTTGGCGCCGAATTCAATCAAGAACGGACGATTCGGATGAAAACATAAAGATCTCAACAATAAATTGACAGTAAAGCGTCGCCTAGATTGGGTACGGACGGATCCCTACAGTTTATGCCCAACGAGGAGATGGCGAGAGAAGGCACCTTGCCGCCAGAGAGGGAGACGACGACGAGCCCTGCGGCGGCGGCACCGCCCCAGATCGCCACCGTCGACGAGAGCAGCGACCAGCTCCGGTAGATCATCCCGCCGCCTTCACAACTCCAGATTGCAGGAGGCCTAATCTTTTCTTTTTTCGAGACAAGATTGCAGGAGGCCTAATAATGGCGGCTGGGCACGAAGCCGTTCAGGCCCACAGCCCACCACTCCGTATTTTCTGCCTCGGCCACATCTCTTGTTCGGAGTTTCACGGCCCACATAGATGAGCTCTATCTAAGAGGGAAATATCCTATTTGACCATGGGAGCTATATCTCGCATTAAGCGACACGGATTGTTCTCTCGCTCAAACGTCTGACACGGATTGTTCTCTCGCTCAAACGTCTGGAGTAATCGGCCCGGCCCATATGCACATTATGCACATATAAAGAATAGAAAAATTAGCAGTCTGGTCATCAGCACATACAAAGAAATAGAAAAATTAGAAGGAAAAATTGGGGTGGTGAGCGGGAGTTCGATACCACGTCGCTTCCCCAGCGCCACGAGCTCCTAGCCACCGCGCAATTGTTGTGTTCGTGGATACTGAGGAGGCGCGGACTACTTGAGGTACAGAGTTTTTTTATTTCTCCACTTTTTTCTTATTTCTTGTTACTTTCTCCGTTCATGGTTACAGAGGAGGCGCGGACTACTTGATACATAGTCAATTTTTTCTTTTCTTTTCTTTTTTATTCTTCAATTTTTTCATTTTCTATTTTACTTTTCCTTTTGTTTATTTTGATTCTTTTTTCGGTTTTCTTTGTTATTTTGGTTATTATTCTACATTTTTCGTATACATCAACAACATTTTTGTAATACACGTCCAACATTTTATCAAAACAAATTAAATATTTTTGTAACGCATGGTCAACATTTTTTCTATACACATTTTTCAACATTTTCAAAATGCTTTATTAACATTTTCCAATTCAAGATTAACATTTACTGAATATATAGTTAAATTTTTTATATACATTTTAAACATTTTTAAATACTTGATTGACAATTTTCAAAAAAAAAAGTTGAACTTTTTCTAAAATGCATGGTCAACATTTTTTCTATACACATTTAACACTTTCAAAATGCTTGATTAACATTTTGCAAACACTTGTTCAACATTTTCTTAAATCCTTGTTTAACATTTTTATATACGTGCTCAATTTTTAATCATTTTTTAACACATGGTCAAGCTTTGTTCTATACACATTTAACATTTTCCAAATACTTGACAAACATTTTTCAAATATTGTTCACCATTTTTTTTCCAATCCTTGATTAACATTTTTATATACATGATCAACATTTTTCTCTACACATTTAACATTATCCAAATGCTTGATAAACATTTTTCAAATACAAGTTCAATTTTTTTTCAAAATGCTTGATTAACATTTTTATACACATGGTAAAAATTCATCATTTTTTAATACATGGTGAACAATTTTTTCTATTTACATTCAACATTTTTTCCAAATGCTTGATTACCATTTTTCAAATACTTTCCTACAATTTTCAAATACTTATAAAAAAATCCAAATACTTGTTCAATATTTTTACAAATGTTTGTTGTAGAGTGTTTGTAATATATGCATTTAGAAGATGGACTCGCTGAAGGCGAGACATAAGGGTGCCCTTATTTGACTCGCTTTGCGCCAGAAACTCAAAATGTTGTTGATTCACACAAAGTAAACTAAATGGGTGGCACATCCAACGTTTCGAAGTGTTTGTAAGATGGTTCTTCTTTTGGGAACCAGTCCAGGTTTTTCCGTTTTGGGAACTTTTTAGAAGGTTCCTGAACCAGGTTTGTTCTCCCCTTATTTTCTAGGGTTTTAATATTTATTTTCTTTTTTTCCCCATAACTTTACAAATTTCAGAAAATGTTTAAGATCTTCAAAACTTGTTTGCTTTTACAAAACTTGTTAAGAATTTCAAAAAATCTCTCACATTTGAAAAATCATTTGCATTTTCATGAAAATGTACAATATTTCGAAATTATTCGTTTTTTGAAAAAAAAATTATCAGATTTTTTAAAATCCCATTTTCCAAAAAGTGTTCAACTTTTATATTTTTAATTAAAAAAATATCCTCATTTTCAGAAAAGTCAAGTTCGAAATCTTCAAAAATAGTTTGAAACTTTTAAAAAATATTCACAAATTCAAATTTTGCGATACAATAACTCTACTACTATAAAATCAGTCGGTACAGTAATCCATACTACGTAATGAAGGAAATATGCCCTAGAGTCAATAATAAAGTTGTTATTTATATTTTCTTATATCATGATAAATGTTTATTATTAATGCTAGAATTGTATTAACCAGAAACTTAGTACATGTGTGAATACATAGACAAACAGAGTGTCACTAGTATGCCTCTACTTGACTAGTTCGTTGAATCAATGATGGTTATGTTTCCTAACCATAGACATGAGTTGTCATTTGATTAACATGATCACGTCATTAGAGAATGATGTGATTGACTTGACCCATCCATTAGCTTAGCACGATGATCGTTTAGTTTGTTGCTATTGCTTTCTCCATAACTTATGCATGTTGCTATGACTATGAGATCATGCAACTCCTGAATACCGGAGAAACACTTACTATCAAACGTCAAAATGTAACTAGGTGACTATAAAGATGCTCTACAGGTGTCTCCGATGGTGTTTGTTGAGTTGGCATAGATCGAGATTAGGATTTGTCACTCTGAGTATCAGAGAGATATCTCTGAGCCCTCTCGGTAATGCACATCACTATAAGCCTTGCAAGCAATGTAACTAATGAGTTAGTTACGGGATGTAGCATTACAGAACGAGTAAAGAGACTTGCTGGTAATGAGATTGAACTAGGTATTGAGATACCGACGATTGGATCTCGGGCAAATAACATACCGATGACAAAGGGAACAATGTATGTTGTTATGCAGTTTGACCGATAAAGATCTTCGTAGAATATGTAAGAACCAATATGAGCATCCAGGTCCCGCTATTAGTTATTGACCGGAGATGAGTCTTGGTAATGTCTACATAGTTCTTGAACTCGTAGGGTCCGCATGTTTAACGTTCGGTGACGATCAGTATTATGAGTTTATGTGTTTTGATGTACCGAAGGTAGTTCGGAGTTCCGGATATGATCACGGGCATGACGAAGAGTCTCGAAATGGTCGAGACATAAAGATCGATATATTGGAAGCCTATGTTTGGATATCGGAATGGTTCCGGATTAGTTCGGGCATTTACCGGAGTGCCGGGAGGTTACCGAAACCCCCCGGTGAGTATATGGGCCTTATTGGGCCTTAGTGGAATAGAGGAGAGGAAGGGAAAAGGTGGAGGGTGCGCCCCCCTAGCCCAATCCGAATTGGGTGGGGGCCCGGCCCCCCTTCCTTCCCTCTCTCTTCCCCTTCCTTCTCTCCTACTCCTACTACTTGGAAAGGGGGGAATCCTACTCCCGGTGGGAGTAGGACTCCCCAGGGAGCGCCATAGAAAGAGTCGGCCCTTCCCCTCCTCCACTCCTTTATATACGGGGAGGGGGCACCCCATAGACACACAAGTTGATCATTGTCTTAGCCGTGTGCGGTGCCCCTCCACCATAATCCACCCGATCATATCGTCGTAGTGCTTAGGCGAAGCCCTGCGCCGGTAGCTTCATCATCACCGTAATCATGCCGTCATGCTGACAAAGCTCCCCCTCGACACTCAGCTGGATCAAGAGTTCGTGGGACGTCACCGAGCTGAACGTGTGCAGACCGCGAAGGTGTCGTACTTTCAGTACTAGGATCGGTTGGATCGTGAAGATGTACGACTACATCAACCGCGTTGTCATAACTCTTCCGCTTTCAGTCTACAAGGGTACATAGACAACACTCTCCCTCTCGTTGCTATGCATCACCTAGATGGATCTTGCGTGTGCATAGGATTTTTTTGAAATTACTGCGTTCCCTAACAGTGGTATCCGAGCCAAGTCTATGCGTAGATGTTATATGCACGAGTAGAACACAAAGGAGTTGTGGGCGTGGGTATATACATATTGCTTGCTGTCACTAATTGGTTCTTGATTCAGCGGTATTGTTGGATGAAGTGGCTCAGACCGACATTACGCGTACGCTTACGCGAGACTGGTTCTACCGACGTGCTTCGCACATAGGTGGCTAGTGGGTGTCTGTTTCTCCAAATTTAGTTGAATCAGATTCAATGAACAGGGTTCTTTCTGAAGATCAAAAATCAATCACTATACCGCGTTGTGGTTTTTGATGCGTAGGTAAGAACGGTTCTTGCTCAGCCCGTAGCAGCCACGTAAAACTTGCAACAACAAAGTAAAGGATGTCTAACTTGTTTTTGCAAGGCATGTTGTGATGTGATATCGTCAAGACATGATGCTAAATTTTATTGTATGAGATGATCATGTTTTGTAACACAGTTATCGGCAACTGGCAGGAGCCATATGGTTGTCGCTTTATTGTATGAAATGCAATCGCCATGTAATTGCTTTGCTTTATCACTAAGCGGCAGCGATAGTCGTAGCAGAAATAGTTGGCGAGACGACAACGATGCTTTGGAGATCAAGGTGTCAAGCCGGTGACGATGGTGATCATGACGGTGCTTTGGAGATGAAGACCAAAGGCACAAGATGATGATGGCCATATCAGATCACTTATATTGGTTGCATGTGATGTTTATCCTTTATGCATCTTATTTTCCTTAGTTCGGCGGTAGCATTATAAGATGATCTCTCACTAAATTTCAAGGTGATGATCTCTCACTATTGTTCATCGTGCCGAGACACCACGTGATGATCGGGTGTGATAAGCTCTACGCTCACACACAACGGGTGCAAGCTAGTTTTGTACACGCGGAATACTCATGTTAAACTTGACGAGCCTAGCATATGCAGATATGGCCTCGAAACACTGAGACCGAAAGGTCGAGCGTGAATCATATAGTAGATATGATCAACATAGTGATGTTCACCATTGAAAACTACTCCATCTCACGTGATGATCGGACATGGTTTAGTTGATATGGATCACATGATCACTTAGATGATTAAAGGGATGTCTATCTAAGTGGTAGTTCTTTAGTAATATGATTAATTGAACTTTAATTTATCATGAACTTAGTACCCGATAGTATTTTGCATGTCTATGTTGTTGTAGATAGATGGCCCGTGTTGTTGCTCCATTGAATTTTAATGTGTTCCTAGAGAAAGCTAAGTTGAAGATGATGATAGAAACTACACGGACTGGGTCCGTAACTTAAGGATTATCCTTATTGCTGCACAGAAGAATTACGTCCTGGAAGCACCGCTAGGTGTACCACCCGCACCGGCAACTACAGAGATTGTGAATGCTTGGCAGTCGCGTGTTGATGACTACTCAATAGTTCAGTGTGCCATGCTTTACGGCTTAGAACTGGGACTTCAACGACGTTTTGAACGTCATGGAGCATATGAGATGTTCCAGGAGTTGAAGTTAATATTTCAAGCAAATGCCCGGATTGACAGATATGAAGTCTCCAATAAGTTCTATAGCTGCAAAATGGAGGAGAATAGTTCTGTCAGTGAGCATATACTCAAAATGTCTGGGTATAACAATCACTTGATTCAACTGGGAGTTAACCTTCCTGATGATAGTGTCATTGACAGAATTCTTCAATCATTGCCACCAAGCTACAAGAGCTTCGTGATGAACTATAATATGCAAGGGATGGATAAGATGATTCCCGAGCTCTTCGCAATGCTAAGGGCCGCGGAGGTAGAAATCAAGAAGGAGCATCAAGTGTTGATGGTTAAAGATAAGAAGGGGAACTTCAAGAAGAATAGCAAGCCAGTTGCTGCTCAAGTGAAGAAAGCCAAGTCTGGACCTAAGCCTGAGACTGAGTGCTTCTACTACAAAGGGACTGGTCACTGGAAGCGGAACTGCCCCAAGTATTTGGCGGAGAAGAAGGATGTCAAAGTGAAAGGTATATTTGATATACATGTTATTGATGTGTACCTTACTAATGCTCGCAGTAGCGCTTGGGTATTTGATATTGGTTCTGTTGCTAATATTTGCAACTCGAAACATGGGCTACGGATTAAGCAAAGTTTGACTAAGGACGAGGTGACGATGTGCACGGGAAATGGCTCCAAAGTCGATGTGATCGCCGTCGGCACACTACCTCTACATCTACCTTCGGGATTAGTTTTAGACCTAAATAATTGTTATTTGGTGCCCACGTTGAGCATGAACATTATATCTGGATCTTGTTTGATGCAAGACGGTTATTCATCTAAATCAGAGAATAATGGTTGTTCTATTTATATGAGTAATATCTTTTATGGTCATGCACCCTTGATGAGTGGTCTATTTTTTACTAAATCTTGATAGTAGTAATACACATGTTCATAGTATTGAAGCGAAAACATATAAGTTTAATAATGATAGTGCAACTTATTTGTGGCACTGCCGTTTGGGTCATATTGGTGTAAAGCGCATGAAGAAACTCCATTCTGATGGATTTTTGGAATCACTTGATTATGAATCACTTGGTACTTGCGAACCATGCCTCATGGGCAAGACAACTAAAACTCTGTTCTCCGGAACAATGCGAGCAACAGATTTATTGTAAATCATACATACTGATGTATATGATCCAATGAACATTGAGGCTCGCGGCGGATATTGTTATTTTCTGACCTTCACAGATGATTTGAGCAGATATGAGTATATCTACTTGATGAAGCATAAGTCTGAAACATTTGAAAAGTTCAAAGAATTTCATAGTGAAGTGGAAAATCATCGTAACAAGAAAATAAAGTTTATGTGATCTGATCATGGAGGAGAATATTTGAGTTACGAGTTTGGTCTTCATTTGAAACAATGCGGAATAGTTTCGCAACTCACGCCACCCAGAACACCACAGCATAATGGTGTGTCTGAACGTCGTAATCGTACTTTACTAGATACGGTGCGATCTATGATGTCTCTTACTGATTTGCCGCTATCGTTTTGGGGTTATGCTTTAGAGACGGCTGCATTCACGTTAAATAGGGCACCATCTAAATCCGTTGAGACAACACCTTATGGACTGTGGTTTGGCAAGAAACCCAAGTTGTCGTTTCTTAAAGTTTGGGGTTGTGATGCTTATGTGAAAAAGGTTCAACCTGATAAGCTCGAACCCAAATCGGAGAAATGTGTCTTCATAGGATACCCAAAGGAGACTGTTGGGTACACATTCTATCAGAGATACGAAGGCAAGACATTCGTTGCTAAGAATGGATCCTTTATAGAGAAGGAGTTTCTCTCAAAAGAAGTGGGTAGGAGGAAAGTAGAACTTGATGAGGTAACTATACCTGCTCCCTTATTGGAAAGTAGTTCATCACAGAAATTAGTTCCGGTGATTCCAACACCAGTAAGTGAGGAAGCTAATGATGATGATCATGAAGCTTCTGATCAAGTTACTACCAAACCTCGTAGGTCAACCAGAGTAAGATCTGCACCAGAGTGGTACGATAATCCTGTTCTGGAGGTCATGTTACTTGACCATGACGAACCTACGAACTATGAGGAAGCGACGATGAGCCCATATTCTGCAAAATGGCTTGAGGCCATGAAATCTGAGATGGGATCCATGTATGAGAACAAAGTGTGGACTTTGGTTGACTTGCCCGATGATCAGCAAGCCATAGAGAATAAATGGATTTTCAAGAAGAAGACTGACGCTGACGGTAATATTACTGTCTACAAAGCTCGACTTGTTGCAAAAGGTTTTCGACAAGTTCAAGGAGTTGACTACGATGAGACCTTCTCACCTGTAGCGATGCTTAAGTCCGTCCGAATCATGTTAGCAATTGCCGCATTTTATGATTATGAAATTCGGCAAATGGATGTCAAAACTGCATTCCTTAATGGATATCTTAAAGAAGAGTTGTATATGATGCAATCAGAAGGTTTTGTCGACCCAAAAGGTGCTAACAAAATGTGCAAGCTCCGGCGATCCATTTATGAACTGGTGCAAGCCTCCCGGAGTTGGAATATATGCTATGATAGTGTGATCAAAGCATATGGTTTTATACAGAATTTTGGAGAAGCCTGTATTTACAAGAAAGTGAGTGGGAGCTCTGTAGCATTTTTGATATTATATGTAGATGACACACTTTTGATCGGAAATGATACTGAATTTCTGAATAGCATAAAAGGATACTTGAATAAGAATTTTTCAATGAAAGACCTCGGTGAAGCTGCTTAAATATTGGGCATCAAGATCTATAAAGATAGATCAAGACGCTTAATTGGACTTTCACAAAGCACATACCTTGATAAAGTTTTGAAGAAGTTCAAAATGGATCAAGCAAAGAAAGGGTTCTTGCCTGTGTTACAAGGTATAAAGTTGAGTCACACTCAATTCTCAACCACTTCAGAAGATAAAGAGAAGATGAAAGTCATTCCCTATGCTTTAGCCATAGGTTCTACCATGTATGCAATGATGTGTACCAGACCTGATGTGTGGCTTGCTATTAGTTTAGCAGGGAGGTACCAAAGTAATCCAGGAGTGGATCACTGGACAGCGGTCAAGAACATCCTGAAATACCTGAAAAGTACTAAGGATATGTTTCTCGTTTATGGAGGTGACAAAGAGCTCGTCGTAAACGGTTACGTTGATGCAAAGCTTTGACACTGATCCGGATGACTCTAAATCACAAACCGGATACGTATTTTTACTAAATGGTGGAGCTGTTAGTTGGTGCAGTTCCAAGCAGAGCGTCGTGGCGGGATCTACGTGTGAAGCGGAGTACATAGCTGCTTCGGAAGCAGCAAATGAAGGAGTGTGGATGAAGGAGTTAATATCCGATCTAGGTGTAATACCTAGTGCTCCACTGATACGTCTCCAATGTATCTATAATTTTTGATTGCTCCATGCTATATTATCTACTATTTTGGACTATATTGGGCTTTATTTTCCACTTTTATATTATTTTTGGGACTAACCTATTAACCGGAGGCCCAGCCTAGAATTGCTGTTTTTTTTGCCTATTTCAGTATTTCGGAGAAACAGAATATCGGACGGAGTCCAAACGGAATAAAACCTTCGGGAACGTGATTTTCTCACCGAACGTGATCCAGGAGATTTGGACCCTACTCCAAGGAGTCAAAGAGGCGGTCGCGAGGGTGGGGGGTGCGCCCACCCCCCTAGGGCGCACCCCCTGCCTCGTGGGCCCCTCGGTGCTCCACCGACGTACTCCTTCCTCCTATATATACCTACGTACCCCCAAACGATCAGAACATGAGCCAAAAACCTAATTCCACCGCCACAACTTTTTGTATCCATGAGATCCCATCTTGGGGCCTGTTCCAAAGCTCCGCCAGAGAGGGTCGTCATCACGGAGGGCTTCTACATCATCAGAGCCCCTCCGATGAAGTTTGAGTAGTTTACCTCAGACCTTAGGGTCCATAGTTAGTAGCTAGATGGCTTCTTCTCTCTTTTTGGATCTCAATACAAAGTTCTTCCCCTCTCTTGTGGAGATCTATTCGATGTAATCTTCTTCTTTTTGCGGTGTGTTTGTTGAGACCGATGAATTGTCAGTTTATGATCAAGTCTATCTATGAATAATATTTGAATCTTCTCTGAATTCTTTTATGTATGATTAGTTATCTTTGCAAGTCTCTTTGAATTATCCATTTGGTTTGGCCAACTAGATTGGTAGTTCTTGCCTTGGGAGAAGTGCTTAGCTTTGGGTTCGATCTTGCGTTGTCCTTTCCCAGTGACAGAAGGGGCAGCAAGGCACGCATTGCATCGTTGCCATCGAGGATAACAAGATGGGGTTTATTTCATATTGCATGGATTTATCTCTCTACATCATGTCATCTTGCTTAAAGCATTACTCTGTTTTTAACTTAATACTCTAGATGCATGCTGGATAGCGGTCGATGAGTGGAGTAATAGTAGTAGATGCAGAATCGTTTCGGTCTACTTGTCACGGACGTGATGCCTATATACATGATCATGCCTAGATATTCTCATAACTATGCTCAATTCTGTCAATTGCTCAACAGTAATTTGTTCACCCACCGTAGAATACTTATGCTCTTGAGAGAAGCCACTAGTGAAACCTATGCCCCCCGGGTCTATTCTCATCATATCAATCTCCATCACTTTAATCTTGCTTTGCTTTTTTACTTTACCTTTTACTTTTCACTTTGCATCTTTATACCAAAAATACGAAAAATATTATATCTATCAGATCTCACTCTCGTAAGTGACCGTGAAGGGATTGACAACCCCTAATCGCGTTGGTTGCGAGTAGCTATCGTTTTGTGCAGGTACGAGGGACTTGAGTGTGGCCTCCTACTGGATTGATACCTTGGTTCTCAAAAACTGAGGGAAATACTTATGCTACTCTGCTGCATCATCTTTTCCTCTTCGGGGAAATCCAACGCAAGCTCAAGAGGTAGCAAGAAGAATTTCTGGCGCCGTTGCCGGGGAGTCTACGCAAAAAGTCAACATACCAAGTACCCATCACAATCCCTATCTCTCGCATTACATTATTTGCCATTTGCCTCTCGTTTTCCTCTCCCCCACTTCACCCTTGCCGTTTTATTCGCCCTCTCTTTCCCAATCTCCTTCTCCTTCTCTTTCTCCGTTTGCCTTTTTTTCTCGCTAGCCTTTTTGTTTGCCCGTGTGTTGGATTGCTTGTTTGTCGCGATGGCTCAAGATACTACCAAATTGTGTGACTTCACCAATACCAATAATAATGATTTCCTTAGCACTCCGATTGCTCCTCTTGCCAATACTGAATCTTGTGAAATCAATACTGCTTTGTTGAATCTTGTTATGAAAGATCAATTCGCCGGCCTTCCTAGTGAAGATGCCGCTACTCATCTGAATAGCTTCGTTGATTTATGTGATATGCAAAAGAAAAAAGATGTCGATAATGATGTCGTTAAATTGAAGCTATTTCCTTTTTCGCTTAGAGATTGTGCTAAAGCTTGATTTTCGTCTTTGCCTAAAAATAGTATTGATTCTTGGAACAAGTGCAAAGATTCTTTTATCTCTAAGTATTTCCCCCCCGCTAAGATCATCTCTCTTAGAAACGATATTATGAACTTTAAGCAACTTGATCATGAACATGTTGCACAAGCTTGGGAGAGAATGAAATTAATGATACGTAATTTCCCTACTCATGGTTTGAATTTGTGGATGATTATACAAAATTTTTATGCCGAATTGAATTTTGCTTCTAGAAATCTTTTAGATTCGGCCGCGGGAGGTACTTTTATGGAAATCACTTTAGGAGATGCTACTAAACTCCTAGATAATATTATGGTTAATTATTCTCAATGGCATACTGAAAGATCTTCCAATAAAAAAGTGCATGCGATAGAAGAAATCAATGTTTTGAGTGGAAAGATGGATGAACTTATGAAATTATTTGCTACTAAGAGTGTTTCTTCTGATCCTAATGATATGCCTTTGTCTACTTTGATTGAGAATAACAATGAATCTATGGATGTGAATTTTATTGGCAGGAATAATTTTGGTAACAACGCTTATAGAGGGAATTTTAATCCTATGCCATATCCTAGTAATCCTTCTAATAATTATGGGAATTCCTACAATAACTCTTATGGAAATTATAATAATATGCCCTCTGAATTTGAGAATAGTGTTAAAGAGTTTATGAAATCACAAAAGAATTTTAATGCTTTGCTTGAAGAGAAATTGCTTAAAGTTGATGATTTGGCTAGGAACGTTGATAGAATTTCTCTTGAGGTTGATTCTTTAAAGCTTAGATCTATTCCTCCTAAGCATGATATCAATGAGTCTCTCAAAGCCATGAGAATTTCCATTGATGAGTGCAAGGAAAGAACCGCTAGGATGCGTGGTTCCAAAGATGCATTTATTAAAGCGTGTTCTTCCAATTCCTATGAAAATCAAGATGAAGATCTAAAAGTTATTGATGTGTCTCCTACTAAATCTTTGTTTTGCAATATGAGTCTTGATGAAACTGAATATGATCTTCCTTTACCTAGAAGGCGTTCTAAAAATTCGGAGTATTTAGATCTTTATGATGAAATTGATGAAAGTGGGATTGAAAGAAATAAAAATCTAGATGTTGCTAAACCCACTATATTGGATTTCAAGGAATTTAATTATGAAAGTTGCTCTTTAATTGATTGTATTTCCTTGTTGCAATCCGTGCTAAATTATCCACATGCTTATAGTCAAAAGAAAGCCTTCACCGAACATATTGTTGATGCCTTGATGCAATCTTATGAAGAAAAACTTGAGTTGAAAGTTTCTATCCCTAGAAAACTCTATGATGAGTGGGAACCAACTATTAAAATTAAAATTAAAGATCATGAGTTTTATGCTTTGTGTGATTTGGGTGCTAGTGTCTCCACTATCCCCAAAAGTTTGTGTGATTTGCTAGATTTCCGCAATTTTGATGATTGCTCTCTAAACTTGCATCTTGCGGATTCTACTATTAAGAAACCTATGGGAAGGATTAATGATTTTCTTATTGTTGCAAATAGAAATTATGTGCCCGTAGATTTCATTGTTCTTGATATAGATTGCAATTCTTCTTGCCCTATTATTCTTGGTAGACCTTTCCTTAGAACGGTTGGTGCGATTATTGATATGAAGGAAGGGAATATTAGATTTCAATTTCCATTAAAAAAGGGCATGGAACACTTTCCAAGAAAGAAAATAAAATTTCCATATGAAAGTATCATGAGAGCCACTTATGGATTGCCTACCAAAGATGGCAATACCTAGATCTATCCTCGCTTTTATGCCTAGCTAGGGGCATTAAACGATAGCGCTTGTTGGAAGGCAACCCAGTTTTATTTTTATTCCTTGCTTTTTGCTCCTGTTTAGTAATAAATAAATTATTTAGCCTCTGTTTTGGTTGTGTTTTTGTGTTTAATTAGTGTTTGTGCCAAGTAGAACCGTTGGGAAGACTTGGGGAAAGTCTTGTTGAACTTGCTGTAAAAAACAGAAACTTTAGTGCTCACGAGAACTGCTGTCATTTTTATTTGGAGAGTGCTATTTAGTTAATTCTTTTTGAATATTATTAATATATAAATTCCTCACGTCCAGCAATTTATTTTAGAATTTTTGGGGTTCCAGATCTTGCGCTAGCTACAGATTACTACAGACTGTTCTGTTTTTGACAGATTCTGTTTTTCGTGTGTTGTTTGCTTATTTTGATGAATCTATGGTTAGTAAAATAATTTATAATCCATAGAGAAGTTGGAATACAGTAGGTTTAACACCAGTATAAATAAATAATGAGTTCATTACAGTACCTTTAAGTGGTTTTTTGTTTTCTTTCGCTAACGGAGCTCACGAGTTTTCTACTTTAAGTTTTGTGTTGTGAAGTTTTCAAGTTTTGGGTGAATTCTTTTGATGGATTATGGAACAAGGAGTGGCAAGAGCCTAAGCTTGGGGATGCCCATGGAACCCCCAAGATTATCCAAGGACACCAAAAATTCAAAGCTTGGGGATGCCCCGGAAGGCATCCCCTCTTTCGTCCACTTCCATCGGTAATTTACTTGGAGCTATATTTTTATTCACCAACATGATATGTGTTTTTCTTGGAGCGTCTTGTATTATTTTTGTCTTTGTGTTTTAGTATGCCACAATCATCCTTGCTGTACACACCTTTTGAGAGAGCCAATAAATTTTATAGAATACTCTATGTGCTTCACTTATATCTTTTGAGCATTATAATTTTGCTCTACGTGCTTCACTTATATCTTTTGAGCTATGTAGTTTTGATCTATGTGCTTCATTTATATCTTTTTGAGATAAGTAGTTTTTGTCTATGTGCTTCACTTATATCTTTTGAGCGCTATAATTTTGCTCTATGTGCTTCACTTAGATTTTTTAGAGCACGGTGGTGGATTTGTTTTAAAGAAACTATTGATCTCTCATGCTTCACTTAAATTATTTTGAGAGTCTCTGAATAGCATGGTAATTTGCTTAATAATAATATGCTTGGTATTCAAGATTTGGGAAACTTTCTTTTGAGTGTGTTGAATACTAAGAAAAGATTGAAGCATGATAATTGTTTTGAGATATGGAGGTGATAATATTAGAGTCATGCTAGTTGAGTAGTTGTGAATTTAAAGAATACTTGTGTTAGAGTTTGTGATTCCCGTAGCATGCACGTATGGTGAACCGTTATGTGATGAAGTCGGAGCATGATTTATTTATTGACTGTCTTCCTTATGAGTGGCGGTTGGGGACGAGCGATGGTCTTTTCCTACCAATCTATCCCCCTAGGAGCATGCGCGTAATACTTTGCTTTGATAACTTCTAGATTTTTGCAATAAGTATATGAGTTCTTTATGACTAATGTTGAGTCCATGGATTATACGCACTCTCACCCTTCCACCTTTGCTAGCCTCTCTAATACCGCGCACCTTTCGGCGGTATCATACACCCATCATATACCTTCCTCAAAACAGCCACCATACCTACCTATTATGGCATTTCCATAGCCATTCCGAAATATATTGCCATGCAACTTTCCACCGTTACGTTTATCATGACACATTCATCATTGTCATATTGCATATCGCGGTACACCGCTGGAGGCATTCATATAGAGTCATATTTTGTTCTAAGTATCGAGTTGTAATTGTTGAGTTGTAAGAAAAATAAAAGTGTGATGATCGTCATTTTTAGAGCATTTTCCCAAGTGAGGAAAGAATGATGGAGACTATGATTCCCCCATAAGTCGGATGAGACTCCGGACGGAAAATGAATAAGAGAGGCCAAAGAAGCCCAAAAAAAGAGAAAGAAAAGAGGCCATAAAAAGGAGAAAAGGCCCAAATAAAAAAATATAAATAAAAAATGAGAGAAAAAGAGAGAAGGGACAATGTTACTATCCTTCTACCACACTTGTGCTTCAAAGTAGCACCATGATCTTCATGATAGAGAGTCTCTCGTTATGTCACTTTCATATACTAGTGGGAATCTTTTATTATAGAACTTGGCTTGTATATTCCAATGATGGGCTTCCTCAAATTGCCCTAGGTCTTCATGAGCAGGCAAGTTGGATGCACACCCACTTAGTTTCTTTTTGAGATTTCATATACTTATAGCTCTAGTGCATCCGTTGCATGACAATCCCTACTCACTCACATTGATATCTATTGATGGGCATCTCCATAGCCCGTTGATACGCCTAGTTGATGTGAGACTATCTTCTCCTTTTTGTCTTCTCCACAACCACCATTCTATTCCACCTACAATGCTATATCCATGGTGAAGATTAAAAAAGTTTTGAAAAAGTTAGAGTATGAAACAATTGCTTGGCTTGTCATCAGGGTTGTGCATGATTTAAATACTTTGTGTGGTGAAGATAGAGCATAGCCAGACTATATGATTTTGTAGGGATAACTTTCTTTGGCCATGATATTTTGAGAAGACATAATTGCTTTGTTAGTATGCTTGAAGTATTATTATTTTTATGTCAATATAAACTTTTGTCTTGAATCTTTCGAATCTGAATATTCATATCACAATTAAGAAGATTTGCATTGAAATTATGCCAAGTAGCGCTCCACATCAAAAATTCTCTTTTTATCATTTACCTACTCGAGGACGAGCAGGAATTAAGCTTGGGGATGCCTGATACGTCTCCAACGTATCTATAATTTTTGATTGCTCCATGCTATATTATCTACTGTTTTGGACTATATTGGGCTTTATTTTCCAATTTTATATTATTTTTGGGACTAACCTATTAACCGGAGGCCCAGCCCAGAATTGATGTTTTTTTTGCCTATTTTAGTATTTCGGAGAAACATAATATCAAACGGAGTCCAAACGGAATAAAACCTTCGGGAACGTGATTTTCTCACCAAACGTGATCCAGGAGACTTGGACCCTACTCCAAGGAGTCAAAGAGGCGGTCACGAGGGTGGGGGGCGCACCCACCCCCCCAGGGTGCGCCCCCTGCCTCGTGGGCCCCTCGGTGCTCCACTGACGTACTCCTTCCTCCTATGTATACCTACGTACCCCCAAACGATCAGAACAGGAGCCAAAAACGTAATTCCACCGCCGCAACTTTCTGTATCCACGAGATCCCATCTTGGGGCCTGTTCCGGAGCTCCGCCGGAGAGGGCTGTCATCATGGAGGGCTTCTACATCATCATAGCCCTCCGATGAAGTGTGAGTATTTTACCTCAGACCTTCGGGTCCATAGTTAGTAGCTAGATGGCTCCTTCTCTCTTTTTGGATCTCAATACAAAGTTCTCCCCCTCTCCTGTGGAGATCTATTCGATGTAATCTTCTTCTTTTTGCGGTGTGTTTGTTGAGACCGATGAATTGTGGGTTTATGATCAAGTCTATCTATGAATAATAGTTGAATCTTCTCTGAATTATTTTATGTATGATTAGTTATCTTTGCAAGTCTCTTCGAATTATCCGTTTGGTTTGGCCAACTAGATTGGTAGTTCTTGCCATGGGAGAAGTGCTTAGCTTTGGGTTCGATCTTGCGGTGTCCTTTCCCAGTGATAGAAGGGGCAGCAAGGCACGTATTGCATCGTTGCCATCGAGGATAACAAGATGGGGTTTATTCCATATTGCATGAATTTATCTCTCTACATCATGTCATCTTGCTTATAGCGTTACTCTGTTTTTAACTTAATACTCTAGATGCATGCTGGATAGCGGTCGGTGAGTGGAGTAATAGTAGTACATGCAGAATCGTTTCGGTCTACTTGTCACGGACGTGATGCCTATATACATGATCATGCCTAGATATTCTCATAACTATGCTCAATTCTGTCAATTTCTCAACAGTAATTTGTTCACCCATCGTAGAATACTTATGCTCTTGAGAGAAGCCAGTAGTGAAACCTATGGCCCCCGGGTCTATTCTCATCATATCAATCTCCATCACTTTAATCTTGCTTTGCTTTTTTACTTTGCCTTTTGTTGGAAATATGCCCTAGAGGCAATAATAAATTAGTTATTATTATATTTCCTTGTTCATGATAATCGTTTATTATCCATGCTAGAATTTTATTGATAGGAAACTCAGATACATGTGTGGATACATAGACAATACCATGTCCCTAGTAAGCCTCTAGTTGACTAGCTCGTTGATGAATAGATGGTTATGGTTTCCTGACCATGGACATTGGATGTCGTTGATAACGGGATCACTGAAGGAAATATGCCCTAGAGGCAATAATAAAGTTATTATTTATTTCCTTATATCATGATAAATGTTTATTATTCATGCTAGAATTGTATTAACCGGAAACATAATACATGTGTGAATACATAGACAAACAGAGTGTCACTAGTATGCCTCTACTTGACTAGCTCGTTGATCAAAGATGGTTATGTTTCCTAACCATAGACATGAATTGTCATTTGATTAACGGGATCACATCATTAGGAGAATGATGTGATTGACTTGACCCATTTCGTTAGCTTAGCACTTGATCATTTAGTTTGTTGCTATTGCTTTCTTCATGACTTATACATGTTCCTATGACTATGAGATTATGCAGCTCCCGTTTGCCGGAGGAACACTTTGTGTGGTACCAAACATCACAACGTAACTGGGTGATTATAAAGGTGCTCTACAGGTGTCTCCAAAGGTACATGTTGGGTTGGCGTATTTCGAGATTAGGATTTGTTACTCCGATTGTCGGAGAGGTATCTCTGGGCCCTCTCGGTAATGCACATCACTTAAGCCTTGCAAGCAATGTAACTAATGAGTTAGTTGCGAGATGATGTATTACGGAACGAGTAAAGAGACTTGCCGATAACGAGATTGAACTAGGTATTGAGATACGGACGATCGAATCTCGGGCAAGTAACATACCGATGAGAAAGGGAACAACGTATGTTGTTATGCGGTCTGACCGATAAAGATCTTCGTAGAATATGTAGGAGCCAATATGAGCATCCAGGTTCCGCTATTGGTTATTGACCGGAGACGTGTCTCGGTCATGTCTACATTGTTCTCGAACCCGTAGGGTCCGCACGCTTAACGTTACGATGACAGTTTCATTATGAGTTTATATATTTTGATGTACCGAAGGTTGTTCGGAGTCCCGGATATGATCACGGACATGACGAGGAGTCTCAAAATGGTCTAGACACAAATATCGATATATTGGACGGCTATATTCGGACACCGGAAGTGTTTCAGGCGATTTCAGAGAAAACCGGAGTGCCGGAAGGGTTACCGGAACCCCCCGGGGAAGTATTGGGCCTTAGTGGGCCTGAGGGGAGAGAGAGGGCAGCATCCCAAGAGGTGGTGCGCCCCCTTGTAATGCCCCCGATGCGGCTATATCTCCCACGTGTAGAAGCACGACTTAGAGGCATAACCGCATTGAAAGCAATGTCGCAAGTGAGGTAATCTTCGCAAACAAGCCTTGTAATACAATAGGGGAAAAGAGATACATAGTTGGCTTACAATCGCCACTTCACACAATTACATGAATAAAGCATTACATCAACCAGTTACAATCAAGGCCTGACTACGGAGCCAAATTAAAAGAAGAACCCCAAATGCGACACGGTCCCCGATCGACCCCAACTGGGCTCCACTACTGATCAACTAGAACGAAACAACACAAAGGACAAGATCTTCAACGAGCTCCTCCTGAGCTGGGTTGCGTCATCTGCACGGACTCATCGGCACCTGCAAGCTGGTTTTGGAAGTATCTGTGAGCCACGGGGACTCAGCAATTTCGCACCCTCGCGATCAAGACTATTTAAGCTTATGGGTATGGTAAAGGTATGAGGTGGAGCTGCAGCAAGCGACTAGCATATATGGTGGCTAACATACGCAAATGAGAGCGAGAAGAGAAGGCAAAGCACGGTCGATAAAAGTATGATCAAGAAGTGATCCTAAAACAACCTACGTCAAGCATAACTCCAACACCGTGTTCACTTCCCGGACTCCGCCGAAAAGAGACCATCACGGTTACACACGCGGTTGATGCATTTTAATTAAGGTCAACTTCAGGTTTTCTATAACCGGACATTAACAAATTCCCATCTTCCCATAACCGCGGGCACGACTTTCGAAAGTTCAAATCCCTGCAGGGGTGTCCCAACTTAGCCCATCACAAGCTCTCACGGTCAACGAAGGATATTCCTTCTAGCGGGAAGACCCGATCAGACTCGGAATCCCGGTTACAAGGCATCTCGACAAGGTAAAACTAAACCAGCAACACTGCCCGAATGTGCCGACAAATCCCGATAGGAGCTACACATATCTCTTTCTCAGGGCACACTCAGATTGTCCTAGGTACGGGTAGGCCAGCCCAGAGTTGCCCCTGGTGGCCACCGACAGCTGACAGGTTGGACCAACACTCAGAGGAGCACTGGCCCGGGGTGGTAAAATAATGATGATCCTCAGGAGCGCGACTCCCAAGGGAAAAGAAAAGGCTAGGTGGCAAATGGTAAAACCAAAGTTGGGCATTGCTGGAAGAGCTTTACTCAAGGCGAACTGTCAAGGGGTTCCCATTATTACCCAACCACGTAAGGAACGCAAAATCCGGGAACATAACACCGATATGACGGAAACTAGGGCGGCAAGAGTGGAACAAAACACCAGGCATAAGGCCGAGCCTTCCACCCTTTACCAAGTATATAGATGCATTAATTAAATAAGATATATTGTGATATCCCTACAAGTAAACATGTTCCCACAAGGAACAACATCTCCATGTTCCAACAAGGAACAAACTTCAATCTTCACCTGCAACTAACAACGCTATAAGAAGGGCTGAGCAAAGCGGTAACATAGCCAAACAATGGTTTGCTAGGACAAGGTGGGTTAGAGGCTTGGTTCAACAATATAGGAGGCATGATAAGCAAGTGGTAGGTATCGCAACATAGGCATAGCAAAAGAGCGAGAAACTAGCAAAGCAAAGATAGAAGTGATTTCGAGGGTATGATCATCTTGCCTGAAATCCCGCAAGGAAGAAGAACGAGTCCATGAAGAAGACAACCGGACGTAGACGAACGGATCCTCACAAACGCGACGTTACCGAAACCAACCCAAAGAAGCAAACACCGGAAAGAAGCACACAACATAGTAAACAATCAACACATGAACATGGTATGCTATGCGGGATGCGGTATGTGATGCATATGCATGATTTGCAAGGGAATGATTGAACCTGGCCTCAACTTGGAAATTCAAGAGTGCCACTAGAAAGGTGAGGTGATTTCGGTTGAAATTGATATGAAGAACACCGGAATTGGAGACACGGTTTGGAAATGGCAAACAAAACAAATATGGCCCCGGTCTGCGATAAACAACAAGTAGCCAACTAAATGCAACAAGATAAATATGCTACAGCACTCAAACATGGCAAAAAAATACATGGCAGGGATCCACTCATGATGCTTGACAAAAGATGAACACTGAGCTACGGCCAATTCATCCATTAAAAGGTTCAAACAAGCATGGCAAAAGTGCATTTGGCAAACAGATTTCAGACTTAGTGAAATTAACACTTGTTTAGAATTTTAGATCAGATAGCACACTTTGGAGCATGAAAACTATATGCTACAGGGCCTGAACATGGCAAAGTAAAGCATGGCATGGAGCTACTCAAAGAGCTTAACAAAAGTCCCTTAGTGACCTTGAGCCAAAAGGGACCAGAAAATACATTTGCAAGCATGTGAACATGGCAAAAACATAATCAGATCACAGACTTAGTGAAAACTGGAGCATGCAAAATCAGATATCAAGTAGGCATGTTTACGAGCTCGATGCACTCACTACAGAGCAAGTCATGACATTCTAAGCATACACCCATCAAGAATACACAAAATACAAGCTAGAAATGGCAAGAACAATAACATAGCATGCACGGATCAACTACAACATCCTCGGCAAAATCGCTAACAAGTAGACAATCTGCCTAGATTCACGAAATAGCAAAAGTAGAGCTTGATTGGCTCAAGCTAGGGTGCTCCATAATTGCAAACAAAGACATGGATGGATATAGCACTACAAGATTAACAAAACATCCTTACTGATCATCCTCAAAAGAGGCACGAATCACTAGGAAACAACATGAACATATGGCATATTGAGATAAACAGACCAAGGACTTCGTGGAATTGCTAAGTCCCTGAAATCAACATTAACGAATGCAATACTTTGCAAGCTTGTGCTAGTCACCACACACATCACAAAAATACATGGATAGTACCTCTGAAAAGATGGCAAAGCATATAACAAAACACATGTAGAGCTCATGGGCATATCATGCACACAAAAATCATGGCAAAAAATGACAAATATCTAATTGGAGCAGCAGATCTGACAATTATGTCAAATAGCATTCTTCCAACAGCATTTCGGGCATCAAGATGAACTCAAATGAAAATGATGCAATGAGATGAAATGATGTACTCTCCGAGACGAACATTTTGATATGCTATATGCCCAAAACGGAGCTACGGATGCAAAGTTACGACATGAAGAACATGTGCATATGAAACATGGAAAACTCGGCACGCGAACCGAGGCATGGACGGAGACACCGTAGCCGGCCGGATTCATCGGGGAAGAACAAGCAGCAGCCGGCGGGAGGATGGGGTGGCCGGATCCGGCGGCCGGCGACCGGATCGGGGCGCGTGCGGCGGCTGCGAGGTCGCCGGCAAGGAACGGAGGCAGGGCGGCGGCTTCGCGCGGAGGGGACGGGCGGTGCAGCGCCGGCGCGGCGGTCGAGGGCGGCGGCGACGAAGGACGGCGGCGGGGCATGGCGCACGGCGGCCGGAGTTCCCGGTGGCGGCGCTGGACTCGGGCGTGCAACCGAGCAGGCGGCGGAGCAACTCGGGCCCGGGCGGGCCTGCCTCGGGCCCCGTGGGCCGCGGCGGCGCGGGAGGAGAGAGAGTGGAGCAGCGCGCGGGCGACCTGGCGGCGGTCGGCGAGGCGAGGCCCGGTTCGGCCCGGCGCGGGCCGGATCTGGGCATGGCGGGCCCGCGCAGCGGGGAAGTGGGCGCGGGGACGCGTGGCGGCGCCCGGTTGGGCGAGGGCGGCGGCCGGCTGACGTGGCGGCTCGCCATTGGACGGAGGGAGGTGGAGGGCGGACATGTCCGTCGGCGGGTATTTTTGTCCGGTGGCGCGAGGTAGAGGAAGGCTAGGGTTAGACCGCAAATTTCGGAGGGGATCACTTATTTATAGGTAGAGGGAGCTAGGAGAGTCCAAATGAGGTGCGGTTTTCGGCCACGCGATCGTGATCGAACGACCAAGATGATGGAGAAGGTTTAGGTGGGTTTTGGGCCAAAATGGAGGGGTGTTGGGCTGCAACACACACGAGGCCTTCTCGGTCCCTCGGTTAACCGTTGGAGCATCAAACGAAGTCCAAATGGTACGAAACTTGACAGGCGGTCTACCGGTAGTAAACCAAGGCCGCTTGGCAAGTCTCGGTCCAATCCGGAAATTTTTAATCCCCATACATGAAAGAAAAGTAGAAATGACCACCGGAGGAGAACGGAGCGCCGGAATGCAAAACAGACAACGGGAAAAATGCTCGGATGCATGAGACAAACACGTATGCAAATGAAATGCACATGATGACATGATATGCAATGCATGACACGCAAGCAATGACAAGGCAACAACAACGAATAACTGGAGGATAGCTGGCACATCGGTCTCGGGGTGTTACACCCCTCCCATGGGGAGTCCGAATTGGACTAGGGGAGGGGGGCACGGCCCCTATTTCCCTCTCCCTCTCCCTCTCTTTCCTTCCCCCTTCTCTCTTCCTAGTTGGACTAGGAAAGGGGAGTCCTACTCCTACTAGCAGGAGGACTCCCCCTCCTTGGCGCGCCCCAAGGGCCGGCCGGCCTCTCCCCCTTGCTCCTTTATATACGGGGGCACGGGGCACCTCTATACACACAAGTTGATCTTCATGATCGTTCTCTTAGCCGTGTGTGGTGCCCCCCTCCACCATAATCCTCGATAATATTGTAGCGATGCTTAGGCGAAGCCCTACGACGGTAGAACATCAAGATCGTCACCATGCCGTCGTGCTGACGAAACTCTTCCCCGACACTTTGCTGGATCGGAGTCCGGGGATCGTCATCGAGCTGAACGTGTGCTAGAACTCGGAGGTGCCGTAGTTTCGGTGCTTGATCTGTCGGGCCATGAAGACGTACGACTACATCAACCGCGTTGTGCTAATGCTTCCGCTTCCGGTCTACGAGGGTACGTAGACAACACTCTCCCCTCTCGTTGCTATGCATCACCATGATCTTCCGTGTGCGTTGGAATTTTTTTGACATTACTACGTTCCCCAACAGTGGTATCAGAGCCAGGTTTTATGTGTTGATGTTATATGCACGAGTAGAACGCAAGTGAGTTGTGGGCGATATAAGTCATACTGCTTACCATCATGTCATACTTTGGTTTGGCGGTATTGTTGGATGAAGCGGCCCGGACCGACATTACGCGTACGCTTACGCGAGACTGGTTCTACCGACGTGCTTTGCACACAGGTGGCTGGCGGGTATCAGTATCTCCAACTTTAGTTGAACTGAGTGTGGCTACGCCCGGTCCTTGTGAAGGTTAAAACAGCACCAACTTGACAAACTATCATTGTGGTTTTGATGCGTAGGTAAGATTGGTTCTTGCTTAAGCCCGTAGCAGCCACGTAAAACTTGCAACAATAAAGTAGAGGACGTCTAACTTGTTTTTGCAGGGCATGTTGTGATGTGATATGGTCAAGACGTGATGAGATATAAGTTGTTGTATAAGATAATCATGTTTTGTTGAAGTTATCGGCAACTGGCAGAAGCCTTATGGTTGTCTCTTTATTGCATAAGATGCAAGCGCCAAATAATTGCTTTACTTTATCGCTATGCGATAGCAATAGTTGCAAGAGCAATAGTTGGCGAGACGACCATGTGACGACACATTGATATAAATCAAGATGATGGAGATCATGGTGTCATGCCGGTGACGATGGAAATCATGATGATGTTTTGGAGATGGAGATCAAAGGCACAAGATGATGATGGCCATATCATGTCACATATTTTGATTGCATGTGATGTTTATCTTTTATGCATCTTATCTTGCTTTAATTGACGGTAGCATTATAAGATGATCTCTCACTAAATTTCAAGATAAAAGTGTTCTCCCTGAGTATGCACCGTTGCCAAAGTTCGTCGTGCCCAGACACCACGTGATGATCAGGTGTGATAAGCTCTACGTCCATCTACAATGGGTGCAAGCCAGTTTTGCACACGCAGAATACTCGAGTTAAACTTGACGAGCCTAGCATATGCAGATATGGCCTCGGAACACTGAGACTGAAAGGTCGAGCGTGAATCATATAGTAGATATGATCAACATAGTGATGTTCACCATTGAAAACTACTCCATTTCACGTGATGATCGGTTATGGTTTAGTTGATTTGGATCACGTGATCACTTAGATGATTAGAGGGATGTCTATCTAAGTGGGAGTTCTTAAGTAATATGATTAATTGAACTTTAATTTATCATGAACTTAGTCCTGGTAGTATTAGCATATCTATGTTGTAGATCAATAGCTCGCGATGTTGCTCCTCGTTTAATTTTATATGTTCCTAGAGAAAACTAAGTTGAAAAATGTTAGTAGGAATGATGCGGATTGGATCCGTGATCTAAGGATTATCCTCATTGCTGCAGAGAAGAATTATGTCCTTGATGCACCGCTAGGTGACAAACCTATTGCAGGAGCAGATGCAAACGTTATGAACGTTTAGCTAGCTCAATATGATGACTACTTGATAGTTTAGTGCACCATGCTTAACGGCTTAGAATCGGGACTTCAAAGATGTTTTGAATGTCATGGAAATATATGAGATGTTCCAGGAGTTGAAGTTAATATTTCAAGCAAATACCCGAGTTGAGAGATATGAAGTCTCCAACAAGTTCTATAGCTAAAAGATGGAGGAGAATAGCTCAAGCAGTGAGCATGTGCTCAGATTGTCTGAGTACTACAATTGCTTGAATCAAGTGGAAGTTAATCTTCCAGATAAGAGAGTAAAAGATTGTGGATGTCGCCTAGAGGGGGGGGGGGGTGAATAGGCGCTTTAAAATAATTACGGTTGAGGCTTGAACAAATGCGGAATAAACCTAGCGGTTAATTTGTCAAGCACAAAACCTACAACAACTAGGCTCACCTATGTACACCAACAACTTATGATAAGCAAGAAAAACTACTTAGGTGATAGCAAGATATATGACAAGAAACAATATGGCTATCACAAAGTAAAGTGCATAAGTAAAGGGCTCGGGTAAGAGATAACCGAGGCACACGGAGACGACAATGTATCCCGAAGTTCACACCCTTGCGGATGCTAATCTCCGTTTGGAGTGGTGTGGAGGCACAATGCTCCCCAAGAAGCCACTAGGGCCACCGTAATCTCCTCACGCCCTCGCACAATGCAAGATGCCGTGATTCCACTAAGGGACCCTTGAGGGCGGTCACCGAACCCGTACAAATGGCAACCCTTGGGGGCGGTCACCGAACCCGTACACTTTGGCAACCCTTGGGGGCAGTCACCGGTACCCGTCAAATTGCTCTGGGCGGTCTCCACAACCTAATTGGAGACCCCGATGCTTGCCCTGAGCTTTACACCATAATGATTGAGCTCCTAACACCACCAACCGTCTAGGGCGCCCAAGCACCCAAGAGGAACAAGCTCAAGGGTACCAAGCACCCAAGAGTAATAAGCTTCTCAACTTGTAACTTCCACGTATCACCGTGGAGAACTCGAACCGATGCACCAAATGCAATGGCAAGGGCACACGGAGTGCCCAAGTCCTTCTCTCCCAATCCCACCAAAGAAACTAATGCTAGGGAAGAAAATGAGAGGAAGAATGAAAGAAGAACACGAAGAACTCCAAGATCTAGATCCAAGGGGTTCCCCTCACTTAGAGGAGAAAGTGATTGGTGGAAACGTGGATCTAGATCTCCTCTCTCTTTTCCCTCAAGAACTAGCAAGAATCATTGGAGGAATTTAGAGTTAGCAAGATCGAAGAAGGTTAACAATGGGGGAAGAACACGAGCTAAAAGGATAAGGTTCATTGGGGAAGAAGACCCTCTTTTATAGGTGGGAAAAAAATCCAACCGTTATGCTCACAGCCCGCACAGAGCGGTACTACCGCTCCAAGGAGCGGTACTACTGCTAGGGAGGAAGTACCCCTTTGAAAAACAACAGCGAGGAGGCAAAAGGCCAGAAGAACCGCCAGAGCAGTACTACCGCTCGTCCTCACGGTACTACCGCTCGACCTCACGGTACTACTGCAAATGGTAGCGGTACTACTGCTTGCGAGCGGTACTAAAAAAATACATCCAGGCCTACCACCGCAAGACTTGGGACGAGTTTTTGGTCCGGAGCGGTACTACCGCTGTAGGAGCCGCGGTAGTACTGCTCTGGAGCGGTAGTAAAAAATTACATCCGCTCCAATTCGCGGTAGTACCGCTGCAGCCTTTTCAGAACACCAAAACTGCCACAACTTTTGCAAACGGACTCCGAATTCGATGACACCAAGTTTGTTGGAAAGCTAGCGACAAGGGCTAACACAATATTCAAAGAAATATCAATAAGAAGAAAATTAGAAAAGGCCCATAAGAAAATGGTGAGAACCCTTCCTCGGAAAAGACCGGTAAAACCTCCAACACCGAAAACATCATAGAAGATGCATGCGAACTCCGTTTTCGATGAACTCAAGCTTGTCATCAAGATGACCATAAGCTATAAGACTCACAAAGAGAACCAAACAAGAACCAAGAAAGATGATGCAAGGATGCAATGGTTTGAGCTCTCTACTAACGGTACGATCAAGCTACCAACTTGAGAGCCCCCCTTGATAGTACGTTAAACGATCCTATAACCCGGTCTCCAAACTACCACCATGAGACCGGTAAAATAGAAAACCTATCAAGGGAAAACCTTTGCCTTGCACATGGTCCACTTGATCTAGATGATGACGATCTTGACTCCCTCAAGTTGGACCACCTTTCTTGATTGCGTTGGCTCGATGAAGACTAGATGATTGCTCCCCCATAGTCCACTATGGGTGAGCCACTCTTCGGCACATCTTCACAAGTCCATTGTCACCACAATGGATGGCAAGCTTCAAGCACTTGACCTCTTCGCGATGATCCACTTGAACTTGCACACGACAATCTTGATGACGATCACCACTTGATGTCATCCTCTCCATGGGTTGAGTGATATATTCCTCTTGACACAAGCTCATGAACACGTACCTAACCCCACATAGAACTCTCACATAGACCATGGGTTAGTACACAAAGCACAATGGACAATGCTTACCAAACCATGGGATCACTTGACCCCTCTTGGTACATCTTCTATGCTTTGTGAGTTGATCAACTTGATTCACTCTTGACTTAGTCTTGATCAACCTTGAACCCTTCCAACTCTCTTCATTTGGATGATGTCTTGAAGGTAAACATGAATGATCACACAATATTCTTCTTCAAGACATGCTTGCAATAAGCTCAACTCTCACATGACCAAGCTTTGGAAAATTCCTTAATAGCACCTTGGTCAACACAAACTCTCCTTGAAACCAACACATGTACTCTGATCACACAATCTTCTTCTTCAAGACATGCTTGCAATAAGCTCAACTCTCACATGACCAAGATTTGGATAATTCCTTAATAGCACCTTGGTCAACACAAACTCTCCTTGAAACCAACACATGTACTCCAAGAAAAGCCTATGGACAAAACCTTCAAATATAACTCAAGGCAACCATTAGTCCATAGAGATTGTCATCAATTACCAAAACCAAACATGGGGGCACCGCATGTTCTTTCAGAGAGTAATTGACAAAGTTCTCTAGTCACTATCACCGAGTTACTAGAACTTAGTGATGAACTATAATATGCAAGGGATGACAAAAGTAATTCCCAAGCTCTTCGTGATGCTGAAATCGACGAAGGTAGAAATCAAGAAAAGCATCAAGTGTTGATGGTTGACAAAGACCACTAGTTTCAAAAAGGGCAAAGGGAGGAAAGGGAACTTCAAGAAGAACGGCAAGCAAGTTGCTGCTCAAGTGAAGAAGCCCGTCTGGACCTAAGCCTGAGAGTGAGTGCTTCTACTGCAAAGGGACTGGTCACTGGAAGCGGAACTACCCAAGTAATTGGCGGATAAGAAGGATGGCAAAGTGAACATAGGTATATTTGATATACATGTTATTGATGTGTACTTTACTAGTGTTTATAGCAACCCCTCAGTATTTGCTACTAGTTCAGTTGCTAAGAATGGTAACTTGAAACGGGAGTTGTAGAATGAACAGAGACTAGTTAAGGGTGAAGTGACGATGTGTATTGGAAATGGTTCCAAGATTGGTATGATCATCATCGCACACTCCCTATACTTTCGGGATTAGTGTTAAACCTAAAATAAATGTTATTTAGTGTTTGCGTTGAGCATGAATATGATTGGATTATGTTTATTGCAATATGGTTATTCATGTAAGTTAGAGAATAATTGTCGTTCTGTTTACATGAATAAAACCTTCTATGGCCATACACCCAATGAAAATGGTTTGTTGGATCACGATCGTGGTGATACACATTTTTATAATATTGAAGCCAAAAGATGCAAAGTTAATAATGATAGTGCAACTTATTTGTGGCATTGCCGTTTAGGTCATATTGGTGTAAAGCGCATGAAGAAAAGCCATGCTGATGGGTTTTTGGAATCACTTGATTATGAATCAGTTGATGCTTGCGAACCATGCCTCATGGGCGAGATGACTAAGACTCCGTTCTCCGGAACAATGGAGCGAGCAACAGATTTGTTGGAAATCATACATACTGATGTATGTGGTCCGATGAATATTGAGGCTCGCGGCAGGTATCATTATTTTCTGATCTTCATAGATGATTTGAGCAGATATGAGTATATCTACTTGATGAAACACAAGTCTGAAACATTTGAAAAGTTCAAAGAATTTTAGAGTGAAGTGGAGAATCATCGTAACAAAAAATAAAAGTTTCTATGATATGATCGCAGAAGTAAAATATTTGAGTTACGAGTTTGGTCTTCAGTTAAAACAATGTGAAATAGTTTCACTACTCACGCCACCTGGAACACCACAGTGTAATGGTGTGTCCGAACATCGTAACCGTACTTTATTAGATATGGTGCAATCTATGATGTCTCTTACCGATTTACCACTATCGTTTTGGGGTTATGCATTAGAGACAGCTACATTCACATTAAATAGGGCACCATCTAAATCCGTTGAGACGACACCGTATGAACTATGGTTTGGCAAGAAACCTAAGCTATCGTTTCTTAAAGTTTGAGGTTGCAATGCTTATGTGAAAAAGTTTCAACCTGATAAGCTCAAACCCAAATCGAAGAAGTGCATCTTCATAGGATACCCAAAATAAAATGTTGGGTACACCTTCTATCACAGATCCGAAGGCAAGATATTCATTGCTGAGAATGGATCCTTTCTAGAGAAGGAGTTTCTCTCGAAAGAAGTGAGTGGGAGGAAAGTAGAACTTGATGAGGTAACTGTACCTGATCCCTTATTGGAAAGTAGTTCATCATAGAAATATGTTCCTGTGACTACTACACCAATTAGTGAGGAAGCTAATGATGACGATCATGTAACTTCAGATCAAGTTACTACCGAAACCTCGTAGGTAAACCAGAGTGTGATTCGCACCAGAGTGGTACGGTAATCCTATTCTAGAGGTCATGTTACTTGACCATGACGAGCCTACGAACTATGAGGAAGCGATGATGAGCCCAGATTCCGCGAAATGGCTTGAGGCCATGAAATCTGAGATGAGATCCATGTATGAAAACAAAGTATGGACTTTGATTGACTTGCCCATTGATCGGCGAGCCATTGAGATTAAATGGATCTTCAAGAGGAAGACAGATGATGATAGTAGTGTTACTATCTACAAAGCTAGAATTGTCACAAAAAGGTTTTTGACAAGTTCAAGGTGTTGACTACGATGCGAGCTTCTCACTCGTATATATGCTTAAGTCTATCCGAATCATGTTAGCAATTGCCACATTTTATGAAATCTATCAAATGGATAAACAAAACTGCATTCCTTAATGGATTTATTAAAGAAGAGTTTTATATGATGTGACCAGAAGGTTTTGTCAATCCTAAAGGTACTAACAAAATATGCAAGCTCCAGCGATCCATCTATGGACTGGTGCAAGCATCTCGGAGTTGGAATATACGCTTTGATAAGTTGATAAAAGCATATAGTTTTATACAGACTTGCGGTCAAGCCTGTATTTACAAGAAAGTGAGTGGGAGCACTACATCATTTCTGATAAGTATATGTGAATGACGTATTGTTGATCGGAGATAATGTAGAATTGTTCTGCAATGCATAAAGGAATGTTTGAAAGGAGTTTTTCAAAGAAAGACCTCGGTGAAGCTGCTTACATATTGAGCATCAAGATCTATAGAGATAGATCAAGATGCTTGATAAGTTTTTCAATGAGTACATACCTTGACAAGATTTTGAAGTAGTTCAAAATGGAACAGTCAAAGAAGGAGTTCTTGCCTATGTTACAAGGTGTGAGTAAGACTCAAAACCCGACCACGGCAGAAGATAGAGAGAGAATGAAAGTCATTCCCTATGCCTTAGCCATAGGTTCTATAAAGTATGCCATGCTGTGTACCAGACCTATTGTATAACCTACCCTGAGTTTGGCAAGGGATTACAATAGTGATCTAGGAGTAGATCACTGGACATTGGTCAAAATTATCCTTAGTGTAATAAGGATATGTTTCTCGATTATGGAGGTGACAAAAGGTTCATCGTAAAGGGTTACGTCGATACAAGTTTTGACACTAATCTAGATGACTCTAAGTCTCAATCTGGATACATATTGAAAGTGGGAGCAATTAGCTAGAGTAGCTCCGTGCAGAGCATTGTTGACATAGAAATTTGCAAAATACGTACGGATCTGAATGTGGTAGACCCGTTGACTAAACTTCTCTCACAAGCAAAACATGATCACACCTTAGTACTCTTTGAGTGTTAATCACATAGCGATGTGAACTAGATTATTGACTCTAGTAAACCCTTTGGGTGTTGGTCACATGTCGATGTGAACTATGGGTGTTAATCACATGGTGATGTGAACTATTGTTATTAAATCACATGGCAATGTGAACTAGATTATTGACTCTAGTGCAAGTGGGAGACTGAAGGAAATATGCCCTAGAGGCAATAATAAAGTTATTATTTATTTCCTTATATCATGATAAATGTTTATTATTCATGCTAGAATTGTATTAACCGGAAACATAATACATGTGTGAATACATAGACAAACAGAGTGTCACTAGTATGCCTCTACTTGACTAGCTCGTTGATCAAAGATGGTTATGTTTCCTAACCATAGACATGAATTGTCATTTGATTAATGGGATCACATCATTAGGAGTATGATGTGATTGACTTGACCCATTCCGTTAGCTTAGCACTTGATCGTTTAGTTTGTTGCTATTGCTTTCTTCATGACTTATACATGTTCCTATGACTATGAGATTATGCAACTCCCGTTTGCCGGAGGAACACTTTGTGTGCTACCAAACGTCACCACATAACTGGGTGATTATAAAGGTGCTCTACAGGTGTCTCCAAAGGTACATGTTGGGTTGGCGTATTTCGAGATTAGGATTTGTTACTCCGATTATCGGAGAGGTATCTCTGGGCCCTCTCGGTAATGCACATCACTTAAGCCTTGCAAGCAATGTAACTAATGAGTTAGTTGCGAGATGATGTATTACAAAATGAGTAAAGAGACTTGCCGATAACGAGATTGAACTAGGTATTGAGATACGGACGACCGAATCTCGGGCAAGTAACATACCGATGACAAAGGGAACAACGTATGTTGTTATGCGGTCTAACCGATAAAGATCTTCGTAGAATATGTAGGAGCCAATATGAGCATCCAGGTTCCGCTATTGGTTATTGACCGGAGACGTGTCTCGCTCATGTCTACATTGTTCTCGAACCCGTAGGGTCCGCACGCTTAACGTTACGATGACAGTTTCATTATGAGTTTATATATTTTGATGTACCGAAGGTTGTTCGGAGTCCCGGATATGATCACGGACATGACGAGGAGTCTCGAAATGGTCGAGACACAAAGATCGATATATTGGACGGCTATATTCGGACACCGGAAGTGTTTCGGGTGATTTCGGAGAAAACCGGAGTGCCAGAAGGGTTACCGGAACCCCCCGGGGAAGTATTGGGCCTTAGTGGGCCTGAGGGGAGAGAGAGGGCAGCAGCCCAGGAGGTGGTGCACCCCCTCCCATGGGGAGTCCGAATTGGACTAGGGGAGGGGGCGTGGCCCCCTCTTTCCCTCTCCCTCTCCCTCTCTTTCCTCCCCCCTTCTCTCTTCCTAGTTGGACTAGGAAAGGGGAGTCCTACTCCTACTAGGAGGAGGACTCCCCCCTCCTTGGCGCGCCCCAAGGGCCGGCCGGCCTCTCCCCCTTGCTCCTTTATATACGGGGGCAGGGGGGCACCTCTATACACACAAGTTGATCTTCGTGATCATTCTCTTAGCCGTGTGCGGTGCCCCCCTCCACCATAATCCTCGATAATATTGTAGCGGTGCTTAGGCGAAGCCCTGCGACGGTAGAACATCAAGATCGTCACCATGCCGTCCTGCTGACGGAACTCTTCCCCGACACTTTGCTGGATCAGAGTCCGGGGATCGTCATCGAGCTGAACGTGTGCTAGAACTCGGAGGTGCCGTAGTTTCGGTGCTTGATCGGTCGGGCCATGAAGACGTACGACTACATCAACCGCGTTGTGCTAACGCTTCCGCTTCCGGTCTACGAGGGTACGTAGACAACACTCTCCCCTCTCATTTCTATGCATCACCATGATCTTGCGTGTGTGTAGGAATTTTTTTGAAATTACTACGTTCCCCAACAATCACATCATTAGGAGAATGATGTGATGGACAAGACCCAATCCTAAGCCTAGCACAAGATCGTGTAGTTCGTATGCTAAAGCTTTTCTAATGTCAAGTACCATTTCCTTAGACCATGAGATTGTGCAACCCCCGGATACCGTAGGAATGCTTTGGGTGTACCAAACGTCACAACGTAACTAGGTGGCTATAAAGGTGCACTGCGGGTATCTCCGAAAGTGTCTGTTGGGTTGGCACGAATCGAGACTGGGATTTGTCACTCCGTGTAACGGAGAGGTATCTCTGGGCATCGGTAGGACATCATCATAATGTGCACAATGTGACCAAGGAGTTGATCACGGGATGATGTGTTACAGAACGAGTAAAGAGACTTGCCGGTAACAAGATTGAACGAGGTATCGGGATACCGACGATCGAATCTCGGGCAAGTATCGTACCGATAGACAAAGGGAATTGTATACGGGATTGATTAAATCCTCGACATCATGGTTCATCCGATGAGATCATCGTGGAACATGTGGGAGCCAACATGGGTATCCAGATCCCGCTGTTGGTTATTGACCGGAGAGTCGTCCCGGTCATGTCTGCGTGTCTCCCGAACCCGTAGGGTCTACACACTTAAGGTTCGGTGACGCTAGGGTTGTAGAGATATTAGTATGCGATAACCCGAAAGTTGTTCGGAGTCCCAGATGAGATCTCGGACAACACGAGGAGTTCCTGAATGGTCCGGAGGTGAAGATTTATATATAGGAAGTCCAGTTTCGGCCATCGGGAAAGTTTCGGGGGTAATCGGTATTGTACCGGGACCACCGGAAGGGTCCCGGGGGTCCATCGGGTGGGGCCACCTATCCCGGAGGGCCCCATGGGCTGAAGTGGGAGGGGAACCAGCCCCTGGTGGGCTGGTGCGCCCCCCATGGGCCTCCCCCTGCGCCTAGGGTTGGAAACCCTAGGGGTGGGGGGGGGGGGCGCCCCACCTGACTTGGGGGGCAAGTCCCCCCTTGGCCGCCGCCCCCTAGGGGTCCTATATATAGTGGGGGGGGGGGAGGTAGGGCAGCCGCACCCAAGTCCCTGGCGCCTTCCTCTCCCTTCGTGACACCTCTCCCTCTCGTTGGTGCTTGGCGAAGCCCTGCCGAGATCCCGCTGCTTCCACCACCACGCCGTCGTGCTCCTGGATCTCCATCAACCTCTCCTCTCCCCTTGCTGGATCAAGAAGGAGGATACGTCTCTTCGTTCCGTACGTGTGTTGAACACGGAGGTGCCGTCCGTTCGGCGCTAGGATCATCGGTGATTTGGATCACGACGAGTACGACTCCATCAACCCCGTTCTCTTGAACACTTCCGCTTAGCGAACTTCAAGGGTATGAAGATGCATTCCCTCTCTCTCGTTGCTAGTATCTCCTAGATTGATCTTGGTGACACATAGAATTTTTTTGAATTATTGCTACGTTCCCCAACAGTGGCATCATGAGCTAGGTCTATGCGTAGATTCTATGCACGAGTAGAACACAAAGTAGTTGTGGGCGATGATTTGTTCAATTTGCTTGCCGTTACTAGTCTTATCCTTATTCGGCGGCATCGTGGGATGAAGCGGCCCGGACCGACCTTACACGTACACTTACGTGAGACAGGTTCCACAGACTGACATGCACGTGATGCATAAGGTGGCTGGCGGGTGTCTGTCTCTCCCACTTTAGTCGGATCGGATTTGATGAAAAGGGTCCTTATGAAGGGTAAATAGCAATTGGCATATCACCGTTGTGGTTTTGCGTAGGTAAGAAACGTTCTTGCTAGAAACCCATAGCAGCCACGTAAAACATGCAACAACAATTAGAGGACGTCTAACTTGTTTTTGCAGGGTATGCTATGTGATGTGATATGGCCAAAAGGATGTGATGAATGATATATGTGATGTATGAGATTGATCATGTTCTTGTAATAGGAATCACGACTTGCATGTCGATGAGTATGACAACCGGCAGGAGCCATAGGAGTTGTCTTAATTTATTTATGACCTGCGTGTCAACATAAACGTCATGTAATTACTTTACTTTATTGCTAAAGCGTTAGCCATAGTAGTAGAAGTAATAGATGACGTGACACATACGCTTACGTGAGACCGGTTCCACCGACAAACATGCACTAGTTGCATAAGGTGGCTAGCGGGTGTCTGTCTCTCCCACTTTAGTCGGATCGGATTCGATGAAAAGGGTCCTTATGAAGGGTAAATAGCAATTGGCATATCACGTTGTGGTCTTTGCGTAGGTAAGAAACGTTCTTGCTAGAAACCCATAGCAGCCACGTAAAACATGCAAACAACAATTAGAGGACGTCTAACTTGTTTTTGCAGGGTATGCTATGTGATGTGATATGGCCAAAAGGATGTGATGAATGATATATGTGATGTATGAGATTGATCATGTTCTTGTAATAGGAATCACGACTTGCATGTCGATGAGTATGACAACCGGCAGGAGCCATAGGAGTTGTCTTAATTTATTTATGACCTGCGTGTCAATGAAAACGCCATGTAATTACTTTACTTTATTTCTAACCGTTAGCCATAGTAGTAGAAGTAATAGTTGGAGAGGCAACTTCATGAAGACACGATGATGGAGATCATGGTGTCATGCCAGTGACGATGGTGTTCATGCCGCGCCTCGAAGATGGAGATCAAAGGCGCAAGATGATATTGGCCATATCATGTCACTTTATGATTTGCATGTGATGTTTGTCATGTTTACATCTTATTTGCTTAGAACGACGGTAGCATAAATAAGACGATCCCTCACTAAAATTTCAAGAAAGTGTTCCCCCTAACTGTGCACCGTTGCTAAGGTCCGTTGTTCCGAAGCACCACGTGATGATCGGGTGTGATAGGTTCTAACGTTCACATACAACGGGTGTAAGCCAGATTTACACACGCAATACACTTAGGTTAACTTGACGAGCCTAGCATGTACAGACATGGTCTCGGAACACGGAAGACCGAAAGGTCGAACATGAGTCGTATAGTGGATACGATCAACATGAAGATGTTCACCGATGATGACTAGTCCGTCTCATGTGATGATCGGACACGGCTTAGTTGACTCGGATCATGTATCACTTAGATGACTAGAGGGATGTCTATCTAAGTGGGAGTTCATTGAATAATTTGATTAGATGAACTTAATTATCATGAACATAGTCAAAAGGTCTTTGCAAATTATGTCGTAGCTCACGCTTTGGTTCTACTGTTTTAGATATGTTCCTAGAGAAAACTTAGTTGAGAGTTGACAGTAGCAATTATACGGACTGGGTCCAAAACTGAGGATTGTCCTCATTGCTGCGCAGAAGGATTATGTCCTTAATGCACCGCTCAGTGAGCTGAACCTCGAGCGTCGGTTGTGGATGTTGTGAACATCTGACATACACGTTTTGATGACTACGTGATAGTTCAGTGCGTAATTCTAACGGTTTAGAATTATGGCACCAAAGACGGTTTTTGAAACGTCGCAGAACATATGAGATGTTCCAAAGACTGATACTGGGATTTCAGATTAGTGCCCACGTCAAGAGGTATGAGACCTCTGACAAGTTTCTTAAGCCCGCAAACTAAGGGAGAAAAGCTCAATCGTTGAGCATGTGCTCAGATTGTCTAAGTACTACAATCGCTTGAATCGAGTGGGAGTTAATCCTCCAGATGAGATAGTGATGATTCTCCATAGTCACTGCCACCAAGCTATTGGAGCTTCGTGATGAACTATAACATATCAGGGATAGACATGATGATCCTTGAGCAATTTGCGATGTTTGACACCGCGAAAGTAGAAATCAAGTAGGAGCATCAATTGTTGATGGTTAAACCACTAGTTTCAAGAAGGGTAAGGGAAAGAAGGGATACTTCATGAGACGGCAAATCAGTTGCAGCTCTAGTGAAGAAACCCAAGGTTGAACCAAACCCGAGACTAAGTGCTTCTGTAATAAGGGGAACGGTCACTGAAGCTGAACTACCCTAGATACTTGGTAGATGAGAAGGCTGTCAAGGTCGACAGAAGTATTTTGGAAATACGTTATATTAATGTGTACTTTACTAGTACTCCTAGTAGCACCAGGGTATTAAAATACCGGTTCAGTTGCTAAGTGTTAGTAACTCGAAATAAAAGGCTACGGAATAAACGGAGACAAGCTGAAGGTGAGATGACGATATGTGTTGGAAGTGTTTCCAAGGTTGATGTGATCAAGCATCGCATGCTCCCTCTACCATTGAGATTGGTGTTAAACCTAAATAATGTTATTTGGTGTTTGCGTTGAGCATAGACATGATTGGATTATGTTTATCGCAAAACGGTTATTCATTTAAGGAGAATAATGGTTACTCTGTTTATTTGAATAATACCTTCAATGGTCTTGCACCTAAAATGAATGGTTCATTGAATCTCGATCGTAGTGTACATGTTCATGCCAAAAGATATAAGATAGTAATGATAGTACCACATACTTGTGGCACTGCCATTTGAGTCATATTGGTATAAAACGCATGAAGAAGCTGGACTCACTCGTTTTTGAAAAGATTGAGACATGTGAACAATGTCTATTGGTAGATATGCATGAAGAAACTCCATGCAGATGGATCGTTTGGACTCACGTGATTTTGAATCACTTGAGACATGCAAATCATACCACATGGGCAAGATGACTGAAAGGCCTCGTTTTCAGTAAGATGGAACAAGAAAGCAACTTGTTGGAAGTAATACATTTTGGTGTGTGTAGTCCAATAAGTGCTGAGGCACGCAGTGGATATCGTTATGTTCTTACTTCACAGATGATTTAAGTAGATGCTGAGTGTATTTACTTGATGAAACACAAGTCTGAATTATTGAAAGGTTTAAGTAATTTCAGACTGAAGTTGAAGATCGTCGTGACAAGATGATAAAATGTCTATGATATGATCATAGAGATGAATATCTGAGTTACGAGTTTGGCACACAATTAAGACATTGTGGAAATTGTTTCACAACTAATACCGCCTGGACCATCATAGTGTGATGGTGTGTCCAAACATCATAACTGCACCCTATTGGATATGGTGCATACCATGATGTCTCTTATCAAATTACCACTATCGTTTATGGGTTAGGCATTAGAGACAACCGCACTTACTTTAAATAGGGCACCACACAATTCCGTTGAGACGACACCGTATGAACTATGGTTTAGAGAAACCTAAGCTGTCGTTTCTTAAAAGTTTGGGGCTGCGACGCTTATGTGAAAAAAATTTCAGGCAGATAAGCTTGAACCCAAAGCGGATAAATGCATCTTCATAGAATACCCAAAACAGTTGGGTATACCTCCTATTTCAGATCTGGAAGCAAAAGTGATTGTTTCTAGAAACGGTTCCTTTCTCGAGGAAAAGTTTCTCTCGAAAGAATTGAGTGGGAGGATGGTGGAGACTTGATGAGGTTATTGAACCGTCACTTCAACTAGTGTGTAGCAGGGCACAAGAAGTTGTTCCTGTGGCACCCACACCAATTGAAGTGGAAGCTTATGATAGTGATCATGAAACTTCGGATCAAGTCAGTACCAAACCTCATAGGTCGACAAGGATGTGTACTACTTCAGAGTGGTACGTAATCCTGTCTTGGAAGTCATGTTGCTAGACAACAATGAACCTACAAGCTATGGAGAAGCGATGGTGGGCCTGGATTCTGACGAATGGCTCGAGGCCATAAAATCCGAGAGAGGATCCATGTATAAAACAAAGTATAGACTTTGAAAGAACTACTTGATGGTCGTAAGGCTGTTAGGTGCAGATGGATTTTAAGGAAGACAGACAATGATGGTAAGTGTCACCATTAAGAAAGCTCGACTTGTCGTTAAGATGTTTCCCGACAAGTTCAAGGAGTTGACTACGATGAGACTTCCTCACTCATAGAGATGCTAAGAGTCTGTTAGAATTATGTTAGCAGTTACTGCATTATTTATGAAATCTTGCAGATAGGATGTCAAAACATTGTTTCCTCGACATTTTCCTTGAGGAAAGGTTGTATGTGATACAACCAGAAGGTTTTGTCAATCCTAAAAGTGCTGACAAGTATGCAAAGCTCCAGCAATCTTTCTAAATACTGGAGTAAGCATCTCGGAGTTGGAATATGCGCTTTGACGAGATGATCAAAGATTTTGGGTTTATACAAAGTTTATGAGAAACTTGTATTTCCAAAGAAGTGAGTCAGAGCACTATAGAATTTTTGATGAGTATATGTAGTTTACATATTGTTGATCAAAAATGATGTAAAATTTCTGGAAAGCATGCAGGGTTATTTGAAAAGTGTTTTTCGATGGAAAACCTGGATTAAGCTACTTGAACATTGAGCATCAAGATCTATAAGGATAGATCAAGACGCTTAATAGTACTTTCAAACGAACACATACCATGACAAATTTTTTGAAGGAGTTCAAAAAAAAAAGATCGGCAAAGAAGGAGTTCTTGGCTGTGTCATAAGGTATGAGTATTGAGTAAGACTCAAGACCTGACCACGGTAGAATAGAGAGAAAGGACGAAGGTCGTCCCCTATGCTTTAGACGTAGGCTCTATAGTATGCTATGCTGTGTACCGCACCTGAAGTGTGCCTTGCCATGAGTCAGTCAAGGGGTACAAGAGTGATCCAGGAATGGATCACATGACAGCAGTCGAACTTACCCTTAGTAACTAGTGGACTAAGGAATTTTCTCGATTATGGAGGTGGTAAAAGAGTTCGTCGTAAAGGGTTACGCCGATGCAATCTTTGACACTAATCCAGATGACTCTGAGTAGTAAACCGGATTCGTATAGTAGAACAGTTATTTGGAATAGCTCCAAATAGAGCGTGGTAGCTGCATCTACAATATGACTTAGAGATTTGTAAAGCACACACGGATCTGAAAGGTTCAGACCCGTTGACTATAACATCTCTCACAAGCATAACATGATCAAACCTAGAACTCATTGAGTGTTAATCACATAGTAATGTGAACTAGATTATTGACTCTAGTAAACTCTTTGGGTGTTAGTCACATGGGGATGTGACCTTGAGTGTTAATGACATGGCGATGTGAAGTGGATTATTGACTCTAGTGCAAGTGGGAGACTATTGGAAATATGCCCTAGAGGTAATAATAAATTAGTTATTATTATATTTCCTTGTTCATGATAATCGTTTATTATCCATGCTAGAATTGTATTGATAGGAAACTCAGATACATGTGTGGATACATAGACAACACCATGTCCCTAGTAAGCCTCTAGTTGACTAGCTCGTTGATCAATACATGGTTACGGTTTCCTGACCATGGACATTGGATGTCGTTGATAATGGGATCACATCATTAGGAGAATGATGTGATGGACAAGACCCAATCCTAAGCCTAGCACAAGATCATGTAGTTCGTATGCTAAAGCTTTTCTAATGTCAAGTACCATTTCCTTAGACCATGAGATTGTGCAATTCCTGGATACCGTAGGAATGCTTTGGGTGTACCAAACGTCACAATGTAACTGGGTGGCTATAAAGGTGCACTGCGGGTATCTCCGAAAGTGTCTGTTGGGTTGGCATGAATCGAGACTGGGATTTGTCACTCCGTGTAACGGAGAGGTATCTCTGGGCATCGGTAGGACATCATCATAATGTGCACAATGTGACCAAGCAGTTGATCACGGGATGATGTGTTACGGAACGAGTAAAGAGACTTGCTGGTAACGAGATTGAACGAGGTATCGGGATACCGATGATCGAATCTCGGGCAAGTATCGTACCGATAGACAAAGGGAATTGTATACGGGATTGATTAAATCCTCGACATCGTGGTTCATCCGATGAGATCATCGTGGAACATGTGGGAGCCAACATGGATATCCAGATCCCGCTATTGGTTATTGACCGGAGAGTCGTCCCGGTCATGTCTGCGTGTCTCCCGAACCCGTAGGGTCTACACACTTAAGGTTCGGTGACGCTAGGGTTGTAGAGATATTAGTATGCGGTAACCCGAAAGTTGTTCGGAGTCCCGGATGAGATCCTTGACGTCACGAGGAGTTCCTGAATGGTCCGGAGGTGAAGATTTATATATATGAAGTCCAGTTTCGGCCATCGGGAAAGTTTTGGGGGTAATCGGTATTGTACCGGGACCACCGGGTGGGGCCACCTATCCCGGAGGGCCCCATGGGCTGAAGTGGGAGGGGAACCAGCCCCTGGTGGGCTGGTGCGCCCCCCATGGGCCTCCCCCTGCGCCTAGGGTTGGAAACCCTAGGGGTGGGGGCGCCCCACCTGACTTGGGGGGCAAGTCCCCCCTTGGCCGGCGCCCCCCCTTGGAGATTGGATCTCCTAGGGCCGGCGCCCCCCTAGGGGTCCTATATATAGTGGGGGGAGGGAGGGCAACTGCACCCAAGTCCCTGGCGCCTCCCTCTCCCTCCGTGACACCTCTCCCTCTCGTTGGTGCTTGGCGAAGCCCTGCCGAGATCCCGCTGCTTCCAGCACCACGCCGTCGTGCTGCTGGATCTCCGTCAACCTCTCCTCTCCCCTTGCTGGATCAAGAAGGAGGAGACATCTCTCCGTTCCGTACGTGTGTTAAACGCGGAGGTGCCGTTCGTTCGGCGCTAGGATCATCGGTGATTTGGATCACGACGAGTACGACTCCATCAACCCCGTTCTCTTGAACGCTTCCGCTTAGCGATCTTCAATGGTATGAATATGCACTCCCTCTCTCTCGTTGCTAGTATCTCCTAGATTGATCTTGGCGACACGTAGAATTTTTTTGAATTATTGCTGCGTTCCCCAACACCTTTTACTTTTCACTTTGCATCTCTATACCAAAAATACCAAAAATATTATATCTATCAGATCTCACTCTCGTAAGTGACCGTGAAGGTATTGACAACCCCTAATCGCGTTGGTTGCGAGTAGCTATCGTTTTGTGCAGGTACGAGGGACTTGAGCGTGGCCTCCTACTAGATTGATACCTTGGTTCTCAAAAACTAAGGGAAATACTTACGCTACTCTGCTGCATCATCCTTTCCTATTTGGGGAAATCCAACACAAGCTCAAGAGGTAGCATCCACCGACGTACTTCTTCCTCCTACATATACATACGTACCCCCAAACTACTAGATACGGAGATGAAACCCTAATTCCACCATCGTAACTTTCTGTATCCACGAGATCCCATCTTGGGGCCTTTTTCGGAGCTCCGCCGGAGGGGGTATCGATCACAGAGGGCTTCTACATCAACACCATAGCCTCTCTGATGAAGTGTGAGTAGTTTACTTCAGACCTTCGGGTCCATAGTTATTAGCTAGATGGCTTCTTCTCTCTTTTTGGATCTCAATACAAAGTTCTCCCCCTCTCTTGTGGAGATCTATTCGATGTAATCTTCTTTTGCGGTGTGTTTGTTGAGACCGATGAATTGTGGTTTATGATCAAGTTTATCTATGAACAATATTTGAATCTTCTCTGAATTCTTTTATGTATGATTGGTTATCTTTGCAAGTCTCTTTGAATTATCAGTTTGGTTTGGCCTACTAGATTGATCTTTCTTGCAATGGGAGAAGTGCTTAGCTTTGGGTTCAATCTTGCGGTGTCCTTTCCCAGTGACAATAGGGGCAGCAAGGCACGTCTTGTATTGTTGCCATCGAGGATAACAAGATGGGGTTTATATCATATTGCATGAGTTTATCCCTCTGCATCATGTCATCTTGCTTAAAGCGTTACTCTGTTCTCTTGAACTTAATACTCTAGATGCATGCTGGATAGCGGTCGATGTGTGGAGTAATAGTAGTAGATGCAGGCAGGAGTCCGTCTACTTGTCTTGGACGTGATGCCTATATACATGATCATACCTAGATATTCTCATAACTATGCTCAATTCTGTCAATTGCTCAACAGTAATTTGTTCACCCACCGTAATACTCATGCTCTCGAGAGAAGCCACTAGTGAAACCTATGGCCCCCAGGTCTATTTTCCATCATATTAATCTTTCAATACTTAGTTATTTCCTTTGACATTTATTTTACTTGCATCTTTATTTCTCTTTATCATAAAACTACCAAAAATATTATATTATCATATCTATCAAATCTCACTTTCGTAAGTGATCGTGAAGGGATTGACAACCCTTTTATCACGTTGGTTGCGAGGAGTTTATTTGTTTGTGTAGGTGCGAGGGACTCGTGCGTGCCTCCTACTGAATTGATACCTTGGTTCTCAAAAACTTAGGGAAATACTTACGCTGCTCTGCTGCATCACCCTTTTCTCTTCAAGGGAAAACCAGCGCAGTGCTCAAGAGGTAGCATTATGCGGTCTGACCGATAAAGATCTTCGTAGAATATGTAGGAACCAATATGAGCATCCAGGTTCCGCTATTGGTTATTGACCAGAGATGAGTCTCGGTCATGTCTACATAGTTCCCGAACCCGTAGGGTCCGCACGCTTAACGTTCGGTGACGATCAGTATTATGAGTTTATGTGTTTTGATGTACCGAAGGTAGTTCGGAGTCCCGGATATGATCACGGACATGACGAGGAGTCTCGAAATGGTCGAGACATAAAGATCGATATATTGGAAGCCTATGTTTGGACATCGGAATGGTTCCGGATGAGTTCGGGCATTTACTGGAGTACCGGGAGGTTACTGGAACCCCCGGGGAGTATATGGGCCTTATTGGGCCTTAGTGGAATAGAGGAGAGGAAGGGAAAAGGTGGAGGGCGCGCCCCATAGCCCAATCCAAATTGGGTGGGGCGGCGGCCCCCCTTCCTTCCCTCTCTCTTCCCCTTCCTTCTCTCCTACTCCTACTACTTGGAAAGGGGGGAATCCTACTCCCTGTGGGAGTAGGACTCCCCAGGGCACGCCATAGAGAGGGTCGGCCCTTCCCCTCCTCCACTCCTTTATATACGGGGGAGGGCGGCACCCCATAGACACACAAGTTGATCATTGTCTTACCCGTGTGCGGTGCCTCCCTCCACCATAATCCACCTCGGTCATATCGTCATAGTGCTTAGGCGAAGCCCTGCGCCGGTAGCTTCATCATCACCGTCATCACGCCGTCGTGCTGACGAAACTCTCCCTCGACACTCAGCTGGATCAAGAGTTCGTGGGACGTCACCGAGCTGAACATGTGCAGATCGCGGAGGTCCCGTACTTTCGGTACTAGGATCGGTCGGATCATGAAGACGTACACTACATCAACCGCGTTGTCATAACGCTTCTGCTTTTGGTCTACGAAGGTACGTAGACAACACTCTCCCCTCTCGTTGCTATGCATCATCTAGATGGATCTTGCGTGCGCGTATTTTTTTTTTAAATTACTACGTTCCCCAACACATAAAACCACACGCTATTGTACCACGTGATTCTATAGTGCCACCTAGTCGAGCTTCGCCCTGTTTGTCGCACCCCCTATTGGATGCAACGAGGGTCCAATAGGACCTCCCATCTAAGAGCTCTATCATTTTGAGCTCTTAGATGCAATGGTCCTTCACTTTTAAGTCCATAATCTGAGGACAATTGAGATAAATTATAAGTAGTAATTTGTACGTGCTTTGCACGTTAGATTATTATGTGTGACCATAATACTAAATCATGTAAATTAAAAATTGAATATTCTGTGCTATAATCAAATGGTAACTTCTGGATTTTTTTACAATTCGTCTTGAATCACGGTAGCGCAACAGATTTCTATATGAAGAATGCTTTGAAAAACATACTTTTATTCCAAAAGAAATGTTATTGACGTGTTTGTGAAATCTTTTAGCTTTTTCATGTTCCAACTTGAAAATACAAATAAAGTTAGTTTGATGTTAATTTTCACCATTTCAAACAGTAAACTTTAAATAACTTAACATCCGATGAAGAAAAATAAATTAAAATCTAAATCTGAATTTTCTATAAGTTGTTTGAATAATTCTCTTAACAAACAGCAATACTCGTTTCGTTCCATAATATAGTGCGTATAGATTTTTTGAAAAAAGTCAATCCTCACAAACTTTGATCAAGTTTGTAAAGAAAAACATTTATATCTAGAATTCCAAGCATATATCATTAGCTTCATCGTAAGATGTATTCCATATTTTTATATTTTTGGTATTGTAGATATAAATATTTTTTTCTATAAACTTGGTCAAAGTTTAAAAAAAATTGACTTTTAAAAAAACTATCCACGCTCCATTATGAAATGAATGAAATATTGACATGCGTACAATTTTTTCAACAGCATACTAATTCTTAAAAAAAAATGCTTCCATGCATGCATTCAACAGTATTCATGCGAGTAGCAAATTCCTATAGACCGGTACCCTTTACGTGCACACTTGTAGGCTTCTAGGCTACACTCCAGTAGTACTCGCACTCTAATAGGGCCGGTTCCCAATGTAAAGCTAGCTCGGTTGCTCCTCACGTGAAAGTTTTTGAGCAAGTGTCAGGTTTTTTTTTGAGAGAAGCAAGTGTCAGGTTGGTCAGACGCCAGCTGCGTTTATTCTCTACTATTAATCTACTATTAAAGAGGGATCGAACGTCGTGATGGTTCGACCTCGCATGACCTTGTTCGACCCCCCGCCTCGTACGCCAACCATCCCCACCCCACGATTCGACCTCTTTCTGGTTCTACTGCGCGATTGAAAAGAAAGAAAACAACCGCCGGTCCGCCACCCACGCACAGAGTCCCACACATCCCACGCCCATCTTCCCAATCCATCTCACCGCTGAGAAAGATCGCCGCCCCGCCCCGCCCCGCTGCACGCTCCTCTGCCACGACTACTCGACGAGCCGCCCTTCTCGATCGCTGTCTGTGGCTCGTCTAGATCGCTGCCGTGTGCCTTGACTTCTCTGGTGGTTGGGGTCACCGGTGTAGGCGGAGTCGCAACCCGCGGCAACCGTAGAAGCAGGCTCCATCGGGGAACGCGATGGGAACCCGCCACCGGAGACGCTTCACGATGGTTCCAAGCGCGCGACAGCGATCCGGACGCAGGCATCGCGTGCGAGCTGGCCTAGCCACGGGAAACCCTCTCGGCCAGCAGCGAGACCGGCGCCAATAGCACTTCCTCTCCAGGGGTCTCGCACGGGAGCTATAGGACAGTGTGGCACAGACTGTGGCTGCACCGGTGATCCCGCAATCGCCGTTCACGTGGCGGAGGCGAGACCGGTGTAGGCCGCTACAACTCTGAATCTCGGTCGCAGGCTGGTGAGTACCGCCTTCTTCGAGGACCCCCCAGCTTGCTTATAGTAATCCGATGATCGATCATCAGATTCATTCTGATGTGGCATGGCGTGCACGCTAGATGTTTGCCCATTTGCTTATGTTGTCTATGGTAGGTTCTTTCCACTGAATGTTTTTACCCCTACGACTCTGCTCCCCCAGGACGATCTCCACTAGCGTCGCTGCCGCCTCCTCTCAGCCTTCGCAAGCAGCGGGTGGATGCACCAGTCACCGACGATGCTTGCTAAAATTCCACATGTTGTGGTGGCGACGACGAACTCGCCTACATGTGCACGGAGACATCTTCTAGCCCCTTGTCAAGGCAAGTCACAACCTAAGGCTTTGATCTTCGATCTTGGACTGGTGTTTGATCTATAGCTAATTGTTTATATGATGGATATGTGCAGGGCAAGGAGCAGACTGATTTTTGTGTACAACCTGGCTTCTTCTAGAAAGGGTTTGTGTTCAGTTTATGGCTGGTTGTTGGGGTGCTGGATGATGCGCAGGCACGGGTCACCAATGCTTTCTATGATCCATGGAACGGTAATGACTACCTAATTCACAAGGGATGGATTTTGATTGTTAATATAATTCAGTACTGTATCCAAACTTTTCTGAATCAGTTATCCATGTAATGTATCCAAAATTTTCCGAAACACTTTTCTGAATCAGTTATCCGTGTACTGTATCCATGTTTCGATTTTGGTGTGCAAACAAATTAGAATGAAAATGCCTCCATGTCAACCATGCATTGGTTGAATATTAATTTTAACCAATAATGTGTAGCATATGTCATTCAAAATAGAAGCAGCCAAACAAATTCCGAAGGTCTACATGGTTCGTTGGGCATCTGTCATTAATACTGAATTTTCAATGAGAGCTACCTCGCAGTGTAGTATTTTTAACCAAGATATTTGTTTTGTTCCATTACCAAGTGAGCATAGGTTCATATATTGTTAGGTGACAAAGATGCAGCTCCAAAAAAAGGAAATAGAGATGGGTTCAGATATCGTGAGACATATATTGTCATGTTAGGAATATTTATTAGGACTCCATTCAGTTATACATATAAAAGATGACTGCTTCTGTATTTTCGCCAATATTTTTATGATGATCTTGTCAATAGATTGCTACTAGGTCATCTGTTGTATGTGATTTTGAGGTCTATGATACCGGGGACATAGCTTGTACGTGTTGTTCAAAGATGTAATTTAGATTCTTTTTATGAGGTTATGCGAATCCGTGTTGACTTGATGCCAATTGCTGAATCTTCCATATATTAATGTATGCCTATTTCTACCAGTGCCCTTCTATCCATAGCTGAATCTGAAGGATACATGAAGTGAGAGTGCTGGTAACTGACAATGTATTTATTTGGTTATTCAAAGCTACTCCCTCCGTAACCAAATTCGGAGGGAGTATGCAACACTCTTTGTTCAATTACTACTTATCTAGGAATTTCATTCTACAATACTTTTTTTAAATTCACTCAAATTAATGTTGCATCAGTTTCTAGACTTCAAGGTATAACACTCTACAGTGGACTTGTGAAATCTGAGATTTAGTGTTTAGGATATTATGATTTCCAAAAATCTTGAATGTAAATCAGCAAATGTGTGATGTGCATACAAAAAAGTTGCTAGAATTTTGATATTTGAATTGAGATTCACACATGTCTTACTATTACCTTCCCCTTGAATAATTATTTCAAGTCAGCAGCTATATGGAATTGAGGGTTGACTGTTTCAATGACAGCTTTATGTCAATATAGTATTATCTTCAGTTTGGACTTTTGACTTGGCCATAATGGTAGACCAGGAAATATCCTTCCCATTGGTCGGAATATTTATTGTCAACATTACTGTTAATATTTGATGATACATATTACCGGTTTCTATTGTTTCTAGGAGCTGCAAGGCAGTGGTCTTTCTGAAATGTCTAGCATGTAGATCGTACTTATAGTAAAAAGGAACACCTGGCCTGATCGTGTATCGTGCTAGCAGTTATCTGTAGGTATAGCTAAACTGAAGATATATTCTCGCTATTTGCCTCCGTGAGGCTTACGTTTTTGTCCATATGACTCAGGATTGTTGTAGGCTTGTAGTAGCCATCTGTAGATCAAAATGTAAAATTAAGATGCTCTACGTGAAGGCGAAGCTAATGTTTTTCTTGCTACTGCAGCAGTGCATTCTGTAGCATTCTATTTATTTTGTATTCATTGAAAAAAATTTAAAGGCGCAAAAATATATTTTATGTGATCTTTATCCTAACTAAACCATGCTAAAGATATATTTTTTAAAGACATAGTTGGGACGGTAAAGGACGGATATCCACCTTTGTTATGTGACCCTTATCCTAACTGGCGCAAAAAAATTGAAAGCGCAAAGATATATTTTTTGATTTCATTTTTTGTATTCTATTACCCGTGGCAACGCACGGGCATTCAGCTAGTAACTCTAGAAAGATCCATCGAACTCGTTTTGGCGCGCGGTTGTGCGAAGCGAATCCCAGAAACCATAACCGTCAGATAAGTTGGCTTCAACATTGATAAGTGGCATGGATTCATCCCGTGGAAGAATCAACGGCTAACAGATGCTTCTGCATCACTGTGGGCAGCTAATCTAAATTTGAAAATTAGTGTACTATAGTAGTAGAGATTAGCACCTTTCCAGCCCTACTAGGTTATTAGCATTTTTAGTCTTTGGATCATCACTTTTGGATGTTTTCTGCCATCACATTAACTCTTAATCCTACATGGAATCGTTGTGTTCGCTAAGACCAAGCATTTTCGTGCTGGGTCGTTGCTCCTGTGACTAGTTTGGACGCCTCATGTGAAGTTGGGCCTAATGGGCTTCATCTAGCTGGAGGAAAAATACAGACGATTAGCATGTTTCCCACGCAACCATGTCTCTCCTTCAGTGAGAGGGGAGGAACCCTAGCTTAAGGGGAGACCGAGATGGGCTGGTCCACAAGCGCGAGAGGTCACAACCTCCTTTTTTATTTTTAATGTTTTCTGTTTTGGTTTCTGTTTTATTTTTTTATTTTTTATACTTGAAAGTACTATATATGTATATACATATATATAACACTATTAAAATATTTGAAAAATGTTGACCAAACATTTGAAAAATGGTAAATGTGTATAAAAAATGCTTATCACGTATACAAAAAATATATTAAAAAATGTGTATAAGTTTTATGATCATGTATTTAAAAAATGTAATCAAGCATCTGAATTTTTAATAAGTATTTGGAAAATATTAATCAAGCATTTGAATTTTACTTTAATGTGTATATTGACCATGTATATAAAAAAGATGAATTTTTTATTATGTAAATAAATTTTTTAGTCAAGCATTTGAAAAAAATGTTGACCAAGTATTTGGAAAATGTTGAAATTTGTATAGAAAATGTGTACCATGAATAAAAATGATTATTATTTTTTGATCATGTATAGACAAAATGTTAACCATGCATTTGAAAAAATAATGTTGATCAAGTATTTGAAAATTGTCAAATTTGTACAGAGAAAATGTTGACCATGTATTAAAAACATGATGAAACATTTTGATAATGTATATAAAAATGTTAATCAAGCATTTGAAAAAAATATAGAACAATAATTGTAAATTTTTAATGAAGCATTTAGAAAATATCAAATGTGTATAGAAAAATGTTGAAGATATATTAAAAAATAGTATTGAGTTTAGAAAATATTTGTCAAGCACCTTTTGGTTTGTTTGTTTGACCTTTTGTTTTCTGTTTTGATTTTTTTTCTTTTCTTTACACTTCCAAAAATTGTGACCAAATATATTACAGAATGTAATTTATGTAATGTTTTGAAAAAAATAAATGCATATAAAAAATTATTGACCATATATACGAAAAATATATACAGAAAATATACAATGTGTGTGAAAAAAGTGAACCACATATTCAAAATATGTTAATTAAGAATTTCAAAAATATTAAACAAGTATTTGAAAAATATTAATCAAGCATTTAAAGATGTGATGCGTATAAAAAATGTCGACGATGTATTAAACAATGATGAAATCTGTTGATCTTGTCCTTGAAAATGGATTTTGAAAATGTTTAAAAGATATGGCTTTTTAAAATTTTCAAAATCCGAAATAGACACACGTAGATCTGTTTTCTCTAAATCAAAGTGACTAGTGTGAACGCATTAAATGCTACTCCCTCCGTCCCATAAAATAAAAATGTTTTTTATACTACACTAGTGTAAAAAACGCTCTTATATTATGGGACGGAGGGGGTACATCACACATGCACTAGCGGACGAATCTTTTTCTGTGTACACGTGTGAGAGTGGCCGCTCGTTTTAGCCAACGAGTGCGCCCGCACGATTAGCTAATTGCGTAAACATTAATTACGAACATGAAAATGAATAATAACATTTCTTATTGCCTTTAGGGCGTATTTCCAACAGGTGCGATGTCGGCCACTTGGTGTTGCAACGCGACCTGTGACGGTGAGCTCCCTTGGTGGCCACCGGGTGTTGCGACATGGCCTGCGCTGAGCGGGGACTTGAGTTGCTGTGAGCGAGCAAGGCTCCTGCGATGGGTGTGTTCTTCGACGGCTTCCATGGTCCATGGCGGGAGCAGCGTCAATGGCGACTTTTGCGTGGCTCATAGAGGGAAGAGGGGGCATGCGGGGAGATATGGGGTGGCGTGGAAGGAAAGAAAAGGAAGATGAGCTGGAGGGGATCAGATCGGACGGCTAAGTGCAGGCATCTGACGGCTCAGGGAGCGACCGATGTGGGCGACGGGCCGCTCGGCCGGCGCCTAGCATCGACTCGTACTCGAACCTAGAAACCTCTTTGCGCTCGGGCTAGGGGTTTGGACTTTGGAGTCCCTATTTCCGGCGCCACGCGACACACAATTGCCTCCTATCCGATCCTCTTGGTACCCAAATCAGCCAACCTTAGATCACCGCCGCCGCCTCCGCCGCCATCTTCGCCGCCGGTCCCTTGATCCGCCATCTCCGCTGGTACCAAATATTTTGAAGCCAACACATGGAAAATGATGGAGCCGTGGCAGAACTGGCAGAAGGATCACACACTCGATATGTTCAAGATACCAGTGGACCAGAGTTATTGTGAATTGCTTCGTGATGTACTGGATGATCAGTGCACTCGGACTGCCTTTGAGAAACTCGAAGGAGGTCACCCTGCTCTGAGCTTGCATGATGATGATGTTGTTTACATCATGGCCAAGGCTAAAGAGATGAACCGCAGGGCGGTTGTGTTTGCTGTGAACATGAGGAACAAGGTTATACAAGGATTGGCTAAATTTGATGGAAAAAGAACATATGGCTTCACTCAAACCTACCTTCAAAGTGGGATCTCCAGCTATCTGACCGCTGAGTTGTCTGCCAGGTTATTATCTGTAACTAGTGCATTTTAACTATTTTTCTTGCTGTACATACCAGTTTGATCTCAGAGAAGTAGTATGAAAGCGGACACCCGCATCATTAGATAGGCCTGACCAGGGGATGCTACTGAGTATGGATTTTGCGGACTTATTTTAGATTCACGTACAACATGATATTTCTCTTGTTAGAATGTCTCTAGATGAATTCAGTTCAAATATGTAGCTTAGACTGAGCAAATGAGGCAAGTTAACTAGGTAAGCTAATATCCATACTAAATATTTGATATATAACCAGGAACAGAGTCACGATATGCTATGAAATGAATTTGCACTCCAAAGTGCCATCAACTCTGTGTTTTGTATGGCACTAGAACTTCCATTCTAGTAAGATGTTCAGTATACGGAGATGTATAGGAGTTACGGGAATTCTGCATTCAGAAAGAGGGCTCGGTTGAGTGAACTTGTGTTCTATAACCAGAACTCATTGGAAGATGTGCTCTTGTTTTATGACTTGTTGTTTCTGCACCTGCAAAATTTATTCACTTAAACATGACCCATTTTTTTGTCTCTGTTACAGAGGGAAAGCTAGAGATGGAATTCCACAAGGAGGCGATTGCATAGCTTTGGAGCCTATTGATAACATGTACAAAGGGAAGGCTGCTGAATCAAGCAAGGATCGAATCACACAAGCAGGTGACATATCCAAAAGTAATGCTGCTGAGTCAGGTTGGGTTCGAGTTTCAAGAGGACGCAAGCAGAAAGCTTGACAAACAATAGCTTCACTCTTGCTATGTGACCATCAGAAAGCAATACTGTAGATACTCCGATTCAAAGTAACACTAACCTGTTGTTGTATTATGCATTGCAATGAAGATTCAAAGTAACACTAACCTATTGTTGTATTATGCATTGCAATGAAGTAAAACTGTAACATTATCATGTGGGACCTCAACTAATGGTCAGCTATCAAGATTATTTTTCAAGATGTGGCTGTGAGCTCATAAATACTGCATTCGATAACTTGTTCTTCATAAGTACGGCGATTTTCCCCCTTTTTGAATGACATGATATTCAGTGGCTTAAATAGTTGAATCAAGTTGGCTTTTGCTTTAAATCATGTGGTGGAAAACATTGTCCATTTTCATTCTCTGTCAGATATAAGTACTTTTGTTATGAAAGGATCAGATGTAAGTAGTTAAGTTATATGGTCGGACAGGGTCTGTTTATTTTTCTTCTTGAAAAACCTTTTCTGTACTACTGCTACAGAGTACACACATAGTTCGTTTGTCTTCAGATGTTATCTGCAGTTTAGACGGCCACCTGATGCAAAACTGCACCTCTCTTGCCCGTCTTGTTGCAGTACTTTCTCCCTTGTTTTTCTCTGCTGTCAAGTGTGTATTGTGTTCTATCCTGCTAGTGGCAGAGCAATTTTACGCAGAAACAATTATATTTGCAAGCTAGGAATCTGGTGTTGTGGATTGTTTTCGACCGACCTGTTTAGCCTTTTTAGTGGTGTTCCTAACCCACAAGCTGTTTAAGACGACTCAACGGATGTGGTAAGCAATCCAAACAATTCTAAAAAGAGAAATAACAGGTGGTGTTCTGTAGTGGCTCAGATGCGAGCTTGGTGTCTAAGCTGCCCAGCTGTTGAGCTTATACCTATCTGCTCTTTTCATTGGTTATTATTATGACCTGTCAATTGGTACACCTATACGAGTAAAACCGCAAAAAATTGTACTGACAGCCTCCTATCTGCTGATGAAACTTGCTGGCAATGTTTCGTCGCGGTCTCAGATGCAGTATCTGTTAATTGTGTTGATCTGTGTGTGCTTTCATTGGGATGTATGTATCAATTGATTTTAACATGTGATTATCGAGCAATAAACTGACCATGGTTTCCCCCTCAATTTTTGTGTTGTCTACCAACAACGACCTTGTGTTTCCTTCATGCAAATGTCTCTACCTTGACGACAATGACAAGATATCCACAGAAGAGGAACATGGGTATTTTTATACTAGTAGCGAGTTTCCCTTTGTCGTGTCTCTATAAACTTTTGAATTCGAACCATATATCCCCGCAAAAAAAAGAATTCGAACCATATAATAGTAAAAATAAGCTTTCCTCTGTTTATTTTTGTAGCCTTATCAAACTAGGAGTATTTGTCATAGTGATAGTGTTGCTTTAGGAAGCATGGGCACGTGCTCGACTAGAAACTAGTTATGTGATTGTTTAAAAAGATCACGGCTAGAAACTACTCTCTCTGTCCCATAATATAAGATTGTTTTTTACACTAGTATATTATAAGACAGAGGGAATAGTTACTAGAAAACCATTGTGTTTGCAAAATTATCTACCTCATGCAACCTTGTGAGCAAAACACAAGCCGCAAGGTATGTGCTCGACTCTTATCTGTTGCTATGATTTCTCTCGCGCAGTTTGTCCACTCCTACTTCAGTTGCAGCTTAATTAGCATGCATGGTCGACGAAGGTGATAGGTGCGAGCACTGTTAATAGGAAGGTGGAGAAGTTGATGGGTGGGTACAAACTGATAAGCGACAGGTTAAATGCCCGGGCAGCTACTGCTAACGGTCTAGTGCGCCTGACCAAGAAAGGGTACCACACGTCCGTACCTCTCCCTTTCTGTTTCTTCCTAAATTGTACCAGGAAGTTTGTTATGTGCTCCATTCAAGTTAATTGGATTATTATGTACATATGTACGCTTTCAAATTTCGGCCTTCTTTACTTTTCCAACCACCATGCTCAGAGCAGCTTAGCTAGCACACGAACGAACCTTACATACGAAAATACTTTACTGCTGTATAAACTTTGATTAGCATTTTTCTGTATAGTTTTCTTATCAAAAAATAATTCGGCCGCACAAACTTCTTTACATGTAAACACTCGAAAGAGTATGTATGTTCTTGTTGTACATTTCCTCTGCTGCGTATGTGGAAAAGCAATGTTGCGATTTGTGACAATGTAATGTTATTTTCTCACAATATTATAATCTTCTGGTAGGTGCTGCACCTCATCTTTCTGTCAAATTCCTTATTGTTCTATGATGGAACCAGACCCGTGCATGCTCAAACGGAATAGTTTTGTTTTTCTTGTGGGAAAACAGAATAGCTTTGAACTCGAACATCAACTAACCATGAATCATGTTAGTATGTACCATGGTAAATTGGTAAATGCGGTTGACAAATTTACTCGTCCTTTATAAGGATAACTTGACGCAGTACGACAAGCAGGCATCTCTGGCCTTGGAGCACTGAGCGACCCGACCACCTACAATATACCATTTTGATTCTTGAGTTGTTGTGGTATCAAGTTCAGTAGTGGGGATATGTGTAGCAGTATCACCAAGGCCCTAGATTTCTCAGGTTTTAATTAAAAAGAATTGTGGTTTGGTTCTAAGTCTTATCTTTTCCCCGTGATTATTCACGGTCATTATCTTTTTTGTTCTCCAAATAATTTCATCGTCATTACTTTGCTTTTGAAGTTATGCATGCTTCACACCACACCACTTGATTAAATTCACACAATGGCAACTAAAGTCGGGAGTTGCGGATAGAGGACATAGAGCTACTCCAGTGGCATCGTGGGTCTAGGGTCCTGGAAATACATTGGCTTCTTCCGTTTTACACGTCGTCTTTCAAAGGCAACGGCATAACCAAGAAAGCAAAGGGTTTTCTTTGATTTTGTTAGTGCATTGTAATATTTCTACTAGTTCGCATTTTGGGTTCATGGCTATGAACTTGTTTAGATGGCTATGTCATAGATACTGGTTTGTGAACATATGAATGGCTGTGAATGAATGGATGCGATATTACACATTTTGTCAATGTATATACTATTGGGAAGTATCAATGAAGTATATGTGATCTATGCTTATGTTCGCTCTAGGGCGACATGGGGGACTAGGGTTCCTCCAGACCGCCGGCACCCCCTCCAGGCTCTCCACCTCATTACTGGTGGATGCCGGCCGGTTCGCGGTGGTGGCAAAGTGTCCTCTCCTGCGTCCTTCCTTCCTCTTCCCCTTACATCGTCTCCTTGCTTCACCCACATCCTATAATGATGTGTCATGGCATGGATCTGACTCTAGTGGCGACCGTGGTGTTCCGCTTGGTCCATTATATTGCGCCTTCACTCCTCCAGCATTGTGTGCGCCTGGCAGCACGGCCATGGGCTTTGTTCCTGCCATATTCGGTGACTTGGGATGGGAGGGGCCCACCCAGGCACGGGTATATTGGCGCAATGCACCTCCGTTTTTTGACCAGGGGGTTCGGTGCATGAATGGTGTCCTCGTGGTGGCCCCGGTGCATCGAGTTCTCTTGCTGGCCGACCCAGATCAGTGCCTTTCTATCCCCGTCATCAGGTGGTCTCCGGTGTGAGGTGGCGGTGGTGCTGGCGAGCGGTGGCGGATCGCTGTGTATTTGCGACCCATCTCTCGATTGGAGATAGGTTAGGTTGGTTCTTCGGGCCTGGGGCTGGCGGTTGCTTTGCGGCGGGTGTCATCGTGCAGGTTTGTTGTTCTGTCTTGGCCATGTGGGCAGCGAGAAAACACATGCGGGAGGCGTCTGTGGGTAGGAGTTGGCGTTAGTCCTCCTTGCCTATTCTCGGGTGTTCGTCTTCATCTCTATCTATCTACCTTTGTGTTGCTAGAGGGCTGTGGGAGGTAGGTGAGCGCTCACAAGAGAAACTTTGCCCAAGGGTGTCGGCGACGGTGACGGTGATGCTCTTGAGTGTCGTTCCCCTTCCTAGAGGCGTCACCTGGGATATTCTCCTCCTCCTTGGGCTCGAGGTGAAACCCTTGGTCCGACATGTTGGACTGGACGGTGGCGGCACTATGGCGTTGTTCCCTTCTTAGAGGCGCCGTCCTATGAGCTATGTTCCTACTTACCGGTGGTCGAGGTCTGGGTGTGGATTGTGCTTCTTCTCTTAGCGTTGATGGTTCTATGGTTGTGATGGTGATGCTTTCAAGTGAAGAGTTGTGTTCGAAGGCCTCACCTTGGGACGTCATCATCCGTTTATGGCCAGGCACTTGGGTGCATGCCTTAATCGTTCGACGGTGTGGTGCCCTTCGATCCAGGGTGAGCGGCCAGGGGGCTTCTTTTGGCGATGGAGCTTGTTGGCATGGTGGTGCTTGTCTTCCAAGTGTTGGCAACGGCATGGCCTCCTCTGCCGTCTAGTCTCCCCTCAAGTTGATTATGTTCTCTACTCTGGTTACCTGATCGTGGATGAGGGCCCCAAGGACTCCAAGCAGTGCTCAATTCTTTCTTTCATTGTGTGCTTGTTGTTTTCTGGGGCTTTGTTTGCTATCCTCGGCACCGTTGTCTTTGCATTTTCCTTATTGTGTGATGCAGTGTCATGTTGTAATGCTCGGTTGCTGTTTTATCTATAAAACGGGGTTCAAGCCTTTTTCGATATTGCACACCACAAAATTGTAGTTGCATGGGTTCAACTAGGCAGAGCATCTTCAGTGAGGTACTGAATGCACGCTTCACTGTGCTCATCTGTTTGTGATGTGAAACACATCGCAAATGTTTATTTTTGAACAACAGTGTGCAATGTGGGACCACATCAGCAGCAAGCCGGTAGGGACGATTCCAGATCCCTTACGATGATGATCTTCAACTGTGTGTATAGTAGTGCCATTGATTGTCATACTTGCCGCTTTTATTTGCAAGAAACATTGTCATCCTATATATTACACCTAGCATGGAGTGTCGATCGATCGAGTAGCCAACGACCCTTGAAACTAAAGTAGCCATGGGTAGCCCCTCGGTAGCCGCTCTACCAACAAGCGGCCTGCTACCCCCGATACGCACACCAAGATCAGCCCCAACCAAATGGACGACCGACGACGGTTCCGCGGCGGTGGCGGGGGAGGAGGAGCCCGTGACCCCTACTGCAAGACTCTTGGAAGCTATATACATCGTGGTTATGATCGGCCTTGGCTCGCCCGTCAACCTACCTGTCTTCAGCGCCGGCATCGCCGCCCAACTTGCGCGTTACCCACGCTTCCGCAGCATCCAAGTACACATACATACTCTTGCATTCAAGTGCTACAGAGCGATTCTGTCACTAGCTTATTTTTTTGAGAATACTGTCAGTAGCTTAATTTAACACGTGAGCATGCGCGTCAGGTGACAGACGGGTGCAAGAGTCCGCGGTGGGCGCGCACGGAGGTGAACGTCGATGACCACATGATCGTCCCGACGCTGGACCCTGCCGCCGTGGAGGCTGATCCGGACCGGGCCGTGGAGGACTACGTGGCCTCGCTGCCCGCGCTCCCCATGGACTGCTCCCGCCCGCTCTGGGAGTTCCACTTCCTCGACTTCCCGACCTCAGAGGCCACCTCCACCGTGGTGCTCCGCGTCCACCACTCCCTCGGTGACGGGATGTCGCTGATCACGCTCCTCCTGGCGTCCGCCCGCAGCGCCGCCGAGCCGACACGCTTGCCAGCCATGCCGGTGCAGCCGGCACGCACGGGCGCCGTCTACGAGCCGCAACACCGGCAGCCGCTGCCCGCGGGAGCCCTGGCGGCGTTCGTCGCATGCGTTTGGCCGTACCTCGTGCTTGCATGGAACACCGTGGTGGACGTCATCTTCTTTGCTGCGACGATTGTGTTTCTGAGAGACCCGAACACGCTCTTCAGACGCGCGGACAGTGAAATTACGTTGAACCCCCGCAGGCGCTTCGTGCACCGGAGCCTTAGCTTGGACGACGTCAAGTTCATCAAGAATGCCATGAACTGCGTAAGCATATACCACCATACGTTTTTTGACACTGTGTATAGTGTTAAAAAAGTCATATATATATTATTATTATGGGACGGAGGGAGCATATAATAATATCACCTATAGCTATATATCAGGAAGCTCATCTCTTTCGAGTCAGGTTAAACTAGTCGCTGAAGCGTCATTTTCTGTATTTTTATTTTCTTTCCACAGACTGTTAATGATGTGCTGGTCGGAGTCACTTCTGCTGCTCTATCACAATATTACTTTCGTAAGTCTGGTAAGAGATGTACATTCTGACAATTTGTTGTTTTTACTGTACATGTTTGTGCAACTTATCTTCAAATTATGTTAGGTTACCCTAAGACACGCAAACTATGTTTGCGATGTGTCCTCCCTGTAAATACAAGGCCAACAGCTAGCCTACAAGTAAGTTTCTTTATGGAAATATGCATGAAATTTCAAATGCATGTCATTAGTTATTGATTTTTTTCATTTATATATCTCTGTCACCAAAATATTACTCCTCCTTCCTTATGTAATTAGATGACGTTTCAGACATCGGGACAATCTCATGCAAATTTGGTCATAAAATCCATACGATTATGTTAGTAAAAGAATATAAATCATGGTATCTATGAAAATACGACAAACTAATGATTTTACATATGTTCGCATGATCAGGCGAAAAAAATCATTGTATATTACTAGTCACTCTTGGAGTAACTAGTTCCATTACTCATTTGCTGATGCATAATTAGTTTCCAAATGCAAGCTTGAGAATATATTATTAATTTGTAGTGTATCATAACTTTAATGTAATGTTTTCTTACAACTATGTGCAGACATATGTTAATATGATAGAATCGGGTAAAAGTAATGATGTGGCATGGGGAAATCAAATAGGCTACATCCTCCTTCCATTTCAATTAGCGGTACACGATGATCCACTTGCATATGTTCGGAAGGCAAAGAAGACCCTGGATAGAAAAAAGAGCTCACTTGAAGTTATCTTCACGTGTAAGATTAGCGAGCTTTTTGTGAAAATGTTTGGCCTGAAGGTATTTATTTTTCCCGTTTGTACCGATATGTTTTCCTAATATCAAACTCAGATAATTAAGCAACTCATTGTCTAGCAAACTAACACTTCTTTTATTTAGTTATTATTCTCCATTTTATAATTGTTCAACTTGACAATCCAAGCAGGCAGGTGCTTTTATCATCGGTCGTATGCTCACAAATACAACTACTACGTTCTCGAACATGGTTGGACCAACAGAGCAAGTAGAGTTCTATGGACACCCATTTGTCTTCATTGCACCTACCATTTATGGTATTCCACAAGTAAGTCAGCCATGATCTTACATTGAAACCTTCAATCTTAAGACACATTTGTACTTTTGTCAACCCAAATCATCCACCACATTGTCCACAATGCAAGGACATTGGTATTCAGCGCTTTCAAACATAAGTACTCTAGTACATATGAATTATGAAATAAGTCCGGGCAAGTTAATCCGGTTTACTAGAACAAAAAAAACAAGAATCCGAACTCAAAACATCAAAAACCACATATGCTTCCTTAGTTTATACTTCGTTGTACATTTATATCCAAAATGGTGGATGCACATTGGAGGAACCACAATGTATACAATAAGAAGGAACAAATTTGAGTTAAAGAGTACTCAAAACAAGGTGTGTGCTCTCACCCCTCTCGCCAATAGAGATATGAAATAACAAGTTTAAGTAGGAGTAACTATGTAGTTGCATTTCCACTCTTTCTTGTGACTGTGAACTTTAACCCAAAATGCAATAGATGGTTAGATGCAACTCTATATACATCTCTCCGAACAGTTCATCACTAAGGGCTCCTGAATTAAGGAGATGACTTGACCTTCGGTAGGCATATACACACAAAAATTTAAGCCCGGATCCTTGAAACAATAAGAGAAAAAATTGATTGCAAAAATATAAAAGAGACTGGAAATAAACCGAGAATACTCTAATCATCTGTAGCCTGATTTTGTATTTAATTACCATTTCTTTTTGCAGGCTTTAATTGTACACTATCAGAGTTACAATGGCACTATTAAGGTAATTATGGCAGTCGATGAGGAAATAATTCCAAATTATACTCAACTTTTGGATGACTTTGTCGAGTCTTTCGGGCACATTAAGGATGCGGCTTCAAGGCTTTCAACACATGTCAAGAAGGGATAATCAACATACAAATGCATTAGTGTGCTTTCTGAAACTGCATAATGCAAGCAGTATACTCCCACATGTTTGATGTGTGTCTCATGACTCACGTGACAATAGTAATTAAAATCAGAAACTCTACAACCAGGGATGGAAGTCAAATCTGTTAAGTTCACTATTATTGTTGCATAATGATGTATTGCATTTGTATGAAGCACAATAATTATACCATAACTGTGTATAATGCACACTATTAGAAATTTGTTGATGAATGGAGGTCCCGAACCGTCACAAATCACTCGAAAAAGTGGCACACAAGTGTATTGGTGACGGTTGTTGAGACTCGTTATGTATTCACTGTCATATTTTGAAAGCCGTGAAGCACCTCCAAACCATCACATGCTTTGGTTGTTGACCATCAAAGATCTTCCCTAAGCCCATTTGGCCCTGGCAGGGGCCTAGGACTATGTGCTGACATAAACCATCACTGATTTACGATGAGATGGGCTCCAATGTGGCATTCAACATGGCATCCCATCAATACGGTCCATTTTTTAATCAAAATATTTGGGCCCATCCAATGCATTATTTATGGGGCCATGGGCGATTTATTTCTATATTATTTTCTATCCAAATATTTTTATCCTATCTACCTAGCTTTTTTATCTACCAATCTATTGTATTGGTAATTACTATGGGCCTTGGCTTGCTCTACCCCATCTATATTTTAGCCCATATTGTCCATTATTTCATTCACTAAGTAAAAAAAATCATTAGTGTAACCATATAAAAAATACAACACACAACATCGAAGTTTTCCTCCACAAAATGAGAAGATACAACACTAATACATCACATAACAAGCTTACAAATCAACACATCACACATATAACATTTACATCATAAAAACATAAATAAGATTAGTCAAGGAAAGGTTCATATACAGTGGTCCACTCTCCCGCAAACCTGTGTAATCCCCTACTTAAACATGATGTTTGATGCTATAAATTATTATCCAATGATTTATTTCATCTCTATTATATCTGAGTAGATTATTTTTGTCCTATGGATTAATTAGTGAATTTCTATGATTGATTTGAGTTGCATGTGGTTATGTTGCTATCCTTTGGTGCCCATCATATGAGCGGCGTGTGGATCAAACCTTAGGGTTAGTAGTATGTCAATAGGACTATGAATAGGGCGACCAAAGTGTCAGATATTGCCGAGGTTGAGTGTAGAAATTGATGCATAATCATATGGAATTGAAGGGGGCCAGTATATGTTAATGCATGGTTGGGTTTACCTTAAGGAACAATGTTAGTATTTGTGGATGCTTGCTAATAGTTTCAATCATAGGTACATATGATTCAAAGTATGAATAAAACGTTAGCGGAGGCCTCTCCCACATATAAACTGCAATGATGATAATCTGTTTAGTAACTTAGCTAATTGCCTAGGGATAATTCCGCACATCCTACTACCACCTTTTCCCACTCGTTATCTTTACTTTATTATACTTTTACTCAAACAACACCTAACTTTTATATACAAGTTATTTATTACCTTGCAAAACTACTTTTCGTTCTCGCAAAGTACTTCTAGTTTTATTTCATAGGCAAAGCAAATGTTCTATGTACGTTAGGTTGTATTAGTGGAAGATAGGACCTGAGAGAATATGTATCTTACCTTCAGCTCCTTGTGGGTTCGACACTTCATACTTACCACCTCCATGAAGGAAATATGCCCTAGAGGCAATAATAAAGTTGTTATTTTATATTTCCTTATTCATAATAAAGGTTTATTATTCATGCTAGAATTGTATTGATCGGAAACCTTGATACATCTATGAATACATAAACAAACACCGTGTCCCTTGTGTGCCTCTACTAGACTAACTCGTTGATCAGAGATGGTTAAGGTTTCTTGACCATGGACATCAGTTGTCATTTGATAATGGGATCACATCATTAGGAGAATGATGTGATGGATAAGACCCATCCGTTAGCTTAGAATTATGATCGTTTAGTTTTATTGCTATTGCTTTCTTCATGTCAAATACATATTCCTTAGACTATGAGATTATGCAACTCCCGGATACCGGAGGAATGCCTTGTGTGCAATCAAACATCACAATGTAACTGGGTGATTATAAAGATGCTCTACAGGTATCTCTGAAGGTGTTTGTTGAGTTGGCATAGATCGGGATTATGATTTGTCACTCCGAGTATCGGAGAGGTGTCTCTGGGCCCTCTCGGTAATACACATCATAAGCTTGCAAGCAAACGACTAAGGAGTTGGTCACAAGGTGATGTTGTTGGGGAACGTAGTAATTTCAAAAAAATTCCTACGCACACGCAAGATCATAGTGATGCATAGCAACGAGAGGGGAGAGTGTTGTCTACGTACCCTTGTAGACCGGCAACGGAAGTGTTGACACAACATAGAGGAAGTAGTCGTACGTCTTCCTGATCCGACCGATCCAAGTACCGAACGTACGGTACCTCCGAGTTCTAGCACACGTTCAGCTCGATGATGATCCCCAGACTCCGATCCCGCAAAGTGTCGGGGAAGAGTTCCGTCAGCACAACGGAGTGGTGACGATCTTGATGTTCAACTGTCGCAGGGCTTCGCCTAAGCACCACTACAATATTATCGAGGATTATTGTGGAAGGGGGCACCGCACACGGCTAAGAAAACGACCACGTGGATCAACTTGTGTGTCTAGGGGTGCCCCCTGCCCCCGTATATAAAGGAGCAAGGGGAGGAGGCCGGCCGGCCCTATGGCGCACCAAGGATGAGTCCTCCTCCTAGTAGGAGTAGGACTCCTACTAGGAGGGGGAAGGAAGTGGGGAGGGAGAAGGAAAGGGGGGCGCCGCCCCCTCTCCTAGTCCAATTCGGACCAGGGGGGAGGAGGCGCACGGCCCACCCTAGCTGTCCTTCTCTCTCTCCACTAAGGCCCATATGGCCCATTACTTCTCCCGGGGGGGGGGGGGGGGTTCCGGTAACCCTCCGGCTCTCTGGTTTTCTCTGAAATCACCCGGAACACTTCTGGTGTCCGAATATAGCCGTCCAATATATCAATCTTTATGTCTCGACCATTTCGAGACTCCTCGTCATGTCCGAGATAACATCCGGGACTCCGAACTAACTTCGGTACATCAAAACTCATAAACTCATAATATAACTGTCATCAAAACCTTAAGCGTACGGACCCTACGGGTTCGAGAACAATGTAGACATGACCGAGACATGTCTCCGTTCAATAACCAATAACGGAACCTGGATGCTCATATTGGCTCCCACATATTCTACGAAGATCTTTATCGATGAGACCGCATAACAACATACGTTGTTCCCTTTGTCATCGGTATGTTACTTGCCCGAGATTCGATCGTCGGTATCTCAATACCTAGTTCAATCTCGTTACCGGCAAGTCTCTTTACTCGTTTCGTAATACATCATCTCACAACTAACTCATTAGTTGCAATGCTTGCAAGACTTATGTGATGTGCATTACCGAGAGGGCCCAGAGATACCTCTCCGACAATCGGAGTGACAAATCCTAATCTCGAAATACGCCAACCCAACATTTACCTTTGGAGACACCTGTAGAGCTCCTTTATAATCACCCAGTTACGTTGTGATGTTTGGTAGCACACAAAGTGTTCCTCCGGCAAACGGGAGTTGCATAATCTCATAGTCATAAGAACATGTATAAGTCATGAAGAAAGCAATAGTAACATACTAAACGATCGGGTGCTAAGCTAATGGAATGGGCCATGTCAATCACATCATTCTCCTAATAATGTGATCCCGTTAATCAAATGACAACACATGTCCATGGTTAGGAAACATAACCATCTTTGATTAACGAGCTAGTCAAATAGAGGCATACTAGTGACGTTTAGTTTGTCTATGTATTCACACAAGTATTATGTTTCCGAATAATACAATTCTAGCATGAATAATAAACATTTATCATGATGTAAGGAAATAAAATAATAACATTATTATTGCCTCTAGGGCATATTTCCTTCAGTCTCCCACTTGCACTAGAGTCAATAATCTAGATTACACAGTAATGATTCTAACGCCCATGGAGCTTTGGAAGAGGCTTAGTCAATGGGTCTGCAACATTCAGATTCGTATGTATCTTGCAAATCTCTATGTCTCCCACCTGGACTAGATCCCGGATGGAATTGAAGCGTCTCTTGATGTGCTTGGTTCTCTTGTGAAATTGCCAAGGCAATTGCACCAGTATTGTCATAAAAGATTTTCATTGGACCCGATGCACTAGGTATGACACCTAGATCGGATATGAACTCCTTCATCCAGACTCCTTCGTTTGCTGCTTCCGAAGCAGCTATGTACTCCGCTTCACATGTAGATCCCGCAACAACGCTTTGTTTAGAACTGCACCAACTGACAGCTCCACCGTTTAATGTAAACACGTATCCGGTTTGCGATTTAGAATCGTCCGGATCAGTGTCAAAGCTTGCATCAACGTAACCATTTACGATGAGATCTTTGTCACCTCCATATATGAGAAACATATCCTTAGTCCTTTTCAGGTATTTCAGGATGTTCTTGACCGCTGTCTAGTGATCCACTCCTGGATTACTTTGGTACCTTCCTGCTAGACTTATAGCAAGACACACATCAGGTCTGGTACACAGCATTGCATACATGATAGAGCCTATGGCTGAAGCATAGGGAACATCTTTCATTTTCTCTCTATATTCTGCATTGGTTGGGCATTGAGTCTTACTCAATTTCACACCTTGTAACACAGGCAAGAATCCTTTCTTTGCTTGATCCATTTTGAACTATTTCAAAACTTTGTCAAGGTATGTGCTTTGTGAAAGTCCAATTAAGCATTTTGATCTGTCTCTATAGATCTTAATACCCAATATGTAAGCAGCTTCACCGAGGTCATTCATTGAAAAAATCTTATTCAAGTATCCCTTTATGCTATCCAGAAATTCTATATTATTTCCGATTAGTAATATGTCATCTACATATAATATCATAAATGCTACAGAGCTCCCACTCACTTTCTTGTAAATACAGGCTTCTCCAAAAGTCTGTACAAAACCAAATGCTTTGATCACACTATCAAAGCGTTTATTCCAATTCCGAGAGGCTTGCACCAGTCCATAAGTGGATCGCTAGAGCTTGCACACTTTGTTAGCTCCCCTTGGATCGACAAAACCTTCCGGCTGCATCATATAAAACTCTTCTTCCAGAAATCCATTCAGGAATGCAGTTTTGACATCCATCTGCCAAATTTCATAATCATAAAATGCGGCAATTGCTAACATGATTCGGACAGACTTAAGCATCACTACGGGTGAGAAGGTCTCATCATAGTCAATCCCTTGAACTTGTCGAAAACCTTTTGCGAAAAGTCGAGCTTTGTAGACAGTAAAATTACCGTCAACGTCAGTCTTCTTCTTGAAGATCCATTTATTTTCAATTGCTTGCCGATCATTGGGCAAGTCAACCAAAGTCCATACTCTGTTCTCATACATGGATCCCATCTCAGATTTCATGGCTTCAAGCCATTTGGCGGAATCTGGGCTCACCATCGCTTCTCCTTAGTTCGTAGGTTCATCATGATCTAGTATCATGACCTCCAGAATAGGATTACCGTACCACTCTGGTGCGGATCTTACTTTGGTTGATCTACGAGGTTCAGTAGTATCTTGTTCTGAAGTTTCATGATCATCATCATTAGCTTCCTCACTAATTGGTGTAGGTGTCATAGAAACTGGTTTCTGTGATGTACTACTTTCCAATAAGGGAGCAGGTACAGTTACCTCATCAAGTTCTACTTTCCTCTCACTCACTTCTTTTGAGAGAAACTCCTTCTCTAGAAAGTTTCCGAATTTAGCAACAAAAGTCTTGCCTACGGATCTGTGATAGAAGGTGTATCCAATAGTTTCCTTTGGATATCCTATGAAGACACATTTCTCCGATTTGGGTTCGAGCTTATCAGGTTGAAGCTTTTTCACATAAGCATCGCAACCCCAAACTTTCAGAAACGACAACTTTGGTTTCTTGCCAAACCACAGTTCATAAGGCGTCGTCTCAACGGATTTTGATGGTGCCCTATTTAACGTGAATGCGGCTGTCTCTAGAGCATAACCCCAAAACGATAGTGGTAAATCAGTAAGAGACATCATAGATCGCACCATATCAAGTAAAGTACGATTACGACGTTCGGACACACCATTACGCTGTGGTGTTCCGGGTGGCGTGAGTTGCGAAACTATTCCGCATTGTTTCAAATGTACACCAAACTCGTAACTCAAATATTCTCCTCCACGATCAGATCGTAGGAATTTTATTTTCTTGTTACGATGATTTTGAACTTCACTCTGAAATTCTTTGAACTTTTCAGACTTATGTTTCATTAAGTAGATATACCCATATCTGCTTAAGTCATCTGTGAATGTGAGAAAATAACGATATCCGCCACAAGCCTCAACATTCATCGGACCACATATATTTGTATGTATGATTTCCAACAAATCTGTTGCTCTCTCCATAGTACCAGTGAACGGTGTTTTTGTCATCTTACCCATAAGGCATGGTTCGCAAGTACCAAGCGATTCATAATCAAGTGGTTCCAAAAGTCCATCAGTATGGAGTTTCTTCATGCGCTTTACACCAATATGACCCAAATGGCAGTTCCACAAATAAGTTGCATTATCATTATCAACTCTGCATCTTTTGGTTTCAACATTATGAATATGTGTGTCACTACTATCGAGATTTAATAAGAATAGACCACTCTTTAAGGGTGCATGACCATAAAAGATATTACTCATATAAATAGAACAACCATTATTCTCTGATTTAAATGAATAACCTTCTCGCATCAAACGAGATCCAGATATAATGTTCATGCTCAACGCTGGCACCAAATAACAATTATTTAGGTCTAATGCTAATCCCGAAGGTAGATTTAGAGGTAGCGTGCCGACCGCGATCACATCGACTTTGGAACCATTTCCCACGCGCATCATCTTCTCGTCCTTAGCCAATCTTTGCTTAATCCGTAGTCCCTATTTCGAGTTGCAAATATTAGCAACAGAACCAGTATCAAATACCCAGGTGCTACTGCGAGCTCTAGTAAGGTACACATCAATAACATGTATATCACATATACCTTTGTTCACCTTGCCGTCCTTCTTATCCGCCAAATACTTGGGGCAGTTCCGCTTCCAGTGACCAGTCTGCTTGCAGTAAAAGCACTTAGTTTCAGGCTTAGGTCTAGGTTTGGGTTTCTTCTCTTGAGTAGCAACTTGCTTGCTGTTCTTTTTGAAGTTCCCCTTCTTCTTCCCTTTGCCCTTTTTCTTGAAACTAGTGGTCTTGTTGACCATCAACACTTGATGCTCCTTCTTGATTTCTACCTCCGCAGCTTTCAGCATTGCGAAGAGCTCGGGAATAGTCTTATTCATCCCTTGCATATTATAGTTCATCACGAAGCTCTTGTAGCTAGGTGGCAGTGATTGGAGAATTCTATCAATGACGCAATCATCTGGAAGATTAACTCCCAATTGAATCAAGTGATTATTATACCCAGACATTTTGAGTATATGCTCACTGACAGAACTGTTCTCCTCCATCTTGCAGCTATAGAACTTATTGGAGACTTCATATCTCTCAATCCGGGCATTTGCTTGAAATATTAACTTCAACTCCTGGAACATCTCATATGCTCCATGACGTTCAAAACGTCGTTGAAGTCCCGATTCTAAGCCGTAAAGCATGGCACACTAAACTATCGAGTAGTCATCAGCTTTGCTCTGCCAGACGTTCATAACATCTGGTGTTGCTCCAGCAGCAGGCCTGGCACCCAGCGGTGCTTCCAGGACATAATTCTTCTGTGCAGCAATGAGGATAATCCTCAAGTTACGGACCCAGTCCGTGTAATTGCTACCATCATCTTTCAACTTTGCTTTCTCAAGGAACGCATTAAAATTCAACGGAACAACAACACGGGCCATCTATCTACAATCAAACATAAACAAGCAAGATACTATCAGGTACTAAGTTCATGATAAATTTAGGTTCAATTAATCATATTACTAAAGAACTCCCACTTAGATAGACATCCCTCTAATCCTCTAAGTGATTACGTGATCCAAATCAACTAAACCATGTCCGATCATCATGTGAGATGGAGTAGTTTCATAGGTGAATATCACTATGTTGATCATATCTACTATATGATTCACGCTCGACCTTTCGGTCTCCGTGTTCCGAGGCCATATCTGTATATGCTTGGCTCGTCAAGTATAACCTCAGTATTCCGCATGTGCAACTGTTTTGCACCCGTTGTATTTGAACGTAGAGCCTATCACACCCGATCATCACGTGGTGTCTCAGCACGAAGAACTTTCGCAACGGTGCATACTCAGGGAGAACACTTCATTAGTGAGAGATCATCTTAAAATGCTACCGTCAAACAAAGCAAGATAAGATGCATAAAAGATAAACATCACATGCAATCAATATAAGTGATATGATATGGACATCATTATCTTGTGCTTGTGATCTCCATCTTCGAAGCACCGTCATGATCACCATCCTCACCGGCGCGACACCTTGATCACCATCGTAGCATCGTTGTCGTCTCGCCAAACTTATGCTTCCACGACTGTCGCTACCGCTTAGTGATAAAGTAAAGCATTACAGCGCAATTGCATTGCATACAATAAAGCGACAACCATATGGCTCCTGCCAGTTGCCGATAACTTGGTTACAAAACATGATCATCTCATACAATCAAATTTAGCATCATGTCTTGACCATATCACATCACAACATGCCCTGCAAAAACAAGTTAGACGTCCTCTACTTTGTTGTTGCAAGTTTTACGTGGCTGCTACGGGCTTAAGCAAGAACCAATCTTACCTACGCATCAAAACCACAACGATAGTTTGTCAAGTTGGTGTTGTTCTAACCTTCGCAAGGACTGGGCGTAGCCACACTCGGTTCAACTAAAGTTGGAGAAACTGACACCCGCTAGCCACCTTTGTGCAAAGCACGTCGGGAGAACCGGTCTCGCGTAAGCGTACGCGTAATGTCGGTCCGGGCCGCTTCGTCCAACAATACCGCCGAACCAAAGTATGACATGCTGATAAGCAGTATGACTTATATCGCCCACAACTCACTTGTGTTCTACTCGTGCATATAACATGAACACATAAAACCTAGGCTCGGATGCCACTGTTGGGGAACGTAGTAATTTCAAAAAAACTCCTACGCACACGCAAGATCATGGTGATGCATAGCAACGAGTGGGGAGAGTGTTGTCTATGTACCCTCGTAGACTAGCAACGGAAGTGTTGACACAACGTAGAGGAAGTAGTCGTACGTCTTCCCGATCCGACCGATCCAAGTACCGAATGTACGGTACCTCCGAGTTCTAGCACACGTTCAGCTCGATGACGATCCCTGGACTCCGATCCAGCAAAGTGTCGGGGAAGAGTTCCGTCAGCACAACGGCATGGTGACGATCTTGATGTTCAACTGTCGCAGGGCTTCGCCTAAGCACCACTACAATATTATCGAGGATTATGGTGGAAGGGGGCACCGCACACGGCTAAGAAAACGATCACGTGGATCAACTTGTGTGTCTAGGGGTGCCCCCTGCCCCGTATATAAAGGAGCAAGGGGAGGAGGCCGGCCGGCCCTATGGCGCACCAAGGAGGAGTCCTCCTCCTAGTAGGAGTAGGACTCCTACTAGGAGGGGGAAGGAAGTGGGGAGGGAGAAGGAAAGGGGGGCGCCGCCCCCCTCTCCTAGTCCAATTCGGACCACGGGGGGAGGAGGCGCGCGGCCCACCCTGGCTGCCCTTCCCTCTCTCCACTAAGGCCCATATGGCCCATTACTTCTCCCAGGGGGGTTCCGGTAACCCTCCGGCTCTCCGGTTTTCTCCGAAATCACCCGGAACACTTCTGGTGTCCGAATATAGCCGTCTAATATATCAATCTTTATGTCCCGACCATTTCGAGACTCCTCGTCATGTCCGTGATCACATCCGGGACTCCGAACTAACTTCGGTACATCAAAACTCATAAACTCATAATATAACTGTCATCGAAACCTTAAGCGTGCGGACCCTACGGGTTCGAGAACAATGTAGACATGACCGATACATGTCTCCAGTCAATAACCAATAGCGGAACCTGGATGCTCATATTGGCTCCCACGTATTCTACGAAGATCTTTATCGGTCAAACCGCATAACAACATACGTTGTTCCCTTTGTCATCGGTATGTTACTTGCCCGAGATTCGATCATCGGTATCTCAATACCTAGTTCAATCTCGTTACCGGCAAGTCTCTTTACTCGTTTCATAATACATCATCTCGCAACTAACTCATTAGTTGCAATGCTTGCAAGGCTTATGTGATGTGCATTACCGAGAGGGCCCAGAGACACCTCTCCGACAATCGGAGTGACAAATCCTAATCTCGAAATACGCCAACCCAACATTTACCTTTGGAGACACCTGTAGAGCTCCTTTATAATCACCCAGTTACATTGTGATGTTTGGTAGCACACAAAGTGTTCCTCCGGCAAACAGGAATTGCATAATCTCATAGTCATAGGAACATGTATAAGTCATGAAGAAAGCAATAGCAACATACTAAACGATCAGGTGCTAAGCTAATGGAATGGGTCATGTCAATCACATCATTCTCCTAATAATGTGACCCCGTTAATCAAATGACAACACATGTCCATGGTTAGGAAACATAACCATCTTTGATTAACGAGCTAGTCAAATAGAGGCATACTAGTGACGTTTAGTTTGTCTATGTATTCACACAAGTATTATGTTTCCGGATAATACAATTCTAGCATGAATAATAAACATTTATCATGATATAAGGAAATAAAATAATAACATTATTATTGCCTCTAGGGCATATTTCCTTCAGATGTACTACAGAATGAGTAAAGAGACTTGCCGATAACGAGATTGAGCTAGGTATGAAGATACCGATGATCGAATCTCGGGCAAGTAATATACTGATAGACAAAGGGAATAACGTATGTTTTCATAACATTTCGACCGATAAAGATCTTCGTAGAATATGTAGGAGCCAATATGAGCATCCAGGTTCTGCTATTGGTTGTTGTCCGGAGATGTGTATTGGTCATGTCTACATAGTTCTCGAACCCGTAGGGTCCGCACGCTTAACGTTTGATGATGATATAATATTATATGAGTTATGTGATTTGGTGACCGAATGTTGTTCGGAGTCCTGGATGAGATCACGGACATGACGAGGAGTCTCGAAATGGTCGAGAGGTAAAGATTTATATATATAGGACGATGATATTCAGACACCGAAAGTGTTCCGGAGGGTACCAGGTACATATCAGGTCTCCGGAAAGGGTTCCGGGCACCCCCGGCAAAAGATATGGGCCTTATGGGCTAAGAGGGGAAACACACCAGCCACCAGGGGCTGGTGCGCCCCCCCATATGGGCCGAACCAAAGGGAGAAGGAAAGAGGGGAAGAGAAATGTAAGGGGGGATTCGGCCTCCCCCTCCTCTTTCCTCCCCCCTCCGGCAAATATGGCAGGGGGGCACCGGCCATGGGGAGACCCCAAGTAGGATTCGACCTACATGCATGGCCGCCTTCTGGCTGCCTCCCCTCTCCCTCCCACCTATATATATGTGGGAAGGGGGCGCCCTAACACACACCAGACAATTTCCTAGCCGTGTGTGGCGCCCCCTCCACCATTTACAACCCCGGTCATATTTTCTCAGTGCTTAGATGAAGCCATGCGGAGATCACTTCACCATCACCGTCACCACGCCGTCGTGCTGACGGAACTCATCTACTACCTCAAAGTCTTGGTGGATCAAGAAGGTGAGGGACGCCACCGAGTTGAACGTGTGCAGAACGCGGAGGTGTCGTGCGTTCGGTACTTGACCAGTTGAAGCGCGAAGAAGTTCGACTACATCAACCGTGTTGTGAAACACTTCCGCTTACAGTCTACGAGGGTACATAGACACAGTCTCCCCCTCATTTCTATGCATCTCCATGGATAGATCATTGCGTGTGCGTAGAATATATTTTTGTTTTCCATGCAACGATTCCCAACAGTGGCATCATGAGCAAGGTCTATGTGTAGATGATATGCACGAGTAGAACACAAAGAGTTGTGGGTGGTGATAGTCATACTGCTTACCACCAATGTCTTATTTTGATTCGGCAGTATTGTGGGATGAAGCAGCCCGGACCAACCTTACATGTCCATGCACATGAGACCGGTTCCATCGAAAGACATGCGACTAGTTTTGCATAAACGTGGCCGGTGGGCGTCTGTTTCTCCTACTTTTTTGAATCGAATTTGACTGTGACCGGTCCTCGAAGAAGGTTAAAACAGCAAACTTGACGAAACAACATTGTGATTTTATGTGTAGGTAAGAACGGTTCTTGCTAGAAGCCCGTAGCAGCCACGTAAAACTTACAACAACAAAGTAGAGGACGTCTAACTTGTTTTTGCAGGGCATGTTGTGATGTGATATGGTCAATACATGATGTGATAAACATTATTGAATGACATGATCATGTTTTGTAAGATATCTGACAACCGCAGGAGCCTTATGGGTGTCACTTTATTGTATGAAATGCAAACACCATGTAATTGATTTACTTTATCACTATGCGTTAGCGATAGTTGTAGAAGCAATAGTTGGCGAGACGACCACGACGCTATGATGGAGAACAAGGTGTCGAGCCGGTGACAATGGAGATCTTGACGATGCTTTGGAGATGAAGATCAAAAGCACAAGATGATGATGGCCATATCATGTCACATATTTTGATTGCATGTGATGTTTATCTTTTTATGCATCTTATTTTGCTTAGTATGGCGGTAGCATTATAAGATGACCCCTTCACTAAATTTTAAGGTAAAAGTGTTCTCCCTAAGTATGCACCGTTGCAACAGTTCGTCGTGTTGAGACACCATTTGATGATCGGGTGTGATAGACTCTGTGTTCACATACAACAGGTGCAAGATAGTTTTGCACATGCGGAATACTTGGGTTAAACTTGACGAGCCTAGCATGTACAGACATGGCCTCGGAACACTGGAGACCAAAAGGTCAAACGTGAATCATATAGTAGATATGATCAACATAGAGATGTTTGATACGTCTCCAACGTATCTATAATTTTTTATTGTTCCATGTTGTTTTATTATCAATCTTGGATGTTTTATAATCATTTTATAGTCATTTTATATCATGGTTTGGTACTAACCTATTGACATAGTGCCAAGTGCCAGTTGCTATTTTTTCCATGTTTTTTACATCGCAGAAAATCAATATCAAACAGAGTCCAAATGCCATGAAACTTTACGGAGATTTTTTATGGACCAGATGGAAGATATTGGACCTTGGCTGCACCGGGGGGAGTCCCGAGGAGGGGATAACCCACCAAGGCGCGCCCTGGTGGGTTGTGCCCACCTCGGGTGCCCCCCGGACCGCCTCTTTACTCTATAAATACCCCAATATTCCCAAAACTCTAGGGGAGTCGACGAAATATTCATCCAGCTGCCGCAGAGTCCAGATCCAATCTAGACACCATCACAGAGGGGTTCATCACTTCTGTAGGGGAACGTAGTAATTTAAAAGATTTTCCTACGCACACGCAAGATCATGGTGATGCATAGCAATGAGAGGGGAGAGTGTTGTCTACGTACCCTCGTAGACCGGCAACGGAAGCGTTGACACAACATAGAGGAAGTAGTCGTACATCTTCCCGATCCGACCGATCCAAGGACCGAACGTACGGCACCTCCGAGTTCTGCACACGTTCAACTCGGTGACGTCCCTCGAGCTCTGATCCAGCAAAGTGTTGAGGGAGAGTTTCATCAGCATGACGATGTGATGACGGTGATGATGTTCTACCGACGCAGGGCTTCGCCTAAGCACTGCTACGATATGACCGAGGTGGAATATGGTGGAAGGGGGCACCGCACACGGCTAAGGAATGATCATGAAGATCAACTTCTGTGTCATGGGGTGCCCCCTTGCCCTTGTATATAAAGGAGGGAGAGGGGGAGGTGCGGCCAGCCCAAGGGGTGCGCCTGGAGGAGTCCTACTCCCACCGGGAGTAGGACTCCCCCCTCTTGCCTTGTTGGAAAAGGAAGGGGGAAGGGAGAAAGAGGAAAGGGGGGCGCCCCCCCTTCCTTGTCCTATTCGGACTAGGGGGGAGGGGGCGCGCGGCCTGCCTTGGCCGGCCCTCCTCTTCTCCCTTAGGGCCCATGTAGGCCCAATAACCCCCTGGGGGGTTCCGGTAACCCCCCGGTACTCCGGTAAAATCCCGATTTCACCCGGAACGTTTCCGATATCCCAATATAGGCTTCCAATATATAAATCTTTATGTCTCGACCATTTCGAGACTCCTCATCATGTCCATGATCACATCCGGGACACCGAACAACCTTCGGTACATCAAAAACACAAAAACCCTAATTACGATCGTCACCGAACTTTAAGCGTGCGGACCCTATGGGTTCGAGAACTATGTAGACATGACCGAGACACGTCTCCGGTCAATAACCAATAGCGGAACCTGGATGCTCATATTGGCTCCTACATATTCTATGAAGATCTTTATCGGTCAGGCCGCATAACAATATACGTTGTTCCCTTTGTCATCGGTATGTTACTTGCCCGAGATTCGATCGTCGGTATCTCAATACCTAGTTCAATCTCGTTACCAGCAAGTCTCTTTACTTGTTCCGTAATACATCATCCCGCAACTAACTTATTAATTGCAATGCTTGCAAGGCTTGAGTGATGTGCATTACCGGGAGGGCCCAGAGATACCTCTCCGACAATCGGAGTGACAAATCCTAATCTCGAAATACGCCAACCCAACAAATACCTTCGGAGACACCTGTAGAGTACCTTTATAATCACCCAGTTACATTGTGACATTTGGTAGCACACAAAGTGTTCCTCCGGTAAACGGGAGTTGCATAATCTCATAGTCATAGGAACATATATAAGTTATGAAGAAAGCAATAGCAACAAACCAAAAGATCAAGTGCTAAGCTAATGGAATGGGTCAAGTCAATCACATCATTCTCCTAATGATGTGATCCTGTTAACCAAATAACAACTCATGTCTATGGTTAGGAAACATAACTATCTTTGATCAACGAGCTAGTCAAGTAAAGGCATACTAGTGACACTCTGTTTGTCTATGTATTCACACATGTATTATGTTTCCGGTTAATACAATTCTAGCATGAATAATAAAAATTTATCATGAAATAAGGAAATAAACAATAACTTTATTATTGCCTCTAGGGCATATTTCCTTCAGTCTCCCACTTGCACTAGAGTCAATAATCTAGTTCACATCACCATGTGATTTAACATCCATAGTTCACATCACTATGTGATTAACACCCATAGTTCACATCATCATGTGACCAACACCCAAAGGGTTTACTAGATTCAATAATCTAGTTCACATCGCTATGTGATTAACGCCCAAAGAGTACTAAGGTGTGATCATGTTTTGCTTGTGAGAGAAGTTTAGTCAACGGGTCTGCCACATTCAGATCCGTAAGTATTTTGCAAATTTCTATGTCAACAATCCTCTGCACTAAGCTACTCTAGCTAATTGCTCCCACTTTCAATATGTATCCAGATTGAGACTTTGAGTCATATGGATCAGTGTCAAAACTTGCATCGACGTAACCTTTTACGATGAATCTTTTTTCACCTCCATAATCGAGAAACATATCCTTATTCCACTAAGGATAATTTTGACCAATGTCCAGTGATCTACTCCTAGATCACTATTGTACTCCCTTGCCAAACTCAGGGCAGAGTATGCAATAGGTCTGGTACACAGTATGGCATACTTTATAGAACCTATGGCTGAGGCATAGGGAATGACTTTCTTTCTTCTGCCATGGTCGGGTTTTGAGTCATACTCAACTTCACACCTTGTAACACAGGCAAGAACTCCTTCTTTGACTGTTCCATTTTGAACTACTTCAAAATCTTGTCACGGTATGTACTCATTGAAAAACTTATCAAGCGTCTTGATCTATCTCTATAGATCTTGATGCTCAATATGTAAGCAGCTTCACCGAGGTCTTTCTTTGAAAAACTCCTTTCCAACATTCCTTTATGCTTTGCAGAATAATTCTACATTATCTCCGATCAACAATATGTCATTCACATATACTTACCAGAAATGCTGTAGTGCTCCCACTCACTTTCTTGTAAATACAGGCTTCACCGCAAGTCTGTATAAAACTATATGCTTTGATCAACTTATCAAAGCGTATATTCCAACTCCGAGATGCTTGTACCAGTCCATAGATGGATCGCTGGAGCTTGCATATTTTGTTTGTACCTTTAGGATTGACAAAACCTTCTAGTTGCATCATATACAACTCTTCTTTAATAAATCCATTAAGGAATGCGGTTTTGTTTATCCATTTGCCAGATTTCATAAAATGTGGCAATTGCTAACATGATTCGGACAGACTTAAGCATAGATACGAGTGAGAAACTCTCATCGTAATCAACACCTTGAACTTGTCAAAAACCTTTTTGCGACAATTCTAGCTTTGTAGATAGTAACACTACTATCAGCGTCCATCTCCCTCTTGAAGATCCATTTAATCTCAATGGCTCGCCGATCATTGGGCAAGTCGATCAAAGTCCATACTTTGCTCTCATACATGGATCTCATCTCAGATTTCTTGACCTCAAGCCATTTCGCGGAATCTGGGCTCATCATCGCTTCCTCATAGTTCGTAGGTTCGTCATGGTCAAGTAGCATGACCTCCAGAATAGGATTACCGTACCACTCTGATACGGATCTGCTACGTCTTGAGCTTGCGTTGGTTTTCCCCGAAGAGGAAGGGATGATGCAGCATAGTAGCGTAAGTATTTCCCTCAGTTTCTGAGAACCAAGGTATCAATCCAATTGGAGCCCATGCTCAAGTCCCTCGTACCTGCACAAAGCGATAGCTACTCACAACCAACGCGATTAGGGGTTGTCAAGCCCTTCACGGTCGCTTATGAGAGTGAGATCTGATAGATATAATATTTTTGGTATTTTTGGTTTAAAGAAGCAAAGTAAAAAGTAAAGGCAATGTAAAAAGCAAAGCAAGATTAAAGTAATGGATATTGATATGATGAGAATAGACCCGGGGGCCATAGGTTTCACTAGTGGCTTCTCTCAAGAGCATAAGTATTCTACGGTGGGTGAACAAATTACTGTTGAGCAATTGACAGAATTGAGCATAATTATGAGAATATCTAGGCATGATCATGTATATAGGCATCACGTCTAGGCAAGAGCGAAATGATTCTGCATCTACTACTATTACTCCACTCATCGACCGCTATCCAGCATGCATCTAGAGTATTAAGTTAAAAACAGAGTAACGCCTTAAGCAAGATGACATGATGTAGAGAGATAAAATCATGCAATATGAAATAAACCCCATCTTGTTATCCTCGATGGCAATGATACAATACGTGCCTTGCTGCCCCTTCTGTCACTGGATAAGGACACCGCAGGATCAAACCCAAAGCTAAGCACTTCTCCCATGGCAAGAACTACCAATCTAGTTGGCCAAACCAACGGATAATTCGAAGAGACTTGCAAAGATAACCAATCATACATAAAAGAATTCAGAGAAGATTCAAATATTATTCATAGATAGACTTGATCATAAACCCACAATTCATCGTTCTCAACAAACACACCGCAAAAAGAAGATTACATTGAATAGATCTCCACAAGAGTGGGGGAGAACTTTGTATTGTGATTCAAAGAGAGAGAAGAAGCCATATAGCTACTAACTATGGACCCGAAGGTCTGAGGTAAACTACTCACACTTCATCGGAGGGGCTAGGATGATGTAGAAGCCCTCCGTGATGACGGCCCTCTTCCAGCGGAGGTCCGGAACAGGCGCCAATATGGGATCTCGTGGATACAGAAAGTTGCGGCGGTGGAATTAGGTTTTTGGCTCCTGTTCTGATCGTTTGGGGGTACGTGTGTATATATAGGAGGAAGAAGTACGCAGGAGGAGCAATGAGGGGCCCACGAGGCAGGGGGCGCGCACTAGGGGGGGCACCCTCATGACTGCCTCTTTTGTTCCTTGGAGCAGGGTCCAAGTCTCCTGGATCACGTTCGGTGAGAAAATCACGTCCCCGAAGATTTTATTCCGTTTGGACTCCGTTTGATATTCCCTTTATCTGAAACACTGAATTAGGCAAAAAAAAAAACAGCAATTCTGGGCTGGGCCTCGGGTTAATAGGTTAGTCCCAGAAATAATATAAAAGTGGAAAATAAAGCCCAATATAGTCCAAAACAGTAGATAATATAGCATGGAGCAATCAAAAATTATAGATACGTTGGAGACGTATCAGGATCTCACTCTGGTTTACCTACGAGGTTCAGTAGTAGCTTGATATGAAGTTACATGATCATCATCATTAGCTTCCTCACTAATTGGTGTAGTAGTCACAGGAACAGATTTCTGTGATGAACTACTTTCCAATAAGGGAGCATGTATAGTTACCTCATCAAGTTCTACTTTCCTCCCACTCACTTCTTTCGAGAGAAACTCCTTCTCTAGAAAGGATCCATTCTCAGCAATGAATATCTTGCCTTCGGATCTATGATAGAAGGTGTACCCAACATTTTCTTTTGGGTATCCTATGAAGATTTACTTCTCCGATTTGGGTTCGAGCTTATCATGTTGAAACTTTTTCACATAAGCATCGCAGTCCCAAACTTTAAGAAATGACAGCTTAGATTTCTCGCCAAACCACAGTTCATACGGTGTCGTCTCAACGGATTTAGATGGTGCCCTATTTAACGTGAATGTAGCTGTCTCTAATGCATAACCCCAAAACGATAGTGGTAATCGGTAAGAGACATCATAGATCGCACCATATCTAATAAAGCACGGTTACGACGTTCGGACACACCATTACACTGTGGTGTTCCAGGTGGCATGAGTAGTGAAACTATTTCACATTGTTTTAACAGAAGGCCAAACTCGTAACTCAAATATTTTACTTCTGCGATCATATTGTAGAAACTTTTATTTTTGTTACGATGATTCTCCACTTCACTCTGAAATTCTTTGAACTTCTCAAATATTTCAGACTTGTGTTTCATCAAGTAGATATACTCATATATGCTCAAATCATCTGTGAAGATCAGAAAATAATGATACCTGCTGCAAGCCTCAATATTCATCGGACCACATACATCAGTATGTATGATTTCCAACAAATCTGTTGCTCGCTCCATTGTTCCGTAGAACGGAGTCTTAGTCATCTTGCCCATGAGGCATGGTTCGCAAGCATCAACTGATTCATAATCAAGTGATTCCAAAAGCCCATCAGCATGGATTTTCTTCATGCGCTTTACACCAATATGACCTAAATGGCAGTGCCACAAATAAGTTGCACTATCATTATTAACTTTGCATCTTTTGGCTTCAATATTATAAAAATGTGTATCACCATGATCGAGATCCAACAAACCATTTTCATTCGGTGTATGACCATAGAAGGTTTTATTCATATAAACAGAACAACAATTATTCTCTAACTTACATGAATAACCGTATTGCAATAAACATGATCCAATCATATTCATGCTCAACGCAAACACTAAATAACATTTATTTTAGGTTTAACACTAATCCCGAAAGTATAGGGAGTGTGCGATGATGATCATATCAATCTTGGAACCATTTCCAATACACATCGTCACTTCACCCTTAACTAGTCTCTGTTCATTCTGCAACTCCCGTTTCGAGTTACTATTCTTAGCAACTGAAGTAGTATCAAATACTAAGGGGTTGTTATAAACATTAGTAAGGTACACATCAATAACATGTATATCAAATATACCTATGTTCACTTTGCCATCCTTCTTATCCGCCAATTTCTTGGGGCAGTTCCGCTTGCAGTGACCAGTCCCTTTGCAGTAGAAGCACTTAGTCTCGGGCTTAGGTACAGACTTGGGCTTCTTCAATTGAGTAGCAACTTGCTCGCCATTCTTCTTGAAGTTCCCCTTCTTCCCTTTGCCCTTTTCTTGAAACTAGTGGTCTTGTCAACCATCAACCCTTGATGCTTTTCTTGATTGCTACCTTCGTCGATTTCATCATCATGAAAAGCTCGGGAATTGTTTTTGTCATCACTTGCATACTATAGTTCATCATGAAGTTCTAACAACTTGGTGATGGTGACTAGAGAATTATATCAATCACTATTTTATCTGGAAGATTAACTCCCACTTGATTCAAGCGATTGTAGTACCCAGACAATCTGAGCACATGCTCACTGCTTGAGCTATTCTCCTCCATCTTTTAGCTATAGAACTTTTGTTGGAGACTTCATATCTCTCAACTCGGGTATTTGCTTGAAATACTAACTTCAACTCCTGGAACATCTCATATGTTCCATGACGTTCAAAACGTCTTTGCAGTCCCGATTCTAAGCCGTTAAGCATGGTGCACTAAACTATCAAGTAGTCATCATATTGAGCTAGCCAAACGTTCATAACATCTGCATATGCTCCCGCAATAGGTTTGTCACCTAGCGGTGCATCAAGGACATAATTCTTCGGTGCAGCAATGAGGATAATCCTCAGATCACGGATCCAATCCGCATCATTGCTACTAACATTTTCAACTTAGTTTTCTCTAGGAACATATAAAAATTAAATGGGGAGCAACATCGCGAGCTATTGATCTACAACATAGATATGCTAATACTACCAGGACTAAGTTCATGATAAATTAAAGTTCAATTAATCATATTACTTAAGAACTCCCACTTAGAAAGATATCCCTCTAATCCTCTAAGTGATCACGTGATCCAAATCAACTAAACCATGTCTGATCATCACGTGAGATGGAGTAGTATCAATGGTGAACATCAATATGTTGATCATATCTACTATATGATTCACGCTCGACCTTTTGGTCTCCGTGTTCCGAGGCCATATCTGTTATATGCTAGGCTCTTCAAGTTTAACCTGAGTATTCCGCGTGTGCAACTGTTTTGCACCTGTTGTATTTGAACATAGAGCCTATCACACCCGATCATCACGTGGTGTCTCAGCACGAAGAACTTTCGCAACGGTGCATACTCAGGGAGAACACTTATACTTTGATAATTTAGTGAGGGATCATCTTATAGTGCTACCGTCAATCAAAGCAAGATAAGATGCATAAAAGATAAACATCACATGCAATCAATATAAGTGATATGATATGGCCATCATCATCTTGTACTTGTGATCTCCATCTCCGAAGTACCGTCATGATCACCATCGTCACCGGCGCGACACCTTGATCTCCATCGTAGCATCATTGTCGTCTCGCCAATCTTATGCTTCCACGACTATCGCTACCGCTTAGTGATAAATTAAAGCATTAGAGTGCGATTGCATTGCATAAAATAAAGAGACAACCATATGGATCCTGCAAGTTGCCGATAACTCGGTTACAAAACATGATCATCTCATACAATAAAATTTAGCATCATGTCTTGGCCATATCACATCACAACATGCCCTGCAAAAACAAGTTAGATGTCCTCTACTTTGTTGTTGCAAGTTTTATGTGGCTGCTCCGGGCTTAGCAAGAACCGTTCTTACCTACGCATCAAAACCAGAACGATAGTTTTTCAAGTTGGTGCTGTTTTAACGTTCGCAAGGACCGGGCGTAGCCACACTTGGTTCAACTAAAGTTGGAGAAACTGACACCCGCCAGCCACCTGTGTGCAAAGCACGTCGGTAGAACCAGTCTCGCGTAAGCGTATGCGTAATGTCGGTCTGGGACGCTTCATCCAACAATACCGCCGAACCAAAGTATGACATGCTGGTAAGGAGTATGACTTATATCGCCCACAACTCACTTGTGTTCTACTCGTGCATAACATCAACGCATAAAACCTAGGCTCGGATGCCACTATAGGGGAACGCAGTAATTTCAAGGATTTTCCTACGCACACGCAAGATCATGGTGATGCATAGCAACGAGAGGGGAGAGTGTTGTCTACGTACCCTCGTAGACCGGCTACGGAAGCGTTGACACAACGTAGAGGAAGTAGTCGTACGTCTTCCCAATCCGACCGATCCAAGTACCGAACGTACGACACCTCTGAGTTCTGCACACGTTCAACTCGGTGACGTCCCTCGAGCTCCGATCCGGCAAAGTGTTGAGGGAGAGTTTTGTCAGCACGACGGCGTGATGACGGTGATGATGTTCTACCAACGCAGGGCTTCGCCTAAGCACTGCTACGATATGACTGAGGTGGAATATGGTGGAAGGGGGCACCGCACATGGCTAAGGAACGATCACGAAGATCAACTTGTGTGTCATGGGGTGCCCCCTTGCTCCTGTATATAAAGGAGGGAGAGGGGGAGGTGCGGCCGGCCCAAGGGGTGCGCCTGGAGGAGTCCTACTCCCACCGGGAGTAGGACTCCCCCCTCTTGCCTTGTTGGAAAAGGAAGGGGGAAGGCAGAAAGAGGAAAGGGGGGCGCCGCCCCCCTTCCTTGTCCTATTCGGACTAGAGGGGGGGGAGGGGGCGTGCGGCCTGCCCTGGCCGGCCCTCCTCTTCTCCCTTAGGGCCCATGTAGGCCCAATAAACCCCGGGGAGGTTCCGGTAACCCCCCGGTACTCTGGTAAAATCCCGATTTCACCCGGAACGTTTCCGATATCCAAATATAGGCTTCCAATATATCAATCTTTATGTCTCGACCAGTTCAAGACTCCTCGTCATGTCTGTGATCACATCCGGGACACCGAACAACCTTCGGTACATCAAAAACACAAAAACCCTAATTACGATCGTCACCGAACTATAAGCGTGCGGACCCTACGGGTTCGAGAACTATGTAGACATGACCGAGACACGTCTCCGGTCAATAACCAATAGCGGAACCTGGATGCTCATATTGGCTCCTACATATTCTACGAAGATCTTTATCGGTCAGACCGCATAGCAATATATGTAGACATGACCGAGACCCGCCTCCGGTCAATAACCAATAGCGGAACCTGGATGCTCATATTGGCTCCTACATATTCTACGAAGATCTTTATCGGTCAGACCGCATAGCAATATACGTTGTTCCCTTTGTCATCGGTATGTTACTTGCCCGAGATTCGATCGTCGGTATCTCAATACCTAGTTCAATCTCGTTACCGGCAAGTCTCTTTACTCGTTCCATAATACATCATCCCGCAACTAACTTATTAGTTGCAATGCTTGCAAGGCTTGAGTGATGTGCATTACCGAGAGGGCCCAGAGATACCTCTCTGACAATCGGAGTGACAAATCCTAATCTCGAAATATGCCAACCCAAAAAATACCTTCAGAGACACCTGTAGAGTACCTTTATAATCACCCAGTTACGTTGTGACGTTTGGTAGCACACAAAGTGTTCCTCCGGTAAACGGGAGTTGCATAATCTCATAGTCATAGGAACATATATAAGTTATGAAGAAAGCAATAGCAACAAACTAAACGATCAAGTGCTAAGCTAATGGAATGGGTCAAGTCAATCACATCATTCTCCTAATGATGTGATCCCGTTAACCAAATAACAACTCATGTCTATGGTTAGGAAACATGACCATCTTTGATCAACGAGCTAGTCAAGTAGAGGCACACTAGTGACACTCTGTTTGTCTATGTATTCACACATGTATTACGTTTCCGGTTAATACAATTCTAGCATGAATAATAAAAATTTATCATGAAATAAGGAAATAAATAATAACTTTATTATTGCCTCTAGGGAATATTTCCTTCAACTTCCACTGGTGCCTCTCCGATGATGCGTGAGTAGTTCTTTGTAGACCTTCGAGTCCCTAGTTAGTAGCTAGATGGCTTCATCTCTCTCTCTTGATTCTCAATACAATGGTCGCTTGGAGATCCATATGATGTAACTCTTTTGCGGTGTGTTTGCTGGGATCAATGAACTTTGAGTTTATGATCAGATCTATCTTTTTATATCCATGACAGTATTTGAGTTTCTTTGATCTCTTTTATGCATGATCTCTTATAGCCTCGTATTTCTTCTCTGATATTTGGGTTTTGTCTGGCCAACTTGATCTATTTATCTTGCAATGGGAAGAGGTGCCCGGTAGTGGGTTCGATCTTACGGTGCTTGATCCCAGTGACAGAAAGGGAACAGACACGTATGTATCGTTGCTACTAAGGATAAAAAGATGGGATCTATATCTACCGCCATAGATAAAAGGATCTCGTCTACATCATGTCATTGTTCCTATTGCATTACTCCATTTTTCCATGAACTTAATACACTAGATGCATGCTAGATAGCTGTCGATGTGTAGAGTAATAGTAGTAGATGCAGGCAGGAGTCGGTCTACTAATCTTGGACGTGATGCCTATGTAATGATCATTGCCTCGATATCTTCATAAATATTTGAGGTTCTATCAATTGCCCAACAGTAATTTGTTTACCCATCGTTTGCTATTTTTCTCGAGAGAAGCGACTAGTGAAACCTACGGCCCCCGGGTCTTCTTTCTCATATATTCGCCTTTGCGACCTACCTTTTTATTCGCTTTTACTATCAGATCTACTAAACCAAAAATACAAAAATACTTTGCTGCACTTTATTTTATTTCTGATCTACTATTTCAATCTATCACAAATTTATCTCCCGTCCACGCAGCGTTTCTGGTGCCATTACCCGAAAGGGATTGACAACCCCTTTAACACGCCGGGTTGCGAGGTGTTGTTATTTGTGTGCAGGGGCCATTTACGCTGTGTTGCTTGGTTCTCCTACTGGTTCGATAACCTTGGTTTCGTATTTGAGGGAAATACCTACCGCCGCTGTGCTGCATCATCCCTTCCTCTTTGGGGAAATACCGACGTAGCTTCAAGCGACATTGTCGGTGTCAAAACTGGCGGATCTCGGGTAGGGGGTCCCGAACTGTGCGTCTAGGCCGGATGGTAACAGGAGGCAGGGGACACAATGTTTTACCCGGGTTCGGGCACTCTTGATGGAGGTAAAACCCTACGTCCTGCTTGATTAATATTGATGATATGGGTAGTACAAGAGTAGATATACCACGAGATCGGAGAGGCTAAACCCAAGAAGCTAGCCTATGGTATGATTGTATGTTGTGATTGTTGTCCTACGGACTAAAACCCTTCAGTTTATATAGACACCGGAGAGGGTTAGGGTTACACAAGGTCGGTTACAAAGGAGGAGATATCCATATCCGTATTGCCTAGCTTGCCTTCCACGCCAAGTAGAGTCCCATCCGGACATGAGATGAAGTCTTCAATCTTGTATCTTCATAGTCCAACAGTCCGGCCAAAGGATATAGTCCGGCTGTCCGGAGACCCCCTAATCCAGGACTCCCTCAGTAGCCCCTGAACCAGGCTTCAATGACGATGAGTCCGGCGCGCAGTATTGTCTTCGGCATTGCAAGGCGGGTTCCTTCTCCGAATACATCACAGAAGAATTTGAATACGAGGATAGTGTCCGACCCTGCAAAATAAGTTCCACATTCCACCGTAGATAGAATAATATTTTCGCAGATCTAATTTGCTGGCTTGTTTTGGCAGCATGACGTTATGTCATGGCTCGGTGATTATTCGAACCGTTCCCTTTAACCATCCCCGCACATAACGCGAGGCAGTTTTTCAACACGTCTTGTCAAAGCAGAGATCGTGTCCCCTTATTACGGGATTCTCATCAATACGGGCGTGGGTAACCCAACCACGCCATCAATTACGGCGCTTGGGGGATAAGCGAGTTTTAGCAGGCAAGTGGGGACGCTTAGCTTCGTCCGCCCATATAAAGGGATAAGGATTCACCTTTCTATCCACGCCTTCTACCTCCTTCGCTCATCCATTTTCGCACACTCGAACTCTAACGCCCAAGTCCGCTCTTCCCACCTCAACCTTCTCCAACCATGTCCGGAGCGGGAGGCAGGTGGATGGTCTCCTCCGTCACGGAGGGAGACATCAAGAAGCTGCACGGAGCCGGATACTTAGCCGCGAACATCGCGCATCGGCTGCCCACTGCGGGGCAGATCGTCCCTACCCCGGAACCTCACGAGAGGGTAGTTTTCCTTCACCACTTCCTCCGCGGACTAGGGTTTCCCCTCCATCCATTCGTCTGTGGTCTCATGTTCTACTACGGGCTGGACTTTCTTGATCTGGCCCCGAACTTCATCCTCAACATTTCGGCGTTCATCGTCATGTGTGAGGCTTTCCTCCGCATCCGGCCCCACTTAGGCTTGTGGTTAAAGACCTTCAATATCAAGCCGAAGGTAGTACGAGGCCAACAAGCAGAATGCGGTAGAGCCATGGTGGGCAAGATGCCCAACGTCATATGGCTCGAAGGCTCCTTCGTGGACACAATAAAGGGATGGCAATCGGCGTGGTTCTACATCACCGAGCCGCGTGGCGCCAAATGGGCGGTAGCCCCTGAGTTTCGATCTAGATTCCCAACACGGCTCACTTCCTGGAAAGAGAAGGGCTTGTCGTGGGGTTCATCGGTGGAGCTGGATGGAATCCAGAAATGTATCCGGAGTATGGCGAGCAAAAAGCTCAAGCTTGTCAACATAGTCCAAGTTATGCTCATCCGCCGGATCCCCCCGTGTCAACAACGGGATTTTACCTTGTGGCAGTTCGACCCGGCCTAGCACCAGACTCTAAGCGAGCTCTTCGATACGATGCACAAGGATGTCTGGAAGGTGCTGTTCAAGGGCGCCGAGGTCCCCCCTTCTCTCGCCGAGGACCGCGGACTAAGCGCAAAGCGCCTAGCGGGTTTGGTGAGCTCAATACGTCCCGTAGGACATTTATTTTCCCTAGCTTAATTATGCGCGGGGTCTAATCTCCATGCCTTTGATAGGACTGGGTGGAGATGTCGGGGCAGATTAACTATCCGACCCCTTTGCCCGAAGACACTGCGGGCGCTCTCCTGGCGGAGATGCTGGCTCCGGCTCCTTACAAGGTGCTGGAGAAGACCAAGAAGGCCAAGGGAACCCGAAAGAGTTACCGACGCCAGGTGTTGTCGGACTCATCGTCCGATAACTCTGCGGCACACTCTTCCCCCGAAGACGAGGAGAAGAAGAAGATGCTCCCCCTCCAAGCAGGGGAGACAAGAAAAGGAAGGACGCCCCAAATGGGGAGGCCGAAGGGTCCAAGAGAGGAAGGACTCTTCTTCCGGACAGTTCCACCGCCGCCGACGAAGGCGAAGACGAGTGGTTGCCCAGGGCCAAGCCCCCGGGGAGATCGTAAGTACTCGGATACCAGAGTAACTCATAGAATTCCTTTGTCGCACTATTTTCCCTAACGCCGAACATAATTATGCAGGCCGCCACGAGCCAATATCGAGGTATCGTCGGACGGCTCCATGGGCTCGTCGGACATGGATAGCGATCCAGTCCCGACCGCCATCTCCCCTCATCCTGCTGGCGACGCTGAGGTGCTGTCTCAAGAGGCACCGGGTCGAGGGGAGACAGTTTTGGAGGCGCCCCAAGGCGACCTTCCGGACTCCAGGAGCCGAGGGGACAGGGCCCCTGAGAGCTTCGAGTTCGGCCCTCAGCCGAACACTGCGCCGGACCCTCCAGCGGTTCCGGGCTCGGGCAGGCGGCCTCCTTATAAGAGGGGCAAGACGCCGGTGCCGGTGACCTCTATCCATCCAGAGGCGCCGGACAATCTGCTGGAAGTGCTTCACAACGCTTCCATCGACGAGGAGCACCGCACTATCATGAGTGCGGTGATCCAAAAGGTTCAGTCCGCCAAGAGCGGATTGGTTGAAGCCTGTGCCAGCCTTCTAACAGGCTTTGAGGTAAGTGTTTTAAAATGTAGTAGAAATATTACTGCATAGATTGTAGCCCCTGATGCTTTGTTCGGTGTTCACAAAGAAAAGCCGAGCAGAGGATCGAATAACATCGCAGGAGTCTAATATAAGTATGTCAATATGCATATGCAGGCTTCGCTGCTGGCGTCCGCCGCATTGACTGCGGAGGTCGCCGTACTAAAGCAGGACCTCGAGGGGTCTAGGAAAGAGCTCGGCCTTGCCAAGAGGCAGCTCGAGGAGAACAAGGGTAAGTAATACCTTATCTATAGATATGTATATATAAAAGAGGACGCGATTGCAAAATGACAGGATCATCATATGTTTGCCAGGGGCCACGACCGAGATGGCGACCCTGAAGCAAGCACTAACCAAGGCCGAAGATAAAGCGGCCAAGGAGCCTACCAAGCGAGAGAAGCACGAAGCTCGGGTGGGCGAGGTGCAGGAAGAGCTCCAGGCTCTCGTGGCGAAGCATGAGGCGTTGGAGCTTGACTCAAAGACGCGGGTGTCTGAGCTTGCCGCGGCCCTCGAGAGCGCAAGAAGTGCCAAGGCCGAAGCCAAAAAGGCCCTCCAGGAGATCGACGCAATGAAGAAGATAGCGGCGGGTAAGGCTTTCTATATGCAAAGCAAGCATGTAAAAGTAAATTACCGGTTACTTACCCAAATCCGGAGCTCTCCAGGAGCATTCGGATATTTGCCCCGCAGCGTGTCCGATGCCGCACAATTTTACCAGGCCGAGGATGGAAGCTCAACGGAGAAGTTGTTCCGGTCTCAGTATGCTAAGGCCAAACACCCGGTGCCAACGAGCGACCAGCTGAAGCAGATGGTCGAGCTACATAAGGCGGCTGATCGGGCCATGAAGAGCTTTATAGTCCGACTGTGGCTTGGCGATGCCCTTCCGAACAGCTTCTTCGGCCTGGTGAGGCGGCTTGTGGATGCCTGACCGCGGCTGGAGGTCGTCAAGCGATCTGTCTGCATTGAAGGTGCACGACGGGCTTCCGCCCGTGTGAAATTGTAGTGGGTCAAGCTAGACGCCGTGAAGCTGATCAAGGAGGGGCCGCCGAAGGGCAAGGAGCATCGCCACCCCGAGATGTACTATGAGGGTGTTCTGCGGGGTGCCCGTCTCATCATGGATGAGTGTTCAAAAGATGTAATATTTGAATGAGACTTGCTCGTTTTATCCGGTATTTATGAAAACTTGTTTCATATGCGCTATGCAACACTTGTTTGAATTTAAAATATTACCTTCTGTTTGGCTGTTTATCCAATCTGAGAGATGGCTAGTCCTCGGCTTCTGCCGCCATGCCGTGAGTGCTGGGGTGTTCGGGATAAACCTGAGCACTCTTGTTCCCATGTTTGGGTCCTTCGAGGGAGGTGCTCAGCACAGCGAACAAGGCAACCAGACTAATAATGCTTTATCACTCTCACTTAGCCATAGAATTCTATAATTTTAAATTTCGGTGAAGCCCCTGGTATTCGGAAGGCCGAATTTGGGGCACGATACACGCCTTTAAGCCGGACAGGGCCGGCCCCTCGCTCTAAGCGGCATAAGTCTTTAGGGACTCAAAAACCTCACCGAACAGCGACCAGTCTCTCGCCTTATCATGACAGTCAACTTTAGCTTTCTCTACTGAGGTGCTGAACCCACCAGAACCGGGGCACAATCGCAGTAGTTCTCCTAGCGCTACCTTAGCCAATAGAGCGGAACGTAAGGTACCAAAACATAGGAGCCGGGCAAACCCAACATTTGACCAAAGACATGATTCGGAGCTGATGCATATAATGCTATAAGTTCGGGGTGCCGCACTTGTGAAAGTGTTCGGACTTTTCACACCGTATTGTGAGGTACGTAAGCCCCTGGTGTATTAGCCGTACCAAGGTGTACGGTTGCAAGGCGTCATTAATGAACACACACACACACACACACACACACATATATATATATATATATATATATATATATATAACAAGAATGCAATAATAGTCGTAATGTCATGCATTTTTTATTAAAAATTGCGTTAAAGCAGAGTGATACAGATAGTGTGATAAGCAAAGAGTAGGACTATGTCCCTTCCAAGGGCAAGCTGAGGAATGATATTAAATCGAATATTTCGCTCATTACTGTAATCAACCTGGGAATTCCGTGGTATGACGTAGCTGTCTGCCTCCTTGGTTGCTGCATCATGTGTTCGGCAATAGTGTTGCCGGACAGTGTTTCCAGAGATTAAGGTCCTGAAAAAAAAGAAAAATAACCAAATGGGAAGCCCCTAGTGCGGTTTAAGCCACGTCTTGGGGCGTGCCGCAGTTGTGCCCCCTCCCCACCTGTGCCCATGGTATTTTTAATGCATAATTATGTACGCGCGGCACGAGTTTCGCCGTTGGGCCGGGATTGGGGTGGCCGCCGTATTGCTACGCGAGCTCAGATCACGCCAGGCGGTCTATTTGCCGATTGCCCCGAGCGCTCTTGAAGGTGTCCGGGCTTTGAAGCGCCGAACTGGTTGATTGCCTTGAGAGGCTGCTTTGCGCTTCTGCTGCGAGGGCTGCGGTGTGCTCATCTGTTCGGAAAGAGCGCTCTGTGTTTCCATTGACTGTAATAACTCCGCGAGGTCCTGGCACTTGAGCTTGAGGTATGCATAATGTGGTACCGCATTGAATCTAGCGAATGCGGTTTGCCCGAGCAGCGCGTGATAACCACTGCGGAACGGGACTATATTGAAGATTAACTCTTCGCTTCGGAAATTATCCGGGGATCCGAAGACAACTTCCAGTGTAACTGAGCCTGTGCAATGGGCCTCCACACCTGGAATGACGCCTTTAAAGGCTGTTTTTGTGGGTTTGATCCTTGAGGGGTCTATACCCATTTTGCGCACCGTGTCCTGATAAAGCAGGTTCAGGCTGCTGCCGCCATCCATAAGGACTCGAGTGAGGTGGAATCCATCAATGATTGGGTCTAGGACCAGTGCGGCAAATCCGCCATGACGGATACTAGTGGGGTGGTCCCTGCAATCGAAGGTGATCGGACAGGAGGACCAAGGGTTGAACTTTTGGGCGACTGGCTCCAACGCATATACGTCCTTGAGCTCACGCTTCCGCTCCCTCTTGGGGATGTGGGTCGCGTATATCATGTTCACCGTCCGTACTTGCGGGGGAAACCTCTTCTGCCCTCCGGTGTGCGGCTGCCGGGGCTCCTCCTCGTCATCGCTATGCGGCCCCTTGTCCTTGTTTTCGGCAATTAACTTGCCGGCCTGCTTGAACACACAACAATCCCTGTTGGTGTGATTGGCTGGCTTGTCTGGGGTGCCATGTATTTGACACGAGCGATCGAGTATACGGTCCAAGCTGGACGAACCCGGTGTACTTTGTTTGAATGGCTTTTTCCACTGACCGGGTTTAGAGCCTTTGAATCTGGCATTGACTGTCGTATCCTCAGTATTTTTGCTGTTAATGCGGCGCTTATGTTTGTTGCGACGTGACCTGCTATTGCCGTCTTTGGTATCTAAGGTACCATGGTTCTTTGATATGTTATTACTGCGAGCCAGCCAGCTGTCTTCTCCCGCACAAAAGCGGGTCATGAGCGTCGTGAGAGCTGCCATAGATTTCGGCTTTTCCTGACCAAGGTGCCGGGCTAGCCACTCGTCTCGGATGTTGTGTTTGAAAGCCGCTAAGGCCTCCGCATCCGGACGGTCGATGATTTGATTTTTCTTTGTAAGGAACCGAGTCCATAATTGCCTGGCCGACTCTTCTGACTGCTGAATTATGTGGCTCAAGTCATCGGCGTCTGGTGGTCGCACATAAGTGCCCTGAAAGTTGTCGAGGAATGCGGCTTCCAGATCTTCCCAACAGCTAATGGAGTCCGCTGGCAAGCTGTTAAGCCAATGCCGCACTGGTCCTTTGAGCTTTAGTGGGAGGTATTTGATGGCGTCTAAGTCATCACCGCGGGCCATGTGGATGTGGAGGAGGAAATCCACAATCCATACTGCGGGATCTGTTGTGCCGTCGTATGATTCAATATTTACAGGTTTGAAACCTTTTGGGAATTGATGTTCCATTACTTCGTCTGTGAAGCATAAGGGGTGTGCGGAGCCTCTGTATTGGGCTATATCGCGACGCAGCTTGAATGGGTCTTGCCCGCAGTGTTCGTCCCGGCCGGATTTGCTTTTACTGTATCCGGCATGACGTCTATCGTCTTGCAAAGTGGTGCGTCATCGTGATCCGTAGATCGATCTTGCATGCTTTGCTTTGTCCTCCAATATGTCTTGCAGGTCTGGTGTATCTCGCCATGCCTTTTTATTTGAATGGCGTCGGGGTGGAGGCTGAGCTTTTGGCTGGGATGCCTCTCTATCGCAGCCACGAGGTGGCCGATCAGCTGTATCATACGCTTCTTCCTCCAGTCGGGGTAGTAACCTGCACTTTGGGTAATTATTGGAGGGGCGCTCGAGTTTATGTTCCTCGGCTGCGAGGACTTCAGTCCATCTGTCAGCTAGCAGATCTTGATCAGCTTGAAGCTGCTGCTGCTTTTTCTTCAGGCTATTTGTCATCGCTATAAGCCGGCGCTTGAAGTGCTCTTGTTCGACGGGATCCTCTAGTACGGCGAATTCACCATCGCTGAGGCTTGCCTCGTCTTCGGAGGGGGCATGTAATTGTCATCCTCCTCCTCTCTGTCTACCGCTCTCTCAGGAGAGCTGGCTCCTTCATCCTCCTGCTCTAAATCTTGCTGGAGGGGATTGTTGTTGTCTTCGGCACTATCCGGAGTGTTATTATATCCTGTGCTGGTATCACCACTTTTGCTTTGGCGGGACTTAGAGCGGCGCCGCTGACGTCGGCGCTTGGGTTGCTTCTTGGAGGGGTCATCCTCCGCTATCTCGTCGCCATTGCCTTCGTTGGGTGTATCCACCATGTATTTGTCATATGACGAGGTGGCTTTCCAGTGCCCTATAGGCGCTGGTTCATGTTCGTCTCCTACATCGTTGTCCATACCGTCGATGTCTTCGGAGTCGAAGTCGAGCATGTCGGTTAAATCATTGACAGTGGCTACGAAGTGGGTGGTGGGTGGGCGTCGAATTTCTTCGTCGTCCGCATCCCAATCCTGTTGGCCATAGTCTGGCCAGGGCTCTCCTGACAAAGAGAGAGACCTTAGTGAATTTAGAATGTCGCCGAAGGGCGAGTGCTGAAAGATATCCGCGGCGGTGAATTCCATGATCGGCGCCCAATCGGATTCGATTGGCAGGGGAGCGGATGGTTCGGAGTCCGGAAAAGAGTCCGGCACCTTGGAGTCACGGGCTGCGTAGAGGGTTAGGCTGGTGTTCGGCTTGATCGCCGTTGAGACTGCAGCCCCTGAGGCGGTGTCTAACCACCCGTCCTCGATTGGCACAGTTGGCTCCGAGCTAAGCGTCGGAGCTGATGAGGGCGCGGCCTCTGGGGTACTGTTCGGCGGTAGAGCTAGGTCATACCCATCATGACAGTGCGGCGCAGCCAGCTATGGCTCGAATCTGTCGAAGATCAAGTCTCCGCGGATGTCGGCTGTGTAGTTCAAACTTCCAAATCTGACCTGATGGCCAGGGGCGTAGCTTTCAATCTGCTCCATATGGCCAATCGAATTAGCCCGTAGTGCAAAGCCGCCGAATACGAAGATCTGTCCGGGGAGAAAAGTCTCACCCTGGACCGCATCGCTATCGATGATAGTAGGAGCCATCAAGCCTAACGGCGATGACACAGAGGAACTCTCAATGAAAGAAGAAATGATGGTGTCAAAACCGGCGGATCTCGGGTAGGGGGTCCCGAACTGTGCGTCTAGGCCAGATGGTAACAGGAGGCAGGGGACACAATGTTTTACCCAGGTTCGGGCCCTCTTGATGGAGGTAAAACCCTACGTCCTGCTTGATTAATATTGATGATATGGGTAGTACAAGAGTAGATCTACCACGAGATCGGAGAGGCTAAACCCTAGAAGCTAGCCTATGGTATGATTGTATGTTGTGATTGTTGTCCTACGGACTAAAACCCTTCGGTTTATATAGACACCGGAGAGGGTTAGGGTTACACAAGGTCGGTTATAAAGGAGGATATATCCATATCCGTCTTGCCTAGCTTGCCTTCCACGCCAAGTAGAGTCCCATCCAGACATGAGACGAAGTCTTCAATCTTGTATCTTCATAGTCTAACAGTCCGGCTGTCCCGAGACCCCCTAATCCAGGACTCCCTCAGACATCAAAAGGAATTTCTGGCGCCATTGTCGGGGAGGATCTTCATCATAACCAGGTTCCTAATCATAAATCTCATCTCCTCGCAATTTACATTATTTGCCATTTGCCTCTCGTTTTCCTCTCCCCCACTTCACAAAAATTTGCCATTTTATTCGCTCTCTTTTTCCGTTTGCCATTCTCTTGCTTTCTAGTCTTAATGGCTAGCGTCCCTACTCCTCCTTTGTCACCAGATTTTGAAGTCCTTTACTTCAAGCAAGGACAAGGAGAAAACTTGAAAGATGCCTAGTGTAGGCTTATGTAATCGTATTGTATTTACAACTTAAAAGGGGATGCTAAAGTTCTTCTTCGAAATTTTTACATAGGATTGGCTTTGCATCATAGACAACTTCTCGATTTTGCCGCTAAAGGAAACTTCAATGATCTTGATGCCAATGCTGCCTATGAAATCTTAGAGGGAATTTTGGGAATTCCACCTCAAAAGAAGGGGTTTCCTTTTACCCTTGAGGGAGCTCAAATGTTGGACAAACTTGGTGATTTGCATAAGCATATGGTTGAAATACAAAAATATAATGAACCCATCAAACACCTCAATGGTAGTATCAATCCCATGAATGCCTTGATTACTCTTTGTAATAGGTGATTGGATATTTTGGATCTTAAGATGATTTCTTTTCTTGAGAATTTAGGGAAGCATAAAGAGCCTCCCGGGTTTGAGAAAACCCTTACAAAAGTTGCCAAAACTTCGGAAGACAAAACTTAGATCCTTGCTTTACGCCTAGCTAAGGGCGTATAACTATAGCGCTTGTTGGGAGGCAACCCAATGAATAATATTTATTTTTTCTTTTTTGCTTCCTGTTTTTGAGTGTTACCACAATTATGCTACTTTTATGATTGTGTTTTTATGTTTTAATTAGTGTTTGTGCCAAGTAAAGCCTTTGGGATCTTCTTGGGCAATAGTTGTTTGATCTTGCTGAAAAAACAGAAAGTTTTGCGCTCCCGAAATTAATTTTCATGTTTTTACCAGAGAGTGATAAAATACCCATTCCAATTGCAGTAGATCAATATACAAATTTCTCAGGACGTCCTAACGTTTCAGAGTTTTTGAAGTTACATAAGTATTCGAAATAGTTAGATTGCTCCAGACTGTTCTGTTTTGACAGATTCTGTTTTCTTTGTGTTGTGTGCTTATTTTGATGGCTCTATGGTTTTATTTGATGAGTTTTTGCCATATAAAAGCTCGAATAAAGTAGATATAATACAAAAAATATATGAATTGCTTTGATACAACACTTATAGTAGTGATTTATTAATCTTATACTAACGGATCTCATGAAGGCTTTATTGAGTTTTATGTGATTGAAGTTTTCAAGTTTTGGGTTATCTTACGATGGATGAAGGAAGGATGTAAGAGCCTAAGCTTGGGGATGCCTGATGTTTACTACACAACCTTCTTCTTGTAGATGTTGTTGGGCCTCCAAGTGCAGACGTTTGTAGGACAATAGCAAATTTCCGTCAAGTGGATGACCTAAGGTTTATCAATCCGTGGGAGGCGTAGGATAAAGATGGTCTCTCTCAAACAACCCTGCAACCAAATAACAAAGAGTCTCTTGATGGTAAATTGTATAGGTGCACTAGTTCGGCGAAGAGATGGTGATACAAGTGCAATATGGATGGCAGATAAAGGTTTTTGTAATCTGAAAATACAAAAACAACAAGGTAACTAATGGTAAAAGTGAGCACAAACTGTATTGCAATGCGTTGAAACAAGGCGTAGGGTTCATACTTTCATTAGTGCAAGTCCTCTCAACAATAATAACATAGTTGGATCATATAACTATCCCTCAACATGCAACAAAGAGTCACTCCAAAGTCACTAATAGCGGAGAACAAACGAAGAGATTATGGTAGGGTACGAAACCACCTCAAAGTTATCCTTTCTGATCGATCTATTCAAGAGTCCATAGTAAAATAACACGAAGCTATTATTTCCGTCCAATTTTTTGTAGAGTTCGTACTAGAATAACACCTTAAGACACAAATCAACCAAAACCCTAATGTCATCTAGATACTCCAATGTCACCTCAAGTATCCGTGGGTATGATTATACGATATGCATCACAAAATCTCAGATTCATCTATTCAACCAACACAAAGAACTTCAAAGAGTGCCCCAATTTTCTACCGGAGAGTCAAGACGAAAGCGTGTGCCAACCCCTATGCATAAGTTCATGAGGTCACGGAACTCGCAAGTTGATCACCAAAACATACATCAAGTGGATCACATGATATCCCATTGTCACCACAAATAAGCACGTGCAAGACATACATCAAGTGTTCTCAAATCCTTAAAGACCCAATCCGATAAGGTAACTTCAAAGGGAAAACCCAGTCCATTACAAGAGAGTAGAGGGGGAGAAACATCATAAGGTCCAGCTATAATAGCAAAGCTCACGATACATCAAGATCGTACCACCTCAAGAACACGAGAGAGAGAGAGAGAGATCAAACACATAGCTACTGGTACATACCCTCAGCCCCGAGGGAGAACTACTCCCTCCTCGTCATGGAGAGCACCGGGATGATGAAGATGGCCACCGGAGAGGGATTCCCCCCTCCAGCAGGGTGCCGGAACGGGTCTAGATTGGTTTTCGATGGCTACGGAGGCTTTTGGTGCAGGAACTCCCGATCTATTCTCGTCCCCGAAGTTTTTAGGGTATATGGATATATATATATATATATATATATATATATATATATATATATATATATATATATATATATCGGTGGATCTCCGGGCTGTCCACGAGGCAGGTGGCGCGCCCAGGGGGTGGGCGCGCCCCCACCCTCGTGGGTAGCCCGGGACTCTTCTGGTCCATCTCCAATACTCCGTGGGCTTTTTCTGGTCCAAAAATAAGTTCCATGAAGTTTCAGGTCAATTGGACTCCGTTTGATTTTCCTTTTCTGCGATACTCTAAAACAAGGAAAAAACAGAAACTGGCACTGGGCTCTAGGTTAATAAGTTAGTCCCAAAAATCATATAAAATAGCATATAAATGCATATAAAAAATCCAAGGTTGATAATATAACAGCATGGAACAATAAAAAATTATAGATACGTTGGAGATGTATCAAGCGTCCCCAAGCCTAATTCCTACTCGTCCTCGAGTAGGTAAATGATAAAAACAGAATTTTTGATGTGGAATGCTACCTAACATATTTATCCATGTAATCTTCTTTATTGTGGCAAGAATATTCAGATCCATAAGATTCAAGACAAAAGTTTAATATTGACATATAAACAATAATACTTCAAGCATACTAACAAAGAAATCATGTCTTCGCAAAATAACATAGCCAAAGAAAGCTATCCCTACAAAATCATATAGTCTGGCTATGCTCTATCTTCACCACACAAAATATTTAATTCATGCACAACCCCGATGCAAGCCAAGCAATTGTTTCATACTTTTGATGTTCTCAAACTTTTTCAATCTTCACGCAATATATGAGCGTGAGCCATGGATATAGCACTATATGTGGAATAGAAGGGTGGTTGTGGAGAAGACAAAAAGGAGAATATAGTCTCACATCAACTAGGCGTATCAACGGGCTATAGAGATGGCCATTAATAGATATCAATGTGAGTGAGTAGGGATTGCCATGCAACGGATGCACTAGATCTATAAGTGTATGAAAGCTCAACAAAAGAAACTAAGTGGGTGTGCATCCAACTTGCTTGCTCATGAAGACCTAGGGCAATTTGGGGAAGCCCATCATGGGAATATACAAGCCCAGTTCTATAATGAAAGATTCCCGCTAGTATATGAAAGTGACAACATAGGAGACTCTCTATCATGAAGATCATGGTGCTACTTTGAAGCACAAGTGTGGTAAAAGGATAGTAACATTGTCCCTTCTCTCTTTTTTCTCTCATTTCATTTTTTATTTTTTTATTTGGGCCTTCTTCTCTTTTTTTGGCCTCTTTTTTTTCTTTTTTTGTCCGGAGTCTCATCCCGACTTGTGAGGGAATCATAGTCTTCATCATCCTTTCCTCACTGGGACAATGCTCTAATAATGATGACCATCACACTTCTTTTTACTTACAACTCAATACTTGGAAAAAAATATGACTCTATGTGAATGCCTCCGGCGGTGTACCGGGATGTGCAATGACTCATGAGTGACATGTATGAAAGAATTATGAACGGTGGGTTTGCCACAAATATGATGTTAGCTACATGATCATGCAAAGCAATATGACAATGATGGAGCGTGTCATAATAAACAGAACGGTGGAAAGTAGCATGGCAATATATCTCGGGATGGCTATGGAAATGCCATAATAGATAGGTATGGTGGCTGTTTTGAGGAAGGTATATGGTGGGTTTAAGGTACCGGCGAAAGTTGCGCGGTACTAGAGAGGCTAGCAATGGTGGAAGGGTGAGCGTGGGTATAATCCATGGACTCAACATTAGTCATAAAGAACTCACATACTTATTGCAAAAATCTATTAGTTATTGAAACAAAGTACTACGCGCATGCTCCTAGGGGGATAGATTGGTAGGAAAATACCATTGCTCGTCCCCGACCGCCACTCATAAGGAAGACAATCAATAAATATAGCATGCTCCGACTTCATCACATAACGGTTCAACATACGTGCATGCTACGGGAATCACAAACTTCAACACAAGTATTCCTCAAATTCACAACTATTCAACTAGCATGACTCTAATATCACCATCTCCATATCTCAAAACAATCATCTAGTATCAAACTTCTCTTGGTATTCAATGCACTTTATATGAAAGTTTTTATTATTTCCCTCTTGGATGCCCATCATAATTAGGACTAATTTCATAACCAAAGCAAATTACCATGCTGTTCTAAAGACTCTAAAAATAATATAAGTGAAGCATGAGAGTTCATCTATTTTTTCAAAATAAAACCACTGTCGTGCTCTAAAAAGATATAAGTGAAGCACTAGAGCAAAAGACAAACTACTCCAAAAGATATAAGTGAAGATCAATGATTAGTCGAATAATTATGCAACTATGTGAAGACTCTCTAACATTTAATAATTTCAGATCTTGGTATTTTTTTCAAACAGCAAGCAAAACAAAATAAAATAAAATGATGCTCCAAGCAAAACACATATGATGTGGTGAATAAAAATATAGCTCCAAGTAAAGTTACCAATGAACGAAGATGAAAGAGGGGATGCCTTCCGGGGAATTCCCAAGCTTAGGATTTTTGGTGTCCTTGGATTTTACCTTGGGGTGCCTTGGGCATCCCCAAGCTTAGGCTCTTGCCACTCCTTGTTCCATAATCCATCGAATATTTACCCAAAACTTGAAAACTTCACAACACAAAACTTAACAGAAAACTCGTAAGCTCCGTTAGTATAAGAAAATAAATCACCACTTAGGTGCTGTTGTGAACTCATTCTTTATTTATATTGGTGTAATATATACTGTATTCAAACTTCTCTATGGTTCGTACCCTCCGATACTACTCATAGATTCATCAAAATAAGCAAACAACACATAGAAAACAGAATCTGTCAAAAACAGAACAGTCTGTAGTAATCTGTAGGTTTTGAATACTTATGGAACTCCAAAAAATCCTGAGAAATTAAAAAGTCCTAGGAAATTTGTTTATTAATCTACTACAAGTGGAATTAGTATTTTATCGCTCTCTGGTAAGAAATGGAAATATTCTCGTGAGCGCATACTTTCTGTTTTTTACAACAAGATCAAATAACAATCACCCAAGAAGATCCTAAAGGCATTACTTGGCACAAACACTAATTAAAACATAAAAACACAAATACTAACAGAGGATAGATGATTAATTTATTACTAAACAGGAACAAAAAGCATGGAGCAAAAATAACATTGGGTTGTCTCCCAACAAGCGCTAACGTTTAACACCCCTAGCTAGGCATGATGATTTCAATGATGCTCACATAAAAGATAATAATTGAAACATAAAGAGATCATCATGAGGAATATGACTAGCACATTTAAGTCTAACCCACTTCCTATGCATATGGATTTTGTGAGCAAACAACTTATGGGAACAAGAATCAACTTGCATAGGAAGGTAAAACAAGCATAGCTTCAAGATTTTCAACACATAGAGAGGGAACTTGATATTATTGCAATTCCTACAAGCATATGTTCCTCCCTCATAATAATTTTCAGTGGCATCATGAATGAATTCAACAATATAACCATCACATAAAGCATTCTTTTCATGATCTACAAGCATAGAAAATTTACTACTCTCTACATAAGCAAAATTCTTCTCAATCGGAATGGTGGGTGTATCATAAGAGACTCGAATACTATAAATTGTTTCCACGTTAAAAGAGTAGTGTTCAGAAAAAGGGTAATCATAATCATAATCATGACAAGTTTTATAAATATAATCATCACTACTCTTTATAGCATAGGTGTCATCGCAATAATCATCATAAATAGGAGGCATGCTATCATCATAATAACTTTGCTCATCAAAACTTGGGAGGCTAAAAATATCATCTTCATTAGACATAGCATCCCCAAGCTTGGGACAAACATTAATTGCAGCATATTCTCGAAAACATCATCTTCATCAAACATAGCATCCCCAAGCTTGGGCCTTTTCATATCATAAGCATAATCACTCTCATCATTAATAGTATGGATAGCACCAATAGTATAGAAATTATCATCATCACAATGAGAAATAGGAGAAACATCATTTGGGAGAGATACTTTTCTACCTTTACTTCTCCGTCTTTTCTTTTTCTTTTTCACATCATGAGATTGGTTGAATATAAGGCTCCTCCTCGTTACCTGATTCATCATAAGAAATAATAGCAGAATATTGAGAAGTCTCTTCCCTTTCGTTAGTATTCTCTTCATCTTCTTTTTATTTTCTTTTCTTTATGTAATTGGCAATATAAGGATTTTCAATGCAATTCACTACACAATACACATAAATTTCTTCTAGATCAATATCGAGGAATTTCTCAAGGTTATATTCTGGAATATGCTTAGTTTGACGTTTCATTTCTTCATAACCCAAAAGCAAACTAAGTTCATTATGATGTGCAAGGGAAATCAAGTCATCACAATTTTTGGACACGATTCGATCATGAAACAATTTGCATTTGATATTTAAATGACCATGTTCATTGCAAAGTTCACAAGTATGGCTAAGATATTTTAAATTTTCACCAGTAACATTTAGCCTCTCTTGCAACCATTTAGTTTCCAAATACTTATGCCTCTTGCAAAATCTATTTTCCCTAATTGGTGTGTACTTGCAGGCTTTATATATTCCACAAAAGTTGACATGCTTATAAGACACATTTTCATCATGACTAGTGCAATCATCATTAGTACTATGGATATTCAAGGAGTTCATACTAACAACATTGCAATCATGCTAATCATTCAAAGATTTAGTGCCAAACATTTTATAGACTTCTTCTTCTAGCATTTGAGCACAATTATCGGAATCCTTATTTTCATGATAGATATTAAAAAGATGAAGCATATGAGGTACCCTCAATTCCATTTTTTTTTGTTTTGGTAGTTTTCTTTTATAAACTAGACTAGTGATAAAACAAGAAATAAAAAGATTCGATTGAAAGATCTAAAGATATACCTTCAAGCGCTAACCTCCCCGGCAACGGTGCCAGAAAAGAGCTTGATGTCTACTACACAACCTTCTTCTTGTAGACGTTGTTGGGCCTCCAAGTGCAGAGGTTTGTAGGACAATAGAAAATTCTCCTCAAGTGGATGACCTAAGGTTTATCAATCTGTGGGAGGCGTAGGATGAAGATGGTCTCTCTCAAACAACCCTACAACCAAATAACAAAGAGTCTCTTGTGTCCCCAACACACCCAATACAATGGTAAATTGTATAGGTGCACTAGTTCGGCGAAGAGATGGTGATACAAGTGCAATATGGATGGTAGATAAAGGTTTTTGTAATATGAAAATATAAAAACAGCAAGCTAACTAATGGTAAAAGTGAGCACAAACGCTGTTGCAATGCGTTGAAACAAGGCCTAGGGTTCATACTTTCACTAGTGCAAGTCCTCTCAACAATAATAACATAGTTGGATCATATAACTATCCCTCAACATGCAACAAAGAGTCACTCCAAAGTCACTAATAGCGGAGAACAAATGAAGAGATTATGGTAGGGTACGAAACCACCTCAAAGTTATCCTTTCTGATCGATCTATTCAAGAGTCCTTAGTAAAATAACACGAAGCTATTCTTTCCGTTAAATCTATCATAGAGTTCGTACTAAAATAACACCTTAAGACACAAATCAACCAAAACCCTACTGTCACCTAGATACTCCAATGTCACCTCAAGTATCCGTGGGTTTGATTATATGATATGCATCACACAATCTCATATTCATCTATTAAAACAACACAAAGAACTTCAAAGAGTGCCCTAAAGTTTCTACCGGAGAGTCAAGACGAAAACGTGTGCCAACCCCTATGCATAAGTTCACAAGTTCACGGAACTCGCAAGTTGATCACCAAAACATACATCAAGTGGATCACATAATATCCCATTGTCACCACAGATAAGCACGTGCAAGGCATACATCAAGAGTTCCCAAATCCTTAAAGACTCAATCCGATAAGATAACTTCAAAGGGAAAACTCAATCCATTACAAGAGAGTAGAGGGGGAGAAACATCATAGGATCCAACTATAATAGAAAAGCTTGCGATACATCAAGATCGTACCACCTCAAGAACACGAGAGAGAGAGAGAGAGAGAGAGAGATCAAACACATAGCTACTGGTACATACCCTCAGCCCCGAGGGTGAATGTCGGTGTCAAACCGGCGGATCTCGGGTAGGCGATCCCGAACTGTGCGTCTAAGGTCGATGGTAACAGGAGACAGGGGACACGATGTTTACCCAGGTTCGGGCCCTCTCTACGGAGGTAATACCCTACTTCCAGCTTGATTATCTTGATGATATGAGTATTACAAGAGTTGATCTACCACGAGATCGTAGAGGCTAAACCCTAGAAGCTAGCCTATGATTATGATTGTTGTATATCTATCGACTAGCCTGGCCCTGGTTTTTATAATGCACCAGAGGCCTAGGATAACAAGAGTCCTAGCCGAATACGCCGGTGGGGGAGGAGTCCTTGTCTTGACCACCAAGTCTTGTGGAATCTTCCTTGTATGCGGCAGTTGTCCGAACTGGCCCATGAGTATACGGCCATGGGGTTCCTCGGCCCAATCTAACTGACCGGGAGACGACGTGGTGAGTAACCCCTAGTCCAGGACACCGTCAGTAGCCCCTTGAACCGGTCTTCAAGTTGGGAACGCTCCTTGGTTCTTCCGAACTATTCTTTGTCTTCGGTCGTCGGTCTTGAAAACTGGTTCCACAAATCTTCCCATCTTCTATCTTGAGGATTGCCGAGCTAAATCTCAAGATCTCACACGTCGGGTATCCGAGGAGCCTTTTAAGTCTTCGGCCTTTATCAATGCCTTGTTATTTTTATGCCACACCTTGGGTTTGAAGTTGTTCCCGGGCAGCAGCGTCCTCTTGCGTCCGAGCTCCAATGCCGGACTGCATTCGAGGTGTCTTTTGCAGCCGAGCACCAACACCGGACCGCTTTCCGAGCTCCAACGCCGGAATGTATCCGAGCTCCAACGCCGGACTATGTCCAAACTCCAACGTCGGACTGTACCCGGGCTCCAATGCCGGACTATATCCGAGGTGTCATATCACCTTGGTTCAAAAAAGTCGAAGGAGTTTAGCCGAGCTTAATGCCGGAAATGCCCTCTATGGAGCCAGCCACTCGCGCCTGAGCTTTATGCCGGACTGCTTCCGAGGTGGTGCACCACCCCGACGGTGGGTCGATTTTTTGTCAATATTTTTTATTGGTGCAATTTATTCTCTGCCGAGATATATAACCAGTAGCCCTCAAGGTGTGTGTCGGTCTAAAACCCGAGATGCACCTGAAGGATGACGTAAGACTGCTGATCCCAGTAGCTGCTGAGACTCAGGTCGATGTGCGAAATCGGCCTGAAGATCAACTCCTAGCTCGGCAACATACATAGGAATAAAAACACAGTGTAATATATTAGAAATAATAACGATAAACGAACGGGCTCCTGAGAGAGGGTCGTGAGAAGTCACCGTGATATATTAGCTTCATGCCAGATAGGTCCAGATGGTACTTATTGTTGTCTGAAGACGTGCTTTCCCATAGTTCGATCAAGCCGAACATTGAGCCCCTTGAATTTTCTGCATTGAATAGGCAATGCAGTAGCCCCCGAGACACTGGTCGGGTGGCAACACCAGATCAGGGGATCGATGTGCCCCTTTAATATTTGTAAATAATGAGCGCAAAGCAAAGTAGCCCCCGAGACTTAATGTGGGCACGGGTGGCCGAATTAAGGATCGATATCCAGAGTAAAATCATAGATTATGTGTAATGATTCTATGTATCCAAGTACTTTACATCATTATTTTGACTCCATTGCGACCGTTTATCAGTTGAAAGTGGCCCATCATCGACCTCTACCCCTTGGTAGATACTACACAGGGTGTTTCCGCAATAACAAAACAACCCTTAGCCGACGTCTCGGTGCCCGAAGGCGGTTGTGTTAGCGGAAACGAGGCAACCAGATATGCGGGGTTTACAACGTTCACTTAGTCATAGGAGCTTTAAACTGGGGAAGCTAGCTATGAGCCCCCGGTTAGTGTTCGGCGACATCCGAGGTCAAGCCGTAAACACTTCGGCCAATGTTATGAACGGCCCGTCATTTAACATAGTCATTGGATCGCTGACCACTTTACGCCTATTGTGCCAGTCAGTTTTCGGCTTTCTCCACTGAGGTGCTTAACCATGCGAGCTGGAAGCACAATCATAGTGGTTCTCCCTTTGCACACCTAGCCGAACAAAGTGGAACGTAGGAGGCAAGCACAGGAGCCGGGCAACCCAACTATTGACCAAAGACAGAATTCAAAACCGATGCATATATGGCAATATCCGAGAGTGTTTTTGCCAAATCTCTAAAGGTGTCCGGCGTCGCACTACGAAACTAATGCTGGAAACACACAAATAGTTCAAAAGTACCATAGGCTTGGAAAACCAAAAAACGTCAGTGAAAACCTGACATCCGAATAAGATCAAGTGTTCGGTGCCAATATGAAAATTGGACTGTAGAAAAAAGAAGTGCTTCTGTCGTGCTTTAACATGACACATCCTATCTCAAGACTTCAAGTGGGTCAGCCTACGGCTTCAACCTCCTATCCCGAAGGTGGAGTACTTCTCATTAGGCCAGTTTAGCAAACTAAACTCTAGCGGCTTTAAGAGAGAAATTAGGCTCCCGGCTAGTGACCACACACTCGTGTCGAAAAAAGGAGTGATAAATAATAACAATAATAAAAAAAAACTTTGCAACGACTAAGAAGAAGAACACTTATTATAAAACGGCTCATATAAATTTAAGAGCCCCCAAGTGACTTGGGTAAAAGAATTTGATGTATAATGATTGTATGTACCGAAGTACTTATATCATATCTGTGTTAACCCGAACTTTAAACGCGTCTTAACCGACCGTTGGCTTCTCCCTCTTCAGCCAAAGGCCGAAAAGTGTCATGTACTCCACCTGTCGAGAGTATCAATGGTGTTTCCGATGACCAGGCAATCAGGCCATAAGGCTGTAACAAACAAAGCGCGCTCAGGGAACTTATGCTATATTACTGACGAAGTGTAAGAAGCATCTTCGAAGAAAATAGTACCCCCACCGATACCTTTCTTCGGTGCTCATTATTACTATAAGACTTGTGCAATAGATTTTTTGTACTCATGAGTTCCGTTGTGTGCCAACCATAATTGAAAACAATAAGAGCGCTAGCTTTCGGCTTCACCCAGTCTGAGGTCCGGCTCGGATGACCCGATCGTGACAATCATAGCGGTCCTCCCTTTACTCCCTAGCCGAACAATCGGGAACGTGGGGGTAAACACAGGAGCGAGGCAACCCAGCTTGCAAATCGCTTAAGTCAACATGGTGCATATTGTGGCGTAATACATGAACAAGGAATGAAGCCATACAAGTGTAATCATTTGCAAGAGGAAAGGCTTCATAAAGAAAGCCCCCAAGTAAACGGGGTATTTGAATTTGTGTGTCACAAACAAAGTTTTGACAAGGAAATTTTTTACAAGCAACTTTTTTCCAAAAAAAGTATAATGCTTGGTCGAACCGAACACAAGTTAAAAATTTAAAACTTTGAGCATGAAGGCAACTTAGCTGGTTAATGTGTTTGGTATTGATGACGTGGTCCGAGCCTGATGCGGGACAAGGTTCCATCCCCCAAGCCGGTCCCAAGGTGGCGGAGCCAAGAGCTCGGCACTCCGAAGTGGTGACATAGCACGGTCAATGCAGGCCGGCAGAGAGATGCCGAGGTCCCCGACATGGGGTCATGAAGTGTTGACGAAGCCCCCCGTCCAGCCGAGGTGACGTGGTATGTAAGTATGCCGAGTTGACGATACTGCCCAACCCGGATCATTTTCCTATGCACAAAAAATAGTGCAAACCGGAGATAATAGTAATAGTAATAATTTAAAAAAATCATTGCATAATGAATAATTTATGCAAAGTGAGTAATGAAAGAAATATAGCCTGGGGCCAAAGTTAATGTCGATGCAGGGCATCGGCGTGATGCGGTAAAGGCGTGGCAAAGCCTGAATTCACAGGTAGGTCCAACTTCTGGATGCGGCGTTCGCCGGACCATGTACGGAAACTGACCGAACCACCATGCGACCATCGTTAATGCGGCCACCATTTGATAGACCTGTGTACATATGATGGACAAACCAGAGTAATAATTCCTTGGGAAAAATGAATCCAAACAAGCAAAAAATACTAGGATTAATAGCACCTGGTTTATTTGTTGTAGCAATCCGAAGAAAGGTGATTCCCAAAATTGGGACTCGATCCGCACACCCATTACCTGATGGGAGATAAAGCGACGGCATGGCGATGCTGGCAAAGATTGGCTCACCGAGGCAAAGCCCTTGGTCCAGCTAATCGTGACGGAGCTGGTCAGCTAGTGACGCCGAAGTCTCTGGAGTAGGTTGATGAAGAGATGGCGAAGCCCCCGGTCCAACTGAGATGTCGAAGCCTTGATGTCAGCCGATGAGTCGAAGTAGGTCGGCGTGATGGACACCGGCTTGAAGAAGCAATAGTGCGGTCCTGTCGATGCAGGTCGTGACGTGGTCAATGCCGGCTTGATGAAGTGACCGTGTGGCGATGCCGGTGTGCCTGCTCCGTGTAATCCGTGGGGCGGCGATGTTGGTGATGATTTATCCTTCGCGATGCCGAACTCCTGTTCGGCTTGCCGAGATGATGATCCGAAGAAGTTGAGCTCGGCTCAACAAAGTGACGACGTGTCTAGCGCAGGTCAGCAGCCTTGGAGCAATATTGCCGGACTGGTTTGACACCAGCATGATGATGAAGATGACCTTAGGGGAGGCATAAAATTTTACTGGCACGTGTTTAAAAACGATGCACAATACCCTTGAAGAGAACTCCCCTAAAAAGGTTGTCCAGTATCACGTTCATAAAGAAACATGAATTCGGGTCGGATCCGTATTCGCACAGAAAACATATCAAAAAATTGGTCCACTCATCGGAAGGTTTCCGGAGTTTGAACCGTCGGATCGAGCTGAAATTTGGAGGAGTGGTAGATATTGTAATTCCGCAGTAGATGAACGGTTGGATCTTCCAAAGGACCTCCGAGCTGAGCTGTGGAGACCATGCCCTAAACTCGTCCAGATTCCCGTCCAGATTTGACAGGGCTCCGGTATATCGTAGATTGTCGGAGATTCCTCCATCGCAACTCGATGAAATTTTGCATGGCTGTTGTAGACGTAATTCCGCACTATTCCACTGAAGCAATCGTCAAACCGATGCTCGAGGAGGCGGTGACGGCGAAAACAAGGTCGCTGTCCATAAAAGCAGCACGGCCGCCCGAGGGCAATGTTGACGTTGAGCCCTCGAGCTCCATGGATGATTCCTCTATGATCATGATAGAGATCGGAGTTGATGTTGAAGAAGTCCCCCGTCTGAACATGACGATCGAAGATGGAGCACGGTCCTCGGTCGAGCCAAGGTGACCAGTCGAGCCGGCGACGAAGATGCTAGCGTCGCAGTTGACCTGCGGGAGAGCCATTGATCCTTTTGCCGATCACACAGTGGAACGCTCAATGAAAGCACCAATGTCGGCGTCAAAACCGGCGGATCTCGGGTAGGGGGTCCCGAACTGTGCGTCTAAGGTCGATGGTAATAGGAGACAGGGGACACGATGTTTACCCAGGTTCGGGCCCTCTCTATGAAGGTAATACCCTACTTCCTGCTTGATTGATCTTGATGATATGAGTATTACAAGAGTTGATCTACCATGAGATCGTAGAGGCTAAACCCTAGGAGCTAGCCTATGATTATGATGTTGTATATCTATAGACTAGCCTGGCCCTGGTTTATGTAATGCACCAGAGGCCTAGGATAACAAGAGTCCTAGCTGAATACGCCGGTGGGGGAGGAGTCCTTGTCTTGAGCATCAAGTCTTGTGGAATCTTCCTTGTATGCAGCAGCTGTCTGAACTGGCCCATGAGTATACGACCATGGGGGTCCTCGGCCCAATCTAACTGACCGGGAGACGACATGGTGAGTACCCCCTTGTCCAGGACACTGTCAGTAAACTACCCCCTCCTCGTCATGGAGAGCACCGGGATGATGACGATAGCCACCGGAGAGGGATTCCCCCCTCCGGTAGGGTGCCAGAACGGGTCTAGATTGGTTTTCGGTGGCTACGGAGGCTTCTGGCGGCGGAACTCCCGATCTATTCTCGTCCCCGAAGTTTTTAGGGTATATGGATATATATAGGAGGAGGAAGTATGTCGGTGGATCTCTGGGCTGTCCACGAGGCAGGGGGGCGCGCCCCCCACCTTCGTGGGCAGCCCGGGACTCTTCTGGTCCATCTCCGATACTCCGTGGGCTTCTTCTGGTCCAAAAATAAGTTCCGTGAAGTTTCAGGTCAATTGGACTCCGTTTGATTTCCCTTTTCTGCGATACTCTAAAACAAGGAAAAAACAGAAACTGGCACTGGGCTCTAGGTTAATAAGTTAGTCCCACAAATCATATAAAATAGCATATAAATGCATATAAAACATCCAAGGTTGATAATATAACAGCATGGAACAATAATAAATTATAGATACGTTGGAGACGTATCAATGCCCCGGCATCCCAAGCTATTATCCAAGAATGAGCAACCAACTAAGCTTGGGGATGCTCCCGAGTGGCATCCCCACTTTCTTCCAACAACTATAGGTATTTTACTCGAGACTATATTTTTATTCGTCACATGATATGTGTTTTGCTTAGAGCGTCTTGTATGATATGTGTCTTTGCTTGTTTTATTTTGTGTTTTAAGTCATAAATCCTTCCTGGACAGACCTATTTGAGAGAGCCAAAATTATGTCATGACTTATTAGAATTGCTCTCTATGCTTCACTTAAATCTTTTATGAGCTAGGACTTACTCTAGTGCTTCACTTATATATTTTTGAGCACGGTGTGCTTTAGTATTTTTGAAGAAATGCTCTCTTGCTTCACTTAGATTTATTTGAGAGTTAGTAAAATTTTGAGAGAAAGAAAATATGTTATGATCATGATCTTCACTTACATTTGTTTGAGCTTATGAAAAGCAACACATGAAAATTAGTCCCAGAGTGATTGATATCCAAGAAGGATAAATAAAAAAATAAGGAAAAAATGTCTTGAAGATCATTGGACAAAATAAATTTGATTCTTAGTAATAGTTTTGAGATATGATGATGTGATATGTGAGTCATCTTGATAATTATTTATGCTTTAGTAGGAATATTGGTGTTAAGGTTTATGATTCCCTATGCATGCACGAAAGCCAATAATCATGCAATGAAAATTATATCCTACTTGTGGTGCATTATTCGGTGTTAATTATGCTTAATGCTTGCTTATGAGATTATTCGTTTCTTGGTTGGTCTCTTCCCAATCTTTTTGCTAGCCTTAATTTTGCACTAAGTATGACCTCTACTTGTGCAACCAAAATCCTTTAAACCAGTTTTGCCACATGAGTCCACTATATCTACTTATATGCAGTATTCTTTTGCCGTTCTAAGCAAATTTGCATGTGGCGTCTCTATTTTTCAAAATAAACTTCTCTTTTGTGTGTTTGTTTCGCTCGCGGAGCGGTGAGGGGTGGCTAATATTTTCCATGCTAGATGTGTTATTCTCAAGATGAGTGTTTATTCACTTGTCATTGCACGAGAGTAAGGCAAAGGTATTAGGGACGCTCAGTCCCGAAATGCAACAACAAATGAATTTACTTTATGTCGTCAAATAATAAATTCCTTGGAAAGTGTAGGTATGGAGGGCACCCGTGGATACGGTTAGCCATGGAAAGTGAAAGTTATGGTGGAAAAAGGAATAAACTTTATTTTCTGTTTGGGAACCGCCTATGATATATCTATGCATGGAAAGTATTGGGAACTCTAAGTCATTTTCGTTGGTGGGATGGATACACCTCCCAAAATGTTTTTATCTCAAATTCTCGCTTTGAGCTCTCGCACCTCTACAAATCCCTACTTCCCTTTGCGAAGGGCCTTTCTTTTAATTTATGCAATTTTTATTTTGAGTCTCCATCTTCTCTTATAAAAGCACCAACTAGGAGGCAATATGATCATGCTTAAGTATTGGGTGTAGTTAATATTCGAGTGTGTCTCATGAATGGATCAATGTTTGAGCATGACGGGCTAGCGATAACTTATTTTAGCGTTGATATTTCGAAAGACATGGTTGCTTGTTGATATGCTTAAGTATCTAAATTATTGTGTCAAAACTAGACTATTGCTTTGAATCACATAAAAGTCCAAATGTCCATGCTATAAAGTAATGAATATGATATGACATGATGAATATCACTCCACATCGAAATTCTATTTTCATCACTTACCTACTCGAGGACGAGTAGGAGTTAAGCTTGGGGATGCTGATACATCTCCGACGTATCTATAATCTTTTATTGTTCCATGTTGTTTTATTATTAATCTTGGATGTTTTATAATCATTTTATATCATTTTTTGGTACTAAACTATTGACATAGTGCCAAGTGCCAGTTGCTGTTTTTTTCCATGTTTTTTACATCGCAGAAAATCAATATCAAACGGAGTCCAAATGCCACGAAACATTACGGAGATTTTTTATGGACCAGATGGTAGACATTGGGCCCTCGTTGCACCTGGGGGAGTCCCGAGGAGGGTACAACCCACCAGGGCGCGCCAGGAGGCCCAGGCGCGCCCTGGTGGGTTGTGCCCACCTCGGGTGCCCCCCAGACTGCCTCTTTGCTCTATAAATACCCCAATATCCCCAAAACTATAGGGGAGTCAACGAAATATTCATCCAGCCACCGCAGACTCCAGAACCACCAGATCCAATCTAGACACCATCACGGAGGGGTTCACCACTTCCATTGGTGCCTCTCCGATGATGCGTGAGTAGTTCTTTGTAGACCTTCGGGTCCGTAGTTAGTAGCTAGATGGCTTCATCTCTCTCTCTTGATTCTCAATACAATGGTCTCTTGCAGATCCATATGATGTAACTCTTTTGCAGTGTGTTTGTTGGGATCGATGAACTTTGAGTTTATGATCAGATCTATCTTTTTATATCCATGAAGGTATTTGAGTTTCTTTGATCTCTTTTATGCATGATCTCTTATAGCCTCGTATTTCTTCTCCGATATTTGTGTTTTGTCTGGCCAACTTGATCTATTTATCTTGTAATGGGAAGAGGTGCCCGGTAGTGGGTTCAATCTTACGGTGCTTGATCCCAATGACAGAAAGGGACCGACACGTATGTATCGTTGCTACTAAGGATAAAAAGATGGGATATATAGCTACCGCCATAAAAAGATGTCTCTCAAAAGAAGTGAGTGGGAGGAAAGTAGAACTTGATGAGGTAATTGTACCTTCTCTCAATTTGGAAAGTAGTACATCAGAGAATTCTGTTCCCGTGATGCCTACACCAACTAGAGAGGAAGCTAATGATGATGATTATGAAACTTCAGATCAAGTTACTACTGGACATCGTAATTCGAACAAAGCATGTTCCACACCAAAGTGGTACAGTAATCCTGTTCTGGAAGTCATGTTACTAGACCATGGCGAACCTACGAACTATGAAGAAGCTATGATGAGCCCAGATTCCGATAAATGGCTTGAGGCCATGAAATCTGAGATAGGATCCATGTATGAGAACAAAGTATGGACTTTGGTGGACTTGCCCGATGATCTTCAAGCCATTGAGAATAAATGGATCTTTAAGAAGAAGACTGACGATAATGGTAATGTCACCGTCTACAAAGCTCGACTTGTCGCAAAAGGTTTCTGACAAGTTCAAGGGGTTGACTACGATGAGACCTTCTCATCCATAGCGATGCTTAAGTCAGTCTGAATCATGTTAGCAGTTGCCGCATTTTATGATTATGAAATTTGGCAAATGGACGCCAAAACTGCATTCCTTAATGGATTTCTTAAAGAAGAGTTGTATATGATGCAACCAGAAGGTTTTGTCGATCCTAAAAGTGCTAACAAAGTGTGCAAGCTCCAACAATCCATCTATGGACTGGTGCAAGCATATCGGGGTTGGAATTTACGCTTTGATGAGGTAATCAAAGCATATGGTTTTATACATACTTTCGGTGAAGCATGTATTTACAAGAAAGTGAGTGGGAGTTCTGTAGCATTTTTGATATTATATGTAGATGACATATTGTTGATTGGAAATGACATAGAATTTCTGGATAGCATAAAAGGATACTTCAATAAAAGTTTTTCAATGAAAGACCTCGGTGAAGCTGCTTATATATTGGGCATCAAGATCTATAGAGATGGATCGAGACGCTTAATAGGACTTTCACAAAGCACATACCTTGACAAAGTTTCGAAGAAGTTCAAAATGGATCACTCAAAGTATGGGTTCTTGCCTGTGTTACAAGGTGTGAAGTTCAGTCAGACTCAAAGCCCGACCACGGCAGGAGATAGAGAGAAAATGAAAGTCATTCCCTATGCCTCAGCCATAGGTTCTATCATGTATGCTATGATGTGTACTCGACCTGATGTGTGCCTTGCCATAAGTCTGGCAGGGAGGTACCAAAGTAATCCAAGAGTGAATCACTAGACAGCGGTCAATAACATCCTAAAGTACCAGAAAAGGACCAAGGATATGTTTCTCGTTTATGGAGGTGACAAAGAGCTCGTCATAAATGGTTACGTCGATGCTAGATTTGACACTCCTCTAGATGACTCTAAGTCGCAAACCGGATACATATTTATATTGAATGGTGGAGCTGTCAGTTGGTGCAGTTCCAAGCAAAGCGTCGTGGCAGGATCTACATGTGAAGTGGAGTACATAACTGCTTCGGAAGCAGCAAATGAAGGAGTCTGGATGAAGGAGTTCATATCCGAGCTAGTGTAATACCTAGTGCATCGGGTCCAATGAAAATCTTTTGTGACAATACTGGAGCAATTTCCTTGGCGAAGGAATTCAGATTTCACAAACGGACCAAACACATCAAGTGATGCTTCAACTCCATCCGTTATCAAGTCAAGGAGGGAGACATAGAAATTTTCAAAATATATACGGATCTGAATGTAGCAGAACCGTCGACTAAGCCTCTTCCACGAGCAAAACATGATCAGCACCAAGACTCCATGGGTGTGAAGGAAATATGCCCTAGAGGCAATAATAAATTTGTTATTTTATATTTCCTTATATCATGATAAATGTTTATTATTCATGCTAGAATTTTATTAACCGAAAACTTGATACATGTGTGAATACATAGACAAAACACCGTGTCCCTAGTAAGCCTCTACTAGACTAGCTCGTTAATCAAAGATGGTTAAGTTTCCTAACCATAAACATGTGTTGTCATTTGATGAACGGGATCACATCATTAGGAGAATGATGTGATGGGCAAGACCCATCTATTAGCTTAGCATGGTTATCATTTAGTTCTATTGATATTGCTTTCTTCATGTCAAATACATATTCCTTTGACTATGAGATTATGCAACTCCCGGATACCGGAGGAATACCTTGTGTGCTATAAAATGTCACAACGTAACTGGGTGATTACAAAGATGCTCTACAGGTATCTCCGAAGGTGTTTGTTGGGTTGGCATAGATCGAGATTAGAATTTGTCACTCCGAGTATCGGAGAGGTATCTCTGGGCCCTCTCGGTAATGCACATCATAATAATCCTTGCAAGCAATGTGACTAATGAGTTAGTTGCGGCATGATGTATTATGGAACGAGTAAAGAGACTTGTCGGTAACGAGATTGAAAACTAGGTACGAAGATACCGACGATCGAATCTCGGGCAAGTAACATACCGATGACAAAGGAAATAACGTATGTTGTCACTACGGTACGACCGATAAAGATCTTCGTAGAATATGTGGGAACTAATATGAGCATCCAGGTTCCGATTTTGGTTATTGACCGGAGAGGTGTCTCAGTCATGTCTACATAGTTCTCGAACCCGTAGGGTCCGCACGCTTAACGTTTGATGACGATTTTGTATTATATGAGTTATGTGATTTGGTGACCGATACGTCTCCAACGTATCTACAATTTTTGTTTGTTCCATGCTGTTATATTATCAATCTTGGATGTTTTATAATCATTTTATAGTCATTTTATATCATTTTTTGGTACTAACCTATTGACATAGTGCAAAGTGCCAGTTGCTGTTGTTTTCATGTTTTTTACATTGCAGAAAATCAATATCAAACGAAGTCCAAGTGGCACAAAACTTTACGGGGGATTTATATGGGCCAGAAGGAACACAACGGGCCCTGGCTGCGCCTGGGGGTGCTCCGAGGGAGGCACAACCCACCAGGGCGCGCTAGGAGGCCCAGGCGCGCCCTGGTGGGTTGTGCCCACCTCGGGTGCCCGCCAGACCACCTCTTTGCTCTATAATTACCCAAATATTGCCAAAACCCTAGGGGAGTTGACAAAATATTGATCCAGCCATTGCAGAGTCCAGAGCCACTAGATCCAATCTAGACACCATCTCGGATGGGGTTCACCACCTCCATTGGTGCCTCTCTGATGATGCATGAGTAGTTCTTTGTAGACTTTCGGGTCCGTAGTTAGTAGCTAGATGGCTTCATCTCTCTCTCTCTCTCTCTCTCTTGATTCTCAATACAGTGGTCTCTTGGAGATCCATATGATGTAACTCTTTTGCGGTGTGTTTGTTGGGATGGATGAACTTTGAGTTTATGATCAGATGTATGTTTTTATATCCATGAAAGTATTTGAGTTTCTTTGATCTCTTTTATGCATGATCTCTTAATATACTCGCGTTTCTTCTCCGATATTTGGGTTTTGTTTAGCCAACTTGATATATTTATCTTGCAATGGGAAGAGGTGTTTGTAGTAGGTTCGATCTTACGGTGCTTGATCCCAGTGACAGAAAGGGAACCGACACATATGTATCGTAGCTACTAAGGATAAAACGATGGGGTCTATCTCTATATAGATAGATCTTGTCTACATCATGTCATCGTTCTTATTGCATTACTCCGTTTCTCCATGAACTTAATACACTAGATGCATGCTGGATAGCAGTTGATGTGTGGAGTAATAGTAGTAGATGCAGGCAGGAGTCGGTCTACTAATCTTGGACGTGATGCCTATATAATGATCATTTCCTGGATATCGTCATGAGTATTTGAAGTTCTATTAATTTCCCAACAATAATTTGTTCACCCACCGCTTTGGTATTTTTCTCGAGAGAAGCCACTAGTGAAACCTACGCCCCCCGGGTCTCTTTCTCATATTATTTGCCTTTGCAATCTACTTTTATTTGCATTTATTTTCAGATCTATTAATCCAAAAATCCAAAAATACTTTGCTACACTTTATTTTATTTGTGATCTATTTATCCAATCTATTACAACCTTTTTCCCATCACACACCAATTTCTGGCACCGTACCCAAAAGGGATTGACAACCCCTTTAACACGTCGGGTTGCGAGGATTTGTTATCTGTGTGCAGGGGTTGTTTATGTTATGTTGCTTGGTTCTCCTATTTGTTCGATAACCTTGGTTTCATATCTGAGGGAAATACCTACCGCCGTTGTGCTGCATCATCCCTTCCTCTTTGGGGAAATACCGATGTAGCTTCAAGCGACATCAGTGACCGAATGTTGTTCGGAGTCCCGGATGAGATCATGGACATGAAGAGGAGTCTCGAAATGGTCGAGAGGTAAAGATTCATATATAGGACGATGATATTCGGACATCGGAAGTGTTCCGAAGTGTACCGGGTACATATCGAGTCACCGAAAGGGGTTCCGGACACCCCCGGCAAAAGGTATGGGCCTTATGGGCCAAGAGGGGAAACACACGAGCTACAAAGGGGCTGGTGCGCCCCCACATATGTGCTGGCCAAATTGGAGTAGAAAAAGGGAAGGAGGAAAGGAAAAGGGGAATAGGATTCCCCCTTCCCCCTCTTCCCTTCCTACTCCGATTTGGAATAGGAAAGGGGGGAGGCCAAATTGGGAGACGCCCAAGTAGGATTCCTCTTACTTGGGGAGCCCCCTTGTCTGCCTCTCCTCCCCTCCAACCTATATATATGAGGGGGGCATGGCTAGAACACACAACAAACATTGTTAGCCATGCGCAGCGCCCCCCTTCACAGTTTAAGCCTCCGGTCATATTCACGTAGTGCGTAGGCGAAGCCCTGCGCGGATCACTTCACCATCACCGTCACCACGCCGTCGTGCTGACGGAACTCTCCCTTGACACTTTGCTGGATCAAGAGTTCGAGGGGCGTCATCGAGCTGAACGTGTGCAGAACTCGGAGGTGTCTTACGTTCGGTGCTTGATCGGTCGGAACGAGAAGAAGTTCGACTACATCAACCGCATTAACAAACACTTCCACTTTCGGTCTATGAGGATACGTGGACACACTATCCCCCTCTCGTTGCTATGCATCTCCTAGATAGATCTTGCGTGAGCGTAGGAATTTTTTTGAAATTGCATGATATGTTTCCCAATAGGGTGTTAGATTCATTACAATGTAATCTAGATTATTGACTCTAGTGCAAGTGGGAGACTGAAGGAAATATGCCCTAGAGGCAATAATAAAGTTGTTATTTTATATTTCCTTATTCATGATAAAGGTTTATTATTCATGCTAGAATTGTATTGAACGGAAACCTTGATACATGTGTGAATACATAAACAAACACCGTGTCCCTAGTGTGCCTCTACTAGACTAGCTCGTTGATCAAAGATGGTTAAGGTTTCCTGACCATGGACATTAGTTGTCATTTAATAACGGGATCACATCATTAGGAGAATGATGTGATGGACAAGACCCGTCTGTTAGCTTAGCATTATGATCATTCAATTTTATTGCTATTGTTTTCTTCATGTCAAATACATATTCCTTAGACTACGAGATTATGCGACTCCCGGATACCGGAGGATTGCCTTGTGTGCTATCAAACATCATAACGTAACTAGGTGATTATAAATATGCTCTACAGGTATCTCCAAAGGTGTTTTTTGAGGTGGCATAGATCGAGATTAGGATTTGTCACTCTGAGTATCGGAGAGGTATCTCTGGGCCCTCTAGGTAATACACATCATAAGCTTGGAAGCAAACGAGTAAGGATTTGGTCATGAGGTGATGTATTACGGAATGAGTAAAGAGACTTGCTGGTAATGAGATTGAACTAGGTATGAAGATACTGACGATCGAATCTCGAGCAAGTAACATACCGATAGACAGAGGGAATGCCGTATGTTGTCATAACAGCTCGACCGATAAAGATCTTCGTAGAATATGTAGGATCCAATATGAGCATCCAGGTTCCGCTATTAGTTATTGACCAGAGAGGTGTCTCAGTCATGTCTACATAGTTCTCAAACCCGTAGGGTACGCACGCTTAACGTTTGATGACAATATAGTATTATATGAGTTATGTGATTTGGTGACCGAATGGTGTTTGGAGTCCAGATCACGGACATGACGAGGAGTCTCAAAATAGTTGAGACATAAAGATTGATATATAGGACGATGATATTCGGACACCGAAAGTGTTCTGGAGGGTACCAGATACATATCGGGTCACCAGAAGGGGTTCCGGGCACCCCGGCAAAATATATGGGCCTTATGGGCCAAGAAGGGAAACACACCAGCCACCAGGGGCTGGTGCGCCCCCTATATGGGCCAAACCAGAGGGAGAAGGAAAGAGAGGGAAGATAAAGGAAGGGGGGGATTTGCCCCCCCCCCGCCCCTCCTCTTTCCTTCCCCTTCCCGCAAATACGGCAAGGGGGCGCCGGCCATGGGGAGACCCCAAGTAGGATTCAACCTACTTGGGCGCCTCCTGGCTGCTTCCCCTCTCCCTCCCAGCTATATATATGTGGGGAGGGGGCGCCCTAACACACACCAGACAATTGCCTAGACGTGTGAGGCGCCCTCTCCACCGTTTACACCCCCGGTCATATTTTTGTAGTGCTTTGGCGAAGACCTGGGGTGATCACTTTACTATCACCGTCACCACGCCGTCGTGCTGACGGAACTCATCTACTACCTCGACATCTTGCTGGATCAAGAAGGCGAGGGACATCACCGAGCTGAATGTGTGCAGAACGCGGAGGTGTCGTGCGTTCGGTACTTGATCGGTTGAAGCGCGAAGAAGTTCGACTACATCAACCGTATTGTGAAACACTCCCGCTTACGGTCTACGAGCGTATATAGACACACTCCCCCTGGTTGCTATGCATCTCCATGGATAGATCATTGCGTATGCGTAGATTTTTTGTTTTGTTTTCCATGGAATGATTCCCAACACTCCATTGTTGGAAAGTGCTACGACAATACCTTGCACATGGGGATTATTAGTGGATTGATCGATCTATCGAACAAACTATCAAGCCTAACTAGCTCCTATCCCAATTCCTTAACTATTTTTTGCCTAAGGACCACCCCTATAAACGTGTGCTTGAGGGTGATCTTGATGAGGACGCCAGAGGGAGCATGCGACCGCCCAGCTCCAGCATGGCGCCACTGATCATCAAGCTCCAACTCAGGGGATTCCATCGCCAGGTGATATATAGACGAGCGTGAGATCTGCGAGATGCATGTCGCCAAGGAGGAGTAAAGGTGGACGAGAAGAGCGCACACGCTTCTCGCAACGGAAGTGTTCAAGAACCTGATGTCGCTGTTTTTGCAGCCGGTGCTTAGGGACATTGCGGTGGTGAAGCCATTGTCGACGCAGCATGTGGACACCGCGCTGGAGAAAGTGGCCATGGTGCCTACGATGTACGAGACGTCCTCGGCCGTCGCCACGCTCCACTCGCTCAAGGGCGTCAGCGTACACCAAGTTATCGTCCCCTGAGTTGGGCCAATTGCTATGCCCGCCATACATGATCGGGCATGATGATGACGCCCCGAGCCTCTCTGGGGGCCATCAATGACGGGTGCGTGCACACCGTGGATTGGCCGCTCTGGTAGGGGCCACATCGACGGCAGCCCTGGCCAGCTGACGCGGGGACTCATCTACATGTACTGCATCTGATGCTTTTCTTAACGACGTCCACATCATTGAAGTAGAGCCAGGGGCATGCTCTGTTAGACGGGGCGGCGCGCGGGGACGAGAGGCCGACCAGTACGTACCACGCAAAGCTCATCCAATGTTCCAATCTACCCGCAGTCCTCTACATTATGATTGAAATTTCACATTTAGCTTTTTAATCATTTTTTAGTTGATTGGTAGGAAGCAGTGGGAGGACAAGGTATAAAAAGAAGGGTTTTTATCAGTTATGCCATCGGTTATGTCCCACTATTCAGTTTTGCCACTAGAAATTTCAACTGCTCAAAAATGCCATCGCTTCATTAGACACATGCTCAAAAACGCCACTAAACATCATTATTGTTATCTCAAATCTCTTTTGCCATGTTATAATGACATAAATACCTATAAACCAACATGTCAGCTCTCCCTCTATCTCACTACAATAAAGTATGGGTCCCACTTGATCCCAACAGCGTTCTTATTTTCCTATAAAATTATTTGCTTGGTTACTCCTAACAAGTGGGGCCACACATATCATTATGAGATAGAGAGAACTGACATGTGGGTCTAGGCTTATTTTTGTCATAGAACATGGTCAACGGGTTTGACGTAAAAATAACAATGTCTAATGGCATTTTTGAGCAAACATCTAACAGAACGATGGCATTTTTGAGATATCTAATGGCATTTTTGAGCAAGCATCTCACGGATTGATGGCATTTTTGAGCAGTTGAAAATTCTAGTGGCAAAACTGAGTAGTGGGACACAACCGGTGGCATAACTGATAAAAACCCTAAAAAGAAGGGATCCCAATAAGTTTTTTTTTTAGAATCTCTACTCCTAATGTCTCAGTTGATAGTCTCCATTCCGGATTTATTTTCGTCCCACTTATCATGGTTTTTTTGGTACCTCACCTTCGCTGATTTTTTTCGTAGATTTTTTTCTGTCTCCTCCCTCACTTCATCGGTTTATTTTCGCGGCACCCTCTCACACAACGAAAGAAATCTGAATAGATCAGAACTTTAGATACTGGCGCAAGTTATTTAGTAATGTAGAATCAATCACGAACAATCTTTAAAGATCAAATATATATTAATGGACTGTGCTAACGACCAGTCGACTGGTTGTTAGCGACAGATCCGGACGATCTCGTGTATACTTCTTTGCTCGATTCCACGTCTCAGTGCAATCTCGCATGCAGTGTTGCGCTGCAATCTCACATGCACATCTTCTTTTGTTTGCATGGAGCGCATGTAGATAAAAAGAAAAGATGATGTCAGCAAAGATTCCATTAGAAACGAAACTTCAAAATATTTTGTAGCTCAAACCGTTGGTCCGATTGAAAAACCGTTTTCACATAAAAGATTCATCGCGACGAGACCTCCGAAATTAGATCCCATATTGGTATGTTTCGCTGACTTGTTTTGGGGGGGGTCAAAAGTTATCAGACCTATGCTAAATAAGTTATCACCTGTGTGGTACTCTAGTTACCGTCCTGTTTATATGAAAATTACCGGGGCATAAAAATGACTCCTCTAATATTCTCTCCACATGCAAATGCAGTAGAGCATAGGAAACCTGATGTCATTATAAATTCTCGCTATTTCAAAAATGTAAAATGTTTTATAGCTCAAACTGTCGTTTTTGATTGAAAATTTGTTTTCACATAAAAAATTCATCGCGATGAGAACTTCGAAACTAGATCTCATGTGGACATTTTGATCACTTTTTTGTCAAAAGTTACCGCAAAGTTATCAGTTATGTTATATGTATATTAACATGTTATTATGTAGAAGTGACCGGGGATGTGTTTTCAATGACTTCTTTCCCCTGGGTCAAATTTACCGTGGTATTTATACCTAAGTTATCAGCTCCGAATGCATACATTACCATGCCATTTGCACTGAAGTAACCGGGTATGTTTCAATAACTTTTTATTCGGGTCTAAAGTTACCGCGTTGTTTATACCTAAGTTATCAGGTCTATGATGTGTGAGTTACCATTCTATTGACAAAAAAAGTTATCGAAGGTATATTTCATCAACAACCCTCCCCCACCCCTCACCACCGTCGCCAAAGTTACCAAGACTAAGGCACATAAGTTATCAGGTCTGCGATGTGTGAGTTATCATGTTATTCACACAAAAAGTTACCAAGGGTATATGAAATTTCATCAACCACCCTCCCCCACCCGGTCACCAAATTTACTAAGACTGGGGTACATTAGTTATCAGGTCTACAATGTGTGAGCTACCGTGCTATTCAAATAAAAAGTTATCGGGGTATATTTCATCACCCCTCCCTCAAGAAAAAGTACCAGGACTTGTCTGCATAAGTTATCGGGTCTCCGGTGTGTGAGTTACTACACTATTCACACGAAAGTTACCGGGGGGATACTTGATCACCCTCCCCCCTCCCCCGGCAAAGTTATTAGGACCAGGGTACATAAAATATTAGGTCTATGATCTGTGAATTATCAGGGTGTTTGTATGTAAGTTATCAGATCCGTGATGCGTTAATGACCATGTTATTCACACAACATTATTGGGGGGGTGTTTGAACAAAAAACTCATGGTGTTTCTACATGGGTTATCAACTTTGTTTTGCATGTATTACATGCTATTTACATAGAAAATACATGTGGTATATTTTTGAACAACTTTTTCCTAGGTCAAAAAAGTTGTTGTGATGTTTGTACGTTAGTTACTGTTGGGTAACGTAGTAATTTCAAAAAATTTCCTACGCACACGCAAGATCATGGTGATGCATAGCAACGAGGGGGAGAGTCTGATCTACGTACCCTTGTAGATCGCAACGGAAGCGTTGACACAACGTAGAGGAAGTAGTCGTACGTCTTCTTCCCGATCCGACCGATCCAAGTACCGTTACTTCGGCACTTCCGAGTTCTTAGCACACGTTCAGCTCAATGACGATCCTCGGGATCCGATCCAGCAAAGCGTCGAGGAAGAGTTCCGTCAGCACGACGGCGTGGTGACGATCTTGATGTACTACCGACGCAGGGCTTCGCCTAAGCACTACAACGGTATGATCGAGGTGGAATTTGGTGGCAGGGGTCACCGCACATGGCTAAGGAACGATCTCAATGATCAACTTGTGTGTCTAGAGGTGCCCCCTGCCCCCGTATATAAAGGTTGCCAGGGGGAGGGCTGGCCGGCCAAAGGAGGCGGGCGCAGGAGGAGTCCTACTCCTACCGGGAGTAGGACTCCCCCCCCAATCCTATTCCTAATAGGATTCCTCGAGAGAGAGAGACGGAGAAGGGGGCCGACCACCTCTCCTAGTCCTAATAGGACTAGGGGAGGGGGGAGGCACGCAACCCACCTTGGGCTGCCCCTTTCACCTTTCCACTAAGGCCCAATAAGGCCCATTTGGTTCCCGGGGGGTTCCGGTAACCTCCTGGTACTCCGGTAAAATTCCCGATTTCACCCGGAACACTTCCGATGTCCAAACATAGGCTTCCAATATATCAATCTTTATGTCTCGACCATTTTGAGACTCCTCGTCATGTCCGTGATCACATCCGGGACTCTGAACAACCTTCGGTACATCAAAATGCATAAACTCATAATAACTGTCATCGTAACGTTAAGCGTGCGGACCCTACGGTTCGAGAACAATGTAGACATGACCGAGACACGTCTCCGGTCAATAACCAATAGCGGGACCTGGATGCCCATATTGGCTCCTACATATTCTACGAAGATCTTTATCGGACAGACCGCATAACAACATACGTTGTTCCCTTTGTCATCGGTATGTTACTTGCCCGAGATTCGATCGTCGGTATCCAATACCTAGTTCAATCTCGTTACTGGCAAGTCTCTTTACTCGTTCCATAATACATCATCTCACAACTAAAATCTTAGTTATAATGCTTGCAAGGCTTATGTGATGTGTATTACCGAGAGGGCCCAGAGGTACCTCTCCGACAATCGGAGTGACAAATCCTATTCTCGAAATACGCCAACCCAACATCTACTATTGGAAACACCTGTAGTACTCCTTTATAATCACCCAGTTACGTTGTGACGTTTGGTAGCACCCAAAGTGTTCCTTCGGCAAACGGGAGTTGCATAATCTCATAGTCATAGGAACATGTATAAGTCATGAAGAAAGCAATAGCAACATACTAAACGATCGGGTGCTAAGCTAATGGAATGGGTCATGTCAATCAGATCATTCAACTAATGATGTGACCTCATTAATCAAATAACAACTCTTTTGTCCATGGTTAGGAAACATAACCATCTTTGATTAACGAGCTAGTCAAGTAGAGGCATACTAGTGACACTCTGTTTGTCTATGTATTCACACATGTATTATGTTTCCGGTTAATACAATTCTAGCATGAATAATAAACATTTATCATGATATAAGGAAATAAATAATAACTTTATTATTGCCTCTAGGGCATATTTCCTTCAGTCTCCCACTTGCACTAGAGTCAATAATCTAGTTCACATCGCCATGTGATTTAACAGCAATAGTTCACATCACCATGTGATTAACACCCATAGTTCACATCATCATGTGACCAACACTCAAAGGGTTTACTAGAGTCAGTAATCTAGTTCACATGTCTATGTGATTAACACCCAAAGAGTACTAAGGTGTGATCATGTTTTGCTTGTGAGATAATTTTAGTCAACGGGTCTGTCACATTCAGATCCGTAAGTATTTTGCAAGTTCTATGTCTACAATGCTCTACACGGAGCTACTCTAGCTAATTGCTCCCGCTTTCAATATGTATCCAGATTGAGACTTTAGATTCATCTGGATCAGTGTCAAAAACTTGCATCCCTTTACGACGAACCTTTTTGTCACGTCCATAATCGAGAAACATATCCTTATTTCACTAAGGATAATTCTGACCGCTGTCCAGTGATCTACTCCTAGATCACTATTGCACTCCCTTGCCAAATCAATGCAGGGTATACAATAGATCTGGTATATAGCATGACATACTTTATAGAACCTATGGCCAAGGCATAGTGAATGACTTTCATTCTCTTTCTATCTTCTGCCGTGGTCGGGCTTTGAGTCTTACTCAACTTCACACCTTGTAATACAGGCAAGAACTCTTTCTTTCACTGCTCCATTTTGAACTACTTCAAAATCTTGTCAAGGTATGTACTCATTGAAAAAACTTATCAAGCATCTTGATCTATCTCTATAGATCTTGAAGCTCAATATGTAAGCAGCTTCACCGAAGTCTTTCTTTGAAAAATTCCTTTCAAACACTCCTTTATGCTTTACAGAATAATTCTACATTATTTCTGATCAACAATATGTCATTCACATATACTTATCAGAAATGCTGTAGTGCTCCCACTCACTTTCTCGTAAATACAGGCTTCACCGCAAGTCTGTATAAAACTATATGCTTTGATCAACTCATCAAAGCGTATATTCCAACTCCGAGATGCTTGCACCAGTCCACAGATGGATCGCTGGAGCTTGCACATTTTTGTTAGCACCTTTCGGATTGACAAAACCTTCTGTTGCATCATATACAACTCTTCTTTAATAAATCCATTAAGGAATGCAGTTTTGTTTATCCATTTGCCAGATTTCATAAAATGCGGCAATTACTAACATGATTCGGACAGACTCAAGCATAGATACGAGTGAGAAGCTCTCATCGTAGTCAACACCTTGAACTTGTCGAAAACCTTTTGCGACAATTCTAGCTTTGTAGATAGTAACACTACTATCAGCGTCCGTCTTCCTCTTGAAGATCCATTTATTCTTAATTGCTTGCCGATCATCGGGCAAGTCAACCAAAGTCCAAACTTTGTTCTCATACATGGATCATATCTCAGATTTCATGGCCTCAAACCATTTCGCGGAATCTGGGCTCATCATCGCTTCCTCATAGTTCGCAAGTTCGTCATGGTCTAGTAACATGACTTCCAGAACAGGATTACCGTACCACTCTAATGCGGATCTCACTCTGGTTTACCTACGAGATCCGGTAGTAACTTGATCCGAAGTTTCATGATCATCATCATTAGCTTCCTCACTAATTGGTGTAGGTGTCACAGAAACCGGTTTCTGTGATGTACTACTTTCCAATAAGGGAGGAGGTACAATTACCTCATCAAGTTCTACTTTCCTCCCACTCACTTCTTTCGAGAGAAACTCCTTCTCCAGAAAGTTTCCGAATTTAGCAACAAAAGTCTTGCCTTCGGATCTGTGATAGAAGGTGTACCCAATTGTTTCCTTTGGGTATCCTATGAAGACATATTTCTCCGATTTGAGTTTGAGCTTATCGAGATGAAACTTTTTCACATAAGCATCGCAACTCCAAACTTTAAGAAACGACAGCTTAGGTTTCTTGCCAAACCATAGTTCACACGGTGTCGTCTCAACGGATTTAGATGGTGCCCTATTTAACGTGAATGCAGCTGTCTCTAATGCATAACCCCAAAACGATAGTGGTAGATCGGTAAGAGACATCATAGATCGTACCATATCTAGTAAAGTACGATTACGACGTTCGGACACACCATTACGCTGTGGTGTTCCGGGTGGCGTGAGTTGCGAAACTATTCCACAATTTTTCAAATGTACACCAAACTCGTAACTCAAATATTCTCCTCCACGATCAGATCGTAGAAACTTTATTTTCTTGTTACGATGATTTTCAACTTCACTCTGAAATTCTTTGAACTTTTCAAATGTTTCAGACTTGTGTTTCATTAAGTAGATATCCGCATATCTGCTCAAATCATCTGTGAAGGTCAGAAAATAATGATACCTGCTGCAAGCCTTACTATTCATCGGACCACATACATCAGTATGTATGATTTCCAACAAATCTGTTGCTTGCTTCATTGTTCCGGAGAATGACATTTTAGTCATCTTGCCCAAAAGGCATGGTTCGCAAGCATCAAGTGATTCATAATCAAATGATTCCGAAAGCCCATCAGCATGGAGTTTCTTCATGCGCTTTACACCAATATGACTTAAACTGCAGTGCCACAAATAAGTTGCACTATCATTATTAACTTTGCATATTTTGGTTTCAATATTATGAATATGTGTATCACTACGATCGAGATCCAATGAACCATTTTCATTGAGTGTGTAACCATATAAGGTTTTATTCATCTAAACAGAACAACAATTGTTCTCTAACTTAAATGAATAACCGTATTGCAATAAACATGATCAAATCATATTCATGCTCAACGCAAACACCAAATAACACTTATTTAGTTTCAGCACTAATCCCGAAAGTATAGGGAGAGTGCGATGATGATCATATCAATCTTGGAACTACTTCCAACACACATCGTCACCTCGACTTTTACTAGTTTCTGTTTATTCTGCAACTCCCGTTTCGAGTTACTACTCTTAGCAACTGAACCAGTATCAAATACTGAGGGGTTGCTATAAACACTAGTAAAGTACACATCAATAACATGTATATCAAATATACTTATGTTCACTTTGCCATCCTTCTTATCCGCCAATCACTTGGGGTAGTTCCGCTTCCAGTGACCAGTCCCTTTGCAGTAGAAACACTTAGTCTCAGGCTTAGGATCAGACTTGGGTTTCTTCACTTGAGCAGCAACTAGCTTGCTATTCTTTTTGAAGTTCCCCTTCTTCCGTTTTGCCCTTTTCTTCAAACTAGTGGTCTTGTCAACCATCAACACTTGATGTTTTTTCTTGATTTCTACCTTCGTTGATTTCAGCATCACGAAGAGCTTGGGAATCGTTTCCGTTATCCCTTGCATATCATAGTTCATCATGAAGTTCTACTAACTTGGTGATGGTGACTAGAGAATTCTGTCAATCACTATCTTATCTGGAAGATTAACTCCCACTTGATTCAAGCGTTTGTAGTACCCAGACAATCTGAGCACATGCTCACTAGTTGAGCGATTCTCCTCCATCTTTTAGCTATAGAACTTGTTGGAGACTTCATATCTCTCAACTCGGGTATTTGCTTGAAATATTAACTTCAACTCCTGGAACATCTCATATGGTCCATGACGTTCAAAACGTCTTTGAAGTCCCGATTCTAAGCCATTAAGTATGGTGCACTAAACTATCAAGTAGTCATCATATTGAGCTAGCCAAACATTCATAACGTCTGCATCTGCTCCTGCAATAGGTCTGTCACCTCGCGGTGCATCAAGGACATAATTTTTCTGTGCAGCAATGAGGATAAACCTCAGATCACGGATCCAATCCGCATCATTGCTACTAACATCTTTCAACACAATTTTCTCTAGGAACATATCAAAATAAACACAGGGAAGCAACAACGCGAGCTATTGATCTACAACATGATTTGCAAAATACTACCAGGACTAAGTTCATGATAAATTTATGTTCAATTTAATCATATTACTTAAGAACTCCCACTTAGATAGACATCCCTCTAATCCTCTAAGTGATCACGTGATCCAAATCAACTAAACCATAACCGATCATCGCGTGAGATGAAGTAGTTTTCAATGGTGAACATCGTTTATGTTGATCATATCTACTATATGATTCACGCTCGACCTTTCGGTCTCCGTGTTTCGAGGTCATATCTGCATATGCTAGGCTCGTCAAGTTTAACCTGAGTATTCTGCGTGTGCAAAACTGGCTTGCACCCGTTGTAGATGGACGTAGAGCTTATCACACCCGATCATCACGTGGTGTCTGGGCACGACGAACTTTGGCAACGGTGCATACTCAGGGAGAACACTTCTTGATAATTTAGTGAGAGATCATCTTATAATGCTACCGTCAATCAAAGCAAGATAAGATGCATAAAAGGATAAACATCACATGCAATCAATATAAGTGATATGATATGGCCATCATCATCTTGTGCTTGTGATCTCCATCTCCGAAGCACCATCATGATCACCATCGTCACCGGCACGACACCTTGATCTCCATCGTAGCATCGTTGTCGTCTCGCCAATCTTATGCTTCCACGACTATCACTACCGCTTAGTAATAAAGTAAAGCATTACATCGCGATTGCATTGCATACAATAAAGCGACAACCATATGGCTCCTGCCAGTTGCCGATAACTTGGTTACAAAACATGATCATCTCATACAATAAAATTTAGCATCATGCCTTGACCATATCACATCACATCATGCCCTGCAAAAACAAGTTAGACGTCCTCTACTTTGTTGTTGCATGTTTTACGTGGCTGCTACGGGCTTAAGCAAGAACTCATCTCACCTACGCATCAAAACCACAACGATAGTTTGTCAAATAGACTCCGTTTTAACCTTCTCAAAGGACCAGGCGTAGCCGCACTCGGTTCAACTAAAGTTGGAGAGACAGTCGCCCGCAAGCCATCTATGTGCAAAGCACGTCGAGGGAACCGGTCTCGCGTAAGCGTACGCATAAGGTTGGTCCGGGTCGTCTCGTCCAACAATACCGTTGAACCAAAGTATGACATGCTGGTAGGCAGTATGACTTGTATAGCCCATAACTCACTTGTGTTCTACTCGTGTAAATAACATCAAACCATAAAACCTAGGCTCGGATTCCACTGTTGGGTAACGTAGTAATTTCAAAAATTTTCCTTCGCACACGCAAGATCATGGTGATGCATAGCAACGAGGGGGAGAGTTTGATCTACGTACCCTTGTGGATCGCAACGGAAGCGTTAACACAACGTAGAGGAAGTAGTCGTACGTCTTCTTCCCGATCCGACCGATCCAAGTACCGTTACTTCGGCACCTCTGAGTTCTTAGCACACGTTCAGCTCGATGACGATCCTCGGGCTCTGATCCAGCAAAGCGTCGAGGAAGAGTTCCGTCAGCACGACGGCGTGGTGACGATCTTGATGTACTACCGACGCAGGGCTTCGCCTAAGCACTACAACGGTATGATCGAGGTGGAATTTGGTGGCAGGGGGCACCACACACGGCTAAGGAACGGTCTCAATGATCAACTTGTGTGTCTAGAGGTGCCCCCTGCCCCCGTATATAAAGGTTGCCAGGGGGAGGGCTGGCCGGCCAAAGGAGGAGGACGCAGGAGGAGTCCTACTCCTACCGGGAGTAGGACTCCCCCCCAATCCTATTCCTAATAGGATTCCTCGAGAGAGAGAGAGAGGGAGAAGGGGGCCGGCCACCTCTCCTAGTCCTAATAGGACTAGGGGAGGGGGGAGGCGCGCAGCCCACCTTGGGCTGCCCCTTTCACCTTTCCACTAAGGCCCAATAAGGCCCATTTGGTTCCCGGGGGGTTCCGGTAACCTCCAGGTACTCCGGTAAAATTCCCGATTTCACCCGGAACACTTCCGATGTCCAAACATAGGCTTCCAATATATCAATCTTTATGTCTCGACCATTTCGAGACTCCTCGTCATGTCCGTGATCACATCCGGGACTCCGAACAACCTTCGGTACATCAAAATGCATAAACTCATGATAACTGTCATCGTAACGTTAAGCGTGCGGACCCTACGGTTCGAGAACAATGTAGACATGACCGAGACACGTCTCCGGTCAATAACCAATAGCGGGACCTGGATGCCCATATTGGCTCCTACATATTCTACGAAGATCTTTATCGGACAGACCGCATAACAACATACGTTGTTCCCTTTGTCATCGGTATGTTACTTGCCCGAGATTCGATCATCGGTATCCAATACCTAGTTCAATCTCGTTACTGGCAAGTCTCTTTACTCATTCCGTAATACATCATCTCACAACTAACATCTTAGTTATAATGCTTGCAAGGCTTATGTGATGTGTATTACCGAGAGGGCCCAGAGGTACCTCTCCGACAATCGGAGTGACAAATCCTATTCTCGAAATACGCCAACCCAACATCTACCATTGGAAACACCTGTAGTACTCCTTTATAATCACCTAGTTACGTTGTGACGTTTGGTAGCACCCAAAGTGTTCCTCCGGCAAACGGGAGTTGCATAATCTCATAGTCATAGGAACATGTATAAGTCATGAAGAAAGCAATAGCAACATACTAAACGATCGGGTGCTAAGCTAATGGAATGGGTCATGTCAATCAGATCATTCAACTAATGATGTGACCTCGTTAATCAAATAACAACTCTTTTGTCCATGGTTAGGAAACATAACCATCTTTGATTAACGAGCTAGTCAAGTAGAGGCATACTAGTGACACTCTGTTTGTCTATGTATTCACACATGTATTATGTTTCCGGTTAATACAATTCTAGCATGAATAATAAACATTTATCATGATATAAGAAAATAAATAATAACTTTATTATTGCCTCTAGGGCATATTTTCTTCAGTTACCATCTTGGCTGTGCGTATATTACCAAGTTATCTACACAGAAGATATCAGGTTTTTTATCAAAAAGAAATTCTGATAACAGTTATCGCGGTGTTGGTACATAAGTTATCAGGTCTATGGTGCGTTTATTACCATGTTATTTACACATATCGGGCCACATTTCATTAACTCCCCCACCTCATGTCAAGGTTAGCAAGATGGTGGTATAAGAAAGATCTGAACACTATTGAGAACAACTAATGTTGGGTGAGTTGGCTAGCTCCATGCACCTCATTCCAAGAGGTTGTGTCTTTATCCTCCTTCTTGCACCTTTATTTTTCTCGACCTGACGACGATGAGATTGTTCAGATCTGCTGCAAAAATGAGGTGGTTCGGATTTTAGCTTGTTGATTATCATAAGTATAGTAAACTTAGCCACTCAAATTGATGTGTCTTGTCCAAACTGACAACAACCGACAAAAGTTGAGTTGGTTATAAGACATGCTAGTGTTTGCGTTGCCTCACACCATGCCCATGCAAAAAAGTATTTTCTAGTAGAGTTAAAAAAATTGCAGCTTGATATGCACGGGAAGGTGCTGCATGCATTGGAGACAGGAACTGGCTCATGTGCAGGATGCTACAGTATATTCCATTGTGAAAACTCTACAGTGAAAAATGCAGAAGACATGGCAGGGTGCACTGTAGCACTCGTATTGTGCCCAAATCATCTGATGATTGATACGTAGCACCCTCTTGGGCCTTAATCATGGAAGAAGCCGGTTGCATGTATGCACTGCATGTGGGAAGGATCATGAGGTGTGCAGCCTTAATCATGGCAGAATATGTGTGCACTGCATGTGGAAAGGACCATGGGATGTGCAGCCTTAATCATGGCACATAAACCGGTTGCATGTCTGCACTGCATGTGAAAAAGACCACGGGATGTGGAGGAGGGCGCTCAAAGGACCACCACTTTTGTTTCCGAGATTAAAATAAAGCAGCCCAAAGATAGTCTTCAAGCGCCTAGATGAATCGCGACCACGCAATGGGAATCGGACGAGGCGCAAATCGTCTGTGGCTGTTGCTAAATTCCTGTCGGCAGGAAATTAGCTTTCCCATAAATTAATTAACTTTATCTTAAATCACTCAATCACATTCATTAGAAAACAAATACTTATTACCACGCCTGCCAACAGGACCACATCCTGCCCATGTTTCGTCCATCCTCCCACACAGCCGAAGCCTCCCACCCGCACGTCCCCACGTCCACCGATTTTCTGCCAGGGTAATTTCGCTCGCTTTCCTGATTTCCTCCCACCTTCCCACGTTCACCCTCCTCCATCGCCTAAATCACCGTTGAAACTGCCTCCTCCTCTTCCTGAAATCCCTCGTGTGGGACGACGCAGAATCCGTCCGCCACCTACAGCACACCAATGCATCTGGTAACCTAAACCTTGGCCAACGAAGAAGACGACTCTGGTGGCCATGGACGCTTCCTACATCCTACGCAATCCCGAGGGAAGGAAGCACAGGACTTCCGATCCAACAAGATGGTACCCGCCTAATGCGCCCTACTCGACGGGGACAGTGACGACAATGCCCCCGCCCTCGCCACCGCCAAGATCATCGCACACACGCTGCAGGAGGTGCGCACGCAGGTCGCCATGGCCGAGGCGTCCACGGCCTCCTGCTCCGCCGATGCCGGCGAGCAGCGCGCCACTGCCCTCGCGCAGTAGTGGTTCCGCCCCAAAATCGTTATTCATCTTCCACCAGGTATCTCGAGTATCAGTACAAAGACAACACATAATATATTCTGGCTAGATGATTAGGTCTTCCGTCCCATCATCTCCATGCGTGAACGCCGATGCAGTTGCAGGATCGTATAAGACTGAATTCCTTTGAATGTCAGTGTATGTCAGGTCGAGCATGTAGTGCATGCACTATCCATGCTGTTCTGATTAGCTCTCTCACTCCCTCGCTATTCCGTTGTGATGTATTCGAAGGTCATCACCTGATGATCAATAGAATGAATACAACTGTGCCCTCATGCATACTAAGTCTGTCTATCATGGTTGACTTAGCCATCACAAGCTTTATCAGTTACCTGCCCACTTGGCTACCGTAGCATGCTAAAACATATGTATCATGGTTGACTTAGCCTTTCCAGATCTTTAAAGAGTTCTTGACACGTAAAATACCCCCGTATTTATGACAACTTGCCCCCAACACCAAGCGATCATTTTTCAATTTCGAAACTAATGGATGTATGAGTATGACCAACACAGCCTGAATCTCATAACTTCTCTACCTTACTGAAGTGGTATTCATGTGAGTGAATATTTTTTTAAGCAAGAATGAATTATATTATTTATCCCAGAAATCTATGCATGGTGTTATATATACTATTTGTGCTCTGTGGTAGGTCCTTCCGATTGTGTGTCATTTGACCCCAATATGATCTCCTATTTAGATTGGTGATGTACGATAAGGTTGAGCTCAAGGTTAAAGGAGACGATGCATTGCACATAATCCCTTCCAAGCTAGCATGTTTCCTAAAAGCTAGGTTCAATTGATTTTGTGGCTGAACAACATTTAACCTGATCCACAAACAATCATGCCGATGGAAGACCTTGTTTATACTGCATTAAGGTTTGTCCACAATTGAGTGAGTACTAACAGAAATATGTAATTGTGTATCTCCTCTATTTGACAATATGTTGAAGTGGGCACAATAATTGTTCCAAAGGAAGTGATCACAACAGTATTTAGAATTTAGTATTCTCTATATCTGTACACATAGGATTAGCTATATAGATAAATTTAGAGATAAGTTATACTATTACAAATGCTTTGATCCTTATAGATTTGATCCCTTTAAAAAAATCATCTTATATTCTAGGGACTTTTTGTATAAGAAATATTTTATTATTTTCGTACTAGAAATATTTGCCCCCCATGGCAACGCACGGGCATGTACCTTAAATCACTCAATCACATTAACCTTACATTAACTCACGGATGACAATCTATCTCCAAACAAAGGAAACAATACATCGAGGGAGCAGTAAATAAACTCCCTTTCTTATGACATTTATATGATCTTCCCTTCCCTCTCCGTTGTCAAGCGTTCTTGATTCTCGAGGCCGATGCTTGGACTGCGTCACTGGGCCGCGACGGTGCCGGAGGATGAGGACGGCGAGGCCGGGTGCCGCGGCCGATGAAGGGGGCGAAGAACGGCGGCTTCCCTGGCTGTGGCCGTGGCTCTGGGAGTTGGTGCGGTGGAAGCGGCACTTGAAGGACCCGGCGTGGGTGGCTGGCGCGCATACGCACTTGGAAGCGGGCCCGTGGCCCGCGCCGGACGGCGCCGACGCCGACCCGGGCCACCTCCTCCGCGTATTCTTGGAGCTGTGGCTGACCGATTTACATGAAATTAATTTCCTCAGTTGTGGTGGCAAATATAATACACATAATCCATATTGTTATGCACTAGCATGTGTGTGTGAAATAGATGAATTATGGTCCTGTACCCAATAAGATGGATATGTGTGTGTGTTAGAGAGAGAGGGAGAGGGGGAGAGAGAGTGCGGAAGAGGGAGGGAGAGAGAGCATGTGTGTGAGGATTTGATGGTAAAAAAGGTCGCCATGTCACTTGATATGTATGAGAATATTAATATTGAACTCTTATAGTTAATGTGGCCCCGTTGCAACGCACGGGCGTTCTTCTAGTAAGTGGTAGTGGCTGACGGTCGCCAACGAGAAGGCTCCTGGTTTTCCCCGAAGAGGAAAGGGATGATGCAGCAAAGTAGCGTAAGTATTTCCCTCAGTTTTTCAGAACCAAGATATCAATCCAGTAGGAGGCTACGCGTCAGTCCCTCGTACCTACACAAAACAAATAAATCATTGCAACCAACGCGATAAGGGGTTGTCAATCCCTACACGGCCACTTAAGAGAGTGAGATCTGATAGATATGATAAGATAATATTTTTGGTATTTTTGTGATAAAGAAGCAAAGTAAAATAAAAGCAAAGTAAAAGCAAAGGAAATAACTAAGTATTGGGAGATTAATGTGATGAAGAAAGACCCGGGGGCCATAGGTTTCCCTAGTGGCTTCTCTCGAGAGTATAAGTATTCTACGGTGGGTGAATAAATTACTGTTGAGCAATTGACAGAATTGAGCATAGTTATGAGAATATCTAGGTATGATCATGTATATAGGCATCACGTCCGAGACAAGTAGACCGACTCTTGCCTGCATCTACTACTATTACTCCACTCATCGACCGCTATCCAGCATGCATCTAGAGTATTAAGTTAATGAAAACAGAGTAACGCCTTAAGCAAGATGACATGATGTAGAGGGATAAACTCATGCAATATGATGAAAACCCCATCTTGTTATCCTCAATGGCAACAATACAATACGTGCCTTGCTGCCCCTACTGTCACTGGGAAAAGGACACCGTAAGATTGAACTCAAAGCTAAGCACTTCTCCCATTTGCAAGAAAGATCAATCTAGTAGGCCAAACCAAACTGATAATTCAAAGAGTCTTGCAAAGATAATCAATCATACATAAAAGAATTCGGAGAAGATTCAAATATTGTTCGTAGATAGACTTGATCATAAACCCACAATTCATCGGTCTCAACAAACACACCGCAAAAAGAAGATTACATCGAATAGTTCTCCACAAGAGAGGGGGAGAACATTGTATTGAGATCCAAAAAGAGAGAAGAAGCCATCTAGCTACTAACTATGGACCCGTAGGTCTGAGGTGAACTACTCACACTTCATCGGAGGGGCTATGGTGTTGATGTAGAAGCCCTACGTGATCGATGCCCCCTCCGGCGGAGCTCTGGAACAGGCCCCAGGATGGGATCTCGTGGATACAGAAAGTTACGGCGGTGGAATTAGGGTTTGGGCTCCGTCTCTGATCGTTTGGGGGTACATAGATATATATAGGAGGAAGGAGTATGTCAATGGAGCAAGAGGGGGCCCACTAGGGTGGAGAGCGCGCCTGTGGGGGGGGGGGGTAGGCGTGCCCCTACCTCGTGGCCTCCTCTTTTGTGTCTTGACATAGGGTCCAGTCTCCTGGGTCTTGTTCGTTGAGAAAATCACGTTCCCGAAGGTTTCATTCCGTTTGGACTCCATTTGATATTCCTTTTCTTCGAAACCCTAAAACAAGCAAAAAACAACAATTCTGGGCTGGGCCTCCGGTTAATAGGTTAGTCCCAAAAATAATATAAAAGTGGATAATAAAGCCCAATAATGTCCAAAACAGTAGATAATATAGCATGGAGCAATCAAAAATTATAGATGCGTTGAGACGTATCAAGCATCCCCAAGCTTAATTCCTGCTCGTCCTCGAGTAGGTAAATGATAAAAACAAATTTTTTGATGCGGAGTGCTACTTGGCATAATTTTAATGTAATTCTTCTTAATTGTGGTATGAATATTCAGATCCGAAAGATTCAAGACAAAAGTTCATATTGACATAAAAATAATAATACTTCAAGCATACTAACTAAGTAATTATGTCTTCTCAAAATAACATGGCCAAAGAAAGTTCATCCCTACAAAATCATATAGTTTAGTCATGCTCCATTTTGTCACACAAGAATGCTCTCATCATGCAGAACCCCGATGACAAGCCAAGCAATTGTTTCATACTTTAGTAATCTCAAACCTATAAACTTTCACGCAATATATGAGCGTGAGCCATGGACATAGCACTATGGGTGGAATAGAATATAATAAGGGAGGTTATTTGGAGAAGACAAAAAAGGAGAAAGTCTCACATCAACGAGGCTAATCAATGGGCTATGGAGATGCCCACCGAGTGATGTTAATGCAAGGAGTAGGGATTGCCATGCAACGGATGCATTAGAGCTATAAATGTATGAAACTCAACAAAAGAAACTAAGTGGGTGTGCATCCAACTTGCTTGCTCACGAAGACCTAGGGCACTTGAGGAGGCTCATTGTTGGAATATACAAGCCAAGTTCTATAATGAAAATTCCCACTAGTATGTGAAAGTGACAAAACAAGAGACTCTCTATCATGAAGATTATGGTGCTACTTTGAAGCACAAGTGTAGCAAAGGATAGTAACATTGTCCCTTTTCTCTTTTTCTCTCATTCTTTTTTTGGGGCTTCTCTTTTTTTATGGCCTTTCTCTTTCTTTTTTTTGGGCCTTCTCTTTTTTATGGCCTTTCTCTTTCTTTTTTTTATATTTCCTCACTTGGGACAATGCTCTAGAAAATGATGATCATCACACTTCTATTTATTTACAATTCAATGATTACAACTCGATACTAGAACAAAAGATGACTCTATATGAATGCCTCTGGCGGTGTACCGGGATATACAATGGACCAAGAGTGACATGTATAAAAAAATTATGAACGGTGGCTTTGCCACAAATACTATGTCAACTACACGATCATGCTAAGCAATATGACAATAATGAATGTGTCATGATAAACGGAATGGTGGAAAGTTGCATGGCAATATATCTCGGAATGGCTATGGAAATGCCATAATAGGTAGGTATGGTGTCTATTTTGAGGAAGATATAAGGAGGTTTATGTGTGAAAGAGCGTATCATATCACGGGGTTTGGATGCACCGGCGAAGTTCGCGCCAACTCTCAATATGAGAAAGGGCAATGCATGGTACCAAAGAGACTAGTAAGGATGAAAGGGTGAGAGTGCGTATAATCCATGGACTCAACATTAGTCATAAAGAACTCACATACTTATTGCAAAAATCTACAAGTCATCAAAAACCTCGGCACTACGCGCATGCTCCTAGGGGGATAGATTGGTAGGAAAAGACCATCGCTCGTCCCCGACCGCCACTCATAAGGAGGACAATCAAATAACACCTCATGTTTCAAATTTTTACATAACGTTTACCATACGTGCATGCTACGGGACTTGCAAACTTCAACACAAGCATTTCTCAATTTCACAACTACTCAACTAGCACGACTTTGATATTATTACCTCCATATCTCAAAACAATCATCAAGCATCAACTTCTCTTAGTATTCAAAACACTCATAAGAAAATTTTACTAATCTTGAATACCTAGCATATTAGGATTTTAAGAAAATTACCATGCTATTTAAGACTTTCAAAATAATATAAGTGAAGCATGAGAGATCAATAGTTTCTATAAAACAACTCCACTACCGTGCTCTAAAAGATATAAGTGAAGTACTAGAGCAAAACTATATAACTTAAAAGATATAAGCGAAGCACATAGAGTATTCTAGCAAATTCCAAATCATGTATGGCTCTCTCAAAAGGTGTGTACAGCGAGGATGATTGTGATAAACTAAATAGTAAAGACTAAAATCATACAAGACGCTCCAAGCAAAACACATATCATGTGGCGAATAAAAATATAGCTCCAAATAAAGTTACCGATAGAAGTAGACGAAAGAGGGGACGCCTTCCGGGGCATCCCCAAGCCTTGGCTTTTAGGTGTCCTTAGATTATCTTGGGGGTGCCATGGGAATCCCCAAGCTTAGGCTCTTGCCACTCCTTATTCCATAATCCATCAAATCTTTACCCAAAACTTGAAAACTTCACAACACAAAACTCAAAGTAGAAAATCTCGTGAGCTCCGTTAGCGAAAGAAAACAAAAGACCACTTCAAGGTACTGTAATGAACTCATTCTTTATTTATATTGGTATTAAACCTACTGTATTCCAACTTCTTTATGGTTTATAAACTATTTTACTAGCCATAGATTCATCAAAATAAGCAAACAACACACGAAAAACGGAATCTGTCAAAAACAGAACAGTCTGTAGTAATATGTAGCTAGCGCAAGATCTGGAACCGCACAAATTCTAAAATAAATTGCTGTACGTGAGGAATTTATCTATTAATCATCTTCAAGAAGAATTAACTAAATAACACTTTCCAAATAAAAATGGCAGCAGTTCTCGTGAGCGCTAAAGTTTTTGTTTTTTAAAAGCAAGTGTAACAAGACTTTCCCCAAGTCTTCCCAACGGTTCTACTTGGCACAAACACTAATTAAAAACAAAAAACACAACCAAAACATAGGCTAGATAACTTATTTATTACTAAACAGGAGCAAAAAGTAAGGAATAAAAATAAAATTGGGTTGCCTCCCAACAAGCACCATCGTTTAACGCCCTAGCTAGGCATAACAAGTAAGGATAGATCTAGGTATTGCCATCTTTGGTAGGCAATTCTTCAATGAGGCATCTACCATCTTTAGGAATTTCTTTCTTTTTATTGATTATCGAACTTTTAGGCACAAGATAGAAAAAATCATTTGTAACAAATGGTTCCTATGATAGCAAAAAGATTGGGATGAATACTTATAAATTTGAGATCCGCAGTTTCCTTACTAGAGGATTCACCCTTATTTTTAGGAACATACATAGGCTTGGTAATTTTAGTGGGAGGACTTGGAGTATTATTTATGGAAGAAAAAGCGGTTCCCAAGTTGTTAATAATATCCTCAAGTTTATCGATCCTAGTGGAATCATGATTTAATTTCTTATTAACTATGGGTTCCTTCTCTTTAATATTTTTCAAAGTGACTCCTACTTTAGATCCATATTGAGAGATTCGGTTGTGGATCTTTTTATCCAAATTTTCAATTATGTCTATGGTAGCAACCTTATTTTCAATAATTTCAAGTCTTTGCATTACATGCTCCAAACTTAATACAGTTCCATTAACCAAAAGAGGGGGTGAGCCAAACAAATCTATCATAGCATTATAAGAATCAAAAGTATGGCTACCCAAGAAGTTCCCTCCAGTAATAGTATCAAGGACATATCTGTGCCAAGGAGTAACGCCTACATAAAAATTGCGAAGAAGAACAGAAGTAGATTGCTTCCTGGTAGATCTATTTTGAGCATTGCAAATTCTATACCAAGCGTCTTTTAAATTTTCCCCCTCCCTTTGCATAAAATTTAGAATTTCATTTTTGGGAGACAACGGAGAAGATAAGGGACTAGCCATAAAGACAAGCAAACAAACTAACACACAAGCAAACAAAAAGCAAGCGAGCAAAAAGAGGCAAATAGAGAAAGAGAGGGAGGATAGAGAGAGAGGAAGAATAAAACGGCAAGGGTGAAGTGGGGCAGAGAAAAACGAGAGGCAAATGGCAAATAATGTAATGCGGGAGATAAGGGTATGTGATGGGTACTTGGTATATTGACTTTTGCGTAGACCTCCCCGGCAACGACGCCTGAAATCCTTTTGCTACCTCTTGAGCACTACGTTGGTTTTCCCCGAAGAGGAAGGAATGATGCAGCAAAGTAGCGTAAGTATTTCCCTCAGTTTTTGAGAACCAAGGTATCAATCCAGTAGGAGGCTACGCGCTAGTCCCTCGTACTTGCACAAATAAATAAATCCTCGCAACCAACGCGATAAGGGGTTGTCAATCCCTACACGGCCACTTACGAGAGTGAGATCTGATACATATGGTAAGATATTATTTTTGGTATTTTCGTGATAAAGATGCAAAGTAAAATAAAAGAAAAGTAAAAGCAAAGGAAATAACTAAGTATTGGGAGATTAATATGATGAAGATAGACCCGGGGCCATAGGTTTCCCTAGTGGCTTCTCTCGAGAGCATAAGTATTCTACGGTGGGTGAACAAATTACTGTTGAGCAATTGACAGAATTGAGCATAGTTATGAGAATATCTAGGTATGATCATGTATATAGGCATCACGTCCGAGACAAGTAGACCGACTCTTGCCTGCATCTACTACTATTACTCCACTCATCGACCGCTATCCAGCATGCATCTAGAGTATTAAGTTAATGAAAACAGATTAACGCCTTAAGCAAGATGACATGATGTAGAGGGATAAACTCATGCAATATGATGAAAACCCCATCTTGTTATCCTCAATGGCAACAATACAATACGTGCCTTGCTGCCCCTACTGTCACTGGGAAAAGGACACCGCAAGATTGAACCCAAAGCTAAGCACTTCTCCCATTTGCAAGAAAGATCAATCTAGTAGGCCAAACCAAACTGATAATTCAAAGAGTCTTGCAAAGATAATCAATCATACATAAAAGAATTCGGAGAAGATTCAAATATTGTTCGTAGATAGACTTGATCATAAACCCACAATTCATCGGTCTCAACAAACACACCGCAAAAAGAAGATTACATCGAATAGTTCTCCACAAGAGAGGGGGAGAACATTGTATTGAGATCCAAAAAGAGAGAAGAAGCCATCTAGCTACTAACTATGGACCCGTAGGTCTGAGGTGAACTACTCACACTTCATCGGAGGGGCTATGGTGTTGATGTAGAAGTCCTCCGTGATTGATGCCCCCTCCGGCGGAGCTCTGGAACAGGCCCCAGGATGGGATCTCATGGACACAGAAAGTTACGGCGGTGGAATTAGGGTTTTGGCTCCGTCTCTGATCGTTTAGGGGTGCATAGGTATATATAGGAGGAAGGAGTACGTCGGTGGAGGAACAGGGGGCCCACGAGGGTGGAGGGCGCGCCTTGGGGGGGGGGGGGGTAGGCGCGCCACTTACCTCGTGGCTTCCTCTTTTGTGTCTTGACGTTGGGTCCAAGTCTCCTGGGTCTTATTCATTGAGAAAATCACGTTTCCGAAGGTTTCATTCCGTTTGGACTCCGTTTGATATTCTATTTCTTCGAAACCCTAAAACAGGCAAAAAAACAGCAATTCTGGACTGGGCCTCCGGTTAATAGGTTAGTCTCAAAATAATATAAAAATGGATAATAAAGCCCAATAATATCCAAAACAGTAGATAATATAGCATGGAGCAATCAAAAATTATAGATACATTGGAGACATATCAGCTCCATCGAACGATTTCGTTCCCGGGGGTCGCTTGACCGAGACCTCCTCGTTGAAACCTTCAGCGCCCCATAACTTCGCTGGTGCTCACGCGCCCACCTAGTGGGCCGCGGCCCATCATTCGCTTGATCGCTACTCGCTTGACCGTTTGTTGCTCGCTCGCTCGATCGCTGGTCACTCCTTTGCTAGACATTTTTTCTTGGGAGCACTTATTAAAAAAACCTTTGTTGTTTAAACAAATAAAAAAGGGAAAATTCACAAAAAACCATGAATTCAAAAATATAGTTGAATTTTCAAAAAAATTATCAAATTAGGAAAAGTCAATTGAATTTAAAAATGCTCATTGAATTTGAAAAAAGTTTATCGGATTTGAAAAAAAGTTCATCAGTTTTAAAAATATTTTATCGGTTTTGGAAAAAGTTAATCGGATTAGAAAAATGTACATTGAATTTGTAAAGAAGTTAATCGAATTTGTAAAAATGTTCATCGAGTTCAAAAAAAGTTCATTGAATTTGAAAAAAAAAGTCATCAGTTTTTTAAAAGTTCATCAGATGTGAAAAAAAGTTCGTCGATTTTAAAAACTGTTCATCGGTTTTGAAAAAAGTTCGTCGGATTAGAAAAATGTTCATTGAATTAGAAAAAAGTTCATCAAATTTGAAAAAACGTTGAATTTGAAAAGAAAATTCCTATATTATAAAAAAAGTTTAGCAAAAAAGGTAAGATGGGAATGAAAAAAATAAATCATTCCAGCAAAAACGAAAGAAGAATAGAAGGGAGGCTGATTGGTTAACCATGCGAAGGTTGAACCAGGTGATTGCGTGTTCGAATCACGGTACGTACACACAGTTTGTTTTTGTTTCTTCGAAAAAGAAAAAATGGACTGTGGGCCGGCCCACCGTGGACAAGGGGGTGTGCGCCGTGTACCGATATATCGGGCTCTGAGAGCGCCGAATAGGATTTGACTGCTCGACTAGTGAATGTTTTCGTTCGCTGGGGCGATCGAGCGAACCAGCTCACATAGGCCCATTTAGCTACCCCGGACCTCCAGGCCCAATCAATATTTTCTTTCGTACACAAACAAAATGTAAAAGATAGATTTGCCACGGTGTATGTAAAATAAAGCAGTATCAAAATATTGCCACCTTATAGAAACACAATTTTGCTCCCATCTGAATTATGAGAAATGCCATGCTACTTTATAAATATGTCATTATTTTAATTTATAAATTTACCATGAGTATGATAAAAAAATGTCGTGTGATCTAAAAAAATTGCGATGCTAAACTAAAAATGCTTTTTCTATATAAGTCCAATTAGATTCTATATTTTTTGTTGGCAAAGTATTCAGTGAAAATGATATTTCAGTGAAAATCTGAAAATTCCTACGTGAGCCATTAGATCTATAATGAACGCCCCAGATTAGAGGTGGGATCCCTGGGCATCCCTTAAATGCAATTAACATATAACCCCCTATTCTCGCCATGATTTGGGGACTGCCTTACCCAACTTCGACCAACTCTCGCGCGTCCATGGAATGCTGCCGCAGGGAACGCCACGACGGCTCCGAGACTGTAACAGCCTGGATTTTTTCCCTTTTCTTTTTTCCTTTGTTTTTCTTGGATTTCCTATTTGATTTGCTTTTCCGTGACTATGTGGTTCTGAAACTTGGGAAGATCATGTCTTTCTAGGTTTTATAGTGGCTTGTCACCCTCTTCATCATCCCAATATCATGTCATTTCCATCCTTGACCTAACCCAAAAATTTTTTGTTGGGCATATTCCTTTTTTGATAAAGGAATAACCCTTACAACCCTAGGTTGTGAAGCAACCTATATTTTTGTCACTCCTAAAATTCCCAAATAATTCTCATAAATTGTTTGAGTCCTATATTGCTCAAATATGGCAAAAATATTTCATTGCCATGTTCAAAAATAATCCCCCAATAATTCTTTTTCTATTATGTCCTAAATGGCACTTTGCAAAGCAAGTGTCATTTATCTTTGTCCAATTCCACCCAAACTTTTTGGACAGATTTTCCTGTCCATATCATTGGATCATGCCAAAATTCAACTCAATTTGCCTAGTAAATATTCCTGAGCAATTTTTCAAAGTTCCTGTCTGAGGGAAGTGGGTGTGAAGGAAGTACAAGCTAGGCATATCCAAATGAGTTGAAATTTTGCAAGGACCTTTATATGATCAAATTAGGACTCTCCACCAAATATGAGCTCATGTAACTCATCTATGTGAGCCTAGCTCCAAATCTTAGTTTCTGGTCAAGTTTTTCAGTTTGTGAAGCAACTATATTTTATATTTCTTCAATTGAGCTGAAAATCTACCAGGACCTGCTTCTACCTATATCAACTCCTTCCATAAGTTTTACCTCAATTGGTTAATCCAATTACCCTGTGTAAATTTTCCACGTTTCTGTCCAGAATGAAGCTTTGTGAAGTAAGTGCCACTTTGGTATTTCCAAATGACATGAAACTTTTACAGCAGCTTCATATCATCATATAACCCCTCACTACTAGGGAAAACGTTATACATAGAACTTTAGCAGTAGCGCTTGTTAAGAGAGCCGCTACTGCTAGATAGCAGTAGCGCGTGCAAAATAAGCGCGCTGCAGATGGGCATATATCAGTAGCGCGTCTCACTGAAAACTCGCTACTACTAAAATTCAAATCACTGAGCCGATGGGCTACACATAGTAGTAGCGATCTTCCAAAAACCGCGCTACCGCTAATAAACTTATAGCAACGTGTTTATGTGTAAATCGCTACTGCTATCGAAAAGAAAATGAAATGAAAAACGAATAAAGAAGTAAATGAAAATGAAAGAAATAGAAAATAAATGAAAAAGGGAAAAAATGATGAAGACGTAGCAGTAGCGCGCTCTCCGAAACGCGCTATAGCTAACTTAGCTATAGCGCGTTTTCTGTAACGCACTACCGTTACTTTTGACTTAAGCAAAAACGGTTTCCCCCCGACCACCACTTCTCCCCCAAATCGATTCCTCGCTTCGCCGCCGTCTTCCCCACTTCGCCGTCGCCCCCACTTCGCCGCCGTCTCCTGCCGGCGTCGACGCCGCGCTCATCCTCACGGCCGCCGCCCGAGGCCACCCAGCCTCACCGCCACCGCCTCTCGGGCCGCCCTCGACCTCACCGTCGCCTCCCTCGACCTCACCGCCGCCGCCCTCGACCTCACCGCCCCCGAGCTCGCCAAGACTGCCGCGTCCCGATCCTGAGCCCGCCCACCCCGCCCCTACCTCCGTCGCCAAGCACCTCCCCGCCACCGTCTCTCCCCTCTCTGTAAGCCCCCCAACCCATCCTTTTTAGTTAATAGATGTTAATGTTAAGTAGTAGATAATGTTGATGTTTTTATTTAGGGTAATAATAGACGATGTTAAGTAGTAGATAATGTAGATGTTAATTAGTTCAGTAGGGTTTAGTTTTTGAATTGAGTTTGTTTAACTAGATGTTAATTAGGGCAGTAGGGTTTACTTTAGAGTAAAGTTTAGTTCAGTAGTTAACTAAATATAATCTACATTTGGTTTTTGAATTGAGTTTGAGAGAGCATGTATGATTTGTGTAGATTTTCTTGAAGTGTCAAACGCTATAGGACATGCAAATTTGAAGTGGTCAGGATATATGCAAATTCCTCAATTGTGTTTGCCCATGTTTCGATTGTGCCCAAGTGGCCTTTTGTTGTTTCCAGGGAATGAAGCTGAGTGGCCTATGTTTTGCCGGAATGTTGATTCATTTCCGTTCTGGCAAATTTCAGGTTCTCGATTTGTCCACTTTTTAGCAAAGGTTGTGCCGAAATTTTCCGTGAATATCGGCATGACTTGTGCTACAAACTAGGACATATCGAGTGCCCGGGATTTGCCGCACCAGGAAGGAGTCAACGTTCCTGCAAAACATAGGCCTTTTGTATGTCATTATTCATTATATTAGGTCTAGAATTAATTTACTAGACTTAATCGTAGGAAACATGGCTAGCAACGATGAAGGACAGGGTTCTGGTGATTGTGACGACGTCTACCGAGCGGCAGACGATTTTTTTAGCCTTGTCGACGATCAACCGGTGGCATCGGGGACTGAGACCGACACGCAGACCGGTGCTGAGACTGAGACCGGCGCTGAGACTCAGACCGGCATCGAGACCGGCGCCGAGACTGAGACTGGCGCTGCCTCGGGGAGCAGAGGTGTGTAGAACCGAAAGCAAAGAGCCAACGGCTTCCTAATAAACTCAAGACTACTAGACTGGTGGTCACAGAGGTGGACGACGGTAATTTTGAGCCAAAGGCGCCCGAGGAAGCACGTCGATGCTACGGCAATCAAATAGACTGCATCGTACGGACAACCGCCACCATCAACGATGAGAAACTACCGAAGATAGAAAATATGAGGAGCTCCCTCCTAAAGAAGTTTCACCAGATATTCTTGTTCCCAGGCCGGAATGAGAAGGATTATGAAGATCTAGATGAGGACCCGACAATGAAGAAGATAAACAAACACGCCATGACCAAGTTTAGCAACGCGTTGGCCGCCTGAAAAAATCGAGTGAAAGCGAAGATCATCGACAAGAAGGAACCCTACTCCGAGATTGTAAAGGATAATCCGATAATCACGGAAGAGCAGTTTCAAATACTCAAGGAGGCTTGCAAGGCCGATGCTGCCAAAAAAAGTCTCAGTACATGAAGGGGCTTCAAGAGAGGAACATTGGGAGCCACCACCTCGGAAGTCGTGGTTATGGCGGAAAGAGGTCCAAATGGGCCAAGGAGGACGCAGAAGCCGTGAGTCTTGGCATCCCAGACCCCTTGGCGGATTTCACCGTCCCGCAGGAGCGTGACGTCCTCAGGGCCCGGCACCGTTGGGACCCAGTGAAGAAGGTTTACAAGACAACACCGGTCATTACGGAGTTCATGAGACTGCTGGTAATTTTAGTTTCTGATCAATTCGACTACACACATTAGTCATATTTGTAAACGATCCTTATGCCTTTTGAAGAGAGAGTAGCACCGGATTGTGGCCAAAAGCGACTCGCCGTCTGAGGCATTGGCGAGGCCCAAGTGGGACACTCCATTCAACCGGGCGTTGAACATATTGAAACGACAATCGGTGGATACTCGACCGTTGTATGGACGCGTGCACGGTGTCGGAGACGGCGCCCCATGGAAGAAGTACTACCGCGAGACCACGAAGAAGAGAAAGGAAAGACGGATGTTAACTGAAGAAAACATCGATAAGAAGGTTGAGATTGCGGTTGAGAAGAAATCATCTCAGACAGTCGCAACAGCGGTAGCTGCCGCAAAACAGGTGGTTGGAGATTTGTCTACTTCCTTGGTGACGGGCGTTATCACTTGGACAAGGCAAAATCTAGAAAAAAATGCAGAGGACTTTCCCCTTGCCGACTTCTTGGGGAGCAGCTCGACTAGCATTGCACCAGCACCTGCTCCCGCACCGGCTCCCGCACCTGCTCCCGCGCCGGCTCCCGCACCGAACGTGCTCGGTGGTGCTTCGTCTTTGGCTGAGCTCGACGCCCTCACGGTATCTGTCACACTGGCCCCCTTCAATATAAATGTATAATCTCCTGTTTTCCTTGCCGTTCGGATGTCTCACGTCGCAGACTTTTCTTTGCAGGACGACGAAACCCCGTGCACCATATTGTACACCACCGGCGACCAGAAGGTGGACGTGGGGAAGGCGACGATAATGAAGCCGAAGGAACCATTGTTCCACAGTCGGCCGATCCCCCCGAACGTCTTCAAGGTTTCCGTGGCCAGTGTCAAACCGGGCCACGAGAATTTGCCTCCTCCAATACTAGCGGGGGATGACGACGAGACACCGCGGCGGCTTGGTGATTGTTGCAATGGGTGGGTCCTGTTGTGGCCAAAGAGTCTGCTTCGTCTGGAGGCGGCCGGGAGCACACCCACGAGCACGCAGTCTCAGCAAGGTATGAACATCAACACCCCACCTACCCAATTAGTGTCGGGTGTCGGGTTGGGTGATAGCGGATGGGGTAAGGAGGAGGCTCCATTAGTCGTTGATGACGTCGCCATGGATGAGGATGAGGACGACGATGGCGCTGAACAGTATGTCTATACTGGCGCCTCCTCAGGGTTTGAGCGTCATGAGTCGGTGCCTGAATTGCCGTCTCAACGTATTATGGACAACCTTCCGGTAGTAAAGAAGTCTAGGAAGAGAGCGAGGAAAGGCAAAAAAGTTGATTCTATGATCCAGCCGCCTCAGCAGCCTCGGCTTCAGGACCGTATAGATATCCCCGATGCGGATAAATGGCATATCCCCGGTCAACCAATCCTACTTGCAACAACGCTACTGGCCAGATTCCGCGATCTAAGGAGACTTCTTGACGATGTGCTGTGGGTAGAGAAAGGCCTCATCGCCTCAAAAGATCCAGGATACCCACTCTACGTGGTTAACGTTCCGCGGCAAATGTCGTACGTCAATAGCTTCCCCGCGGATAAGTTCTTCCTCCGATTCGATTACATATTCAACATGTTTCACGTGAAGAAGCTGGATTTTACGTTTGTCCGCCTTTATGCCTTGCACATGTACTACATCATCGGGGTTGAGCAGATATCTAATATCTATGTCGCTGACCCATACTACATGCACGAGGGCTTCTTGGGAGTCTACACAAAGCACCGTGAATACATGAGGGATTACATCGTCAATTTCATGCTCACCAATAAGGCCAAGGAGGCGATTCTTGTGCCTTATCATCCCGTGTAAGTCATCTGTGCTGCTATCCTTCCTTCGATTTCAATCATTCCTTTGCACGGTGGAGGCTAATTAATTTGAGGTGTACTTATTTTGCGCAGCGGCGGGCGCGCTGTCCTCATCATCCTCTACCCCTGATTCTCCCACGCTCTTTACTTGGACTCGTTGAAGAACATTCACAAAAAGGATTACACCCACATCAAGGATGTTCTCGACAATGCTATGTTTTACTACCAAGCAAGGGGTGGAGAGGTCAGGGACAAGAAGACAAGGGGCGGCAGGGCCGCCTTTGGCCATAAGACCGACTTCTGCTGCATCCAGCAACCGAACGATTCTCTTAATGATGGATTCTATGTCCTACACCTCATGCTGGAGTATAGACGGGATCACCAGAACCTTCGCATGCCACCTAGATCTGGCGATGCCCATATTCTACAATGGTCAAAGGACATAGGAGATATCGAGGACCATCGACTTCGAGCTGAGTTCTATAACATCCAGCGCGAACTTGCCCAAATCATCATGAAGGAGGTCGTCAGAAAAACAGGGATGTTCTACGGAGAAGGACAAATGTCGCGGGAAGACGTCCGAACATGGATAGCCTCTCAGCGTCTCGACATGAAGCCTTTCACTAAGCTCAAGGACTGTCTCCCTGACTTGGATGGATGGAACGACATGTTGGAGTGATTGTCGATATTTGACAATGTGTCCGTTTAGTCCATACTTTTTGTATGAAAAACCTTTGAGTTATGCACGGTGAAACTTTATTTGTGATGTAATTAAACCGTCCTCCTCCTCGACTAGCGAAAATCACTCTAGTTAGGGCATTTTGGGGTACGATGAACTTTGTTATTTACGCTTATGATATGTTGTTTCTATTTTTGCCAAGTCTGTCTCTTTCTGTTGCTCAACTATATATGTTGCATATCATCAACTCATGTGACGATGCAGGTGCAAAGATCATAGATGGCGAAGAAGTGCTATGCCTGGAGTATATATATGACAAGTGGCCGGAGTGTCAGGCCCAGGTGTACCGGTTTCCGGTTTCCAAGCGACAGGCAGTAGTTAGTTTAGGTTCACGCTAATGCGAGAGAGGGATGTCGGATTTAGGGTTCCGGCAGACCCTTAAGGTTCGTACACTGGGGTGCATGCGGAAATCACGTCCTCGACCTCTCCGTCTCACTGGGATCTAAACTACTAAAGGAATCACACAAGAGACACAAGATTTATACTAGTTCGGGCCACCGTTGTGGTGTAATACCCTACTCCAGTGTGTGGTGGATGGATTTCCTCCTGGGGCTGGTGATGGTGAACAATACAAGGAAGAACAGCCTCGCGGGGGCCTGTTCTTGGCTGGGGCGACGAACTACTAGGAGGAGTTCTGCCACCTCTCTCTCTCTTTCTCTACTTGCTAGCCGGATCCCTGCGCCGAACCAAACTCTGCGAACCCTTTGCTATGTGGGTGGCTAGTCCTATTAATAGGGGCCCTGGTCCTCTTCCCAAATATTGAGCGGGAAGAGAGCCAACAATGGCGGGCTAATTTGAAGGGGGACATCAAGTACATCTATCCTGACAAAAGGTGGTCTTCGCCTGTGAAAGACTCTGCGGTGACGCCGTGCTGGGCTCCATGGTGACCTCCGTCTCGTAGTCCTCTTAGTACTAGTCTTGTTGCACCGAAATGGAAACCTTTGCCTGATGCCTCGGTACTCCGTGGCTGCGCTTGCCCCCTTTGCACCAAAGAGGAAAGAAGGACGCTGCGCACGCTAGCGCCCGCCTGGCGCCCTCGATCGTCATGGCTTGCGTCACTGGCACCTCGCGAGGTACCCCGCCTTGATATCTCCGTCTCCTCACGAGCCAGCCTGAGGAGGCTGCGCCTGAGGACGCGCCATGTCGTCCGCCTCGCGAGGCTTGGCCCCTCGTGAGGGTCTTGAGTCTTGTGCTTGATGAAGATGGGCCATGTTGGGCCCCCATTCGAGCCGCGCCGCAGGCCGCAGACAGGCAAGTCTGGGGACCCCCGTTCCTAGAACGCCGACAGTAGCCCCCGGGCCCGTGGCGCGCATGGGCTTGGCCGTGCCGAGAGGCGAAAGGGCAAGGGCGAAGCGTCGCGGGCCCTAACAGCCTGCGGCCTTGGGCGCCGCGTGGCGGTTGATGGGACGTGGGTGGCACTGTTCCCCCCACGCCCCTTATTCTGTGCCTTGTCAGACGGACTTGTGGTTGCACACAGCCGCTCCCCTTCTTGTTGCACGGGCGTCTCCTGCTCTTCCTTCCTTCGCACGCCGGCTCCCGCCTCCAATCCAACCTCAAATCTTCCCCCTCCTTCCCATCGCCATGACTCCGACGAAGAAGGAGAGAGGGGAGAAATCCACGCCTCCGTCTTGTGTGCCGCCATCGGTGGCCCCCGCCGTCGGCCAGTCGACCGTACTCAACCAAGAGTGCCTGGGCAGGGACAGCTTGGCCCTGGCCTCTGTCTTCAACGAGTGCGGGAGGACGACGGCTTGGCCCGCGTCCCACTTCTCCATCAACAGGATAGCAACCGAGGTTCCATGTTTCACCGACGCCTTGTGGGCGGGTCTGGTTCCCCCCTTCTCCGATTTCTTCAATGCCGTGCTCTCCCATTATCAGATCCACTTGATGCATCTAAGTCCTGAGTCCATCACCCTTCTTTCGGTCTTCGCCTTCGTTTGCGAAGCCATGGTGGGCATCCCTCCTTTGGTGGCCTTGCTACGCCACTTCTTCTCACTGCGTCTTGTCGACCCTTCCCAGCGCTGGGCATGCGCGAGCTTTGCTGCCGAGCCTGCGACCGAGGTCTCTGGGATTGACTTCAAACTCCCCCAGCCCGCGGTTGGGTTCCGCGAGCGGTGGTTGTACGTGGACGCAGGCGTACCCCGCCCCTGCTATTAGAGCCGACCTCGCCCGCTGTCCCCAATTCGGGTTGGGGCCAGGAGACGCTCAAGAGCCCCCGGCTCGTCTTCGTCTAGAGCCGCTTCACGCTCCAGAAGAAGCTTGGCGTGACAGCACCCAAAGTGGTGAAGGAGTTTCTGTTGTGCCGCGTCGCTCCCCTGCAGCGCCACTTTCGCCGGATGTGGGCTTTCCGTGGAAGCGAGGATAACATGAGGCTCCAGGAGGAGCACCTGGCTCCGGTGGTGTTGAAGTCGACGCTCTTGACTTTAGCCGGTGACCTCAACCCCGGCAACGTCCGACAGGGAGGGGCCCTGCTGTACCTCTGCCAGAGGAGGGCCGACTTCATGAAGCAGATGCCTGTTTTCGATGAATGGGGGCTGCGCCCGGCCGGCCTCCAGGGACCTCGCGAGAACCCGGTGGTGGTGACTGCCCTCCCAACCGGCCATGGCGGCTCCTCCTCAAGTGGCGGAGCGGGGAGGCAGGAGGCGCCTCAGGCCGAGGGTAGCCCTGAAGAGGTGGCAGCGCCGGGTGGCGCTCGCGAGGGGACAGCTCCTGAGGCCCGCGCCGCTGCAGCTAAAGGTGTGAAGCGGCCCTTCCCGGCGCCTGGGGCTGAGGCCTCGGAGGCCCCAGCCGCGTCTTCTGGTGAGGCAATGGAAGGCAGGCGCCAGTCAGACACCCCTGACACGGACCGCCCTGATGCTCCATCCTCGCGGCGGGATGATCCTTGTGCTCTTTGCTTGGGCCGCTTCCGCGTGGACTTTGAGGCCCTCCGGAGGAAGAGGGAGGCCCTTGGTGACGACTTCCCTTGTCGCGGGCTGAAGCGCAGGAAGTACTTCGCCACTGACGAGTAAGTCCTCTTTCTCTCTGGCTCCTGATCCCCTTGCTGCTTCCGCTGATCCTTGCTCTGCAGGCCCCTCCCGACTGAGCTCGCAGAAATCGCCGAGGTGCCGTCTCCCTTAGCTTCGTCCCCTCTACTGTCTTCAAGTACTCCGAGAAGCTCTGCCCTGGTGGTGAGGGCGTCTGAAGGAGCGGACCATCCCGAGGTGCATCATGGCCCTTCATTCCCCGCGCTTCTCCTTCGCGGGCCTTCTCAGGGGATAGCCAGTCTGTTGGGTGCCTCCCGTCTAATCTTGGACTGCGACTGGTTGAGGCGCCTCCTACGCTCTTCATTTGGAGGCGGGCTGGCCCTTGGTCGGGCTTCTGGTGTGGCGCGTCCGGCCGTCGCGAGGGCGCCAGCCCCCAGCCCCCTACCCGGAGGAGGGACGACGCCTCGCAGCCCCCGGCGCTTGCTGGGGGCGGATGATGGCGTGGAAGATGTGCTTGAGCGCGCCCGGGAGCGCCGCACTTGCCGCCAAGGGTTCCTTCGAAGAGAGGCCGACGCGGTGAATTTGCTTGGGGAGGAGCTTGCTGATGAAGACACACGCCTGGAGGCCGAGGGCCTGCGCCTGGCTGCGGGGAGGCGCGAGCTTGAGGCCGCCGTCACCCTCGCGCGCCGCCAACGTGACCTTGATGATGAAGAGGCGAAGGCGTCGCTGGAGGCCCGAAGAGCTGACGGGTGGCGAGAGGCAGCGGAGGAGCGGGCTCACAAGCTCCTGGCCCGATGCCACTCGCTGGAGGAGCAAGCGGAGCTGCGCGAGGCAGCCCTTGCGTCGATGGAGGTGGCTTCCGGTGACCCAGCCGAGCTCCAGAGGCGCGAAGAAGCGTTGACGCTGGAAGCCGATGAACGCACTCGCAAGTACGAGCGGCTGGAGACGAGGGAGCGCCTAGTGACGCAGGCGGAAGACGATGTCGCTGCGCGGGAAGCGCGTGTCTTGGAGGAGGTTTGTCGTCGGGTGGCGACGGCGCGCCAAGGCCTCGAACGATAGTTCGAGGGGAAGCTGGGGATGATCCGGGTCGAAGCCGAGGGCAGAACCGCAGCCCTGAGGGTCCAACACGATGAGGCGACACGGCTGGCCGACGCCTCCTGAGCCGCCCTTGAGGCAGCGCAAAAGGAGCTGGCTGCCTCCCAGGCCGAGGTGCTCCGTCTTTGCCGGCGCATGGAAGAGGCCGAGGCCGTTGAGCGCCAGAACGCCGACGAAATACGCCAGCGGCGACTCCTGGAGCATGCGCATGGCCCCATGCTCACCACGCTCAGGGAGAGGGCTAACGTGGCCTTAGGCAACATGTGCGAGGCGTCCGTCGGCGAACCACACACGATCAATTATGCCGGTAACTTGCAGTTCTTCACCGCCATGGTGACGCAGCTGGAGGCACGGTCGGTCAGGGCCGACAGGTTGGTGGAGGAGAGGAGCCACGCCTTGCTCAAGCGCGCCCTTTCCCGTGTCTTCAGCCATCTCCAGGACATGAATCCCCGCTTTAGTTTCGACGTTGTCATCGCCCCAGTCTCCCAGGCCATCTGAGATGACTTGGCGCGCTGGGTGGAGGATAACATGGACGCCCTTGTCAGGGCCTTCGCTTCGGACGACAGCGACGTGGTCGTGGGTGCTGACGGGGACGGCGCGGCGAGCAGCCCTGACGCTGCCGGCAGCGACGCAGGTGGCGATGGCGAGTTCGACGACTCCGGTGAAGGCTCAGGAGGTGCCTCCGGGGACGCATTGGGGGATTGGTCCGACTGAGTGCGTATCGCTCCTGCCTTTTTCACCCTGCATGAATAGAACTCAGGCTTTTGACCTGGTGGCTTGTGAGAGCATTTTGGGATGGGAAGCCCCTCATGTAAAAACCTATGTCCATCGTATCAGTAGTAATCAAATTGCGCTCGTGCCTGATGGTGGGCTGGTTTACCTTTGCCCCACGCTGGTTCCGAGGCGGCCTGCAGGAGGGCGTGACGCCTTGGGCGCTCTCTAGTTGGGTCCTCAGGATGTGAGATCGTCGCTGGTGAAAAACTTCATAGGCGTTGGCCTTCTTCACGGGCTCTGGGCCTTCTCCTGAGCATGAGGGCTTCACAGGCACTCGCCTTGCTTCACAGGCTTTGGGCCTTTTCCTTAGCGCGAGGGCTTCACAGGCACTCGCCTTGCTTCACAGGCTCTGGGCCTTTTCCTTAGCGCGAGGGCTTCACAGGCACTCGCCTTGCTTCACAGGCTCTGGGCCTTTTCCTTAGCACGAGGGCTTCACAAGCTCTGGGCCTTTTTCTTAGCGCGAGGGCTTCACAGGCACTCGCCTTGCTTCACAGGCTCTGGGCCTTTTCCTTAGCACGAGGGCTTCACAGGCACTCACCTTGCTTCACAGGCTCTGGGCCTTTTTAAACAGGACAACCTCCGCAAGCACCCGAAAATCCTCTCGAGGGGGAGTAACAGTGGCAGTCTGGGCTGCACACGAGCCAGGCCTAATCCGACTCGCGAGGGGCTCGCGAGGGGAGGCAGCTGTGATGAAGCGGTAACCAGAACGCGAGAAACGGCTCGAGCGAGAATAAGCACCCCTTCCCCAAACACAAGCAAATCTCAAATTCGAATCCAACTTAAATCCAGCGGGGGAAAGCAACAGCCAAAGGGAAAGGCAACGAAAAGCAGACGAAAAGCCGCGTCCGGCACCTAATCTAGTCTTGGACGTCTTCTCACCAGCGCGGAGCTAAGTGCTGTCCACTGGGCGTGGGAGGGAGCCCCAGGGCCTGAGGCCGGCACCCCTGAGACTCCGGGGCGTGTACAGCCCCACTCATTATTACGTGAGAGTGTCACGGGGCGGCGAGCTTCACAGGCACTGGGCCTTCTTCACAGGTACTGGCCTTGCTTCATATCGCCAGACGAGGGCCCCGCCTTGCGCCACACTCTAGTGCCATCAGCAACGACCGGAACCCAGGACGCCGCCCCATGGGGTAGAGCGGTCGCCAGCGGTTCCCCTGACGACCACGGGTCCTCCGCCAGGGGCAGGCCCTGAGGCACCTCCCCAGCAGAGGGCCTACCTCCTGAGAACGCCTTGCTCCGAACGCCGCGGTGGTGATGTAGGATCTCGACCCCTCTCCCGCAGCCCCCTGCGCCCTCCTCCCGAGGGGTAGGAGACTGTGGGAGCGGGGCAGCTGCTTGCCGCGGTGACCTGCACCTCCTGTGATCCATGGTTAGCATATACCTGCCCCTGAAGAGTTAGGGTGCCGGATAGTCGCTACCTCTAGCGTGGCCAGCGGGCTCGTCCATGGGCTCCTGGAAGGGCTCGGCTTCTACTGCCTCATCCCCTAGCTTGGGCCGAGGAGCGAGCCTTGCCTGCTCTCGCGAGGGTGTCCTTGGTCCAGCATGAGGGGCACGTATTCCTCCGCCGTCGTCATCCCGAACGCCACGCCATGATGCCCCGCATGCCACGCGGTCCCACCGGCCATGCCTATCGCGGGGTGGCAGCGCGGCAGCCCTCCAGGGCCGCGGGTCGCATCGAGTCCTTCTTTTTCGCAGGCCGGGGGCGGAGGCAGCGCCGCCACCGGTCCGGTGCTGACAGCTTCGCTGGCGTCGGAGTAGCCTTGGAGTCCGTGGGCGCGCGCGAAGCCCCCGCGCGGGCCGCTCTGGGCTTGAGACGGGAGCTGGGTGGAGAAGGGGTGAGCCCCCAAGGCGGCGAAGCCCAGGAGCTTCACCACTCGCTCCAGCAGCACGTCGTGGCCGCCCCCCAGCAGCCTGCACCGCAGCAGCTCCCGGGCCACCATGAGCGCCGCCCTCGAGTTCGCCTGCTCCCGGCGGGTGTATGGTGTCGTTGTCGCGGCGTGATTGGAGGCCCTTGCTGCCGACTGAGCCTGTCGCAGCGTAAGAGTTGCCGAAGTCTGTCCACGTCGCCCGCGGCCCGCAGCGCCCTGCGGACGGCGAGCTGCCTGGGGCGCGGGGTCGCCCGAGGCGGGCGGTTCCGCGCGTTTGGGCCACGCAGCCCACGGGTCGGGGTTGCCCTCCTGGTCGCCGGGTATGGTGATGAAGACGCGACGGGGCACGGAGTGATGGAAGACGAACTCCGACGCACCCCTACCTGGCGCGCCAAATGTCGGATTTAGGGTTCCGGCAGACCCTTAAGGTTCGAACACTGGGGTGCGCGCGGAAATCACGTCCTCGACCTCTCCGTCTCACTGGGATCTAAACTACTAAAGGAATCACACAAGAGACACAAGATTTATACTGGTTTGGGCCACCGTTGTGGTGTAATACCCTACTCCAGTGTGTGGTGGATGGATTGCCTCCTGGGGCTGGTGATGGTGAACAATACAAGGAAGAACAGCCTCGCGAGGGCCTGTTCTTGGCTGGGGCGACGAACTACTAGGAGGAGTTCTGCCACCTCTCTTTCTCTCTCTTTCTCTACTTGCTGGCCGGATCCGTGCGCCGAACTGAACTCTCCGAACCCTTTGCTATGTGGGTGGCTGGTCCTATTAATAGCGGCCCTGGTCCTCTTCCCAAATATTGAGCGGGAAGGGAGCCAACAATGGCGGGCTAATTTGAAGGGGGACAGCAAGTACATCTATCCTGACAAAAGGTGGTCTTCGCCTGCGAAAGACTCTGCGGTGACGCCATGCTGGGTTCCATGGTGACCTCCGTCTCTTAGTCCGCTTAGTCCTGGTCTTGTTGCACCGAAATGGCAACCTTTGCCTGATGCCTCGGTACTCCGCGGCTGCGCTTGCCCCCTTTGCACCAAAGAGGAAAGAAGGACGCTGCGCGCGCTGGCGCCCGCCTGGCGCCCTCGATCGTCATGGCTTGCGTCACTGGCACCTCGCGAGGTACCCCGCCTTGATATCTCCGTCTCCTCACGAGCCAGCCTGAGGAGGCTGCGCCTGAGGACGCGCCGTGTCGTCCGCCTCGCGAGGCTTGGTCCCTCGCGAGGGTCTTGAGTCTTGTGCTTGATGAAGATGGGCCATGTTGGGCCCCCATTCGAGCCGCGCCGTAGGCCGGAGGCAGGCAAGTCTGAGGACCCCCGTTCCTAGAACGCCGACAAGGGATATGAACTCATGTACTCAAAGTGATAGCTCTTCTCGCGTATATCATTGTTTAGATGGATGACGATGTATTTGCAAGTAATCAAGACTTGTATCGCTATTTTCGAGATGATGACGAGAGACCACTTTGTGTTGGATGATGATTATGATGATGACATGATTTGATGAGACTAATATATGCTATGATACATTTGTATGTGTATGATATGCTAAAGATTATTGTATAAAGCCTATTCAAATACAAAGCAAATACAAAACAAATATGTAGGGAAAAAACTAATAAAACTAGTAGTAGCGAGGGGGGAAAATTTAGCAGTAGCGCCGCCTTACCAATAGCGCTTCCCAGTAAACAGCGCTACAGATAATATCAACAGCGCCCTTTTCTAAAGAGCGCTACAACTATTAATGTATAGCAGTAGTGTGGGACAACAGGCGCTACTGCTATACGTTAGCTGTAGCGCCTTATTAGTAGCGCCGGTCCCCGCGCTGCTGCTAGGCTTTTCCCTAGTAGTGCCTCTCTGCCAAATTTCAGCTCACAGAGATCAAGTATGTGAGTGCATCATCCAAATCCCTGATTCTGGCCAGATTTTCACTTTCTACTGCAACCCTCATCTAAACCCCTCCTCTTAGTCTGATTTTTGGTGATCAGCATCACCTTAGTGAGTGATCATCGCCAGACAAACTCTTTACCATGTTACCAAGCTGGTTTAACCACAGGAAGTTACAAACACCTTCTTACCGAATTACTTTTGGAGCTAAGTGCAAATCTCTTCTTTGCCCCTAGACCGATTTATTTCTTCAGTTGGACTAAGGGCACCAAGGTCCATCCACTGGACATGGTTGGCCACGCCAAAGAGCGCCGCTTGCGCCAGTGCGCGTGGTGATCACGCTGGCATCATGGCTGCAGGCGTGCTCTCGCTTGTTCCGGCCACTATGCTCGTCTCCTCCCTCCTCGTCTTGACCTCAAACCTTGTCCAGGAGCTGTCCCGTGCTCGACTGCATTGCCCTGCATCGTTGCCTCGTCGTGGTTCGCCATCAATGCGTCGCAAACGCCATGCCCGTGCCACGCCATGCCTCTGCCCGCCATTAAAGCTTGGTCGGGAGCTCGCCCGTGAGCTCAAGAAGCCTCCCAGCGGCAATATAAGGAGTGCCTGAGGTCCCCCGCTCCTCATCGCTCCCTCCCTCACCTCATTTTCTCTCTAGAATCGCCACACCTCGCCGGAGTTCGTCGCCGTCCTCCATAGCCGCCTCGGCCTCGGCTTGGTTCCGACCAACCCGAGCCTCCTCTCCTCCTCCTACCATGTCCACCGACTCCCCCTCGTCTCTATGAGCCTCCCCACTCCACCAGTTCTTCGCCGGAGTCCCTCTGGACGTGCCTCCCGGAGCTTGGCCGTCGCCGTTGCTCTCGGCCACCACCTCGACCAAGCCCATCCGGTGCTCCTCTCTCACTCCCGTCGCGACCAGAGCGTCCACCACTCTCCGGCGAGCCTCCCCAAGCCCTCCACCTCGCCTCCCCGCCGCCGGAGACCCATGCCCGTCACTACCATCGCCCGTCCCTGCCTCCTCTGTTCCTCTCCGTCCCCGCGTCCTCCACCCCTCCTCGACGCCCCCATTGTCTCTGAACGGGACCCCCTCGCCGCCCCGGTTCCGCTAGTGCTTTCGGCTCGGCCAGAGACGGCCGGAGCTGGCCGCCCCCCTCAGCGCTTCCTCCCCTGCTCCTCCTCTGTATCGCATGGGAGCACAGGAGCGGGAGGAAGGAGACGACCGAGCCTGGCCCCTCCCCCTGCTCCTGGACCCCACTGTCAGACAATCATGTTGCATTAGCAAGCATGTAGGGAATAGTGCATGTTTGTTTCTAAGTTTTAGCTTGCACTAGTTGAGTATAGGCCAGCACGTACACGTTTTTGTCACGTCTAATTAGCATTTGTTTTTGTTAGCTACAGTAGTTTGTTAGCCACGAGCCGTAACTTGTGCGAGACGTGCATGCATTTGCATGGGCCTGAGATGCATCAGTTTGCATCGGGCCGTTTCCTTCAGTATAGCATCGCGTGGTAGACACGTTCAGGAGCTCGTGGGATGGCATGAGCTAACCGGATCGTGGCGCTTTGGTAGGATCCTTACCGGCCACGTTTTCCCTTCTGTAACCGAGAGAGAGAATAAGAAGAAAGAAAAGCAAGAAAAGAGGAAAGCAGTTGTGCCTCGCAAAACACTTGTGCTTCTGTGTTAGTGTTCATCTCTCTCCCTCGTTCGTCTCCACCGTGTTCGTGTGTGTAGCCTCGTATTTGTCCCAACAATTGGTATACAGAGCTAGGTCGTGAGGCGAATCAGCGACGTTGTGTAGCGATGGGAGATCAGTCATCGAAGAAGAGCGACGCTGGTGACGGCGGAAAGTACACGCCGCCGAGCAAGAGGCTCGGAGCTAGCGGCTCCGGCGATGGGACGATCGTCGTGGCGGCGCCGACGAGGAGCGTTGGAGTGCCGACTCAGTACCCGCAGCTGACTGAAAGCAAGTATCAGTTGTGGGCGGCGAAGATGAAGATCATCCTCAAGCCAATGGGTGTGTGGTCGGCGATCATCGGAGAAGACGTCGACGAGGCCAAGGATCAGGGAGCAATGGCTGCTATCTCACAGTCCGTTCCCGACGACGTGATGATGTCGATCGTGGAATACGAGTCGGCGAAGGAGGCTTGGGAGGCCATCCGCACCATGCGTATCGGTGATGAGCGCGTTGTGCAGGCACGCATCAGTCACCTCACAAGGTGTTTTGAGCGCCTGACCATGGAAGGAGGTGAAGACATCGGTGCATTCGGTCGCCGGCTCACCGCGCTCGTTGGAGAAATTCGAGCGCTTGGCGAGAACTTGCAGGAGCACGCTCTTGTCAAGCGGCTATTCGCGGCGGTCCCGGATCGCTTCCTGCCGATAATTGGGACGATCGAGCAATGGGGCAACGTCAAGAAGATGTCGGTCGCCGAGGCCATTGGGTGGCTGTGGGCGTTCAAGGAGAACGAGTCTGGGTGGCGCCAAGACCGTGGCGATGATGGCGAGAAGTTGATGCTGGTCTCATGCGCGCAGCTGGAGGCACTGGTCCGGGAAGAAAAGAAGAAAGGAGAGGGCTCCGGCAATGGCGGCAAGGACGGCAACGGGCATGGCGGTGGCCACGGCCGAGATGACGACAAGAAAAAGCCTCACGGCAAGTTTGACAAGTCGAAGATTACCTGCTTCGAGTGCGGGGAGAAAGGACAATTCAAGTCCGAGTGTGAGGCGTTGAAGAAAGAGAAGGCGCTCCTTGCAGTTGCCGACGTCGACTACGAGCCCGGGCTGCTGATGGTGGTGGCATGTGAGCTTGCACCGGGGCCGGAGGAGCAGGTCGCGGACGCCGTCGAGCCAGAAGGTATCAAGATGAAGGAGGTGCTTCGCCCCTTAGCTGTGGAGGCCGAGTTGGAGGCTGCCACGGCTAAGGCTGAGCGGCTACACGGGGAGCTCGCCGCGGCCAATGCGAAACTGCATGCCATGTCCGACATGTACTGGACACAGGCTGAGGAGTTGGCGCATGCTAGTGAGGAGAAGGCCATGTTCCTGGAGGTGCAACGTGTGATCTGTGATGAGAACGCGCGGCTCTGGGGTCTGGTGATGCATACTGCTGCAGCGCCCGTTCAAGTCAAGGAAGAGCCGGCCATAGGGAGTGCAGGAACCGCGACAGCAATGCCGCAAGCGGACAGGGTGCCCATGACAGCTGAGGTGACATTATCGGTACTGGCACCGGCGAGCGCGACACCGGCCATGACTACACTCGGCATGGAGAAGCCGGGAGTGAAGCTCAATGGTAAGAAGTCTCATACTGAAATGATGCAGATCACAAATGAAGCTAGTGAACTTCTGAAGAAAGGCAATGACTTCCTCTCGCTGAATGAGGAGAACGTTAAGCCTTTGTTGAGTATGGATGGATCAGCTGATGCATGGTGGCTTGATAGTGGTGCTAGTAACCACATGACTGGTTCACGGTGCAAATTCAAGGAGATGGATGAAAGCATCCGTGGCCATGTGAAGCTCGGAGATGGGTCTACTGCTCTGATTAAAGGGAAAGGTTCGGTCATGGTCGAATGCAAGAGTGGTGAGCAGCTGCATCTGACGGAGGTATATTTTGTACCAAGTTTACCTAGTAACATAATTAGTCTTGGTAAGCTGGCAGAGGATGGCAATCGTGTAGTGCTAGATGGTACATTCCTGTGGATTAGAGGCCGATCTGGGAAGGTGCAGATGAAGATTAAAAGATCACCTAACCGACTGTACATGGTGCTACTCAAGACAGTTGTTGGTGCTGCTCATGTGTCATCAAGAAAATAGAGCCGAGAAGCTCTCAGACTCCAGCAGCAGCAGCTCGAGATGGAGATGCCATCAGTGAACGGGGGTGTCACCCACCGTGGTGTCAGGTCAGGAGCATCAAGCATCAACAAGATTAGGGAGTGATTGTCAGATAATCATGTTGCATTAGCGAGCATGTAGGGAATAGTGCATGTTTGTTTCTAAGTTTTAGCTTGCACTAGTTGAGTATAGGCCAGCACGTACATGTTTTTGTCACGTCTAATTAGCATTTGTTTTTGTTAGCTACTCTCTCCGTTCCTAAATATAAGTCTTTGGAGTGATTCCACTATGGATCACATACGGAGCAAAATGAGTGAATCTATACTTAAAATGCATCTATATACATCCGTATGTGGTTCATAGTGGAATTTCTACAAAGACTTATATTTAGGAACGGAGGAAGTAGTTTGTTAGCCACGAGCCGTAACTTGTGCGAGCCGTGCATGCATTTGAATGGGCCTGAGATGCATCGGTTTGCATCGAGCCGTTTCCTTCATTCTAGCATCGCGTGGTAGACACATTCAGGAGCTCGTGGGATGGCACGAGCTAACCGGATCGTGGCGCTTTGGTAGGATCCTTACCGGCCATGTTTTCCCTTCTGTAACCGAGAGAGAGAATAAGAAGAAAGAAAAGCAAGAAAAGAGGAAAGCAGTTGTGCCTCTCAAAACACTTGTGCTTCTGTGTTCGTGTTCATCTCTCTCCCTCGTCCGTCTCCACCGTGTTCGTGTGTGTAGCCTTATATTTGTCCCAACACGCACCTGTAAGCCCCCCCCCCCCCGGTTCACGTGTTTAAGTGGAGACGTATTCCCAGAAATATGTTTTCTTCTCTGGAAAGCATACTTTCGGTCTACTTCAACCAAGAATACGTTTGCTCAGTCTGAAAACGTATTTCTCCTTATGCGCTTTCTGTTTTTCCTCCCAGGGATCCGTTGGTGATAAAGTTTTCACAGATTGGTCCCTATTCTTCCAACCTTCACAACTTTTCAACCATAACTCCGATTGAGGTGAAACCAACGCTCACTTCTTCGTATCGTCGAGCTCTATCATTTGGTAACATTTTCACTATGTGTTCTCACAGGGAAAATGACCATTTTGCCCTTGCCTCTAATCAGCCCCCTCCGAGAATGTACCGTCCGACGTTTCGTTCCGCGGCTTCACCGCACTTCTTCCTGGAGTCTCCGTCACCCCAGGCAAGCCACAATACCCACTTGCATGATAGTCATGCAGTAGCCATGGTTTTCAACTTGAATATTTATTAAATATTTGCTTGCTTAAAATATGGTTATAATTGTTTCGGTAATGTTTATGGATTCATGTTTACTTTCTTGCCATGTTGTTATGCACTTGGTTGTCATGCCCTGCTAGTTGTTAGTATTCCTTTCATATGCTTATGCTTGCTAGTAGTATATGTTGATGTTGGTAATGGTCTTCGGTGCATGACTGTCGCCTGTCTCGAGTACCGTTGTTATGCATGTTCCATTGCACCCAGTTGGTTAAATGCTTGCATGATGGCCTTGTTGATATGTTATTGCATGATCTTTGTTGTTGATGCTAGTGGTCATGTTATGCTATGAGTAGTGTGGTACTGGTAATATTCATTCTCCTCATTATGTCATGCTCAGTTGGAAATGATTCATTATTGATATGGTGGCTAGTTATGTTGCACCCGTGTTATGTTGATATCATGCTCATGCATTGTAATTGTATCATGTTATTTTATCATGGCTCGGCATATTTGCATTCAAGTTTAACCGGATTAAATTGAACTTGAACACCTGTTGGCTGAGTCATGGTGCCACCATATCGAACTGACCTGTGCAACCATGCTTACCTTTATGGGAAGGTCCTAATTGGGTCTATTGTCGTGCCTCTCGCTGGTCCCTCCAACTAGGGAAGGTTATGGGCATGCGGCACCCTGGCCCGGTAAGTAGACATAACCTTGTGTGCCTGTTGTTGTTATTATGGATCCGGTCCCCGTGAGGGACGTTTTGGCCACGACGGTGGTCATTGTGTCTTTGGTAGACACGGGGCCATCCAGGACTAGCCCAAATGGGAGTGGGTCGGAGTGGCCGGGAGAGTGTCATGGCAGTAGATCGGTTTTATCGGAACGCCGTTGGTCCACCAGAATGGGAGTGCGAGGCCATGGGTTCCGTAGTGTGGGTACAGTGTACTAACCTCTGCAGAGTGTTTATTAAATCTATCGATAGCCGCGCCCGCGGATAAGGTCCTAGTTCGTAGTTGGTCACACAATGAGTCAACAGTAATAATAATGTGCTTAATAACAACCCTGGTTCGAGGATGAGATAAGTTGGTTGTGATCGCCGGAAGGATCACTGTTTGAGACCAAGTGTTGGTCATGGTTGTGATCACCGGAATGATCGCCGTGGTATCGAGGATACCGAGTTGTTGGATATTCGTGATGTTGTGCGAGAAATGTGGGTAAAGATCAATCTCCTTGTGGTCATTTGATGATTACTACTGTATTGTTTATACCAAGCTTGATTTGATACTGAGATGATCGTGTAATGTCCGAAGTTGGTAAGTGATGCATGCGATGGTTACGAGGTAACCCGAGAAGAATAAATGGTGCATGTAGTGTCATCATGTTGCATGCTAGTATCATCAGATATATATGTTCATGCCATGATCATATTGTTCTTGCGATATTATGTTCATGTTGTTCATGCCATGTTATCCTGATGATCTCATGATAATTCCTGCTTAACCCGTAATTGCCATGCTGTTGTTTGTCTTGAATGCTTCTGGTTATTGTGAGCTTGCAAGTACATTCAATGTACTGACTTGCCGTGTCATGCCAGTTTGCAGGTCGTGCCTGGATTGCTTGCTTGTTTGGTGTTGTTCTCGTGTTCGTGAGCTAGGATAAACGTTCCAGCTAGAGTCCCTACGGATTGGAGTCCATCATCGCCGTTCGTTGTTCCGCTGCTTCGAGTTGTTATGCTGCTTGTATAGAGCAACCGTGGTTGGCGTAGTGTCGCCGTGCCGATGTTATTCATTTTAATATCAGAACCCTTGTATTCACATTCGTGTTGTAATAGAGAGCTAGTTTGTTCTATACTAAGCAGTGCCGTATTCCAGAAGACTTCACCTCAATCTCTGGGCTAGAATACGGGGTGTTCCGGTTTTCTTTGAGCCGGGGTGCCACAGAGACTTCCCTCAACGGCGAGACCCGAGGCGCAGCGGACACAACTAGCGGAGATGCGGGCGTGCACCGTGTCAGAACTCCCTCTCATCGGCGGGTAGGCCTCTCGAGGAGCCGAGGCGAGGACCACGCCCCGGGGAAAGACAAGGATATCCGCGGACAAACAGACTACATATAGTAGTTCATCGCATACTACATATATTCACATGATCATGAAGGAAATATGCCCTAGAGGCAATAATAAAGTTATTATTTATTTCCTTATATCATGATAAATGTTTATTATTCATGCTAGAATTGTATTAACCGGAAACATAATACATGTGTGAATACATAGACAAACAGAGTGTCACTAGTATGCCTCTACTTGACTAGCTCGTTAATCAAAGATGGTTATGTTTCCTAACCATGAACAAAGAGTTGTTATTTGATTAACGAGGTCACATCATTAGTTGAATGATCTGATTGACATGACCCATTCCATTAGCTTAGCACCCGATCGTTTAGTATGTTGCTATTGCTTTCTTCATGACTTATACATGTTCCTATAACTATGAGATTATGCAACTCCCGTTTACCGGAGGAACACTTTGGGTACTACCAAACGTCACAACGTAACTGGGTGATTATAAAGGATTACTACAGGTGTCTCCAATGGTAGATGTTGGGTTGGCGTATTTCGAGATTAGGGTTTGTCACTCCGATTGTCGGAGAGGTATCTCTGGGCCCTCTCGGTAATAAACATCACATAAGCCTTGCAAGCATTATAACTAAGATGTTAGTTGTGAGATGATGTATTACGGAACGAGTAAAGAGACTTGCCGGTAACGAGATTGAACTAGGTATTGGATACCGACGATCGAATCTCGGGCAAGTAACATACCGATGACAAAGGGAACAACGTATGTTGTTATGCGGTCTGACCGATAAATATCTTCGTAGAATATGTAGGAGCCAATATGGGCATCCAGGTCCCACTATTGGTTATTGACCGGAGACATGTCTTGGTCATGTCTACATTGTTCTCGAACCGTAGGGTCCGCACGCTTAACGTTACGATGACAGTTATTATGAGTTTATGCATTTTGATGTACCGAAGGTTGTTCGGAGTCCCGGATGTGATCACGGACATGACGAGGAGTCTCGAAATGGTCGAGACGTAAAGATTGATATATTGGAAGGCTATCTTTGGACATCGGAAGTGTTCCGAGTGAAATCGGGATTTTACCGGAATACCGGGAGGGTTACCGGAACCCCCCGGGAGGCAAATGGGCCTATTGGGCCTTAGTGGAAAAGAGAAAAGGGGCAGCCCATAGCTGGCCGCGCGCGCCCCCTTCCCCAAGTCCTATTAGGACTAGGAGAAGGGGCCGGCCCCCCTCTCTCTCCTTTCCCCCTTGGGAGTCCTAGTTGGAATAGGATTGGGGGGGGGGGAGTCCTACTCCCGGTAGGAGTAGGACTCCTCCCGTGCCCTCTCCCTGGCCGGCCGAACCCCTCCCCCTGCTCCTTTATATACAGGGGGCAGGGGGCACCCCATAGACACACAAGTTGATCCTTGGTGATCGTTCCTTAGCCGTGTGCGGTGCCCCCTGCCACCAAATTCCACCTCGATCATATTGTTGCAGTGCTTAGGCGAAGCCCTGCGTCGGTAGAACATCAAGATCGTCACCACGCCGTCGTGCTGACGGAACTTTTCCTCGACGCTTTGCTGGATTGGAGCCCGAGGATCGTCATCGAGCTGAATGTGTGCTAAGAACTCGGAGGTGCCGGAGTAACGGTGCTTGGATCGGTCGGATCGGGAAGAAGACGTACGACTACTTCCTCTACGTTGTGTGATCTCTTCCGCAGTCGGTCTGCGTTGGTACGTAGACAACACTCTCCCCTCTCATTGCTATGCATCACCATGATCTTGTGTGTGCGTAGGAAATTTTTTGAAATTACTACGTTCCCCAACAGATCAAATACTACAAACACTAGTTCATACTACATACTGTTGGGGAACATAGTACTTCAAAAAATTTACCTACGATCACGCAAGATCTATCTAGGAGATGCATAGAAATGAGACAGGAGAGTGTGTCCACGTACCCTCGTAGACCGAAAGCAGAAGCGTTTAGTAATGTAGTTGATGTAGTCGAACGTCTTCCTGATCCAACCGATCCTAGCACCGAACATATGGCACCTCCGTGTTCAGCACACATTCAACATGATGACGTCCCTCGAGCTCTTGATCCAATTGAGGACGAGGGAGAGTTCCATCAGCACGACGGTGTGGTGACAGTGATGATGAAGTTACCGGCGCAGGGCTTCGCCTAAGCACTACGACGATATGACTGAGGTGTTAACTGTGGAGGGGGCGCCGCACACGGCTAGGAACAATTGATGTGTGTTCTAGGGGTGCCCTCCCCATGTATATAAAGGAGGGAGAGGGAGGGAGGTGAGGGAGTCCTGTACTAAGGGGTCCTCGGGCATCCGGCCTGTTAGCCATGGGCCGGACTGATGGGCTGTGAAGATCGAAGACCGAAGACTGCACCCGTGTCCGGATGGGACTCTCCTTGGCGTGGAAGGCAAGCTTGGCGACCGAATATGTAGATTCCTTTCTTTGTAACCGACCTTGTGTAACCCTAGATCCTCCCGGTGTCTATATAAACCGGAGGACTTAGTCTGGAGAGGAGATACTCATTGCTGTAGTCATACAGGCTAGACTTCTAGGGTTTAGCCATTACGATCTCGTGGTAGATAACTCTTGTAATACTCATATCCATCAAGATCAATCAAGAAGGAAGTAGGGTATTACCTCCACAGAGAGGGCCCGAAACTGGGTAAACATCGTATCCCCTGTCTCCTGTTACCATCGACCTTAGACGCACAGTTCGGGACCCCCTACCCGAGATCCGCCGGTTTTGACATCGACATTGGTGCTTTCATTGAGAGTTCCATTGTGCAGTCGACGAAAGGTTCGATGGCCCCTTGAATCGTCGATAGTGACGATGTCCAAGGAGAAACCTTCCTCCCCGGACAAATCTTCGTGTTCGGTGGCTTCGCACTGCGGGCCAACTCATTTGGCCACCTGGAGCAGGTCGATAGCTACGCCCCTGTCCATCATGTCAGATTTGGGAGTATGAACTACGTTGCGGACATCCGTGGGGATTCGATCTTCATCGGATTCGAGACCGCGGCGACCGCTCCCGGTCACCTTGACGAACATGACCTAAATCTGTCATCAGACCGCATCCAGGAGATAGCTCCTATGACCAGTTCGGCCTTAGATCTAGAGCGCACTGCGGCATTCAAGGATTGGAGGTTCAACCCCACCACGAAGGCCACAGATTCCCCAGTGTTGGAGCCGCACATGGACTTAACCTCACACAATATCTGTGTCACCGGAATTCTGGACTCATCTCTGGTTATAAGTTCCAAACCATGTGAGCCCGTGGACACCGAACTTGATCATTTATCGATCTTCGAATTCAGCGCCGCGGACATCTTCCAGCACTCGCCTTTGGGCGACATGCTAAACTCATTAAAAAACCTGTCCTTGATGGAGGACTCGCAGCCGAGCTATATCCGGTCTGAACTAGGGGCTGACAGTGGAGAATTTTGCTTCCCACCCACCACCCAATTCATAGCCACGGTCGAGGATTTGACCGACACACTTGATTACGACTCCAAGGACATCGATGGTATGGACGACGATGCCAGAGAAGAAGAGGCCCAGAACCCGCCGTTCACCGGATGCTGGACGGCCACTTCCTCGTATGATGTATACATGGTGGATGCACCAAAGGAGAACAGCGGTGATGAAAAGGAAGATCCAGCTGAGGATAAACCTTCCGAAATATAGTCCAAGCGCCGGCGTCAGCGGCGCCGCTCTAAGTCACACCGTAGTACAGACAGCAACACCGGCACAGGAGAAGATAACACTCCAGAAGGTGCCGAAGACAACGAAGACCCCGTTGATACAGCTAATGAACAAGATGAACGGGAAGATGGGCAGGTTAGCCCTGGTAAACAGGCCACGCACGAAGATTCGGAGGACGATAATTACCGTCCGCTCTCTAAGGACGAGGAAAGCCTCAGCAACGAAGATTTCATCGTGCCTGAGGAACCTCTCGAGCAGGAGCGCTTCAAGCGTCAGCTAATAGCCATCGCAAGGAGCCTGAAAAAGAAAAAGCAGCAGCTTCAAGCTGACCAAGATCTGCTCGTCGACAGATGGACTGATGGCCTGGCAGCCGAAGAATACGGCCTCAAGCGCCCAACCAAAAGCTACCCAAAGCGCAAATTGCTACCTCAGTTTGACGAGGAGGTGCTAATTCTTTTAGCACTGCGTTGGTTTTCCCCGAAGAGGAAGGGATGATGTAGCAAAGTAGCATAAGTATTTCCCTCAGTTTTTGAGAACCAAGGTATCAATCCAGTAGGAGGCTACACGCGAGTCCCTCACACCTGCACAAAACAAATAAATCCTCGCAACCAATGCAAATAGGGGTTGTCAATCCCTATAGGGCCACTTACAAGAGTGAGATCTGATAGATATGATAAGATAATATTTTTGGTATTTTTATGATAAAGATGCAAAGTAAAATAAAGGCATAGTAAATAACTAAGTAGTAGGAGATCAATATGATAAAGATAGACCCGGGGGCCATAGGTTTCACTAGTGGCTTCTCTCGAGAGCATAAGTATTCTACGATGGGTGAACAAATTACTGTTGAGCAATTGACAGAATTGAGCATAGTTATGAGAATATCTAGGTATGATCATGTATATAGGCATCACGTCCGAGACAAGTAGACCGACTCCTGCCTGCATCTACTACTATTACTCCACTCATCGACCGCTATCCAGCATGCATCTAGAGTATTAAGTTAAAAATAGAGTAACGCCTTAAGCAAGATGACATGATGTAGAGGGATAGACTCATGCAATATGAAGAAAACCCCATCTTGTTATCCTCGATGGCAACAATACAATACGTGCCTTGCTACCCTTACTGTCACCGGGAAAGGACACCGCAAGATTGAACCAAAGCTAAGCACTTCTCCCATTGCAAGAAAGATCAATCTAGTAGGCCAAACCAAACTGATAATTCGAAGAGACTTGTAAAGATAACCAATCATACAAAAAAGAATTCAGAGAAGATTCAAATATTATTCATAGATAGACTTGATCATAAACCCACAATTCATTGGTCTCAACAAACACACCGCAAAAAGAAGATTACATCGAATAGATCTCCACAAGAGAGGGGGAGAACAATGTATTGAGATCCAAAAAGAGAGAAGAAGCCATCTAGCTACTAACTATGGACCCATAGGTCTGAGGTAAACTACTCACACTTCATCGAAAGGGCTATGGTGTTGATGTAGAAGCCCTCCGTGATCGATGCCCCCTCCTACGGAGCTCCGGAGCAGGCCCCAAGATGGGATCTCGTGGATACAGAAAGTTACGGCGGTGGAATTAGGGTTTTGGCTCCGTATCTGATCGTTTGGGGGTACGTGGGTATATATAGGACGAAGAAGTACGTCGGTGGAGCAATAGGGGGCCCACGAGGGTGGAGGGCGCCTGGGGGGTAGGCGCCCCCTACCTCATGGCCTCCTGTTACGTGTCTTGACATAGGGTCCAAGTCTCCTGAGTTGTATTCGATGAGAAAATCACGTTCCCGAAGGTTTCATTCCGTTTGGACTCCATTTGATATTCCTTTTCTTCGGAACCCTAAAACAGGCAAAAAACAACAATTCTGGGCTGGGCCTCCGGTTAATAGGTTAGTCCCAGAAATAATATAAAAGTGGATAATAAAGCCCAATAATGTCCAAAACAGTAGATAATATAGCATGGAGCAATCAAAAATTATAGATACGTTGGAGACGAATCAAGCATCCCCAAGCTTAATTCCTGCTTGTCCTCGAGTAGGTAAATGATAAAAACAGAATATTTTATGCGGAGTGCTACTTGGCATAATTTTAATGTAATTCTTCTTAATTGTGGTATGAACATTCAGATCCGAAAGATTCAAGACAAAAGTTCATATTGACACAAAAATGATAATACTTCAAGCATACTAACAAAGCAATTATGTCTTCTCAAAATTACATGGCTAAAGAAATTTATCCCTACAAAATCATATAGTCTAGCTATGCTCTATCTTCACCACACAAAATATTTAAATCATGCACAACCCCGATGACAAGCTAAGCAATTGTTTCATACTTTTGACATTCTGAAAACTTTTTCAATCTTCACGCAATACATGAGCGTGAGCCATGGATATAGCACTATAGGTGGAATAGAGTGGTGGTTGTGGAGAAGACAAAAAGGAGAAGATAGTCTCACATCAACTAGGCGTATCAACGGGCTATGGAGATGCCCATCAATAGATATCAATGTGAGTGAGTAGGGATTGCCATGCAACGGATGCACTAGAGCTATAAGTATATGAAAGCTCAAAAAGAAACTAAGTGGGTGTACATCCAACTTGCTTGCTCATGAAGACCTAGGGCAATTTGAGGAAGCCCATCATTGGAATATACAAGCCATGTTCTATAATGAAAAATTCCTACTAGTATATCAAAGTGATAACATGAGAGACTCTCTACTATGAAGATCATGGTGCTACTTTGAAGCACAAGTGTGGTAAAAGGATAGTAACATTGTCCCTTCTCTCTTTTTCTCTCATTTTTTATTATTTTTTATTTTTTATTTTGGCCTTTTCTCTTTTTATGGCCTCTTTTCTTTCTCTTTTTTATTTGGGCTTCTTTGGCCTCTTTTATTTATTTTTCGTCCGGAGTCTCATCCCGACTTGTGGGGGGATCATAGTCTCCATCATCCTTTCCTCACTGGGACAATGCTCTAATAATGATGATCATCACACTTTTATTTTTCTTACAACTCAACAATTACAACTCGATACTTAAAACAAAATATGACTCTATGTGAATGCCTCCGGCGGTGTACCGGGATATGCAAGGATGCATGAGTGACAAGTATGAATGAATTATGAACGGTGGCTTTGCCACAAATACTATGTCAACTACATGATCATGCCAAGCAATATGACAATGATGGAGTGTGTCATAATAAACGGAACGCTGGGCATGGCAATATATCTCGGAATCGCTATGGAAATGCCATAATAGGTAGGTATGGTGGCTGTTTTGAGGAATGTGTATGGTAGGTGTATGATACCGACGAAAGGTGCGCGGTATTAGAGAGGCTTGCAAAGGTGGAAGGGTGAGAGTGCGTATAATCCATGGACTCAACATTAGTCATAAAGAACTCATATACTTATTGCAAAAATCTACAAGTTATCAAAGCAAAGTATTACGCGCATTCTCCTAGGGGGATAGATTGGTAGGAATAGACCATCGCTCGTCCCCGACCGCCACTCATAAGGAAGACAATCAATAAATAAATCATGCTCCGACTTCATCACATAACGGCTCACCATACGTGCATGCTACGGGAATCACAAGCTTCAACACAAGTATTTCTCAAATTCACAACTACTCAACTAGCATGACTTTAATATCACCATCTCCATATCTCAAAACAATTATCAAGTATCAAACTTCTCATAGTATTCAACACACTCATAAGAAAGTTTTATTGTTAATCTTGTATACCAAGCATGCTAGGATTTTAAGCAAATTACCATGCTATTAAGACTCTCAAAATAATAAGTGAAGCATGAGAGATCACTTGTTTCTATAAAACAAATCCACCACCGTGCTCTAAAAGATATAAGTGAAGCACTAGAGCAAAATTATATAACTCAAAAGATATAAGCGAAGCACATAGAGTATTCTAACAAATTCCAAATCATATATGGCTCTCTCAAAAGGTGTGTACAGCAAGGATGATTGTGGTAAACTAACAAGCAAAGACTCAAATCATACAACACGCTCCAAGCAAAACACATATCATGTGGTAAATAAAAATATAGCTCCAAGTAAAGTTACCGATAGAAGTAGACGAAAGAGGGGATGCCTTCCGGGGTATCCCCAAGCTTTGGCTTTTAGGTGTCCTTAGATTATCTTGGGGGTGCCATGGGAATACCCAAGCTTAGTCTCTTGCCACTCCTTGTTCCATAATCCATCAAATCTTTACCCAAAACTTGAAAACTTCACAACACAAAACTTAAAGTAGAAAATCTCGTGAACTCCGTTAGCGAAAGAAAACAAAAGACCACTTCAAGGTACTGTAATGAACTCATTCCTTATTTATATGGGTGTTATACCTACGGTATTACAACTTCTCTATGGTTTATAAACTATTTTACTAGCCATAGATTCATCAAAATAAGCAAACAACACACGAAAAACAGAATCTATCAAAAACAGAACAGTCTGTAGTAATCTGTAGCTAGCGCAAGATCTGGAACCCCAAAAATTCTAAAATAAATTTCTGGAAGTGAGGAATTTATGTATTAATCATCTGCAAAAATAATTGACTATAGCACTTTCCAAATAAAAATGACAGCAGTTCTCGTGAGCGCTAAAGTTTTTGTTTTTTATAGCAAGTTCAACAAGACTTTCCCCAAGTCTTCCCAGCGGTTCTACTTGGCACAAACACTAATTAAACACAAAAAACACAAAAAAAACAGAGGATAGATAATTTATTTGTTACTAAACAGGAGCAAAAAGCAAGGAATAAAAATAAAATTGGGTTGCCTCCCAACAAGCGCTATCGTTTAACGGCCTAGCTAGGCATAACAAGCAAGAATAGATCTAGGTATTGCCATCTTTGGTAGGCAATCCATAAGTGTCTCTCATAATAGATTCATAAGGTAATTTAATTTTCTTTCTAGGAAAGTGTTCCATGCCTTTCCTTAATGGAAATTGAAATCTAATATTTCCTTCCTTCATATCAATAATTGCACCAATCGTTCTATGGAAAGGTCTACCAAGAATAATAGGACATGAAGGATTGCAATCTATGTCAAGAACGATAAAATCTACGAGCACATAATTCCTATTTTCCACAATAAGAACATCATCAATTCTTCCCATAGGTTTCTTAATAGTGGAATCCGCAAGGTGCAGGTTTAGAGAGCAATCATCAAAATCACGGAAACCTAACAAATCACACAAAGTCTTTGGAATCGTGGAAACACTAGCACCCAAATCACATAAAGCATAGCATTCATGATCTTTAATTTTAACTTTAATAGTTGGTTCCCACCCATCATAAAGTTTTCTAGGGATAGAAACTTCCTATTCAAGTTTTTCTTCATAAGATTGCATCAAGGCATCAACGATATGTTTAGTAATCGCTTTATTTTGACTATAAGCATGAGGAGAATTTAGCACGAATTGCAACAAGGAAATACAATCAATCAAATAGCAATTTTCATAGTTAAATTCCTTGAAATCGATAATAGTGGGTTTAGCAACATCTAGGGTTTTAATTTCTTCAATCCCACCTTTATCAAATTTAGCATCAAGATCAAAAGATTCAGAATTCTTGGAATGCCTTCTAGGTAAAGGTGGATCACATTCAGTCCCATCATTATCAAGATTCATATTGCAAAACGAAGATTTAATAGGGGACACATCAATAACTTTTAGATCTTCATCATTATTTTCATAGGAACTAGAAGAACACGCTTTTATAAAGGCATCTTTCTTAGCAAGCATCCTAGCAGTTCTTTCTTTGTACTCATCAATGGAAATTCTCATGGCTTTGAGAGACTCAGTGATATCATGCTTAGATGGAATAGATCTAAGCAATTCTATCAACGTTCCTAGCCAAATCATCAATCTTAAGCAATTTTTCTTCAATCATAGCATTAAAATTCTTTTGCAAAGTAATAAATTCTTTAATATTAGATTCAAAATAAGAGGGCATATTATTATAATTTCCATAAGAATTGTTGTAGGAATTACCATAATTATTAGAGGGATTACTAGGATAAGGCCTAGGGTTGAAATTTCCTCTATACGCGTTATTACCAAAATTGTTCCTACGAACAAAATTCACATCCATAGATTCAATATTATTCTCAATCAAAGTAGACAAGGGCATATCATTAGGATTAGAAGAAACACTCTTATTAGACAATAATTTCATAAGTTCATCCATCTTTCCACTCAAAACATTAATTTCTTCTATCGCATGCACATTTTTATTAGTAGATCTTTCAGTATGCCATTGAGAATAATTAACCATAATATTATCTAGGAGTTTAGTAGCTTCTCCTAAAGTGATTTCCATAAAAGTGCCTCCCGCGGCCGAATCTAAAAGATTTCTAGAAGCAAAATTCAATCCGGCATAATTTTTTTGTATAATCATCCACAAATTTAAATCATGAGTAGGGCAATTACGTATCATTAATTTCATTCTCTCCCAAGCTTGTGCAACATGTTCATGAGCATGTTGCTTAAAGTTCATAATATCGTTTCTAAGAGAGATGATCTTAGCAGGAGGAAAATACTTAGAGATAAAAGCATCTTTGCACTTGTTCCATGAATCAATACTATTTTTAGGCAAAGACGAAAACCAAGCTTTAGCACGATCTCTAGGCGAAAAAGGAAATAGCTTCAATTTAACAATATCATTATCCACATCTTTCTTCTTTTGCTTGTCACACAAATCAACGAAGCTATTTAGATGGGTAGCGACATCTTCACTAGGAAGGCCGGAGAACGGATCTTTCATAACAAGATTCAGGAAAGCAGCATTAATTTCACAAGATTCAGCATCGGTAAGAGGAGCAATCAGAGTGCTAATAAAATCATTGTTGTTGGTATTGGTGAAGTCACACAATTTAGTATTACTCTTGAGCCATCGTGACAAGCAAGCAAACTAACACACAAGAAAACAAAAAGAAAGCGGGCAAAAAGAGGCAAATAGAGGGAGGATAGAGAGAGAGGGCAAATAAAACGGCAAGGGTGAAGTGGGGGAGAGGAAAACGAGAGGCAAATGGCAAGTAATGTAATGCGGGAGATAAGGGTATGTGATGGGTACTTATTATGTTGACTTTTGTGTAGACCTCCCCGACAACGGCGCCAGAAATCCTTCTTGCTACCTCTTTTAGCACTGCGTTGGTTTTCCCCGAAGAGGAAGGGATGATGCAGCAAAGTAGCGTAAGTATTTCCCTCAGTTTTTGAGAACCAATGTATCTATCCAGTAGGAGGCTACGCGCGAGTCCCTCGCACCTGCACAAAACAAATAAATCCTCACAACCAACGCAAATAGGGGTTGTCAATCCCTATAGGGGCACTTACGAGAGTGAGATCTGATAAAGATGCAAACTAAAATAAAGGCAAAGTAAATAGCAAAGTAAATAACTAAGTAGTAGGAGATCAATATGATAAAGATAGACCCGGGGCCATAGGTTTCACTAGTGGCTTCTCTCGAGAGCATAAGTATTCTACGGTGGGTGAACAAATTACTGTTGAGCAATTGACAGAATTGAGCATAGTTATGAGAATATCTAGGTATGATCATGTATATAGGCATCACGTCCGAGACAAGTAGACCGACTCCTGCCTGCATCTACTACTATTACTCCACTCATCGACCGCTATCCAGCATGCATCTAGAGTATTAAGATAAAAACAGAGTAACACCTTAAGCAAGATGACATGATGTAGAGGGATAGACTCATGCAATATGAAGAAAACCCTATCTTGTTATCCTTAATGGCAACAATACAATACGTGCCTTGATGCCCTTACTGTCATCGGGAAAGGACACCGTAAGATTGAACCCAAAGCTAAGCACTTCTCCCATTGCAAGAAAGATCAATCTAGTAGGCCAAACCAAACTGATAATTCAAAGAGACTTGCAAAGATAACTGAGGGAGTCCTGGATTAGGGGGTCTCCGAACAGCCGGATTATATCCTTTGGCTAGACTGTTGGACTATGAAGATACAAGATTGAAGACTTCGTCCCGTGTCCGGATGGGACTCTACTTGGCGTAGAAGGCAAGCTAGGCAGTACGGATATAGATATCTCCTCCTTCGTGACCGACCTTGTGTAACCCTAACCCTCTCAAGTGTCTATATAAATCGGAGGGTTTTAGTCCGTAGGACATAACAGTAACAGACAATCATACCATAGGCTAGCTTCTAGGGTTCAGCCTCTCTGACCTCGTGGTAGATCTACTCTTGTACTACCCATATCATCAATATTAATCAAGCAGGACGTAGGGTTTTACCTCCATCAAGAGGGCCCGAACCTGGGTAAAACATCATGTCCTCTGCCTCCTGTTACCATCCGCCTTAGACGCACAGTTCGGGACCCCCTACCCGAGATCTGCCGGTTTTGACACCGACATTGGTGCTTTCATTGAGAGTTCCTCTGTGTCGTCGCCGTTAGGCTTGATGGCTCCTTCTATCATCGACAGCGATGCAGTCCAGGGTGAGACTTTTCTCCCCGGACAGATCTTTGTGTTCGGCGGCTTCGCACTACGGGCCAACTCGCTTGGCCATCTGGAGCAGATCGAAAGTTACGCCCCTGGCCACCAGGTCAGGTCTGGAAGCTTAAACTACATGGTCGATATCCGCGGAGACTTGATCTTCGACGGATTCGAGCCTCTGCCTTGTGCGTCATGCGGTCACGATGAGTACGATTTAGCTCTGCGATAAGACAGTGTTCAAGAAATCACACCAGCAGCCGCTCCGACCTTTAATTCGGAGCCAGTTGCGCCTCCCATGGACGGGTGGATAGACCCCGCCACAGAGGCCGCATCCCCAACGGCGATCGAGCCGAATATCGATCTTACCCTTCACGAGAGCCGTGTTGTCAAACTACCGGATACTTCTCCGGCCACGAACTCCGAACCGCATGCGCCCATTCCTATCGAATCCGGTTGGGCGCCCATCATGGAGTTTACCTCCGCGGATATCTTTCAACACTCGCCCTTCGGCGGCGTACTGAACTCATTAAAGTCTCTCTCCTTGTTAGGAGAGTCCTGGCCGAACTATGTCCGGCAGGATTGGGATGCGGATGACGAAGAAATTCGCCGCCCACCCACCACCCACTTAGTAGCCACTATCGATGACTTAACCGACATGCTCGACTCCGACTCCGAAGACATCGACGGTATGGACGATGATGCAGGAGACGAATAGGAAGCACTGCCCATAGGGCATTGGATGCCCACTTCATCACATGACGTACACATGGTGGACACACCAAAAGAAGACGACGACGAGGAACGGAAGGATGCAACAAAGAGTTGTCCCCTCGAGAAGCAGTCAAAGCGGCGGCATAAGCGCCGCTCCAAATCCCGCCTCGGCAGAAACAACGATCAGATAGACCCAGCATTAGAGCAGGGTCAACCATCACCAGACCACGGCAACACGGAGAATCAAACTGAACAACCCGACTCTATCAAAGATAATAGTCCGGCCGACATCACACCGGACAGACACCCAGAGCAACAGAATGCCCATCAAAGGCTCGTTGCCACCTTGAGGAGTCTAAAAAGCAGAAGTAAAGGCTCAAGACTGCGCAAGACACACTCAGAATTAGATGGAGTAAAGTGCTCAACACAGCAGCGAAGTACGGCGGTAACATCCCCACCAAGAGCTACCCAAAGTGGAAGTTGCTACCTGAATTCGATGAGGAGGCCTTAGATCCCCCGCAACCAAAAATTAAAATGGCCATCTAGACGGATAGACGACCTCACAGCCAACATAGAGCGGCAAACAACACCGCACATAAGCCAATATGCAATCCACTCGAGGGCTCGCATCAAAAGGACGGCGCAACCAGATCCATCTATGGACCACGCAAGCGCGCTCCAGCATATGATGCAACACAACAAACATCCGAACAATGCGGTACACCCAGATACAGGGGTGCCGCACACCCCCTATGTTTCACCGACGAGGGGTTGGACCATGAATTTCCAGAGGGATTCAAACCCGTAAACATAGAGGCATACGACGGAACAATAGACCCAGGGGTCTGGATTGAGGACTATATCCTCCATATCCATATGGCTCGAGGAGATGATCTCCACGCCATTAAGTATTTACCCCTGAAACTCAAAGGGCCAGCTCGGCACTGGCTTAAAAGCCTCCTCAAAAGCTCCATTGGAAGCTGGGAAGAGCTCGAAGATGCTTTTCGGGCAAATTTTCAAGGGACTTATGTCCGAACTCCGGACGCGGACGATTTGAGTCATATAACTCAACAGCCAGGAGAGTCAGCCCGAAAGCTTTGGAACAGGTTTCTTACTAAAAAGAACCAAACAGTCGACTGTCCGGACACCGAAGCCTTGGCAGCTTTTAAGCATAGCATCCGCGACGAATGGCTTGACAGACACCTCGGCCAAGAAAAGCCGAGAACAATGGCAACATTAACAAGCCTCATGACCCGCTTTTGCGCGGGTGAGGGTAGCTGGCTAGCCAGATGCAGCACCAACGACCCCAGTACATCCGAAGTTAGAGATGGAAACGGGAAATCACGGCGCAGCAAAAATAATAAGCGCCGGAATAAAGAAGACAACCCGAAGAGCACGGTAGTAAACGACAGATTTAAAAGCTCTCGGCCAGGTCAGCAAAAGCCGCCCTCTAAAGGCGCCAGAGATGAACATTCCAGCCTAAACAAAATTCTGGACCAAATATGTCAGATCCATAGCACCCCTGGTAAACCCGCTAATCATACCCACAGAGACTGTTGGGTCTTCAAGCAGTCCAGCAAGCTCAACGCCGTACACAAGGGGGAGGATACACCAAGCGAAGATGAGGATGAGCCTCTCAAGCAAGACACTGGGGAACAAAAGAAATTTCCACCAGAAGTCAAAACAGTGAACGTGTTACACGTGATCAAGGGGAGAAACAAAGTGGCACTCCCAGAGAAATATGCCCAAGGGCCTATCACCGCGGAGTCCTGCCACTGGTCGTCTCAACCGATCACTTTCGACCATCGGGATTACTCAGCAAGTATCCGGCATGCAGGATGTGTTGCCTTGTATTTGACCCAATAATTGACGGATACCATTTCACACGAGTCCTGATGGACGGTGGCAGCAGTCTAAACCTGATATATCAGGACACAATCCGCAAAATGGGGATAGACCCAACGAAAATTTGCCACAACAATACTACCTTTAAAGGAGTAACGCCAGGCCCAGGGGCTCATTGCACGGGCTCCCTGCTACTAGAGGTTATATTCGGCTTCCCCGATAACTTCCGTAGCGAAAATTTAACATTCCACATTGCTCTGTTCCAAAGTGGCTATCAAGCACTACTTGGACGTGAAGCTTTCGCTCGCTTTAATGCAATACCGCATTACGCTTCCCTCACGCTTAAGATGCCCGGTCCACGTGGCATCATTATAGTGAATGGAACTATTTAGTGATCCTTGCGCACCGAAGAGAGTGCGACTGCCTTGGCAGCCGCACACTAAAAACAGCCTCACCAACTAAAGCATTTGATAGGTCGTCAAGACCACGGACACGGTTAGACGAGTCCGGCACAGCTATATGTAATTCATACAGGTTTGATGGCCACACCCCTATTACAAATACAAGGGGCTCAACACGCACAGACAAGTGGCAATTTTTACTCATCTTGAATTATACATGGTTTCTTTAAACCTACCTTTTTGCACGGCAACTTTTCACCTAAGTTTCTCTCTTTTACAGATGACCATCGTGCTACACCCATCCAGGATACGGCACAACGGAGACACAGGCGCAGACGTGCAGCAGGGACCTGTTCCAAGGATTCTTTTTAGATTAAGACCCTGCGTAAACCTTTTTTACTGTCTCTTGTTGATACACATCCCTCGGATTCTCAGTACAATTGAGAAGGATGCTGATGTCTTGGCATGTGGCCACGTCAGAATAATGCACGTACCCGAACACCAGGGGCTTCTTACAAAGGGCACTGTTTAGGCCCGGTTTATACCATAAAGACCGAATACCTTAGGGAGTGTTCGGCGTCGCGAGTTTGGCCTTATATGCATCAGCTCCGAATCATGTCTTTGGTCAAATGTTGGGTTTGCCTGGCTCCTATGTCTTGCTGCCTTACGCTCCGCTCTATCGGCTAAGGCGACACCAGGAGACCTACTACGATTGTGTCGCGGTTCATCCGGACGAGCACCTCAGTAGAGAAAGCCGAAAACTGACTGTCATGATATAGCGTGAGACTGGTCAACCACTCGATGACCTATCGGAATGTTAGAATTCCTCCGCCTTAACGAAGGGCCGTTTTCCGGCCAGGCATGTACGCACCCCGAATTCGGATGAGTGCGGAGCCACCAGGGGCTATATAGTAGCCCCACTGTCAAACTCCTATGGCTAAGTGAACATGTTAAAGCATTATAGTCCGGTTGCCTAGTTCGCTGCGCCATCACCTCCTTATTAGGACCAAGACGTTGGATTAATTGTGAATACGCGTCTTCTACGAACACCCCCGCATTATATGCGTGGGGGCTGAAGCCAACGACTGCAATCTTTCAGGTTATACACATGTATACATAAACGGCCGCACAGGAGGCATCATATTACTTTCGGGCAAAAGTATAAATACAGCCTTGATAAATTTCATAAAAACATTGTTTTTACAATGGGAATACATGTCACTCAAACATAATATTCTTCCAGCTCTGGGCCTCTATCAAACGAGCACCCTCAAGAACTTCTTCAAAATAGTGCTCGGCAGCCACTCGACCTATGGCCGAACCCTGCGCCGCAATAGTGGTAGCATCCATCTCCGCCCAGTATGCTTTGACACAGGCAAGGGCCATCCGCGAGCCTTCTATGCACACCGACCTCTTCATCGCATTGATGCGCGGCACCACACCAAGGAACTGCTGCACTAAGCTGAAATAGCTATTCGGCTTCGGCTTTTCCGGCCACACATGATCTATGATAGACCTCATGGCAAGTCCGGACAATCTATTGAGTTCGGCCCATTCAACAAGCCTATTAGTTAGTGGAAGCGGACGCTCTGGAACGTTAAACTGCGACCATAATAGCTTGTCCACTTCACGATCTGTTTGATCTCGGAAGTATTCGGCCGCATCGACAGCACTCGCCGTCAAATCCAGATATGCGTCTGCCGAACTCGACAGCCGATCCAGAGGGGCATACCGCGGATCTCCGAACTTCCTTCGCAACAAAAAGGGCTTCCCAGCCACAATATCACCAGCTTCACGCAGCTCTTCCTTCTTTGCCCTCATGGCAGAGCGGGTGTCTTTGGCCGCCATCGTGGCCTTTTCGAGGTCCGTCGCCTTCGCTCGGTTCTCTTCTTCAAGGAACTGACAACGGTCGGTAGTGTCTCTTAACTTTACAGCCATCTTGGCCATTTTATCTTTGCTCTCGCAATGTGCAGCCTTTTCGGCTGTTAACTCTTCGGCCGCCTTTAAAGCAGCTGCATTACTAATTCTTGCTTGTTCCTTGGCCCGGGCAAGTTCTGCCCGAAGGGTCTCCATGGTGGCAGCTCCATCTGCAGTCACAACATATTAAAGTTACTGGCATTACGCTGCTCTTCCTATGTGACATTCACCAGAAAACATCACTTACCCTGTGCCTTGTCAAGCCGGTTGTTAACAAGCTCGATGTCGGCATCTGCCGCATCCAGTTGCCGCTTTAGTTCGGCAAACTCATTAGTCCGGCCAGCCACCGGAGCTCCCATTACCTGCACATAAAGCGGTGCGGTTATTACCTGGGACTACGATCCTCTGTTCGCCGCCGTTCTTGATGACAACCAGAGTCTCAGGGGCCACTATCTACATAGGGCACACCTAAAAATGTGCGGTACTATCAAAAAGTATATCATTTCACATACCTCAAAGCCCGTTAGTAGACTCATAAAGGCTTCATGCAATCCGCTTTCGGTGGACGAAATTTTTTCCATCACGGTACCCATCAACGTATGGTGTTCCTCTGAGATGGCCGCTCGCTCCAACAGCTCCCTCAGTACGTCCAACCGCATACCAGACGGTGCCAGACTCTTTTGTTTGCTCTCTTCAAGAGCCGGACGCTGGGGACTTCGGGTGACTATAGGATTATCTTCTGGCCTCACCGGATCTGGAGAGGCCCTCCGCGACGACACTTTGATGACCTAAAAGTATATGGGATCTATCATAGTCCTTTCGATAAGTAAGAGTGTCGAACCCAACGAGGAGCGGAAGGAAATGATAAGCGGTTTTCAACAAGGTATTCTCTGCAGGTACTGAAATAAGTGGTACCAGATAGTTTTGTGATAGGATAAATTGTAATGAGCAACAAGTAACAAAAGTAAATAAAGTGCAGCAAGGTGGCCCAATCCTTTTGTAGCAAAGGACAAGCCAGAACAAACTCTTATAATAGGAAAAGCGCTCCCGAGGACACATGGGAATGTCGACAAGCTAGTTTTCATCACGTTCATATGATTCGCGTTCGATACTTTGATAATTTGATATGTGGGTGGACCGGTGCTTGGGTGCTGTTCTTACTTGAACAAGCATCCCACTTATGATTAACCTCTATTGCAAGCATCCACAACTACAACAAAAGTATTAAGGTAAACCTAACCATAGCATGAAACATATGGATCCAAATTTGCCCCTTACGAAGCAACACATAAACTAGGGTTTAAGCTTCTGTCACTCTAGCAACCCATCATCTACTTATTACTTCCCAATGTCTTCCTCTAGGCCCAAATAATGGTGAAGTATTATGTAGTCGACGTTCACATAACACCACTAGAGGCTAGACAACATACATCTTATCAAAATATCAAACGAATACCAACACTGGTAGAAAAAGGGCCTGTTGTCCCGGTTCGTAAGGGCCTTTTGTCCCGATTCCTGAACCGGGAGTAAAGGGTCGGTACTAATGCCCTGTCCCTTTAGTCCCGGTTCAATCCAGAACTGGGACAGATGGGCCTCCACGTGGCCTGTGCGCAGAGCCCAGGCAAGAGGGCCTTTGGTCCCGGTTGGTGGCACCAACCGGGACCAATAGGCATCCACGCGTCAGCATTTCTGTGGCTAGGGTTTTTGTTTTTTTGAAGGGGGGGGGGGGTTTGGGGGGTTTTGGGGGGTTAATTTAGGTGTTTCATATATTGTGTTAGCTAGCTATAATTAATAGAGAGAAGTGTCCTCTGTTATGTCCGTGCTTGGTCGACGCTACGTACTATACATATGTATAGAGAGGACTAGACACGCTAGCTAGCTAGTAAGCAAACGAAGGAAACAGAAGATCGTCATGAACATATATGCATATAGAGAGAAGTGATATCGACCACCTCTCCTTCTCCGAGAGATTTGTCGAACAACAAGTTCTCGTATATCTATCCGACACTACCGGCTACATATATACAATAATTATCTCTTACAAATATAATCTCCTAACATACGGACTCATGGTCCACATAGTATTCTCCATCTTCAGCGATCACGTGGTCAAGAAAGAATGCCACCAATTCCTCTTGAATTGCTCGCATGCGAGCTGGTGCTAGGAGTTCATCCCGCTTCCGAAACATCTAATTTGAAGAAGGGGGTCAATACATATATATATATATATATATATATGAATGAATGAAACTCAACACAAATGATGGTAATAAAATAAAATTGTGAATGTCGTTATTTACGCACTTCATATTGTTCGTCGGAGTAGCCCCGCTCACAGGTCGTGTGGCGGATGGACTCGCAAACGTAGTATCCACAGAAATCATTCCCTTGTTCCTGCCACAACCACTTTACAAGAAATAGAGGTCAATCAAACTGATAAGCAAGAATGCCAAATGGTATTGATGAAACTAGCGCTTGAATCAATAGGAGATGCGCGGAACATGCTACTATAGTACTTACTTTTGGGTGTCTAAATTGCAGCTTCTTTGGGAGTCCCGGAGCTTTTTTGGTGAATTTTTCCCAAACCCTGCCAGACAAAGAAAACAATTACTTGATATATCAGGAAATGAACAAAGTTGCTGATATGGTGGATAATGATCGATTTAACTTACTTCTCGAGCATTTGAGTCATGTCCGCATAGTCCTGGGGATCTTTTCATCTTGAGTCTAAGACGGTTACTAGTCCCTGCTCAAGCTTAATCTCTAGGAGAATATAGTGGAAACTGCACACGCATGCATAACTCATCAATTACATTACTATAACCTTGACTAATATATAAGGGAAACTGAATACACACAAGACAGTAACACTCACTTGAAGTTGTAAGGAAAGAGTATTATATCTTTGTTTTCATTTATTACCAACGATCGTAGCAAGTTGGCCTCGGTATCTGCGGCTGAAATTTAACCTGAGTTGCATCTATGATATTTGTGTTAATGAACCCAATATCACCGATTTGTCGTTTCTTTAATTCGACGATCTTCAATCTGCATAATATAGTGAGGATAATTATAAATACATGCAACGAAAGAGCTGAGCTATATAGAGAGACTTAATGAAAGAAGTAGTACTACTTACAGACAGTAGCAGGTGACCGTTGCTTTATCGAGGGCCAATTGATTGAAAAACTGAAAGAACTCCTCAAATGGAACAAGCAACAGATCAATTCCAACGAGGTCATGCTCCTTTTTAACTCTCACATACAAAGTACTCCTCCCCCCAGACTCTCTATAGATTTTCATGTACCAATCATGCAATCTTCGCATCATCATTGATAGAGATCTTTCATCTTTGACGAGAGGCTTCCCATACTCGTATCTTTGTATCTGCACCTCCATGAAATCATAATGTACATCGTCGGGCAGGTAATCTCCAAGATTGCTATAACCGGGCACCATCCTCGGATCATTAGCAATGATGTCGCTAGGCACCTTGAGCAGGCGGCACGATTGCTTCGCTTGTTCACCGAGCTGTGCAATTTCTTTCCCAGCTCGTCGTTCTTTCAGCCTTTGATCACTGACAGTACTTCCCGACCGCTCCGCTTCGGCAAATTCCTTTCCAATAATGCGCTCATAGTTTCCTTTCGGCGGAGACTTGGGTGGTTTTGTCAGGGCAGCCAGAGTGCGCTTCGCTTTCACCGGATCTACCTTCTCCTCCGAAGGTGGATGTTTCTTTGCTTTCACCCCTTCAAAGAAGTTCCTCACTTCTTCTCGCGCGATCTCGGCGTTCTCCTCCGGGGTCCTCTCATATCGTAACTTGTCTGGAGTCTTCAGAGAAGGACCGAATCTGTATGTCCTCCCGCCTCTGGCTGTATTGCTAGACGCCGGCAGAGTAGATTGAGCGGTTGTCTTCTTTACTTGCTTACGAGGCAGAGGATAAGGACTACGACGCGCCGGAGCAGCCGGAGCGGCGGCAGGTCTCTTCCGCCCTTGCTGACGAGGCGGAGAAGGAGGAGGCTAGCTGCTCGGGCGCGCCGACGCAGGCGGAGAAGGAGGCGGAGTGCCACCACGCGCCGGAGAAGGAGCCGGCCGAGTGCCCTGATCGTCACTCGCCGGAGGTGGAGGAGGCGGAGTGCCCTGACTCGCCAGAGGAGGAGGAGGAGGCGGAGTCGTCCAGTTCGGAAGGTTGATGAGCTCCTTCCGCCATAGGCATGGAGTCTTTAGGGCAGAACCCAGCCGAGTCTCCCCTTCACCGGTAGGGTGGTCAAGCTGGAGGTCCTCAAATCCCTCCGTTATTTCATCCACCATCACCCTAGCATATCCTTTTGGAATCGGCTGACAGTGAAAAGTTGCGCCGGGTTCAGTAGGAAAAACAGAGCCAACAACCACCTTGACCTTCATATTAATCCATTGCATCATAAGGTGGCAATTTTGAGACTCCGTGATAGCATCCACGGGATAGCTGGCAGGAGCCGTCAAGACATGCTCCTGCTGAAGCAGCTCGGTGGAAGCCACGCCGCTTCTCCACTGAGATGGCGGGGTAGCTTCGGGGGAAGTTTCGGCAGTTCGTTTGCTGCGATTTGCTTCTCGTTCCTCTATCGCTTGTACCCTTGCTTGCAGCGCCTGCATTTGGGTCTGCTGCACTTTTTTCCTCCTCTCCTGGCATTTGTAACCGTCTGCGTCCGGAAACCCAACCTTCCACGGAATGGAGCCTAGCGTGCCTCGTGTCCGTCCAGGGTGCTCAGGATTCCCGAGGGCCATTGTGAGCTCATCGTTCTCTCTGTCTGGAACGAACGTCCCTTGCTGCGCTGCTTTGATATACTGCTGAAGCTTCTTGACTGGTATGTCCATTTGATCGTTCGTCCAAATGCACTTCCCTGATACAGGGTCCAAGGTTCCGCCAGCCCCGAAGAACAAAGTTCGGCAACGGTCTGGCCAGTTAATTGTCTCTGGTTCGATCCCTTTATCAGCCAGATCATTCTCAGTCTTGGCCCACTTAGGCCGGGCTACAAGGTAGCCACCTGACCCCGTGCGATGGTGATGCTTCTTCTTCGCAGCATTTTGCTTGTTTGTCGCCGACATCTTCTTACTCTTTTCCGATGTCTTGTGGGCCACAAATGCGGGCCAGTGATCTCTGATCTTCTCATATCTACCCGTGAATTCTGGTGTCTCTTTATTTTCGACAAACTTATTCAGCTCTTTCTTCCACCTCCTGAATAGTTCTGCCATCCTCTTAAGAGCAAAAGACTTGATTAATGGCTCTTTAACTGGCTTCTCCGGATCATCCTCTTGCGGTAGGGTGAAATTTGACTTCAGCTCAGTCCAAAGATCATTTTTCTGCATATCATTGACATAAGACACCTCAGGGTCTTCTGTAGCCGGCTTTAACCATTGCTGGATGCTGATCGGGATCTTGTCCCTAACCAAAACCCCGCACTGAGCAACAAATGCGCTCTTTGTCCGGAGGGGTTCAAACTTTTCATCCAAGCTCAACTTTTTCTTCGGGCCTCGTCTCTTTACCGAAGTTGTGCTTGATCTGGAGGGCTAGAAAAAAGAACAAATACTTAATTAATATGTGTACATACCAAAACAATGAATGCATCAATTAGCTAGTCAGCAGAAGCTTAACTAATATATATACCTGGCCGGACTTGGTTCGGTCACCGGAGATGTAATCACGGTCTCCTTCTTGCACCGGCAGTGGGTCACCAGAGCCGTCCTCACGGTCTCCTTCTTGCACCGTCATTAGGTCACCGGAGCCATCATAATCATAGCCAGCTGCTTCCAAACCATCGGTGTCGTTGAGAAAGAACGAGCAGACGGCATCACTTCCTCGTGCGATTATGTCCCCCAACAACTCTTCTTGTACTTCGTCTCGGGCGGTGTCCATAGTTTCTACAAATATTTACAACATGGAAATTATTATCCAAACATGACAGATGGATATATTACTGGCAAACGTAGAACTAATATTAATTAGTGGCCTCGACGCTGCTTCTCTAGGGTTTGGGGTGGCCTCGACGCTGCTTCTCTATGGTTTGGGGTGGCCTCGACAATGCTTCAAGGATAAAAAAAGAAGAGGAAGAAGGAAAAAAAAGAGGAGAAGAAAGAATAGAGGAGTTCTTCTTCTCTATTCTTTCTTTTCACCCTTTTTCTTCTTCTTCTTCCTCTTTTTTTATCGGAAACAAGGGTTGTCGAGGGTCGCCGAACGGTAGAGGAAACACTAAATAGCAAGTATCATGGGTGTGAGATACAGGTGTCCGTCGGTGTCGGACACTACATCCACGTCCCACAAGTGACGTGGGCGTCGAAGCCCGCGTCACTTGTGGGACGTGGATGTATTGTCCGACACCGACGGCCACATGTATCTCACACCGACGATACTTGCTATTTAGAGTTTCCTCCACCGCTCGGCGACCCTCGACGACCCTCGTTCCCGATAAAAAAAAGAGGAAGAAGAAGAAAAAAAAGAGGAGAAGAAAGAATAGAGAAGAACTCCTCTATTCTTTCTTCTACTCTTTTTTTTTCTTCTTCCTCTTCTTTTTTATCCTCTTCTTCCTCTCATGTTCGACGACCCTCGTGTCGGCGTTCTAGGAACGGGGGTCCCCAGACTTGCCTGCCTATGGCCTGTGGCGTGGCTCAAAGGAGGCCCGACATGGCCCATCTTCATCAGCACAAGACTCAAGACCCTCGGGAGGGGCCAGGCCTCGCGAGGCGGACGACACGGCGCAGCCTCCTCAGGCTGGCTCGCGAGGAGACGGAGATACCAAGGCAGGGTACCTCACGAGGTCCCCGTGACGCAAGCCATGACGATCGAGGGTGCCAAGCGGGCACCACCGCGCGTAGCGTCCTTCTTTCCTCTTTGGTGCAAAGGGGGCAAGCATAGCCGCGGAGTACCGAGGCATCAGGCAAAGGTTGCCCTTTCGGTGCAACGAGACCAAGACCAAGCGGACTACGAGACGGAGGTCACCATGGAGCCCAGCACGGCATCACCGCAGGGTCTTTCGCAGGCGAAGACCAACTTTAGTCAGGATAAGAGTACTTGCTGTCCCCCTTCAAATTAGCCCGCCATTGTTGGCTCCCTTCCCACTCGATATTTGGGAAGAAGACCAGGGCCCCTACAAATAGGGACGGCCACCCACGTAGCAAAGGGACGCAGGTTCGGTTCAGCGTGTGGATCCGACTAGCAAGCAGAGAGAGAGAGAGAGAGAGAGAGAGAGAGAGAGAGAGAGAGAGAAGGCGACGGAACTCCTCCCAGTGGTTCGTCACCCCAGCCAAGAACAGACCCTCGCGAGGCTGTTCTTCCTTGTACTGTTCATCATCATCAGCCGCAAGAGGCAATCCATCCACCACACACTGGAGTAGGGTATTACACCACAACGGTGGCCTGAACCAGTATAAATCTTGTGTCTCTCGTGTGATTCTTTTAGTAGTTTAGATCTTTGTGAGACGGGGAGGTAGAAGGCGTGATTTCCACGCGCACCCCAGTGTTTGAACCTTAAGGGTCTGCCGGAACCCGAAATCCGACATTTGGCGCGCCAGGTAGGGGTGCGCCGGAATCCGTCTCCCACCGCTCCGTTCTCCTCCGACCGTCGCATCCATGTCCGACGCTCATCGGGCCCGCGTCGAGCGCCGGGCCGCCATCGCGTCTCGCGTCGCCCAGACGGCCCCCGTCGGTGGGCGTCCTCGTCATTCCCCGCCGCCCGCCGTCAACACCGCCACCAGTTTGGCGGGAAACAAGCTCCAAGCACCACCCCAGCATCCGCCTACGCGACAGAGTAACTGCACCGCGGCACCGACGCCTCCGGTCGTTGCGGCCCTCTTGGGCGGCTCGCAGGCGCCGCCGACAAGTCGCCATGTCAAGCCTTTTGCCCGCCGGGTTAGCACTGCTTCTGCACGGCAGGGGGCTCCCCCGGACCGGGCGGCGCGCGGGGTCGATCTGACCATCAGCTCGGAGGACCACCCCACCAACCCGGTCGGCTTAGGCGCGCTCCCCCTGTTGTGCACCCCCACCATCTGCCAGGTGGCCGTCACCAGAACCCTCATCAACGGCGGCGCGGGCCTCAGCGTGCTTTCGGTCGAGACTTTCAACCTCTTCTGCATACCCCGGGAGCGGCTGCGGCCCAGCCGATCTTTCTCGGGCGTCGGAGGCAGATCATCCGACTCCCTGGGACAGATCCGGCTCCCTGTAACCTTCGGCACCTACGACAACTTCCGCACGCAGATGGTCGACTTCGACATCGTCCCAGTCGGCCTCCCTTGCAACGCCATCCTCGGCTACCCGGCACTGGCCCAGTTCATGGCTGTAACACCCTCGATGCGACTATATCTCCCACGTGTCGAGGCACGACTTAGAGGCATAATTGCATTGAAGGCATATGTCGCAAGTCGGGTAATCACCACAAACATCCCATGTAATATAATAATAAAGAGGGATAACATAGTTGGCTTACACTCGCCACGTCACATCAGAGTACATAAATAACATCCATCATACAAATCACTCATGGCCCGACTACGGCACCAAAATAGAAAAGACCCCCAACATGCGACAAGGCCCTGAATCTAACCCCGATTGGGCACCACTACTGATCATCAGGAAAAGACACATAGTAACGCTGAGAGTCCTCGTCGTACTCCCACTTGAGCTCGAGCGCGCCATCTAGAGCTGTATCATCTTTCCCTGCATCTAGTGTAATAGTAATCTGTGAGCCACAGGGACTCAGGAATCTCGCACCCTCGCGATCAAGACTATTTAAGCTTAATAGGTAGGAGAGGGGTAATGTAAGTGGAGCTGCAGCAAGCGACTAGCACATATGGTGGCTAACTTATTCGCAAAAGAGAGCGAGAAGAGGAGGCAAAGCACGAGCGAGAAACTAGAGAGCAACCTGCGCAAACATAACTCCAACACCGTGTCCACTTCCCGGACTCCGCCGAGAAGAGGCCATCACGGCAACACACTCAGTTGATTCATTTTAATTAATTAAGGTTCAAGTTATCTACAACCGGACATTAACAAATTCCCATCTGCCCATAACCGCGGGCACGGCTTTCGAAAGATCAATCCCTGCAGGGGGTCCCAACTTAGCCCATAACAAGCTCTCACGGTCAATGAAGGAATAGACCTCCACCCAAGACACACCGATCAGACTCGGTATCTCGGTACAACAAGATGATTTGACAGGTCAAAACAAGTCCAGCAACACCGCCCGAATGTGCCGGCAAATCCCGATAGGAGCTGCACATATCTCTTTCTCAGGGCACGCTCGGATAGGTCAAGCTACGAGTAAAACCAACCCTTGAGTTTCCCCGAGGTGGCCCCGCAGGCTGCCTGGTTCGGACCAACACTCAGAGGAGCACTGGCCCGGGGGGGTTAAAATAAGATGACCCTCGGGCTCCGGATACCCAAGGGAAAAAGGCTAGGTGGCAAATGGTAAACCAATGTTGGGCATTGCTGGAAAAGCTTTAATCAAGGCGAACTATCAAGGGGTTCCCATTATAGCCCAACCGCGTAAGGGACGCAACAATCCGGGAACATAACACCGATATGACGGAAACTAAGGCGGCAAGAGTGGAACAAAACACTAGGAGAGAGGCCGAGCCTTCCACCCTTTACCAAGTATATAGATGCATTAAGATAACATGGCAATATAATGATATCCCAACAAGTAAATAAATGTTCCAACGAGGAACGGCTCCAATCTTCACCTACAACTAGCAACGCTATAAGAAGGGGCTGAGCAAAGCGGTAACATAGCCAATCAACGGTTTGCTAGGACAAAGGTGGGTTAGGGGCTCAATCATGCCAATTGGGAGGCTGACAAGCAAGTGGTAGGCATCGTAGCATTGGTATAGCAAAAGAGCGAGCAAACTAGCATAGCAAAGATAGTAGTGATTTCGAGGGTATGATCATCTTGCCTGCATAGTTGTTAGAGTTGACTGTATCCTCAAAAGCAAACTCAACGGGCTCCTCGTTAGCGAACTCGTCTCCCGGCTCTACCCAACAACACAAACAAGCAACAAGGATACAATCAACCACGTGCAAGGGCAACCAATAATATGCAAAGATGGTATGCTATGCGAGATGCGATGCGGGATGCAAAATGCAAGACGTGACAGGAAATGCATGAACCTGGCCTCAACATGGAAAACCAAGTGTGCCACTGGATAGAGGGGATGAAATCACTTGAAAACAATATAAAGATCATTGGAATCGGAGCTACGGTTTGGAAATGGCAAGCGTTTTACGAAATGAACCGATCTGCGATTTACAGCAAGTAGGCTCCTAAATGCAACGAAATGAACATGCTACAGCCACCAAACATGAAAACAAAATACATGGCAGGGATGTACACAAGATGATTAACAAATCACTAGGACTGAGCCATGGCCAAATTCATCCATTAAGAGGTTCAAACAAGCATGGGAAAAATGAATAAGCAAAACATATTTCAGACTTAGTGAAATTAACACTAGTCTGAAATTTCAGACCACGATGCTCTCTTCGGAGCAGCAAAACAACATGAAACACAACCTGAACATGACAAGTAAGAACATGGCATGGCGCTACTCAACAAGCTTAACGAAACACCCAAAGTGACTTGGGGCCAAAAGGGTTCACAAAATACTCTAATGAGCACACGAACATAGATGAAACACAATCAGTTTTCAGACTTAGTGAAAACTGAGACATGCTGAAATTATAACTCACGAGGGCATGTAAACGAGCTCGATGCACTCACTACGGTGCAAGTCATGGCAAGGCAAGCATATATCCATAAAGAAGGCACAAAATGCTAGCTAGACATGGCAAGAACAATTGCATAGCATGCATGGAGCACTAGCAATAGCACCGGCAAAATCGCAAAAGAGTTAACGATCTGCCCAAATACACAACGATGCAAAAGTTGAGCTCGATTGACTCAACCTAGGGTGCTCCAAACTAGCAAGCAAAGACATGGATAGATAGAGCACAACATAAATATCAAAACTCCCTTACTGATCATCCTCAAAAGAGGCACAGATCACTAGGAAACAAGCTGAACATATGGCATCATGAACTAAAATATCCCAGACTTAGTGAAAATCACTAAGTCCCTAAAAACAGATAACTCAGGTGCCCCTCTTTGCAAGCTTGCACAAGTCACCACACACATCCTAAAAATGCATGGGTGGCACCTTTGGAAAGAAGACAAAATGCTAAACAATTCATCCCAAAGACTCACAGGCATATCATGCACACAATAATCATGGCAAAAATGACAATAGTCAATGATGAGCTAACGGATCTGCAATTTAACTCACGATGCCTCCTTCTAACAGCAATTTGGGCATCAAGATGAACTCAAATGAAAATGATGCAATGGAATGAAATGATGTAAATGTCGAGAAGAACATTTTGATATACTAAATGCATGAATCGGAGCTACGGATGCAAAGTTACGAGGCCTCGAACAGGAGCATATGAAGTAAAAATTCTAGGACTTAGCGAAAAAAAAACGACCTAGGGTTAGGATTTCAGATCTGAGATCCTGGCACGGAATCCGAAGTTCGCTAGGGATCCCACCGGAGCTGACCCGGAGCTCACCGGAGTGGGTTCGTCAGCCGGGGAAGAGGGGAGGCGAGGTCGGGGCGGCTCCGTCCGGCGCGGTGGCGGCGGCGCGGCGCGGAGGCGGCGGCGGCAGCGGGCGGAGGCTGCGGCGCGCGGCGGCGCGGCGCGGAGGCGGCGGCGCGTGGAGGCGGCTTCACCGGGCGGCGGGGCGAGGCGAGATGGGCCCCGGGGGCCGGCCACGGGCCTCCCGGGCCTGGCGGCGGGGTGGAACGGCGGCGGAGGCGGGCCAATGGTGGCGTGCCACGTGGCGGCGGCGGGCGGACCGGACGTGTCCATCGGTGGCGGATGTGTCCGGCGGCGGCAGATCTGGAATTTAGGGTTAGGGACGAGGGGAGACCCGAGATTTGGAATGGGGGTGTATTTATAGGCATAGGGGGAGCTAGGAGAGTCCAAATGAGGTGCGGTTTTTGGCCACGCGATCGTGATCGAACGCTCTAGGACGTGGAGCAGATTTTGGTGGGTTTTGGGAGAAATTGGAGGGGTGTTGGGCTGCAACACACACGAGGCCTTTTCGGTCCCTCGGTTAACCGTTGGAGTATCAAACGAAGTCCAAATGACCCGAAACTTGACAGGCGGTCTACCGGTAGTAAACCAAGGCCGCATGGCAAGTCTCGGTCCAATCCGGAAGTGCCTAATCCCACACACAAAAGAAATCTAGAAATGGCCACCGGAGGAGTACGAAGCGCCGGAATGCAAAACGAACAACGGGGAAAATGCTCGAATGCATGAGATGAACATGTATGCAAATGCAATGCACGTGATGACATGATATGAGATGCATGAAAACGAAAACACACACGGAGACAAAAACCCGAACCGAGAAATAAATATAACTTAATGCCGGAAACGGCAAGAGTTGGAGTACAAATGGGGAAAGTAATATCTAGGGCGTTACAACACTCCACCACTACGAAAAGATCTCGTCTCGAGATCTAGGACTGAAAGAACTCCGGATACTCAGAACGGAGGTGATCCTCGCGTTCCCAGGTAGCTTCACGGTCGTAATGGTGTGACCACTTGACTTTGAGAAATTTGATTGACTTGTTTCAAGTCCTGCGTTCAGTCTCTTCAAGGATTGCAACTTGGTGCTCACGGTAGGAGAGATCTTCTTGGAGCTCAATGTCCTCGAAGTTGACTGTGCGTTCAGGCGTCTTGAAGCACTTTCGGAGTTGGGAGACATGGAACACATCATGAACATTTGCAAAATTTGAAGGAAGCTCGAGTTGATAGGCGAGGTCGCCTCTCTTGCTGACAATCTTGAAAGGTCCGACGTATCTGGGGGCAAGCTTCCCTTTGATACCGAAGCGACGAGTCCCTTTCATAGGAGAGACGCAGAGGTAAACATGATCTCCGATCTCGAAAGCCAAATCACGGTGCTTACTATCATAGTAGCTCTTCTGGCGGGATTGGGCTGCTTTGAGGTTATCACAAATGACCTTGCACATTTCTTCTGCCTCTGTGATTAAGTCATTACCCAGCAGCTGACGTTCACCGGTTTCAGACCAGTTGAGAGGTGTACGGCATTTCCTACCATACAGAATTTCAAATGGGGCCTTGCCCGAACTTGCTTGAAAACTGTTGTTGTATGAGAATTCAGCATAAGGAAGACAATCCTCCCACTTCATGCCGAAGGAGATAACACAAGCCCTAAGCATATCTTCAAGAATCTGGTTGACACGCTCGACTTGACCGCTTGTTTGAGGATGGAAAGCAGTGCTGAAGCGAATGTTGGTGCCCATGGCCTTCTGAAAAGAATCCCAAAACTTGGAAGTAAAGATGCTGCCACGGTCTGAAGATATCACTTAAGGAATACCGTGCCGAGAGACAATTTGAGAGGTGTAGAGTTCCGCCAATTGAGCTGCAGTGATTGACTCTTTGATAGGCAGAAAGTGAGCCACTTTGGTGAGCTTGTCGATGACAACGAATATAGCATCATTGCCACGCTTGGACTTTGGAAACCCAGTCACGAAGTCCATTTCAGTGTGGTCAAACTTCCATTCTGGAATGGCAAGAGGTTGGAGGAGACCTGCTGGCCTTTGGTGTTCTGCCTTCACTCTTCTGCATACATCACATTCATTCACGAATTGAGCGATCTCGCGCTTCATTCGAGTCCACCAATAAGTTTGCTTCAGATCCTGATACATCTTCGTGCTCCCAGGGTGGATGGAGAGGAGAGAGTTGTGAGCCTCATTCATGATCACTTTACGAAGGTCACCTTTGGGCACAACAATTCGATCCTCGAAGAAGAGAGTGTCTTTGTCATCAAGTCGGTAGCACTTGTACTTGGACTGACTCTTTGCAATCCCAATCTTCACCTTTTTCACCATAGCATCAAGAAGCTGGGCTTGGCGAATCTGGTCTTCCAAGGTAGGAGAGACTTGAAGGTTGGTGAGGAAACCTTGAGGAACAATTTGCAGATTAAGTTTGCGGAAAGCTTCACAAAGCTCGGGTTAATAGGGCTTGAGAATCAGACTGTTGCAATATGCTTTTCTGCTCAAAGCGTCAGCAATCACATTGGCCTTGCCTAGAGTATACTCGATACTCGGATTGTACTCTTGAATCATTTCGACCCATCGAGTCTGCCTGAGGTTGAGATTAGGCTGGGTGAAGATGTACTTGAGACTCTTGTGATCAGTGAAAATATCCACTTTCCTTCCCAATAGAAGATGTCTCCAGGTCAACAATGCATGCACAACTGCCGCCAACTCGAGATCATGAGTGGGGTAGTTCTTCTCATTAGGCTTCAACTGGCGAGAGGTATAAGCAACAACTTTCTTCTCTTGCATCAGTACAGCACCGAGACCTTGGAGAGAGGCATCACAAAAGACCTCGTACGGCTTGGTTTCATCAGGTGGAGTCAGAACTGGAGCAGTGATCAACTTCTCTTTCAAAGTGTTGAAAGCAATATCACACTCCGGAGACCAAACGTACTTGACGTGCTTCTGGAGAGGATTTGAGAGAGGCTTCGCGATCTTGGAAAAGTTTTCAACGAATCTTCGACAGTAGCTTGCGAGACCGAGGAAGCTACGGAGTTGCTTCATGTTCTGAGGAGGTTCCCAATTAACAATTGCAGACACCTTCTCAGGATTCACGGCAATGCCCTTGGCAGAGATGATATGGCCAAGATTAAGCACCTCATCGAGCCAAAATTCACACTTGGAGAACTTGGCGTAGAACTGATGTTCCCTGAGCTTGTCAAGAACCAAACGCAAGTGCTTGGCATGATCTTCCTTGTTCTTGGAGAAAACCAGAATGTCATCGAGATAGACCAAAACGAAGTCATTGGTGTAGGGGTTGAAGATGAAGTTCATCATGCGAGAGAACGTCGGAGGAGCGTTTGCGAGGCCAAAAGACATGACAGTGTATTCATATGACCCATAGCTTGTCTTGAAGGCCGTCTTGGGAATATCTTGTTCACGAATACGAATTTGATGATAACCCATACGGAGATCAAGCTTGGAGAATACTTGGGCACCCTTGAGTTGTTCGAACAGCTCATTGATGTTGGGAAGTGGGTATTTGTTCTTGATGGTCTTCTTGTTCAATGGACGATAATCAACACAAAGTCGGTCCGTTCCATCCTTCTTCTTCACAAAAAGAACACCACAACCCCACGGAGAAGTACTAGGCCGAATGAGACCCATTCTTTCTTGAACATCGAGTTGTTTCTTCAACTCCTTCAACTCTTCGGGGCCGAGCTTGTAGGGACGTTTGCACACAGGTTCCGTACCGGGCTCAAGTTCAATAACAAATTCAACCGGCCGGTGCGGAGGCATTCCGGGGAGCTCTTCTGGGAAGACGTCTTGGTACTCACAAACAACTGGGATCTGCGAAATAGCATCCAATTCACCCTTCTCATTGAGAGAAAACAACCGGATTGTATCATCACGAGCGGCAAAGACAATGACATCCTCAGACGAATGAGTCAGTTGAATCTGCCTGGCCGCACAATCAAGCTGAGCTTTATGCTTAGAGAGCCAGTCCATGCCAAGAATAAGATCAATATTTGAATCACCAAGAACCGTTGGAGAGGCCAAGAACTTATAATCGCCCAAAGTGATTGTAACATCCGGAACGATGGAGTTAGCCTGCATGCGCTTACTAGGAGAAACAACTGCTAATGGGCTAGGCAGAACTTGTGAAACCAATTCATGCCTAGATGTAAATGGCCTCGAGATGAAACAATGCGAAGCACCCGTATCAAAAAGAACTCTTGCGGGAATAGAGTTAACTGGAAAGTTACCCATGATGACATCTGACGAATCCTCTGCCTGAGCTGCGTTCATCAAGTTGACCTTGGCGGACTTGGGGTTATGCTTGACCACAGCTGTACTTGCTGATCTGACAGGAGGAGGAGAAGGAAGACGCCTCTGGTTGAAACACTTGTTGGCGTAGTGGCCCTTCTGTTGGCACTTGTTGCACGTGACCTCAGAAAGCGGACGGTGGTACGGAGCACTCGATCTTGGAGCTTGAGACGAAGTCTTGTTCTGAAAGCCTGGGTTGGGTGGGTGGGAAGAACCACTGCCACCTTTGCTCTTCTGCTGATACGGCTGACGGAACGGAGGAGGAGGAAGCCAATACTTCTGCTGCTTGGCCACTTGAGTAGAGGAAGACGGTGTAGTGTCTCTGACTCGCTTCCTGGAAGCATTACACCTCAACTGAGCAGCCTCTTGCTTCAGTGCCATGTTGTAGAACTCATCGTATCTCAGCGGCTTGAAGAGGACAAGAGCGAGCTGAATTTCTTCACGGAGACCACCCCTGAACTGATAGATCATGCTCTTCTCATCAGGAACATCCTGCTTGGCAAAACGGGCGAGCTTCTGGAACAACTTGTTGTAGTCATAGACAGACAAAGAGCCTTGCTTAAGATTGCGGAATTCCTCACGTTTGCTTTCAGTCACACTCTGAGGGATGTGATGAGCTCGGAAATCACGACGGAAATCATCCCAAGTGATCAAACGTCCACCTCTGGAATCCTTGTACTGCTGGAACCACTCTGCAGCCTGATCTTAGAGCTGGAAAGAAGCGAACTTGACGAAATCTTCAGGCCTGACATTGCTGCATTCAAAATGCTTGCCCAGATCCACTAGCCAATCGTCAGCATCGGTAGCCTCAACACAATTGCTGAACGTCTTTGGACCATTTGCGAGGAACTGGTTCAGATTAGCAAAATGGTTCTGATTGTTGCCTTGATTCCCTTGACTGCCTTGATTGCGTTCTTGGAGGATTTGCATGATCAACTATGTATTTGCATTGGTTGCAGCCATTACAGCTTGCCAAGTCTCCGGAGGAGGTGGAGGTGGTGGCGGATCAGGATTCGGAGTCGTGCACGTTGGAGGAGCCATCCTGAACAGGTTGACCACCATTAGCACACAAATAGACAAATATTGAAGGTGAATCCAATGGAATGAAAATTGCAACAAAAAGTCTTCACATCCGAACAAAATGAATGAATGCACTTCTCTTGAAGTGGTCACATATCCCTAAATTGCGAAGCCACGAAGAATCAGGTAGAAGAGGTACATCGCCGAGGGATGGAATCAACATATGTCTTCGAAGCAACTGGAATACCACAACTCAAACTAAAAACCAAGGATTGGCTTACGGAATAAGCCGGAACAAACATATGATACAAATTTTGTCCGAAGTTTTCGTGGTGGGACCTACACGGGCTCGATCGTACAGCACCATCATGTACAAGGCAGTGCACATGACATACGAAGCGTCCCCGAGTCAGCATAGCCAAGGACTCTTTAAGACACAACGAGACCACTGTAAAATCGACCGTGAATAGGCGAACCACTAGACGTCGAACCCCAATTTCATATCATACATCTGTCGAAAGGATATCCTAAGAGCTACTTGAATTCCCACCTATGAAACTCCCGAAACTTTCCGGTTATGCAATCAGGTGTTGGGGATACAGGGGAAGCATAATATCTCACCCAAACTAGCAAATCCTACATCCAACTGTATCCATCCTTCAACACATAACCAAGAAACCTTCGAAAACCATCTACCTCAACCTTCGAAAAGCATCCGTTATACAAGTTATGGCGATACTCCTGAACTCCCGCCCCAGTACTGGGTGGCGTCGAGGTTATCTCACCAACGAACTGCATAAAGGAGATTTTTGATGTCGCGAACATATCTCAAGTATACCAGAATTGCAACGATAAAATTATGATGACAATACCTCAGAGCTCAACTCCCCGGGACACTTCCACTAAACCCCTGACAGGAGGCACCAAGACAGTATTCTCATCATAAGTCATCGGAACAAATCCAAGATACTCGCGTGATCCTAAATTTTTTTTAGTGAAATTTGAGAAGAGAAGAGTCAAAACTCTACGTCAGGATGCCTTACCAGAGCGATGAGGAGACTGGGAAGTAAAAAGAATTCCTAAGCTCTCCGATATATAATTCCTAAGGACTCAAAACATTTTTTTTCTAGACACAACTCGGCTGCTAAAACGATCAAGCAATGGGGGCTCCTAAGGTCGGGGAAGGCTCTGATTACCAACTTGTAACACCCTCGATGCGACTATATCTCCCACGTGTCGAGGCACGACTTAGAGGCATAATCACATTGAAGGCATATGTCGCAAGTCGGGTAATCATCACAAACATCCCATGTAATATAATAATAAAGAGGGATAACATAGTTGGCTTACACTCGCCACGTCACATCAGAGTACATAAATAACATCCATCATACAAATCACTCATGGCCCGACTACGGCGCCAAAATAGAAAAGACCCCCAACATGCGACAAGGCCCTGAATCTAACCCCGATTGGGCACCACTACTGATCATCAGGAAAAGACACATAGTAACGCTGAGAGTCCTCGTCGTACTCCCACTTGAGCTCGAGCGCGCCATCTGGAGCTGTATCATCTGTCCCTGCATCTGGTGTAATAGTAATCTGTGAGCCATAGGGACTCGGCAATCTCGCACCCTCGCGATCAAGACTATTTAAGCTTAATAGGTACGAGAGGGGTAATGTAAGTGGAGCTGCAGCAACCGACTAGCATATATGGTGGCTAACTTATTCGCAAAAGAGAGCGAGAAGAGGAGGCAAAGCACGAGCGAGAAACTAGAGAGCAACCTGCGCAAACATAACTCCAACACCGTGTCCACTTCCTGGACTCCGCCGAGAAGAGGCCATCACGGCAACACACTCAGTTGATTCATTTTAATTAATTAAGGTTCAAGTTATCTACAACCGGACATTAACAAATTCCCATCTGCCCATAACCGTGGGCACGTCTTTCGAAAGATCAATCCCTGCAGGGGGGTCCCAACTTAGCCCATAACAAGCTCTCACGGTCAACGAAGGAATAGACCTCCACCGAAGACACACCGATCACACTCGGTATCTCGGTATAACAAGATGATTCGACAGGTCAAAACAAGTCCAGCAACACCGCCCGAATGTGCCGAAAAATCCCGATAGGAGCTGCACATATCTCTTTCTCAGGGCACGCTCGGATAGGTCAAGCTACGAGTAAAACCAACCCTCAAGTTTCCCCGAGGTGGCCCCGCAGGCTGCCTGGTTCGGACCAACACTCAGAGGAGCACTGGCCCGGGGGGGTTAAAATAAGATGACCCTCGGGCTCCGGAAACCCAAGGGAAAATAGCTAGGTGGAAAATGGTAAACCAATGTTGGGCATTGCTGGAAAAGCTTTAATCAAGGCGAAATATCAAGGGGTTCCCATTATAGCCCAACCGCGTAAGGGACGCAACAATCCGGGACCATAACACCGATATGACGGAAACTAAGGCGGCAAGAGTGGAACAAAACACTAGGCGAGAGACCGAGCCTTCCACCCTTTACCAAGTATATAGATGCATTAAGATAACATGGCAATATAATGATATCCCAACAAGTAAATAAATGTTCCAACGAGGAACGACTCCAATCTTCACCTGCAACTAGCAATGCTATAAGAAGGGGCTGAGCAAACTGGTAACATAGCCAATCAACGGTTTGCTAGGACAAAGGTGGGTTAGGGGCTCAATCATGGCAATTGGGAGGCTAACAAGCAAGTGGTAGGCATCATAGCATTGGCATAGCAAAAGAGCGAGCAAACTAGCATAGCAAAGATAGTAGTGATTTCGAGGGTATGATCATCTTGCCTGCATAGTTGTCAGAGTTGACTAGATCCTCAAAAGCAAACTCAACGGGCTCCTCGTTAGCGAACTCGTCTCCCGGCTCTACCTAACAACACAAACAAGCAACAAGGATACAATCAACCACGTGCAAGGGCAACCAATAATATGCAAAGATGGTATGCTATGCGGGATGCGATGCGGGATGCAAAATACAAGACGTGACAGGAAATGCATGAACCTATCCTCAACTTGGAAAACCAAGTGTGCCACTGGATAGAGGGGATGAAATCACTTGAAAACGATATAAAGATCATTGGAATCGGAGCAACGGTTTGGAAATGGCAAGCGTTTTACGAAATGAACCGATCTGCGATTTACAGCAAGTAGGCTCCTAAATGCAACGAAATGAACATGCTACAGCCACCAAACATGAAAACAAAATATATGGCAGGGATGTACACAAGATGCTTAACAAATCCCTAGGACTGAGCCACGGCCAAATTCGTCCATTAAGAGGTTCAAACAAGCATGGCAAACATGAATAAGCAAAACAGATTTCAGACTTAGTGAAATTAACACTAGTCTGAAATTTCAGACCACGATGCTCTCTTCGGAGCAGCAAAACAACATGAAACACAACCTGAACATGACAAGTAAGAACATGGCATGGAGCTACTCAACAAGCTTAACAAAACACCCGAAGTGACCTGGGGCCAAAAGGGTTCACAAAATACTCTAACGAGCACACGAACATAGATGAAACACAATCAGTTTTCAGACTTTGTGAAAACTGAGACATGCTGAAATTATAACTCACGAGGGCATGTAAACGAGCTCGATGCACTCACTACGGTGCAAGTCATGGCAAGGAGGCAAGCATATATCCATAAAGAAGGCACAAAATTCTAGTTAGACATGGCAAGAACAATGGCGTAGCATGCATGGAGCACTAGCAATAGCACCGGCAAAATCGCAAAAGAGTTAACGATCTGCCCAAATACACAACGATGCAAAAGTTGAGCTTGATTGACTCAACCTAGGGTGCTCCAAACTAGCAATCAAAGACATGGATGGATGGAGAACAACATAAATATCAAAACTCCCTTACTGATCATCCTCAAAAGAGGCACGGATCACTAGGAAATAAGATGAACATATGGCATCATGAACTAAAATATCCCAGACTTAGTGAAAATCACTAAGTCCCTAAAAACAGATAACTCACGTGCCCCTCTTTGCAAGCTTGCACAAGTCACCACACACATCCTAAAAATGCATGGGTGGCACCTTTGGAAAGAAGACAAAATGCTAAACAATTCATCCCAAAGACTCACAGGCATATCATGCACACAATAATCATGGCAAAAATGACAAAAGTCAATGATGAGCTAACGGATCTGCAATTTAACTCACGATGCCTCCTTCTAACAGCAATGTGGGCATCAAGATGAACTCAAATGAAAATGATGCAATTGAATGAAATGATGTAAATGTCAAGACGAACATTTTGATATACTAAATGCATGAATCGGAGCTACGGATGCAAAGTTACACGGTCTCGAACAGGAGCATATGAAGTAAAAATTCTGGGACTTGGCGAAAAAAAACGACCTAGGGTTAGGATTTCAGATCTGAGATCCGGGCACGGAATCCGAAGTTCGCCGGGGATCCCACCAGAGCTGACCCGGAGCTCACCGGAGTGGGTTCGCCGGCCGGGGAAGAGGGGAGGCGAGGCCGGGGCGGCTCCGGCCGGCGCGATGGCGGCGGCAGCGGGCGGAGGCGGCGGCGGCAGCGGGCGGAGGCGGCGGCGCGCAGCGTGGAGGCGGCGGCGGCGCGTGGAGGCGGCTTCACCGGGCGGCGGGGCGAGGCGAGATGGGCCCCGGGGGCCGGCCACGGGCCTCCCGGGCCTGGCGGCGGGGTGGAACGGTGGCGGAGGCGGGCCAATGGTGGCGTGCCACGTGGCGGCGGCGGGCGGACCAGACGTGTCGATCGGTGGCGGATGTGTCCGGCGGCGGCGGATCTAGAATTTAGGGTTAGGGACGAGGGGAGACCCGAGATTTGGAATGGGGGTGTATTTATAGGCATAGAGGGAGCTAGGAGAGTCCAAATGAGGTGCGGTTTTCGGCCACGCGATCGTGATCGAATGCTCTAGGATATGGAGCAGAGTTTGGTGGGTTTTGGGCCAAATTGGAGGGGTGTTGGGCTGCAACACACACACGAGGCCTTTTCGGTCCCTCGGTTAACCGTTGGAGTATCAAACGAAGTCCAAATGACCCGAAACTTGACAGGCGGTCTACCGGTAGTAACCAAGGCCGCATGGCAAGTCTCGGTCCAATCCGGAAATGTTTAACCCCCACACACGAAAGAAAGCTAGAAATGGCCACCGGAGGAGAACGAAGCGCCGGAATGCAAAACGGACAACGGGGAAAATGCTCGAATGCATGAGATAAACATGTATGCAAATGCAATGCACGTGATGACATGATATGAGATGCATGAAAACGAAAACACACACGGAGACAAAGACCCGAACCCGAGAAATAAATATAACTTAATGCTGGAAACGGCAAGAGTTGGTGTACAAATGGGGAAAGTAATATATGGGGCGTTACAATGGCCGCCACGCACCCGGCGTACAACCTCATGAAGATGCCCAGGAGCAATGGTACCCTCACCGTGCGCGGGGACATCGGGGACGCCCTGCGAGTACTCGAGCTCGCCTTCAAGACAGCGGCGTCGGCACGGCCTGTCAACACAGAGACCCCTGAGCAAAAGGGGGCTGCGCCCACCAAGAAGAAGCAGTTGTTCACCCAGGACAAGGCAGAGACCAAGCAGATACCCGTCGACTAGGATGGGTCCTCCAGCGCCGCTTTCACCATAGGCGCCAACCTTGAGCCTGAGCAGGAGGGGGCCTTGGTCAAGTTCTTGTGCGCAAACAAGAAGGTGTTTGCTTGGGAGCCCGACCAGCTAGCGGGGATCCCCAGGAGTGTCATCGAGCATCACCTCAATGTGTGCCAAAATGTGCGCCCCATGAAGCAGAAGGCCAGGTGGCAGTCCGTGGAAAAGCAGGCCTTCATTGTTCAAGGGACCCGCAAGCTAGAAGCCGCTGGGGTCATTCACGAGGTCCGATACCCGGATTGGTTGGCCAACCCTGTTGTTGTGCCCAAGAAAGGGGGGAAGGAGCGCATGTGTGTTGACTTCACCAACCTTAACAAGGCATGCCCGCAAGATCCGTTTCCGCTCCCCCGCATCGACCAGATGGTCGATTCCACTACGGAGTGCGACCTGCTATGCTTCCTGGACGCCTTCTCCGGGTATCACCAGATCAAGATGGCGGTAGAAGACGTCGAGAAGACCGCCTTCTTGACCCCGTGCGGGGTATACTGCTATACATGCATGCCGTTCGGGCTGCGCAACACGGGGGCAACCTTTCAGCGGCTGATGCACATCGCCTTGGGCCCGCAACTCGGGAAGAATGTCGAGGCCTATGTAGATGACATTGTAGTAAAGTCTCGGGAGGCCAACACCTTGATACATGACCTGGAGGAGACCTTCGCGAGCCTCGACGCAGTAAACCTGCGGCTCAACCCAGAGAAATGTGTGTTTGGCGTCCCCTCGGGAAAGCTTTTGGGGTTCCTCGTGTCCCATCATGGCATTGAGGCCAACCCCGAGAAGGTCAAGGCGGTCGAGGACATGAGCCCGCCGAAGACCCTCAAAGAGATGCAGAAGCTCACTGGGCGCGTGACCGCGCTAGGGCGCTTCATCTCCAAATTGGGAGAGCGAGCGCTGCCTTTCTTTCAGCTGATGAAGAAGAAGGGGCCCTTTGAATGGACTGAAGAGGCAGATAAGGCGTTTCAAGATCTCAAGAGGTATCTGACTAGTCCCCCAGTCATGGTGGCTCCGCGCCCTTAGGATCCCCTACTGCTTTACCTCGCCGCCACTCCTTACTCCGCCAGCGCAGCCCTGGTGGCGGTTAGGGAGGAGCGCCAGGTCAAGACCACAGCGGCAGCCCAAGGCAAGGCAAAACGGGAACAAGGAGAGCCTTCGGAAGCCACGACCGCAGTGGAGGAGGGGCAGCTGCCGAAGAATGTACCGGAGGCGGGAGGGGACGCACGCCCGGATGGATCACCTCCCGAGGTTACTTAATCTCATGAGGCGCCCTCGCCTCCCGAGGGCGTCGCGATCGCAGATGCTCTCAGCCTTGTTGAGCACCCGGTCTACTTTGTTAGCACGGTGTTACGGGACGCGAGGGCACGGTACCCAATGCCTCAGAAGCTCCTCCTCGCGCTACTGGTAGCCTCGCGCAAGCTACATCACTACTTCCAGGCTCATCCCATCTAAGTCGTCTCATCGTACCCCCTGGAGAGTCAGGAGCCCTAACTCAGCCGGAAGGGTCGCCGATTGGAACATAGAGCTGCAGGCGTTTCAGCTCGAGTTCAGCACAACCAGGGTCATCAAAGGGGCAGCATTGGCGGATTTCATGGCGGAATGGGCGGAGGCGCCAGGCCTCAGGGACAATGAGGATCGATCCCTCTCTCCGGGGAGCTAGGCGCCGGCAGGCTGGGTCATGTACTTCAATGGGGCGTTCTCCAGGCTCGGCGCGGGGGCTGGTGCGGTGCTGGTATCACCCACTCTGGATAAGCTCTACTATGCCGTACAACTCTGTTTCCAGCAGGGTGAAAAGGTCTGCAACAACATAGCAGAATATGAGGGACTGATAGCCGGGTTGAAGGCCGCAGTAGCCCTGGGAATAAAACGCCTCACCGTCAAGGGCGACTCGCAGCTCCTAGTCAACTTCTCCAACAAGGTGTATGAGCCGAAGGACGAGCATATGGAGGCCTACCTAGCGGAGGTCCGCAGGATGGAGAAGTAGTTCTGGGGGCTGGAACTACAACATGTGCCTCGTGGCACCAATCAAGAGGCCGACGATATCGCCAAGCGCGCATCCAGGCGGTTACCCCAGGAGCCTGGCGTTTTCGAGGAGCGGCTCTTCAAGCCCTCAGCTCTGCCGTCACTGTCAAACACGGCTCAGCCCTTGGAGGAGCTCCCCCAGCCACCTGCCTCGGGAGCTCCGACCTATGGCCCGGCCTCAGGAGCGCGCCTGCTCTTGGCGATGGAACCTCAGGAGGGTTGTTGGACCACAGAACTCCGGAGCTACCTGGCGCAAGGGACCTTGCCGGAGAGGGAGGAGGAAGCGGAGCGAGTGGCGCGGCAGGCCATGGCATACTGCATCAGAGATGGAGAACTCTACCGAAAGCGGCCAAACGATGTACTTCTGCGTTGCATCTCCAGGGAACAAGGAAAGGAACTACTGGAGGACATAGACGGCGGAGACTGCGGGCACCACTCATCATCACGGACCCTCGTCGGCAAGGCATTCCGTAGCGGTTTCTATTGGCCCACCGTGCTCAACGACGCAATCGAATTGGTAAAGGCTTGCGAATCCTGCTAGTTCCACGCCAAGCAGATCCATCAGCCAGCAGGAGGCTTGCAGACCATCCCCCTTTCATGGCCATTCGTGGTCTGGGGGCTGGACATTTTGGGCCCGTTTCCTCGGGCGCCAGGGGGCTATCGCTACCTCTACGTTGCCGTGGACAAATTCACCAAGTGGGCTGAAGTGGAGGCTGTCTGCGCCATCCCTGTGGGTTCCATGGTCAAGTTCATCAAGGGCATCGTAAGCCGGTTCGGGGTGCCGAATCGCATCATCACGGACAATGGTTCGCAGTTCACCAGTAACCTCTTCAAAACATACTGTGCTAACCTTGGAACGCAGATATGCTACGCCTTAGTGGCGCACCCCCGAAGCAACGGCCAGGCCGAGCGAGCCAACACGGAGGTCCTGAGGGGCCTCAAGACCAGGACGTTCAAGAAGAAGCTGGAGGCATGTGGCAGAGGATGGTACGACGAGCTGCAGTCCGTGCTGTGGTCCATCCGCACCACCGCGACCAAACCGACTAGGGAGACCCCATTCTTCCTGGTCTACGGAGCGGAAGCAGTCCTCCCTCACGAGGTCAGTCGTCGCTCCGCGCGGGTCCTGGCGTTCGACGAGGCGCAGCAGGACGCCACGCGGGGGATGGACCTCGTGCTGGGGGAGGAACGTCGCCGGGAGGCCGCGCTGCGAGCGGCAAGGTATCAGCAGGCGCTGCGGCGATATCACTGCCGCAACATCCGCCCCAGGACTCTCGAGGTAGGAGACCTCGTGCTCAGGCGGGTTCTCTCCAGGGAGGGGTTGCACAAGCTCTCTCCCATGTGGGAGGGCGCGTTCAAGGTTGTTCATGTTTCCAGGCCCGGCTCCGCGCGCTTGGAGACTCAGGAGGGAGTGCAGGTCCAGAATGCATGGAACATCCAGCACCTCCAGAGGTTCTACCCCTAAAAAGGCCCAGAGCCTGTGAAGCAAGGCGAGTGCCTGTGAAGCTATCGCGTTTTGGAAAGGCCCAAAGCCTGTGAAGCAAGGCGAGTGCCCGTGAAGCTATCGCGTTTTGGAAAGGCCCAAAGCCTGTGAAGCAAGGCGAGTGCCTGTGAATCTATCGCGTTTTGGAAAGGCCCGGAGCCTGTGAAGCAAGGCGAGTGCCTGTGAAGCTATCGCGTTTTGGAAAGGCCCGGAGCCTGTGAAGCAAGGCGAGTGCCTGTGAAGCAATCGCGTTTTGGAAAGGCCCAGAGCCTGTGAAGCAAGGCGAGTGCCTGTGAAGCAATCGCGTTTCAGAAAGGCCCGGAGCCTGTGAAGCAAGGCCAATGCCTGTGAAGCTCGCCGCCCCGCGACACTCTCACATAATAATGAGTGGGACTGTACACGCCCCGGAGTCTCAGGAGCGCCGGCCTCAGGCCCTGGGGCTCCCTCCCACGCCCAGTGGCAGCACTTAGCTCCACGCTGGTGAGAAGACGTCGAAGACTAGATTAGGTGCCGGACGTGGCTTTTTCATTTGCTTTCCGCAGTTGACGTGTTCACTTGCATTTGAAGTCTTATTGAAGTTATCGCTGTTGCTGATTTATGGTTCGTCGATTTCCGCTCCTTGCTTTGGTTTCTCTCGCAAACGACCTCGCGAGGGGTGGTACTCAAACGCCCTCGCGAGCGTTTTTGCTCTAGCCGCTGGAAGGTTTCATGACCCGGGCGCATGACGAGAGCGCCCCTCTAGTCCGTGCCCCTCGGGCACCGCGACATGCACACAGGGCCTGGGTCGGTCGCCCCCCCCGGTAGGGGCCAAGAACTATCTACGCACAGGCGTGTGGTTAAGAGGCGCAAAAACAAGATCAAGGTAATGGCTAAAACGGCGATAATTCCCAACATGCCCCAGCGGGGCTCCATGCAGCTGTTTTGTCTTACACAGGAAACAAAAGGAAAAGGAAAGGACGAGCCCGGTGCGGCCCTCCTTATGCCGGCCCGCGGAGGCGACACGAGCTGCCTCCGGGCCTCAAGCGGACTCCCTCTCGCGCTTCACCAGGGCACGGCGGCGGGCGGACGAACCACCACCTCCCAAGCAAGCTCGACGGCGCCGGGGTGGGCTGCTGCCACCGCTGGAGGAGTCGCTTGAGGAAGAGTTGACGAAGCTTGGGGAGTCGCGGACGCCGCCATCCGCGCGGGCGCTATCTCCTCCATCACCATCAGAGCGGGGCCCCGGACGCGGTCGTCGTCCTCAGGGCAACACCCCGCGCGGTGACCATCTTCCCCAAACACCCTCACATAGAGGGTGTCGTCGCCATCGAACCTGAAGTGCAGAGTACACCGGCGCTCCAGGCCGCAAGCACGGGTGAACGCCTGCCAGCCATGAGTTAAGGCCAAGCCCCCGCTGGCGGAGACCTCCAGCACGACCCATGATGACCTGCTACAGCAGCCCTCCGCCTGGAGCCAGAGGCCGCCAGGAGTGCCGGCCGGGAGTTCACCAAGGAGGAAGCAAGGGAGTGGGAGCCGGGCGCTGGTCGGCTCCGCCGACCAGACCACGAACTCCGGCAGCGCCTGCACAGCACGAAAGTGTGGCCTGGGGGAGCGCGCAACCCAGGCACGTCCCTCGGCCACGGCGGCTCACCCGCCGCCACGCTGGGAGCCATCCCCACGACCGCCAAACGCTACCGGGACGGGCACCGGGTGCTTTCGAGGGCGCCCACGACCGCGCTTGGGCGGGGGAGAGGCAGGACCGCCCTGAAGGGCCTTCCTCTTCTCCGCGGCCGAGTACCTCCTCGATGGAGCCATCACACCAAGACGAAGCAAGAACTGGGGGCAGAGGAGAAAGCAAGGAGAGATGGACTGGAAGGGCACACGCCGCACCGTATTTATAGCCGGTGAAGGCCAACCACCGGCCTCCACGATCACAAGTAATCATGACACGATTTGCATGCAGGGACTTGTCCAACTCACGCGATCACCGAGGCGTCGTGGGGAAGTGGAGTCGCCCATGTCCAATCAACCGCCACGCGGCGCCCGAGGCCGCAGGCTGTTAGGGCCCGCGGAGCTTCGTCCTTGCCCTTTCGCCTCTCGGCACGGCCAAGCCCATGCGCGCGTCGGGCCCAGGGGCTACTGTCGGCGTTCTGGGAACGGGGGTCCCCAGACTTGCCTGCCTACGGCCTGCGGCGTGGCTCAAAGGAGGCCCGACATGGCCCATCTTCATCAGCACAAGACTCAAGACCCTTGCGAGGGGCCAGGCCTCGCGAGGCGGACGACACGGCACATCCTCAGGCACAGCCTCCTCAGGCTGGCTCATGAGGAGACGGAGATATCAGGCACAACCTCCTCAGGGTACCTCGCGAGGTGCCCGTGACGCAAGCCATGACGATCGAGGGTGCCAGGCGGGCGCCAGCGCGCGCAGCGTCCTTCCTTCCTCTTTGGTGCAAAGGGGCAAGTGCAGCCGCGGAGTACGGAGGCATCAGGCAAAGGTTGCCCTTTCGGCGCAACGAGACCAGGACAAAGCAGACTACGAGACGGAGGTCACCATGGAGCCCAGCACGGCGTCATCGCAGGGTCTTTCGCAGGCGAAGACCAACTTCAGTCAGGATAAGAGTACTTGCTGTTCCCGTTCAAATTAGCCCGCCATTGTTGGCTCCCTTCCCGCTCGATATTTGGGACAAGGATCAGGGCCCCTACAAATAGGGACGGCCACCCACGTAGCAAAGGGAGGCAGGTTCGGTTCGGCGTGTGGATCCGACTAGCAAGCAGAGAGAGAGAGAAGGCGACGGAACTCCTCCCAGTGGTTCGTCGCCCCAGCCAAGAACAGACCCTCGCGAGGCTGTTCTTCCTTGTACTGTTCATCATCATCAGCCGCAAGAGGCAATCCATCCACCACACACTGGAGTAGGGTATTACACCACAACGGTGGCCCAAACCAGTATAAATCTTGTGTCTCTCGTGTGATTCTTTTAGTAGTTTAGATCTTTGTGAGACGGGGAGGTAGAAGGCGTGATTTCCGCGCACACCCCAGTGTTCGAACCTTAAGGGTCTGCCGGAACCCGAAATCCGACACCTCGACCCCTCGGTGACCCTAGACCCCCTCTCGACCCTCGACCCCTCGGCGACTGTCGACCCCCTCTCGACCCTCGACCCCTCGGCGACCCTCGACGACCCTCGTTCCCGATAAAAAACAGGAAGAAGAAGAAAAAAAGAAGAGAAGAAAGAATAGAGGAGAAGAACTCCTCTATTCTTTCTTCTCCTCTTTTTTTTCTTCTTCCTCTTCGTTTTTATCCTTTTCTTCCTCTCATGTTCGATGACCCCCTCTCGACCGTCGACTCCCTCTCGACCCTCATATATAAAACATTTTCTTCCTTCTTCTTCCTTCTATTCCTTCTTCCTAAATATATAAAACTTTCTTTAAAATGAAACTAACCTAAAATGTACTAAATCAGAGAACATATATAGATACAACTTTTCTAATTAAAAAAATCAAACTTTTGCATATATGTATTTTTAAAACATCATTACAATTGAAAAAATACATACATATATATATACCTATATGAACATACATAAAAAACATATATGAACATACATACAAAAACATATATCTAAAATATACATACATACATATATATATGAAAATCTAAAAACATGTAAAAAACATGTATAATTAAAAAAATGCACGGTGGCGGCGGGGGCGGCAGACGCGCGGTGCTCATAGAGGCGGCGACGCGTCGGGGCAGGGGACGGCCGGCGAGGGCGCGGGCGACAGTGACGACGGGCGCGGGCGACGGCGACGACGGGCGCCGGCGACGGCCGGCGAGTGCGCGGGCGACGGCGACGACGGGCGCGGGCGACGAGGGCGACGACGGGCGCGGGGGCGGCCGGCGAGGGTGCGGGCGACGGCGACGACGGGGGCGGCGTGCGGCGTCGGGGTAGCTTGGCGGCGTCGACGAGGTCGATGTCGTCGGGGGCAACTGGCGTGGGAAATCTGAAATTTTCACAAGTCCTAGTTATATACCAAAGGCATTGGTCACGGTTCGTGGTACAAACCGTGACCAATGCCCCCCTTTAGTCCCGGTTGGTGCCACCAACCGGGACCAAAGGCCTCTTTTCAGCAGCCCAAAGGGCGGGAAACGGCAGCCTTTGGTCCCGGTTGGTGGCACCAACCGGGACTAAAGGGGGGCATTGGTCACGGTTTGTGCTACGAACCGTGACCAATGCCCCCTTTAGTCCTGGTTGCTGGCACCAACCGGGACCAAAGGCCTTGTGCTGCCCCGCGTCAAAACTTTAGTCCCACCTCGCTAGCTGAGAGAGCTCGAGAGTGGTTTATAAGCGCTACTGCGCCTTCCCTCTCGAGCTCCTCTCAAATGCAGGCTTTCGGGCCTAACCCCGCGCTTTGTGCCTGTGGGCCTACTGGGCCTCCTGCGGGCCTGAATCCTGGCCCATGGTAGGGTTTCTAGTCGTATTCAGGCCGTGGGGCCCAGTAGGTGGCACTTTTTTTCTTTGTTGCTTTATTTATTTTATTTTGTTTCTACTTACAACAAAATACTTATTGTTGCTATTTTTCCAGTTTTTTGTTTTGTTTTCTGCATTATTTATTTTCTTTTGTTTTTTGCTTTATTTTTTAATTCTTTTTTGCTTTTAGTTTTAGAAAAATTATGAACTTTCTGTTAGTGCCATTAGTTTTCAAATTTGAAAACACTTTTTTTGTTTTTTTTTCTTTGTTGCTTTATTTATTTTATTTTGTTTCTACTTACAACAAAATACTTATTTTTGCTATTTTTTCTAGTTTTTTTGTTTTGTTTTCTGCATTATTTATTTTCTTTTGTTTTTTGCTTTATTTTTTTATTCTTTTTGCTTTTAGTTTTAGAAAAATTATAAACTTTCTGTTAGTGCCATTAGTTTTCAAATTTGAAAACACTTTTTTAGTTTTTATGTTTTCTTTGTTGCTTTATTTATTTTATTTTGTTTCTATTTACAAAAAAATACTTATTGTTGCTATTTTTTTTGTTTTCCAGATTTTTTGTTTTGTTTTCTACATTATTTATTTTCTTTTGTTTTTTGCTTTATTTTTTATTTCTTTTTGCTTTTAGGTCAGCAAAATTATAAACTTTCTGTTAGTGCCATTAGTTTTAGAAAAATTATAAACTTTCTGTTAGTGCCATTAGTTTTCAAATTTGAATAGTTAAAATTTGAATTCTTTGAAATTTGTGTGAATCACAAGTTTGTGATTAACTTTACTAAAAAAATGAACATAGATGCACCTATAGAGAAAATTCCACCTAAATTCATAGTTTTCAAATGAACTCTAAAAAAGTTGGCATAGCATACTCGTGTGTTACGAAGTTGGCATGGTATCATCATAATAGTTGCGGGATAAAGTCTTCACTTTTTCTTCGCTTGTGTCATTTGCTTATTGCGCCGTAACCATGGATAATCTTCATCGTTTACCAGGATGCTTGGGTCAGCCTTGACATTGAAGGGAGGAATTTCATGAAACTTTTCATAATCTTCAGACATGTCTGTCTTGCCATCCACTCCCAGGTATCCCTTTTTCCTGAAAGAACTATGTGGCGCTTTGGCTCATCGTATGATGTATTCGCTTCCTTATCTTTTCTTTTTCTCGGTTTGGTAGACATATCCTTCACATAGATAACCTGTGCCACATCATTGGCTAGGACGAACGGTTCGTCAGTGTACCCAAGATTTTTCAGATCCACTGTTGTCATTCCGTACTGTGGGTCTACCTCTACCCCGCCGCTTGACAGATTGACCCATTTGCACTTAAACAAAGGGACCTTAAAATCATGTCCGTAGTCAAGTTCCCATATGTCCACTATGTAACCATAATATGTATCCTTTCCGCTCTCGGTTGCTGCATCAAAGCGGACACCGCTGTTTTGGTTGGTGCTCTTTTGATCTTGGGCGATCATGTAAAATGTATTCCCATTTATCTCGTATCCTTTGTAAGTCAATACAGTCAAAGATGGTCCCCTGGACAACAAGTACAGCTCATCACAAACAGTGTTGTCACCTCTGAGACGTGTTTCCAACCAACTGCTGAAAGTCCTGATGTGTTCACATGTAATCCAGTCGTCGCACTGCTCCGGGTGTTTGGAGCGCAGACTATTCTTGTGTTCATTGACATACGGGGTCATCAAGGTAGAGTTCTGTAGAACTGTGTAGTGTGCTTGAGACCAAGAATATCCGTCCCTGCATATTATTGAGTCACTTCCAAGAGTGCCTTTTCCAGTCAGTCTCCCCTCATACCGCAATTTAGGGAGACCTATCTTCTTAAGGCCAGGAATGAAGTCAACACAAAACCCGATAACATCCTCTGTTTGATGGCCCATGGAGATGCTTCCTTCTGGCCTAGCGTGGTTACGGACATATTTCTTTAGGACTCCCATGAACCTCTCAAAGGGGAACATATTGTGTAGAAATACGGGCCCCAGGATGACAATCTCGTCGACTAGATGAACTAGTACGTGTGTCATGAATTGAAGAAGGATGGTGGGAACACCAGCTCGAAACTGACAAGACATTGCGCCAAATCACTCCTTAGCCTTGGTACGATTTCTTGATCGATCACCTTCTAAGAGATTGCATTGAGGAATGCACATAGCTTCACAATGGCTAATCGGATGTTTTCCGGTAGAAGCCCCCTCAATGCAGCCGGAAGCAGTTGTGTCATAATCACGTGGCAGTCATGAGACTTTAGGTTCTGAAAAATTTTCTCTTGCATATTTATTATTCCCTTTATATTTGACGAGAAGCCAGTCGCGACCTTCATACTAAGCAGGCATTCAAAGAAGATTTCTTTCTCTTCGTTCGTAAGAGCGTAGGTGGCAGGACCTTTATACTGCTTTGGAGGCATGCTGTCTTTTTCGTGCAAACGTTGCAGGTCCTCCCGTGCCTCAGGTGTATCTTTTGTCTTCCCATACACGCCCAAGAAGCCTAACAGGTTCACGCAAAGGTTCTTCATCACGTGCGTCACATCGATTGAAGAGCGGACCTCTAGGTCTTTCCAGTAGGGTAGGTCCCAAAATATAGATTTGTTCTTCCACATGGGTGCGTGTCCCTTAGCGTCATTCAGAACAGCTAGTCCGCCGGGACCCTTTCCAAAGATTACGTGTAAATCATTGACCATAGCAAGTACGTGATCACCGGTACGCATGGCGGGCTTCTTCCGGTGATCTGCCTCGCCTTTGAAATGCTTGCCTTTCTTTCGACATTGATGGTTGGTCGGAAGAAATCGATGATGGCCCAGGTACACATTCTTCCTGCATTTGTCCAGGTATATACTTTCAGTGTCATCTAAACAGTGCGTGCATGTGTGGTATCCTTTGTTTGTCTGTCCTGAAAGGTTACTGAGAGCGGGCCAATCATTGATGGTCACGAACAGCAACGCCTTTAGGTTAAATTCCTCCTGTCTGTGCTCATCCCACGTACGTACACCGTTTCCATTCCACAGCTATAAAAGTTCTTCAACTAATGGCCTTAGGTACACATCAATGTCGTTGCCGGGTTGCTTAGGGCCTTGGATGAGAACTGGCATCATAATGAACTTCCGCTTCATGCACATCCAAGGAGGAAGGTTATACATACATAGAGTCACGGGCCAGGTGCTGTGATTGCTGCTCTGCTCCCCGAAAGGATTAATGCCATCCGCGCTTAAAGCAAACCATACATTCCTTGGGTCCTTTGCAAACTCATCCCAGTACTTTCTCTCGATTTTTTCTCCAGTGCGACTCGTCATCGGGTGCTCTCAACTTTCTGTATTTCTTCCGGTCCTCATTGTGCCATCGCATCAACTTGGCATGCTCTTTGTTTCTGAACAGACGTTTCAACCATGGTATTATAGGAGCATACCACATGGACTTCGCAGGAACCCTCTTCCTGGGGGGGCTCGCCGTCAACATCACCAGCGTCATCTCGTCTGATCTTATACCGCAATGCACCGCATACCGGGCATGCGTTCAGATCCTTGTATGCACCGCGGTAGAGGATGCAGTCATTAGGGCATGCATGTATCTTCTCCACCTCCAATCCTAGAGGGCATACGACCTTCTTTGCTGTGTATGTACTATCGGGCAATTCGTTATCCTTTGGAAGCTTCTTCTTCAATATTTTCAGTAGCTTCTCAAATCCTTTGTCAGCCACAGCATTCTCTGCCTTCCACTGCAACAATTCCAGTATGATACCGAGCTTTGTGTTGCCATCTTCGCAATTGGGGTACAACCCTTTTTTGTGATCCTCTAACATGCGATCGAACTTCAGCTTCTCCTTTTGACTTTCGCATTGCGTCCTTGCATCGACAATGACCCGGCGGAGATCATCATCATCGGGCACATCGTCTAGTTCCTCTTGATCTTCAGCAGCTTCACCCGTTGCAGCATCATTGGGCACATCGTCTGGTTCCTCTTGATCTTCACCAGCTCCCCCCATTGCAGCATCACCATATTCAGGGGGCACATAGTTGTCATCGTACTCTTCTTATTCGCCGTCTTCCATCATAACCCCTATTTCTCCGTGACTCGTCCAAACATTATAGTGTGGCATGAAACCCTTGTAAAGCAGGTGCGAGTGAAGGATTTTCCGGTTAGAGTAAGACCTCGTATTCCCACATTCAGTGCATGGACAACACATAAAACCATTCTGCTTGTTTGCCTCAGCCGCATCGAGAAACTCATGCACGCCCTTAATGTACTCGGAGGTGTGTCTGTCACCGTACATCCATTGCCGGTTCATCTGCGTGCATTATATATAATTAAGTGTCCAAATTAATAGAAGTTCATCATCACATTAAAACCAAAGTGCATACTTAGTTCTCATCTAATAACATATAGCTCTCTAGAGCATCTAATTAATTAAACCATACATTGAAACTATGTAAAACATTTCAATGCGAAAACAAATGTGATCATAATCGCAACCAAGGTAACAATTGATCCAACGACATAATGATACCAAGCCTCGGTATGAATGTCATATTTTCTAATCTTTCTAATCTTCAAGCGCATTGCATCCATCTTGATCTTGTGATCATCGACGACATCCGCAACATGCAACTCCAATATCATCTTCTCATCCTCAATTTTTTTTATTTTTCCTTCAACAAATTGTTTTCTTCTTCAACTAAATTTAACCTCTCGACAATAGGGTCAGTTGGCATTTCTGATTCACATACATCCTACATAAATAAAATCTATGTCATGTTGGTCGGCATAATTTTCATAAACAATAAATGAACCAATAGTTATAAAGATAATATATATACCATATCCGAATCATAGGCAGGACGAGGGCCGACGGGGGCGGATACCAAAACCATCGCACTATATAAGATGCAATAATAAAAGTAAGAAAATAATACAAGTATCTATGTAAACATACAAGTAAGAATATTTTTCCTTGGAGCTTGGAGGTCGAGCTTGGAGGTCGAGCTTGGAGAGGAGAAAGCTTAAGTAGTGTGGCTCGGGCATTCCATCGAACACCTTGTGTGCATAGGAGGTGAGCTAGAGCACCACCAAGCCCTCTCCCCCTTGGCCAGAAAAAACAGAGCAGTGTGCTCTGCTCTTATGCGAGGGGGTATATATAGGCACCTCATTGGTCTCTGTTGGTGGCATGAACCAGGACTAAAGGGGAGCCTTTGGTCCCGGTTCAAGCCACCAACCGGGACCAATGCTGGTGGGCCAGGAGCGAGGCCCATTGGTCCCGGTTCGTCCCACCAACCGGGACCAAAAGGTCCAGATGAACCGGGACCAATGGCCCACGTGGCCCGGCCGGCCCCCTGGGCTCACGAACCGGGTCCAATGCTCCCATTGGTCCCGGTTCTGGATTGAATCGGGACTAATGGGCTGACCCGGCCTGGACCAAAGCCCTGTTTTCTACTAGTGCAAATTCACATGACTACTAATAGCAAGACTTCTCCCTTGTCCTCAGGAACAAACGTAATTACTCACAAAGCGTATTCATGTTCATAATCAGAGGGGTAATAATATGCATATAGGATCTGAACATATGATCTTCCACCAAATAAACCAACTAGCATCAACTACAAGGAGTAATCAATACTACTAGCAACCTACTAGCACCAATCCCGGACTTTGAGACAAGAATTGGATACAAGAGATGAACTAGGGTTTGGAGATGAGATGGTGCTGGTGAAGATGTTGATGGAGATTGCCCTCTCCCGATGAGAGGAGCGTTGGTGATGACGATGGTGATGATTTCCCACTCCCGAAGGGAAGTTTCCCCGGCAGAACAACTCTGCCGGAGCTCTAGATTGGATCCGCCAAGGTTCCGCCTCGTGGCGGCGGAGTCTCGTCCCGAAAAGTTCCTTCTTATTTTTTCTCATCGAAAGACCTCATATAGGAGAAGATGGATGTCGGAGAGCCACCAGGGGGCCCATGAGGTAGGCGGGGCGCGCCCTAGGGGGGGCACCCTCGTGAGCAGGGTGTGGGCCCCCTAGCCTTCATCTTTGGCGAGGATTTTTCTTTATTTGTTTTAAGATGTTCCGTGGAGTTTCAGGACTTTTGGAGTTGCGCAGAATAGGTCTCTAATATTTGCTCCTTTTCCAGCCCAGAATTCCAGCTGCCGGCATTCTCCCTCCTTATGTAAACCTTGTAAAATAAGAGATAATAGCCATAAGTATTGTGACATAAAGTGAAATAACAGTCCATAATGCAATAAATATCGATATAAAAACATGATGCAAAATGGACGTATCAACTCCCCCAAGCTTAGACCTCGCTTGTCCTCAAGTGAAAAGCCGATAACAACAAATATGTCCTCATGTTTAGAGGTAGAGGCGTCGACAAAAATAAAATACGGACATGAAGGCATCATGATTATTCTCATAGCAGCAACATATATAGCTTTTGTCATATGATTACTTATGTTCAAGTGATGATCTATTCACAATGCAAAAGTATAAATCATAAACCTTATTGGGCTCCGACAAACTATAATCTTAGTCATTGAAGCAATTGCAATTTATCATAACATCGGAAAGAGTCTATGACAAAGCTAAAAAGCAAGTCCACATACTCAACTATCATTTAGTCCTCCATAATTGCTAACACTCACGCAATACTTGTGGTTACGGAATTTTAATCGGACACAGAGAAAGATAGGGGCTTATAGTTTTTCCCCACAACCTTTTACCTCAAGGGTAATGTCAATAATAATGGTTCATGCACCCCTACATCCAATTAGATATATATATCAGGTTCTTTCCAACATGTTGAGCTTGCCAAAGGATAAAATGAAAAAGAAAAGGTGAAGATCACCATGACTCTTGCATAAGGTGGAAGATAATAATATAGGATAGGCCCTTCGCAGAGGGAAGCAGAGGTTGCCATGCGCTTTTATGGTTGGATGCACAAAATCTCAATGCAAAAGAACATCACTTTATATTGCCCCTTGTGATATGAACCTTTATTATGTAGTCCGTCGCTTTTATTACTTCCACATCACAAGATCGTATAAAGCTTATTTCTCCCACACCAATCAATCATACATATTTAGAGCAATTTTTATTGCTTTGCACCGATGACAACTTACTTGAAGGATCTTACTCAATCCATAGGTAGATATGGCGGACTCTCATGGCAAAACTGGTTTAAGGGTGTTTGGAAGCACAAGTAGTATTTCTACTTGGTGCTGAGAATTTGGCTAGCATGAGGGGGGAAGGCAAGCTCAACAAGTTAGAGGATCCATGACAACATACTTTATCTCAGATATAAGAAAGACGTAACTCATTACGTTGTCTTCCTTGTCCAACATCAACTCTTTAGCATGTCATATTTTAATGAGTGCTCCCAATCATAAAAGATGTCAATGATAATATATCTATATGTGAAACCTCTCTTTCCTTATTACTTCCTATTAATTGCAACAATGACCAAAGCTATGTCTGCCAACTCCCAACAACTTTTAGTCATCATACTCTTTCTATGTGAAGTCATTACTCTTAATAAGATCAATATAAACTTTTTGTTTCTTTTTATTCTTTTCTTCTTTTCTTTTATTCACCCAAGATCATGGAAAAATAATCAAGCCCTTGACTCAACACTAATCTTTATTATATATAGCTCACAGACTCAATTACAAAGAGAGATCATAAAGCAAACTCAAAACTAGATCATGCCATAAACTTTATTCTACCAGATCAAGATACTACTAATAGGATCGAACTAAGAAAAACGGTAAAGATACGAGTTGTGATTGTGATACGATACCGGGGCACCTCCCCCAAGCTTGGCAGTTGCCAGGGGGAGTGCCCATACCCATGTGATTATATCTCCTTGGTTGGTGAAGAAGGTGGTGGTGACGGATAATCGCACATTGAGCGTAAGAGGTCCTCCAGCTTGCGGATAATGCCCTTGAGTGCAACAATATGCTCCTTCAACAAAATATTTTCTTGTGTGAGATACTTGTTTTGTATACGAGCTAACTCAATCATCTTGAAAGCTTCAATCTCAGTTGGGGTAAGAAGGTTATGATCAAATTGAAGGGTGTCTTTTGCTGCTGGAGCTTGATCCTCCGTGGCCTTCTTGATCCTTTCATCCTTGTTGAACCTCGTAGGTTCTTCCCTCCTCAGATCTATCTTCATTAGCCAAGCATCATTGTCACCATTGTTGGAGGAGGGAGACGACATGATGCCTAGCCTGGAAAACCCTGACAGAAAACAGCTCAAAACAAGAACAGAGGATTTTGCGTGATACGGGAGTCAAAACCTTCGGGAGTTTATATAATGAATTTTTACCGAGCAAAATACGTATCTGTAAGTGCATCTAGTGCCACCCCTAGTTGGTTTTGGAGTATTGACGACAAACCTAGTTGAGGGACTAATGTGTTTGTGAGAATTGCAGGATAACAGAGGTAGAAGTCCCTCATTGATTCGGTTCTCCTACCAGAGATGACCCCCTAAAAATGTATGAAGACATTGAAGTCAAAGGTGGTATGTGAAGACATTCACCTTGAAGACTATGACAAGAGAAGACATCGCATGAAGACTATGGAGCGCAAAGACTTAGATCTTTTGTAGTTCTTTTTCTTCTTTGTTGAGTCATAGGAACCACCGTACTGTTAAGTGGGGTCCTAGAGAACCAGTCAGAATGACTGAAGTGATGCTTAACCAAAAATCCTATGTCTTCGAGTGAGGCCTATGAGAGCGAATCTTGTCCAGAGTTGGACAAGTCAGCTTTGCTTGTAGCCGAAGTAAAGTTGTCATGTGTGTTTGAAATTTGACCATTGGAACATGTGTCAGTTCCTTAGTGACCCAGGGTCATTTCGGACAAATCAGGTCGGGTTGCCTAGTGGCTATAAATAGCCCACCCCCTACAACCATAAACGGTTGGCTGCTCAGAGTTAACGTACGGCTGTTGTTGTTTGAGAGCAACCCACCTCGAGGCCTTTGAGAGAGAATTCCTTGCGAGGATAAAGTCCTAACCACCCAGAGCCAAAGAGTGTTAGGCATCACTTAAGTCGTCCTGTCTGTGTGATCTGAAGACTTATTACACTTGAGGACTGTGAATCCTCCAGCCGGTTAGGTGTCGCGTTCTGAGCATCCAAGAGTCATTGTGGATCGCCGGTGAAGGAAGTCTGCGAAGGTTTGGAAGTCTGCCTTGAAGACTTACCAAAGTGATTGGGCGAGGTCTGCGTGACCTTAGCTCAAGGGGAATACGGTGAGGACTAAGGGTTCTGAGCTACGTGTTCAGGACTGGGTGTCCGAGACTATGTGTCCTCAGGTTTAAATACCTAGCCGCCCTAACCAGATGTACAGTTGTCACAGCAACTGGAACTGGTCCAACAAATCATTGTCTTCAACGAGTCACTGGTTTCATCCTTCCCTTCCCTTTACTTACTGTTGGTCCTTGTGAAGTCATTCTATGATTGCATTATCTTTTGTCTTCACTGAGTGACTGTTTGTTCTGATTGGCTTCACAATATCTTCCTACCTGATCCTTACTGCCTAGCTGCTATTATTCATTGTGCTTTTACTTTATTGAATACTTGACTATGGTTTGCCTAGTGTAGTCTACCTTCCGCTGCGTGGTAATAGGTTTACTTCTATCGTCTGTCTTTGAAACTACCATGTTTTGAAGACTTTCGTAAAAATTGCCTATTCACCCCCCTCTAGTCGATCACTAGCACTTTCAATTGGTATCAGAGCAAGGTACTCCTTTGTTCTGTGTGATTCGGTTTAACCAGCTGGAGTTTTAGCTATGTCGACTACATGGATAATTAAAGTCTCCGCTGCATGCCCCATCTTCGATGGAACTAAATATCCCTACTGGAAGAATAAGATGCGGATGCATCTTGAAGCCATTGATGTCGACCTATGGTATGTCGTCAAGAACGGCGTTCCCAAGGCTAGAGAAGGTGTCACTACTGCTGATGTCAAGAAGTTCGTTCAACTGGAATCTACTGCCAAGTATATCATCTGTGGTCATCTGACCAAAGGATAGTATGGCCGTGTGAGTGCTTTGGAGACTTCCAAGCTAGTCTGGGACTGGCTCTCCAAGGTCAACGAAGGCGTCTCCACCCAGAGAGATCAGAGAATCAGTGTCCTTCGCAACCTCTTCAGCCGCTTCAAGAGAAATGACAATGAGAATGTCCAGCTCACGTTTGATCTACTCACTGACATCACAAATGAGCTTCAAGCCCTCGCCTCCACTGAGATCACCAAGCGTGAAGTCGTCAAGACACTCCTGAGATCACTTGACAGTTCGTTTGACACCCTAGCCCTGATGATTCAAGAACGTCCTGATTTCAAGACACTCGATCCGTCTGACATACTTGAGAGGCTCAACACACACGAATTTCAGCTTTCTAAGAAAAGAGACATCTACGGTCCCAGCTATGGGCGAACTCGTGCCTTGAAGGCAAAAGCTATCTCCTCATCTGAAGAAGAATCTGACAGCAGTTCTGATGATCCTGAAGACATTGGAAAGGAGCTTGCTATGCTTGTGAAGAAGTTCCAAAAATTCACCAAGAAGAAAGGCTTCAGAAAGTCTTCACAATCAAGCTCAAGGAATGATGAAGCTTCTGCTCATGACTACAAAAACAGAACATGTCACAAGTGCAAGAAACTTGGCCACTACATCTCTGAGTGTCCACAGTGGGACAATGAGAACAACAAGAAGAAGAAGAGCAAGGAGTATGACTCTGACGACAAGAAGAAGAAGAAATACTCAAAGTCTTCTTCCAAGTCTTCCTCAAAGTCTTCATCACACAAGAAGAGCTCATCTGGCAAGGCACGTGCGTTTGTTGGCAAGGAAATGGATTGTGAGGAGGAGTCTGCTTCGGAGGAGGCGGAGGTGGAGTCTGAGGAGGAGTCCGATTCTGGCGTTGCGAGTCTGGCTACAGCATACATTGCCAAGTCCATCTTCAACACTTAAGACAATGACTTCATCACCGACACCGATGCAAATGACAAGGACTAATCCGCTCCTTCCTACTGCTTCATGGCACGAGGTGCCAAGGAAAACACACGCACTACTCACTATCAAACATCTAGTGACGATGACTCTGATTGTGATTCCAAACCTAGCTACAAAACACTTGCTAAAATTGCAACTGAACAACAGAAAGCTATGGAACACATTCAAAAACTGTTAGACAAAAGCGATGATCTGTTAGACGCTGAAATGACTCGATCTCAGTCCTTAATTGAAGACATAAAAACTATTCATGTTAAGTATGAGGAACTTGAAAGTCGTCATGAAACGCTCTTAACAACTCATGAAAGGCTTTCCTACTATTATCTTCAAAGGAAGCAAGATCTTGAGAAATTGAGAGCGGCTCATGAAGATCTTCAAAAAGAAAACGAGTCACTTCGCGCCAAACAGATCAGTTCAGCTCAGGAAGGATTTGAACCACCATGTCTTAAATGCTTTGAGCGTGATAACGCTACTTCTGTTGTTGAATGTTCTACTGCTGCTACTGTTGCAATATCTTCACCTGTTGATGTGGTAACTAACCCCTCTGCTGAGGATACCACTGCTATTGCTGATGAGAATGCTAGGTTGAAGACACTTCTTGAAACAAGGATGTACAAAAGTCTCAAAGGGCATCAGACACTATGTGATGTCCTCAAAAGGAAGATCCTGAACCGAAACCCTAGGAAAGAGGGTGTTGGGTTCGAAAGGAAAATGAATGCCGATGGCTCTTACTGGAAACCTGAGCAACACCCCAAAACCACATGGGTTGCTGCAAAGGAACCTTCAGCGGATCCATCCACCCTATCTGGCTTCACTTGTGCTAATCCCATTTTTATTGATGAATCCTTTGATGCAAACTACAAACTGTTTAAGAATCAGAATGGTGAAGTGTTTGCCAGGTATATTGGTACTAACTGTAGGAATTGCCAGCCTATGAAGAAGATCTGGGTGCCGAAAAGGTGTTCTGAGAATCTTCCTGTGAATGTCATCATGACACCACAGGTGAAGAAGACAAACCCCAGACCACAGGCTTCATACGGTCCAAAGGCTTCATACAGACAGAGGACTCACCAGAGTCGCACTAACGCAAATGTTTTGCAGGGAAGCCATACTCAGGCCTATGAATATGAGCGCGGTTCATCAAACCGCCGTGTTCATAAGACCAAGAACTATTATGTGTATTCTTATGAGTACTATTGTCCACCTGCAAGACTTTTTACTAGGGCTCCAAAGCCAAAGTTCTCAGATGCTGCACTTAGACTCATTGCTTCAAAGCCACCCTTGAAGATGTGGGTGGCTAAGAAAGCTTAACTCTCTTTTGCAGGGAAAGGTCTCCAGTAGAAAACCAAAATTGTCTGACGCTATTGCTGGGGACCTTAAACATCTTGTAGGGCGCAAGATCAAATGCCCAAATGGTCTTATTATGTACTTTGTTCCTGAGTCGCTTGCTGCTTGCCCCATCAGTCCAAATCTCGATCTAAGTTTTCATAATCCACTGGCTCGTCAAATGTTTTTGCTTCACAATTCTCTTCGTGAAGCCTACCCCCTAACTACACTGTAGGGTATGACACCAGCTGCTTCAGAATGGATTATTGATAGTGGGTGTACCAATCACATGACTAGCAAGCAAAGCCTTCTTATGGACTCAACCTTACGTCCATCAGACAAAAATCACATCACATTTGGTGGCACTGGTAAAAGTAAGGTATTGGGTCTAGGTAGAGTTGCAATCTCAAAGGATCAACACATGGACAAAGTCATGCTTGTTGAATCCCTTGGTTTCAACTTGATGTCTGTCCCAATGCTTTGCGATTTAAACATGATTGTGATGTTTGGAAAATATCGTTGCCTTGTTCTAATGGAATCTGACAAGTCTCTAGTGTTTGAAGAGTATCGGAAAGATGATTTGTACGTGGTAGATTTCTCAGTAGGACCACAGCTTGCCATATGTCTTCTAGCAAAAGCTTCAAATGTTGGCTCTGGCATCGGAGGCTAGGGCATGCTGGCATGAGGAACCTGCACACCCTTGCAAAGAAGAAGCATGTCATAGGCATCAAGGGCGTCAAGTTCAAGAAAGATCACTTATGCGGTGCCTGTGAAGCAGGAAAGATGACGAGGGCCAAGCATCCCTCGAAGACAATCATGACAACGACTCGACCCTTCGAACTGCTCCACATGGATCTTTTCGGTCCCACTCATTACTCAACTCTTACTACTACTGCTTGTCTCTATGGCTTTGTCATTGTTGATGATTATTCTAGATATACTTGGGTGCATATAATCCTCTACAAGACTGAAGTGCAGGATGTCTTCAGACGCTTCGGCAATCGAGCAATGAACAACTATGGCGCCAAGATAAAACACATCAGAAGTGACAATGGCACTGAATTCAAGAACACTGGCCTGGATACATATCTTGATACTTTGGGCATCACACATGAATTCTCAGCTCCATACACGCCACAGCAGAATGGCATCGTCGAACGCAAGAATAGAACACTTATTGAGATGGCCCGAACGATGCTTGATGAATACAAGACTCCAAGAAATTTCTCGCCTGAAGCTATTGATACTGCCTGCCATACAATCAACCGTGTTTATCTTCACAAGCTTCTGAACAAGACATCCTATGAGCTCCTTACTGGCAAGAAGCCAAATGTCAGTTACTTCAGAGTATTTGGCGCCAGGTGCTGGATCAAGGATCCACATCACACTTCAAAATTTGCACCAAAAGCACATGAAGGTTTTATGCTTGGATATGGAAATGATTCGCACTCCTACAGATTCTTCAACCTCTTTCACTATAAAGTGGTAGAAACAGTGGATGTGCGGTTTGATGAGACGAACGGCTCACAAAGAGAGCACCTGCCAAATGTGCTAGATGAAGTTCCATCTAGTGAATCAATCAAACTTATGGGAACTGGAGAAATCATACCGTCTGAAGCTCAGCCTGAAGAGGAACTTATCATCTCCGCACCTGATCAACCTGAAGACAATGCTCAGCCTGAAGACAATCCCTCTAACGATGACAATGATCAGCAAGAGCAAAATCTTCGTCCTATACATCCTCGTGTTGCAAATGAAGTACAGATTGAGAGAATAATTGATAGCATCAATGCACCAGGTCCACTCACTCGTTCAAGGGCAACACAGCTAGCAAATTTCTGTGGGCACTTAGCATTTGTCTCAATATCTGAACCCAAGAAAGTTGAAGAAGCCTTCTTGGAACCTGAATGGATTCAAGCTATGCAAGAAGAGCTTCATCAACTTGAGCTGAATAATGTATGGGAACTAGTTAAGCATCCTGATCCTCGCAAGCACAATATAATAGGCACCAAATGGATATATCGCAACAAGCAAGATGAGCATGGTCAAGTTGTCAGAAACAAAGCTCATCTCGTTGCTCAAGGGTACACTCAAGTTGAAGGGATTGACTTCGATGAAACATTTGCTCCCGTGGCTAGACTTGAAGCTATCCGCATACTGCTGGCCTATGCAAATCATCATAATATTCTTCTATATCAAATGGATGTGAAGAGTGCCTTTCTCAATGGCAAGATTTAAGAAGTGTATGTTGCACAACCGCCTGGTTTTGAAGATCCAAAACATCCTGACATGGTGTACAAGCCCAACAAGGCACTGTATGGCCTCAAACAAGCCCCTCGGGCTTGGTATGACACACTCAAATACTTCCTGAAGAGCAAAGGCTTCACACCTGGTTCCCTCGACCCCACTCTCTTCACGAAGACACATGATGGTGAACTGTTTGTGTGCCAAATATATGTGGATGACATTATCTTCGGCTGCACCAATCAGAAATACACTGACGAGTTTGGATATATGATGCAAGAACAATATCAGATGTCCATGATGGGTGAGCTGAAGTTCTTCCTTGGTCTTCAAATACGTCAGCAGCGCAACGGCATCTTCATATCTCAAGAGAAGTATCTCAAAGATTGCCTGAAGAAATTTGGGATGCAAGACTGCAAAGGCTTCATGACTCCAATGCCAGCCAAACATCATCTGGGTCCCGACGACAATGGTAAAGAGTTCGATCAAAAGGTATACCGCTCCATGATTGGGTCTTTACTTTATCTATGTGCATCTAGGCCAGATATTATGCTTAGTGTTTGCACGTGTGCTCGGTTCCAAGCGACACCAAAGGAATCGCATCACTTAGCTGTGAAGCGAATTCTTAGATATTTGGCTCACACCCCAACATTAGGATTACGGTATCCCAAGGGCTCAGAGTTTGATCTGGTTGGATTCTCGGATGCTGATTATGCGGGTGACAAAGTGGATCGCAAGACTACATCAGGCACATGTCATTTTCTGGGACGATCACTTGTATGTTGGTTTCCAAAGAAGCAGAACTGTGTATCTCTCTCCACTACAAAATCTGAATACATTGCTGCTGGATCTTGTTGCGCTCAGCTTCTATGGATGAAGCAAACATTCAAAGACTATGGCATTCATCTGAAGCAAGTGCCACTCTATTGCGACAACAAAAGCACCATCAAGATTGCCAACAACCCAGTTCAGCACTCGAAGACAAAGCACATTGAAATTCGTCATCACTTTATCAGAGATCATGTTGTGAAGGAAGACATTGATATAATACACGTCAACATTGAAGAGCAATTGGCAGATATCTTCACCAAGCCCTTGGATGAGAAGAGGTTTTGCAAGTTACGGTGTGAGCTAAATATCTTGGAATCCTCAAATGTCCTGTGATCAGGCACACATCCTAACATTTATGCATATTGATGACTTAGATGAGCAACACACGAAGTAAAGTATATCTTCAATCAATGAAGACATACATTCTAAGTGTGAATACATTAATGTGGAATTTGACTTCGGAGCACCACGATAATGGTGCGCCGTGTCTGGGTCTAATACTTCCTATACGGTGGGTAACACCACCACCAAATTTTTCTGTTTGAAGTGTTTCACTCATGGCATTACGTTTGGTATGTCTTCACATTTGGTTTGGCTTCAATCTCAACCTCTCTTCATGATTATCTTCACGATGTTGATTTGATTGCCTTTCTTATATATATATATACACACACATATATATACTAGTGTTCTGTCCTCTACAGCATTCACTTATAGCTATGTCTTCTTGTTGAATCTTTTGAACTAAGTGAATGTGATCGGACCCTAACCTCTCTGTGCTTTCTATCTCAAACTCTATCTCTCCAAATCATATGCATTCTCTTGAAACTGTCAAATGTCTTCTCTGCATCCTTGTCAGCAGAAGATACAGAGACAAACATTAAGTCCGTTTTCAATGCTAATTCCTTCACCTGAAACCCGGAGAAGTGGGAACGACCACCCGACAATCCAGGTGTGTGTGGGAACGTGGAACAACCTCCAATATGTTGCATGATGGCCACGTGTCCTTCAGATGTGAATCGCCAGGGGCACCTGTGTAATAACACTGTGCCGTCCCTGTCCCTATAAATACACGCCTCACCACAATCATTATCCTTTCTTCCACTCTCGCACGAACCCTAGCGCCACCGCTAGCCCTCGACGACACCGACGACGAAGCGCTTAGCTGCCGCGACCTTTCCGATGCCGTCGTCACGCCGGCTGCAGACATCGTCTTCTCCGTCGTTGCCGTAGGTGTCATCCGTCGCCAAGTTAGGGCACGGACGATCGAACTGCTCGGCCTCATCTCCCTCTCCGTCTAGCAGTTCTTCGTGTGGTAAATAAAACTTCATTTTTACGGCCCCTTTGATCCTATAGATTCATCACTTTCTGCCACAAGAAGTTTCTATTCACACAAGATGGATCTACTTCATACTGCCTATTATGTTCACTTATGCTTCACAAAGTAGCTAGATTCCTCACTTGTATTGATCCACGGATTCGTACAAATCTGGAACCAACTCTTTATCTATGAGTGAATGTCTTCGCAATTGAGGTCAATGTCTTCTAAACTGATTTACCTTCAAAATCTTCTGAGAATGCATATGACCTCTTCCCCTTCCCTCGCACCTTAATGCTGTCACAGGTACATGTCCGTGGGAGAATCCCTTGGTTCTCATAGTCTGCATTCATTTGCAGAATTCTTACAGCATCATATAAATTCTCCCGAAGCCAGTTCCTGTTTGCCCAGCAAGCGGAAGCCTTTGAAGCCTTTGAACGTGTTGAAGCCATTCAGTTTAAAGTTCATGGCTGTAGAGAAACTAGCAAGGAAGGGTGGCAGAAAGCGTCGAGGTGAAACATCAAGAGATCTGCCCGATGACCTCTCAGAGCTGTACAAGACAGATCCAGAAGAGGATTAGAATTAGCGCAAGACACGAATCAATGGATTCGACGATATTGGGAAGAACAGTGGTTCAAGTACAGGTTTGTGACCAAGGAGTATGCTGAGAAGAATGCCATCAAGCGACCGTGGGGAGACATCCTATACGGAAATCTTCAACCCAAGTCCAGAGATGAAGCCATTGAACAAGGATTCTATCCCTGCATGGTCCATGGACCACAGCCTGCGAATGCTGACCCATCGTCATTACTATGGTGTCGTGATGACAATCTGTTCAAGCGCAACTTCCAGTTTGCCCAGAATTCGGCGAAGCAGAACAAAAAGTCATTGGGACGAGACTTCAACCCTGGTCCCTCTGCTCCCCGTGCCGATGGCACCCGCGAAGCTGAACCCAATCTTGTTGGGCCCTTCCACAACCTGGAAGGTCTTATCACTCATATCATGGTTCAATGGACAGACGTGGATGAGCCTGCAGATGATGCTGAATCTGATGAAGCTCCTGCATCGCCGAAGCCTAAGAAGAATCCTAAAGCTTCAAAGCCTGCCTCAGCACCAAAAATCTCACGAGCGAAGCCACTGGCAACTACACCTCCTGAAGACAGTGTCCAGTCTGAATATTTGTCACGCATCTCCAAGCCTTTGAAAGTAAAGATGCCTTTGCAACACACCAGCCAAGAACTGACTGCTGCCGCTATTCTGCGCAACGATGCTATTGATCTGTCCAGCGATGAAGATCTTGCAGATGACGCTCTTGAGCAGCTGATCAAGAGCAAAGAAGAAGTAGAAATCTTCAATGATTCGCCTCTCTTTGACGTGGCAATCATTCACAACTTCATTGATAAGTGGTTTGACACGCCCAACCTCAGCTTTGAAGATCTGCAACTTCCAATTGGCCTCAGTGTCGCCTTCGATGGCGCCATTGCTTCGGAGCTAGCTATAGCTCAGCGCATCGTTGAACTGAAGCAAAAGATCGACTTTGAGAAAGCTTAGTTCAAGAAGCACATGGCCAAGCTCGGTGTGCAAGACGTCAAAAATTTCAAGATCATGCTGCATGAGCTCAAAGAAGCCTTTCTCAAGAAGCGTGAAGAAGCTCAAGGTTCTCGTGAGCGCATGAAAAGCCTGGCTGACGAGTGTGTGCAGGCCTACAATGAGGTTGAGAAGCGCAAGGCCCTTGGTCGTCGTGGCATCGATCCCAGGATGGCTGCCAAGCAGAAGAAGAAGCCAGCTGTGGCCGAACCCGAAGCAGCAAGGCAGGAAGCACATCCCATTGTTTTCCCAGCCAGTATGACTGGCTCGAAGCCAAAAGTCAGGTCAACCGCTTCAGAACTGAAGAAGACGAGGACTGCTGAGACTGAAGCGAGAAAGAGGAAACGTCCTGAAGCCTCTGCTGCTGCTCCCTCCAAGAAGAAGCGCAAGACCAAGAAGGATCGGGCTGCTCCCACAGAGCCCTTAGTTGTTGAACCTATCTCCATGGTTCGCCCTGCCACTGAACATCAAGAGCGCTAACTGACTGTCCATGAGCCCGCTTCCACAGAGGCTCATGAAGCTGAAGACATTCCAGCAGCTGATCCCACCGCTGCTGAAGACATTGGTCACCACGACAATGTTGAAGATGATTTAGTTCTTCCTCTGATCGAGCACCAACAGGTATCATCGCCTGTGCTTACGCACAGCGAACTCATCAGCATTGGTCGTCCTCTGACGCCAATTGCTCAGGATGCATCATGGGCTGATCACCCACAACAACAAGTCACACCACCCCGGCAAGAAGAAGAAGATGACTTTGAGGCCCAGCCAACTCCATGTCCAATGGCGTCGCCAGCATTACGCAGGCTTCGCAGAGGACCCAGGTCTCAAGTCCCTCTTTCGAGCGTTACAGAAGGAGAAGTGCCCCACCAATCTGTTGCACATCAAGTGTTTCCAGATGCCACTCCTACTGTGAATGTCTCCGAGTCTGAGGCTAAAGCTGCTGAAGACATTCTGGCTGCATCAGCCGATGACACACAAGGAGAAGAACGTGTCCCTACTCCCCTCACTACTGAAGAAGTTGTTCTCAACAAGAACGTGTTTGTGCCCGACCCTCCAGCTCATCAAGTGGAGGTTGAAAATCTTGAGGCTGCCACCACCAAAACAAATGAAGCCCATGACGTTGTCATGGCTGAAGCCAATGTGGAGCCTACACCAATGCCAGAAGTCAGCGAAGCCAATGATGCTACTGCTCCTGTTCCTGCGCCTACTGCTGGTCCTCAGTTTGACTATCACGTTGAGCACAGGCCTCAGGTACAGAAGCCAATGCCAAGGTTGCCCAGGTTTCCAGGTCCTGCATCAGCACCTGGATTCTTTAATGTCAATGGCTTCAAAGCAGATAACACCTTCTTCATTAGCTCCAAGAACCCCTACTAAAGGGAACGAATATCTTCTGATCGCTTCTGGAGCTATCCGCAGCGAAGCTATTACTCATGCATTCTGTACAATCAAGGTCGCATCTTCCCACATATGCATCTTGACACCGAAGCAATAGCTGGTCTGCCCTGCTTGGAAGAAGCTCTGGATTGCTTCAAAGAGGTTGGATTGTTGCCTTTCATCACCGACCAAGAGCACTGGAACGAAGAGTTGCTGCTCCAATTTTATGCCACTCTTCACATTCATGGCTACAACAGAGACCCGAAGACTTGGGTCCTTGAGTGGATGACCGGAAATGTCCATCACGAAGCTAAAGCCTTTGATATCATTGAGCTCACTGGTCTGCCCACTCCTGGAGATCTCTATGAACCTGGCTGTCAGCTGCACAGTGAAGCTATGGAGAGCATCTTTCAGAAGCCTGAACCGAACATGAGTCACATGCTTGGTATGATGAAGCCTTTGCCTCCAGATGCTGCATATCCTAAGGAGTTCTTTGTTGAAGACCTTGAGTATCTGCCACGCACTATCTATCACATTATAAGGCGAACTCTCTGGCCCATCAAAGGACATTCTCCACATGCAAAGCTGGAAGGTGCAATGAAGACTTTGGTCTTCTATATTCTTCATGGCAAATGCTTCAATGCACAAGACTTCTTCATTCACCAACTTGCAGCATCAGGATCTGATCTTTTTGGCTTGAAGTTCTACGCTCCATGGATAATGCGGCTGATCAAACTCCACTCAGCTATCTCATATCAGCCCTCTGCTCGCAATCATCGGATCTTCCTGCCTGATGTGGATATGTCCGTTGAAGCCATCTATCCAGAGCCTGCCAAGGAGCCGCTTAGTCTTCAGAATGCTGAGCATCAAACTTTCTCTCAGAACACTGAAGGAGTTGAAGCAATCACTCGTGTTTATCCTCTGGCTGGTACTACACGTGCACCTCATCGTGCCCTCACTGAAGCCATTGAAAGCACTATTGCCCAACGGCCCAAGAAGCGATCTCGTGTTCTCAATGACCGAGAGCTTCTGGTTGCCCTTCATCAGAAACAGGATAGGCATCATGACTGGCTGAAGCGCCAAATGCAAAGCCTCTTGGTGGATGTTAACTCCATTCGCAATCTTGCCACCAAGAATGCCTTTGTTGCCCATGAAACTTGTCGGCGTACATGGAAAGGGCTGACGCTTATGTGCTCTGAGGATGATGTTCACGAGGATGGTTTCTCTGAATGTTTCAAGTTTGACTCCACACCTCCCCGAAGAACTGTGCTGCGACAAACTCCGTCTCTTGAAGACTCTGAGTTCTCTTCCTCCGCGGCAACTGTGAATGCCAGAGTGATCGAGGACGAAGATGATGCTACTTCACCGCCCCCTACTTCAGCACGCATCGATGCTGGCCCGAGTTCGTCTGCACCGCCTAACAACACCGACGACCTTGCAACTTCACCTACTCCTCATGGGAACGAGTAGATGCTCTATGTCTTCAAACCTTTTTGGTCCTTACTGACAAAAGGGGGAGAAGCATATGAGTTTGATAGTCTTCAAGCGGGTCCATATGGGCGGTTATCTTATGTTTTGCCTAGTGTTTACAACTCATGTTTTGATACATTTGGTTCTTTGAGTTGTAACACTTAAACTCGATGGTCGTTTGCTACTTATTTGCTATTCTGTGATGCGAAGATAAATTGCGCATGTGCGATGATAAATTCCGCACTTAGATCATTTGCAAACGTCCATTTTCCGTTATGCATGTCATTATCTTCACATACTTTTCATGCATGATGAATTGTCATCATAAGTTGAAGAGGATCTCCACAAGTACAACCTGCCATGTGCATTTGCATTCCAAAAGCAAATTACCTATATGCACATCTTCAGGGGGAGCCCTTGCAACTTATGAAGACAGTTCCTTTACAATTTCACATATTATATTCCCTATTGAAAACTTCAACTAGTTTGTCATCAATCACCAAAAAGGGGGAGATTGTAAGTGCATTTAGTGCCACCCCTAGTTGGTTTTGGAGTATTGACGACAAACCTAGTTGAGGGACTAATGTGTTTGTGAGAATTGCAGGATAACACAGGTAGAAGTCCCTCATTGATTCGGTTTTCCTACCAGAGATGACCCCTAAAAATGTATGAAGACATTGAAGTCAAAGGTGGTATGTGAAGACATTCACCTTGAAGACTATGACAAGAGAAGACATCGCATGAAGACTATGGAGCGCAAAGACTTAGATCTTTCGTAGTTCTTTTTCTTCTTTGTTGAGTCATAGGAACCACCGTACTGTTAAGTGGGGTCCAAGAGAACCAGTTAGAATGACTGAAGTGATGCTTAACCAAAAATCCTATGTCTTCGAGTGAAGACTATGAGAGCGAATCTTGTACAGAGTTGGACAAGTCAGCTTTGCTTGTAGCCCAAGTAAAGTTGCCATGTGTGTATGAAATCTGACCGTTGGAACACGTGTCAGTTCCTTAGTGACCCAGGGTCATTTCGGACAAATCAGGTCGGATTGCCTAGTGGCTATAAATAGCCCACCCCCTATAACCATAAACGGTTGGCTGCTCAAAGTTAACGTACGGCTGTTGTCGTTTGAGAGCAACCCACCTCGAAGCCTTTGAGAGAGAATTCCTTGCGAGGATAGAGTCCTAACCACCTAGAGCCAAAGAGTGTTAGGCATCACTTAAGTCGTCCTGTCTGTGTGATCTGAAGACTTATTACACTTGAGGACTGTGAATCCTCCAACCGGTTAGGCGTCGCGTTCTGAGCATCCAAGAGTCATTGTGGATCGCCAGTGAACAAAGTCTGTGAAGGTTTGGAAGTCTGCCTTGAAGATTTACTAGAGTGATTGGGCGAGGTCTGCGTGACCTTAGCTCAAGGGGAATACGGTGAGGACTAAGGGTTCTGAGCTGCGTGTTCAGGACTGGGTGTCCGGGAATGTGTGTCCTCAGGTTTAAATACCTAGCCGCCCTAACCAGACGTACAGTTGTCACAACAACTGGAACTGGTCCAACAAATCATTGTCTTCAATGAGTCAATGGTTTCATCCTTCCCTTCCCTTTACTTACTGTTGGTCCTTGTGAAGTCATTGTATGATTGCATTATCTTTTGTCTTCACTGAGTGACTGTTTGTTCTGATTGGCTTCACAATATCTTCCTACCTGATCCTTACTTCCTAGCAGCTATTAGTCATTGTGCTTTTACTTCATTGAATACTTGACTATGGTTTGCCTAGTGTAGTCTACCTTCCACTGCGTGGTAATAGGTTTACTTCTATCGTCTGTCTTTGAAACTTCCATGTTTTGAAGACTTTCGTAAAGATCGCCTATTCACCCCCCCTCTAGTCGATCACTAGCACTTTCAGTATCCGGAAGGCACACGAGGTGCTCATGAGGTAGGCGGGCGCGTCCACCACCCTCATGGGGCCCTCATGTCCTTCCCGGACTGCTACTTATTTTTCTATTTTTCTAAATATTCAACGGAGAAATATTGCCTTCGAAATTGTTTTGGAGTCGGTTTCCTTACGGTACCACATACCTATTCCTTTTCGGAGTCTGGAACGTTCCGGAAAGTGTCCCTTATGTATTCCTACGGGGTTACGGTTTCAATAATATTGGTTTCAACATTTATGGGATTACCTGAGATATAATGTTTGATTCTTTGACCGTTTACCACCTTCGGATTTGTGCCTTCGAAGTTGTTGATTTTTATGGCACCGGAACGATAGACCTCTTCGATAACATAGGGGCCTTCCCATTTAAAGAGAAGTTTTCCTACAAAAAATCTAATATGAGAGTTGTATAGCAATACATAATCACCTACATTAAACTCACGCTTTTGTATCCTTTTGTCATGCCATCATTTAACTTTTTCTTTAAACAACTTGGCATTTTCATAAGCTTGGGTCCTCCATTCATCAAGTGAGCTAATATCAAATAACTTCTTCTCACCGGCAAGTTTAAAATCATAGTTGAGCTCTTTAATAGCCCAATATGCCTTATGTTCTAGTTCGAGAGGTAAGTGACATGCTTTTCCATAAACCATTTTATACGGAGACATACCCATAGGATTTTTATATGCAGTTCTATAAGCCCACAATGCATCATGAAGTTTTTTGGACCAATTATTTCTAGACCTATTAACAGTCTTTTGCGAAATTAATCTGAGCTCTCTATTGCTCAACTCTACTTGACCACTAGACTGAGGGTGATAAGGAGATGCAATTCTATGATTAACATCATATTTAGTAAGCATTTTACGGAAAGCACCATGAATAAAGTGTGAACCACCGTCAGTCATTAAATATCTAGGGACTCCAAACCTCGGAAAAATAACTTCCTTAAGCATTTTAATAGAAGTGTTATGATCAGCACTACGAGTTGGAATAGCTTCTACCCACTTAGTAACGTAATCAACAGCAACTAGAATATGTGTGTATCCATTAGAGGCAGGAAAAGGTCCCATATAATCAAAGCCCCAAACATTAAATGGTTCAATAACAAGAGAATAATTCATAGGCATTTCTTGACGTCTACTAATATTACCAATTCTTTGACATTCATCACAAGACAAGACAAACTTATGGGCATCCTTGAAGAGAGTAGGCCAATAAAAACCAGATTGCAATACCTTATGTGCAGTTCTATCTCCAGCGTGGTGTCCTCCATAAGCCTCGGAATGACACTTGCGTAGGATATGTTCCTGTTCATGCTCAAATACACAACGTCTAATAACACCATCTACTCCTTCTTTATAAAGATGTGGGTCATCCCAAGAGTAATGTCTCAAGTCGTAGAAAAACTTTTTCTTTTGCTGGTATGTGAAGCTAGGTGGAATAAACTTAGCAACAATATAATTAGCATAATCAGCATACCATGGAGTACTACGAGACGTACTAATAACATTTAATTGTTCATCAAGAAAGCTATCATTAATAGGTAGTGGGTCATCAAGAATATTCTCTAACCTAGACAAGTTGTCTGCAATGGGGTTCTCAGCTCCCTTTCTATCAACAATATGCAAATCAAATTCTTGTAGCAAGAGAACCCATCTAATAAGTCTAGGTTTAGCATCTTTCTTTTCCATAAGATATTTAATAGCAGCATGATCAGTTTGAATAGTTACTTTAGAATCAACAATATAAGATCTGAAGTTATCACAAGCAAATACAACTGCTAAAAGCTCTTTTTCAGTAGTAGCATAATTTCGTTGAGCATTGTCTAGAGTCTTACTAGCATAATGAATAACATTTAATTTCTTATCAACTCTTTGCCCTAGAATAGCACCTACAGCATAATCACTAGCATCACACATAATTTCAAAGGGTAAATTCCAATCAGGTGGCTAAACAATAGGTGCAGAGACTAATGCTTTCTTAAGTATTTCAAATGCTTCTACACAATCACCATCAAAGACTAATGGTATATATTTTTGCAATAAATTAGTCACAGGCCGAGAAATTTTTGAGAAGTCCTTAATGAACCTCCTATAAAATCCAGCGTGACCACGGAAACTTCTTATACGTTTGATGTCCTTAGGACATGGCATCTTTTCAATAGCATCAACCTTGGCTTTATCAACTTCAATACCTCTTTCAGAAACTTTGTGCCCCAAGACAATACCTTCATTAACCATAAAGTGGCACTTTTCCCAATTCAAGACAAGATTAGTTTCTTCACATCTCTGCAAAACTCGATCAAGATTTCTCAAGCAATCATCAAAAGAGGAACCATAGACAGAAAAGTCGTCCATGAAAACCTCACAAATCTTTTCACAAAAGTCAGAGAATATAGCCATCATGCATCTTTGAAAGGTAGCAGGTGCATTACATAAACCAAAAGGCATACGTCTATAAGCAAAAGTACCAAAAGGGCATGTAAAAGTTGTCTTTGATTGATCTCTAGCCGACACAGGTATTTGAGAGAAACCAGAATAACCATCTAGAAAGCAATAGTGTGTATGTTTGCATAATCTTTCTAGCATTTGATCAATAAAAGGTAAGGGGTAATGATCTTTCTTGGTAGCTTTATTTAATTTGCGGAAATCAATTACCATCCTATAACCTGTGATAATTGTTTGTGGAATCAATTCATCTTTATCATTAGGAACAACAGTAATACCTCCCTTCTTAGGGACATAATGGACAGGACTTACCCACTCACTATCAGCAACGGGATAGATTATACCTGCCTCCAGAAGCTTTAGTATTTCTTTTCTTACCACTTCTTTCATTTTAGGATTCAGACGTCGTTGAGGATCACGAACTGGTTTGGCATCTGCTTCCAAATTTATTTTATGTTGACATAGAGTGGGACTAATGCCCTTAAGATCATCAAGAGTATATCCAATAGCAGCTCGGTGCTTCTTCAGAGTTTTCAATAATCTTTCTTCTTCATGCTCTGAAAGGTTAGCACTAATAATAACATGATGTATCTTCTTTTCATCAAGATAAGCATATTTAAGATTATCAGGCAACGGTTTAAGCTCAAACACGGGATCACCCTTCGGTGGAGGTGGATCCCCTAAAATTTCAGTAGGCAAATTGTGTTGCAGAATAGGTTCCTGTTTAAAGAATACTTCATCTATTTCCCTTCTTTCATTCATGAACATATCATTTTTATGGTCTAGCAAATAGTGTTCTATAGGATCACTAGGAGGTACGGCAATAGAAGCAAGACCAATAATTTCATCCTTACTAGGTAATTCTTCCTCACCATGTTGTTTACTAAATTTAGAGAAATTAAACTCATGAACCATATCATCCAAGCCAACAGTAACAACATTCTTTGTGCAGTCTATGGTAGCATTGACTGTATTTAAGAAGGGTCTACCAAATATAATGGGACAAAAGCTATCTTGTGGGGAACCAAGAACAAGAAAATCAGCAGGATATTTAGTTTTCCCACACAAGACTTCAACATCTCTAACAATTCCAATTGGTGAAATAGTATCTCTATTGGCAAGTTTAATTGTGACATCAATATCTTCTAATTAACTCAGCAGGTGCAATTTTATTCTTAATTTCTTCGTATAAGTCAATAGGTATTACACTAGCACTAGAACCCATATCACATAAGCCATGATAACAATGATCTCCTATTTAACAGAAATAACAGGCATGCCTACCACGGGTCTATGTTTATCTTTATCACAAGGTTTAGCAATTCTAGCAGTTTCACCTTCGAACTGAATAACATGCCCATCAATATTATCAGACAAGAGATCTTTAACAATAGCAATATTAGGTTCTACTTTAACTTGCTCAGGAGGTGTATAAGTTCTAATATTGCTTTTACGAACAACAGTTGAAGCTTTAGCATGATCCTTTATTCTAACAGGGAAAGGTGGTTTCTCAACATAAGAAGTAGGAACAATAGGATCATTATAAGTGACAGTCTTTTCTTCAACTTTAATAGGTGCAGCTACTTTTACTTCTATGAGATCAACATAAGTAGCAAAAGATTCAAAGAAAGAAGCTACTATCTCAGAGTCAAGTCCATATTTAGTGCTAAACTTACGAAAAATATCGGTGTCCATAAAAGATTTAACACAATCAAACTTAGGTGTCATACCTGACTCCTTACCTTCATCGAGGTCCCAATCTTTAGAGTTGCATTTAATTCTATCCAAAAAATTCCATCTGAATTCAGTAGTCTTCATCATAAAAGAGCCAGCACAAGAAGTATCGAGCATGGTGTGATTGTTATCAGAAAGCCGATCATATAGATTTTGAATAATCATTTCTCTTCAGAGCTCGTGATTGGGGCATGAATATAACATTGATTTAAGCTTCCCCCAAGCTTGAGCGATGCTTTCTTCTTCGCGATGCCAGAAGTTATATATATAATTGCAATCACGATGAACAAGATGCATAGGGTAATACTTTTGATGAAATTCCAACTTCAATCTTTATAGTCCCAGAATATCATATCATCACATAGCCTATACCATATCAATGCGTCTCCCTTCAAGATAAAGGGAAGACCTTCTTCTTAGCAACATCATCGGGTATACCTGCAAGCTTAAATAATCCACAAACTTCATCCACATATATTAAGTGCTCATCAGGATGCTTTGTTCCATCTCTTGTAAAAGGGTTAGCTAGCAGCTTTTCCATCATACCCGAAGGAAATTCAAAAGGAGTTTCATTTTCAATAGGTTCAGTAGGTTGAGGAGCAACTCTTTGCTCTACTGGACGGGGTGAAGATACCCCGAACAAGCCCCTCATAGAATTACTTTCCATAGTAACAAGTGACAGTAAATTTCAGCACACTATATAAATTTTTTCTTACCAAATTCCACCTACCAAAGGCGCTACACTCCCCAGCGATGGCGCCAAAAAAGAGTCTTGATCACCCACAAGTATAGGGGATCTATCGTAGTCCTTTCGATAAGTAAGAGTGTCGAACCCAACAAGGAGCAGAAGGAAATGATAAGAGGTTTTCAGCAAAGTATTCTCTACAAGTACTGAAATAAGTGGTAACAGATAGTTTTGTGATAGGATATATTGTAACGAGCAACAAGTAACAAAAGTAAATAAAGTGCAGCAAGGTGGCCCAAACCTTTTGTAGCAAAGGACAAGCCGGAACAAACTCTTATAATAGGAAAAGCGCTACCGAGGACACGTGGGAAAATCGTCAAGCTAGTTTTCATCATGTTCATATGATTCGCGTTCGATACTTTGATAATTTGATATGTGGGCGGACCGGTGCTTGGGTGCTGTTCTTACTTGAAAAAGCATCCCACTTATGATTAACCTCTATTGCAAGCATCCGCAACTACAACAAAAGTATTAAGATAAACCTAACCATAACATGAAACATATGGATCCAAATCAGCCCCTTACGAAGCAACGCATAAACTAGGGTTTAAGCTTCGGTAACTCTAGCATCCCACCATATACGTATTACTTCCCAATGCCTTCCTCTAGGCCCAAATAATGGTGAAGTGTTATGTAGTCGACGTTCACATAACACCACTAGAGGCTACACAACATACATCTTATCAAAATATCAAACGAATACCAAATCCACATGACTACTAATAGCAAGACTTCTCCCTTGTCCTTAGGAACAAACGTAATTACTCACAAAGCATATTCATGTTCATAATCATAGGGGTAATAATATGCATATAGGATCTGAACGTATGATCTTCCACCAAATAAACCAACTAGCATCAACTACAAGGAGTAATCAACACTACTAGCAACCTACTAGCACCAATCCCGGACTTTGAGACAAGAATTGGATACGAGAGATGAACTAGGGTTTGGAGATGAGATGGTGCTGGTGAAGATGTTGATGGAGATTGCCCTCTCCCGATGAGAGGAGCGTTGGTGATGACCATGGTGATGATTTCCCCCTCCGGAGGGAAGTTTCCCCGACAGAACAGCTCTGCCGGAGCTCTAGATTGGATCCGCCAAGGTTCCGCCTCGTGGCGGCGGAGTCTCGTCCCGAAAAGTTCCTTCTTATTTTTTTCTCATTGAAAGACCTCATATAGGAGAAGATGGACGTCGGAGAGCCACCAGGGGGCCCACGAGGTCGGGGGCGCGCCCTAGGGGGGGTCGCCCCCCACCCTCGTGAGCAAGGTGTGGGCCCCCCGGCCTTCATCTTTGGCGAGGATTTTTCTTTATTTGTTTTAAGATGTTCCGTGGAGTTTCAGGACTTTTGGAGTTGCGCATAATAGGTCTCTAATATTTGCTCCCTTTCCAGCCTAGAATTCCAGCTGCCGGCATTCTCCCTCCTTATGTAAACCTTGTAAAATAAGAGAGAATAGCCATAAGTATTGTGAAATAAAGTGAAATAACAGTCCATAATGCAATAAATATCGATATAAAAGCATGATGCAAAATGGACGTATCACACTTCAAGGTCGCCCGCTTCTTGAGCGGGGGAGTCCGGGGGAGGTGTTTCGCTCTCCATCATCTCCGAAAGAAGATCCCCCGAAGACGAGCTCTGCTGAGAAGGGCTAAGATCTGAACTGCAAGATAAACGCTTCGGTTATTTTCCTTGGAGGTAAGGTAGTATATCTCCACTATTAAAGTACTTTTTGATTATGTACAGGTCGTTGGAGGCTGATCCTCGTGCGGACTTTGTGCGGCAAAAGCACCCTCCAAGGCAGGACCCTCTAGTGGAGACTTCTTCTCCCGTTTGGAAGCCTTGGTTTCCGGATCTTCAGAGGCAGTCCTCTTCCTTCCTCGAAGTGAGAGAAGTTCAGATTCTTCCCCTTGGTTATCCTCCTTCACGGAGGCTTTCATTCCCTCGGTTGGAATTGGTAGTGATGGGGGCCCGCTTTCGACCTCATTATTCCCCCCTTTATCTTCCTTTGAGGGTTCCGGGCAAGGTGCTAGCTCAAGCATCTTTTCCAGTACCGGATTCTACAAACCCTTGGGAAGGGGGGCCGAACATCGAATCATCTTCGCCCTTGTTAGCTAGTCCTGGTCAAAGAGAGATTTCTCATAATGACGTCATGGTAAATGAAAGATGGTGTGTTCGGCTAAAGGATTACTTACTTGATCGGCGGTACGGTTGCTGCTCAGGCCCACGTCCTCGATAGTATCCGGACACTCTATTTGGGGTCCGAAGAATGATTTGTACATCTTCTCGTGCGTCAGGCCAAGGAAATTCCGAATGGTGCGCGGCCCTTCTGGGTAGAACTCCCACATGCGGAGGGGCCGGCGTTTGCAAGGTGGACTCGACGAACCAGTATGACTTGCACCACCATAACCAGACTGAAATCTCCTTCAAAGAGATCTTGAATGCGGCTCTGCAGTATAGGCACGTCCTTGGCTGGATCCCAGCTCAGTCCTCTGCTAATCCATGCCATCAGTTGTGGTGGAGGGCCCGAGCGGAAAGCAGGGACAGCCACCCACTTGGCACTTCTGGGAGCTGTGATGTAAAACCACTCCCATTGCCATAATCCGGACACCTCTGGAAAGGAACCTTTTGGCCACGGAGCTCCTGCTATCTTGCTTATTAATGCGCCTCCGCACGCTGCATACTGCCCCTCGACCATCTTCGGCTTCACGTCAAAGGTCTTGAGCCACATGCCAAAGTGAGGGGTAATGAGGAGCAAGGCCTCACACATGACAATAAATGCCGAGATGTGGAGAAAGGAGTCCGGGCTAGATCGTGGAAATCTAGCCCGTAATAGAACATCAAACCCCTAACAAAGGGATCCAGGGTGAGGCCTAGGCCTTAGAGGAAGTGGGAGATGAACACAACATTCTCGTTGTGTTCGGGAGTAGGGACGACCTGCCCTTGGGCAGGCAGCCGATGCGAAACCTCGGCGGTCAGGTATCTGGCCTCCCTCAACTTCTTGATATCCTCTTCCGTGACGGAGGAGGGCATCCACCGGCCTTGAAGGCTAGATCCGGACATGATTGAAGGTCCGAAGCACCTGACCTGGGCTTTGGGTGTTAGAACTCGAGGTGGGGGAAGGATGTGATTGAGCACGGGAGGGAAAAAAGTAAAAGCCTTGTCCCTTTATAAAGAGGGTGAATATCAAGCGTCCTCTCCATAGCCGTTTGGGACTTGCCTATAATCTAGGAGTCCTAGACACGGTTGGGTTACCCACGACTGTATTGATGAGAATCCCGTAATTAGGGGAACACGATCTCTGCTTTGACAAGACGTGTCAAGAAACCGCCTCGCGTTATGTGTGGAGCTGGTTGAAGAAAAACGGTTTGAATAATCACCGAGCCATGGCATGATGTCATGTTGCCAAAATGTGTCAGCAGATTAAGATTTGTGGAAATAGTATTCTCTCTACGGTGGTATGTGGAACTTATTTTGCAGGGTCGGACACTATCCTTGTATTCAAATTCTTCTGTGATGTGTTCAGAGGAGGAACCCACCTTGCAATGCCGAAGACAATACTGTGCACTGGACTCATCGTCATTGAAAGCCTGGTTCAGGGGCTACTGAGGGAGTCCTGGATTAGGGGGTCTCCGGACAGCCGGATTATATGCTTTGGCCGGATTGTTGGACTATGAAGATACAAGATTGATGACTTCGTCTCGTGTCCAGATGGGACTCTACTTGGCGTGGAAGGAAACCTAGGCAGTACGGATATGGATATCTCCTCCCTTGGAACCGACCTTGTGTAACCCTAACCATCTCCGGTGTCTATATAAATCAGAGGGTTTTAGTCCGTAGGACATAACAGTAACAGACAATCATACCATAGGCTAGCTTCTAGGGTTTAGCCTCTCTGATCTCGTGGTAGATCTACTCTTGTACTACCCATATCATCAATATTAATCAAGCAGGACGTAGGGTTTTACCTCCATCAAGAGGGCCTGAACCTGGGTAAAACATCGTGTCCCCTGCCTCTTGTTACCATCCGCCTTAGACGCACAGTTCAGGACCCCCTACCCGAGATCCGCCGGTTTTGACACCGACAATAACCAATCATGCATAAAAGAATTCAGAGAAGATTCAAATATTATTCATTGATAGACTTGATCATAAACCCACAATTCATCGGTCTCAACAAACACACCGCAAAAAGAAGATTATATCGAATAGATTTCCACAAGAGAGGGGGAGAACATTGTATTGAGATCCAAAAAGAGAGAAGAAGTCATCTAGCTACTAACTATGGACCCGTAGGTCTGAGGTAAACTACTCACACTTCATCGGAAGGGCTATGGTGTTGATGTAGAAGCCCTCCATGATCGATGCACCCTCCGGCGGAGCTCCGGAACAGGCCCTAAGATGGGATCTCGTGGATGCAGAAAGTTATGGCGGTGGAATTAGGGTTTTGGCTCCGTATCTGATAGTTTGGGGGTACGTGGCTGTATATAGGAGGAAGAAGTACGTCGGTGGAGCAACAGGGGGCCCACGAGGGTGGAGGGCGTGCTTGGGGGGGGGGTAGGAGCGCCCCTACCTCGTGGCCTCCTGTTACGTGTCTTGACGTAGGGTCCAAGTCTCCTGAGTTTGTATTCGATGAGAAAATCACGTTCCCAAAGGTTTCATTCCGTTTGGACTCCGTTTGATATTCCTTTTCTTCGAAACCCTAAAACAGGCAAAAAACAACAATTCTGGGCTGGGCCTCCGGTTAATAGGTTAGTCCCAAAAATAATATAAAAGTGGATAATAAAGCCCAATAATGTCCAAAACAGTAGATAACATAGCATGGAGCAATAAAAAATTATAGATACGTTGGAGATGTATCAGGAGGCGCCATAGTACATACCACCATCGTACAATGCGGCTTACCGATCACCACGTGGTTGGGACAAAACGGCAACCCACAGCGAACACCAGCCCACCCCACCTCATCGCACAGGTAGAGGTCAATTAGCCCATGGCCATACATATGACCTCCGGCAAAATCTGAACAATAAAGCAGGACATACCAGATCAATCTACGGATCATGAGGATGTGCCTCGACACGCGAAGACGACCACCTATTCGGACGTGACAAACCTAGTCATGCGCGGGCTGAAAACCGCAGACGGACTCCATCAGAGCTACGTCACGATACGACCCGATATAGAGGAGCCGCACACCCTCATTGCTTCGCTGATGAGGTCCTGGATCATGAATTCCCAGAAGGGTTCAAACCCGTGAATATAGAATCATACGATGGAACCATGGACCCCGCGGTGTGGATCAAAGACGTCATTCTCCACATTCATATGGCCGGCGGCGATGACCTCCACGCCATCAAATACCTCCCTTTAAAACTGAAGGGGCCAGCTCGGCATTGGCTAAACAGTTTGCCTGAGAATTCTATTGGCAGCTGGGAGGACTTGGAAGAGGCCTTCCTCGATAACTTCCAAGGTACATATGTTCGACCTCCGGACGCTGATGACTTAAGCCATATAGGACAACAACCCGGAGAGTTCGCCAAGAAATTCTGGACTAGGTTCTTAACTAAAAAGAACCAAATCGTCGACTGTACGGATGCCGAAGCCCTAGCAGCTTTCAAACACAGCATCCGCGACGAATGGCTCACTCGTCACCTCGGCCAAGAAAAGCCAAAATCCATGGCGGCCCTCACGACACTCATGACCCGCTTTGTGCGGGCGAGGACAGTTGGTTGGCCCGTAGCAAAAACAATGTAAGCGACGCCGGCACCCCTGAAGCTAAAACTAGCAAAGACAAGTCTCGACGCAACAGATACAAGCATCGAAACAACAATGACAATACCAAGGATACAGTGGTCAATGCCAGATTCAGTGGCTCTAAGTCCGGTCAGCGGAAGAAGCCGTTCCAAAATAACTATTCAGGCCCATCCAGCTTGGACCGCATACTTGATCGTCCGTGCCAGATTCATGGCACCCCGGACAAACCACCCAATCATACAAATAGAGATTGCTGAGTTTTGAAACAGGCCAGCAAACTAAAGCTGAGAACAGGGAAAAGGGATCGTAAAGCGAGGACGATGATGTAGCGCCCCGGCATCCGAACACAGGGGGACAGAAGAAGTTTCCCCCTTAGGTCAAAACGGCGAACATGATATACGCTACCCACATCCCCAAGAGGGAGCGCAAGTGTGGGCTCAGGGACGTCTACGCGATAGAGCCAGTCGCCCCAAAATTTAATCCATGGTCGTCATGCCCAATCACTTTTGATTGTCGGGATCATCCGACTAGTATCTGTCACGGTGGTTCAGCCGCACTGGTCCTAGACCCAATAATTGATGGGTTCCACCTGACTCGCGTCCTTATGGACGGTGGTAGCAGCCTCAATCTGCTCTATCAGGATACAACGTGAAAAATGGGCATTAACCCATCACGGATCAAGCCCACCAGGACTACCTTCAAAGGAGCCATACCAGGTGTAGAGGCCCGCTGTACGGGCTCAATCACACTAGAGGTTGTCTTCGGATCTCCGGAAAACTTCCGAAGCGAGGAGTTAATCTTTGATATCGTCCCCTTCCGGAGCGGCTATCACGCACTACTCGGACGAACTATGTTTGCTCGATTCAACGCAGTACTACACTATGCTTATCTCAAGCTCAAAATGCCCGGTCCATGCGGCGTCATAATGGTCAATGGAAATACGGAACACTCCCTCCATATAGAAGAGCACACAGCTGCCTTAGCAGCAAAAGTATAGAGCGGCCTTCTCAAGCAGAACCTTAATTCGGCTGCCGAGCCCACGGACACCGTTAAGAGGGTCCAAACTACTCTGCAGCGGGAGAGCTCGGCTCGTCAGGAGCTCAACTAGTAATCCGGCCTCCGTCTCAGTCCCGATCAAGTGGTGGCATTCGTGCTGCGTGTACATAACTACGCACTCAAAATCCCATGGGCATCGCCGGAGGCATAACTAGCTTGTGATCCATAGTATGGCTCAACCGACACCGAATACACACATACTTTCACTTTTACTTGCTTCCTTTTCAGGTCTCAATCCCACAGGCCCCATTTGGTGGTCTGGTCATCAGTCCTCTTGAAGGATAAACACACCAAGATAGCGAGAAACACAGACATAAGGGGGACTTTCTAGGTGATTCCATCAACGATAACTCTACCTGTTTTCCAGGACCCACATACAGCTCTCCTTTGGTTTAGGCATGTTAAATAGCCTGTTGCTTGTCGCACTACTTGTATCAATGCGCCTTTGACGTACTAATTAAATTACAATGAAAACAATTTGCGGTTGGAGCCTTAGGGCCCTCGCTTATTATCTTTGCACCTTGTCTGTTTTCCCTTCTTCTTCCTTTTCTTTCCTTTCATTCCCTTCTGTGGGTAACATTGTCAGATAGCACCCGTACACTCGGGTATGTTTCATGTTTGCCAGGGGCTGCACAGCACCCCACACTATGGCAACAAAAGTCTGAACACTTTCTATAAGTATAGTTAGGCACCTCGAATTTAATTATATGCATTGGCTCCGAATCATGTCTTTGGTCAATAGTTGGGTTGCCCGGCTCCTGTGCTTGCTACCTTACGTTCTGCTATATCGGCTAAGGTAGTAAAGGGAGAACTACCGTAATTGCGCTTTGGTTTATCGAAAGGAGCACCTCGGTAGAGAAAGTCAAAAACTGACTGTCATGATGCGGTGAGAGCCGGTCAACTGTTGAGAGGTTGCAAATCATTGGAGATTTCTTCCGCATTGCTCAAAGGATTGGTACTTCCCGATCAGATGCTTATAGCACTCTAGTTCAGATACTAGGGGTTGCGCCCATGTTTTTATTGTCGAACTCCTATGGCTAAGTGAGGGCGTTACAGCCGCATAGTCTGGTTTCCTAGTTCGTTGCGCTAAACAACTCCTTCAAGGACCATCGAATTGGATCAAGATTGTTTAGATTCCATCCTGAACACCCCCTTACTACCTACGTTGGGGCATAAGCCGACGACTAGTTAACCCTAAGATTTCATACAACACGGTCGCACAGGAAGTAAAAATTTAAAAACATAACAAGCATTATATTGCATAAACACTTTGTTTTATCATACAAGGTAGAGGGAGCTCGAATACATTCATTCAAAGATAGTGTCTTTCGTGCAATGATCTGCCACAATGCGGGATCCCTCCAGGAGACCATCACAATATAACTCGGGTCAGCGGTGCTCCTTGCCCTTAGGCGGCCCATCGGTCATTAGCATCTTGGCATTCATCTTCGCCTAGTGCGTCTTGACGCGGGAAAGGCCATCCGTGCACCTTCGATACAGACCGACCGCTTTATAACCTCAAGCCGTGGGCAGGCATCAACAAGCCACTTCACAAGTCCGAAGTAGCTGCTGGGTATCGGCGCGGCAGGCCATAGTCGGACTATCAGCTCCTTCATGGCTAGCTCGGCCGCCTTGTGTAGCTCGACCAACTGTTTCCGCTGGTCGCTGAAGGACATCGGATGTTTGGGTCCAAGATATTGAGACCAGAATAGATTCTCCGTAGAACTCCCTTTGTCGGTGTACTAAAGTAGGGGTACCTTAGTATCCCGAAGTTGTGCACGGGCAGTCGCAGCCCCCCACGGCAAGGCTTGCCGGGTAACCGCCAAGATTCTCCATAGATCCTTTAAAGCCATTCAAGAACAAAGTATCCAAGAGCAAAACAAGACCCCGGCAAGAGGAGCTTGCCGGGAAGGAGACAAGACCCCGGGAAGAGGAGCTTGCCGGGAAGAAGACAAGACTCCGGCAAGAGGAGCTTGCCGGGAAGACCAACCAAGGCATCTCGAGAAGCTTGCTGCGACGCGCTGCGCATCCCGGCAAGACCCGGCGAGCGACAAGCTCCCGGACGCGACGAGACTCGGTGAGCGACAAGCTCCCGGATGCGACAAGACAACATCCGCGGCAAGGCGCTTGCCGTGGCAAGCTACTACTGCGCAGCCCGCGCTCCTGCTCACCCACCAATGTGTCGCTCTGGGACCGTTCTTGGCGTACGTGGCGGGAGGCTGTGCAGCCAGGGGCATGCGGTGGCAAGCAGGCGCTGATAAGATAGCCATCATGGCAAATGGTGGCGCCCCTGACGGTCCCTTTCTGCACCGTCTAGGCAACGCAGACAGGCATTTAATGCCTTTGTCCCCTGCCGTCAGGGTTAGGTATGATACAACTGTAGTAAGCGGTGGCGCCAACCACCACTTCTTTTACCTTTTTACCCTCACCTCTGTTGCCACCTGTCGGTGACCCCTTTGACATATAAAAGGAGGCCCATGCGCAACAGGGAGGGGGGACGATCATTCTGACGCTCGGTCTCACTAGCCACGCAAGTGTACTGTAGCATCCATCGCTCCCGAGCAAGAACACAATACAAATCAAAGCAGGAGTAGGGTTTTACGCATCCGTGCGGCCCGAACCTGGGTAAACTGATCACGTCGCTCGTGCGTTCGCCTCGATCTACTCTTCGTGCACTCTCCGCCCCCTGCCGAACCTAAAGGGGCCTCGGTCTGCCGTGGTCCCATAGGTGTCCGTGGGGATCAGTCACCCCCGACATCTTTGGCGCGCCAGGTAGGGGTGCGTCGAAGTTGTGTGAACGTGATCCGGCGTTCGCACGAGCCAAATCTTCATCCTCTTCATTGACATGCCGCCAAGAAGAAGGCTTCGGAGGTAGCTGCTCCGTCTGCGCCGAGCCCACCATCGCCGGAGCGAACAGCTGGTGGGGCAGGCGCCGGCGGAAGAGCGGGCGCCGACGAGGGGACTCATGGTGCTGCCAGGTCCAAGGACAAGACTGCGCTGCACGTCGGCGGCGCGGTCGGCTCCCACAACGACCGAGCGCACTCCAAGACCTCGGCGTCCGTACACGCTCCGTGCCCGTCCCAGGAGGCGCGGGACCAGCAGCGTCATGGTACTCACGGTACCATATGTTTGGTGGGCCAAGATCAAGCTGGCGGATCCCAGAGTGCTCAAGACCAGCACGCACGCCAACATGCTGGCGCGAGCGTGGCACGGTCGCTTGGACGAGATACTGCTCCTTCTAACGTAGTTAGAAGTCCGAGCATATCCCGTTCCTCGCACCGTTCGCTGCCGCCGCCCACCACTCAGGCGGAAGCGTTGGCACGGGCCCAACTGCTTCTAGATTACCCTCCAGCGCCAGAAAAGATCGACGAGTCGAGGGCCACTATCCAGAGCCTCATCGGCTTCGCCAACGGTGACAACCCACGGCAGCTGAGCGCATCGCTGCCGCGGCAAGTCAGGCAGGCGCGAGCCGGTGGCGACAAGACCGGGGAGGGTGCAACCACTGTGCACTCTCCGCCCGGAAGGCCAAGATCGCCGACTCGCCGGATCCACCTCGACAGCGACTCCACCACGTCATTAGATCCACGAGCTCGTCGCGATCAGCGCCAAGTTCTTCATGAGAGATAGCAAGAAGATGCTCGTACCCACATCGAGCGCCGAAGAAAAGCGCGGCGTCAATCAGACCTGCGCGCTGGGCCCTCCGTTGACATGCATGCGCCCGGAGAACCAGGCGACTTGCCATGCGCGGGAGGTTGCCCTGCGTTTACCCGTGAGCTGCGGCAAGTCCAGCGGCCCAGCCAGAAGCACTTCAAACCAGACGCACCGGAGAAGTACGACGGCAAGTCGCACCCGTCAAAGTTCCTCGGCATCTACACCATTGCGGTGCAAGGTGCCGGGGGGCGAGACGACAAGGTCCTTGCCAACTACTTCCCGCTGGTGCTCAAGCCCGAAGTCAGATCCTGGCTCATGCACTTGCCAGACAACTCCATATCCTCTTGGGCGGACTTGTGCCATCAGTTTGTCGGCGCCTTTACCGGCGGCCACAAGCCACATGGCCAGGAAAGTGACCTTCACCTGCTTGCCCAGAAGGAAGGAGAGCCCCTGCGCAAGTATATCCAAAGATTCAGCCATGTACAGCGCAACATCCCAGACATCCACCCTGCCGCGGTTATCAGCGCGTTCCATCAGAACGTGCGTAACCGCAGGATGCGGGAGGAGATGGCGATGAGCAGGATCAGAGACGTCAGTGAGCTGTACGCCCTGGTCGACAAGTGTGCACGCGCTGGAGAAGGGAGGAAACTCCCTGGAGAGAATACTGGAGCAGGGGGATCTAACAGTGAAGATGCTGCCCCGGCAAAGAAAAACCGGAGGCGTAACAGGAAGACGAAGGGCAAAGAGGTGCTAGTCGTTGAGCAGTCCAGCAATGACGGCGACGCCAAGCAAGCCAAAGTTGGTAGCTCCGGCAAGGAGGCTGCCGCGTGCACCAACTGCCAGGCTGTGGCAGCCGCCGACAAGCGGGACGGCTCCGACAAGCAGTACTGCAAGATCCACCGCACCAAGGGCCATGATCTCCAGAGCTGCAAGAAAGTCGAGCAGCTTGTCCAGCAACAAAAAGATGAGTATGAGCGTCGCGACAAGGAGAGGGCCCAATGAGGTGGTGGAGAGGCCGGCAAGAAGCGCGCTGGCCGGGGAGGACGCTGCGGCAAGGCCAAGCAGCGGCAAGGAGACAGACCTCCCCGTGGCCGCGACAAGGATGAAGATGAAGACGACTATGAGGACATGGATGATGTTGAGAACAGTGAGCAGGAGTTTCAGAAAGCTACAGAAGTCTTGTGCGTTGACGGCGGTGCTTCTCTGCATACTTCCCACCGCCAACTCAAACAGTGGCTGCGGGAAGTTAATGCGGCAGAGCCACCTGTCGAGTCGTGCAAACTTCTGAAATGGTCCAGCAAGCCTATCATCTTAGACATTGAGGACCAACGTGATCGCACAACTACGGTCGGGTGCTTGCCGTTGTTGGTTTCACCAACAATCCGCAACCTCAAAGTCACTAAGATGCTAGTTGACGGCGGGGCTGGCTTAAATCTGATCTCCTCCGCTGTGCTCCAGAAACTCCAGATCCCGGACAACGAGCTCGAAGAAACCGGTACGTTCCAAGGAATTAACTCGGGAAGAAGCAAGCCGAAAGGGAGGTCACATTGCTGGTGACATTTGGCAGCGAGCTGAATTTCAGAATGGAGAGGGTCACTTTTGACGTTGCCGATCTCCCTTTGCCTTACAATGGGATACTTGGCCGTCCAGCACTCGCCAAGTTCATGGCAGCCTCTCACTATGCATACAACAAGCTCAAGATGCCAGGCCCGATAAGCGTCATCTCTGTCCCTGGCGACAAGAAGGATGCCCTTATCTGCGCCGACAAGATTTACCGGGAAGCAGCAGCTGCAACAGATCGCAAGACACTTGCCGCTGAAGCTATCGGGGGGAAGAAGAAGACCAAGTCCGGCAAGAGCTCTGATGCCCACTCCGGCAAGCGCACCTCCTCGGAGTGCTGCGCTGCCGTCGAGGACGCACCATCGAGCTCCACCGGCAAATTTAAGAAGGCAATGGCAGCTCCACCACATACCAAGAGGGTGTCCGCCAAGGAGGACGGCACTGGTGGTACTTTTACCATCAGTGCCACGCTTGACCCTAAATAGGAAAGCGCGCTCGTTACTTTCCTGCGGGCGAATGTCGACGTGTTTGCATGGCAACCGTCTGATATCCCCGGTGTTCCCAGGAAAGTAATTGAGCATCATCTTGTCGTTTGTCCTCATGCGCGGCCCGTCAAGCAGAAGGTCAGGAAACAAGCAGTGGAGCGCCAAGAGTTCATAGCAGAAGAAATCAAGAAATTGGAAGCAGCAGGCCTTGTCAAAGGAGTGCTCCATCCCACATGGTTGGCCAATCCGGTTGTAGTGCGCAAGGCAAATGCCAGGACCCCGATTCTAAGCCACATTGACCTAGCCGGTAACACCTCATATCACTTTGCGGCCTCACGCACGGTATCCCACGGGTGTCGCCTTACCATGGCCCGGGACCGTTTGCGCCTTTTGGCTCACGTATATGACAATGTCGCTAGCATCCATATGACCGAGAACCCGGGCCGACATGGCTAGTCGTGAACCCAAAGCGGCACAGACCTATGGAGACAGGCATACATGAATCACAACGAACATGTCGGTCATCAATGAGTGATTCTGGGCTGTAGCACTGGGCTAACAGGACTCCGGGGAATCCCGGGCTGTAGCAGGCTAGACAGGACTCCGGAGATCACCGCGTGACATTTCCCCGAAGGGACAGACATAGGGACGAAGTGAAACACATGCCGGCCAGTCAAGTGTCCTGAACAGTAGTGCTGGGCTAGCAGGACTCCGGTGAACCGGGCTGTAGCGGACTACTATGGCTCGAGGAGCACTAGACTACATTTCCCCATAAGAAAGGCTGCGAAGGACAAACAACTAGATTGTCAGATCCCACTCATACCAAGCATTTCAATCATACATGCAATATGCTCGATATGAGTACATACAACATGGCATCACAACAAAACTCTACAACTCAAGTACTTTATTTAAAGGCTCCAGGGAGCCATACATAACATATCCATACAGGTAGGGGTCACATGACCCGACACACAAGTCATACAGTCATACAAGCACATGCGGAAGCAACTAGTCTGAGTACAGACTCTAGAAAGAAAGAAGGCTTCTCGAAGCCTGTCTATCTACATAGGGCCCTCCATGGCCTGGATCACCACCTAGGTGGCTAGTCACTCGTCGACGTCAAGGTCTACGTAAAACCCATCGGAGGGGGCAGTGTTGTCGTCTGAAAACAATAAATAAGCAAACATGAGTACAAAGGTACTCAGCAAGTCTTACATCAGAACCTACTGTACATGCTCATTCTCAAGAAGGTGGTGGGGTTTATGCAGCAAGCCAGCTTTGACTCTTGGCTAAGCTATCCTAAGGAATCTTTTAGCAAAATAGTTTTCGCACACGAGTCCACTACTCACCATCACAATACTCCACCGTGGATCCTCCCTCGTATCCTGCGAGGGAGCCATCCTCGGTACTCACACTTATCTTGAGTCTTTTAGTAGTATCCATTAACTTGTCTATGAACTGTATAGGCAACCAAGTAGTCCTTTACCGCGGACGCGGCTATTCGAATAGTTTTATACCCTGCAGGGGTGTACTTCGTCATACACGCTTTCACCGCTTACCGCCGTCTACACGACATGTACTCGGCAACCTTCAAGCGGAAGCCCAGCGAGGGTGTCGGCCAGGGCCTACCTAAACACCTAAGCCCCTAGTCCAGGTTATCGCCTATCCAGGTTCCATCCGCAGGGAGTCCGGGCGAGGTTTCCACATACGGCCCCGAACGATGTGAACAGGGTTCCCGAGACACCAAACGGGTGACTCGGTACACCGTGCCATGGTGTATCTACCGCAACATAGCCCACCCCTAGGGTCAGCGCTACGCACGGCCGCCAACACATATCCTACAAACACCAGAAACTATTTGCAACTCCTGGACAGAGTACTAGGGTGGCTAAGAAGCCGAGAGGGTCCATTTGTTTCGGGCTCAATGTACGGTAGTAGCTGCATCTTAAATCACACATACAGATCTCAGTTCTTATGGACGGCCTCAATGAAACAACCCACCATGTACTCCTACATGGCCTCTCATCGATACCTTTACCAAAACATGTTCAACACATCCCACATATTACTGACACGAGCATTTCACTCTAGCCCATCACCCAGATGAACCAGACCTGACACAACTCTAAGCATAGCAGGCATAGCAAGGTAGGAATCACAAAACATGGCTCAATCAACTCCTACACATGCTAGTGGGTTTCATCTAGTTACTGTGGCAATGACAGGTCATGCAGAGGATAAGGGTTCAACTACCGTAGCACACAGCAGTTTGAATCATGTTGTCTTAATGCAGTAAACAAGAGCAGGAGCGAGAACATGGGTTGTATCGGAATGATCAATGGTTGCTTGCCTGATGGAGTGGTGACGGGATACTGCCCTTCAGTTGGATACTCGTGAATATCCTCGGAGGCAGAACCTACCACGAAGAACACAACCGAGCACAATCAACACATGACGATATGCAACAATATGATGCATGCTATGACGTGGCAATATGGATGTGTCTTGAGCTTATGCAACTAGCTATGATTTAAATGGAGTTGGTTTGAGTACAAGATTCAAATTCCAACCCCATATATGATTATTTAAATGCCCTTTATTTGTTTTGTCCAAAACAGAGGACAAGCATTGTTCAAACATGCATGAAAATGGTACAGATGGATTCCTTGAATTTTTCTGATAATTTTTCATATATAATTTGTCTCATTTGGAGTTATGGTTGAATTTCTATGAATTTTTGAAGTTTAGGCAATTTTCTGGAATTTTCTATATAAAATTAAATCCAGAAAAGGAGTTATTGCGTCAGCATGACATCACCCTGATGTCAGCAGGTCAACTGGCGCCTCCAGGTCAAACCTGACCAGTGGGGTCCACTGGTCAGTGACACAATCAACTAACTAAGTTAGTTAACCCTAACTAACTTGGTTAGCCAGGCGGGGCCCGCATGTCAGTGGCTCACTAATTAGCTAATTTTTATTAACTCTAATTAACTAACAGTAATTAGGCAGGCGCCTGGGCCCACACGTCAGTGAGTCAGGGGGGAGTCAACCCAGCCGACCCGGGGTCAAAACACGCCGGAGTTGACCCCGGCTCGTCGCCGGCAAGGCCAGAGACAACGGAAGGGCTCGGAAATCCTCCTCCGGCGACCAAATGGCCAGCGGAGGGCATCTACGCGGAGCTGGGACTCGCCCGCATCCATCTGTGCACACGGCAGCAGCCCTAGTGGCCTAAAACGACGGCGGCAGCAACTTGCGCGGCGGCCGGAGTTCGGGAGTTGAGCGGATCGGCGTTGTGGTGCATGGGAGGGGAAACTGATGGGTTCCACGTGCTCCTGGTGAGGTGTGGAGCACGTTGCCGTGCTCGGGAGTGAGCTTGCACGGCTGTGGTCACGGTGGCGGCATGGCCGGCGGCAAAGAGCTCTCGGTTCCGACGGGCATCGGTGTTAGAGGAAGAAAACGAGCCAGGGGAGAGGGGGAAACGACGCAGGAGCTCACAGCGGGTGCAGCGGTGGCCTCGGCAAGCTCGGGGAGGCACTGGAGCAAGCGAATCGACGGCGGTGATCGTCAGTGCCGAAGCTTGAAGAAGAACTTGAAATCGACGATGCAGGGCTTCCGGCGGGGCGTGGTTCGGTGAGGAGGAGGACGGGGTCGAGGCGGAGCCTCTAAGCTGGTCAGGGAAGCGAGGGGGAGGCGGTGGCCGTGGTGGTTCTCGTCAGCGCTCTCGGGCTCATGGCGGTTGCGCGGGAGAGAGAGCAGAGGAGGGGATGAGCACTGGGAGGGGGAATGAGAGGGCCAGGGGGGTGCGTGGCGTCCAAAGCGACGTCGGGGAGGCGGCCGAAGCAGGAGGTGGCCGTCAGTGGCCGCGCGCGTGCTGGCGCACCGCGGGCACACGCCCTTCGTCCTCCTGGCAGGAGCTAGGGGACGACTGGCAACGGCCTGGTGGGCTGGGCCGCTGGTGGCCTGGCGCTGGGCCAGGTAAGTCGCCCACTGGCCTACTCTCTCTCTCTTTTCTAATTTTATTCTGTTTTCTATTTTTGTTATTCTGTTTTGATTTAGTTTAAATACTAAATCATTTTATAAAATCCTGAAAATATTTATGGACTCTTACTGAAATATTTCAGTGGCCCAAAAATAGTTCCAACATTATTTGAGCATTTGAATTATTTAATAGTATTTAAATGCCCAAATTCAAATATTTATGAATTAAGTCAATGCCCCTTTTGTTGACCTAAAATTATATGCACCATTTTTCCCAAGGGTTCTAACCCAAGGCAAAGAGGGTGAACATATTTGAAGGGCATTTCAGGTGCATTGAATTTATTTTTAGTAAACCCTAGTTGATTTCAGGGGGGGTGCTGGGGGTTCTGCTTTCCCCATTTCAATTTCTGATGAATGTAAACATGATGCACACTCTAATGCATAATCTAGCTAGGGTGTGACAACTCACCCCCACTCAATAGAATCTCATCCCGAGATTTAGGATCATCTGGGAAGAAGGCGGGGTACTCGAGTCGAAGACGATCCTCCCTTTCCCAAGTGGCTTCTTCCTCGGAATGGTGTGACCATTGAACTTTGAGAAACTTGATATTATGACGTCGAGTGGTACGCTCGGCTTGACCAAGGATACGAACAGGGTATTCCCGATAAGAAAGGTTATCTTGTAAATCAAGCGTTTCGCGGTCCACTCCACGGATAGGATCCGCGAAACAACGCCTGAGTTGCGAAACGTGGAAGACATCGTGAACTCTGGAAAGATGCGGAGGTAGTTCCAATTGGTAGGCAACTTCTCCTCGTTTGGCAAGAATGCGAAAGGGTCCAATGTAACGAGGAGCCAATTTGCCTTTGATACCGAAGCGATGGGTTCCCTTTAACGGGGTAACCCAAAGGTAAGCTTTCTCGTCAATTTCAAATGTCATAGGCTTATGCTTACGATCATATTGACTCTTTTGGCGAGATTGGGCTGTTTTCAATTTCTCACGAATAACGCGAACCTGCTCTTCTGCTTCCTGAATCATATCCGGGCCAAAGAGTTGTCTTTCCCCAGTTTCTGACCAGTTAAGAGGCGTTCGACATTTTCGTCCATAGAGAACTTCGAAGAGAGCCTTTCCCAAACTAGCTTGATAGCTATTGTTATAAGCAAACTCCGCGAATGGAAGGCATTTCTCCCAACTCATTCCGAACGAGATAACAGAAGCTCGGAGCATATCTTCCAGAATTTGATTTACTCGCTCTACTTGACCACTTGATTGAGGATGGAAGGCGGTGCTAAAGGAGAGATGAGTTCCCATAGTATTTTGGAAACTTTCCCAAAATCGAGAGGTGAAGAGACTTCCACGGTCTGAGTTAATTTCCAATGGGACACCATGAAGAGACACTATTCGGGAGATGTATAGGTCAGCTAGCTGGCTAGCGGTGATACTCTCACGAACAGGTAGAAAATGGGCTACTTTGGAAAGACGGTCGATCACGACGAAGATGGCATTATTCCCCCTCTTGGTCCTGGGAAACCCAGTGATGAAATCCATACTGATTTTGTCCCATGTCCATTCAGGAATAGCCAAAGGTTGAAGGGTGCCAGCAGGCCGTTGATGCTCTGCTTTAACACGACGACAAACATCGCAATTAGCAATGTATTGAGCGATTTCTCTCTTCATCCTAGTCCACCAAAACCTCTGGCGTAGGTCTTGATACATTTTGGTACTACCGGGATGAATGGTGAGAGGGGATTCATGAGCTTCCTTAAGGATCAGTCGCCTCAGGTTTCGCGCCTTCGGAACCACTAGGCGATTCCCAAAGTATACAACACCTTGATCATCAATGGAGAAACAATCCACGACTCCTTTTTTAACGTTTCTCTTGATACGGGAAATCCCCGGATCTATCTTCTGTGCCTTGATGACCTGATCCGTAAGGGTAGGTTCCGCTACCAGGGTGGATAGGAATCCTTGAGGAACAATGTGAAGATTAAGCTTGCGAAATTCCTCATGGAGAAGTGGTTGACTTTGTTGTAACATCAGGTTGTTACAGTAGGACTTACGACTTAATGCATCGGCCATGACATTGGCCTTGCCAGGGGTGTAAGTTATTCCTAAGTCATAATCCGAGATCAACTCGACCCAATGTCTTTGCCTGAGATTCAAATCTGGTTGGGTGAAGATATATTTCAAGCTTTGGTGATCGGTGAAGATCTCGCAACGATTACCGAGGAGGTAATGTCGCCAGGTTTTGAGTGCATGGACTACAGCTGCAAGCTCTAGATCATGTGTGGGATAATTTTCCTCATGTGGGTGTAATTGCCGTGAAGCATAGGCAATTACTTGACGATCTTGCATGAGTATGCAACCTAGTCCTTGTCGCGAGGCGTCGCAATAGATAATAAAGTCCTTGGAGAAATCTGGTGGTACCAGTACGGGAGCAGATGTCAGGCGTCTTTTCAGTTCCTGAAAACTGAACTCGCACTGTGGAGTCCACTCGAACTTTTTATCTTTCTTGAGGAGTTCAGTTAGAGGTTTAGCAACCTTGGAGAAATTCTCGACGAAGCGGCGGCAATAGCTCGCTAGGCCAAGGAAACTCCGAACTTGCTTGACCGTTTCAGGTGGAGTCCAATCAAGGACGGCTTGAACTCGCTCGGGATTGACAGCAATACCCTTACCGGAGATTACATGGCCTAGATAGGTCACTTCTGACAACCAAAATTCACACTTGGAGAATTTGGCATAAAGGCGATGCTCTCGAAGTTTCATCAATACCAGCCTTAGATGTTCAGCATGTTCCTCTTCATTCTTGGAGTAGATGAGTATGTCATCGAGGTATACTATGACGAATTTGTCCAAGTACTCCATGAAAACCGAGTTCATTAACCGGGAGAAAGTGGCCGGGGCATTGGTTAAACCGAAGGACATGACGGTGTACTCGTATTGGCCATGACGAGTAACAAAGGCCGTTTTGGGAATGTCCCCGTTTCTGATTTTGATTTGATGGTAGCCCAGCCTCAAATCCATCTTGGAGAAGACTGAGGATCCAGCGAGCTGATCATACAGGTCGTTGATCCTGGGAAGCGGGTATTTGTTCTTGATGGTGACTAGATTGACAGGTCGGTAATCCACAACCATTCGATCCGTTCCATCCTTCTTCTTGACGAAGAGGACGGGGCAAGCCCAAGGAGAGGAGCTAGGACGGATGAACCCTTTGTTCAAGGACTCATCGAGTTGGGTCTTAAGCTCGGCTAGTTCTAAGGGTGCCATCTTGTAGGGTCTTCTAGCAATTGGAATGGTTCCTGGAACAAGGTCTATCACAAACTCGACATCCCGGTCAGGTGGAACACCTGGCAGTTCTTCCGGAAACACATCCGGGAAGTCTCGGACTACCGGAACGTCCTCAAGGTCTGGAAGAGGGTTGGCATTGAGAGAGTAAAGTTGGCGCTTGGCCACTCGAGTTAAGACATTAACTGTCTTGCCCGAGGGATGAGTAAGTTGAACGGTTCTAGTGGCACAATCGATCTTGGCATAATGAGCCGACATCCAGTCCATACCCAAGATGATGTTTATGTCGGAGGACTTGAGAGCTATTAAAGATGCGAGGAAAACAAGCCTATCGACAAGAATTTCGTTCCCATGGCTTACCCTAGAAGTTTGCCATTTGGAACCCGGAGTTTGAATTACCATGGAAGTGGGCATGTCACAGGATGACGTGTTATGCAACCGAGCATAATTCTCGGATATGAATGAATGAGATGCTCCAGTATCGAAAAGAACAGATGCCGGATGGCAGTTAACAAGGAGCGTACCAAGGACGACGTTGGGATCCTCATGAGCCTCTTCGGCTGAAACATAGTTGACATGGCCACGTGCAGTAGTGGCTGGCTTGGCGTAGAAAGTCTTTCCCGCAGGCTTACCACGGCCAACGGACTTTCCAGCTTGATTGGGGTTGTTCTGGGGACACTCTCGACTATAGTGACCCGGTTCTCCACACTTGAAGCATGTTACCACAGTGGGGCGTGGAGCAACATTAGCAGTGGGGCCACCATAGGGCTTGGGCGGTGCAAATTGCTGGTTGGGACGAGGCGCCTCAAAGGATGGCCTCGGGGTGAATCTGGGTGGCAGTGCGGTGCTTGGAATCCACACCCGGCGCTTCTGAGCTCCAGAGCCGGATGAAGACCCAAAATCACGGGAGTGCTTGCGTGAAGCGTCATAATCAGTCTGGCCTGTCTCAACACTGATAGCTTTATTGACCAGCTTCTGGAAGGATGTGCACTCGTGCAGACGGAGATCATGGCGAAGCTCAGGGCTAAGTCCCTTGCGGAACCTTGCTTGCTTCTTGGCGTCAGTATAAACCTCTTCAGGAGCATAGCGTGCCAGGTTCCCAAATTCTCGGCTATATGCATCCACAGTCAGCCTTCCTTGGGTGAAGTTGCAGAACTCCTCCCTCTTGCGATCCATAAGACCTTCCGGAATGTGATGCTCACGGAAAGCCTCGCTGAACTCAGCCCAGGTAGTGATTTGGCCGACCGGGCGCATAGCTTCGTAGTTTTCCCACCAATGGCTAGCGGGGCCCTCGAGATGATAAGCAGCATAGGTAACTTTGTCGGCTTCAGCTACGTTGGCAGAACGTAGCTTGTGGGTGATGCTGCGAAGCCAATCATCCGCGTCGAGGGGCTCGACGGAATGGTTAAACTTTGGTGGGTACAGCTTGATAAAGTCGTTGATTGACACCAAGTCATTTCGTGGATGGCGTGCAGTGTTTTGCTCAATCCGCTCCAGCAGGCGGTTGGTCTCACGCTTGTTCCTTTCCGCCTCCAGCATCACTTCGGCCAAGGAAGGCGGGTGAGGCAAATTTTCACCTCTGGCTGCATTGGCTTCCCCCTGCTCCGGGGCAGCAGGGTTGCCGCGGGTGTTGACCATCCTAGGAGGAAAACAAGACAACGGTTTAGACAAGGATGGCTCAAACTTAACAGGGAAGTGCAGAATGTAAAGGATAACGCGGAATGCAGAGATGCTCATTCGTATGCCATGGTAATATAAAACTGCCATATATACACCAACGGTCATACTCGTCATACATAGTTTAGTACAAGCCCATGCTACAGTACAACTATGAAGGTAGACGTTACATCTCATCGGAGGCATTCCGAGTCCCTATACATTATTTGTCTACACCTCCGGAATCGATTACACACCAAGTCGTATTCCACAAGTCACACAGGACAGTGGAGATACAACTACTACAATACTAGTGGTACTACTACTAACTCAGATAGCTCCGTAGTAGTCCTCATAGAAGTCACCTCCATAGCCTGGAAGTTCAACGTGATCATCCGGAAACAGACGGTCCTGAGGAGCCTGTGGACCATAGGGGCTAGGATGAGGTCTTGGACCAACAAACGGTGGCCTGCGGGGACCAAGGGGTGGGGTGATGCCTCCCACATTACGCCAATCCACCATGTCTGGCAGAGCTGCTCTCACAGGATACAGATCCCTGGTATCCATACATCCAGCTTGCACCGCGGGTGCAAACCGAGTGAATGTGGCCCAATGATCAGCACGGGTATTAAAGAGTTCCAGCCTCAAGGCCCGATTCTCTCGGTCCTTATCTTCGAGCATCTCAGCGGTGGTACGAGTTAATGAGTCCTCCTGAGTGGAGTCAGCATAGATACCCTGAAGATACCCCTGCGCTCCCGGAAGTGAAGCTGGCATGTAACGGAAGTCAGTGTTCCGAAGCAGGCCAGTCCGGACTCGCAAGATGGTCATCATGGAATAGGCAGCATCCTGCACAGCCATCTCAATGGTAATTCCGAGTCCATAGGAACAGTGAAGGGGCTCGGTAGATCCAGGATAGGAAGGAAATATCCTGACGGTGCATAAATACTGGCTTTGATTAAAGTCGCAGAACTGCTCTTCAACAGTGTATTCGGGATACCAACGGTATCCTGTCTCGATCATGACCCGGACCAACATAGCAGTATGACCGGGCACGTCGAGGCACCTGGTCAGGCAAACCACTTGATTTGGAGACTAGTTGGCCATCTGAAAGCACAACCACAAGACAAAGACATCAGAATTCCTAGGGAAAATTGGGCAGCATAACGGCCGTAAATGCTCAGAAAAAGATTTGAGACATCCACAACAGTTCACAATACCGCTCAACAGCATCATATCAAGGTTCTGATTCAAATAGCCACGTACTAAAATAGTAGAAACTGGACTGAAACTCGTAGCAATAATCCTATGAACTACTACGGATTAGTAACACGTGAACCTGATAGAAGAAGAGAGCCTAGTCCTTAACCCACGTTGAATGAGAAGAGAATGACTCAGATCAGAAGCATAGGGTAAAGGAGTAAAAGAACCTTACGTTCCCTCCCACAATCAATTCCCTTACATATAACTAAAGCATTTCTAGACTCGACATCGACCAGTTTGGCTGAACGAACCTACAGGCAGTCCGGCTCTGATGCCAACGCTGTCAGGACCCCGATTCTAAGCCACATTGATCTAGCCGGTAACACCTCATATCACTTTGCGGCCTCACGCACGGTATCCCACGGGTGTCGCCTTACCATGGCCCGGGACCGTTTGTGCCTTTTGGCTCGCGTATATGACAATGTCGCTAGCATCCATATGACCGAGAACCCGGGTCGACATGGCTAGTCGTGAACCCAAAGCGGCACAGACCTATGGAGACAGGCATACATGAATCACAACGAACATGTCGGTCATCAACGAGTGATTCTGGGCTGTAGCACTGGGCTAACAGGACTCCGGGGAATCCCGGGCTGTAGCAGGCTAGACAGGACTCCGGAGATCACCGCGTGACATTTCCCCGAAGGGACAGACATAGGGACGAAGTGAAACACATGCCGGCCAGTCAAGTGTCCTGAACAGTAGTGCTGGGCTAGCAGGACTCCGGTGAACCGGGCTGTAGCGGACTACTATGGCTCGAGGAGCACTAGACTACATTTCCCCATAAGAAAGGCTGCGAAGGACAAACAACTAGATTGTCGGATCCCACTCATACCAAGCATTTCAATCATACATGCAATATGCTCGATATGAGTACATACAACATGGCATCACAACAAAACTCTACAAATCAAGTACTTTATTTAAAGGCTCCAGGGAGCCATACATAACATATCCATACAGGTAGGGGTCACATGACCCGACACACAAGTCATACAGTCATACAAGCACATGCGGAAGCAACTAGTCTGAGTACAGACTCTAGAAAGAAAGAAGGCTTCTCGAAGCCTGTCTATCTACATAGGGCCCTCCATGGCCTGGATCACCACCTGGGTGGCTAGTCACTCGTCGACGTCAAGGTCTACGTAAAACCCATCGGAGGGGGCAGTGTTGTCGTCTGAAAACAATAAATAAGCAAACATGAGTACAAAGGTACTCATCAAGTCTTACATCAGAACCTACTGTACATGCTCATTCTCAAGAAGGTGGTGGGGTTTATGTAGCAAGCCAGCTTTGACTCTTGGCTAAGCTATCCTACGGAATCTTTTAGCAAAATAGTTTTCGCACACGAGTCCACTACTCACCATCACAATACTCCACCGTGGATCCTCCCTCGTATCCTGTGAGGGAGCCATCCTCGGTACTCACACTTATCTTGAGTCTTTTACTAGTATCCATTAACTTGTCTATGAACTGTATAGGCAACCAAGTAGTCCTTTACCACGGATGCGGCTATTCGAATAGTTTTATACCCTGCAGGGGTGTACTTCGTCATACACGCTTTCACCGCTTACCGCCGTCTACACGACATGTACTCGGCAACCTTCAAGCGGAAGCCCAGCGAGGGTGTCGGCCACGGCCTACCTAAACACCTAAGCCCCTAGTCCAGGTTATCGCCTATCCAGGTTCCATCCGCAGGGAGTCCGGCCGAGGTTTCCACATACGGCCCCGAACGATGTGAACAGGGTTCCCGAGACACCAAACGGGTGACTCGGTACACCGTGCCACGGTGTATCTACCGCAACATAGCCCATCCCTAGGGTCAGCGCTACGCACGGCCGCCAACACATATCCTACAAACACCAGAAACTATTTGCAACTCCTGGATAGAGTACTAGGGTGGCTAAGAAGCCGAGAGGGTCCATTTGTTTCGGGCTCAATGTACGGTAGTAGCTGCATCTTAAATCACACATACAGATCTCAGTTCTTATGGACGGCCTCAATGAAACAACCCACCATGTACTCCTACATGGCCTCTCATCGATACCTTTACCAAAACATGTTCAACACATCCCACATATTACTGACACGAGCATTTCACTCTAGCCCATCACCCAGATGAACCAGACCTGACACAACTCTAAGCATAGCAGGCATAGCAAGGTAGGAATCACAAAACATGGCTCAATCAACTCCTACACATGCTAGTGGGTTTCATCTAGTTACTGTGGCAATGACAGGTCATGCAGAGGATAAGGGTTCAACTACCGTAGCACACAGCAGTTTGAATCGTGTTGTCTGTCGGTGTAATGGGACACAGATACCCCGAAGACGGCGAGATGATATTTCAAGACATCGGGGCTAGCAAAGCCCCTTAGTCCGACTGCCGGCCGCCGACTACGCCACCCGGCCGGCTACCGACTGCCGGCCGCCGACTACGCCAACCAGTCGGCCGCCGACCGCTGCCCGACCCGATATCGACGAGACAACCGTACTGCGGTGCCATCATCTACAGTGCACCGTGTCCCCTGGGTACTGATTTATAAAGTATCCCAGGGGACAAGCATGGCATGTGCCATGCCACTAGCCATGCCTACTTGGCTTGGCATGTAAGCTACCCAAGGTAGCTTACATCCAACGCCACCACCCACATAGCTTACATGGTAAGCCAACTCCCACTATAAATACCACCACACATCCATCCATCCAGGGGGATGGCCTCTCACGCCCACACACAAGCTAGCAAGCAAGCTAGCTTTCCATCCATCCATCACATGAGCCCACACATACGGCCATTAGCATGGCCGGCCACTAGACACCTGGTATAAGCATTTACCAGATCAGATGCCTATGGCACTGATCTCAGATACAGCTCCAAGAGCACTTTGTACTGCCCGATGTACACCTCAGATACATACTCAGACATGCAGGAGTAGGGGTATTATCTCTCCGGAGAGCCCCGAACCTGGGTAAACCACCGCGTGCTACTCGCATACCCGCTCCCGGTCCTATCAGCAGCAGTCCTACCCACACACTAAGCCCTTGTGGCATCTGTCGACTCGCAAGCACCCCGTGAGAAATACCACGACAGTTGGCGCCCACCGTGGGGCGGTACTATACTACCGCGCTGCTGCAGGTTTCGCTGTCCGGGCGGGACCATCTTCTTCATCTCCGCCGCGGCGTCGCGCCGTCTCTCCAGTAGCGCTCAGGGGCTCGACTTCGACCCGCCCCCGGAGCGGCCGCGAGGGGTGGCGCGTCCTCGCAGTCGGCCTCTTCGTCTTCACCACGGTGGCGTCGCGCCGTCTCTCCGATAGCGGTCTGGGGCTCGACATCGGCACGCCCCCGGAATGGCCGCGAGGGGTGGCGCGTCCTCGCCGTCGGCCTCGCCTTCTTCATCACCACCGTTGCGACGCCGGCAGTTCGTCCGCGCGCGTGCCGCGCGCGGGGCCTCGTTTTCGTCGGCCGTGGCCATCCACACGCCGCTCACGTTTGCTCCCCTCCGTGCTACGCCTTGCTTTGCCGGAACGCGCATTATCTTCTCCATATATCATCTATGCAGACTAGCCAGAGCAAGTCAACAATGGTCAAACTATAAGCCATGCATTGCCTATACACTATCCAACAGCCACTACAGCACGAGTATGTGAAGCTAGCTAGCAAGCAAACAAACACCCTGGCAGCTCAGATCGATTTTGCAGCTAGCTAGCTCTAGTACGTACATACGTGCATGCTGTCTCACTTCTGCGTCGCTGGCCGCGAGATCTCCACGAGCGCGCCGTCCGACCTTATACACGCAGCCGCTGCCTCGCTTCCATGGCCACCCCCGCGCACCTCCTCGCTGCGCCACGGTGGCTCCCAGCAGCCACTCCACCGCCGGACTTCCGCGCCCGTGGTCTCTACCCGCCGCCTCCACCTCGCGGGCGCCGAGGCCCATGTGCGCGTCCGCTTCCCGTTGCGCTACTGGCTGCGGCCGGCCGCCCCCGTCTCTCGCCGCTGACCGGCTCCTCTTACTCCTCCGCGCTCGCTGGCCGGCTCCGGGCGTGCCGTCTACTCGCCGGCTCGCCGCTCCGCCCCTGTGCGCCGGCCTTCTCCGCGCACGCTGCCTCGTCCTCGACCCCAACAGCGGCGGGTCCGGCCCCATCCGCTAGTCGGCTCGTCGCCCCTCGCCCTCGTGCCGGCTCCTCCCCGGCTTCCCTACAGCGCTGCCGGCTGCCTCCACCACCACTCATCCGCGGCTTCGGGCCGGCTCCCGCCCCGCGCATCCGCCTCCAGCCGGTCCGCCCGCACGCCAGGCCCCGTCGCCGCGTGCCTCCGACCGTCCGCCCTGCTCGGCCTGTGCACGGCCTCACGGCCCTCTGCCTCCGCGCGCCTCCGCCCGTCCGCCCCGCTCGGCCTGTGCACGGCCTCGCGGACCTCTGCCTCCGCGCACGTCGTCGCGTCCTCCCTGCTTCGTAGCCCGCCGCCGCTCCACCGCGCATGCAACTGCGCGCCTGCGGGACTCGCGCCGGCCTGCCGGCTTCGCCTGCGCTGGACTCCCCGCAGCCCGGCCTGCGCCGGATCCCGCGGCTCGCCCGGCCGGCTTCGGGACCCGGCCGCGTCCCGCGCGCTTGCCGGCTTCCCTGGACCCGCCCGTCCGACTACCGCGCCCGGCCGGCTTCCAGCTGTTCGGCTCCGCCCCGCATTGCCGGCTTCGGCTCAGCGCCCGCCTGCCGGCTTCGCCTCTCGCCCGGCCTCCCGCGCCGGGTCCGGCCGCGCCTGCTCCGCCGGGCCGCCTCCCTGCATTGGCTCCGCGCCGCCTGCGCCGTTTCCGTAGCCGGCCGCCGGGTCTCCCCTGCGTCCGCCTCCTCACCCACCTCACCGCCTGGTCGCCTTCCGCTGGCCCAGGCCGGCTTCGCCGCGTCCGTCCCAGCGCTTCGCGCGCTCCAGTCGAGCCTGCCGCGCGCGCCGCTTGAGCATTTCACTCTAGCCCATCACCCAGATGAACCAGACCTGACACAACTCTAAGCATAGCAGGCATAGCAAGGTAGGAATCACAAAACATGGCTCAATCAACTCCTACACATGCTAGTGGGTTTCATCTAGTTACTGTGGCAATGACAGGTCATGCAGAGGATAAGGGTTCAACTACCGTAGCACACAGCAGTTTGAATCGTGTTGTCTTAATGCAGTAAACAAGAGCAGGAGCGAGAACATGGGTTGTATCGGAATGATTAATGGTTGCTTGCCTGATGGAGTGGTGACGGGATACTGCCCTTCAGTTGGATACTCGTTAATATCCTCGGAGGCAGAACCTACCACGAAGAACACAACCGAGCACAATCAACACATGACGATATGCAACAATATGATGCATGCTATGACATGGCAATATGGATGTGTCTTGAGCTTATGCAACTAGCTATGATTTAAATGGAGTTGGTTTGAGTACAAGATTCAAATTCCAACCCCATATATGATTATTTAAATGCCCTTTATTTGTTTTGTCCAAAACAGAGGACAAGCATTGTTCAAACATGCATGAAAATGGTATAGATGGATTCCTTGAATTTTTCTGATAATTTTTCATATATAATTTGTCTCATTTGGAGTTATGGTTGAATTTCTATGAATTTTTGAAGTTTAGGCAATTTTCTGGAATTTTCTATATAAAATTAAATCCAGAAAAGGAGTTATTGCGTCAGCATGACATCACCCTGATGTCAGCAGGTCAACTGGCGCCTCCAGGTCAAACCTGACCAGTGGGGTCCACTGGTCAGTGACACAATCAACTAACTAAGTTAGTTAACCCTAACTAACTTGGTTAGCCGGGCGGGGCCCGCATGTCAGTGGCTCACTAATTAGCTAATTTTTATTAACTCTAATTAACTAACAGTAATTAGGCAGGCGCCTGGGCCCACACGTCAGTGAGTCAGGGGGGAGTCAACCCAGCCGACCCGGGGTCAAAACACGCCGGAGTTGACCCCGGCTCGTCGCCGGCAAGGCCAGAGACGGCGGAGGGGCTCGGAAATCCTCCTCCGGCGACCAAATGGCCAGCGGAGGGCATCTACGCGGAGCTGGGACTCGCCCGCATCCATCTATGCACACGGCAGCAGCCCTAGTGGCCTAAAACGACGGCGGCGGCAACTTGCGCGGCGGCCGGAGTTCGGGAGTTGAGCGGATCGGCGTTGTGGTGCACGGGAGGGGAAACTGATGGGTTCCACGTGCTCCTGTGAGGTGTGGAGCACGTTGCCGTGCTCGGGAGTGAGCTTGCACGGCTGTGGTCACGGTGGCGGCATGGCCGGCGGCGAAGAGCTCTCGGTTCCGACGGGCATCGGCGTTAGAGGAAGAAAACGAGCCAGGGGAGAGGGGGAAACGACGCAGGAGCTCACAGCGGGTGCAGCGGTGGCCTCGGCAAGCTCGGGGAGGCACTGGAGCAAGCGAATCGACGGCGGCGATCGTCGGTGCTGAAGCTTGAAGATGAACTTGAAATCGACGATGCAGGGCTTCCGGCGGGGCGTGGTTCGGTGAGGAGGAGGACGGGGTCGAGGCGGAGCCTCTAAGCTGGTCAGGGAAGCGAGGGGGAGGCGGTGGCCGTGGTGGTTCTCGTCGGTGCTCTCGGGCTCATGGCGGTTGCGCGGGAGAGAGAGCAGAGGAGGGGATGAGCACGGGGAGGGGGAATGAGAGGGCCAGGGGGGTGCGTGGCGTCCAAAGCGACGTCGGGGAGGCGGCCGAAGCAGGAGGTGGCCGTGGGTGGCCGCGCGCGTGCTGGCGCACCACGGGCACACGCCCTTCGTCCTCCTGGCAGGAGCTAGGGGACGACTGGCAATGGCCTGGTGGGCTGGGCCGCTGGTGGCCTGGCGCTGGGCCAGGTAAGTGGCCCACTGGCCTACTCTCTCTCTCTTTTCTAATTTTATTCTGTTTTCTATTTTTGTTATTCTGTTTTGATTTAGTTTAAATACTAAATCATTTTATAAAATCCTGAAAATATTTATGGACTCTTACTGAAATATTTCAGTGGCCCAAAAATAGTTCCAACATTATTTGAGCATTTGAATTATTTAATAGTATTTAAATGCCCAAATTCAAATATTTATGAATTAAGTCAATGCCCCTTTTGTTGACCTAAAATTATATGCACCATTTTTCCCAAGGGTTCTAACCCAAGGCAAAGAGGGTGAACATATTTGAAGGGCATTTCAGGTTCATTGAATTTGTTTTTAGTAAACCCTAGTTGATTTCAGGGGGGGTGCTGGGGGTTCTGCTTTCCCCATTTCAATTTCTGATGAATGTAAACATGATGCACACTCTAATGCATAATCTAGCTAGGGTGTGACAGCAAATGGAAAATGGAGGCTTTGTATTGACTTTACTGATGTTAATAAAGCTTGTCCCAAAGATCCATTTCCCTTGCCGCGCATTGACCAGATTGTTGACTCCACGGCCGGATGTGATTTGCTTTCATTTCTTGACGCATATTCAGGATACCATCAGATCTTCATGGCAGAAGAAGATGAGGAGAAAACATCATTCATTACTCCATGTGGCACATACTGTTTCATACGGATGCCTTTCGGATTAAAGAATGCTGGCTCAACATTTGCAAGAGTAGTCCATGTCGCTTTGAAGCCACAGATACATAGAAATGTAGAAGCCTACATAGATGACATAGTTGTCAAGAGCAAAGACAGGTCAACTCTAATCCAAGATTTAGACGAGACTTTTGCGAATCTGCGCAAGATCAACCTCAAGCTCAACCCCGAGAAGTGTGTGTTTGGAGTTCCTTCCGGCAAGCTTCTCGGGTTCTTTGTGTCTCAGCGGGGAATTGAAGCCAATCCCGACAAGATTAAGGCCATTGAGCAGATCGAAGCACCAAAGCGCGTCAAGGATGTACGGAAGCTTGCCGGTTGCGTGGCTGCTCTCAGCAGGTTTATTTCTCGGTCCGCTGAGCGCGCCCTGCCATTTTTCAAAATTTTGAAAAAGGCAGGTCCAATGAAATGGACTCCGGAAGCGGAGGCTGCGCTTCAGGACTTGAAGAGATACCTGTCCTCCACTCCAACACTTGTCGCACCTAAACCACAAGAGAAGTTGCTGCTCTACATAGCGGCAACCAATCAAGTGGTTAGTGCTGCGTTAGTGGCGGAGAGGGAGGTAGATGACGAGCCAGCAACCGCAGCAAGTACATCCAGCGACAAGCAGGGGGCTTCCCTGACAAGCTCTGGTCCCGACAACCATGGATCTGCGCAGATGCAAGAGGAGATACAGAAGAAGATGGTGCAGCGCTCAGTTTACTTTGTCAGTTGCCTTTTGCAGGGGGCTAGGTCAAGGTACTCTGGTGTGCAGAAGTTGCTTTTCGGCCTTCTCATGGCCTCTAGAAAGCTGCGCCATTACTTTCAAGCACATGAGATAACAGTTGTCACTCGCTTTCCGCTGAAGAGGATACTGCAGAATCCAGAAGCAACAGGCAGGATTGTCGAGTGGGCACTGGAACTGTCAAGCTTTGGCCTCAAATTTGAGAGTACATCAACAATCCAAAGCAGAGCATTGGCAGAGTTCATAGCAGAATGGACGCCAACTCCAGAAGAAGAAATTCCGGAGACAAGCATCCCCGCCAAGGAAACAAACAAAGAGTGGCTTATGTACTTTGACAGTGCCTTCTCGCTGCAAGGCGCCGGTGCTGGAGTGCTGCTTGTCGTACCCACCGGAGAGCACCTCAAGTACATAGTCCTGATGCACTTTCCCAGGGAGCAAGCAACAAACAATACTGCAGAGTATGAAGGATTGCTTGCCGGTCTCAGGATCGTGGCTGTCGGGGTAAATAGCCACGGGTAGCCCGGCCGGCTTCCCCTGGCCCCTCAGAAAAAATTGTGAGCCCGCCCGGCTCATAAGAGGACTCAAGACTTGGGCCGGCTCCCCCCTAGCCGGCCTACTTCATGGCCGGCTTGGGGGGCGGCCCGCTCCTTTTACCCCCGCAAAGAGAACTATGGAGGGCCGGCTACGGCAGGGCCGGCTATGGCAAGGCCGGCTAAAGACGGCCGGCTACCGCTGGGCCGGCTCCGATAGAGCAGTCAACGCCGTACCCGCAATGTACGCGTCAACTCTGTGGTGATGAAGCGGAGCGTGGCTACAGTGGAGCCTGCCACCCCCAAAACCCGGAGCACGCCTGGTGCAGCGCGTCGTACGGGCAGCCGCGGCCCGCCCGGCGCGGCACTGTAGCCACGGCGGCTCTGACGCCGCCCACGACGGGCCACCAGCGTGGCCCCCGAGGCGGTGGGGCCCTTCGGACAGAGAGATGCCGAAGGCCGCCACACCCCCTCTCAAGCCGACAAGAAGAGGGCCGGCTTGGCGTAGCCGGCCTGCCGCCTTCCTCGAAGGAGACGCCCATTAAGGAGACAAGGTGCGGCGGAGCTACAGTAACCGCCCGCCAGGGCGGCGTTACTGTAGCCACACTTACCCCGACCAAGCCCGCGCCAGCAAACACGGAGCAACAGTAACCAGCCGCCGACCAGGCCCTGGCCCGTGGGACCGGCCTGTCGACCCAGGAGCCGGCAATCGGCGGGACCCACCAGCCGGCGGGCCCCAGAGGTCGGCGGAGAAGCCGGCGTACATAGCCACAGACCGCTGGGCCCCGTGCCCAGTCGGATTACCATTGTACCCCCGGGGGGTAGGCCTATATAAACCCCCCGGTGCACCCATGCAAAGGGTTGGACTCTCTTTCTAGACATAGACACGTACAAGGAAAAGAAGCAAGCTGAGCCAAGCCCTTCTTCCTCCTTTCGTCCCAAGCAGCTCAAGGAGCATTGTAGCCACCTGTGAACTTAGTAACCATGCGGAGACCCCGCAGAGCAGCAGTAGGGGTGTTATCTCCCCGGAGAGCCCTGAAGCTGGGTAAGATTCGCCGGCGTGCATGTCTACGCCTCATCCCGTTTCCAGGCACCGGCGACATTCTATTGGCCCCCACAATTATAAGCCACCCGTTGGCATATGTCGATCCTACCACCCGACATTTGGCGCCCACCGTGGGGCCAGGTGCACCGTCGTCCGGAGACTTGTTCTGGACGGGAACCCTTTTCCTCCCTCGCGGGCGCAGCCAGCCTGGCTCGCCCGATGGCGCATGCCGCGACGCGCTGCTCGGCGTCGCCGACGTCTGCGCGGCTAGCGGCCTCGCCAGCCTCTTCGACAATGCCCGCCTCTCCGATGAACTGGCCCCCGACGCGGGCGCATATCACCTCGCCAACCTCCTCAGCCAGCTCCACGTCTCCGGCGAGCCCGCTGCGGACTTGGAGTCGGTTGGCTCCACCGACCCGATGCCCGTCGATTCCGACGCGGTATCCTACGACACCTTCCCCACCAACGTCACGGTCTACAATGACCCGCTCCCTCCGGCTGGCGATCGCGATTCTGACGCCTCCGAGGTGATGGTTATCGGCCTCGACGGCCCGACCGACGAGGGCGCCCGCGACTCCCCGCGCGCGGCAGCCCAAGACTTGTCCGTCCCCCATCCGGCTGACGCCGGCGACGAAGTTCTGGAGACACGCCGCCTCGCTCTCCTCGCGGAGGGCCGACGGCTGGCCTCCGTAAGACGCCTCACCGAGGCCTACCAGCGCGAAGCTGATCGCGCCGCCTTCGGCACGCCGGCTCCGGCTGGACCTAGCCGGGCCGGCGCCGTCAGGCAACGCGGCGCCGTCATCGCCGGCATGCTCGGCGTGGATCGCCCGGTCTACGCCACCCCGCTCGAGAACCTGCGCGCCGCCCAGGCGGCCGTCGACGAGCTAGACGGCTTGGAAGCCGAAGATCTCCCGCATATGACGCGGCGCATCCAGCAGCTAATCGACGCGGCCGCACGACGGCACGAGGCCGACGCCTGCGCGGGGAGCCCGCCCCCGCGCCGCGAACACGGCGCGACCTCCCGGTCGCCGACTACCAGCTACACCCGCGCGTGGCACGAGAAAGAGCCGGCTCCCAGCCGAAGCCGGACCCAAGTCTCCATCGAGCGAGACGCGGACGGCCGCCCCCGAGCCATGGAATGGCGGGGCACCCCGCCTCCGCCTCGAACCCGCGGAGAAAGATATCCTACCCCGCCTCCCGTGGCTCACCCGACTCTCAGCGGCCGGCTTGGTCGCCGGGAGGGAATCGGCGAAAACGACGCCCGCCACCGGATCGACCGTCTGGCCCGATCTCTGGCGCTGGAAGAAGAAGATGATGTCGGCCCGCCTTGCTTCGGCCCCCGCATCCGCGACGAGCCCTTCCCCAAAGGGTTCTCGCTCCCAAGAGACACGCCTAAGTACAACGGCTCGGTGAAGCCGGAAGACTGGCTGACCGACTACTCCAAGGCCGTCAGCATCGCCAATGGCAACCGGCGCGTTGCCGTAAAATACGTGCCCCTCATGCTGCAGGGCACGGTGCGGACGTGGCTTAACAGCCTTAAGCCGCTCAGCATCAACAGCTGGGTGGACTTCACTGAAGCTTTCGTTCGCAACTTCACCAGCACCTACAAGCGGGCCCCCAAGCCCAGGCAGCTCTCCCTGTGTGTACAAGGCCCAGCCGAGTCCACTCGCGACTACCTGACGCGCTGGGCCGAGCTCCGCAACTCCTGTGAGGGGGTGCACGAGGTGCAAGCCATCGAATACTTCACCGCCGGGTGCCGAGAGGGCACCCTCCTCAAGCACAAGCTTCTCTGCGATGAGCCGACTACCCTCGACGAGCTCCTAAACATCGCCGACAAGTACGCCACCACCGACTCCTCGATGAAGACCGAGCTCCGGGTGGACGCATCCGGAAAGGTACTCAATCCGGCACCCAAAGCGCCGGCTGGAGACGGCGGCCGACGCCAACACCAGAACGATCAAAAACGCAAGGGCCCTACGCCGCCTCCCGCCAGCCGGCAGGTGGCCACGGTCGAAGATGCGTCGCCTGAAGGGCGGCCTGCGCCCAAGAAGCCAAAGGGTGGCCGGCCGGCTTGGCAGCCGGCCTTCTCCTACGAGCAAACCCTTGATGCCCCGTGCAAATTCCATAGCGGCGTGAAGCCGTCCAACCACACGACCCGCAAATGCAACTGGCTCGCCCGAATCTCGAAGGGCGAAGGGCTCACGCCAACTTCGCCTGCCGGCCCGCCGCCACCGGCTCCGCCGCCCAAAGCCGCCCGGCCCGCGGTCGACGCCGTGCAGGACGAGTTCCCCGACGAGCAAGCGTCTTATGTCATCTTCACGAGCCAGCCCGAACACCGGCGCAGCAGGCGCCGAGAGCAATAGGAGGTCAACATGGCCGCTACCAGCCCAGCCGGCCACATGCACTGGTCGGAGAAACCCATCAGCTGGAGCCGGGCCGACCACCCGGAGGTGACGCCCTCCCCCGGCTCCTACGCATTGGTCCTGGAGGCCACCCTCACTACTGATACGCGCGCCGCACACTTCTCCCGCATGCTGATCGACGGCGGAAGCAGCATCAACATCCTATACCGCGACACCATGGAGAAGCTGGGCGTCAAGACCAAGCAACTTGCGCCGACTCGAACAGTGTTCCACGGCATCGTACCCGGACTGTCCTGCGCCCCCATCGGCAAGCTCAAGGTCGATGTACTCTTTGGGGGCAAGGATCATTTTCGCAGAGAAGCAATCTGGTTCGAGGTGGTGGACCTGGATAGCCCTTATCATGCCTTGCTTGGCCGACCCGCCTTGGCCAAGTTCATGGCGGTCCCCCACTATGCTTACCTCAAGATGAAGATACCAAGCTCTAAGGGCGTCATCACCATCGCCGGCGACTACAAGAAGTCCGCCGACTGCGCCGCGGCCAGCAGACGGCTGGCCGAATCCCTTGTGATCGCGGCCGAGAGGAAGACGCTGGACCGGGTCGTGGCCCTGGCCAGCAAGCAGTTAAACCAACCCGCCGACTCCAAGGAGTATGATGCCCAAGGATCTTTCCAGCCGGCCAAGGAGACCAAGAAGATACAGCTCGACCCCGAGCACCCCGAGAGGTTCGCCGTCATTGGGGCGAGCCTAGATAGCAAATAGGAAGGCGAGCTCGCCGATTTCCTCCGTGAGAATCGGGATATCTTTGCATGGTCCCCCAAAGACATGCCGGGTGTTCCGAAGGATTTCGCCGAGCACAAATTGCACGTGCAGGAGGATGCCAAACCAGTCAAACAGCCCCTCCGCCGACTGTCTGAAGAGAAGAGAAGGATCGTAGGGGAGGAGATAGCCCGGCTCCTTGCGGCCGGCTTCATCATGGAAGTTTTCTTCCCCGAATGGCTCGCGAACCCAGTTCTCGTGCTGAAGAAGAATAACAAGTGGCGCATGTGTATAGATTACACGAGCCTCAACAAAGCCTGCCCAAAGGATCCCTTCGCTCTGCCCAGGATCGATCAAATAATAGACTCCACAGCCGGATGCGAGCTGTTGAGCTTTTTGGACGCCTACTCGGGATACCACCAGATCAAGCTGAACCCGGACGACCAGCTGAAAACCGCCTTCATCACGCCGTTTGGGGCCTTCTGCTACCTGACCATGACGTTCGGCCTGAGGAACGCCGGCGCCACGTTTCAGCGTTGCATGCAGAAGTGCCTCCTCACGCAGCTCGGCAAGAATGCCCATGTTTACGTGGATGATGTTGTGGTGAAGACGGAGAAGCGTGGCACCCTGCTGGAAGACTTGAAGGAAACATTCGAGAACCTGCGCCGGTTCCGAATCAAGCTCAACCCAGAGAAATGCGTGTTCGGAGTACCAGCCGGCCAGCTCCTAGGCTTCCTGGTCTCTGAACGCGGCATAGAGTGCAACCCTGTGAAGATCAAAGCCATCGAGAGGATGGCGGTCCCAACCAAGCTCAGAGAGATCCAGAAGTTCACCGGGTGCCTGGCCTCCCTTAACCGCTTCATTAGCCGGCTCGGAGAAAAGGCTCTCCCCCTCTACCGCCTCATGAAGAAGAGCACTCACTTCGAGTGGAACGACCAGGCCGACCAAGCTTTCCACGAGCTGAAGAAAATGCTGTCCACGCCGCCTGTCTTGGCGGCACCGACTGAGAAGGAGCCCATGCTCCTATATATTGCCGCCACCAGCCGGGTGGTCAGCACCGTCGTTGTGGTCGAACGCCCCGAAGAAGGCCGCGCCCAGCCGGTGCAGAGACCAGTCTATTACCTGAGCGAGCTGCTGTCCACCTCGAAACAAAATTACCCGCACTATCAGAAGATGTGCTACGGCGTGTACTTCGCCGCCAAGAAGCTGAAGCCGTACTTTCAAGAGCATCCCATCACGGTCGTATGCACTGCCCCGCTTGCCGACATCATAGGCAGCCGGGACGCATCCGGCCGGGTGGCCAAATGGGCCATCGAGCTGGCCCCCTACACCATCTTCTACCAACCCCGCACCGCCATCAAGACGCAAGCGTTGGCCGACTTCCTCGTCGACTGGGCCGAGACCCAGTACTTACCGCCGGCGCCCGACTCCACCCATTGGCGTATGCACTTTGACGGATCAAAGATGTGCACCGGCTTGGGAGCCGGCGTCGTCCTAACTTCTCCAAAGGGCGACAAGCTCAAATACACGCTGCAGATCCACTTCGCCGCCTCCAACAACGTCGCCGAGTACGAGGCACTCATACACGGGCTCCGGCTGGCCAAGGAGCTTGGTATTCGCCGGATCCTATGCTATGGCGACTCGGATTTGGTGGTGCAGCAGTCTTCTGGCGATTGGGACGCCAAGGACGCAAACATGGCGAGCTACCGTTTCCTGGTACAGCAAATCAGCGGATACTTCGACGGATGTGAGTTCCTTCACGTGCCGCGGGCCGACAACGAGCCGGCGGACACCCTGGCTCGAATAGGATCCACGCGGCAAGCAATACCAGCCGGCGTCGCCCTGCAGCGCCTCCTCAAGCCTTCAATCAGACCGTCTCCGGAGTCCGATTCCATTTTCGTGCCGCCTAATCCCGAGGGGGCCGGGTCCGGCTCGAAGAATCAAGCAGCCGGCCCGGGGACTTCAATATTCGGCTCAGGAACTGCCGCACCCGGCCCGGGGACTGCAGCAGCCGGCCCGGGGGCTGCAGTGGCCGGCCCGGGGACTTCTTCAGCACAGGAGGCGGCGGCCGACTCCAGCGCTGCACTACCCAACCCACCCACCCTGGTGGCTCTGGCCACATTGGTGGCCGAGGAGGTCGTCGCCCCATCATGGGCCCAAGCCATCCGCAACTTTCTGGTGAACCATGACCTGCCGGCTGACAAAAACGAAGCAAGACAAGTCCAGCGCCGGGCTGGAGCATACACCATCGTCAACAGAGAGCTTGTCAAGCGCAGTACCACCGGAGTTTTGCAGCAATGCGTCGAGCAGGAGAAGGGCATCGCGATCCTCAGGGATATACACCAAGGAGAATGCGGCCATCATGCCGCATCAAGGTCACTGGTCGCCAAAGCTTTCCGCCACGGTTTCTTCTGGCCGACTGCTTTGGACGACGCCAAAGAGCTAGTCAAACACTGCAAAGGCTGCCAGCTTTTCAGCTCGCAGCAACACATGCCGGCTTCGGCACTCAAGACCATTCCCATCACCTGGCCCTTTGCCGTCTGGGGGTTGGATATGGTGGGCCCATTTAAGACGGCGCGCGGCGGCATGAGTCATTTGCTCGTCGCCGTTGACAAATTCACCAAGTGGATCGAGGCGAAGCCGATCAAGAAGCTGAATGGGCCGACTGCAGTGACGTTCATTGCAGATATAACAACCCGGTACGGCGTACCGCACAGCATCATCACCGACAACGGCACGAATTTTGCCAAAGGCGCCCTGGCACGGTTCTGCGCTGCGCAAGGTATCCGGCTGGACCTTGCGTCAGTCGCCCACCCACAGTCAAACGGCCAAGTGGAGCGAGCAAATGGCCTCATTCTGTCCGGCATCAAGCCTCGACTGGTCGTACCCCTGGAGCGTTCAGCCGGCTGCTGGCTCGATGAGCTGCCGGCTGTCCTATGGAGTCTGCGCACTACTCCCAACAGATCAACCGGCTTCACTCCCTTCTTCCTTGTATATGGTGCCGAGGCGGTCATCCCAACAGACATCGAGTTCGACTCGCCTCGGGTAACCATGTACACGGAAGCGGAAGCCAAAGAAGCACGAGAGGACGGCGTCGACCTGCTGGAAGAGGCCCGGCTGTTAGCCCTCAGCCGGTCCGCCATCTACCAGCAGGGTCTGCGCCACTACCATAGCCGGAGGGTCCGCCCAAGATCCTTCCAGGAGGGCGACCTTGTGCTCCGGCTGATCCAGCGAACAGCCGGCCAGCACAAGCTCGCAGCCCCCTGGGAAGGCCCCTTCATCATCAGCAGAGCCTTGGGCAATGATGCCTACTACCTCATCGACGCGCAGAAGCCGAAGGCACGCAAGAGAGACGACTCCGGCAAGGAGTCGGAGCGACCATGGAACGCAAATCTCCTTCGGAAGTTTTACAGTTAAAACGCAGTATGTGTTATGCCCACTTTTGTATTTAGTATGAAACAGTAGGCTCCCCGAGAAAGACTCGGGGACTGCCACCCTTTATCTTATGAATGAAAGTTATCATGCGCATGATTTTACCTCTTCATTTATTCCGTCCGGTACCGGGTCCGACGAGTCGGCCCGGGGACTGGCCGGCTAGAGTTATATTCAGAGCCCTACCCGCAGTCAGACAAGTAATGCGCCGACACCCAGGCTTGGCCCTTGCCGAAATCGCAGCTCGAAGAACCGACTGCCCGACTGGCAGGAGCCACCAGCCGGAAAGGGTGCGCACATGAAAAACGGCTAGGGACCAAACAGGCTCGCATATATAACAAAAGCCGGCTTGCTGCCTCCCGCCGACCGACTACCAGAGTAGCCGGCCGGCCGGCTTACATTCAGTCTACTTCAAATCCAAGAAAACTCAAGTACTTGCCTTCCCAAAGAGGGAAGGCGGCAAAGGAAAGAGCCTAAGGACAAAAAGTACACTTGGATGAACGCCAACACATGCATATATTAATATATTACACAAAAAACCTCCAGAGAGGTCGACATTCAGCATTGTTTGATATACACCCAGTGGGTGGAATTGCAGAAACTTAAACTTGTCCAAAAAGAAAGACAGGGACGAAGCGAAAGGCAGCTCAAGCCGGCGGGACCGCAGACGAGCTGGATTAGGCGGCGGAGGTAGTCGCGCCGGCTGAAGGAGCGGCCGACTGACGAACCTCGGCTTGATCGTCGCCTCCGGCGGAGGGCGCGCTCCTGCGCGGCTCGTTGCTAGAGGCACGGTCGGCTGGGGGACGGTCGGCCGCCCCACCAGTCGGCTCGGCGTCTTCACTGTCCTCCTCCTCGTCGTCTTCGCCCTCGTCGCTAGAGGCGATCTCTTCCGCCGAGTCTTCGCCGTCCGCCGGGTTCAGCCCGAACCATTCCTCCGGCTGGGCGGCACCATCGTCGTTAAGCTCCGGCGCGAAGACGCTGGTGTCGGTGCACTCGGCGATCGTCGAGGCGCGCTGCGCGATCGCCGGCCGCACCTCCTCCAGTTCGGCGTCGGCTTCCGACCGCCACGTCCGCAGCTGGTCCAGGCTTAGCCCTGGGTACCACGCGCGGACGAACTCCAGCGCGCGCCCGGCTCCAAGACGGGCCGCGGATGCCTTCCAGGCCTCGAAGCGGCCGACTGCGACCTCGAGCCAGTCGGCCGTCCGGCTTGGGGTCCGGGGAATTGCCTGGCCGGGCCAGAGCGCGGCCAGCATCGTCGCCCCGGCGCGCTGGAGCCTACGAAGCAACCGGTGGGCCGGCTGCAGCCGCGCCTGGACGGCGATAAGCTGCTCCGACAATGTTCGGTTCGCGTCCGGCGGAATCACGACCCCGGCTTGACGAAGCTCCTCGCGGTAGGCTTCGATGGCTTGGGCGGCTAGGACAGACTGGCCGGGGAAGTACTCTGCGCAAGACAGCAAACACAAGTCAAAACAAAACCATAGGCGGCCGGCGATTGGAAGAAGAGCAAGGAAGACAGCCTACTGTCAATAAGATCCTCGACCCGGCCGAAGCCTTCTTCCAGTGCCCGGCGCGTCTCGGCCCAGCTCGCCTCCCTGGCCCCGAACTCCGCCCTCAGGGCAGCCTCGTCGTCCTGCGCTTTTTGCAGGGCCGCCTTGTGGCTCCTCTCCTGGTCGGCCAGTTTCGTTGCCAGACGGTCGCGCTCTTGAGCCAGATCAGCGTACTCGGCGTCCTTAGCACGAAGAGCGGCCTGCACCACGCCGAGTTCCCTCCGCAAGTCGGCGTTGGCCTCTGCTCGAGCAAGAAACAAAGAGAAAAATCAGCAAAGGGAAAGTCGTCAAGAAAGATCCGACCCGACTGCACTGCAGTCGGCCCGGATCTCGGGGACTACACCCAGTGGGTGCGCTATCGCGCCCCCACGAGAAGTTAACCATGACAAGACACTTACGCCGGCTGCTGGCGAGGTCCTCGGTCCTCCGGCTTAGCTCCCGAGCCTGGGAGTTGAAGGCGGCCGCGCGAGAGTTGTGATAATCCTGAAGATCAGAAAAAACAGTCAGCATAGTCATCTAGTAAGATCCGACCCGACTGAGCTGCAGTCGGCCCGGATCTCGGGGACTACACCCAGTGGGTGCGCTAGCGCGCCCCCACGGAAAAAACTCAAAGGACCAGAGCGGTCAAGGAGCGAAGACCTACCCGGATTGTAGACCGCGTCGACAGAAACTCCTGAGTAAATTGCCTCAGGAGGCCGGCCTGCGCCTGCAACCGGCTCCGAATCCCTTGGGCCGCGACGTTCAGCTCGCCGCTCCCTCCGCTGGGAGTCCACCCGGACGTGGCGGAGCTGGCCGCCTCCAGGGCATCCGCCGTCCGCTCGGCTCCCGCGGCTCGGCGCGTGTCCGGCGGGGCCGTGCCCCCTCCGGCGGGCCGGTCCGCCGCCGGCTCGATCTCGAGGCCGGCTCCAGCCTCGGGTGCAGCCCGGGCCGGCTCCTCCGGCACCGCCGACGGTCGGCCGCCTTCGCCTGCTCCAGCTAGCGCTGCCGGCGACGTCCTCTCGGCGGATCCCTCGACGGCCTCGCCCCTCTGCTCCGGCGGCTGCTCGGGGATAATCTCCTCCGCCGTGGGCAGAGGGACGTCCGGATCCAGGGTCTGGAGGGGGATGGCGAGCAGCGGAGTCTGGCCGCGCGCGCTTTCCACCTCCACCTCCACGGCCGCCCGCTCCGACGGAGCCTCAGCCGCCGCGCTCGCCCGCCCTGGCGCCGTTTGGGCGGCCTCTCGCTCCGCCGTCGCCCGCTCGGCCGCCCCCATCTCTCGGCGTGCCTCGCGTGCGTTGCGCTGCGTGGCTGCGTCAAGTTCGGCGCGGGGGTCCACTCGGCGGGACCTTGAAGAGGCGGCACCCGGCCCGACCACGGAGCCGGCTGGGCCTCTCTCGAGGGAGAGCGGCGCCCTACTCAGGAAATCAGAAAACATTCAAGGAAAGAAAACTTCAGAATAATAAGCACGCAGGCGGCTACTAGACTTACGCGGAAACTGACGGGGGCTTCTTCACCGCCTTCCGAAAGCGGGCCGCCTTCGCCGCCGCCTCCTCGCGCTTCGTGGCCGCGGCAGAGGCCTTCGGTTTCTTTGGCCGGCTCCCGAAGAGCGGAAGCGCGGCCCGGCGTTTTCCCTTCCCGCCGCCGGCAGTCGGCGCGGCGAACGAGCTCGCGCCGCGGCAGTCGGTTGCCGACTGGCGGCGAGGGAGTTCTCCGGCTTCGAAGTCGTCCGGCCAGTCGTCGAAGCTGGCCGAGAGCCCGGTGCCGCCAAGCTCGACGGCACCCCCCGTGGCGGCGTCCTCCATGGCGACGGCAGAGAGATCCGGGTCGTCAGGGTCATCCTCCGTGCGATCCGGGGCGTACTCACGGTCGACTCCGGCTGCCCCGGCTGGCAGCGGGAGGAGAGGATTCTGATGAAGGGGAAGAGAAAAGGGGTCGCCCGGTCAGAAGCCGGCTATCCCAAGCCGGCAGACGGCGAGAGGAAAGGCTTACCACAGGCGGAGGCTGGGCGCGGGAGTACGGCGCCTTGCCGAACTGCCACTCGTCGGTGAGCTTCAAGTTGGCGACGTAGTTCGCCATCAGTGCCACCTCGGCGTGCGGCATCTCCCAGGTGCTCAGCCGGCAGGGATCGAACCGGCCGCTCATCTCGCACATCAGGTGCGGCCGGCTTTGGAGGGGCAAGATCCGGCGCTCGACGAAGGCGGTTACCAAGTCGGACGCAAGCAGACCCTCTGATTGGATCATCACCCGAAGCCGGGAGATGGAAGCGTTCCCCGCCGGAGAAAGGGACTTCGACCGGTAGCCCCAGGTCCGCCGCTTCCCAGTCGGCGGGCCGGCTACGTAAGCCGGCAGGTTGACGTAGTCGCCGTGCCGGGCGACGTTCTTGACATAGAAGTAAGACTTTTGCCACAGCTTGACCGACTGGATCAGAGGAATGTGGGGGAAGGGGTTGTCGTCGCAGGCCCTCTTCATCGCGATGAAGGCGCCACAGGGAGCCGGCACGCCGGCGGAGACGGTGCCAAGCTTGTTCTGGAACAGTTCGGCCCAGAGCTCCAGCGTCGGCAGCACCCCCAGGTACCCTTCGCAGAGCGTGACGAAGGCCGAGAGTTGGAGCACCGCGTTGGGCGTGACGTGGTGCGGTTGAAGATTGTAGAACTTGAGGAACGATCGCATGAAACTGCTCGCCGGAAAGCCGAATCCCCAGAGGAAGTACGCGCGGAAGACGACGCACTCGCCTTCCTCCGGCGCCGGCGAGACCTCCTTCGCGGGCGCTAGGCGCACCTGCACGAGGTCGGCGGAGGGCAGACGCCGGGTCTGGCGGAGGAACTCAATGTGCTCGTCGTGGACGTTGGACCCGTCCCACGAGCTCGACAAGGCCAGCGACATGGCGACGTGGGAGGGCTACGGCGCGAAGCAGTGTCGAGCAAGAAGAAGAGCAGGAAGAAGAAGAGCGGGGGGGATGGGGAGCGAGCGGGCCCGTGCCTCTCCCCCTCCCCTCCTACTTGTAGGCGCGTGCGCCGGAGACGAGGAGGCGCGGCGTGGGGGGTCGTGGGGATCAATCGTGCACATCTCCCCCACGCTCGCGTCATTTACGCGCCTTGATGGCGCAGGGTAACGGCCGCGGGGAGGCGAGCGGCCCCCTTGGGCAAAAGAAGATCTGCGCCCGGGCCGAGGCCGGGGAGTGGCGGGCCCTGGCCTGCGGCGGCGTCCCGTCGCGCGCGTGCGACGGCAGGATTTCCTCGCGGCAAGTACATCCAGCGACAAGCAGGGGGCTTCCCTGACAAGCTCTGGTCCCGACAACCATGGATCTGCGCAGATGCAAGAGGAGATACAGAAGAAGATGGTGCAGCGCTCAGTTTACTTTGTCAGTTCCCTTTTGCAGGGGGCTAGGTCAAGGTACTCTGGTGTGCAGAAGTTGCTTTTCGGCCTTCTCATGGCCTCTAGAAAGCTGCGCCATTACTTTCAAGCACATGAGATAACAGTTGTCACTCGCTTTCCGCTGAAGAGGATACTGCAGAATCCAGAAGCAACAGGCAGGATTGTCGAGTGGGCACTGGAACTGTCAAGCTTTGGCCTCAAATTTGAGAGTACATCAACAATCCAAAGCAGAGCATTGGCAGAGTTCATAGCAGAATGGACGCCAACTCCAGACGAAGAAATTCCGGAGACAAGCATCCCCGCCAAGGAAACAAACAAAGAGTGGCTTATGTACTTTGACAGTGCCTTCTCGATGCAAGGCGCCGGTGCTGGAGTGCTGCTTGTCGTACCCACCGGAGAGCACCTCAAGTACATAGTCCAGATGCACTTTCCCAGGGAGCAAGCAACAAACAATACTGCAGAGTATGAAGGATTGCTTGCCGGTCTCAGGATCGTGGCTGTCGGGGTAAATAGCCACGGGTAGCCCGGCCGGCTTCCCCTGGCCCCTCAGAAAAAATTGTGAGCCCGTCCGGCTCATAAGAGGACTCAAGACTTGGGCCGGCTCCCCCCTAGCCGGCCGACTTCCTGGCCGGCTTGGGGGGCGGCCCGCTCATTTTACCCCCGCAAAGAGAACTATGGAGGGCCGGCTACGGCAGGGCCGGCTATGGCAAGGCCGGCTAAAGACGGCCGGCTACCGCTGGGCCGGCTCTGATAGAGCAGTCAACGCCGTACCCGCAATGTACGCGTCCACTCTGTGGTGATGAAGCGGAGCGTGGCTACAGTGGAGCCTGCCACCCCCAAAACCCGGAGCACGCCTGGTGCAGTGCGTCGTACGGGCAGCCGCGGCCCACCCGGCACGGCACTGTAGCCACGGCGGCTCTGACGCCGCCCACGATGGGCCACCAGCGTGGCCCCCGAGGCGGTGGGGCCCTTCGGACAGAGAGATGCCGAAGGCCGCCACACCCCCTCTCAAGCCGACAAGAAGAGGGCCGGCTTGGCGTAGCCGGCCTGCCGCCTTCCTCGAAGGAGACGCCCATTAAGGAGACAAGGTGCGGCGGAGCTACAGTAACCGCCCGCCAGGGTGGCGTTACTGTAGCCACGCTTACCCCGACCAAGCCCGCGCCAGCAAACACGGAGCAACAGTAACCAGCCGCCGACCAGGCCCTGGCCCGTGGGGCCGGCCTGTCGACCCAGGAGCCGGCAATCGGCGGGACCCACCAGCCGGCGGGCCCCAGAGGTCGGCGGAGAAGCCGGCGTACATAGCCACAGACCGCTGGGCCCCGTGCCCAGTCGGATTACCATTGTACCCCCGGGGGGTAGGCCTATATAAACCCCCCGGTGCACCCATGCAAAGGGTTGGACTCTCTTTCTAGACATAGACACGTACAAGGAAAAGAAGCAAGCTGAGCCAAGCCCTTCTTCCTCCTTTCGCCCCAAGCAGCTCAAGGAGCATTGTAGCCACCTGTGAACTTAGTAACCATGCGGAGACCCCGCAGAGCAGCAGTAGGGGTGTTATCTCCCCGGAGAGCCCTGAAGCTGGGTAAGATTCGCCGGCGTGCATGTCTACGCCTCATCCCGTTTCCAGGCACCGGCGACGTTCTATTGGCCCCCACAATTATAAGCCACCCGTTGGCATATGTCGATCCTACCACCCGACATTTGGCGCCCACCGTGGGGCCAGTTGCACCGTCGTCCGGAGACTTGTTCTGGACGGGAACCCTTTTCCTCCCTCGCGGGCGCAGCCAGCCTGGCTCGCCCGATGGCGCATGCCGCGACGCGCTGCTCGGCGTCGCCGACGTCTGCGCGGCTAGCGGCCTCGCTAGCCTCTTCGACAATGCCCGCCTCTCCGATGAACTGGCCCCCGACGCGGGCGCATATCACCTCGCCAACCTCCTCAGCCAGCTCCACGTCTCCGGCGAGCCCGCTGCGGACTTGGAGTCGGTTGGCTCCACCGACCCGATGCCCGTCGATTCCGACGCGGTATCCTACGACACCTTCCCCACCAACGTCACGGTCTACAATGACCCGCTCCCTCCGGTTGGCGATCGCGATTCTGACGCCTCCGAGGTGATGGTTATCGGCCTCGACGGCCCGACCGACGAGGGCGCCCGCGACTCCCCGCGCGCGGCAGCCCAAGACTTGTCCGTCCCCCTTCCGGCTGACGCCGGCGACGAAGTTCTGGAGACACGCCGCCTCGCTCTCCTCGCGGAGGGCCGGCGGCTGGCCTCCGTAAGACGCCTCACCGAGGCCTACCAGCGCGAAGCTGATCGCGCCGCCTTCGGCACGCCGGCTCCAGCTGGACCTAGCCGGGCCGGCGCCGTCAGGCAACGCGGCGCCATCATCGCCGACACGCTCGGCGTGGATCGCCCGGTCTACGCCACCCCACTCGAGAACCTGCGCGCCGCCCAGGCGGCCGTCGACGAGCTAGACGGCTTGGAAGCCGAAGATCTCCCCCATATGACGCGGCGCATCCAGCAGCTAATCGACGCGGCCGCACGACGGCACGAGGCCGACGCCTGCGCGGGGAGCCCGCCCCCGCGCCGCGAACACGGCGCGACCTCCCGGTCGCCGACTACCAGCTACACCCGCGCGCGGCACGAGAAAGAGTCGGCTCCCAGCCGAAGCCGGACCCAAGTCTCCATCGAGCGAGACGCGGACGGCCGCCCCCGAGCCATGGAATGGCGGGGCACCCCGCCTCCGCCTCGAACCCGCGGAGAAAGATATCCTACCCCGCCTCCCGTGGCTCACCCGACTATCAGCGGCCGGCTTGGTCGCCGGGAGGGAATCGGCGAAAACGACGCCCGCCACCGGATCGACCGTCTGGCCCGATCTCTGGCGCTGGAAGAAGAAGATGATGTCGGCCCGCCTTGCTTCGGCCCCCGCATCCGCGACGAGCCCTTCCCCAAAGGGTTCTCGCTCCCAAGAGACACGCCTAAGTACAACGGCTCGGTGAAGCCGGAAGACTGGCTGACCGACTACTCCACGGCCTTCAGCATCGCCAATGGCAACCGGCGCGTTGCCGTAAAATACGTGCCCCTCATGCTGCAGGGCACGGCGTGGACGTGGCTTAACAGCCTTAAGCCGCTCAGCATCAACAGCTGGGTGGACTTCACTGAAGCTTTCGTTCGCAACTTCACCAGCACCTACAAGCGGGCCCCCAAGCCCAGGCAGCTCTCCCTGTGTGTACAGGGCCCAGCCGAGTCCACTCGCGACTACCTGACGCGCTGGGCCGAGCTCCGCAACTCCTGTGAGGGGGTGCACGAGGTGCAAGCCATCGAATACTTCACCACCGGGTGCCGAGAGGGCACCCTCCTCAAGCACAAGCTTCTCTGCGATGAGCCGACTACCCTCGACGAGCTCCTAAACATCGCCGACAAGTACACCACCGCCGACTCCTTGATGAAGACCGAGCTCCGGTTGGACGCATCCGGAAAGGTACTCAATCCGGCACCCAAAGCGCCGGCTGGAGACGGCGGCCGACGCCAACACCAGAACGATCAAAAACGCAAGGGCCCTACGCCGCCTCCCGCCAGCCGGCAGGTGGCCACGGTCGAAGATGCGTCGCCTGAAGGGCGGCCTGCGCCCAAGAAGCCAAAGGGTGGCCGGCCGGCTTGGCAGCCGGCCTTCTCCTACGAGCAAACCCTTGATGCCCCGTGCAAATTCCATAGCGGCGCGAAGCCGTCCAACCACACGACCCGCAAATGCAACTGGCTCACCTGAATCTCGAAGGGCGAAGGGCTCACGCCAACTTCGCCTGCCGGCCCGCCGCCACCGGCTCCGCCACCCAAAGCCGCCCGGCCCGCGGTCGACGCCGTGCAGGACGAGTTCCCCGACGAGCAAGCGTCTTATGTCATCTTCACGAGCCAGCCCGAACACCGGCGCAGCAGGCGCCGAGAGCAATAGGAGGTCAACATGGCCGCTACCAGCCCAGCCGGCCACATGCACTGGTCGGAGAAACCCATCAGCTGGAGCCGGGCCGACCACCCGGAGGTGATGCCCTCCCCCGGCTCCTACGCATTGGTCCTGGAGGCCACCCTCGCTACTGATACGCGCGCCGCACGCTTCTCCCGCGTGCTGATCGACGGCGGAAGCAGCATCAACATCCTATACCGCGACACCATGGAGAAGCTGGGCGTCAAGACCAAGCAACTTGCGCCGACTCGAACGGTGTTCCACGGCATCGTACCCGGACTGTCCTGCGCCCCCATCGGCAAGCTCAAGATCGATGTACTCTTTGGGGGCAAGGATCATTTTCGCAGAGAAGCAATCTGGTTCGAGGTGGTGGACCTGGATAGCCCTTATCATGCCTTGCTTGGCCGACCCGCCTTGGCCAAGTTCATGGCGGTCCCCCACTATGCTTACCTCAAGATGAAGATACCAAGCTCTAAGGGCGTCATCACCATCGCCGGCGACTACAAGAAGTCCGCCGACTGCGCCGCGGCCAGCAGCCGGCTGGCCGAATCCCTTGTGATCGCGGCCGAGAGGAAGACGCTGGACCGGGTCGTGGCCCTGGCCAGCAAGCAGTTAAACCAACCCGCCGACTCCAAGGAGTATGATGCCCAAGGATCTTTCCAGCCGGCCAAGGAGACCAAGAAGATACAGCTCGACCCCGAGCACCCCGAGAGGTTCGCCGTCATTGGGGCGAGCCTAGATAGCAAATAGGAAGGCGAGCTCGCCGATTTCCTCCGTGAGAATCGGGATATCTTTGCATGGTCCCCCAAAGACATGCCGGGTGTTGCGAAGGATTTCGCCGAGCACAAATTGCACGTGCGGGAGGATGCCAAACCAGTCAAACAGCCCCTCCGCCGACTGTCTGAAGAGAAGAGAAGGATCGTAGGGGAGGAGATAGCCCGGCTCCTTGCGGCCGGCTTCATCATGGAAGTTTTCTTCCCCGAATGGCTCGCGAACCCAGTTCTCGTGCTGACGAAGAATAACAAGTGGCGCATGTGTATAGACTACACGAGCCTCAACAAAGCCTACCCAAAGGATCCCTTCGCTCTGCCCAGGATCGATCAAGTAATAGACTCCACAGCCGGATGCGAGCTGTTGAGCTTTTTGGACGCCTACTCGGGATACCACCAGATCAAGCTGAACCCGGACGACCAGCTGAAAACTGCCTTCATCACGCCGTTTGGGGCCTTCTGCTACCTGACCATGACGTTCGGCCTGAGGAACGCCGGCACCACGTTTCAGCGTTGCATGCAGAAGTGCCTCCTCACGCAGCTCGGCAAGAATGCCCATGTTTACGTGGATGATGTTGTGGTGAAGACGGAGAAGCGTGGCACCCTGCTGGAAGACTTGAAGGAAACATTCGAGAACCTGCGCCGGTTCCGAATCAAGCTCAACCCAGAGAAATGCGTGTTCGGAGTGCCAGCCGGCCAGCTCCTAGGCTTCCTGGTCTCTGAACGCGGCATAGAGTGCAACCCTGTGAAGATCAAAGCCATCGAGAGGATGGCGGTCCCAACCAAGCTCAGAGAGATCCAGAAGTTCACCGGGTGCCTGGCCTCCCTTAACCGCTTCATCACCCGGCTCGGAGAAAAGGCTCTCCCCCTCTACCGCCTCATGAAGAAGAGCACTCACTTCGAGTGGAACGACCAGGCCGACCAAGCTTTCCACGAGCTGAAGAAAATGCTGTCCACGCCGCCTGTCTTGGCGGCACCGACTGAGAAGGAGCCCATGCTCCTATATATTGCCGCCACCAGCCGGGTGGTCAGCACCATCGTTGTGGTCGAACGCCCCGAAGAAGGCCGCGCCCAGCCGGTGCAGAGACCAGTCTATTACCTGAGCGAGGTGCTGTCCACCTCGAAACAAAATTACCCGCACTATCAGAAGATGTGCTACGGCGTGTACTTCGCTGCCAAGAAGCTGAAGCCGTACTTTCAAGAGCATCCCATCACGGTCGTATGCACTGCCCCGCTTGCCGACATCATAGGCAGCCGGGACGCATCCGGCCGGGTGGCCAAATGGGCCATCGAGCTGGCCCCCTACACCATCTTCTACCAACCCCGCACCGCCATCAAGACGCAAGCGTTGGCCGACTTCCTCGTCGACTGGGCCGAGACCCAGTACTTACCGCCGGCGCCCGACTCCACCCATTGGCGTATGCACTTTGACAGATCAAAGATGTGCACCGGCTTGGGAGCCGGCGTCGTCCTAACTTCTCCAAAGGGCGACAAGCTCAAATACACGCTGCAGATCCACTTCGCCGCCTCCAACAACGTCGCCGAGTACGAGGCACTCATACACGGGCTCCGGCTGGCCAAGGAGCTTGGCATATGTCGATCCTACCACCCGACAGTGGCAGAACTTGGGATTAAGAAGCTTATTGTCAGGGGTGACTCGCAGCTTGTCGTCCACCAAGTAAACAAGAACTATCAGAGTCCGTTAATGGAAGCTTACGTCGACGAAGTGAGAAAGCTAGAAGAGCACTTTGACGGCCTGCAGATGGAGCACGTTCCAAGAGCTCAGAATGACATTGCCGATGGCCTGTCAAAATGCGCCGCACTCAAGTTACCTGTGGAACCAGGGATTTCTGTGCTCAAGCTGACTCAACTGTCCGTGACTCCACCAACTGGACAGAACAACAAGAGGAAGTTGATTTCTGGCGACTATTTTCCGGCAGAGCTTCCAGAAGCCGCCGCCAAAAAGGTCCCCAAGATCAACACCAACAATGCTGAGGAGCAGTCTGCTCCGGCAAGCCCCAGGGTTTGTTCCGTTGAAGCAGACACTCCCGACAAGTTTTGCCCCGGCAAGCTTGTCGGGGAATGTCAAGCTCCGGCAGAGTCACAGGCTCTTGCCACAGAAGCAGATGTTCCCGCAGTAGCAGATATGCCTTTAGTCCTTGTTGTCGAGCCGCAGGCTCCAACATGGGCGCAGCAGATTGTCCGTTTCCTTCAGACAGGAGAACTTCCCGAAGAGCAAGAAGAAGCAGAAAGAGTAGCCGGGCAGTCTAGTATGTACTAGTTTGTCGATAACACACTGTGCAGAAGAAGACTCAACGGTGTGAAATTGAAGTGTATTCCCAGGGAAGATGGACAGAAGCTATTGGCAGAGATACATGGAGGCATATGTGGTCACCACATTGGCGCGAGAGCTCTTGTCGGAAAAGCATTCCGGCAAGGCTTCTTCTGGCCGACAGCCCTCCAGGATGCAACTGCACAAGTAACCAAGTGTGAAGCGTGCCAGTTCCATTCCAAGCAGATACACCAGCCAGCTCAAGCTCTCCAGACGATCCCTTTATCCTGGCAATTTTTGGTCTGGTGGCTCGATATCCTCGGCCCCTTTCCCCGAGCTGTCGGGGGCTTTGAGTACTTGTACGTGGCGATCGACAAGTTCACAAAGTGGCCGGAAGTGGAACCAGTGTGGAAGGTGACAGCACAGTCAGCAGTCAAGTTCTTCAGGTCGATTGTTTGCCGTTTCGGGATCCCTAACAGGATAATCACCGACAACGGTACACAATTTACGAGCCGCATCTTCATGCAGTACGTCCAAGATCTTGGCGCCAAGGTCTGCTTCGCTTCTGTTGCTCACCCGAGAAGCAACGGTCAAGCGGAAAGGGCAAATGCTGAAGTGCTGCACGGGCTCAAGACCAGAACTTTCGACAGGCTGCGCAAGTGCGGAAGAAACTGGATCGAGGAGCTGCCGGTGGTTCTTTGGTCGATCAGAACGACGCCAAATCGAGCCACTGGCCAGACACCCTTTGCTCTAGTCTATGGAGCAGAAGCAGTTATCCCCACGGAACTCGTATACGGGTCACCTCGAGTGCTCGCTTATGATGAGCTTGAGCAAGAGCAGCTGCGTGAAGATGACGCGCTGCTGCTTGAGGAAGATCGTCTTCAGGCTGCTGTGCGAGCCGCTCGCTACCAGCAAGCTTTGCGCTGCTACCATAGCCGCAAAGTTAAAGCCAGAAGCTTCGAGGAAGGCGACCCTGCTCTTCGGTGCGTTCAGTCCGCCAAGAATTCCAACAAGTTGACGCTGAAGTGGGAAGGCCCTTACCGGGTGAAACGAGTCACTAGGCCTGGCACTGTCCGCCTTGAGACCGAAGATGGTATTCAGGTGAGCAACTCCTGGAATATTGAGCATCTTCGTAAGTTTTACCCGTAAGGCGCGGTTGTCGGACCCTGTCCGGCAACCACCCTTTTGTACAAGTCTTGCCGCTGTTGCATGTAATCCTTTGTACAAAGCCAGGCGTAGACCCTGAGCACAAGTAAATGAAGTGCTGGAGCCCCGAGTTATAGCATGCATGCTAGATCGAGTCTCGTCCTTGATTAGGGTTGATAGTGCTTAACAGCGGCTAACCCCTAGCTTAGAGGTCGAGTGTGCGTCCCTTTGCCTTTCTTTCGTTTCCCTTGGTTCGCAGGGCTCGCATATCCTTGTCGGACCGCTTGAGGACGAAAAGGAGAAGAAGGACGTACCGGTATCTGGACCCCGGCAAGCCAATGTTGCCGGGGGCTGCAAGTACCAAGATTCACCCATGGCAAGCCAGAGTTGCCGGGGCTGCAATCTCAGATAAGTCTTTCATCCCTCATCATGCATTCTCTTATGGACTGGGGAATACGAAACCTCGTTTCTTCCTGAAAACTACCGTGCTCCCTTAACTCTAGGCCCTGGGGCTCGTTCCTGGGGCCAAGTTTGGTCGTAGTCGCGGCAGCAAAGGGATGAAACGAGGGGGCCGCACCCGCCTCGTCCCTGCCTCCATCAAAAGCGTGAGAAAGGTCGAGCGATGTGGGAAGACGGCAGGGCCTGTTGCCGGGAGAAGAAGTGTCTATCTGAAAGATACCAAGGATTCGCTCCTTGACGTGGGTTCTACCCACGAGACAAATGACCCGGCAAACATCCCCTTTTCATTAAAAAAACATTCCACTCAGGTACAGTCCATAGAGGATGAAAAACATGAAAGAGAGGATTACAAGTTTTAAATGCAACTAAGGCCCGAAGGCTTACAAATTAAAAAAATAAGATGCCCGTAATCCCTTTCTTGTCCCTCTCTTCAGGAGGTAGATCAAGGAGGCGAAAAGGGCAAAAGGGGCGCCTAGGCGAGCTACGGGTGCCAGAAGACACCAAGAGAGCATCCCGGGGGCCATCCGAAGGCTGGACGGTGATGGCGGCGCCGGAAGCGGGGCTCGAAGACGAGGCGGCAGGACGTCAGCACGCTGTCGAGGGCACCACGCCCTCGTACTCCGACTTGACGGCCTTGCCGCCAGCCCTCTTCCTCTTCCGCAGCCTCCCTACGCCAGCCGCCCAAGGAGATGCCCCCGGGGAGTTCAGGGAGCCGGCGACACGGATGATGGGGTCGCCGGTGCCGCACGGAGCGGCGCCCGACACCTAGTCGGACCCGTCGTCCTGCCGCCCGCTACCCTCATCGTCGCTGTCGCTCTCCTCCTCATCACTCTCGCTCGAGGAGGAGCCTTCGCTATCGGAGGAGCTGTCCACGTAGCACTTTGCCCGAGTGCCGAAGCACCTGAAGACCTTGACGGAGAGGAGATCGCCCTCCATCAACTTAAAATGGAGGGTGAGCCCCCCCCCCCCATCAGGCTGTGGATACGGGCGAATGTCTTCCATCCTCGACCAATATACATCACATTAGGGGCTGGGAATTCAACGCGGACTCGCGTGCCGCTGATCCCACAGTCCCTCATGTGCAGTCTCAGTGTCTCGGGCGGGTCCAACTCCATCGCGCTCGCAAACGGAGCTGGGAGTCGGAGGCAACGACAAGGCGCCCGGTGCAGCCTGACGAAGAACTCGCAAGGGTCGTCCCCAATATGGACCGCCGTGGGAAGAGGAACCACCGGCGGAGGCGAAGCCGGCGCGCCGCCCCGTCCACCTCTTCCCCGAGCGCCTCGACCTCGTCCTCGACCTCGTCCATGACCTCGTCCACGACCTCGCCCCCTCCCTCTTCCCCTTACGGCTGGCTCTGCCACCACGGGTGCGGGAGAGGGAGGGATGCGCTGTCTGGCGGCGACCCTCGCCGCCTCCGATGAAGGACCAGGGTTCCCTTTCTCCATGGCGAATGAGAGAAAGGGGAGTAGAAGCTGAAGGAAGGAGGAGATGAGAGAATGCGGGCTTCCGTCCTCCCCTCCCGCTCTTTATAAAGGAGCGAGGTGGGGGCTCGGCCGCCCCGCTCAGCGAATCAAGACACGGGAAGAGCAGGGAGCTGGGGCCGACCCGCTGCCTCGACCCGCGACGGCCCAGTTTCCCGCCTCCACCGTCCGCGACCCCAAGCGCATGGGAGCCGCGTGGCAAGCGTGCAGAACCGAGGCGACGGATGAGGCGACCTCTCCCCACCCCGTGATCATGGGGAGTGGACGCCTCGAAAACCGCGCATCGGCCCCATCCGGTAAATGAACCACGCCTCCACGCCTCCCTCCGTTTATGGGGGCGGGGGGCGCGAACCGTCCCCTTTACCATGACGTGACGCATGTACGCGGGGCTTAGCCCCACGCACGCCGCCCACGTCACGCACGACGCCGTGTTCGACGTGTGCCGCTCGGGGAGGGCACGGTGCTTGCGGAGTCAGATACGGCGTGACCCAGGCCGCGCGTGCCCGTGCACTGTTTTGGGCCTGGCCCAACAGCGCTCGGCATCGTGTATGGCCCAGGCCCGGGGGCTCCTGTCGGTGTACTAAAGTAGGGGTACCTTAGTATCCCGAACTTGTGCACGGGCAGTCGCAGCCCCCTGCGGCAAGGCTTGCCGGGTAACCGCCAAGATTCTCCATAGATCCTTTAAAGCCATTCAAGAACAAAGTATCCAAGAGCAAAACAAGACCCCGGCAAGAGGAGCTTGCCAGGAAGGAGACAAGACCCCGGCAAGAGGAGCTTGCCGGGAAGAAGACAAGACTCCAGCAAGAGGAGCTTGCCGGGAAGACCAACCAAGGCATCTCGAGAAGCTTGCTGCGACGCGCTGCGCATCTCGGCAAGACCCGGCGAGCGACAAGCTCCCGGACGCGACAAGACAACATCCACGACAAGGCGCTTGCCGCGGCAAGCTACTACTCCGCAGCCCACGCTCCAGCTCACCCACCAACGTGTCACTCTGGGACCGTTCCTGGCGTACGTGGCGGGAGGCTGTGCAGCCAGGGGCATGCGGTGGCAAGCAGGCGCTGACAAGATAGCCATCATGGCAAACGGTGGCGCCCCTGACGGTCCCTTTCTGCACCGTCTAGGCGATGCAGACAGGCATTTAATGCCTTTGTCCCCTGCCGTCAGGGTTAGGTATGATACAACTGTAGTAAGCGGTGGCGCCAACCACCACTTCTTTTACCTTTTTACCCTCACCTCTGTTGCCACCTGTCGGTGACCCCTTTGACATATAAAAGGAGGCCCATGCGCAACAGGGAGGGGGGGGACGATCATTCTAACGCTCGGTCTCACTAGCCACCCAAGTGTACTGTAGCATCCATCGCTCCCGAGCAAGAACACAATACAAATCAAAGCAGGAGTAGGGTTTTACGCATCCGTGCGGCCCGAACCTGGGTAAACTGATCGCGTCACTCATGCATTCGCCTTGATCTGCTCTTCGTGCACTCTCCGCCCCCTGCCAAACCGAAAGGGGCCTCGGTCCGCCGTGGTCCCATAGGTGTCCGTGGGGATCAGTCACGCCGACACCCTTCTTCGGCTTGATAGAACTCGACAGCGTCTGATACGCCGCGCGGCAAATCCGTAAACGCCCCTGGAGAGCTCCAAATTCGGGTAAGTAAAAGGAACGCTTCCTTCAGAGACTTGCTTTGCATAATGAAAGCCTTACCCGTCGTGATCTTCCTGGCAGCCTAGATTTCCTGAAGGGCGCTCTGGGCCTCGGCTCGATCCTGTTGTGCGCTGTGGCGGGCGTTCGCAAGTTCAGACGCTTGCGTCTTAGAATCACGCTCCAAGGACTCGTACTTCTTGACGGCATCCTGGAGCTCTTGCTGGACCTCGCTGACCCGGGCCTCGTGCTTCTCACGCGTAGTGTGCTCCTTGGCCTCTTTGTCCTCGGCCTCGGCTAACGCCTTCTTGAGGGCCGCCACCTCGGTCTTGGCCCCTAACAAAGTTTATGACACTTTAGTCAGCACGAAAACATTCATCCTTCCTAAAAATATACGCACAGGTTACTACATAACTTGGTTGTCCTCCAGCTGCTTCTTCATGAGGCCGAGCTCTTCCTCGGCCCGCTCTAGGCTCCGCTTCAGTCCAGAGACCTCCGCAGTATGAGCAGCAGCAGCCAGCAGCGACGCCTGCTTATTCACATAGACATCTTATGTTATACTCCTGCGAAAATTGTTTTGATCCTCTGCTCGGATTTTTCTTTCCGAACACCGAACAGAGCATCAGGGGCTCCTGTCTACGCTACAATATTATTTTTACAATTATTACCTCAAAGCCTGTTAAAAGGCTAGCGCAGGCTTCGGTCATTCTGCTTTTGGCAGACTGCACCTTTTCAATCACCGTACCCATAAGGACACGGTGTTCATCTACAATGGAAGCGCCTTGCAGCGCTTCCAGCAGATTATCCGGTGCCTCTGGTTGGACAGAGGTCACCGACGGAATAGGCACACCTCCTCCTTTTCGTGGAAGGCCGTTCGCTGGACTCCAGAGCCGTGTAGGTCTTCGGAATGGTATCTGGCTGAGGGCCGAATGGAACTCGGTCCCCATCATCAGTCCCCATGGGGGCTTTTTCCCCCATGTGTCCGGCGGCCGAGGAGTCATTCTTGGAGGCCACACTGACGATCTCCGGAACCTCCCCTCGGTCGGGGAAGGTCCTTTGGGACACCACCTCGTCATCACCCTTGGACGAGACAGAGTGAGCAGGCGGCGGAGACATGCTAGCCATCTCCTTTGAGTCTAGCGAACCCTCTGTCGAGGATCGCAGGGAGCCGTCGCGGGCCAGACTGTAATGGCATAATTTAAACATATTTATTATAAACTGGAAAGGCCAGGTATTGGGAGGTGCATAGGGTTTTTGGTACTTACGAGGCAGCCCGAGGCTTGGTCCGGGGCATTCGCTTCGGACTGCTATCGACATCCCATGTGGAGTTATCCTCAAGGGAGCCCTTCCCCCTCATGGGCACCTTCGCCTCCAGATTCATGGAGGCCTCCATTTTCTTCCTTCCCCCCCTCAGGGGTGAAGCCGCCTTCTTCCTCCTCCTCGCCATCGTCTTCGGCGGCCGAAGAGTCAGTCTCGTCTTCGGATGACATGTCCGAAGAACCCTTTCGGCGAAGGCCACTCCTGGTCCCTTTGGCCCTCTTCTTGGCCTTCTTCTCCGGCACATCATAAGGCGTCGGAAATAGCATCTTCGTTAGGAGTGGGGTTTCTTCGTCTTCGGGTAGCGGGGCCGGACAATTAACCCGCCTCGCTATACCAGTCCAGGCCTAAAAAATTGATAAGAGGGCTTAGACTCCTTCCTCAAAATATGCCAGTAAAGGTTATACCTTGAAAACATGAAAGAACTTACCGAATTAGCCTGGCGCTTTAAGCTAAGCCCATGATCCTCGGTCGTAGGCGGTGGTGTTTCGCCGGCTGCTACCTCTTGAGCACTGCGTTGGTTTTCCCTTGAAGAGGAAAGGGTGATGCAGCAAAGTAACTTAAGGATTTCCCTCAGTTTTTGAGAACCAAGGTATCAATTCAGTAGGAGGCTACGCGCGAGTCCCTCACACCTGCACAAAACAAATAACTCCTCGCAACCAACGCGATAAGGGGTTGTCAATCCCTTCACGGTCACTTATGAGAGTGAGATTTGATATATATGATAAGATAATATTTTTGGCATTTTTGTGGTAAAGATGCAAAGTAAAATAAAAGCAAAGTAAAAAGCAATCGAAATAAATAAGTATTGGAAGATTAATATGATGAAGATAGACCCAGGGGCCATAGGTTTCACTATTGGCTTCTCTCAAAAGCATAAGTATTTTACGGTGGGTGAACGAATTACTATTGAGCAATTGACAGAATTGAGCATAGTTATGATAATATCTAGGTATGATCATGTATATGGGCATCATGTGCGAGACAGGTAGACCGACTCCTGCCTGCATCTACTACTATTACTCCACTCATCGACCGCTATCCAGCATGCATCTAGAGTAGTAAGTTCATGAAAACAAAGTAACGCCTTACGCAAGATGACATGATGTAGAGGGATAAACTCATGCAATATGATGAAAATTCCATCTTGTTATCCTCGATGGCAACAATACAATATGTGCCTTTCTGCTCCTATTGTCACTGGGAAAGGACACCGCAAGATTGAACCCAAAGCTAAGCACTTCTCCCATTGCAAGAAAGATCAATCTAGTAGGCCAAACCAAATTGATAATTTGAAGAGCCTTGAAAAGATAACCAATCATACATAAAAGAATTCAGAGAAGATTCAAATATTGTTCATAGATAATCTTGATCATAAACCCACAATTCATCGGTCTCAGCAAACACACCGCAAAAATAAGATTACATCGAATAGATCTCCACAAGAGAGGGGGAGAACATTGTATTTTGATCCAAAAATAGAGAATAAGCCATCTAGCTAATAACTATGGACCCGAAGGTCTGAGGTAAACTACTCACACTTCATCGGAGAGGCTATGGTGTTGATGTAGAAGCTCTCCGTGATAGATGCCCCCTCTGGCGGAGCTCCGGAAAAGGCCCCAAGATGGGATCTCGTGGATACAGGAAGTTACGGCAGTGGAATTAGGATTTTGGCTTTGTATCTGATCGTTTGGGGGGTACGTAGGTATATATAGGAGGAAGGAGTTTGTCGGTAGAGCAATAGGGGGCCCACGAGGGTGGAGAGTGCGCCTGGGGGGGGGGGTAGGCGCGCCCCCTTACCTCGTGGCCTCCTCCTTTATTTCTTAACGTAGGGTCCAAGTCTCCTGGATCATGTTGTAACGCCCTCGATGCGGCTATATCTCCCATGTGTTGAAGCACGACTTAGAGGCATAACCGCATTGAAAGCAATGTCGCAAGTGAGGTAATCTTCACACAACCCATGTAATACATAAGGGAAAGATATGCATAGATGGCTTACACTCGCCACTTCACACAATACATGAATAAAGCATTATATCATCCAGATACAATCAAGGTCCGTCTACGGAACCAAAATAAAAGAAGACAACCGGAAATACTACACAGATCCCCGATCGTCCCGACTGGGCTCCACTACTGATCAACTAGAACGAAAACAACACAAAGGACAAGATCTTCATCGAGCTCCTCCTTGAGCTTGGCGTCATCTGCACGGTAACCTCGGCACCTGCAAGCTGGTTTTGGAAGTATCTATGAGTCACGAGGACTCAGCAATCTCACACCCTCGCGATCAAGACTATTTAAGCTTATGGGTAAGATAAAGGTATGAGGTGAAGCTGCAGCAAGCGACTAGCATGTATGGTGGCTAACATACGCAAATGAGAGCGAGAAGAGAAGGCAAAGCACGATCGAGAAACTATGATCAAGAAGTGATCCTAGAACAACCTACGTCAAGCATAACTCCAACACCGTGTTCACTTCCCGGACTCCGCCGAGAAGAGACCATCACGGTTACACACGCGGTTGATGTATTTTAATTAAGGTCAACTTCAGGTTTTCTACAACCGGACATTAACAAATTCCCATCTGCCCATAACCGCGGGCACGGCTTTCGAAAGTTCAAATCCCTGCAGGGGTGTCCCAACTTAGCCCATGACAAGCTCTCACGATCAACGAAGGATATACCTTCTCCCGAGACATTCCGATCAGACTCGGTATCCCGGTTCTACAACAGAACTTCGACAAGTTAAAACAAATCAGCAACACCGCCCGAATGTGCCGACAAATCCCGATAGGAGCTGCACATATCTCGTTCTTAGGGCACACTCAGATGAGCGCTCCATACAACTAAAACCAAACCTCGAGTTTCCCCGAGGGGGCGCTGCACAGGACTCTAGTTTGGACCAACACTCAGAGGAGCACTGGCCCGGGGGGGTTTAAATAAGATGACCCTTGAGTCTGCAGAACCCAAGGGAAAGAAAAGGCTAGGTGGCGAATGGTAAAACCAATGTTGGGCATTGCTGGAGGAGTTTTATTCAAGGCAAACTGTCAAGGGGTTCCCATTATAGCCCAACCGCGTAAGGAACGCAAAATCCGGGAACATAACACAGATATGACGGAAACTAGGGCGGCAAGAGTGGAACAAAACACCAGGGATAATGCCGAGCCTTCCGCCCTTTACCAAGTATATAGATGCATTAATTAAATAAGATAAATTGTGATATCCCAACAAGTAAACATGTTCCAACAAGGAACAACATCTCCATGTTCCAACAATGCACAAAACTTCAATCTTCACCTGCAACTAACAACGCTATAAGAGGGGCTGAGCAAAGCGGTAGCATAGCCAAACAACGGTTTGCTAGGACAAGGTGGGTTAGAGGCTTGGTTCAACAATATGGGAGGCATGATAAGCAAGTGGTAGGTATCGCAGCATAGGCATAGCAAAAGAGCGAGCATCTAGCAAGAAAATATAGAAATGATTTTGAGGGTATGGTCATCTTGCCTGAAATCCCGCAAGGAAGAAGAACGAGTCCATGAAGAAGACAAATGGACGAAGTCGAACGAATCCTCACAACACGACGTTATCGGAACCAACCCGAAGAAGCAACACCGGAAAGGAGCAAACAATCATGGTAAACAACCACCACATAAGCATGGCACAGTGCGCAAACAAGTATGATGCATGTCCGGTTAATGAGGCATGACATGGCAAAGTGCACAAGCAATTCTACAAATTAAGTGGAGCTCCATATGCAACGAGTTGCATATTGACGAAACACCACGACAATGTCGGATTCACGGGTTCCGGCAGACCCTTAAGGTTCGAACACTGGGGTGCGCGCGGAAATCACGCCCTCTATCTCCCCGTCTCACAAAGATCTAAACTACTAAAGGAACTGCACAAGGGAAACAAGATTTATACTGGTTCAGGCCACCATTGTGGTGTAATACCCTACTCCAGTGTGTTGTGGATGGATTGCCTCCTGGGGCTGGTGATGACGAACAGTACAAGGAAGAACAGCCTCGCGAGGGTCTGTTCTTGGCTGGGGTGATGAACTGCTGGGAGGAGTTCAGACACCTTCTCTCTCTCACTTACTCTCTCTACTTGCTAGTTAGATCAACACGCCGAACCCTTTGCTACGTGGGTGGCCGTCCCTATTTATAGGGGAAGGCCCTGGGCCTCTTCCCAAATATTGAGCGGGAAGGGCGCCAACAATTGGCTAATTCGAAGGGGAACATCTAGTACATTTATCCTGACTAAAGGTGGTCTTCGCCTGCGAAAGACTCTGCGGTGACGCCGTGCTAGGCTCCATGGTGACCTCCGTCTCGTAGTCCACTTGGTCTTGGTCTCGTTGCACCGAAATGGCAACCTTTGCCTAATGCCTCGGTACTCCGCGGCTGCGCTTGCCCCCTTTGCACCAAAGAGGAAAGAAGGACGCTGCGCGCGCTGGCGCCCGCCTGGCATCCTCGATCGTCATGGCTTGTGTCATGGGTACCTCGCGAGGTACCCTGCCTTGATATCTCCGTCTCCTCGCGAGCCAGCCTGAGGAGGCTGTGCCTGAGGATGCGCCGTGTCGTCCGCCTCGCGAGGCTTGGCCCCTTGCGAGGGTCTTGAGTCTTGTGCTGATGAAGATGGGGCACGTTGGGCCTCCTCTGAGCCATGCCGCAGGCTGCAGGCAGGCAAGTCTGGGGACCCCCGTTCCCAGAACGCCGACAGTAGCCCCCGGGCCCTAGGCGCGCATGGGCTTGGCCGTGCCGAGAGGCGAAAGGGCAAGGGCGAAGCGCCGCGGGCCCTAACAGCCTGTGGCCTTGGGCGCCGCCTGGCGGTTGATGGGACGTGGGCGTCTCCACTTCCCCACGACGCCTTGGTGACCGCGCGAGGTGGACAACTCCCTGCATGCAAATCGTGTCATGATTACCTGCGATCGTGGAGGCCGGAAGTTGGCCTTCGCCGGCTATAAGTATGAAGCCATGCGTGCCCTTCCAGTCATTCCTCCCGGCTTCTCCTTCTTCCCGATCCTTGCTCCGCCTTGCTGGGTGGCTCCGATCCGCTGGTTCTCCGCAGCGGAGAAGGGAAAAGCTCCTCGAGAGGGGCCAGACCCGCTCTCGCCGAAGAAACGGCTCGCCCTTTGCAGCCGGGGCGAGGAAGACCGGCAGGTGGAGCCGAGGCCCCGGTGTGAGCGAGCTCCGCCGGGGTCCCGCTTCCTTTGTACGCCCCCGCCGAGGGCCCCGAGGGTGTTGATGCTAATCTCCGCAGTCGGCGCCGTTGTAGGCACCGTCGGGTCACAAAGGCGTGGGTTGTTCCTCCTGGAGTCCATGCCGAGGGCTCCTCCCTAGAGTCCGTGCTCCATGTCGTCGTTCCTCTCCAGTCCTGGATCCGTCTTCCTTCCTTCTTCGCCTCCATCGTCCTTCCAGGAGGGCCTCTGGAGCTCTGGCTGCAGCATGCCGGCTGTAGCGCCCTCACGACCGAGGCTGAGGTCGTGGTCGCCGCCCCGGGCGAGGTCTACTTGTCCCGTGGCTGGAGAGAAGTCGCCCGGGTTTGCAAGGAAAGGGGCGTCTTTGCGGTCCACCTGGAGTATGATGGCGCTGCGGTGATGTTCTTCAAGGTCTTCGGTGCGATCAGGCGCCGGCTGGAGTGCTGCCCCGGGAGAGGTGGCCAGGACCTTGCCCTGGTGAGGGCTAGGCCCGTCGACCGCTCCCTTGGCGGAGGCGCCGGGGGGTCCAGCGACTCAAGCGAAATCTTCGCGACTCCGGAGACGAGCGACGACAGCTACGAGCCCCCGAGCCGGCGCCGCTCCCGGAGCAGGGCGGGCTCGTCAGGCCGCCGCCGACCCTGATCTGGATGGGGTTGGCGCCGGCGCTTGACGGCTCACTGTTGATGATGGCATCTTTTGCAGGAGCCCGCGTAGTTAGCATTCCTTAGGATCTGTTCCCTGCGAGGAATCAAAATGCGCCCCACGGGGGCTTGTAAGGTGTCTGTAATCCCGTTTGTTAATACATGACCTTCGCTATGGATTTGTGTGAGTTGTTGATTTCGTCATAGCTTAGTTCTCCCTTTCGAACCTCGCGAGGGCTTGGTGCTCTACGCCGACAGGTCCCAGTCCCAAGGCGGCGTCAGCCGTCGCTGGTATGCCAGGTCGCGATGCCGTGGTCAAGGCCAGGAGGTGAGCGACCCGGGGTCCGGTAAGAGCCCCTGAGTCGCGATGCTCAGGAGGTCCCCTTTGGCGCCCAAGCAGCCGTCGCTCGGTGAGAAAGGGAAGCAACGTTGCTAGTACGGAATTGCCTTAGGTGCGGGGGTAGTGCCACGGTAGCCGGTGCTTCGGGTGGTGACTTATCTTGAGGATTGGGGATCGCCCCCGACGCATCGTTGGGTCCGTGGGGTAGCTGGAACAGAGTTGCTTGGCGAGGTCCTCGCGCGCCCCTTCTCCCTCGCCTCTGCTCCCCTTTCTGCTCTACGTCCTCGGGTCCCGGCCCTCGAGCTTGTCTCAGCCGTCGCTGGTATGCCAGGTCGCGATGCCGTCGACAAGGCCAGAGGGTGAGGGCTGGAGAGCCAGTAAGAGCCCTGAGTCGCGATGCTCAGGCACCCCCCCTTTAACGTGCAAGCGGTTCGCGCGGGCGAGGGTGAAGGGAACTCCGTGAGGGCCTCGGCTAGCGCAGTCCCCTCCAAGGATCCTGCAAGTTCATCACAGAAAGAAGATGGGGTCGCCATGGCAGTCATTAGTCGATTGTTAGTTGCTCAAGAGCTCGCTGGTTGGAGTAGGTGAGGTGTATCTGGGCACCCGTGAGCCAGCGCGGGACTCACGAGGCCCTACCTCTAGGCGGGTTACGCCTGCCACTGGGCCGTATCTTAGGATGTGTCCCTGCAAAATTTGGTTAGATGCCAATACTCTACGTCCTCGGGTCCCGGCCCTCGAGCTTGTCTCAGCCGTCGCTGGTATGCCAGGTCACGATGCCGTGGACAAGGCCAGAGGGTGAGGGCTGGAGAGCCAGTAAGAGCCCTGAGTCGCGATGCTCAGGCACCCCCCCCCCTTTAACATGCAAGTGGCCGACATGGAGAAGAAAAGATGCCGCGGACAGGCACCATGTAGTAAAGCGTGATAGGCAATGCATAGTTGGAAATAAACGTGAGGGAGATACACGCCGCTGGGTCTGGTCCGAGCGGCTTGGGGATGATGCAGCCCGAGGGGCGCCCCCAACAAGGCAAACTAACGACCGAAAGATAAAAGGCGATACATGCCGCAGGGACGGACCCACGCGGCCTGGGAGTGATGCAACCCTGGGAGGGCGCCCCCAGCTGGGAATGGAACTTGAAAGATGTCACCTGAGGGTGTCGTCGGCACAGTGGCGTTGGTGCAGCAGACTTGATGGGCTGCAGAAGCCTATCCTCACGAGCCCCCAGGCCCTGGGGCCTCGGGAGGCTCCGGAGGCACCGGTGGCTCCTCGCGAGCTATCTTCATCTCCGCCAAGGCCGCGGAACGCCTATCTCCCTGAGCCTCCATGATGCCCGTCATGAGGCGCTGGTACGCCGCAGCCATGCTCGGCAGGCCGTAAGGCATGCGAACATAGCTGTGGGGTGGTCCCCCGCAGCGCCCCACTTGCGAGGGCCAGAGACGCTCTGTCGTGGCGATCTGATTGAGCCCTGGTACGTCGACGCAAACGCACAGCCCACCATCCTCCCCTGGATGTAGGGCCATAGCTGGTAGGCGGCGGCAACCTCTCATGATCCTTGACTCCTGTAGTTCTTGAATGGCCTTGTTAACGAACTCCTGCTGGTCTGACCTTCCTTGCCTGGCTCCTTCTCAGGGGAAACATGCTGCGAAGCACGCTTCCACATGGTGCCTAAGCGCCTCCCTCGTGACCCTGGCTAGGTTGGTGGCCCTCCAATTGAGAGCCCCCGAGCCCTGCCTGAGGAGGGCGCCGGGCGCGCTTTCCTATGCGATGGATGGGGGGTCCCCCTGGGCAAACACGGGCCCTGAGGGGCCTGCCTCCAGAGGGGCCGAGCCTGATGATGTCTTCTTCTTCTTGGGAGGGGTCTCAGGAAGCCTCCTGCTTCCGCGATCTGGGTCTTCTAGCGACGCGGCCTGATAGGCCCGCTCCAGGGAACACACTACATCCTTCTCTTCACAGAGCACCGCGATGACGCTGCCACTTCCTGGCATCTTGAGGATGTTGTAGCCGTGGTGAGTCACGGCCATGAACTTGGCCAGCGCTGGGTACCCGAGGATGGCGTTGTACGGCAGGCGGATGTGGGCGACGTCGAAGTCGATGAGCTCGGTGCGGTAGTTGCTGCGAGCCCCAAAGGTGACAGGGAGACAGACCTGCCCGATCGGGACTGTGGAACCGTCGGTGATTCCAGAGAAAGGCTTGGTCGGCTGAAGCTGGTCATAGGGTACTTGGAGATTGTTGAATGTTTCCACGGACAGGACGTTGAGCCCTGCCCCTCCGTCGATGAGGGTCTTGGTGACCAGCACGTTGCTGATGACTGGGGAGCAAAGCATCGGGAGGACTCCTGCCGTGGCCGTGCACTTGAGCTGGTCTGCTGAGCTGAACGTGATGGGGCACGCCGACCACCTGAGGGGGCACGTTGCTTCGGGCTTGGGGAGAACTGCATTCACTTCGTGGGCGAACTGCTTGAAGATGCGTTGAGAGGCTGGGGCTTGAGCTCTGCCCAGGATGCAGGCGATTGCGCATGGCTCTTGGAAGCCCCGGGCTCCCTCGTCCTGATGGCGGTCTTCATTCCACCTTGGCTGAGGCGGCAGCGGAGGTAGGCCTGCGTTGCCATGAGGGCGATCCTCACGAGGCTGATCTCTCCAGTCTCCCTCGCAAGGCAGGTCCCGCCAGCGGTCCTCGCGAGGTTGTTCGCGCCACCCCTGGCGCGGGCCGCGATCTTCCCAGTGTCCTGGGTTTCTTCCTCCTCCTCGGCCGTAGCCCTGGTCAGCACGGTCAGGGCGATGGCCGATCCTTCCCTCTCGCACGGCGCAGAGTTCTTGACATTCGTTGGTGTTGTGGGTGTGGAGGTCGTGGTACACACAGTACCGACTGCCCCTGGAGGATTCGGGCAGATCCTTGCCCCACTTGGTGTCTGGTTCTGCGGCGAGTACGGCAGCCCCCTTGCGCTTCACGTCCTTGGCCTTGGGCTTCTTCTCTTCTGGGTCCGCGGCAGGCAGCTCGAGGAGGAAGAGACGTCCCTCCTCAGCCCTGGCGCACTTGTTCGCCAAGTTGAACAGGTCCAGGGAGGTGCAGAGGTCTTCGTGCATCGCCAGCTCCTCCTTCATCTTGACGTCGCGCACGCCGTCGGAGAAGGCCGAGATGATGGCCTCCTCGGACACCTTGGGGATCTTGAGGCACGCGCTGTTGAAGCGGTGGATGTATTTTTGCAGGGTCTCTCCGGGTTGTTGCTTGATGCGGCGCATGTCGCTCACGGTGGGTGGCCGGTCGCGAGTACCTTGGAAGTTGGCGATGAAGCGGGCGCGCATCTGGTCCCAGGAGGAGATCGTGCCTGGAGCCAGATTCAGGAGCCAGGTTCGAGCTCCTTCCTTGAGCGCCATGGGGAACCAATTCGCCATGACCTTTTCATCCCCGCCGGCAGCCTCGATGCCTAGCTCATAGAGCTGGAGGAACTCTGCAGGATCAGTTGTGCCATCGTAGCGAGGAGGCAGGTCAGGCTTGAACTTGCCGGGCCACGCGACGCTATGCAGCTTGGTGGTGTAGGCGCGGCAGCCCGCGGTGGCCACGAAAGGCTTCGGTTGGTGGAGAGCTTGGTCTTGAGGGTCCCCGCACGCTGCAGCTAGGAGCTGGGCGGGGTCTTGGCGCGCCAGAGCTGGAGCAGGGTCGCGGCGTGCTGGAGCAGGGAGCGCCCTGGCAGCCCCTTGCGGGCGAGGGACTTCTTGGCAGCTCCGTTCTTGTTGTGCTGACGCCTGACGGAGCGGGTTCCGCCCAGGGGCCAAGCGCCTTGGAGCCATGGCATCTTCTTGGTGGGGAGGCGGCTGGTGCGCCTCTAGAGCTTCGTTGCCCGTGAGGGGCGGAGTGTGGCGCAGAGGAACGGACGGCGCGGAAGAGCCCCCTGCGGCGTGGACAAGCTCGGCGACGCGGTCGAGCCACTCTTCGTAGACGTCGTCGATGAGGCTGTAGCGCAGGAGCTCGTTTGCCGCGAGGAGCGCAGCTCGAGCCTCCAAGGGTGCGCGGAGCGCGCGGGACGAAGAACCGGCTGGTGCGAGTGATGGAGTAGCGGTGCGGCCGTCTTGGCGCATGGACGGATGCTGAGACGACGCTTGCTGCTCACCCCCCGCCGGGCCGGTGGCGGCATTGACGGCGGGCGACGGGGAACGACGAGGACGCCCACCGACGGGGGCCGTCTGGGCGACGCGAGAAGCGATGGCGGCCCGGCGCTCGGCGCGGGCCCGACGAGCGTCGGACATGGATGCGACGGTCGGAGGAGAATGGAGTGGCGGAGGACAGATTCTGGTGCACCCCTACCTGGCGCGCCAAATGTCGGATTCACGGGTTCCGGCAGACCCTTAAGGTTCGAACACCGGAGTGCGCGCGGAAATCACGCCCTCTACCTCCTCGTCTCACAAAGATCTAAACTACTAAAGGAACTGCACAAGGGACACAAGATTTATACTGGTTCGGGCCACCATTGTGGTGTAATACCCTACTCCAGTGTGTGGTGGATGGATTGCCTCCTGGGGCTGGTGATGACCAACAGTATAAGGAAGAACAGCCTCACGAGGGTCTGTTCTTGGCTGGGGTGATGAATTGCTGGGAGGAGTTCAGTCACCTTCTCTCTCTCTCTCTCTCTCACTTACTCTCTCTACTTGCTAGTTAGATCCACACGCCGAACCATTTGCTACGTGGGTGGCCGTCCCTATTTATAGGGGAAGGCCCTGGGCCTCTTCCCAAATATTGAGCGGGAAGGGCGCCAACAATTGGCCAATTCGAAGGGGAACATCTAGTACACTTATCCTGGCTAAAGGTGGTCTTCGCCTGCGAAAGACTCTGCGGTGACGCCATGCTGGGCTCCATGGTGACCTCCTGTTGGGGAACGCAGTAATTTCAAAAAAATTCCTACGCACACGCAAGATCATGGTGATGCATACCAACGAGGGGGAGAGTCTGATCTACGTACCCTACTAGATCGCAACAGAAGCGTTGACACAACGTAGAGGAAGTAGTCGTACGTCTTCTTCCCGATCCGACCGATCCAAGCACCGTTACTCCGGCACCTCCGAGTTCTTAGCACACGTTCAGCTCGATGACGTTCCTCGGGCTCCGATCCAGCAAAGCGTCGAGGAAGAGTTCCGTCAGCACGACGGCGTGGTGACGATCTTGATGTACTACCGACGCAGGGCTTCGCCTAAGCACTGTAACGATATGATCGAGGTGGAATTTGGTGGCAGGGGGCACCGCACACGGCTAAGGAACGATCTCAAGGATCAACTTGTGTGTGTTGGGGTGTCCCCTGCCCCCGTATATAAAGGTTGGAGGGAAGGGGGCTGGCCGGCCAAAGAGGGGGAGGCGCAGGAGGAGTCCTACTCCCACCGGGAGTAGGACTCCCCCTTCCAATCCTATTCCAACTAGGACTCCTTGGGAAAAAGGGAGAGGGAAAGAGAGAGAGGTGGCCGGCCACCTCTCCTAGTCCTAATAGGACTAGGGGAGGGGGGAGGTGCGCAGCCCTCCTTGGCAGCCCCTTTCACCTTTCCACAATGGCCCATGTAGGCCCATTTGGCTCCCGGGGGGTTCCGGTAACCCTCCTGGTAATCCGGTAAAATCCCGATTTCACCCGGAACACTTCCGATGTCCAAACATAGACTTCCAATATATCAATCTTTACGTCTCGACCATTTCGAGACTCCTCGTCATGTCCGTGATCTCATCCGGGACTCCGAACAACCTTCGGTACATCAAAATGCATAAACTCATAATAACTGTCATCGTAACGTTAAGCGTGCGGACCCTACGGTTCGAGAACAATGTAGACATGACCGAGACACGTCTCCGGTCAATAACCAATAGCGGGACCTGGATGCCCATATTGGCTCCTACATATTCTACAAAGATCTTTATCGGTCAGACCGCATAACAACATACGTTGTTCCCTTTGTCATCGGTATGTTACTTGCCCGAGATTCGATCGTCGGTATCCAATACCTAGTTCAATCTTGTTACTGGCAAGTCTGTTTACTCGTTCCGTAATACATCATCTCATAACTAACATCTTAGTTATTATGCTTGCAAGGCTTATGTGATGTGTATTACCGAGAGGGCCCAGAGATACCTCTTCGACAATCGGAGTGACAAACCCTAATCTCGAAATACACCAACCCAACATCTACCATTGGAGACACCTGTAGTACTCCTTTATAATCACCCAGTTACGTTGTGACGTTTGGTAGTACCCAAATTGTTCCTCCGGTAAACGGGAGTTGCATAATCTCATAGTTATAGGAACATGTATAAGTCATGAAGAAAGCAATAGCAACATACTAAACGATCGGGTGCTAAGCTAATGGAATGGGTCATGTCAATCAGATCATTCAACTAATGATGTGACCTCGTTAATCAAATAACAACTCTTTGTTCATGGTTAGGAAACATAACCATCTTTGATTAACGAGCTAGTCTAGTAGAGGCATACTAGTGACACTCTGTTGGTCTATGTATTCACACATGTATTATGTTTCCGGTTAATACAATTCTAGCATGAATAATAAACATTTATCATGATATAAGGAAATAAATAATAACTTTATTATTGCCTCTAGGGCATATTTCCTTCAGTCTCCCACTTGCACTAGAGTCAATAATCTAGATTACACAGTAATGATTCTAACACCCATGGAGCCTTGGTGCTGATCATGTTTTGCTCGTGGAAGAGGCTTAGTCAACGGGTCTGCAACATTCAGATCCGTATGTATCTTGCAAATCTCTATGTCTCCCACCTGGACTAAATCCCGGATGGAGTTGAAGCGTCTCTTGATGTGTTTGGTTCTTTTGTGAAATCTGGATTCCTTTGCCAAGGCAATTGCACCAGTATTGTCACAGAAGATTTTCATTGGACCCGATGCACTAGGTACGACACCTAGATCGGATATGAACTCCTTCATACAGACTCCTTCGTTCGCTGCTTCCGAAGAAGCTATGTACTCCGCTTCACATGTAGATCCCGCTACGACGCTTTGTTTAGAACTGCACCAACTGACAGCTCCACCGTTTAAAGTAAACACGTATCCGGTTTGCGATTTAGAATCGTCCGGATCAGTGTCAAAGCTTGCATCAACGTAACCTCTTACGGTGAGCTCTTTGTCACCTCCATATACGAGAAACATATCCTTAGTCCTTTTCAGGTATTTCAGGATGTTCTTGACCGCTGTCCAGTGATCCACTCCTGGATTACTTTGGTACCTCCCTGCTAAACTTATAGCAAGGCACACATCAGGTCTGGTACACAGCATTGCATACATGATAGAGCCTATGGCTGAAGCATAGGGAACATCTTTCATTTTCTCTCTATCTTCTGCAGTGGTCGGGCATTGAGTCTGGCTCAACTTCACACCTTGTAACACAGGCAAGAACCCTTTCTTTGCTTGATCCATTTTGAACTTCTTCAAAATCTTGTCAAGGTATGTGCTTTGTGAAAGTCCAATTAACCGTTTTGATCTATCTTTATAGATCTTTATGCCTAATATGTATGCAGCTTCCCCGAGGTCTTTCATCGAAAAACTTTTATTCAAGTATCCCTTTATGCTATCCAGAAATTCTATATCATTTCCAATTAGTAATATGTCATCCACATATAATATCAGAAATGCTACAGAGCTCCCACTCACTTTCTTGTAAATACAGGCTTCTCCAAAAGTCTGTATAAACCCAAATGCTTTGATCACACTATCATAGCGTTTATTCCAACTCCGAGATGCTTGCACCAGTCCATAAATGGATCGCTGGAGTTTGCACACTTTGTTAGCTCCCTTTGGATCGACAAAACCTTCTGGTTGCATCATATACAACTCTTCTTCCAGAAATCCATTCAGGAATGCGGTTTTTACATCCATTTGCCAAATTTCATAATCATAAAATGCGGCAATTGCTAACATGATTCTGACAGACTTAAGCATTGCTACGGGTGAGAAAGTCTCATCGTAGTCAATTCCTTGAACTTGTCGAAAACCTTTTGCGACAAGTCGAGCTTTGTAGACAGTAACATTACCATCAGCGTCAGTCTTTTTCTTAAAGATCCATTTATTCTCAATTGCTTGCCGATCATCGGGCAAGTCAACCAAAGTCCATACTTTGTTCTCATACATGGATCCCATCTCAGATTTCATGGCTTCAAGCCACTTTGCGGAATCTGGGTTCACCATCGCTTCTTCATAGTTCGTAGGTTCATCATGATCTAGTAGCATGACTTCCAGAACAGGATTACCGTACCACTCTGGTGCGGATCTTACTCTGGTTGATCTACGAGGTATAGTAGTATCTTGATCTAAAGTTTCATGATCATCATCATTAACTTCCTCTCTTATTGGTGTAGGTCTCACAGAAACAGTTTTCTGTGATGTACTATTTCCCAATAACGGAGTAGGTACAGTTACCTCGTCAAGTTCTACTTTCCTCCCACTCACTTCTTTCGAGAGAAACTCCTTCTCAAGAAAGTTTCCGAATTTAGCAACAAAAGTCTTGCCTTCGGATCTGTGATAGAAGGTGTATCCAATAGTTTCCTTTGGATATCCTATAAAGACACACTTCTCCGATTTGGGTTCGAGCTCATCAGGTTGAAGCTTTTTCACATAAGCATCGCAGCCCCAAACTTTAAGAAACGACAACTTTGGTTTCTTGCCAAACCACAGTTCATAAGGCGTCGTCTCAATGGATTTAGATGGTGCCCTATTTAACATGAATGCGGCCGTCTCTAAAGCATAACCCCAAAATGATAGCGGTAAATCAGTAAGAGACATCATAGATCGCACCATATCTAGTAAAGTACGATTACGACGTTTGGACACACCATTACGTTGTGGTGTTCCGGGTGGCGTGAGTTGCGAAACTATTCCACAATTTTTCAAATGTACACCAAACTCGTAACTCAAATATTCTCCTCCACGATCAGATCGTAGAAACTTTATTTTCTTGTTACGATGATTTTCAACTTCACTCTGAAATTCCTTGAACTTTTCAAATGTTTCAGACTTATGTTTCATTAAGTAGATATACCCATATCTGCTTAAATCATCTATGAAGGTGAGAAAATAACGATATCCGCCACGAGCCTCAATATTCATCGGACCACATACATCGGTATGTATGATTTCCAATAAATCTGTTGCTCTCTCCATAGTACCGGAGAACGGTGTTTTAGTCATCTTGCCCATGAGGCACGGTTCGCAAGTACCAAGTGATTCATAATCAAGTGGTTCCAAAAGCCCATCAGCATGGAGTTTCTTCATGCGCTTTACACCGATGTGACCTAAACGGCAGTGCCACAAATAAGTTGCACTATCATTATCAACTCTGCATCTTTTGGCTTCAACATTATGAATATGTGTATTACTACTATCGAGATTCAATAAGAATAGACCACTTTTCAAGGGTGCATGACCATAAAAGATATTACTCATATAAATAGAACAACCATTATTCTCTGATTTAAATGAATAACCGTCCCGCATCAAACAAGATCCAGATATAATGTTCATGCTCAACGCTGGCACCAAATAACAATTATTTAGGTCTAATATTAATCCCGAAGGTAGATGTAGAGGTAGCGTGCCGACCGCGATCACATCGACTTTGGAACCGTTTCCCACGCGCATCGTCACCTCGTCCTTTGCTAGTGTCCGCTTATTCTGTAGTCCCTGTTTCGAGTTGCAAATATTTGCAACAGAACCAGTATCAAATACCCAGGTGCTACTGTGAGCATTAGTAAGGTACACATCAATAACATGTATATCACATATACCTTTGTTCACCTTGCCATCCTTCTTATCCGCCAAATACTTGGGGCAGTTCCGCTTCCAGTGACCAGTCTGCTTGCAGTAGAAGCACTCAGTTTCAGGCTTAGGTCCAGACTTGGGTTTCTTCTCTTGAGCAGCAACTTTCTTGCCGTTCTTCTTGAAGTTCCCCTTCTTCTTCCCTTTGCCCTTTTTCTTGAAACTAGTGGTTTTGTTAACCATCAACACTTGATGCTCCTTCTTGATTTCTACCTCCGCAGCTTTCAGCATAGCGAAGAGCTCGGGAATAGTCTTGTTCATCCCTTGCATATTATAGTTCATCACAAAGCTCTTGTAGCTTGGTGGCAGTGATTGGAGAATTCTGTCAATGACGCAATCATCCGGAAGTGTAACTCCCAATTGAATCAAGTGATTATTATACCCAGACATTTTGAGTATATGCTCACTGACAGAACTGTTCTCCTCCATCTTGCAGCTATAGAACTTATTGGAGACTTCATATCTCTCAATCCGGGCATTTGCTTGAAATATTAACTTCAACTCCTGGAACATCACATATGCTCCATGACGTTCAAAACGTCGTTGAAGTCCCGGTTCTAAGCCATAAAGCATGGCACACAGAACTATTGAGTAGTCATCAGCTTTGCTCTGCCAGACGTTCATAACTTCTGGTGTTGCTCTTGCAGCAGGCCTGGCACTCAGCGGTGCTTCCAGGACGTAATTCTTTTGTGCAGCAATGAGGATAATCCTCAGGTTACGGACCCAGTCCGTGTAATTGCTACCATCATCTTGCAACTTTGCTTTCTCAAGGAACGCATTAAAATTCAACGGAACAACAGCACGAGCCATCTATCTACAATCAACATAAACAAGCAAGATACTATCAGGTACTAAGTTCATGATAATTTTTTAAGTTCAGTTAATTTACTTAAGAACTCCCACTTAGATAGACATCCCTCTAATCCTCTAAGTGATCACGTGATCCAAATCAACTAAACCATAACCGATCATCACGTGAGATGGAGTAGTTTTCAATGGTGAACATCAATATGTTGATCATATCTACTATATGATTCACGCTCGACCTTTCGGTCTCCGTGTTCCGAGGCCATATCTGTATATGCTTGGCTCGTCAAGTATAACCTGAGTGTTCCGCGTGTGCAACTGTTTTGCACCCGTTGTATTTGAACGTAGAGCCTATCACACCCAATCATCACGTGGTGTCTCAGCACGAAGAACTTTTGCAACGGTGCATACTCAGGGAGAACACTTCTTGATAATTTAGTGAGAGATCATCTTATAATGCTACCGTCAATCAAAGCAAGATAAGATGCATAAAAGGATAAACATCACATGCAATCAATATAAGTGATATGATATGGCCATCATCATCTTGTGCTTTGTGATCTCCATCTCCGAAGCACCGTCATGATCACCATCGTCACCGGCGCGACACCTTGATCTCCATCGTAGCATCGTTGTCGTCTCGCCAATCTTATGCTTCCACGACTATCACTACCGCTTAGTAATAAAGTAAAGCATTACATCGCGATTGCATTGCATACAATAAAGCGACAACCATATGGCTCCTGCCAGTTGCCGATAACTCGGTTACAAAACATGATCATCTCATACAATAAAATCAGCATCATGCCTTGACCATATCACATCACAACATGCCCTGCAAAAACAAGTTAGACGTCCTCTACTTTGTTGTTGCAAGTTTTACGTGGCTGCTACGGGCTTAAGTAAGAACTCATCTCACCTACGCATCAAAACCACAACGATAGTTCGTCAAATAGACTTCGTTTTAACCTTCTCAAGGACCGGGCGTAGTCACACTTGGTTCAACTAAAGTTGGAGAGACAGTCTTCCGCAAGCCATCTATGTGCAAAGCACGTCGAGGGAACCGGTCTCGCGTAAGAGTACGCGTAAGGTTGGTCCGGATCGTCTCGTCCAACAATACCGCCGAACCAAAGTATGACATGCTGGTAGGCAGTATGACTTGTATCGCCCACAACTCACTTGTGTTCTACTCGTGCATATAACATCAAACCATAAAAACCTAGGCTCGGATGCCACTGTTGGGGAACGCAGTAATTTCAAAAAATTTCCTACGCACACGCAAGATCATGGTGATGCATAGCAACTAGGGGGAGAGTCTGATCTACGTACCCTAGTAGATCGCAACGGAAGCGTTGACACAACGTAGAGAAAGTAGTCGTACGTCTTCTTCCCGATCCGACCGATCCAAGCACCGTTACTCCGGCACCTCCGAGTTCTTAGCACACGTTCAGCTCGATGACGTTCCTCGGGCTCCGATCCAGCAAAGCGTCGAGGAAGAGTTCCGTCAGCACGACGGCGTGGTAACGATCTTGATGTACTACCGACGCAGGGCTTCGCCTAAGCACCGTAACGATATGATCGAGGTGGAATTTGGTGGCAGGGGGCACCGCACACGGCTAAGGAACGATCTCAAGGATCAACTTGTGTGTGTTGGGGTGTCCCCTGCCCCCGTATATAAAGGTTGGAGGGAAGGGGGCTGGCCGGCCAAAGAGGGGGAGGCGCAGGAGGAGTCCTACTCCCACCGGGAGTAGGACTCCCCCTTCCAATCATATTCCAATTAGGACTCCTTGGGAAAAAGGGAGAGGGAAAGAGAGAGGTGGCCGGCCACCTCTCCTAGTCCTAATAGGACTAGGGGAGGGGGGAGGTGCGCAGCCCTCCTTGGCAGCCACTTTCACCTTTCCACAATGGCCCATGTAGGCCCATTTGGCTCCCGGGGGGTTCCGGTAACCCTCCCGGTAATCCGGTAAAATCCCGATTTCACCCGGAACACTTCCGATGTCCAAACATAGACTTCCAATATATCAATCTTTACGTCTCGACCATTTCGAGACTCCTCGTCATGTCCGTGATCTCATCCGGGACTCCGAACAACCTTCGGTACATCAAAATGCATAAACTCATAATAACTATCATCGTAACGTTAAGCGTGCGGACCCTACGGTTGGAGAACAATGTAGACATGACCGAGACACGTCTCCGGTCAATAACCAATAGCGGGACCTGGATGCCCATATTGGCTCCTACATATTCTACGAAGATCTTTATCGGTCAGACCGCATAACAACATACGTTGTTCCCTTTGTCATCGGTATGTTACTTGCCCGAGATTCGATCGTCGGTATCCAATACCTAGTTCAATCTTGTTACTGGCAAGTCTCTTTACTCGTTCTGTAATACATCATCTCATAACTAACATCTTAGTTATTATGCTTGCAAGGCTTATGTGATGTGTATTACCGAGAGGGCCCAGAGATACCTCTCCGACAATCGGAGTGACAAACCCTAATCTCGAAATACGCCAACCCAACATCTACCATTGGAGACACCTGTAGTACTCCTTTATAATCACCCAGTTACGTTGTGACGTTTGGTAGTACCCAAAGTGTTCCTCCGATAAACGGGAGTTGCATAATCTCATAGTTATAGGAACATGTATAAGTCATGAAGAAAGCAATAGCAACATACTAAACGATCGGGTGCTAAGCTAATGGAATGGGTCATGTCAATCAGATCATTCAACTAATGATGTGACCTCGTTAATCAAATAACAACTCTTTGTTCATGGTTAGGAAACATAACCATCTTTGATTAACGAGCTAGTCTAGTAGAGGCATACTAGTGACACTCTGTTGGTCTATGTATTCACACATGTATTATGTTTCCGGTTAATACAATTCTAGCATGAATAATAAACATTTATCATGATATAAGGAAATAAATAATAACTTTATTATTGCCTCTAGGGCATATTTCCTTCACCTCCGTCTCGTAGTCTGCTTGGTCCTGGTCTCGTTGCACCGAAATGGCAACCTTTGCCTGATGCCTCAGTAGTCCGCGGTTGCGCTTGCCCCCTTTGCACCAAAGAGGAAAGAAGGACGTTGCGTGCGCTGGCGCCCGCCTGGCACCCTCGATCATCATGGCTTGCGTTATGGGCACCTCGCGAGGTACCCTGCCTTGATATCTCCGTCTCCTCGCGAGCCAGCCTGAGGAGGCTGCGCCCGAGGATGCGTCGTGTCGTCCGCCTCGCGAGGCTTGGCCCCTCGCGAGGGTCTTGAGGCTTGTGCTGATGAAGATGGGCCACGTTGGGCCTCCTCTGAGCCATGCCGCAGGCCGCAGGCAGGCAAGTCTGGGGACCCCCGTTCCCAGAACGCCGACAGACAAATTATTTAGTTCGATCTCGTTTATGTACCCAACAATATTAAATGTTGATTAACATGGAAAGGGGGTGAAGCAAAGTAAAACTACCTATCTAGTGAAGTTTAAATGAGGCCGAAACAACAAACAACAAGTCCGGAAAACCTCATGTGCAATATTATAGGTTTGGTACTGTTCTGCCCTAACACAATTTTAGAGTTATTAAACATGCAAAGTGAGTACACCATGTTAAACTAGACATTTTTCTACCCCATTTACATATAAAGTTTATTAAATTCCGAGTTACGGTTAAATAGTTACGAAATGAATCATTTTAGCAAGTTATTTAAGAAAATTTAAACAAACATAATTTTAAGCATTTTAAACATGGATGAAAATGACATATTATAAAACTAGACAAAATTCTAAGCAACTTTCATTTCAAGTTTGTTTAAATCCGATGCACAGTTGATGAGTTTTTATATGCATGAAGTGCAAGGGTTTTCCTGCAAATATGTAAAACCCTGGTTAATTAATAAATTCGCAGAACCAAAAAAAACAACCACTGGGCCAAAATTGTCTGGCCCAGCTACACAGGGGGGGGGGTTGGCAGCTACTCACCACCGGGCCTTGGCCCAACTGGTGGAGAGGGAAGGCCTGCAGGGGGGCGATGCTGGGCTTGGGTGCGATCATCAAGCGCTGATGCTGGGCCGGCCTTGCTGGAGGAGTCAGCGGGCGTTGGAGAGGCCCCGTTCGATGCAAAGGAGGCGCGCCCTCTTCTCGACAGGAAGCGGAAGCAGAAGCAGAGCAGCGATGGTGCAAACGCCGGCAATGACGAGGGCTGAAGGCAGCGGCGACTTGGCGGAGGCCGGCCGGATCTAGAGCGGGCTGGACCTTGGCAACCGAAGGCGGCCCAAGGCGCGGGAGTCCACGCGTGGCTGCAGTCAACGATGATGAGTGGCGCTCCTGCTGCTCGTTGAAGTGGAAGCCGAGGACGGCGCGATGGGATTGAGGCAGCGGCAGCGCTGGAAGGTGCAGGGACATCGAGGAATGGCAAAACGGGGCGGCACCGACCGGATCTGGATGGTGGGGTCGAGGAGGACGACGGCGGCGTCCGACGACGAGGCGAGCGAGGCAACCTCCGTGAAGAAGATAGAGACGGCTGGGTTCATGGTCTATGGAGGACGTCGAGCTCAGGAACGAGAGGATGCGGGAGCTTCTGTTGCTGCTTGCCGGCGTCGGGTGCTGGTCGCGGTCGGGCTCTGGGCAGGGGAGGAGCACGCCGAAGTCGAGACAGAGGCGAGGTCGGACAGCGGAGGCGCCCACGGCATGCTCCTGCAGCAGATGGGCAGAAAACAAAGGGTTCAGAGAGGGGAAAACGGGATGAGCATGAGAAGGAGATGAAGGGGGGCATCGGATGGGGACTGCCTGGGTGACGACGATGACTGGGTTCAAGTTGTGGTCGTCGTTCTTGATGCGGCAGAGGAAGCTGGAGCGAGTCCTTGCAAGGAAGATGGTGGAGGCCGAGCGCGTTGGAGGAGTGGATCTCGGGCACGGGGACGAGGTGGATCGAGGGAGGCAAGGGACCTGCTGTGGATGAGCTCCGTATCGAGGAGCTCCTGCTCGGGCACGAGCGTGGAGACGCGGGGCTGCGGCCAGAGGAGGTTGGTCGGGCATGAAAAAGGAGGCGGTCGTTGGATTGGGTGGAGATGGATCCAGAGGTGGGAGATGCTGCCGGCGGGGATTGGATAGGGAGGATCCCTAGAAAATAGGGTTTGGTCCGATTTGGGTGGGGTTGGTCCATATATAGGATAGAGACAGTGGGTTTAGTTCGTCTGATCATAATCGAGCGGTCGAAAAAAAAATATGCTACGAAGTCCAATTAACAAAACGGAGACGTTTTGTAGATATTTGGGGATGTTCTGAGTCCAACGGTGACAACTGTTCGGGTCGGGTTCGGGACAGTTTCGGACATGCATGCGAGGGGTCGGTTGGAACTTGTGGCTGTGCAGAAGAGCTCGAGCTGAGAGAAAAGAAGAGAGTGAGGCCCGGCAGGGTTTCCGGAGACCGAAAACGTCCGACGTTAGACCGACTATAATGCCGCTATAGTTTAACGGTTGGGCTATCAAACGAACTCCGAATGCGATGAAACTTGACAGGCGGTCTATCTACACTATAATAAGACCACACGCCAACTTTCAACCCAATCTGAGAAAATTTTCCGGTCACTTATAAAATAATATTTTGGACGTGCCGCGGGCGCGTGCAAGTGTGGTTGGGCTCAGAACGGACAACGGAGAGAACAAGGAGACCGCGACAGATGCAAGTTTTGAAAAACATGATGATGCAATGAACATGATGACATGAAAAGATGCAACAAACAAGTGAATAACTGGAGGACACCTGGCACAACGGTCTCGGGACGTTACAACACTCCACCACTACGAGAGGATCTCGTCCCGAGATCTAGAATGGCACCGGAGGGAAAATGGAAGAGAAAGAGAAGAGGTAAAACTAAGTTGCTTCTTTGACAAACGAGTGAAACCACGAACCTTGCAAAGATTAAACCATATAAAGAAAGACTGCAACAAAGAAGAACAAAGTTGAAAGCACTCCGGTAGGGAAGAGGAACAAGGAATTACAAATTCGGACAGCACTCCGATTGAAAAGAAAAGGAATTGAATAAGAACTTGATAAGATGAGAAGATACTTGATGAAATCACAATACACTGCCTCCAGAGCTATTGAATGAATGGAACAAGGGGTAAGAAAGACCTCAGACAGTACTCCAGTTGAAAAGAGATGCAAGGCTTGATACGATGAAAAGAACTTGAGCAGAGGACACACACTCCGGTTAAATGGATAAGCACGAAAAGAACACGATCCAAGATGATGAGAGAAAAGAGCAACATCACAATGACTCCGGAACAAAATAATAGAAGATGGATAATTGAAATAAAAGAATGGAGAAGAAAATGCCATCTTATGCCACAAAAGAGCCTGAGAAGGCATCCTTAGGAGACAGGTCGAGCGGAGTTGTTGGAACACCAACAACGAAAAGAATACGCTTGATATGGTCTTATAGAATACATCTCAAATTATGAGATGACAATCTGCCACTAACGAAAACAATGGATTTGAATTGATAAAAATAAGGAGGCGAGAAACTATTTCACCGGGAGAATAAATGAAGAACTTGGGTCATTTATGAGCACCATAAATAGCAACAAACCTTAGGGAATGCTTTAGGTGAACTATAACCCAAGATAACTCCAACGAAGAGATTGATGGATTTAAAATATCTCATTCTTAACAACATAGGAATCATGAGACATGAACTCAAATTATCAAGAATGACATAATACCACCTCAAATGGTACGGTTGAAAGAATTGCACTCCAGATTGCAAGATGATGAATGTTTGAGCTCCTTAGAAACGAATCTCGATGAACACTTCGAAAAGGAATTAAATCCTTTATGAACCATCATGTGGAACGTCCATAAAGAACTCCGGTAAAGAAAAGGATAACGAGAAGAAAGAGAAGTTGAAAACACAAGGTGAAACCTTGTAATGATTTAGATGGATCTCCATGATAATTATAGCTTGGAACTCCGGGAAAGAAAGGCGAGCACTTGAAATCAAGAATTTAATCATCGTGAACAAACTCCGGAAGAAAAGATTAACATATGGATGAAACAAGAATAAGAATTACATTATGCTTAACCTGCACCAATTTAATTGATGACAAGCAACGGATTTGGCATATTACTTATTCTTGTAGAAAAGATTAAGAGATATATCGCGCCATCTTGGGATGGTCTTCAATGAACCACCGGTAAAATGAAACAACGAATAAATTGATATGATAACATAGGAAGAGAGATCTTGAACGAACCACCATAATAATTGAGAACGATTGAAGAAAAGGTAAACAAACACTGGGAAGAAGGAATTAAAGAATGAATGAAGATACTTGAGGGGATTTATATACATAAGAACGAAGAGGTCACGAGCTGGCAAGAGAATAGTTGAATGATGCATCGGTAAAATTAGGAGGATGAGAGCTGAAAGCTAGAATGAATAATCCCGAAATGATGGCCTTCGGAGAATCAAACTGAAAATACTCTGAATTACTCCAGATGGGTGAAAAGAATTTCCACAATCAAAACAAATTACGAGAGGATGACATCAAGCTAGAACCATGAATCTCTGATAGAGCGGATAAGATATGGAGGAAAAAACTCTTCTTCGGTCATCGAAATCTGAGAATTACGATGAGAAACACCAGCATGAATTGTTGAGATGCTCCGGAATAAAGAAGAATAGAAAAGTTGAACCAATGATGAAAAGAATTTGAAAGATGTTGGAGAAATACATATGACTGATGATGAATCATTCTTACGTCAAACATTGAAAAGAATTTGATGGTAGCTCTGGGAAAATAGAAGAGTCAGGTAAGATCCTGGAAAACGACCTGTGGGTTATGGACCACTCAAAGAAACACCGTTGAACGATTTGAAGAGAGATAATGCACCGGTTGAATTAAAAGACTTGAATGAGATAACAGACTCGAGATATCTTGAACACTCTGGAACAATTGAATAGCGAGAAATGGAAGATTATGAGGTGCACCGGCATAAGAAGGTATTTGAAATGAGGAAAAAGGATATGATCCACAAAGCTTGACTTGGTTCCACCGGAGAAGAAAAAGAATGAATAATGGTGAACTAGAAGCTCCGTTAAAATCTTCATGAGCATCACCGGGTAAGAACATTGACGGGAAATAATGGCGACACTTCACAAGAATAAAAGGATACTTGATTAAGAAATCTGAGTCCTTGAAGAAACAAGCATGGGAGGGCGGGAAAAACAAAGGCAACTTGGAGACGGATGAAACAAACACCGTTGAGAAAACCAAGAGGTGATCTTACGATGTTTAAATGATCGGATCCACTTGAAGAGAAGCACACCGGTCGAAAAGGATTTACATGACAATCTCGATTATCAAGAAGGATTAGTATTCACATCGAAGTATGAGAACACCGCTTAGGAAAGGGATGGAATCCACATTTGTCTCTGAAGCATCTCGAATACCACAACTCAAAACAAAACAAAGGATTGGCTTTCAAAATAAACCAGAACAAACATATGATAGAGATTTCATCCGAAGTTTTCGTGGTGGGGCCCACATGGGCTCAATCGTACAGCACCATCATGTACAAGGCAGTGCACATGACATACGAAGCGTCCCCGAGTCGGCATAGCCAAGGACTCTTTAAGACACAACGAGACCACTGTAAAACCAACTGTGGATAGGCGGACCACTAGACGTCGAACCCCAATTTCATATCATACATCCGTCAGAAAGATATCCTAAGAGCTACTTGAATTCCCACTTATAAACTCCCGAAACTTTTCTGGTTATGCAATCAGGTGTTGGGGATACAGGGGAAGCATAATATCTCACCCAAAACTAGCAAATCCTACATCCAGCTGTATCCATCCTTCAACACATAACCAAGAAAAACTTCGGAAATCGTCTACCTCAACCTTCGAAAAGCATCCGTTATACAAGTTATGGCAATACTCCCGAACACCCGCCCCAGTACTGGGTGGCGTTGAGGTTATCTCACCAACAGCTGCATAAAAGAGATTTTCGATGTCGACGAAACTAAACTCAGGTATTCCAGAACGGCAACGTTAAAATTGTGACGACAACACCTCGGAGCTCAACTCCCCGGGACACTGCCACAACCCCTAAATGACAGGAGGCACCAAGAACAATGTTCTCGTCACGAAACCATCGAAACAATTCCAACATACCCGCGTGATCCTAAAAAAACATTTTAGTGAAATTTGAGAAGAGAAGAGTCAAAACTCTACGTCAGGATGCCTTACCAGAGCGATGAAGGGACTGGGGAGTAAAAAGAATTCCTAAACTCTCCGATATATAATTCCTAAATGACTCAAAACATTTTTTTCTAGACTCAACAACGGCTGCTAATTCGATCAAGCAGTGGGGGCTCCTTAGGTCGGGGAAGGCTCTGATTACCAACTTATAACGCCCTCGATGCGGCTATATCTCCCACGTGTGGAAGCATGACTTAGAGGCATAACCGCATTGAAAGCAATGTCGCAAGTGAGGTAATCTTCACACAACCCATGTAATACATAAGGGAAAGATATACATAGATGGCTTACACTCGCCACTTCACACAATACATGAATAAAGCATCACATCATCCAGATACAATCAAGGTCCGTCTATGGAACCAAAATAAAAGAAGACTACCCCAAATGCTACACAGATCCCCGATCGTCCCGACTGGGCTCCACTACTGATCAACTAGAACGAAAACAACACAAAGGACAAGATCTTCATCGAGCTCCTCCTTGAGCTTGGTTGCGTCATATGCACGGTAACCTCGGCACCTGCAAGCTAGTTTTGGAAGTATCTGTGAGTCACGAGGACTCAGCAATCTCACACCCTCGCGATCAAGACTATTTAAGCTTATGGGTAACGTAAAGGTATGAGGTGAAGCTGCAGCAAGCGACTAGCATGTATGGTGGCTAACATACGCAAATGAGAGCGAGAAGAGAAGGCAAAGCACGATCGAGAAACTATGATCAAGAAGTGATCCTAGAACAACCTACGTCAAGCATAACTCCAACACCGTGTTCACTTCCCGGACTCTGCCGAGAAGAGACCATCACGGTTACACATGCGGTTGATGTATTTTAATTAAGGTCAACTTCAGGTTTTCTACAACCGGACATTAACAAATTCCCATCTGCCCATAACCGTGGGCACGGCTTTCAAAAGTTCTAATCCCTGCAGGGGTGTCCCAACTTAGCCCATGACAAGCTCTCATGGTCAACGAAGGATATACCTTCTCCCGAGACATTCCGATCAGACTCGGTATCCCGGTTCTACAAGACAACTTCGACAAGTTAAAACAAATCCAGCAACACCGCCCGAATGTGCCGACAAATCCCGATAGGAGCTGCACATATCTCGTTCTCAGGGCACACTCAAATGAGCGCTCCATACTACTAAAACCAAACCTTGAGTTTCCCCGAGGGGGCGCTGCACAGGACTCTAGTTTGGACCAACACTCAGAGGAGCACTGGCCCGGGGGGTTTAAATAAGATGACCCTTGAGTCTGCAGAACCCAAGGGAAAGAAAAGGCTAGGTGGCCAATGGTAAAACCAATGTTGGGCATTGTTGGAGGAGTTCTATTCAAGGCGAACTGTCAAGGGGTTCCCATTATAGCCCAACCGCGTAAGGAACGCAAAATCCAGGAACATAATACTGATATGACGGAAACTAGGGCGGCAAGAGTGGAACAAAACACCAGGCATAAGGCCGAGCCTTCCACCCTTTACCAAGTATATAGATGCATTAATTAAATAAGATAAATTGTGATATCCCAACAAGTAAACATGTTCCAACAAGGAACAACATCTCCATGTTCCAACACGGAACAAAACTTCAATCTTCACCTGCAACTAACAACGCTATAAGAGGGGTTGAGCAAAGCGGTTACATAGCCAAACAACGGTTTGCTAGGACAAGGTGGGTTAGAGGCTTGGTTCAACAATATGGGAGGCATGATAAGCAAGTGGTAAGTATCGCAGCATAGGCATAGCAAAAGAGCGAGCATCTAGCAAGCAAAGATAGAAATGATTTCGAGGGTATGGTCATCTTGCCTGAAATCCGCAAGGAAGAAGAACGAGTCCATGAAGAAGACAAACGGACGAAGTCGAACGAATCCTCACAACACGATGTTATCGGAACCAACCCGAAGAAGCAACACCGGAAAGGAGCAAACAATCATGGTAAACAACCACCACATAAGCATGGCACGGTGCACAAACAAGTATGATGCATGTCCGGTTTAATGAGGCATGGCATGGCAAAGTGCACAAGCAATTCTACAAATTAAGTGGAGCTCCATATGCAACGAGTTAAATATTAACGAAACACCACGACAAGTTATTTAGTTTGATCTCATTTATGTACCCAACAATATTAAATGTTGATTAACATGGCAAGGGGGTGAAGCAAAGTAAAACTACCTATCTAGTGAAGTTTAAATGAGGCCGGAACAACAAACAACAAGTCTGGAAAACCTCATGTGCAATATTATAGGTTCGGTACTGTTCTTCCCTAACACAATTTTAGAGTTATTAAACATGCAAAGTGAGTACACCATGTTAAACTAGACATTTTTCTACCCCATTTACATATAAAGTTTATTAAATTCCGAGTTACGGTTAAATAGTTATGAAATAAATTATTTTAGCAAGTTATTTAAGCAAATTTAAACAAACATCATTTTAAGCATTTTAAACATGGATGAAAATGACATATTATAAAACTAGACAAAATTCTAAGCAACTTTCATGTTAAGTTTGTTTAAATCCGATGCACGGTTGATGAGTTTTTATATGCATGAAGTGCAAGGGTTTTCCTGCAAATATGTAAAACCCTGGTTAATTAACAAATTCGTAGAACCAAAAAAAAAACCACTGGGCCGAAATTGTCTGGCCCAGCTACACGGGGGGGGGGGGGGGGGGGGGGGTCGATAGCTGCTCACCACCGGGCCTTGGCCCAACTGGTGGAGAGGGAAGGCCTGCAGGGGGGCGATGCTGGGCTTGGGTGCGATCATCAAGCGCTGATGCTGGGCCGGCCTTGCTGGAGGAGTCAGCGGGCGTTGGAGAGGCCCTGTTCGATGCAGAGGAGGCGCGCCCTCTTCTCGACAGGAAGCAAAAGCAGAAGCAGAACAGCGGCGGCGCAAACTCCGGCAACGACGAGGGCTGAAGGCAGCGGCGACTTAGCGGAGGCCGGCCGGATCTAGAGCGGGCTGGACCTTGGCAACCGAAGGCGGCCCAAGGCGCGGTAGTCCACGCGCGGCTGCAGTCAACAACGATGAGTGGCGCTCCTGCTGCTCGTTGAACTGGAAGCCGAGGACGGCGCGATGGGATTGAGGCAGCGGCAGCGCTGGAAGGTGCAGGGACATCGAGGAACGGCAGAACGGGGCGGCACCGAGCGGATCTGGATGGTGGGGTCGAGGAGGATGACGCCGGCGTCCGATGACGAGGCGAGCGCGGCAACCTCCGTGAAGAAGATGGAGACGGCTGGGTTCATGGTCTGTGGAGGACGTCGAGCTCGGGAACAAGGGGATGCGGGAGCTTCTGTTGCTGCTTGTCGGCGTCGGGTGCTGGTCGCGGTCGGGCTCTGGGCAGGGGAGGAGCACGGCGAATTCAAGACAGAAGCGAGATCGGACAGCGGAGGCGCCCACGGTGTGCTCCTGCAGCAGATGGGCAGAAAACAAAGGGTTCAGAGAGGGGAAACGGGATGAGCATGAGAAGGAGAAGAAGGGGGCGTCGGATGGGGACTGCCTGGGTGACGATGATGACTGGGTTCAAGTTGTGGTCGTCGTTCTTGATGCGGCAGAGGAAGCTGGAGCGAGTCCTCGCGAGGAAGATGGTGGAAGCCGAGCGTGTTGGAGGAGTGGATCTCGGGCATTGGGACGAGGTGGATCGAGGGAGGCAAGGGACCTGCTATGGATGAGCTCCGTCTCGAGGAGCTCCTGCTCTGCCACGAGCGTGGAGACGCGGGGCTGCGGCCAGAGGAGGTTGGTCGGGCACGGAAAAGGAAGCGGTGGTTGGATTGGGTGGAGATGGATCCCGAGGTGGGAGATGCTAGCGGCGGGGATTGGACAGGGAGGATCCCTAGAAAATAGGGTTTGGTCTGATTTGGGTGGGGTTGGTCCATATATAGGATAAAGAGAGTGGGTTTAGTCCGTCCGATCGTAATCAGGCGGTCGAAAAAAAATATGCTACGAAGTCCAATTAACAAAACAGAGACGTTTTGTAGATATTTGGGGATGTTCTGAGTACAACGGTGACAACTATTCGGGTCGGATTCGGGACAGTTTCGGACATGCATGCGAGGGGTCGATTGGAACTTGTGGGCTGTGCAGAAGGGCTCGAGCTGAGAGAAAAGAAGAGAGAGAGGCTCCGCAGGGTTTCCGGAGACCGAAAACGTCCGACGTTAGACCGACTATAATGCCGCTATAGTTTAACGGTTGGGCTATCAAACGAACTCCGAATGCGATGAAACTTGACAGGCGGTCTATCTACACTATAATAAGACCACACGCCAACTTTCAACCCAATCCGAGAACATTTTCCGGTCACTTATAAAATAATATTTTGGACGTGCCGCGGGCGCGTGCAAGTGTGGTTGGGCTCAGAACGGACAACGGAGAGAACGAGGAGACCGCGACAGATGCAAGTTTTGAAAAAATGATGATGTAATGCACATGATGACATGACAAGATGCAACAACCAAGTGAATAACTGGAGGACACCTGGCACAACGGTCTCGCGGCATTACACATGTTCGGTGAGAAAATCATGTTCCCGAAGGTTTCATTTCATTTGGACTCCGTTGGATATTCCTTTTCTGCGAAACCCTAACATAGGCAAAAAAACAGCAATTCTGGGCTAGGCCTCTGGTTAATAGGTTAGTCCCAAAATAATATAAAAGTGGATAATAAAGCCCAATAATGTCCAAAACAGTAGATAATATAGCATGGAGCAATCAAAAATTATAGATACGTTGGAGACGTATCCCTGGCCTTGAAGAGCACTTTCCAGATATCTTCGTGCGTTGTGCCGAAGAGCTCTAGCAGCGTCTGGTGGTTGGCCGGATCGAATTCCCACAAATAGGAAATCCGGCGTTGGCACAGAAGGATCCGGCGGATGGGCATAACCTGGATCACGTTGACAAGTTTGATCCTCTTGGCTATCATGTTCTGGACACACGTCTGGAGCCCAGTCAGCTCATTCAAAGAACCCCAGGTTAGGCCCTTCTCTTGCCAGGAGGTGAGCCGCATCGAACTCCGGATCGGAATTTGGGGGCCGCCGCCCAGTTGGTGTCGCGTAACTCGGTGATGTAGAACCACCCCGATTGCCACCCCTTCACCGTCTCCACAAAGGAACCTCCGAGCCAGGTAACATTGGGCATCTTGCCCACCATGGCGCCTCCGCACTCTGCATGTTGCCCGCTCACCACCTTTGGCTTCACATTGAAGGTCTTCAACCATAGGCCAAAGTGAGGTGGAATGCGGAGAAAGGCCTCGCACACGACTATAAATGCTGAGATGTTGAGGATAAAGTTGGGGGCTAGATCATGGAAGTCTAGCCCGTAGTAAAATATCAGTCCACGAACAAACGAGTGGAGAGGGAATCCCAGCCCGCAGACAAAATGCGTGAGGAACACCACCCTCTCATGAGGCTCGGGGGTAGGGACGATTTGTTCCTTGGTCGGAAGTCGGTGAACGATCTCCTTGGCGAGGTATCCGAACTCTCGAAGCTCCTTAATATCTTTCTTCTTAATGGAGGAGGCCATCCACTTGCCTCCAGCTCCGAATCCGTACATGGTTGGAGTGATTTCTCGGCCAAGGAAAGCTAGAGCTTGGGCGCTGGAGCTCAAGAATGGATGGGCAGAGGAAGGAGAAGGCGTGGGTGAACAAGGACGAATCCTTATCCCTTAATAAAGGCCGTCAATGTCAAACGCCTCCCCACTCGCCTTAAAACTCGCCTATTCCCAAGGGTTGTGTAAACCGCACGGTTGGGTTACCCACCCCCGCATTGATGAGAATCCCGCAATAAGGGGACACGGTCTCTGCTTTGACAAGACGTGCCAATGGCAACCGCATCTCGAAACATGGAGCGGCAGTCGGAAAACGGTTTGAAATTATGACCGGGCAGAAGTAATGTCATGTTACAAAAAGTTGTCAGTGGATTGGATTCGTGAAATATTACATTCTCTCTACGGTTGTGTGTGGTGTGAGTTACAGGTCCGGACACATCGGTACGTGATGTCTACTACACAACCTTCTTCTTGTAGACGTTGTTGGGCCTCCAAGTGCAGAGGGTTGTAGGACAGTAGAAAATTTCCCTCAAGTGGACGACCTAAGGTTTATCAATCCGTGGGAGGCGTAGGATGAAGATGGTCTCTCTCAAACAACCCTGCAACCAAATAGCATAGAGTCTCTTGTGTCCCCAACACACCCAATACAATGGTAAATTGTATAGGTGCACTATTTCTGCAAAGAGATGGTGATACAAGTGCAATATGGATGGTAGGTATAGGTTTTTGTAATCTGAAAATATAAAACAGCAAGGTAACTAATGATAAAAGTGAGCACAAACGGTATTGCAATGCTAGGAAACAAGGCCTAGGGTTCATACTTTCACTAGTGCAAGTTCTCTCAACAATAATAACATAATTGGATCATATAAGTATCCCTCAACATGTAGCAAAGAGTCACTCCAAAGTCACTAATAGCGGAGAACAAACGAAGAGATTATTGTAGGGTATGAAACCACCTCAAAGTTATTCTTTCGGATCGATCTATTATAGAATTCATACTAGAATAACACCTTAAGACACAAATCAACCAAAACCCTAATGTCACCTAGATACTCCAATGTCACCTCAAGTATCCGTGGGTATGATTATACGATATGCATCACACAATCTCAGATTCATCTATTCAACCAACACAAACAACTTCAAAGAGTGCCCCAAAGTTTCTACCGGAGAGTCAAGACGAAAACGTGTGCCAACCCCTATGCATAAGTTCATGAGGTCACAGAACTCGCAAGTTGATCACCAAAACGTACATCAAGTGGATCACGTGATATCCCATTATCACAACAGATAAGCACATGCAAGACATACATCAAGTGTTCTAAAATCCTTAAAGACTCAATCCGATAAGATAACTTCAAAGGGAAAACTCAATTCAACACAAGAGAGTAGAGGGGGAGAAACATCATAAGATCCAAATATAATAGCAAAGCTTGCAATACATCAAGATCGTGCCGACTCAAGAACACGAGAGAGAGAGAGAGAGAGAGATCAAACACATAGCTACTGGTACATACCCTCAGCCCCGAGGGTGAACTACTCCCTCCTCGTCATGGAGAGTGGCGGGATGATGAAGATGGCCACCGGAGAGGGATTCCCCCCTCCGGCAGGGTGCCAAAACGGGTCTAGATTGGTTTTCGGTGGCTACGGAGGCTTCTGGCGGCGGAACTCCCGATCTATTCTGCTCCCCGATGTTTTTAGGGTACATGGACATATATAGGCGAAAGAAGGCGGTCAGGGGAGCCACGAGGGGCCCACGACGGTGGGGGCGCGCCTCCCTGCCTCGCACTACTAGGAAAAGGCCTACTAGTGGCGCACCAGTTTTGCCTACTAATGGCGCACTACTGGTGCGCCACTAGTATCACACCACTAGTATTTTTTACTAATGGCGCACCAGTGGTGCGCCATTAGTATCTGGTATACTAATGGCGCACCGCTGGTGCGCCATTAGTATAGGCCACGATGCGCCATTAGTATAGGCCACGGTGCGCCATTAGTATAGACCACGGTGAGCCATTAGTATTTTTGAATTTTGAAGGCGGGAAAATAGTAGTGGCGCACCGTCTAACCCCCACCGTGCGCCGTTGCTATTTTTGAATTTTGAATTTGGATCTGGATCGCGATTTTTTGCCCATTTTTTGCTCGTTTTTTTGCACAATATTATTTCAAATTTTGTTCCCGTTTTTGGATCTTGTACATTCTTTCGCCGTGTTCTTTTGCCGGAGAGGAGTTCGCCGGAGAGGAGGAGGAGGAGGTGACCGGAGAGGCGCTCGCCTACATCGCCGGAGAGGAGGAGGAGGTCGCCGGAGAGGAGTTCACCGGAGCATCGGAGAGGAGGGAGGAGAAACCATGAGGGGATGGGAGGAGAGGAGGGAGGAGGAGCTCACCGGAGAGGAGGGAGGAGAAACCGTGAGGGGAGGGGAGGGGAGGGGAGGAGGGAGGAGGAGGTCGCCGGAGAGGAGGAGGAGGTCGCCGGAGAGGAGGAGGAGGAGGAGGTCGCCGGAGAGGAGGAGGAGGTCGCCGGAGAGGACGAGGGTAGTATGGTGGAGGAGAGAAGGGAAGATGGAGTGGAGGAGAGGAGGAGATGGAGTGGAGGAGAGGTGGAGTGGAGGAGAAGAATGAAGAGGTAAGGAGGAGAGGACACGCCCAGCCATATATACGACATAGTAATGGCGCACCCTGGGCAGGTGCGCCGTTACTAAATGTTTTTATTTTTTTTTATTTATTTTGAATTTTGAAGGCGGGAAAATACTAATGGTGCACCATGGGCAGGTGCGCCATTAGTAACTTTTTTTTATTTTTTGATTTATTTTGAATTTTGAAGGCGGGAAGATAGTAATGGCGTACCATGGGCAGGTGCGCCATTAGTAAGTTTGAATTTTTTTGCCTCTCCAGATCTTAAAAGCCCCGTATCTTTTTTCGATAGGTTTTTGAGGATTTTGAAAATGTTTAACGGGTTTCCCCCCGTTAAATTCGGATGTAACTTTTCGAGTAGATGATTTTTCATATAAAAAACTTTTTCATCTAAGTTCGTATGCAAAAGTTATGTCCATTTTTACAAATTCTCGAGAGATTTTGCAAAAAAGTCGAAAATTCATGTTTGTAAATTTTGCTAACAACTAGACCACATATCACATGGGAATCTTATTTTCTTTTATTTTTTTGACATTTCTATCATTTTATTTTATTTTTTTTTGAAACTGAAAACGGGGTTCGGGGGGTGGTATGCATTCGGGGGAATGTTTGGGCCAAATTACTAATGGCGCGCCGTGGGATGGTGCGTCATTACTAGTTGAACTAGTAATGGCGCACCATCCCACGGTGCGCCATTAGTAGTTTTGAAAAATATTAACTTTTTTTACTAATGGCGCACCGTGGATGTGGTGCACCATTAGTATTTGCACACTAATGGCGCACCAACACATGGTGCGCCATTAGTATTTAGTAATGGCGCACCACATGTACAGTGCGTCATTAGTGTCCATATTGGCTATAGCTATTTTTGTAGTAGTGTCATGGCCACCTTCAAGCTTCCCTCACGTCTACTCCAAGTCTCCTGGATTGCTTCCGTTCCAAAAATAACTCTCCCAAAGGTTTCATTCCGTTTGGACTCCGTTTGATATTCCTTTTCTTCGAAACACTGAAATAGGCAAGAAAACAGCAATTTGGGTTGGGCCTCCGGTTAATAGGTTAGTCCCAAAAATAATATAAAAGTATATAATAAAGCCCATAAACATCCAAAACAGATAATATAATAGCATGGAACAATCAAAAATTATAGATACGTTGGAGACGTATCAGTAGGTCCGAAGACTGTTTTGGAGTTCGGAAGGAGGAACCCGCCTTGCAATGCCGAAGACAGATCTACGCGTAGGATACCTTGTCATTGAAGCCAGGTTCAGGGGCTACTAAGGGAGTCCTGGACTAAGGGGTCCTTGGGCGTCCGACCTATTAGCCATGGGCCGGACTTATGGGCTGTGAAGATACGAAGACCGAAGACTGCACCCGTGTCCGAACGGGACTCTCCTTGGCGTGGAAGGCAAGCTTGGCGACCGAATATGTAGATTCATTTCTTTGTAACCGACCTTGTGTAACCCTAGATCCTCCCGGTGTCTATATAAATCGGAGGACTTAGTCCGAAGAGGAGATACTCATTGCCGTAGTCATACAGGCTAGACTTATAGGGTTTAGCCATTACGATCTCGTGGTGGATCAACTCTTGTAATACTCATATCCATCAAGATCAATCAAGCAGGAAGTAGGGTATTACCTCCGCAGAGAGGGCCCGAACCTGGGTAAACATCGTGTCCCCTGTCTCCTGTTACCATCGACCTTAGACGCACAGTTCGGGACCCCCTACCCGATATCCACCGGTTTTGACACCGACAAGAGGCAGCCTAGGGCGCGCCCAAGTAGGAGGAATCCTACTTGGGCCCCTAGTCCAATTCGGCCCACCTACCATATTTGGACAAGGGGGAAAGGAAGGAGGGGGGAGGGGAAGGAAGTAGGAGTCCTACTTCATACTTTCCTTTCCCTCCTCTCCTTTCCCTTTCTCCCCACGTGGTTGGCCCTATAGGGGGCGCACCAGCCCCTTGTAGGTTGGTGTGTTCCCTTACTTGGCCCATTAAGCCCATATCTTTGCCAGGGGTTGCTCGAAACCGCTTCTGGTGACCCGGTATCACCCGAAACACTTCCGGTGTCCAAATACCATCGTCCTATATATGAATATTTACTTCTCAACCCTTTCGAGACTCCTCTTCATGTACGTGATCTCATCCAGGACTCCGAACAAACTTCGGTCATCAAATCAGATAATTCATAATACAAATCGTCATTGAACATTAAGCGTGCGGACCCTGCGGGTTCGAGAACTATGTAGACATGACCGAGACACATCTCCGGTCAATAACCAATAGTGGAACCTAGATGCTCATATTGTTCCTACATATTCTAGGAAGATCTTTATCGGTCAAACCGCATAACAATATATGTCATTCCCTTTGTCATCGGTATGTTACTTGTCCGAGATTCGATCGTCGGTATCATCATACCTAGTTCAATCTCGTTACTGGCAAGTCTCTTTACTCATTCCGTAATGCATCATCCCAAAACTAAATCATTAGTCACATTGCTTGCAAGGCTTATAGTGATGAGCATTACCGAGAGGGCCCAGACATACCTCTCCGATACACGAAGTGACAAATCCTAATCTCGATCTATGCCAACTCAACAAACACCATCGGAGACACCTATGGAGCATCTTTATAATCACCCAGTTACATTGTGACGTTTGATAGCACACAAGGTGTTCCTCCGGTATTCGAGAGTTTCATAATCTCATAGTCAGAGGAACATGTATAAGTCATGAAGAAAGCATTAGCAATAAAACTAAACGATCATTATGCTAAGCTAACGGACGGGTCTTGTCCATCACATCATTCTCTAATGATGTGATCCCATTCATCAAATGACAACACATGTCTGGTTGGGATACTTAACCATCTTTGATTAACGAGCTAGTCTAGTGGAGGCATACTAGGGACACTCTATTTTGTCTATGTATTCACACATGTACGAAGTTTCTGGTTAATACAATTCTAGCATGAATAATAAACATTTATCATGATATAAGGAAATATAAATAACAACTTTATTATTGCCTCTAGGGCATATTTCCTTCAGTCTCCCACTTGTAGTAGAGTCAATAATCTAGTTCACATTGTCATGTGATTTAACACCAATAGTTCACATCTTTATGTGATTAGTTCAGATCTCCATGTGACTAACAATCAAAGGGTTTACTAGAGTCAATAATCTAGTTCACACTGCTATGTCATTAACACCCAAAGAGTACTAAGGTGTGATCATGTTTTGCTTGTGAGAGAAGTTTAGTCAACGGATCTGCCACATTCAGAGCCATATGTATTTTGCCAATTTTCTATGTCTAAAATGCTCTGCATGGAGCTACTCTAGATTATTGCTCCCACTTTCAATATGTATCCAGATTGAGACTCAGAGTCATCCGTATCGGTGTAAAAGCTTGCATTGACGCAACTCTTTACGACGAACACTTTATCACCAACATAACTAAGAAATATCTCCTTAGTCTTCTAAGGATAATTTTGACCGCTGTCCAATGATCCACTCCTGGATCAATATCGTACCCCCTTGCCAAATTCATGGCAAGGTACACAATAGGTTTGGTACATAGCATAGCATACTTTATAGAACCTATGGCTGAGGCATAGGGAATGACTTTCATTATCTTTCTATTTTCTTCCGTGGTCGTGTTTTCAGTCTTACTCAACTTTACACCTTGCAATGCATGCAAGAACTCCTTCTTTGACTGTTCCATTTTGATCTACTTCAAAATCTTGTTAAGGTATGTACTCATTGAAAAATCTTATCAAGTGTCTTGATCTATCTCTATAGATCTTGATGCCCAATATGTAAGCAGCTTCACCGAGGTCTTTCTTTGAAAAACTCCTTTCAAACACTCCTTTATGCTTTCCAGAAAATTCTACATCATTTACGATCAACAATATGTCATTCACATATACTTATCAGAAAGGCTGTAGTGTTCCCACTCACTTTCTTGTAAATACAGGCTTCACCGCAAGTCTATATAAAACTATATGCTTTGATCAACTCATCAAAAGCGTATATTCCAACTCCGAGATGCTTGCACCAGTCCATAGATGGATCGCTGGAGCTTGCACAGTTTGTTAGCACCTTTAGGATTGACAAAACCTTCTGGTTGTATCATATACAACTCTTCTTTAATAAATCTATTAAGGAATGCAGTTTTGACAACCATTTGTCAGATTTCATAAAATGTGGCAATTGCTAACATGATTCGGACAGACTTTAAGCATCAATACGAGTAAGAAAATCTCATCATAGTCAACACCTTGAACTTGTCAAAAACCCTTTTCGACTAGTCGAGCTTTGTAGATATTAGCACTACTATCAGTGTCCGTCTTCCTCTTGAAGATCCATTTATTCTCAATGGCTTGCCGATCATTGGGCAAGTCCACCAAAGTCCACACTTTGTTCTCATACATGGATTCTATCTCAGATTTCATGGCCTCAAGTCATCTGTCGAAATCTGGGCTCATTATCGCTTCTTCATAGTTCGTAGGTTCATCATGGTCTAGTAACATGACTTCCAGAATAGGATTGCCATACCACTCTGGTGCGGATCGTACTCTGGTTCACCTATGAGGTTTGGTAGTAACTTGATCTGAAGTTTCATGATCATCGTCATTAACTTCCTCACTAATTGGTGTAGGCATCACTTGAACTGATTTATGTGATGAACCATTTTCTAATTCGAGAGAAGGTACAACTACCTCATCAAGTTCTACTTTCCTCCACTACCGGAACCAGCTAGTTTGCCGTCTGGCGAGTACAGATGGCAAAGGGCGAAATACAGATGGCAAAGAGTTTGCCGTCAGCCGGCTGACGGCAAACATAGATAGCAAAGAGGGTCGCGACAAAGGCTGCTTTGCCATCAGCAATTCATCGGGCAGACGGCAAATATTTTGCCATCAGCCAACTATAGATTTGCCATCTGTCGCAAAAATAATAGACGACAAGACTATTGGGGATATGACTATTTGTGTAAGCCATCCAGGAGGGGCCGGGTTACGCAAATAGAGGTTCATCAGAAGAACAAGACCAAGGCATGAAGATGGCGGTTCACTAAAAGGCTTAAAGACCCACAGGCGACTATGAGGCCCGTAAAGATAAACCGCCATCATGGTACAACTTGTATTGTAAGGTAGAAGTAACTAGTCGCCGAGCCGGACACTGTTTATGAGCCGGCCGGGACTCTATAGGCCGCAGGGCGTCAACCCGTGTATATAAGGGGACGACCCGCCAGCGGCTTAGGGCAAGAAACAACTGATCGAGAGCCAGGCATAGCGTATCTTGCTCCCAGGTCATCGAAACCTGTAGCGACCAGACCTCAAACAGTCTGATCTCTGTGCTCCGGTGTCATCCCTGGATCAGTAATGCTGACACCACACAGTACTCGGAGGATTTATAGTAGAGTAGCAATCACACCCTTATTACATCAAGAGTCTCAAAAGAGAACTTATTACAAAAAATTTGGCTTAAGGCCATCTAATAACGATAACAGCGGAAGGCTTGGAAGATAAGTGAGTCCATCAACTCCAACGGCATCACTAAGTATAGAACCACGACCTAAAACTCCTTAATCGTCGTCTGAAAAGTATGCAACATTAACGTTGCAGCCCAAGAACGGGTCAGCACATGGAATATGCTGGCAAGGTAACACATAGAGAGTAATGGAATGAAACAACTATACTAAATGCATATTTGGCTGGTGGAAAACTCTATGGTTATAGTTTTTTTGCGTAAAGCCAATTTTTCCCTACTTCAAAGGAATAAATTTAATTACTATCATGGTGGTTGTTAAACATTGAGAATGGTTGACCGCATTCTCAATCCCAATTAAGCATCATCATTTAACAAACCCACCAAAATTAACTTTAGAGTACCATGTTGAGATTCACATGATAATCCAGGTACTAGATACTCAAGATGTCCATAACCGGGGACACGGCTAACCATGATTAGTTTATTACACTCTACAGAGGTTTGCGCACTTTTCCCCACAAGACTCGATCGCCTCCGTTGGATTTCTCGCACTACATGGTGTTTGAGAAACGGATGATCGAGACACAGTCTTTCAGAAGCGCTAGCACCTTACGATGGATAGACCGGTACACCTACTTTCCCCTACATCTGCTAGTCTACCCTGTAAGAGTTCGCACGACTTAATCAACTATGCCAGAGCCCAAAATGGCTTGTGGCTCCACACGGAAGTTTCTAGTATGAATAATCTCATGATCCCTTTGAGCCTGGGTGGCGGTCCAAAAGAAAAACAGGCAAGTCCTAGAATACCCAAGTGCCTCAATCCACCCAGATGTGTGTTTAGGTTGCCACCTTAGATAAACCATTAATTAATAATCTCACATCTGTCATGGATATCACTCACCCAATCCACGTCTACTAGCATAGCATGGCATAATAAGCAAACGTAGAAATAACTCCCAAAGGTTTGATATTACAAAGGTAATAGGTACTACCTCATCTACTCCCCATCCCACAATTTAATTAGATCCTAATCATGCAATGTGTGAGGATTGATCTAATGCAATAAAACTGGGTTATAGAAAAGGTATGATCAACGTGTTACTTGCCTTGCTGATGATCCGCGAAACCTAGAGATTCGAATTAACAGGCGGCGCACTCCGGGTATTCTATCGCAGACAAACAAACAAGCATACAATAAGTACTCAACTAATGCACAGGTAAAAATCAAATAGAAGATCTAACCAGAAAGTTCAACTTAAGAACCCTGGTTTGCAAAAAGAATCAAATCGAACGAAGCAAAAGAAATCAAACGGCGAAAAAAATCAACTTCGTTCTAGTAATCTGGATCTAAGTCAAATTTTGCAGTAGCAAAAACTTGTTTAAGTTGATTATTCGGAAAGAGGGTTTCGAGACGAAACTCCGGGCGCTTGAATCGCCTGATTCCGATAAACGAGCGAAAAGTTATGCTAAAACGAAAATCGCGATTAGAAAATAACCGCGGAAAATCCGACGAAAAAGAAAAACGACGAACAGATTAATCGTTAATTAACCTAATCCAAAAATAATTAAAATAATACAATAATATTAAAATAATAATAAAAAATCGAAAAATAAAACCGACGAAAAAAATATTTTTTTTCTTTTAAAAATATATTTCGGCACGGAAGTCGAGGCGGCGGCGAACCTCGGGCGGCGTGCTACTCCGGCGAGTCGGCGGTAGGTCCGACGGCGGCGGCGGGCTAGGGTTTCGGGCGCGGGTGCGGTTATGGGTTGGGGCGCCGGGTGCCTTGCTATTTAAAGGCGCCCCCGGGCGGAGTCCCGCTCGGGTACGGCCCATAGTCGGTTTTGTTTTTTTTATATAATTACGCTTGGAAAAAAATAAAAAGAAATACTAAATGGACTCCAAAAATCATGAAATAAATTTTCCCGGGTTTCTAAAATCAAGCCCGATGAAGTGAACATTTATTTGGGCCCAAAATACAACTTTGAAAAACGCGTATTTTTCCTAAATTCAATTAAAAATACCGAAAAACTCCGAAATAAAACTTTTTTGATTTTTTTATTAAATCCTCCATATTTCTATATTTTGGGAAAGTCATTTTATTTCCTCTCTCATATCTTTGTAATAGAAATAATTGACGATAAAATAAATAAAATCAAATGATCCTGTTTACAAAATTTGAGAAAACTCAAATATGTAAATAACGAAATCCCCAACTGTCTCCGTGGGTCCTTGAGTTGCTTAGGATTTTCTAGGATCAAAACCAAAAGCAAAATAAAATATGATATGCATGATGATCTAATGTATAACATTCCAAATTGAAAATTTGGGATGTTACAAACCTACCCCCCTTAAGATGAATCTCGCCCTCGAGATTCGGGTTGGCTAGAAAATAGGTGAGGGTGGTCCTTGAGCAAATCTTCCTCTCGCTCCCAGGTGGCTTCATCCTCCGTGTGATGGCTCCACTGAACTTTGCAAAACTTGATAACCTTGCTGCGAATGACTCGGCTGGCAAACTCAGGAATCTTGACTGGTTTCTCCTCATAGGTCAAATTGTTATCCAACTGAATTGCTTCCAATGGCACTGTGTCTCTTAAAGGTATGTCAGCCATCTCCGCGTGACACTTCTTCAACTGAGAAACGTGGAACACGTCATGAACTCATGTCAATCCTTCTGGCAATTCCAACTTGTAGGCCACTTCTCCCATACGCTTCAAAACTCGATATGGCCCTACAAATCGTGGCGCTAACTTCCCCTTAACTCCAAAGCGCTTAATCCCTCGAAGTGGGGATACTCGAAGATAAGCTCTGTCTCCGACTTCGTAAACTGTCTCCTTGCGTTTAGAATCTGCGTAGGTCTTCTGCCTGGACTGGGCTACCTTGAGCCTATCGCGAATCAACTTCACCTTCTGTTCAGACTCTTTAATCAGATCTGGTCCAAACAACTGGCGGTCTCCAACTTTGTCCCATGACAACGGTGTCCTGCACCTCCTTCCGTACAAAGCTTCGAAAGGGGCCATCTTCAAACTAGTCTGATAGCTATTATTGTAAGAGAACTCTGCATATGGCAAATTATCGTCCCAACTAGATCCATAATCTAGCGCACAAGCTCTCAGCATATCCTCCAAAATCTGATTGACTCTCTCGGTCTGTCCATCTGTCTGCGGATGAAAAGTTGTACTAAATTCTAGCCTAGTACCCAAAGTCTCATGCAACTGCTTCCAGAACTTTGAGGTAAACTAGGTTCCTCTATCTGATACGATACTCCTCGGAACTCCATGCAGACATATGATTCTTGTCATATATATCTTTGCCAACTTAGCACTGGTGTAAGTGGTCTTTAGTGGGATGAAATGAGCTACCTTCGTCAATCGATCAACTACAACCCAAATCGAGTCATAGCCTGAACGAGTCCTTGGTAATCCCGTGATAAAATCCATGCCTAGCTTATCCCACTTCCATTCGGGTATCGGCAATGGTTGCAACAATCCTGCTGGCTTCTAATGCTCTGCCTTTACTCTCTGACATACGTCACAAACTGCTACATACTCCGCAATATCCTTCTTCACTCCGGTCCACCAGAAAATATCCTTCAAATCCAAATACATCTTGGTATTTCCTGGGTGAATCGAATACGGTGAATCATGTGCCTCTTGCAGAATCAACTTTCTTATCTTCGGGTCATTGGGTACATAAACACGGTCTTCAAACCATAGGGTGTCGTGCTCATCCTCACGAAATCCCTTAGCTTTTCCTTGGCTCATTTTCTCTTTTATAGAAGCAATCTCCTTGTCAGATTTCTGAGCCTCTCTGATTTTATCCATCAATGTTGACTGAATCTCCAATGCTGCCACATAGCCTCTCGGAACTTTCTCCAAACCTAGTTCACGAAGGTTTTCTACTAACTCCTTGGGTATTTCTGCCGTCATTAACGTATTGACATGGCTCTTACGGCTCAATGCGTCAGCTACTACATTAGCTTTTCCAGGATGGTAATGCAATCTCATATCATAATCCTTGATGAGCTCCAACCATCTCCTTTGTCTGAGGTTCAACTCCTTCTGCGTGAAAATGTACTTCGAACTCTTGTGATCCGTGTACACCTCACAATGATTTCCAATGAGGAAATGTCTCCATGTCTTCAATGCATGCACTACGGCTGCTAACTCCAAATCATGCGTGGCATAATTCAACTCGTGAGGCTTCAGTTGTCGTGAAGCATACGAAACAACTCTTCCCTCCTGCATAAGCACTGCTCCAAGTCCCCGACGTGAAGCGTCGCAATACACCTCATAATCCTTGGTTTGATCTGGCAAAATCAACACTGGTGAGGTAACCAAACGTTTCTTCAATTCCTAGAAACTAGCCTCACACTCCTCAGTCCATTTGAACTTAGTATCCTTCTTCAGCAACTCCGTCATAGGCTTCGCAATCTTTGAGAAGTTCTCAATAAATCTCCGGTAGTATCCTCCGAGTCCCAGAAAACTCCGGATCTCTCCAACTGTTGTTGGTGCTTCCCAATTGGTCACAGTGATAACCTTGGTGGGGTCAACTGCTATTCCTTCTCCGGGTATAACATGTCCGAGGAATCCAACTTCCTTCAACCAAAACTCACATTTGCTGAACTTGGCATATAACTGATGTTCTCTGAGCTTCTCAAGTACCAATCGCAAATGTTCTTTATGCTCCTCTTCATTCCTTGAGAATAGCAGAATATCATCGATGAAAACCACGATGAACTTATCCAAAAACTCCATAAACACTTTGTTCATCATGTTCATAAAATAGGCAGGTGCATTAGTCAGTCCAAATGACATAACGGTATACTCATACAGTCCATATCTTGTGGTGAATGTTGTCTTAGGTATGTCCTGCTCTCGAATCTTCAACTAATGGTACCCTGATCGCAAATCGATCTTGGAAAACACTTTAGCCCCTTGCAATCGATCAAACAGATCATTGATCATTGGTAGCGGGTACTTGTTTTTGATTGTTACTTTGTTCAATCCTCGATAATCAACAACCATTCTTAACGGTCCATCCTTCTTCTCCACTAGAAGTACTGGTGATCCCCAAGGCGAAGAACTTGGGCGAATGTAACCTTTATCCAGTAACTCCTTAATCTGCTTCTTAATTTCCACCAAATCCTTTGCGGGCATCCTGTATGGTCGCTTCGATATTGGCCCAGTGCCTGGCAAAAGCTCAATCAAAAACTCAATGTCTCTATCCGGTGGCATGCTTGGCAACTCTGCTAGAAATACGTCAGGAAAATCCTTTACCACTGGTACTTCCTCTTGCACAACTCCTGATAAGGAATTTACTTGTGTCCTGTTTGGCGCATGTCGGGATACATACTTGATCCTTCTGTCTTCTGGCGTTGTGAGCAAAATTGTCTTACTGGCGCAATCGATGTTTCCTCCATACATCGACAGCCAATCCATACCGAGAATTATATCCAAACCTTGGGATTCCAGAATAATTAAATCCGTTGGGAAAACATGCCTTCCTATACTTAATGGCACTTGAAAACATCCTTGTCCGGCCATGTACTCTGCTCCTGGCGAGCTTACTAGCATAGGTGTTTTAAGAACCCTAGTGGGCAGGCTATACTTCTCCACAAATCCCCTTGATATGTATGAATGTGATGCACCAGTATCAAAAAGAACAAGTGCAATAAATGACTTAACCAAAAACTTACCTATTATTGCATCGGGCTGAGCTTCAACCTCCTCCACGTTAACGTGGTTCACCTGTCCCCTGTTGAAAGGGTTCGGCTTCTTTCCAGAGCTTCCATTGCCGTTTTGGCCTTCAGGACATTCATTGGCATAATGTCCGGTCTTGGAACACTTGAAACAGATGACTTGACTCAGATCTCTCTTGGCTGGGATTGATGGGGTGTTGCGGTTCTGTCCATTGCTTCCTCCATTCCCATTACCATTCTTGGTGCCATTGTGATTGTGCGAGCTAACTACTCCATGGGTATGCTGAAAATGTCCTCCCGGTCTAGGGGTAAAACGTGGTTTCTGCTGAGCTCCTGAATTATACTTTCCTTGTCCATACTTCCTCTTGCGGTTCTCAATTTGCTGCTGCTTCCCTTCAATCATAAGAGCACGATCTACCAACTCCTGGTAGTTGTTGAAGGTGGCTACCATCAACTGCATACTCAACTCATCATTCAGTCCTTCCAGGAATTTCTCCTGCTTAGCTACATCCGTAGCAACGTCATCTGGGGCATAACGTGCTAGCTTACTAAACTCCTCCACATACTGGCCAACTGTCCGTCCTCCTTGGCGCAAGTTACGAAACTCACGCTTCTTCATGGCCATTGCTCCTGCTGAAACATGGGCAGTACGAAAAGCCTGCTGAAACTGGTCCCATGTGACAGTGTCGACTGGGAAGGTGGCTGTGAAATTCTCCCACCATGATGCTGCGGGTCCTTCTAACTGATGTGCGGCAAACTTCACCTTCTCCGCATCTGTGCATCCTGCTGTGGTCAACTCCCTAGCTGTCTTGCGGAGCCAATCATCTGCTACTATCGGCTCGGTGCTACTGGAAAACACCGGCGGATTCAGCCTAAGAAAACGGGCTAAGTGGTCAACAGGTGGTGGTGGTGGTGGGTTGTTGTTGTTGTTCCCCTGATTCTGATTCTGAACTAGCAACGGCATCAAGGTGTTCTGCTGCTGGATCAACTAGGTGAGCTTTGGCGGAAAGGCAAATCTGGGGTCACGTCTCGGAGGCATCTGAGAGTTTAGAAAAGATGAGATATAAGAATAAAGGGGGTCTAAAGAGAAAACACTACCCATATTCACATGTGGCAAAAGCAAACAATTCACTTCATTCAATCAAACAAAGGCATACAATCGATCTAGCTATCGCAAAAGTGCTCGGACTACTAAATTTACATGGTGGACTACTACTACTGGTGAGGTGGTCTACTAGAAATATTCTACGGTTGTAGACTCCATGATATCGGCTCCATCTTCATCAACATAGCCATCATCGCTACTATCTGCTTCCCAGTCGGTGTCGTCGATGATGATGTAGTCTTCCGGGCTAATCTCCTTGGGTTCTTCGTCTTCATCTACTGGTCTCGGACCTCCCATAAATATTCCAATCCTCTTGATCAGGTCGTCATTCTTCTCCACCAATACTTCAATTTATTCTTCATAATCTTCACGTGTAGCCTTGAGTTCTTCCTCCAGTTCCTTGATTCTAGTCTTAGCCTTCTTCAGATCTATCATGTCGGCGCACATCTGATTCTCCTGTCGTCAAATGTGCTGGTGTAACTCCTGGATAAAAGCTGCAATTGATCTATCTTTCCTGGTGCTGATCATCTCCCAGTGTTCATCTCGGCGTCCGCAAATCTGGTAGATAGTATCCTTGAGATCCTTGCGGTAGACTTCTCCAATGCGTCCCATGGCAATGTGAGCTGCCATACTCTTTCCTAGACTCCAAGTTGGCGCATCAAAAGAAAACTCTATGGGCTCAGTGACTGGCATGAACGTCCTTCCTGGAACTTGAACTTGAATCATCCAGCGCTCTTCTTCAGGTAAAGTGGCGTTGTAGGTTCCCGTGAAGCTTGGTACTCCTATGTTCAGGTATCTAGTGACTTCCTTCAAGTGGCGTCCAAAGGGTGTATCTTCATCTGGTTGTGTGAACTTGTTCCTTGCCTCCGCCATCCTAAAGAGTAGAAAAGATGAGAAGTCAGAAGAGAAGAGAGTGAGCAGTGATCTAGGTCTTTTAGCTTAGTGGTCGTGTCCTACAGTCAGCGTGTGCTCTGATACCATCTCTGTAGCGACCAGACCTCAAACAGTCTGATCTCTGTGCTCCGGTGCCATCCCTGGATCAGTAATGCTGACACCACATAGTACTCGGAGGATTTATAGCAGAGTAGCAATCACACACTTATTACATCGAGAGTCTCAAAAGAGAACTTATTACAATAAATATGGTTTAAGGCCATCTAATAACGATAACAGCGGAAGGCTTGGAAGATAAGTGAGTCCATCAACTCCAACGGCATCACTGAGTATAGAACCACGACCTAAAACTCCTTAATCGTTGTCTGAAAAGTCTGCAACATTAACGTTGCAGCCCGAGAACGGGTCAGCACATGGAATATGCTGGCAAGGTAACACATAGAGAGTAATGGAATGAAACAACTATACTATATGCATATTTGGCTGGTGGAAAGCTCTATGGTTACAGTTTTTTTTGCGTAAAGCCAATTTTTCCCTACTTCAAAGGAATAAATTTAATTACTATCATGGTGGTTGTTAAACATTGAGAATGGTTGACAGCATTCTCAATCCCAATTAAGCATCATCATTTAACAAACCCACCAAAATTAACTTTAGAGTAACATGTTGAGATTCACATGATAATCCAGGTACTAGATACTCAAGATGTCCATAACCGGGGACACGGCTAACCATGATTAGTTTATTACACTCTGCAGAGGTTTGCGCACTTTTCCCCACAAGACTCGATCGCCTTCGTTGGATTTCTCGCACTACATGGTGTTTGAGAAACGGATGACCGAGACACAGTCTTTCAGAAGCTCTAGCACCTTACGATGGATAGACCGGTACACCTACTTTCCCCTACATCTGCTAGTCTACCCTGTAAGAGTTCGCACGACTTAATCAACTATGCCAGAGCCCATAATGGCTTGTGGCTGCACACGGAAGTTTCTAGTATGAATAATCTCATGATCCCTTTGAGCCTGGGTGGCGGTCCAAAAGAAAAACAGGCAAGTCCTGGAATACCCAGGTGCCTCAATCCACCTAGATGTGTGTTTAGGTTGCCACCTTAGATAAACCATTAATTAACAATCTCACATCTGTCATGGATATCACTCACCCAATCCACGTCTACTAGCATAGCATGGCATAATAAGCAAACGTAGAAATAACTCCCACAGGTTTGATATTACAAAGGTAATAGGTACTACCTCATCTACTTCCCATCCCACAATTTAATTGGATCCTAATCATGCAATGTGTGAGGATTGATCTAATGCAATAAAACTGGGTTGTAGAAAAGGTATGATCAAAGCGTTACTTGCCTTGCTGATGATCCGCGAAACCTAGAGATTCGAAGTAACAGGCGGCGCACTCCGGGTATTCTATCGCAGACAAACAAACAAGCATACAATAAGTACTCAACTAATGCACAGGTAAAACTCAAATAGAAGATCTAACCAGAAAGTTCAACTTAAGAACCCTGGTTTGCAAAAAGAATCAAATCGAACGAAGCAAAAGAAATCAAACGGCGAAAAAAATCAACTTCGTTCTAGTAATCTGGATCTAAGTCAAATTTTACAATTGCAAAAACTTGTTTAAGTTGATTATTCGGAAAGAGGGTTTCGAGACGAAACTCTAGGCGCTTGAATCGCCTGATTCTGATAAACGAGCGAAAAGTTATACTAAAACGAAAATCCGATCAGAAATCGCGATCAGAAAATAACCGCGGAAAATCTAACGAAAAAGAAAAATGACGAACAGATTAATCGTTAATTAACCTAATCCGAAATTAATTAAAATAATACAATAATATTAAAATAATAATAAAAAATCAAAAAATAAAACCGACGAAAAAAATATATTTTTTTAAAAAGAATCGGCACGGAAGTCGAGGCGGCGGCGAACCTCGGGCGGCGTGCAACTCCGGCGAGTTGGCGGCGGCGGCGGGCTAGGGTTTCGAGCGTGAGTGCGGTTATGGGCTGGGGCGCCGGGTGCCTCGCTATTTAAAGGCGCCCCCAGGCGGAGTCCCGCTCGGGTACGGCCCATAGTCGGTTTCGTTTTTTTCTCTTTTTTTTAAATAATTACGCTCGGAAAAAAATAAAAATAAATACTAAACGGACTCCAAAAATCATGAAATAAATTTTTACGGGTTTCTAAGATCAAGCCCGATAAAGTGAACATTTATTTGGTCCCAAAATACAACTTTGAAAAACGCATATTTTTCCTAAATTCAATTAAAAATACCGAAAAAATCCGAAATAAAACTTATTTGATTTTTTTATTAAATCCTCAATATTTCTATATTTTGGGAAAGTCATTTTATTCCCTCTCTCATATCTTTGTAATAGAAATAATTGACGATAAAATAAATAAAATCAAATGATCCTGTTTACAAAATTTGAGAAAACTCAAATATGTAAATAACGAAATCCCCAACTCTCTCCGTGGGTCCTTGAGTTGCTTAGGATTTTCTAGGATCAAAACCAAAAGCAAAATAAAATATGATATGCATGATGATCTAATGTATAACATTCCAAATTGAAAATTTGGGATGTTACAAAACCTCAAGCAATTCCAACCCAACTAGACGTAGGCCTTCCTTCACCGTAAGGGGCTGAACTAGTATAAACCTCACGTGTCCTTGTCCCGATTAACCCCTTTAAGCTTCCTAGTTGTGATGGCTCCAGGACTAAGTCCTTGCAAAAGGACATCTGCCGTGACAATTCCACGACAGTTGGCGCCCACCGTGGGGCCAGCGCACAGTGGATTTGAGTTCTTGAAGGGCAGCTTCGAGAGGCTCAAGGGATACGCAGTTGGCCGGATGACCAAGAGTCGTCGCGGCAAGATCTACATCAACGACGAAGGTTGGGGCCCCGACGCCGGCTCAATTGAGTACGGGTACCGGGTTCCCTTTGGCGGAATTCATGTCTTCATCGGCCGGATTGGTGAGTCGGGCCCTGAGCCGGACAGCTGCACCGACCTCGTCGAGACGGCTCAGCGTGTGAAACCCGCCCGAGCTCAACCCATCGTGAAGCGTGCCTTTGTGGGTTGCATCCATGGAGGTGAACTTTCTGAAGGATCTGAAGGTGATGGTGAGCCAACCGTCCTCTCTGACGGTGATTCGTCCGCCGGCTTAACAGATTCGCTGTACCAAGTTCAAGATGGTGTGCTTGGGGGCTGTTCCAATGGCAGCACTATTCCGGACCCCTCAGAGTCGCCAAACTGGGCAGGAGTCTTCATGGCTGGTACTCAACCCGGCCAAAATTCTACGGCCTCAGCAACGATAATGTCCGGGTTAGGAGAAGCCAGGGCAGGAGGCCCTGTGCGCTCACTGGCTCAGGTGCTGATGGATCTCATGGATAAACTTACGGCCTTGTTAACTGCTACAGTCGTCCCTGCGAACCAATCTGAGCATGAGGCAGAGGTGGCACAGGTTCGCGATGAGATCGCCCGGGCCAAGGAAACCTTAGCAGCTGAAGATACTAGATTAGCCATAGAGCGGGCGGCTTCGGACGTACGAGCGCAGCAACTTCAGGCAGAGGCCTTTCAGCTCACGTTGAGCTTGAACGCATCTAATAAGGTAATGAGGAGGAGACATCAGAAAACTCAGTCCTGTTTACCTCAGATTTATGATCCTGAGAATCTCTTTGCTACACCCGGGGCCGGCCCAAGTAACCCGCCAGGTGCAAATCAGCTTATGACATCCGAAGCGGGAGGCCCAGTCCGGCCATAGGTGACGGCGCCTCTTCACGGCAATATGGCACCGCCCCATTACGTACCAATACCACAGGGTCACTTCTCCAACCCCATGGAGAACTTGATCGCAGCATCAGCACGTTTGGCGGCACTCCTAGTAGATGGTGATGATCCGACAGCAGTTGAAACCCGGAGGATCAGGGAACTTGTCCAAACAGCCCTGGCTCAGCAAGAGACCTACTCCTACAGCCGGGACAGGATTCACTCAACTCCTCCACCCTGGTTAGCTCCGCCTCGTCAAAACCGGAGCCCGAGTTATAGTAGACACATGGAGTCAGAGGCCTTGTCAAGTAGCGCTCAACGCCGGAACCAGCCCGGGGGGTATAACCCGATTCAGGATCGGATGCGTCAGGAGGATGAGCGGGCGGCTCAGCTAGCGGCTCAGCTAGCAGCCCAACAGGACTCACCGACTTACCCGACGACTTCCGTTGAGGCAGGTGTTGCTACTAGAACCGGAGGAGTTCCTTGTCTGGTACCGGCTCTACGTAATGTACGTCTGCCCAAGGATTTCAAGGGACCTCGAAAGATGCCGAATTATATGGCCGATTTACAGCCTGGGGCATGGATTGAAAGTTACGAGATGGCCATGGAGCTGCTGGAGGTTAGTGATGAAGCGATGGCTAAATACTTCACCATGATGTTGGACGGAACGACCCGTTCTTGGTTAAAGGGTTTGCCTCCCAATTCCATTAGTTCATGGGCGGAGCTAAAGGCCTGTTTCATCCAGAACTTCAAGGACACTTGCAAGCAGTCTATGTCGATTGTGGACCTGACAAATTGTAAGCAGGAGGAAGGTGAATCTACGACTCATTGGGTGCGCCGGGTCAAAGATATAATACATTCGTCTGACAAGATGGATGCTGGCTCAGCAGTTCTCATGCTGGAGAAGAATTGCCGCTTTGAGCCTCTGAGACAGAAACTGGGGCGCCTTAAGCATGATTGCAACGATATGGGGACGCTGATGGCGGCTTTAGTCAAGTATGTCGATTCTGATAGTACCAAGGATCCCGCGTCTGATGAGGAAAAGACAGGGAAGGGAAAGAAGAACGGTAATGGAAAGGGTCAGCAGCATAACACGACGAGTCAAGGAGGCAATAAGCGTAAGGCGGATGGTAACCCAGAATTTGTGGCCAATGCATAGGGTAACAATCAGAAGCGCAAAGGAAATCCACCCCCTCGGTTTGGTGGGCCAGGTCTGTCTCTTGAGCAACTACTCAATGAGCCCTGCCCGGAACACGGCACCCGGGAATGACCAGCGACTCATTTATGGAAGGATTGCGCGATCATGAAGGCTTTCGAGAATTCTAATATGTTTGATGGCAATCAAGGCCCAGGCGGCAGCTCAGGAGCTGGCGGCTTTCATGGCCCGGGCAGCGGTTCAAGATCCGGTTTTCAGAGAAGCCAGGGTGGTTATAATCAACAGCAGTCTGGTCAAGGAGGTCAGCAGCAACAGCAGTCGGGTTATCAGAGCCATCCAAAACAGCTAAACAGTGGGCAGTATCACGTGTTCACCACAAGTTTGTGTAAACGTGATCAGAAAGTTCATAAGAGGGCTGTGAATTCTGTTGAGCCGGTAGTCCCTCGTTACCTGAGGTGGTCGGAACAGCCTATTGTCTGGAGCAGGGAGGATCACCCTCCCCGGGTTGATAATCCGGGTCAACTGGCCCTGGTGGTGGTACCATAGGTTGGTGGTTATAAATTTACTAAGGTGCTCATGGATGGAGGTAGCAGCATCAACATCCTCTATTATGAGATCTTTCGGTGCATGGGCTTAACTGACAAGAATTTAAAGACTTCCAACACCGTCTTCCATGGAGTGGTGCCTGGTAAGTCGGCGTATCCTGTGGGTAAGATTGAACTAGAGGTGGCCTTTGGAGACGAGCATGATTCTAGGGCGGAAAAGTTAACTTTTGAAGTGGTCAAAATCAAGAGTCCATATCACGCTTTGTTTGGGCAGCCAGCTTATGCCAAGTTCATGGCGCGGTCGTGTTATGTTTATTTACAGCTCAAGATGCCAGGTTACAAGGTTACCATCACTGTGCATGGAAGCCGAAAGGTGGCCCTGGAGTGCGAAGAAGGCGATGCGGCTTATGCCGAGTCTGTCTGTGCAGCAGAGGAGCTCAAATTTAATCAAGATAACGTTGACCCGGCGGATATGACCTCCCTCAAGAAGCCGACTACGGAGCATGACCCGGCCATGAAGTTTAAATCGGCTGCAGAGACTAAGCTTGTTGATTTTACTCCGGGCGATTCGTCTAAGCAATTCAACATTAGTGCCAACTTGGATCCTAAATAGGAAAGCGCGCTCATCGAGTTCATCCGTGAGAACCGGGACATCTTTTCATGGAAGCCTTCTGACATGCCGGGTGTACCGAGAGGACTTGCTGAGCACACTCTTAATATTGATCCGAAGTATAAGCCGGTCAGGCAGTTTCTGCGGCGATTCAATGAGGAATGATGAAAAGCTATAGGAGAAGAGGTCGCCCGGCTCTTGGCGGCAGGGTTCATTTGAAGGAAATATGCCCTAGAGGCAATAACAAAGTTATTATTTATTTCCTTATTTCATGATAAATGTTTATTATTCATGCTAGAATTGTATTAACCGGAAACATAATACATGTGTGAATACATAGACAAACAGAGTGTCACTAGTATGCCTCTACTTGACTAGCTCGTTAATCAAAGATGGTTATGTTTCCTAACCATGGACAAAGAGTTGTTATTTGATTAACGGGGTCACATCATTAGGTGAATGATCTGATTGACATGACCCATTCCACTAGCTTAGCACCCGATCGTTTAGTATCTTGCTATTGCTTTCTTCATGACTTATACATGTTCCTATGACTATGAGATTATGCAACTCCCGTTTGCCAGAGGAACACTTTTTGTGCTACCAAACATCACAACGTAACTGGGTGATTATAAAGGTGCTCTACAGGTGTTTCCAAAGGTACATGTTGGGTTGGCGTATTTTGAGATTAGGATTTGTCACTCCGATTGTCGAAGAGGTATCTCTGGGCCCTCTCGGTAATGCACATCACATAAGCCTTGCAAGCATTGCAACTAATGAGTTATTTGCGAGATGATGTATTACGGAACGAGTAAAGAGACTTGCCGGTAACGAGATTGAACTAGGTATTGAGATACCGACGATCGAATCTCGGGCAAGTAACATACCGATGACAAAGGGAACAACGTATGTTGTTATGCGGTCTGACCGATAAAAGATCTGCGTAGAATATGTAGGAACCAATATGAGCATCCAGGTTCCGCTATTGGTTATTGACCAGAGACGTGTCTCGGTCATGTCTACATTGTTCTCGAACCCGTAGGGTCCGCACACTTAAGGTTTCGATGACAGTTATATTATGAGTTTATATGTTTTGATGTACCGAAGGTTGTTCGGAGTCCTGGATGTGATCACGGACATGACAAGGAGTCTCGAAATGGTCGAGACATAAAGATTGGTATATTGGAAGCCTATGTTTGGATATCAGAAGTGTTCCGGGTGAAATCAGGATTTTACCGGAGTACCGGGAGGTTACTGGAACCCCCCCCCCCGGGAGATATATGGGCCTTAGTGGGCCTTAGTGGAAAAGAGAAGAGGCAGCCAGAGATGGGCCGCGCGCCCCTCCCCTCCCTTGGTCCGAATAGGACAAGGAGAGGGGGCCAGCCCCCCTTCCTCCTTTCCCCCCTCTGCGAATCCTATTCCAACTAGGATTGCGGGGGGGATCCTACTCCCGGAGAGAGTAGGCCTCCTCCTGGCGCGCCTCTCCTAGGCCAGCCGCACCCCCCCCCCCCCTTGAGCCTTTATATACGGAGGCAGGGGCACCCCAGAGGGACACAAGTTGATCCATGTGATCATATTCTTAGCCGTGTGCGGCGCCCCCTGCCACCATAGTCCTCGATAATATTGTAGCGGTGCTTAGGCGAAGCCCTGCGACAGTAGTACATCAAGATCGTCACCACACCGTCGTGCTGACGGAACTCTTCCCCGACACTTTGCTGGATCGGAGTCCGGGGATCGTCATCGAGCTGAACGTGTGCTAGAACTCGGAGGTGCCGTAGTTTCGGTGCTTGATCGGTCGGGCCATGGAGACGTACGACTACATCAACCAAACGCTTCCATTGTCGATCTACAAGGGTACGTAGATCACACTCTTCCCTCTCGTTGCTATGCATCACCATGATCTTGCATGTGCGTAGGAAATTTTTGAAATTACTACGTTCCCCAACATCCTTGTCGAAGTTTTTCACCCGGAGTGGTTGGCTAACCCGGTGCTTGTGCTCAAGAAAAATGGCACCTGGCGGATGTGTGTGGATTACACGGACTTAAATAAGGCTTGTCCGGCTGATCCTTTCACTCTCCCCCGTATTGATCAAATCATTGATGCTACGGCGGGTTGTGCGCGTTTGAGGTTTTTGGATGCTTACTCTGGTTATCATCAGATCAAGATGGCAGTTAAGGACCAGGTGAAGACGGCTTTCATGACTCCGTTTGGAGCCTTCTGCTATGTGTCTATGCCTTTTGGGCTCAAGAGTGCCCAGGCAACTTATCAACGGTGTGTATAGAATTGTCTCCACAATCAGATTGGGTGCAATGTTCATGCTTATGTGACATAGTGGTGAAATCCAGAGAGGCGGAAACCTTGATATCTAATCTCAGAGAAACCTTTGACAATCTCCGGGTTTACAAAATGATGCTTAACCCGGAGAAGTGTGTATTTGGTGTGCCTGCAGGCAAGCTTTTGGGATTCTTGGTCTCAAACAGGGGCATCGAGGCTAATCCGGAGAAGATTAAGGCAATCACTTCTTTGGCTAAACTGGCATGTATCAATGATGTTCAGCGACTGGCGGGTCGTGTTGCCGCTTTAAGCCGGTTCATAAGACGGTTAGGTGAGAAGGCCCTACCGCTATACCAACTGATGAAGAAGGTAGACACCTTTGTCTGGAGTAATGCTGCTAATGCTGCTTTTGAGGATTTGAAGAGGCAGTTATCTGAGCCGCCAGTTCTTGCAGCTCCCATTGACAAAGAGCCTTTGCTGTTATATGTGGCTACTAATTCACGAGCCGTCAATGTGGCAATTGTGGTAGAGAGCAAGGAGGCTGGTAAGGAACATCCGGTTCAACGGCCGGTTTATTATGTCAGTGAGGTACTCATCGAGTCAAAACAAAGATATCCTCATTGGCAGAAACTTGTTTACGGGGTGTTCATGGCAAGCCGGAAGCTGAAGCAATACTTCCAAGGTCACCCTATCACTGTGGTAAGTTCTGCCCCTTTGGGAGACATTATTCAGAATAGAGAGGCTACAGGACGAGTCGCCAAGTGGGCCATCGAGCTCGGGCCTCATGGTCTGAAGTATGTACCACGCACTGCCATTAAGTCTCAAGCTTTGGTGGATTTCATCAATGACTGGACAGAGCTACAGGCACCTGAGGAGAAGCCCGATAACACTTATTGGACTATTCACTTTGATGGGTCCAGACAGTTGGAAGGCTCGGGGGCTGGAGTCATGTTAACTTCCCCTCGAGGTGACAAATTTTGTTATGTGCTCCGGCTTATGTTTCCTTGTACTAACAATGCAGCTGAGTACGAGGCCCTACTCCATGGTCTCCGGATGGCCAAAGAGATGAACTTGAGCCGGGTAAGATGCTTGGGAGACTCAAACCTTCTGGCTCAACAGGTGTCAGGCAAGTGGGACTCTAAAGATCCCCTTATGGCGGCTTGCCGTCGTGAAGTCGATGCTGTGGCTGGACATTTCAAGGGTTATGTGGTGGAACACATTGATCGAAGGAAGAATGAGGCAGCTGATGCCTTAAGCCGGCAGAGATCTCAGCGTAAGCCGGTGCCGCCTAACACCTTTCTTGATGTTTTGCATAATCCTTCTGTTAAGTTACCTACAGAGGAAGATCTGGCAATACCAGACCCGGAGGCACAACTGGTGGCGGCTCTCCACGTTATCTCGGATTGGACAGTGCCTTATTTGGCTTACATGACCTGGGGAGAGTTACCTGAAGATAAGACCTTGGCAAGACAAATCGCCCGGCGGTCCAAGTCCATGACAATTGTCAATGGCGAGTTACATTAGTGCAGCGTCACTGGAGCATTTCAACGTTGCGTGTCACCTACAGAGGGTCAAGAGATCCTTCGTGAGATTCATGAAGGCGATTGTGGTCATCACGCCGGCTCAAAATCTCTTGTGGCCAAAGCTTTCCGTCATGGGTTTTATTGGCTGGCGGCTCATGCTGATGCAGAAGACCTGGTCAGTAAATGTGATGGATGTCAGAAATTCTCACGACGAGCCCATGTGCCGGCTCAAGAATTGAGGATGATTCCAATTACTTGGCCGTTTGCAGTCTGGGGGCTTGATATGGTCGGGCCTTTCAAAAGGTCTAAGGATAAAAAGACGCACCTCTTGGTGGCGGTTGACAAGTTCACAAAGTGGGTGGAGGTGGAGCCAGTCACTAAGTATGATGCAGCCACGGCGGTCCAGTTTATGAAAAAGGTGATTTTTCGCTTTGGTTTTCCACACAGCATCATAACTGATAATGGCACTAACCTCTCCAAAGGAGCTATGGAAGAGTTCTGTCAACGAGAGCATATCCGGCTTGACGTTTCAGCTGTGGCTCACCCTCAATCCAATGGTCAAGCAGAACGAGCTAATCAAGAAATCTTGAGGGGTATCAAGCCCCGGCTCTTGGTCCCCTTGCAGCGGACGCCAGGTAGTTGGGTGGATGAGTTACCTTCTGTACATTGGAGCATCAATACTACACCTAACAGATCTACGGGTTACACGCCTTTCTTTATGGTGTATGGAGCAGAGGTGGTCCTGCCAAGTGACATCCGTCATGACTCACCCCGTGTGGCGGCTTATGTTGAGGAAGACAACGAAAAAGCTCAGCAAGACGCACTTGACCTGTTGGATGAAGAGCGAGACTGGGCAATAGCCCGCTCGGCGATTTACCAGCAAGACCTGCGCCGCTACCACAGCGGCCGGGTTAGGTTCAGAACCTTTCAGGAAGGCGACTTAGTGCTCCGACTCATCCAGGATCAATCTGACATGCACAAGCTATCCCCTCCTTGGGAAGGACCCTTTGTGGTCAGCAAGAATCTGAACAGCGGATCATACTACCTTATCGACGTTCGGGAGCACAAAGACTCACGTAAGTCGGAGGAGGAGACCCGTCGGCCGTGGAATATCGCTCATCTTCGGCCTTATTATACTTGAGCCATCGGCTCTAATGTGTATATATTTATACTATGTATGTTACATAAAGCAATAAAGCAGGACCTCTGTCCTTTTTCCATTCCCAAAAAAGGTTTATGTGTTTTCTTTGTCAGGTGGTGGAGATAACCAAGGAGAAGCGGATCATATATGAATCCGGCTTTCCTTTGGTCCGGCTTATGATCATATCTGAATCTAGCCGTGGTCACTTAGGGGCTTCCTGTTCAAACATAGGTCGTATTCGAATCAAAGAGAACATAGCTGTCGATACCCACTTGATCGGCATACTGCCAAACCCACTTGGGGGCTTCTTGATCATATTTGAATCATAGCTTAACCCCTTTGGGTCTAATGTGGATCGTATTCGAATCAGCGTCATTAAACAACTCTTATGGTCACTTGGGGGCTTCCTGTTCAAACATAGGTCGTATTCGAACCAAAGAGAACATAGCTGTCGATACCCACTTGATCGGCATCGCCACGGCCACTGGGGGCTAACAGATCGTATCCGAATCTTAGCTCAACCCCTTTGGAACGGTTCACTGATCGTATTCGAATCAGAAACCCTTGAATTTTGTTCATCATATTTTACAAGTATCAACATTGGATATCTTGCGACCCTCTTGAAAATACAATGGAGTACATTGCAATCCTCCAGGATTAATATTGGTTACATCAGGTTGTTAAGTACCAGGTGAACTTTTATGTGCCAATTTTCAGGAGTTAAACTTACCCTTAGGGGTTGGCTTATATAAGCCGGAAAAGCAGCCGTAAGCATCACAGGGCAATGCAAGACATTTCTGCAAAGGATATAACAGATTCATATAAACTACAAAGTGCATAGTGACGGCGGCTTATGCAAGTATTAAGGGCCATAAGCATGCGCAAAGGCATAGCAAAACTCAAAGTATTTTCTACTCTATTACAAGACTCCCCAAGTCTGAATGATGCGGCATTGTTTTTCTACAACGACATAAGCAGGTGGCGCCTTGCAGTCTACTCTTGGGGTTGACTTGAAGCTTCCGGGTTATCCTTCTCCGTCTCTCCGCCGACTACTTTGTCATGGAAGGATGATGAGGCCCAGTCAATGCCACTCAAGGCCTCAAACTCAGCTTCATCATCTATTAAACCGGTTGGGTCGACTTCAGGGGCAAAGGTGTGCTTACGGATTGGAGGGATCAAGCTTACATCGTCATAATGCGGCGTGGGGATTCTCCGATTCTCCTTGTCATAACCCAGCTGATACTTGGTGAGGTCAGTGTCGTTTCCAATTTGAGTGGCCACAGGGCGTATATCCCTCATGCAGGTGGTGAAATCCTTTTCATCAAATGTAGTGCCATCCTCCTTTAAACATGGATAGCCAAGAGCGATGTCGGCCGGGTCTAGCTCTGGTAACCAGGCTTTGGCCCGACTCAAAGCGGCTATTGCTCCGGCTCTTGCTTGGGCCCGTCTCAACTCTTGAATCCGCTGAGGAAGTACAGCAAGCCGTTGTAACACATCTTGCAAGAGGTAGGGCACATCATTTGATAAGGCTACAACGGCCAAGGCACGTTGTGACCCGATGTACAGTTGCTCTACTAGAGTATACACCGCCTTCAATTTTATCAGCATATTCTGCTTGAGGTTTGTGCCCCTGGGGCCTGTATTGGTAAGTATAAGGTAAACCTCAGGTAACAATTGAAGGAATATTTACAATATTTAATGCTTGCTTAAGATAACTTACCAAAGATCGCTGCGACCATCCGAGATATCTGGCGTTGTAAGCCGGTCAGTTCGGCTGTTATGTTTGCCAGCGACACCTCTGCTGTCTCGGCCCGGGTCACCAGTCCGGCCTTTTTGTCAGTCCAAATTTTCTTCTCCGACTCAAAATTTTTCTTTAGCTTCTCTTGTTCAAAGACGCTGAATTCAAATTTGGAGTTGGCCTTTTGAATTTCAATCTCCTGGGCTGCCAGGCGGTTCTTCAGGTCAGCAATCTCCGATTCAAATTGACTTATGGTGGCCTGCATTACACCGGATAGTAGTCAAGATTATGGTAAATAATATTAAGTCCCAAGCATTTTGCAAGCAAAGATACTTGACACTTGGGGGCTAATGTATACCAAAGCTTTCTAAATTATTAAGCCGGTCCTGGATATTAAGTCCAAAATGTTGGGGAACGCAGTAATTTCAAAAAATTTCCTACGCACACGCAAGATCATGGTGATGCACAGCAACGAGAGGGGAGAGTGTTGTCTACGTACCAACGCAGACCGACTGCGGAAGCGATCTCACAACGTAGAGGAAGTAGTCGTACGTCTTCTTCCCGATCCGACCGATCCAAGCACCGTTACTCCGGCACCTCCGAGTTCTTAGCACACGTTCAGCTCGATGACGTTCCTCAGGCTCCGATCCAGCAAAGTGTTGAGGAAGAGTTCCGTCAGCACGACGGCGTGGTGACGATCTTGATGTACTACCGACGCAGGGCTTCGCCTAAGCACTGTAACGGTATGATCGAGGTGGAATTTAGTGGCAGGGGGCACCGCACACGGCTAAGGAACGATCTCAAGGATCAACTTGTGTGTCTTGGGGTGCCCCCTGCCCCCGTATATAAAGGCCAGGGGCAGGGGGTTCGGCCGGCTAGGAGGGAGGCGCAGGGAGGAGGAGTAGGACTCCTCCCCTCCAATCCTATTCCAACTAGGATTCTTGGGGGGGAAGGAGAAAGAGGGGGCCGGCCCACCTCTCCTAGTCCTATTAGGACTTGGAAAAGGGGGGGCGCCGGCTAGGCTTGTGGGCTGCCTCTTCTCTCTTTTCCACTAAGGCCCAATAGGCCCATTTACCTCCCGGGGGGTTCCGGTAACCCTCCCGGTAATCCGGAAAAATCCCGATTTCACCCGGAACGCTTCCGGTGCCCAAACATAGGCTTCCAATATATCAATCTTTACGTCTCGACCATTTCGAGACTCCTCGTCATGTCCGTGATCTTATCCGGGACTCTGAACAACCTTCGGTACATCAAAATGCATAAACTCATAATAACTGTCATCGTAACGTTAAGCGTGCAGACCCTGCGGTTCGAGAACAATGTAGACATGACCGAGACACGTCTCCGGTCAATAACCAATAGCGGGACCTGGATGCCCATATTGGCTCCTACATATTCTACGAAGATCTTTATCGGTCAGACCGCATAACAACATACGTTGTTCCCTTTGTCATCGGTATGTTACTTGCCCGAGATTCGATCGTCGGTATCCAATACCTAGTTCAATCTCGTTACCGGCAAGTCTCTTTACTCGTTCTGTAATACATCATCTCACAACTAACATATTAGTTGCAGTGCTTGCAAGGCTTATGTGATGTGTATTACCGAGAGGGCCCAGAGATACCTCTCCGACAATCGGAGTGACAAACCCTAATCTCGAAATACGCCAACCCAACATCTACCATTGGAGACACCTGTAGTACTCCTTTATAATCACCCAGTTACGTTGTGACGTTTGGTAGTACCCAAAGTGTTCCTCCGGTAAACGGGAGTTGCATAATCTCATAGTTATAGGAACATGTATAAGTCATGAAGAAAGCAATAGCAACATACTAAACGATCGGGTGCTAAGCTAATGAAATGGGTCATGTCAATCAGATCATTCAACTAATGATGTGACCTCGTTAATCAAATAACAACTCTTTGTTCATGGTTAGGAAACATAACCATCTTTGATTAACGAGCTAGTCTAGTAGAGGCATACTAGTGACACTCTGTTGGTCTATGTATTCACACATGTATTATGTTTCCGGTTAATACAATTCTAGCATGAATAATAAACATTTATCATGATATAAGGAAATAAATAATAACTTTATTATTGCCTCTAGGGCATATTTCCTTCAGTATCCCACTTGCACTAGAGTCAATAATCTAGATTACATAGTAATGATTCTAACACCCATGGAGCCTTGGTGCTGATCATGTTTTGCTCGTGGAAGAGGCTTAGTCAACGGGTCTGCAACATTCAGATCCGTATGTATCTTGCAAATCTCTATGTCTCCCACCTGGACTAAATCCCGGATGGAGTTGAAGCGTCTCTTGATGTGTTTGGTTCTTTTGTGAAATCTGGATTCCTTTGCCAAGGCAATTGCACCAGTATTGTCACAGAAGATTTTCATTGGACCCGATGCACTAGGTACGACACCTAGATCGGATATGAACTCCTTCATCCAGACTCCTTCGTTCGCTGCTTCCGAAGAAGCTATGTACTCCGCTTCACATGTAGATCCCGCTACGACGCTTTGTTTAGAACTGCACCAACTGACAGCTCCACCGTTTAAAGTAAACACGTATCCGGTTTGCGATTTAGAATCGTCCGGATCAGTGTCAAAGCTTGCATCAACGTAACCTCTTACGGTGAGCTCTTTGTCACCTCCATATACGAGAAACATATCCTTAGTCCTTTTCAGGTATTTCAGGATGTTCTTGACCGCTGTCCAGTGATCCACTCCTGGATTACTTTGGTACCTCCCTGCTAAACTTATAGCAAGGCACACATCAGGTCTGGTACACAGCATTGTTGGGGAACGTAGTAATTTCAAAATTTTCCTACGCACACGCAAGATCATGGTGATGCACAGCAACGAGAGGGGAGAGTGTTGTCTACGTACCAACGCAGACCGACTGCGGAAGCGATCACACAACGTAGTGGAAGTAGTCGTACGTCTTCTTGCCGATCCGACCGATCCAAGTACCGTTACTCCGGCACCTCCGAGTTCTTAGCACACGTTCAGCTCGATGACGTTCCTCGGGCTCCGATCCAGCAAAGCGTCGAGGAAGAGTTCCGTCAGCACGACGGCGTGGTGACGATCTTGATGTACTACCGACGCAGGGCTTCGCCTAAGCACTGTAACGGTATGATCGAGGTGGAATTTGGTGGCAGGGGGCACCGCACACGGCTAAGGAACGATCTCAAGGATCAACTTGTGTGTCTTGGGGTGTCCCCTGCCCCCGTATTTATATGTTGGAGGAGGGGGGGCTGGCCGGCCAAGAGGGGAGGCGCAGGGGAGTCCTACTCCCACCGGGAGTAGGACTCCTCCCCCCCAATCCTAATCCAATTAGGACTCTCGGGGGGGGAAAGAGAGAGAAGGGGGGCCGGCCCCTTGTCCTATTCCTAATAGGACTCTAGGGGGGCGCCGGCCAGCTAGTGGGCTTCTCTTTTCTCTTTTCCACTAAGGCCCAATAGGCCCATTTACCTCCCGGGGGGTTCCGGTAACCCTCCCGGTATTCCGGTAAAATCCCGATTTCACCCGGAACACTTCCGATGTCCAAACATAGGCTTCCAATATATCAATCTTTACGTCTCGACCATTTCGAGACTCCTCGTCATGTCCGTGATCTCATCCGGGACTCCGAACAACCTTCGGTACATCAAAATGCATAAACTCATAATAACTGTCATCGTAACGTTAAGCGTGCGGACCCTACGGTTCGAGAACAATGTAGACATGACCGAGACACGTCTCCGGTCAATAACCAATAGCGGGACCTGGATGCCCATATTGGCTCCTACATATTCTACGAAGATCTTTATCGGTCAGACCGCATAACAACATACGTTGTTCCCTTTGTCATCGGTATGTTACTTGCCCGAGATTCTATCGTCGGTATCCAATACCTAGTTCAATCTCGTTACCGGCAAGTCTCTTTACTCGTTCCGTAATACATCATCTCACAACTAACATATTAGTTGCAGTGCTTGCAAGGCTTATGTGATGTGCATTACCGAGAGGGCCCAGAGATACCTCTCCGACAATCGGAGTGACAAACCCTAATCTCGAAATACGCCAACCCAACATCTACCATTGGAGACACCTGTAGTACTCCTTTATAATCACCCAGTTACGTTGTGACGTTTGGTAGTACCCAAAGTGTTCCTCCGGTAAACGGGAGTTGCATAATCTCATAGTTATAGGAACATGTATAAGTCATGAAGATAGCAATAGCAACATACTAAACGATCGGGTGCTAAGCTAATGGAATGGGTCATGTCAATCAGATCATTCAACTAATGATGTGACCTCGTTAATCAAATAACAACTCTTTGTTCATGGTTAGGAAACATAACCATCTTTGATTAACGAGCTAGTCAAGTAGAGGCATACTAGTGACACTCTGTTGGTCTATGTATTCACACATGTATTATGTTTCCGGTTAATACAATTCTAGCATGAATAATAAACATTTATCATGATATAAGGAAATAAATAATAATATTATTATTGCCTCTAGGGCATATTTCCTTCAGTCTCCCACTTGCACTAGAGTCAATAATCTAGTTCACATCGCCATGTGATTTAACAGCAATAGTTTACATCACCATGTGATTAACACCCATAGTTCACATCGTCATGTGACCAACACTCAAAAGGTTTACTAGATTCGGTAATCTAGTTCACATATCTATGTGATTAACACCCAAAGAGTACTAAGGTGTGATCATGTTTTGCTTGTGAGATAATTTTAGTCAACGGGTCTGTCACATTCAGATCCGTAAGTATTTTGCAAATTTCTATGTTAACAATGCTCTGCATGGAGTTACTCTAGCTAATTGCTCCCACTTTCAATATGTATCCAGATTGAGACTTAGAGTCATCTAGATTAGTGGCAAAACTTGTATCGGCGTAACCCTTTACGACGAACCTTTTGTCACGTCCATAATCGAGAAACATATCCTTATTTCACTAAGGATAATTCTGACCGCTGTCTAGTGATCTACTCCTAGATCACTATTGTACTCCCTTGCCAAATCAGTGCAGGGTATACAATAGATCTGGTAAACAGCATGGCATACTTTACAGAACCTATGAATGAGGCATAGGGAATGACTTTCATTCTCTTCTTATCTTCTGCCGTGGTCGGGCTTTGAGTCTTTATTCAACTTCACACCTTGTAACACAGGCAAGAAACCTTTTCTTTGGCTGTTCCATTTTGAACTACTTCAAAATCTTGTCAAGGTATGTACTTATTGAAAAACTTATCAAGCGTCTTGATCTATCTCTATAGATCTTTAAGCTCAATATGTAAGTAGCTTTACCGAAGTCTTTCTTTGAAAAAACTCCTTTCAAACACTCCTTTATGCTTTACAGAATGATTCTACATTATTTCCGATCAACTTTATCAGAAATGCTGTAGTGCTCCCACTCACTTTATTGTAAATACAGGCTTCACCGCAAGTCTGTATAAATCTATATGCTTTGATCAACTTATCAAAGCGTATATTCCAACTCCGAGATGCTTGCACCAGTCCACAGATGGATCGCTGGTGCTTGCACATTTTGTTAGCTCCCTTTGGATTAACAAAACCTTCTGGTTGCATCATATACAACTCTTCTTCCAGAAATCCATTCAGGAATGCGGTTTTTACATCCATTTGCCAAATTTCATAATCATAAAATGCGGCAATTGCTAACATAATTCTGACAGATTTAAGCATCGCTACGGGTGAGAAAGTCTCATCGTAGTCAACTCCTTGAACTTGTCGAAAACCTTTTGCGACAATTCTAGCTTTGTAGATAGTAACACTACTATCAGCATCCGTCTTCCTCTTGAAGATCCATTTATTTTCTATGGCTTTGCCGATCATCGGGCAAGTCAATCAAAGTCCATACTTTGTTCTCATACATGGATCAAATCTCAGATTTCATGGCTTCAAGCCACTTTGCGGAATCTGGGCTCACCATCGCTTTTTCATAGTTCGTAGGATCATCATGATCTAGTAGCATGACTTCCAGAACAGGATTACCGTACCACTCTGGTGCGGATCTCACTCTGGTTGATCTACGTGGTTCAGTAGTATCTTGTCCTGAAGCTTCATGATCATCATCATTAGCTTCCTCACTAATTGGCATAGGTGTCGCAGAAACAGTTTTCTGTGATGTACTAATTTCCAATAAGGGAGCAGGTACAGTTACCTCGTCAAGTTCTACTTTCCTCCCACTCACTTCTTTCAAGAGAAACTCCTTCTCCAGAAAGTTTCCGAATTTTAGCAACAAAGGTTTTTTGCCTTCGGATCTGTGATAGAAGGTGTATCCAATAGTTTCCTTTGGATATCTTATGAAGACGCACTTCTCCGATTTGAGTTTGAGCTTATCAGGATGAAACTTTTTCGCATAAGCATCAAAACCCCAAACTTTTAAGAAACGACAACTTTGGTTTCTTGCTAAACCATAGTTCATATAGTGTCGTCTCAACGGATTTAGATGGTGCCCTATTTAACGTGAATGCAGCTGTCTCTAATGCATAACCCCAAATCGATAGTGGTAAATCGGCAAGAGACATCATAGATTGCACCATATCTAATAAAGTACAGTTATGACGTCCGGACACACTATTACATTGTGGTGTTCCAGATGGCGTGAGTAGTGAAACTATTTCACATTGTTTTTAACTGAAGACCAAACTCGTAACTCAAATATTTGTCTCCGCGATCAGATCGTAGAAACTTTATTTTCTTGTCACGATGATTTTTCACTTCACTCTGAAATTCTTTGAACCTTTCAAATGTTTCAGACTTATGTTTCATCAAGCAGATATACTCATATCTGCTCAAATCATCTGTGAAGATCAGAAAATAATGATACCTGTCGCGAGCCTCAATATTCATCGGACCACATACATCAGTATGTATGATTTCCAACAAATCTGTTGCTCGCTCCATTGTTCCGAAGAACGGCGTTTTAGTCATCTTGCCAAAAAGGCATGGTTCGCAAGCATCAAGTGATTTATAATCAAGTGATTCCGAAAGCCCATCAGCATGGAGTTTCTTCATGCGCTTTATACCAATATGACCTAAACAGCAGTGCCACAAATAAGTTGCACTATCATTATTAACTTTGTATCTTTTGGTTTCAATATTATGAATATGTGTATTATTAAGATCAAGATCCAATGAACTATTTTCATTGGGTGTGTAACCATATAAGGTTTTATTCATGTAAAGAGAACAACAATTTATTCTTTTACTTAAATGAATAACCGTATTACAATAAACATGATCAAATCATATTCATGCTCAACGCAAAAAACCAAATAACATTTATTTAGGTTCAACACTAATCCCGAAAGTATAGGGAGTGTGCGATGATGATCATATCAATCTTGGAACCACTTCCAACACACATCGTCACTTCACCCTTAACTAGTCTCTGTTTATTCTGCAACTTCAGTTTCGAGTTACTAAACTTAGCAACTGAACTAGTATCAAATACTAAGGGTTTGCTATAAACACTAGTAAAGTACACATCAATAACATGTATATCAAATATACTTATGTTCACTTTGCCATCCTTCTTATCCGCCAATCACTTGGGGTAGTTCCGCTTCCAGTGACCAGTCCCTTTGCAGTAGAAGCACTTAGTCTCAGGCTTAGGATCAGACTTGGGCTTCTTCACTTGAGTAGCAACTTGCTTGCCGTTCTTCTTGAAGTTCCCCTTCTTCCCTTTGCCCTTTTCTTGAAACTAGTGGTCTTGTCAACCATCAACACTTGATGTTTTTCTTGATTTCTACCTTCGTTGATTTCAGCATCACGAAGAGCTTAGGAATTACTTTTGTCATCCCTTGCATATTATAGTTCATCACAAAGTTCTACTAACTTGGTGATGGTGACTAGAGAATTCTGTCAATCACTATCTTATCTGGAAGATTAACTCCCACTTGATTCAAGCGATTGTAGTACTCAGACAATCTGGGCACATGCTCACTAGTTGAGCGATTCTCCTCCATCTTTTAGCTATAGAACTTGTTGGAGATTTCATATCTCTCAACTCGGGTATTTGCTTGAAATATTAACTTCAACTCCTGGAACATCTCATATGGTCCATGACGTTCAAAACGTCTTTGAAGTCCCGATTCTAAGCCATCAAGCATGGTGCACTAAACTATTAAGTAGTCATCATATTGAGCTAGCCAAACGTTCATAACGTCTGCATCTGCTCCTGCAATAGGTCTTTCACCTAGCGGTGCATCAAGGACATAATTCTTCTGTGCAGCAATGAGGATAAACCTCAGATCACGGATCCAATCCGCATCATTGCTACTAACATTTTTCAACACAATTTTCTCTAGGAACATATCAAAATTTAACACAGGGAAGCAACAACGCGAGCTATTGATCTACAACATGATTTGCAAAATACTACCAGGACTAAGTTCATGATAAATTTAAGTTCAATTTAATCATATTACTTAAGAACTCCCACTTAGATAGACATCCCTCTAATCCTCTAAGTGATCACGTGATCCAAATCAACTAAACCATAACCGATCATCACGTGAGATGGAGTAGTTTTCAATGGTGAACATCGTTATGTTGATCATATCTACTATATGATTCACGCTCGACCTTTCGGTCTCCGTGTTCCGAGGTCATATCTTATATGCATAGCTCGTCAAGTATAACCTGAGTATTCTGCGTGTGCAACTGTTTTGCACCCGTTGTATTTGAACGTAGAGCCTATCACACCCGATCATCACGTGGTGTCTCAGCACGAAGAACTTTTGCAACGGTGCATACTCAGGGAGAACACTTCTTGATAATTTAGTGAGAGATCATCTTATAATGCTACCGTCAATCAAAGCAAGATAAGATGCATAAAAGGATAAACATCACATGCAATCAATATAAGTGATATGATATGGCCATCATCATCTTGTGCTTTGTGATCTCCATCTCCGAAGCATCGTCATGATCACCATCGTCACCGGCGTGCCACCTTGATCTCCATCGTAGCAACGTTGTCGTCTCGCCAATCTTATGCTTCCACGACTATTACTACCGTTTAGTAATCTAGTAAAGCATTACATCGCGATTGCATTGCATACAATAAAGCGACAACTATATGGCTCCTGCCAGTTGCCGATAACTCGGTTACAAAACATGATCATCTCATACAATAAAATCAGCATCATGCCTTGACCATATCACATCACAACATGCCCTGCAAAAACAAGTTAGACGTCTTCTACTTTGTTGTTGCAAGTTTTACGTGGCTGCTACGGGCTTAAGTAAGAACACATCTCACCTACGCATCAAAACCACAACGATAGTTCGTCAAATAGACTCCGTTTTAACCTTCTCAAGGACCGGGCGTAGTCACACTTGGTTCAACTAAAGTTGGAGAGATAGTCTTCCGCAAGCCATCTATGTGCAAAGCACGTCGAGGGAACCGGTCTCGCATAAGAGTATGCGTAAGGTTGGTCCGGATCATCTCAACCAACAATACCGCCGAACCAAAGTATGACATGCTGGTAGGCAGTATGACTTGTATCGCCCACAACTCACTTGTGTTCTACTCGTGCAAATAACATCAAACCATAAAACCTAGGCTCGGATGCCACTGTTGGGGAACGTAGTAATTTCAAAATTTTCCTACGCACACGCAAGATCATGGTGATGCACAGCAACGAGAGGGGAGAGTGTTGTCTACGTACCAACGCAGACCGACTGCGGAAGCGATCACACAACGTAGTGGAAGTAGTCGTACGTCTTCTTGCCGATCCGACCGATCCAAGTACCGTTACTCCGGCACCTCCGAGTTCTTAGCACACGTTCAGCTCGATGACGTTCCTCGGGCTCCGATCCAGCAAAGCGTCGAGGAAGAGTTCCGTCAGCACGACGGCGTGGTGACGATCTTGATGTACTACCGACGCAGGGCTTCGCCTAAGCACTGTAACGGTATGATCGAGGTGGAATTTGGTGGCAGGGGGCACCGCACACGGCTAAGGAACGATCTCAAGGATCAACTTGTGTGTCTTGGGGTGTCCCCTGCCCCCGTATTTATATGTTGGAGGAGGGGGGGCTGGCCGGCCAAGAGGGGAGGCGCAGGGGAGTCCTACTCCCACCGGGAGTAGGACTCCTCCCCCCCAATCCTAATCCAATTAGGACTCTCGGGGGGGGAAAGAGAGAGAAGGGGGGCCGGCCCCTTGTCCTATTCCTAATAGGACTCTAGGGGGGCGCCGGCCAGCTAGTGGGCTTCTCTTTTCTCTTTTCCACTAAGGCCCAATAGGCCCATTTACCTCCCGGGGGGTTCCGGTAACCCTCCCGGTATTCCGGTAAAATCCCGATTTCACCCGGAACACTTCCGATGTCCAAACATAGGCTTCCAATATATCAATCTTTACGTCTCGACCATTTCGAGACTCCTCGTCATGTCCGTGATCTCATCCGGGACTCCGAACAACCTTCGGTACATCAAAATGCATAAACTCATAATAACTGTCATCGTAACGTTAAGCGTGCGGACCCTACGGTTCGAGAACAATGTAGACATGACCGAGACACGTCTCCGGTCAATAACCAATAGCGGGACCTGGATGCCCATATTGGCTCCTACATATTCTACGAAGATCTTTATCGGTCAGACCGCATAACAACATACGTTGTTCCCTTTGTCATCGGTATGTTACTTGCCCGAGATTCTATCGTCGGTATCCAATACCTAGTTCAATCTCGTTACCGGCAAGTCTCTTTACTCGTTCCGTAATACATCATCTCACAACTAACATATTAGTTGCAGTGCTTGCAAGGCTTATGTGATGTGCATTACCGAGAGGGCCCAGAGATACCTCTCCGACAATCGGAGTGACAAACCCTAATCTCGAAATACGCCAACCCAACATCTACCATTGGAGACACCTGTAGTACTCCTTTATAATCACCCAGTTACGTTGTGACGTTTGGTAGTACCCAAAGTGTTCCTCCGGTAAACGGGAGTTGCATAATCTCATAGTTATAGGAACATGTATAAGTCATGAAGATAGCAATAGCAACATACTAAACGATCGGGTGCTAAGCTAATGGAATGGGTCATGTCAATCAGATCATTCAACTAATGATGTGACCTCGTTAATCAAATAACAACTCTTTGTTCATGGTTAGGAAACATAACCATCTTTGATTAACGAGCTAGTCAAGTAGAGGCATACTAGTGACACTCTGTTGGTCTATGTATTCACACATGTATTATGTTTCCGGTTAATACAATTCTAGCATGAATAATAAACATTTATCATGATATAAGGAAATAAATAATAATATTATTATTGCCTCTAGGGCATATTTCCTTCAAGCATTGCATACATGATAGAGCCTATGGCTGAAGCATAGGGAACATCTTTCATTTTCTCTCTATCTTCTGCAGTGGTCGGGCATTGAGTCTGGCTCAACTTCACACCTTGTAATACAGGCAAGAACCCTTTCTTTGCTTGATCCATTTTGAACTTCTTCAAAATCTTGTCAAGGTATGTGCTTTGTGAAAGTCCAATTAAGCGTTTTGATCTATCTCTATAGATTTTTATGCCTAATATGTAAGCAGCTTCCCCGAGGTCTTTCATCGAAAAACTTTTATTCAAGTATCCCTTTATGCTATCCAGAAATTCTATATCATTTCCAATGAGTAATATGTCATCCACATATAATATCAGAAATGCTACAGAGCTCCCACTCACTTTCTTGTAAATACAGGCTTCTCCAAAAGTCTGTATAAACCCAAATGCTTTGATCACACTATCAAAGCGTTTATTCCAACTCCGAGATGCTTGCACCAGTCCATAAATGGATCGCTGGAGTTTGCACACTTTGTTAGCTCCTTTTGGATCGACAAAACCTTCGGGTTGCATCATATACAACTCTTCTTCCAGAAATCCATTCAGGAATGCGGTTTTTACATCCATTTGCCAAATTTCATAATCATAAAATGCGGCAATTGCTAACATGATTCTGACAGACTTAAGCATCGCTACGGGTGAGAAAGTCTCATCGTAGTCAACTCCTTGAACTTGTCGAAAACCTTTTGCGACAAGTCGAGCTTTGTAGATAGTAACATTACCATCAGCGTCAGTCTTTTTCTTAAAGATCCATTTATTCTCAATTGCTTGCCGATCATCGGGCAAGTCAACCAAAGTCCATACTTTGTTCTCATACATGGATCCCATCTCAGATTTCATGGCTTCAAGCCACTTTGCGGAATCTGGGCTCACCATCGCTTCTTCATAGTTCGTAGGTTCATCATGATCTAGTAGCATGACTTCCAGAACAGGATTACCGTACCACTCTGGTGCGGATCTTACTCTGGTTGATCTACGAGGTACAGTAGTATCTTGATCTAAAGTTTCATGATCATCATCATTTACTTCCTCTCTTATTGGTGTAGTTCTCACAGAAACAGTTTTCTGTGATGTACTATTTCCCAATAACGGAGTAGGTACAGTTACCTCATCAAGTTCTACTTTCCTCCCACTCACTTCTTTCGAGAGAAACTCCTTCTCAAGAAAGTTTCCGAATTTAGCAACAAAAGTCTTGCCTTCGGATCTATGATAGAAGGTGTATCCAATAGTTTCCTTTGGATATCCTATGAAGACACACTTCTCCGATTTGGGTTCGAGCTTATCAGGTTGAAGCTTTTTCACATAAGCATCGCAGCCCTAAACTTTAAGAAACGACAACTTTGGTTTCTTGCCAAACCATAGTTCATAAGGCGTCGTCTCAACGGATTTAGATGGTGCCCTATTTAACGTGAATGCGGCCGTCTCTAAAGCATAACCCCAAAATGATAGCGGTAAATCAGTAAGAGACATCATAGATCGTACCATATCTAGTAAAGTACGATTACGACGTTCGGACACACCATTACGTTGTGGTGTTCCGGGTGGCGTGAGTTGCGAAACTATTCCACAATTTTTCAAATGTACACCAAACTCGTAACTCAAATATTCTCCTCCACGATCAGATCGTAGAAACTTTATTTTCTTGTTACGATGATTTTCAACTTCACTCTGAAATTCCTTGAACTTTTCAAATGTTTCAGACTTATGTTTCATTAAGTAGATATACCCATATCTGCTTAAATCATCTGTGAAGGTGAGAAAATAACGATATCCGCCACGAGCCTCAATATTCATCGGACCACATACATCGGTATGTATGATTTCCAATAAATCTGTTGCTCTCTCCATAGTGCCGGAGAACGGTGTTTTAGTCATCTTGCCCATGAGGCACGGTTCGCAAGTACCAAGTGATTCATAATCAAGTGGTTCCAAAAGCCCATCAGCATGGAGTTTCTTCATGCGCTTTACATCGATATGACCTAAACGGCAGTGCCACAAATAAGTTGCACTATCATTATCAACTCTGCATCTTTTGGCTTCAACATTATGAATATGTGTATTACTACTATCGAGATTCAATAAGAATAGACCACTTATCAAGGGTGCATGACCATAAAAGATATTACTCATATAAATAGAACAACCATTATTCTCTGATTTAAATGAATAACCGTCTCGCATCAAACAAGATCCAGATATAATGTTCATGCTCAACGCTGGCACCAAATAACAATTATTCAGGTCTAATATTAATCCCGAAGGTAGATGTAGAGGTAGCGTGCCGACCGCGATCACATCGACTTTGGAACCGTTTCCCACGCGCATCGTCACCTCGTCCTTTGCTAGTGTCCGCTTATTCTGTAGTCCCTGTTTCGAGTTGCAAATATTAGCAACAGAACCAGTATCAAATACCCAGGTGCTACTGCGAGCATTAGTAAGGTACACATCAATGACATGTATATCACATATACCTTTGTTCACCTTGCCATCCTTCTTATCCGCCAAATACTTGGGGCAGTTCCGCTTCCAGTGACCAGTCTGCTTGCAGTAGAAGCACTCAGTTTCAGGCTTAGGTCCAGACTTGGGTTTCTTCTCTTGAGCAGCAACTTGCTTGCCGTTCTTCTTGAAGTTCCCTTTCTTCTTCCCTTTGCCCTTTTTCTTGAAACTAGTGGTTTTGTTAACCATCAACACTTGATGCTCCTTCTTGATTTCTACCTCCGCAGCTTTCAGCATAGCGAAGAGCTCGGGAATAGTCTTGTTCATCCCTTGCATATTATAGTTCATCACAAAGCTCTTGTAGCTTGGTGGCAGTGATTGGAGAATTCTGTCAATGACGCAATCATCCGGAAGTGTAACTCCCAATTGAATCAAGTGATTATTATACCCACACATTTTGAGTATATGCTCACTAACAGAACTGTTCTCCTCCATCTTGCAGCTATAGAACTTATTGGAGACTTCATATCTCTCAATCCGGGCATTTGCTTGAAATATTAACTTCAACTCCTGGAACATCTCATATGCTCCATGACGTTCAAAACGTCGTTGAAGTCCCGGTTCTAAGCCGTAAAGCATGGCACACTGAACTATTGAGTAGTCATCAGCTTTGCTCTGCCAGACGTTCATAACTTCTGGTGTTGCTCTTGCAGCAGGCCTGGCACTCAGCGGTGCTTCCAGGACGTAATTCTTCTGTGCAGCAATGAGGATAATCCTCAGGTTACGGACCCAGTCCGTGTAATTGCTACCATCATCTTTCAACTTTGCTTTCTCAAGGAACGCATTAAAATTCAACGGAACAACAGGACGAGCCATCTATCTACAATCAACATAAACAAGCAAGATACTATCAGGTACTAAGTTCATGATAATTTTTAAGTTCAGTTAATTTACTTAAGAACTCCCACTTAGATAGACATCCCTCTAATCCTCTAAGTGATCACGTGATCCAAATCAACTAAACCATAACCGATCATCACGTGAGATGGAGTAGTTTTCAATGGTGAACATCAATATGTTGATCATATCTACTATATGATTCACGCTCGACCTTTCGGTCTCCGTGTTCCAAGGCCATATCTGTATATTCTTGGCTCGTCAAGTATAACCTGAGTATTCCGCGTGTGCAACTGTTTTGCACCCGTTGTATTTGAACGTAGAGCCTATCACACCCGATCATCACGTGGTGTCTCAGCACGAAGAACTTTTGCAACGGTGCATACTCAGGGAGAACACTTCTTGATAATTTAGTGAGAGATCATCTTATAATGCTACCGTCAATCAAAGCAAGATAAGATGCATAAAAGGATAAACATCTCATGCAATCAATATAAGTGATATGATATGGCCATCATCATCTTGTGCTTTGTGATCTCCATCTCCGAAGCACCGTCATGATCACCATCGTCACCGGCGCGACACCTTGATCTCCATCGTAGCATCGTTGTCGTCTCGCCAATCTTATGCTTCCACGACTATCACTACCGCTTAGTAATAAAGTAAAGCATTACATCGCGATTGCATTGCATACAATAAAGCGACAACCATATGGCTCCTGCCAGTTGCCGATAACTCGGTTACAAAACATGATCATCTCATACAATAAAATCAGCATCATGCCTTGACCATATCACATCACATCATGCCCTGCAAAAACAAGTTAGACGTCCTCTACTTTGTTGTTGCAAGTTTTACGTGGCTGCTACGGGCTTAAGTAAGAACTCATCTCACCTACGCATCAAAGCCACAAGGATAGTTCGTCAAATAGACTCCGTTTTAACCTTCTCAAGGACCGGGCGTAGTCACACTTGGTTCAACTAAAGTTGGAGAGGCAGTCTTCCGCAAGCCATCTATGTGCAAAGCACGTCGAGGGAACCGGTCTCGCGTAAGAGTACGCGTAAGGTTGGTCCGGATCGTCTCGTCCAACAATACCGCCGAACCAAAGTATGACATGCTGGTAGGCAGTATGACTTGTATCGCCCACAACTCACTTGTGTTCTACTCGTGCATATAACATCAAACCATAAAACCTAGGCTCGGATGCCACTGTTGGGGAACGCAGTAATTTCAAAAAAATTCCTACGCACACGCAAGATCATGGTGATGCACAGCAACGAGAGGGGAGAGTGTTGTCTACGTACCAACGCAGACCGACTGCGGAAGCGATCTCACAACGTAGAGGAAGTAGTCGTACGTCTTCTTCCCGATCCGACCGATCCAAGCACCGTTACTCCGGCACCTCCGAGTTCTTAGCACACGTTCAGCTCGATGACGTTCCTCAGGCTCCGATCGAGCAAAGCGTTGAGGAAGAGTTCCGTCAGAACGACGGCGTGGTGACGATCTTGATGTACTACCGACGCAGGGCTTCGCCTAAGCACTGTAACGGTATGATCGAGGTGGAATTTAGTGGCAGGGGGCACCGCACACGGCTAAGGAACGATCTCAAGGATCAACTTGTGTGTCTTGGGGTGCCCCCTGCCCCCGTATATAAAGGCCAGGGGCAGGGGGTTCGGCCGGCTAGGAGGGAGGCGCAGGGAGGAGTCCTACTCCCACCGGGAGTAGGACTCCTCCCCTCCAATCCTATTCCAACTAGGATTCTTGGGGGGGAAGGAGAAAGAGGGGGCCGGCCCACCTCTCCTAGTCCTATTAGGACTTGGAAAAGGGGGGGCGCCGGCTAGGCTTGTGGGCTGCCTCTTCTCTCTTTTCCACTAAGGCCCAATAGGCCCATTTACCTCCCGGGGGGTTCCGGTAACCCTCCCGGTAATCCGGAAAAATCCCGATTTCACCCGGAACGCTTCCGGTGCCCAAACATAGGCTTCCAATATATCAATCTTTACGTCTCGACCATTTCGAGACTCCTCGTCATGTCCGTGATCTTATCCGGGACTCCGAACAACCTTCGGTACATCAAAATGCATAAACTCATAATAACTGTCATCGTAACGTTAAGCGTGCGGACCCTGCGGTTCGAGAACAATGTAGACATGACCGAGACACGTCTCCGGTCAATAACCAATAGCGGGACCTGGATGCCCATATTGGCTCCTACATATTCTACGAAGATCTTTATCGGTCAGACCGCATAACAACATACGTTGTTCCCTTTGTCATCGGTATGTTACTTGCCCGAGATTCGATCGTCGGTATCCAATACCTAGTTCAATCTCGTTACCGGCAAGTCTCTTTACTCGTTCTGTAATACATCATCTCACAACTAACATATTAGTTGCAGTGCTTGCAAGGCTTATGTGATGTGTATTACCGAGAGGGCCCAGAGATACCTCTCCGACAATCGGAGTGACAAACCCTAATCTCGAAATACGCCAACCCAACATCTACCATTGGAGACACCTGTAGTACTCCTTTATAATCACCCAGTTACGTTGTGACGTTTGGTAGTACCCAAAGTGTTCCTCCGGTAAACGGGAGTTGCATAATCTCATAGTTATAGGAACATGTATAAGTCATGAAGAAAGCAATAGCAACATACTAAACGATCGGGTGCTAAGCTAATGAAATGGGTCATGTCAATCAGATCATTCAACTAATGATGTGACCTCGTTAATCAAATAACAACTCTTTGTTCATGGTTAGGAAACATAACCATCTTTGATTAACGAGCTAGTCTAGTAGAGGCATACTAGTGACACTCTGTTGGTCTATGTATTCACACATGTATTATGTTTCCGGTTAATACAATTCTAGCATGAATTATAAACATTTATCATGATATAAGGAAATAAATAATAACTTTATTATTGCCTCTAGGGCATATTTCCTTCACAAAATACTTTGCAAGCAAAGATACTTGGCACTTGGGGGCTAATGTGTATCGCAAGTTAAAGATATTGTGTTACATCCGGTTTAAATATTTTTTCTTTAAGCCGAGCAAGCAGCTCTAACAATTTTTCTAAGTCTACAGCATATTTATTCATAAGCAATAGACTTGGGGGCTGATATAGTAAGTATGATTGAAAGTAAGGAAGCATAAGTCATACCTCAGATTTTTGCTGTATTTGCTTCACCATGTCAATTTCCAGGTCGCGGCTACTTTGCACCTGGTTGATATAGCCCGAGACGATCTCTCCAATACTCAAATGAGTATAGTCGGTGATATCCATCTTAGCCTTACGGCGTTCTAGCAACTCCTCCTTAGCCGAGTATTTGGCAAGGATGGTGGGCCTGGCCGGCTCAATGAATTGAGCCTTGAGAATTTCCACTTCTGGGTCAGCCGTTTTGACTGGGCTAGGTGCCTCCGGGTTAACAGAACCATCAAGAATATCTTCAGCAGGTGGGTCAGAAGTTGGTGCTGCAATGTCTTGACCCGGCTTAGGCGGCGGCTAATGTGTGAAGAGTCGGGAGCAGCTATACCCTGTTCCGGTTCAGTCACCACAGGGGTTTGGGCCGGTTTATCCTTCTTGTTTTTCTTCCTGGGCTCAACCTCCACGCTATGGGCAAAGCAAAGAAATGAGTAAAGAAACATGAAGAAAGAAAAGCATAAGGTGAATAAATTGATATTACCCAGGGGCAGTCTTAAAAGCCGGCATGTTTGATTGCATGGACTCGCCGGATGAAGGAGAGGTATCCTGGTAATTGGAGTCAGATGAATTGAGAGGTTGACGGATTAGACCCGCCAAAGGTAAAAAAGGGTATAAGTTGGAGATAACCTCAGTCCGACGCTTCCGGGTTGTGTCAGGCAAGCCGGAGGATAACTCTGCATCCTTGCTGGTCCGGGTCTGCCTCCGGTTTTCAAATTGTTGTTGCTTCAAAAGAAAGTCAGGATCTTGGTAATCCAAAGGGTGTGAAAATCTTACTTTCCAGGTTACTCTTCGAATTTTCTGACGCGGCCGAAGCTCGGAGTCGGAGGAGATTATAGTTACCTCTTCCTCGACGGGTTGGCTGTTGCATGTGTCTTCTTGAAAGAAGGTTAATATCAGTAAGGTAGTGATAAAGAGAAAGGGAAATTAAAAAGTTACCTCTTCCTCATTATCATCAGAATCATCAAGCTGAAACAGCTCAGAAGCGCTTGGCTTCCTTTTCCTTGAAGTGGTGGGCTTGGCGGTTTTCCTTTCGGCTCCCTTGGCCGCCCTGGCTTGCTTGGCTGCCTCATGATCATATTGGATTTTCCAGAAGTTATCATTTGCCTGTAAAAGGTTATAAAGGGTTATTCGTAAGAATACAGTATAACATGATAAAAAATAACCCGACGGCTGGAAACTTACTGCAGGGGCCGGGTTCTTTTTGCAAAAAGGTAGTGAGCCGAAAGCGTTACTATTCACGGTGCCCTCTTTCAACAAAGACTGCGTTGTAGCTTCCACTACGTCATCTGGTAAGTCATCAGGACTATGACGCTGAGGGTCATCTTTCTCGCCTGAATAATTACACATTAAGCCGGGGCGGCGGCTTAACGGAATTATTCTTCAAGCAACCCAGACTCAGACCAGGTCAATGCCATCTAAGCCGTTCCCTAAAAGAGCTTTAATCTTCTTGATCTTGGGGGTGAGTGGCAGACGTTCAATAGCAGTCAACTTATCCGGCAGCGGGTGAGTAGATTCAAGGCGCAATGCACGGAAGCTGGGCAGCAGGTTTTCACCAGCCGGAGAAGTATCTTGGCAGTAGAACCATGTCTGGTTCCAGTCCTTTGGATGACTCGGCAATTCAGCATAAGGGAACAGGCAGTCTCTCCGCCTTTGAATCGATATGCCACCAAGCTCCAGACAGGGCCCGTTGGCCCGCTCATTCTGCCGGTTCAAATAGAACAATTCCCTGAACAAAAGTAGGTTGGGTTGTTCTCCAAGGTAGACCTCACAGAAAACTTGGAAGTTGCAGATATTTGACACGGAATTGGGCCCGATGTCTTGAGGTCTTAAGTCAAAGAAGTGCAAAACGTCTCTAAAGAATTTTGAACCGGGAGGAGCAAATCCCCGGCTCATGTGATCGGTAAAAATGATCACCTCCCCTTCCTTGGGTTGAGGTTTCTCCTTAGACGGGTCAGGAGCACGATAAGACATGACATCCTTCTTGAGCAAATGGCCAGACTTTACAAACTCAGACAGTTTGCTCTCTATAACAATGGATGGGACCCAGCTGCAGGTAACCGGAGGTTTAACAGCTTTGGGTGCCATTGGGTAAATTGAAGCCTACAACAAGATAAAGGAAATTTTCCTGTTTATTATAACCTGGAGAATAAGCATTATTGGGTTACTTAAGATGGCGGCTTAAGAAGGGGCCTAATGACATACAGGTAACTATGTGATAATGTTTAACAGCTGCAGGTATTAAAGATGATTAAGGTTTTCATAAGTCGCCAGAAGCAAGCGGTGCTGACAGCCGGTATTATCTTAAACTGGTTACACGGACTACTATGGCTGAAACAGAGTCAACAGACACAGTTTTTGGCTAAGTGTGGAGCAAACAGGTTTCACAAATTGCAATTATTATTTTGGATCAAACGATGCTCTCGAAAGGAAAAATTTCTAGACCTAAAACAGTACAGGGAAGTTCATATACTCAAGGAGGGCTTCCAAAACAAGGAAATGAGATCTGTTTTCATACAGAATAAGCACACAACATCCTCCACAGCAGTTCTATGTGGTTTTTACGTTCTGAACAAGGTATTAGAGGTAAGAACTAATGGAGGTTGCGTCGGGCGACGATGAACGTCGACGAACTCAAGACAGTACTAATGCAGATCTGAGAAAGGGGGGAAAGAGAAATCACCAATGTGGAAGAACTGCGGAGGGTTGCCGTTGTTCTCTGGTCAAGAAACAGGGTGATGCGGCGGCCTGAGTCGGTGAAGACGAGGTTTCCGACGGTGGCGGCGGCGAACCTTGAGCGGCAGAAGAGGCAGTGCGAGGAAGAAGACGACCGGAGGAAATGAAAAAGACCTAGGTCGCACCTATTTATAAGGAGGACCGACTGAGACGGCGCGAGAAACGAGGAGACCAAGACATCATTATCCAGCGGCCCCGATGCCTCGATTTTCGGGAGGGTCAGTAAAGGCAAAGATCCGTTGAAGATATGATGAATTAAAATACAAGTTTTATTGAAGATGACGTCACGATGATTTAACCCGGAGCCAGAGGATGACGTTACGGCGGGTTACAATTTTCACGCAAGACAGAAGACTAAAGGCCAGTTCATAAGGATTTCAAAGATTTACATGAACCGGTTCAAATCAATCTAGGGCCTAATGTTGGGGATATGACTATTTGTGTAAGCAATCCAGGAGGGGTCGGGTTACGCAAATAGAGGTTCATCAGAAGCCCAAGACCATGGCATGAAGATGGCGGTTCACTAAAAGGCTTAAAGGCCCACAGGCGACTCTAAGGCCCGTAAAGATAAACCGCCATGATGGTACAACTTGTACTGTAAGGTAGAAGTAACTAGTCGCCGAGCCGGAGACTGTTTATGAGCCGGCCGGGACTCTGTAGGCCGCAGGGCGTCAACCCGTGTATATAAGGGGACGACTCGCCAGCGGCTTAGGGCAAGAAACAACTGATCGAGAGCCAAGCATAGCGTATCTCGCTCCCTGGTCATCGAAACCTCAAGCAATTCCAACCCAACTAGACGTAGGCCTTCCTTCACCGTAAGGGGCTGAACTAGTATAAACCTCACGTGTCCTTGTCCCGATTAACCCCTTTAAGCTTCCTAGTTGCGATGGCTCCACGACTAAGTCCTTGCAAAAGGACATCTGCCGTGACAATTCCACGACAAAGACCCTGTTCTTTGCCGTCAGTCAAAACTTGTTCTTTGCCGTCATCTAGACTTAAGTAGAGACGGTAAAGATTGTTTTGCATTTTTTTAAATAATGTCAGTGCAGAGCATCTCGCCGGACACATGAACATCAAATCAAAGAGAGCAGGTTCAGCTCACGTAGATTTTGTTTTGACATGGTCATGCTACTTTTCATTCATTGTTGGTGGAGTTACAGAGAAGTTACACAGTTGTCCTGAAAATTTACACAAAGGACTCTAGAAAGTAAAAAAATAAAAGCAATCAAGTCCTCCACTGCAGGAACAGGGACTTACCGCCGACCGTCCTTCTACTGGTCGGGGATCCACTGCCGCCGCCTTGCCCTACTCGCCTTGCCGCGCCACCGCACAGCCGCCTGACCATCCTCTGCACCGGCGCCCGGCCATGCTCGCCGCGCACAGGCACGGCCCAGCTCACCCACGCCCTGCTAGAGCCGCCCGCCCGCGCGTCGCTTGCAGGGCCCTCTCGCGCCGGTTGCCCTACCAGCACCGGCCCGCAGCAGTCATGCCCTGGTCTTTGAATCGCCACCCAGCCATGCTCGCCGCGTAGCCGAACGGCCCTGCTCGCCTGCGCCCTGCTCGCCTGGCTGGGGCAACGGGGCCGGCGACGCCCGTGGCGAAGGGGGAAGGGCGACGGGGACAGCAGAAGACGTCATGGTGGATCCCTGCGGAGCTTCGAGGGCGATGGGCTGAGGCCGGGGGCGACGGAGGAAGTGGCCGGGGATGGCGCGAAAGGTGGTGGCCGACGGGCGAGGTGATGGCCGGCGGGCGAGGTGGTGGCCGGACGCCGGTGGAGCTTCGGGCGCGCCAGGGCCGTGGCCGGGGGCGACGGGGACGGGGCCGAGGCCGGGGGCGAAGGGAGAAGTGGTCGGGGCTGGCGGGAGATGTGGTGGCCGATGGGAGAGGTGGTCACCGGCGACGGTGTGTGGATAAGCGAGAGAAGCCAGAGAGAGATCATGGTGGGGGAGAGAGATCATGGTGGGGAGAGGATAAGGGAGAGAGTGCTGCACGTGGGGGTGTGAGGCGCATGAGGCGAGGGCACGGGGTGTGTTTGGGCATAAGAGGATGTGTGGCTGAGATCCTGCCATGTCATCGATCCATGTGATCGATCCGCGTGTTGTGTTTCTTTCTTTGCTGTCTTCATTTTTTATTCCACACGGCAAAGATCTTTGCATACTTCCCCGTCTATAATACAAAAAACAGACGGCAAAGATCTTTGTCGTCTAGTTTTTCTATTACATACGGAAAAGTACGTTCTTTGCCGTCTGTGTTTTTTTCATAGACGGCAAAGTTTATTTTACCGACAGTTTTTCTTTGTCGTCTACTGATGACGGCAAACCCTTTCTTTGCCGTCTGCCCGATGAAAAGCTGACGGCAAAGACGTCCCCTAACGGCAAATTAGCTGTTTCCCGTAGTGCTCCCACTCACTTCTCTTGAGAGAAACTCCTTCTTAGAAAGGATCCATTCTTAGCAATGGATATCTTGCCTTCGGATCTATGATAGAAGGTGTATCCAAAGTCTCCTTTGGGTATCCTATGAAGACACATTTCTCCTATTTGGGTTCGAGCTTATCAGGTTGAAGCTTTTTCACATAAGCATCATAGCCCCAAACTTTAAGAAACGACAACTTAGGTTTCTTGTCAAACCATAGTTCATATGGTGTCGTCTCAACGGATTTAGATGGTGCCCTATTTAACGTGAATGCAGCTGTCTCTAATGCATAACCCCAAAACAATAGTGGTAAATCGGTAAGAGACATCATAGATCGCACCATATCTAATAAAGCACGGTTATGACGTTCGAACACACCATTACACTGTGGTGTTCCAGGTGGCATGAGTTATGAAACTATTCCACATTGTTTTAAATGAAGGCCAAACTCGTAACTCAAATATTTGCCTCCGCGATCAGATCGTAGAAACTTTATTTTCTTGTTACGATGATTCTCCACTTCATTTTGAAATTCTTTGAACTTTTCAAATGTTTCAAACTTGTGTTTCATTAAGTAGATATACCCATATCTTCTCAAATCATCTTTGAAGGTCAGAAAATAACGATACCCGCCGCGAGCCTCAATACTTATCGGACCGCATACATCAGTATGTATTATTTCCAACAAGTCAGTTGCTCGCTCCATTGTTCCGGAGAACGGACTCTTAGTCATCTTGCCCATGAGGTATGGTTCGCAAGCATCAAGTGATTCCAAAAGCCCATCAGCATGGAGTTTCTTCATGCGCTTTACACCAATATGACCTAAACGGCAGTGCCACAAATAACTTGCACTATCATTATTAACTTTGCATCTTTTGGCTTCAATATTATAAATATGTGTATCACTATGATCGAGATTCAACAAACCATTTTAATTGGGTGTATAACCATAGAAGGTTTTATTCATGTAAATAGAATAACAATTATTATTTTACTTAAATGAATAACCGTATTGCAATAAACATGATCCAATCATATTCATGCTCAACGCAAACACCAAATAACATTTATTTTGGTCCAACACTAATCTCGAAGGTAGAGAGAGTGTGCGATGGTGATCTTATCAATCTTGGAAACACTTCCAACACACATCGTCACCTCGCCCTCAACTAGTCTATGTTTATTTTGTAACTCTTGTTTCAAGTTATTAATCATAGCAACCGAACCAGTATCAATACCCAAGGGCTACTATGAACACTAGTAAAGTACACATCAATAACATGTATATCATATATACTTTTGTTCACTCTGCCATCCTTCTTATTCTCCAAGTATTTGGGGTAGTTCCGCTTCCAGTGACCATTTCCTTTGCAGTAGAAGCACTCAGTTTTAGGCTTAGGTCTAGCTTTGGGTTTCTTCACGGGAGTGGCAACTTGCTTGCCATTCTTTCTTGAAGTTCCCTTTCTTTTCCTTTGCCCCTTTTCTTGAAACTAGTAGTCTTGTTAACCATCAACACTTGATGCTCTTTCTTGATTTCTACCTTCGCCGATTTTAGCATTGCGAAGAGCTCGGGAATCATTTTCGTCATCCCTTTCATATTATAGTTCATCGCGAAGTTCTAGTAGCTTGGTGATAGTGACGAGAGAACTCTGTCAATCACAATCTTATCTGGAAGATTAACTCCCACTTGATTTAAGTGATTGTACTACCCAGACATTCTGAGTACATGCTCACTGGCTGAGCCATTCTCCTCCATCTTGTAGGCAAAGTACTTGTCAGAGGTCTCATACCTCTCGACATGGGCATGAGTCTGAAATACCAATTTCAACTCTTGGAACATCTCATATGCTCCGTGGCATTCAAAACATTTTTCAAGTCCCGTTTCTAAGACGTAAAGCATGGTGCACTAAACTATCAAGTAGTCATCATACCGAGCTTGTCAAACGTTCATAACATCTGCATCTGCTCCTGCAAAAGTTTTGTCACCTAGTGATGCATCAAGGACATAATTCTTCTATAACATCCCAAATTTTCAATTTGGAATGTTATACATTAGATCATCATTGCATATCATTTTTATTTGCTTCTTGGTTGATCCTAGAAATCCTACGCAACTCAAGGACCCACGGAGAGAGTTGGGGATTTCGTTTTTTTTCATATTTGGGGTTTTCTCAAATTTTGAAAATAGGATCATTTGATTTAACTATTTTATCTTCAATAATTTCAATTATAAAAATAAGTGAGAGGGAATAAAATGACTTTCCCAAATTAAAGGAATATTGAGAAATTTAATATTAAAATCAAATAAGATTTTATTTTGGAGTTTTTCCGCTGTTTTATTTGGAGTTAGGAAAAATATGTGCGTTTTTCAAAATTGCATTTAGGACCCAAATAAATGTTCACTTTGTCCCGCTTGATTTTAGAAGTAGGGGAAAATTTATTTTGGGATTTTTGGAGTCCGTTTAGTATTTCTTTTTTTTTGCATGTAAAATTATTTAAAAAAACGGACCGACCTAACCGGGCCGTGTCCAACTAGGACACTTGGCCCGGCCGGCCTTTAAAGCCGCGAGGGCCCGAGCCGCAGCCGCCCCAGCCCCGAAACCCTAGCTGCCGCCGCCCTCGATCCACGCGCCGCCAGCCGTCGCCGACGCGCGAGTCCGCCGCCGCCCCTCGCCTTGCCGCCCGCCAACGAAGCCGCCGCCGCCACCCGCCGCCGCGGGCCGCCGCACCAGAGCCGCGCCGCCGCCGCCGTCATCTTGCCGAAGCCGCCCGTGGTAGCCGCCGTTGCCTCGGTTTTCACAAAGAAAAACGATCGGTTTTCTTTGAAAACCTAGATCCGTTTTTAGGTCCAGTTCGGTTTATTTTTTTGTCGATTTAGTTATTTAGCGAATGGCCGCTTTTTCGTTCGTTTTTACGAACGGTATTCGTCGTTTAGCCGCAGATAGCGAACGTTCGTTCGTTAGCTTGTTCGACGTTTTTCTTTTTCTCGGATTTTCCGCGATTATTTCTGATCGCGATTTCTGATCCGATTTTCGCCTTAGTTTAACTTTTCGCTCGTTTATCGGAATGAGGCGATTCAAGCGCCTTGAGTTTCTTCTCGAAACCCTCTTTCCGTTTAACCAACTCAAACAAGTTTTTGCTTCTGTAAAATTTGACTTAGATCCAGATTAGTAAACGAAGCTCGTTTCTTTTGTCGTTTGCTTTCCGTCGCTTCGTTTGTTTTGTTTTTTTTTGCAAAGCGGAGTTCTTAAGTTGAACTTTCTGGTTAGATCTCTTATTTGAGTTTTACCTGTGCATTAGATTAGTGCTTATTCACTACTAGAGAAAATCTTATACACAGACGCTTACTAGTAGCGCTCTTTATTTACTCATGCTACTACTATTTACTAGTAGCATGCTATAATGACCGGCGCTACTAGTACTATTTACTAGTAGCGCGTGGCAAAAAATAACACGCTATTAGTAAATATTCTCGACCATGCCTCGCGGACAGACCGTAGTAGTAGTGTGGGTTTTAAACCATCGCTATTGCTAAGTGGATATCTGTAGCGCCGGTGTGATACCCTGCCCTACCGCTAGCATTTCAGTCCCATCCCCCATCCCGTCAACCGTCCCAGTCCACCCACTCCCGCACCCCACCCACCCCCCGATTCATATCCCCTCCACATCTTCTCATCTCCTCTACCGATGGGTCTCTCCCTTTCTCCGATCCATGCTGGGATCCTCCACCGCCCAGCCGACAAGGCCCATCGCGACGGCCAGCCCGGGCTGCTCCCCACCGCGGCATGGAGGTGGGGCGGTGCGGCGGCCCCGAGGGACCGTCACCTCATCTTAGCCCCCTCCCAAAGTCCCAAGCATGCCAGGATGCGCGCCCCCGCACTGGTCAGACCAATCAGCGGCGACGAGGAGAGAGAGGCCTTCACTTTCCACGGCCGACGACCGCCGGAGATGGGGGACCAGGAGGAGGAGCCGGCTGGGTTCACGCGCGCGCGCCACGCGGCGTTCCTGTAGCTCATGTCGTCCGAGCTCCCCGACGGCTACGCCACGCAGGAGGTCAACCACCTCACCCTCGCATACTTCGCTGCCGCCGGCCTCTGCCTCCTCCGGGAGCTCGACCGGGTAAGCTCAGCTGAGATCTACCCCATTGCCCGCCCTCTGGGCGTGTACTCTGTCCACGGTTGCACAAATTGCACGGAATTCTAGGGAGTTTCCTGAGTGATCTGTCATGTTCTAGATGTGGCTGTCCTTTGTTCATAGCTTTGGATCTCGCGTGGGTGTACTGATTATACTAGGAGATTGTATGCTTGTGCTCAGTTTATTCAAAAATTGTCAAGCATGCGCATACACATCAGTAGATTTCTGCGCTACGATGTAGAAGAAAAGGGTGGAAATTTTTTGAAAAATTTGGTTGTGGCGAATGAAATTAAGCTGCCTTGTTTTTATTTTTGAGTCAAATTGCAAGGATATGTACAGGTTCAAGGCCTACTGCCGTGGGCCTGCCCCTAAGCCGCTCCCAACTCAGGTCGTCAAGGTAGAGATTTTAATTAGTTTTGAGCCTGATTTGCCCTTGCCCTGCTCACTTGGCTTTCTACCGATGCTACATCGGCTGAGTCTCCTATCCATCAATCCGAGGACTTGGCACTTCCTCATATATGCCCATTCTGAACTTTGAGTTTTGCATCGGAAACATGCAGGACATTGATATGCAATCAGAGCGAACTACACTATAAATTTGTAGCTGGTTTGAATTCGTCAAAAAATATGCAAACTCTACTACTCTAGCCTAGTTGCAGGAGACTAAATTAGGAACTAAGTAGTGCTAGTATAATGGTTGAAACTCAATGTTGATTGCTGCTGGCGTTCTCTATTTTGCATACACTCAAGTACAGATTAATTTGTTGTTAGCTTTGGAATCAATTCATCTTCATGCCTTTATTTTGAGGATGCTATCGTTAATTTTCATTGGATAGCAGATGGCAGAGTCCAGTTTAATTTTGATAGGTTTGTTTCGGGCTAATAGACAACTTTCTTTACTTTCTTGTAGAGTTTTTTGTATCAGTTATGCAAAGGAATTGCACACTGCCATGGCCATGGTGTCCTTTATCGGTTAGACCTTTGTTTTCTGATTTATGTTGCTGTATTTATCGGCCCATACAACATATTGCAATTGTTGCTAATGTGATTTACGATTGTTCCTCTTTGATATCATAGGGATTAATAGCCCCAAAATCTATTGGTTGACAAGGAGAAGATGATACTGAAAATTGTAGATCTTGGGTTAAGTAGAGCTTTTACTGTTCCTATGAAAAGCAGATCTTGGGTTAATGTACAGCGACGGTGCTGGTGCACTTGTGCTTGTCAGTGGGGAGAAAGCTAGAACCTTGGTCTTCAAGTTCTTGCAAGGACCAGAGGGTATGCTGATGTTGCGCAAGTAAATCTTACATGCCTCGTCATTAATCATTGTTGGTGAAACAGATGTCACTTGAGAAATCTCAGCCCATTTTTCTTATTAATGAATACTGTTACCCACATTATCTTGACTCACATAATGATCTTTTTCTTTAGGATTCATAACTTTCTTCTTTTTTCTTGTTATTATGCATTACTATGAGTTCATTGTATTAAGATTCCTTGCAACTTCAGGCACTTGAGCTATTTATAGAAGGAGGGGACCCGGCCTTCTTCATGTCTTGTGGCAGTGTCTTCCTTTGATTCATTCGTGCAACAAAGAGGGGACCTGGCCTTCTTCAAGTCTCGAGCAAAAAGTAAGGACTAGCCTCCGGCTATTACTATTGATGCATGTGCATGTGCTAAAAAGAAAGAAAATACCCTATCGGATTTGAACTCTGATGCGTACTAACAAGTTTTCACTTTCCCGACATGGCCGTAGGGGTGATTGACACTGACTACGACAGCCTGGTGGGCGTCGTGCTCTTCAACCACTTAGGGGTGGACTTCAACGTGAAGCCCAGCGACCGCGCCGCACGGATGATCGTCCATGTGATCACGATGCCGGATGTCGCTGAGGTGGAGGACCTTGACGCCATCTTTCGGGGTGAGGGAGGATTCGGGTCCTCCGGCGTCTGAACTCCGAGCCTTGGTAGATACATGTAGAGAAGTGGTCTGTTTAGGCTGGTGGTGGAACACTAGGGAAGGTAGCCACCTTCGGTTGTGTGTGTTTAATTTATTTTGCACTGGACGTGTCCCTGATTTCTATCTATGAATAATGCACGTAATTTTTATTTTTTTAATTTATAATTTGTTAGTAGTAGCGCTGGGGAAAACTACACGCTACTACTATCTAGCATAGTAGTAGCGCCTAGTATACTAGAAGCGCTACTACTATTTTGATAGTAGTAGCGCGGGTTCAAATAGTAGTAGTGCGGGTGTGCACCAGCACTACTACTAACTTTTTAGTAGTAGCGCGGGTGCACCCACGCTACTACTAACTATTAGCTGTAGCGCGATACTAGCAGTGCGGGTACCCGTGCTGCTAGTAGCCTTTTTCCTGGTAGTGATTGTATGCTTGTTTGTTTGTTTGCATTAGAGTACCCGGAGTGCGCCGCTTGCTACTTCGAATCTCTAGGTTTCACGAATCATCAGCAAGGCAAGTAACACTTTGATCATACCCCTTACTACTCAGTTTTATTTGCATTAGATCAATCCTCAAACATTGCATGATTAGGATCTAATTAAATTGTCGGTTTTGGGAAAGTAGATGAGGTAGTACCTATTACCTGTTTATTATCAAACCCTTGGGAGTTACTTCTACGTTTGCTTATATTGCCATGCTATGCTAGTAGACGTGGATTGGGTGAGTGTATCCATGACAGATGTGAGATTGTTAATTAATGGTTTATTTAAGGTGGCAATTTTAATACACATCTGGGTGGATTGAGGCACCTGGGTATTCCAGCGATTGCCTGTTTTCTTTATGGACTGCCACCCAGGCTCAAAGGGATCATGAGATTATTTCATACTAGAAACTTTCATGTGCAGCCACAAGCTACTATGGGCTCTAGCATAGTTGATTAAGTCGTGCGAACTCTTACAGTGGTAGACTAGCAAATGTAGGGGGAAGTAGGTGTAACGGTATACCCAATCGTAAGGTGCTAGCACTTCTGAAAGACTATGTCTCGGTCATCCGTTTCTCAAACATCAAGCAGTGCAAGAAATACAACGGAGCTGATCGAGTCTTGTGGGGAAAAGTGTGCAAACCTATGCAGAGTGTATAAACTAATCATGATTAGCCGTGTCCCCGGTATTGGACGTCTTGAGTATCTAGTACTTGGATTATCATGTTACTTTAATTAATTTTGTTGGGTTTTAATGATGATGTTTAGTTGGGATTGAGAGGGTGTCTACACTCTCAATGTTTAACAACTACCATGATAGTTAAATAAAATTTATTCCTTTGCAGTAGGGAAAAATTGGCTTTACGCAAAACTGTAACCATAGAGCTTTCCACTAGCCATATATGCATGTAGTATATCATATTTCTATTCATTACTCTCTATGTGTTACATTGCTAGCATATTCCATGTGCTGACCCGTTTTCGGGCTGCAACGTTCATGTTGCAGACTTTTCAGACGACGAGTAAGGTGCCTTTAGGTCGCGGTTCTATACTCAGTGATGCCGTTGGAGTTGATGAACTCACTTATCTTCCAAGCCTTCCGCTATTATCATTATTAGATGGCCTTAAGCCATATTTATTTGTAATAAGTTCTCTTTTGAGACACTCGTTGTAATAAGTGTGTGATTGCTACTCTGTTATAAATCCTTCAAGTACTGTGCATGTCAGCATTACTGATCGAGGGATGACACTGAAGCACAGAGATCAGACAGTTTGAGGTCTGGTCTCGACAAGATGGTATCAGAGCACACGGTGACTGTAGGACACGACCACTAAGCTAAAGCCCTGGATCACTACTCACTCTTCCCATTTCTGACTCCTCATCTTTTCTACTCTTTTAGGATGGCAGATGCAAGGAAGAAGTTCACTCAACCGGATGAAGATACACCCTTTGGACGCCACCTGAAGGAAGCCACTAAGTACCTAAACATTGGAGTACCAAGCTTCACCGGGACCTAGAGCGCCACCTTACCCGAGGAGGAGCGTTGGATGATTCAAGTTCAAGTTCCAGGAAGGACTTTCATGCCAGTCACCGAGCCCATAGAGTTTTCCTTTGATGCACCAACCTGGAGTCTAGGAAAGAGCATGGCAGCCCACATCGTCATGGGACGTATTGGAGAAGTTTACCGCAATGATCTCAAGGATACTATCTACCAGATTTGTGGGCGCCGAGATGAACACTGGGAAATGATCAGCACCAAGAAGGATAGGTCAATCGCAGCTTTTATCCAGGAGTTAAATCAGCACATTCGACGTCAGGAGAACCAAATGTGCGCAGACATGATAGATCTGAAGAAGGCGATGACAAGAATCACGAAGCTGGAGGAAGAACTCAAGGCTACACGTGAAGATTATGAGGAGGAAATCGTTGTACTAGTGGAGAAGAATGACGACCTGATTAAGAAGATCGGAATATTCATGGGAGACCCTACAGTAGTAGAAGAAGACGAAGAACCCAAGGAGATTCGCCCTGAAGACTACATCATCATCGACGACACCGACTCTGACCTGAGCGATGATGACTATGAAGACAAAGCTGGAGCAGATATCATGGAGTCTGCAACCGAGGAATATTTCTAGTAGACCACCAAATCAGTAGTAGTATTCCTGTTGGGGAACGCAGTAATTTCAAAAAATTTCCTACGCACACGCAAGATCATGGTGATGCACAGCAACGAGAGGGGAGAGTGTTGTCTACGTACCAACGCAGACTGACTGTGGAAGCGATCACACAACGTAGAGGAAGTAGTCGTACGTCTTCTTCCCGATCCGACCGATCCAAGCACCGTTACTCCGGCACCTCCGAGTTCTTAGCACATGTTTAGCTCGATGACGATCCCCGGGCTCCGATCCAGCAAAGCTTCGAGGAAGAGTTCCGTCAGCACGACGGCATGATGACGATCTTGATGTACTACCGACGCAGGGCTTTGCCTAAGCACTACAACGGTACGATCGAGGTGGAATTTGGTGGCAGGGGGCACCGCACACGGCTAAGGAACGATCTCAAGGATCAAGTTGTGTGTCTATGGGGTGCCCCCTGCCCCCATATATAAAGGACCAGGGGCAAGGGGGTCGGCCGGCTAGGAGGGAGGCGCAGGGAGGAGTCCCACTCCTACCGGGAGTAGGACTCCTTCCCCCAAATCCTATTCCTAATAGGACTCTTCGGGAGAAAGAGAAGAGAGGGGGGCCGGCCCCTTCTCCTAGTCCTAATAGGACTAGGGAAGGGGGGTTCGGCCGGCTAGCCTGTGGGCTGCCCCTTCTCTCTTTTCCACTAAGGCCCAATAGGCCCATTTGCCTCCCGGGGGGTTCCGGTAACCCTCCCGGTAATCCGGTAAAATCCCGATTTCACCCGGAACACTTCCGGTGCCCAAACATAGGCTTCCAATATATCAATCTTTACGTCTCGACCATTTCGAGACTCCTCGTCATGTCCGTGATCTCATCCGGGACTCCGAACAACCTTCGGTACATCAAAATGCATAAACTCATAATAACTGTCATTGTAACGTTAAGCGTGCGGACCCTACGGTTCGAGAACAATGTAGACATGACCGAGACATGTCTCCGGTCAATAACCAATAGCGGGACCTGGATGCCCATATTGGCTCCTACATATTCTACGAAGATCTTTATCAGTCAGACCGCATAACAACATACATTGTTCCCTTTGTCATCGGTATGTTACTTGCCCGAGATTCGATCGTTGGTATCCAATACCTAGTTCAATCTCGTTACCGGCAAGTCTCTTTACTCGTTCCGTAATACATCATCTCACAACTAACATATTAGTTGCAGTGCTTGCAAGGCTTATGTGATGTGCATTACCGAGAGGGCCCAGAGATACCTCTCCGACAATCGGAGTGACAAACCCTAATCTCGAAATACGCCAACCCAACATCTACCATTGGAGACACCTGTAGTACTCCTTTATAATCACCCAGTTATGTTGTGACGTTTGGTAGTACCCAAAGTGTTCCTCCGGTAAACGGGAGTTGCATAATCTCATAGTTATAGGAACATGTATAAGTCATGAAGAAAGCAATAGCAACATACTAAACGATCGGGTGCTAAGCTAATGGAATGGGTCATGTCAATCAGATCATTCAACTAATGATGTGACCTCGTTAATCAAATAACAACTCTTTGTTCATGGTTAGGAAACATAACCATCTTTGATTAACGAGCTAGTCAAGTAGAGGCATACTAGTGACACTCTGTTGGTCTATGTATTCACACATGTATTATGTTTCCGGTTAATACAATTCTAGCATGAATAATAAACATTTATCATGATATAAGGAAATAAATAATAACTTTATTATTGACTCTAGGGCATATTTCCTTCAGTCTCCCACTTGCACTAGAGTCAATAATCCAGTTCACATCGCCATGTGATTTAGCAGCAATAGTTCACATCACCATGTGATTAACACCCATAGTTCACATCGTCATGTGACCAACACTCAAAGGGTTTACTAGAGTCAGTAATCTAGTTCACATGTCTATGTGATTAACACCCAAAGAGTACTAAGGTGTGATCATGTTTTGCTTGTGAGATAATTTTAGTCAACGGGTCTGTCACATTCAGATCCGTAAGTATTTTGCAAGTTCTATGTCTACAATGCTCTACACGGAGCTACTCTAGCTAATTGCTTCCACTTTCAATATGTATCCAAATTGAGACTTTAGATTCATCTGGATCAGTGTCAAAAACTTGCATCGACGTAACCCTTTACGACGAACCTTTTTGTCACGTCCATAATCGAGAAACATATCCTTATTTCACTAAGGATAATTCTGACCGCTGTCCAGTGATCTACTCCTAGATCACTATTGTATTCCCTTGCCAAATCAGTGCAGGGTATACAATAGATCTGGTATACAGCATGACATACTTTATAGAACCTATGGCCAAGGCATAGGGAATGACGTTCATTCTCTTTCTATCTTCTGCCGTGGTCGGGCTTTTGAGTCTTACTCAACTTCACACCTTGTAATACAGGCAAGAACTCTTTCTCTGACTGCTCCATTTTGAACTACTTCAAAATCTTGTCAAGGTATGTATTTATTGAAAAAACTTATCAAGCGTCTTGATCTATCTCTATAGATCTTGAAGCTCAATATGTAAGCAGCTTTACCGAAGTCTTTCTTTGAAAAACTCCTTTCAAACACTCCTTTTATGCTTTACAGAATAATTCTACATTATTTCCGATCAACAATATGTCATTCACATATACTTATCAGAAATGCTGTAGTGCTCCCACTCACTTTTTCGTAAATACAGGCTTCACCGCAAGTCTGTATAAAACTATATGCTTTGATCAACTCATCAAAGCGTATATTCCAACTCCGAGATGCTTGCACCAGTCCACAGATGGATCGCTGGTGCTTGCACATTTTGTTAGCACCTTTTGGATTGACAAAACCTTCTGGTTGCATCATATACAACTCTTCTTTAATAAATCCATTAAGGAATGTAGTTTTGTTTATCCGTTTGCCATATTTCATAAAATGCGGCAATTACTAACATGATTCGGACGGACTTAAGCATAGATACGAGTGAGAAAATCTCATCGTAGTCAACACCTTGAACTTGTCGAAAACCTTTTGCGACAATTATAGCTTTGTAAATAGTAACACTACTATCAGCGTCCGTCTTCCTCTTGAAGATCCATTTATTTTCTATGGCTTGCCGATCATCGGGCAAGTCAACTAAAGTCCATACTTTGTTCTCATACATGGATCATATCTCAGATTTCATGGCTTCAAGCCACTTTGCGGAATCTGGGCTCACCATCGCTTCTTCATAGTTCGTAGGATCATCATGATCTAGTAGCATGACTTCCAGAACAGGATTACCGTACCACTCTGGCGCGGATCTTACTCTGGTTGATCTACGAGGTTCAGTAGTGTCTTGTTCTGAAGTTTCATGATCATCATCATTAGCTTCCTCACTAACTGGTGTAGGTGTCACAGAAACATTTTTCTGTGATGTACTACTTTCCAATAAAGGAGCAGGTACAGTTACCTCGTCAAGTTCTACTTTCCTCCCACTCACTTCTTTCGAGAGAAACTCCTTCTCTAGAAAGGATCCATTATAAGCAACGAATGTCTTGCCTTGGATCTGTGATAGAAGGTGTATCCAACAGTTTCCTTTGGATATCCTATGAAGACGCACTTCTCCGATTTGAGTTTTGAGCTTATCAGGATGAAGCTTTTTCATATAAGCATCGCAACCCCAAACTTTAAGAAATGACAACTTTGGTTTCTTGCCAAACCATAGTTCATAAGGCGTCGTCTCGACGGATATAGATGGTGCCCCTTTTTAACGTGAATGCAGCTGTCTCTAATGCATGACCCCAAAAACAATAGTGGTAAATCGGTAAGAGACATCATAGATTGCACTATATCCAATAAAGTACGGTTATGACGTTCGGACACACCATTATGCTGTGGTGTTCCAGGTGGCGTGAGTAGTGAAACTATTTCACATTGTTTTAACTGAAGACCAAACTCGTAACTCAAATATTTTACCTCTGCGATCATATCATAGAAACTTTTATTTTCTTGTCACGATGGTTTTTCCACTTCACTCTGAAATTCTTTGAACTGTTCAAATGTTTCAGACTTATGTTTCATCAAGTAGATATCCTCATATCTGCTCAAGTCATCTGTGAAGATCAGAAAATAATGATACCTGTCGCGAGCCTCAATATTCATCGGACCACATACATCAGTATGTATGATTTTCCACAAATCTGTTGCTCGCTCCATTGTTCCGAAGAATAGAGTTTTAGTCATCTTGCCCATGAGGCATAGTTCGCAAGCATCAACTGATTCATAATCAAGTGATTCCAAAAGCCCATCAGCATGGAGTTTCTTCATGCGCTTTACACCAATATGACCTAAACATCAGTGCCACAAATAAGTTGCACTATCATTATTAACTTTGCATCTTTTGGTTTCAATATTATGATTATGTGTATTACTACGATCGAGATCCAACGAACTATTTTCATTGGGTGTGTAACCATATAAGGTTTTATTCATGTAAACAGAACAACAATTTATTCTTTTACTCAAATGAATAACTGTATTGCAATAGACATGATCAAATCATATTCATGCTCAATGCAAACACCAAATAACACTTATTTAGGTTCAACACTAATCCTGAAATTATAGGGAGTATGCGATGATGATCATATCAATCTTGGAACTACTTCCAACACACATCGTCACTTTACCCTTAACTAGTCTCTGTTTATTCTGCAACTCCCGTTTCGAGTTACTACTCTTAGCAACTGAACTAGTATCAAATACTGAGGGTTTGCTATAAACACTAGTAAAGTACACATCAATAACATGTATATCAAATATACTTATGTTCACTTTGCCATCCTTCTTATCCGCCAATCACTTGGGGTAGTTCCGCTTCCAGTGACCAGTCCCTTTGCAATATAAGCACTTAGTCTCAGGCTTAGGATCAGACTTGGGCTTCTTCACTTGAACAGCAACTTGCTTGCCGTTCTTCTTGAAGTTCCCCTTCTTCCCTTTGCCCTTTTCTTGAAACTAGTGGTCTTGTCAACCATCAACACTTGATGTTTTTCTTGATTTCTACCTTCGTTGATTTCAGCATCACGAAGAGCTTAGGAATTACTTTTGTCATCCCTTGCATATTATAGTTCATCACAAAGTTCTACTAACTTGGTGATGGTGACTAGAGAATTCTGTCAATCACTATCTTATCTGGAAGATTAACTCCCACTTGATTCAAGCGATTGTAGTACTCAGACAATCTGGGCACATGCTCACTAGTTGAGCGATTCTCCTCCATCTTTTAGCTATAGAACTTGTTGGAGACTTCATATCTCTCAACTCGGGTATTTACTTGAAATATTAACTTCAACTTCTGGAACATCTCATATGCTCCATGACGTTCAAAACGTCTTTGAAGTCCCGATTCTAAGCCTTTAAGCATGGTGCACTAAACTATCAAGTAGTCATCATATTGAGCTAGCCAAACGTTCATAACGTCTGCATCTGCTCCTGCAATAGGTCTGTCACCTAGCGGTGCATCAAGGACATAATTCTTCTGTGCAGCAATGAGGATAAACCTCAGATCACGGATCCAATCCGCATCATTGCTACTAACATCTTTCAACACAATTTTCTCTAGGAACATATCAAAATAAACACAGGGAAGCAACAACGCGAGCTATTGATCTACAACATAATTTGCAAAATACTACCAGGACTAAGTTCATGATAAATTTAAGTTCAATTAATCATATTACTTAAGAACTCCCACTTAGATAGATATCCCTCTAATACTCTAAGTGATCACGTGATCCAAATCAACTAAACCATAACCGATCATCACGTGAGATGGAGTAGTTTTCAATGGTGAACATCATTATGTTGATCATATCTACTATATGATTCACGCTCGACCTTTCGGTCTCTGTGTTCCGAGGCCATATCTGCATATGCTAGGCTCGTCAAGTTTAACCTAAGTATTCTGCGTGTGCAAAACTGGCTTGCACCCGTTGTAGATGGACGTAGAGCTTATCACACCCGATCATCACGTGGTGTCTGGGCACGACGAACTTTGGCAACGGTGCATACTCAGGGAGAACACTTCTTGATAATTTAGTGAGAGATCATCTTATAATGCTACCGTCAATCAAAGCAAGATAAGATGCATAAAAGATAAACATCACATGCAATCAATATAAGTGATATGATATGGCCATCATCATCTTGTGCTTGTGATCTCCATCTCCGAAGCACCGTCATGATCACCATCGTCACCGGCGCGACACCTTGATCTCCATCGTAGCATCATTGTCGTCTCGCCAATCTTATGCTTCCACGACTATCACTACCGCTTAGCAATAAAGTAAAGCATTACATCGCGATTGCATTGCATACAATAAAGCGACAACCATATGGCTCCTGCCAGTTGCCGATAACTCGGTTACAAAACATGATCATCTCATACAATAAAATCAGCATCATGCCTTGACCATATCACATCACAACATGCCCTGCAAAAACAAGTTAGACGTCCTCTACTTTGTTGTTGCAAGTTTTACGTGGCTGCTACGGGCTTAAGTAAGAACTCATCTCACCTACGCATCAAAACCACAACAATAGTTCGTCAAATAGACTCCGTTTTAACCTTCTCAAGGACCGGGCGTAGTCACACTTGGTTCAACTAAAGTTGGAGAGACAGTCTTCCGCAAGCCATCTATGTGCAAAGCACGTCGAGGGAACCGGTCTCGCGTAAGAGTACGCGTAAGGTTGGTCCGGATCGTCTCGTCCAACAATACCGCCGAACCAAAGTATGACATGCTGGTAGGCAATATGACTTGTATCGCCCACAACTCACTTGTATTCTACTCGTGCAAATAACATCAAACCATAAAACCTAGGCTCGGATGCCACTGTTGGGGAACGCAGTAATTTCAAAATTTTCCTACGCACACGCAAGATCATGGTGATGCACAGCAACGAGAGGGGAGAGTGTTGTCTACGTACCAACGCAGACCGACTACGGAAGCGATCACACAACGTAGAGGAAGTAGTCGTACGTCTTCTTCCCGATCCGACTGATCCAAGCACCGTTACTCCGGCACCTCCGAGTTCTTAGCACACGTTCAGCTCGATGACGATCCCCGGGCTCCGATCCAGCAAAGCTTCGAGGAAGAGTTCCGTCAGCACGACGGCGTGATGACGATCTTCATGTACTACCGACGCAGGGCTTTGCCTAAGCACTACAACGGTACGATCGAGGTGGAATTTGGTGGCAGGGGGCACCGCACATGGCTAAGGAACGATCTCAAGGATCAAGTTGTGTGTCTATGGGGTGCCCCCTGCCCCCGTATATAAAGGACCAGGGGCAAGGGGGTCGGCCGGCTAGGAGGGAGGCGCAGGGAGGAGTCCCACTCCTACCGGGAGTAGGACTCCTTCCCCCAAATCCTATTCCTAATAGGACTCTTCGGGAGAAAGAGAAGAGAGGGGGGCCGGCCCCTTCTCCTAGTCCTAATAGGACTAGGGAAGGGGGGTTCGGCCGGCTAGCCTGTGGGCTGCCCCTTCTCTCTTTTCCACTAAGGCCCAATAGGCCCATTTGCCTCCCGGGGGGTTCCGGTAACCCTCCCGGTAATCCGGTAAAATCCCGATTTCACCCGGAACACTTCCGGTGCCCAAACATAGGCTTCCAATATATCAATCTTTACGTCTCGACCATTTCGAGACTCCTCGTCATGTCCGTGATCTCATCCGGGACTCCGAACAACCTTCGGTACATCAAAATGCATAAACTCATAATAACTGTCATCGTAACGTTAAGCGTGCGGACCCTACGGTTCGAGAACAATGTAGACATGACCGAGACACGTCTCCGGTCAATAACCAATAGCGGGACCTAGATGCCCATATTGGCTCCTACATATTCTATGAAGATCTTTATCGGTCAGACCGCATAACAACATACGTTGTTCCCTTTGTCATCGGTATGTTACTTGCCCGAGATTCGATCGTTGGTATCCAATACCTAGTTCAATCTCGTTACCGGCAAGTCTCTTTACTCGTTCCGTAATACATCATCTCACAACTAACATATTAGTTGCAGTGCTTGCAAGGCTTATGTGATGTGCATTACCGAGAGGGCCCAGAGATACCTCTCCGACAATCGGAGTGACAAACCCTAATCTCGAAATACGCCAACCCAACATCTACCATTGGAGACACCTGTAGTACTCCTTTATAATCACCCAGTTACGTTGTGACGTTTGGTAGTACCCAAAGTGTTCCTCCGGTAAACGGGAGTTGCATAATCTCATAGTTATAGGAACATGTATAAGTCATGAAGAAAGCAATAGCAACATACTAAACGATCGGGTGCTAAGCTAATGGAATGGGTCATGTCAATCAGATCATTCAACTAATGATGTGACCTCGTTAATCAAATAACAACTCTTTGTTCATGGTTAGGAAACATAACCATCTTTGATTAACGAGCTAGTCAAGTAGAGGCATACTAGTGACACTCTGTTGGTCTATGTATTCACACATGTATTATGTTTCCGGTTAATACAATTCTAGCATGAATAATAAACATTTATCATGATATAAGGAAATAAATAATAACTTTATTATTGCCTCTAGGGCATATTTCCTTTAATTCCACCATGTAAATAGAGTAGTCCGAGCACTTTCGCGATAGTTCTAGATCGATTGTATGCCCTTGATTGATTGAGTGAAATGTTTGTGTTTGTCTCATGTGCATATGGGTAGTGTTTTCTCATTAGACCTCATTCTATTATAATCTCTCCCCTCTAAACCCATCAGATGCCTCCGAGACGTGACAATGGATTTGCCTTCCCACCGGAGCTCACTCAGTTGATCCAGTAGCAGAATGCATTGATGCAGTTGCTAGTCCAGAATCAGAATCAGGGGAACAACAACAACAACCCACCACCACCACCACCACCTGTTGATCACTTAACCCGTTTCCTTAGACTGAATCCGCCGGTGTTCTCCAGTAGCACCGAGCCTATAGTAGCAGATGATTGGCTCCGCAAGATTGGAAGGGAGTTAACCACTACAGGATGTACTGATGCTGAGAAGGTGCGTTTTGCCACACATCAGTTGGATGGACCAGCAGCATCATGGTGGGAAAGTTACATTGTCACCTACCCTATAGCCACGATGACATGGGACCAATTTCAGCAGGCTTTCCGTACCAAGGAGGATGGATAGTTGGCCAATACGTGGATGACTTTAGTAAGTTAGCATGTTATGCCCCGGATGACGTTGCTATGGATGCAGCTAAGCAGGAGAAGTTTCTGGAAGGACTGAATGATGAGTTAAGCATGCAGTTGATGGTAGCAACTTTCAACAACTACCAGGAGTTGGTAGATCGTGCTCTTATGATTGAAGGGAAGCATCAACAGATTGAGAACCGCAAGAGGAAGTATGGACAAGGGAAGTACAATTCAGGAGCTCAGCAGAAGCCACGTTTTACCCTGAAATCGGGAGGACATTTTCAGCATACCCATGGAGGAGGGAGTTCACATAATCATAATGGCCCCAAGAACGGTAATGGGAATGGGAGAAGCAATGGTCAGAACCGTACCAACCCATCAACCCCAGCCAAGAGAGACCTGAGCCAAGTCACTTGTTATAAGTGTCAGAAGACCGGACATTATGCTAATGAATGTCCTGAAGCCCAGAATGGAAATAGCAATGGAAGCTCTGGGAGGTGAACCACTTTAACGTGGAGGAGGTTGAAGCCCAGCCAGATGCAGTAATAGGTAAGTTTTTGGTTAAGTCATTTACTGCAATCGTTCTTTTCGATACTGGTGCATCGCATTCATACATATCAAGGGGATTCGTGGATAAGTATAAACTGCCCACCATGGTTCTTAGAACACCTATGTTAGTAAGCTCACCAAGAGCGGAGTATATGGCCAGTAAAGGATGTTTTCAAGTGCCATTGAGTATAGGTAGGCATATGTTTCCCTCGGATTTAATCATTTTGGAATCGCAAGGTTTGGATGTAATTCTGGGTATGGATTGGCTATCGATGTATGGAGGAAACATCGATTGCGCCAGTAAGTCGATTTTGCTTACCACCCCAGAAGGAAGAAGGATCAAGTTTGTATCACGGCATGTGCCGAATAGGACTCAAGTAAATTCCTTAACAGGAGTTGTACAGGAGGAAGTACCGGTGGTAAAGGATTTTCCGGATGTATTTCCAGAAGAGTTTCCAGGCATGCCACTGGATAGGGACATTGAGTTTTTGATTGAGCTTTTGCCAGGTACAGGACCAATATCTAAGAGACCGTATAGAATGCCCGCAAAGGATTTGGAGGAGATTAAGAAGCAGATTAAGGAGTTACTAGATAAGGGATATATTCGCGCAAGTTCGTCACCTTGGGGATCACCAGTACTTGTAGTGGAAAAGAAGGATGGATCGTTAAGGATGGTTGTTGATTATAAAGGATTGAATGAAGTGACGATCAAGAACAAGTACCCACTGTCGATGATCAATGATCTGTTTGACCAATTGCAAGGAGAAAAGGTATTTTCCAAGATCGATTTGCGATCAGGATACTACCAGTTGAAGATTCGAGAGCAGGACATACCTAAGACAGCTTTTACTACGAGGTACGGGTTGTATGAGTATACCGTTATGTCATTTGGTCTGACTAACGCACCTGCTTATTTTATGAACATGATGAACAAAGTGTTTATGGAGTTTTTGGATAAGTTCATCATAGTATTCATTGATGATATTCTGGTTTACTCGAAGAATGAAGAAGAACATAAAGAACATTTGCATTTGGTACTTGGTAAGCTCAGAGAACATCAGCTATACGCCAAGTTCAGCAAATGTGAGTTTTGGTTGAAGGAAGATGGATTCCTCGGACATGTTATATCCGGAGAAGGAATAGCTGTATATCCCACCAAAGTTGTCACTGTGACAAATTGGGAAGCTCCAACAACAGTTGGAGAGATCCGGAGTTTTCTTGGACACGCAGGATACTACCGGAGATTCATTCAAAATTTCTCAAAGATTGCAAAACCTATGATAGAGTTGTTGAAGAAGGATACCAAGTTCAATTGGACTGAGGAATGTGAGGCCAGTTTCCAGGAGTTGAAGAAACGTTTGGTTACCTCGCCAGTGTTGATTCTGCCAGATCAGCGCAAGGATTATGAGCTGTATTGCGACGCTTCACGTCGAGGAATTGGAGCAGTGCTTATGCAGGAGGGAAGAGTTGTTTCGTATGCTTCATGACAACTTAAGCCCCATGAGTTGAATTATTCTACACATGATTTGGAGTTAGCAGCCGTAGTGCACGCATTGAAGACTTGGAGACATTTTCTCATTGAAACCATTGTGAGGTGTACACGGATCACAAGAGTTTGAAGTACATCTTCACGCAGAAGGAGTTGAATCTCAGGCAAAGAAGATGGTTGGAGCTCATCAAGGATTATGATATGAGATTACATTATCATCCCGGAAAGGCTAACATAGTAGCCGATGCGTTGAGCCACAAGAGCCATGTCAACACACTAATGACCGGAGATTTACCAAAGGAGTTAGTCGAGGATCTTCGCGAGCTATGTTTGGAGATAGTTCCGAGAGGCTATGTAGCAGCATTGGAGATACAGTCTACTCTTATGGATAAGATCAGAGTAGCTCAGAAGACCGACAAGGAGATTGCCTCTATTAAGGAGAAGATTAGCAAGGGAAAAGTTAAAGGATTTCGTGAGGATGAACATGATACCTTATGCTTTGAGGACCGCGTTTATGTGCCCAATGACCCGGAGATCAGGAAGTTAATTTTGCAAGAGGCCCATGACTCACCGTACCCGATTCACCCAGGAAATACCAAGATGTATTTGGATTTGAAGGACACTTTCTGGTGGACCGGAATGAAGAAGGATATTGCAGAGTATGTAGCCGTTTGGTATGTATGTCAGAGAGTAAAGGCAGAGCATCAGAAGCCAGCTGGATTGCTACAGCCATTGCCGATACCCGAATGGAAGTGGGATAAGCTAGGCATGGATTTTATCATGGCATTACCCAGGATCCGTTCAGGCTATGACTCGATATGGGTTGTAGTCGATCGTTTGACGAAGGTAGCTCATTTAATCCCAGTGAAGACTACTTACAGCAGTGCCAAGTTGGCTAAGATATACATGACCAGGATCATATGTCTGCATGGAGTTCCGAGGAGAATTCTATCTGATAGAGGAACCCAGTTTACCTCAAAGTTCTGGAATCAGTTGCACGAAACTTTGGGTACCAGGCTAGAGTTCAGTACAACTTTTCATCCACAGACAGATGGACAGACCAAGAGAGTCAATCAGATTTTGGAGGATATGCTGAGAGCTTGTGCGCTAGATTATGGATCTAGTTGGGTCGACAATTTGCCATATGCGGAGTTCTCTTACAACAATAGTTATCAATCCAGTTTGAAGATGGCCCCTTTTGAAGCCTTGTACGGAAGAAGGTGCAGAACACCATTGTCGTGGGACGAAGTTGGAGACCGCCAGTTGTTTGGCCCAGATCTGATTAAGGAGTCTGAACAGAAAGTAAAGTTGATTCGTGATAGGCTCAAGGTAGCCCAGTCCAGGCAGAAGAGCTATGCAGATTCTAAATGCAAGGAGATAGTTTACGAAGGCGGAGATAGAGTTTATCTTCGTGTATCTCCACTTTGAGGAGTTAAGCGCTTTGGAGTTAAGGGAAAGTTAGTGCCACGTTTTGTGGGACCATACAAAGTTCTGGAGCGTATGGGAGAAGTTGCTTACAAGTTGGAGTTACCCAAAGGAATGTCAGGAGTTGACGACGTGTTCCACGTTTCCCAGTTGAAAAAGTGCCACGCAGAGATGGCTGATATACCGCTAAGAGATACAATGCTGCTGGAAGCAATTCAGTTGGATAGTGATTTGACCTACGAGGAGAAACCAGTCCAGATTCTCGGATATGCCAGCCGAGTCACCCGTAGCAAGGTTATCAGGTTTTGTAAAGTTCAGTAGAGCCACCACACCGAGGATGAAGCCACCTGGGAGCGAGAGGAAGATCTGCCGAAGGACCACCCTCACCTATTTTCTAGCTAACCCGAATCTCGAGGGCGAGATTCATCTGGGTATATCTACTTAATGAAACATAAGTCTGAAACATTTGAAAAGTTCAAAGAATTTCAGAGTGAAGTGGAAAATCATCGTAACAAGAAAATAAAGTTTCTACGATCTGATCGTGGAGGAGAATATTTGAGTTACAAGTTTGGTGTACATTTGAAAAATTGTGGAATAGTTTCGCAACTCACGCCACCCGGAACACCACAGCGTAATGGTGTGTCCGAACGTCGTAATCGTACTTTACTAGATATGGTGCGATCTATGATGTCTCTTACTGATTTACCGCTATCGTTTTGGGGATACGCTCTAGAGACGGCCGCATTCACATTAAATAGGGCACCATCAAAATCCGTTGAGACGACGCCTAATGAACTATGGTTTGGCAAGAAGCCAAAGTTGTCATTTCTGAAAGTTTGGGGCTGCGATGCTTATGTGAAAAAGCTTCAACCTGATAAGCTCGAACCCAAATCGGAGAAATGTGTCTTCATAGGATATCCAAAGGAAACTATTGGATACACCTTCTATCACAGATCCGAAGGCAAGACTTTTGTTGCTAAATTCGGAAACTTTCTTGAGAAGGAGTTTCTCTCGAAAGAAGTGAGTGGGAGGAAAGTAGAACTTGATGAGGTAACTGTACCTGCTCCCTTGTTGGAAAGTAGTACATCACAGAAAACTGTTTCTGCGACACCTACACCAATAAGTGAGGAAGTTAATGATAATGATCATGAAACTTCAGAACAAGATACTACTGAACCTCGTAGATCAACCAGAGTAAGATCCGCGCCAGAGTGGTACGGTAATCCAGTTCTGGAAGTCATGCTACTAGATCATGATGAACCTATGAACTATGAAGAAGCGATGGTGAGCCCAGATTCCGCAAAGTGGCTTGAAGCCATGAAATCTGAGATGGGATCCATGTATGAGAACAAAGTATGGACTTTGGTTGACTTGCCCGATGATCGGCAAGCAATTGAGAATAAATGGATCTTCAAGAAAAAGACTGACGCTGACGGTAATGTTACTGTCTATAAAGCTCGACTTGTCGCAAAAGGTTTTCGACAAGTTCAAGGGGTTGACTACGATGAGACCTTCTCACCCGTAGCGATGCTTAAGTCTGTCCGAATCATGTTAGCAATTGCCGCGTTTCATAATTATGAAATTTGGCAGATGGATGTCAAAACTGCATTCCTGAATGGATTTCTGGAAGAAGAGTTGTATATGATGCAACCGGAAGGTTTTGTCGATCCAAAGGGAGCTAACAAAGTGTGCAAGCTCCAGCGATCCATTTATGGACTGGTGCAAGCCTCCCGGAGTTGTAATAAACGTTTTGATAGTGTGATCAAAGCATTTGGTTTTATACAGACTTTTGGTGAAGCCTGTATTTACAAGAAAGTGAGTGGGAGCTCTGTAGCATTTCTGATATTATATGTGGATGACATATTGCTGATTGGAAATGATATAGAATTTCTGGATAGCATAAAGGGATACTTGAATAAGAGTTTTTCAATGAAAGGCGTCGGTGAAGTTGCTTACATATTGGGCATTAAGATCTATAGAGATAGATCGAGACGCTTAATTAGACTTTCACAAAGCACATACCTTGACAAAATTTTGAAGAAGTTCAAAATGGATCAAGCAAAGAAAGGATTCTTGCCTGTGTTACAAGGTGTGAAGTTGAGTCAGCCTCAATGCCCGACCACTGCAGAAGATAGAGAGAAAATGAAAGATGTTCCCTATGCTTCAGCCATAGGCTCTATCATGTATACAATGTTGTGTACCAGACCTGATGTGTGCCTTGCTATAAGTTTAGCAGGGAGGTACCAAAGTAATCCAGGAGTGGATCACTGGACAGCGGTCAAGAACATCCTGAAATACCTGAAAAGGACTAAGGATATGTTTCTCGTATATGGAGGTGACAAAGAGCTCACCGTAAAAGGTTATGTTGATGCAAGCTTTGACACTGATCCGGACGATTCTAAATCGCAAACCGGATACGTGTTTACATTAAACGGTGGAGCTGTCAGTTGGTGCAGTTCTAAACAAAGCGTCGTAGCAGGATCTACATGTGAAGCGGAGTACATAGCTGCTTCGGAAGCAGCGAACGAAGGAGTCTGGATGAAGGAGTTCATATCCGATCTAGGTGTCATACCTAGTGCATCGGGTCCAATGAAAATCTTTTGTGACAATACTGGTGCAATTGCCTTGGCAAAGGAATCCAGATTTCACAAGAGGACCAAGCACATCAAGAGACGCTTCAATTCCATCCGGGATCTAGTCCAGGTGGGAGACATAGAAATTTGCAAGATACATACGGATCTGAATGTTGCAGACCCGTTGACTAAGCCTCTTCCACGAGCAAAACATGATCAGCACCAAGGCTCCATGAGTGTTAGAATCACTACTGTGTAATCTAGATTATTGACTCTAGTGCAAGTGGGAGACTGAAGGAAATATGCCCTAGAGGCAATAATAAAGTTATTATTTATTTCCTTATATCATGATAAATGTTTATTATTCATGCTAGAATTGTATTAACCGGAAACATAATACATGTGTGAATACATAGACAAACTTAGTGTCACTAGTATGCCTCTACTTGACTAGCTCGTTAATCAAAGATGGTTATGTTTCCTAACCATGAACAAAGTGTTGTTATTTGATTAACGAGGTCACATCATTAGTTGAATGATCTGATTGACATGACCCATTTCATTAGCTTAGCACCCGATCGTTTAGTATGTTGCTATTGCTTTCTTCATGACTTATACATGTTCCTATGACTATGAGATTATGCAACTCCCATTTACCGGAGGAACACTTTGTGTGCTACCAAACATCACAACATAACTGGGTGATTATAAAGGAGCTCTATAGGTGTCTCCAAAGGTAGATGTTGGGTTGGCGTATTTCGAGATTAGGATTTGTCACTCCGATTGTCGGAGAGGTATCTTTGGGCCCTCTCGGTAATGCACATCACATAAGCCTTGCAAGCATTGTGACTAATGAGTTAGTTGCGAGATGATGTATTACGGAACGAGTAAAGAGACTTGCCAGTAACGAGATTGAACTAGGTATTGGATACCGACGATCGAATCTCGGGCAAGTAACATACCGATGATAAAGGGAACAACGTATGTTGTTATGCGGTCTGACCAATAAAGATCTTCGTAGAATATGTAGGAGCCAATATGGGCATCCAGGTCCCGCTATTGGTTATTGACCGGAGATGTGTCTCAGTCATGTCTACATTGTTCTCGAACCGTAGGGTCCGCACGCTTAACGTTACGATGACAGTTATTATGAGTTTATGCATTTTGATGTACCGAAGTTAGTTCGGAGTCCCGGATGTGATCACGGACATGACGAGGAGTCTCGAAATGGTCGAGACATAAAGATTGATATATTGGAAGCCTATATTTGGATATCGGAAGTGTTCCACTGTTATCGTTATTAGATGGCCTTAAGCCATATTTATTTGAAATAAGTTCTCTTGTAAGACACTCGTTGTAATAAGTGTGTGATTGCTACTCTATTATAAATCCTTCAAGTACTGTGCGTGTCAGCATTACTGATCCAGGGATGACACTGAAGCACAGAGATCGAACCGTCTGAGGTCTGGTCGCTACATCTTCTGTGTAGCAACGAGGTTAATCCTCAGATCAAGGACCCAGTCCGCATCATTGCTACTATCATCTTTCAACTTAGTCTTCTCTAGGAACATATCAAAGACATAGGGGAGCTACAACGTGAGCTATTGATCTACAACATAGATATGCAAAAACTATCAGGACTAAGTTCATGATAAATTAAGTTCAATTAATCATATTACTTAAGACCTCCCACTTAGATAGACATCCCTAGAGTCGTCTAAATGATCACGTGATCCATATCAACTAAACCATGTCCGATCATCACGTGAGATGGAGTAGTCTTCAATGGTGAATATCTCTATGTTGATCATATCTACTATATGATTCACGTTTGACCTTTCGGTCTTAGTGTTCCGAGGCCATATCTGCATATGCTAGGCTCGTCAAGTTTAACTCGAGTATTCCGTGTGTGCAAAACTGGCTTGCACCCGTTGTATATGAACGTAGAGCTTATCACACCCGATCATCACGTGGTGTCTCGGCACGACGGACTATAGCAACGGTGCATACTTAGGGAGAACACTTAATTATACCTTGAAATTTAGTGAGGGATCATCTTATAATGCCACGGTCGTACTAAGCAAAATAACATACACAAAAGATAAACATCACATGCAATCAAAATATGTGACATGATATGGCCATGATCATCTTGTGCCTTTGATCTCCATCTCCAAAGTACCGTCATGATCTCCATCGTCATTGGCATGACACCATGATCTCCATCATCTTGATCTCTATCAATGTGTCGTCACATGTTCGTCTTGCCAACTATTGCTTTTGCAACTATTGCTATCGCATAGCGATAAAGTAAAGCAATTATATGGCGCTTGCATCTTATGCAATAAAGAGACAACCATAAGGCTCATGTCAGTTGCCGATAACTTTAACAAAATATGATCATCTCATACAACAAATTATATCGCATCATGTCTTGACCATATCACATCACAACATGCCCTGCAAATACAAGTTAGTCGTCCTCTACTTTGTTGTTGCAAGTTCTACGTGTCTGCTACCGGCTTCTTGCAAGAACCGTTCTTACCTACGCATCAAAACCACAACGATTTTTCGTCAAGTGTGCTGTTTTAACCGTCAACAAGGACCGGCCATAGTCAAACTCGATTCAACTAAAGTTCGAGAAATAAACACCCGCCAGCCACCTGTGTGCAAAGCACGTCGGTAGAACCAGTCTCATGAACGCGGTCATGTAATGTCGGTCCGGGCCGCTTCATCCAACAATACAGCTAAATCAAAGTAAGACGTTGGTGGTAAGAAGTATGACTATTATCGCCCACAACTCTTTGTGTTCTACTCATGCATATATCATCTACGCATAGACCTGGCTTAGACGCCACTATTGGGGAACACAGTATTTTAAAAAAAATTACCTACGATGACGCAAGATCTATCTAGGAGATGCATAGCAACAAGACGGGAGAGTGTGTCCACGTACCCTCATAGACTGAAAGAGGAAGTGTTTAGTAATGCGGTTGATGCAGTTGAATGTCTTCGCGATTCAACTGATCCTAGCATCGAACATGCGGCACCTTCGTGTTCAGCACACGTTCAGCATGATGACGTCCCTCGAGCTCTTGATCCAGTTGAGGATGATGAAGTTACCGGCGCAGGGCTTCGCCTAAGCACTACGACGATATGACCGAGGTGTTAACTATGGAGGGGGGCATCGCATACGGCTAGGAACAATTGATGTGTGTTCTAGGGGTGCCCTCCCCATGTATATAAAGGAGGGAGAAGGAGGGAGGCAGCCTAGGGCGCGCCCAAGTAGGAGGAATCCTACTTGGCCCCCTAGTCCAATTCAGCCCCCCTACCATATTTGGACAAGGGGGAAAGGAAGGAGGGGGGAGCAGAAGGAAGTAGGAGTCCTACTTCATACTTTCCTTTTCCTCCTCTCCTTTCCCTTTCTCCCCACGTAGTTGGCCCTATAGGGGGCGCACCAGCCCCTTGTGGGCTGGTGTGTTCCCTTACTTGGCCCATTAAGCCGATATATTTGCTGGGGTTGCCCGGAACACCTTCCGGTGACCCGGTATCACCCGGAACACTTCCGGTGTCCAAATATCATCGTCCTATATATGAATATTTACCTTTCGACCATTTCGAGACTCCTCGTCATGTATGTGATCTCATCCGGGACTCCGAACAAACTTCGGTCATCAAATCACATAACTCATAATACAAATCGTCATCGAACGTTAAGCGTGCTGACCCTACGGGTTCGAGAACTATGTAGACATGACCGAGACACATCTCCGGTCAATAACCAATAGCGGAACATGGATGCTCATATTGGCTCCTACATATTCTACGAAGTTCTTTATCGGTCAAACCGCATAACAACATACGTCATTCCCTTTGTCATCGGTATGTTACTTGTCCGAGATTCGATCGTCGCTATCATCATACCTAGTTCAATCTCGTTACTGGCAAGTCTCTTTACTCATTCTGTAATGCATCATCCCAAAACTTACTCATTAGTCACATTGCTTGCAAGGCTTATAGTGATGAACATTACCGAGAGGGCCCAGAGATACCTCTCCGATACACGGAGTGACAAATCCTAATCTCGATCTATGCCAACTCAACAAACACCATTGGAGACACCTGTGGAGAATCTTTATAATCACCCAGTTACGTTGTGACGTTTGATAGCACACAAGGTGTTTCTCTGGTATTCCGGAGTTGCATAATCTCATATTCAGAAGAACCTGTATAAGTCAAGAAGAAAGCACTAGCAGTAAAACTAAACGACCATTATGCTAAGCTAACGGATGGGTCTTGTCCATCACATCATTCTCTAATGATGTGATCCCGTTCATCAAATGACAACACACGTCTGTGGTCAGGAAACTTAACCATCTTTGATTAACGAGCTAGTCTAGTAGAGGCATACTAGGGACACTCTGTTTTGTCTATGTATTCACACGTGTACTAAGTTTCTGGTTAATACAATTCTAGCATGAATAATAAACATTTACCATGATATAAGGAAATATAAATAACAACTTTATTATTGCCTCGAGGGCATATTTCCTTCACATACTACATCCGTACTAGCACTAGAGGGGGTGGGGATCTCACACCGGCGAGCTCGCGGCCATGGACGACGCCGTGGAGGAGCTCAATCCTCTTCGCCGGAGCCGCTGAGGTCGATGTACTTCTCCCTCTGCTCCTCGCGGATGCGCCGCCACTCGTCGTCCTTCTCCTTCGCGGCGAGGTTGGCCACGACCGCCTGCCGGAACACGAGGTCTTCGAGCTCCTCGTGGTGGCGCTGGCGCTCCGCCTCTTCGCGCACGCTCAGCTCAGCAATGGCGTCCGCGACCGCATCGACATTGGTGACGAAGTCCTCCAGCCTAACGACTCCGCGGCGGCCGAGCTCCTCGGGCTCCTCCTTGACGGGGACGAACTCGATCTCCTCCAGCTCCTCCGGCTCCTCCGACCACTCCCTCTTCACGGGGAGAAGGCCTGCCCCGGAAGAGGAGGCGCTCCTAGCGTAGGAAGATCTCGCCGCAGAGGACGAGCCCGCGGCATAGGACGGGGTATGGCCGTGCGGACAGTCGTACTCGTCCGTCTCGCGGACGCGGAAGCTCGGCGGTGGCGAGAGGCCGCGGTTGGTCCACTTCCTCGCCCCGCGCTTCCTCGCGTCGTCCAACCGGACGCGCCGCTCGCGCTCGGGGTCGCTATCGTCGTCGGATCTGCTCCTGGAGCCGCGTCTGGAGCTCCACATGCGGCCCCACATGGCGGCTGGAGGCGGAAGGGGCTCGCCGACAGCGAGAAATGTGGGGAGGGGAGTGCGGAATTGCGTAGCTCGGCGGCGGCGGGGGGATAGGGTTTCGACCCGCAAACGTGTCGCGAACCCGTAGATATACTGGTCGGGGCGTGCGGTTTGCGGGCCGCGACAAATATTTTTACGGGCCGAGCGAGTATGCGGGCTCTGTTTGGGCCAGAAAATTGGGCCGAGCCCATATACTCGCCGGAATTTTGCGGGTTTGCGACTTTGCGGGCTCTGCTGGAGTTGCTCTAAGGACTGTAAATTGGGCTCATGTTCCTCAATACATGTATATATGTAGCGGTGGAACTGTTGCAAAAATCGGTGGCCGGCGGAGTGAAGGGCATGCTCGAGTCGCCACTGACGAAGGGCCCGTTGCTGCCGGCGGAAGGAACGACATGGCTCGAGTCGACGAGGGAGGAGGGCCCGTTGCTGCTGACGGAAGCAACTACATGGCTCGAGTCGCCGCCGGAGGAGGGCCCGATGCTGCTGATGGAGGGTCTGTTCCTGCCGGCGGCGGGGGGCAAGGACTAATGGCCGTCGGAACATAATTATTCATCACCGCGTATGAGTAGATTGGAACGTGAATCGATCCCAGGTATACTCACGAAGGATTTTTACTCCTTGATGATGGATAGGTTAGGGGGTTATCAGCTAATTGCGTTTAAGTGGATGCTTCCCATCTTTGATCCGTGGCGTCCATTATAGATCTGATGGCACACGTAGGAATTTTCAGATTTTCACTTAAAAGCCATTTTCACTGGATACTCCGCCTTTTTTTGTTGTCAAAAACATAAAAAAGTAACACATAGGAATTGCCATGGTAAAAAAATTGCCATGCCATAAAAACTAAAACTGCCATCTTAGTAATAATAAATATGACATCATGTGAATAATAAAAATGCCATCCTATTAAAAATAAAAATTCCATGATATCGACTATTAAAATGTCATGCTCATAATAATAAAAATGACATACTCTTAAAAATATATTTGCCATGTTATTGACTATTAAAATGTCATGCTCTTAATAAAATTGATATCCTCTTATCGATAAAAAATGCCATGTTATTAATTATTAAAATACCATTCTCTTAATAATAAAACCAACATCCTCTTATTAATGAAATGACATGCTCTTAATAATAAAAATAACACCCTCTTATTAATAAAAAATCCCATGTTATTAATTATAAAAGTTCCATGCTATTAATAATAAAAATGCCATGTGAGATAGTAAAAATGTCATATTCTGGAAGAGAAAAAAATGACATGGTTTTAACAAAAAAAATTGCCATGCTACCTATAATAAAAATGCACATGGCATGTTTCGAAAAAAACATCCCCACTAAAAAAGGGATTTGTGTTCATTGAAAAAAGTAGGATTTTTTGGACTTTTTCAAATGAAAAATAAAATATAAAAACAAATTAACTCAACTAAATAAAAGTTGGTTTGAGCAGAAATATTCACAATACCTTTTTTGTAGAAATAAAAAAAGGGTGTTCGCTAGGAGAGCTGGTATAGCGAACGAGTCGAGAGAGCTGACCTGTCACCCGATCAGGTGTCGCCAGAATCGGATGGGTGGAAGGGTGTTCGCCAAGATTGGTCGCCTGGTGAATGTTGGCCAAATAACAATGCCCACAAGAAAAATACTTTGCTCCTTGACATTTGTTTTGTCATATTGATTTCTTGCTACATATTCACTTGATGCTGCTTAGGAACGGATACAATAATGATATGTTTATGCATAATTTGTTTGTTGCTGTTGGTGTGGGTAGATTCATGTTCAGCAGAATATTCATGTTTTCATTGTAACGCATGACCAATTACCTAGTTTCCTTACAAAAACACCCAGCTACCACTCCGCTCTCACAAAAGCTAACTACTTCGCAGAGCGACATCTTTTGCCGCCCTTGGACGCTGGCGAGAGGTAATCTCCACCCCTCTCCGTCCGCTTCTCCGGCGGCTGGTGGAGGGGGTGGGCTCCTATTTCTCTTCCTGTTGTTCCTTAAGTTTAGGGCTTCGTCTTCGTCTACTAGTGCCAATTTGGTGAGACTGATGCTGCTCGAATAAGGTGGCTTCATCTTTTTCTCACCACGGCGACGTTCTTCCTGGCGGCGCCGCTGAGTCTGATGATCTCGTCTGCTTTTCGTTCGTTTGGAGTGGCCTGCCTTATGCTTCCTGTGTCTGGTGGTTGTCGCCTCTCATGGCGATGTCGTCAAGTAGGACAGATTGATGTTGGTACAAGGTTCGTGGCCCGACGGCTGTGGATTTTGCGTTTTCTCCTGGCAACAACGGTGGGATGCGTCATATCTGAATCTATGTCGGCGTGGGGAACATCCTCGGCCACACACCACATCGTCAAGTGCCTGTTCTGCAGGCCTGGTCTTCCTCTCACAACGCCTACAAGGATATGGCGCTGGTATGGATTTGGTTTGCTAGTGCTCTGCTTCTTTCCTTGGTGTGCGTCTTGGCAACACTGACGGTCGTCGACGACTTCAAATTTGGTTGTTTGCAGGGACTAATGACTTATTTATTATATATTTTTATGTGGGGTTCTATCTATAATGTTTATTGGACATCTGTCACGTCCTGGTTTTTCTACTAGTTTTTCGTATGTACGTGTACAATTGTACTCTATTTTACTGATTAATACAATGTGTGTGCAAACCAATTTGTGGTTAGATGATTAGAGAGACTGTGGTATCCTAACCCACCAGGGTTCAAGTCGATGATATGCCGGCTCAGTTTTTCGGAGGCGCACATAGGGGTAGGATGTGCGTATGTGCATTAATAAGGGTGAGTGTATGCACATGTATATGAACGCTTGCGTCTAGACTGTGTTCAAAAAAACAATCTATACGGTCAAGAAGAAAAAAAAACTTTTTTTTTTTAAAAAAAGACGCGCGCGCATCCGGCCGGAATCGTCCCGCTCGAGCCTATCCGTACTCTTCCCGAGTCGACCACGAGTGTTTGTGTTCGCGTTCGGTTGTGCTACTCGGCTACTCCCGAGCCGCCTATGGCCTGAGAGCATCTTCAATAGGCGCCCAACGCGCCGCGTGGTAAAAACGGATTTGGCGCATGTTTATTGTCTGATTTGACGCGGCGTGCAGTATTTGCTTCAGCAGCCGTGTTGAAAAGCCGCACGCGCGTGTAACTCCAGCAGGCGCCGTAAAATGCAGCGCGCGCTCATTATACAATATTTTTTAAATTAAAATTACATAGATAAAAAAAGATACAAAAATATTTTACATCGGTGCAATGACATAGATAGACACATAGACAGATACTACTACAGCATAGATAGATAGAAACTACTACGGCATACATAGATAGAAAACTACTCCAAATCGCTATCATCACTATCATCACCATTATTTTCCTTGGCGGTGTCGTTTGAGATATCCAGCCAGATGTCCAACCACCGATCATCGTTCGCCGTGAAGAACGACTGGCCACCTGCGGCAACGAGATCGGACTGCGTTCGCCAACGCCTTGCGCCGACGTCTGTCCAACCGCGCCTCGCGGCGCCTTCGCGTGTCCTCCTCGCGACGCCTTGCCTAGTAGGCCTGCTCGTAGGCGACGTCCTCCGGGTGGCGGGCGCGCCACTCCGCCATGACCCGCTCGTCCTCTTGAGCGACGAGGAGGCGGCGCTGCCGCTCGGCGTGCTCCGCATGGTCTTGTACCGTGTTCAGACGCGGCGGCGGGGCACGGTCGAGCGCTTGCTAGAGCGTTTACACGTCCTGGAAGTTCATCTGGCCGCGCGGCCGGCCTAGGCGCCACGCCGCCGCGTCGTACGCGCGGCCGGCCTCGCGCGCCGTCCCGTACGTGCCGAGGCCGAGCCGGAGATCGCCGGAGCGTATCTCCGCGTAGTAGCCGCCGTTGGGGCGCAGGCGGACGCCGCGGTAGCCGGACTCTCCTCGGCGGCGCGGCGGCATGGCGTGGCGCTGGGACGGCGGAGGCGCGTCGGTGGCGGGGCACTGGAACGGCGCGTGGCACGGAAAGAGCGAGCGAAGAGGAGAAGAGGAGGCGTGAAGAGGCGCGTGACGCGCGCTAGACTTTATAGGCGCGCCGGAAGCGGCGCGCAAAATATGACGCGCGAGCTGGCGCCTTTTTGCGTGCGCGCAAGCAGTTCCCGCGCGCGTGATTTTCCCGCCGCCGCTGGAGCGCGGCAAAACGCTCGATGCGCGCTAAAAGGTCTATTTACCTCGCGCGCCCATTTCGCGCGTCCGTTGGAAATGCTCTGAGCCCAAGGTGATCGATCCAGAGCCGCCGCGCACCCCCAACTCCGAAGGAGAAGAAGGAGAGGGAGAAAAAACAGAGAAGCGAGGGGGAAAACCCTAGGAGATGTTGGGGGAGATGGTGGCCGGCGGGCTGACGGGGACGGAGCTGGTCAGCACCGGTGGGGCGGAGGCCGGCAACAACCCAAGGGCGACCGGCAGAGGGAAGAAGAAGGCGCTGAGGATGGCCCGCGAGAAGAAGCCCTCGTCCTACCGGAAGGATCGCCCAAACCGCGAGGAGTTCATGCGGGCTCTAAGGGAGGAGGAGCCCATCGAGCTGAGGGAGGAGGACGAGATCCCCCGGTTACCGCGAACTCTGGGACTGTCTCTACGCCGACCACTTCGGTTCCTTCGACGACGAAAGTGAGTGTCAGTCGAATCTGTTTCCATCTTTGCTGCGAATCAAATGATGAACCGATGCTGGGAAGTAAAGTGAAGGGATTGTGTTGTCCTACACACGACACTAGTAATTTAGGAATCAAATGATGAGTAGTTTTGTTTTCCTACAAAATGTATTCTGTCAGAGACCTCTTTGCATAACGTAGGGGAATTATTAGCCAACCCAATCCATGTACGTACATGCCCGTCAATGCTTGGATGGACGACAACATGGATGGTGAAACCACCAATAATATTACGCTGTAGACTCTAGTCATCACAATTTTGCTTCTTGCAAGTAGGATTCTGTATGTAGTTTCCTGCTGACAAGTACCTAGTATTGCGGTCTACTCCCTCCGTTCCTAAATATAAGTTTTTGTAGAGATTTCATTATGAACCAAATACGGATGTATATAGATGCATTTTAAGTATAGATTCACTCATTTTGGTCCGTATGTGGTCCATAATGGAATCACTCCAAAGACTTATATTTAGGAACGGAGGGAGTAATACTCTTAGCACAATTTTGCTTCATGCAGCGGCTCTTGGCCCCATGCACCATACATTCGAACCCATCCCGCGCTACGCCACTCATGATTGTACTTTGCAGATCTTCTACATCCGAGTCACCGAGATCAGCAAAGATGGTCTCCAGTGGTCTCTGCATGTCCATGGATTGGTTGCTGCCAGGGACTCCGTAGATCACAATCGCAACTTCCTCTTCAATCGCACTAGGGATGACTGCCAAACCCTCACCCAAGAAGTGAGCACCATCTATCTAAGCATGCCTTGTCTGTTTTGTTTGGCTTTCTTTCTTCCTTCCTTATTCTGCTATGTGCTATACTGCTAGACTGTCGATTTGGTTGATTAACTGATGATGATTGTGATGCTTGCAGGATCCATGATTGATGTTAACTGGCCCATCTCGTGCTCTCGTGTTAATTGACCCGATTGCGTTTGAAGTTCAGCTAAAAGTAAAGAGCAAAACAGAGCCTGGAAAGGATGAACTGTTGGCTTTCAAAGTTTTCAGCTACTACAAAGCTTTTCATTCTGATGAGGTGGTATCTACACGCGTCACCTGCAAGCGCTGCACGCTTGAGTTTGCATATGCGCCGCTGCTTCCTTCAGTCGAGGCCACTGTCACTGTCCAAGTTATTGATGGGTCATGGGACGACCATGTTCAAGGAGTTGTTACTTGCCGCACTGCCAGCATGGAAAATGGGGAGATGGTGTTGCTTGCTTCTCGACATGGAAAAACGCCTGTCAACTCGGATGGTGTGATTGAGCTTTCAAGGCGCCTTGTTTCTGTAGAATTAAGGGGACAGCTGTTGGTTTCTGTGCTGGGCCGTGGGACGGGTGATAAGAAAGGTTTGGTCGCGACAGATACCGCTCTCTTTACACAGATGAATGTCGGCACGAGTCATGGCGTATGTGATCTTGGTTTCTGCAAGGTGCAAGTTACTGTTGCTTGGTCCTTTCTTTCTACCCTGGCAGAAATGCTGCTTTCTGCTTAACAGGTGTGTCTGGAGGGTGTCGGGGATAGTTTTCGACCAACCTGTTTAGCCTTTTTAGTGGTGTTTCTAACTCGTAAACTGTTAAAGAACCGGTGGTGTTTTGTAGCGGCTCAGATGGTGTCTAAGCAGCCCAGTTGTTGAGCTTATACCTGTCTGTTCTTTTTATTGGTTATTATTACATGTACATTGGTACAACTGTACAAGTAAACCTGCAAAATTTTGTACTGTAAAGAAAGACCCTGCAAAGTTTTGTACTGACAGCACCCCATCTGCTGATGGAACTTGCTGGCAATGTTTTGCGGCGGTCTCTAATGGAGTATCTGCTAATTTATTTGATCCGTGTTTGCGTGTTAGTGTATACATGAACATACACTTGTTCTGAATTAGTTGTGCAGCACAGATGTAATTGAAACAATACAGAGGTTTGTTTGCATTTCAAATCTCGTGATTCTTTTCCACTCCCATGTTCCACAACAAACACATTTATGCAGTTTTTATTCATCTATGATATCCTACGAGGGCACTGATTCGATAAAAGCATTACGGCACATTGCAAGATTGGCGTGCACTGTTTTCACCACCATATTTGTTGCATGTGGCTCGGCAGTCAGCACACCTGAAAGACAGTTTGATATTGGGTTAGTAGAAGAGATCAACCATATGGCGCAGTGGTCAACCACACCAGGTGCCTCGCATACCTTCTAGTGCTGGCTCAGCACACCTGAAAGACAGCATGATAATGAGTTTAATGACAAGTAACAAGCTTGTAAAAATTGTGCTACATACCAGCCATATCAGAGTAGCGGTAGCTTATTACCAAAACTATACTTAACTATATAAACCATTTGCAATCACTAGAACCAAAGCATTGCCATGGTTTCACATTTCAGTTCAGCTGTATTTATTTTTGATTGCTTACCATCTCTGAGAAGGTTACCATGTTGGCCCAAAATTTCCAGATCATCATATATGTTCCCTGAGTCACGACATGAAACCGATGATCTTAGCTAGTTTGTTGTCCGAAGTACTTGAAATGTTGTTGACATTTATCAAAGGTCAGGCAATAAGGTTTTTCTGATATCAAGTAGATTAGAAACAGAGCAAAATGATGCTATTTCTATGTAGGGCACAACTAAGGTACAGTATCAAAGCTGTCAGTTCTTGTTTTGTTCAAGTTGTGTGCTGTATCCCGTGGGACCTTGTAAATTTATGTAAACTAACTTTTCATAGTAAAATATTTTGTTCCACCTAGGTATATTTGTTGATCCTCTGATGCAGGTTCAGAGGAATCTGAAAAAACATATCCCAGAAGAATTTAACATGCTTACAATTATACTCCCTCCATCCCAAGTTACTTGCCGCAGAAATGGATGTATCTAAATGTATTTTTAGTTCTAGATATATCAATTTCTATCCATTTCTGCAAGTAATTCGGGAAGAATGGAGCATCAGATAATAGTCTTAGTTAAAATGGAAATGAGCAAGCTGTTCTGTAATAGAGAACAGCTACTAGATTGAAGTCTCCATATCTGTAAATTTCTCAAATTTCAGGACCTTGTGTTTTCCAAACAAAACACTGTTTATGTTACTATGACAAGTTTATAAAACAAAATGCAACATCATGAAGCAACGGAACAACCAGTTGTTACCAGAATTTGAGCAAAAATACATCTGTGCGGCCTTTACGTTTAACTAGATCCAAAACGTAAACTATCTCAATATGAGCTTGGCTGATGTATATTGGTCTATATCATGCATAATTCACATATATAGACAAATATACATCAAATAAATGAGGAAATTTGAGCAAATCTAGGAATTTTAGTGGACTCTGTACACACATTTTTTTGGATGTTGGCTCTGCCATTGCTCCCCCGTTCCATTATATGAATGAAAAACCCCTTTTTTGCGGGGATATGTGAATGAAAACCCAGTTATGCAATACTTTCTAGGGCAATCTCCACGTGCAGGTTCTTCAGAATTTTTGGCTTAAAGGACCACATTTGGATGTGAATTACCGTGACGGCATTCAAATGTGGTCCTTTTTATGAAATGAAATAAAGGGAGAAGCTCATTAATGGTAGCCATGGAGCCCGATGTTTACTGTTGAATATGATCAGACCAGCAACTACCAACAGTCTTAGCTGTTCTGATAGTGTTACTTGACCAAGAAAGACTACCACGCCGGAGCATTAAAATGTAGTACGTAGTACTTCTTCTCTTCTGGACTCCTTTGAAATTCTTATTATATGCTGCTTTTAAGGTCTCGCACTGGACTACGTTTTCTTTCCTTTTTTGCGAGATTGGAATACGCTTTCAAACTGCCGCCATCTTTGTGTCCTCAAGGACCAGTGTGCCTTTCATTAATTAATACCCCTTCCGTGCCATAATATAAGAGCGGTTTTGACATTACTAGTGTAGTGTCAAAAACGCTTTTATATTATGGAACGGAGGGGGTTATATTTTTTTAGCCCTAATATAATCTTAATATAAATGTCTCAATTTTAGCACAACTTTAATTGAGAAAGCATACGTACCAGTTTGTTTTTCTTGCGAGGTCTATTACCAATCTTCCGTGTGTGTGTACAAGCTAGCCAGGAAGGTCACGGAAAGAGAAACACATACTCCTCAATCCTCATCCTATATATACCTACACCAACTACCTACAGATCGAGCAGATCACTCCGTAGTACATGCAGCGATCGTCTCTTGAAACTAAAGTAGCTATGGACGTACGCTAGCAGTGTTAGCCCCTCGATAGTCTCCGTGCCAACGAGCCGATCGCTCCCGATACGCACGCCGAGATCGGCACCGGCCGAATGGACGACGACGGACGATTCCTCGGCGGCTACGGAGGAGGAGGAGGAGCCTGTCACTCCTACTGCAAGACTCATGGAAGGTATATACATCGTCGTCACCATCGGCCTTGGTTCCCCCGTAAACCTACCGGTCTTCAGCGCCGGCGCTGCGGCGGAACTTGCCCGTTTCCCACGCTTCCGCAGCATCCAAGTATGTATACATGAATACTCTTACCAGTAAAAGCATACTTCACGATTTTGTCACTAGCTAGGTGTAATTAAACGCGTGAGTGCATGCGTGTGTCAAATCTCAAATGTCAGGTGACAGATGGGAACGGCAACAACCCGCGGTGGGCGCGCACCGCGGTGAACGTGGAGGACCACATGATCGTCCCGACGATTGACACCGCCGCCGTGGCGGCCGACCCGGACCGGGCCGTGGAGGACTACGTGGCCTCGGTGTACACGCTCCCCATGGACCGCTCCCGCCCTCTATGGGAGTTTCACTTCCTCGACTTCCCGACCTCCGAGGCGGCCTCCACCGTGGTGCTCCGCGTGCACCACTCCCTCGGCGACGGCATGTCGCTCATCACACTCCTCCTGGCGTCCTCGCGCAGCGCCGCCGATCCGACACCCTTGCCGGCCATGCCAGAGCAGCCAGCGCGCACAGGCGCCATCTACGCGCCGCGGCGCCGAGAGCCGTCATCCGCTGGCGCCCTAGCGGCGTTCGTCACGTGGATATGGCCGTATCTCGTGCTCGCATGGAACACCATGGTGGACGTGAGCTTCTTCGCTGCGACGATTGTGTTCCTGAGGGACCCGTGCACACCCTTCAGACGTGCGGACGGCGACGTCACGTTGAATCCCCGTAGGCGCTTTGTGCACCGGAGCCTTAGCTTGGACGACGTCAAGTTCGTCAAGAATGCCATGAGTTGCGTAAGTATATATATGTCCTACCTATGCACTCCATCCGTTTTTAAATATAAGACCTTTTAGATATTTCAATATGAATTACATATGGATATATATAGACGTATTTTAGAGTGTATGTTCACTTATTTTGCTCCGTATGTAATGTAAGACCTTTTAGAGATTTCAATATGAATTATATTCGAATATATATAGACGTATTTTAGAGTATAGTTTCACTTATTTTGCTTCGTATATAGTTCATATTGAACTCTCTAAAAAGCCTTATATTTAGAAACGGAGGGAGTAGCTGCCCATTCGATGGATTGATGATCACATAACTCTTCTAAAATACTCATCTACACTATGACTGTGTACGTACGGCATCTTCTCCGAGCCAGATAAAAATAGTTGTATAATTAGTTCACAACAATATACTCTTGGCATGTATGAAGGTAGTTAATAAATGCAACCATATATGATACTACTTCTATGACATTTGGCACTATGAAGATAGTAACATAGACTAGTGTCATGACACTAGTCTAAGTTAATCACCACGTGTTCTGTTTTCTTATCCAAACCTCGATACGAGGTTACTAGTTAAAACATTCTGCAGACATACACTATAAACTATATAATGTTTTTTAATCTCAAAATCATCTTTAATCTGATATCATCAATTTTATCTCTTGACATGTGTGGCCTTAGCATTATAGTTATGCTTCTGTGTGCGTCTAGCTATTTGTGTGCTGTAATATTAGGTGATATGTCACACAGCTTGCGAAAGTTTATAGAGGGAGTATTAACTAATTTTGTCCTTTTTTGCGAATAATTAATTTTGTCTGTGTTTTTTTCCTGAAGACTGTCAATGATGTGCTGGTTGGGGCAACTTCCGCTGCTCTGTCACGCTATTACTTTCGCATGTCTGGTAAGTAATGTAAGCCGGACAACGAGGGTATACAGTTTCTCCCACAAGCCAACGTGCTGTACTTGCTATACACATTAATTCATGTAACTGATCAACTTGTGTTAGGTGGCACCGACACTTACAGAACATGGTTGCGGTCTGTCCTCCTTGTCAATACAAGGCCAACCGCTAGCCTACAAGTAAGTTTTTCATTTCCCTTAGAAGAAAAGTTTTTCTTTCATCAAAACATGTAAATTTCCAAAAAGAAAATGTCAGTATTGATATTCATTTATGTTTCTGCGCTCCGAATGCTACACCTTACTTATGTAAATATATGACATTTCAGTTGTCAAAACGATTTTCAACACGCAAGTTTTGGCCCATTACTTTTCATATGAATGTTAGTAAAAGAATAGTATGAATCATTGTATTATGAAACAACTCTTGTAAAACTATTGATATCATATATGCACACCTGAAGAATCTAATTAATTCCAGTGTATCATACTAGTAGTTTGACTGCATGTGTGTTGAAATGTAAATTATTTCGGAATGCAAGAGATCGTCTCATTACAAAGCATATCATTATTTTAGTCTAATGTTTTCTTACAACTATGTACAGACATATGCTAATATGATAGAATCCGGTAGGAGCAATGATGTGGCATGGGGAAATCAACTAGGCTACATCCTCCTTCCATTTCATTTAGCGATGCACGATAATCCACTTGCATATGTTCGCAAGGCTAAGATGACCGTGGACAGGAAAAAGAGCTCACTTGAAGCTATCTTCACATGTAAGACAAGTGAAGTTTTTGTCAAAATGTTTGGTCTGAAGGTATATTTTCTACCCAGCTTATATGTTTTTCGTAAAGCCGAATTACACAAATTAAGAAACTCCTTGTTTAATAAACGAATATTGTTTTTTTAGTTATTATCCAAGTTTGTAACTGTTTGACTTGACAATCCTAGCAGGCAGGCGCTTTTATCTTCCGCCGTATGTTCGCCAATACAACTATTTCATTCTCAAACCTGGTTGGACCAACTGAAAAAATAGAGTTGTGTGGGCATCCAGTTGTCTTCATTGCGCCTAGCGTTTATGGAGTTCCGCAAGTAAGTCACCCACGATCTTACGTCAAAAAATCTTCAATCTTAAACCAAAATTTTATCAAACTCAACTCATCTACAAAACAATCCACAATGCAAGGACATTGGTCGTAATGCTTTGCTTTGGAACAGAAAGCCACTCTATCTAAATTATCAAAACCACCCATTTGATCTACTTTCGTTTATTGGAAAAAAAGAGAATACAGAACTACAACATTATACATGCTTTACCACATGGTCATATAGTTATATTCAAAGTTATAGATGCACCAAGGAGAAATTAAACGTATATAACTAGATGGACCAAATTCGTTAAAGAGTACTCAAAACTAGGTGAGGTGTACTATGAAAACGCTCTCCAATGGAGTTTATAGAACAATGAGATAGTTAGGAGTATTTGCATTGCTGCATTCCCCCCTCCTCCTCTTCTTTTGACAGTGAACTAGAACCCAAGACACCACATATGGTTAGATGCAATTCTAGATATAACTATGTGGATAGTTTTGTCATTAAATAGCTACGCGACTATGGAGATAACTTGGTTTTGTGTGGGCATACATGAATACACACTCCCAACCAAGCTAGGTTAACATCTTGGAACAATACAAGTAAAATTTCACCATGGAAAGAAAAGAGAAATGGAAGTAAACTTATAAAATTCAATCATTCGGCCACCCTGATTTGTAATTAATCACAAAGGTTTCTTTTGCAGGCTTTGATTATGCACTACCAGAGTTATAATAACACTATTAAGATAGTTTTATCGGTTGATGAGGAAATATTTCCAGATTATAGTCAACTTTTGGATGACTTTGTCGTGTCCTTCGGGCTCATTAAGGATGCGGCTTCAAGGCTTTCAGAATCCATCAAGAAAGAGTAAGCAATGGTGAATTACTTAGTGCCTGTATGAAAATTGTATAATGCCAGCATTATACTCCTACATATTCGATATGTGTGTATCATGAGTCTCGACAAAGTAGCTAAAATGATAAATTGTACCATACCAAGGTTGCAAGTCAAATGAATTAGGCACTATTATTGTTGGACAATGATGTATCACAAGGAATAATATGAATTATACATTTATACGTGGACCATGCTAATTAATTAATTGTCCTCCTATGAGATTTCAGTTTAACACAAAAAATTAAATACTGGTTTTTTAAGTCTAATACTGGGGTACTCTGTGCCCATGGATACACTCTGTTTACCAATAATGTGGCATCCACCTCTGTTTTTTTCCACAGTGTAATGATATCACATCGTTTTAGTACTATCACATTTTAGTACTTTTAAAGCATTCTTGAAGCCAATATTTGGGATGCTCATTTTTTTCGTCTCTTGTCCATTGGCGATGGCCATCACGGCATTATCTTGCCCCTCCAAGCTATCGCCATGTAAACGACACCGAATACATTTATGAAAAAAAGTAAAACTCCATCAAAGGCTCTCAACGATGATTTGAGATTATTGGTCGTCTGATCAAACTCACCAACGCACCCGATTGATACAACACCCTATAGGATTTTTCCCTCTCGCGATTCGTTCAATCCACCCTAATCAAGTTGGTGCTCCACAAAACAAGCTAGAAACTATATCCTTCGTCGCACTGATCGGCAGCCGAATGCCTAAGTAGCCCACCGAAATGATTCTCCCGCCTTGCCCATTCTGGGCATGTTAACTAGTCCATTTCGGGCACCCGCAAACCGTATTTGCCGCATTAAGCAGCAAACTATCGCTGCTCCGGATAGGCACTGACCCGAGCGACAAGAGATGGGCCGACACACTTTGAGAGGTTACATAGTGCTAGCCAACCAGTTTTTGAAGCCTTCTAGTAGGTCCCCTGAATCTGTTTTTTGTTTGTTTTCTTTGTTGGTTTTATTGGTTTTTGTTTTTGTTTTGTTTTTCTTCTTTATATATATATATATATTCAAAAATTTCAAAAAATGTCCGTGATTTCATTAAAAATGTTCATGTTTTTCAATAAATGTTCGTAAATTTGAGAAAATCTTCATGTTTTCAATAAAGTTTCTTTTCTTTAAAAAATGTTCAAACATTTCAAAAATTGTTTGTGTCTTCAAAAAATGTTCATATTCTAAACAAGGGATTTCTATATTCATGCCCCTCCCTCCTTTGTTCTGCTCAGTTTCATCCAAGCCATCTAACATTCCTCACATTTCCCCTCAACCGCTCAGCCCACCCTCACAAATGCCCAAGCGGGAGCTTGCCCGTCAGGTGAAAGTAGTTGACTGTTACTTGACTCGGTTAGTGACACGTGGGACACCCCTGCTGGCCCATCTGTTAGTGGCTGCATAGTCATAGGCAGCCCCTTAGCCCAACGGCCAGTGTCTAGCTAATTGGCCAAAAAGGTGGCTTATAATGCCGTGAGAGGGACTTGAACTTGAGCCTAACCGCTGAAACTGCATCGGACGGGGCACTTGTGTGTGTCTCTATATGTGTGTGTGCGCGCGCGTGCATGTGTGTGTGCATGCGTGTGCGTGTGTGTGTGTGTGTGTGTGTGTGTGTGTGTGTGTGTGTGTGTGTGTGTGTGTGTCATGTGACAGAATCGACCCAAGATTCTGTGACCCTGGAAATGATGGAGCGCCGACGGTGTGTAACAGCCCCAACCCAAAACCTAGGACCAATTGCAATCTTTGTAATATATTTTGGATCATATTGCAATATGTTGTGTGGTATTTATTTTCCTTTTTCTTTTCTTCATGTCTTTAAATGTTTCACACCAAATTAAAAATTATGATCATTTTCAGCAAGTCATTTGAGCTTCCTCCTTTTCTTTTAGTGGCCTTCCACTTTTCCTTGTCAAGCTTTCCAAAAAAATTCAATCAATTTCATAGTTCAAGTTTGGTCTCCAAACTTTGTCACAAATTCTCTGTTTTCAAACAGCAACATTTATACTTGCAAAATAAGCATGGCAAAATAGTACAGTCTGTAAAGAATGTAAGAGTATCAATACTTCTTAAACTCCAAAGATTATGAAAGTTTACCACACTGTAGAAAATTTATCAGATCTTATTTTGCAAAAAAATCCAACATTTTATCGCATTCTAACTTTTCTAGGGAATTTTTGTGACAGCGGTAAACTTTTTGTTTTCAAACAGCAACATGTATACTTGCAAAATAAGCATGACAAAGGCTATCATTGCCACTTTTATTGAAATAAAAGATGCAAAACATTATTCTAAATAACAGGAAGCAAATCCTAACAAAATAAATTGACGCTCCAAGCAAAACACATATCATGTGACGAATGAAGACATAGCTCCAAGTGAGGTTACCGATAATGTTTAAGACGAAAGAGGAGATGCCTTCCGGGGCATCCCCAAGCTTAGTTGCTAGGATTTTTCTTGAATATTACCTTGGGATGCCTTGGGCATACCCAAGCTTAGGGTCTTGTCACTCCTTATTCTCATCATATCGATATCTCACCCAAAACTTGAAAACTTCAATGACACAAAACTTAACGGAACTTCGTGAGAGAGGTTAGTATGATAAAGAGCAAATCATTTCACTTTTGATACTGTCAAAGACAAGATTCATAATTGTTCTCACACAATGCCCTACTGTAGCATATTATTTCCACAATTTATATTGAGCAATATAAGCCATAGAAACTAGAAAACAAGCAGACTATGCATTGAAAACAGAATCTATAAAAAACAGAACAATCTGTAGTAATCTATACTCTAGCCATACTTCTGCTACTCCAAAATTCTGACAAAACAGGAAAACCTAGGTAATTTGTCTATTAATCTTCTGCAAAAAGAATCAGCATTTTATCACGCTTCTGTTAAAAATGAGAATTGTTTTCTTGAGCGCAAAAGTTTCTGTTTTTCAGCAAGATCAAATCAACTATCACCGTAAGCCATCCCAAAGGTCTTACTTGGCACTTTATTAAAACAAAAGAAATAAAAATGATTACTACAGTAGCCTAACCATATGAACACACAAAAACAGTGGGTAAAAGTGTTGGGTTGTCTCCCAACAAGCACTTTCCTTAATGCCTTTTAGCTAGGCATGATGATTTCAATGATGCTCACATAAAAGATAAGAATTGAAACATAATAGGGGCATCATGAAACATATTACTAGCACATTTAAGTCTAACCCACTTCCTATGCATAGGGATTTTGTGAGCAAACAACTTATGGGAACAAGAATCAACTAGCATAGGAAGGCAAAACAAGCTTAACTTCAAAACTTTCAACACATAGAGATGAAACTTGATATTATCGCAATACCAACAAGCATATGTTCCTCCCTCATAATAATTTCAGTAGCATCATGAATGAACTCAACAATATAACTATCACATAAAGAATTCTTTTCATGATCCACATGCATAAAAAATTATTACTCTCCACATAAGCAAATTTCTTCTCATCAATAGTAGTGGTAGCGAACTCAACAAAATAGCTATCATGTGATTGAAAATTAAAATCATGATGACAAGTTTCATGGTTATCATTATTCTTTATAGCATACATGTCATCACCATAATCATCATAGATAGTAACTTTGTTGTCATAATCAATTGAAAGCTTTTCCAAAATAGTGGATTCATCACTAAATAAAGTCATGACCTCTCCAAATCCACTTTTATCATTATAATCATCATAAATAGGAGGCATGTAATCATCATAATAAATTTTCTCATCAAAACTTGGGGGACTAAAAATATCATATTCATCAAATATAGCATCCCCAAGCTCATGGCTTTGCATATCATTAGCATCATGGGTATTCAAGAATTCATACTAACAGCATTGCAATCATGCTCATCATTCAAATATTTTGTGCCAAACCTTTTATTGACTTCTTCTTCTTACAGTTGAGCACAATTTTCCGAACCATCATTTTCAAGAAAGATATCATAAAGATGATCAATAATATGATGCAACCTCAATTCCATTTTTATGTAGTTTTCTTTTATAGACCAAACTAGTGATAAAACAAGAAACTGAAAGATTCAATTGCAAGTTCTAAAGATATACCTTCAAGCACTCACCTCCCCGGAAACGGCACCAGAAAAGAGCTTCGTTGATGGGGTGTGAGTGCCGCTTACCTTACCTCCCCGGCAACGGCGCCAGAAAAGAGCTTGATGTCTACTACACAACTTGTTCTTGTAGACTCGTGTTGGGCCTCCAAGCGCAGAGTTTTGTAGGACAGTAGCAAATTTCCCTCAAGTGGATGACCTAAGGTTTATCAATCCGTGGGAGGTGTAGGATGAAGATGGTCTCTCTCAAACAACCCTGCAACAAAATAATAAAAAGTCTCTTGTGTCCCCAACACACCAAATACAATGGGAAATTGTATAGGTGCACTAGTTCGGCGAAGAGATGGTGATAAAAGTGTAATATGGATAGTAGATATTGATTTTTGTAATAGGAACAATAAAAAACAGCAAGGTAGCTAGTAACAAAAGTGAGCACAAACAGTATTGCAATGCTTGAAAATGAGGCCTAGGGTCCATACTTTCGCTAGTGCATGCAATCTCTCAACAGTGCTAATATAATTGGATCATATAACCGTCCTCAACGTGCAACGAAGAATCACTCCAAATTAAGTTCCTATCTAGCGGAGAACATAAGACGGAATTGTTTGTAGGGTACGAAACCACCTCAAAGCTATTCTTTCCGATCAACCTATCCTAGAGTTCGTACTAAAATAACACAAAGCTATTCTTTCCGATCGATCTAACCAAGAGTTCGTACTAAAATAATGAAGGAAATATGCCCTAGAGGAAATCATAAAGTTGTTATTTATATTTCCTTATATCATGATAAATGTTTATTATTCATGCTAGAATTGTATTAACCGGAAACTTAGTACATGTGTGAATACATAGACAAACAGAGTGTCACTAGTTTGCCTCTACTTGACTAGCTCGTTGAATCAATGATGGTTATGTTTCCTAACCATAGACATGAGTTGTCATTTGATTAACGGGATCACATCATTAGAGAATGATGTGATTGACTTGACCCATTCCGTTAGCTTAGCACGATGATCATTTAGTTTGTTGCTATTGTTTTCTTCATGACTTATACATGTTCCTATGACTATGAGATTATGCAACTCCCGAGTACCGGAGGAACACTTTTTGTGCTACCAAACGTCACAATGTAACTGGGTGATTATAAAGGTGCTCTACAGGTGTCTCCGATGGTACTTGTTGAGTTGGCATAGATCGAGATTAGGATTTGTCACTCCGATTGTCGGAGAGGTATCTCTGGGCCCTCTCGGTAATGCACATCACTATAAGCCTTGTGTCGGGTGGTAGGTGCGACATATGCCAACGGGTGGCTTATCATTGTGGGAGCCAATAAGACGTCGCCGGTGCCTGGAAACGGGATCAGGCGAAGACATGCATGCCGGCGAATCTTACCCAGCTTCGGGGCTCTCCGTGGAGATAACACCCCTACTGCTGCTCTGCGGGGTCTCCGCATGATCACTAGATGCACGAGTAGCTACATGATGCTCCTTGAGCTGTTTTGGTGGAAGGAGGAAGAAGGGCATGACTAGCTTGCTTCTTCTCCTCGTAAGGTGTCTAAAACTAGTTGGGGGGTCGAACCCTTTGCATGGGTGCACCGGGGGTTTATATAGGCCTACCCCCAGGGGTATAATGGTAATCCGACCGGGCACGGGGACCAGCCGTCTGTGACTGCGCTCACTGGCTTCTGCGCCGGCTGTTGGGGCCCGCCGATTGGTGGGTCCCGCCGGCTGCCGGCTCCTTGGTCGGCAAGCAGGCCCCACCGTCCAGGGCCTGGTCGGTGGCTGGTTACTGTTGCTCTATTCTGATGACGCGGACTTGGTCGTGGTAAGCGTGGCTACAGTACCGCCGCCCGGCGGGCGATTACTGTAGCCTCACCGTGTCTTGTCTCCTTAATGGGGTGTCTCCTTCGAGGAAGATGGCAAGCCGGCTATGGGGAGCCGGCTCTCTCTCTGGCCGACTTGGGAGGAGGTGTGGCCACCTTCAGGCGTCTCTCTGCCCGAAGGGACCCACCGCCTCGTGGGCCACACTAGTGGCCCGTCGTGGATGGCGTCAGGGTCGTCGTGGCAACAGTGCCGCGCCGGGCGGGTCGTGGTCACCCGTACGGCGCACTGTGCCGGTCGTGCTCCAGGTTTTGGGGTGGCAGGCCTCACTGTAGGCACGCCCCGCTTCATCATCGCTGGGTGGATGCAAACTTCGAGGGTACGGTCTTGACTGCTTTATGGGAGCCGGCCTCTTGGAGTCGGCCTTCTTGCGGCCGGCTTCTCGAAGTCGGCCCTCCCATGGCTTTCTTCATGAGGGCAAAGGTTGGGCCGCCCCCCGAAGCTGGCCGGGATGATAGCCGGCAAAGGGAAGGCGGCCCCAGGTCTTGGGTTCTTCAAGAGCCGGACAGGCTCGTAATTTTTTCAGAAGGGCCAGGGGAAGCCGGCTAGGCTACCCATGGCTATTTACTCCGACAGTAGTCCCCGAAGCTGATCGAGCTTCGAGGCGGACAGAGGGACGAGAAGCTTGGTCAGCTTCTTACCCTGAGGAGCCGGCTTTGCTGGTGTAGGCCGATTTCGGAGAGCTCCTGTATCTCGTAGACGGGATGGTGGATGACTTGCGTGCTGATCGCGGGCCCCCCGTGGGCCACGTGGTGGCGGAAACCTGCCAACGCATGCGCGCGATGGGACGCCGCCGCAGGCCCGGGCCCGCCACTCCCTGGCCTCGGCCCGAGCGCTGATCTTCTGTGGTCCAGGGGGACTGCTCGCCTTCCTGTGGCGACTTGAATTCGCCATTAGGGCGTAATAAACGCGGGACGTGGGGGGAGTGGGCACGATCGATCCCCACGTTCCCCCACGCCGCGCCTCCTCGGCTCCGCCACCCGAGCCTACAAGTAGGGGGAGGAGGGGGAGAGGCAGAGGTTCGCTCGCCCTCCCACACTCCGCCCCTCCTCATCTTCCTTCTTCCTCTCGCTGTCGTCGCAGCTTCTCACCGCAGCACCCCCACCGCGTCTTGCTTCATGGCGTTGTCAAGCTCATGGGACGGCTCCAACGTCCACAACGACCACGTGGAGTTCCTCTGCCAGATGCGGCGCCTGCCCGACGCCAGCCTCGTGCAGGTTCACTTGGCGCCGGAGACGGAGATCTCGCCGGCGCCGGAGGAGGGCGAGCGGGTCGTCTTCCGCTCGCACTTCCTGCGCGGCTTCGGCCTTCCGGCGAGCGGATTTCTGCGCTCCTTCCTCGAGTTCTACAACCTACAGCCGCATCACCTCACGCCCAACGCGGTGATGCTGCCGTCGGCCTTCGTCTCCCTCTGCGAAGGCTTCTTGGGCGTGCTCCCCACGCTGGAGCTCTGGGGAGAGTTCTTCCAGAGCAAGCTCGGCACCGTCGTCGCCGGCGTGCCCGCCCCCTGCGGAGCCTACATCGACATGAGGAGGTCAGGCGAGAACAATCCATTCCCGCCCATCCCCCTAATCCAGTCCGTGAAGGTATGGCAGAAGTCATATTTTTACGTGAAGAACGCCGGCTCGCCCCCGAGAGGAGACAACATCAATCTGCCGGCTTACGTAGCCGGCCCGCCGGCTGGGAGGCAGCCCTCATGGAGCTTCCGGTCCCGGTCGCTGTCTCAGGCCTGGAACGCCGCCATCGCCCGGCTTCGGGTGATGATCCAGTCGGAGGGCCTGCACGGATCCGACTTGGTGGCCGCCTTTGTGGAGCGCCGGATTCGTCCTCTTCAAAGCCGGCCCCATATGTTGTGTTAGATGAGCGGCCGCTTCGACCCAAGACGGCTGAGCCCATGGGAAATGCCGCATGCGGAGGTGGCGCTCATGGTCAATTACATCGCCACCTGCAAGCTCGCCAGGGACTGGCAATACGGCAAGGCATCGTATTCTCGCGCCAATCCTCCGCCCGTGGTAAGCTTCTCTCTCCATCTTCTTTTTGTTGTCAGCCGGCTCCATGACGGCCGGCTTCTGACCAGTCGGTTCTTTTTAGCAGAACCCCCTTCTTCCGCCGCCAGCTGGGGTGGCAGGGATTGAACGTCAGTACGCCCCCGACCGCATGGTGGACGACGTTGACGACCCAGACTTGGGGGCAGCCGCCATGGAGGACGCCGTCGTGGGGGACAACGCCGAGCTCGGAGGCACAGGGCTCTCCGCCAGCTTCGAGGACTGGCCGGATGATGCTGAAGCCGAAGAAGTCCCGCGTCGCCAGCCGGCGGCTGACCGCCAAAGCGCGGGCTCGTCCACCGCGCCGGCTGCAGGCAGCGGCGCTCAGAAGCGCCGGGCCGCGTCGACTCTCTTCGACAGTCGGCCGAAGAAGTCCAAAGCCTCCGCCGCAGCGACGAAACGAGGCGAGGCGGCCGCGAAGGCGGCCCACTTCCGGAAAGCGGTGAAGCAGCCTCAGGCGGTCTCGGCGTAAGTCACCAATTGCTCGTATGCATGTTTTTATTGTTTTCTTCTGTCCGAACATTCTCCCTGACTTTTCTCCGTTTTCTGAGCAGGGCGCTGCTTTCCCTCAAGCGGGACCCAGGCGGCTCCATAGTCGGGCCGACTGGAGGGTCTTCAGGCCCCCGCCGCGTGGATCCCCGCGCCGACCTCATGGAAGTCACAGAGCGGAATGCTCGGGAGGCGCGGGAAGAGAGGGAGGCGGCGGATCGGGAGGCCGCTCAGGCGGCGAAGGAGCGGGCCGACGCGGCAGCCAAGGCCCAGGAGGAGCGGGCGACCGCGGAGACGGAGACGGAGGGCTCGCGCAACCAGCCCCTGCTGCTCGCCACCCCCCTCCAAACCGTGGCCCCGGACACCCCATTGCCCCTGGCGGAGGAGATCATCCAAGACCCGCCGTCGGTGCAAAGGGAGGAGCTCTTTGAGGTCTTCGCGGGGAGGACGCCGTCGGCAACGCCAACCGGAACGGGCCAAGGCGGCCAGTCGTCGGCGGCGCCAGAGGAGCCGGCCGGGGGCGTACCTGAGGTCAGAGCCGGCGTCGAGATACAGCCGGTGACGCATCAGCGCGCAGGGGGAAGCGCCGCTCCACCGGAGTCGCGCCAAGCCGCGGGCGCCGGCCAGTCGGCGGAGGCTTTGGAGGCAGCCAGCTCTGCTACGTCCGGGTGGACCTCCAGCGGGGGGACCAGCGAGCTGAACGTGGCGGCCCAAGAGGTCCGGAGCCGGCTTCAAGCTCAGGCCACCCTTCTGCAGCAATATAACCAGGAGTTCCTGTCGACGCGGGCCACCATCCGGGTAAGTTTTTTGCTCTTGACCACTCTGGTTTCTTGATTTCTTCCGTGGGGGCGCGTCAGCGCACCCACTGGGTGTAGTCCCCGAGATTCGGGCCGACTGCTGAGCAGTCGGGTCGGATCTTTCTTGACGACCATCTTATCTTTGCTTTCTATCTCAACTTCCAGGAATATCATAATTCTCGCGCTGCCGCCTTCAACTCCCAGGCTCAGGAGTTGGGTCGGAAGATCGACGACCTGGCCAACAGCCGAAGTAAGTGCTCGCCCTTATCTGTTTCCTGTGGGGGCGCATCAGCGCACCCACTGGGTGTAGTCCCCAAGATTCGGGCCGACTGCTGAGCAGTCGGGTCGGATCTTCCTTGACGACCTTTCCCTTATTGGTTTTTCCTCTTTGTCTTTTGTTCTTGCAGGGGCCATCGCCGACTTGAGGAAGGAGCTCGGCGAGGCGCAGACTGCCCTTCGCACCAGGGACGCTGAGTGCACCGCCTTGGTCCAGGAGCGCGACCGCCTGGCCAAGAAGCTGGCCGACCAGGAAGAGAGCCACAAGGCGGCCCTGAAGAAAGCGCAGGACAGCGAGGCCGCCCTGAAGGCGGAGTTTGAGACCGAGGCGGCGAGCTGGGCTGAGACTCGTCAGGCGCTGGATGAAGGCTTCGGCCGCATCGAGGACTTGATCGATGGTAAGCTGCCCTTCTCGCCCTTCTTCTGCCTGCTGGCCGCCTGGGGTCTTGGCCTGACTTGTGCTGCTGCCCGTTTTCTTGTGCAGATTACTTTCCTGGCCACTCCACCCTTGCTGCCCAAACCATCGAGGCTCATCGCGAGGTGCGCCGTCAAGCGGGAGTCGACATCGCGCCGGACGCAAATCAGACGCTGGAGGAGCAGCTCTTGGCCGTCCAAGCGCGGCTGCAGTCGGCTCACCGGATGCTTCGCCGGCTTCAACGTGCCGGGGCGCAGGTGTTGGCCGCCCTCTGGCCCGGCGACACGATCCCCCGCACCCCAAGCCGGACCGCCGACTGGCTGGAGGTCGCAGTCGGCCGTTTTGAAGCTTGGAAGGCATCGACGGCCTGTCTTGGAGCTGGGCAGGTGTTGGAGTTTGTCCGCGCTTGGTACCCGGGGCTGAGCCTGGACCAGCTGCGCGCTTGGCGGCTGTAGGCCGGCGCGGAGCTGGAGGAAGTGCGGCCGGCCATCGCCCAGCGCGCCTCAACGATCGCCGAGTGCACCAACATCAGTGTCTTCGCGCCTGAAATCAATGATGATGGCGTTGCCCAGCCGGAGGACTGGTTCGGTCTGAACCCGGCGGTGGGCGAGGACTCGGCCGAGGAGATCGCCTCCAGCGACGAGGGCAAAGATGACGAGGAAGAGGACGGTGAAGACGTCGAGTCGGCTAGTGGGACAACCGGCTGGCCTCAAGCTGACCGTGCCTCCAACAATGAGGCACGCGGAAGCGCGCCTTCTGCAGGAGGCGGTGATCAAGCCGAAGTTCGCCAGCCGGCCGCTCCTTCAGCCGGCACAACCGTCTCCACCGACCAGCCCAGCTCGTCAGCCGCTCCGCCAGCTTGACCTGCCGTCTTTATTTTTCTTGCCTGTTGTCTTTTGAACAATCTTTAAGCTTTCGCAGTTCCACCCACTGGGGGTGTATCAAACTATGTTGGATGCCGGCCTCTTGGATGTCCTTTATGTAAATATTATTATGTGCATGTTTGGTTTCCATTCACGTATGCTTTTTATCCTTAGGCCTTTTCCTCTGCAGCCTTCCCTCTTTGGGAAGGCAAGTACTCGAGCTTTCTTGGATTGAAGTGAAGTGAATGGAAACCGGCCGGCCGACTACTATGGTAGTCGGTCGGTGGTAGGCGGCAAACCGGCTTTTGTTATATTAGTCCGTTGGTCCCTAGCCATTTTTCGTGTGGGCATCCTTTCCTGCTTTTGACTCTTGCCAGCCGGACAGCCGGTTCTTCGAACTGCAGCCTTGGCAAGAGCTAAGCCTGGGTGTCGGCACACTACTTGTCTGACCGCGGGTAAGACCTTTAATATAACTCGAGTCGGCCAGTCCCCGGGCCGTCTAATCGAACCCGGTGCCGGACAAAACAAGTAAATGAAATGACAAGGTCATAAACATGATACTTTTCATTCATAGATAAAAGATGGCAGTCCCCGAGTCCTCCTCGGGGGGCCTATTGTCTCGTACTTAGTACAAAAGTTAGCGTGATACATACTGCATTTCAACTGTAAAATCTTCGAAGGAGGTTGGCGTTCCATGGTCGTTCCGACTCCTTGTCGGAGTCGTTTCTCTTGCGTGCCTTGGGTTTCTGTGCGTCGATTAGGTAGTAGGAGTCGTTGCCTAGAGCTCTGCTGATGATGAAGGGGCCTTCCCAAGGGGCCGAGAGCTTGTGCTGGCCGGCTGTTCGCTGGATCAGCCGGAGCACAAGATCGCCCTCTTGGAAGGATCTTGGCCTGACCTTCCGACTGTGGTAGCGGCGCAACCCCTGCTGGTATATGGCAGACCGGCTGAGGGCTAACAGCCGGCCTTCTTCCAGCAGGTCGACACCGTCTTCTCGTGCTTCCATGGCCTCCGACTCCGTGTACATGGTTACCCGAGGCGAGTCGAACTCGATGTCGGTTGGGATGATCGCCTCAGCACCGTACGCGAGGAAGAAAGGAGTGAAGCCGGTTGACTTGTTTGGGGTAGTGCGAAGACTCCAGAGGACAGCCGGCAGCTCATCGAGCCAACAGCCGGCTGAGCGCTCCAGAGGTACGACCAGTCGGGGCTTGATGCCGGAGAGGATGAGGCCGTTAGCTCGCTCGACCTGGCCGTTTGACTGCGGGTGGGCGACGGGCGCTAAGTGCAGCCAGATACCTTGTGCAATGTAGAAACGTGCCAAGGCTCCTTTGGCAAAATTCGTGCCATTGTCGGTGATGATGCTGTGCGGTACGCCTTACCGAGTTGTTATGTCTGTGATGAATGTCACAGCAGTCGACCCATTCAGCTTCTTGATCGGCTTTGCCTCGATCCATTTGGTGAATTTGTCCATGGCGACGAGCAAATGTGTCATGCCGCCGCGCGCCGTCTTGAATGGGCCCACCATGTCCAGTCCCCAAACGGCGAAGGGCCAGGTGATGGGAATGGTCTTAAGTGCCGAAGCCGGCATGTGTTGCTTGGAGCTGAAAAGTTGGCAGCCTTTGCAATATTTAACTAATTCTTTGGCGTCATCCAAAGCAGTCGGCCAGAAAAATCCATGGCGGAAAGCTTTGGCGACAAGTGATCTTGAAGCCGCATGGTGGCCGCATTCTCCTTGGTGTATATCTCTGAGGATTGCAATGCCCTTCTCTTGCTCGACGCACCGCTGGAGGACTCCGGTGACACTGCGCTTGACGAGTTCTCTGTTGACGATCGTGTATGCTCCGGCTCGACGTTGGACTTGTCTCGCCTCTATTTCGTCAACCGTCAGATCTTGGTTTACTAGGAAGTTGAGGATGGACTAAGCCCATGACGGAGCTGCGACTTCTCCTACTGCCAATGCGGCTACTGCCACTAGGGTGGGCGGGCTGGGTGATGAAGTGCTGGAGTCAGCCGTCGGCTATTGTGTTGGTGCAGTCCCCGGGCCGGCTACCGCAGTCCCCGAGCCGGGTGCGGCAGTCCCCGAGCCGGTTACTGCAGTCCCCGGGTCACCTGCTTGGTTCTTCGAGCCGGACCTGGCCGCGTCGGGGTCGGGCGGTACGAAGATGGAGTCAGATTCTGGAGACGGCTTGATGGATGGCTTAAGGAGGCGTTGTAGAGCGACGCCGGTTGGTATTGCTTGCCGAGTGGAGCCTATTCGGGCCAGGGCATCGGCTAGCTCGTTGTCGGCTCGCAGTACATGGAGGAACTCGCATCCTTCAAAGTATCCACTGATTTGCTGCACCAGGAAGCGGTAGCTTGCCATATTTTCGTCCTTGGCGTCCCAGTCGCCGGATGATTGCTGAACCACCAAGTCCGAGTCGCCATAACATAGGATCCGGCGGATGCCGAGTTCCTTGGCAAGCCGGAGCCCGTGTATGAGTGCCTCGTACTCGGCTACATTGTTGGAGGCGGCAAAGTGAATTTGCAGCATGTATCCGAGCTTGTCGCCCTTGGGAGAGGTAAGGACGACGCCGGCTCCCAAGCCGGTGCGCATCTTGGACCCGTCAAAGTGCATGCGCCAATGGGTGGAGTCGGGAGCCGGCAGCAGGTACTGGGTCTCGGCCCAGTCGACGAGGAAGTCGGCCAGTGCTTGGGACTTGATGGCGGTGCAGGGCTGGTAGAAGATTGTGTAAGGGGCCAGCTCGATGGCCCATTTCACCACCCGGCCGGATGCATCCCGGCTGCCTATGATCTTGGCCAGCGGGGCAGTTCATACGACCGTGATGGGATGCTCTTGAAAGTAGGGCTTCAGCTTCTTGGCAGTGAAGTACACGCCGTAGCACATCTTTTGGTAGTGCGGGTAGTTCTACTTTGAGGCGGATAGCACCTCGCTCAAATAATTCACCGGCCTCTGGACCGGCTGGGCTCGGCCTTCTTCTGGGCGTTGGACTACGATGACGGTGCTGACCACCCGGCTGGTTGCGGCAATGTAAAGGAGCATGGGCTCTTTCTCAGTCGACGCCTCTAGGACAGGCGGCGTGGCCAGCATCTTCTTCAGCTCGTGAAAGGCTTGGTCGGCCTGGTCGTTCCACTCGAAGTGAGTGCTCTTCTTCATGAGGCGGTAGAGGGGGAGAGCTTTCTCTCCAAGCCGGCTGATGAAGCGGTTCAAGGAGGCCAAGCATCCGGTGAACTTCTGGATTTCTCGCAACTTGGTGGGGATCGCCATTCTCTCGATGGCCTTGATCTTTACTGGGTTGCATTCGATGCCGCGTTCGGAGACCAGGAAGCCTAGGAGCTGGCCGGCTGGCACTCCGAACACGCATTTCTTGGGGTTGAGCTTGATTTGGAAACGGTGCAGGTTCTCAAATGTTTCTTTGAGGTCTTCCAGCAAGGTGCCGCGCCTCCCCGTCTTCACCACAATATCGTCCACATAGACGTGGGCATTTCTGCCGAGTTTCTTGAGGAGGCACTTCTACATGCAATGCTGAAAAGTGGCACCGGCATTTCTCAAGCCGAATGTCATAGTCAGGTAGCAGAAGGCTCCAAATGGTGTGATGAAGGCGGTCTTCAGGCGGTCGGCTGGGTCCAGCTTTATCTGGTGATATCCTGAATAAGCATCCAAGAAACTCAATAGCTCGCATCCGGCCATGGAGTCTATCACTTGGTTAATTCTTGGCAGGGCGAAGGGATGTTTAGGGCAGGCCTTGTTGAGGCTCATGTAGTCTATACACATGCGCCACTTGTTATTCTTCTTTAGCACGAGGACCGGGTTGGCAAGCCACTCTGGAAAGAAAACTTCCATGATGAAGCCGGCTGCCAGAAGCCGGGCTATCTCCTCCCCTACGATCCTTCTCTTCTCCTCTGACAGTCGGTGGAGGGGCTGCTTGACTGGTTTCGCATCCTCTCGGATGTGTAGTTTGTGCTCGGCGAAATCCTTCGGAACACCCGGCATGTCCTTGGGGGACCATGCAAAGACATCCCGATTCTCACGGAGGAAATCGGCGAGCTTGCCTTCCTATTTGCTATTCAGGCTTGCCCCGATGGCAGCGAACCTCTCGGGGTGCTCGGGGTCAAGGGGTACCTTCTTGGTTTCTTTGGCCGGCTGGAAAGATCCTTGGCCATCACACTCCTTGGGGTCGGGGGACTGGTTCAGCTGCTTGCTGGCCAGGGCCACGACCCGGTCTAGTGTCTTCTTCTCTTCGGCAATCACAAGGGACTCGGCCAGCCGGCTACTGGCAGCAGCGCACTCGGCAGACTTCTTGTAATCGTCGGCTACGGTGATAATGCCCTTGGAACTTGGTATCTTCATCTTGAGGTATGCATAGTGGGGAACCGCCATGAACTTGGCCAAGGCGGGTCGGCCAAGCAACGCGTGGTAGGGGCTCTCCAGGTCCACCACTTCAAACCTGATTGCTTCCCGGCGGAAATGCTCCTTGTCCCCAAAGAGTACATCAATCTTGATCTTGCCAATGGGGGCGCAGGACAAGCCGGGTACGATGCCGTGAAACACTGTCCGAGTCGGCATGAGCTGCTTCGTCTTGACACTTAGCTTCTCCAAGGTGTCGTGATACAGGATGTTGATGCTTCTTCCGCCATCTATCAGCACGCGGGAGAAACGGGCAGCGCGCCTGTCCGTCGCGAGGGTGGCCTCCAGGACCAACGCGTAAGAGCCGGGAGACGGCATCACCTCTGGGTGGTCGGCCCGGCTCCAGCTGATGGCCTTTTCTGACCAATGCATGTGTCCGGCGGGGTTTGCAGCGACCATGCTGACTTCCTGGTGCTGTCAGCGTTTGCTGCGCCGGTCTTCGAGCTGGCTTGTAAAGATGACGTAGGATGCTTGCTCGTCGGGGAACTCGTCGTGCACGGCTCCGACTGCGGGCCGGGCGGCCGAAGGCGGCGGAGGCGGAGGCGGCGGGCCGGTAGGCGGAGGCGGCGCGAGCCCTTCGCCCTTGGAGATTCGGGTGAGCCATTTGCACTTTCGGGTTGTGTGGTTGGACGGCTTCGCGCCGCTATGGAATTTGCACGGGGCGTCAAGAGTTTGCTCGTAGAAGAAGGCCGGCTGCCAAGCCGGCCGGCCGCCCTTGGGCTTCTTGGGCGCGGGCCGCCCTTCAGGCGGCGTGTCTTCGACCGTGGCCACCTGCCGACTAGCGGGAGGCGGCGCAGGGCCTTTGCGCTTCTGGTCATTCGAGTGTTGGCGTCGGCCGGAATCCCCTGCCGGCGTCTTGGGCGCCGGGTTAAGTACCTTCCCGGACGCGTCCACCCGGAGCTCGGTCTTCATCGAAGAGTCGGCGGTGGCGTATTTGTCGGCTATGTTAAGAAGCTCGTCGAGGGTAGCCGGCTCATCGCAGAGGAGCTTGTGCTTGAGGAGGGTGCCCTCTCGGCACCCGGCAGTGAAGTATTGATGGCTTGCACCTCATGCACCCCTTCGCAAGAATTGCGGAGCTCGGCCCAACGCGTGAGGTAGTCGCGCGTGGACTTGGCTGGGCCCTGTACGCACAGGGAGAGCTGCCTGGGCTTGGGAGCCCGCTTGTAGGTGCTGGTGAAGTTGCGGACGAAAGCTTCGGTGAAATCCACCCAGCTGTTGATGCTGAGACGCTTGAGGCTGTTGAGGCAAGTCCGCGTCGTGCCTTGCAGCACGAGGGGCACGTACTTCACGGCAACGCGCCGGTTGCCGTTGGCTATGCTGACTGCCGTGGAGTAGTCGATCAGCCAATCTTCCGGCTTCATGGAGCCGTTGTACTTGGGCGTGTCTCTTAGGAGCGAGAACCCTTTGGGGAAGGGCTCATCGCGGATGCGAGGGCCGAAACAGGGCGGGCCGACATCGTCTTCTTCTTCCAGCACCAGGGATCTTGCTAGGCGGTCGATCCGATGGCGGGCGTCGTTCTCGCCGACTCCTTCGCGGTGACCTAGTCGGCCGCTGAGAGTCGGGTGCGCCACTGGCGGCGGGGTGGGATATCTCTCTCCACGTGGTCGAGGCGGAGGCGGGTTTTCCCACCATTCCATTGCTTAGGGACGGTCGTCCGCGTCTCGCTCGATGGAGATTCGGGTCCGGCTTCAGCTGGAAGCCGGCTCTTTCTCGCGCCGCACGCGGGTGTTGCTCGTAGTCGGCGTCCGTGACGTTGCGCCGTGATCTCGGCGCGGGGGAGGGCTTCCCGCGCGGGCGTCTGCTTCGTGCCGCTGTGCGGCCGCGTCAATCAGCTGCTTGATGCGCCGGGTCATGTGGGGGAGGTCTTCGGCCTCCAAGCCATCCAACTCGTCCACGGCTGGCTGGGCGGCGCGCAGGTTCTTGAGCGGAGTGGCATAGACCGGGCGGTCGACTCCCAGCGTGTCGGCGATGATGGTGCCGCATTGCCTCACGACGCTGGCCCGGCTTGGCCCGCCCGAAGCCGGCATGCCGAAGGCGGCGCGGTCGGCTTCGCGCTGGTAGGCCTCAGTGAGGCGTCTCACGGAAGCCAGCCTCCGGCCCTCCGCGAGGAGGGCGAGGCGGCGTGCCTCCAGTGCTTCGTCGTCGGCATCAGCCGGGAGGGGGACGGACAAGTCGTGGGCCGCCGCGTGCGGGGCGTCGTGGGCGCTCTCGTCGGCCGGGCCACCGTGGCCGATGACCATCACCTCGGTGGTGACAGTATCGCGGCTGTCGATTCGAGGAAGCGGGTCGTTGCAGATCGCGACATTGGTGGGGAAGGTGTCGAAGGAGGCCGTGTCGGAGTCGAAAGGCATCGGGTCGGTGGAGCCAACCGACTCCAGATCCGCAGCAGGCTCGCTGGAGACATGGAGCTGGCCGAGGAGGTTGGCGAGGTGGTCGGTGCCCGCATCGGAGGCGAGCTCGTCGGAGATGCGGGTTTTGTCGAGGAGATTGGCGAGGCTGCTCGCCGTGCAGATGTTGGTGATGCCTTGCAGCGCGTCGTGGCAAGTGCCATCGGGCGTGCCGGGCTAGCTACGCTCCCTAGGGAGGAAGAGGGTTCCCGTCCAGAACAGGTCTCCGGACGACGGTGCACCTGGCCCCACAGTGGGCGCCAAGTGTCGGGTGGTAGGTGCAACATATGCCAACGTGTGGCCTCTCATTGTGGGAGCCAATAAGACGTCGCCGGTGCCTGGAAACGGGATGAGGCGAAGACATGCACGCCGGCGAATCTTACCCAGCTTCCGGGCTCTCCGTGGAGATAACACCCCTACTGCTGCTCTGCGGGGTCTCCGCATGATCACTAGATGCACGAGTAGCTACACGATGCTCCTTGAGCTGTTTTGGTGGAAGGAGGAAGAAGGGCACGGCTAGCTTGCTTCTTCTCCTCATAAGGTGTCTAAAACTAGTTGGGGGGTCGAACCCTTTGCATGGGTGCACCGGGGGGTTTATATAGGCCTACCCCCAGGGGTACAATGGTAATCCGGCTGGGCACGGGGCCCAGCCGTCTGTGACTGCGCTCGCTGGCTTCTGCGTCAGCTGCTGGGGCCCGCCAATTGGTGGGTCCCGCCGGCTGCCGGCTCCTTGGTCGACAAGCAGGCCCCACTGTCCAGGGCCTGGTCGGTGGCTGGTTACTGTTGCTCTATTCTGATGACGCGGGCTTGGTCGTGGTAAGCGTGGCTACAGTACCGCCGCCCAGCGGGCGATTACTGTAGCCTCACCGTGTCTTGTCTCCTTAATGGGGCGTCTCCTTCGAGGAAGATGGCAAGCCGGCTCTCTCTATGGCCAACTTGGGAGGAGGCGTGGCTGCCTTCAGGCGTCTCTCTGCCTGAAGGGACCCACCGCCTCGTGGGCCACACTGGTGGCCCGTCGTGGATGGCATCAGGGTCGTCGTGACAATAGTGCCGCGCCGGGCGGGTCGTGGTCACCCGTACGGTGCACTGTGTCGGTCGTGCTCCGGGTTTTGGGGGTGGCAGGCCTCACTGTAGCCACGCCCCGCTTCATCATCGCTGGGTGGATGCAAACTTCGAGGGTACGGTCTTGACTGCTTTATGGGAGCCGGCCTCTTGGAGTCGGCCTTCTTGCGACCGACTTCTCGAAGTCGGCCCTCCCATGGCTTTCTTCATGAGGGCAAAGGTTGGGCCGCCCCCCGAAGCCGGCCGGGATGATAGCCGGCAAAGGGAAGGCGTCCCCAGGTCTTGGGTTCTTCGAGAGCCGGACGGGCTCGTAATTTTTTCAGAAGGGCCAGGGGAAGCCGGCTAGGCTACCCATGGCTATTTACTCCGACACCTTGCAAGTATTGTGACTAATGAGTTAGTTGCGGGATGATGTATTACGGAACGAGTAAAGAGACTTGCCGATAACGAGATTGAACTAGGTATGAGGATACTGATGATCGAATCTCGGGCAAGTAACATACCGATGACAAAGGGAACAACATATGTTGTTATGCGGTTTGTCCGATAAAGATCTTCGTAGAATATGTAGGAATCAATATGAGCATCCAGGTTCCACAATTGGTTATTGACCAGAGACGAGTCTCGGTCATGTCTACATAGTTCTCGAACCCGTAGGGTCCGCACGCTTAAAGTTCGGTGACGATCGGTATTATGAGTTTATGTGTTTTGATGTACCGAAGGTAGTTCCGAGTCTCGGATGTGATCGCGGACATGACGAGGTGTCTCAAAATGGTCGAGACGTAAAGATTGATATATTGGACGGCTATATTCGGACACCGGAAGTGTTCCGGATGGTTTTGGAGAAAACCGGAGTGCCGGAGGGGTTACCCGAACCCCCCGGGGAAGTATTGGGCCTTAGTGGGCCTGAGGGGAGAGAGAGGGCTGCAGCCCAGGAGGTGGCGCGCCCCCTCCCATGAGGAGTCCGGATTGGACTAGCGGAGGGGGGTGCGGCCCCTTTTTCCCTCTCCCTCTCCTTCTCTTTCCTTCCCCCTTTCCCCTTCCTAGTAGGACTAGGAAAGGATGAATCCTACTCCTACAAGGAGGAGGATTCCTCCTCTCCTTGGGGTGCACCAAGGCCGGCCGGCCTCCCCCCTTGCTCCTTTATATACGGGGGCGGGCGGCACCCAAAGACACACAAGTTGATTATTCCAAGCCGTGTGTGGTGCCCCCCTCCACCATAATCCACCTCGATCATATCATAGCGGTGCTTAGGCAAAGCCCTGCGTCGGTAGCAACATCATAACCGTCATCACGCCGTTGTGTTGACGGAACTCTCCCAGAAAGCTCTGCTGGATCGGAGTTCGTGGGACGTCATCGAGCTGAACGTGTGCTGGACTCAGAGGTGTCATGCATTCGGTACTTGGATCAGTCGGATTGTGAAGACGTACGACTACATCAACCGCATTCTCATAATGCTTCTGCTTACAGTCTACGAGGGTACGTGGACGATACTCTCCCCTCTTGTTGCTATGCACCACCATGATCTTGCGTGTGCGTAGGATGTTTTTTGAAATTACTACGTTCCCAAACAGTGGCATCCGAGCCAGGTTTATGCGTAGATGTTATATGCACGAGTAGAACACAAATGAGTTGTGGACGTGGGTATATACATATTGCTTGCCGTCACTAGTTGATTCTTGATTCAGCTGCATTGTTGGATGAAGCGGCCCAGACCGACATTACGCGTACGCTTACGCGAGACTGGTTCTACCAACGTGCTTTGCACAAAGGTGGCTAGCGGGTGTCTGTTTATCCAGCTTTAGTTGAATCCGATTCAATGAACAGGGTTCTTTCTGAAGATCAAAAAGCAATCACTATACCGCGTTGTGGTTTTTGATGCATAGGTAAGAACGGTTCTTGCTCAACCCGTAGCAGCCACGTAAAACTTGCAACAACAAAGTAGAGGACGTCTAACTTGTTTTTGCAGGGCATGTTGTGATGTGATATGGTCAAGACATGATGCTAAATTTTATTGTATGAGATGATCATGTTTTGTAACACCGTTGTCGGCAACTGGCAGGAGCCATATGGTTGTCGCTTTATTGTATGAAATGCAATCACCATGTAATTGCTTTACTTTATCACTAAGCAGTGGCGATAGTCGTGGAATCAGTAGTTGGTGTGACGACAATGATGCTTCGATGGAGATCAAGGTGTCAAGCCGGTGACGATGGTGATCATGACGGTGCTTTGGAGATGAAGATCACATGCACAAGATGATGATGGCCATATCATATCACTTATATTGATTGAATGTGATGCTTATCTTTTATGCATCTTATTTTTCTTAGATCAACGGTAGCATTATAAGATGATCTCTCACTAAATTTCAAGGTATAAGTGTTCTCCCTGAGTATGCACCGTTGGAAAGTTCGTCGTGCCGAGACACCACGTGATGATCGGGTGTGATGAGCTCTACATTCACATACAACGGGTGCAAGCCAGTTTTGCACACGCAGAATACTCGGGTTAAACTCAACGAGCCTAGCATATTCAAATATGGCCTCGGAACGCTGAGATCGAAAGGTCAAGCGTGAGTCATATAGTAGATATGATCAACATAGTGATGTTCACCATTGAAAACTACTCCATCTCACGTGATGATCGGACATGGTTTAGTTGATATGGATCACGTGATCACTTAGATGATTAGAGGGATGTCTGTCTAAGTGGGAGTTCTTAAGTAATACGATTAATTGAACTTTAATTTATCATGAACTTAGTACCTGATAGTATTTTGCATGTCTATGTTGTTGTAGATAGATGGCCTGTGCTGTTGTTCCGTTGAATTTCAATGCGTTCCTTGAGAAAGCAAAGTTGAGAGATGATGGTAGAAATTACACGGACTGGGTCCGTAACTTGAGGATTATCCTCATTGCCGCACAGAAGAATTACATCCTAGAAGCACCGCTAGGTGCCAAACCCGATGCGGGAGCAACACCATATGTTATGAACGTCCGGCAGAGTAAAGCTGATGACTACTCGATAGTTCAGTGTGCCATGCTTTACCGCTTAGAACCGGGACTTCAACGATGTTTTGAATGTAATGGAGCATATGAGATGTTCCAGGAGTTGAAGTTAATATTTCAAGAAAATGCCCGGATTGAGAGATATGAAGTCTCCAATAAGTTCTACAGCTGCAAGATGGAGGAGAACAGTTCTGCCAGTGAACATATACACAGAATGTCTGAGTACCATAACCACTTGACTCAATTGGGAGTTAACCTTCTTGTTGATAGTGTCATTGACAGCGTTCTTCAATCACTGCCACCAAGCTACAAGAGCTTCATGGTGAGCTATAATATGCAAGGGATGGATAAGACGATTCCCAAGCTCTTCGCAATGCTAAAGGCTGCGGAGGTAGAAATCAAGAAGGAGGATCAAGTGTTGATGGTCAACAAGACCACCAGTTTCAAGAAAAAGGATAAAGGGAAGAAGGGGAACTTCAAGAAGAACGGCAAGCAAGTTGCTGCTCAAGTGAAGAAGCCCGAGTCTGGACCTAAACCTGAGACTGAGTGCTTCTACTGCAAAGGGACTGGTAACTAGAAGCAGAACTGCCCCAAGTATTTGCCGGATAAGAAGGATGTCAAGGTGAACAAAGGTATATGTGATATACATGTTATTGATGTGTACCTTACTAATGCTCGCAGTAGCACCTGGGTATTTGATACTAGTTCTGTTGCTAATATTTGCAACTCGAAATAGGGGCTACGGATTAAGCGAAGATTGGCTAAGGACGAGGTGACGATGCGCGTGGGAAATGGTTCCAAAGTCGATGTGATCGCGGTCGGCACGCTACCTCTACATCTACCTTCGGGGTTAGTTTTAGACCTGGATAATTGTTATTTGGTGCCAGTGTTGAGCATGAACATTATATCTGGATCTTGTTTAATGCGAGACGGTTATTCATTTAAATCTGAGAATAATGGTTGTTCTATTTATATGAGTAATATCTTTTATGGTCATGCACCCTTGAAGAGTGGTCTATTTTTGATGAACCTCGATAGTAGTGATACACGTATTCATAATATTGAAGCTAAAAGATGCAGAGTTGATAATGATAGTGCAACTTATTTGTGGCACTGCCATTTAGGTCATATTGGTGTAAAGCGCATGAAGAAACTCCATTCTGATGGACTTTTGGAATCACTTGATTATGAATCACTTGGTACTTGCGAACCATGCCTCATGGGCAAGATGACTAAAACTTTATTCTCCGGAACTATGGAGCGAGCAACAAATTTGTTGGAAATCGTACATACTGATGTGTGTGGTCCGATGAATACTGAGGCTCGCGACGGGTATCGTTATTTTCTCACCTTCACAGATGATTTGAGAAGATATGGGTATATCTACTTTATGAAACATTAGTCTGAAACATTTGAAAAGTTCAAAGAATTTCAGAGTGAAGTGGAAAATCATCGTAACAAGAAAATAAAGTTTCTACGGTCTGATCATGGAGGACAATATTTGAGTTACGAGTTTGGTCTTCATTTGAAACAATGCGGAATAGTTTCGCAACTCACGCCACCCGGAACACCACATCGTAATGGTGTGTCCGAACGACGTAATCGTACTTTACAATATATGGTACGATCTATGATGTCTCTTACTAATTTACCGCTATCGTTTTGGGGTTATGCTTTAGAGACGGTTGCATTCATGTTAAATAGGGCACCATCTAAATCCTTTGAGATGACGCCTGATGAACTATGGTTTGGCAAGAAACCAAAGTTGCCATTTCTTAAAGTTTGGGGCTGCGATGCTTATGTGAAAAAACTTCAACCTGATAAGCTCGAACCCAAATCGGAGAAATGTGTCTTCATAGGATACCCAAAGGAGACTGTTGGGTACACCTTCTATCACAGATCCGAAGCCAAGACATTCATTGCTAAGAATGGATCCTTTCTAGAGTAGGAGTTTCTCTCGAAAGAAGTGAGTGGGAGGAAAGTAGGACCTGATGAGGTAATTGTACCTTCTCCCTTATTGGAAAGTAGTTCGTCACAGAAATCTGTTCCTATGACTCCTACACCAATTAGTGAGGAAGCTAATGATGAAGATCATGTAACTTCAGATCAAGTTAGTACCGAACCTCATAGGTCAACCAGAGTAAGATCCGCACCAGAGTGGTATGGTAATCCTGTTCTGGAGGTCATGTTGCTTGACCATGACAAACCTATGAACTATGAGGAAGAGATGATGAGCCCAGATTCCGCAAAATGGCTTGAGGCCATCAAATCTGAGATGGGATCCATGTATGAGAACAAAGTGTGGACTTTGGTTGACTTGCCCGATGATCGGTAGGCCATAGAGAATAAATGGATCTTCAAGAAGAAGACTGACTCTGACGGTAATGTTACTGTCTACAAAGCTCGACTTGTTGCAAAAGTTTTCTGACAAGTTCAAGGAGTTGACTACGATGAGACCTTCTCACCCGTAGTGATGCTTAAGTCCGTCTGAATCATGTTAGCAATTGCCGCATTTCATGATTATGAAATTTGGCAAATGGATGTCAAAACTGCATTCCTTAATGGATATCTTAAAGAAGAGTTGTATATGATGCAACCTGAAGGTTTTGTCGATTCAAAAGGTGCTAACAAAGTGTGCAAGCTCTAGCGATCCATTTATGCACTGGTGCAAGCCTCTCGGAGTTGGAATATACGCTTTGATAGTGTGATCAAAGAATATGGTTTTATACAGACTTTTGGAGAAGCCTCAATTTACAAGAAAGTGAGTGGGAGCTCTGTAGCATTTCTGATATTATATGTAGATGACATATTGTTGATCGGAAATGATACTGAATTTCTGAATAGCATAAAAGGACACTTGAATAAGAATTTTTCAATGAAAGACCTCGGTGAAGCTTCTTATATATTGGGCATCAAGATCTTTAGAGATAGATCAAGATGCTTAATTGGACTTTCACAAAGCACATACCTTGATAAAGTTTTGAAGAAGTTCAAAATGGATCAGGCAAGAGAAAGGGTTCTTGTCTGTGTTACAAGGTGTGAAGTTGAGTCAGACTCAATACCCGACCACTTCAGAAGATAGAGAGAAAATGAAAGATGTTCCCTATGCTTCAGCCATAGGCTCTATCATGCATGCAATGCTGTGTACCAGACCTGATGTGTGCCTTGCTATTAGTTTAGCTGGGAGGTACCAAAGTAATCTAGGAGTGGATCACTTTACAGCGGTCAAGAACATCCTGAAATACCTGAAAAGGACTAAGGATATGTTTCTCGTTTATGGAGTTGACAAAGAGCTCGTCGTAAATGGTTACATCGATGCAAGCTTTGACACTAATCCAGATGACTCTAATTCACAAACCGGATACATATTTTTATTGAACAGTGGAGCTGTCAGTTGATGCAGTTCTAATCAAAGCGTCGTGGCGGGATCTACGTGTGAAGCGGAGTACATAGCTGCTTCAGAAGCAGCAAATGAAGGAGTCTGGATGAAGGAGTTCATATGCGATATAGGTGTCATACCTAGTGTTGGGGAACGTAGTAATTTCAAAAAAAATCCTACACACACGCAAGATCATGGTGATGCATATCAACGAGAGGGGAGAGTGTGATCTACGTACCCTCATAGACCGACAGTGGAAGCATTATGACAACGCGGTTTATGTAGTCGTACGTCTTCACGGCCCGATCGATCAAGCACCGAAACTACGGCACCTCTGAGTTCTAGCACACGTTCAGCTCGATGACGATCCCTGGACTCCGATCTAGCAAAGTGTCGGGGAAAAGTTCCATCAGCACGACGGTGTGGTGACGATCTTGATGTTCTACTGTCGCAGGGCTTCGCCTAAGCACCACTACAATATTATCGAGGACTATGGTGGAAGGGGGCACCGCACACGGCTAAGAGAACGATCTTGGAGATCAACTTGTGTGTCTAGGGGTGCCCCCTGCCCCCGTATATAAAGGAGCCAAGGGGGGGTGCGGCCGGACCTAGGAGGAGGCGCACCGGAGGAGTCCTACTCCTACCGGGAGTAGGACTCCCACCCTTTCCCTAGTTCGATTAGGACTTGGGGGGAAGGAGGAGAGGGAAGAAAGGAAGGGGGGGGGGGCGCTGCCCCCTCCTTGTCCAATTCGGACTTGGGGGGGGGGAGGGGCGCGCGGCAGCCCCTAGGCCTCATCTCCTCTTCCTCCACTAGCCCATTAAGGCCCATTAGGTTACCGGGGGGTTCCGGTAACCTCCCGGTACTCCGGTAAAATGCCGATTTCACCCGGAACACTTCCGATGTCCAAACATAGGCTTCCAATATATCAATCTTTTTGTCTCAACCATTTCGAGACTCCTCATCATGTCCGTGATCACATCCGGGACTCCGAAAAACCTTCGGTACATCAAAATATATAAACTCATAATGAAACTGTCATCGTAACGTTAAGTGTGCGGACCCTACGGGTTCAAGAACAATGTAGACATGACCGAGACATGTCTCCGGTCAATAACCAATAGCGGAACCTGGATGCGCATATTGGTTCCTACATATTCTATGAAGATCTTTATCGGTCAGACCACATAACAACATACGTTGTTCCCTTTGTGATCGGTATGTTACTTGCCCGAGATTCAATCGTCGGTATCTCAATACCTAGTTCAATCTCGTTACCGACAAGTCTCTTTACTCGTTTCGTAATACATCATCTCACAACTAACTCATTAGTTGCGATGCTTGCAAGGCTTATGTGATGTGCATTACCGAGAGGGCCCAGAGATACCTCTTCGACAATCGGAGTGACAAATCCTAATCTCGAAATACGCCAACCCAACATGTACCTTTGGAGACACCTGTAGAGCTCCTTTATAATCACCCAGTTATGTTGTGACGTTTGCTAGCACACAAAGTGTTCCTCCGGCAAACGGGAGTTGCATAATCTCATAGTCATAGGAACATGTATAAGTCATGAATAAAGCAATAGCAACATACTAAACGATCGGGTGCTAAGCTAATGGAATGGGTCATGTCAATCACATCATTCTCCTAATGATGTGATCCCATTAATCAAATGACAACACATGTCTATAGTTAGGAAACTTAACCATCTTTGATTAACGAGCTAGTCAAGTAGAGGCACACTAGTGACATTTTAGTTTGTCTATGTATTCACACAAGTATTATGTTTCCGGATAATACAATTCTAGCATGAATAATAAACATTTATCATGATATAAGAAAATAAAATAATAACATTATTATTGCCTCTAGGGCATATTTCCTTCAGTCTCCCACTTGCACTAGATCAAATAATCTAGATTACACAGTAATGATTCTAACACCCATGGAGCTTTGGTGCTGATCATGTTTTGCTCGTGGAAGAGGCTTAGTCAATGGGTCTGTAACATTCAGATCTATATGTATCTTGCAAATCTCTATGTCTCCCACCTGGACTAGATCCCGGATGGAATTGAAGGGTCTTTTGATGTTCTTGGTTCTCTTGTGAAATCTGGATTCCTTTGCCAAGGCAATTGCACTAGTATTGTCACAAAAGATTTTCATTGGACCCGATGCACTAGGTATGACACCTAGATCAGATATGAACTCCTTCATCCAGACTCCTTCGTTTGCTGCTTCCGAAGCAGCTATGTATTTCGCTTCACATGTAGATCCCACCACAACGCTTTGTTTAGAACTGCACCAACTGACAGCTCCACCGTTTAATGTAAACATGTATCCGGTTTGCGATTTAGAATCGTCCAGATCAGTGTCAAAGCTTGCATCAACGTAACCATTTACGATGAGCTCTTTATCACCTCCATATATGAGAAACATCTCCTTAGTCCTTTTTAGGTATTTCAGGATGTTTTTGACCGCTGTCCAGTGATCCACTCCTGGATTACTTTAGTACCTCCCTGCTAGACTTATAGCAAGACACACATTAGGTCTGGTACACAACATTGCATACATGATAGAGCCTATGGCTGAAACATAGGGAACATCTTTCATTTTCTCTCTATCTTCTGCATTAGTTGGTCATTGAGTCTTACTCAATTTCACACCTTGTAACACAGGCAAGAATCCTTTCTTTGCTTGATCCATTTTGGACTTCTTCAAAATTTTGTCAAGGTATGTGCTTTGTGAAAGTCCAATTAAGCGTCTTGATCTATCTCTATAGATCTTAATGCCCAATATGTAAGCAGCTTCACCGAGGTCTTTCATTGAAAAACTCTTATTCAAGTATCCCTTTATGCTATCCAGAAATTCTATATCATTTCTGATTAGTAATATGTCATCTACATATAATATCAGAAATGCTATAGAGCTCCCACTCACTTTCTTGTAAATACAGGCTTCTCCAAAAGTCTGTACAAAACCAAATGCTTTGATCACACTATCAAAGCGTTTATTCCAACTCCGAGAGGCTTGCACCAGTCCATAAATGGATCGCTGGAGCTTGCACACTTTGTTAGCTCCCTTTGGATCGACAAAACATTCCGGCTGCATCATATACAACTCTTCTTCCTGAAATCCACTCAGGAATGCAGTTTTGACATCCATTTGCCAAATTTCATAATTATAAAATGCGGCAATTGATAACATGATTCGGACAGACTTAAGCATCGCTACGGGTGAGAAGGTCTCATTGTAGTCAATCCCTTGAACTTGTTGAAAACCTTTTGCGACAAGTCGAGCTTTGTAGACAGTAACATTACCGTCAGCGTCAGTCTTCTTCTTGAAGATCCATTTATTTTCAATTGCTTGCCGATCATTGGGCAAGTCAACCAAAGTCCACACTTTGTTCTCATACATGGATCCCATCTCAGATTTCATGGCTTCAAGCCATTTTGTGGAATCTGGGCTCACGATCGCTTCTTCATAGTTCGTAGGTTCATCATGATCTAGTAGCATGACTTCCAGAACAGAATTACCATACCACTCTGGTGCGGATCTTATTCTGGTTGATCTACGAGGTTCAGTTGTATCTTGTTCTGAAGTTTTATGATCATCATCATTAGCTTCCTCACTAATTGGTGTAGGTGTCACAGAAACTGGTTTCTGTGATGTACTACTTTCCAATAAGGGAGCACGTACAGTTACCTCATCAAGTTCTACTTTCCTCCCACTCACTTCTTTCGAGAGAAACTCCTTCTCTAGGAAGTTTCCGAATTTAGCAACAAAAGTCTTGCCTTCGGATCTGTGATAGAAGGTGTATCCAATAGTTTCCTTTGGATATCCTATGAAGACACATTTCTCCGATTTGGGTTTGATCTTATCAGGTTGAAGCTTTTTAACATAAGCATCGCAACCCCAAACTTTCAGAAACGACAACTTTGGTTTCTTGCCAAACCACAGTTCATAAGGTGTCGTCTCAACGGATTTTGATGGTGCCCTATTTAACGTGAATGCGGCCGTCTCTAAAGCATAACCCCAAAACGATAGCGGTAAATCAGTAAGAGACATCATAGATCGCACCATATCTAGTAAAGTACGATTACGACGTTCGGATACACCATTACGCTGTGGTGTTCCGGGTGGCGTGAGTTGCGAAACTATTCCACATTGTTTCAAATGTACACCAAACTCCTAACTCAAATATTCTCCTCCACGATCAGATCGTAGGAATTTTATTTTCTTGTTATGATGATTTTCCACTTCACACTGAAATCCTTTGAACTTTTCAAATGTTTCAGACTTATGTTTCATTAAGTAGATATACCCATATCTGCGTAAGTCATCTATGAAGGTGAGAAAATAACGATATCCGCCACGAGCCTCAACATAAATCGGACCACATACATTTGTATGTATGATTTCCAACAAATCTGTTGCTCTCTCTATAGTACCGGAGAACGGTGTTTTCGACATCTTGCCCATAAGGCACGGTTCGCAAGTACCAAGTGATTCATAATAAAGTGGTTCCAAAAGTCCATCAGTATGGAGTTTCTTCATGCGCTTTACACCGATATGACCTAAACGATAGTGCCACAAATAAGTTGCACTATCATTATCAACTCTGCATCTTTTGGTTTCAACATTATGAATATGTGTGTCACTACTATCGAGATTTAATAAAAATAGACCACTCTTCAAGGGTGCATGACCATAAAAGATATTACTCATATAAATAGAACAACCATTATTCTCTGATTTAAATGAATAACCGTCTCGCATCAAACAAGATCCAGATATAATGTTCATGCTCAACGTTGGCACCAAATAACAATTATTTAGGTCTAATACTAATCCCGAAGGTAGATGTAGAGGTAGCGTGCCGACCGCGATCACATCGACTTTGGAACCATTTCCCACGTGCATCGTCACCTCGTCCTTAGCCAATCTTCGCTTAATCTGTAGTCCCTGTTTCGAGTTGCAAATATTAGCAATAGAACCAGTATCAAATACCCAGGTGCTACTGCAAGCATTAGTAAGGTACACATCAATAACATGTATAATGTATATACCTTTGATTACCTTGCCATCCTTCTTATCCGCCAAATACTTGGGGCAGTTCCGCTTCCAGTTACCAGTCTGCTTGCAGTAGAAGCACTCAGTTTCAGGCTTAAGTCCACATTTGGGTTTCTTCTCCTGAGTAGCAACTTGCTTGCTGTTCTTTTTGAAGTTCCCCTTCTTCTTCCCTTTGCCCTTTTTTCTTGAAACTAGTGGTCTTGTTGACCATCAACACTTGATGCTCCTTCTTGATTTCTACCTCCGCAGCTTTCAGCATTGCGAAGAGCTCGGGAATAGTCTTATTCATCCCTTGCATATTATAGTTCATCGCGAAGCTCTAGTAGCTAGGTGGCAGTGATTGGAGAATTTTGTCAATGACGCAATCATCTGGAAGATTAACTCCCAATTGAATCAAGTGATTATTATACCCAGACATTTTGAGTATATGCTCACTGACAGAACTGTTCTCCTCCACGTTGCAGCTATAGAACTTATTGGAGACTTCATATCTCTCAATCCGGGCATTTGCTTGAAATATTAACTTCTACTCCTGAAACATCTCATATGCTCCATGACGTTCAAAACGTCATTGAAGTCCTGATTCTAAGCCGTAAAGCATGGCACACTGAACTATCGAGTAGTCATCAGCTTTGCGCTACCAGACGTTCATAACATCTGGTGTTGCTCCAGCAGCAGGCCTGGCACCCAACGGTGCTTCCAGGACGTAATTCTTCTGAACAGCAATGAGGATAATCCTCAAGTTACGGACCCAGTCCGTGTAATTGCTACCATCATCTTTCAACTTTGCTTTCTCAAGGAACGCATTAAAATTCAACGAAACAACAGCACGGGCCATCTATCTACAATCAAACATAAACAAGCAAGATACTATCAGGTACTAAATTCATGATAATTTTAAGCTCAATTAATCATATTACTAAAGAACTCCCACTTAGATAGACATACCTCTAATCCTCTAAGTGATCACGTGATCCAAATCAACTAAACCATGTCCGATCATCACGTGAGATGGAGCAGTTTCATTGGTGAACATCACTATGTTGATCATATCTACTATATGATTCACGCTCGACCTTTCGGTCTCTATGTTCCGAGGCCATATCTGTATATGCTTGGCTCGTCAAGTATAACCTGAGTATTCCGCGTGTGCAACTGTTTTGCACCCGTTGTATTTGAACATAGAGCATATCACACCCGATCATCACGTGGTGTCTCAGCACGAAGAACTTTCACAACAGTGCATACTGAAGGAGAACACTTCTTGATAATTAGTGAGAGATCATCTTAAAATGCTACCGTCAATCAAAGCAAGATAAGATGCATAAAAGATAAACATCACATGCAATCAATATAAGTGATATGATATGGCCATCATCATCTTGTGCTTGTGATCTCCATCTTCGAAGCACTGTCATGATCACCATCATCACCGGCGCGACACCTTGATCATCATCGTAGCATCATTGTCGTCTTGCCAATCTTATGCTTCCATGACTATCACTACCGCTTCGTGATAAAGTAAAGCATTACAGCGCAATTGCATTCCATACAATAAAGCGACAACCATATGGCTCCTGCCAGTTGCCGATAACTCGGTTACAAAACATGATCATCTCATACAATAAAATTTAGCATCATGTCTTGACCATATCACATCACAACATGCCCTGCAAAAACAAGTTAGACATCCTCTACTTTGTTTGTTGCAAGTTTTACGTGGCTGCTACGGGCTTAAGCAAGAACCAATCTTACCTACGCATCAAAACCACAACGATAGTTTGTCAAGTTGGTGTTGTTTTAACCTTCGCAAGGACCGGGCGTAGCCACACTCGGTTCAACTAAAGTTGGAGAAACTGTCACCCGCCAGCCACCTGTGTGCAAAGCACGTCGGTAGAACCAGTCTCGTGTAAGCGTACACGTAATGTCGGTCCTGGCCGCTTCATCCAACAATACCGCCGAACCAAAGTATGACATGCTGGTAAGCAGTATGACTTATATCGCCCACAACTCGCTTGTGTTCTACTCGTGCATACAACATCAACACATAAAACCTGGCTCGGATGCCACTATTGGGGAACGTAGTAATTTCAAAAAAATTCCTACGCACACGCAAGATCATGGTGATGCATAGCAACGAGAGGGGGGAGTGTGATCTACGTACCCTCGTAGACCGACAGCGGAAGCGTTATGACAACGCGGTTGATGTAGTCGTACATCTTCACGGCTCGATCGATCAAGCACCGAAACTACGGCACCTCCGAGTTCTAGCACACGTTCAGCTCGATGACGATCCCCGGACTCCGTTCCAGCAAAGTGTCGGGGAAGAGTTCCGTCAGCACGATGGCGTGGTGACGATCTTGATGTTCTACTGTCGCAGGGCTTCGCCTAAGCACCACTACAATATTATCGAGGACTATGGTGGAAGGGGGCACCGCACACGGCTAAGAGAACGATCTTGGAGATCAACTTGTGTGTCTAGGGGTGCCCCCTGCCCCCGTATATAAAGGAGCCAAGGGGGAGTGCGGCCGGCCCTAGGAGGAGGCGCGCCGGAGGAGTCCTACTCCTATCGGGAGTAGGACTGCCACCCTTTCCCTAGTTGGATTAGGACTTGGGGGGAAGGAGGAGAGGGAAGAAAGGAAAGGGGGGGGGCGCCACCCCCCCTCCTTGTCCAATTCGGACTTGGGGGGGAGGGGCGCGCAGCAGCCCCTAGACCTCCTCTCCTCTTCCTCCACTAGGCCCATTAAGGCCCATTAGGTTACCGGGGGGTTCCGGTAACCTCCCGGTACTCCGGTAAAATGCCGATTTCACCCGGAACACTTCCGATGTCCAAACATAGGCTTCCAATATATCAGTCTTTATGTCTCAACCATTTCAATACTCCTCATCATGTTCATGATCACATCCGGGACTCCGAACAAACTTCGATGCATCAAAATATATAAACTCATAATGAAACTGTCATCGTAACGTTAAGCGTGCGGACCCTACGGGTTCGAGAACAATGTAGACATAACCGAGACATGTCTCCGGTCAATAACCAATAGCGGAACCTGGATGCTCATATTGGCTCCCACATATTCTATGAAGATCTTTTATCGGTCAGACCGCATAACAACATACTTTGTTCCCTTTGTCATCGGTATGTTACTTGCTGTAACATCCCAAATTTTCAATTTGGAATGTTATACACTAGATCATATGCATATCATATTTTTCCTGCATTTTGGTTGATCCTAGAAATTTCACGCAACTCAAGGACCCTCGGAGAGAGTTGGAGATTTCGTTATTTTCATATTTGAGAGTTTTCTCGAATTGAAAAGAGGATCTTTTGATTTATTTATTTTATCTTCAACTATTTTTCCGATGTCAAATTATGAGAGAGGGAATAATATGACTTTCCCAAAAGTTAGGAAAAATGAAGATTCAATAAATAGATCAATTTTTGTTTTCCGGTGTTTGTTTGCGTTTTGTTTGGATAGGGAAAAATGCGTGTTTTCAAAAATTGCATTTTAGGCCCGGAGAAAAGTTCATTTTGTTCAGCTCATTTTTAGGAGTCGGGGAAAATTTACTTTATTAGATTTGGACTTCGTTTAGATCTCTTTTTTTTGTAAGAGCGCGAGAACCGTTTAAAAAAAACTGGACCAAGGCCGGCCAGGCCAAGGCCCAGCCGGGCCGAAGGCCACCGCCCAGGGAGCCGCGCGCGCCAGGCACCCCAGGCCAGGGAGCCGCCGCCGTTCCTTGTCCCAGTAGGATTCATCTACTTTCGTTTTTTTCTAGATCTTTTCCCTCTTTTCTTTCCTAGTCCTAGTCCAATTCCTTGACCCCTACACCAAGTTTTCTCCCCCCTCCCCAATATAATACTCCCACACCCCCCCTCTAAACACATCAATCCAAAGCTCCAAGCCCCAAGCCTAGAGCTCCACCGCACCCCACCGCGCCCCTCACCCGTGCCGCGCCGCCCTAGTGCCGCACCACCCGCGCCGCGCCGCCGCACCCCACCGCCGCCGCACCCTGCCGCCGCCCACGCCACGCCGCCGGAGTTCCTCGCCGGAGACTTCACCGGAGGTAGCCCCGCACTACATCTATTCTTCTCATCGGATCGTTTTCTTCTAATCGTTCCGATTCTTTTTCTCCGATTCTTTTTTCTTCGCCAAACCGTTCCGGTTTTCTAGATCGGTTTTTCGATCAGTTTTCTTCTCCTAAACCCTAGATCGGATTCGTTTTCTTTTCCGATTTAGTTGCCTTTTGACCGTTCGTCCTAACGAACATGATCACCGGATTCTTCTAGGTTAACGAACGTCCGTTCGTTCAACCGTTCTTCTTTTTCTTCTCGTCGGATCTATTCCGCGATCGCGATCTCAGATCCGATCTTCTTTCTAGTTTATCTTCTCGCTCGTTTATCGGAATCAGGTGATTCAAGCGCCTGGAGTTTCTAAACCGCCGTTCCGACTAATCAACTTTAACTAAGTTTTGCTATGGTAAAATTTGACCTAGTTTCAACTTGCTAGAACCGAGTTGTTTTCTTCCGCGTTTTGTTTGGTTTCTTTGTTCGGTTCTTTCTTTCTTCTCAACCGGAGTTCTTAAGTTGAACTTTCTGGTTCGATCTTTTGTTCGAGTTTTACCTGTGCATTAGATGAGTACTTATTGTATGCCTGTTGTTTGTCTGCGATAGATTACCCGGATTGCGCCGCTTGTTACTTCGAATCTCTAGGACTCGCGGATCATCAGCAAGGCAAGTAACACTTTGATCATACTTTTTCTACAACCCATGTTTTATTGCATTAGATCCATCCTCACACATTGCATGATTAGGATCTAATTAAATTGTGGGATGGGAAGTAGATGAGGTAGTACCTATTACCTGTTACTATGAAACCTTTGGGAGTTACTTCTACGTTTGCTTATTATGCCATGCTATGCTAGTAGACGTGGATTGGGTGAGTGATATCCATGACAGATGTGAGATTGATAATTTTAATGGTTTATCTAAGGTGGCAACTTAAACACACATCTGGGTGGACTGAGGCACCTGATGTCTATCAGGACTTGCCTGTTTTTATTTTGGACCGCCACCCAGGCTCAAAGGGATCATAAGATTTTTCATTCTAAATACTTACGTGTGCAGCCACAAGCCATTATGGGCTCTGGCATAGTTGACTAAGTCGTGCGAACTCTTATAGGGGTAGACTAGCAGATGTAGGGGTTGTAGGTGGTACGGTCTACTCCGTCGTAAGGTGCTAGCGCTTCTGAAAGACTATGTCTCGGTCATCCGTTTCTCAAACACCATGTAGTGCGAGAAATCCAACGGAGGCAATCGAGTCTTGTGGGGAAAAGTGCGCAAACCTCTACAGAGTATAACAAACTAATCATGATTAGCCGTGTCCCCGGTTATGGACAATCTTGAGTATCTAGTACTTGAATATCATGTGAATCTCATCATGTTACTTCTAATTAATATTGTTGGGTTTTAATTGTACTTTTAATTGGGATTGAGAATGCTGTCAACCATTCTCATTGTTTAACAACCACCATGATAGTTAAATAAATTTATTCCTTTGCAGTAGGGAAAAACTGGCTTTACGCAAAACAGTAACGATAGAGCTTTCCACCAGCCAAATATGCATATAGTATAGCTGTTTCATTCTATTACTCTCTATGTGTTACTTTGCCAGCATATTCCATGTGCTGACCCCTTTTCGGGCTGCAACGTTAATGTTGCAGACTTTTCAGACGATGATTGAGGTGTTTTAGGTCGTGGTTCTATACTCAGTGATGCCGTTGGAGTTGATGGACCCATTTATCTTCCAAGTCTTCCGTTGTTATCGACACTAGATGGCCTTAAGCCATATTATTGTAATAAGTTCTCTTCGGAGACATCGATGTAATAAGTGTGTGATTGCCACTCTGCTATAAATCCTTCGAAGTACTGTGTGGTGTCAGCATTACTGATCCAGGGATGACACCGGAGCACAGAGATCAGACTGTTTGAGGTCTGGTCGCTACAGAGATGGTATCAGAGCACACGCTGACTGTAGGACACGACCACTAAGTTAAAGCCATAGATCACTATTCTCTCCTCATTTTCTAACTCCTCATCTTTTCTACTCTTTTAGGATGAAGGACGCGAAGATTAAGTACGCTCAACCAGATGAAGGCACACCTTTTGGATTTCACTTGAAGGAAGTCACCAAGTACCTGAATATTGGATTACCAAGTTTCACGGGAACCTTCAACGCCACTCTGCCTGAAGAGGAGCGCTGTAAGATTCAAGCTCACGTTCCGGGAAGGACATTCGCGCCAATCACGAAGCCCATAGATAGTGTTTTCAATGCACCAACTTGGAGTCTAGGAAGGAGCATGGCAGCCCACATCACCATAGGACGCATTGGAGAAGTTTATCAAGAAGACCTCAAGAACACTATCTACCAGATTTGCGGACGCTGAGATGAACAATGGGAGTTAGTCAGCACCAAGAAGGATAAATCCATTGCAGCTTTTATCCAGGAGTTAAACCAACACATTCGACGCCACGAGAACCAGATGTGCAACGATATGATGGAGTTGAAGAATGCGAAGACAAGGATCATCGAGCTAGAAGGAGAACTGAAGGCTACACGCAAGGACTACATGGACGAGATCGTAGCTCTAGCAAGACACAACGTCGATCTTAAGCAAGAGATTGGAGAACTCAAGAGGAAGTTAGCATCCAAGGAGGAAAACGAGTACGTCGCATGCCCGGATAACTACATCATCATCGACAACACCGATTCGGATCCAAGTGAACCCAACTTTGACGACGAAGCTGGAGCGAACATCATGGAGTCTTCCGTCGGTTCAAATTTCTAGATGACCACCAACTATTAGTAGTATTCCCCCCCCCCCCCATGTAAACACTATAGTTCGAGCACTTTTGCGATAGTTAGATCGATTGTAAGCCCTTGTTTGATTGAATGAAGTGATTTTTGTGTGTATTTGCTCATGTGCATTGGGGTAGTGTTTTCTCTTTAGACCTCATTCTATTCTTATTTCTCTCCTTTTCTAAACCCTCAGATGCCTCCGAGATGTGACAATGGATTTCCACCGGAGCTCACTCAGTTGATCCAGCAGCAGAATCAATTGATGCAGATGTTAGTTCAGAATCAGCAGAACAACAACAACAACAACCCACCACCACCACCACCTGTTGACCACTTAGCCCGTTTCCTTAGGCTAAATCCACCGGTGTTTTCTAGTAGCATCGAGCCGATAGTAGCAGACGATTGGCTCCGCAAGATAGGAAGGGAGTTGACCACTGCAGGATGCACGGATGGTGAGAAAGTGAAGTTTGCCGCACATCAGTTGGAAGGACATGCGGCAGCATGGTGGGAGAATTTCACAGCCACTTTCCCAGTTGACACTGTCACATGGGATCAGTTCCAGCAAGCTTTCCGCACTGCACATGTTTCAGCAGGAGCTATGGCCATGAAGAAGCGTGAGTTTCGCAACTTACGCCAAGGAGGAAGGACAGTTGGCCAGTATGTAGATGACTTCAGCAAGTTAGCACGTTATGCCCCAGATGACGTTGCTACGGATGCAGCTAAGCAGGAGAAGTTTCTGGAAGGATTGAATGATGAGCTAAGCATGCAGTTGATGGTAGCAAGTTTCAGAAACTACCAGGAGTTGGTAGATTGTGCCATCATGATTGAAGGGAAGCAACAGCAAATTGAGAACCGCTAGAGGAAGTATGGACAGGGGAAGCATAACTCTGGAGCCCAGCAGAAGCCCCGTTTTACCCCTAAATCGGGATTTCAGTTTCAGCATAACCATGGAGGAAGTAGTTCGCACAACCACAATGGCCACAAGAATGGTAATGGGAATGGAGGAAGCAACGGCCAGAACCGGACCGCCCCATCGACCCCATCCAAGAGAGACCTGAGTCACGTCACTTGTTTCAAGTGTTCCAAGACCGGACATTATGCCAATGAATGTCCTGAAGGCCAGAATGGAAATGGCAATGGAAGCTCAGGGAAGAAGCCGAACCCTTTCAATAGGGGACATGTGAACCACATTAGCGTGGAGGAGATTGAAGATCAGCCTGATGCGGTGATCGGTAAGTTTCTGGTTAAGTCATTTACCGCACTCATTCTCTTCGATACTGGTGCATCGCATTCATACATATCAAGGGGATTTGTGGATAGATATAACCTGCCAACCCAAGCCCTTAGGTCACCCATGTTAGTAAGCTCACCAGGAGCGGAGTTTATGGCTAGACAATGGTGTGATCGGTTACCATTGAGGATTGGTAACCATGTTTTTCCCTCAGACCTAATAGTATTGGAATCTCAAGGATTGGATGTAATCCTCGGTATGGATTGGTTATCGCGGTATGAAGGGAATATTGAATGCGCTAGTAAGTCAATTTTGCTTACCACGCCGGAAGGAAGAAGGATCAAGTATGTATCCCGGCATGTGCCAAAGAGGACCCAAGTAAATTGCCTGACAGGAGTAGTGCAGGAGGAAGTACCAATGGTAAAGGATTTTCCTGATGTATTTCCTGAAGAGTTGCCAGGCATGCCACCGGATAGAGACATTGAGTTTCTGATTGAGTTGTTGCCAGGCACTGGACCCATATCAAAGAGACCGTACCGGATGCCAGCAAAGGATTTGGTAGAAATTAAGAATCAGATTAAGGAGTTATTGGAGAAGGGTTACATTCGCCCAAGTTCTTCACCTTGGGGATCACCCGTACTTCTAGTGGAGAAGAAGGATGGATCATTAAGGATGGTTGTTGATTATCGTGGATTTAATGAAGTAACCATCAAGAACAAGTACCCACTGCCAATGATAAATGATCTGTTTTATCATTTGCAAGGAGCTAAAGTATTTTCCAAGATCGATTTGCGATCAGGGTACCACCAGTTGAAGATTCGGGAATAGGATATACCTAAGACAGCATTCACCACAAGATATGGATTGTATGAGTATACCGTTATGTCATTTGGATTGACTAACGCACCTGCCTATTTTATGAACATGATGAACAAGGTGTTTATGGAGTTTTTGGATAAGTTCGTCGTAGTGTTCATTGATGATATCCTGGTTTATTCAAAGAATGAAGAAGAGCATAAGGAACATTTGCGTTTGGTATTGGAGAAGCTAAGGGAACATCAGTTATATGCCAAATTTAGCAAATGTGAGTTTTGGTTGAAGGAAGTAGGATTCCTCAGACACGTTACATCCGGAGAAGGGATAGCAGTTGACCCCGCAAAGGTTGAGACCGTAACCGAATGGGAAGCACCAACGATAGTTGGAGAGATCCGGAGTTTTCTTGGACTCGCAGGATACTACCGGAGATTCATTGAGAATTTTTCAAGGATTGCGAAGCCTATGACGGAGTTGTTGAAGAAGGATACTAAGTTCAATTGGACTGAGGAATGTGAGGCTAGTTTCTAGGAGTTGAAGAAATGATTGGTTACCTCACCAGTATTAATTTTGCCGGATCGTACCAAGGATTATGAGGTATATTGCGACGCTTCACGTCGAGGACTTGGAGCAGTGCTTATGCAGGAAGGGAGAGTTGTTTCGTATGCTTCACGACAACTGAAACCTCACGAATTGAATTACACCACACACGATTTGGAGTTAGCAGCCGTAGTGCATGCATTAAAGACATGGAGACATTTCCTCATTGGAAATCATTGTGAGGTGTACACGGATCACAAGAGTTTGAAGTACATTTTCACACAGAAGGAGTTGAATCTCAGACAAAGGAGATGGTTGGAGCTCATCAAGGATTATGATATGAGATTGCATTACCATCCCAGTAAAGCTAATGTAGTAGCTGACGCATTGAGCCATAAGGGCCATGTCAATACGTTAACAACGGGAGGAATACCCAAGGAGTTAGCAGAAAACCTTCGTGAACTATGTTTGGAGATAGTTCCGAAAGGCTACGTGGCAGCATTGGAGATTCAGTCAACATTGATGGATAAAATCAGAGAAGCTCAGAAATCTGACAAGGAGATTGCTGCTATAAAGGAGAAACTGAGCAAAGGAAAAGCAAAGGGATTTCGTGAGGATGAGCACGATACCCTATGGTTTGAGGACCGTGTTTACGTGCCAAATGACCCGGAGATTAGGAAGTTGATTTTGCAAGAGGCACATGATTCACCCTATTCGATTCTCCCAGGAAATACCAAGATGTATTTGGATTTAAAGGAAACATTCTGGTGGACCGGAATGAAGAAGGATATTGCAGCATATGTAGCAGGTTGTGACGTCTGTCATAGGGTGAAGGCAGAACATCAGAAGCCAGTCGGATTGTTACAACCATTGCCGATACCCGAATGGAAGTGGGATAAGATAGGCATGGATTTTATCACAGGACTACCCAGGACGAAAGCAGGATATGACTCGATATGGGTAGTAGTTGATCATTTGACGAAGTTAGCACATTTCATTCCAGTTAAGACCACTTACACCAGTGCTAAGTTGGCAAAGATATACATGAATAGAATCATTTGTTTGCATGGAGTTCCAAGGAGTATTGTATCAGATAGAGGAACCCAATTTACCTCAAAGTTTTGCAATCAGTTGCATGAAACTTTAGGAACCAGGCTAGAGTTCAGCACCGCTTTTCATCCGCAGACAGATGGACAGACCGAAAGAGTCAATCAGATTTTGGAAGATATGTTCAGAGCTTGTGCACTAGATTATGGATCTAGTTGGGACGATAATTTGCCATATGCGGAGTTTTCGTATAAAAACAGTTACCAAACCAGTCTGAAGATGGCACCGTTTGAAGCTTTGTACGGAAGGAGGTGCAGGACACCGTTGACATGGAACGAAGTTGGAGACCGCCAATTCTTTGGACCAGATTTGATTAAGGAGTCTGAACGGAAAGTTAAGTTGATTCGCGATAGGCTCAAGGTAGCCCAGTCTAGGCAGAAGAGCTACGCAGATTCTAAACGCAAGGAGACAGTTTACGAAACCGGAGACAGGGTGTATCTCCGAGTATCCCCACTTCGAGGAGTTAAGCGATTTGGAGTTAAGGGAGAATTAGCACCGCGTTTCGTTGGACCATATAAGATCTTGCAACGTATGGGAGAAGTCGCTTATAAGTTGGAATTGCCAGAGGGACTGTCAGGAGTTCATGATGTATTCCATGTTTCTCAGCTGAAGAAGTGTCACGCCGAGATGGCGGAGGTACCATTAAGAGATACAGTACCGCTAGAAGCGATCCAGTTGAAGGATGACTTAACGTATGAGGAGAAGCCAGTCAAGATTCTCGAGTTTGCCAATAGAGTTACTCGCAGCAAGGTTATCAAGTTTTGCAAAGTTTAGTGGAACCACCACTTAGAGGATGAAGCCACCTGGGACAGAGAAGAAGACTTGCTCAAGGACCACCCTCACCTATTTTCTAGCCAACCCGAATCTCGAGGGCGAGATTCATCTTAAGGGGGGGGGTAGGTTTGTAACATCCCAAATTTTCAATTTGGAATGTTATACACTAGATCATATGCATATCATATTTTTCCTGCATTTTGGTTGATCCTAGAAATTTCACGCAACTCAAGGACCCTCGGAGAGAGTTGGAGATTTCATTATTTTCATATTTGAGAGTTTTCTCGAATTGAAAAGAGGATCTTTTGATTTATTTATTTTATCTTCAACTATTTTTCCGATGTCAAATTATGAGAGAGGGAATAATATGACTTTCCCAAAAGTTAGGAAAAATGAAGATTTAATAAATAGATCAATTTTGTTTTCCAGTGTTTGTTTGCGTTTTGTTTGGATAGGGAAAAATGTATGTTTTCAAAAATTGCATTTTAGGCCCGGAGAAAAGTTCATTTTGTTCGGCTCATTTTTAGGAGTCGGGGAAAATTTACTTTATTAGATTTGGACTTCGTTTAGATCTCTTTTTTTGTTCGAGCGCGAGAACCGTTTAAAAAAAAACTGGACCAAGGCCGGCCAAGCCAAGGCCCAGCCGGGTCGAAGGCCACCGCCCAGGGAGCCACGCGCGCCAGGCGCCCCAGGCCAGGGAGCCGCCGCTGTTCCTTGTCCCAGTAGGATTCATCTACTTTCGTTTTTTTTCTAGATCTTTTCCCTCTTTTCTTTCCTAGTCCTAGTCCAATTTCTTGACCCCTACACCAAGTTTTCTCCCCCCTCCCCAATATAAATACTCCCACCCCCATCTAAACACATCAATCCAAAGCTCCAAGCCCCAAGCCTAGAGCTCCACCGCACCCCACCGCGCCCCTCACCCGTGCCGCGCCGCCCTAGTGCCGCACCACCCGCGCCGCGCCGCCGCACCCCACCGCTGCCGCACCCTGCCGCCGCCCACACCACGCCGCCGGAGTTCCTCACCGGAGACTTCACCGGAGGTAGCCCCGCGCTACATCTACTCTTCTCATCGGATCGTTTTCTTCTAAGCGTTCCGATTCTTTTTCTCCGATTCGTTTTTCTTCGCCAAACCGTTCCGGTTTTCTAGATCGGTTTTTCGATCGGTTTTCTTCTCCTAAACCCTAGATCGGATTCGTTTTCTTTTCCGATTTATTTGCCTTTTGACCATTCGTCCTAACGAACGTGATCACCGGATTCTTCTAGGTTAACGAACGTCCGTTCGTTCAACCGTTCTTCTTTTTCTTCTCGTCGGATCTATTCCGCGATCGCGATCTCCGATCCGATCTTCTTTCTAGTTTATCTTCTCGCTCGTTTATCGGAATCAGGTGATTCAAGCGCCTGGAGTTTCATTTCGAAACCACCGTTCCGACTAATCAACTTTAACTAAGTTTTGCTATGGTAAAATTTGACCTAGTTTCATCTTGCTAGAACCGAGTTGTTTCCTTCCGCGTTTTGTTTGGTTTCTTTGTTCGGTTCTTTCTTTCTTCTCAACCGGAGTTCTTAAGTTGAACTTTCTGGTTCGATCTTTTGTTCGAGTTTTACCTGTGCATTAGATGAGTACTTATTGTATGCCTGTTGTTTTTCTGCGATAGATTACCCGGATTGCACCGCTTGTTACTTTGAATCTCTAGGACTCGCGGATCATCAGCAAGGCAAGTAACACTTTGATCATACTTTTTCTACAACCCATGTTTTATTGCATTAGATCCATCCTCACACATTGCATGATTAGGATCTAATTAAATTGTGGGATGGGAAGTAGATGAGGTAGTACCTATTACCTGTTACTATGAAACCTTTGGGAGTTACTTCTACGTTTGCTTAATATGCCATGCTATGCTAGTATACGTGGATTGGGTGAGTGATATCCATGACAGATGTGAGCTTGATAATTTTAATGGTTTATCTAAGGTGGCAACTTAAACACACATCTGGGTGGATTGAGGCACCTGATGTCTATCAGGACTTGCCTGTTTTTATTTTGGACCGCCACCCAGGCTCAAAGGGATCATAAGATTTTTCATGCTAAATACTTACGTCTGCAGCCACAAGCCATTATGGGCTCTGGCATAGTTGACTAAGTCGTGCGAACTCTTATAGGGGTAGACTAGCAAATGTAGGGGTTGTAGGTGGTATGGTCTACTCCGTCGTAAGGTGCTAGCGCTTCTGAAAGACTATGTCTCGGTCATCCATTTCTCAAACACCATGTAGTGCGAGAAATCCAACGGAGGCAATCGAGTCTTGTGGGGAAAAGTGTGCAAACCTCTGCAGAGTATAACAAACTAATCATGATTAGCCGTGTCCCCGGTTATGGACAATCTTGAGTATCTAGTACTTGAATATCATGTGAATCTCATCATGTTACTTCTAATTAATATTGTTGGGTTTTAATTGTACTTTTAATTGGGATTGAGAATGCTGTCAACCATTCTCAATGTTTAACAACCACCATGATAGTTAAATAAATTTATTCCTTTGCAGTAGGGAAAAACTGGCTTTACGCAAAACAATAACCATAAAGCTTTCCACCAGCCAAATATGCATATAGTATACCTGTTTCATTCTATTACTCTCTATGTGTTACTTTGCCAGCATATTCCATGTGCTGGCCCGTTTCGGGCTACAACGTTAATGTTGCATACTTTTCAGACGACGATTGAGGTGTTTTAGGTCGTGGTTCTATACTCGGTGATGCCGTTGGAGTTGATGGACCCATTTATCTTCCAAGTCTTCCGCTGTTATCGACACTAGATGGCCTTAAGCCATATTATTGTAATAAGTTCTCTTCAGAGACATCGATGTAATAAGTGTGTGATTGCCACTCTGCTATAAATCCTTCGAAGTACTGTGTGGTGTCAGCATTACTGATCCAGGGATGACACCGGAGCACAAAGATCAGACTGTTTGAGGTCTGGTCGCTACACTTGCCCGAGATTCGATCGTCGGTATCTCAATACCTAGTTCAATCTCGTTACCGGCAAGTCTCTTTACTCGTTTCGTAATACATCATCTCACAACTAACTCATTAGTTGCAATGCTTGCAAGGCTTATGTGATGTGCATTACCGAGAGGGCCCAGAGATACCTCTCCGACAATCGGAGTGACAAATCCTAATCTCGAAATACGCCAACCCAACATCTACCTTTGGAGACACCTGTAGAGCTCCTTTATAATAACCCAGTTATGTTGTGACGTTTGGTAGCACACAAAGTGTTCCTCCGGCAAACGGGAGTTGCATAATCTCATAGTCATAGGAACATGTATAAGTCATGAATAAAGCAATAGCAACATACTAAACGATCGGGTGCTAAGCTAATGGAATGGGTCATGTCAATCACATCATTCTCCTAATGATGTGATCCCGTTAATCAAATGACAACACATGTCTATAGTTAGGAAACTTAACCATCTTTGATTAACGAGCTAGTCAAGTAGAGGCACACTAGTGACGTTTTAGTTTGTCTATGTATTCACACAAGTATTATGTTTCCTAATAATACAATTCTAGCATGAATAATAAACATTTATCATGATATAAGGAAATAAAATAATAACATTATTATTGCCTCTAGGGCATATTTCCTTCACCTAGTGCATGGGGTCCAATGAATATCTTTTGTGACAATACTGGTGCAATTGCCTTGGCAAAGGAATCCAGATTTCACAAAAGAACCAAGCACATCAAGAGACACTTCAATTCCATCCGCGATCAAGTCAAGGAAGGAGACATAGAGATTTGCAAGATAAATACGGATCTGAATGTTGCAGACCCGTTGATTAAGCCTCTCTCACGAGCAAAACATGATCAACACCAAGACTCCATGGGTGTTAGAATCATTACTATGTAATCTAGATTATTGACTCCAGTGCAAGTGGGAGACTGAAGGAAATATGCCCTAGAGCAATAATAAAGTTGTTATTTATATTTCCTTATATCATGATAAATGTTTATTATTCATACTAGAATTGTATTAACCGGAAACTTAGTACATGTGTGAATACATAGACGGATAGAGTGTCACTAGTTTGCCTCTACTTGACTAGCTCTTTGAATCAATGATGGTTATGTTTCCTAACCATAGACATGAGTTGTCATTTGATTAATGGGATCACATCATTAGAGAATGATGTGATTGACTTGACCCATTCCATTAGCTTAGCACGATGATCGTTCAGTATGTTGCTATTGCTTTCTTCATGACTTATACATGTTCCTATGACTATGAGATTATGCAACTCCCGAGTACCGGAGGAACACTTTGTGTGCTACCAAACGTCACAACGTAACTGGGTTATTATAAAGGTGCTCTACAGGTGTCTCTGATGGTACTTGTTGAGTTGGCATAGATCGAGATTAGGATTTGTCACTCCGATTGTCGGAGAGGTATCTCTGGGCCCTCTCGGTAATGCACATCACTATAAGCGTTGCAAGCATTGTGACTAATGAGTTAGTTGCGGGATGATGTATGATACATCTCCAACGTATCTATAATTTTTGAATGCTCCATGCTATTATATTATCTATTTTGGATCTTAATGGGCTTTATTTTACACTTTTATATCATTTTTCGGACTAACCTACAAACGAAGGCCCAGCCCAAATTGCTGTTTTTTTGGCCTATTTTAGGGTTTCGAATAAAAGGAATATAAAATGGAGTCCAAACGGAATGAAACCTTAGGGAATGTGATTTTCTCAACAAACATGATCTAGGAGACTTGGAGTGGGCGTCAAGAAACAACCGAGGAAGCCACGAGGCAGGGGCGCGCCTACCCCTCCTGGGCGCGCCCTCCACCCTCGTGGGCCACTCGTTGCTCCACCGACGTACTTCTTCCTCCTATATATACCCATGTATCCCCCAAACATCCAGGAGCACCATGAAAACCTAATTCCACCACCGCAACCTTCTGTACCCGAGAGATCCCATCTCTGGGCCTTTTCCGGAGCTCCACCGGAGGGGGCATTGATCACGGAGGGCCTCTACATCAACTCCATGGCCTCTCCGGTGATGTGTGAGTACTTTACTTCAGACATTCGGGTCCATAGCTAGTAGCTAGATGGCTTCTTCTCTCTCTTTGGATCTCAATACAAAGTTCTCATCGATCTCTTGGAGATCTATTCGATGTAATCTTCTTTTGTGGTGTGTTTGTCGAGATCCGATGAATTGTGGGTTTATGATCCAGTTTATCTATGAACAATATTTGAATCTCCTCTGAATTCTTTTATGTATGATTGGTTTATCTTTGCAAGTCTCTTCGAATTATCAGTTTGGTTTGGCCTACTAGATTGATCTTTCTTGCATTGGGAGAAGTGCTTAGCTTTGGGTTCAATCTTGCGGTGCTCGATCCCAGTGATAGAGAGGAAACCAACACGTATTGTATTGTTGCCATCGAGGATAAAAAGATGGGGTTTATATCATATTGCATGCGTTTATCCCTCTACATCATGTCATCTTACTTAAAGTATTACTTTGTTCTTATGAACTTAATACTCCAGATGCATGTTGGATAGCGGTCGATATGTGGATTAATAGTAGTAGATGCAAAATCATTTCAGTCTACTTGTCGCAGACGTGATGCCTATATACATGGTCATACCTAGATATTCTCATAACTATGCTCAATTCTATCAATTGCTCGACAGTAATTCGTTTACCCACCATAATACTTATGCTCTTGAGAGAAGCCACTAGTGAAACCTATGGCCCCCGGGTCTATCTTCCATCATATTAATCTTCCAACACTTAGTTATTTCCTTTGCCATTGTTTTACTTTGCATCTTTATTTCTCTTTATCATAAAAATACCAAAAATATTATCTTATCATATCTATCAGATCTCTCTCTCTCGTAAGTGACCATGAAGGGATTGACAACCCCTTTATCATGTTGGTTGTGAGGTTCTTATTTGTTTGTGTAGGTGCGTGGGACTCGAGCATGATCTCCTACTGGATTGATACCTTGGTTCTCAAAAACTGAGGGAAATACTTACGCAACTTTGCTGCATCACCCTTTCCTCTTTAAGGGAAAACCAACGCAGTGCCCAGAGGTAGCTAGAAGGATTTCTGGCACCGTTGCCAGGGAGATTCACGCCGAGTCAAGTCAAGATTTGACTCCTAACAACGAGCCATTCTTGGCACCGTTGCCGGAATCTACGCACAAGTCAAGACATACCAAGTACCCATCACAAACCCTTATCCCTCGCATTACATTATTTGCCATTTGCCTCTCGTTTTCCTCTCCCCCACTTCACTGTTGCCGTTTTATTCGCCCTCTCTTCCTCTCCCTCTCTCTTTCCGTTCGCCTCTTTTTCGCTTTCTTTTTGTTTGCTCGTGTGTTGGATTGCTTGCTTGTCACGAAGGCTTAAGATAATACTAAATTGTGTGACTTTACCAATACCAACAACAATGATTTTCTTAGCACTCCGATTACTCCTCTTACCAATGCCGAATCTTGTGAAATTAATGCTGCTTTGTTGAATCTTGTCATGAAAGATCAATTCGCCGGCCTTCCTAGTGAAGATGCCGCTACCCATCTAAATAGCTTTGTTGATTTGTGTGATATGCAAAAGAAGAAAGATGTTGACAATGATATTGTTGAATTGAAGCTATTTCCTTTTTCCCTTAGAGATCGTGCTAAAGCTTGGTTTTTGTCTTTGCCTAAAAATAGTATTGATTCATGGAATAAGTGCAAAGATGCTTTTATCTCTAAGTATTTTTCCTTGCGCTAAAATCATCTCTCTTAGAAACGATATTATGAATTTTAAGCAACTTGATCATGAACATGTTGCACAATCTCGGGAGAGGATGAAATTAATGATGCATAATTGCCCTACACATGGTTTGTATCTTTGGATGATTATACAGAATTTTTATGCCAGATTGAATTTTGCTTCTAGAAATCTTTTAGATTCGGCTGCGGGAGGCACTTTTACTGAAATCACTTTAGGATAAGCTACCAAACTCCTAGATAATATTATGGTTAATTATTCTCAATGGCACACCGAAAGATCTACTAGTAAAAAAAGTGCATGCAATTGAAGAAATTAATGTTTTGAGTGGAAAGATGGATGAACTTATGAAACTGTTTGCTAATAAGAGTGCTCCTACTGATCCTAATGATATGCCTTTGTCTACCTTGATTTAGAATAATAATGAATCTATGGGTGTGAATTTTGTTGGTAGGAACAATTTTGGTAATAACACATATAGAGGTAATTTTAATTCTAGGACGTTTCCTACTAATTCCTCTAATAATTATGGTAATTCCTACAACAATTCTTATGGAAATTTTAATAAGATTCCCTATGAATTTGAGACTAGTGTTAAGGAGTTTATGAATTCGCAAAAGAATTTCAATGCTTTGCTTGAAGAAAAATTGCTTAAGGTTGATGAATTGGCTAGGAACGTTGATATAATTTCTCTTGATGTTGATTATTTAAAACTTAGATCTATTACACATAAGCATGATATCAATGAGTCTCTCAAAGCCATGAGAGTTTCTATTGATGAGTGCAAAGAAAGAACCTCTAGGATGCGTGCTAAGAAAGATTGCTTTGTGAAAGCGTGTTCTTGTAGTTTCTATGAAAATAAAGATGAAGATCTAAAAGTTATTGATGTGTCTCCTATTAAATCTTTGTTTTGCAATATGAATCTTGATAATGATGGGATTGAAGATGAGCCACCTTTACCTAGAAGGTGTTCTAAAAATTTGGAGTTTGTAGATTTTGATGCTAAAATTGATTAAAGTGGGATTGAAGAGATTAAAACTTTAAATAGTAATGAACCCACTATCTTGGATTTCAAGGAATTTAATTATGATAATTTATCTTTGATAGATTGTATTTCCTTGTTGCAATCCGTGCTAAATTCACCTCATGCTTATAGTCAAAATAAAGCTTTTACTAAACATATTGTTGATGCTTTGATGCAATCTTATGAAGAAAAACTTGAGTTGAAAGTTTCTATTCCTAGAAAACTTTATGATGAGTGGGAACCTACAATAAAAATTAAAATTAAAGATCATGACTGTTATGCTTTGTGTGATTTGGGTGCTAGTGTTTCCACGATTCCAAAAACTTTGTGTGATTTGCTAGGTTTCCGTGATTTTGATGATTGTTCTTTAAACTTGCAACTTGCGGATTCCACTATTAAGAAATCTATGGGAAGAATTAGTGATGTTCTTATTGCTGCAAATAGGAATTATGTGCCCATAGATTTCATTGTTATTGTTATAGATTGCAATCCTTCATGTCCTATTATTCTTGGTAGACCTTTCCTTAGAACGATTGGTGCAATTATTGATATGAAGGAAGGGAATATCAAATTCCAATTTCCATTAAAGAAAGGCATGGAACACTTCCCTAGAAAGAAAATTGAATTACCATATGAATCTATTATGAGAGCCACATATGGATTGCCTACCAAAGATGGCAATACCTAGATTTATCTTCGCTTTTATGCCTAGCTAGGGGCGTTAAACGATAGCGCTTGTTGGGAGGCAACCCAATTTTATTTTTATTCCTTGCTTTTTGCTCCTGTTTATTAATAAATAATTTACCTAGCCTCTGTTTTGGTTGTGTTTTTGTGTTTAATTAGTGTTTGTGCCAAGTAGAACCGTTGGGAATACTTGGAGAAAGTCTTTTTGATCTTGCTGTAAAAACCAGAAACTTTAGTGCTCACGAGAATTGCTGTCATTTTATTTGGAAAGTTCTATTTAGTTAATTCTTTTTGAAGATGATTAATAGATAAATTCCACACATCCAGCAATTTATTTTGGAATTTTTTGGGTTCCATAAGTTGCGTTAGCTATAGATTACTACAGATTGTTCTGTTTTTCTTGTGTTGTTTGCTTATTTTGATGAATCTATGGCTAGTAAAAGAGTTTATAAATCATAGAGAAGTTGGAATACAGTAGGTTTAACACCAAAGTAAATAAAAAATGAGTTCATTACAGTACCTTGAAGTGGTGTTTTGTTTTCCTTTGCTAACGGAGCTCACGAGATTTTCTATTTTGAGTTTTGTGTTGTGAAGTTTTCAAGTTTTGGGTAAAGATTTGATGGATTATGGAACAAAGAGTGGCAACAGCCTAAGCTTGGGGATGCCCATGGCACCCCAAGGTAAAATTAAAGGACACCAAAAAGCGTAATCTTGGGGATGCCCCGGAAGGCACCCCCTCTTTCGTCTTCGTCTAACGGTAACTTCACTTGGAGCTATATTTTTATTCACCACATGATATGTGTTTTGCTTGGAGCGTCTTGTATGATTTGATTCTTTGCTTTTTAGTTTACCACAATCATCCTTGCTGTACACACCTTTTGATAGAGACTCACATGATTTGAAATTTATTAGAATACTCTATGTGCTTGACTTATATCTTTTGAGCTATATAGTTTTCACTCTAGTGCTTCACTTATATCTTTTAGAGCATGGTGGTGGATTTGTTTTATAGAAACTATTGTTCTCTCAAGCTTCACTTATAATATTTTGAGAGTCATTTAGAACAACATGTAAATTTGCTATAAAATAAAAACTTTCATAGAAGTGCATTGAATACTATGAGAAGTTTGATACTTGATAATTGTTTTGAGATATGGACATGGTGATATTAGAGTCATGCTAGTTGATTAGTTGTGAATTTGAGAAATACTTGTGTTGAAGTTTGTGATTCCCGTAGCATGCACGTATGGTGAACCGTTATGTGATGAAGTCGGAGCATGATTTATTTATTGATTGTCTTCCTTATGAGTGGCGGTTGGGGACGAGCGATGGTATTTTCCTACCAATCTATCCCCCTAGGAGCATGCGCGTAATACTTTGTTTTGATAACTAATAGATTTTTGCAATAAGTATGTGAGTTCTTTATGACTAATGTTGAGTCCATGGATTATACGCACTATCACCCTTCCACCATTGCTAGCCTCTCTAGTATCGCGCAACTTTCGCCGGTACCATAAACCCACCATATACCTTCCTCAAAATAGCCACCATACCTACCTATTATGGCATTTCCATAGCCATTCCGAGATATATTGCCAGACAACTTTCTACAGTTTCGTTATTATGACACGTTTCATCATTGTCATATTGCTTGCATGACCATGTAGTTGACATCGTATTTGTGGCAAAGACACCATTCATAATTTTTTGTACATGTCACTCATGCATCATTGCACATCCCGGTACACCGCGGGAGGCATTCACATAGAGTCATATTTTTGTTCTTAGTATCGAGTTGTAATTCTTGAGTTGTAAATAAATAAAGTGTGATGATCATCATTGTTAGAGCATTGTCCCAGTGAGGAAAGGATGATGGAGAGGATGATTCTCCCACAAGTCGGGATGAGACTCCGTACGAAAAAAAAGAGAAAGGCCATAAAGAAAAGAAGAAGGCCCAAAAAATGAGAGAAAAAGAGAGAAGGAACAATGCTACTATCCTTTTTCCACACTTGTGCTTCAAAGTAGCACCATGATCTTCATGATAGAGAGTCACCTATGATATCACTTTCATATACTTGTGGGAATTTTTCATTGTAGAAATTGGCTTATATATTCCAATGATGGGCTTCCTCAAAATGCCCTAGGTCTTCATGAGCAAGGAAGTTGGATGCACACCCACTTAATTTCTTTTGTTGAGATTTCATATACTTATAGCTCTAGTGCATCCGTTGCATGGCAATCCCTACTCACTCACATTGATATCTATTGATGGGCATCTCCATAGCCCGTTGATACGCCTAGTTGATGTGAGACTATCTTCTCCTTTTTGTCTTCTCCACAACCACCATTCTATTCCACATATAGTGTTATATCCACGGCTCACGCTCATGTATTGTGTGAAGATTGAAAAAGTTTGAGAACATCAAAAGTATGAAACAATTGGTTGGCTTGTCATCGGGGTTGTGCATGATTTAAATATTTTGTGTGGTGAAGATAGAGCATAGCCAGACTATATGATTTTGTTGGGATAACTTTCTTTAGCCATGTTATTTTGAGAAAACATGATTGCTTAGTTAGTATGCTTGAAGTATTATTATTTCTATGTCAATATTAAACTTTTATCTTGAATCTTTCAGATCTGAAGATTCATGCCACAAGAAAGAAAAAATACATTGAGGAATATGTTAGAAAGCATTCCACATCAAAAATTCTTCTTTTATCATTTACCTACTCGAGGACGAGCAAGAATTAAGCTTGGGGATGCTTGATACGTCTCCAACATATCTATAATTTTTGATTGCTCCATGCTATTATATTATCTATTTTGGATGTTAATGGGCTTTATTTTAGACTTTTATATCATTTTTGGGACTAACCTACTAACCGGAGGCCCAGCCCAAATTGTTGTTTTTTGCCTATTTTAGGGTTTCGAAGAAAAGGAATATGAAATGGAGTCCAAACGGAATGAAACCTTCGGGAATGTGATTTTATCAACAAATGCGATCCAGGAGACTTGGAGTGGGCGTCAAGAAACAACCAAGGAAGCCACAAGGCAAGGGGGCATGCCTACCTCCCTGGGCGCGCCCTCCACCCTCGTGGGCCTCTCATTGCTCCACCGACGTACTTCTTCCTCCTATATATATCCACGTATCCCCCAAACATCCAAGAGCACCATGAATACCTAATTCCACCACCGCAACCTTCTGTGCCCGAGAGATTCCATCTCGGGGCCTTTTCCGGAGCTCCGCCGGAGGGGGCATTGATCACGGAGGGCCTCTACATCAACTCCATGGCCTCTCCGGTGATGTGTGAGTAGTTTACTTCAGACCTTCAGGTACATAGTTATTAGCTAGATGGCTTCTTCTCTTTTTTTGGATCTCAATACAAAGTTCTCCTTGATTATCTTGGAGATCTATTCGATGTAATCTTCTTTTGTGGTATGTTTGTCGAGATCCGATGAATTGTGGGTTTATGATCCAGTTTATCTATGAAGAATATTTGAATCTCCTCTAAATTTTGTTATGTATGATAGGTTTATATTTGCAAGCCTCTTCAAATTATCAGTTTGGTTTGGCCTACTAGATTGATCTTTCTTGCAATGGGAGAAGTGCTTAGCTTTGGGTTCAATCTTGCGGTGCTCGATCCCAGTGACAGAAAGGGAACCGATACGTATTGTATTGTTGCCATCGAGGATAAAAAGATGGGGTTTATATCATATTGCATGAGTTTATCCCTCTACATCATGTCATCTTACTTAAAGCATTACTCTGTTCTTATGAACTTAATACTCTAGACGCATGCTGGATAGCGGTCGATATGTGGAGTAATAGTAGTAGATGCAGAATCGTTTTAGTCTACTTGTCGCGGACGTGATGCCTATATACATGATCATACCTAGATATTCTCATAACTGTGCTCAATTCTATGAATTGCTCGACAGTAATTCGTTTACCCATCGTAATACTTATGCTCTTGAGAGAAGCCACTAGTGAAACCTATGGCCCCCGGGTCTATCTTCCATCATATTAATCTTCCAGCGCTTAGTTATTTCCTTTGCCATTATTTTACTTTGCATCTTTATTTCTCTTTATCATAAAAATACCAAAAATATTATCGTATCGTATCTATTAGATCTCACTCTCGTAAGTCACCATGAAGGGATTGACAACCCCTTTATCGTGTTGGTTGCAAGGTTCTTATTTGTTTATGTAGGTGCGTGGGACTCGAGCGTGATCTCCTACTGTATTGATACCTTGGTTCTCAAAAACTGTGGGAAATACTTATGAAACTTTGCTGCATCACCCTTTCCTCTTCAAGGGAAAACCAACGCAGTGCTCAAGAGGTAGCAAGAAGGATTTCTGGCGCCATTGCCAGGGATATTCGCGCCAAGTCAAGTCAAGATTTGACTACAAACAACGAGCCATTCTTGGCACCGTTTCCGGAGTCTATGCACAAGTCAAGACATACCAAGTACCCATCACGAACCTTTTCCATCGCATTACATTATTTGCCATTTGCCTCTCGTTTTCCTCTCCCCCACTTCACCCTTGCCGTTTTATTCGCCCTCTTTTCCTCTCTCTCTCTCTCTTTCCATTCGCCTCTCTTTTTCTTACTTTTTGTTTGCTCGTGTGTTGGATTGCTTGCGTGTCATGGTGGCTCAAGATAATACTAAATTGTGTGACTTTACCAATACCAACAACAATGATTTCCTTAGCACTCCGATTTCTCCTCTTACCGATGCTGAATCTTGTGAAATTAATGTTGCTTTGTTGAATATTGTCATGAAAGATCAACTCGCCGGCCTTCCTAGTGAAGATGACGCTACCCATCTCAATAGCTTTGTTGATTTGTGCGATATGCAAAAGAAAAAAGATGTGGACAATGATATTTTTTAAATTGAAGCTATTTCCTTTTTCCCTTAGAGATCGTGCTAAAGCTTGGTTTTCGTCTTTGCCTAAAAATAGTATTGATTCATGGAATAAATGCAAAGATGCTTTTATCTCTAAGTATTTTTCCTCCCGCTAAAATCATCTCTCTTAGAAACGATATTATGAATTTTAAGCAACTTGATCATGAACATGTTGCACAATCTCGGGAGAGGATGAAATTAATGATGCATAATTGCCCTACACATGGTTTGTATCTTTGGATGATTATACAGAATTTTTATGACAGATTGAATTTTGCTTCTAGAAATCTTTTAGATTCGGCTGCGGGAGGCACTTTTATTGAAATCACTTTAGGATAAGCTACCAAACTCCTAGATAATATTATGGTTAATTATTCTCAATGGCACACCGAAAGATCTACTAGTAAAAAAAGTGCATGCAATTGAAGAAATTAATGTTTTGAGTGGAAAGATGGATGAACTTATGAAACTGTTTGCTAATAAGAGTGCTCCAACTGATCCTAATGATATGCCTTTGTCTACCTTGATTTAGAATAATAATGAATCTATGGATGTGAATTTTGTTGGTAGGAACAATTTTGGTAATAACACATATAGAGGTAATTTTAATTCTAGGACGTTTCCTACTAATTCCTCTAATAATTATGGTAATTCCTACAACAATTCTTATGGAAATTTTAATAAGATGCCCTCTGAATTTGAGACTAGTGTTAAGGAGTTTATGAATTCGCAAAAGAATTTCAATGCTTTGCTTGAAGAAAAATTGCTTAAGGTTGATGAATTGGCTAGGAACGTTGATATAATTTCTCTTGATGTTGATTCTTTAAAACTTAAATCTATTACACATAAGCATGATATCAATGAGTCTCTCAAAGCCATGAGAGTTTCTATTGATGAGTGCAAAGAAAGAACCGCTAGGATGCGTGCTAAGAAAGATTGCTTTGTGAAAGCGTGTTCTTGTAGTTTCTATGAAAATAAAGATGAAGATCTAAAAGTTATTGATGTGTCTCCTATTAAATCTTTGTTTTGCAATATGAATCTTGATAATGATGGGATTGAAGATGAGCCACCTTTACCTAGAAGGTGTTCTAAAAATTCGGAGTTTGTAGATTGTGATGCTAAAATTGATTAAAGTGGGATTGAAGAGATTAAAACTTTAAATAGTAATGAACCCACTATCTTGGAGTTCAAGGAATTTAATTATAATAATTTATCCTTGATAGATTGTATTTCCTTGTTGCAATCCGTGCTAAATTCACCGCATGCTTATAGTCAAAATAAAGCTTTTACTAAACATATTGTTGATGCTTTGATGCAATCTTATGAAGAAAAACTTGAGTTGAAAGTTTCTATTCCTAGAAAACTTTATGATGAGTGGGAACCTACAATAAAAACTGAAATCAAAGATCATGACTGTTATGCTTTGTGTGATTTGGGTGCTAGTGTTTCCATGATTCCAAAAACTTTGTGTGATTTGCTAGGTTTCCGTGATTTTGATGATTGTTCTTTAAACTTGCAACTTGCGGATTCCACTATTAAGAAACCTATGGGAAGAATTAGTGATGTTCTTATTGTTGCAAATAGGAATTATGTGCCCATAGATTTCATTGTTATTGATATAGATTGCAATCCTTCATGTCCTATTATTCTTGGTAGACCTTTCCTTAGAACGATTGGTGCAATTATTGATATGAAGGAAGGGAATATCAAATTCCAATTTCCATTAAAGAAAGGCATGGAACACTTCCCTAGAAAGAAAATTAAATTACCATATGAATCTATTATGAGAGCCACTTATGGATTGCCTACCAAAGATGGCAATACCTAGATTTATCTTCGCTTTTATGCCTAGCTAGGGGCGTTAAACAATAGCGCTTATTGGGAGGCAACCCAATTTTATTTTTATTCCTTGATTTTTGCTCCTGTTTAGTAATAAATAATTTACCTAGCCTCTGTTTTGGTTGTGTTTTGTGTTTAATTAGTGTTTGTGCGAAGTAGAACCGTTGGGAAGACTGGGGGAAAGTCTTTTTGATCTTGGTGTAAAAAACAGAAACTTTAGCGCTCACAAGAATTGCTGTCATTTTTATTTGGAAAGTGATATTTCGTTAATTAGTTTTGCATATGATTAATAGATACATTGCTCACGTCCAGAAATTTATTTTAGAATTTTAGGGGTTCCAGAAGTTGCGTTAGCTACAGATTACTACAGACTGTTCTGTTATTGACAGATTCTGTTTTTCTTGTGTTGTTTGCTTATTTTGATGAATCTATGGGTAGTAAAAGAGTTTATAAACCATAGAGAAGTTGGAATACAGTAGGTTTAACACCAATATAAATAAATAATGATTTCATTACAGTACCTTGAAGTGGTGTTTTGTTTTCTTTCGCTAACGGAGCTCACGAGATTTTCTATTTTGAGTTTTGTGTTATGAAGTTTTCAAGTTTTGGGTAAAGATTTGATGGATTATGGAACAAAGAGTGGCAAGAGCCTAAGCTTGGGGATGCCCATGGCACCCCAAGGTAAAATTCAAGGACACCAAAAAGCCTAAGCTTGGGGATGCCCTGGAAGGCATCCCCTCTTTCGTCTTCGTCTATCAGTAACTTTACTTGGAGCTATATTTTTATTCACCACATGATATGTTTTTTGGTTGGAGAGTCTTGTATGATTTGAGTGTTTGCTTTTTAGTTTACCACAATCATCCTTGCTTTACACACCTTTTGAGAGAGACTCACATGATTTGAAATTTATTAGAATACTCTATGTGCTTCACTTATATCTTTTGAGCTATATAGTTTTTGCTCTAGTGCTTCACTTATATTTTTTTAGAGCTCGGTTGTGGATTTGTTTTATAGAAATTATTTTTCTCTCATGCTTCACTTATATTATTTTGAGAGTCCTTCAGACCAACATGAAAATTTGCTATAATATAAAATCTTTCATAGAAGTGCATTGAATACTATGAGAAGTTTGATACTTGATAATTGTTTTGAGATATGGAGATGGTGATATTAGAGTCATGCTAGTTGAGTAGTTGTGAATTTGAGAAATACTTGTGTTAAAGTTTTTGATTCCCGTAGCATGCACGTATGGTGAAACGTTATGTGATGAAGTCAAAGCATGATTTATTTATTTATTGTCTTCCTTATGAGTGGCGGTCGGGGACGAGCGATGGTATTTTACTACGAATCTATCCCCCTCGGAGCATGCACGTAATACTTTGTTTCGATAACTAATAGATTTTTGCAATAAGTATGTGAGTTCTTTATGACTAATGTTGAGTCCATGGATTATACGCACTCTCACCCTTCCACCATCGCTAGCCTCTCTAGTATCGTGCAACTTTCGCCGGTACCATAAACCCACCATATACCTTCCTCAAAACAGCCACCATACCTACCTATTATGGCATTTCCATAGCCATTCCGAGATATATTGCCATGCAACTTTCCACCGTTCCGTTATTATGACACGCTTCATCATTGTCATATTGCTTGCATGATCATGTAGTTGACATCGTATTTGTGGCAAAGCCACCATTCATAATTCTTCGTACATGTCACTCGTGCATCATTGCACATCCCGGTACAATGCCGGAGGCATTCACATAGAGTCATATTTTTGTTCTAAGTATCGAGTAGTAATTCTTGAGTTGTAAGTAAATAAAGTGTGATGATCATCATTATTAGAGCATTGTCCCAGTGAGGAAAGGATGATGGAGACTATGATTCCCCCACAAGTCGGGATGACACTCCGGACGAAAAAAAAGAAAGAAAGAAAAGAGAAAGGCCATAAAGAAAAGAAGAAGGCCCAAAAATGACAGAAAAAGAGAGAATGGACAATGCTACTATCCCTTTTCCACACTTGTGCTTCAAAGTAGCACCATGATCTTCATGATAGAGAGTCTCCTATGATATCACTTTCATATACTAGTGGGAATTTTTCATTATAGAACTTGGCTTGTATATTCCAATGATGGGCTTCCTCAAAATGCCCTAGGTCTTCATGAGCAAGCAAGTTGGATGCACACCCACTTAGTTTCTTTTGTTGAGATTTCATATACTTATAGCTCTAGTGCATCCGTTGCATGGCAATCCCTACTCACTCACATTGATATCTATTGATGGGTATCTCCATAGCCCGTTGATACGCCTAGTTGATGTGAGACTATCTTATCCTTTTTGTCTTCTCCACAACCACCATTCTATTCCACATATAGTGTTATATCCATGGCTCACGCTCATGTATTGCATGAAGATTGAAAAAGTTTGAGAACATCAAAAGTATGAACCAATTGCTTGGCTTGTTATCGAGGTTGTGCATGATTTAAATATTTTGTGTGGTGAATATAGAGCATAGCCATACTATACGATTTTGTAGGGATAACTTTCTTTGGCCATGTTATTTTGAGAAGACATGATTGCTTAGTTAGTATGCTTGAATTATTATTATTTCTATGTCAATATTAATCTTTTATCTTGAATCTTTCGGATCTGAACATTCATGCCACAATAAAGAAAAAATACATTGAGAAATATGTTAGAAAGCATTCCACGTCAAAAATTCTTCTTTTATCATTTACCTACTCGAGGATGAGCAGGAATTAAGCTTGGGGATGCTTGATACGTCTCCAACGTATCTATAATTTTGGATTGCTCCATGCTATTATATTATCTTTTTTGGATGTTAATGGGATTTATTTTACACTTTTATATCATTTTTGGGACTAACCTACTAATCGGAGGCCCAACCCAAATTGCTTTTTTTTTGCCAATTTTAGGGTTTCAAAGAAAAGGAATATCAAACAGAGTCCAAACGAAATGAAACCTTCGGGAACGTGATTTTCTCAACAAACGTGATCCGGGAGACTTGGAGTGGGCGTCAAGAAACAACCGAGGAAGCCACGAGGCAGGGGGGCGCCTACCCCCCTAGGCTTTTTCCGGAGCTCCACTGGAGGGGGCATTGATCACGGAGGGCCTCTACATCAACTCCATGGCCTCTCCGGTGATGTGTGAGTACTTTACTTCGGACATTCGGGTCCATAACTAGTAGCTAGATGGCTTCATCTCTCTCTTTGCATCTCAATACAAAGTTCTCATCGATCTCTTGGAGATCTATTCGATGTAATCTTCTTTTGCGGTGTGTTTGTCGAGATCCGATGAATTGTGGGTTTATGATCCAGTTTATCTATGAACAATGTTTGAATCTCCTCTAAATTCTTTTATGTATGATTGGTTTATCTTTGCAAGTCTCTTCGAATTATCAGTTTGGTTTGGCCTACTAGATTGATCTTTCTTGCATTGGGAGAAGTGCTTAGCTTTGGGTTCAATCTTGCGGTGCTCGATCCCAGTGACAGAGAGGAAACTGACACGTATTGTATTGTTGCCATCGAGGATAAAAAGATGGGGATTATATCATATTGCATGCGTTTATCCCTCTACATCATGTCATCTTACTTACAGTATTACTTTGTTCTTATGAACTTAATACTCCAGATGCATGTTGGATAGCGGTCGATATGTGGAGTAATAGTAGTAGATGCAGAATCATTTCGGTCTACTTGTCGCAGACGTGATGCCTATATACATGGTCATACCTTGATATTCTCATAACTATGCTCAATTCTATCAATTGCTCGACAATAATTCATTTACCCACCGTAATACTTATGCTCTTGAGAGAAGCCACTAGTGAAACCTATGGCCCCCGGGTCTATCTTCCATCATATTAATCTTCCAACACTTAGTTATTTCCTTTGCCATTGTTTTACTTTGCATCTTTATTTCTCTTTATCATAAAAATACCAAAAATATTATCTTATCATATCTATCAGATCTCACGCTCGTAAGTGACCGTGAAGGGATTGACAACCCCTTTATCGTGTTGGTTGCGAGGTTATTATTTGTTTGTGTAGGTGCGTGGGACTCGATCGTGATCTCCTACTGGATTGATAACTTGGTTCTCAAAAACTGAGGGAAATACTTACGCTACTTTGCTGCATCACCCTTTCCTCTTCAAGGGAAAACCAACACAATGCTCAAGAGGTAGCATTATGTACCAGTAGCTATGTGTTTGATCTCTCTCTCTCTCTCGTGTTCTTGATTCGAAACGATCTTGTTGTATCGCGAGCTTTTCTATTATAGTTGGATCTTATGATGTTTCTCCCCCTCTACTCTCTTGTAATGGATTGAGTTTTCCCTTTGAAGTTATCTTATCAGTTTGAGTCTTTAAGGATTTGAGAACACTTGATGTATGTCTTGCATGTGCTTATCTATGGTGACAATGGGATATTCACGTAATCCACTTGATGTATGTTTTGGTGATCAACTTGCGAGTTCCGTGACCTCGCGAACTTATGCATAGGGGCTGGCACATGTTTTCGTCTTGACTCTCGGGTAGAAACTTTGGGGCACTCTTTGAAGTTCTTTGTGTTGGTTGAATAGATGAATCTGAGATTGTGTGATGCATATCGTATAATCATACCCATGGATACTTGAGGTGACATTAGGGTTTTGGTTGATTTGTGTCTTAAGGTGTTATTCTAGTATGAACTCTGTGATAGATTGAACAGAAAGAATAGCTTCGCGTTATTTTACTATGGACTCTTGAATAGATCGATCAAAAAGAATAACTTTGAGGCAGTTTCATACCCTACAATAATCTCTTTGTTTGTTCTCCACTATTAGTGACTTTGGAGTGACTCTTCGTTTCATGTTGAGGGATAGTTATATGATCCAATTATGTTATTATTGTTGATAGAACTTGCACTAGTGAAAGTATGAACCCTAGGCCTCGTTTCAACCCATTGCAATACCGTTTTTACTCACTTTTATCATTAGTTACCTTGTTGTTTTTATATTTTCATATTACAAAAACCTATATCTACCATCCATATTGCACTTGTATCACCATCTCTTCGCCGAACTAGTGAACCTATACAATTTACCATTGTATTGGGTGTGTTGGGGACACAAGAGACTCTTTGTCATTTGGTTGCAGGGTTGTTTGAGAGAGACCATCTTCATCCTACGCCTCCCATGGATTGATAAACCTTAAGTCATCCACTTGAGGGAAATTTGCTACTGTCCTACAAGCCTTTGCACTTGGAGGCCTAACAACGTCTACAAGAAGAAGGTTGTATAGTAGACATCAAGCTCTTTTCTGGCACCGTTGCCGGGGAGGTTAGCGCTTGAAGGTATATCTTTAGATCTTGCAATCGAATCTTTTACTTTCTTTTTTTATCACTAGTTTAGTATATAAAAGTAAACTACAAAATTAATGGAATTAAGGTTGCCTCATATACTTCATCTTTTTAATGTCTTTCATGAAAATAAGGATTCTGATAATTGTGCCAAAGTGTTATAAGAAGAATGTATTAATATATTTGGCACTAAATCTTTGGATGATGAGCATGATTGCAATGTTGTTAGTATGAATTCTTTGAATATCCATGATGCTAATGATATGCAAAGCCACAAGCTTGGGGATGCTATGTTTGATGAAGATGATATTTTTTGTCCCCCAAGTTTTGATGAGCAGATTTATTTTGATGATAGCATGCCTCCTATTTATGATGATTATATTGATGAAAGTGGGTTTGGAAGAGTGTCAACTTTAGGAAGTAATGATCCCAGTATTTTGGAGGGTGTTGAATCTTATTGTGACAATCATGAAAGTGGGTTTGGAGAGGTCATGACTTTAGTTAATGTTAATCCCACTATTTTGGAAGAGTGTCAACTTTGCATACATGTGGATCATGTTAAGAATATGTTTTGTGATAGCTATATTGTTGAATTTGCTTATGATCCTACATGTAATTATTATGAGGGAGGAACATATGCTTGTAGGAATTGCAATGATATCAAGTTTCCTCTCTATGTGTTGAAAATCTTGAAGATTTGCTTGTTTTACCTTTCTATGCAAGTTGATTCTTGTTCCCACAAGTTGTTTGCTCACAAAATCCCTATGCATAGGAAGTGGGTTAGGCTTAAATGTTCTAGTTATATTCTTCATGATGCTCTCTTTATGTTTCAATTATTATCTTTTATGTGAGCATCATTGTAATCATCATGCCTAGCTAGGGGCGTTAAACGATAGCGCTTGTTGGGAGGCAACCCAATTTTATTTTTGTTCCTTGATTTTTGTTCCTGTTTAGTAATAAATAAATCATATATCCTCTGTTATGATTGTATTTTTTATGTTTTAATTAGTGTTTGTGCCAAGTAAAGCCTTTAGGGTCTTCTTGGGTGATTGTTATTTGATCTTGTTGTAAAAAACAAAAAGTATGCGCTCACGAGAATAATTTTAATTTTTTACTAGAGAGCGATAAAATACCAATTCCACTTGAAATAGATTAATAAAAAAGTTGCCTAGGACTTCCTAATTTCTCAGGATTTTTGGAATCACAGAAGTATTCTAAACCTCTAGATTGCTATAGACTATTCTGTTTTTGACAGATTCTGTTTTCTTTGTGTTGTTTGCTTATTTTGATGAATCTATGAGTAGTATCGGAGGGTATGAACCATAGAGAAGTTGGAATACAGTAGATATTACACCAATATGAATATATAATGGGTTCACAACAGTATCTAAGTGGTGATTTATTTTCTTATACTAACGGAGCTTACGAGTTTTCTCTTAAGTTTTGTGTTGTGAAGTTTTCAAGTTTTGGGTAAGATTCGATGGACTATGGAATAAGGAGTGGCAAGAGCCTAAGATTGGGGATGATCAAGGCACCCCAAGGTAATATTTGTTGGAAATATGCCCTAGAGGCAATAATAAATTGATTATTATTATATTTCCTTGTTCATGATAATCGTTTATTATCCATGCTAGAGTTGTATTGATAGGAAACTCCGATACATGTGTGGATACATAGACAACACCATGTCCCTAGTAAGCCTCTAGTTGACTAGCTCGTTGATCAATAGATGGTTACGGTTTCCTAACCATGGACATTGGATGTCGTTGATAACGGGATCACATCATTAGGAGAATGATGTGATGGACAAGACCCAATCCTAAGCCTAGCACAAGATCGTGTAGTTCGTATGCTAAAGCTTTTCTAATGTCAAGTATCATTTCCTTAGACCATGAGATTGTGCAACTCTCAGATACCGTAGGAATACTTTGGGTGTGCCAAACGTCATAACGTAACTGGGCGGCTATAAAGGTGCACTACGGGTATCTCCGAAAGTGTCTGTTGGTTTGGCACGAATCGAGACTGGGATTTGTCACTCCGTGTGACGGAGAGGTATCTCTGGGCCCACTCGGTAGGACATCATCATAATGTGCACAATGTGATCAAGGAGTTGATCATGGGGTGATGTGTTACGGAAGGAGTAAAGAGACTTGCCGGTAACGAGATTGAACAACGTATCGGGATACCGACGATCGAATCTCGGGCAAGTATCGTACCGATAGACAAAGGGAATTGTATACGGGATTGATTAAGTCCTTGACATCGTGGTTCATCCGATGAGATCATCGTGGAGCATGTGGGAGCCAACATGGGTATCCAGATCCTGCTGTTGGTTATTGACCGGAGAATGTCTTGGTCATGTATGCATGGTTCCCGAACCCGTAGGGTCTACACACTTAAGGTTCGATGACGCTAGGGTTATAAAGGAAGTTTGTATGTGGTTACCGAATGTTGTTCGGAGTCCCGGATAAGATCCCGGACGTCACGAGGAGTTCCGTAATGGTCCGGAGGTAAAGATTTATATATGGGAAGTCCTGTTTTGGTCACCGAAAAAGTTTCGGGTTTTATCGGTAGCGTACCGGGACCACCGGGAGGGTCCCGGGGGTCCACCAAGTGGGGCCACAAGCCCCGTAAGCTTGCGTGGGACAAGAGTGGGAAGGGACCAGCCCCTGAGTGGGCTGGTGCGCCTCCCACAAGGCCCAGGGCGCAGCTAGGAGGAGAAGGGGGAAACCCTAGGCACAGATGGGCCTAAGGCCCACCCTAGGGCGCGCCCCCCTCTCCCCCTCTTGGCCGCCCCCCCTTTTTCCCATCTAGGGCTGCCGCCCCCTAGGGGTGGGAACCCTAGAGGTGGCGCACACTCCTCCCCTCCTCCTATAAATAGTGGGGCTTTGGGCTGCCCAAGGGACATGAGTTCCTCTCCTCTTGCTGGCGCAGCCCTACCTCTCTCCCTCCTCATATTTCGCGGTGCTTGGCGAAGCCCGGCTGGATCACCACGCTCCTCCACCACCACCACGCCGTTGTGCTGCTGCTGGATGGAGTCTTCCTCAACCTCTCCCTCTCTCCTTGCTGGATCAAGGCATGGGAGACGTCACCGGGCTATACGTGTGTTGAACACGGAGGTGCCGTCCGTTCGGCGCTAGGATCATCGGTGATTTGGATCACGACGAGTACGACTCCATCAACCCCGTTCTCTTGAACGCTTCCGCTTAGCGATCTATAAGGGTATGTAGATGCACTCTCCTTCCCCTCGTTGCTGGTCTCTCCATAGATAGATCTTGGTGACACGTAGGAAATTTTTCGAATTTCTGCTACGTTCCCCAACAATATTCAAGGACAACCAAGAGCCTAAGCTTGGGGATGCCCCGGATGGCATCCCCTCTTTCGTCTTCGTCTATCGGTAACTTTACTTGGAGCTATATTTTTATTCACCACATGATATGTGTTTTGCTTGGAGTGTCATTTTATTTTATTTTGTTTTTCTTGCTGTTTGAATAATATACCAAGATCTGAAATTATTAAATGTTAGAGAGTCTTCACATAGTTGCATAATTGTTCAACTACTCATTGATCTTCACTTATATCTTTCAGAGTAGTTTGTTGTTTGCTCTAGTGCTTCACTTATATATTTTAGAGAACGACGGTGGTTTTATTTTGAAGAAATAGATGAACTCTCATGCTTCACTTATATTCTTTTGAGAGTCCTAAACATCATGGTAATTTGCTTTGGTTATGAAACTAGTCCTAATATGATGGGCATCCAAGAGGGATATAATAAAAACTTTCATATAAAGTGCATTGAATACTATGAGAAGTTTGATGCTTGATGATTGTTTTGAGACATGAGGATGGTGATATTAGAGTCATGCTAGTTAAGTATTTGTTAATTTCAGAAATACTTGTGTTGAGGTTTGCAAGTCCCATAGCATGCACGTATGGTAACCGTGGTGTGATAAATTTGAAGCATGAGGTGTTTCTTTGATTGTCTTCCTTATGAGTGGCGGTCGGGGACGAGCGATGGTTTTTTCCTACCAATCTATCCCCCTAGGAGCATGCGTGTAATGCTTGATTTTTGATGACTTGTAGATTTTTGCAATAAGTATGTGAGTTCTTTATGACTAATGTTGAGTCCATGGATTAAACGCACTCTCACCTTTTGTCGGTGTACAAAACTAGGGTCACATTTTTGTCCCCTTTACCTATGCACGGGCAGTCAGAGCCACGCCCGTGACCACACCAAGCAGAGCAAGGGAGGTAAGCCAAGGTAAGATCGAAGCCCAAGACGAAGCAAAGCAATGACAAGGACCAAGGCCACAAAGATCAGATGGGCAAAGCAGGTTTCCCCCGCAAGGACCCTTGCCGGGGCAGACTCAGCGGCCCCGACAAGACCCTTGCAGGGACAGCTCGCACAAGCCAGCCGAGCGAGCCACCCTCGAGCCCACCCACACTCGACAAATGCATTGGACAGGGCTCGGGAGGCACCTCTGTGGTGGCATGTAGATCTTCATGAAGACAAAGAATAGTCAAAGTCAAATGAGGATAGGAAGGCATCCATCCTCACCGAAGAAACCCACAAGACCCCTAGCAAGATCCTTGTCGGGGACACCTGCACGCCACGGCAAGACCCTTGCCGGGCCACCCGGCAAGGCCCTCGCCAAGCGCACCAACAGGGCCGCCGCCAGGCCCACACCAACCAAGTCTCTGCCGTCGTTCATATGCAGCTGCCGACCCAACCAGCTGGGCAGGCACCTGCGTGGCGACATGCAGCCCTTCGTGGAGACTCCAAGACTGTGCCACCTCAGCTACCTGCCTACCTACATGGCACCGCATGCATCGCGGGCCAGGGCGCGTGTCAAAGCTTGGAGGAGCGGTGACGGACGGGACGGGCCTCGCCCCCGCCCCTGATAAAGTGGAGGGACACCTAAGCCTTGCATTTAATGCGCTTTGTCCTGTAATACCAAGATAACCTCGCAACACTGTTGCCTTTTCACCTCCTGTGTGCCACTGTGGAAACCCCTTTTTCTATAAAAGGAGGCCCAAGGCGACGAGGAGGAGGATTCGTCTTTTTGGAGCTCGTTACACCCCGTAGCTAGTTCAAGAATTCAGAATACATCCACCAAAGCAGGACTCGGGTTTTACGCATGCTCGCGGCCCGAACCTGGATAAACGAACAGCGTGCTCTCTGTTAGACCCGCTCTTCTCTCAACCCCGTGCCCCGCAACCGCAGTAGGGATTCTTGTTTTCCCATAGGTGTCGTTTCCCACCGACATCTTTGGCGTGCAAGGTAGGGGGCGCGTTTGTGAGAATCTGGTCTGGTAGTTAGCCTAGCGGTTCTTCGTCGCCATGGCCCCGAAGAAGAAGACGGCCATGGCGATTGGCTCTTTGGTGGCTGAACGGCCCGTGACGGCGCGGACAAGCAGCGGACCGGTCGCGGACAGGAATCGGGCCGCGGCCCGCGAACACCAGCACCACCCAGGCAGTCGGAGCCTGGCGAGCGGCATCGTTCATGCACCATACGGTCGGCCCCATGCCGCCATATCTAAAGACGGAGCTGGACCCCTTGCCGGTGGAGCGGAACCCTCCGGGGTTGTCGTTGCGCCAACTCCGGGCGGTGCGGCGACCTCCAGGACGCATACACCAGCGACCACTGCGCGTTCTTCCCATGGTGTGCGCGCCGAACAGCGTCACCACATTGGTGACCGTGGGCACCGCCGTGGGAAGAGCCCTGTGCATCGTCAGCAAGGCGAAGGAGTTCAACACGCTCGCCGAAGCACTGGTGAAAATGGCACGCAGCCGCTGGGTCGTGACAGAGCTCCTTCTAGCATAGTTAGAAGTCGAAGCGTGCCACGATCCAATCAGCTGTCACCGCCACCCACACCAGCGGAAGCCTTGGCGCGCGCAGCTGCTCCTCGACTTCCCTCCTGCTGCGAAGAAGCTTGATGAGTGGAGGGCCACTGTCGGGGATATACCCCGCGGTATGATCTGGCTGGAGTTGTAAACCGGTTGGGACTTGGTAAACCGGCGGGTGGTAAACCGGCAGACAGTTAAGACAGATGGCTAAGAAAGACGGTAAACCGGCGAGTGTTAAACCGGCAGAGTTAAGATAGATGGTAGCACCGGCAGGTGTTAAGTCAATCATAACCCGGCATACAATGTTAAACCGGCAGAAAATATTAAACCGACAGACAATGTTAAACCGGCAGACGTTAAGAAGCCTAGGAAGGGAAGTCAAAATAGTTTAAGTCTTAGTCCGAGATGGACTCTACATGTAACCCGCCCCTTTAACTTATATAAGGAGGGGCAGGGCTCCCCAAAGAGGGACAAGCAAACAAGAATCTCTAGGGCTAGACACAATTAGAGGAGAGCCGGTTTACGGCGACTCCCTCATGATGATAATGAGATCTAGCCTCAAACAACATGTAGGGTTGTTACCGGATGATGTTTCCCGGGGCCCGAAGCTGTCTAAATCGTCGTCTTGTGTTGCGTTTCTCGATTCCGCTCAAACCCTCTCAAGCTACCACATAGATGCGTTGGCCTCACGACTAAGTCCTTCCGCTAGGACATCTGACGTGACAATTCCACGACAGTTGGCGCCCACCATCGCCGTCACGAACAAAGACGAGTCGCGACCGGCGGGGCCCTCGGGTCGGCACTCCACCGAACCACCACATGTTGGCGCTGGGAGGACCAGGGGAGCTGCGGCCATGGTGCACTCTCCTCCTCCTCGCAAGCTGCCACCGGCGTCGGCCCATCGTGACGACGCTGGTGATAACATCTCCATAGCGTCGTCCGATCCAGGGACCCTCCGCGCCAGCGCCAGGTCCTTCGGGACTGAGCTCACGAAGACGCTCGAACCACCGTCGAGCTCCGATGTGAAGCGCGCCAATAGTCGGACAAGCGTGCGAGGCCCACTACGGACCACCCGGCATCGAGGGGCCCCGGCGGCCTACCTTACGAGGTGGGCTGCCCGGCTTTTACCCGTGAGCTGAGGCAGTTCCAGTGGCCATCACACCGCATGTTCAAGCCCGACGTCGGCGAGAAGTACACCGACAAGACCCATTTGTCTGAGTTCTTCAGCATTTACACCATCGCGATGCGGGCCGCTGGGGCTCGCGACGACAAGGTGCTTGCCAACTACTTCCCGCTGGCACTCAAGCCCAATGTGATGTCTTTGTTGATGCACTTGCCGGCGGACTCCATCTCTTCCTGGTCAGATCTGTGCCATGAGTTCGTTGGCGCCTTCACGGGAGGGCACCAAGCTCATGGCCAGGCCAGTGATCTGCATATCATTCCCCAGAAGGAAGGGGAGACCCTGCGCAAGTACATCCAGAGATTCAGCTGGGTGCAGGACAACATCCCCGACGTTCATCCTGCCGCTGTGATTAGCGCGTTCCATCAGAACATGCGCAATCGCAAGATGCGCAAGGAGTTGGCGATGACCAAGGTTAAAGATGTGGCCGAGCTCTACATTCTGGCCGACAAGTGCACCCAGGCTGAAGAGGGAAGGAAGTACCCCGGCGATAACATCGGGGCGGAAACTGACTCTACTAAGGAGGAGGACGCCTCCCCGACGAAGAGGGGCCGACGTCGCAACGGGAAACGCAAAGGCGAGGCCGTGCTTGCCGTTGAGGGATCTGACGATACCGGTGCCAGCAAGAAGGTCAAGGCAGACACCCCCGGCAAGGAGATTGCCGGGTGCGCCGCCTGCCGGGCCTTGGCGGCTACCGACAAGCCAGGAAGCTCCAGCAAGCAATACTGCAAGATCCACCGCACCAAGGGCTACGATCTCCAGAACTGCCGGCAAGTCGAGCTGCTTGCTGAGAAGAAAAGGGCTGAGTACGAAAGGCGGGATAAGGAGAAGGACCAAGATGGTGCTGAGGGATCCAGCAAGAAGCGCGGCGGCCAAGGAGACCGCCCCGGCAGGGACAAACATCAATAAAGACCCGCTCGGGGCCGCAACAAGAAACAAGAAGACGACGACCACGACGAGGACGACGAGTCTGGTGAGCAAGGGTTCCAGAAGGCTACGGAGGCCATGTGCGTTGATGGCGGCGCCTCGCTGCACACCTCTCACCGCCAGCTCAAGTACTGGGCGCGAGAGGTCACAGCAACAGAGCCGTCGTTCGATGCTCAGAAGCCACTAAAGTGGTCCAGCACGCCCCTCATCTTTGACGCTGAGGACCACCCTGATCGCACTACCGCAGTCGGGTGTTTGCCGTTGTTGGTTTCGGCAACAATACGCAACCTCCGGGTGAACAAGATGTTCGTTGACGGCGGGGCCGGCCTGAACCTGATCTCGCTTGTCATGATCAAAAGGTTGCAAATCCTTGACAGAGACCTCGAGGAAACAAGCACGTTTCAAGGGGTCAATCCGGGGAGAAGCCAGCCAAAGGGAAAGGTCACACTGCCTGTGACATTTGCAGGGGAGTTGAACTTCCGGACGGAGAGGATCGTCTTCGACATGGCCGAGATCCCCTTGCCCTACAACGGGATCCTCGGCCGCCAGGCACTCGCTAAGTTCATGGCGGCATCACACTACGCCTACAACATGCTAAAGATGCCCGGGCTGTTGACCATCATCTCCATCCCCTCCGACAAGAAGGACGCGCTGATCTGCGCTGACCAACTCTACTGGGAAGCAGTTGCAGTAGCTGCCACCTGCTCCTGCCGCCGAAGGCCCGGGAAGAAAAAAGGATCCCGACAAGACGTCTCGCACCCCCTCCAGCAAGCGCACCCCCTCGGGGTGTTGTGCTACTGCTGAGGACGTGCCAGAGAGCTCTGCCGACAAGAACAAGAGATCCAAAGCCGAGCCGCCGCAAACAAAGAAGGTGCCCATCGTGTAGGACGGCACGGGAGGGGCCTTCATCATAGGCTCCGCCCTCAGTAGCAAACAGGAAGGACAGCTCTTCACCTTCCTACGGGCGAATGTCGACGTGTTTGCATGGCAAGCATCCGACATCCCCGGTGTTCCCAGGGAGGTGATTGAGCACCACCTAGCTGTCTGCCCCCACGCGCGGCCCGTCAAGCAGAAGGTCAGAAAGAAGGCTCTGGAGAGGCAGGAGTTCATCATAGAGGAGATTAGGAAGTTAGAAGCAGCAGGTTTGGTGAGAGGGGAGCTCCACCCGACGTGGTTGGCCAATCCGGTAGTGGTGCGCAAGGCGAATGGGAAGTGGAGGCTGTGTATTGATTACACAGATATCAATAAGGCTTGTCCTAAGGACCCCTTCCCATTGCCGCGCATGGACCAGATTGTTGACTCCACGGCCGGGTGTGATCTGCTATCATTCCTCGATGCCTACTCAGGCTACCACCAAATCTTCATGACAAGAGAGGATGAAGAGAAGACATCATTCAACACCCCATGTGGTACGTATTGATTTTACGGATGCCTTTCGGGTTGAAGAGTGCTGGCTCAACGTTTGCAAGAGCTTTCCAAATTGGTTTTGAACCTCAGCTCCATAGAAATATGGAGGCCTACATGGATGACATAGTGGTCAAAACCAAGGACGGGCCGACTCTTGTGCAAGATCTAGAAGAGACATTTGCCAACCTGCGCAAGATCAACCTCAAGTTGAACCCTGAGAAGTGCGTCTTCGGTGTCCCGTCCGGCAATCTTCTTGGGTTCTTCATGTCACAGCGCGGAATTGAGGCAAACCCAGACAAGATCAAGGCTATTGAGCAGATCAAGGCACCCAAGCGGATCTAGGATGTGCGTCGGCTCACCAGCTGCGTTGCCGCCATGAGCCGGTTCATCTCCAAGTTTGCCGAGCGCGACTTCCCTTTTTCAAGATCTTGAAAAAGGTGGACCCAATAGAGTGGACCCCAGAAGCCGAGGCCGCACTGCAGGACCTGAAGAAATACCTTTCCTCCACGCCAATACTAGTTGCGCCTAAACCACAAGAGCCGTTGCTGCTGTATTTGGCGGCGACGAACCAAGTGGTCAGCGCCGCACTAGTGGCGTAGAGGGAGGTCGACGAGGAGGCAACAATGGTGGCAGAACCAGCGGATGGCGAGCCGAAGATTCCCCCGACAGGGCCTGGTGCCGACAAGGCGTGGCCCCCGGCAGAGTCTGGTGCCACTGGGGCGATGCCCCCGCGGCCGAGTGAAGTGGTGCCCAAGAAAAAGTTGATGCAGCACCCGGTTTACTTTGTCAGCTCCCACTTGCAGGGGTCTAGGTCAAGGTATTCTGGTGTGCAAAAATTGCTCTTCGGCCTCCTCATGGCCTCGAGGAAGCTGCGTCACTACTTCCAGGCTCACGAGATCACTGTCGTCACTCGCCTCCCATTGCAACGGATACTGCACAACCCAGACGCAACCGGAAGGATTGTGGAATGGGCCTTGGAGTTTTCAAGCTTCGGCTTAAAGTTTGAAAGTACCTCGACAATTCAGAGCAGAGTCTTGGCGGAGTTCATAGCGGAATGGACATCGACGCCTCACGAAGAAATCCAGGAGACTACTCTCCCCGGCAAGGAAGCAGACCGCAACTAGATCATGTACTTTGATGGAGCCTTCTCGCTGCAAGGCGCCGGCACTGGCGTGCTGCTCGTCGCACCCACCGGAGAGCACCTCAAGTACGTGATCCAGATGCACTTCCCCAGGGAGATGTCCACCAATAACACCGCCGAGTATGAGGGATTGCTTACCGGTCTCAGGATCGCGGCGGACCTCGGGGTTAAGAAGCACATCGTCAGGGGTGACTCGCAGCTCGTTGTCAGGCTGGTCAACAAAGATTACCAGAACCCACTAATGCAAGCATACATAGATGAGGTGAGGAAGCTGGAGGAACGCTTTGACGGTATCCAGGTGGAGCACGTCCCCTGAGCGGAGAACGACATCGCCGATTACCTGTCAAAGCATGTCGCATTCAAGCTACCTATGGAACCAGGTACCTTTTTGCTCCGGTTAACTCAACCATCCGTCGATCCATCGGCAGGGCAGAACAAGCGGAGGAAATCAGGTCCTGGCAAGTACTTTCCTACCGAGCCCCCCCGGGCTGCCGGCAAGGGTGCTGCCGCGGACGCTGAGTCTGCCCAAGGGCAGCTGGCTCCGGCGGGGCGTCAGGCCCTGGCCATGGAGACAGTCGCTCCCATGGCGGAAGAGATGCCTATGGTCCTTGCCGTCGAGCCTCAGGCTCCGGCATGGGCGCAACACACCGTCTAATTCCTCCAAATAGGGGAGCTTCCTGAGGAGCAGGAAGAAGCGGAAAGAGCAGCCCATCGGTCCGCCCTGTACCAGTTCGTCGATGACGTCCTGTACCGAAGGAGGCCGAATGGTGTGAAACTCAAGTGCATCCCCCGGGAGGAAGGATTAGAGCTGTTGGCAGAGATACATGGAGGCATATGTGGCTCCCACATAGGGTCAAGGGCCCTTGCCGGGAAGGCGTTCCGGCAAGGTTTCTTCTGGCCCACCGCCCTCCAGGATGCGATGGCACTAGTCACCAAGTGTGAAGCATGCCAGTTCCATTCATAGAAGCTTCATCAACCAGCTCAAGCCCTTCAGACAATCCCTCTCTCCTAGCCATTCTCGGTCTGGGGGCTCGATATACTGGGCCCTTTCCCCCGCATTGTCGGGGGCTTTGAGTACTTGTACGTTGCAATCAGCAAGTTCACGAAGTGGCCAAAGGTGGAAGCAGTGAGGAAGGTGACTGCTTAGTCAGCCGTCAAATTCTTCAAAGGACTGGTCTGCCGTTTTTGTGTGCCAAACAGAGTCATCACCGACAACGGCATGCAGTTCACAAGCCACACCTTCATGCAGTACATCCGAGACCTCGGCAGCAAGGTATGTTTTGCTTCCGTGGCACATCCACGGAGCAACGGCCAAGCGGAGAAGGCAAATGCTGAAGTGTTGTGAAGCTTGAGAACGAAGACCTTTGACAGGCTACACAAGAGTGGAAGGCGCTGGATTGATGAGTTGCCGGCGTTTCTTTGGTCGATCAGAACGACGCCAAATCGAGCCACTGGCCAGACACCTTTTGCCCTGGTATACGGGGCAGAAGTAGTTCTCCCCACGGAACTCATACACGGGTCACCTTGAGTGCTCGCTTATGATGAGCTTGAGCAAGAGCCGTTGCGCCAAGATGACGCGACGCTCCTTGAGGAAGATCGTCTTCGGGCGGCTGTAAGAGCGGCACGCTACCAGCAAGCCTTGCGCCGCTACCATAGCCGCAAGGTTCATGCCCGAAGCCTTGAGGAAGGCGACCTTGTTCTTCAGCGCATTCAGTCGGCCAAGAATTCCAACAAGTTGACGTCAAAGTGGGAAGGCCCTTATCGGGTAATACGAGTCACCAGGCTGGGCGCAGTCCGCCTGGAGACCGAGGATGCCATACCAGTGAGCAACTCCTGGAACATCGAGCATCTTCGCAAGTTTTACCCACAAACCACCTTTTGTATGAGCTTTGCCGACAAGGCATGTGACCCTCTGTACAAAGCCAGGCGCAGACCCTGAGCATAAATAAATGAAGCGCTGGCGCCCTAAGTTATAACATGCATGCTAGGTCGAGTCTCGTCCTTGGTTAGGGTTGATAGTGCTTAGCGGCGGCTAACCCCTAGCTTAGAGGTCGAGTGCGCGTCTCTCTGTTCTTCTCTGTCTTCTTTGGTTCGCAGGACACATGAGTATCCTTGCCGAGCTGCTTTGGAAGGAAGGGGACGGACCGGCGTCCGGACCCCGGCAAGCCAGTATTGCTGGGGGCTACAAGAAAAGATCCACCCGCAGCAAGCCAAGGTTGCCGGGGGCTGCAGATTCAGATAAGTTCTCTATCCCTTATCATGCGTTTCGTTATGGACTGAGGTATGTGAAACCTTGTTTTATCCTTAGGCTACCATGCTCCCCTCATTTCGGGCCCTAGGACTCATTTCCTGGGACCGAGTTTGGTCGTAGTCGCGGCAGCAAGGAAATGAAACGAGGAGCCTAAGCCCACCTCATCCCTGCCTCCGCCAAGGGCGTGAGAAAGGTCGAGCGGAGTGGGGGGACGACAAGGCCTGTTGCCGGGCGAGAAAACGTTTATCTTAAAGGTAACAAGGATTTACTCCTTGTCGTGGGTTTTACCTGCGAACGAAAAACCCGGCAAACATCCCTTTTTCATTAAAAAACATCCCGTACAGGTACAGTTCATATGAAATGAAAAACATGAACAAAGGGATTGCAAGTTCTAAAGTTAACAAAGGCCCGAAGGCTTACAAGACTAAAAAGAGATAAGATGCCCGTAATTCCTTTCTTGTCCCTCTCCTCAGGAAATGGAACAAGAAAGCAGAAGGGAAAAAGGGGCGCCTAGGCGAGCTATGAGTGGTAAAAGACACCAAGAGGACATCTTGGTGGCCGTCCAAGAGCTGGATGGTGATGGCGGCGCCGGAGGCAGAGCTCAAAGACGAGGCGGCAGGATGTCGGTACGCGACGAAGGCGTCGGTGCCCGCGTACTCCGACTTGACGGCCTTGCCGCCCGCCCTCTTTCTCTTCCGCAGCCTCCCAATGCCAGGCGCCCAAGGAGACGACCCCAAGAAGTTCAAGGAGCCGACGACGCGGATGATGGGGTCGACGATGCCGCTCGGAGCAGCGCCCGACACCTAATTGGACCCATCATCCTGCCGCCCGCTAGCTTCGTCGTCATTGTCGCTGTCCTCCTCGCCACTCTCGCTCGAGGAGGAGTCTTCATCGTCAGAAGAGCTCTCCACACAGCACCTTACGCGAGTCCCGAAGTGCCCGAAGATCTTGACGGAGAGGAGGCCACCCTCCATTAGTTTGAAATGGAGAGTGAGCCCATCCGTCAAGCTATGGAGGCGAGCGAAGGTCTTCCACCCTCGGTGGAGATACATGACGTGAGGGACGGGGAACTCGACGTCGGCCCATGTGCCGCCGTTCCCACAGCCCCTCATATGCAACTGCAATGCCTGCGGCGAATCCAGCTCCATCTCTCCTGCGAATGGAGTTGAGAGGCGAATGCGACGGCGCGGTGGCTGGCGGAGCCTGACGAAGAATTTGCAGGGGTTGTCCCCAGCATGGCCCTCCATTGGAGGAAGAACTGCTAGCGGAGGAGAGGCTGATCTACCGCCCCGTCCTCCTCTTCCCCGAGCGCTATGCCCTCTGCCCCGGCCTCGCCCCCTCCCCCTTCCCCTTGTGGCCGGCTCTGCCAACACGGGCTCAGGGGGAGGAGGGACGCGTTGTCGAGCGACGACCCTCGCCGCCACCGTTGAAGGACCGGGATTCCCTTTCTCCATGGTGAATGAAAGGAAGGAGCGGAAGCGAAGGGAGGTAGAAGATGGAAGAATGCGGGGTGCCATCCCCCTTCCCCCTCTTTATAAAGGAACGGGGTTGGGGCTCGGCCGCCCCGCTCGGCCAATCAAGACATGGGAGGCGCAGGGAACCAAGACCGACCCGCTGCCCCAACCAGCGACGGCCTAGCTTCCCGCCTCCACCGTTTGCCACCCCGAGCGCATGAAGGACGCGTGGCAGACGTGCATAACTGAGGGGACGGGTGAGGCAACCACTCCCCACCCCGTGATCGAGGGAGTGGACGCCTTGAAGACTCATCCAGTAAATGAGCCACACCTCCACGCCTCCCTCCCTTTACGGGGAAGGCGCGAGCCGCCTCTTTACTGCGATGTGACGCATGCATGTGAAAACCGGCCCACGCATTCCGCCTACGTCACGCATGCCCCTCCACCCCGCGACGCGCATGCGGGTCGTGGGAAGCACAACACACGACAAACCTTACCGCGGTAAAAACCGCCACGCCTGCCCGCGCACTGTTTTGGGCCTGACCCAACAATGTGTCGCGCTTACGTGTGGCCCAGGCCTGGGGGCTCTTGTCGGTGTACAAAACTAGGGGCACATTTTTGTACCCCTTTACCTATGCACGGGCAGTCAGAGCCGCTCCCGTGACCACACCAAGCAGAGCAAGGGAGGTAAGCCAAGGTAAGATCGAAGCCCAAGATGAAGCAAAGCAACGACAAGGACCAAGGCCACAAAGATCAGATGGGCAAAGCAGGTTTCCCCGGCAAGGACCTTTGCCGGGGCAGCCTCAGCGGCCCCGGCAAGACCCTTGCCGGGGCAGCTCGCCCACGCCAGCCGAGTGAGCCACCCTCGAGACCACAGCCACTCGACAAATGCATTGGACAGGGATCGGGAGGCACCTCTGTGGTGCCATGCAGATCTTGGTGAAGACAAAGAATAGTCAAGGTCAAATGAGGATAGGAAGGTAGCCATCCTCACCGAAGAAACCCACAAGACCCCCGGCAAGATCCTTGCCGGGGACGCCTGCACGCCACGGCAAGGCCCTCGCCAAGCGCACCAGCAGGGCCACTGTCAGGACCACACCAGCCAAGTCTCCGCCGCCGTTCGCATGCAGCTACCGACCCAACCAGCTGGGCAGGCACCTGCGTGGCGACATGCATCCCTTCGTGGAGACTCCACCACCACGCCACCTCAGCTGCCTGCCTACCTACATGGCACCGCATGCATCGCCAGCCAGGGCACATGTCGAAGCTTGGAGGAGCGGCGACGGATGGGACGGGCCTTGCCCCTGCCCCCGATAAAGTGGAGGGACACCTAAGCCTCGCATTTAATGCGCTTTGTCCTCTAATACCAGGATAACCTCGCAACACTATTGCCTTTCCACCTCCTGTGTGCCACTGTGGCAACCCCTTTTTCTATAAAAGGAGGCCCAAGGCGACGAGGAGGGGGATTCGGCTTTTTGGAGATCGTTACACCCCGTAGCTAGTTCAAGAACTCAGAATACATCCACCAAAGCAGGACTAGGGTTTTACGCATCCTCGCGGCCCGAACCTGGATAAACGAACCGTGTGCTCTCTGTTAGACCCGCTGTGCACTCAACCCCGCGCCCTGCAACCGCAGTAGGGATTCTTGTGATCCCATAGGTGTCATTTCCCATGGACACCTTTCCATCATTGCTAGCCTCTTCGGTACTGTGCATTTCCCATTCTCCCCTCGAGACTTGGTGCAAACTTCGCCGACACACCCAAACCCCGTGATATTATATGCTCTATCACACATAAACCTCCTTATATCTTCCTCAAACAGCCACCATACCTACCTATTATGGCATTTCCATAGCCATTCCGAGATATATTGCCATGCAACTTTCCACCGTTTCATTTGTTATGACATGCTTCATCATTGTCATATTGCCATGCATGATCATGTAGTTGACATCGTATTTGTGGCAAGGCCACCATGCATAATTTTTCATACATGTCACTCTTGTTTTATTGCCCATCATGGTACACCGCCGGAGGCACTCATATAGAGTCATATTTTGTTCTATATCGAGTTGTAATCATTGAGTTGTAAATAAATAGAAGTGTGATGATCATCATTAATAAAGCATTGTCCCATGAAAAAAAGAGAAAGGCCAAATAAAAAAGGGAAAGGCCAAATAAAAAAGGGAAAGGCCAAAAAAAGAAAGGCGAAAAAAAGGAGGCCCAAATAAAAAAATAAAAAATAAAATAAAAGGGGCGCTACTATCCTTTTTCCACACTTGTGCTTCAAAGTAGCACCATGATCTTCATGATGAGTCTCTTATATTGTCACTTTCATATACTAGTGGGAATTTTTCATTATAGAACTTGGCTTGTGTATTCCAACAATGGGCTTCCTCAAATGCCCTGGGTCTTCATAAGCAAGCAAGTTGGATGCACACCCACTAAGTTTCTTTTGTTTAGCTTTCATACATTTATAGCTCTAGTGCATCCGTTGCATGGCAATCCCTACTCCTTGCATTGACATCAATTGATGGGCATCTCCATAGCCCGTTGATTAGCCGCGTCAATGTGGGACTTTCTCCTTTTTTGTCTTTTCCACACAACCCCCATCATTATATTCTATTCCACCCATAGTGTTATGTCCATGGCTCACGCTCATGTATTGCATGAAAGTTGAAAAAAGTTTGAGATTACTAAAGTATGAAACAATTGCTTGGCTTGTCATCGGTGTTGTGCATGATGAGAGCATTTTCGTGTGACGAAGATGAAGCATAGCCAAACTATATGATTTTGTAGGGATGAGCTTTCTTTGGTTTTGTTATTTTGAGAAGACATAATTGCTTGGTTAGTATGCTTGAAGTATTATTGTTTTTATGTCAATATTAAACTTTTGTATTGAATCTTATGGATCTGAATATTCTTGCCACAATAAACAAGATTACATTGAAAATTATGTTAGGTAGCATTCCACATCAAAAAATCTGTTTTTATTATTTACCTACTCGAGGACGAGTAGGAATTAAGCTTGGGAATGCTTGATACGTCTCCAACGTATCTATAATTTTTGATTGTTCCATGCTATTATATTATCCATCTAGGATGTTTTATATGCATTTATATGATTTTTGGGACTAACCTATTAACCTAGAGCCCAGTGCCACTTTCTATTTTTTTCCTTGTTTTTGAGTATTGCAGAAAAGGAAAACCAAACGCAGTCCAATTGACCTGAAAATTCACGGAGATAATTTTTGGACCAGAAAAAGCCCACGGAGTACCAGAGATGGGCCAAAAGAGTCCCAAGGCACCCACGAGGGTGGGGAGCGCCCCCTACCCCCTGGACGCACCCCCTACCTCGTGGCCGCCTCGGGGACCCCCCCGACTTGTTCTCGACACCAACACCTCTTATATATACCCAAACTTCCAGAAAGAAATCTAGATCGGGAGTTCCGCTGCCGCAAGCCTCTGTAGCCACTGAAAACCAATCTAGACCTGTTTCGGCACCCTGCCGGAGGGGGGAATCCCTCTCCGGTGGCCATCTTCATCATCCCGGTGCTCTCCATGATGAGGAGGGAGTAGTTCACCCTCGGGGCTGAGGGTATGTACCAGTAGCTATGTGTTTGATCTCTCTCTCTCTCTCTTGTGTTTTTGATTCGGAACGATCTTGATGTATCATGAGCTCTGCTATTATAGTTGGATCTTATGATGTTTCTTCCCCTCCACTCTCTTGTAATGGATTGAGTTTTCCCTGTGAAGTTATCTTATTGGATTGAGTCTTTAAGGATTTGAGAACACTTGATGTATGTCTTGCATGTGCTTATCTGTGGTGACAATGGGATATTAACATGATCCACTTGATGTATGTTTTGGTGATCAACTTGCGAGTTCCGTGACCTCATGAACTTATGCATAGGGGTTGGCACACGTTTTTGTCATGACTCTCTAGTAGAAACTTTGGGGCATTCTTTGAAGTTCTTTGTGTTGGTTGAATAGATGAATCTGAGATTGTGTGATGCATATCGTATAATCATACCCACGGATACTTGAGGTGACATTGGAGTATCTAGGTGACATTAGGGTTTTGGTTGATTTGTGTCTTCAGGTGTTATTCTAGTACGAACTCTATGATAGATTGAACGGAAAGAATAGCTTCGTGTTATTTTACTACAGACTCTTGAATAGATCGATCAACAAGAATAACTTTGAGGTGATTTCGTACCCTACAATAATCTCTTCGTTTGTTCTCCGCTATTAGTGACTTTGGAGTGACTCTTTGTTGCATGTTGAGGTTTAGTTATATGATCCAATTATGTTATTATTGTTGAGAGAACTTGCACTAGTGAAAGTATGAACCCTAGGCCTTGTTTCAACGCATTGCAATACCGTTTTTACTCACTTTTATCATTAGTTACCTTGCTGTTTTTATATTTTCAGATTACAAAACCTATATCTACCATCCATATTGCACTTGTATCAGCATCTCTTTGCCGAACTAGTGCACCTATACAATTTAACATTGTATTGGGTGTGTTGGGGACACAAGAGACTCTTTATTATTTGGTTGCAGGGTTGTTTGAGAGAGACCATCTTCATCCTACGCCTCCCACGGATTGATAAACCTTAGGTCATCCACTTGAGGGAAATTTGCTACTGTCCTACAAACCTCTGCACTTGGAGGCCCAACAACGTCTACAAGAAGAAGGTTGTGTAGTAGACATCAATGATATGATTTCAACTTCATGATATTCAATTCATTCGACAATTTACTCATAGGATATCAGTGAAGCACAAGAGTAAATGACAAGCTACTCCAAAAAGATATAAATGAAGATCAGAAGCAAGATATAATTTCTTCAAAAATATGAAAGCACACAAGCACTAGAGCAATTCCATAGAAAAGAGCTTCGTTGACGGGATGTGAATGCCGCTTACTTCGCCTCCCTGGCAACTATTTGAGGACTCTATTTTATTTAAAAACTTTCAGATCTATGTATTTTATTAAAATATCAAGCAAAATGAAAATAAAATGACATTCTAATAATAGCACAACTCATGTGAAGAAGCAAAAACTTAGGCTCAACCGATACTAAATGATGATTGTTGAAGAAGAAAGGTGGGATGCCTACCGGGGCATCCCCAAGCTTAGATGCTTGAGAATTCTTGAAATATTATCTTGGGGTGCCTTGGGCATCCCCAAGCTTGAGCTTTTATGTCTCCTTAATTCTTCTCAAATCACGGTTTTCCTAAATCTCAAAAGCTTCATCCACACAAAACTCAACAAGAACTCGTGAGATAAGTTAGTATGAACCAATGCAAAAACTTTATCATTCTCTAGTGTAGAAAATAACTAAAAATTATTATTCAACATTGCATACTAAATGCCTCTGCATATTTAATACTCCTATCCTCAAATAGAATCATTAAACAAGCAAACATATGCAAACAATGCAAACATAACAGCAATCTGCCAAAACAGTACAGTCTGTAAAGAATGCAAGAGTATCAATGCTTATTAAACTCAAAAGATTATGAAAATTTACCAAACTGTAAAATTTATCAGATCTTATTTTGCAAAAAAATCAACATTTTATCACATTCTAAATTTTCTAGGGAATTTTTGCAACAGCGGTAACTTTCTGTTTTCAAACAGCAACATCTATACTTGCAAAATAAGCATGGCAAAGGCTATCATTGCCACTTTTATTGAAATAAAAGATGCAAAACATTATTATAAATAACAGCAAGCAAATACTTACAAAATAAATTCATGCTCCAAGCAAAACTCATATCATGTGACGAATGAAGACATAGCGCCAAGTGAGGTTATCGATAATGTTGAAGACAAAAGAGGAGATGCCTTCCGGGGCATCCCCAAGCTTAGTTGCTAAGATATTCCTTGAATATTACTTTGGGGTGCCTTGGGAATCCCCAAGCTTAGGGTCTTGTCACTCCTTATTCTCCTCATATCGACATCTCACCCAAAACTTGAAAACTTCAATCACACAAAACGTAACGGAACTTCGTGAGATAGGTTAGTATGATAAAGAGCAAACCATTACACCTTTGATACCGTCAAAGACAAGATTCATAATTGTTCCCACACAATTCCCACTGTAGAATATCATTTCCACAATTTATATTGAGCAATATAAGCCAAAGAAACTAGAAAACAAGCAAACTATGCATTGAAAACATAATCTGTTAAAAACAGAACAGTCTATAGTAATCTGTACTCCAACCACACTTCTGCTACTCGAAAAATTCTGCAAAAAATAGGAAAACCTGGGTAATTTGTCTACTAATCTTCTGCAAAAATAATCAGCATTTTATCACGCTTCAGTTAAAAAATGGGAATTGTTTTCCTAAGCACAAAAGTTTTTGTTTTTCAGCAAGATCAAATCAACTATCACCGTAAGCCATCCCAAAGGTCTTACTTGGCACTTTATTGAAACAAAATCAATAAAAAATTATTACTGCATTAACCCAACCATGTGAGCACACAAAAACAGTAGGTAAAAGTGTTGGGTTGTCTCCCAACAAGCGCTTTTCTTTAATGCCTTTTAGCCAGGCATGATGATTTCAATGATGCTCACATAAAAGATAAGAATTGAAACATAACGGGAGCATCATGAAACATATGACTAGCACATTTAAGTCTAACCCACTTCATATGCATAGGTATTTTGTGAGAAAACAACATATGGGAACAACAATCAACTAGCATAGGAAGGCAAAACAAGTATAACTTCAAAACTTTCAACACATAGAGAGGAAACTTGATATTTTCGCAATACCAACAAGCATATGTTCCTCCCTCATAATAATTTTCAGTAGCATCATGAATGAACTCAACAATATAACTATCACATAAATAATTCTTTTCATGATCCACATGCATAAAAAAATTATTACTCTCCACATAAGAAAATTTCTTCTCATCAATAGTAGTGGGAGCAAACTCAACAAAATAGCTATCATGTGATTGAAAATTAAAATCGTGATGACAAGTTTCATGGTTATCATTATTATTTATAGCATACATGCCATCACCATAATCATCATAGAGCAACTTTGTTGTCATAATCAATTGGAAGCTCTTCCAAAATAGTGGATTCATCACTAAATAAAGTCATGACCTCTCCAAATCCACTTTTATCATTATAATCATCATAAATAGGAGGCATGTAATCATCATAATAAATTTTCTCATCAAAACTTCGGGGACTAAAAATATCATATTCATCAAATATAGCATCCCCAAGCCTATGGCTTTGCATATCATTAGCATCATGGATATTCAAAGAATTCATACTAACAACATTGCAATCATGCTCATCATTCACATATTTTGTGCCAAACATTTTATTGACTTCTTCTTCTAACAGTTGAGCACAAATTTCCGAACCATCATTTTCAAGAAAGATATTTTAAAGATGATCAATAATATGATGCAACCTCAGTTCCATTTTTATGTAGTTTTATTTTATAAACAAAACTAGTGATAAAACAAGAAACTAAAAGATTCAATTTCAAGATCTAAAGATATACCTTCAAGCACTCACCTCCCCGGCAACGGCGCCAGGAAAGAGCTTCCTTTACGGGGTTTGAGTGCCCCTTACCTAACCTCCCCGGCAACGACACCAGAAAAGAGCTTGATGTCTACTACACAACTTGTTCTTGTAGACTCGTGTTGGGCCTCCAAGCGCAGAGTTTTGTAGGACAGTAGCAAATTTCCCAAGTGGATGACCTATGGTTTATCAATCCGTGGGAGGTGTAGGATGAAGATGGTCTCTCTTAAACAACCCTGCAACCAAATAATAAAATGTCTCTAGTGTCCCCAACACACCAAATACAATGGCAAATTGTATAGGTGCACTAGTTCGGCAAAGCGATGGTGATACAAGTGTAAGATGGATAATAGATATTGATTTTTGTAATAGGAACAATAAAAAATAGCAAGGTAGCAAGTAATAAAAGTGAGCACAAACCATATTGCAATGCTTGAAAATGAGGCCTAGGGTTCGTACTTTCGCTAGTGCAATCAATCAACAGTGCTAATATAATTGGATCATATAATCGTCCCTCAACGTGCAACGAAGAATCACTCCAAAGTTCCTATCTAGCGGAGAACATAAGAGGGAATTTTTTGTAGGGTACGAAACCACCTCAAAGCTATTCTTTCCGATCAATCTATCCTAGAGTTCGTACTAAAATAACACGAAGCTATTCTTTCCGATCGATCTAACCAAGAGTTTGTACTAAAATAACACCAAAGCAAATTTAGATTCATAATATTCTATCCAATACAAAGAACTTTAAAGAGTGCCCCAAGATTTCTACCAGAGAAACAAAGACAAGAACGTGCATCAACCCCTATGCATAGATTACCCCAAGGTCACCTCGGGAATCCGCGAGTTGAGTGCCAAAACATATATCAAGTGAATTGATACGTCTCCATCGTATCTACTTTTCCAAACACTTTTGCCCTTGTTTTGGACTCTAACTTGCATGATTTGAATGGAACTAACCAGGACTGACGTTGTTTTCAGCAGAATTGCCATGGTGTTATTTTTGTGCAGAAATAAAAGTTCTCGGAATGAAAATCAACGGAGAATTATTTTGGAATATATAAAATATATTGGAAGGAATATCCACGTCAGGGGGGCCTCCACCTGTCCACGAGGGTGGGGCGTGCCCCCTGCCTTGTGCCCCCCCTGACGCTCCACCAACCTCAACCCTGACTCCATATATTCACTTCCGGGGAGAAAAAAACCAGGGAGAAGGATTCATCATGTTTTACGATACGCAGCTGCCGACAAGCCCTAAACTCTCTCGGGGGGCGATCTGGAGTCCGTTCGGGGCTCTAGAGAGGGGAATCCGTCGCCATCGTCATCATCAACCATCCTCCATCACCAATTCCATGATGCTCACCACCGCGCGTGAGTAATTCCATCGTAGGCTTGCTGGACGATGATGGGTTGGATGAGATTTATCATGTAATCGAGTTAGTTTTGTTAGGGTTTGATCCCTAGTATCCACTATGTTCTGAGATTGATGTTGCTATGACTTTGCTATGCTTAATGCTTGTCACTAGGGCCCGAGTGCCATGATTTCAGATCTGAACCTATTATGTTTTCATCAATATATGAGAGTTCTTGATCCTATCTTGCAAGTCTATAGTCACCTACTATGTGTTATTATCCGGCAACCCCGAAGTGAAAATAATCGAGACCACTCCCGGTGATGACCGTAGTTTGAGGAGTTCATGTATTCACTATGTGTTAATGCTTTGGTCTGGTACTCTATTAAAAGGAGGCCTTAATATCCCTTAGTTTCCAATAGGACCCCACTGCCATGGGAGGGTAGGACAAAAGATGTCATGCAAGTTCTTTCCATAAGCACGTATGACTATACTCGGAATACATGCCTACATTACATTGATGAACTGGAGCTAGTTCTGTGTTACCCTAGGTTATGACTCTTACATGATGAACCGCATCCGGCATAATTCTCTATCACCGATCCATTGCCTACGAGCTTTCCATATATTGTTCTTCGCTTATTTACTTTTCCGTTGCTATTGTTATCATCACTACAAAATACCAAAAATATTACTTTTGCTACCGTTGCCTTTTACCACCGTTACCACTACTATCATATTACTTTGCTACTAAACACTTTGTTGCAGATATTAAGTTTCCAGGTGTGGTTGAATTGACAACTCAGCTGCTAATACTTGAGAATATTCTTTGGCTCCCCTTGTGTCGAATCAATAAATTTGGGTTCAATACTCTACCCTCGAAAACTGTCGCGATCCCCTATACTTGTGGGTTATCAAGACTATTTTCTGGCACCGTTGTCAGGGAGCATAGCTCTATTCTTTGAGTCACTTGGGATTTATATCGGCTTATCATTATGAAGAACTTGAAAGATCCAAGAACCAAGATCTATCCCTCGACTACGAGGGGAGGTATGGAACTGCCATCTAGCTCTGCACTTGATTCACCTTCCATTTTGAGTAAGCTTGCGACACCTAAACCTGTTTCTGCTATTAATTCTGATATGTCGCATGTTATTGATGATGCCACTTCTGCTATGCATGATACTTATGATGAAACTACTTCTATGCTTGATACTACTGTGCCACTTAGTGATTTTCTTGATGAACAACTTGCTAGGGCTAGAGAGAATGAAATTATTGAAACTGATAATATTGATGAAAGTGATGATGAAGATTCTCCACCTATATATGAATTACTTGTTGTGCTTGAGGGCTATGTTATGGATGAAGAAACTTCTAGAGATTTTCTTGCTTGCAATGATAGGAGTGATCTTAAGAAATTATTAGCTAAGCTAAAACAAAAAACTATGAATGCTAGAATGAAATATGATCCTGCTTATGCTACTTCACCTATCTTTGTTACTGATAAGTATTATGTTTTCTCTGTTGATCCAGAGATAATTACTTTTGTTGAATATGATCCTTTCTATGGCTATGAATCTGAAACTGTTGTGGCACATCTTACTAAATCAAATGATATAGCCACCCTGTTCACTAATGATGAGAAAACTCACTATTATTATATCCTTAAATTATTTCCGTTCTCATTAAAGGGTGATGCTAAGATATGGTTTAATTCTCTTGATCCTGGTTGTATGTGTAGTCCCCAGGATATGATTTATTACTTCTCTGCTAAATATTTCCCTGCTCATAAGAAACAAGCTGCTTTAAGGGAAATATATAATTTTGTGCAAATTGAAGAAGGGAGTCTCCCACAAGCTTGGGGGAGGCTTCTCCAATTACTTAATGCTTTGCCCGATCATCCTCTTAAGAAAAATAAAATACTTGATATCTTTTATAATGGACTAACTGATGCTTCCAGAGACCACTTGGATAGTTGTGCTGGTTGTGTTTTCAGGTAAAGAACACCAGATGAAGCTGAAATTTTACTGAACAATATGTTGACTAATGAAAATAATTGGTCACTTCCTGATCCAATTCCTGATCCAACTCCTGAACCAACTCCTAAGCCAACTCTAAAGAAAAGGGGTATTCTATTTCTCAGCCCTGAAGATATGCAAGAGGCAAAGAAATCTATGAAAGAAAAAGGTATTAAAGCTGAAGATGTTAAGAATTTACCTCCTATTGAAGAAATACATGGTCTTAATTTACCGCCTGTTGAAGAAATACATGGTTTTAATCCATCACCTATTGAAGAAACGCATGGTCTTGATAACCCGACACAGCTAGTAAAGGTAAATTCTCTCTTTAGATATGATAAAGGCGAAATCGCATTTACTAAGTTTGCTAGCCCATGCTTAGATGAGTTTGATGACTTTATGGTTAAACAAGAAACTTCAATGCTTACTTTGGTAGAGAATTAAAATGCAATGTTGATATGCTTGAACACTTGGGTGATTATATGGCTAATGTTAAAGGTGAACTTAAACTTATTAGTAAACATGCTTCTATGGTTACCACTCAAGTAGAACAAGTATTTAAAGCTCAGAATGATTTGCTCAATGAACTGAATAGTAAGAAAATGATAATGCTATTAGAGTTATGACTAGAGGTGGTAAAATGACTCAGGAGCCTTTGTATCCTGAGGGTCATCCTAAGAGAATTGAGCAAGATTCTCAGAGAAATAATATTGATGCACCTAGTCCTTCTAAGAGGAAGAAAAAGAAAAATGATAGGACTTTGCATGCTTCTAGTGAACCTGTTATTGACACACCTGAGAATCCTAATGATATTTCTATTTCTGATGTTGAAACACAATCTGGTAATGAACATGAACCTAGTGATAATGTTAACAATGATGTTCATGTTGATGTTCAAACTAGTAATGACAATGAAGTAGAGATTGAACCTGTTGTTGATCTTGATAACCCACAATCAAAGAATCAACATTATGATAAGAGAGACTTTGTTTCTAGGAAGCACGGTTAAGAAAGAGAACCATGGGTTCAGAAACCCATGCCTTTTCCTCCCAAACCATCCAAGAAAAAGGATGATGAGGATTTTGAGCGCTTTGCTGAAATGATTAGACCTATCTTCTTGTGTATGCGTTTGACTGATATGCTTAAAATGAATCTTTATGCTAAGTATATGAAAGAAATTGTTACAAATAAAAGAAATATACCGGAAGTTGAAATTTCCACCATGCTTGCTAATTATACTTTAAAGGGTGGAATACCTAAGAAACTAGGAGATCCCGGAGTACCAACTATACCATGCTCCATTAAAAGAAACTATGTTAAAACTGCTTTATGTGATCTTGGAGCCGGTGTTAGTGTTATGCCTCTCTGTTTATATCGTAGACTTGACTTGAATAAGTTGACACCTACTGAAATATCTTGCAAATGGCTGATAAATCAACTGCTATACCTGTCGGTATTTGTGAGGATGTGCCCGTTGTGGTTGCAAACGTTACTATTTTAACGGACTTTGTTACTGTTGATTTTCCCGAGGACGATAATATGTCTATTATTCTTGGAAGACCCTTTTTGAATACTGCAGGGGCTATTATTGATTACACCAAAGGCAAAGTCACTTTTCATGTTAATGGTAATGAGCATACAGTACACTTTCCGAGGAAACAACCTCAAGTCCACAGTATCAATTCCATTGGAAAAATTTCAACTATTACTATTGGAGGTTTTGAATTTCCTCTTCCTACTATCAAGAAGAAATATGATATTCTTATTGCTGGGGACATGCATATCCCCTTTGAGGTAACCTAGTGTTATTCGAAAATTATTCGATTCCATGTTATTGGAATGAGTTTGTTAACAAGACCTGATCAACCTTGTTAGTGGATTCCTTTCGATGAGCATGAGATGGATGAATTTAGAAAACACAACTCTATATACCCTCTTTTTACTTTCTGTTATTTATGTTAAATAAAGCAAAAATAGTAATTTATGTCTGTTTTCTGAATTATCCATGCAATAAAAAATACCCCGAAAATATAAGTTCTCCAAATGCCCTGAAATTTAAATATGATTTTCTGGAATATTTGAGAATATCTGGCACTGAAAACACAGCAGGGGAGCAAGCACCTGGCCACGAGGGTGGAGGGTGGACCCTACCCCCTGGGCGCGCCCCCTGCCTCGTGGGCCCACGGTGGCTCCCCTCCACTTATTCCAGCTACCACACACTCCTTCTTCCTCCTACAAACATCACTAACCAGCTCAAACCCGAGTCCAAGCTCATTTTGATGCCATTTTCGATCTCCTTGCTTAGAGCTCCATTGAAAAAACTGCTTTGGGGGATTGTTCCTTGGTATTGTTGGGGAACGTAGTAATTTCAAAAAAATTCCTACGCACACGCAAGATCATGGTGATGCATAGCAACGAGAGGGGAGAGTGTTGTCTACGTACCCTCGTAGACCAAAGCGGAAGCGTTGACGCAACGTAGAGGAAGTAGTTGTACGTCTTCCCGATCCGACCGATCCAAGCACCGTTACTCCGGCACCTCCGAGTTCTTAGCACACGTACAGCTCGATGACGCTCCCCGGGCTCCGATCCAGCAAAGCTTCGGGGATGAGTTCCGTCAGCACGACGGCGTGGTGACGATGATGATGGTCTACCGACGCAGGGCTTCGCCTAAGCTCTACAACGATATGACCGAGGTGGAATATGGCGGAAGGGGGCACCGCACACGGCTAAGGAACGATCACGTTGATCAATTGTGTGTCTCTGGGGTTCCCCTGCCTCCGTATATAAAGGATCCAAGGGGGGTGCGGCCGGCCAAGGTGTGGCGCGCCAGGAGGAGTCCTACTCCCTCTGGGAGTAGGATTCACCCCCCCCCCCCAATCCTAGTTGGAATAGGATTCGCGGAGGGGGGAAACGAGAGAGGGGGGCCGGCCACCTCTCCTAGTCCTAATAGGACTAGGGGAGGGGGGAGGCGCGCGGCCCATCTTGGGATGCCCCTTCTCTTTTCCACTAAAGCCCACTAAGGCCCATATAGCTCCCGTGGGGTTCCGGTAACCTCCCGGTACTCCAGTAAAATCCCGACTGCACCCGGAACACTTCTGATATCCAAACATAGGCTTCCAATATCTTAATATTTATGTCTCGACCATTTCGAGACTCCTCGTCATGTCCGTGATCACATCCGGGACTCCAAACTAACTTCGGTATATCAAAATGCATAAACTCATAATAACTGTCATCGTAACGTTAAGCGTGCGGACCCTACGGTTCGAGAACAATGTAGACATGACCGAGACACGTCTCCGATCAATAACCAATAGCGGGACCTGGATGCCCATATTGGCTCCTACATATTCTACGAAGATCTTTATCGGTCAGACCGCATAACAACATACGTTGTTCCCTTTGTCATCGGTATGTTACTTGCCCGAGATTCGATCGTCGGTATCCAATACCTAGTTCAATCTCGTTACTGGCAAGCCTCTTTACTCATTCCGTAATACATCATCTCGCAACTAACTCATTAGTTGTAATGCTTGCAAGGTTTATGTGATGTGCATTACCGAGAGGGCCCAGATATACCTCTCCGACAATCGGAGTGACAAATCCTAATCTCGAAATACGCCAACCCAACATCTACCTTTGGAGACACCTGTAGAGCACCTTTATAATCACCCATTTATGTTGTGACGTTTGGTAGCACACAAATTGTTCCTCCAGTAAACGGGAGTTGCATAATCTCATAGTCATAGGAACATGTATAAGTCATGAAGAAAGCAATAGCAACATACTAAACGATCGGGTGCTAAGCTAATGGAATGGGTCATGTCAATCAGATCATTCACCTAATGATGTGATCTCGTTAATCAAATAACAACTCTTTGTTCATGGTTAGGAAACATAACCATCTTTGATTAACGAGCTAGTCAAGTAGAGGCATACTAGTGACACTCTGTTTGTCTATGTATTCACACATGTATTATGTTTCCGGTTAATACAATTCTAGCATGAATAATAAACACTTATCATGATATAAGGAAATAAATAATAACTTTATTATTGCCTCTAGGGCATATTTCCTTCAGTCTCCCACTTGCACTAGAGTCAATAATCTAGTTCACATCGTCATGTGATTTAACAGCAATAGTTCACATCACCATGTGATTAACACCCATAGTTCACATCGATATGTGATCAACACCCAAAAGGGTTTACTAGAGTCAGTAATCTAGTTCACATCACTATGTGATTAACACCCAAAGAGTACTAAGGTGTGATCATGTTTTGCTTGTGAGATAATTTTAGTCAACGGGTCTGTCACATTCAGATCCGTAAGTATTTTGAAAATTTCTATGTCAACAATGCTCTGCACGGAGCTACTCTAACTAATTGCTCCCACTTTCAATATGTATCTAGATTAAGACTTAGAGTCATCCAGATCAGTGTCAAAACTTGCATCGACGTAACCCTTTACGGCGAACCTTTTTGTCACCTCCATAATGGAGAAACATATCCTTATTCCACTAAGGATAACTTTGACCGCTGTCCAGTGATCTACTTCTAGATCACTATTGTACTTCCCTTGCCAAAATCGGTGTAGGGTATACAATAGATCTGGTACATAGCATGGCATACTTTATAGAACCTATGGCTGAGGCATAGGGGAATGACTTTAATTTTCTCTCTATCTTCTGCTGTGGTCGGGTTTTGAGTCTTACTCAACTTCACACCTTGCAACACAGGCAAGAACTCCTTTGACTGTTCCATTTTGAACTACTTCAAAATCTTGTCAAGGTATGTATTTATTGAAAAAAAAAACTTATCAAGCGTCTTGATCTATCTCTATAGATCTTGATGCTCAATATGTAAGCAGCTTCACCGAGGTCTTTCTTTGAAAAACTCCTTTCAAATATTCCTTTATGCTTTGCAGAATAATTCTACATTATCTCCAATCAACAATATGTCTTTCACATATACTTATCAGAAATGTTGTAGTGCTCCCACTCACTTTCTTGTAAATACAGGCTTCACCACAAGTATGTATAAAACTATATGCTTTGATCAACTTATCAAAGCGTATATTCCAACTCCAAGATGCTTGCACCAGTCCATAAATGGATCGCTGGAGCTTGCATATTTTGTTAGCACCTTTAGGATTGACAAAACCATCTTGTTGCATCACATACAACTCTTCTTTAATAAATCCATTAAGGAATGCAGTTTTGTTTATCCATTTGCCAGATTTCATAAAATGCGGCAATTGCTAACATGATTTGGACAAATTTAAGCATAGATATGAGTGAGGAACTCTCATCATAGTCAACACCTTGAACTTGTCGAAAACCTTTTGCGACAATTCTAGCTTTGTAGATAGTAACACTACTATCCGTGTCCGCCTTCCTCTTGAAGATCCATTTATTATCAATGGCTTGCCGATCCTCGGGCAAGTCCACCAAAGTCCACACTTTGTTCTCATACATGGATCCTATCTCAGATTTCATGGCCTCAAGCCATTTATCGGAATCTGGGCTCATCATCGCTTCCTCATAGTTTGCAAGTTCGTCATGGTCTAGTAACATGACTTCCAGAATAGGATTACCGTACCACTCTGGTGCGGATCTCACTCTGGTTTACCTACGAGATTCAGTAGTAACTTGATCTGAAGTTTCATGATCATCATCATTAGCTTCCTCACTAATTTGTGTAGGTGTCACAGAAACCGGTTTCTGTGATGTACTACTTTCCAATAAGGGAGAAGGTACAATTATCTTATCAAGTTCTACTTTCCTCCCACTCACTTCTTTCGAGAGAAACTTCTTCTCTAGAAAGTATCCATTCTCAGCAACGAATGTCTTGCCTTCGGATCTGTGATAGAAGGTCTACCCAACTGTCTCCTTTGGGTATCCTATGAAGACACATTTCTCCGATTTGGGTTTGAGCTTATCATGATGAAACTTTTTCTTATAAGCATTGCAACCCCAAACTTTAAGAAACGACAACTTTGGTTTCTTGCCAAACCATAGTTCATATTGTGTCGTCTCAACGGACTTAGATGGTGCCCCTTTTAATGTGAATGCAGCTGTCTCTAATGCATGGTTCCAAAACGATATTGGTAAATCGGTAAGGAACATCATAGATTGTACTATATCCACTAAAGTACGGTTACGATGTTCTGACACACCATTACACTGTGGTGTTCCAGGTGGCGTGAGTAGTGAAACTATTTCACATTGTTTTAACTGAAGTCCAAACTCGTAGCTCAAATATTTTACCTCTGCGATCATATCGTAGAAATTTTTATTTTCTTGTTACGATGATTCTCCACTTCACTCTGAAATTCTTTGAACTTTTCAAATGTTTCAGACTTGAGTTTCATCAAGTAGATATACCCATATCTTCTCAAATCATCTGTGAAGGTCAGAAAATAATGATACTTGCCGCGAGCTTCAACACTCATCGGATCGCATACATCAGTATGTATTATTTCCAATAAGTCAGTTGCTCTCTCCATTGTTCCGGAGAACAGAGTCTTTAGTCATCTTGCCCATAAGGCATGGTTCGCAAGCATCAAGTAATTCATAATCAAGTGATTCCAAAAGCCCATCAGCATGGAGTTTCTTCATGCGCTTTACACCAATATGACTTAAACGGCAGTGCCACAAATAAGTTGCACTATCATTATTAACTTTGCATCTTTTGGCTTCAATATTATGAATATGTGTATCACTATGATTGAGATCCAACAAACCATTTCGTTGGTGTGTATAACCATAGAAGGTTTTATTCATGTAAACAGAACAACAATTGTTCTCTAACTTAAATGAATAGCCATATTGCAATAAACATGATCAAATCATATTCATGCTCAACACAAACACCAAATAACACTTATTTAGGTTCAACACTAATCCCGAAAGTATACGGAGTGTGCGATGATGATCATATCAATCTTGGAACTATTTCCAACACACATCGTCACTTCACCCTTAACTAGTCTCTGTTTATTCTGCAACTCCCGTTTCGAGTTACTAATCCTAGCAACTGAACTAGTATCAAATACCGAGGGGTTGCTATAAACACTAGTAAAGTACACATCAATAACATGTATATCAAATATACTTATGTTCACTTTGCCATCCTTCTTATCCGCCAATCACTTGCGGGAGTTCCGCTTCCAGTGACCAGTCCCTTTGCAGTAGAAGCACTTAGTCTCAGGCTTAGGACCAGACTTGGGCTTCTTCACATGAGAAGCAACTTGCTTGCTGTTTTTCTTGAAGTTCCCCCTTTTTTTCCTTTGCCCTTTTCTTGAAACTAGTGATCTTGTCAACCATCAACACTTGATGCTCTTTCTTGATTTCTACCTTCATCAATTTCATCATCATGAAAAGCTCGGGAGTCGTTTTCGTCATCCCTTGCATACTATAGTTCATCACGAAGTTCTACTAACTTGGTGATGGTGACTAGAGAATTCTGTCAATCACTATCTTATCTGGAAGATTAACTCCCACTTGATTCAAGAGATTATAGTACCCAGACAATCTGAGCACATGATCACTAGTTGAGCGATTCTCCTCCATCTTTTAGCTATAGAACTTGTTGGAGACTTCATATCTCTCAACTCGGGTATTTGCTTGAAATATTAACTTCAACTCCTAGATCATCTCATATGGTCCATGACATACAAAACATCTTTGAAGTCCCGATTCTAAGCCGTTAAGAATGGTGCACTAAACTATCAAGTAGTCATCATATTTAGCTAGCCAAACGTTCATAACGTCAGCATCTGCTCCTGCAATAGGTCTGTCACCTAGTGGTGCATCAAGGACATAATTCCTCTGTGCAGCAATGAGGATAAACCTCAGATCACGGATCCAATCCGCATCATTGCTACTAACATCTTTCAACACAATTTTCTCTAGGAACATATCAAAATAAACACAGGGAAGCAACAACGCGAGCTATTGATCTACAACATAATTTGCAAAATACTACCAGGACTAAGTTCATGATAAATTTAAGTTCAATTAATCATATTACTTAAGAACTCCCACTTAGATAGACATCCCTCTAATCCTCTAAGTGATCACGTGATCCAAATCAACTAAACCATGTCCGATCATCACGTGAGATGGAGTAGTTTCATTGGTGAACATCACTATGTTGATCATATCTACTATATGATTCACGCTCGACCTTTCGGTCTCCGTGTTCTGAGGCCATATCTGCATATGCTAGGCTCATCAAGTTTAACCTGAGTATTCTGCGTGTGCAAAACTGGCTTGTACCCGTTGTAGATGGACGTAGAGCTTATCACACCCGATCATCACGTGGTGTATGGGCACGATGAACTTTGGCAATGGTGCATACTCAGGGAGAACACTTCTTGATAATTTAGTGAGAGATCATCTTATAATGCTACCGTCAATCAAAGCAAGATAAGATGCATAAAAGATAAACATCCCATGCAATCAATATAAGTGATATGATATGGCCATCATCATCTTGTGATTGTGATCTCCATCTCCGAAGCACCGTCATGATCACCATCATCACCGGCGTGACACCTTGATCTCCATCGTAGCATCGTTGTCGTCTCGCCAATCTTATGCTTCCATGACTATCGCTACCGCTTAGTGATAAAGTAAAGCATTACAGCGCGATTGCATTGCATATAATAAAGCGACAACCATATGGCTCGTGCCAGTTGCCAATAACTTGGTTACAAAACATGATCATCTCATACAATAAAATTTAGCATCATGTCTTGACCATATCACATGACAACATGCCCTGCAAAAACAAGTTAGACGTCCTCTACTTTGTTGTTGCATGTTTTACGTGGCTGCTACGGGCTTAAGCAAGAACCAATCTTACCTACGCATCAAAACCACAATGATAGTTTGTCAAGTTGATGCCATTATAACCTTCGCAAGGACCGGGCGTAGCCACACTCGGTTCAACTAAAGTTGGAGAAACTGTCACCCGCAATCCACCTATGTGCAAAGCACGTCCGGAGAACCGGTCTCGCGTAAGCGTACGTGTAATGTCGGTCTGGGCCGCTTCGTCCAACAATACCGCCGAACCAAAGTATGACATGCTGGTAAGCAGTATGACTTATATCGCCCACAACTCACTTGTGTTCTACTCGTGCAAATAACATCAAACCATAAAACCTAGGCTCTGATACCATTGTTGGGGAACGTAGTAATTTCAAAAAAATTCCTACGCACATGCAAGATTATGGTGATGCATAGCAACGAGAGGGGAGAGTGTTGTCTACGTACCCTTGTAGACCGAAGCGGAAGCGTTGACGCAACATAGAGGAAGTAGTCGTACGTCTTCCCAATCCGACCGATCCAAGCACCATTACTCCAGCACCTCCGAGTTCTTAGCACACGTACAGCTCGATGACGCTCCCCAGGCTCCGATCCAGCAAAGCTTCGGGGATGAGTTCCGTCAGCACGACGGCGTGGTGACGATGATGATGTTCTACCGACGCAGGGCTTCGCGTAAGCTCTACAATGATATGACCGAGGTGGAATATGGTGGAAGGGGGCACCGCACACGGCTAAGGAACGATCACGATGATCAATTGTGTGTCTCTGGGGTTCCCCTGCCTCCATATATAAAGGATCCAAGGGGGGGTGCGGCCGGCCAAGGTGTGGCGCGCCAGGAGGAGTCCTACTCCCTCTGGGAGTAGGATTCCCCCCCCCCCAATCCTAGTTGGAATAGGATTCGCGGAGGGGGGGAAAGTGATAGGGGGGCCGGCCATCTCTCCTAGTCCTAATAGGACTAGGGGAGGGGGGAGGCGCGCGGCCCATCTTGGGCTGCCCTTCTCTTTTCCACTAAATCCCACTAAGGCCCATATAGCTCCCGGGGGGTTCCGGTAACCTCCCGGTACTCCGGTAAAATCCCGACTTCACCCGGAACACTTCTGATATCCAAACATAGGCTTCCAATATATTAATCTTTATGTCTCGACCATTTCGAGACTCCTCGTCATGTCCGTGATCACATCCAGGACTCCGAACTAACTTCGGTACATCAAAATGCATAAACTCGTAATAACTGTCATCGTAACGTTAAGCGTGCGGACCCTACGGTTCGAGAACAATGTAGACGTGACCGAGACACGTCTCCGGTCAATAACCAATAGCGGGACCTGGATGCCCATATTGGCTCCTACATATTCTACGAAGATCTTTATTGGTCAGACCGCATAACAACATATGTTGTTCCCTTTGTCATCGGTATGTTACTTGCCCGAGATTCGATCGTCGGTATCCAATACCTAGTTCAATCTCGTTACCGGCAAGTCTCTTTACTTGTTCCGTAATACATCATCTCGCAACTAACTCATTAGTTGTAATGCTTGCAAGGCTTATGTGATGTGCATTACCGAGAGGGCCCAGAGATACCTCTCCGACAATCGGAGTGACAAATCCTAATCTCGAAATACGCCAACCCAACATCTACCTTTGGAGACACCTGTAGAGCACCTTTATAATCACCCATTTATGTTGTGACGTTTGGTAGCACACAAAGAGTTCCTCCGCTAAACGGGAGTTGCATAATCTCATAGTCATAGGAACATGTATAAGTCATGAAGAAAGCAATAGCAACATACTAAACGATCGGGTGCTAAGCTAATGGAATGGGTCATGTCAATCAGATCATTCACCTAATGATGTGATCTCGTTAATCAAATAACAACTCTTTGTTCATGGTTAGGAAACATAACCATCTTTGATTAACGAGCTAGTCAAGTAGAGGCATACTAGTGACACTCTGTTTGTCTATGTATTCACACATGTATTATGTTTCCGGTTAATAAAATTCTAGCATGAATAATAAACATTTATCATGATATAAGGAAATAAATAATAACTTTATTATTGCCTCTAGGGCATATTTCCTTCAGGTATGTGACTCCTCCAATGGTCCAATTAGTTTTTGCTCTAGTGCTTTATTCATTGCATATTTTTGCTGCTTAGGTGACCCTATTTTTGAGCTTGCATCTCAAATTTATATGGTCAAAAGTAGTTTTGATGCATGATATTGCCTCTAGGCACTTGTAGGAGTAGTTGCTATCAATATTGTTGAGTTTGGTTCACTTTTATTTCGAAGTTACTAAAAATTTCAGAAATTTTCAGAAAAAGATGAAGAGATTTTTGAGGTGCTCATCGAGCCGAAGCTCGAAGGATAAGCAAAGTGAGGAGGATAATAGGCCCAAATATAATCTTCCTCACACCACGGAGGTTCGGCCATGTGAATGGCCTTCTGATGGTTTCTTGAGAGCAGCCTAGATTTATGATGATTTCTATGAATTGGCTGATAATGCAGGCCTCACCTCCTTCCTCCACGACCAACGCGAACAATATCTCTTACTCACCAATATCTTTGTGCAAAACATTCATTTCCATGCTAGGAGCTCACCACCTACGGTGGAATTTTATTTATATGATGAGCATAAGGAGATGTCACTTCATGATTTTTGTCATGTTTGTTTGATCCCTTTCGAGGGCAGCGTAGAGGAGCCACATCGTGATGATGTGGATGGGTTTATTGATACCATTACTGTAGGGGAACCGAGGAAGGTTTCCGACACACGAATTACTAGCATACACTTTCCTGTTCTATGTTACTTTGCTATATTTGCTAGTATATGCTTAATTGGGTACGGAAACTGTGGAAACCTGATTGCCCCTGGTATTGTTATTTTGTGCCATGCCTTATTTCATGATGACACATTCAGTATGGGCGCTATTGTTGCAAAGCGGTTAAATCTTAACCGTACTAAGGGGCCCGTCCTTCGAGGCATCTTCGCCTCGCGCCTCGCTGCACACTTTAACATACCTATTAGGCATTATGAGAAGGAAGAGAAGTTGCTGCCTCCTGTTTATTTAGATTATAAGAGTATGGTAGCACATGATTTTATTGTTAATAATAGGGAAAAGGCGCTTAAGTACAAATTAATATTTGGTAAAGATCATCCTGAGACTATTACCTTGCCTGCTCCTTCCTTGTTTAATTTATCTGTAGGCAAGTACCTTGTGCCGTTGGAGGCCATTCACACCTACTGGAACCCTACATCAGCTACAGAGCCAGAGCCGGAATCACAATTTGAGCCTCCGCGATAGTCTGATTACCAATGGGATCCGGAGGTGATTGCCAACCAGTGGCAATCCGAGGCTTCTTCATAGTACGACCCCAACTATTACTTTGGATATCCGCCAGGCCAGCCGTGGCCATAGACCAACTTAGGCCAAAAGCCTAAGATTGGGGGAGTATGTATTTCTCACCAACATTACATTCATGTTCACACACTCATTGCTAGCTGTCGGTGCTCATACTTTTTCATTGTATCATCCATGCTAGTTTATTTTCCTTTTTATTATTTCTTCTTGTGTATTTAATAAACGTTAAGAAAAAAATTAGTTGTAGCTTTCAGCTAGTTTGCTTTCCATGCTTGTAGTAGTAACTAAAAAGGAAACCCAAAAAGATTTCTCGTTCTTCTTTTGCTTGTTGGGAGCTTTCCCGTGTAAATAGTTTTATTTCTTTTCTTGTTCTTTGGGGGTCGAGAGGAGAAGACCATAATTAAAATGTTATAGTGGCTCTTATATGCATTATTGTTGATCTAACAAAGAGCCCATATTACCTTCTCTTCTCTCTTTAATTGAATGCTTGCAGATTCCAGCTTAGTCCAATGCACGTGCACTATTATTATTATCCACACTATTCGGTCGTGCAAGTGAAAGGCAATAATGATGATTATATGATGAACTCATTGAGATGAGAAAATCTGGTATGAACTCGACCTCTCTTGTTTTTGTAAATATGAATAGTTCATTGTTCCCGATTCAGCATATTATGAATAGACATGTTTGCAATGACAATTAGAGATTATAGTTGCTTATGCCATGCTTAATTAGCTAGGAGCTTATAATGGTTTACCTTGTGTGCCAACATGCTATTAAAATGGTTGTGATGTGGTATGATAGGGTGGTTTCCTCTTTTGAACGATTCGAGTGGCTTGACTTGGCACATGTTCACGCATGTAGTTGAAACAAAATCAACATAGCCTCTACGATATTGATGTTCATGGTGCAATATATCCTACTCATGCTTGCATTCGGTGTTGATTAATTTTAATGCATGTTCATGACTGCTGTCGCTCTCTAGCTGGTTGCTTCCCAGTCTTTTGCTAGCCTTCACTTGTACTAAGCGGGAATACTTCTTGTGCATCCAATCCCATAAAGCCCAAAGTTGTTCCATATGAGTCCACCATACCTACCTACATACGGTATCTACCTGCCATTCCAAGTAAATTTGTATGTGCCAAACTCTAAACCTTCAAATAAACATTCTGTTTTGTATGGTCGAATAGCTCATGTATCAACTAGGGTTGTCCGTATCTTCCATGTTAGGCGGGTTATTCTCAAGAGGAGTGGACTCCGCTCCTCACTCACAAGAAAATGGCTGGTCACCGGGATGCCCAGTCCCATGCTTTATGCAAATCAAATCAAAATAACTGCAAACAAAACTCCCCCGTGACTCTTGTTAGTTGGAGGCACTCGTCGTTTCGAGCAAGCCATGGATTGATGCTTGTTGGTGGAGGGGGGGTATAAACTTTACCATTCTGTTTGGGAACCGCCTATAATGTGTGTAGCATGGAAGATATCGCCATCTATTGGTTGTTATGTTGACAATGAAAGTATACCGCTCAAAATATTATTCATATCTATTTAAAAACCGAGATCTGGCACCTCTACAAATCCATGCTTCCCTCTGCGAAGGGCCTATCTATTTACTTTTATGTTGAGTCATCATCCTCTTATTAAAAAGCAGCACTTGGAGAGCACCACTATCATTTGCATTCATTACTGTTAGTTTACATTGAGTATGACTTGACTGGATCTCTTTTACCATGAATTACAATGTCTAGTCAGTCCTTGATCTTTCAAGGTGCTCTGCATTTATGTTTTGCGATCTCAGAAAGGGCTAGCGAGATACCATCCTGTTATATCATATCATGATTGTTTTGAGAAAGTGTTGTCATCCGAGATTTATTATTATTGCTCGCTAGTTGATTATGTCATTGATATGAGTAAACATGAGACCTAAATGTTATTGTGAATATGTTAGTTCATAATCTTTGCTGAAAACTTGAATGCTGACTTTGCATATTTACAACAACAAGAGCAAACAGAATTTGTAGAAGTTTTTATTTACCACTTTCATTTTATCAACTGGATTGCTTGAGGACAAGCAAAGGTTTAAGCTTGGGGGAGTTGATACGTCTCTGTCGTATCTACTTTTCCAAACACTTTTGCCCTTGTTTTGGACTCTAACTTGCATGATTTGAATGGAACTAACCCGGACTGACGCTGTTTTCAGCAGAATTGCCATGGTGTTATTTTTGTGCAGAAATAAAAGTTCTCGGAATGACCTGAAAACCAACGGAGAATTATTTTGGAATATATAAAAAATACTGGCAGGAAGATCCACGTCAGGGGGCCTCCCCCTATCCATGAGGGTGGGGGCGCGCCCCCTGCCTCGTGGGCCCCCTGACGCTCCACCGACCTCAACCCTGACTCCATATATTCACTTCCGGGGAGAAAAAAACCAGGGAGAAGGATTCATCATGTTTTACGATACGCAGCTGCCGACAAGCCCTAAACTCTCTCGAGGGGTGATCTGGAGTCCGTTCAGGGCTCCAGAGAGGGGAATCCGTCGCCATCGTCATCATCAACCATCCTCCATCACCAATTTCATGATGCTCACCACCGCGCGTGAGTAATTCCATCGTAGGCTTGCTGGACGGTGATGGGTTGGATGAGATTTATCATGTAATCGAGTTAGTTTTGTTAGTGTTTGATCCCTAGTATCCACTATGTTCTGAGATTGATGTTGCTATGACTTTGCTATGCTTAATGCTTGTCACTAGGGCCCGAGTGCCATGATTTCAGATCTGAACCTATTATGTTTTCATCAATATATGAGAGTTCTTGATCCTATCTTGCAAGTCTATAGTCACCTACTATGTGTTATGATCCGGCAACCCTGAAGTGACAATAATCGGGACCACTCCCAGTGATGACCGTAGTTTGCGGAGTTCATGTATTCACTATGTGTTAATGCTTTGGTCTGGTACTCTATTAAAAGGAGGACTTAATATCCACTACTAGGGAAAACCCTAGTAGTAGCGCGGGTTTTGAGGCTAGCAACAGCGCGGGTGGCCGCGCTACTAATAAGGTGTTACAGCTAACTTATAGTAGTAGCGCGGTCCTTACCCGCGCTACTACTGTTGACAATATCAGCAGCGCTTTTTATGAACGCGCTACTATTACTTAGCTGTAGGATTTCGCAGGCCCTCGCTACTGCTATATCTTTCATCATTTCCCCCCGTACCCTTTCCCTTTCAGTTTCCCTTTCAGATACTAGATACTAGGTACTGCTAGTAGATATCAAATTCATAAACCATTATTGGGTAGTACTCCCTTCCTTCCAAATTACTCGTCGTGGTTTTAGTTCAAACCACGACGAGTAATTTGAAACGAAGGGAGTACTAGATAACAATTTCATGCATAGTCAACATGCATCCTCAAGCAGTACAAGGTCATATCAACGGCGATCATCATATGTAGTTCTAGATGATATCGATGACGATCATCATATGTAGTTCTAGATGATATAGCCACACACACATATGTAGTTCTAGATGATATAGCCACACACACATATGTAGTTCTAGATGATATCGAAGACAATCATCATCCTCAAGCCTGGGCGGTTGGTGTTCCTGATAGTAATTAGGATGGCATGTCCAACACGAAGATTCTTGCCATCGAGGAATTTCTTCCACCCAACCGAGTTTAAGTGTGTGCGACCGTCCGTGTCCACGCGGTAAGTACAGGTTGTGACGGGGCCCCTTGTAGTAAGGCGTAGTCCAGCTGAGCCTTCTTCATCAGGCTCGATACCATAACTCATAGATATGCTCTTTGCCAATTTCTGAATAAGAAAAATATTTCAATTAATAAATAGCCTCGCAAATAAGTACATATGGATTATCTACACTATTAATAGTTTCCTTAGATTCTACACTAATAAGCATGTGATCGAACTCTGCACTAAAACATATCATCGACTAGATTCCACACAACATACCATATCATTGGACTATACACTAAGTATTTCATCGGATAATTTGCATTTGTAAGTATAACATACCATATCATGCCGATCAACCATGGTATTTGTCAGGCGGGTCACGAATGGCACCCCGACAAAGTCAGGACGTGGCGGAATTATGTCCCACAGGTTTGACACCTCCTCCTCGCCCAGCCTTGTTCTTTGAGCTACGATGGCTTCATAAAGTGGGTCCTCATCATCTTCATCGAGAGGGTCCTCATTATCTTCATCATCTTCGTCATCTTCATCATCTTCCACCAGGTTGAGATAAATGACAGCCAGCTTGGGGCTTTCTGCTCTGAAGGAGAAGCTGATCAACTCACCACCAGTAAGACGCATGCGAGCGACGAAACGGGCCCATCCATCTCCTCCAATCTGCGACATATTGCGTCCTTTCTCGACCTCCATAGTATACGGCCCCCTAGGAGCCTCAAATGTCACAGTGTCTCCTGTCAGCTTGTTGAATTTCAACCTCACATTGCATGGGACGATCTGTGTAAAATAAGCAAAATGACACAATGCAGTAATGCCAACACTAAAAATAAAATAGTTATTACATTTCATCTAATTTCTTACCGCCGCATGACGAAAACCCGGCTGGAAGTAGATGCCGAACAGCTTGCCAGTTGCAAGGCTGCTGGCGCACCTTGACTTGCACAGTCGACATAGTGGTGGTGGTGGTGGCGCCATTTTTCCTAAATCAATATGAGAAAAGGATTAACGATCCACTTCACAGGAAAGAAAAACAGTAGCATGAGATATTTTTGGTTTTTCCGCGAGAAGCAATTTGATAGACAATTATGATCCTAAGATCTAGTAACATATTAGATGACAAGGTACCACCTACATTTTGCCAAAAATTAACTAAATCAACTAAATGAAAATGTTCTAAATCAACTAAATGAAAATGTTCTAAATCAACTAAATGAAAATGGTGCATACTAAATCAACTAAATGAACTAGCCTACTAAATCAACTAAATCAAAATGTTCTAAATCAACTAAATGAACTAGCCTACTAAATCAACTAAGTCAAAATGTTCTAAATCAACTAAATCAACTAGCCTACTCAATCAACTAAATCAAAATGTTCTAAATCAACTAGCCTACTAAATCAACTAAATCAACTAGCCTACTAAATCAACTAAATCAAAATGTAGGGAGGACGGAGGAGGAGGCCGGTACCGAGTCCAGCAAGGAGGAGAAGGGGCCGGCTGGCGGCCAGTGGAGGGAGGACGGAGGAGGAAGGTGGAGCGAGGAGGGGCCGGCCGGCGGCCAGTGGAGGGAGGACGGAGGAGGAAGGTGGAGCGAGGAGGGGCCGGCCAGCGGCGAGTGGAGAGGGAGGACGGAGGAGGAGGCCGGTACCGAGTCCAGCAAGGAGGAGGAGGTGACGGCGGCACAAAGGGAGGAGGGGCGACGGGGGAGGACCGGCGCGGGAGATTGAGAGGGATCCAGTGAGTGTGTGACTGTGAGTGGATCAGATAGAGGAGATGGGATGGGAGATGGAATGGCTTAGCAGTAGCGCGCTATAGAGAAAGACGCTACTGCTGAACTACATAGCAGCAGCGCCTTTCACAAAGAAGTGCTACTGCTATGTGTCGGTATGTTAAAATAGACTTATAGTTCAATGTATCAAAAATACATTGATCATCAACAATCTTTTTGTGTACAATCTGATTTGTCAATATGAGTCCTCACCGGTTTAGGAACAAGTGAAGACTCATATTGCAGCCACAAATTCTACACATAGAGTTCAATGAAAACTAAGTGCTTGTCAAAGTTTGAGAAGTAACATATTTAAGGTGGTAGAAACTCTCTTCACGGAGCGAGGTGGGACTAAATTTTTGTAGTAAACTTAGCAGTAGCGCTTATTGGCGAAATGCGCTGCTACTATGCTACGTAGCAGTAGCCCCGTCGTTATAACGCGTTGCTGCTATAGCTAGCCTCGCGGCGACCTCGTGGGAATTATAGCAGTAGCGCATCTTTGAGATGGCGCGCTACTGCTATATTTATTTCAGCAGCAAGTTATTCTTGAGCTCGCTATTGCTAATTAGCAGCAGCGCCTTATTTTAAAGCGCGCTGCTGATAAGATTCTGTGTATAGGCTTTTCCCTAGTAGTGATCCCTTAGTTTCCAATAGGACTCCGCTGCCACGGGAGGGTAGGACAGAAGATGTCATGCAAGTTCTTTCCATAAGCACGTATGACTATACTCAGAATACATGCCTACATTACATTGATGAACTGGAGCTAGTTCTGTGTCACCCTATGTTATGACTGTTACATGATGAACCGCATCCGCCATAATTCTCTATCACCGATCCATTGCCTACGAGCTTTCCATATATTGTTCTTCGCTTATTTACTTTTCCGTTGCTATTGTTACCATCACTACAAAATACCAAAAATATTACTTTTGCTAACGTTACCTTTTACCACCGTTACCACTACTATCATATTACTTTGCTACTAGACACGTTGATGCAGATATTAAGTTTCCACGTGTGGTTCAATTGACAACTCAGCTGCTAATACTTTTGGCTCCCCTTGTGTCGAATCAATAAATTTGGGTTGAATACTCTACCCTCGAAAACTGTTGCGATCCCCTATACTTGTGGGTTATCATGAATCAATATGATACCCCATTGTCACCATGAGTATTCAATTGCAAGACATACATCAAGTGCTCTCAAATCCATAAAAGTATTCAATCCGATAACAATGAAATCTCAAAGGGAAAAACTCAATTCATCACAACAAGATAGAGAGGGGAAAACATCATATGATCCTACTATATTAACAAAGCCCGCGATACATCAGGATCATGACATCTCAAGAACACGACAGAGAGAGAGAGAGAGATTAAACACATAGCTACTGGTACAAACCCTCGGCCCCAAGGGTGGACTACTCCCTCCTCATCGTGGTGGTCGCCGGGATGATGAAGATGGCCACCAGATATGATTCCCCCCTCTGGCAGGGTGCCAGAAAGGGTCTAGGTTGGTTTTCGGTGGCTACAGAGCCTTGCGGCGATGGAACTTCTGACCTAGGTTAACCCCTAGGGTTTTTGGAATTTTTGGGAATTTATAGGGTAACTAGCACATATGCCTGTGCGTTGCAACGGGAGATAAATTCGTGTTTCCATATAAATGTCCAACAATGCAGCACATGCGTTGCAATGGGAAAGAAACTTCGTGTGTGCATATAAACGTCCATCAATGGCACATGCCAACATCCGAGCGGTACCACCCGATGGCAACATAGTGGCACACACCAAGGTTCGCTTTACTCTTAAACTTTTTGGATTATCAGGTATTCATCTTGACATAAAATATGACCATAGTCCCAAATTACAATTATAATTCTATGAAAAAACATAGTACGGAAATAAACAAATGACAACCTCATGAGCGCATTCGCTTCCTTGAACGTCAAGCCATGTACAAAAAGATCATATAATAGCTTATGACGGCTTGTCGAAGGTTTGCCTCATCCATTTTTATCACAACCTTCGAAAACCAATGTTGCAAAGGAAAATGATTTAAGAATAAGGAAGACCCTATGTCTCTGCGTAAAGAGCAACGACACTATGACAAATAAACTAGCACCTGAAGGTACTGGCACATAATTAAGCTTCCACTATTCTTGTGCCTAGAGCAATCTTCAAAACCGCTAATTGCAAAACAAAAGCAATCTATAGTATTTCCAATTATTGTTACCAATCTAAAGTAACAATTGCTTGAGGTCACACACAATAATCATCTTCCTTGGAGGAGGTTGGCACTCTGCTCTACTCCTTCTTCTTATCTGGTTCCCCATGTAAGAATGGATGCATCCTTGTGAAACTGCTAAAAATGGATGTGCGAATAAATAAGCAACAACAAAGTCCAGATCTGGAAAATAAGAATAGGGAAATGGAAGAATAATGTCAATATTTAGAGCTCCATGACAACAAAATGGCAGGAATTTACACACTCAAAATAAGCTTTTATGGTGCTTTGAAGCATTAAATAAACTAAAAATATAAATTCATTTTGAAAAAATGATTTCAGTTTGTTAAGCGAGAAAAGACCCAGTTAAAGTTATAAAAAGAGAAGGAAAAAATATAATGTACACTGTAATAGAGAATGTGCTACTAGCCATGGTGATGATCAGGTCGATCCGTGATTTTCATGACGGTGGTCATATGTAGCCATCAAGCATGCTCACTAAAGATGTGGGATCTTTTCTATCTACTTGAAACGCGGGATCCATCCATCAAGCATGCTCGTTGAAGATGTGGCCCATGTACAGCGATAGGCCAATTAATCATTATAGTCATAGTGTGACGACAATTATCATGATGTTCCACATAGTTGTTGTTTGCTGTGTTTGGCCACCTTAGCCAAAGATGCAACCTTCACACTACATTCAATTTCAACGGTAGTATGAACTTGTTTGGATGGGTGCCCATGGTTGCCCTGCTAATTTTTTTTGGCATTACCAATGGGGTGGGCACGCGTTTGGATCGCAGCCAAAGTTTTGAATCATAGCCAACTTTTTGGTCACTTGCTGCAACCTGCACCTGATTCCATGCCCGCGTAGTGGCGAAATGCTGACGGCAAATTTGCTTGCCAAAAAATTTACACGCCGTCGTTTTGGTGGGGCTGCTATGAGCACCATCCAAACAACCCCTATCTCCTTATTGCTTCATATGGCAAATTGTAGCCTTCAGTTGAAAATCTCAAAGAAAAGGTAGGCTTCGAGAGTCACAACAATAAATTACCTACAACTCTTATGTATCGGAATGTTACCTACAACTCTTATGTATCGGAATGTATATATGTCCTCTTCCATCAATAACAATATCAATATACCAGCCTCTGATATCATCCTTCATATCGCAATTGTCAAATGATAGAAGCACTACAAAGTCTTCAAAGGTAGTCAACTCTTATAACATGTACTCCCTCCGTAAACTTTTATTAGAGCATTTAGAAACTCCAGTTCATTTCCCGTCGCATTACGAGAGTCTGCTCGTTTCCCATTTTACCCATCTGCTCGCTGCACTCACTCACCAATTCCCCTTCCTCTCGCCACACTCACTCACGAATCCCTCTCCCTCTCCTCCGACATCAGCCAAATCCCACCCTCTCGGCTGCATCACCGCCTCCCTAACAGCCGCATCGCCGCCGCCCTCCATCTCGCACGCAGCGCTACCTCTCCCTCTCACACGCATTGCCCCTCACTCTCGCCCTCGTTGCGTACGCCAGCTAGGTCGAGTGAAGTTCACTTTTTAACCGAGGTCGGGGAGGAGCGAGAGGAGTGCGTGCATGACATCCTCTTTGACGACGACGGCGACGAACACCGGAGCTCCTCATGGCCCTCAACCTGCAAGGAGGAGCACCTACCCCAGGCAGAGCCTGAGATCTGTTGTCCAGGAGCGAGGAGTGGTCGGGCCCGAGATTTGCTGGCCAAGAGAGAGGAGCGGCGCGTGAAGAAGCTCTTGCAGCAGTAGGAGCAGCGGAGCGAGGAGCGGCGCGTGAAGACGCTCTTGCAACAGCAGGGGCAGGGGAGTGAGGCGGCGGGCACCGTGGTCATGGGCTCGTCTTCGAGGCACTGGGGGTCATCCATGGCACCGTCGTCCCTGTCGACGATGGGTGGCGGCATCTTCCCCTGCTGCACCGATGGTGGATTGTGACGATGTCTATGTCTGCAGGTACAATCACTACTCTTCTTGCTTCTCTACTGTGCGTCTATTCGACGGGGGAGTAGCATTACTACAGTACTCCATGTATATGACACAAGCCGAGCTCCATGTGTGAATTACTCCTTGATCCTACACTACCGGATTCGCGGTCTATGCCTACGGCCACGGGCCGTCGGCATAGGCCCCTAGGCCGTCGGCATAGATCTATGCCTACGGTTGCCGTCGGCGTAGATGTCGTCAGCGTAGTCTTGTCAGACCGTCGGCATAGTATAGCCGTAGGCATAGGGGCCTATGCCGACGGGTCAGCCGTTGGCATAGTATAGCCGTCGGCAGTGTTTTTCGTTTGACGGCAACGGACGGCGCCGTCAAAAGCGCTGACGAATCACGCAATGCCACGTCGCAGAGCTATGCCGACGGCAAAGCCGTCGGCATACCTCTGCCACGTGGCAACCCATGGTACTCCTGGTGGCAGGGCTATGCCTACAGCAAAGCCATAGGCATAGATGAATCTATGCCGACGGCTTTGCCGTAGGCATATCTCTGCCACGTGTCATCTCCTGGTTCCTCCTGGCAGCAGGGCTATGCCTACGGCAAAGCCGTCGGCATAGATTTTCCTTTGCTGTAGGCATAGATGTGCCACATGGCAAGCCCTGGTAACTCCTGGGCGTATATATGCCGGCGGCTTTGCCATTGGCATAGTTTTTTTTATTTTCCTTGTTTTCTCTTTTCCAATTCATTTGACAGCATTTCAAAACAGAACAATATGAAATTATGCAGAAATATAACAATTCATCATGTAAACATACTCAAGTTCATCTAAACATACTCAAGTTCACCATCATCATCTAAACATACTCAAGTTCATCACATCATCTAAAGATCATCACCGACGGAAGTTCATGAACATAAAAGTAGTGCAAGACATGAAACATCATAAAAGTAGGAATATAAAAGGCATGGCACGATGGCCACATGCAGGGAATCATCAAGCAAGACCACCTCCGCCAAAACCACCACCTCCGCCAAAACCACCACCTCCTCCGCCAAAACCACCACCACCTCCGCCAAAACCGCCATCGCGACCACCACCACTCTGCCAGATCGGAGTTACTGGGGTCGACGGAGCAGGAGTCGAGCCACCGGTCCCCTACATGTTTCAGAAAAGATTCTAACGGTAAATATGATATGATAGTGTTTCATGAACGAGAACTAGTTTGCCAGTAGTTAGGCAAATGTACTAACCGGACCATCACTGCCTAGTGCCACCCATTCATCGAACGTGGGCACGTGTGGGGGTTCTCCCGCAGGTGGTGGTGGGGGTCCCATTTGTGGTGGATCCGTGTGGTTACTCCAAGACGCCAACATAGCCTGAATGTTAGTTAAACAAGCAAACTAGAAGATCAGAAGGAATGAAAGTGCAAAAATTTAGCTTGGTTTTAAGAGGGCAAAACTAACCGTCATCATCTGACGGTTGTAATCATCATTTGCCTTCACTCGTTTCAAGTACTCCCGCACCTCGAGATTCCTATGCTTGACAAACTCCTTATATGCCTACATAATTTAGGTTGTTTCTAAGTGAGCAATGCTGAAAATAAACTTAGAATGCTAGATAGAAAAAGATAAAGGGGAAGTACTTACAGCATGCTGGCGGGCTAAGGGAGTCTGTGAACGCCCCGTACTCTCTAACTGGCTTGGGTTGGTAGCCCGAAGCTGTCTGTACGAGATCGAAGGAGTGATCAAGCCGTCGAAACACGGATAGCGGCCATTCTTCTTCCCCTGGATGGCCAACACCGCCGTGTCGTCGATTTGAGACTGGGCGACCTCAGCAACAGGAACATCCAGATGCAACTCCTGGTAGTGATGAATGTAAGACCCTAGGTGCTCCTCAGTCTTGCCGTAGTACTCGCTCTCGCCCTCCTTGCGATGACTCCGCTCACGGGCCAGCTTCCACGACTCCATGTCTAAGAGCGGCCTCTTCAACATGTCCTCCTACAACGTCAAATAGAAGTTAGCCATACATAAGAACATGATGGTAAAGAAGAACAAAAATGCATCATGCACATAGATATACCTTCATGGCCTTGAAGCCCCAGTGGTTCCTGTTTCCTTGGTCGTGTGTCCCGTCGGCTCCACGGTTAGCCCGGGCCTTGATGCTCTTGGCAGCAAACTCTGCATCGGCGTCGAGCCACCTATCCACCAAACTCGCCCATCCGTCATGACTTCCATAGCACCAACGAGGAAGAACCTATGCAAATTTTGGAAGTATGACATGTGAGCATGAAACATATAGTTGACTGCTTGAAACAATGAAAAGTTAGTAATAGTTACCATCATGAACTGCTCCCTGCTCAAGGTAAGTCGTAGCTTCTGCGCTTGAGTTTTGGTCATCTTTTGGTGCAGGTAGTAGTGGTAGTACTGCGAGACGGCAACCCAGCGCACCTTGTACTGCAACTGACGAGCTTTCTTCTTCGCAGCCGCAAGCAAGACCACGTCGGCTCTGGCCTTGTGCTCGTTAAGAACTCTATAGAGTTGCTGCAATCATGCATAAACCAGAAGCAAACAAGGCATGAGTTGAGTGATTCAATGATAAACTATGAACGAAACTAAAGACAAGTGATTCAGAAGAGAACTTACCCAAAATTTGGTGATCACGGCCTTAGCGGCCGTCCCGTACTCCGCATTGCTGTAAGCCTCGTAGTGGGCCTAGCTCGTGGCCAAAACCCGCAGCTGCGGGTACCTGTCTGGCCGCGGGCAGAATAGGCCAGGCCAAAACTCCTTCAACAGGATAGTGATAAGGCCATTCGGTTTACGGCCCTTTCCGCGAAGGATCCAGTTTCTGCAAAAGAATCAAATGATTGCCATGTGTAAGAAAATGTTGTCATGTGTTGAAAATATGATTGAGAGGCACTTACTCTGTCCCCACAGGTTCAATGAGCCACTTGTGCTCCTTAATACAAGGTGGTGTAGGTAGTCCGGCATTACCACGCAGCCACCCCTGCGGAGCACCCGGTGGCAAGTCACCCCACAACTCGGGATCAACCTCCCCTCCACCCTCCTCGGCCTCCTCCTCACCCTCCTCCTCGGCCTCCTCCTCCTCACCCTCCTCCTCGGCCTCCTCCTCCTCGCCATCAGGAACATACTCCTCCTCCTCAGACTCAGAAGGTGCCTGTGTATAGGAGGGCATCAAAGAAGACCCTCCTATTTCGGACACGGACCGGAGTTTTTTGCCCCGGTTGCCTCTCCCCCCACCTCCTCCTCCTCTAGGGGCTCTCCCCGATCGCCTCCTCCTCTAGGGTCTCCTCCCCCGACCCCTCCACCTCCCTGTGAGGTGTCATCCTCGCGTAGTCGGGAGGGAACCTTATGGGCTCGTCCACTCCGAGTAAGTCTTTTAAATTTACTGAGGAAACTGGCGCCGCTGGACTTGCCCATGATTAGCAAACCTGCATTGAGAAGAGAATAAAAAATTAGTAAGGATATCAATTAAACAAGCATACAGGAAAAACATTAATACCAGAAGAGCACATTAAGCATACTATTGTAATGATCATTAAAAGAACTTACATTTTCTAGAACCCATATGAATCATCACTATTGTAATCTATTTGTGGACCGGTGTCATCATCACTATCACGCATATCTTCTTTGTTGTCTGACGGAGGTGGAGGCTCTTCCTCATCGTCAGTGTCTTCATTTAACTTTTCAAGCATAATTATGTCTCTTTGATTCACAACTGCCTCACCATCAATCTGTGCGTCGTCGTTGTTTGGGTCTAGGTCAACATAACCCAAGTCATCATCCTCGTTGTTTCGGACCACGTCATCATGTTCCTCTTGATAGAACACTCCCTCGTATGTCATGGGGTTTATGTTGTAGTAATCATCATCGTTCGGGTCCGGTAGCTTACCATGCGGCGACACCTTGAACACAACTGCCCAACCCTTTAGGTACTCTTTCTGGCATGGGTAAGGCAGATAATATACTTGTGTGGCCTGGGTAGCGGCGATAAAGAGATCAGCTCCGGCATAGACGGTTGATGGTTTAACTTCAACTAAACCAACAGAAGGCGTATGCCTCAGACCCTTTTTGGGGTCGAACCATCGGCATTTGAACACAGTGAGACTTAGGTGTTCGCGGCCACGTTTGAATGTAAGCTCGTATATTTTCCCTACCCTTCTGTAGTAATCTACTTTATTATCTCCTTCAGTGAAGACTCCGGTATTTATGGTTTTGGGATCAGGCCGACTATTCTGGTGCTCCTCTGTATGGAAGCGATACCCATTCACATCATACTTTTCGCATGTCATGACGACAGGATCAAAACCCATAGAAACCCATCTCAATTCTTCATCCATTGATTCGGTCGGATCATTTCCCTACAAGTTTAATTGAAATTATAGGGTGCATGAATTTAATTGAAATTATAGGGTGCATGAGTTTAATTGAAAGTGTGAAAAATTACTTTCTCCATGAACCACGCAACGGAATTTTTCCTTCCATCAGCACCCTTTCGGAGAAGAGCAAGTGCCTCCGCTTCAGTAGGAGGCAACATTCCCGTCCATTCTTCTTCAACGAATCGACTATAATAAGAAAAGCGGTATAAGAACTAGGCAAAGTGAACATAACGAATTGACTCAAAGAATGGTGCTAAGGTATTACCTCATCCACTCATCCTCAACTTCCTTGATGTTGTGCAAGATATAGAACATGACATCCTCCCACTCACTCGTGGCATGAGATAAGGTTTCGAGCATCCAGCCCTACCACCTTGCCCGATGAATAGAGGCAACTTGGGTTTATACTTGGGTTCTTCTGTAATGTATCGAGACACCTTATTGTGCAACGTGGGAACATGGTCCGGATAGTAGGCTGTCCTGAGGTCTGCCACCTCCTCTAGGATAACTGCCTCAGCTATGGAAGCTTCAATCTTAGCTTTGTTTCCACATTTCTGTCTCAGATGCTTCTTCTGTCTCTCAGGGCCGTACTGCCAATGATTCTGCACAGGGCCCCCCCAACAATACCACGTTCGGGAGGTGCAAAATGAGATGTGTCATCGGAGTAAAGAAGCCTGGCGGGAAGATCTTCTCTAGCTTGCATATCAACTCCGGAGCCTTCTTATGCATTTCTTTTATGTTCTCAGGACATACTTCTTTAGCACAAAGCGTGCGGAAGAAATGGCTTAACTCCGCAAGCACACGCCAGACACGCTCGGGAACATAGCCCCGAACCATCACCAGCATAATCCGCTCAATCCATACATGATAGTCATGACTCTTGAGCCCGGTCACTCTGCCCGTTGAAAGATTGACCCCCTTACTTATATTGGACGCATAACCATCAGTGAACTTCACGACGTGTTTCAGCCACTTGAATGTCTCCATCGTACGAAGTCAGCATCTGGCTTGAACCAAGATTTTCGACTACCTGTGGGAGGCTGCATGTGTAGACGTGGTCTATCACAAATATTCTGTTGATCAACTCTAACATTAACATTATCCTTTGTCTTATCAGGAATGTTGAGGATCATGCCAAAAAGGGACTCTGCGACATTCTTTTTGGTGTGCATCACGTCTATGTTGTATGGAAGTTTGAGGTCCTTAAAATAGGGAAGCTGCGTGAAGGGGTAATGTGAGTCCAGTTGTGCGTCTCACCATATCCTTCAAAAAAATTCCCTTTACCTCTTCCTTTGCCCTCGCCCTCGTCTTCGCCTGTGGCTTTGCCTTTGCCTTTGCCTTTCCCCTCACCGGCAGGCTTAAGAGCTTTCAGCTAAGCAAGCACATCCGCACCAGAAAACGTTGGAATCTCGTTTACTTCATGGACAACTTTGCCTTTTGTGAAGTTCTTCTTGTCTTCCCTATTAGGATGGTCTGGAGGGAGGAACTGTCGATGCAGGTCAAATGCAACATACTTGCCACCCTTCTTCAGCCAAATGAAAATCAAGGCATGCTTGCACACTGGGCAAGGCATCTTTCCACTTGTACACCATCCGCAGAATAGGGCATAACCGGGAAAGTCATGCATGCAATATTGTAGCCAAACTTTCATCAAGAAATTTTTCTGCAGATGTCGGTCGTATGTCAACCTCGGGAAGTACCAAGAATGGTGCAAATCATCCACCAACGGCTGCATAAACACACTCAAATTCTTCCTTGGATATTCAGGCCCTGGAATTATAAGCGACAGGAACATGGTCTTGCATTGCATTATGGCGCCGGGAGGGAGATTCAGCGGAATAACAAATACGGGCCAACAGCTGTATGGATTAGACGACACACCATATGGATTGAACCCATCACCTGTTATAGCAATTCTGACATTCCCAGCCTCGGCTGCTTCCTCCGGGTACTCTATATCGAATGACTTCCATGCTTCACCTCCTGATGGATGTACAATTTTTTTGGATTGTACCTTTTCCCTTCCTTGTGCCACTTCATCATTTTGGCAGACTCCTCGGTGATGAAAAGGCGCTGCAGTCTTTTTTATAAAATCAAGATACCGAAGAACCTTCACAGGGATATTTAGCTGCTGCTTCTGACCATGCTTATCGACCACCTCAATATACCGAGAGGAACCGCACTTCCTACAGTACTTGTCATCCGCATACTCATGCCTAAACAAAAGGCAATTCTTTGGACAAACATGTATTTTCTCATAGTCCATCGAGAGCGCCTTCATGATTTTCTTCATAGCGTACATGGTTTTCGGCAGTTCATGGCCCTCAGGCAGGCTGTTAGCCCATACTCCCAGAAATGCTTCGAAGCAACCTCGGCTACAGCCGTACTCAGCCTTGACTGCCATCAGTTGCGAGATGGCATCCAGCACAGACAGCTTGGCACCCTCATAGAGAGGTTTCTTTGACGAGGCCAAGATTTCCAGGAAGGCCTTTGCGGTTTCCTCCGGCTCCTCCGGTTCGTTCGCTGAATGTGACGGAGGTGTCGGCTGTGCAGCAAAGACATCATCTAGCATGTCTCTAACCCCATCGTCCTCATAACCAGCGACGCGTTGTCGTATCACATCCTCTCTACCACGGTCCCGCTGGGCAAAGTTTACCGGCATATTAAAGTTGGGCATAAATCCATGTGTGCGAAGGTGCTTAGTCATCTCACTCTTATCTCTGCGGATACGCATCTTACATCTGGCACACGGGCATTCTGGCACCATCCTCATTGGACTACGAAATATCTCTTTCAAAAACACATCAGTTTTCTCGACCCACTCTGTTGTTATGTGATTCCGACAGAAAAACCCACTATACATCCACTGATTATCTACCATCTCTGCTTTATTGGAAGCCACACAACAAAATTAAGGATTCATTTAAATTACCCACATCAATATTTTATTTTTACAAGGTTGACGAGAAACGACATTTAATACACCTACATCTCTAATAGGTAAAGATGGGTCCTAATCCCACCCGAGAATGTGTAGATTGAGTACGGTCCATGCTCTACCCCATTCCGAGACAAAATTTCGGCAGCACCTCCCCGCTATTCTCCAAATACACGTCTCTGCAAAATGCCGAGAGAATGTGCATCCGGAGAACAACAGGGAGGCGCCGCCGAAATCTTGTCTCGCAACAGGGTAGAGCATGAACAACATACCCAATCTACACATCCTCGGGCTATCCGTGGAAAGCGCTGGATAATCCGAAAGAGCTGCGGTGATAAATATGCAATTGAATGCATATTTATGGATGCAACCCTTTCGGACGGGAGACCTAGGTTACGCGACTTGATGTGAAAATTTAATCTAGTGACATGGAAAAAAAGTGGACGAGGTCATGGAATTGCTGGTCACCCTCCGATGTAGAGGATGTAGTCGATCAAAGGAGGGACGATCCTGGACCAACACCTCCAACGTCGACGGTCACTCCACGAAGATGGGAACACCACAAATCCTGTTAAAAATTAGGTCTTCACCTCACATTAACCATTTGGCACAACATTATGAATCGACATGAAACAAAATGTCAAATTGCAAAAAAAAACTTTATTAAGTATTTTAGAAACCAAGTGCCTCGATTTGCTTCTTATATATGAATCAACATGACCATAACACTAACTTGACCAATATCCATCCATCTATCACAAATTTTCCCAACATCTAATTCATCTATATTCACAAACTTAGTAAAAACTATCTAGTATGTATCTAAATACCTAATAAAACTACACAAAACTATCTAGTATATATCTAAATATCCATCCATATATGTATTCATCTAGCATCCATCTATATATTCATCTAGCATCCATCCATCTATCTAGCATCTATCTATTCATCCAGCCACCATGAACATAAGCAACTAGAACAACGGGTGCTCACTGGGGCTAGGAGGGGGCATGGCGGCGTCTGGCGGTGGAGGGAGGAGCTCACTGGGGCGGGAGTGCTCGTCGAAGCTCGGCCGGCCGAAGCCGCGCCCACGAGTGCTCATCGGGGCGGCCTGCGGGCTCTGGGAGGCCGAGCCAGGGGCGGGGAGCCCTGCGGCCGGCGGCGGCGTGAGACGGGGTTGGCGCGGGCCGGATGGACGGCGGCATTGTGGGGTTGGGGTGGGGTTGGGAGGCCGGGGCGGGGTCGCGTGGATGGCGGCGCAGCGAGGAGGGGCCGAAGAGGGTCGGGGCGAGGGGCGGGGAGGGGCACGGGCGGTGGCGGCAGGCGGCGGGGAGCGGCGCGGGTCGAGCGGGCGGCGGGCAGCGGCGTGGCTGGTCGAGCGGGCGGCGGGGAGTGGCGCGGGTGGAGCGGCGGTGCAGCGTGGGGGCGAAGGGGAGCGGCGCAGCGTCGGGGGCGCGATGGGGAATGAGTGGAGGGGGTTCGCCCCGCGGGTGGATAAGGTAGCCTATGCCGACGGCTAAGCCGTCGGCATACGTGAGGAGGCCACGTGGCACCTATGCCGACGGCTTAGCCGTAGGCATACTTTTTTATTTTTTATTTTTATTTTTTTTATTACCCACGTCACTGATCCGCGTAACGCCTACCGTATGGCCTCAGCTATGCCGACGGCTTTGCCGTCGGCATAGTTTTATTTTCCTTTTTTATTTTATATAATTTTTTAATGTTTTCTTATAGTTATATATTTATTCTTTTTTATTTTATATAGATTTTTAAATTTTTTTATAGTTATAATTTCCCTTTTTTATGTATTATTATTTCATATAGAATTTTTATTTTTTTTAAACCGCTCAGCCCTCTCCTCCCCCGGAACCACACAGAGGAGAGGGGAGGGGAGGCGCCGAATTCGAGCAGCTTCGTCCACCAAGGCCGTGGCCTAGTCGCGGGTATGGGAGCGCCATGGCCGCCCTCAATCGCATGCTCGATCTAGAGCTTAGTTCGCCAGGTGAGTGAAGAGGGGGAGGGGATCGTCGACGGTGAGGGTGGGGGTGGGGGCGGGGGTAGCTTAGTTCGTCACGTGAGTGAAGGGGGAGGGGGTCATCGACAGAGGGACACCTGGGAGCAACATCCGGGCCAAACCCACTGCTACATATCCACAACGTGTAGACCCGACACGTCCGTTTCCCCCCTCCCGGTGCCGGCGGCGGCGCCGTCCGTTAGGGGGAGCACACCCCGAAGATGCGTGCCGCCTCTTCGGACATGCCACAACACCACCCTGCTGTATGAGGACCCGGTACGACACTCCGGTGGCATTGCTACCCCCTAGGGACCCCGTCCCGCCTAACCCTGGAGTGGTTCACCATGAGATCTAGCCCTTTGACTTTCTACGGACGGGCTTTGACTAGTGGACCTTTCCACCCGATAGTGTCAGGTCAGCCCAGAGGGACACCTGGGAGCAACATCTCGGCAAAACCCACAGCTACATCCACTCCGTGTAGACCCGACGCGTCCGTTTCCCCCCTCCCGGTGCCGGCGACGGCGCCGTCAATGAGGGGTGCCACACCCCGAGACGCGTGTCGCCTCTTCGGAGATGCCACAACACCACCCCGCATGTATGAGGGGCCGGTACGACGCTCCGGTGGCATTGCTACCCCCAGGGCCCCGTCCCGACTAACCCAGGAGCGGTTGATCACGAGATCTAGCCCTTTGACTTCCCACGGACGGGCTCTCACTAGTGGATCTCTCCACCCGGTTGTGTCAGGTCTACCCGTAGGGACACCCGGGAGCAACATCCGGGCCAAACCCACAGCTACATCCACTCCGTGTAGACCCGACGCGTCCGTTCCCCCCCCCCCTACAGGTGCCGGCAGCGGCGCCGTCCGAGATGGGGGGCACACCCCGGAGATGCGTGTCGCCTCTTCGGACATGCCACAACACCACCCCGCATGTATAAGGGCCCGGTACGACGCTCCGGTGCCATTGCTACCCCCCAGGTCCCCCGTCCCGCCTAACCCTGTAGCGTTTGACCACGGGATCTAGCCCTTTGACTTTGCACGGACGGGCTTTGACCAGCGGACCTCCCCACCTGGTTGTGTTAGGTCAGCCCATAGGAACACTTTGGAGCAACATCCGGGCCAGACCCACAGCAAGATCCCCTCCGTGTAGACCCGGCGCGTCCGTTTCCCCCCTCCAGGTGCCGGCGGCGCCGCCGTCCGTGAGGGGGGCCACGCCCCGGAGATGCGTGTCGCCTCTTCGGACATTTCACCACACCACCCCGCATGTATGAGGGCCCGATGCAACGCTCCGGTGGCATTGCTACCCCCACAGGGCCCCCGTCCCGCCTGACCCTGTAGCGTTTGACCACGGGATCTAGCCCTTTGACTTTGCACGGACGGGCTTTGACCAGTGGACCTCCCCACCCAGTTGTGTTAGGTCACCCCATAGGAACACTTTGGAGCAACATCCGGGCCAGACCCACAACAAGATCCCCTCCGTGTAGACCCGGCGCGTCCGTTTCCCCCCTCCAGGTGCCGGCCGCGGCGCCGTCCGTCAGGGGGCACACACCGGACACGCGTGTCGGGCGTTTGCAACTGCCACAACACTTCCAGACTTGTGAGAGGCCGCCTATGCAAGATTTGGCGGCATGCTAGCCCCCGGAGGCCGCCGGCCATAGCCGTAGACGCGTGAAGGACAATCCGCGTAGAGGGAATTTTTCGGATACTTCTCCATCACCAAAAATTATGAAAAAATACAATCGCTCCTATAGCACATGTGCTGACGTCGTGCAAAAAACTCATGATTTTATCGCGCTCCGAGTATTTAATAATATTCACGCCGCATCGTAACCGCACAATGTCTACTACCATGTCATCGCCGTCCGTGAGTGGGGCCACGCCCCGGAGATGCGTGCCGCCTCTTCGAACATGTCACCACACCACCCCGCATGTATGAGGGCCCGGTGCGATGCTCCGGTGGCATTGTTACCCCGCAGGGCCCCCGTCCCGCCTAACCCTGTAGCGTTTAACCACGGGATCTAGTCCTTTGACTTTGCACGGACGGGCTTTGACCAACGGACCTCCCCACCCAGTTGTGTTAGGTCAGCCCATAGGAACACTTTGGAGCAACATCCGGGGCAGACCAACAGCATTATCCCCTCCGTGTAGACCCGACGCGTCCGTTTCCCCCCTCCAGGTGCCGGCGGCGGCGCCGTCCGTGAGGGAGGGCACACCCCGAACATGCGTGCCGGACGTTTGCAACCGCCACAACACTTCGAGACTTATGAGAGGCCGCCTACGCAAGATTTGGCGGCATGCTAGCCCCCGGAGGCCGCCGGCCACAGCCTCAGACGCCCGAAGGGCAATCCGCGTAAAAGGAATTTTTCGGATACTTCTCCATCACCAAAAATTACGAAAAAAATACTATTGTTCATATAGCACATGAGCCCACCTCGTGCAAAAAAACTCATGATTTTATCGCGCTCTGAGTATTTAATAATATTCACGCCACATCGTTACCGCAAAACGTCTTCTATCGTGTCATCGCCATCTATGAGGGGGGCCACGCCCCGGAGACGCGTGCCGCCTCTTCGGACATTTCACCACACCACCCCGCATGTATGAGGGCCCGGTGCGACGCTCCGGTGGCATTGCTACCCCCACAGGGCCCCCGTCCCGCCTGACCCTGTAGCGTTTGACCACGGGATCTAGCCCTTTGACTTTGCACGGACGGGCTTTGACCAGCGCACCTCCCCACCCAGTTGTGTTAGGTCACCCCATAGGAACACTTTGGAGCAACATCCGGGCCAGACCCACAACAAGATCCCCTCCGTGTAGACTCGGTGCGTCCGTTTCCCCCCTCCAGGTGCCGGCCGCGGCGCCGTCCGTGAGGGGGGCACACACCGGACACGCGTGCCGGGCGTTTGCAACTGCCACAACACTTCCAGACTTGTGAGAGGCCGCCTACGCAAGATTTGGCGGCATGCTAGCCCCCGGAGGCCGCCGGCCACAACCGTAGAAGCGCGAAGGACAATCCACGTAGAGGGAATTTTTCGGATACTTCTCCATCACCAAAAATAATGAAAAAATACCATCGCTCCTATAGCACATGTGCTGACATCGTGCAAAAAAACTCATGATTTTATTGCGCTCCAAGTATTTAATAATATTCATGCCGCATCGTTACCGCAAAACGTCTACTACCGTGTCATCGCCGTCCGTGAGGGGGGGCACGCCCCGGAGACGCGTGCCGCCTCTTCAGACATGCCACCACACCACCCCGCATGTCTGAGGGCCCGGTGCGATGCTCCGATGGAATTGCTACCCCGCAGGGCCCCCGTCCCGCCTAACCCTGTAGCGTTTGACCACGGGATCTAGTCCTTTGACTTTGCACGGACGGGCTTTGACCAGCGGACCTCCCCACCCGGTTGTGTTAGGTCAGCCCATAGGAACACTTTCGAGCAACATCCGGGGCAGACCCACAGCAAGATCCCCTCCGTGTAGACCCGACGCGTCCGTTTCCCCCCTCCAGGTGCCGGCGGCGGCGCCGTCCGTGAGGGGGGGGCACATCCCGGACACGCGTGCCGGGCGTTTGCAACCGCCACAACACTTTCAGACTTGTGAGAGGCCGCCTACGCAAGATTTGGCGGCATGCTAGCCCCCGGAGGCCCCCGGCCACAGCCTCAGGCGCCCGAAGGGCAATCCGCGTAAAAGGAATTTTTCGGATACTTCTCCATCACCAAAAATTATGAAAAAATACTATTGTTCTTATAGCACATGAGCCCATGTCGTGCAAAAAAACTCATGATTTTATCGCGCTCCAAGTATTTAATAATATTCACGCCGCATCGTTACCGCAAAACGTCTACTACCGTGTCATCGCCATCTGTGAGGGGGGACACGCCCCGGAGACGCGTGCCGCCTCTTCGGACATTTCACCACACCACCCCGCATGTATGAGGGCGCGGTGCGACGCTCCGGTGGCATTGCTACCCCCACAGGGCCCCCGTCCCGCCTGACCCTGTAGCGTTTGACCACGGGATCTAGCCCTTTGACTTTGCACGGACGGGCTTTGACCAGCGCACCTCCCCACCCAGTTGTGTTAGGTCACCCCATAGGAACACTTTGGAGCAAGATTCGGGCCAGACCCACAACAAGATCCCCTCCGTGTAGACACGGCGCGTCCGTTTCCCCCCTCCAGGTGCCGGCCGCGGCGCCGTCCGTGAGGGGGGCACACACCGGACACGCGTGTCGGGCGTTTGCAACTGCCACAACACTTCCAGACTTATGAGAGGCCGCCTACGCAAGATTTGGCGGCATGCTAGCCCCCGGAGGCAGCTAGCCACAGCCGGAGACGCGCGAAGGACAATCCACGTAGAGGGAATTTTTCGGATACTTCTCCATCACCAAAAATTATGAAAAAATACCATCGCTCCTATAGCACATGTGCTGACATCGTGCAAAAAAACTCATGATTTTATCGTGCTCCAAGTATTTAATAATATTCACACCGCATCGTTACCGCAGAACGTCTACTACCGTGTCATCACCGTCGATGAGGGGGGCCACGCCCCGGAGACGCGTGCCGCCTCTTCGGACATGCCACCACACCACCCCGCATGCATGAGGGCCCGGTGTGATGCTCCGGTGGCATTGCTACCCGCAGGGCCCCCGTCCCGCCTAACCCTGTAGCGTTTGACCATGGGATCTAGTCCTTTGACTTTGCTCGGACGAGCTTTGACCAGCGGACCTCCCCACCCGGTTGTGTTAGGTCAGCCCATAGGAACACTTTGGAGCAACATCCGGGGCAGACCCACAGCAAGATCCCCTCCATGTAGACCCGACGTGTCCGTTTCCCCCCTCCAGGTGCCGGCGGCAGCGCCGTCCGTGAGGGGGGGCACACCCCGGACACGCGTGCCGGGCGTTTGCAACCGCCACAACACTTCCAGACTTTTTGAGAGGCCGCCTACGCAAGATTTGGCGGCATGCTAGCCCCCGGAGGCCGCCGGCCACAGCCGTAGACGCCCGAAGGGCAATCCGCGTAGAGGGAATTTTTCGGATACTTCTCCGTCACCAAAAATTATGAAAAATTACTATTGTTCGTATAGCACATGTGCCCATGTCGTGCAAAAAAACTCATGATTTTATCGCGCTCCGAGTATTTAATAATATTCACGCCGCATCGTTACCACAAAACATCTACTACCTTGTCATCGCCATCTGTGAGGGGGGCCACGCCCCGGAGACACGTGCCGCCTCTTCGGACATTTCACCACACCACCCCGCATGTATGAGGGCCCGGTGCGACGCTCCGGTGACATTGCTACCCCCACAGGGCCCCCGTCCCGCCTGACCCTGTAGTGTTTGACCACGGGATCTAGCCCTTTGACTTTGCACGGATGGGCTTTGACTAGCGGACCTCCCCACCCAGTTGTGTGAGGTCACCCCATAGGAACACTTTGGAGCAACATCCGGGCCAGACCCACAACAAGATCACCTCCGTGTAGACCCGGCGCGTCCGTTTCGCCCCTCCAGGTGCCGGCCGCGGCGCCGTCCGTGAGGGGGGGGGCACACCCCGGACACGCGTGCCGGGCGTTTGCAACTCCCACAACACTTCCAGACTTGTGAGAGGCCGCCTACGCAAGATTTGGCGGCATGCTAGCCCCCGGAGGCCGGCGGCCACAGCCGTAGACGCGCAAAGGACAATCCGCGTAGAGGAAATTTTTCGGATACTTCTCCATCACCAAAAATTAAGAAAAAATACCATCGCTCCTATAGCACATGTGCTGACGTCGTGCAAAAAAACTCATGATTTTATCGCGCTCCGAGTATTTAATAATATTCACGCCGCATCGTTACCGCAGAATGTCTACTACCGTGTCATCGCCGTTCGTGAGGGGGGCCACGCCCTGGAGACGCGTGCCGCCTCTTCGGACATGCCACCACACCACCCCGCATGTATGAGGGCCCGGTTCGATGCTCCGGTGGCATTGCTACCTCGCAGGGCCCCCGTCCCGCCTAACCCTGTAGCGTTTGACCACGGAATCTTGTCCTTTGACTTTGCATGGACGGGCTTTGACCAGTGGACCTCCCCACCCGGTTGTGTTAGGTCAGCCCATAGGAACACTTTGGAGCAACATCCGGGGCAGACCCACAGCAAGATCCCCTCCGTGTAGACCCGACGCGTCCATTTCCCCCCTCCAGGTGCCGGCCGCAGCGCCGTCCGTGAGGGGGGCACACCCCGGACACGCGTGCCGGGCGTTTGCAACCGCCACAACACTTCCAGACTTGTGACAGGCCGCCTAGGCAAGATTTGGCGGCATGCTAGCCCCCGGAGGCCGCTGGCCACAGCCGTAGATGCCCGAAGGGCAATCCGCGTAGAGGGAATTTTTCAGATACTTCTCCATCACCAAAAATTATGAAAAAATACTATTGTTCGTATAGCACATGTGCCCATGTCGTGCAAAAAAACTCATGATTTTATCGCGCTCCGAGTATTTATTAATATTCTCACCGCATCGTTACCGCAAAACGACTACTACTGTGTCATCGCCATCTGTGAGGGGGGCCACGCCCCGGAGACGCGTGCCGCCTCTTCGGACATTTCACCACACCACCCCGCATGTATGAGGGCCCGGTGCGACCCTCTCTATGTGCTTAAAGCCACCGTTCATAATTCTCCCATACATGTCACTCTTGAGTCATTGCACATCCCGGTACACCACCGGAGGCATTCATATAGAGTCATATTTTGTTCTAACAATCGAGTTGTAATTCTTGAGTTGTAAGTAAATAAAAGTGTGATGATCATCATTATTAGAGGATTGTCCCAGTGAGGAAAGGATGATGAAGACTATGATTCCCCCATAAGTCGGGATGAGACTCCGAAATAAAAATAAAAAAAGGAGAAAAGAGGCCAAAAAAAAGAAGGCCTAAATAAAAAAAAAGAGAGAAAAAGAGAGAAGGGGCAATGCTACTATCCTTTTCCACACTTGTGCTTCAAAGTAGCACCATGATCTTCATGATAGAGAGTCTCCTATGTTGTCACTTTCATATACTAGTGGGAATCTTTCATTATAGAACTTGGCTAGTATATTCCAATGACGGGCTTCCTCAAAATGCCCTAGGTCTTTGTGAGCAAGCGAGTTGGATGCACACCCACTTAGTTTCTTTTGTTGAGCTTTTATACACTTATAGCTCTAGTGCATCCATTGCATGGCAATCCCCTACTCACTCACATTAATATCTATTGATGGGCATCTCCATAGCCCGTTGATACGCCTAGTTGATGTGAGACTATCTTCTCCTTTTTGTCTTCTCCACAACCACCATTCTATTCCACCTATAGTGCTATGTCTATGGCTCACGCTCATGTATTGCGTGAAGATTGAAAAAGTTTGAGAACATCAAAAGTATGAAACAATTGATTGGCTTGTCATCGGGGTTGTGCATGATTTGAATACGTTGTGTGGTGAAGATGGAGCATAGCCAGACTATATGATTTTGTAGGGATAGCTTTCTTTGGCCATGTTATTTTGAGAAGACATGATTACTTTTTTAGTATGCTTGAAGTATTATTATTTTTATGTCAATATTAAACTTTTGTCTTGAATCTTATGGATCTGAATATTCTTGCCACAATAAAGAGAACTACATGGATAAATATGTTAGGTAGCATTCCACATCAAAAATTCTGTTTTTATCATTTACCTACTCGAGGAGGAGCAGGAATTAAGCTTGGGGATGTTGATACGTCTCCAACGTATCTATAATTTTTGATTGTTCCATGCTATTATATTATCAACCTTGGATGTTTTATATGCATTTATATGCTATTTTATATGATTTTTGCGACTAACCTATTAACCCAGAGCCCAATGCCAGTTTCTGTTTTTTCCTTGTTTTAGAGTATCGCAGAAAAGGAAAATCAAACGGAGTCCAATTGACCTGAAACTTCACGGAACTTATTTTTGGAAGGAAAGCAACCTGATAGACTTGGAGTGCACGTCAGAAAAGAAACGAGGGAGCCACAAGGTAGGGGGCGCCCACCCCCTAGGGCATGCCCTCCACCCTCGTGGGCCCCTTGTGGCTCCCCTGACGTAGCTCTTCCTCCTATATATACCTATATACCCTAAAACGATCGGGGAACAGAATAGATCGGGAGTTCCACCACCAGAAGCCTCCGTAGCCACCGAAAGCCAATCTAGACCCGTTCCGGCACCCTGCCGGAGGGGGAATCCCTCTCTGGTGGCCATTTTCATCATCCCGGTGCTCTCCATGATGAGAAGGGAGTAGTTCTCCCTCGGGGCTGAGGGCATGTACCAGTTGTTGGGGAACGTAGTAATTTCAAAAAAATTCCTACGCACACGCAAGATCATGGTGATGCATAGCAACGAGATGGGAGAGTGTTGTCTACGTACCCTCGTAGACCGAAGAGGAAGCGTTGATGCAACGTAGAGGAAGTAGTCATACATCTTCCCGGTCCAACCGATCCAAGCACCGTTACTCCGGTACCTCCGAGTTCTTGGCACACGTTCAGCTCGATGACGCTCCCCGGGCTCCGATCCAGCAAAGCTTCGGGGAGGAGTTCCGTCAGCACGATGGCGTGGTGACGATCTTGATGTTCAACCGTCGCAGGGCTTCGCCTAAGCACTGCTACAATATGACCGAGGTGGAATATGGTGGAGGGGGGCACCGCACACGGCTAAGGAACGATCACGAAGATCAACTTGTGTGTCTATGGCGTGCCTCCTGCCCCCGTATATAAAGGAGTGGAGGAGGGGAGGGCCGGCCCTCTCTATGGCGCGCCCTAGGGAGTCCTACTCCCACTGGGAGTAGGATTCCCCCTTTCCTAGTCCAACTAGGATTCCTTCCATGTAGTAGGAGTAGGAGACAAGGAAGGGGAAGGGAGAAGGGAAGGAAGGACGGGGCGCAGCCCCTCCCCCTAGTCCAATTCGGACTAGGCCTTGGGGGGGCGCGCGGCCTGCCCTAGGCCGCCCCTCTCTCTTTCCCATATGGCCCAATAAGGCCCAATACTTTCCCCCCGTATTCCCGTCACTCCCAGGTACTCCGAAAAATACCCGAATCACTCGGAACCTTTCCGATGTCCGAATATAGTCGTCCAATATATCGATCTTTACATCTCGACCATTTCGAGACTCCTCGTCATGTCCCCGATCTCATCCGGGACTCCGAACTCCTTTGGTACATCAAAACTCACAAACTCATAATATAACTGTCATCGAAACCTTAAGCGTGCAGACCCTACGGTTCGAGAACAATGTAGACATGACCGAGACACGTCTCCGGTCAATAACCAATAGCGGGACCTGGATGCCCATATTGGCTCCTACATATTCTACGAAGATCTTTATCGGTCAGACCGCATAACAACATACGTTGTTCCCTTCGTCATCGGTATGTTACTTGCCTGAGATTCGATCGTCGGTATCCAATACCTAGTTCAATCTCGTTATCGGTAAGTCTCTTTACTCGTTCCGTAATACATCATCCTGCAACTTACTCATTAGTTGCAATGCTTGCAAGGCTTAAGTGATGTGCATTACCGAGAGGGCCCAGAGATACCTCTCCGACATTCGGAGTGACAAATCCTAATCTCGAAATACGCCAACCCAACATGTACCTTTGGAGACACCTGTAGAGCTCCTTTATAATCACCCAGTTACGTTGTGACATTTGGTAGCACACAAAGTGTTCCTCCGGCAAACGGGAGTTGCATAATCTCATAGTCATAGGAACATGTATAAGTCATGAAGAAAGCAATAGCAACATACTTAACGATCGGGTGCTAAGCTAATGGAATGGGTCATGTCAATCAGATCATTCAACTAATGGTGTGATCCCGTTAATCAAATAACAACTCTTTGTCCATGGTTAGGAAACATAACCATCTTTGATTAACGAGCTAGTCAAGTAGAGGCATACTAGTGACACTCTGTTTGTCTATGTATTCACACATGTATTATGTTTCCGGTTAATAAAATTCTAGCATGAATAATAAACATTTATCATGATATAAGGAAATAAATAATAACTTTATTATTGCCTCTAGGGCATATTGCCTTCAGTCTCCCACTTGCACTAGAGTCAATAATCTAGATCACATCGCCATGTGATTTAACATCAATAGTTCACATCTTTATGTGATTGGTTCACATCTCCATGTGACTAACACCCAAAGGGTTTACTAGATTCAATAATCTAGATCACATCGCTATGTGATTAAGATCCAAAAAGTGATCATATTTTGCTTGTGAGAGAAGTTTAGTCAATGGGTCTGCCACATTCAGATCCGCATGTATTTTGCAAATTTCTATGTCAACAATGCTCTGCATGGAGCTACTCTAGCTAATTGCTCCCACTTTCAATATGCATCCAGATTGAGACTTAGAGTCATCTGGATCAGTGTCAAAACTTGCATCGACGTAACCCTTTATGACGAACCTTTTGTCACCTCTGTAATCGAGAAACATATCCTTATTCCAGTAAGGATAATTTTGACCGCTGTCCATTGATCTACTCCTAGACCACTATTGTACTCTCTCTCTTAACACAGTGTATGGTATACAATAGATCTGGTACACAGCATGGCATACTTTATAGAACCTATGACTGAGGCATAGGGAATGACTTTCATTCTCTTTCTATCTTCTGTCGTGGTCGGGCTTTGAGTCTTACTCAACTTCACACCTTGTAACACAGGCAAGAAACTTTTTTCTTTGACTGTTCCATTTTGAACTACTTCAAAATCTTGTCAAGGTATGTACTCATTGAAAAAACTTATCAAGCGTCTTGATCTATCTCTATAGATCTTGATACTCAATATGTAAGCAGCTTCACCAAGGTCTTTCTTTGAAAAACTCCTTTCAAGCACTCCTTTATGCTTTGCAGAATAATTCTACATTATTTCCGATCAACAATATGTCATTCACATATACTTATCAGAAATGTTGTAGTGCTCCCACTCACTTTCTTGTAAATACAGGCTTCACCGCAAGTCTGTATAAAACTATATGCTTTGATCAACTTATCAAAGTGTATATTCCAACTCCGAGATGCTTGCACCAGTCCATAGATGGATCGCTGGAGCTTGCATATTTTGTTAGCACCTTTAGGATTGACAAAACCTTCTGGTTGCATCATATACAACTCTTCTTTAAATCCATTAAGAAATGTAGTTTTGTTTATCCATTTGCTAGATTTAATGAAATGCGGCAATTGCTAACATGATTCGGACAGACTTAAGCATAGATACGAGTGAGAAACTCTCATCGTAGTCAACACCTTGAACTTGTCGAAAACCTTTTTCGACAATTCTAGCTTTGTATATAGTAACACTACTATCAGCGTCCGTCTTCCTCTTAAAGATCCATTTATTTTCTATGGCTTGCCGATCAACGGGCAAATCCATCAAAGTCCATACTTTGTTCTCATACATGGATCATATCTCAGATTTCATGGTCTCAAACCATTTCGCGGAATCTGGGCTCATCGTCGCTTCCTCATAGTTCGCAAGTTCGTCATGGTCTAGTAACATGACTTCCAGAACAGGATTATCGTACCACTCTGGTGCGGATCTCACTCTGGTTTACCTATGAGATTCGGTAGTAACTTGATCTAAAGTTTCATGATCATCATTATTAGCTTCCTCACTAATTGGTGTAGGTGTCACAGAAACCGGTTTCTGTGATGTACTACTTTCCAATAAGGGAGAAGGTACAGTTACCTTATCAACTTTTCTACTTTCCTCCCACTCACTTCTTTCGTGAGAAACTCCTTCTCTAGAAAGGATCCATTATCAGCAATGAATAACTTGCCTTCGGATCTATGATAAGGTGTACCCAACATTTTCTTTTGGGTAACCTATGAAGATTTACTTCTCCGATTTGGGTTCGAGCTTATCATGTTGAAACTTTTTCACATAAGCATCGCAGTCCCAAACTTTAAGAAACGACAACTTAGGTTTCTTGCCAAACCATAGTTCATACGGTGTCGTCTCAATGGATTTAGATGGTGCCCTATTTAACATGAATGTAGCTGTCTCTAATGCATAACCCCAAAACGCTAGCGGTAAATCTGTAAGAGACATCATAGATCGCACCATATCTAATAAAGTACGGTTATGACGTTCGGACACACCATTACACTATGGTGTTCCAGGTGGCATGATTAGTGAAACTATTTCACATTGTTTTACTTGAAGGCCAAACTCGTAACTCAAATATTTTACCTCTGCGATCATATCGTAGAAACTTTTATTTTCTTGTCACGATGATTTTCCACTTCACTCTGAAATTCTTTGAACTGTTCAAATGTTTCAGACTTATGTTTCATCAAGTAGATATCCCCATATCTGCTCAAATCATCTGTGAAGGTCAGAAAATAATGATACCTGCTGCAAGCCTTAATATTCATCGGACCACATACATCAGTATGTATGATTTCCAACAAATCTGTTGCTTGCTTCATTGTTCCGGAGAACGGCGTTTTAGTCATCTTGCCCATAAGGCATGGTTCGCAAGCATCAAGTGATTCATAATCAAGTGATTCCAAAATCCCATCAGCATGTAGTTTCTTCATGCGCTTTACACCAATATGACTTAAACGGCAGTGCCACAAATAAGTTGCACTATCATTATTAACTTTGCATCTTTTGGTTTCAATATTATGAATATGTGTATCACTATGATCGAGATCCAACAAACTTGTTTCATTGGGTGTATGACCATCGAAGGTTTTATTCATGTAAACAGAACAACAATTATTCTCTGACTTTAATGAATAACCGTATTGCAATAAACATGATCAAATCATATTCATGCTCAACGCAAAAACCAAATAACACTTATTTAGGTTCAACACTAATCCCGAAAGTATAGGGGAGTGTGCGATGATGATCATATCAATCTTGGAACTACTTCCAACACACATCGTCACTTCACCCTTAAATAGTCTTTGTTTATTCTGCAACTCCTGTTTTGAGTTACTACTCTTAGCAACTGATCCAGTATCAAATACTGAGGAGTTGCTATAAACACTAGTAAAGTACACATCAATAACATGTATATCAAATATACTTTTGTTCACTTTACCATCCTTCTTATCCGCCAAATACTTGGGGCAGTTCTGCTTCCAGTGACCAGTCCCTTTGGAGTAGAAGCACTTAGTCTCAGGCTTAGGACCAGACTTGGGCTTCTTCACTTGAGCAGCAACTTGCTTGCTGTTCTTCTTGAAGTTCCCCTTCTTTCCTTTGCCCTTTTCTTGAAACTAGTGGTCTTGTTAACCATCAACACTTGATGTTTTTCTTGATTTCTACCTTCATCGATTTCAGCATCACGAAGAGCTTGGGAATTGTTTCCGTTATCCCTTGCATATTATAGTTCATCACGAAGTTCTACTAACTTGGTGATGGTGACTAGAGAATTCTGTCAATCACTATTTTATCTGGAAGATTAACTCCCACTTGATTCAAGTGATTGTAGTACCCAGACAATCTGAGCACATGCCCACTGCTTGAGCGATTCTCCTCCATATTTTAGCTATAGAACTTGTTGGAGACTTCATATCTCTCAACTCGGGTATTTGCTTGAAATATTAACTTCAACTCCTGGAACATCTCATATGGTCCATGATGTTCAAAATGTCTTTGAAGTCCCGATTCTAAGCCGTTAAGCATGGTGCACTAAACTATCAAGCAGTCATCATATTGAGCTAGCCAAATGTTCATAATGTCTGCATCTGCTCCTGCAATAGGTCTGTCACCTAGCGGTGCATCAAGGACATAATTCTTCTGTGCAGCAATGAGGATAAACCTCAAATCACGGATCCAATCCGCATCATTGCTACTAACATCTTTCAACACAATTTTCTCTAGGAACATATCAAAATAAACACAGGGAAGCAACAACGCGAGCTATTGATCTACAACATGATTTGCAAAATACTACCAGGACTAAGTTCATGATAAATTTAAGTTCAATTTAATCATATTACTTAAGAACTCCCACTTAGATAGACATCCCTCTAAGTGATCACGTGATCCAAATCAACTAAACCATGTCCGATCATCACGTGAGATGGAGTAGTTTCATTGGTGAACATCACTATGTTGATCATATCTACTATATGATTCACACTCGACCTTTTGGTCTCCGTGTTCCGAGGCCATATCTGTATATGCTTGGCTGATCAAGTATAACCTGAGTATTCCGCGTGTGCAACTGTTTTGCACCCGTTGTATTTGAATGTAGAGCCTATCACACCCGATCATCATGTGGTGTCTCAGCACGAAGAACTTTCGCAACGGTGCATACTCAGGGAGAACACTTCTTGATAATTAGTGAGAGGTCATCTTAAAATGCTACCGTCAATCAAAGCAAGAGAAGATGCATAAAAGATAAACATCACATGCAATCAATATAAGTGATATGATATGGCCATCATCATCTTGTGCTTGTGATCTCCATCTCCGAAGCACCGTCGTGATCACCATCGTCACCGGCGCGACACCTTGATCTCCATCGTAGTATCGTTGTCGTCTCGCCAATCTTATGCTTCCACGACTATCGCTACCGCTTAGTGATAAAGTAAAGCATTACAGCGCGATTGCATTGCATACAATAAAGCGACAACCATATGGCTCCTGCCAGTTGCCGATAACTCGGTTACAAAACATGATCATCTCATACAATAAAATTTAGCATCATGTCTTGACCATATCACATCACAACATGCCCTGCAAAAACAAGTTAGACGTCCTCTACTTTGTTGTTGCAATTTTTACGTGGCTGCTACGGGCTTAAGCAAGAACCAATCTTACCTACGCATCAAAACCACAACGATAGTTTGTCAAGTTGGTGCTGTTTTAACCTTCGCAAGGACCGGGCGTAGCCACACTCAGTTCAACTAAAGTTGGAGAAACTGTCACCCGCAAGCCACCTATGTGCAAAGCACGTCGGGAGAACCGGTCTCGCGTAAGCGTACGCGTAATGTCGGTCCGGGCCACTTCGTCCAACAATACCGCCGAACCAAAGTATGACATGCTGGTAAGCAGTATGACTTATATCGCCCGTAACTCACTTGTGTTCTACTCATGCATATCAAATCAAACCATAAAAACCTAGGCTCGGATGCCACTGTTGGCGAACGTAGTAATTTCAAAAAAAATCCTACACACACGCAAGATAATGGTGATGCATAGCAACGAGATGGGAGAGTGTTGTCTACGTACCCTCGTAGACCGAAGCGGAAGCGTTGATGCAACGTAGAGAAAGTAGTCGTATGTCTTCCCGGTCCAACCGATCCAAGCACCATTACTCCGGTACCTCCGAGTTCTTGGCACACGTTCAGCTCGATGACGCTCCCCGGGCTCCGATCCAGCAAAGCTTCGGGGAGGAGTTCCGTCAGCACGACGGCGTGGTGACGATCTTGATGTTCAACCGTCGCAGGGCTTCACCTAAGCACTGCTACAATATGACCAAGGTGGAATATGGTGGAGGGGGCACCGCACACGGCTAAGGAACGATCATGAAGATCAACTTGTGTGTCTATGGGGTGCCCCCTTCCCCCGTATATAAAGGAGTGGAGGAGGGGAGGGCCGGCCCTCTCTATGGCGCGCCCTAGGGAGTCCTACTCCCACCGGGAGTAGGATTCCCCCTTTCCTAGTCCAACTAGGATTCCTTCCATGTAGTAGGAGTAGGAGACAAGGAAGGGGAAGGGAGAAGGGAAGGAAGGAGGGGGTGCAGCCCCTCCCCCTAGTCCAATTCGGACTAGGCCTTGGGGGGCGCGCGGCCTGCCCTAGGCAGCCCCTCTCTCTTTCCCGTATGGCCCAATAAGGCCCAATACTTTTCTCCCGTATTCCCGTAACTCCCAGTACTCCGAAAAATACCCGAATCACTCGGAACCTTTCCGATGTCCGAATATAGTCGTCCAATATATCGATCTTTACGTCTCAACCATTTCGAGACTCCTCGTCATGTCCCCGATCTCATCCGGGACTCCGAACTCCTTCGTTACATCAAAACTCATAAATTCATAATATAACTGTCATCGAAACCTTAAGCATGTGGACCCTACGGTTCGAGAACAATGTAGACATGACCGAGACACGTCTCCGGTCAATAACCAATAGCGGGACCTGGATGCCCATATTGGCTCCTACATATTCTACGAAGATCTTTATCGGTCAGACCGCATAACAACATACGTTGTTCCCTTTGTCATCGGTATGTTACTTGCCTGAGATTCGATCGTCGGTATCCAATACCTAGTTCAATCTCGTTACCGGCAAGTCTTTTTACTCGTTCCGTAATACATCATCCCGCAACTAACTCATTAGTTGTAATGCTTGCAAGGCTTAAGTGATGTGCATTACCGAGAGGGCCCAGAGATACCTCTCCGACATTCGGAGTGACAAATCCTAATCTCGAAATACGCCAACCCAACATGTACCTTTGGAGACACCTGTAGAGCTCCTTTATAATCACCCAGTTACGTTGTGACGTTTGGTAGAACACAAAGTGTTCCTCCGGCAAACGGGAGTTGCATAATCTCATAGTCATAGGAACATGTATAAGTCATGAAGAAAGCAATAGCAACATACTAAACGATCGGGTGCTAAGCTAATGGAATGTGTCATGTCAATCAGATCATTCAACTAATGATGTGATCCTGTTAATCAAATAACAACTATTTGTCCATGGTTAGGAAACATAACCATCTTTGATTAATGAGCTAGTCAAGTAGGTGCATACTAGTGACACTCTGTTTGTCTATGTATTCACACATGTATTATGTTTCCGGTTAATACAATTCTAGCATGAATAATAAACATTTATCATGATATAAGGAAATAAATAATAACTTTATTATTTCCTCTAGGGCATATTTCCTTCACCAGTAGCGATGTGTTTGATCTCTCTCTCTCTCTCTCTCGTGTTCTTGAGGTGATACGATCTTTATGTATCGCAGCTTTGCTATTATAGTTGGATCTTATGATGTTTTCTTCCCCCTATACTCTCTTGTAATGGATTGAGTTTCCCCTTCGAAGTTATCTTATCGGATTGAGTCTTCAAAGATTTGAGAACACTTGATGTATGTCTTGCCGTGCGTATCTGTGGTGATAATGGGATACCACGTGATTCACTTGATGTATGTTTTGGTGATCAACTTGCGGGTTCCGCCCATGAACCTATGCATAGGGGTTGGCACACGTTTTCGTCGCGATTCTCCGGTAGAATCTTTGGGGCACTCTTTGAGGTTCTATGTGTTGGTTGAATAGATGAATTTGAGCTTGTGTGATGCATATCGTATAATCATACCCACGGATATTTGAGGTGACATTGGAGTATCTAGGTGACATTAGGGTTTTGGTTGATTTGTGTCTTAAGGTGTTATTCTAGTACGAACTCTAGAGCTGTTTGTGACACTTATAGGAATAGCCCAACGGATTGATTGGAAAGAATAACTTTGAGGTGGTTTCGTACTCTACCATAATCTCTTCGTTTGTTCTCCGCTATTAGTGACTTTGGAGTGACTCTTTGTTGCATGTTGAGGGATGGCTATGTGATCCAATTATGTTATTATTGTTGAGAGGACTTGCACTAGTGAAAGTATTAACCCTAGGCCTTGTTTTCTATCATTGCAATACCGTTTACGCTCACTTTTATCATTAGTTACCTTGCTATTTTTATATTTTTAGATTACAAAAACCTTTTCTACCATCCATATACCACTTGTATCACCATCTTCGCCGAACTAGTGCACCTATACAATTTACCATTGTATTGGGTGTGTTGGGGACACAAGAGACTCTTTGTTATTTGGTTGAAGGGTTGCTTGAGAGAGACCATCTTCATCCTATGCCTCCTACACATTGATAAACCTTAGGTCATCCACTTGAGGGAAATTTGCTACTGTCCTACAAACCTCTGCACTTGGAGGCCCAACAACGTCTACAAGAAGAAGGTTGTGTAGTAGACATCAGTGATCACTCGCTTACTTCTTGCATGACACCCATTCCTTTTTCTATCTGCTAGTTTTCTTTCCCCGACCGACTGCTGCTACCAGTTTGGCTCAGCCAAATCCATCATCACCGTCTGACTAGTGTGTAGCGACAGTTGTTCTTGCCATGGTTCCGATAGTTTTGATTCTTATAACCAATTGGTTTGTTCCGAGGTTCCCCCTTCATGATCTTATCCACTCAAAACATTAATCTCTTCAATCGCATGCACCTTTTTAAGAGTAGAAGATCTTTCGCTATGCCATTGAGAATAATTAACCATAATATTATCTAGGAGTCTAGTAGCTTCCCCTAAAGTAATTTCCAGAATCTAAAAGATTTCTAGAAGCAAAATTCAATCCGGCATAATTTTTTTGTATAATCATCCACAAATTCAAACCATGAGTAGGGCAATTTCGTATTATCAATTTCATCCTCTCCCAAGATTGTGCAACATGTTCATGATCAAGTTGCTTAAAAATCATAATATCGTTCCTAAGGGAGATGATCTTAGCGGGAGGAAAATACTTGGAAATCAAATCATCTTTACACTTATTCCATGAATCAATACTATTTTTAGGCAAGGATGAAAACCAAGTTTTAGCACGACCTTGAAGTGAGAACGGAAATAGCTTCAATTTAACCATATCTTTATCCACATATTTTTTTTTCTTTTGCATATCACACAACTCAACGAAATTATTCAGATGGGATGCGGCATCTTCACTAGGAAGGCCGGAAAATTGATCTTTCATAACAAGATTCAGCAAAGCGGCATTAATTTCATAAGATTCCACACTACTGGCGGGGGCAATCGGAGTGCTAATAAAATCATTGTTATTAGTATTGGAAAAGTCAAACAATTTGGTATTCTCTTGAGCCATCGTGACAAAGCAAGCAATCCAACACACAAGCACACAAAAAGCAGATGAAGAAGACGAACGGAAGAGGGACGAAGTAAAAGGCAAAACTTTTCAAAAATCATTTTAGAAGTGGGGGAGAAGAAAATGAGAGGCAAATGGCAAATAATGTAATGCAAGGGATGAGAGTTTTATGATGGGTACTTGGTATGTCTGGACTTGGCGTAAATCTCCCCGGCAACAGCGCCAGAAATTCTTCCCGCTACTTCTTGAGCTTGCGTTGGTTTTTCCCTTGAAGAGGAAAAGGTGATGTAGCAAAGTAGAGATAAGTATTTCCCTCAGTTAGAGAACCAAGGTATCAATCTAGTAGGAGACAACGCACAAATCACCAATACATGTACAAACAATCAAACAACTTGCGCCCAACACGATAAAAGGGTTGTCAATCCCTTCACGGTTACTTGCAAAAGTGAGATCTGATGGAGATAGATGAAACTAAACAGGCGATAAAGTAAATATTTTTGGGTTTTTTTGGTTTATAGATCGGAAAGTAAAAGATTGCAAAATAGTAGATCAGAAACTTATATGATCGAAAATAGACCTGGGGGCCATAGGTTTCACTAGAGGCTTCTCTCAAGATAGCAAATAATATGGTGGGTGAACAAATTACTGTCGAGCAATTGATAGAAAAGCGCAAAGTTATGATGATATCTAAGGCAATGATTATGAAATATAGGCATCACGTCCGTGTCAAGTAGACCGAAACAATTCTGCATCTACTACTATTACTCCACACATCGACCGACTCCTGCCTGCATCTAGAGTATTAAGTTCATGAAGAACAAAGTAACGCATTAATTAAGATGACATGATGTAGAGGAATAAACTCAAGCAATATGATGTAAACCCCATCTTTTTATCCTCAATGGCAACAATACAATACGTGCCTTGCTGCCCCTACTGTCACTGGGAAAGGACACCGCAAGATTGAACCCAAAGCTAAGCACTTCTCCCATTGCAAGAAAAACCAATCTAGTTGGCCAAACTAAACCGATAGTTCAAAGAATATTACAAAGATATCAAATCATGCATAAAAGAATCCAGAGAATATTCAAATAATATTCATAGATAAGCTGATCATAAATCCACAATTCATCGGATCTCGACAAACACACCGCAAAAGAAGATTACATTGGATAGATCTCCAACAACATTGAGGAGAAGCCATCTAGCTACAAGCTATGGACCCGTAGGTCTGAGATAAACTACTCACGCTTCATCAGAAGGGCAATAGAGTTGATGTAGATGCCCTCCGTGATCGAATCCCCCTCCGGCAGGATGCTGGAAAAGGCACCAAGATGGGATCTCACGAGAACAAAATGTTGTGACAGTGGAAAAGTGTTATCATGGATGCTTCTAAAGGTTTTGGAATATATGTGAATATATAGGATGAAGAATTAGGTTAGGGGGTGTTGGAGCAGGCCACAAGGCTGGGGGCGCGCCCACCCCCTAGGGCGCGCCCCTGTGGCTTGTCATCTACTCCAAGGTCTTCTGACTTGGAGTCCAAGTTCAGCAGGTGTCTTCTGGTCCAAGAAAAAACATCGCGAAGGTTTTCTTCCATTTGGACTCCATTTGGTATTCCTTTTTTGCGACGCTCAAAAACAAGAAAAAAACAGAAACTGGCACTAGGCTCTAGGTTAATAAGTTAGTCCCAGAAATAATATAAAATAGCATATAATGCATATAAAACATCCAAAATAGATAATATAATAGAATGGAACAATAAAAAAATTATAGATACGTTGGAGACGTATCAGGGATCATCTTATAATGCTACCATCGTGTCCTAAGCAAAATAAGATGCATAAAAGGATTAACATCACATGCAAATCATAAGTGACATGATATGGCCATCAACTTGTGCTTTTGATCTCCATCTCCAAAGCACCGGCATGATCTCCATCATCACCAGCATAACACCATGATCTCCATCATCGTGTCGCCTTCGGGGTTTTCACGCCAACCATGCTTCTACTACTATTGCTACCACTTAGCGATAAAGTAAAGCATTACATAACGCATAATGATTGACACACAGGTCATACAATAATTAAAGACAACCCTATGGCTCGTGTCGGTTGATGTATTCATTGACATGAAAGTCGTGATAAGCTATTACAAAACATGATCATCTCATACATCAAATATATCTCATCATGTCTTTGGCCATATCATATCACAACATACCCTGCAAAAACAAGTTAGACGCCCTCTAATTATTGTTGCATGTTTTACGTGGCTGCTATGGGTATCTAGCAAGAACAATTCTTACCTACGTAAAGCCACAATGGTGATATGCAAGCTGCTATTTAACGTTCTACAAGGACCTCCTTTGTCGAATCCGATTAAACTAAGGTGGGAGAGACAGACACCCGCCAGCCATCTTTATGCAACAAAGTCAAATGTCTATCGATGGAACCAGTCTCATGTACGTGGACATGTAAAGTTGGTCCGGGCCACTTCTCCCACAATACTGCTGAATCAAGAAAATACCAAGGAAGTAAACAATCTGAATATCAACGCCCACAAACTCCTTTGTGTTCTACTCGTGATGTCATCTACGCATAGACCTAGATCATGATGCCACTACTGGGGAACGTTGCATGGGAAACAAAATTTTCCTATGCTCACCAAGATCAATCTAGGAGATGACCATCTACGAGAGGAGAGATTGCATCTACATACCCTTGTAGATCGCTAAGCAGAAGCGTTAAGAAACGCGTTTGATGTAATCGAACGTCTTCGTGATGCAATGACGATTCGTCCCACGAACTCCCAATCCAAGTGCCGAACGGATGGAACCTCCACGTTCAACACATGTACGGCTTGATGATGCCTTCACCTCCTTGATCTAGTGAGCGATGGTGAAGTAGTATCTCGAATCCTCCGTCCGCACGATGGCATGGTGGCGGTGGTGGTGGAGAAATCTCAGCAGAGCTTCGCTAAGCACTACATAGAAGACAGTGGCTACGAGGGAGAGGGAGGGCAGCGCCGTGGCATAGATGGGTCCGACTGCCCTCCCTTTACCCCTCTATATATAGGAGGAAGGGAGGAGGAGGGGGCACCCTAGGTTTCCCTAGGGGGGCCGGCGGCCACCAGGGGAAAACCCAAGATGGGTTTTGGTGTGCCTCCCCCTAGGAGCCTTGGCCCCCCAAGGCAAAGGGGGTCGCTGCCCTAGGGGAGCGCCCCCACCCCTTATAGTTACATGGGAAAGGGTTAGGGGGTGCACATCCCGTTAGTGGGCTGGTTTGCCCCCTCCCTGATGTCTGCTAGAACTACATCGGTATTTCCCCAAGGAGGAAGGGATGATGCAGCATAGCAACGGTAGGTATTTCCCTCAGTGGTGAGACCAAGGTCTTCGAACTAGTAGGAGAACCAAGCAACACTACATAAACATCACCTGCACACAAATAACAAATACTCGCAACCCGATGTATTAAAGGGGTTGTCACTCCCTTTCGGGTAGCGGCGCCACAAATTGGCAAACGGATGTGAGAGAGTTGTAAATATTGATAGATCAAATGCCAAACAAAATAAACTACAGCAAGGTATTTTTTGTATTTTTGGGTTTAATAGATCTGGAAATAAAATGCAAATAAAATAGATTGCAAAGGCAAATAATATGAGAAAGAGACCCGGGGGCCGTAGGTTTCACTAGTGGCTTCTCTCGAGAAAAATAGCAAACGGTGGGTAAACGAATTACTGTTGGGAAGTTGATAGAACTTCAAATAATTATGACAATATCCACGCAATGATCATTATATAGGCATCACGTCCAAGATTAGTAGACCGACTCCTGCGTGCATCTACTACTATTACTCCACACATCGACCACTATTCAGCATCCATCTAGTGTATTAAGTTCATGGAGAAACGGAGTAATGCAATAATAATGATGACATGATGTAGACAAGATCTATTTATGTAGAAATAGACCCCATCATTTTATCCTTAGTAGCAACGATATATACGTGTTGGTTCCCCTTCTGTCACTGGGATCAAGCACCGTAAGATCGAACCCACTACAAAGCACCTCTTCTCATTGCAAGATAAATAGATCAAGTTGGCCAAACAAAACCCAAATATCGGAGAAGAAATACGAGGCTATAAGAAATCATGTGTATAAGAGACCAAAGAAACTCAAATAACTTTCATAGATAAAAAGAGATAGATCTGATCATAAACTCAAAGTTCATCGGATCCCAACAAACACACCGCAAAAGAATTACACCATATGGATCTCTAAGAGACCATTACATTGAGAATCAAACGAGATAGAGGAAGCCATCTAGGTACTAACTATGAACCCGAAGGTCTACAAAGAACTACTCACGCATCATCAGAGAGGCACCAATGAAAGTGGTGAACCCCTCCGTGATGGTGTCTAGATTAGATCTAGTGGTTCTGGACTCTGCGGCAGCTGGAATTGATTTTCATCGACTCCCTTAGGGTTTCTGAAATATTGGGGTATTTATAGAGCAAAGAGGTAGTCCAAGGGGCACCCGAGGTGGGCACAACCCACCAGGGCGCGCCCTGGTGGATTGTGCTCCCCTCGGAACACCCCCCACGCGCTTCTCCCGCCCATTGGATGTATTTTGGTCCAAAACAATTCCACAAAAAGTTTCGCTGCCTTTGGACTCCCTTTGATATTGATTACCTATGATGTAAAAAACATGCAAAAAACAGCAACTGGCACTTGGCACTATGTCAATAGGTTAGTACCAAAAAATGATATAAAATGACTATAAAATGATTATAAAACATCCAAGAGTGATAATATAACAACACGGAGCAATCAAAAATTATAGATACATTGGAGACGTATTGCTACCTCTTGAGCATGTGTAGGTTTTCCCTTGAAGAGGAAAGGGTGATGCAGCAAAGTAGCGTAAGTATTTCCCTTAGTTTTTGAGAACCAAGGTATCAATCCAGTAGGAGACTACATGCAAGTTGCCTAGTACCTGCACAAACAATTAAGAACCTCGCAACCAACGCGATAAAGGGTTGTCAATCCCTTCACGACCACTTACGAAAGTGAGATCTGATAAAGGCAATAAGATAAACATTTTTGGTATTTTTGTTGTATAGATTGGAAAATAAATATTGCAAAATAGTAAACTAGAATTACAGATTGGAAACTTATAAGATGTAAAGTAGACCCGGGGGCCATAGGTTTCACTAGTGGCTTCTCTCATGATAACAAGTATTATGGTGGGTGAACAAATTACTGTCGAGCAATTGATAGAAAAGCGCATAGTTATGATGATATCTAAGGCAATGATCATGAATATAGGCATCACGTCCATGTCAAGTAGACCGAAACGATTCTGCATCTACTACTATTACTCCACACATCGACCGCTATCCAGCATGCATCTACAGTATTAAGTTCATAAGAATAGAGTAACGCATTAGGCAAGATGAGATGATGTAGAGGGATAAACTCAAGCAATATGATATAAACCCCATCTTTTTATCCTCAATGGCAACAATACAATACATGCCTTGCTGCCCCTGCTATCGCTGGGAAAGGACACCGCAAGATTGAACCCAAAGCTAAGCACTTCTCCCATTGCAAGAAAGATCAATCTAGTAGGCCAAACTAAACCGATAATTCGAAGAGACTTGCAAAGATATTAAATCATGCATATAAGAATTCAGAGAAGAACCAAATAATATTCATAGATAATCAAATTCATAAACCCACAATTCATCGGATCTCGGCAAACACATCGCAAAAAGTATTACATCGATTAGATCTCCAAGAACACCAAGGAGAACTTTGTATTGAGAACAAAAGAGAGAGAATAAGCCATCTAGCTAATAACTATGGACCTGAAGGTCTGTGGTAAACTACTCACACATCATCGGAGAGGTTATGGTGTTGATGTAGAAGCCCTCCATGATCGAATCCCCCTCCGGCAGATCGCCGGAAAAGGTCCCTAGATGGGATCACATGGGTACAGAAGGTTGCAGTGGTGGAAAAGTGGTTTCGTGGCTCCCTTGGATGTTTTCAGGGTATAAGAGTATATATAGGTGAAAGAAGTAGGTCGGTGGAGCTCCATGGGGCCCATGAGGGTGGGGGGCACGCCTACCCCCCTGGGCGCGCCCCTACCTCGTGGAAGCTTTGCAGACTTCCAGACTTGTACTCCAAGTCTCCTGGGTTGCATTTGTTCCAAGAAAGATCCTCACGAAGGTTTCGTTCCGTTTGGATTCCGTTTGATATTCCTTTTCTGCGAAACACTGAAATAGGAAAAAAGCAACAATTTGCACTGGGCCTTCGGTTAATAGGTTAGTACCAAAAATAATATAAAAGTGCATATTATAGCCCATTAAACATCCAAACAGATAATATAATAGCATGGAACAATCAAAAATTATAGATACATTGGAGACGTATCACGTATCATTATCCCCAAGCTTAATTCCTTCTCGTCCTCGAGTAGGTAAATGATAAAAACAGAATTTTTGATGTGGAATGCGGCCTAACATGTCATCTCATATTCTTTTCTTTATAGCATGGACATTTGGACTTTTATATTGTTCAAAGCAATAGTCTAGTTTTGACATGATAATTTATATACTCAAGCATAACAACAAGCAACCATGTCTTTCAAAATATCAACGCTAAAATAAGTTATCCCTAGCCTATCATACTCAATCATTGATCCATTCATTAAACACACTCGCATATTAGCTACACCCAATGCTCAAGTACGATCATAGTGCCCCCTAGTTGGTGCTTTATAAGAGAAGATGGAGACTCAAAATAAAATTTGCATAAAGTAAAAGAAAGGCCCTTCGCAGAGGGAAGTAGGGATTGTAGAGGTGCTAGAGCTCAAAGCGAAAATTGATAGATAAAAACATTTTTAGAGGCATACTTTTCCCACCAACGAAAACGACTTCGAGTTCCCAACACTTTCCATGCTAGATATATCATAGGCGGCTCCCAAACAGAAAATGAAGTTTATTCCTTTTTCCACCATACTTTCACTTTCCATGGCTAACCGTATCCACGGGTGCCTTCCATACCAACACTTTCCAAGGAATATATTATTTGACAACATAAAGTAAATTCATTTTTCATTTCGGGACTAGGCATCCCTAATACCTTTGCCTTACTCTTGTGCAATGACAAGTGAATAAACACTCATCGTGAGAATAACACATCTAGCATGGAAAATATTAGCCACCCCTCACCGCCTCGCGAGCGGTATGAGCACACAAAAGAGAAATTTATTTTGAATATTAGATATGGCACATACAAATTTGCTTAGAACGGCAAAAGAATACCGCATATAGGTAGGTATAGTGGACTCATGTGGCAAAACTGGTTTAAAAGATTTCGAATGCATAAGTAGTGATCATACTTAGTGCAAAATGAAGGCTAGCAAAAGATTGGGAAGCAATCAACCAAGAAACGAATAATCTCATAAGCGAGCATTAAGCATAATTAACACCGAATAATGCACCACAAGTAGGATGTAATTTCATTGCATGACTATTGACTTTCGTGCTTGCATAGGGAATCACAAACCTTAACACCAATATTCTTACTAAAGCATAATTACTCATCAACATGACTCACATATCACATCATCATATCTCAAAACTATTAAAAGGAATCAAGTTTATTTTATCCAATGATCTTCATGAAAGTTTTTATTATATCCTTCTTGGATATCTATCACTTTGGGACTAATTTTCATGTGTTTCTTTTGATAAGCTCAAACAAATATAAGTGAAGATCATGAGCATAATATTTCTTTCTCTCAAATTAATTTAAGTGAAGCAAGAGAGAAATTCTTGAAAATTTTACTAACTCTCAAACAAATCTAAGTGAATCAAGAGAGCATTTCTTCAAAAATACTAAAGCACACCGTGCTCAAAAAGATATAAGTGAAGCACTAGAGCAAATCCATAGCTCATAAAAATTTAAGTGAAGCATAGAGAGCAATTCTAACAAGTCATGGCATAATTTTGGCTCTCTCAAATAGGTGTGTCCAGCAAAGAATCAAGACTAAAAACACAAAGCAAAACAAGCAAAGACTCATATCATAAAATATGCTCCAAGCAAAACAAATAGTATGTGACGAATAAAAATATAGTTTCGAGTAAAATATCGATGGTCGTTAGAAGAAAGAGGGATGCCACTCGGGGCATCCCCAAGCTTAGTTGCTTGCTTCTCTTTGGACAATACATTAGGGTTCCATGGGCATCCCCAAGCTTAGGCTCTTCTTACTCCTTATTCCTTCATCCATCGTAAGATAACCCAACACTTGAAAACTTCAATCACACAAAACTCAACAAAACCTTCGTGAGATCCGTTAGTATAAGGAACCAAACCACCACTATAAGTGCTATTGCAAACCAATTCATATTTTATTCTTGCATTATATCTACGATATTCCAACTTTTCTATGGCAAAAACTCTTCAAAGAAAACCATATAATCATCAAAACAAGCACACAACACAAAGAAAACAGAATCTGTCAAAAACAGAACAGTCTGTAGAAATCTGGATATTTTGAATACTTCTGTAACTCCAAAAATTCTGAAAAATTAGGAAAACATGAGAAATTTGTATATTAATCTTCTGCAAAAATAATTTGTATTTTATCGCTCTCTCGTTAGAAAGAATTGTTTTCGTGAGCGCGAAAGTTTCTGTTTTTAGCAAGATCAAACAACTATCACCCAAGAAGATCCTAAAGGCTTTACTTGACACAAACACTAACTAAAACACAAAAAACACAAACATAGAAGTAGCATAATTGTGCTAACACTCAAGAACAGAAAGAAAAAGCAAAAATAAATTGTATTCATTGGGTTGCCTCTCAACAAGCGCTATCGTTTTATGCCCCTAGCTAGGCATACTATTTTATTGATGCTCACACGAAAGATAGTAATTGAAAAATGAAGAGAGCATCATGTAGCATGTGAAAAACACATTTAAGTCTAACATACTTCCTATGCATAGGGATTTTATAAGCAAACAAATTATCAAAGCAAATAAAAACTAGCATATGCAAGGAAGAAGTAAGAAACAATATCAATCTCAACATAACGAGAGGTGATTTAGTAACACGAAAATTTTCTACAACCACATTTTCCTCTCTCATAATAATTACATCTAGGATCATAATCAAATTCAACAATATATCTATCACATAGAATATTCTCTACATGATCCACATGCATGCAAAGTTGACACTTTTCCAAAATAGTGGGATTATCATCAAATAATGTCATGACCTCTCCAAGCCCACTTTTAATATTATTGCAAATATATTCATCATGAGGCTTAAATAAATTTTCAAGATTGTAAGAAGAATCACCCCAATCATGATCATTGCAATAAGTAGAGGACATAGCAAAATTAGTATCCCCAAGCTTGGGATTTTGCATATTATTAGCACAATTGACATTAATAGAATTTATGATAAACATCATTGCAATCATGCTTTTCATCTAAGGAGCTATCATGAATCACTTTATAAATTCCTTCTTTTAACACTTCATCACAATTTTCAGATTCATGAATCTCAAGCAAAACTTCATAAAGATAATCTAGTGAACTCAGTTCACTAGCAATGAGTTCATCATAATTGGATGTCTTGAAAATATTAGCAAGTGGATGAGAATCCATATCAATTGATTTTTAGCAAGCAAAGATGCAGGAAAATAGAAGACACATGGCAACACAAGCAAACATGAGATCTGACGAGAAAACGGCGAACAAAAAAGGGCGAATAAAACGGCAAATTTTTATGAAGTGGGGGAGAGAAAAACGAGAGAAAAATGGCAAATAATGTAAATTATAAGGAGATGAGATTTGTGATTAGGAACCTGGTAGATGTTGATGATGTCTCCCCGGCAACGGCGCCAGAAATTTCTTTTGATGTCTGCTAGAACTACGTCGGTATTTCCCCAAATAGGAAGGGATGATGCAGCACAACAACGGTAGGTATTCCCCTTAGTGATGAGACCAAGGTTATCGAACCAGTAGGAGAACCAAGCAACAGTACGTAAACAGCACCTGCACACAGATAACAAATACTCACAACTCGACGTATGAAGGGGTTGTCAATCCCTTTCGGGTAGCGGCGCCAGAAATTGGCAAACGGACGTGAGATCGAACGCCAAATAAAATAAATTACAGCAAGGTATTTTTATATTTTGGGTTTAATAGATCTGAAAATAAAAGTCAAATAAAATAGACCGCAAAGGCAAATAATATGAGAAAGAGACCCGGGGGCCGTAGGTTTCACTAGTGGCTTCTCTCGAGAAAAATAGCAAATGGTGGGTAAACGAATTACTGTTGGGCAATTGATAAAACTTCAAATAATCATGACGATATCCACACAATGATCTTTATATAGGCATCACCTCCAAGATTAGTAGATCGACTCCTGTCTGCATCTACTACTATTACTCCACACATCGACCTCTATCCAGCATGCATCTAGTGTATTAAGTTCATGGAGAAACGGAGTAATGCAATAAGAACGATGACATGATGTAGACAAGATCTATTTATGTAGAAATAGACCCTCATCGTTTTATCCTTAGTAGCAATGATATATACGTGTTGGTTCCTCTTTTGTCACTGGGATCAAGCACCGTAAGATCGAACCCACTACAAAGCACCTCTTCCCATTGCAAGATAAATAGATCAAGTTGGCCAAACAAAACCCAAATATCGGAGAAGAAATACGAGGCTATAAGCAATCATGTATATAAAAAATCAAATAAACTTAAATAACTTTCATGGCTAAAAAGAGATATATCTGATTATAAACTCAAAGTTCATCAGATCCCAACAAACACAGCGCAAAAGAATTACATCATATGAATCTTCAAGAAACCACTGTATTGATAATCAAACGAGAGAGAGAAAGCCATTGCAATGACAGTGCCAGAACTTGGCCTGCTTGCCGCTGTGAATGGGCAGCGTACATAGTTCACATGTTGTTTTTAGGCATACTCGAGAAAATGAGTGCAAGAATCACAACGCGAATGAAGGATCAAGCAGAGGCGAGCCAACACATGTGCCCCTGCGAATTTTCATGGCCCTATTCCATCTTCAGGCTTCTGTAGCATCTCTTTTCTCTTTTCTTTTTCTGAATATAGGCTTTTGTAGCATCTCATTATGGATTTGATGTGTGTACATGCCTGACATGGGTGTGACCGTGGTGTAATGTCTTCGATTGCCTTCCATGCCCCCTTCGTGAAGTTCTTTTTGACAAGGTGTGTTGTATCACATCCTTTCGCATGACAGAGTTCTCCTTAGAGAAACCCCAACAGTTTTCTTCAAAATCTTCCCGTAAAACCAGTTTTATTTTGTTTTCCGTAGCTTGGAGGGGAGGTTGTTCAGGAGCAAATTTTGTTGGTTATGTAAACTTTTCCCCTTAAATCTACTTTTATTAAAAAAATAACTAGCTAAATGGCTTAGGACCTTCCAGTCAGTGACATAGATGATGTCCACTGGCGGGCGACGATGCAGGCGCGTGGTGACCGCCCGAGAGGAGCGGCGAGAGCAGCCGCAGCGTGGTGGCATTCCGACGAGGTTCCGGTGAGGAGCATGCCGGCCGCGCGTGGACGTTTGAGACGGTTACAATTCCACCAAAATTCTACGGGAGGGACATCATCTCATAAACCTGCGGCGAATGGAAGACCATTTTTACGAAATAATGCAAAGTTAAGGTCAGATTACGGGAATTGTTGCAGTCGTGAACAACGGTTATTATTTTAGAGAGAGGGGAACACCGTGGCCACCCCACCACCGCCGCGATTTGCTTGTCCCCTAAATTCACCGACGGCATTACCTTGTGCTTCTGCTTGCTTTCGAAGATCACGGACGGACACCCTAGCTACCTCTGGTACTAATTGTTTGCCTAGGTCCGAGCGTACGTCGCTCGCTCGTAGACGAGTTGATTCCGCCGAGAGCACCTACGTGCTCTCTCCGGCAACCCGGTGGATCGATTTTATTGGACAGCCTTGGCCTTGCTTGGAAATGCAGGAATACCTGAACGGAACACGTAAGCACACAGAGACACGAGTGGATGGCCACAGACACCACCGACTGCATCATGGTTAATCCACCGCCAGGCTGCCAGCGGCGCCATGAATGGGGTTGTTGGGCGGCAGCAGAGAGGACGCGGCAGCGTCATCAAAGCTCCCGGATCTGGGCTGCGGTCGTAGTGTCACACCACGTGTTCGCCGGCAAGATCAGATCAGATCAGACGGGGTGGGCAGCCAGGGTAGGCGCCGGGGCCCGGGTGATGGCCGGCGACGCGTTTTGGCCGGTGGATATCTAAATAATATTATACTCTATTTCTTTAGAGTAACTTTTACCGATCCCTTCTAAAATAGAGGATCCGTCGCAGCAAAACTTAGTGAATTTTTTTTTTATTTCACTAACTTTTGATCGGACCTAGCTGAACTTATAAATTTAACGGAGTAAAAATCAAGTTTTCATAAGTTCAACCTAAATTAGATTTAAACAACCAAAATATGACACATAATCATTCGCCGAAACATAGTCTAGTTTTTAAATTGTCTTAAACTTAAAACTAAACATAAAATTAAACTAAACTAATCTTCCTCGTCACCCTTGTAGAGGGCGATCCAATCCGCCCGCGTCATCCCACCGGCCATCGGGTCCGGCTTGTGCCGTGGTCGCCACAGCCGGGGAAGAGGCACCACCATTCTTCAACATCGAAGTCCTCTACGTCGTTGCCGCCGCCATTCTTCAACATCGAAGTACTCTACGTCGTTGTCAGCGTTCTGAGAACGGGGGTCCCCAGACTTGCGTGCCTGCGGCCTGCGGCATGGCTCAGGTGAGGGCCCAGCGCGGCCCATCTTTATCAGCCCAAGCTCAAGACCCTCGCGAGGGGCCAAGCCTCGCGGGGCGGACGACGGGAAGCTTCCTCAAGAGCGGCCTCATCAGGCAGGCTCGCGAGGAGGCGGAGAGATCAATGCAAGGGTACCTCGCGAGGATCCCATGACGCAAGCCATGACGATCAAGTCCAGGCGGGCGCCAGGCGGGCGCCGACCTGCGCAGGGTCCTTATTTCCTCTTTGGTGCAAAGGGGGCAAGCACAGGCCAAGCTATCAGGCAAAGATTACCATTCCAGTGCAACGAGACCAAGACCAGCCGGACGGCCGGACGGAGGTCACCGTGGAGCCCAAGACGGCGTCATCACCAGTGCTTTTGGCAGCCAAAGACCACCTTTGGTCAGGATAACTTGTACAAGATGTTCCCCTTCAAAATGGCCAAATGTTGGCACCCTTCCCGCTCAATTATTTGGGGAGAGGCCCAGGGCCTCTATATATAGAGCTAGCCTCCACAAGAGGGAGGAAAAAAGAGGAGAGAAAGAGGAAAAAAAGAGGAGAGAAAAGAGAGGAGAAAACCCAATAGAGACTAAGTAGAACACACCGCATCAGCTCAAGAACACCCCTCGCGAGGCTGTTCTTCCCTTTTACTGTCCATCATCAGCCCCTAAGGCAATTCACCACACCACACACTGGAGTAGGATATTACACTACAACGGTGGCCCGAACCAGTATAAACCTCGTGTCTCTTGTGTTGTTCATCATTTTCATCTTAGTTCGCACGAGAGGATCGGACATAGATCCATAGCGGAGAGATCTCCGCGCGCACCACAGTGTTCGAACCTCAAGCGTCTGCCGGAACCCGAAATCCGACATTTGGCGCGCCAAGTAGGGGTGCGCCGGAATCTTTCTTCCGCTGTTCGCGTGTGATCTTCCGTCGTGTCCATGGCTGACGCTCGTCGGGCTCGCGCCACTCACGTCGCCCAGACGACGCCCATCGGCGGCCCCCCTCGTCGTTCCCCGTCGCCCGCCGCCAACGCCGTCACCGGCCCGGCGGGGAACGAGCAGCAGGCCTCGTCCCAGCATCCTTCGGTGCGGCGGGATGGCCTCACCGCCACCCAGTCGCTGACTCCAGCTGGCTCGTCGTCCCACGCTCGTCGCGCACCCATGGATGCGCACGCCTCACTGCTCTTGGCGCGGGAGCTCCTACACTATCGCCCCGTCGACGACCTCTACGAGGACTGGCTCGCCTGCATCACCGAGCTCGTCAGTGCCGCAGGGGGCTCCCCCTTGCGGTCCCTCTCGCTGCCTCGCCCTCCGTCCCGTGCAGGAGGCGAGGATCAGGAGGCGCCTCCGCCGCCTCCTCCCCAAGAAGGTGCCTTGGCTCCAAGGCGCGCAGCCCAAGGGCGGGACCCTCCACGTCCGGCGCCTGCGCAGCAAGAAGGGAGCTGCCAAGAGATCCCACGTCCCCGGGAAGGTGCTCGCGCGTTTCCAGCACCGGCGCGCCAAGATCGCGCCCCAGCGCCTTGGCGGCGCGTGGTGACCCGCAAGAACAAGTCCGGCACCAGCAAAGGGCGCCGGTGGCCACGGCGGGCTGCCTCGCCTTCACCCCAAGCTGCGCGGCATCACATGGCCAGGCAAGTTCAAGCCTGACCTCCCTCCCCGCTACGATGGCACAGCGGACCCCGTGGAGTTCTTGCAGCTCTACGAGCTGGGCATTGTAGCCGCCAACGGAGACGAAAAGGTCATGGCAAATTGGTTCCCCATGGCGCTCAAGGACGGCACCCGCACCTGCCTCCTGAACCTTGGTCCCGGCACGATCTTCTCCTAGAGCGAGATGCGCACCCGCTTCATCGCCAACTTCCAGGGCACTCGCGACCGGCCCCCGGCCGTGAGCGACATGCGCCGCATCAAGCAACAGCCAAGAGAAACCCTGCAGAAGTACATCCAGCGCTTCAACTACGCTCGCCTCAAGATCCCCAAGGTGACTGAAGAAGCTATCATCTCAGCCTTCTCCGATGGCGTGCGCGACGTTAAGATGAAGGAAGAGCTAGCAATCCATGAAGACCTGTGCACATCCCTGGAGCTGTTCAACTTGGCGACCAAGTGTGCCAGGGCTGAGGAAGGGCGTCTCTCCCTCCCCGAGCTCCCGGCAGCCGACCCGGAAGAAAAGAAACTCAAGGCCAAAGACGTGAAGCACAAGAGGGCTGTCGTGCTAGCAGCAGAACCGGACACCAAGCGAGGCAGAGATCAGCCTGAGTCACCCAAGGGCGGACGGTACTGCGTGTATCACGACCTCCACACCCACAACACCAACGAATGTCAAGAGCTCAGAGCCGTGCGAGATGGGCGAATCGGCCGACGCCCAGAGCGCAACGACAGGGGCTATGGCCGAGGAGGAGGAAGAGGTGGCGGACGATGGGAAGACCGTGGCCTTCGCCAGGGATGGCGTGACCGCCCTCGCGAGGACTGCTGGTAGGACCAGCCTCGCGAGGGAGGCTGGAGGGACCAGCCTCGTGAGGGCCACCCGCATGGCAATGCAGGCCTCCCTCCTCTGCCGCCTCCACCAAGGAGGAACAAAGACCAACACCAAGACGATGGGGCTGGGGGATTCCAAGAGCCGCATGCAATTGCTTGCATCTTGGGTGGCGCCCAGGCCACAGCCTCACAACACATCTTCAAGCAGTTTGCTCGTGAGGTGAATGCAGTCATTCCCAAGCTTGAGGCCACGCGCCCTCTCAGGTGGTCTACGTGCGCGGTCACATTCAGTTCCGCAGACCAGCTCAAGTGTGCGGCAACGGCCGGAATCCTCCCAATGCTTTGCTCCCCAGTCATCAGCAACGTGCAGGTCACCAGGACCCTCATCGATGGCGGGGCAGGACTCAACGTCCTGTCCATCGAGACGTTCGACAATCTCCAAGTGTTGTACGACCAACTTCAGCCGACCAAGCCTTTCTCAGGAGTCACCGATGGTTCCACTGTTCCAATTGGGCAGGTTCGCCTTCCGGTCACCTTCAGGCAACGCAACAACTACCGCATCGAGCTCATCGACTTCGACGTCGCTCACATCCGCCTGCCGTACAACACCATCCTCGGGTACCCAGCCCTAGCCAAGTTTATGGCAGTGACTCACCATGGTTACAATGTCCTCAAGATGCCAGGAAGCGGTGGAGTCATCACCATACCCTGTGAAGAAAGGGACGCAGTGTGCTCGCTTGAGCATGCGTTCCAAGCCGCAGCAACCCAGATCACAGGAGCGGGAGGCCTCCCGAGGCGACCCTCAAGAAGAAGAAGACATCACCTGGCCCGAGCCACAAGGAGGCGGACACCTCCGGAGGTATTGCGTCAGGATTCACCCCCGATCAGGGAGCGCCACCCTCTCACGCATAGGAAGGCGCGCCCGGCGCCCTCCTCAGGCAGGGCTGGGGGGCTCTCTCTTGGAGAGCCGCCGACCTTGCCAAGGTCGCGGGGGAGGCGCTCGGGCACCACTTGGAGGGGTGCTTTCAAGCACGCTTCCCTCAGGAAGATACAAGTCAAAGGAGACCAAACCCTCAGGAGTTCATCGCAAGGAACACCCATGAGCTACAAGGGTCCAGGGTCATGCGCGGCAGCCGCCGCTTACCTGCCGTGGCCCCACATCCAGGCGAGGATGGAGGAATGCGCGTCTGCGTCAACGTACCAAGGCTCAACCGAGCTGCGTCCCAGGAGCGCCTATGGCCTTCGGCCGTAGGGCGCTGCGAGGGACCACCTCACAGCTACGTTCGCATGCCCTTCGGCCTGCCGAGCACGGTCGCCGCACATCAACGCCTGTTGAGGAGCATTCTGGAGGCTCAGGAGGTCAGGCATCGCGCGGTCCTGGCGGAGGTGGCGATGGTCCCCGAAGACCTGCACGTGCCACCGGAGCCTCCCGAGGCCCCTAGGCCTGGGGGCTCATGAGGGCCGACGTCTTCACCGCGCATCGCTCACTTCCTTAGCATCACTTCATCTTCAACAACACCAGGTGACATCTTTCAGAGTTCTACTTTCAGTTGGGAGCGCCCACATGGCTGCACCATTCCCAGGCCGCATGGGTCCGTCCCCGCGGCATGTATCCATTTTGTTTATGCTCTTTACTTACCTTGTTGGGGTGCCCTTGCTTTTACCTGCGCTTGCTTGAAATTGGATTTCCTCCTATGTGCTTAACATACCTGACCTAATCACCTGCTCGATCGACGCCTATCTGAAGAGCCGCTCGCTCTGGCACGGCGCGTGCACACGGGTCCGTCCCTGCAGCGTTGATAAACCTAAATGGTCGAGCTCTGGCCGCGGCAGCCCCGCACGGCGCCACCTCACCAGGCCCTCAGTGCCCTGACCGCTCCCTCGGAGTGACCATAGGTTGGCCGGCGACCGTAACGACAGGCCTTGTTTCCCCTCATGATTGGTGTGCAGGACCTACTCCAGGAGCAACGTTGGGGGAATCGTGAGCTCTCTCTCCCTCTCTTCGGCATGAACCGCTTGCACGTTAAAGGGGGGTACCTGAGCATCGCGACTCATGGGCTCCTACTGGCTCTCCAGCCCTCACCCCCTGGCCTTGACCCCCGGCATCGCAACCTGTCATACCAGCGGCGGCTGAGCTCGCTCGAGGGCCGGGACCTGAGGACGTAGAGCGTTAAGGAAAGTGCGGGGGAGTGGGAAGAAGCTCGCGAGGGCCTAACCCAACAGTACCTCGACCACGGCCTCTCGGGCCGGGCGCCTCTCCGAGGAACTACGTCAGACGCACAAGATAAGTCGCGCCCTCGCAAGAGTTAGACCAACGCAACGCTAAACCCCCGCCCAGTGCAACTCTGTCACGGCGACGCTACCTTTCTTTCTCGCCCAGCAAGGATTGCTTGAGCGCTAAAGGGGACCTCCCGAGCATTGTGACTCGGGGGCTCTTACCGGACCTCGGACCGCTCACCTCCTGGCCTTGACCACGGCATCGCAACCTGGCAGACCAGCGACGGCTGAAGCTTGCCTGGGGACTGGGACCTATCAGCGTAGAGCGCCAAGTCCTCATAAGGATAGAAAGGGGGAGCTTAGCCGGAACAGAACGGACACCTCACGCCAATTCATATTAAGGATATAGTATTTACAAAAGGCACGGCAGACGCCTTATATACCCCCGTGGGGTCTTGCTTTAATTCCTCGCAGGGAACAAAAGGTGCTAACCCTAAGGGACGCTACTTGCTAGCACCTCCCCAAGCGACGCCATCATCAACAGTGGGCTGCCCAGTGACGGCGCCAATCCCATCCAGATCAGTGGCGTCGGCGGCCCGATGCAGCTGCCCCACTCCAAGCGCGGCGCGAGCTCGGAGGCTCGTAGCTGTCGTCGCTCGTCTCCGGGGTCGCGAGGAGTTTGGGGGAGCCGCTGAAGCCCTCAGTCCCTCCGCTGCTGCTTGAGGAGCTACAGGAGGACCAATGGGCGGGGCTGGTCCTCGCCAGTTTGTCACCCGTGCCGCTTCCCTTAGGGAAGCATTCCAGCCGGCGTACTTCTGCATCAAAGACCTTGAAAAACATCAAGGAGGCGCCGTCGTATTCAAGATGGATCACCAAGGCGCCGTCCGCGCGACAGACCCGGGCAATCTCACCCCAGCCCCGGGTCATGAAGACCTTGCCCGGAGCGACGATCGCGACCTCCGCTCCGGTTGCAGGGGTGCCACAGTCGGCGTGCTGCAGCCAGAGCTCCAGGGCCCTGCTCGGCGGCATCTCGAAGGCGAAGGAGGGAGGAAGGCGGATCCACGAAATTTGAGGCATGGCGGCGTGGAGCACAAGCTCGCGAGAGGAGCTCTCCGCGCGGACTCCAGGGGGGACGACGCGCACCACTGTGACTCGCCGGCGTTGACGGTGACGCTGTCGGTGTTGCCCGGTGCCCTCCCCCCTGGGGCCTACGACGCGGGCGTACAAGGGCAGCGGAAACCCAAGCGGCGGCCGCTCGTACCACGGCCTCGACACCTCCTGCCAGGCGCCCTCGCCCCGGTGACAGAGGATTGGCCTCTTCTTCGGCGGGAGGGGGTCAGGACCCTCTTTGGGGGCCTTTCCCTTCTCCTCAGCTGAAAACCGGCGGATCGGTGCCATTGGTGCAAGAGGAAGCAAGGATGAGGAAGAAGAAGAGGAGCAACGAAAAGGGGTGAACTGGCGGAGCTCACGCAGCCCCGTACTTATAGCCGGGGAAGGCCAACCGCCGGGCACTATGACCCATATCTCTGCATGCAGGGACTTGTCAAGTCGTGCGGTTGCCGAGGCGTCGTGGGAAGTGCAGACGCCCACGCCCAATCAACCGCCATGCGGCGCCCAAGGCTGCAGGCTGTTAGGGCCTGCGACGCTTCGCGCTTGCCCATTCGCTTCTCTGCTAAGCCAAGCCCGCGCACGCCTTGGGCCTGGGGGCTACTGTCGGCGTTCTGGGAACGGAGGTCCCCAGACTTGCCTGCCTGCGGCCTGCGGCATGGCTCGGGTGGGGGCCCGGCGCAGCCCATCTTCATTAGCCCAACCTCAAGACCCTCGCGAGGGGGCAAGCCTCGCGGGGCGGACGACAGGAAGCTTCCTCAAGAGCGGCCTCATCAGGCAGGCTCGCGAGGAGGCGGAGAGATCAATGCGAGGGTACCTCGCGAGGATCCCATGACGCAAGCCATGACGATCAAGGCCAGGCGGGCGCCGACCTGCGCAGGGTCCTTGTTTCCTTTTTCGTGCAAAGGGGGCAAGCACAGGCCAAGGTATCAGGAAAAGGTTACCATTCCGGTGCAACGAGACCAAGACCAGCCGGACGGCCGGACGGAGGTCACCGTGGAGCCCAAGACAGCGTCATCATCAGTGCTTTTGGCAGCCGAAGACCACCTTTGGTCAGGATAACTTGTACTAGATGTTCCCCTTCAAAATGGTCAAATGTTGGCGCCCTTCCCACTCAATTATTCAGGGAGAGGCCCAGGGCCTCTATATATAGAGTTAGCCTCCACAAGAGGGAGGAAAAAAGAGGAGAGAAAGAGGAAAATAAGAGGAGAGAAAAAGAGAGGAGAAAACCCAGTAGAGACTAAGTAGAACACACCGCATCAGCTCAAGAACACCCCTCGTGAGGCTGTTCTTCCTTTGTACTGTCCATCATCAGCCCCTGAGGCAATCCACCACACCACACACTGGAGTAGGGTATTACACCACAACGGTGGCCCGAACCAGTATAAACCTCGTGTCTCTTGTGTTGTTCATCATTTTCATCTTAGTTCGCACGAGAGGATCGGACGTAGATCGGTAGGGGAGAGATCTCCGCGCGCACCCCAGTGTTCGAACCTCAAGGGTCTGCCGGAACCCGAAATCCGACAGTCATTGCCGCCACCGTGCGCCTCGTCATCGAAGACGACGATGACCTCCCCGTCAACCGCGCGCACCGTGGAGTCCTCCCGCTCCGCCTCCATGAGCTCAGAGTACTGGCGGCGAAGGTCTGCCATGTACTCCTCGGCGGCGGCCTCCGCTCACAATGCTTTCCCTGACCTTGCTAGCCACCGCCACACTCACCACCCCCGGCGGTGGCGGGACGAGCTCGATGGGCGCCGTCCCAAACGGGGAAGTTGAGGCGCGCCGCCATACCGTGCATCCGGTCATGCCACCAAAGATACTCGAGAGCGGTGAGTTCGGCCATGTGGAAGGATCCGAGCTAATGGCGCTCGTAGGTGTCGCGGTCCGTGATCTCCATCACCCATATCCCCCACGCCCACTGTCGGACGCCAAGGTACTTCCTCTGTCGCTGTCACGACGCGGGGAGTTCAGGAAAGCCGGCGAGGCGGCGGAGGCGGTTTGAGGAGGAGGCGCTGCTTGAGGACGCATGCCTCTTGTTGTGGCGCGGATCCGCGCTGCGGATCAGCGGCACGGTGCGGCGACAAGGAGGTCCAGCCATTGGAAGGAGGTGGGCGGCGAGGAGTGGCGGGGGGAGGGGGTGCCAGCAGCGGGGATGAGGGAGGAGGCAAGGCAGAGGAGGCTAAGAAACAAGTAGAGATCTTTTACTCTGCCGTCGAGCGGTAAAGTATAGGCTAAAGATAAATAATGAAGGATAAATTATCCTCCTCTAATGGTTATCGGGGTTCAGCTATAACCCAATTAAAGAAGTAAACCCAGGTTTTTAATTCTCTAACCGGTTATAGGGTATCCATTAGAACCGGCCAGAGGAAGTATAGCTAGCTAGTGCTCTTTGTCTGGAGGATTGACACACGGTAGTTTAGCCACTTTTTGACCCTGTTTGGTTCTAAATAAGTTACCAATTTATAAGTTGAAAAGTAAAATAAATGACTTATTTTATCAAATGGGCCCAACTTATAAGTCACATCAACTTATAAGTCATGTGGAGCAACTTTTTTTTTAAGCATCAGTGCTTAAAAAAAAAGTTGCTCCACCCCAACTTAAAACTTATAAGTCATCCCCTTTTGCGTTGGTCCCATCACCTTTACATAAAAAATAAGATGAAAATGTGTGGTCAGGTGACTTATAAGTCAGATGACAACCAAACGGACATGACTTATAAGTCACTGGTTTTAAGTCACCTAACTTATATGTCAAATGATTTATTGGAACCAAGAAAGTCTTTATTGAAACCAAACAGACCCTTACTCCTTTAGGCCAAGGCAGACGTCGTGCATCTCGCGGTAAAAACGGCACGAAACTAAAGCCAAGAGAGTTGCTACGTGAGGCGTACGCGTACTAGACGCCCAGATCATAGTAGATTTGACTGCTACTGCCATAACTAATACGTACTGGATTCTCGGATAATTACAATACAATACAAGGATCAGGACCATGTGCAGTTCATGGTTCTGACTGCTACTGCTGGCCATCAGTACACGACGGAGTACGTACAAACTTGAGCTGTCGATGCTTCCAGAAACTGCATCCGATGTCGACCAAAGTCGGGATGCAGTTTTTGCCACGCCATGCAAGCTGTGTCCAATACTGACACTCGGCTAATCAATGCAACTCTGTATTACTGTAGTGACCACCGGTCCAAACAAATGTGTACACATGTGTTCTTCCAGTTAGTTAGTTCCCTTTCGTTGCGGGACAGAGATTAGCCAGACAGATAGATCACTACGTACACGAGCGACACTTATTTTGGGACATAACATCAGTTATCATCACTGCCGTCAGCGCATGACAGTATTAGACAGTGACGCTCTCTCAAGTCTCAACCCATCTGCTCGTATATATTGCGGCAGCAACGTTGTATCCACCAATAGATTGATGAGGCTGCATCACATCCTTGAGGTGATGAGCATATCGCATCGCGGCAACGTCGGCGCGCGCTACTGAAGCTTCGGTTCATTGGAGGTTGGCTGTTCAAAATGCCTGTGTGCTTGGATCAATTGAGGTGTGTTTAGTTGTCCGCATCGAGCCTAATCAGGCCCACGCAAGAAGGAAAAGACCTGTTTGGTTGGCTGGTTTCATTGTTGGGTCTGTATCGCACGCTTCTTAAAGCAGCCTACAGCCTGCCTCGCTGGAAACACTCAATTCCACAGTTTGTTGCGAGCCAGGCCGAGCCGAGCGCAAGCGAGCGGGTCCTTGCACGAGTGGAGACTAGAGGAGGGATGCCAGGAGTTCTTCAACCTCCGCTAAGCTCCTATTTAATCTTCTCCCTCTGATCTAGACAACGGTGCTTCAATTCGAGGTAAACTCTACACGAAAAAGATGCACCTCGATGCTATGGTTTCATTCAGGCGATCGATTCGTAATTTCGTCGACCGTAAGTTCTTAATTTTGTCTTCCTGTTTGGAGCTATTCTGGTCGGATTTTGTCAGATTTGTCGCGCACGATCAATCATTTGAAATTTCCTTTAACCAGCAGCCTAATCTCGCAGTTCCTCACAACATTCATGTTGTAAGTTTTTGGTTTCGACGATCGTAGCTCCATCTCTATCGTCCTCCTACTGCACTGACGCTGCAATGACGCACGCACTGCTTTTTTGTGTTGTCTGCCTCCGTACACACTGCAGTTCGCCGCGCTGCTGACAGGGTCGATCATCTTGGCCTCCTCTTTCTCGCCCTACTACACTGGAGTCGTTTCCGGCGTCGATCATCTCGGCCTCCTCTCTCGTCCACTGCATTGACGATACCATGGTGCGAGCACTGCATTCTTCTCCTCTGTCGACTGTTTTTGCACGAGCACGGTAACTAGTTTGCCGACGGGGTCGCTCGTCCACGACTCCATGCTCGTCATGTCGGACACGGCGCCACGGCTACTATCCACCGCAGTCGCCATGGTCCGGCGCATACTGCATTTCTTTTTCCCTTTCCTCTGCTAGCTGTTAACCCCGTGTGCTAAGTGCAAGTGCTAGCTCTTAATCATACCCATGCGGGCAACCAAACAACGTGTTGTATGCGCCGAGACAATGCATGCAACCAAATAACGTGCCAAAATTGATCCCCTAATGCAGGAAATCCATATGCAGGCAACCAAGCAACTTACAGATATCGCATATGAGACTGTTTTTTTAGAATTAGGCTGAGTTGAGATGTATATACAATGCAGCTACTGTTCACTGCTGCAACCAAACACGCCTTGCTGATTTATGGTCGATTCCAGAAGCCTGCAGCAGCAGGCAGGAAGACGCCAGGTTTAAAACCCTGTGCTTCACCTGCTGGCTGCCGCTTAGATCCATGTTATTGTTATCTCGACCTGGACGGATGATGCCTCCGGGGAACACCGGAGTTACTTTTGTTAACTTAGCTGTATACGCCTGCTGCCTGCCAGATCGCTAGTAATGGTGGAGTGCTTCTCTGTCTCTTCTCCTGTCGACTGAGCCCGGCCCCGGCCCATCCTGTAAAAACCAGAGCATGTGACTGCGCACAGTGATGCAGCTAGCTAGCAATCCTCATCCATTACACCTACAGATCGAGCTGACCACTTCATAAGCGCAGTGATCGAGTAGCTAGCGAGCTCACCATTCTTGAAACCACTCACCAGTTCAGTGGCCATGGGCGATAGCGGTACCAATGGCAGCCACTCTGTGGCCGCTCTGCCGACAAGCCCGCTGCTCCCGATACGCACGCCAAGAAAGGCACCGGCGGACGATCCCACGGCGGATGGGGAGCCCGTCACCCCTACTGCGAGGCTCATGGAACCCATATACATCGTCGTCACCCTCGGCCTTGGCTGCCCCGTAAACCTCCCCGTCTTCAGCGCCGGTATCGCCGCCCAGCTCGCCCGATACCCGCGCTTCTGCAGCATTCAGGTATATGTACGCTCTTAGTACTACCTAGAGTCTTACGTATATCGCTATCGGCGAAGGTAGGTGATACTGATACTAGTTTTGGTCATTTGTGTCAGGTGACAGATGAGGCCAATGGTGGCAACCCGCGGTGGGTGCGCACGGTGGTGAACGTGGACGACCACACCATCATCCCGACACTGGACCCCGTCGCCGTGGCGGCCGACCCGGACCGGGCCGTGGAAGACTACCTGGCCTCGCTGCCCGCGCTCCCCATGGACCGCTCCCGGCCGCTCTGGGAGTTCCACTTCCTCGACTTCCCGACCTCCGAGGCCACCTCCACCGCCGTCATCCGCGTGCACCATTCCCTCGGCGACGGCACGACGCTCATCGCGCTCCTCCTGGCGTCCGCGCGTAGCGCCGCCGACCCGACGCGCCTGCCGGCCATGCCGGAGCAGCCGGCGCGCACGGGCGCCATCTACGCGCCGCGGCCACGGTCCAAGGGGGGTGTCCTGGCGTTCCTCGCGTGGGCCTGGTCGTATCTTGTGCTCGCGTGGAACACCATGGTGGACGTCACCCTCTTCGCCGCGACCATTGCGTTCCTGAGCGACCCACACACGCCGTTCAAGTACGTGGACCACGGCGCCGCGTCCAGCTCCCGCCGGCGCTTCGTGCACCGGAGCCTTCCTTTGGAGGACGTCAAGTTCATCAAGAATGCCATGAACTGCGTAAGTATATCTAGCTACCATTTCGATCATGCCACTCTTGTAGAATCCTCATCTGTGATGTGATTCTCTGTGTATTCATCTGCATCCTTGGAGCCAGGTAAAAATGGTCATACAAGTTAACCCTTCGATCTAGGTACTACGTGCAGCCCACGTGAAGAGTCATTAATGTGTATCTGTATTTTATCTTTTGTTTCCGGAGACTGTCAATGACGTGCTAGTCGGAGCGACTTCTGCTGCTCTATCAAGATATTATTTTCGCAAATCTGGTAAGTGATGTTTGGCAACAAAACAAGGGTATATTGTAGTTCTCCTGCTGGACCCTTTCGTCATAAATTACTTGTCACAGACATGAATATCTGGACATGTTTTTAGTTCTAGATACATTCATTTTCATAATAAATAATTCAGAATGGAGAGTACTTATCTGTAAACTATACACACATGTGAACTTACCATAAATTTATGATAGGTGCCAATAACACCAGCAAAATATGTCTGCGGTCTATCCTCCTTGTCGATACAAGACCAACCACTAGCCTACAAGTAAGCTTCTTCACGAAAATGTGTACAATTTTTTTTTGAAGTGCATGCCATTACTTTTAAAATTTATTTATATATCTATTGGCAGAATATATATCTTTACTTTTCATACAAATATACATGTTTATTAAAATAATAGAAATCATTGTATGTATGAATATGTTTCTTGACAAACTAATGAGTTCACCCAACCAACCTAAATAATTTCGATGTATATTACTCCCTCTGTCCGAAAAAGTTTGTCCCTCAAATGGATGTATGTAGCACCAAATTAGTGATATGCTAGATACATCCATTTGATAAAAAAAGGTTAAGACAAGATTTTTCGGATGGAGAGAGTACTAGTCAATATTGGAGGCCTAATGTTTTCTTATAACTATGTGCAGACATATGTTGATATGATCGACTCTGGTAAGAGCAACGATGTGGACTGGGGAAATCAACTAGGCTATATCCTCCTTCCATTTCATTTGGCGACGCAGGATGATCCACTTGCATATGTCCGCAAGGCAAAGAAGACCGTGGATAGGAAAAAGAGCTCGCTTGAAGTTATCTTCACGTGTAAGATGGGCGAATCGTTTCTCAAAATGTTTGGTCTGAAGGTATATTTGCTGCCACTTTGTACTTGTTTATTTTGTTCTCCTTCTACATTTAACTTCACATAATTAAGCAACGCCTTGTTTAACAAACTTTGTTTAACAAACTAACACTGATAATCCAAGCAGGCTGGCGCTTTTATCTTTGGCCGTATGTTTGCCAATACAACTCTTGCGTTCTCAAACCTGGTTGGACCAACTGAACAAATAGAGTTTTATGGGCACCCTGTTGTCTTCATTGCGCCTAGTGTTTATGGAGCTCCGCAAGTAAGTCACTCATGATCTTGCATCAAAACCTTCAACCTTAATCCACCTTTGTACCTTTTTTCAACCTAATCATCTATCGGGTAAAATGCGCGGACACTAGTCCTCATGCACCACTTGATCACAAAACCACTCTAATTCTTTCTGAATTATCAAAACAACTCTGCTAAGTTATGCACTCTAGGTTATTGGAGCAAAAAGGCAAGAATATGATCCAAAACATCAAAAAACCACATGTGCATGCTTAATTTACCACTTCGTCAGATAGTGCCTCCAAAATGATGGATGCACATGGGAGTAACTACAATATATATAATTGTAAGGAACAAATTTGAGTTAAAGAGTACTCAAACAAGGAGATCTGTAATCTGATGCCTCTCGCCAATAGTGTTTATAAAATAATAATGGTAGGTAGTATTTTTACATTTCATCTTCCTTTTTTTCTGCTATGTGTGAACTTGAACCCAAGACCAACAAAAGGTAGAGGCATTTTAAGTTACATCTATCTTGATATTCTGTCAGTAAATGGCCGCCTAATTAAGGATATGGCTTGACCTTCAGTGGGAATACACGATCACACCCTACCAACAAGCTAACCTCAGTTCTTTGTAGTAACACTACATGTAAAACTTCATTACACGAGCACATCCTACCAACCAAGCTCGGTTCAATTTTTTTGTAACTACACATGTAAAACTTCATGAAAAAAAACATGAACAGAAGTAAACCTATAAAATTATAATCATTTTCTCACCCAATTTTGTATTTAATCAAAAAGACTTGTTTTGCAGGCTCTGCTTGTGCAATGTCAGAGTTACAATAGCACTATTATGGTAAGTTTGTCGGTCGACGAGGAAATAATTCCAGATTATATTCAACTTATGGATGACTTTGTTGAGTCTTTTGGGCACATTAAGGATGGGGCTTCAAGACTTTCAACGTCCGCCAAGCAAGAATAATCAATATGCAGTTATATTAGTGTGCTTCCTAAAATTGTATGACGACAGCAATATGCTCCTATGTATTTGTTGTGTGTATCACGAGTTGCAACATAGTAATTAAGAACCAGAACATGTACCAAACTAAGGTTACAAGTCAAATGTACTAAGTATAGTAATATATAGGATAATGATGCACCAACAGGGATAATATTATACTCATCTTATATCTTGATTTTGTTTGTTTAACTTTGGATTTTTTTTGTTTTAATGCCAGAATGAATTTTGACCAACCCTCATTCTCTGATCACACCATAGTTTTTTTTTCAACTAAGAAAACATACTAACTCCGTCCCATATACATCCGTATGGGACGGAGGGAGTAGACTTTTCGGTAAACAATATAGATTTTCCCCCGAAAAAAGATAGATTTTTCAGAGAGAAAATAAATAACATAGGTACGAGAAGGAGAAAAATTGATTATTTTTTAAAAAAGAAAGAGAAAGTTGATGCGATCAACACTTTAAACTTTCTTGGGCCCCAAACCTTGTTCGGAGTTTCACGACCCATCAGAGAACCGAGGCCTATTTCATTCCCCTCTCATTCCTCAAAAAAACAATTCATCCTTCTCAGTCTCGAATGCGAGGACTCGCCGGTCGCCGCCGCCTATGGAGAAGGAAGACAGTCGAATCGATCTCTCGTCGCTCATCATCAACGAGGATGACGACGTCGACAACATCACGGAGGAGGAGGATGACGACGTCGACAACACCACGGAGGAGGAGGATGACGATGACGATGCCTCCAAGGATGAGGAGGAGGACGCCAACGACCCCGGCCGACCTATCCACCTCGACGATCTGAGCTTGCCTCCCGATTCGATCCTCCTCGACGTCCGGGGACGTCGACATCCGCACCAACGCCACGACCATCTACGCGTGCCGCTCTAGGGGCTTGGATCCGGCTAGCCTGCTCCCTCCCCATGCTCCCATCCATGCTTCCACTTCATCCTACGACTGTTTTTTTCTTTTCCTTCCTAATCTAACCACCCCCTCTGATTTTAACAAGGTGGCCCGGGCCTTATTTTGTTCCAATCAAATCAAGCCACGTACGCGGGAGCACGGATGGGCGCACGCGCGGGGCGCAATCAAGTCTCGTCCCATGCGCTTAACTGAACGGTTGGTTAGGAACGAGAGTAGTAATTAGCGATTTTACCGGACGTGCAATTATCAACAAATGACGTTACTAAGGGCATCTTCAACGACAACCCACAATTTTCCTCCTGTATCCATCCAACCGTAACCGCATACATTTTAACCTATATTTAAGCAAACCGGACGAAATTCATGCAAACCGGACGATATTCATAAAGTTCGGATAGAAAATAGCACAAAATCATCCATACATAGCATGTAAACTAAGTCTAGTACAACAATGTCTCAAATTCAACTACATCCTGGATGTCCAACAAGTTTTTAATCAATGGATCATGTCACTCCACACATACTCCCCCTTCAGCTTCATCCAACAATGTATGCATGTAAATGGCCATCCTCATGTCTTGTGGTACACCACGGCAGCGTGCAGACTACATATAATGTATAAACCAACATTGAGTTAATGAATCAATCAACAAGTTGAGAAAGAGTAAGCAAAACTTACGATCTCGTCCTCTGCCGCGTGAAATGCCCATTTTGCCGCGAGCTGATGAACCATGTCACAAAACTTGATGACGTTGATCTGGATAGTGTGCCGGCGATACGATAATGACCTCATGTCGTGTGGTTGAATTATGTACATGTTGTAGGGTGTAATGTGCTTTTGTGTGTGAAATGTTTTGTGCACTTGCTGCCAGAAGGCCTTCCATTTGCTCCTGCCCATGAAATCCGTGGGTACGGCCAACCACACATTGCACAACAACTCATCCTCCATGGTCGAGTAGCTCACCATCCTTCGTACTCTAAAAATGACATATCATTTGAAAATAAGCTAAATATCATTTGACCGAACACCTGTCGGGCGTGGTGTCCACCATGGAGGTCATCGATAGAGGACGGAGTGTACCTAGGTACAAATGGCTCCAGGGTGGACAACTCCGTCATGAAGGCGAGCGGGAGCGCCGGTTCTAGTTGCGAACGTCCGACAATGCCTCTGTGGCAGCCGGAGAGATACAACGGCGGAGGTGGAGGTGGAGGGTGCGGATGCAAACAAAGGGGAGAAGGTGCGGAGTGGAGTGGAAGGAAATGAAGGAAATATGCCCTAGAGGCAATAATAAAGTTATTATTTATTTCCTTATATGATGATAAATGTTTATTATTCATGCTAGAATTGTATTAACCGGAAACATAATACATGTGTGAATACATAGACAAACAGTATGTCACTAGTATGCCTCTACTTGACTAGCTCGTTGAATCAAAGATGGTTAAGTTTCCTAGCCATAGACATGAGTTGTCATTTGATTAACGGGATCACATCATTAGAGAATGATGTGATTGATTTGACCCATTCTGTTATCATAGCACTTGATCGTTTAGGTTGTTACTATTGCTTTCTTCATGACTTATACATGTTCCTATGACTATGAGATTATGCAACTCCCGTTTACCGGAGGAACACTTTGTGTGCTAGCAAACGTCACAACGTAACTGGGTGATTATAAAGGTGCTCTACAGGTGTCTCCGAAGGTACTTGTTGGGTTGGCGTATTTCGAGATTAGGATTTGTCACTCCGATTGTCGGAGAGGTATCTCTGGGTCCTCTCGGTAATGCACATTGAAGGAAATATGCCCTAGAGGCAATAATAAAGTTATTATTTATTTCCTTATATCATGATAAATGTTTATTATTCATGCTACAATTGTATTAACCGGAAACATAATACATGTGTGAATACATAGACAAACAGAGTGTCACTAGTATGCCTCTACTTGACTAGCTCGTTAATCAAAGATGGTTATGTTTCCTAACCATGAACAATGTGTTGTTATTTGATTAACGAGGTCACATCATTAGTTGAATGATCTGATTGACATGACCCATTTCATTAGCTTAGCACCCGATCGTTTAGTATGTTGCTATTGCTTTCTTCATGACTTATACATGTTCCTATGACTATGAGATTATGCAACTCCCGTTTGCCGAAGGAACACTTTGGGTGCTACCAAACGTCACAACGTAACTGGGTGATTATAAAGGAGTACTACAGGTGTCTCCAATGGTAGATGTTGGGTTGGCGTATTTCGAGATTAGGGTTTGTCACTCCGATTGTCGGAGAGGTATCTCTGGGCCCTCTCGGTAATACACATTACACAAGCCTTGCAAGCATTGCAACTAATGAGTTAGTTGCGGATGATGTATTACGGAACGAGTAAAGAGACTTACCAGTAACGAGATTGAACTAGGTATTGGATACCGACGATCGAATCTCGGGCAAGTAACATACCGATGACAAAGGGAACAACGTATGTTGTTATGCGGTCTGACCGATAAAGATCTTCGTAGAATATGTAGGAGCCAATATGGGCATCCAGGTCCCGCTATTGGTTATTGACCGGAGACGTGTCTCGGTCATGTCTACATTGTTCTCGAACCGTAGGGTCCGCACGCTTAACGTTACGATGATAGTTATTGTGAGTTTATGCATTTTGATGTACCGAAGGTAGTTCGGAGTCCCAGATGTGATCACGGACATGGCGAGGAGTCTCGAAATGGTCGAGACATAAATATTGATATATTGGAAGCCTATGTTTGGACATCGGAAGTGTTCCGGGTGAAATCGGGATTTTACCGGATTACCGGGAGGGTTACCGGAACCCCCCGGGAGCCAAATGGGCCTACATGGGCCTTAGTGGAAAGGTGAGAGGGCTGCCCACAAGGGCTGCGCACCTTCCCCTCCCCCTAGTCCTATTAGGACTAGGAGAAGGGGCCGGCCACCTCTCTCTCTCTCTCTCCCCTTTAAGGAATCCTAGTTGGAATAGGATTGGAGGGGGGAGTCCTACTCCCGGTGGGAGTAGGACTCCTCCTGCACCTCCAAGCTTGGCCGGCCAGCCCTCCCCCTCTCATCCTTTATATGCGGGGGCAGGGGGCACCTCTAGACACACAAGTTGATCCTTGAGATCGTTCCTTAGCCGTGTGCGGTGCCCCCTGCCACCAAATTCCACCTCGATCATACCGTTGTAGTGCTTAGGCGAAGCCCTGCATCGGTAGTACATCAAGATCGTCACCACGCCGTCGTGCTGACGGAACTCCTCCCCGAAGCTTTGCTGGATCGGAGCCCGGGGATCGTCATCGAGCTGAACGTGTGCTAAGAACTCGGAGGTGCCGGAGTAACGGTGCTTGGATCGGTCGGATCGGGAAGAAGACGTACGACTACTTCCTCTACGTTGTGTCAATGCTTCCGTTGCGATCTACAAGGGTACGTAGATCAGACTCTCCCCCTTGTTGCTATGCATCACCATGATCTTGCGTGTGCGTAGGAATTTTTTTGAAATTACTACGTTCCCCAACACACATCACCTAAGCCTTGCAAGCATTGCAACTAATGAGTTAGTTGCGGGATGATGTATTACGGAACGAGTAAAGAGACTTGCTGGTAACGAGATTGAACTAGGTATTGAGATGCCGAGAATCGAATCTCGGGCAAGTAACATACCGATGACAAAGGGAACAACGTATGTTGTTATGCGGTCTGACCGAAGGAGCCAATATGAGCATCCAGGTTCCGCTATTGGTTATTGACCAGAGACGTGTCTCGGTCATGTCTACATAGTTCTCAAACCCGTAGGGTCCGCACGCTTAATGCTACGATGACAGTTATATTATGAGTTTATATGTTTTGATGTACCGAAGGAGTTCGAAATCCCGGATGATATCGGGGACATGACGAGGAGTCTCAAAATGGTCAATACATAAAGATCGATATATTGGACGACTATATTCGGACTTCGGAAAGGTTCCGAGTGATTCGGGTATTTTTCGGAGTACCGAAGAGTTACGGGAATTCGCCGGGGAGTATATGGGCCTTATTGGGCCATACGGGAATAGAGGAGAGAGGCCAAAAGGAAGGAGGCCTGCGCCCCCCCTTTGGTCCGAATTGGACAAGGGGTGCAGCCCCCTTTTCCTTCTCCCTCTCCTCCTCTTTCCTTCTCTCCTACTCCAACAAGGAAAGGAGGAGTCCTACTCCTGGTAGGAGAAGGACTCCCCCCTTGGCGCGCCCTCCTCCTAGGTCGGCCGCCTCCCCCCTTGCTCCTTTATATATAGGGGTAGGGGGCACCTCTAGACACAACAGTTGATCATTGATCTCTTAGCCGTGTGCGGTGCCCCCCTCCACCATAATCCTCGATAATATTGTAGCGGTGCTTAGGTGAAGCCCTGCGACGGTAGAACATCAAGATCGTCACCACGCCGTCGTGCTGACGGAACTCTTCCCCGACATTCTATTGGATCGGAGTCCGGGGATCGTCATCGAGCTGAACGTGTGCTAGAACTCGGAGGTGTCGTAGTTTCGGTGCTTGATCGGTCGGGCCGTGAAGAAGTACGACTACATCAACCACGTTGTGCTAACGCTTCCGCTTTCGGTCTACGAGGGTACGTGGACAACACTCTCCCCTTTCGTTGCTATGCATCACCATGATCTTGCGTGTGCGTAGGAATTTTTTTGAAATTACTACGTTCCCCAATAGTGGTATCAGAGCCAGGTTTATGCGTTGATGTTATATGCATGAGTAGAACACAAATGAGTTGTGGGCGATATAAGTCATACTGCTTACCAGCATGTCACACTTTGGTTCGGCGGTATTGTTGGATGAAGCGGTCCGGACCGACATTACGCGTACGCTTATGCGAAACTGGTTTTACCGTCGTGCTATGCTCACAAGTGACTAGCGGGTGTCAGTTTCTCCAACTTTAGTTGAACCGAGTGTGGCTACGCCCGGTCCTTGTGAAGGTTAAAACAGCACCAACTTGACAAACTATCGTTGTGGTTTTGATGCATAGGTAAGAACGGTTCTTGCTAAGCCCGTAGAAGCCACGTAAAACTTGCAACAACAAAGTAGATGACGTCTAACTTGTTTTTGTAGGGCATGTTGTGATGTGATATGGTCAAGACGTGATGAGATATAAGTTGTTGTATAAGATGATCATGTTTTGTTGAAGTTATCGGCAACTGGCAGAAGATAAATAATTGCTTAAGATGCAAGCGCCAAATGATTACATGATTTGTTGTATAAGCCCTTATGGTTGTCTCTTTATTGCATAAGATGCAAGCGCCAAATAATTGCTTTACAATTATCGCTATGCGATAGCAATAGTTGCAAGAGCAATAGTTGGCGAGACGACCATGCGACGACACATTGATATAGATCAAGATGATGGAGATCATGGTGTCATGCCGGTGACAATGGAAATCATGACGATGTTTTGGAGATGGAGATCAAAGGCACAAGATGATGATGGCCATATCATGTCACATATTTTGATTGCATGTGATGTTTATCTTTTATGCATCTTATCTTGCTTTAATTGACGGTAGCATTATAAGATGATCTCTCACTAAATTTCAAGATAAAAGTGTTCTCCCTGAGTATGCACCGTTGCCAAAGTTCATCGTGCCCAGGCACCACGTGATGATCGGGTGTGATAAGCTCTACGTCCATCTACAACGGGTGCAAGCCAGTTTTGCACACGCAAAATACTCAGGTTAAACTTGACGAGCCTAGCATATGCAGATATGGCCTCGGAACAATGAGACCGAAAGGTCGAGCGTGAATCATATAGTAGATATGATCAACATAGTGATGTTCACCATTGAAAACTACTCCATTTCACGTGATGATCAGTTATGGTTTAGTTGATTTGGATCACATGATCACTTAAAAGATTAGAGGGATGTCTTTCTAAGTGGGAGTCCTTAAGTAATATGATTAATTGAACTTTAATTTATCATGAACTTAGTCCTGATAGTATTTGCATATCTATGTTGTAGATCAATAGCTCGCGTTATTGCTTCCCTATGTTTTATATGTGTTCCTAGAGAAAACTAAGTTGAAAGATGATAGTAGCAATGATGCGGACTGGGTCCGAGATCTAAGGTTTATCCTCATTGCTGCACAGAAGAATTATGTCCTTGATGCACCGCTAGGTGACTGACCTATTGCAGGAGCAGATGCAGACGTTATGAACGTTTGGCTAGCTCAATATGATGACTACTTGATAGTTTAGTGCACCATCCTTAACAGCTTAGAATCGGGACTTCAAAGACATTTTGAACGTCATGGACCATATGAGATGTTCCAGGAGTTGAACTTAATATTTCAAGTAAATACCCGAGTTGAGAGATATGAAGTCTCCAACAAGTTCTATAGCTAAAAGATGGAGGAGAATAGCTCAAGCAGTGAGCATGTGCTCAGATTGTCTGGGTACTACAATCGCTTGAATCAAGTAGGAGTTAGTCTTCCAGATAAAATAGTGATTGACAGAATTCTCTAGTCACCAGCACCAAGTTAGTAGAACTTCGTGATGAACTATAGTATGCAAGGGATGATGAAAACGATTCCCGAGCTTTTCATGATGATGAAATCGATGAAGGTAGAAATCAAGAAAGAGCATCAAGTGTTGATGATTAACAAGACCACTAGTTTCAAGAAAAGGGTAAAGGGAAAGAAAGGGAACTTCAAGAAGAACGGCAAGCAAGTTGCTGCACAAGTGAAGAAGCCCAAGTCTGGTCCTAAGCCTGAGACTAAGTGCTTCTACTGCAAAGGGACTGGTCACTGGAAGCAGAACTGCCCCAAGTATTTGGCGGATAAGAAGGATGGCAAAGTGAACAAAGGTATATTTGATATACAGATTATTGATGTGTATTTTACTAGTGTTCGTAGCAACCCCTCGGTATTTGATACTGGTTCAGTTGCTAAGAGTAGTAACTCGAAATGGGAGTTGCAGAATGAACAGAGACTAGTTAAGGGTGAAGTGACGATGTGTGTTGGAAGTGGTTCCAAGATTGTTATAATCATCATCGCACACTCCCTATACTTTCGGGATTAGTGTTGCAATACGGTTATTCATTTAAGTAAGAGAATAAGTTGTTGTTCTGTTTACATGAATAAAACCTTCTATGGTCATACACCCAATGCAAATGGTTTGTTGGATCTCGATCGTGGTGATACACATTCTCATAATATTGAAGCCAAAAGATGCAAAGTTAATAATGATAGTGCAACTTATTTGTGGCACTGCCATTTAGGTCATATTGGTGTAAAGTGCATGAAGAAAATTCATGCTGATGGGCTTTTGGAATCACTTGATTATGAATCAGTTGATGCTTGCGAACCGTGCCTCATGGGCAAGATGACTAAGACTCCGTTCTCCGGAACAATAGAGCAAGCAACTGACTTATTGGAAATAATACATACTGATGTATGCAGTCCGATGAATGTTGAGGCTCGTGGTGGGTATCGTTATTTTCTGACCTTCATAGATGATTTGAGCAGATATGGGTATATCTACTTGATGAAACATAAGTCTGAAACATTTGAAAAGTTCAAAAACTTCAGAGTGAAGTGGAAAATCATCGTGACAAGAAAATAAAGTTTCTACGATCTGATCGCAGAGACAAATATTTGAGTTATGAGTTTGGTCTTCAATTAAAACAATGTGGAATAGTTTCCAAAATCGTGCCACCTGGAACACCACAGCATAATGGTGTGTCCGAACGTCGTAACCGTGCTTTATTAGATATGGTGCGATCTATGATGTCTCTTACTGATTTACCGCTATCGTTTTGGGGTTATGCATTAGAGACAGCTACATTCACGTTAAATAGGGCACCATCTAAATCCGTTGAGACGACACCGTATGAACTATGGTTTGGCAAGAAACCTAAGCTGTCGTTTCTTAAAGTTTGAGGTTGCAATGCTTATGTGAAAAAGTTTCAACCTGATAAGCTCAAACCCAAATCGGAGAAGTGCGTCTTCATAGGATACCCACAAGAAAATGTTGGGTACACCTTCTATCACAGATCCGAAGGCAAGTTATTCGTTGCTGAGAATGGATCATTTCTAGAGAAGGAGTTTCTCTCGAAAGAAGTGAGTGGGAGGAAAGTAGAACTTGATGAGGTAACGGTACCTGCTCCCTTATTGGAAAGTAGTTCATCACAGAAATCTGTTCTTGTGACTACTACACCAATTAGTGAGGAAGCTAATGATGAAGATCATGTAACTTCAGATCAAGTTACTACCGAAACCTCGTAGGTAAATCAGAGTGAGATTCACACCAGAGTGGTACGGTAATCCTGTTATGGATGTCATGTTACTTGACCATGACGAGCCTACGAACTATGAGGGAGCGATGATGAGCCCAGATTCCGCGCCATGAAATCTGAGATGAGATCCATGTATGAGAACAAAGTATGGACTTTGATTGACTTTCCCAATGATCGCGGGCCATTGAGATTAAATGGATCTTCAAGAGGAAGACGGACGCTGATAGTAGTGTTACTATCTACAAAGCTAGAATTGTCGCAAAAAGGTTTTCGACAAGTTCAAGGTGTTGACTACGATGAGAGTTTCTCACTCGTATCTATGCTTAAGTCTATCCGAATCATGTTAGCAATTGCCGCATTTTATGAAATCTGGCAAATGGATAAACAAAATTGCATTCTTTAATGGATTTATTAAAGAAGAGTTGTATATGATGCAACCAGAAGGTTTTGTCAATCCTAAAGGTACTAACAAAATATGCAAGCTCAAGCGATCCATCTATGGACTGGTGCAAGCATCTCGGAGTTGAAATATACGCTTTGATAAGTTGATCAAAGCATATACTTTATACAGACTTGCGGTGAAGCCTGTATTTACAAGAAAGTGAGTGGGAGCACTACAACATTTCTGATAAGTATATGTGAATGACATATTGTTGATCAGAGATAATGTAGAATTATTCTGCAAAGCATAAAGGAATGTTTGAAAGGAGTTTTTCAAAGAAAGACCTCGGTGAAGCTGCTTACATATTGAGCATCAAGATCTATAGAGATAGATCAAGACGCTTGATAAGTTTTTCAATGAGTACATACCTTGACAAGATTTTGAAGTAGTTCAAAATGGAACAGTCAAAGAAGGAGTTCTTGCCTGTGTTACAAGGTGTGAAGTTGAGTAAGACTCAAAACCCGATCACGGCAGAAAATAGAGAGAGAATGAAAGTCATTCCCAATGCCTCAGCCATAGGTTCTATAAAGTATGCCATGCTGTGTACCAGACCTATTGTATACCCTGCCCTGAGTTTGGCAAGGGAGTACAATAGTGATCTAGGAGTAGATCACTGGACATTGGTCAAAATTATCCTTAGTGGAATAAGGATATGTTTCTCGATTATGGAGGTGACAAAAAGTTCGTCATAAAGGGTTACGTCAATGCAAGTTTTGACACTGATCCAGATGACTCAAAGTCTCAATCTGGATACATATTGAAAGTGGGAGCAATTAGCTAGAGTAGCTCCGTGCAGAGCATTATTGACATAGAAATTTGCAAAATACATACGGATCTGAATGTAGCAGACCCGTTGACTAAACTTCCCTCACAAGCAAAATATGATCACACCTTAGTACTCTTTGGTTATTAATCACATAGCGATGTGAACTAGATTATTTACTCTAGTAAACCCTTTGGGTGTTGGTCACATGACGATGTGAACTATGGGTGTTAATCACATGGTGATGTGAACTATTGATGTTAAATCACATGGCGATGTGAAGTAGATTATTGACTCTAGTGCAAGTGGGAGACTGAAGGAAATATGCCCTAGAGGCAATAATAAAGTTATTATTTATTTCCTTATATGATGATAAATGTTTATTATTCATGCTAGAATTGTATTAACCGGAAACATAATACATGTGTGAATACATAGACAAACAGTATGTCACTAGTATGCCTCTACTTGACTAGCTCGTTGAATCAAAGATGGTTAAGTTTCCTAGCCATAGACATGAGTTGTCATTTGATTAACGGGATCATATCATTAGAGAATGATGTGATTGACTTGACCCATTCCGTTAGCATAGCACTTGATCGTTTAGTTTGTTGCTATTGCTTTCTTCATGACTTATACATGTTCCTATGACTATGAGATTATGCAACTCCCGTTTACCGAAGGAACACTTTGTGTGCTACCAAACGTCACAACGTAATTGGGTGATTATAGAGGTGCTCTACAGGTGTCTCCGAAGGTACTTGTTGGGTTGGCGTATTTCGAGATTAGGATTTGTCACTCCGATTGTCGTAGAGGTATCTCTGGGTCCTCTCGGTAATGCACATCACCTAAGCCTTGCAAGCATTGCAACTAATGAGTTAGTTGCGGGATGATGTATGACGAAACGAGTAAAAAGACTTGTCGGTAACGAGATTGAACTAGGTATTGAGATGCCGACAATCGAATCTCGGGCAAGTAACATACCGATGACAAAGGGAACAACGTATGTTGTTATGCGGTCTGACCGATAAAGATCTTCGTAGAATATGTAGGAGCCAATATGAGCATCCAGGTTCCGCTATTGGGTATTGACCGGAGGCGTGTCTCGGTCATGTCTACATAGTTCTCGAACCCGTAGGGTCTGCACGCTTAACGCTACGATGATAGTTATATTATGAGTTTATATGTTTTGATGTACCGAAGGAGTTCGGAGTCCCTGATGAGATTGGGGACATGACGAGGAGTCTCGAAATAGTCGAGACGTAAAGATCGATATATTGGATGACTATATTCGGACTTCGGAAAGGTTCCGAGTGATTCGGGTATTTTCCGGAGTACCGGAGAGTTACGGGAATTTGCCGGGGAGTATATGGGCCTTATTGGGCCATACGGGAATAGAGGAGAGAGGCCAAAAGGAAGGAGGCATGCGCCCCCCCTCTGGTCCGAATTGGACAAGGGGTGCAGCCCCCTTTTCCTTCTCCCTCTCCTCGTCTTTTCTTCTCTCCTACTCCAACAAGGAAAGAAGGAGTCCTACTCCCGGTAGGAGAAGGACTCCCCCTTGGCGCGCCCTCCTCCTAGGCCGGCCGCCTCCCCCCTTGCTCCTTTATATACAGGGGCAGGGGGGCTCCTCTAGACACAACAGTTGATCATTGATCTCTTAGCCGTGTGCGGTGCCCCCTTCCACCATAATCCTCGATAATATTGTAGCGGTGCTTAGGCGAAGCCTTGCGACGGTAGAACATCAAGATCGTCACCACGCCGTCGTGCTGATGGAACTCTTCCCCGACATTCTGCTGGATCGGAGTCCGGGGATCGTCATCGAGCTGAACGTGTGCTGGAACTCGGAGGTGCCGTAGTTTCGGTGCTTGTTTGGTCGGGCCCTGAAGACGTACGACTACATCAACCGCGTTGTGCTAACGCTTCCGTTTTCGGTCTACGAGGGTACGTGGACAACAATCTCCCCTCTCGTTGCTATGCATCACCATGATCTTGCGTGTGCATAGGATTTTTTTTTGAAATTACTACGTTCCCCAACAGGAAATGGGACCGGGAGGGGGGTTGTGTGGGCCAGGGGTGTTGGTGTCCTACGTTTCGGGTGACCGGACTCCCGCAAACCTCTCCCCACTTTGTCTCCAATTTGCAGGAGAAAACACATCCGGACCATCCCGCGGACCGATACATGCCCGTGTTAGATGGCTTTCACGGTCAGGACAGCGCGGTACCGACAGATGCAGGCGGTTTGCAGGTCCGCCTTGAAGATGCTCTAATGAAGGAGACTACCAATCTATGCATGGGGCCTTCATACTAAATTAAACAAGTAGCGTGCATCCAATCCTTCAACAAAATGGAGAAGAAAAAAAGGAAAAAAGAATTAAATAGGCATGAGTGTTAAGATGCCCTGATTGATTAGTGTAATTCTTTTTGAATGAAGAGGTCATCAGTTCAATTCATGTCGCATGCATTCTTTTTTGAATCCTAGAAAGCAAGAGAGAGAAAGCTGAGGGCGCCGTGCACGGGAGGTATGTAACCGCATATCAGGGCGATGTATTTTAGAAAAAAAAAATCATCATATTCTTTATTATGAAGAGGTATGAAGAGATCTCAATCATTGATGTGTTTAGCTGGGGTGTACCAAAATATATGATGTGTTTGATAGCAAAGTACTACATAAACCAAAGTATCAAAACCTGCATTAATTTTCAGTCTAGGTATAAGAAACTATGGTTTTATCAAAACAAACTAGTTTAAAGTATTGACAATACATAGAACCTGTTTGGCTGTTGCCCCACAACGCTGTAAATTTTGCTGCCTAGTGTTGTGTTTAAGTACTCAGCAGCTCTGTTTTTAAAAAAGAGGTATGGGGTTCTTTTTTTTATGCAGAGAAAAAATTACAGTTTTCCTAATACTACAGTATTAAAACCACAGTTGTTAAGGGCAACCAAACAGCTCATTGTAAATAAAATTATGATAATCTCAAAAACTATAATATTCTCAAAATACTTAGAAAATACTTTGCTATCAAACGGGGGTGTTTGGAGAGATGGTCCGAGCCTCTAGATGAACTAGCGCCATGTCCGGACACACTAGGCAAAATGATTTTGAAATTTCTAGGCTAGGGCCAAATGCCCAAATATTCGCACGCAAAAAATTTGTCCACATGCATGAATTTGAAAAAAAAAGTTAGATACTAGACACAGGGATACGCATTAGATAGCATTGGAAACATCTAGGAGAACTTGTAGGAATTGGGGCCACCTCATAGACAAAACATTTTTTTCTAGATCCATAGACAAAATATTGACGGAGAGGAAAATAAAGTGTGTGTCGAAGAGAAGAAAGAGTACCATGAGAGGAAACCTCCGTCATGCCCTTCCCACCAAGGTTTTTGGTACCGCCTGAAAAATTCGGATACTGGGCGGTATCTGTGTTTCTTGCCGCCCCATGAGAAATACCTATCACAAGCAAAAAAATCTGAAATTTTTGAATATTTTGAATTTAAATGCTCAAAGTATGGCTGAAGAAACTAGCCTCTCATTAAATCAACACATGTTGTTTTGGCCTGGTTGTAACCATTTATTTCCCACGTCGATAGGTAGGCCAGTTTGAGTCCACTTTATGCACCTTTTTGGTTTATTTTTCTGAATAGGCAAGTAGAAAACGTGATGTCAACATTTGAGTGTCGCATCCTTTTTGAAGGTGTTACTATTGAAGAACCTCGTCGTTTGCGTGGTGTCATGAGATGGTTGATGCGGATACGGTCACTGATGCAGTTTGCCGATCATGGATCTGATCCTTCGGATTTTTATTTACTCGCTACATATAGATTTGGCCTTATATGACTTTGCTATCTGGCATGTTTTTTGTCTCCATGTGTTGGTGTTGGTGGTGTGCATCCTAACTATGAAGAGGCCGGGTGTGTGCTATTTGAGTTTGTATCCTCTTGATGCTTTTCTCTGAGCCAATAAAATCCACCCTTTATCGAGAAAACGTGAAAAAAAAGGACCATACACGTAGTATGAATACTAGATTTTCTATATCGAGTTTAAAAGAATATGTATTTAAAATTTAATTATAAGTTTCTTCCGAAATATGTTCGGTATTTCTCGGTAACCATGGTTACCGAGAATTTCGCCCCCTACCCCCCCCCCCCCCCCACACACACACACACACACGAGAAAATTTACCCATTCGGAATCCAAAACCTTGCTTCCCACCACCACGACTAGGCACCATCGCGAAGAACATGGTAAAGGGAGGACGAGGACCAGTCTGGAAGAACCACCCCCAATCGATCCAATCATTCCACCAAAACAAAGATTTGTCCGAAGGAAGAGGTAGATCAGGGGAAGGAGGAGATGGTGTAGGAGGGAGATCGAGTCAAGGAACTGGTGGGGATGGCCGAAGGAGGCGGCGAGAGGCACCGGCGGCGCCAAGGGAAGGAGGGGGTCGCGAGGGGAACCGACCCTTTGTTCCCCCGGGATCCCTGTTTTGATGCGATAAAGATGCCGACCCGATGAAAATTTTGGTAGAATGTTGTTTGAACAGAACTTGAATGTGCTCCAGCGCCCAAATGTTTGGGGTAGTTTTTAGGTTTAGATGCTAGGATTAATATCCTGATGCAACACGAATCCTAGCGTTTTAACTGGCATCGACACGCAAGGTGGAGGCGGATGTTTCCCATCTTCTTTTCCCCTCAGGGGTTGGAGCGAAGCATGCAACCATCTAGGGTCCGTCGTTAGCGCTCAACGTTGGGTTAAAATGTGCTAAGATTATTTTTATTTTACTTTTTTCCGTAGGCGTCTGTGCAAATCCCTTGCGGTTGTGCTCTCAGGGCATGTACAACGCTGATGCCTTAGGATCCAATTTCTGCCAGTTATGATCCAATGTCGCTCAATTAGAGGATTCTTGCTATCATCGGTGTGGAGTCTGCGATTAATGGAGAGCATTCTCTCATTTTCTTCCTACCCCTAGATGGCTAGGGCAAACTTTCCTCTCCATATTTCACTAGCGAGTCTCTGGACTCGCCTCTCATTTACCTATCGCTCCAGCGGTCAGTGACGGGAAGAAGAATCCCGAGGCATCCGTTCTAGTTACTAGTTTAGATTAGGGTTATTAGTCCTCGCAGATGCGGTGCTCGGACAGATGGCGGTGTTTATTCTTCGAGTTTGTCTTCTGGGCTTCGACCCCCCTTGAGTTTGTCCGTTTGAATGTAATCGACGGAGCTTTAGCATAGATTCCCGCCGTCTCCTTGGGCGATGAGGTTAGGGCTTCTCATCATGCATCGAGATTTGGTGAGAGGTGCTTCAAATCTATGCAAGAGTTCAACGACGAAAACTACGACTCTAGGGCGTTGGTCCTTAAGGCCACGTGCATGAGACTTTCCGGCTGTCATCGATAAGGTCAAGCCGGCTCCGTTAGTGGAGTGGTGACAGCGATGTGTCGACTTCTCGTTCTGACAGCAGTAGTGGTCGTTCGATGATCTTCGAATCTCGATTTAATTTTTGTTATGTTTGAGAGGCTTTGTACTTTCCATGAACTTTTACAATAGACTTAATCCTTTTCATAGAAAAAAATAAAATAAAAAGCGGTACATATTACTTTTACGAAGAAACGAATTACATTAGCTCTCAACCAGACGCCCGTGCGTTGAGGATACGGACTCCTACACCGATGCTACTTCTTTGAAAAAACACCAATGATAAGTGTCACACGTGTCACACGAAGCAATCCGGTCCAGAAGTTTTTACAACTAAAGTTGTCATCATTCAAAAAGAAAAAAAACCCTAAAAAAACTGAAACTTGACATCTGAAAGGAAATAGCCATGCTTGACAATTAGTGTTCCCATCCTCACGTTACTAAAATTCCCATAAAAAGTATTCGGGGTTGTCATATGTCCGTGTGGGTCCTTAAAAAGGTTTACCGTGTAAGCGTCCAAATAAGCGCTTTTGCATTGTAGATACTTCATGGGCAAATGGTTAGGACATATACAGTGGTTCATAAAAGTCTTATTTTAAGTCCGACATGTAGTTTAGAGATGATAATAAAGTTATGTCTACAATGTGTTATCTCTTAGTCTTATTTTCAATAACTAGTTATTTCTAAAAATGTGGTGAGACAATTGGGCTAGAAGATCATCTCTTAAATCTTAAATAAGAGAAGACAAATAATTTTTTTATAATTTCTCTCTCCTCCATCTCAACATATACCCATGTGGCACTTTTAAGATAGTATCATTATACATTCATACAAGGACTGAAGTTGTAGTCTATTCGCTACCCCGCAGAAAGAAAAACTTACTCACCAATTGTCTCAACTGTCCTGATCGTGTTGCCTGACCAAGAAAGACTACCACGCCGGCCCATTAAATTTTTTTGCAGCATCAAAATAGTCGTTTTGCGTGCGGGAGCGACGGAGAGGTTTGTCAGATGCACAAAAACATGGCGGAGAATTTGGCAGTCCCACCTGCAACAAACCAAAGCAACGTGCGCGAGCGGGTACACCAAATACGCAGCGCACAATCCCGTTTTCCCCAGCATGCTGAACCTTGTTTACCACGCGCGGGATTTTAACGCGGTTGTTGAAGCGCTAGTTTTAGTCGTGCGTGCTATATTTTTTTTTAAAAAAAGGAGGATGACCCCCGGCCTCTGCATCTGGGCGATGCATGTCGTGCGTGCTATGTACTAGCCTTTATTTTCAGTGTGCAACTTATGTAGCTCGTCGGTTGAAGATGCTCTTACAAGGACTGAAGTTGTAGTTTACTCACTAACCCACAGAAAGGAAAATTTACTCACCAACTGTCTCAACTGTCCTGATTGTGTTGGCTGACCAAGAAAGACTACCACGCCGGCCCATTAAAACGTACTTCCCTTCCCCCTAAACAAACCGTACTCCTACTTCCCTTCTTTTCTTTAGAGAGAGAAAAAACGGCTTTATTGATCACTTAAGAAAGTTATAAAGAGTTTTTGGATACAATCCGAAGCAGGATGAAAACCCACAAGGCTAGACAAATTCTTATAAGATTCAGCTAAATGAGCCGTCATATTAGCTTGCCGATGGGCATGCTTATACACCACAAAAACAAAGCTGATGTCCTCAACAACATCACTGCGCTTTCCTAACCACCAGTGTGCTTCCGCAACATATACCATCTCGTACTCCTACTTCCCTTCTTCTGTCTCAATCGGAAGTTAATGATCCTTTACTTTTATTAAGTTCTCGTACTGGTCTACCCTTTCCCAACCACCAGTGCGCTTTCGCAACATATACGATCCCGTACTCCTCTTTGCGAGGGGTAATGTGTCCCCCGCAAAAAGAAAATACAAGCTAGCCAGAAAGGTCAGCTAAAAAGAGGACAAATCGGTCATGGCATTCGTGGAAGTCTTGATCATGTTTGTTTGGTTTTTGTGTTGTTGTGTCGCTCAGCGTACCGAATAAATACCTCTGGTCCTATCGTTGTCATGGTAACGATGGTTGTGGTGCCAACTGCGTGTCGATCCTTTGAGTTGCCGGGGAGAGCCATCAACCACGATGCTTGCGCCTTGGTTAGCTGTGACGACAGTCTCATTAGTAGAGATTCTGCGATGGCATTTTCAGAGTGAACATTGTGTTACAGTCTCCTCGTCTAGCAATCATATTTTTTCTTAAATTCACTGTTTATATTTTATATTTTTCACGAATACGCAATGTTTGTGTATGTTTCTTTGCTAGAAGGTAGAGAACCACAAAACCACATTTAAAAGAAAACAATAGCGGACATAAAAACAGAAATTTTAGACTTTTTGGCCAAAAGAGGCTCCAACACCAGACCTAAAACAACATGGATACCAAAAGAAATTTGGTAGCCACCTAAATTATGCTATCCAGGACTAGGATATAGGTCCTCCCTACCACGTTACCAAAACGAAAAACGCAGCCACGGGAATGCAACCGCTGCCCATTTGAACGTTACCACTACCCCACCTGCATCCACCCCAGCCGATTCCAACAGTCGTTGCCTCCACTCTCACGGTCGCCCTGGGGCCCATTACCAACCCGTCGTCGCCCGTTTCCATCTGTCGCACCCACCGCCGACCTTGCCTGCCACCCCCCGATTCATGCCGCCCTCAAAATCGCCACCAAGGACCCCGCCCCCGACCTCGTTGCCTAGCCACGCCACCCCATATGTCCTTGCTACACCGACGACTGCGCCATGCCTCCCCTGACCTCTTTCTCACCATAGGAGATGTCACAACCGCCCAAGCACCCCCTAGGTACCGCAGTGTTGGGCTCTGGCTGAGGGGCAAGTAGGCGACAGAGATCCACAACCCATACACGGGCAAGCGTGTGTTGCTTGGCAAGTTCGCCACACGTGAGGAGGTGGCGCGTGCCTATGATGCCACAACACTCCATTTCTTTGGAAGTCAGGCGAGGCTAAACTTCCCGCCGACTCCCCCCACCACACATTTCTTACGCTCCCTTTAGGGTCGTCTCCCGGGCCGAGGAGGACCACAACAAGGCCAAGGTGCATTCCGCGGCTGAGCGGGGCAATGCCGCCTTGGTGGCCAAGCTCGTCAAGGAGAACCCACAGCTCCTCACGCAGAACAACACGTTCTTTGAGTCACTGGAGGACGCATGCAAGATCGAGTGGGAGTGTGAGCAAATCGCCAGCCCCAACACCGAGTTATTCCACGAGTTCGATGTCGAGCTCTTCGACGAGGAGGAGAAGGTGGAGTCACCTACAACCAATGACCAGGGGGCGAGGGGATTAATGAACATTTCCTCCAATTACCTCGCCGTGATGGTGAGTATTAGGGCTAGTTTTTAGCGCAATATAGCTAGTTTTATTGCAATGTGGTGGTACATATGTTTATTTTTTTGAAATAAACCGCTAACTTTATTAATTAGAAATAACAGTTACACCGTCAATAAGAAAAGTTACAATTTCATTCAAGGGCTCCTCAAAACTGTCCTTTGTCGCAGAAAATTTCGCTAACCTAGCAAGTTCATGAGCCAGCTTATTTGCTTCCCTATTACAATGTTCACACCTAGCAAGAGGAAAATCACAAGCCAGAAAATAGCAATCATCGAAGACTGCTGTCGCCGCTCCCGCCGATTATCCTCCATTCTTCATTGTGTTGATGATTTCCATATTATCGGAGTTAATAACAAGACGATTGCATCCCACCCTCTGTGCAAGAAGTAATCCAAACCTTAGGGCCAATACTTCTGCTGTCAAAACATCTGCACAACCAATCAATTTTCCAGTTTCTGCCAACAATGAATTTTCCTTTGTCATCTCTGAGAACAGTCCCAGCCGTGCCTCTAAGCAGATCGTGATCAAAAGAAGCATCAACATTCAATTTAACAAATCCCATAGAAGGTCTGCTCCATCCACCTGTTTTACTAGATGCATTATGGGAGTGGGCATTAACATAGTTAGTTGTTATGGCATGAATCCCCATGGAAGTTTGGCACACATTTTGAAACTTTCCTTCATGAATCAGCTTACGTCTATCTCATCATAGATACCAAGCTGTTATAGTGATCAGTTCACGTACATTCTGGTTGCCAAAATAGATAGTTCTTGATCTGGCATAAGAAGTCAAAATTCAAGTATTGCATCTCCCACACAATCAATAGCACATGCCTTTTTAATCACCCTGTACATCCCCAATTTACTCCAAACCTCTTTTGCTTTTGACAAAGGAAAAATACATATTTCGTATCTTCTGGTCCATTCGAGCATGAGGGGCAGATGGGCTAGATCTTCATGTGTCTATTGGCAAGCGTAACACGGCATGGGAGGGTTCCATGCAAAGTATGCCAAATGAAATTTTTTACCTTGCCGGGCAGGATAATTTCCAAATCTTACACCAAATAGGATTGACATTGATTCTACCCATACCATTTGTATATCACACTTTCCTTTCATGTTGTTGGTTCCATTCCTCCAAGTAAGCAGATCGAACAATGAACAAACTATTTTTTGTGTAGCTCCATGCAATGAAATCTAACATATTATGCATAGGGAGAGGGAATCACGAGAACTCTTTGAGCATCAATTGGCCACAGAGTTCGTCGCACCAAGTCTTCGTCCCAACAATTCGTGACTGGATTAATAAGATCAGATACCTTTGACAGAAGGTGCCCTCTTCTAGGAGTGATAATTTTTCCTATTTGCGTCGTGTGGGATCCATGCATCTCTCCAAATATCTATACTTTGCCCATTTCCAACTCGCCAGATATAGCCATTTCTCAGAGAATTTACACCCGCCATAATACTTTGCCACGTAAAAGACGAACCCTTTTTTAAACTTGCACTCATCAAATCACCATCGGGAAAATACTTAGCTCTCAAAATAGTGGCACATAACGAGTCAGGTTTATCAATAAGACGCCATGCTTGTTTGGCTAACAAAGCCAAGTTGAAACAATGGATATCTCGAAAGCCCATACCTCCCTAGTTTTTTGGGACACACATCTTCCACCATGTCATCCAATGCATCCTCTTTTAATTGCCCTCGTCATCCTACCAGAATTGCGACATCGCATCAATAATTTCTTTGCAATTTTTTTTTAGGAATTTTAAAGAAGGACATGGCATAGGTTGGGATAGCTCGTATAACAGATTTGAGCAAAATTTGCTTTCCTCCAGCGGATAATAATTTTTCTTTCCATCCACTAATTCTCATTATAATTCTATCAACCAAGAATTGAAAAACAGTCACTTTTGTCCATACCCTCATTTCCAGGCAAACCCATATGTTTAATTTATTATCGCACTGATGTTTAATGTATATTTTATGTTTAGTGCGCAACTTGCCATAGATGTGTTACCTTCATATTTCATTTACTTTTGAAATTTTAGGTATCCAGTATTTAGGTCTGTTGTAAAAGCCATGTTCAAGTTCGTCCGATTAACAAGTTAACTTGCCGATTAATTCCAACTTATAAGGTCATCAAGTTGCCAATAAAAAGATAAATCGACTGATTAATTGGTTAAATTATTGATTAACTTGCCAATTAGCCTATTAATTTCCCTACTCGCCAGCCAACCGAGCAGCTACCAGTTAACGATTTCCTCAACAATGTGTAAAAATAGAAATATTTTTTGCTACCCAAATATTCCCTCTCGGGAAAATTTTAGGTGCTCTCATCCTTGTGGTGCTCCCCATGCTCCAACTTCAAAACATCAATTTTAAATGTTTCAAAATTTTCAGAAAAAAATCTGAATGCTCACAAGGAATGTGACTACAACCCCTAAAAATTTCAGGTCCAAATTCGAAATGTCCATTGAGAAACAAAAATGACAAATTCAGCTGTGAATAGTGTCAAATGTTGCTTTTGTCTTTTTTTTGTGAACATGCTTTTGTCTTTTTATGACACTATTCATGCTAGATTTCACATTTTCGTTTCTCAATTTCCTTTAGAGTTTAGATCTGAAATTTCTAGGACTTGTAGTTACATTTATTGTCAACATTCATAAAAAAATCATAATTTTTTGAAACATTTAAAATTAATTTTTTTAAGTTGAAGTATGGGGAGCACCCCAAGGATGGGAGTACCTAATATTTCCCCATTCCCTCTCCTCTATCTAAAGTGGATTCAGGTAGCCAAATTTTAGGTGTGTGCTATTGAAGATGCTTTTAGTACTAGTATACGACTTCTAGGCTTTGAAAACGAAAAGCTAGGGTGGTCATTAATTGATCCCTTGTGTTTTCATTAACATATCCTCGTCCTATATATTTACACCTGGAGAGCAGATCGAGCTGATCACTCCATACATTCAGCGATCGATTCTCTATGGACGCTAGCAGTTGTAGCCCCAGTGGAGCCGCTCTACCAACAACCCGGCTACTCCCGATACGCACGCAGCGATCAGCAGTGGCCGAATGGACGACGACGGACTATTCCGCGACCGCGGCGGCAGCGGAGGAGGAGCCCTTGAGCCCCACTGCAAGGCTCATGGAAACCATACACATCATCGTCACCGTCGGCCTTGGCTGCCCCGTAAACCTCCCCGTCTTCAGCGCCGGCATCGCAGCCCAGCTTGCCCGCTACCCACGCTTCCGCAGCATCCAAGTATATACCTACTCTTACCATCAAAGATATACACTAGCTTAGTTTGTTTAACTCGTGAGCGCGCGCGTAAATGCTTGGCAGGTGACAGACGGCTCAAAAGGCCCACGGTGGGTGCGGACGGCGGTGAACGTGGACGACCACATGATCGTCCCGACGCTGCACCCCGTCGCCGTGGAGGCCGACCCGGACCGGGCCTTGGAGGACTACGTGGCCTCGCTGTACACTCTCCCCATGGACCGCTCCCGTCCGCTCTGGGAGTTCCACTTCCTAGACTTCCCAACATCCGAGGCGGCCTCCACCGCGGTGATCCGCCTGCACCACTCTCTCGGTGACGGGATGTCGCTGATCACGCTGCTCCTGGCGTCCGCCCGGAGCGTCGCCGACCCAACACGCCTGCCGGCCATGCCGGAGCAGCCGGCGCGCACTGGCGCCATCTACGTGCCACGGCGCCGGCAGCCCCCGGCCGCAGGTGTCCTGGCAGCGTTCGTCACATGGATCTGGTCGTATCTTGTGCTCGTATGGAACACCATGGTAGACTTTGCCATCTTTGCTGTGACCATTGTGTTCCGTAGAGACCTGCACACGCTCTTCAAACGTGTGGACGGCGACGTCACGTCCAACCGCAGCAGGCGCTTTGTGCACCGGAGTCTTAGCTTGGACGATGTCAAGCTCATCAAGAATGTCGTGAACTGCGTAAGTAACCAGCTATCGATTAGAATCCTCATGTGAGATACTGCCTACGTTCCAAAATAATTAAAATTGTTGATTTGTCCAAAATCAAAGTCCAAGTTTGACCAAGTCTATAAAAATATATATTAACATCTACAACATGAAATTAGCAAGTCTCGTGAGATTCGTGAGATTCTTTATGAAATATCTGTTTATATAATTTGTATTTGATGCTGTAGATCTTAGCACATTTTTCTATAGAGTTGGTCAAAGTAAGCAAGTTGACTTAGAATAAACCTAGAATTTCAATGTTTTGAAACGGGGGGAGTATTATTCTTGCATACACTCCATCTGAAAATTTTAAATTCTGTTTATGCTTTTTTTTTCTCTTCTGTTTCCGGAGACTGTCAATGATGTGCTAGTCGGGGCGACTTCGGCAGCTCTGTCACGATATTACTTTCGCAAGTCTGGTAAGTGGTGTAGGTCTGGCCACAGGGGGCGTATAGTTTCTCCCGCACGTCGATCTGTTGTATTTACTATTTCCTCCGTCCGAAAATACTTGTCATCAAAATGGGTAAAAAGAAATGTATCTAGAACTATCTTTTTACCCATTTTGATGACAATTCTAGATACATCATTTTTTGCCCATTTTGATGACAAGTATTTTCGGACGGAGGAAGTACATATACATTAATTTACGTAACTCGTCTTCAATTTATGTTAGGTTCCTCTAAGGCCAGCAAACTATGTTTGCGGTCTGTTCTCCCTGTCAATACAAGGCCAACCACTAGCCTACAAGTAAGTTTTCTTAATGAAAATATATACAATCTAAATGCAGGAATAATTAATCTACATATTTCTGCACCAAATGTTTACTCATTTCTTATCTTTTATATCTAAATTGCTAACCCTCACTAATATATTGCAAAATATTCCACAAGTGAAATTAACACTCTAGACATCAGAAATAATCGCCAATGTTCAAGTTTGGTCATTAGTTTTCGTACGAATATGTCAGTAAAAGAATAAAATCATGGTATTTATGAAATTACGTTTCTTAATAAACTAATTTTTTTATATATGTTCACCTAACTAACCTAAATAATTACAGTGCATATTACTAGTTACTATTAGAGTAGCTAGTTTGATTCCACGCTTTCTGAAGGGCAATTTGTTTCCAAATGGAGGTTTTAAGTCAATGGATTACTAATTTGTAGCATATCATTATTTTCATCTAACGCTTCCTTATAACTATGTACAGACCTATGTTGATATGATAGAATCCAGTAAGAGTAACGATGTGGCATGGGGAAATCAACTAGGCTACATCCTCCTTCCATTTCATTTAGCGATGCACAATGATCCACTTGCATATGTTCGCAAGGCAAAGAAGATCATCGATAGGAAAAAGAGCTCACTTGAAGTTATCTTCACGTGTAAGATGAATGCATTTTTTGTCAAAATGGTTGGCATGAAGGTATATATGCTGCCTGTTTGTACTTATATGTTTTATTTTCTAAAATTAAAGTACACAAACTAAGCAACTACTTGTTTAACAACATAACATTGCTCTTATCTAGTTAGTGTCCATGTTTTTCAACTTGATAAGCAGGTGGCCTCTTTTATCTATCAACGCATGTTCGCCAATACAACTTTTTTGTTCTCAAACATGGTTGGACCAACTGAACAAATAGAGTTCTACGGGCACCCAATTGTCTTCATTGCACCTTGCAGTTATGGAGGTCCACATGTAAGTCATCCATGATCTTAAATCAAAACCTTCAATCATAAGCAACATTTGTCCTTTTGTCAACGCAAATCATCTACCACAATCCACAACGCAAGGAAATTGTCATCACACATTGCTTTCACAAAGAAAACCACTTTACCTTGTATAAATTATCAAAAATTCTCAGGTAAGTTACTTTGGTTTTCTAGAAGATAAAAATGGGAATAAGAACCCAAAATATCAACGACTGAAAGCCTAAATTTCCACTTTGTTGATGTATAGTTACATCTGAAATGATATTGTGCCTAGGAGGAACTACAATATACAATTTAAAGAGCACTCAAACAAGGTGAGGTGTACTCTAACACCAATCACTAGTGGAGTTTTTACAATAATGAGGATTGCTATGAGTATGTGGGTAGTTGAATTTCCTCTCGTTTTTAGTGTGAACTTGAATCCATGACTCAAAATGGGATGCAATGTCAGATACATCTCTCTGTATAGTTGATCACTAGATGGCTCCCCAATTAAAGAGATGACTTACCTTGGGTGGGCATACACCCTACCAACCAAAGTAAGATCAACTCCTTGGAACAATATAAGTACTAAAACTTAATTACATGCAATAAATGAGAATGGAAGCAAACCTATTTAAACCATTCGGACACCCTATTATTTTTGTTAAATCAAGAAGATTTATTTTACAGGCCTTGGTTGTGCAGTACCAGAGTTACGATAACACTATTAAGGTAATTCTGTCAGTCGACGATGAAGTGATTCCAGATTATGCTCAACTTTTGGATGACTTCACTGAGTCCTTCGGGCGCATTAAGGATGCGTCTTCAAGGCTTTCAGCATCCATCATCAAGAAAGAGTAATCAAGAAGCAACTGCATCGGTGTGAGATACTTTCGAAAACTGTGTAATGCTAGCAGTATACTCCTATATATTATGTGTGTGCATCACAAGTCACAACATGGTAATATAAACCGAGAAACTCAACCAAAATAAGGTTACAAGTAAAATGTATTCATTATTATTGTTCGAGAATGATGTATCAGAAGGAATAATATAAACTATAACATTTATGCCAGGATTGGGCATAATCCATTATACTCCTATGCCATTACACTTATGCCTATATGGCTTTATTTCGTCCATGAACTCTTGCAATTAATACCCCTCCGTCCCAAAATAAGTGTCGTTAATTTAGTACAACTTTGTAGGGAGTAGGTCACTTCGTGTCTCTTTGGTTAATAAAGTTTAAAAAACAATCCCAAGGACATAAATGCATAATACATATAGTGCTTATTACCGCCAAGGAACATAAAACGTGCGGATTTTTGAAGATCGAATGTGTCATGTTTTTCTCCTAGAGATTTAGACTATTATAAGTGGAAGAGTAGGGCAAGCTTTGGATGAATTGTTGTATTATTGGGCAAACTTATTAACCATCTCTTTTTTTTTCTCTTTTTTTCTCAACAAATATTTCATTACCCTATAAAAATCACCACTTTTGCGAAACCTAATCAAAGTTACTCGCACATATATTGTTGATCACATGGCCGATTAAAGTTGGACCACTCCAAATTACCTTCTTAACCAACCATTCTCCCTCATTAATTCCATGCTTTACCCTCCCCTCCCCCCACCCCGGGCTAAAAAAACACCCAGAAACTTTGTTGTGGCATTGCTCCACTCCCCACTACCAGTTGTTGTGCTATTCACTGATAAGCCTATGCACTCCAACATTGGCCTCGATCCCCTCCCCTCTACCGCTCTTCTCCATACCCGGACAGTCCAAAGATGAACCCCGTTGGTTGTCACTCTAGACTTGTCTCCTTGGTAGGGAATATCATGCATGATCGGACAACTCGCCCGACTCGTATCCTGAGGTGAAAGCATCATCTTCTCTCATGTCCATGATAAGGAGAAGACCCCATTGTTGGGGAACGTTGCATGGGAAACACAAATTTTCCTACGCTCACTAAGATCAATCTAGGAGATGACTATCTAGGAGAGGAGAGATTGGATCTACATACCCTTGTAGATCGCTAAGCGGAAGCGTTAAGAAACGCGGTTGATGTAGTCGAACGTCTTCGCGATCCAATCACGATCCGTCCCGCGAATTTCGATCTAGTGCCGAACGGATGGCACCTCCACGTTCAACACATGTACGGCTTGATGACGCCTTCACCTCCTCGATCCAGCGAGTGATGGTGAAGTATTAGCTCGAGTCCTCCGGCAGCACGACGGCGTGGTGGCGGTGGTGGTGGCGAAAATCTCAACAGAGCTTCGCTAAGCACTACGGAGAAGAAGATGGACTACAAGGGACAAGAAGGGCAGCGTCGTGGCGTGGAGATGTCCTCAAAAGGTGCGGCTGCCCTCTCTCTACCTCTCTCTATATATAGGGGGAAGGGACGAGGAGGAGGCGCCCTAGATCCAATCTAGGATTGGCGGCCAAGGAAGATGGGGGCGCCCCCTTAGGAAACCCTAGGGTGGCTTGCCCCCCAAGCCAGGTGGAGGGAACCCTAGATGGGGCGCCCCACCTATCCTGGTTACGTGAGATGGGGTGAGAGGGGCGCTTGATGTCTACTACACAACCTTCTTCTTGTAGACGTTGTTGGGTGTAACATCCCAAATTTTCAATTTGGAATGTTATACACTAGATCATCATGCATATCATATTTTCTTGCATTTTGGTTGATTCTAGAATTTTCACGCAACTCAAGGACCTTCGGAGAGAGTTGGAGATTTCGTCATTTTTTTTCATATTTGAGTTCTTCTCAAATTTTGAAAAGAGGATCATTGGATTTGTCGGAGTTTATTTGACTTTTATTTGGATAGGGAAAAATGCGCGTTTTCAAAATTTGCATTCTAGGTCCCGAGAAAAGTTCATTTTGTTCGACTCAATTTTAGGAGTCGAGGAAAATTTACTTTAGCGGTTTTGGAGTTCGTTTAGTTCTCTTTTCTTTGTTTTTCTGCGCGCGTAACCGTTTAAAAAAAAATTCCAGCGCGCCTGGGCCAAGGCCCAAGCCGCCGGCCGGGCATCTCCCTCCCGCGCGCCGCGCGCCTAGCGCAGGCAGGCGCCAAGGCCGCCGCCGCCCCACTAGGTAGGAGTCCTAGTTGGACTCCCTTTTCCTATTCCAATCTCCCTCTCCTTCTCTTTTTCCTCCTCTTTTTCTTGCCCCCTACCCCAAGTAATCTCTCCCCTCACCTCTTTATATACCCCCACACCCCCCCTCTAAACATCAAATCAAGCCCCAAGCCCCAAGCCCCTCACCCCGCGCCCAAGCCCTAGCGCCGCGCCTCCATAGCCACGCCGCCGCCGCCCTGCGTCACCGCCACCGCCGCCCTAGTGCCGCGCCGCCGTCGCCCTTGCTCGCCGCCGGAGCCCCTCGCCGAAGACCTCGCCGGCGGTACCGCGCCGCATCTCCTATCTCCTCGGATCAGTTTTTCTTCTAGACCGTTCCGATTCTTTTCTTCTCCTCCGATTCGTTTTCTTTCCGGTTCTTTTCTAAACCGCTCCGGTTTTCTAGATCGGTTTTTCGTTCGGTTTTCTTTTCTCGAAACCCTAGATCGGATTCGTTTTCTTTTCCGATCAGTTGCCTCGAGATCGTTCGCCGGACCGTTCGTCCTAACGAACGTGATCACCGGATTATTCCCGGTTAACGAACGTCCGTTCGTTTAACCATTCTTCTTCTTCTTTTCGTCGGATTTATTCCGCGATCGCGATCTCAGATCCGATCTTCGTTCTAGTTTATCTTCTCGCTCGTTTATCGGAATCAGGTGATTCAAGCGCCTGGAGTTTCGTTTCGAAACCGCCGTTCCGACTAATCAACTTTAACTAAGTTTTTTCTACGGTAAAATTTGACCTGGTTTCAACTTGCTAGAACCGAGCTGTTTTCTTCCGCCGTTTGTTTTCCGTTGCTTTGTTCGGTTCTTTCTTTCTTTGCAACCGGAGTTCTTAAGTTGAACTATCTGGTTCGATCTCTTGTTCGAGTTTTACCTGTGCATTAGATGAGTACTTATTGTATGCTTATTGTTTGTCTGCGGTAGATTACCCGGATTGCGCCGCTTGTTACTTCGAATCTCTAGGACTCGCGGATCATCTGCAAGGCAAGTAACACTTTGATCATACCTTTTTTACAACCCAGTTTTATTGCATTAGATCCATCCTCACACATTGCATGATTAGGATCTAATTAAATTGTGGGATGGGAAGTAGATGAGGTAGTACCTATTACCTGTTTATCATGAAACCTTTGGGAGTTACTTCTACGTTTGCTTATTATGCCATGCTATGCTACTAGACGTGGATTGGGTGAGTGATATCCATGACAGATGCGAGATTAATAATTTTAATGGTTTATCTAAGGTGGCAACTTAAACACACATCTGGGTGGATTGAGGCGCCTGATGTCTATCAGGACTTGCCTGTTTTTATTTTGGACCGCCACCCAGGCTCAAAGGGATCATAAGATCTTTCATGCTAAATACTTACGTGTGCAGCCACAAGCCAATATGGGCTCTGGCATAGTTGACTAAGTCGTGCGAACTCTTACAGGGTAGACTAGCAGATGTAGGGGAAAGTAGGTGTACCGGTCTATCCATCGTAAGGTGCTAGCGCTTCTGAAAGACTGTGTCTCGGTCATCCGTTTCTCAAACACCGACAGTGCGAGAAATCCAACGAAGGCGATCGAGTCTTGTGGGGAAAAGTGCGCAAACCTCTGCAGAGTGTAATAAACTAATCATGATTAGCCGTGTCCCCGGTTATGGACAATCTTGAGTATCTAGTACTTGAATATCATGTGAATCTCATCATGTTACTTCTAATTAATATTGTTGGGTTATTGATGACTACTTTTAATTGGGATTGAGAATGTTGTCAACCATTCTCAATGTTTAACAACCACCATGATAGTTAAATAAATTTATTCCTTTGCAGTAGGGAAAAACTGGCTTTACCCAAAACTGTAACCATAGAGCTTTCCACCAGCCAAATATGCATATAGTATAGCTGTTTCATTCCATTACTCTCTATGTGTTACCTTGCCAGCATATTCCATGTGCTGACCCGTTTCGGGCTGCAACGTTAATGTTGCAGACTTTTCAGACAACGATTAAGGTGTTTTTAGGTCGTGGTTCTATACTCAGTGATGCCGTTGGAGTTGATGGACCCATTTATCTTCCAAGTCTTCCGCTGTTATCGATATTAGATGGCCTTAAGCCATATTTATTGTAATAAGTTCTCTTTGAGACATCGTTGTAATAAGTGTGTGATTGCCACTCTGCTATAAATCCTTCGAAGTACTGTGTGGTGTCAGCATTACTGATCCAGGGATGACACCGGAGCACAGTAGACTTGATCCATTCGGGTCGGGTCGCTACAGAGATGGTATCAGAGCACACGCTGACTATAGGACACGACCACTAAGTGAAAGCCATAGATCACTATTCTCTCCTCATTTTCTAACTCCTCATCTTTTCTACTCTTTAGGATGAAGAACGCGAAGATTAAGTACGCTCAACCGGATGAAGGCACACCTTTTGGATTTCACTTGAAGGAAGTCACCAAGTACCTAAACATTGGATTACCAAGTTTCACGAGAACTTTCAACGCCACTTTGCCTGAAGAGGAGCGCTGGAAGATTCAAGCTCACGTTCCGGGAAGAACATTCGCGCCAATGACGAAGCCCATAGATAGTGTTTTCAATGCACCAACTTGGAGTCTAGGAAGGAGCATGGCAACCCATATCACCATAGGACGCATTGGAGAAGTTTATCAAGAAGACCTCAAGGACACTATCTACTAGATTTGCGGACGCCGAGATGAACAATGGGAGTTAGTCACCACCAAGAAGGATAGATCCATTGCAGCTTTCATCCAGGAGTTAAACCAGCACATTCGACGGCACGAGAACCAGATGTGCAATGATATGATAGAGTTGAAGAATGCGAAGGCAAGGATCATCGAGCTAGAAGGAGAACTGAAGACTACACGCAAGGACTACATGGAGGAGATCGTAGCTCTAGCAAGACACAACTGCGATCTTAAGCAAGAGATTGAAGAACTCAAGATGGAGTTAGCATCCAGGAAAGAAGACATGTACATCGCATGTCCAGACAACTACATCCTCATCGACGACACCGATTCGGATCCAAGTGAACCCGACTTTGAAGACGAAGCTGGAGCGGACATCATGGAGTCTTCCACCGGTTCAAATTTCTAGATGACCACCAAATATTAGTAGTATTTCCCCCATGTAAACATTATAGTTCGAGCACTTTTGCGATAGCTAGATCGATTGTATGCCCTTGTTTGATTGAATGAAGTGATTTTGTGTGAATTGCCCATGTGCATTGGGGTAGTGTTTTCTCTTTAGACCTCATTCTATTCTTATTTCTCATCTTTTCTAAACCCTCAGATTCCTCCGAGACGTGACACTGGATTTCCACCGGAGCTCACTCAGTTGATCCAGCATCAGAATCAATTGATGCAGATGTTAGTTCAGAATCAGCAGAACAACAACAACAACCCACCACCACCACCACCTGTTGACCACTTAGCCCGTTTCCTTAGGCTAAATCCGTCGGTGTTTTCTAGTAGCATCGAGCCGATAGTAGCAGACGATTGGCTCCGCAAAATAGGAAGGGAGTTGACCACTGCAGGATGCACGGATGGTGAGAAAGTGAAGTTTGCCGCACATTAGTTAGAAGGACCCGTGGCAGCATGGTGGGAGAATTTCACAGCCACCTTCCCAGTTGACACCGTCACATGGGGTCAGTTTCAGCAAGCTTTCCGCATTGCCCATGTTTCAGCAGGAGCTATGGCCATGAAGAAGCATGAGTTTCGCAACTTACGCCAAGGAGGAAGGACAGTTGGCCAGTATGTTGACGACTTCAGCAAGTTAGCATGTTATGCCCCAGATGACGTTGCTACGGATGCAACCAAATAGGAGAAGTTTCTGGAAGGACTGAATGACAAGTTGAGTATGCAGTTGATGGTAGCAAGTTCCAATTACTACCAGGAGTTGGTAGATCGTGCCATCATGATTGAAGGGAAGCAACAGCAGATTGAGAACCGCAAGAGGAAGTATGGACAGGGGAAGTATAACTCTGGAGCCCAGCAGAAGCCCCGTTTTACCCCTAAATCGGGATTTCAGTTTCAGCATACCCATGGAGGAGGTAGTTCGCACAACCACAATGGCCACAAGAATGGTAATGGGAATGGAGGAAACAACGGCCAGAATCGTACCACCCCATCAACCCCATCCAAGAGAGACCTGAGTCAAGTCACCTGTTTCAAGTGTTCCAAGACCGGACATTATGCCAATGAATGTCCTGAAGGCCAGAACGGAAATGGCAATGGAAGCTCAGGGAAGAAGCCGAACCCTTTCAATAGGGGACAGGTGAACCACGTTAACGTGGAGGAGGTTGAAGATCAGCCTGATGCAGTAATCGGTAAGTTTTTGGTTAAGTCATTTACCGCACTCGTTCTTTTCGATACTGGTGCATCACATTCATACATATCAAGGGGATTTGTGGAAAAATATAGCCTGCCCACTAGGATTCTTAAAACACCTATGCTAGTAAGTTCGCCAGGAGCAGAGTACATGGCCAGTCAAGGATGTTTTCAAGTGCCATTAAGCATAGGAAGGCATGTTTTCCCAACAGATTTAATTATTCTGGAATCCCAAGGATTGGATGTAATTCTCGGTATGGATTGGTTGTCGATGTATGGAGGAAACATCGATTGTGCTAGTAAGACAATTTTGCTTACAACGCCAGAAGGAAGAAGGATCAAGTATGTATCCCGGCATGTGCCAAATAGGACACAAGTGAATTGCCTAACAGGAGTTGTGCAGGAGGAAGTACCAGTGGTAAAGGATTTTCCTGATGTATTTCCGGAAGAGTTGCCAGGCATGCCACCGGATAGAGACATTGAGTTTTTGATTGAGTTATTGCCAGGTACAGGCCCAATATCAAAGAGATCATACCGGATGCCAGCAAAGGATTTGGTAGAAATTAAGAATCAGATTAAGGAGTTATTGGAGAAAGGTTACATTCGCCCAAGTTCTTCGCCTTGGGGATCACCCGTACTTCTAGTGGAGAAGAAGGATGGATCATTACAGATGGTTGTTTATTATCGTGGATTGAACGAAGTAACCATCAAGAACAAGTACCCACTGCCAATGATAAATGATCTGTTTGATCGTTTGCAAGGAGCTAAAGTGTTTTCCAAGATCAATTTGCGATCAGGGTACCACCAGTTGAAGATTCGAGAGCAGGACATACCTAAGACAGCATTCACCACAAGATATGGACTGTATGAGTATACCGTTATGTCATTTGGATTGACTAACGCGCCTGCCTATTTTATGAACATGATGAACAAAGTGTTTATGGAGTTTTTGGATAAGTTCGTCGTAGTGTTCATTGATGATATCCTAGTTTATTCAAAGAATGAAGAAGAGCATAAGGAACATTTGCGTTTGGTTTTGGAGAAACTAAGGGAACATCAGTTATATGCCAAATTTAGCAAATGTGAGTTTTGGTTGAAGGAAGTAGGATTCCTCGGACACGTTATATCCGGAGAAGGGATAGCAGTTGACGCCGCAAAGGTTGAGACCATAACCGAATGGGAAGCACCAACGACAGTTGGAGAGATCCGGAGTTTTCTTGGACTCGCAGGATACTATCGGAGATTCATTGAGAACTTTTCAAAGATTGCAAAGCCTATGACGGAGTTGTTGAAGAAGGATACTAAGTTCAAATGGACTGAGGAGTGTGAGGCTAGTTTCCAGGAGTTGAAGAAACGATTGGTTACCTCACCAGTGTTGATTTTGCCAGATCAGACCAAGGATTATGAGGTGTATTGCGACGCTTCACGTCGAGGACTTGGAGCAGTGCTTATGCAGGAAGGGAGAGTTGTTTCGTATGCTTCACGACAACTGAAGCCTCATGAGTTGAATTACGCCACACATGATTTGGAGTTAGCAGCCGTAGTGCATGCATTGAAGACATGGAGACATTTCCTCATTGGGAATCATTGTGAGGTGTACACGGATCACAAGAGTTTGAAGTACATTTTCACGCAGAAGGAGTTGAATCTCAGACAAAGGAGATGGTTGGAGCTCATCGAGGATTATGATATGAGATTGCATTACCATCCCAGAAAAGCTAATGTAGTAGCTGACGCATTGAGCCGTAAGAGCCATGTCAATACGTTAATGACGGGAGAAATACCCCAGGAGTTAGCAGAAAACCTTCGTGAACTAAGTTTGGAGATAGTTCCGAAAGGCTATGTAGCAGCATTGGAGATTCAGTCCACATTGATGGATAGAATCAGGGAAGCTCAGAAATCTGACAAGGAGATTGCTTCTATAAAGGAGAAACTAAGCAAAGGAAAAGCAAAGGGATTTCGTGAGGATGAGCACGATACCCTATGGTTTGAGGACCGTGTTTATGTGCCAAATGACCCGGAGATCAGGAAGTTGATTCTACAAGAGGCACATGATTCACCCTATTCGATTCACCCAGGAAATACCAATATGTATTTGGATTTGAAGGAGACATTCTGGTGGACCGGAATGAAGAAGGATATTGCAGCATATGTAGCAGTTTGTGACGTATGTCATAGAGTAAAGGCAGAACATCAGAAGCCAGCCGGATTGTTACAACCATTGCCGATACCCGAATGGAAGTGGGATAAGATAGGCATGGATTTTATCACATGACTACCCAGGACGAAGGCTGGATATGACTCGATATGGGTAGTAGTTGATCGTCTGACGAAGGTAGCACATTTCATTCCAGTTAAGACCACTTACACCAGTGCTAAGTTGGCAAATATATACATGACTAGGATCATTTGTTTGCATGGAGTTCCAAGGAGTATTGTATCAGACAGAGGAACCCAATTTACCTCAAAGTTTTGGAATTAGTTGCATGAAACTTTGGGAACCAGGCTAGAGTTCAGCACCGCTTTTCATCCGCAGACAGATGGACAGACTGAGAGAGTCAATCAGATTTTGGAAGATATGCTGAGAGCTTGTGCACTAGTTTATGGATCTAGTTGGGACGATAACTTGCCGTATGCGGAGTTTTCTTATAAGAACCGTTACCAAACCAGTTTAAAGATGGCACCTTTCGAAGCTTTATACGGAAGGAGGTGCAGGACACCGTTGTCATGGGACGAAGTTGGAGACCGTCAGTTCTTTGGACCAGATTTGATTAAGGAGTCTGAATAGAAAGTTAAGTTGATTCGCGATAGGCTCAAGGTAGCCCAGTCTAGGCAGAAGAGCTACGCAGATTCTAAACGCAAGGAGACAGTTTACGAAACAGGAGACAGAGTGTATCTCCGAGTATCCCCACTTCGAGGAGTTAAGCGCTCTGGAGTTAAGGGAAAATTAGCACCGTGTTTCGTTGGACCATATAAGATCTTGCAACGTATGGGAGAAGTCGCTTATAAGTTGCAATTACCAGAGGGACTGACAGGAGTTCATGACGTATTCCATGTTTCTCAGCTAAAGAAATGTCACGCCGAGATGGCGGAGGTACCATTAAGAGATACAGTGCCGCTTGAAGCGATTCAGTTGAAGGACGACCTAACGTATGAGGAGAAACCAGTCAAGATTCTCGATTTTTCCAGTAGAGTTACTCGCAGCAAAGTTATCAAGTTTTGCAAAGTTCAGTGGAACCACCACTCATAGGATGAAGCCACCTGGGAGAGAGAAGAAGATTTGCTCAAGGACCACCCTCACCTATTTTCTAGCCAACCCGAATCTCGAGGGCGAGATTCATCTTAAGGGGGGTAGGTTTGTAACATCCCAAATTTTCAATTTGGAATGTTATACACTAGATCATCATGCATATCATATTTTCTTGCATTTTGGTTGATCCTAGAAATTTCACGCAACTCAAGGACCTTCGGAGAGAGTTGGAGATTTTGTCATTTTTTTCATATTTGAGTTCTTCTCAAATTTTGAAAAGAGGATCATTGGATTTGTCGGAGTTTATTTGACTTTTATTTGGATAGGGAAAAATGCGCGTTTTCAAAATTTGCATTCTAGGTCCCGAGAAAAGTTCATTTTGTTCGACTCAATTTTAGGAGTCGAGGAAAATTTACTTTAGCACTTTTGGAGTTCGTTTAGTTCTCTTTTCTTTGTTTTTCTGTGCGCGTAACTGTTTAAAAAAAAATTCCAGCGCGCCTGGGCCAAGGCCCAAGCCGTCAGCCGGGCCTCTCCCTCCCGCGCGCCGTGCGCCTGGCGCAGGCAGGCGCCAAGGCCGCCGCCGCCCCACTAGGTAGGAGTCCTAGTTGGACTCCCTTTTCCAATTCCAATCTCCCTCTCCTTCTCTTTTTCCTCCTCTTTTTCTTGCCCCCTACCCCAAGTAATCTCTCCCCTCACCTCTTTATATACCCCCACACCCCCCCCCTCTAAACATCAAATCAAGCCCCAAGCCCAAAGCCCCTCACCCCGCGCCCAAGCCCTAGCCCCGCGCCTCCATAGCCACGCCGCCGCCGCCCTAGTGCCACGCCGCCGTCGCCCTTGCTCACCGCCGGAGCCCCTCGCCGGAGGTACCGCGCCGCATCTCCTATCTCCTCGGATCGGTTTTTCTTCTAGACCGTTCCGATTCTTTTCTTCTCCTCCGATTCGTTTTCTTTCCGGATCTTTTCTAAACCGTTCCGGTTTTCTAGATCGGTTTTTCGTTCGGTTTTCTTTTCTCGAAACCCTAGATCGGATTCGTTTTCTTTTCCGATTAGTTGCCTCGAGACCGTTCGCCGGACCGTTCATCCTAACAAACGTGATCACCGGATTATTCCCGGTTAACGAACGTCCGTTCTTTTAACCGTTCTTCTTCTTTTCATCGGATTTATTCCGCGATCGCGATCTCAGATCCGATCTTCGTTCTAGTTTATCTTCTCGCTCGTTTATCGGAATCAGGTGATTCAAGCGCCTAGAGTTTCGTTTCGAAACCGCCGTTCCGACTAATCAACTTTAACTAAGTTTTTGCTACGGTAAAATTTGACCTAGTTTCAACTTGCTAGAACCGAGCTGTTTTCTTCCGCCGTTTGTTTTCCGTTGCTTTGTTTGGTTCTTTCTTTCTTTGCAACCGGAGTTCTTAAGTTGAACTATCTGGTTCGATCTCTTGTTCGAGTTTTACCTGTGCATTAAATGAGTACTTATTGTATGCTTGTTGTTTGTCTGCGATAGATTACCCGGATTGCGCCGCTTGTTACTTCGAATCTCTAGGACTCGCGGATCATCAGCAAGGCAAGTAACACTTTGATCATACCTTTTCTACAACCCAGTGTTATTGCATTAGATCCATCCTCACACATTGCATGATTAGGATCTAATTAAATTGTGGGATGGGAAGTAGATGAGGTAGTACCTATTACCTGTTTATCATGAAACCTTTGGGAGTTACTTCTACGTTTGCTTATTATGCCATGCTATGCTAGTAGACGTGGATTGGGTGAGTGATATCCATGACAGATGTGAGGTTAATAATTTTAATGGTTTATCTAAGGTGGCAACTTAAACACACATCTGGGTGGATTGAGGCACCTGATGTCTATCAGGACTTGCCTGTTTTTATTTTGGACTGCCACCCAGGCTCAAAGGGATCATAAGATCTTTCATGCTAAATACTTACGTGTGCAGCCACAAGCCAATATGGGCTCTGGCATAGTTGACTAAGTCGTGCGAATCTTACAGGGTAGACTAGCAGATGTAGGGGAAAGTAGGTGTACCGGTCTATCCATCGTAAGGTGCTAGCGCTTCTAAAAGACTGTGTCTCGGTCATCCGTTTCTCAAACACCGGTAGTGCGAGAAATCCAACGGAGGCGATCGAGTCTTGTGGGGAAAAGTGCGCAAACCTCTACAGAGTGTAATAAACTAGTCATGATTAGCCGTGTCCCCGGTTATAGACAATCTTGAGTATCTAGTACTTGAATATCATGTGAATCTCATCATGTTACTCCTAATTAATATTGTTGGGTTATTGATGACTACTTTTAATTGGGTTTGAGAATGCTGTCAACCATTCTCAATGTTTAACAACCACCATGATAGTTAAATAAATTTATTCCTTTGCAGTAGGGAAAAACTGGCTTTACGCAAAACTATAACCATAGAGCTTTCCACCAGCCAAATATGCATATAGTATAGCTGTTTCATTCCATTACTCTCTATGTGTTACCTTGCCAACATATTCCATGTGCTGACCCGTTTCGGGCTGCAACGTTAATGTTGCAGACTTTTCAGACGATGATTAAGGTGTTTTTAGGTCGTGGTTCTATACTCAGTGATGCCGTTGGAGTTGATGGACCCATTTATCTTCCAAGTCTTCCGCTGTTATCGATATTAGATGGCCTTAAGCCATATTTATTGTAATAAGTTCTCTTTGAGACATCGATGTAATAAGTGTGTGATTGCCACTCTGCTATAAATCCTTCGAAGTACTGTGTGGTGTCAGCATTACTGATCCAGGGATGACACCGGAGCACAGTAGACTTGATCCATTCGGGTCGGGTCGCTACATTGGGCCTCCAAGTGCAGAGGTTTGTAGTACAGTAGCAAATTTCCCTCAAGTGGATGACCTAAGGTTTATCAATCTGTGGGAGGCGTAGGATGAAGATGGTCTCTCTCAAGCAACCCTGCAACTAAATAACAAAGAGTCTCTTGTGTTCCCAACACACCCAATACAATGGTAGATTGTATAGGTGCACTAGTTCGGCGAAGAGATGGTGATACAAGTGGTATATGGATAGTAGATATGGGTATTTGTAATCTGAAAATATAAAAACAGCAAGGTAGCAAATGATAAAAGTGAACATAAATGGTATTGCAATGCTAGGAAACAAGGCCTAGGGTTCATACTTTCACTAGTGCAAGTCCTCTCAACAATAATAACATAATTGGATCACATAACTATCCCTCAACACGCAACAAAGAGTCACTCCAAAGTCACTAATAGCGGAGAACAAATGAAGAGATTATGGTATGGTACGAAACCACCTCAAAGTTATTCTTTCCAATCAATCTGTTGGGCTATTCCTATAAGTGTCACAGATAGCCCTGGAGTTCATACTAGAATAACACCTTAAGACACAAATCAACCAAAACCCTAATGTCACCTAGATACTCCAATGCCACCTCAAGTATCCATGGGTATGATTATACGATATGCATGACACAATCTCAGATTCATCTATTCAACCAACACATAGAACCTCAAAGAGTGCCCCAAAGTTTCTACCGGAGAATCACGACGAAAACGTGTGCCAACCCCTATGCATAGGTTCATGGAAGGAACCCGCAAGTTGATCACCAAAACATACATCAAGTGAATCACGTGATATCCTATTGTCACCACAGATATGCATGGCAAGACGTACATCAAGTGTTCTCAAATCTTTAAAGACTCAATCCGACAAGATAACTTCAAAGGGGAAACTCAATCCATTACAAGAGAGTAGAGGGGGAGGAGAAACATAAGATCCAACTATAATAGCAAAGCTCACGATACATCAAGATCGTGCCAAATCAAGAACACGGGAGAGAGATCAAACACATAGCTACTGGTACATACCCTCAGCCCCGAGGGAGAACTACTCCCTCCTCGTCATGGAGAGCACAGGGATGATGAAGATGGCCACTGGTGAAGGATTGCCCCCCTCCGGCAGGGTGCCGGAACGGGTCTAGATTGGCTTTCGGTGGCTACGGAGGCTTCTGGCGGCGGAACTCCCGATCTATTGTGCTCCCCGATTGTTTTAGGGTATATGGAGATATATAGGCGGAAGAAGTACGTCAGGGGGCCACGAGGGGCCCACGAGGGTGGAGGGCATGCCCAGGGGGGTGGGCGCGCCCTCCTACCTTATGGCTTCCTCGAAGCTTCCTTGACGTGGACTCCAAGTCTCCCGGGTTGCTTTCCTTCCAAAAATAAGTTCCGTGAAGTTTCAGGTCAATTGGACTCCGTATGATTTTCCTTTTCTGCGATACTCTAAAACAAGGAAAAAACAGAAACTTGCATTGGGCTCTGGGTTAATAGGTTAGCCCCAAAAATAATATAAAAGTGTATAATAAAGCCCATAAACATCCAAAACAGAAGATACTATAGCGTGGAGCAATAAAAAATTATAGATACGTTGGAGACGTATCAGCATCCCCAAGCTTAATTCCTGCTCGTCCTCAAGTAGGTAAATGATAAAAACAACATTTTTGATGCGGAGAGCTACTTGGCATAATTTCAATGTAATTCTTCTTAATTGTGGTATGAATATTCAGATCCGAAATATTGAAGATAAAAGTTCATATTGACATAAAAATAATAATACTTCAAGCATACTAACTAAGCAATTATGTCCTCTCAAAATAACATGGCCAAAGAAAGTTCATCCCTACAAAATCATATAGTTTGGTCATGCTCCATTTTCGTCACACAAGAATGCTCTCATCATGCACAACCCCGATGACAAGCCAAGCAATTGTTTCATAGTTTAGTAATCTCAAACTTTATAAACCTTCACGCAATACATGAGCGCAAGCCATGGATATAGCACTGTGGGTGGAATAGAATATGATGATGGGGGTTATGTGGAGAAGACAAAAAGAAGAAAGTCTCACATCGACGCGGCTAATCAATGGGCTAGGGAGATGCCCATCAATTGATGTCAATGCAAGGAGTAGGGATTGCCATGCAACGGATGCACTAGAGCTATAAATGTATGAAAGCTCAACAAAAGAAACTAAGTGGGTGTGCATCCAACTTGCTTGCTCACGAAGACCTAGGGCACTTGAGGAGGCCCATTGTTGGAATATAAAAGCCAAGTTCTATAAGGAAAAATTCCCACTAGTATATGAAAGTGACAAAACAAGAGACTCTCTATCATAAAGATCCTGGTGCTACTTTGAAGCACAAGTGTGGAAAAAGGATAGTAGCATTGCCCCTTTTTTGGCCTTTCCCTTTTTTTATTTGGCCTTTTTTTTATTTGGCCCCTTCTTTTTTTGGCCTTTCTCTTTTTTTGGGGACAATGCTCTATGAATGATGATCATCACACTTCTATTTACTTACAACTCAAGAATTACAACTCGATACTTTGAACAAGATATGGCTGTATATGAATGCCTCCGGCGGTGTACCGGGATTGCGATGAATCAAGTGTGACATGTATGAAAAATTATGAACGGTGGCTTTGCCACAAATACGATGTCAACTACATGATCATGCAAAGCAATATGACAATGATGATGCGTGTCATAAAAAACGGAATGGTGGAAAGTTGCATGGCAATATATCTCGGAATGGCTATGGAAATGCCATAATAGGTAGGTATGGTGGCTGTTTTGAGGAAGATGTAAGGAGGTTTATGTGTGATAGAGCGTACCATATCACGGGGTTTGGATGCACCGGCGAAGTTTGCACCAACTCTCAATGTGAGAAAGGGCAATGCACGGTACCGAAGAGGCTAGCAATGATGGAAGGGTGAGAGTGCGTATAATCCATAGACTCAACATTAGTCATAAAGAACTCACATACTTATTGCAAAAATCTACAAGTCATCAAAAACAAAGCACTACGTGCATGCTCCTAGGGGGATAGATTGGTAGGAAAAGACCATCGCTCGTCCCCGACCGCCACTCATAAGGAGGACAATCAAATAACACCTCATGTTTCAAAATTTGTTACATAACGTTTACCATACGTGCATGCTACGTGACTTGCAAACTTCAACACAAGAATTTCTCAAATTCACAACTACTCAACTAGCACGACTTTGATATTATTGCCTCCATATCTCAAAACATTCATCAAGCATCAAACTTCTCTTAGTATTCAAAACACTCATAAGAATATTTTTTACTAATCTTGAATACCTAGCATATTAGGATTATTTAAGAAAATTACCATGCTATTTAAGACTCTCAAAATAATCTAAGTGAAGCATGAGAGTTCATCTATTTCTTCAAAATAAGACTACCACCATGCTCTAAAAGATATAAGTGAAGTACTAGAGCAAACAACAAACTACTCCGAAAGATATAAGTGAAGATCAATGAGTAGTCGACTAATTATGCAACTATGTGAAGACTCTCTAACATTTAAGAATTTCAGATCTTGGTATTTTATTCAAGCATCAAGAAAAACTAAATAAAATAAATTGACGCTCCAAGCAAAATACATATCATGTGGCGAATAAAAATATAGCTCCAAGTAAAGTTACCGATGAACGAAGACGAAAGAGGGGATGCCTTCCGGGGCATCCCCAAGCTTAGGCTTTTGGTTGTCCTTGAATATTACCTTGGGGTGCCTTGGGCATCCCCAAAGCTTAGGCTCTTTCCACTCCTTATTCCATAATCCATCGAATCTTCACCCAAAACTTGAAAACTTCACAACACAAAACTTGACAGAAAACTCGTAAGCTCCGTTAGTATAAGAAAATAAATCACCACTTAGGTACTGTTGTGAACTCATTCTAAATTAATATTGGTGTAATATATAATGTATTCCAACTTATCTATGGTTCATACCCTCCGATACTACTCATAGATTCATCAAAATAAGCAAACAACACACTGAAAACAGAATCTGTCAAAAACAGAACAGTCTGTAGTAATCTGGATCAAACGTATACTTCTGGAACCCCAAAAATTCTAAAATAAATTTCTGGGCCTGAGTAATTTATCTATTAATCATCTGAAAAAATATTTAACTAAATATCACTCTCCAATAAAAAATGGCAGCAATTCTCATGAGCGCTAAAGTTTCTGTTTTTTACAGCATGATCATAAAGACTTCACCCAAGTCTTCCCAAAGGTTCTACTTGGCACAAACACTAATTAAAACATAAAACCACATCTAAACAGAGGCTAGATGAATTATTTATTACTATAAACAGGAGCAAAAAGCAAGGATTAAAATTAAAATTGGGTTGCCTCCCAACAAGCGCTATCATTTAACGCCCCTAGCTAGGCATGATGATTTCAATGATGCTCGTATAGAAGATAAGAATTGTAACATAAAGAGAGCATCATGAAGAATATGACTAGCACATTTAAGTCTAACCCACTTCCTATGCATAGGGATTTTGTGAGCAAACAATTTATGGGAGCAATAATCAACTAGCATAGGGAGGCAAAACAAGCATAACTTCAAGATTTTCAACACATAGAGAGGAAACTTGATATTATTGCAAGTCCTACAAGCATATGTTCCTCCCTCATAATAATTTTCAGTAGCATCATGAATGAATTCAACAATATAACCAGCACCCAAAACATTCTTTTCATGATCTACAATCATAGAATTTTTATTACTCTCCACATAAGCAAATTTCTTCTCATGAATAATAGTGGGAGCAAACTCAACAAAATAACTATAAATGTGATTGAAAAGTAAGATCAGGATGAAAAGTTTCATGGATATCATTATTCTTTATAGCATACAAGTCATCAAAATAATCATCATAGACAACAACTTTGTTCTCATAATCAATTGGAACCTCTTCCGGAATAGTGGATTCATCACAAAATAAAGTCATGACCTATCCAAATCCACTCTCATCAATATAATCATCATAAATAGGAGGCATGCTTTCATCATAATAAATTTGCTCATGAAAACTTGGGGGACAAAATATATCATATTCATCGAACATAGCTTCCCCAAGCTTGTGGCTTTGCATATCCTGAGTATCATGGATATTCAAGGAATTCATACTAACAACATTGCAATCATGCTCATCATTCAAATATTTAGTGCCAAACATTTTAATGCATTCTTCTTCTAACACTTTGGCACAATTTTCCTTTCCATCATACTCACGAAAGATATTAAAAAGATGAAGCATAGGAGGCAAACTCAATTCCATATTTTTGTAGTTTTCTTTTATAAACTAAACTAGTGCTAAAACAGGAAACTAAAAGATTCAGTTCCAAGATCTAAATATATACCTTCAAGCGCTAACCTCCCCGGCAACGGCTCTAAAAAAGAGCTTGATGTCTACTACACAACCTTCTTCTTGTAGACGTTGTTGGGCCTCCAAGTGCAGAGGTTTGTAGGACAGTAGCAAATTTCCCTCAAGTGGATGACCTAAGGTTTATCAATCCGTAGGAGGCGTAGGATGAAGATGGTCTCTCTCAAGCAACCCTGCAACCAAATAATAAAGAGTCTCTTGTGTCCCCAACACACCCAATACAATGGTAAATTGTATAGGTGTACTAGTTCGGCGAAGAGATGGTGATACAAGTGGTATATGGATAGTAGATATGGGTATTTGTAATCTGAAAATATAAAAACAGAAAGGTAGCAAATGATAAAAGTGAGCATAAACAGTGTTGCAATGCTAGGAAACAAGGCCTAGGGTTCATACTTTCACTAGTGCAAGTCCTCTCAACAATAATAACATAATTGGATCACATAACTATCCCTCAACATGCAACAAAGAGTCACTCCAAAGTCACTAATAGCGGAGAACAAACGAAGAAATTATGGTAGGGTACGAAACCACCTCAAAGTTATTCTTTCCAATCAATCCGTTGGGCTATTCCTATAAGTGTCACAAACAGCGCTGGAGTTCATACTAGAATAACACCTTAAGACACAAATCAACCAAAACCCTAATGTCACCTAGATACTCCAATGTCACCTCAAGTATCCGTGGGTATGATTATACGATATGCATCACACAATCTCAGATTCATCTATTCAACCAACACATAGAACCTCAAAGAGTGCCCCAAAGTTTCTACCGGAGAATCACGACGAAAACGTGTGCCAACCCCTATGCATAGGTTCATGGGCGGAACCCGCAAGTTGATCACCATAACATACATCAAGTGAATCACGTGATATCCCATTGTCACCACAGATACGCACGGCAAGACGTACGTCAAGTGTTCTCAAATCTTTAAAGACTCAATCCGATAAGATAACTTCAAAGGGGAAACTCAATCCATTACAAGAGAGTAGAGGGGGAGGAGAAACATGAGATCCAACTATAATAGCAAAGCTCGCGATACATCAAGATCATGCCAAATCAAGAACACGAGAGAGAGAGAGAGAGAGAGATCAAACACATAGCTACTGGTACATACCCTTAGCCCCGAGGGAGAACTACTCCCTCCTCGTCATGGAGAGCACCAGGATGATGAAGATGGCCACCGGTGAAGGATTGCCCCCTCCGGCAGGGTGCCGGAACGGGTCTAGATTGGCTTTCGGTGGCTACAAAGGATTATGGCGGCGGAACTCCCGATCTATTGTGCTCCCCGGTCGTTTTAGGGTATATGGAGATATATAGGCGGAAGAAGTACATCGGGGGGCCACGAGGGTGGAGGGTGCGTCCAGGAGGTGGGCGCGCCCCCCTACCTCGTGGCTTCCTCGAAGCTTCCTTGACGTGGACTCCAAGTCTCCCAGGTTGCTTTCCTTCCAAAAATAAGTTCCGTGAAGTTTTGGGTCAATTAGATTCCGTTTGATTTTCCTTTTCTGCGATACTCTAAAACAAGGAAAAACAGAAACTGGCACTGGGCTCTGGGTTAATAGGTTAGTCCCAAAAATAATATTAAAGTGTATAATAAAGCCCATAAACATCCAAAACAGAAGATAATATAGCATGGAGCAATCAAAAATTATAGATACGTTGGAGATGTATCAGCGCTCAGCCCCTTAGTGGGCTGGTTTGCACCCTCCCCTTGGCCCATGAGGCCCCCCAACACTTGCCGGGATCCCCCGAAAACCCTTTCACTCATGCTGGTTGTCACTCGGTACCCCCGGAACAATTCCGGACTCCAATACCCTTCGTCCAATATATCGACCTTCACCTCCAAACCATTCCAGAGTTTGCTCGTCACGTCCAAGATCTCATCCGGGACTCCGAACAACCTTCGGTAGCCACCATAATGACTCAACTATACTTGTATCATCACCAAATGTTACGTGTGTAGACCCTGCGGGTTCGAGAACTATGCAGACATGACTGAGACACCTCTACGGCCAATAACCAATAGCAGTACATGGATGCCCATTTCTCACATATTCTACGAAGATCTTATCGGTCGAACCTCGATGTCAAGGATTCAGCTAATCCTGTACGTAGCCCCTTTGTCTATCGGTATGTTACTTGCCTGAGATTTGATAGTCGGTATCTCCATACCTAGTTCAATCTTGTTACCAACAAGTCTCTTTACTCGTTCTGTAATACAAGATCCCATGACTAACTCATTGGTCACATTGCTTGCAAGCTCATTGTGATGCTGTATTACTGAGTGGGCCCTGAGATACCTCTCCGTCATACGGAGTGACAAATCCCAGTCTTGGTCCATGTCAACTCAACAGACACCCTCGAAGATACCTGTAGAGCACCTCTATAGTCACCCAGTTACATTGCAACGTTTGGTACACACAAGGTACTCCTCCGGTGTCAGTGAGTTGCATGATCTCATGGTCATAAGAACATATACTTGAGATGCGGAAAACGATAGCAATAAACTTGACACGATCATATGCTACGTTCATAGTTGGGATCTTGTCCATCACATAATTCTCCTAGTGATGTGACCTTGTTATCAAATGACAACTCATGTCCATGGCTAGGAAACCATAGCCATCTTTGATCAATGAGCTAGTCCGGTAGAGGCTCACTAAGGACACGTTTTTGTTTATGTATCCACACATGTATTTGAGTTTCCGATCACAGCTCTAGCATGGATAATAAATGATTATCATGAATAATGAAATATGGTAATAACCAATTTTTATTTCCTCTAGGTCATATTTCCAACAGTCTCCCACTTGCACTAGAGTCAATAATCTAGTTCACATCGCCATGTGATTAACACTCATAGTTCACATTGCCATGTGACTAACACCCAAAGAGTTTACTAGAGTCGATAGTCTAGTTCACATCACCATGTGATTAACACTCAATGAGTTCTAGGGTTTGATCATGTTATGCTTGTGAGAGAGGTTTTAGTCAACGAGTCTGCAACATTCAGATCCGCATGTACTTCACAAATCTCTATGTCATATTGTAGATGCTGCTACCACGCTCCACTTGGAGCTATTCCAAATGGTTGCTCCACTATACACATCCACTCCGGACTTGCCCGATGATCTGCATATAAGAATTCAGAAAAGAATCAAATAATATTCATAGACAATCAAGTTCATAAACCCACAATTCATCGGATCTCCGCAAACACACGCAAAAGAGTTACATCGAATAGATCTCCAAGAAGATCGAGGAGAACTTTGTATTGAGATCCAAAAAGAGAGAAGAAGCCATCTAGCTAATAACTATGGACCCGAAGGTCTGTGGTAAACTACTCGCTCATCATTGGAGAGGCTATGGTGTTGATGTAGAAGCCCTCCGTGATCGAATCCCCCTCCAGCGGAGCGCCACAAAAGGCTCCAAGATGGGATCTCACGGGTACAGAAGGTTGCGGTGGTGGAAAAGGTGTTTCATTCCTCTCCCCGAAGGTTTCAGGGTATAAGAGTATATATAGGCGAAAGAAGTAGGTTGGTGGAGCTGCGAGGGGCCCACGAGGGTGGGGGCGCGCCGCGCTACCTCGTGGCCGCCTCACTGCTTCCTTGACATCCACTCCAAGTCTCCTGCATCACGTTTGTTCAAAAAAAGATCCTCGCGAAGGTTTCATTCCGTTTGGATTCCGTTTGATATTCCTTTTCTGCGAAACACTGAAATAGGCAAAAAAACAGCAATTTGCACTGGGCTTTGTGTTAATAGGTTAGTCCCAAAAATAATATAAAAAGGTATATTAAAGCCCATTAAACATCCAAAACAGATAATATAATAGCATGGAACAATAAAAAATTATAGATACGTTGGAGACGCATCAAGTATCCCCAAGCTTAATTCCTGGTTGTCCTCGAGTAGGTAAATGATAAAAACAGAATTTTTGATGTGGAATGATGTCTAACATAATTTTCAATGTGATTATCTTTATTGTGGCATGAATGTTCAGATCCAAAAGATCCAAGATAAAAGTTTAATATTGACATAAAAATAGTAATACTTCAAGCATGCTAACCAAGAAATTATGTCTTATCAAAATAACATAGCCAAAGAAAGCTTATCCCTACAAAATCATATAGTCTGGCCATGCTTCATTTCCGTCACACAAAATGCTCCCATCATGCATAACCCCGATGACAAGCTGAGCAATTGGTTCATACTTTTTAACGCGCTTCAGCCTTTTCAACCCTTACGCAATACATGAGCGCAAGCCATGGATATAGCACTATAGGTGGAATAGCATATGATGATGGGGGTTATGTGAGAAGACAAAAAAGGAGAAAGTCTCACATTGACGTGGCTAATCAACGGGCTATGGATATGCCCATCAATTGATGTCAATGCGAGGAGTAGGGATTGACATGCAACTGATGCACTAGAGGTATAAGTGTATGAAAGCCCATCTAAAGAAACTAAGTGAGTGTGCATCTAGCTTGCTTGCTCACGAAGACTTAGGGCATTTTGAGGAAGCCCATCATTGGAATATACAAGCCAAGTTCTATAATGAAAAATTCCCACTAGTATATGAAAGTGACAAAGTAAGAAACTCTCTATCATGAAGATCATGGTGCTATTTTGAAGCACAAGTGTGGAAAAAGGATAGTAACATTGTCCCTTATCTCTTTTTCTCTCTCTTTTTTTGTTTGGGCTTCTTTGGCCTCTTTTTTTGGGCTTATTTGGCCTCTATTTTTTATAGTCTCCAACTTCTTTCCTCACATGGGACAATGCTCTAATAATGATGATCATCACACTTTTATTTACTCATAACTCAATGTTACAACTCGACACTAGAACAAAAATATGACTCTATGTGAATGCCTCCGGCGGTGTACCGGGATATGCGATGAATCAAGAGCGACATGTATGAAAGAATTATGAAATTGGCTTTGCCACAAATACGATGTCAACTACATGATCATGCAAAGCAATATTACAATGATGGAGCGTGTCATAATAAACGGAATGGTGGAAAGTTGCATGGCAATATATCTCGGAATGGCTATGGAAATGCCATAATAGGTAGGTATGGTGGCTATTTTGAGGAAGATATAAGGATGCTTATGTGTGATAGAGCGTATCGTATCACAGGGTTTGGATGCACCGGTGAAGTTTGCACCAACTCTCACGGTGAGAAAGGACAATGCACGGTACCATAGAGGCTAGCAAATTGCAGAAAGGTAAGAGTGCGTATGATCCATGGACTCACATTAGTCATAAAGAACTCATATACTTATTGCAAAATTTTATTAGCCCTCGAAGCAAAGTACTACTACGCATGCCCCTAGAGGGATAGATTGGTAGGAAAAGACCATCGCTCATCCCCGACCGCCACTCACAAGGAAAGCACTCAAAGAACACCCCATGCTTCAAATTTTTCACACAATGTTTACCATACGTGCATGCTACAGGACTTGCCAACTTTAACACAAGTATTTATCAATTTTACAATTACCCAACTAGCATGACTCTAACATTACCACCTTTATATCTCAAAACATCTATCAAGTATCATAATATTCAATGCACTCTATATGAAAGTTTTTATCATACCCATCTTGAATGCTTATCATATTAGGACTAATTTTATAGCCAAAGAAAATTACCATGCTGTTCTAAAAGACTCTCAAAATAATATAAGTGAAGCATGAGAGATCAATAAAACCACCACCGTGCTCTAAAAAATATAAGTGAAGCACTAGAGCAAAATTATCTAGCTCAAAAGATATAAGTGAAGCACATAGAGTAGTCTAATAAATTCCGATTCATGTGTGTCTCTCGCAATAGGTTTATACATCAAGGATGATTGTGGTAAACTAAAAAAAACCATAGACTCAAATCATACAATACGCTCTAAGCAAAACACATATCATGTGGTGAATAAAAATATAGCCTCAAGTAAAGTTACCGATAGACGAAGACGAAAGAGAGGATGCCTTCTGGGGCATCCCCAAGCTTAGGCTTTTGATTGTACTTGAATTTTACCTTGGGGTGCCTTGGGAATCCCCAAGATTAGTCTCTTGCCACTCCTTGTTCCAAAATCCATCAAATCTTTACCCAAAAACTTGAAAACTTCACAACACAAAACTCAACAGGAAATCTCATGAGCTCAATAGTATAAGAAAACAAATCACCACCTTAAGGAACTGTAATGAACTCATTATTTATTTATATTGGTGTTAAACCTACTGTATTCCAACTTCTCTATGGTTCATACCCCTCGACACTAGCCATAGATTCATCAAAATAAGCAAACAACACATGAAAAACAGAATCTGTCAAAAACAGAACAGTCTGTAGTAATCTGTAGGTTTTGAATACGTATGTAACTCCAAAAATCCTGAGAAATTAGGACATCCTAAATAATTTTTATATTGACCTACTGCAGTTGTAATCAGTATTTTATCGCTCTCTGGTTAAAAATGAAAATTATTCTCGTGAGTGCATACTTTCTGTTTTTTTTCAGCAGGATCAAATAACAATCATCCATGAAGATCCTAAAGGCTTTACTTGGCACAAACACTAATTAAAACATAAAAAACACAATCATAACAGATGATATATGATTTATTTATTTCTAGATAGGAGCAAAAAGCAAGAAACAAAAATAAAATTGGGTGGCCTCCCAACAAGCACTATTGTTTAACGCCCCTAGCTAGGCATTGATAATTTCAATGATGCTCACATGAAAGACAAGAATTGAAGCACAAAGAGAGCATCATGAAACACGTGACAAACACATCTAAGTATAACATACTTCCTATGCATAGGCGTCTTATAGGAAAACAAATTATCATAGCAAGCAAAAACTAGCATATGCAAGGAAGCGGAAAGAAACGATAGCAATCTCAACATAATGAGAGGTAATTTAGTAACATGAAAATTTCTACAATCATATTTTCCTCTATCATAATAATTACATGTGGGATCATAAGAAAAATCAACAAAATAGCTATCACATAAAATATTTTCAACATGATCCACATGCATGCCAAGTTGACACTCTTCCAAAATAGTGGGATTAACATTAACTAAAGTCATGACCTCTCCAAACCCACTTTTATAGAAAATTGCATAAGATTGAACATTCTCCAAATACGTGGGATCTAAAGTTGCACTCTTCCAAACCCACTTTCAATATTGCAAACATTATTATCAATCTTATATTCATCATGGGGCTTAAATAAATTTTCAAGATCATAAGAAGAATCACCCCAATCATGACCATTGCAACAAATAGTAGTCATATCAAAACTAACATCCCCAAGATTGAGGTTTTGCATATCATTAACACAATTGCCATTAAGAGAATTTATAATAACATCATTGCAATCATACTTTCATCGAAGTAACTATCAAGTATGGGTGCAATAGCAACGATCTCATGTTTAACATAAGGAACTATAGAAAACTCATCTTCATAAATATTGGCATCATGGCCACAAGAATAGCAAGCATCATGTTCATCAAGGGATATTTCAATCAAATCATCGGAATCATAATTATCTATAGATTCATGCATATCATTATTTTCTTCCCAAGCAACATTCATTCTTTCACATAGACATTATGAGCATAGTTTTCATAGAAATATTTAAGTATGTTAAAAATTTCAGATTCGTAGAGAGTAATATCATACTTTTCAGTCAAAGAAGCAACTTCATAAGCACCCTTAAAAACAAAAAATTCTTCAATTTTTCGATATCGTAGTAACTACAAACACCCTTTGCATAAGAAGATAATATTTCATTATCATTCAACTCACATAGGTAGTAGGGGAGGTGTTTTTAGGGTTCTTAGATCAACAAGTAAAATCATAAATTTCACAAAGATTCCAAGCATAACACAACAATCTGTCTATTTGATCCCATAAGAGTCTCCCTTTTTCAGACAAACGGTGACGCACAAAATGAGCATGCTCATCTAAAGATTTCCCATCAACTAGGCTAGTTGGGGTTTCAGCACGAGCACATAAGGATCGAAGATGATCCAAGTAGAACACTTTAAGTGGATCCATATCAATAGATTTTTAGCAAGCAAAGATGCAAGCAAATAGAAGGTACATGGAAACGCAAACAAAGATACATACAAGAAGATGGCGAAGAAAAGGCAAAGGTGAAGTGAGGGAGAGGAAAATGAGAGGCAAATGGCAAATAATGTAATGCGAGGGATAAGAGATTGTGATGGGTACTTGGTATGTCTTGACTTGTGCGTAGATCTCCCCGGCAACGGCGCCAGAAATCCTTCTTGCTACCTCTTGAGCATGTCTTGGTTTTCCCTTGAAGAGGAAAGGGTGATGCAACAAAGTAGCTTAAGTATTTCCCTCGGTTTTTGAGAACAAAGGTATCAATCCAGTAGGAGACTACACGCAAAACGCCTAGTACCTGCACAAACAAAAAAGAACCTTGCAACCAACACGATAAAGGGGTTGTCAATCCCTTCTTGGCCACTTGCAAAAGTGAGATCTGATAAAGATAATAAGATAAATATTTTTGGTATTTTTGTGGTATAGATTGGAAAATAAAGATTGCAAAATAAATAGTAAACTAGAATTGTAGATCGGAAACTTGTATGATGTAAAGTAGACCCTGGGGCCATAGGTTTCACTAGTGGCTTCTCTCAAGATAGCATGCATTACGGTGAGTGAACAAATTACTGCCGAGCAATTGATAGAAAAGTGCATAGTTATGATGATATCTAAGGCAATGATCATGAATATAGGCATCACGTCCGTGACAAGTACACCGAAATGATTCTGCATCTACTACTATTACTCCACACATCTACCGCTATCCAACATGCATCTAGAGTATTAAGTTCATAAGAACGGTGTAACGCATTAGGCAAGATGACATGATGTAGAGGGATAAACTCAAGCAATATGATATAAACCCCATCTTTTTATCCTCGATGACAAAAATACAATACATGCCTTGCTTCCCCTGCTATCACTGGGAAAGGACACCGCAAGATTGAACCCAAAGCTAAGCACTTCTCCCATTGCAAGAAAGATCAATCTAGTAGGCCAAACTAAACCGATAATTCAAAGAGACTTGCAAAGATATCAAATTATGCATATAAGAATTCAGAGAAGAATCAAATAATATTCATAGATAATCAAGTTCATAAACCCACAATTCATCGGATCTCGGCAAACACACTGCAAAAGAGTTACATCGAATAGATCTCCAAGAAGATCGAAGAGAACTTTGTATTGAGATCCAAAGAGAGAGAAGAAGCCATCTAGCTAATAACTATGGACCCAAAGGTCTGTGGTAAACTACTCACACATCATCGGAGAGGCTAGGGTGTTGATGTAGAAGCCCTCCATGATTGAATCCCCCTCCGGCGGAGTGCCGGAAAAGGCCCCAAGATGGGATCTCACGGGTACAGAAGGTAGCGGCAGTGGAAAAGGTGTTTCGTTCCTCTCCCTGAAGGTTTCAGGGTATAAGAGTATATATAGGCAAAAGAAGTAGGTCGGTGGAGCTGCGAGGGGCCCACGAGGGTGGGGGCGCGCCGCCCTACCTCGTGGCCACCTCGCTGCTTCCTTGACGTCCACTCCAAGTCTCCTGGATCACGTTTGTTCCAAAAAAGATCCTCGTGAAGGTTTCATTCCATTTGGATTCCGTTTGATATTCTTTTTCTGTGAAACACTGAAATAGGCAAAAAACAACAATTTGCACTAGGCTTTCGGTTAATAGGTTAGTCCCAAAAATTATATAAAAAGTTATATTAGAGCTCATTAAACATCCAAAACAGATAATATAATAGCATCGAGCAATCAAAAATTATAGATACGTTGGAGACGTATCACTTGCCCGTTCCATTGTTCTAGAAAACGGGGATTTAGTCATCTTGCCAATAAGGCATGATTCGCATGTGTCAAGTGATTCAAAATCAAGTGACTCCAAAAGTCCATCAGCATGGAGTTTCTTCATGTGCTTTACACCAACATGACTTAAGCAGCAGTGCCGCAAGTATGTGGTACTATCATTACTAACTTCGCATCATTTGACATCAATATTATGAACCTGTGTATCACTACGATCGAGATTCAATAAACTATTCACATTGGGTTCATGACCATAGAAGGTAGTATCCATGTAAACAGAATAAACATTATTCTCTAACTGAAATGAATAACCGCATCACAATAAAACACGATCTCATCATGTTCATGCTCAACGCAGACACCAAATAACATTGATCTAGGTTTAACACGAATCCCGAAGGTAGAGGGAGCATGTGATGGTGATCACATCAACCTTGGAAACACTTCCAACACACATCGTCACCTCGCCCTTAGCTAGTCTCCGTTTTTTCCACAGCTTTTGTTTCGAGTTACCAATATTAGCAACTAAACTGTTATCTAATACCCAGGTGCTACTAGGAGTACTAGTAAGGTACACATCAATAACACATATATCAAATATACTTTTGTTGAAGTTGACAGCCTTCTTATCTACCAAGTATTTGGGACAGTTCCGCTACTAGTGACCATTCCCCTTACAATAGAAGCACTTAGTCTCGGGTTTGGTTAACCTTGGGTTTCTTCACTGGAGCGGCAACTGGCTTGCAATTCATGAAGTTTCCCTTCTTACCCTTGCCCTTCTTGAAACCAGTGGTCTTATTAACCATCAACACTTGATACTCCTTGACTTCTACCTTTGCGGCCTTAAGCACGGTGAATAGCTCTGGGATCATCTCCATCCCTTGCATGTTATAGTTCATCACGAAGCTCCACTAGTACGTGTCGGTGGTATACAAACGGTTTTTAACCCTTTTCACGATGGCATTTGGAACCGTCGCCAAGTGAGTGTGGGCGATAGGGGGGTCCTTCCCACATGACCCAGAAACCGTCGGGGATAGGCCCTCCTGGCACACAGGCTGGGGCAAAATGAGTTCATGTTCGATTGGGCGAGGCATCGAAACCTAATTGTTTCCGTTCGTATGTACATCCCACACGGTGAATCCCAGAAAAACATTTCCGTTCGTATGTATAGTACACACAGTCAATTCAACGAATACGTTTACATTCTGATGTACTTCCCACACAGTCAATCCAGGGAAAACGTTTCCGTTCTTATGTACATCCCACACAGTTTTATGTATAGGCTCATGTGTGAAAGTTGTAACTATCGCACACGCTCTGCCTTGGTTAACCGTTTGCTTTTATCAACTACATCACACATGATTTGATGAAGAAAACTGTGTGGCATTGGGCTATCCATCACAAGCGCTTTTACTGCTAGAACCGTTTGCAAAGTTCCATGACCCATTTAGCAGGTTTATTAGTTTATAATTAATAATTCAGTATTACGCAAATTCACATTTCATATCGAACAACTATTTCCAATTTCATATCAGGCACATAAATATATTTTAACATCATAGTACAATAGCTACCTGAAAACAGCACAGTACATCATATAGGTAGTTCAACTTCATAAGAACAATACTAGAACAATATATACATTTCCCTAATCGAGATCATTCAGGAACGTCTTATCCACCTCTGCTTTCAGTTCAGTAAGAACCTGTTTTGCACTGTCCAACTGGGAATGTGCCTCCTCCTTCACCAACACCATCTTAGCAAAGTCTGATTAAAAAAATCTGAGCTCATTCTCCACCTTCCTCTTTTTATCCCGTATCTTCAAATATTCTTCAATGTTGACAACACTTTCTGTAAGCCTACCTCTGTTCCCTTCCTCATACATGCTCCAGAGCTTTGCTAGGCACATCTTCAAAGACTGTGGCCACTCTTGATCAACCCACTCCAAGTAAGAACACTTCCATTCATCCTATAATATTTAAAACTAGATCAGTAACAATTGTAGGGGAAATGGGTTTATAGCAACATAGAAAATCACCAATACTTATTTTGGAAAACTGGAGAAAGAGGTTAATTATGACATATCTTTTCAAAAAGATCAATGTGCAAATGAATTAATTACTACTGAGACAAAAACCAAATTCTAAAACATCATAAGCTATAATTAACTACAACAACGCTACAAGTTCTTACTCATGTCTATACCTACTAATAAAGCAAGGTGCGTTTCTCCGATTTTTTCATCCGTTCACCGTCAAAAGATTATTTTTTCCCTCTATCCGAGGTGGTACTAAACTTTCGTACTCCATTTGTTGGCAAAGGAAAAACGATTTATGCAGAATTTTGTACATGGGCTGTGTGCCTATGGCCCAGTAAAGTCAGCCCATATTTTCCTGCCCATGTAGCAATAAAAAAATTTATATTTCCCGCTCAATACGGAAACTAATTTAAACTATGCACAGGGCGCCCAAGACTAGGCAGGTCATTTTTCTATATGTTCCTATTGCAATTCTATTTTATTCATTTTTTTAGAAATTCAAAATTTAAAAAAATTTGTTCGCAATTGTAATTTTTCAATTTTTATTCAAAATTTCATAAAAATACAAATTACATAAATGTGTTCCTACTCTGCAAAATATTTGGATTTTTTTGTCGTGCCAAAATTTATTCAAATATAAATTACAAAAATATTCCCATTTTTCAAGAAATGTTTGTATTTTAAAAATTGTTCAACATCTAAACAAATGCATTAAAAAAAATCAAATTTGAAAAATATTCTTGTTTTAACGATATGTTTACAAATTGAAAATAAAGTTTGCATTGAAGAAACACATTTTCTAAAATTCTTCTACATTTTTAAAACATATTCTCATTTAAAAAAGTCACAACTTAAAAAATGTTCGTATTTTTATAAGAAGGTTCATGTCTTTAAGAAATTTATGTGCATTTCAGGAAATGTTCCGTTCAAATTTTTGTTCTTGCTTTGTTCAAAAATGTTTGGAATTTTCAAAAGAACTGTCCATAATTTCGAAAATCGTTCAAGTTGCCAAGTATATTCAGTAGTTCATGTTATGAATTCCACAATTGTGTTCCTATTTAAATATGTTTGAAATTATAATTTTTTGTCATTCCGATTTTTTTCAGAATATAAAATATTATTCCCATTTTTTGAAATTTTTTGGGTTTTTTTTAAAAAATAATTCAAGATTTAAAAATGTTACAAATTAGAATTATTGTTTTAGTGATATGTTCAAAAATTGAAAATAATATTTGCATTAAAAGACAAATTTCTAAATTTCTTCTATATGTTCAAAACATTTTCCCGTTTCCAAAAAATGTTCACAACTTAAAAAACGTATTTTTATAAAACGTTCATGTTTTAAGAAATGTTTGTGGATTTCAACAAATGTTTCATTCAAATTTTTTGTTCGTATTTCTAAAAATGCGTGTATTGGAAAATTGTTCATGTTGCCATGTATATTTGGATTTCATAGTTATCGGTTTTTGAAAAGTTCAAAAAAAAGTGTCGAATCTCGCCTTGCATTATATTCTTTTATATTTATGCTGACCATTGGTTAGCAGAACACGTTTGTTTGAGTGGTTAGCAACATGTGGTCGGGTCTTTGAGGTCGTGAGGTCGATCACTCCCATACTGGGCCTGCTCTGCATCCGGTGCATCGAGTTAAGTCGGCTTGTTCAGAATAAGGGACACCATAAGTTATTGACAGTGGTAGCTTCCATGTGGCAATAAAAAAGAATATGCTAGTTAATTATAATTGAAACAAATTATAGGCACATGTCAATAAAAAAGAATATACTGGTTTGGCCCTAATTAAAGGGTGCCATGTTGAACTAGAGAATACGGACATGTGGGGGTCTTGATCCATTCTTATATTGAGCTAGAGGTATATAATTTTATTATCCCGTTGCAACGCACGGTCATATGTACTAGTAACTATAAATAAAAAATTGAACATTTTATGAGGAAGGTAAATATAACTGCCACAGTATAGCGAGAGTGTTTGGATGATAGCAAATTGATACTAACAAGTGAGTACATGCACAAATTTAGTAACATAGAACTAATAGCACTAAGGCCGTCCACTATGTATGCCAAAACTAATGTAAAGACAATTGTTGCTACATCTCACACCGGTGCCCTACACTGGCGAGCTGATGCAACGGAAAAAAATCAGGGACCCAGACTCCGGAGCACCAAGTTGCTCCAATGCCCAATTCCTTCGTGCCATAAAGATTTAGTATTTTACTACTTGGCTGCTCGGATGTGTGGACCAAAGTTGGCTGCACAAACTGCTAAAGTGGTGCCAAATAATTTTCTAATGGCACCGCTGATGAGATGGCAACATTTTTAGATACTAGGTACAAACTGTGACACTGTCTTAGGATGCGTTTGGTTGAAGGTGTGGTATAAATGGGTTGGGACCGTGACAGTGTCCGAATCACATCTAACAAATGATTTCTAACAACGAAAGAGGGTCTAACCATCTCTGCACATGCCAGAAACTTCCTCCCACTGTCCATAGATTCAAACGCAACTAGCTTCACGCATGGAAATTGATGGTGACAACAAGCAGACAGATCTTCAGCCACCCCACTCCATTCGTTGTAGCTGATGGTCCTAGTGAGCTACAAGAGGAAGAAATGACTCAAATCGACTGCCGGGTTAAAATCCTTCATTCCAAGTCATAGCCCGAGAGAGAGAAGAGAGGCATACCCGGGTGGTGAAGGAGTCGTCATCGTCGGAGGAGGAACTGCTAGAGAGGATATTGAAGAAGACCATGGCGATCCCGGCGGTAGGATGCGAGACGACAAGAGCGAGGAAGCAAGCGAGGAAGCGGCTATAGCTTAGGAAGGAAGGAGGGAGGAAATAAGGGAAATGTGACTTGTGATCGGGGAGAAAATGGGGTGGGGAAGGGGGAGGGGGCGAGGGTAGATATTTTTGCGGTAGGCCAAAAATTTGGAAATGCGGAGGGAAACTTTGCGCGCGGTGCCACCAGACACCATTCACTTTCAATGATTGTGTGCATCGCAAACGATTCTTCTGCTTTACGCGCATGCGATGAGTTTGATAATTCAAATTTTGGTGGAAATTTCCCTGGGTACGTCATATCATAATTTAACATCACTTGCTAATTTGGGCACACAAAAGAGTGTAAAGCACATAGACCACACTTACTGAATCGAGCAATTTTAGTCATTAAACAGAGTCAATTGACCTAAACATTGCTCTAACAAAAGACCAGCATTAAAAACAAAGCCTTAGTACGCTTAATTTTAACAAATCCGCCGCCGCGCCGGCCTATGCATCGCTAGTGTGAGATGAGACGTCGGTGGCTTATCCTGGCGAAATGTGATATGTCCCCAACGTATCTATAATTTTCGATTGGTCCATACTATTATATTATCAGTTTTGGATATTTTATAGGCATTAATATGCTATTTTATATGGTTTTTGAGACTAACCTATTAACCTAGAGCCCAATGCCAGTTTCTATTTTTTCCTTGTTTTAGAGTTTCGCAGAAAAGGAATACCAAACGGGTCCAAACGGAATAAAACTTTCTCGATGATATTTCTTGGACCAGAAGACACCCAGGAGACTTGGAGTGCAAGTTAGAAGAGCCATGAGGCAGCCACAAGGGTGGAGGGAGCACCCAGGGTGGAGGGCGCACCCCCCAACCTTGTGGGCCCCTTGTAGACCTCCTGACCTAGATCTCCCTCCTATATATACTCTTATACCCCAAAAACATCCAGGGGAACCACGAAACCACTTTTCCACCACCGCAACCTTCTATACCCGTGAGATCCCATCTAGGGGCCTTTTCCGGCATCCTGCCGAAGGGGGATTCGATCACGGAGGGCTTCTACATCAACACGATTGCCTCTCCGATGAAGCGTGAGTAGTTTATTTCAGACCTACGGGTCCATAGCTAGTAGCTAGATGGCTTCTTCTCTCTCTTTGATTCTCAATACCATGTTCTCCTCGATGTTCTTGGAGATCTATTCGATGGAATATTCTTTTGCGGTGTGTTTGCCGAGATCGGATGAATTGTGGATTTATGATCAGCTTATCTATGAATATTATTTGAATCTCCTCTGAATTATTATATGCATGATTTGATATCTTTGCAAGTCTCTTCGAACTATCGATTTGGTTTGGCCAACTAGATTGGTATTTCTTGCAATGGGAGAAGTGCTTAGCTTTGGGTTCAATCTTGCGGTGCTCGATCCTAGTGACGGAAGGGAAACCGACACGTATTGTATTGTTGCCATCGAGGATAACAAGATGTGGTTTTCATCATATTGCTTGAGTTAATCCCGCTACATCATGTCATCTTACTTAATGCATTACTCTTTTCTTGTGAACTTAATACTCTAGATGCAGGTAGGAGTCGGTCGATGTGTGGAGTAATAGTAGTAGATGTAGAATCATTTCGGTCTACTTGACATGGACATGATGCGTATATTCATGATCATTGCCTTGCATATCATCATAACTTTGCGCTTTTCTATCAATTCCTCCATAATGATTTGTTCACCCACCGTAGTAATACCTTTCTTGAGAGAAGTCACTAGTGAAACCTATGGCCCCAGGTCTATTTTCCATCATATAAGTTTCCGATCTACAATTATAGTTTCCTATTTACTTTATTTTGCAATCTTTTACTTTCCATTCCATAAACCAAAAATACCAAAAATATTACTTTACCGTTTATACATATGTATCAGATCTTACTTTGTGAATAACCGTGAAGGGATTGACAACCCCTTTGTCGCGTTGGTTGCAAGTTGGTGTTTGTTTGTGCAGGTAGTCGGTGGCTTGTCGCGTTGTCTCCTACTGGATTGATACCTTGGTTCTCAAAACTGAGGGAAATACTTACGCTACTTTTCTACATCACCATTTCCTCTTCGAGGGAAAAACCAACGCAAGCTCAAGAGGTAGCAAAATGCCTCCGTTGGTGAATTCTGCGTCCCCCCTGTTGAAGTCGACCGCGTACTCGTCCTCGTCCTCAGCGCCGTCCTCAAGGTTGTAGTACTTGTAGTAGTGGCTACGCCAGAGCTCGCATTGGTACTCCACCGCTGATTCCTTGATGGACAGACTCCTCTCTACCTCGACCTCGACCACGCGCAACTCCTCCTCCCGGTGCTCCTTGATCTCCGCCGCCTCCTGCATCTTGAGCTCCTGCTCGGCAATCTCATGAGGAAGCAGGTGCTCCATGGCCACTGCCGCTTTTTCGTACGTGGGTTAGATGTTGGATTCTGAGGTGGCCTGGAATATCTTGGCATGTGCGTCCTGTATCTTGGCGTGGATGGCCTTGGCCCGAGCCAGGGCGACATCGGCGGCACAGATGGCAGCTTGAGCGCTCTCGGTGTTTGCGCCCGCCATCGCAGCAGCAGCCGCGGTCGTCTTGGCTGCTGCAGCTACCCTGTCGGCTGCTGCAGACACCCTCTCGGTGGATGCGGCCGCGCTTAATGCGGATGCATCAGCACTCTTGGCGTAGGCAGCCGCACTCTCGGCGCAGGTGGTGGTGCTCAGGGAGGACGCGGCCATCGTACGGGTCTTCACGAAGCGTTTCCACGGTGTCATCTTTGCAAGAAGGGATTCGGGAATGGGGATCGAGATTCGTGGATTCGGGGGTTGCCGACACTGGAGCAAACGAGCTGGCAAAGCTTAAGGAGGAAGACTTAAATAGACCCAGAAATTTTCATCGCAAACGGTTCCTACAAACAAATTGTGTGTGGTGTTGTGGATATTTTTTATTAGCTGTGGAAGACGGATTTGGAGTAAAGTGGCAACAGATGGTGTTTTAAATGTACAAGAAAATTTGTAGTACTAAGACAACAGTCATGTCAAATTTTGGAAAAATTCAGGGGTCATTTGACCTTTTAAGACATTTAAGTGATTTTCTAGCCATTTAATGGCTGTAATTCAAATTTGAGCTACATGTACATGCAACAGCTAACCATAAACAGTTTGAAAAGTCATATTTTGTGTACTTATGTGCGATTTAAACATATTGGTCTAACGGTTATGACACAATTAAGCATGGAGTGCCATGGCATTTAAATTCTAAAAAATAAAAAAAGATCAGAAACACATGAAACCTTGCTTGATGTAATGTCATGCCACCAAGATGATGTGGTAAAAATTTGGCATGTTTGACAAAAGTTTGGACACACACACACCCCTCACAAACCGTAGCAACTCACTAGAAAGCTCGTGTTTCAGAGAGGGAACAATGCATGTTTGATGACGAACGGGAGATAGCTTCCCCTTACGGCCTTCATTTTTTTTCTACATTTAACATGCACTAATACAACTGTCATGTGAAATTTTGGAAAATTTCAGGGATCATTTGACCTTTTAAAGACATTTAAGTGATTTTTTAGCCATTTAATGACTGTAATTCAAATTTGAACTACATGTACATGCAACAGCTAACCATAACGGTTTGAAAAATCAAATTTGTGTACTTGTGTGTGAGTTAATTCAATGTGTAGTAAATTTGAAGGAATTTTTAAACATATTGGTCTCACGGCATGGACGCATGCATGGAGTGCCATTGCATTTAAATTCCAAAAAAAAGATGAGAAAAACATGAAACATTGCTTGATGTAATGTCATGCCACCAAGATGATGTGGTAAATAAATTGGCTTGTTTGATGAAAGTTTGGACACACGCCCCTCACAAACTGGAGCAACTCACTAAAATGCTCGTGGTTCCGAGAGGGAACAATGCATGTTTGACGACGAACGGGAGATAACTTCCCCTTATGGCCATCAATTTTTTTTACGTTTAACGTTCACTAATACAACTGTCATGTGAAATTTTGGAAAATTTTAGGGGTCATTTAAGCTTTTAAAGACATTTAAGTGATTTTCTAGTGATTTAATGACCGTAATTCTAATTTGAACTACATCTACATACAACTGCTAACCATAACAGTTTGAAAAATCATATTTGTGTACTTGTGTGCGAGTTAATTCCATGTGCAGTAAATTAGAAGGAATTTTCAACCATATTGGTCTCATGGCATGGACACATGCATGGAGTGCCATGGCATTTAAATTCCAAAAAATGATCAGAAAAACATGAAACCTTGCTTGATGTAATATCATGCCACCAAGATGATGTGGTAAAAAATTGGCCTGTTTGACGAAAGTTTGGACACACCCCCTCACAAACAGGAGCAACTCACTAGATGGCTCGTGGTTCCGAGAGGGAACAATGCATGTTTGATGACGAACGGGAGATAACTACCTCTTACGACCTTCAATTTTTTTCTAGGTTTAACGTGCACTAATACAACTGTAATGTGAAATTTTGGAAAATTTCAGGGGTCATTTGACCTTTTAAAGACATTTAAGTGATTTTCTAGCCATTTAATGACCGTAATTCAAATTTGAACTACATCTAAATACAATGGCTAACCATAACAGTTTGAAAAATCATATTTGTCTACTTGTGTGCGAGTTAATTCTATGTGCAGTAAATTAGAAGGAATTTTCAAACATATTGGTCTCACAGCATGGACACATGCATGGAGTGACATGGCATTTAAATTCCAAAAAAATGATCAGAAAAACATGAAACCGTCCTTGATGTAATGTCATGCCACCAAGATGATGTGGTAAAAAAATTGGTCTATTTGACAAAAGTTTGGACACAACCCCTCACAAACCGGAGCAACTCACTAGAAGGCTCGTGGTTCCGAGAGGGAACAATGCATGTTTGATGACGAACGGGAGATAACTACCTCTTACGGCCTTAAAAAAAAATCTACGTTTAACATGCACTAATACAACTGTCATGTGAAATTTCGAAAAATTTCAGCTGTCATTTGACCTTTTAAAGGCATTTAAGTAATTTTCTAGCCATTTAATGTCTGTAATTCAAATTTGAACTACATCTACATGCAACGGCTAACCATAACGGTTTGAAAAATCATATTTGTGTACTTGTGTGCGAGTTAATTCCATGTACAGTAAATTAGAAGGAATTTTCAAACATATTGGTCTCACGGCATGGACACATGCATGGAGTGCCATGGCATTTAATTTCCAAAAATATGATCAGAAAAACATGAAACCTTGCTTGATGTAATGTCATGCCACCAAGATGATGTGAATTTGGCCAGTTTGACGAAAGTCTGGACACACACCCCTCACAAATCGGAGCAACTCACTAGAAGGCTCGTGGTTCCGAGAGGGAACAATGCATGTTTGATGACGAACGGGAGATAACTACCTCTTACGGCCTTCAAAAAAATTCTACGTTTAACATGCACTAATACAACTGTCATGTGAAATTTCGGAAAATTTCAGCTGTCATTTGACCTTTTAAAGGCATTTAAGTATTTTCTAGCCATTTAATGTCTGTAATTCAAATTTGAACTACATCTACATGCAACGGCTAACCATAACGGTTTGAAAAATCATATTTGTGTACTTGTGTGCGAGTTAATTCCATGTACAGTAAATTAGAAGGAATTTTCAAACATATTGATCTCACGGCATGGACACATGCATGGAGTGCCATGGCATTTAATTTCCAAAAAAATGATCAGAAAAACATGAAACCTTGCTTGATGTAATGTCATGCCACCAAGATGATGTGAATTTGGCCAGTTTGACGAAAGTCTGGACACACACCCCTCACAAACCGGAGCAACTCACTAGAAGGCTCATGGATCCGAGAGGGAATAATGCATGTTTGATGACGAACGTGAGATAGCTTCCTCTTACGGCCTTTAATTTTTTTCTACGTTTAACATGCACTACTACATTTGTCATGTGAAAATTTGGAAAATTCTAAGGGTCATTTGACCATTTAAAGACATTTAAGTGATTTTCTATCCATTTAATGACCGTAATTCAAATTTGAACTACATCTATATGCAATGGCTAAACATAATGGTCTGAAAAATCATATTTTTGTGTACTTGTGTGCGAGTTAAAAATCATCAGATTATATAAATATCTGATGTTCATAAAAGAAAATGTAAAGATCTGGCACGACAACCGGCCGCCACACGATTGGCACTCTATTTTGCGGCTCGAGGTTTGGTAGGTGAGTGGCAGCGGGCATTAATCAAACACGGTTCTGTATTGGAATCCATCAGCTATTAAGTTCACACACGGATTTTGCTGCGGGAATCGTGTGTAATTCAAACTACAGTAAATTCCGGCGACCGGTGTGTACTGTTCCCGTCAATCTAGATTCCCGCCGCCAATAAATACTACCTTGCACACGTCATCCCGCCTGCGTTCTCATCTACATCCTCCTCTCTCTCTCTCTCTCAAATCTCTGCCATGGCGCCGCCAGTCTGCCCATAGGCCGACGAGGAGTCGCCGCGCCCCGAGGACGCTCACTCGAATAGCAGTGAAGAGGATCCCAAGGCGTTGCCGTATGAGGTTACGTCAGAGCCCCCTACTTTGGATTAGTTTTGGGGCCAGTACAATCTTTGTCTGTGGAAGTCGCTGCCGCCGACTAAGAAAGCTAGGAGAGTGGTGTTCAAGAAGGAGATGGCGGAGGAGGAAGCCAGGTACCAGGCGACCTGTGAAGCCCGTGATGCCGCCGGGAAAAAGGAGGCGGCGGAGCTTCGGGGGAGGGCGCGTCGTCGTGCGGAGGAGGTGTATGAAGACGGGTACTTCGCAAGGAAGTTCAAAGGCGCTGGGTGCCTCATCGCTGTGTGGATGTGGGCCGATTAGCTCCAGCGTGCCACCGACGAGCAGCTCTGGTGGACGCCCAATGAAATGGCAAGATCGTTTGCGGTCATCCGCTAGCAAGAGGAAGATCGGTACGTCAAGCGCTGCGAGGAGGAGGAGGCGGACTACTGCCTCCTCACTTGGAAGACGCCGCGCACCAGGGAGCTACTGGCGAGGGGCTGCCGGAATACTGGCCCCATGAGCACTACAAAAAAATACACTTCCGTGATGATACGTGTTTGTCACAGTAGGTCGCGTTTTTTGTCATGCATGTACATCCATGACAAATTTATGACATAATCAAGATAGTCATACCTGTGCTGCCGTAGAAGTGTTCCATGACATTACCAAAATTATCATCACGGAACTGTCCACTTCCATGACGATAAATCGCGCGTCACAGAAGTGCTTTCGTCAAGGGTGACTGACACATGGCATCCACCGTAACGGAACACCGTTAAGCTATCGGGTCGGGTTTTGGATCCGATGACCCATTAACATCCCCGACCAATGGGGATTTTCCACATGTAAAATCATCATTGGCTAGAGGAAACACGTGTCGGCTCATCGTCGGGACAGATGTCATCCACTCACTGGACAGAAGGCGCCTATGATACGTCGACACGTGGCACGACCCAACAAGTTTAAATGGGCCGGCCCAACTAAAGGCCCACAAGATTTTGCGGACCATAATGGGCCGGCCCAGCTAAAGGCCCATGAGATTTTGCGGACCATATTGGGCTAGCCCAGCTAAAGGCCCACAAGATTTTGCGGGCCATAATGGGCCGGCCCAGGTAAAGGCCCACAAGATTCTTGCGGATCATAATGGGCTGGCCCAGCTAAAGGCCCACGAAATTTCGCCGAGATTAATGGGCCGGCCCAGCTGTAGGCCCACAAGATTTTGAGGACCCTAGTAGGCTGGCCCATTAACTGCCTACCATGTTTTGGGCCAAATGTCGGCCCATATTTGATCCGGTCCATTAATGGCCTGCCACGCTCCGGGCCTAAGAGTGGCCCATATGAGATGCGACCCGTTAAAGGCCTACCATGTTCTGGGCCAAATTACGGCCCAGATCAGGTCCGGCCCTTTAAGAGGCTTTGGGCTCAATTATGGCCCATATCGGATTCGGCCCGTCAACTGGACACTATGCTTTTGGGCCCACTTGCTAAAGGCCCACTTAGTAATTCGGCCTGATATTAGTTTTGCCCTATTAAGGGCCCGTTTAACATTTCGGCCCTATATTAATTTCAGCCTGTTAAAAGCCCATCATATAGTTGGCCCTAACTACGGCCCGGTTTGCATCCGGCCTGCTCGTAGCCGATATCTGATTGGGCCAAACAAGGACCGAGACAATTTTTTGGCCAGTTAAAAGCCTGTAATTTGATTCGCACAATCATGGGCCGGGGTTCATTTTGGGCTGCTGCCGGCCCGTGAGCTGTTCGGCACATTTCAGGCCCAACCTACATCGTGATTGCATGACGACCCGATTATGTACCGTAATTTTACGGTTTGGCCGGTTTACTGCGAAGACAGGATATATATATATATATATACTAAAATAACTGCAGCATCGTGAATAAGAAAAAACCTAGACTATGCAATAAAGAAATTACGGCATATTACATCCACTCGGCATCAAAGTTCGCCACTATGATAATAAAGCACAAGCAGATAGTAGATTACATACACTGGGCATCAAAGATCGCCACCAGTGCAAATAAACACACCGACAAAATAATATACAAAACTGACAACACTTCAATAGAGTTCAAGAAAGGTTAGCCCTGCTGGGGAGCTACAGCGCAAGCAGCTGAGCAAGATGATGAGACTGCTCTTGTTCAACACTTATATCTTCCTCACTCTGAAAGATAAACAAGCAGACAGATGACAGGTTTTGCACATAAAAGTATCAGTGCTGACAATTCATCACATTTCTTACTGATGAATAAAGTGACACACTTTAAATTTGCATTAACACAATATGGTATTGTTCAGGTCAAGACATGGCAGGAAATGACATTGTGAAGGAGTTGGCAGCTTCACGACACCACTGGATTACAGATCAAGAACTCACAAGTATCAATGGTTAGTGTGCTGTCAATTTATACCATTTCAGGTTGGCAAATAAAGCGACGGTTTAAATAATAGTAGAATGATATGACATTGTTCATAGTTAAGTCATTGCAGAATATGACATTATGCTGTAGTGGGTAGGTTCACCACACCACTGGATTACGGATGAAGAACAAAAGCATACATGCAGTGCAAAAGAAGATCACTTCCTCTGTATAGTTTAATTTACATGGTATGAAGAAGGAACTTGGTTGTACAACTGAAAACTTAAATTGAGAAATGACAAACTTTTGTTTATGAACTACATATAATAAACTTTAAACAAGCAATTTGATGCAAACACCAAAAATAAACAACTGTTGCAGTCATGCCTAACCAGATATATACAACAAAGTTTGAAGGCTTGAGATGGACAAACTTACATTATTGGTGAAGACAGGCTCTATAAAGGCCTTGTCCATGCTGATGGGGGGGGGGGGGGCAATTCAAGAAGTTTACCACAGGATCTTCTTCAAAAGCATTGCCTTTATTCTACATTTTGTTAAGAGTAAATATAGATGTGATAATATACGAAAAAATGGAGAATATTTAAGATAAGATGAAGAGTGATGCTACATAACCAAGTAGCTATAAATGTAAGTGCAACGATACAGGAAAAAGGTACAACCAAGAGCAATGCACAGCTAAACTTCTTCAGTACCAACCATATGGTAATAGTAAATATAGATCTAATGTGTAGAAAATGGAGTGCAAAGGAAAATAAGTTGCAGAGTGATGGTACATGAACAACTACCTGTCATTATAAGTACACTGATAAAGGACAGCATGTACTTACAAGAACAATGTAGAGCTAAAAAAACATTGGCAATGGATATATTCTACACTAATGTAACCATTCATACATATCAGATAATTTGGAGCAAACAATTGATAAGCAAGCTATCATGCATACTGCTGTCACATAATGAACCAGGTATGTATGCAAGTACAGTGATATAGGACAGCAGGTACTAACAAGAGCAAAGCAGCGGGCAACATATTTGTGATATCCTGTCGTTCTTATCAAACCAGAATTCTTCTTCGAGCAGATTTCCTGCAAAAAAGATCCGTAAGGCACATGCGGAAAAGTAGAAGTTCAAATTCTTATGTGATTTCATAGATAGTACCTCATCCTGGGAACGAGACCAGTGCATAACAAGGTTTTTCCATTCAATGTCTTCTAAATTTAGCATAGGAGACTTCACCGGAAATTCGTTTATAGACTTGCCATCAAAGTGTGATTTCCTCAGGTAACAATGATACTACTGCAATGCTTCCTTGAAAAGCACAAGCAAGCTTTGCTCGTCATGACTATCCAGATTGACCCTCGCCTAGTTACAACAATGTAATATAAATCATTTATGTGTTCATTCAGCAGAAAATAGGAAAATAATAACCATGAATAATAGCAGTTACACGTAAGTTGGACAGGAAGATGTGAAAATGGTGTTTGTCTTCACAATAATCTTCCCATGATGGGAATACATGCACATAGTCCCTAACAACATTGAAAGCATTGTCTTTTAAACTGGGAATAAATGGAATGGGGTTCCAATCTGCAGGAATTGGCCATCTCTACAGTTGGGATAGGTCTTCGGCCGGTGGACTTGTTGTACTTTTTGCTGGAGTGGGATTTTTTTGTGGTATAGCTGGTGCTATGGCAAATGAAATCGGTATACCTTTTGCTGGAGTGCAGGTCCTGTGTGGTGGGGCTAGTGGTGTGGCCAGTGAAGTATGGGTACAGTCTGCTGGAGTCGGTCCTACGTTTTGTGTCACTGGTTGTACAACCAATATAAGTGGGGTGTTGTTTGATTTCTCCGGCACCACCACGTTTTTCAAGGACTTTGCTGGCGCTCCTTCAGGTTCAGCAATTCCTTTTTGATGTCTGATGCACAAGAACAACATTTGAGTGAAAAAACATGGTATGATGACAGATGGAATATGTATTGATAATGGATGGGCATGGCATCTTGACATATATGATGAGTAAACTAAGCAGATGGCGGTGCAACAAAGTAGAAGAAATGCAAGACAACATATGCAAGATACGCGCAATCAATAAAACCTTGCCAAATTAGAACAGGCACCTTGATGGGTGAACAGGACAGGCCATCTGCCTTTGACTCCTCGAGGTTAGAATAGTCATTAGGATGATATTCTGAACAAGAATCAACAGGTGGGGAGCGTACGAGTTTCATTGCTTCTAGAATGGCACTCAATGCCTTGCTACCAATTTTGTAAGTCATTGCAGCGTTCCATAATATTCTTCTGATGCGCGAATTCTGATATTCACTATAATTGCGTATAATATCTAAGAACCATGAAAACATAAATAGTTGTGAGATTATCTTTGTAATGCAGATGATATTCTAATATAGGGGCGCCCCTGTAAACACTTGTGTGCTATCACTGGATTCTGATGAGAGAGCTCATGTGTGCTGTAATATGGTGCGTGCATTTATATAATCTGGCACAAGTACACAAAAAATAGGCTCCAGAAGTAAGGATAGCTAGCAGATGATAGGTTCATAATATACTGTATAGAGAGTTTATTGCCAAACCATGATCACAAGAGCACACAGCAACTAGGTAGATCATAGTGTACATAACAGGGGTACACCATAACCAGGATATATAAATCGAGAAAGTGGAACTCGCTGGAAATTATGGTGTTGTATTGCCACTAGTAATTGAAAGCCTATCGATCACGTACAGACCAGCTCTATCAGATGTTGACTGCAGATGACCCTGCTCCCCTTCCTGACAAGGAACATACTGTGCTTCCCATACAGAATACCGCATGGGCCACCGGCCGAACCACCGGCCCCACCGCCTGTGTTTCTCTGCCACCCCCACCCCCACCCCCACCCGCGTCGAGTTTTCTTCATTCGACGAGGCCCCACCACCGCCCCCACAACCACCGTCCCCACCCGAGCCCCTTCGATCACACCGGCGAACTCCGGCGAGCTCTGAAAAATCGACTGACCCAATTTTGAAATTTAGTCTACTGTGATTTAACTAGTGTGGAATATAAAAGGGGAAAACCATAAGCATTGCGAGTATGGTGTTGATCGTGCCATGGCGGATCTGAAGGTGCAAACCGGACAAAGGCAACTTCGCAACCAAGACAAGAAATCAGAGTAAAGCAGTGGCGATCTATTTTCTTGCTGCGATAAATAAGTTGAGCAGATATGAAAGAGTACCGCCTCTGGTGCGGCGCCGTGTACGCATCTGCTGAGAATTTGACGGTCTTGCAGTAGCGATGGCTGTCGGCGGCGTGGAAGCAGATCTAGGAGGGTATACGGTGGCGGCAGGGTGCGGTGGACGAGACGGTCATAGGAGCGGCGCCGACAAGGTGGACGACGGCGGGGATGAAGCGAGAGGACGGGATGCAAGGATCCCGGTCCAAAGCCGTGGATGAGAGAGGTCGATCTCTTATAATGGACGGCGGCGTCGGGGTATCAGCTCCGTCATGGTGGAGGAGGACGGTGGTGGATGGGGTGGCGGACAGCGGCGGATGGAGGAGGGTGGGGTGGAGAGGGTGTTTTGGCGCCCACGGAGTACGAATGGGGAAAAGGGAGGTAGAGAGGAAGGGGGAACCATGTATTCAGGGCGCGCTTGTCTCAAATGTGAGGAAATTTACAAACTTAGACCCCGTTTCAAATTTCTACTACATCACAGCAACACTAGTCGGTTGGGGATAGGACGGTAATCTCGCATACACCGAATATTTGCCGACGAGAGTTTGTTTTTGGCGCCCACCGTGTATGAATATGAATCGGGGAGGGAGTCGATTTCGGCCGAGGACACACTGTGCTTTGGCGCCCACCGTATATGAATCCGGGTGAGAGGCGGTTACGTCACGTTTGGGTGAAATTACAAACCTACCCCTATCGAAACCTATAGAAATCCAGCATATAGGCTTTGCGTGGCAGGGATAGGCAGTAGTGATTTCCATCTCGCAGATTTTGGTTTCGGGCGGTTACTGCGACTTTCCCCGCTTCGTTCAAATTTTGTAGAGTGCACGTTTACCGTGCCAACTCAATTCGAATCCCGTTTGTATTCTATTTTTTTGGGCGGGACATTTTCAATTAGAATTACATTCTATATACATCATTTTTTATATATACTTTCAAAAGAACAACACCATTTATACATAAATATGGTTTACAAATGGCATGATCTCAGATTCAGAAGGTTGTATCCATCAATTTGGATTTTCAAATATTTGAAACCACTTTATGTTGAAATCCAATGTATGCATTCCTCGCTAACGGTCTCCAATTAATGTGTGTTTCATGCGCTTTTTTTACTTCTCAAACATGTATAATGTGTTTCACACACGCAACATATAGTGTAATCCCATTTAGACATTAATTGCATATAAACCATGCATTGTTTGTAATTGAAGAATCTATGGATCACCAATATTGATGAACTATATAACATTACATGTGTGCCCAAATTCAAATGAATATGCATGTTTGATACACCAATTTGCGTTATGATATTATCGATGTCGTGATCTCCAGTTTAAATATTTGAATCCCCTTTAATCCAGATATTCGTCTCATATAGCTATCACTCATGCTTATACAGAACTATCTCTCTGGACCTATACGCGTTCATCGTCTCTCAGGTATCTCTCGTGCTACCTGTATGTCGACAATGATCTTTTATCTTCGTAACACACTGACGGTACTCTCTCCCTCGACCTTCATCACTCTATCTCTCTCTAAGTATATCTCGCTCCCTGCTATGTGTCTCTAACTATGATTCTCCATGTGGAATCTCTTTCTCTCGCACAAACACAAAACTTTGTCTCCCCGAGTCTCATTTCTCTTTACTATTCCCATGTGTGCCACTAGCACACCCCTCATACAGAGATGTCTTTCGCTCCTTAGATATGAGAACCTACGACTCTTCTTCTTCAATATCTCTTTCTCACACACAAATACAAACTCTATCTCCCAGGGTCTCATATTTCTCCATTGTTCTCTTGTATGTCGCTCACACACACCCTCTCTCCCTAGAGATATATTGCGTTCCCTCGTATGTCTCTCTAGCTATCACTCTCGTTGTGAAATATCTTTCTCTCTCGCAGACACAAAACTCCGTCTCTCTGGATCTCATTTCTCTCTGATATCTGTTTGTATGTGACTCACACACACCCTCTCTCTATCTCTCTCACACCCACACACATAACCCGGCCTTCTGATCCACTCAACTCCTATCTCTAACGCACACTAGCTAGCATCTTGATCTTTCTATTTATCTGTTTCTCCATCAACCTTGTTTCTCACACTCACTCTTGATTCCTATCACGCACACTACATATGTTTCTCTCTACATGCAGTCAAGTGCCCTCTCTCACACATATATAACTTCACCCTTTGAACCACCCGACGGTCATCTCCAACACCCAAACTAGCGGATGTCCCTCTAGCTAGCATCTCCATCTCTGTATCTATCTGTAGTTTCTCCATCAACATTTCTTTCTCGCACGGAGCCTTGCTTCCTATCACCCACACTATATATGTCTCTCCATACACATGCATTTATAGGTTGGTCTCTTTTGCACAATCGTTGCGCCTCACTCCCTCTGCTCGCCATAGATGCATGCTCCAGCCCACGCCACTATCTCTTAAAGACAAAAACACATGCTCAATTTTCGGGACTTCTTCCATGCATTCTCACATGCATGCATATTGTCATACCGATCCATCTCTCCCATGTCATTGATCTTATGACTTATGTCTTCTTTATTTTATGTCGATCATGCGCGCGCGCACACACACACACATCCCACATATACATGTATACCTCTCACACATGCACGTTCAAGGTCTCTATGTCTCCATATGTAGTTAATTACCCTCAATCCTAACGCCACATCGAATCATTCTCCTCTTTTGTGCACATAACTTCCGCCTGGATGGGTAAAACACACACTCACACTTAACAATCTCCTTCTAGCTACCCCCCACCCCTCTCACTCTTCCCCTATATCCCCGAAACCAATAAGACCATCCCTTAGTTTAATTCCCGCCTACATGCACCATCGATATATAGTAGTCTTCCTCGGTGTCTCTCGAACAAACACGTTCTCTCGAAGTCAACTCCTCTCACGCGCACACACCTTCTCTTCCCTCTCTACGAGCATTTTCTCTCTCACACCCCATCGTTGGTGGCCTCTGCCATACACATCACCTCTCTATGATGAAAGCCATGCACACTTAAATTACATCCGCCACAGAGGACCCCGCGACACACACACACACACGCACACACCCCCCAACACACACACACACACACTAAGACTCCATCTCTCTCTCTCTCTCACACACACACAAACACACACACACACACACACACGCGCAAGCACGCATGCCCGCCCCCCACACACACTAAGACTCCATCTCTCTCCCTCTCTCTCACACACACAAACTAAGACTCCATCTCTCCCTCCTCTCTCTCTCTCTCACACACACACACACCCCACACACATACTAAGACTCCATCTCACACACACACGCTCTAGGCGGAGCATTTGTTCCTACCACCCTTCATCCAACCTTACCCGTATGATAAACAATCACCTTTATTTACTTGCATAACATGGAAAAATTCTGCTTTACTTTAGTAGTCAACAAACTTATCATCTGTACCATTATAAAAAACGAGTTGGTGGTGATGGTGTGCCTGCCATCTTGTAATACAGACCGTATGATCTATATCTGAGGATAGAAAGCAAACTATGATAATTTTACAAAATATACCCGCACCTCTCTCCACATCATTATCTCCCGCAACCTCATTGCTCAGCAATTAAACAAGGAATAAGTCTCTGGAACAATCTAGCATGCATGGTGGCCGCTGCCGCCTGTCGGCGCCGTCCATCCCCATGCCTCCGCCCATTCCGACCACCAGTCACCACCACGCTCCACTCCTCCTCGCCTTATCTCTCATCTTTCATTTTTTCGATGACATTCTCAAGATACCAGTGTTCCGATAACATTCTTGAGATATCATTAGTTTTTACACATGGGATTACTCCTGCATGGGTCAATCACAATAGGTGTTCTGTAAAAAAATGCATATTGATGTTCCGTGCAATGCACGAGAATCTTGCTTGTAATTATATAACGCAAATCACGAGCAGAAAGTGACATTTTTTTTGACATAACCACGTTAACATGGCCACGTAAATCACTAGCTAAACTAAATACCATTATACTTATATCCCGATGCAAAAGGTTGAGTACATGTCTGAAGAGTAGAGTCGCACACACGCACTCTGTCTCTCAGAATCTCTCTCTCTCACACACACACCAGTTACGTGACGCCCACTTAAGCAGACACGTATGTTACAATTTGTGCACCCGCGGGTACACGTGATGCTGCACATTTATTTAAGCCGGAAGGCGAACCCAAACAGTAGTTGCATTCATTCCCCTCCCGCCGCCTCTTCTCTGGTCTCCGTCACCCGGTAGCCATGGGCCGGCCGAAGGTAACAACATACGCCATACTCCCGCCGGAGCGGCGCTTTAATATGGAAATTTTAGTGGTCATGCATGCATCTTTTTGTGCTAGCACTCCTATATAAGGGTTGACCGGTCGCTTCCCGCGGACGTGCGCGGGTGGTGGAAGAGGAAGGAGAAGGGAAGCGGGCTATGGAGTAACGTTTTTACCACAATTTCTTAGGAAACTGAGTGCAATAATTGAGTAGTTTTGCAAACTACCAGTACTACACCTGAAACGGTTCAAAACCTATACTCCCTTGCCAGCGTGCGCTTCCCGCGTGAAACGGTCAGCGTCGCCCTGGAGCGTCAGTGCCGCATTAATGCCCGACCAGAGTGGAGGCAACCTCTCACTGGCGCCGGCTTTGAAGTGGCGCGACGGACGATAGCGCGCCGCTTCCCGGTGCACGCGACTGCTCCGCGTCAAGACTAGCCATAGGCCCTGTTTGGATCCATGGGTTAGAGTTAGTTTGAGCTAGTTGGGGCTCAAATAGCCCTAAACTATCCAAGCATAAGGGTTTAAATTGGATCAAGTTGCACCGAACCCACCAAAAAAAACTATCCCACCCAAGAGGTGCTAACTGGAGATAGTTCTCATTGGGACCACTAAAAAATCACTTTTCTCTCTCCATGAAGTGCATTTATTGTCAATCTAACCCTGTCACCGAAACACCTCTTTGGCTACAGTTAGTTCAGGGTTAGTCATGAGTTAGTCTAACCTCTAGCTAAGTTAGAGTATCAAACAGGAGCAGTATAGGACATGCAAGTTGCTCAAAGCATATAGGCAAATTCGTACGTGAAAGGATTTTTCTTTTTGAAAACGGAACGTGAAAGGAATTTGTTTAGAATGCTCTTGGCATGTCGCTAACATGTGATAGTTAACCGACCTCAATAGACGGCAGAAACGTCAGCCCGCCGCACTTTGATAGATACGGGGAGGGACAAGCGATACAGGCCGCTAGATTACTAGATATAGGTGTCGCACGGAAGCCAAGAAATATGGTGATAGCGTGGGTTAGCCATGTACTTGTATGATACTATACTGGGCTGCCGTGTTTCGTACTCTTCCAGTCCACTGTGGAGATGATTGGTTAATTTTATATCCCTGAATAATATTAAATATTATGAGTGCAGACGCTCCACCACGAGGTTCCTTGCTCCTTCTCGGTCGTCCGAAATCTATGTTCTTCCACTCTATTTTTCTTTACGTGAGCTTTTTTCATCCTTTTGCCAACATGCGAGACATCTAGCATCAAGGTGCACGTGTTATGCAAGGATCGTTCCATCTATATGAAGAACACGTGGGACTGGAACTACGGGACGAACATGTATCCAGGAGTGGACGTATGAACCTGAGTAATGTAGCGCAGTAAGTGAAGTAGAAAGGCACAAATGGTATGAACATGCGTGGCATATAGGGTGTGTTTGGTTGCGCTCTCGTCTCAGCATAGTTGTTCCCTCTTCATTCATGCTCAACTCAACACCCCTCTTCATGCATGCTCTCTTCATGCATGCTTCTAGTGTATTTGTGCTAAACTAGTGTGGACTCATGCACCCTCCATACACTCTACCAAACACCCAAAAGTAGGTTGAGAAGGGAACTCTTGGGCGGTATTTGTCTCTTACTACGTACTACCACTAAATGGTGTACGTGCAATGCACGGTGATGTTATGGAGTACGTGCCTAAGTGCTCTACTACTACTATATTAGTTGGAGGCACATATTAACTTTTATATTTGTTTACGTGTATGCCCCGATACGTTCCAACTAGACGTGTCTTTGTCTCCAGGTCACACTTTGTATCGTTCATACCACTAAGTACTACTACGTGTGGTCTCCGACCCAGAAGTGGAAGAAGTGGAGACGCTCTACCATGCTGTTTTTTTTACGCTGGGCTCTACCACGCTGTTCATGTCCCACTCCTTTCGCTGACGTGAGGGACATCCAGCACATGCCGTGTTTGGCACCCTTCGTCATAAGAGTTGAAATGCTAGCATTCATCAGAAATAAAAAACAATTATAAATCGACAGTGATACTATTTTTTGCGAACCAATCAGCAGTGATACTATACCACGCGGTTCCCTTGCTCCTCGATATCGGAAAGAATACTTCCGTTCGCCAACATGTGGGACGTCGACCATCCTGGTCCACTTGCCATGCACGTAGAACTCCAAGGGAGTTACCCAGGCCGTCGCACCGCAGTAACAATGACTAATGAGCCGTCAAATCACAGGCCCACTTCCTACTTTGAAGTTGCTTGGATGAAGGAACCATCATGACTTCGTTGAATTCCGCTTCTTGAAGAAAACTACTGTACCAGCAGTACTGCTAGCTACAGTAGTTACTCCAACAGAGGCCTCCTTTCGTTCATAGGATAGGAATATGAAAATCATAGGGAGTGAGATGACATGCATCTCAATTCCTATAGAGAAAGAGATGCCATTTGATGCTTAGGATAGGAATTTTTCCATTTAGTCTAGGCTAATGTACTGGTAATTTGCTCTAAAAACTACAGTAGTAACTAGTAGTACTAGTACATGCTCGTACTCAGACACACACACACACACACACAATAACTACTAGTACTACTACTTCTCACATGCTGGCCAGACATCGTCGTTCTCCTTCCTGGCTTTGTCGGTGACACCCCACCGTGCTTGGATCTCCGCCGACCTCTCCGCAGTAGCGTGTGCATCCTTTTCTTTCTTGCGGCGGCGGGCCTCTCTTTTCTTGAGTGCTTTCATACTTTTCCGCTCCCTCTATGCGGCTTTGGCCGCCTCTTGCTCTACCGCCCATTCGGCCTTGGCATCTTCAAATTCCTCCCACATAGTTGTGAGGTCGCGAGCGGCGATGAACTCGACACGGCGGGATGCCATCGCTTCCCTACCATTTTGTGTGCGGTCGTGGGCGGCGAGGAACTCGGTGCGGCGGGATGCCATCGCTGCCTTACCGGTTAGTATGCGGCGTGGTGGCATGAACGACGCTTGGTGAGAGCTCTGGGGTGGAGTGGCCGGACAACCGTATAGTGCATTGGTTTGTCAAGAGCTCAGGGACAGAAGACGAAGCAAATTTGGATTCCCCTTCAATCCTGGACATTTATTACCGAGTAAAATGCATTGGCGGTCATCAAACTTGTCTTGATAGCTCACTCTGATCATTGTATACGAGAGATGGTGATTATACGATCACTGGCTCGGCATATAGCTCCGTATTTGTCTGGTTGACCAGTCAAACAGTCCGCATGCGCCTCATCAGCTTGTGTTCTTTATCTATCTACGCGGGCCTACCTGTCAATGGAGAAAGAAATACTGTAAAAACAAAATTATGCTAGAGTCCAGACCGCTTCCGGAGCCCGCTCTCACCGCCCTGGCCCCTCAAGACGCCAGCTGCCCGCCGCATGCATGCATAGCAAGTAGTACTCCTTATGTGGAGGAGAGAGAGGCATTGACAAAGTCAAGGAGTGGGCTCTGCAAGAGCCCGTCTCTACAGGTGCTCCTAGGTATAAAAAAATAATTCTAAAAAAGGAATAAAAACAATTGTGTCTTAAAAAAAGAAAGGTAAAAAACATTTGAGAGGAAATAGATAGAGAGAAAGTGAGAAAAAGCTGTAACCTGGGCATTACATGAGGAAGGAGGGAGTGGTGCACATGCCAAGTTCACTGGGCTGCCGTGTTTCACACTCCTCCGTCGTAACAGTGGAGACAATAGCTTTCATCAAAAATAAACAATGAATACTCATTGCTCGTCCTCTATATCAGAAAGAATACTTTCATTCACCGACATGTGAGACGTCAACCATCCTGGTCCACCTGCCATGCACAAAATTATCCTGGTCTACCCCGGTCGTATCGCAGGCCCAACCTTTCCCACTGTAAGTTGTTCGGACGAAGGAACCATCATGACTTCGTTGAATTTCGCTTCTTCGAGAAAACTTACTGGACCCGCAATACTGCTACCACACGCGAAGACTGGACGACACTGTACCACGTCATATCACTGAAACCCACTAGGCCAAACTAGCCCGCCTAGGTCATCTATTTTGGAACGGAGGGAGTACGTCTCTGCACTGCTATGATTTTGTGTTGCACGTCATATCACTGAAACCCACTAGGCCGAACTAGCCCGCCTAGGTCATCGATCGCTAAGCCTACAATTTTAGGAGCTAGGGCTATTGGTCGATCGACGAGGGATAAGTATAAGCGTACCACGAGCTCATCAGCCCCAACGTTTCTCTTCGGTGAGTGTTTTGCAAGTACTATAGCTCGCATAGTAGCTAGCCTACTAACACCAAGAATCTTCAAACAAGCCCTACTGATATGATAAACAGTTCAAACTTACATCTAATCATGCCATATATTACATCAAAAGCTGGTGAGGATACATCTGTTTCCATAACTCGGAGAGGGTTCGCATGATTCATCGCATGATTCACTATCAAACAAAAGTAGCAAGATCCGCCCACACAAGACAGTGCACTAGCCCTAAGATGGTTTGATAACACGCATCGTTCTGGTAATTAAACACAGGGCAATGCAAACTACCCCGAAGGATTAGCGCGACCAACTATTTCTTGTCATCAATCTCTCGGGCAATGACCACAGCACGGACAGCGGCATGGGAATCGATTTCTGGGGCGATGTCCGTAGGACTGACCGCGACATCGGAATCGATCTCTGGGGCGATGTCCACAGGATGGACAGCGGCATCGGAATCAATCTCCGGGGCGATGCCAACAGGACGGGCCACGACATCGGAATCATCTAGGACGTCCACCGGGACCTGCACAACCCTAACATATTAGCAAGCACATTGCAAATAATCAAAAACCACAACGATGGCAATAAGCCATTATTTTTTACCTTGTGCAGCTCAGCGGGGGATCTCATCCCTCCGGGGCCATCTCCTCGTCCTCGATGGGGGCCATCACCTTGCCAGGGGAATACTGCTTCTCAACAGCGACTATCTCCTCAAACTCGGTCTTGAGCCTCACATAGGTGGCAATTAGAGTTCCTGGGGTAGGCACGGTGGGGCCCTTGCTGTTCTTCCAACTTCCTTTGAGGAGTTCGTCCGCCAACGTCCTCAACTCTTTGGCCAATGCTTGTTTCTTGGAGTTCTTCGTCTCTATGGGTTGGCCCACCAACATGATCAACTTGTTGGTCGGTGCTCGCTTCCTGGAGATCACTGTCTCCAGTGGGTTGTCTGCCGGCAACTCTTTGCCTAGTGCTCCAAGATCCATCAATGAACTGACAAACAAAAACCAATCGAAAGGAAACCACAATCGCAATGAAAACGGGAAAAGAATAGGATGTGAGAATCGGTCGGTGCTTCGCAAAAAGAAGATTCTTGGAATGAAAATATAGCAACATAACTGATTCGCCCACCTTTCCTTCGTCGGTACAGAAGAAAAATGGCAGAAGTGAGTAGCCTGGAGTGAGGTTTTCTTCAAGAAAGGGAAGAAATGGCTTGAACGAGCGTTCCAGTGAAATGATGGTTGCTTCGTCCAATCCAACTTGGAGGCCACCTTACCACTGCTGGTAAAGGTGTGGGTTTTGTGATATGACGGGTCATGACGGCCACACCGGGGTTATAGGCGAGTCTCGACTGTAGCACCTCGCTGTGATTTGGTGGACGGCACGCGGGCCTGGATGCTTTGAAATGTCCCGCATGTAGATAGAGCGGCTAGTCATATAGGAGTGCTCAATATTGTGCACCGCGACCAAGGCGGAGAGGAAAACGAGAGAACTACGTAATTAATGCATGAGTTTAATTAGGGTAGTTTTGTAAAGTACAAGATACATTCCTCCAATCGCAAAATGCCTTGGTTCATGAGATTTGAGATTTGAGCCCTATAAACCGGAAGGGAGGGAGTACTGCACACGGTGTAGTCTAGTCACTTGTTGAAATCTCTAGAAAGGCAAATACTCCTTTCCGGTTTACAGGGCTATACTACTCCCTCCGTCTAGGTGTGTAAGTCATCTTACGAGAACCAAATAGTCCAAAAACACTTAGGCGCGGTGCATTAACTTCTACCTTGTTTCTTGTTTCTTGACATATCAACCAATAAGAGATGAGAGGTGTGCATGCTTTTAATGACTTGCAATGGCTAGTTCATTGCATGCAATGCTATTAATTAGCAAATAAACATTGGTGACCCCAGGAGGAAACAGTGCTAAGCGTGTGGACCTATGCAAAATAAGTATCAACCAATGGATAATGGAGTTTAATTGTTAAACAATAGCAATTTGTCTCATGCAAGAGCCTGGCTAGTACTCCAAGGAACCGCACCACGCGAGCGTTCGCAACTGCCACGTTCGGGTTGCGCTTGGATCTTCGCCTCTTCGAGAAGACGAGCAATAATGATGTTACTCCTACTTCTACAGTATCGAATCCACTGCTGCATGTCCATCCACCTCGTGCGGGAGGGATAGCGAAAGCTTCAACTTACTGCTCATGCGTTTGCGTCTATGACAGGTGGGCCCAACAGGTGGTTGGCCCTCCTGTCATGCAGCCAAAGGCAGGTGCAGTTAAGGCACCGGAGCTCAGTCCGCGAGGGAGAGGGCATTGTAGTAATCAAATTTCTCGGTGTTGTACGAGTTGACGAAGATAGGGGTTGCTTGCTCGCTAGGGTTGCGCACTACGTATATGTAGGCCGGAGCCTCCGCGCTTGCTTGCTAGGGTTGCTCTATTCACACACTCTCATCCTCTCCAGATTTAAACAAGATAGGAGTAGTAACACTTTCTTTCTCCCTTAAAAAAACACTGGCTTTCTATCCTCACCGTTGGTTACAGATCCGGACGTATCCGCCTCCGCCAGTGAAGGAGAGGAGGGGCAGCATTTAGGCCGTCGTTGACAGCGAGGGAGGAGACCCACTGCTGGCCGCACCGTTATCTCTGGCCGAGCACCGGTGCGGGAGGTCCTCTGATCCCTTCGTCGTTGCCTGTGGGCGGATCCGGCCTCCCGCCGCCCGCCTATCCACATCCCGACGACCTTCAGGTATATCTTCGTTCGAAACCGCCTTAGCTCTACTTCCCCAGCTCGCTACGTCACTGCATGTGCATCATTTTCTACCTCTCAGCCCCTCTCGATCGGATGGTCCAACGCCACATTTTTTCTTCTATTTTTAGAGGTAAAGCTACTTCATGGAGTCGAATCTTGTACTCCCTCCGTCCAAAAATACTTGTCATTGAAATGGATGTATCTAGATGTATTTTAGTTCTAGACACATCCATTTTGATAACAAGTAATTCCGGACGGAGGGAGTACTTGGTTCAAACAAGAAATAAAGTGGGGGTGGGGGAATTCAGTATGTACATCGGACTTGGTACAAATAGGAAGGAAAGGGGGTGAAAGTAGTACAGACTGGTCATCCAACCGGTCTCTTGGTCGAAAAGGGAAATATAGGGGTAACGTTGTACACAGTGGTATGACCAGGACTAGATTTGCTATCCACACATAGGAGTAGGTGGCTAGAGTAAACAAAAATGGGACCACCCCAGATATTTTTCTTGGATGTTTGTTCCTCGGGGCAACAAACTATGAATCACCACTTTATGCCCCTGTTTACGTACATGGTGCTGGACTGCGGGTGCACCCACTGTCCCATGCCCTTATACCAAATATTTAGGCTCCGTTCGGAATAAAGGGGCAGAAAACATAGGTCTTGATGAAAACAGAGGAATTGGAAAGGAATGTAGGTATAAATCTATGGAACAGCAAATCGGAGGAAACTCTCAAGAGAATGTGTTCGGATGGACTACAAAATGTATAGATTTGTTTTTTTAGAGTAGCATGCTTGGCAGTATGAGATGTTATTTGTTTATTCAGCTGCATAGTGACTACTCTTGTCCTCACCTCACGTACCACACATAGGTTGATTTTTTTATTCCGGCAACATAGCACAGCAACCTGTCTAACGCATGGCAGCGAGCGCCTGCCTCGGGCTTCCGCCCAAAAAATGAGCAACATGTGGATGTTTCTAATCCTATGGAATCAGTACTACCATACCAACTTTCCTATGAAACACTATTCACCTTTCCCGTGTTCCGAATGGTTGGAAGGGAAAGAATACCGTAGGAATTGTGTTCCTATGAAAATCCTGCACCAAACCTGTGAACTGAATGCAGCCTTAGCTATTCTTAATCTAATGTCCCTGGTAAAAATGAATCCATGCCACTGTTATAAGCCATGACAAGTTTAGCCAAATGTTTTTGCCTGTAATTGTTTGAGACTCTGACTGTTTCCTCTGTGCCTTTTTGTGCAAACAGGGATATCCAATTCACCTGGTTGCTGTTGTGACCTTTTGGTGCACTGCACAAAACTCTTCTTAAAAGAAGTGACTTTTGTGCTGTTTAACTGGAATGTCAGAATGGAACAGTTGGTTCATTTTGGTGGAACTGCACAAAGGGAGATCTGTGTTCAAATCCTCATCATCCATGTGGCACCATAACCTTCCTTTAGGTAAGAATGATATTTAATGCATTTGTTCATCTCTATTTTCTGACTGCCATGAGAAAATAATGCTGTTTTTTACTAGTACACTTGTACTCCCTCACTGACAAAACCAATTCTGAATTAGAAGGCCAATCATGTACTTGGTTTCACCAACTGGTGAGGAGAAAGAGAAACAGAGCATGAAGAGGAGGAAGAAGAAGAATAAATAGTGCCAAGGCGATCTTGCTGAAGCCAGAGGCCTCAGTCGAGGCCATTCAAGGGCTCCGGCAACGACTACCTTACATGTGAGACGATCCTCCAGGGAGCCCTTCCACTTCTGCTGTCTCACTTAATTAATTAGGAGTACTTAAGTACCACTAATTTATTACTGCCTAATTTTCCGATTGGAGTTAAACAAATCTTTAGTAGGACCCTATGGTGAATCATGTATGTGTGTATGTTTGTCTATGGTGGTGAATCATGTGGTGGAGCAGGGAGGGAATATTATTAGTGGCATGACATAATAGTGCTATTGTTTTGCATGTCAATTTATTGCCATTGGTTCAATGAGGTAATGTTTTGCGTATTGTCCATCATGAATTTGATGCTACTGGTTGAGTAATATGCTAATGTCTTCCTATCCTTTCTCACTAAGCTAATGAAGGTTTCACCTTGTTCCTACTTGTGCAAACAGGGATCATGTTGTGCCAATCATACATTAAATGGAACTACACAAGACAATACAATGAACTGTATCCCAGCCAGTGCTTTAACTCTACTAGAAGTTCTTGATAATCTTTTGATATAATCTCAGCACTAGTAAACAAGAGTGATTTCAACCATACATTTGAAGTGCACAAAAATATATACTATTGTGTGATTCCAGTGAGTGCTTTATCATCTCTTATGGGACTACATGAATAAGATTTTTTTCTCAGGTTGGTATGGGCCTAAGGCCTTCATCCATATTAGTTTGCTGTCATCTCTATTTGTATTGTGCTACTGTCATGAGAAACTCCTTTATCTTTGCACGTTAAAGTTTTGCAACCTATGATAAATGGGAATGCTTTGAGTGTTGAGTTGAGCTAATTGGCACTGATTACATAAACTAATACCTCTCTTTAAGCAAGACTACTATGTTGCTAACTTTACCCATTAAGATAATGAGGGTGCTTCTATTTGTTAGTGTATGTTTCATAAACTAGTCCCACTATTACAGTAATCTCACTCTCTCAATATATGTGCCAACAGGGATGCTCGATTTTGGTGGAACCGCACAAAAACTTTGGGTGCTTCATTGCCTCGACAGCTTCCGTCCTTTCCTGTCAGTCGCTAAACTCCGCATGCTTTCTTCCTTTGCTGTGAGTCGCTTGGCTTATCTCGGCTTCCAGTCAAAGGAAATAGTAATTGATATGCTACCTCACACGGGTTGGTACTGGTCTTTATCCTGATTATTGTGCCTGTCATATGTATTAGTAATTTGGTATTGTGCTACTATTTGCCGATTTCATAAAGGAGTAATTTGGAGCCTGAACTCGCAGGCAAATCATTACATCGGATGATTTCAGTAGAACTGCACAAAATGATCAGATGGACAGGTACTTATGCTGCTGCTATGTACTCCAAAGTTCACTCAGACAAGCATCGATGTCGACAAGAAGTGCCTATATTCATTCGAGTATCAACCGGCGTCAACCAATTGTCAAACTCCAAGTGTTAGGAGAGTGAACGCCAAAAATATTGCTTGGTGCATAGCCCAGAAAAACGCAGTCCAGTCTTTGGTCCCAACTTGTGCCTTTTGGTTATTGGCACATAAGGTAGCGAATTATATGGCATGGAGTCTAAAGATTCCAGACAAGTTGGTTGACATGTATATTCATCTGGCACTTAATCAGTCTGCACGCCAAGGATGCTCCGTTTCAGTTGAACTGCACAAAAAATTTGGGTGGTTCATTTTCTCAACCGCCTCCTTTCTCGTCTTCAATGTAGAATTTTGGCGAGATACAGGACCAAGATGACCCAGTAAACTGGTTGGATGAAAGTAGTGGCCAAGTTGCTCAAACCTCCCTCGGCACGAGGCCACTATTTGAGGATAAACCTACAAGCAAAGTTCAGATTGTCTATGCTGCCTCTTATGTACTCGAAAGTTACTCGTACAAGAACTAATTTTAGCAAGAAGTACCTCCGATTGAACACCGTTTACCACTCTATACCCTAGGTAATTAAAGTTCGTCCATGGATCATATTGGCTGTGATCTCAATCATTTGGATGCATAAACATACTGAACATGTGTATATCTGAATCTTTTTGTAAATTATGTATGAATATTGTGGTCTATCAATCATTTAAATGCATAGATATGCTGAGCTTGTGTATATATGAATCTTTTGAGTTGTTGATTGTGAATGTTGGCTATGGATATGAACGTGTCCTGTGAACCTGAGTTTTATATGAATGTTTACCTTTTCTGTTGTATTTGTGTGTGAACTTGTTAGTATGTCTACTGTGGGGTATAAAACGCATGTCTCTTATAAAAGTAATGATGTGTCCAATTTATGTTTTCCCTTCTAACCGCATTATATATATTTATATTATTACTATTATCATATATTTTATAGAGACTTATATATACATTATAAAAACGTCCCAAGTTATAAAAGTAAATGTTTACGGAAGTTGGCAAGGAAAATCCTCGCGATTGCGTACAAAAGCTTGCGAAGATTTTAAGGACCAATTTAATAATAACGCACTCATTTTTATTTTGAGCAATAACTCGCTAATTTCTTAATTATATATATATAAAATGTGCCTCTCCAGTTTATTCTTTGATATTAATTGCTCCTTCTAACATAACATTATACTCCCTCCGTCCGAAAATACTTGCCATCAAAATGGACAAAAAGGGATGTATCTAAAACTAAAATACATCTGGATACATCCCTTTTATCCATTTTGATGACAAGTATTTCCGGACGGAGGGAGTATATTTAACGAGCCCACCTAATACGTGTATTTCAAGGAAGTGCAAATGGGCAGGGATTTCTTAGAAAATATAAATCGGCCTGATTGACGCGAAATTATTTGCTGACCCAGCCCAGCAAATGGATTGTACATTCTAGAAAACATGGGATAAATATATGCCACATTTTTGCAGGCTGACATGTGGGCCAATAGGTCGAAGCCTACGCAGGGCGTTGTCAACTTGGTCAACAAATGATTGTGTCATCCACAACCATTGGATTTATATCCAACGGCCGGCATGCACCTTCAATCTCTCGTCTTCTTCCTCCAGTGTCGCCGGGACCGCCTGGTCCGGCCTCCGGTGTCGGGGGTGCTCATCCCACGGACACCTATGGGACCGCGGCGGACCGGGGTGCCTTTCGGTTCGGCAGGGGGGCGGAGAGTGCACGAAGAGCGGATCGAGGCGAACGCACGAGCAACGCGATCAGTTTACCCAGGTTCGGGCCGCACGGATGCGTAAAACCCTACTCCTGCTTTGGTTTGTATTTGTGTTCTTGCTCGGGAGCGATGAATGCTACAGTACACTTGGATGGCTAGTGAGACCGAGCTCGAGAATGATCGTCCCCCCCCTGTTACGCATGGGCCTCCTTTTATATGTCAAAGGGGTCACCGACAGGTGGCAACAGAGATGAGGGTAAAAAGGTAAAAGAGGTGGTGGTTGGCGCCACCGCTTACTATAGTTTTATCATACCTAACCCTGACGGCAGGGGACAAAGGCATTAAATGCCTGTCTGTGTCGCCTAGTCGGTGCAGAAAGGGACCGTTAGGGGCGCCACCGTTTGCCACGATGGCTATCTTGTCAGCGCCTGCTTGCCACCACATGCCCCTGGCTGCACAGCCTCCCGCCACGTACGCCAGGAACGGTCCCAAAGCGACACGTTGGTGGGTGAGCTGGAGCGCGGGCTGCGGAGTAGTAGCTTGCCGCGGCAAGCGCCTTGCCGCGGGTGTTGTCTTGTCGCGTCCGGGAGCTTGTCGCTCACCGGGTCTTGCCGGGACGCGCAGCGCGTCGCAGCAAGCTTCTCGAGATGCCTTGGTTGGTCTTCCCGGCAAGCTCCTCTTGCCGAGGTCTTTGTGCTTCGAGTGGCCTTCCCGGCAAGCTCTTCTTGCCGGGGTCTTTCTGCTTCGAGTGGCCTTCCCGGCAAGCTCCTCTTGCCGGGGCCTTGCGCCTTGGCTCGAATACTTTGTTCTTGAATGGCTACAAAGGAACCACGGAGGACCTTGGCAGTCACCCGGCAAGCCTTGCCGCGGGGTGCTGCGACTGCCCGTGCACAAGTTCGGGATACTAAGGTACCCCTACTTTAGTACACCGACAGGAGCCCCCGGGCCTGGGCCATACATGGTGTCGAGCGCTGTTGGGCCAGGCCCAAAACAGTGCACGGGCACGCGCGGCCTGGGTCACCCCGTATCTGACTCCGCATTCATCGCGCCCTCCCCGAGCGGCACGCGTCGAACGCGGCATCGTGGGAGAAATCGTGGGCGGTTCCTTTATTAGGAAAGGCGGAACGTCCACCACCTCCCCCTTTATAAGCAAAGGGAAGCAGGGGTAGTGCGCCCACTCGCCCCCATTCCGCTCCAATCTTGAAAAACTCCACCCCGCCTCCGTCTTCCCAAAGCACACAGAGCGCAGTGCCCTGCCCCCCGCATTGCCACCAGCACCACCAACGCCGTCGACCTCCTCCACTGCTTTCGCCATGGCTCCGAAGGGCGACAAGGGGAAAACCGTGAAGTCGACCGAGGCGCAGCGGCTCACGGCGCTGCGGAAGGAGCGAGCCATCTTCCCCCCCAAGCTCGTCCCGAAGGAGCTGCGGGAGTACTATTATCTCTTCTGGGAGACGCAGACGCGAGCTCATCCGCGGACCAAGGTGCTCCCGGCCACTGCTCACGCGACGGCTCCGGACGGGTACCCTTTCTTCGCTGTCTTCTTCTACTGCGGGCTCTGCCCGCCCTTTTCCGAGTTCTTTTGTGACATCATGAACACATACAATCTCTGCCTCCTTGATTTCACTCCCAATGCCGTCCTCACCATGGCCGTTTTCGCCCACCTTTGCGAGAACTTTGTCGGGGTCCACCCTAGTGTAGCCCTTTTCTGCCATTTCTTCATTCCCCGGGTAGAGAGAGGAGAGCCCTTGTCCGGCGGAATTGCCTGGGTCTCTTGGACCGGCAAGAAGGATTCCTATTTGGAAGGCGAATTCCGCGGCAAGTGGGAGGAGTGGAGGGCTGATTGGTGTTGGATTGTTGAAGAGAGCCCGCAGCCATTCACCGCACGGCGCCAAGTAGCAGCAGTACGCGGCAGCGACTGGAGCGACGTGGCCCAGAGGACAGCAGGCTGCAGATTGCCGTCACCAGGATCCAGCTCTTAAGGCTTGCCGGACTCACTGTGGGCGTCGTGGGCGCGGACTTCCTTCGCCGCCGCATCGCCCCCCTGCAGGAACGGAGGAGGCCTGCTTGGGAGTTCAAGAACGCGACAGATATCATGAGGCTGCGCTCGGGCCTCAACTATAATTTCACTGTCCTTGAGCTCAATGGAATACTGCAGGAGCTCTTCAAGTACGATTCAGATCACCCCGAGGTCTTCAGATTGCCGCAGGGCATCGTCCCTTTATGCAACAATTCGGCGCTCGACCGCATCAGGGCGATGATGCCACTGTGTGATTCGCACGGAATCGTGCCAACTTGGCAAGAGCCAGAAGACGAGGTTGTGCAGCAATTCTTCGACGACTTGGTGGAAGTGCCAATCCGCGCCGACGAGAAGGACGGCCTCACCCGCGACACCACCGAGGCAGAGTTGGCGTACACCGCCACCAGGTTGGAAGAGGCGGCGGCAGCTGCCGCGGCGGGCGAGTTCGGCTTCACCTTGGAGGAGGCAGCGGCAGCAGAGGCGGAGAATCGTGCCGAGCGGGAAGATCTTGTCGGCAAGAAGGATCTTGCCGGCAAGAAGGAGGTTGCCGGGCCGAGCCAAGTTGCCGGGCATGACGCCGAACCCAGCGAGCCTGCCGATGATGCGAGCGGCTCTTTGGAGATTGGTTCCTCCTCCACTTCGTCCTCCGACAGCACGCCGCCAGCAGCGTCTCCGTCTCTACCAAGAAGGCGTCTCCGCAAGGCCGGGAATGTAGCGAGGCGGCAGGCGGGCCGGCAGTCGCCGCGCCGCACGACGCGCTCCACTGCGGCAAGCACTGTTGTCGTGGGAGTGCCCCATGCTGCTGCTTCGACTAGAGCGGGGTCTTCCCGGACTGCCGCTCCTGCTCCCGCCAAGCGACCAAGGGAGCCTACTCCTCCACCTTCCCGCGCCAGACGCGGGCCGGATTTTGACTTCTCCGCGTTTAGCTCCGACGAGGAAGAAGAAGAGGAGTAAGTTCTTCTTATTGTACTTGCAATTCTTTGATTTCCGCTGTTTTTGTCTTGTCTTGTTTCTCACTTACCTTTCCCTGTATCTGTTCCTTTTTAGGACTCTGGCGCAGAGAGCGGCAAAGAGAGCCAAGGTGCCGGTGATCATCATCGAGGACGAACCCACTGCGTCAACAGGGGATGTGCCTGAGACAAACCCGTCGGACCCCGCGGCTGATCTTCAGAGCAGCCCGCAGCATAAGTGTCTTGTTTACTTCCCGCTGTCGGGCGCGCATGAAGATCCTTGCTGTGCTGATACTTGTTTGTTTGACTTGTGCAGGAGCAGAGCAGCCACACCAGGAGAGCCTGGAGGCCGCTCCCGAAGCGCCAAGGGAGAGTCCTCCGGCGAGAGAGAGGTCTCCGGCAAGGGAGGAGACTCCGACAAGGGAGGAGCCCCTGGCGAGGGAGGAGACTCCGGCAAGGGAGGAGCCCCCGACGAGGGAGGAGGCTCCGGCAAGGGAGGAGCCCCCGGCAAGGGAGGGATCTCCGGCAAGGGACTGCGTCGGCGATCCCCGGCGACGGAGACCGCAGCTGCAGACCCTGGCACATGTAACTTCCTTGCTTCCAAACTCCCCTTGGTTCTTCGTCTTCTTGATCTTTGTCTTGGATTTTGCTCGAATTTTGCTTCAATTTTCTCCCCTCTTCCGGCCGTCAGATCCATCTGCCGCAGAGCCGATGGAGACTGAAGTTGCCGCCAAGGAAGCAGCCGGCGCCGGCGAGGAGGCCGCCAGGGCTGCCGCCATGGAGGTGGGCGGGGAGTCTGGCGGTTGTACTGACGACCCGGAGGCCGCAGGAGCGCCAGGTGCTGCTCTGACCACCGACTCCTCCGCCGCAGCCGCCGCGCCAGGCTCCGAAGAACCCCAGCCTGGCGTCTACCTGAAGGCCGGCGAGAACATCTTCATCAACCTCCCCTGGGCGTCGGGCTCCAGGGCGCCGGTCGAGCGAGAAATGCTCGACGGAGAGGTGCTTGCCTCCGTCGGGCTGAAGCTGGTTCGACGCGCCAAGCAGCAGCAGCGGTGAACCTGAAGAGGAACGCCTGCTGCGGAAGCTAGTGGCGCTCTACCGCGCCCAGCAGGCCAAGCTGGAGTCCCGTGAAGCGCTCATTGCGAAGGCCGGCGCTGATATCGAGAAGCGCGTAGAAGAGCTCCGAGGCGCCAACCAGGAAGCTCTCCGCTCCCTGGCAAAGGAGCGGGAAGATCTTGCCGAAGCGCAGCAGGCCTTCCTCCTCGAGAAGGCCGACGTCGAAGCGCGCCAACACCTTGCCGCGGAGAAGTTGTCTTCATAGGAGGGTGACTTGACGCAGCGGAAGGTCCACCTCGACAGCCACGAGGAGGAACTTGCCACGCGCGAGCGGGCAGTTGGCGGGGCCCTTAAACAAGCTGAAGATGCTGCTGCAGCCGCCGAGGCCGCCAAGAACGAGCTGGAGTTGAAGGTGACGCAGCTGGAGGCGAGCCTCAAGGCGAGCAGCGACGAGCTTGCCGCGCTCAAACTTGAGCGGGAGAAGGACGCCAACAGTTACTCAGAGCTGCAGGCCCTTTTCGCCGAGAAGGGCAAGGAACTGGACGCCGCCGAGAACTCCAACGCTGATCTTGAAGTGAGGCTGGCGGCTCTGACGAAATCTCTGGACGGCACCAAGGAGCAGGAGGCGGCCTTGAGGGAAGAAGTCGAGGCCGGCAAGGTGCTGCTGGTGAACGCTGCTGCCGCCCAGAAGACCTTGTCGGAGAATGTGGAGCACTGGATGGAGGGTCTGGTGAACATCGCCGCGGACGTCGACAAGGAGTTGGCGCAATTCAGGATGGTGGATCTCGGGTACTCCTCCGACGAGAATCTCCAACCCAGCGCCAAGCTGACTCTGTTCTTCAAGGGCGTGGCGACGGCGCTTCAGCGACTCCGGGAGCAGATCCCAAAATAGCTTGCCGACGAGTCGCGCAAGATCTGCGCGAGAGCTCTCCAAAAGGTGCTGATGAAGGTGGCCTTCCGCAACCCAGGCCTCCGCCTCACCAACGTCCTCCGAAGCTTGCCGCCAGATGCCGATCTTGAGGAGCTCAAGGCCCTTGTCGCACCCATTGTGCATAGGGTGAGCGAAATCAGGAGGGTCGAAGGCGACCGCGTAGACTAGGCCATCCATCTTCTCTTTTCCTTGTTGCTGTCAATCACGTTATGAAAAATAGTCTGTTAGAGCTGCGACAAGTTATTTTGTAATATACTCTATCCTGGGTAGTAATTGCTATGTTATTTCCTTTACTCGATTCCTTCCCTTGTATGTTTTTACCCTACGCTTTTAGGAACTTGCCGGCGCGGGCACCTTTGCCGCGAGTGCTGAGTGCGGAACGTCAGCAACCTGTAGGCAGTGCCGCGGCCGACAAGAAACCTTGTCGCAGAGCTAGTCGCAGCTCACTTAAGTTGTTGAGCGGGCTCGAAACAACAGTAAGGGCGCAACTAGCTACGAGTTGGTTCCTCCGCGCACAGGTTTTCCATACAAGAGATGGTCGCTCAAGGAAGATAACTCTATAAATTTAATAATCTGATTGCTCAAACTTTGGCAAACTTATCTTTTTTGTTGTTTGTTTCCCGGCAGGGCGCAACCTTCTTGAACGACGCCTGGTCCATACCGTATCTTCTCCCTTCCCCCCGGCAAACTTGTGCGCGAGGGGACCTTCTTTTCCTTGTGAAAAAGAGAAAGAACGAAATAACAGTATGGAGCCTTAAGGCCCGTTATTGCTTACCGGGGGTTAGTGCTGCACAAAATGTCAGATAATACATGCAAAATTTAAAAAGCATGAAATCGACAAGGTGTGCTGAGCACATAATCTTTATGCACGGGATCTGCGCTCGGTTTTTTTACAAAGGATTACATGCAACAGCGGCAAGACTTGTACAAAAGGGTGGGTTGCCGGACAGGGTCCGACAACCGCGCCTTACGGGTAAAACTTACGAAGATGCTCAATATTCCAGGAGTTGCTCACCGGAACGCCATCTTCGGTCTCAAGGCGGACAGCGCCAGGCCTAGTGACTCGTTTCACCCGGTAAGGGCCTTCCCACTTCGGCGTCAACTTGTTGGAATTCTTGGCGGACTGAACGCGCCGAAGAACAATGTCGCCTTCCTTGAAGCTTCTGGCTTTAGCTTTGTGGCTATGGTAGCGGCGCAAAGCTTGCTGGTAGCGAGCAGCTCGCACAGCAGCCTGAAGACGGTCTTCCTCAAGGAGCAGCGCTTCATCTTGCCGCAGCTGCTCTTGCTCAAGCTCATCGTAAGCGAGCACTCAAGGCGACCCGTATACGAGTTCCGTGGGGAGAACTGCCTCCGCTCCATAAACTAGAGCGAAGGGTGTCTGGCCAGTGCCCCTACCTGGCGCGCCAAAGATGTCGGGGGTGCTGATCCCACGGACACCTATGGGACCGCGGCGGACCGGGGCCCCTTTCGGTTCGGCAGGGGAGTGGAGAGTGCACGAAGAGCGGATCGAGGCGAACGCACGAGCGACGCGATCAGTTTACCCAGGTTCGGGCCGCACGGATGCGTAAAACCCTACTCCTGCTTTGGTTTGTATTTGTGTTCTTGCTCGGGAGCGATGAATGCTACATTACACTTGGATGGCTAGTGAGACCGAGCGTGAGAATGATCGTCCCCCCTGTTACGCATGGGCCTCCTTTTATATGTCAAAGGGGTCACCGACAGGTGGCAACAGAGATGAGGGTAAAAAGGTAAAAGAGGTGGTGGTTGGCGCCACCGCTTACTACAGTTGTATCATTCCTAACCCTGACGGCAGGGGACAAAGGCATTAAATGCCTGTCTGTGTCGCCTAGTCGGTGCAGAAAGGGACCGTTAGGGGCGCCACCGTTTGCCACGATGGCTATCTTGTCAGCGCCTGCTTGCCACTGCATGCCCCTGGCTGCACAGCCTCCCGCCATGTACGCCAGGAACGGTCCCAGAGCGACACGTTGGTGGGTGAGCTGGAGCGCGGGCTGCGGCGTAGTAGCTTGCCGCGGCAAGCGCCTTGCCGCAGGTGTTGTCTTGTTGCGTCCGGGAGCTTGTCGCTCACCGGGTCTTGTCGCGTCCGGGAGCTTGTCGCTCACCGGGTCTTGCCGGGACGCATAGCGCGTCGCAGCAAGCTTCTCGAGATGCCTTGGTTGGTCTTCCCGGCAAGCTCCTCTTGCCGGGGTCTTTGTGCTTCGAGTGGCCTTCCCGGCAAGCTCCTCTTGCCGGGGTCTTTGTGCTTCGAGTGGCCTTCCCGGCAAGCTCCACTTGCCGGGGCCTTGCGCCTTGGCTCGAATACTTTGTTCTTGAATGGCTCCAAAGGAACCACAGAGGACCTTGGCGGTCACCCGGCAAGCCTTGCCGCGGGGTGCTGCGACTGCCCGTGCACAAGTTCGGGATACTAAGGTACCCCTACTTTAGTACACCGACATCCGGCGGCTAGCGGCTCTGCTTAGCACGCATCGCTGCGAAGTGCTACCCCACCGCCGGCCAGGCTATCCCTCCACCCCTCGACACCTCCTGTTATTCTCCACAGACTACAGCCCCACACCGCAACAGAACCAGTTATAACCCTTCTCCTCCTCTCAATCTGCGACTCCACTGCTGCGTTTTCCCATCTCCGAGTCGTTCCCGTCCGGGGCCTCGCCGTCGTCCACCGCCTCGCTGCGTTCGGTGCGGCGTGGTCAACAAACGAGAGTCATCGGAAGAGGACTTTACGTGGAGAGCCTGACGGCTGGGACCCACGAGGTCCATGGTCGCACACAAGGAAAGTTCCTCCTTATTAAGCTGAAAAAAATGTTTCCTCCACCTGACAGCTAGGACCCACTGGCTGTATCTTCGCACAGAAGGAAGTGCTTCCTTGTTTTGCGAAAAAAAAGTATTCATCCCATTGACAGCTGGGACCCGTCAGATTTGGTGACTGACTTGTGAGCCTACTAAGCGGACGTGTACGCACAACTTTGTCAACTTAATCAACAAATGATTCTAGCAGCTGGACCGTTGGATGTTAATCCAACATCCGTGCTCCTTCTTCAACCTCTGTTCTTGCTCCTGTCTCCCGTGGGTAGCACCGCGGCTGTGCTACCGTGCACCCGAACCAGTGAAGTTTCCCACTCCTCTCCATCTGCGACTCTACTACAGCTTAATAAATAGTAACATCTTCGGTTTTAGCCCGGATTTCCGTAGATTAACCGGGCAATTCTCTTCTTCTTAATTAATCGACGAGGCAATTCTTTTTCCTCTGTTTCAAAAAAAATAGTAACGTCTAACTGAGCTAGTTAGTTAGATGCGTACACTTGGTGTAGTAGGATCTTTATTTAGTTTGATGCATACACTTGTTCTTTTTTGGTAGCCCTTTTGTAATGATGGCTGATGTTTGGTTTGGAAGAGAGTGTTGCGTCTTCACTCTTCTGGCCTGCTTACTGCTTCTATTGCACCCCCAGCCCTGGTTGTTGCTGCTGTTGTTTTCAATGTACAATCAGTAGTATATTTCGTCTGTTGGTTGAATAAATGTGTTGTTAGAATGACAAACACAATGTTCTGGAAGTCGTTGCACGGTTCGATCCTTTAGTGCCCCGTATCGTACGTAGCGCATACTATTTATCGTACGGAACACATTTTTTTAGACTCGGAACACATTTTCCACTTGTTGATAACATGCAACCCACTGATGAAGGCCCAATAGAGAAGCCCATAATTAACTGGAAGGGAGGCTCTCACATGAATCCGGCCCAGGTACATGCTCATGGTCCCCTAAACATAAATAAGTAAATAAATAAAGCTAAATGCTCATGCACCAGTTCTATGGGAAAATAGGTAGCCCAGTATTTCTTTTTGAATAATACCCAAGCTAGGCCTATTTGTTTTCTCCGAATTACTGGGCTGCAAATCTTTTAAGATGAGGAGGGATGCATTCTGGCCTGGCTTAAGAGTATGGCCAATGTCTGTTAAAAGTAATATCAAAAGGGGTTGAAAATTCCAAAAAATTTATAGCAAATGGGATATAAGTTTCTTTTTTTGTTTTTGTTCTTCACTGATATCTTATACGTATTTCATTGGATTTAACATGACATAGTACTAATTTATTTTTAAATTTGTTTTAGAATGGCTATTAATTTTTGGATTAAGAATATTTCGTTCCCCAGCAAAAATTTGCGAATTTTCAAAATTTCCCACATATTTAGTTAATTTTTTGACCCTGGTACTGACCAGAAAATGGCCAGCAATTCTAAAAATGGAAAACGGGCTGCAATAAATTCCATATGAATTAGAAAATGAGTAAAATTATAAAAATAATAGCAAAGGGCTGTACACATCACAGATTTTGAGGCTGGCTTGTATACGCAAGGCTTTGTCAGTGAACACATGATTCTAGCAGCCGTTAGTGTTGGATGTCCATCCAACGACCGACGTGCTTCTTCAATCTCTGATCTTCGTGCTCCAGCCGCATAAACTAGCGCCGGCGGGACTGCCTGTTGTCGGTGTAGTAGGGGTACCCTAGTATGCCGAACTTGTGCACGGGCAGTCGCAGCGTCCCGCCGCAAGGCTTGTCGGGTGACCGCCAAGGTCCTCCATGGTTCCTTTGGGGCCATTCAAGAACAAAGTATCCAAGACCCCGGCAAGAGGAGCTTGTCGGGAAGGAGACAAGACCCCGGCAAGAGGAGCTTGCCAGGAAGGCCAACCAAGGCATCTCAAGGAACTTGCCGCGGCGCACCACGCGTCTCGGCAAGGCCCGGTGAGCGACAAGCTCCCGGACGCGACAAGACAACGACCGCGGCAAGGCACTTGCCGCGGCAAGCCTCCACTCTGTACCTGCGCTCCAGCACATCCACCAACGTGTCGCTCTGGGACCCTTCCAGGCGAACGTGGCAGAAGGCTGTGCAGCCAGAGGTACACGGTGGCAAGCGGCGCTGACAAGATTGCCATCGTGGCAAGCTGTGGCGTCCCTGGCGGTCCCTTTCTGCACCGTCTAGGCGACGCAGACATGCATTTATTGCCCTTGTCCCCTGCCGTCAGGGTTAGGTACGATACACTGTTGTAGGCAGCGGTGCCAACCGCAACACCTTTTCCATTTTTGCCCTTGTCTACGTTGCCACCTGTCGGTGACCCCTTAAGCATATAAAAGGAGGCCCATGCGCAACGTAGAGGGGGTCGGCCAACAGAACACACTCACGCTCGGTCTCGCTAGCTGCTGGAGTGTACTGTAGCACACCGCGCTCCCGAGCAAGAAATCAATACAATCACAAAGAAGGAGTAGGGTTTTACACATCCGTGCGGCCCGAACCTGGGTAAACTGATCGTGTCGCTCGTGCGCTTCGCCTCGATCTGCTCTTCGTGCTCTCTTCGCCCCCTGCCGAACCACAAGGGGCTCGGTCCGCCGGTCCCATAGGTGTCCGTGGGATTAGCACCCCCGACACCTGCTCCCTCCTCTTGTGGCCTGCTGTGATGCCGCACAGGCTTCGCCGGCCCACCCTACTCCCTCCGTTGGCCTGGCCCCACGCAATCAACTGCCTCCTTATTACGCAAAAACAATGATTCCTCCCACTGACTTCTGGGGCGCACCAGTTGGGAGGCTGACCTGTGGGCCTACTAAGTTGACGCGTACGCAGGGCTTGTCAACTTAGTCAACAAACGATTCTAGTAGCAGTAATCGTTGGATTTGAATTGAACGGTCCTGCTGCTTCTTCAATCGCTGCTCTTCTTGCACCAGCCGCCCAAACCAGCGCCGGGGAGACCGCCTGCTCTTACCTCCAGTGGCCGCTGTGCTGCCGATGAGGCGTCATCGCCCCCTACTACTCCCACCACTAGCCAGGCCCTGCGGCGACGGCAGCCTCACACCGCAGCCGAACCAGTGAACCCTCGTACTCCTCTCCACGTGGGGATCCCCTGGCGCGTCTTCCCCGGCTCCGCGTCGTCCCCTTCCTAGGCCTCGTCGTCGTTCACCGGCTTGGTGCTCTCGGCGCAGCGTGGTCAACATGGTCAACGACATTCCATCGGAAGAGTACTATACATGGAGAGGCTGACAGCTGGGTCCACGACCACTGCCCAGTCTTTTTGTGATTTGCCAAGTAAGTCGCTTTGTCAGGCCTGTTGGGTTGCAAGTCTTTCAAGACGAGGAGAGCTTTCATTCGGCTGGAAGAGAAAATGGCCCATCAGTAATGAGAAATGGGATGTGCATTTTTAAAACACATCAAACCGTCAATTAGTTTCAAATATCTTTTTTCATTTTGAGATTTGAATTACATTAATCTTTATACATGGAGAATTTGTTGGATTTTATATTGATATACATTTATTTTTAAAATCAGTTTGAATGTGAGTCCAAATTTCGGGATTAAAAACAGTTTGGACCGCACTGAAATATGCAAAATTTCGTATATTTTTTTAACCGTGGCCACAATATGGGCTGTAATGCTAACAAAAAGAATATGGGCTCTAAGAAAAACCTTAATAATTAGCAAATGGGCTGTAAATTATTAGAAATAATGGCATATGGGTTGTATGCTGTTTTCCACAGATTTGAGGCTTTCCTAAAAAAGGTTGACACACAAGCAGTGACTGTTGGATGGCCATCCAACGGCCGCCGTGCTTCTTCAATCTCTGCTCTTCCTGCTCCAGCCGCTCAAACAGGCGCCGGCAGGACTGCCTGCCCCCTCCTCCCCACGGCCGGCTCTGCTGGCGCGCAGGCCTCACCGCCCCACCATACTCCCATCGTTGGCCTAGCCATCCCTCTACTCACCCACACCTGCATTTATTCTCCGGCGACGGCAGACGAACCAGTAAACCCTCGTAGAGTCGTACTCCCCTCCGCGTGGGAAACAACTGTCGAGTCTTCCCTGCCTCCGTGTCGTTCCCTTCCTAGGCCTCGCCGTCGTCCACCGCCTTGGTGCTCTCAGCGCGGCCTGGTCAACGTGGTCAATGACCGACATGCATCTGAAGTGGACTTTACGTGGAGAGGCCGACAGCTAGCTCCACGGCTGCACGCAAGGACATGCCTCCTTATTACGCGCAAAATAATGATTCCTCCACGTGACATCAGGGACCCACCGAAAGGGCCTCTGTATTTCACGAAAAAAACATTACCGCCACTGACAGCTCGGACCCACCAGCTATATCTTCGCACGCAAGGAAGTGCCTCCTTATTACGCACAAAAAAAATGAATACTCCCCCTGTTAGCTGGGACCCAGTATAGTGGCAGGCTGACTTGTGGGCCTACTAAGGCCTCCTTTGGTTTGTAGGAATTTCATAGGAATTCTAGAGGATAGGATTCTTATAGGATTTTTTTCCTTTAGAGCCCTTTGGTTTATAGGAATGGATTCCTATTCCTACATGGGATTGGTTCCTATCCTCCACATTTCATAGGAAAATAAAAATGAGCCTAGACTCAATGGAAAAATTCCTTTGGTGTCAACCAAATGACATCTCGTTTCCTATTCCTACTCATAGGATTTGAGATACATGTCATCTCATTTCCTATAAAATTCCTATTCCTACGATAATCCTATCCTATGAACCAAAAGAGGCCTAAGTTGACGGGGACGGAGGGCTTTGTCAACTTAGTCAATATGCATGATTCTAGCTCCAGAGACCGTACGATGTCCATCCAACGGCCGTAGTGCTTCTTCAACCTCTGGTCTTCTTGCTCTAGCCGCCCAAACCAGCGCCGGTCATGCATCGTGCTCCTGCCTCCCGTGGCCGGCTGCGATGCGGCGGAGGCCTCACCGCCCCCCTACTACTCGCACCGTTGGCTAGGCCATCCCTCTACTCACCCACATCCCCTGTTATTCTGCGGCGACGGCAGCCTCACACCGCAGCGAACGAGTGAACCCTCGTACTCCTCTACGCGTGGGCATCCACTGCCGCATCTTCCCCGGCTCCGCGTCGTCCCCTTCCTAGGCCTCGCCGTCGTCCACCGCCCTGGTGCTCTTGGCGCGGCGTGGTCAACGAGGTCAAGGAATGACTTCCATCGGACATGGACTGTACGTGGAGAGGCTGACAGCTGGGTCCACGGCCGCAGCAAGGAAGTGCCTCCTTATTACGTGCAAAATAATTATTCCTCCACCTGACAGCGGGGACCCACCGGACGGGCCACCGTATTTTGCCCCCCTGACTGCTGGGACCCACCAGCTACATCTTCGCACGCAAGGAAGTGGCTGACAGTCGGGACCCACTTGGTCGAAGCGTACGTAGCGTTGTCATTCTGGTCGTGAACGTGTACGTACATATATACTGGTCGATGTAGAGGCACGCATGTGTCGTAGTAGAGGCGGCCAGGGTGCAAGAAAGAAAATACAGCCACGTATGTGTACATACGGGCGGGGTCTCGAACGCCTACTCGCGCATACGTACGGCGAGGGCTCGTGTACATGGCTGGGTCGGAACGGAGAAACAGCGTCGTCGTTGTGTTCATGGGGAGGCAACGGAATGCGTCGTGTTCATGGGAAGGCAACGAAATGCGTCGTGTTCATCGGGAGGGCTTGGACGGAACAGGCGATGGAAACGAGGCCTAGCGTACCTCAGAACAGAGGAAACGGCCTTGTGTTCGACCGGCCACGTTTGAAACGGGATCCTGTTCATCGGGAGGGGTCTGGCGTACCGCAAAATGGAGGAAATGGACCTCCTACAGTCGAAACGGGGGTCCTGTTGATCGGGAGGGGTGTGGCGTACCGCAAAACAGACGAAACGGACTTGTGTTGGAGCGCTACGGTCGAAATGGGGTCCTGTTCATCACGAGGGGTGTGGTGTACCGCAAAATGGGACTCCACGGGATACTGTTCATCTCCACCATCGACCCCTCCAGCCTCCACGAGCTACTTCTCATCCACCGTCGACCTCCTCCAGCCTCCACCTGTGACTGTTCATCCACGGGCTCCTGTTCATCCAGCCTCCACTGCGCGCTACTCCACCGGCTACTGTTCAACCACCCCTCCACCGTCTACTGTTCATCCAGCCCTCCACACCATGGGGTCCTGTTCAACCATCCCTCCACGGGAACCCCTCCACCGTCTACTGTTCATCCAGCCCACCACACCCTGGGGTCCTGTTCAACCACCCCTCCACGGGCACACCTCCACCATCTACTATTCATCCAGCCCTCCACACCATGGGGTCCTGTTCATCCACCCCTCCACGGGCACCCCTCCACCGTCTACTGTTAATCCAGCCCTCCAGCACACCATGGGGTCCTGTTTATCCAGAGGCAACGCCACCGCTCAATGATCATCCAACCCCCCCCCCCCGCGCGCAACGCTCACTATTCATCCAATCGATCGGCTTTAGTTAGCAGCAGTAGCGAAGGAATCGCTCGATCGGGTAAAGTTAACAATCATCGCTCGATCACTCAGGTTCAGTAACGCGTAGCCTGCAGTGCAATCACTCGGGTTCAGTTAGAGCCCAACGCCTCGCTCAGGTTTAGTTAGATCCAATGCCTCACAGACATGCGCGTACGTGTACAAGAGAAGCGCGCATCGCTCAGCCCCCGACCTCCCACCGTAACCGGGAACTCCCTGAAATTTTCCTCGCCCTCGCTTCTACCATAGTTTTTTCCGTTATGGATGGCCCAAAGAATGTCATGCAGCTGCGTCTCCAGCCCACCCAGGACGAAAAGTCCATTTTCTGTCATGATTTTTTGTCATAGAAGTAGGATCCCACCACATCTATGATGATACCGGGTTTTGTCACAATTATCGTCATAGAAGTGTCATATGTATGATAGAAAAAAATTCATTCGGCCCAAAATGTCACGGATGTGTCTTTTTTTGTAGTGGAGGGATTATTAGTTTTAGTATTGTTCATTTTCAATTTTATGCATTGTACCTAGTAGTTAAGTATCATCACATATATGTGATGATATTTTATATATTCTGTGATGAACTAATAAACAATTACTATATACATATATTATGAATTCTATGTTTTATCTGTTTTTGTATACTAATTTGAATCTAGCTGTTATTATCGACATATACATAATGGAAAGCGTATATACACACATTGAAGAACATATAAGAACGTAAAATAGAGTACACACTTTGAAACAGAGCAATACTATGATTGTTGTGAATACATAGCTATCCACGTCGAAACGACTCAATAAAATAAAACGCGTCCATGAGACCATGACCAGCAGCCCTTGCCTACGGTAGCTCTTGGCTCTGCCTGAACTCATGCAGGTGTTCGTCCAAGCGGTCGACACGCTCACGGTACATCTGGAGCACGGTCTCGAGCTCCAAGTTGGATATTTTATCAGAGATCACCAGCTCGAGGATGCAACGACCATGTTCCTCTACTCCGCCCAGGTGGACACCTGGGCCAAGGAGGCGGTCGAGCCTACCGAACAATGCGTTGGCATCGAGCGGGTTGCGGACAAGGCGAACGGTGCGACCCATGCGAACCGCATGGTGGGCATCTGGTGCAAGTATGGCGCGGTCGGCCTCTAGTGCAAGTACGGCGTAGAGGGCCTCTGCCCACTCCTCGCGAGGAATGGGGGTACTGATGGGATGTGTACCCAGCTGCGACGCCCTGTCGATAGCAGGCAAGCGCCGATGGATCCGCTCTTGTTGTGTGGCGCGTCGCGCCTCTCACTCTGTGCCGCTTCAATGGTCTCATCGTGCGGCAAGCCGTAGCCTATCGGCGCGGACGCGCCTAGCTTGCTCTCTAGCGTGCCAACGATCATGTCGTGCGGCGAGCTGCAGCCTCTCGGTGCTGACATGCCTATCTTGATCCGCGGCGCTGAAGCGCCATGCGCGAAGGGTCTCCTCAACCCTGGCAATGACGCGCATCACTGATGACCCACAAGTATAGGGGATCTATCGTAGTCCTTTCGATAAGTAAGAGTGTCGAACCCAGCGAGGAGCAGAAGGAAATGATAAGCAGTTTTCAGTAAGGTATTTTCTGCAAGCACTGAAATTATCGGTAATAGAGAGTTTTGTGATAAGGTAATTTGTAACGGGTAACAAGTAATAAAAGTAAATAAGGTGTAGCAAGATAGCCCAATCCTTTTTGTAGCAAAGGACAAGCCTGGACAAACTCTTATATAAAAGAAAGCGCTCCCGAGGACACATGGGAATTATCATCAAGCTAGTTTTCATCGTATTCATATGATTCGCGTTCGGTACTTTGATAATTTGATATGTGGGTGGACCGGTGCTTGGGTATCACCCTTCCTTGGACGCGCATCCCACTTATTATTAACCCATCTTGCAAGCATGCGCAACTACAAAAGAAGTATTAAGGTAAACCTAACCATAGCATGAAACATATGGATCCAAATCTGCCCCTTATGAAGCAACGCATAAACTAGGGTTTAAGCTTCTGTCACTCTAGCAACCCATAATCTAATTATTACTTCCCAATGCCTTCCTATAGGCCCAAACAATGGTGAAGTGTCATGTAGTCGACGTTCACATGACACCACTAGAGGAAACACAACATACATATCATCAAAATATCGAACGAATACCAAATTCACATGACTACTTATAGCAAGACTTCTCCCATGTCCTCAGGAACAAACGTAACTACTCACAAATCATATTCATGTTCATAATCAGAAGGGTATTAATATGCATAAAGGATCTGAACATATGATCTTCCACCGAATAAACCGACTAGCATCAAATACAAGGAGTAATCAACACTACTCGCAACCCACAGGTACCAATCTGAGGTTTTGAGAAAGATTGGATACAAGAGATGAACTAGGGTTTGAGATGAGATGGTGCTGGTGAAGATGTTGATGGAGATTGATCCCCTCCCGATGAGAGGATCGATGGTGATGACGATGGTGATGATTCCCCCCCCCCCCGGAGAGAAGTTTCCCCGGCAGAACAGCTCCGCGGGAGCCCTAGATTGGTTCCGCCAAGGTTCCACCTCGTGGCGGCGGAGTTTCGTCCTGTAAGCTTGCTTGTGATTTTTTTTCTAGATGAAAGACCTCATATAGCAGAAGATGGGCATCAGAGGGCTGCCAGAGGTCCCACGAGGCAGGGGGTAGGGCGCGCCCCCACCCTCGTGGATGGTGGGTGGCCCCCCTTTGGTACTTCCTTCGCCCAATATTTTATATATATTCTGAAATGTGCTCCCGTAAAGTTTCATGACTTTTGGAGTTGTGTAGAATAGGTCACTAATATTTGCTCCTTTTCCAACCCAGAAATCTAGCTGCAGGCATTCTCCCTCTTCATGTAAGAATAGGCATAAGTATTGTGACATAATGTGTAGTAACAGCCCATAATGCAATAAATATCAATATAAAAGCATGATGCAAAATGGACGTATCAACTCCCCCAAGCTTAGACCTCGCTTGTCCTCGAGCGAAAGCCGATTCGAAAAATATGTCCACATGTTTAGAGATAGAGGTGTCGATAAAATAAAATACGAACATGAGGGCATCATGATCATTCTTATAACAGCAACACACACACACACACACATGTATATATATATATATATATTGTCATATGATTTCTTATGCTAAAGTAACAATTCATTCACAATTTCAAGGATGAATCAAAAACTTCATTGAAAACTAACAAACTATAATCTCAGTCATTGAAGCAATTGCAATTTATCATAACATAGGAAAGAGTCAATACAAGAGCTTTTCAGCAAGTCCACATACTCAACTATCATTTAGTCTTTCACAATTGCTGACACTCATGCAATATTTATGGTTATGAAGTTTTAGTCAGACACAGAGAAAGATAGGGGCTTATAGTTTTGCCTCCCAACCTTTTACCTCAAGGGTAATGTCAACAATAATAGTTCATGAAAACTTACATCCAATTAGCTATATATTTCAGGATCTTTCCAACACATTGTGCTTGCCAAAGGATAAAATGTAAAAAGGAAAGGTGAAGATCACCATGACTGTTGTATGAAGTATAAGACAAGAATAAAAGATAAGCCCTTCGCATATGGAAGCAGAGCCTGTCATGTGCTTTTATGGTTGGATGCACGAAGTCTTAATGCAAAAGAATGTCACTTTATATTGCCACTTGTGATATGGACCTTTATTATGCAGTACGTCGATTTTATTTCTTCCACATCACAAGATCGTATAAGCTTATTTTCTCCACACTAATAAATCATACATATTTAGAGAGCAATTTTTATTGCTTGCAAAAATGACAACTTACTTGAAGGATCTTACTCAATCCACAGGTAGATATGGTGGACTCTTATGGCAAAACTGGGTTTAAGGATATTTGGAAGCACAAGTAGTATCTCTACTTGGTGCAAAGAATTTGGCTAGCATGAGAGGGAAAGGCAAGCTCAACATCAACTCTTTAGCATGTCATATTTTAATGAGTGCTCACAATCATAAAAGATGTAAGAAAACATAAGATCTACGACAATATAATTTATCTCAGATGTAAGAAAAGATAACCCATTAAGTTGCCTTCCTTGCCCAACATCAACTCTTTAGCATGTCATATTTTAATGAGTGCTCACAATCATAAAAGATGTCCAAGATAGTATATTTATATGTGAAAACCTCTCTTTCTTTATTACTTCTTATTAATTACAATGATGACCAAAACTATGTTTGTCAACTTTCAACAACTTTTATTCATCACACTCTTTATATGTGAAGTCATTACTCTCCATAAGATCCATATGATCTCTTTATTTCTTTTTATTCTTTCTCTTTTCCTTTTTTTTTCAAGATCATAGCAAGATAATCAAGCCCTTGACTCAACACTAATCTTTATTATATATAGCTCATGGACACGATTACATAGAAGGATCATAAAGCAAAACTCAAACCTAGATCATACTAAAACTTTATTCTACTAGATCAAGATATTACCAAAAGGATCGAACTAAGAAAAACAGTAAAGATAAAAGTGTGATGGTGATACGATACCGGGGCACTCCCCCAAGCTTGGCAGTTGCCAAGGGGAGTGCCCATACCCATGTGTTTAGGTCTCCATCTTCGGGGGTGGTGATGTGATATTCTTGGCGATGATGCCCTCACGACAAGGTTCTCTTCCTCAAGCTTATTGACTTGCTGCTTCAGGTCCATTATTTCCTTACGGAGCTTGCCCGTGATGGCTAAAGCTCCTTTCACCCAAGGATGTTGCATAGTTGCGGCAGAACAAATAACACTCTTTTTTCATATTTTCATAAAAAGAAATCTAACATTGGTAGGGATGACCGAGTTTGGAATAGCCGAGCTCTGTAGTTCCCCCATCGTGAATCCAGCTCGGAAATGAGAAGTAACTTCTTGATCCTCCTCCATGGCATCTATCCTTTTCAAGTCGGCCTCCATCTCTTCCTCAGTTGATGGACCAAAGTGGTCAGCATCGCTGTTTGCTCTTGGCCCCGGTATCGGATGAGACACCCGATGTCAGTGTCAAAACCGGCGGATCTCGGGTAGGGGGTCCCGAACTATGCGTCTAAGGCTAATGGCAATAGGAGGTGGGGGACACAATGTTTACCCAGGTTCGGGCCCTCTTGATGGAGGTAATACCCTACTTCCTGCTTGATTGATCTTGATGATATGAGGATTACAAGAGTTGATCTACCACGAGATCATAGAGGCTAAACCCTAGGAGCTAGCCTATGATTGTGATTGTTTGTATATCTATCGACTAGCCTGGCCCTGGTTTATATAATGCTCCAGAGGCCTGGGATAACAAGAGTCCTAGCCGAATACGCCGGTGAGGGAGGAGTCCTTGTCTTGACCACCAAGTCTTGTGGAATCTTCCTTGTATGCGGCAGCTGTCCGAACTGGCCCATGAGTATACATCCATGGGGGGTCCTCGACCCAATCTAACTGATCGGGAGACGGCATGGTTAGTACCCCCTAGTCCAAGACACCGTCAGTAGCCCCATGAACCGGTCTTCAAGTTGGGGACACTCCTCGATTCTTCTAAACTGTTCTTCATGTTCGGTCGTCGGTCTTGAAAACTGGTTCAACAAATCTTCTTCAATCTTGAGGATCACCAACGTGCATCCGAAGAGTTTACACGTCGGGTATCCGAGGAGCCCCTTTAAGTTTCCGGCCTTTATCAATGCCTTGTTATTTTTATGCCACACCTCAGGTTTTGAAGTTGTTCTCGGGAGGCAGTGTCCTGTTGCGTCCGAGCTCCAACGCCAGACTGCATTCGAGGTATCTTTTGCAGCCGAGCACCAATGTCGGACTGCTTCCGAGCTCCAACGCCGAAATGTATCCAAGCTCCAACGCCGGACTGTGTCCAAGCTCCAACGCCGGACTATATCAGAGATGTCATAGATCATCTTGGTCCAAAAAAGTTGAAGGAGTTTAGCTGAGCTTAATGTCAGAAATTCCCTCTATGGAGCTAGCCGCTAGCGCCCGAGCTTTATGCCGGACTGCTTCCAAGGTGGTGCACCACCCCGACCATGGGCTGATTTTTTGTGAATATTTTTAACTAGTGCAGTTTATTCTCTGACGATGTATATCTAGTAGCCCTCAAGGTGTGTATCAGTCTAAAACCTGAGATGCACCTCAAGGTAAGCATAAAACCGTTGTTCCCAGTAGCCCCCGAGACTCAAGTAGATGCGCGAAATCGGCCTGAGGATCAACTCCTAGCTCGGCAGCAATATATAGGAATAAAAACGCAGTGTAATATATTAGAGATAATAGTGATCGATGAACAGGCCCCTGAGAGAGGGTCGTGAGAAGTCGCCATGATATATTAGCTTGATGCCAGATAGGTCCAGATGGTACTTATTGTTGTCCCAAGACGCGCTTTCCCATAGTTCGATCAAGCCGAACACTGAGCCCTTTGAATTTTCTGCATTGAATAGGCAATGCAGTAGCCCCCGAGACACTGGTCGGGTGGCAACACCAGATAAGGGGATTTGTGCCCCTTTAATATTTGTAAATAATGAGCACAAAGCCCGATAGCCCTCATGTGGGCACGGGTGGCCGAATTAAGGATCGATATCCAGAGTAAAATCACAGATTATGTGTAATGATTCTATGTATCCAAGTACTTTACATCATTATTTTGACTCCATTGCGATCGTTTATCAGTTTAAAGTGGCCCATCGTCGGCCTCTACCCCTTAGATACTACGCAGGGTGTTTCCGCAATAACAAAACAACCCTTAGCCGACGTCTCGGTGCCCGAAGGCGGTTGTGTTAGCGGAAACGAGGCAATCAGATATGTGGGGTTTATAACTATCGCTTAGTCATAGGAGCTTTAAACTGGGGAAGCTAGCTATGAGCCCCCGGTTAGTGTTCGGCGACATCCGAGGTCAACCGTAAACACTTCGACCAATGTTATGAATGGACCGTTATTTAACATAGTCATCCGACCGCTGACTAGTTTACGCCTATTGTGACAGTCAGTTTTCGGCTTTGTCCACTGAGGTGCTTAACCATGCGAGCTGGAAGCACAATCGCAGTGGTTCTCCCTTTGCACACCTAGCCGAACAAAGCGGAACGTAGGAGGCAAGCACAGGAGCCGGGCAACCCAACTATTGACCAAAGACACAATTCGAAACCGATGCATATATGGCAATATCCGAGAGTGTTTTTTTCTGAATCTCTAAAGGTGTCCGGCGTTGCACTACGAGACTAATGCTGGAAATACACAAATAGTTTAAAAGTGCCATAGGCTTGGAAACCCAAAAAACGTTAGTGAAAACCTGACGTCCGAATAAGATCAAGTGTTCGGTGCCAATCTGAAAATTGGACTTTAGAAAAAAAAAGTGCTTCTGTCGTGCTTTAACATGACACATCCTATCTCAAGACTTCAAGTGGGTCAGCCTACGGCTTCAACCTCCTATCCCGAAGGCGGAGTACTTCTCATTAGGCCAGTTTAGCAAACTAAACTCTAGCGGCTTTGAGAGAGAAATTAGGCTCCCTGGCTAGTGACCACACACTCGTGTCGAAAAAAGGAGTGATAAATAATAATAATAATAACTTTGCAACGACTAAGAAGAAGAACACTTATTATAAAACGGCTCATATAAATTTAAGAGCCCCCAAGTGACTTGGGTAGAAGAATTTTATGTATAATGATTCTATGTACCGAAGTACTTATATCATATCTGTGTTCACCTGAACTTTAAACGCGTCTTAACCGACCGTCGGCTTCTCCCTCTTCGGTCAAGGGCCGAAGAGTGTTATGTACTCCACCTGTCAAGAATATCGACGGTGTTTCCGATAATCAGGCAATCAGGCCATAAGGCTATAACAGACAAAGCACGCTCAGGGAACTTATGCTATATTACTGACGAAGTGTAAGAAGCATCTTCTAAGAAAATAGTACCCCCACCGATACCTTTCTTCGGTTGCTCATTGCTACTATGAGACTTGTGCAATAGATTTTTGTAATCATGAGTTCCGTTGTGTGCCGACCATAATTGAAAACAATAAGAGTGCTAGCTTTCTGCTTCACCCAGTCTGAGGTCTGGCCCGGATGACCCGATCGTGACAATCGCAGGGGTGCTCCCTTTACTCCCTATCTGAACAATCGGGAACGTAGGGGTAAACACAGGAGCGAGGCAACCCTGCTTGCAAATCGCTTAAGTCAACATAGTGCATATTGTGGTGTAATACACGAACAATTAACGAAGTCGTACAAGTTTAATCATTTTCAAGAGGAAAGGCTTCATAAAGGAAGCCCCCAAGTAAACGGGGTATTTGAATTTGTGTGTCACAAACAAAGTTTTGACAAGGAATTTTTTTACAAGCAACTTTTTTCCAAAAAAAGTATAATGCTTGGTCGAACCGAACACAAGTTAAAAACTTAAAACTTTGAGCATGAAGGCAACTTAGCTGGTTAATGTGTTTGGTATTGATGATGCAGTCCGAGCTTGATGCGGGACAAGGTTCCATCCCCCAAGCCGGTCCCGAGGTGGCGGAGCAAAGAGCTCGGCACTCCGAAGTGGTGACATAGCACGGTCAATGCAGGCCGGCAGAGTGATGCCGAAGTCCTCGGCATGGGGTAATGAAGTGTTGACGAAGCCCCCCGTCCAGCCTAGGTGACGTGGTATGCCAGTACGCCGAGTTGACGATACTGCCCAACCCGGATCATTTTCCTGTGCACAAAAAATAGTGCAAACCGGAGATAGTAGTAATAATAATAATTTAAAAAAAAGCTGTTGCATAATAAATAATTTATGCAAAGTGAGTAATAAAAGAAATATAGCCTGGCACCAAAGTCAATGTCAATGCAGGGCGTCGGCGTGATGTAGTAAAGGCGTGGCAAAGCCTGAATTCACAGGTCGGTCCGAGTTCCGGATGCGGCGTTCGCCGGACCATGTACGGAAACTGACCGAACCACCATGCGACCGTTGTTAATGCGGCCACCATTTGATAGACCTATGTACATATGATAGACAAACCAGATTAATAATTCCTTGGGAAAAATGAACCCAAACAAGCAAAAAATACTAGGATTAATAGCACCTTCATTTGTTGTAGCAATCCGAAGAAAGGTGATTCCCAAAATTGGGACTCGATCCGCACACCCATTGCCTGAGGGGCGATAAAGCGATGGCATGGCGATGCTGGCAAAGGTTGGCTCACCGAGGCAAAGCCCTCGGTCCAGCTAACGTGACGGAGCCGGTCGGCTAGTGACGTCGAAGTCTTCGGAGTAGGTTGATGAAGAGATGGCGAAGCCCCCGGTCCTGCCGAGATGTTGAGGCCTCGATGTCAGCCGATGAGTCGAACTAGGTCGGCGTGACGGACGCCGGCTTGAAGAAGCAAAAGTGCGGCCCTGCCGATGCAGGTCGTGACGTGGTCAATGTCGGCTTGATGAAGTGATCGTGCTGCGATGCCGGTGTGCCCGCTCCGTGTAATCCGTGGGGCGGCGATGTTGGTGATGATTTATCCTTCATGATGCCAAACTCTTGTTCGGCTTGCCGAGATGATGATCCGAAGAAGTTGAGCTCGGCTCAACAAAGTGACGACGTGTCTAGCGCAGGTCGGCAGCCTTGGAGCAATATTGCCGGACTGGTTTGACACCAGCATGATGATGAAGATGACCTCAGGGGAGGCTTAAAATTTTACGGGCACGTGTTTAAAATCCTGAATTCGGGTCGGATCCGTGTTCGCGTAGAAAATAGATCCGAAAATTGGTCCACTCATCAGAAGGTTCCCGGAGTTTGAAATGTCGGATCGAGCTAAAATTTGTAGGGGTGGTAGATATGGGAATTTCGCAGTAGATGAATGGTTGGATCTTCCAAAGGACCTCCGAGCTGGGCTCTGGAGACCACGCCCTAAACTCGTCCAGATTCCCATCCAGATTTGACAGGGCTCTGGTATATCGTAGATTGTCGGAGACTCCTCCATCAGCGACGAATTTTGCATGGCTGTTGTAGACGTAATTCCGCACTATTCCATCGAAGCAATCGTCAAACCAACGCTCAAGGAGGCGGTGACGGCGGATACAAGTTCGCTGTCCATAAAAACAACACGGCCGCCCGAGGGAAATGTTGACGTTGAGCCCTCGAGCTCCATGGATGATTCCTCTATGATCATGATAGAGATCGGAGTTGATGTTGAAGAAGGCCCCCGTCCGAACATGACGATCGGAGATGGAGCACGGTTCTCGGTCAAGCCAAGGTGACCAGTCGAGCCGGCGTCGCAGTTGACCTGAGGACGAGCCATTGATCCTTTTGTCGAGCACACAGCAGAACTCTCAATGAAAGCACCAATGTCGGTGTCAAAACTGGCGGATCTCGGGTAGGGGGTCCCGAACTGTGCGTCTAAGGCTAATGGAAACAGGAGGCGGGGGACATGATGTTTACCCAGGTCCGGGCCCTCTTGATGGAGGTAATACCCTACTTCCTGCTTTATTGATCTTGATGATATGAGGATTACAAGAGTTGATCTACCACAGGATCATAGAGGCTAAACCCTAGGAGCTAGCTTATGATTGTGATTGTTTGTATATCTATCGACTAGCCTGGCCCTGGTTTATATAATGCACCAGAGGCCTAGGATAACAAGAGTCCTAGCCGAATACGCCGGTGGGGGAGGAGTCCTTATCTTGACCACCAAGTCTTGTGGAATCTTCCTTGTATGCGGCAGCTGTCCGAACTGGCCCATGAGTATACGGCCATGGGGGTCCTCGGCCCAATCTAACTGACCGGGAGACGGCGTGGTGAGTACCCCCTAGTCCAGGACACCGTCACCCGACTCTCCCCGACTGACTCTTGCGAAGACATCTTGCTCTAAATATACAGCAAAAACAACTCGAAACAAAAACAGAGGATGTTTGCATGATACAATGGTCAAGACATTCGGGGCATTATATAATGAATTTTTACCGACTAGAAGAAGTATCGTGCAAGAAAACAGAGTCCGGAGAGCACACGAGGTGCCCACGAGGCCGGGGGGCGCGCCCTCCACCCTCATGGACGCCTCGTGTGCTTCCCGAGCTACTTCTTATTTTCCTATTTTCTTAAATATTCCAAAACGGAGAAAAAATGCTATTAGAACTATTTTGGAGTCGGTTTACTTACCGTACTACGTACCTATTCCTTTTTGGAGTCTGAAACATTCTGGAAAATGTCCCTTACTTATTCCTCTGGGGATACGGTTTCAATAACATTAGTTTCAACATTTACGGGATTACTTGAGATATAATGTTTGATTCTTTGACCGTTCACCGCCCTTGGATTTGTGCCTTCCAAGTTCTTGATTTTTATGGCACCGGAACGATAGACCTCCTCGATGACGTAAGGACCTTCCCATTTAGAGAGGATTTTTCCTACAAAAAATCTTAAAAGAGAGTTGTATAACAATACATAATGACCTACATTAAACTCACGTTTTTGTATCCTCTTGTCATGCCATCTTTTAACTTTTTCTTTAAACAGTTTGGCATTCTCATAAGCATGGGTTCCCCATTCATCAAGTGAGCTAATGTCAAAAAGCCTCTTCTCACCGGCAAGTTTGAAACCATAAATGAGCTCTTTAATGGCCCAATATGCCTTATGTTCTAGTTCTAGAGGTAAGTGACATGCTTTTCCATAAACCATCTTATACGGAGACATACCCATAGGATTTTTATATGCAGTTCTATAAGCCCATAATGCATCATCAAGTTTCTTGGACCAATTCTTTCTAGATCTATTAACAGTCATTCGCAAAGTTAATTTAATCTCCCTATTGCTCAGTTCTACTTGACCACTAGACTATGGATGATATGGAGATGCAATTCTATGATTAACATCATACTTAGCAAGCATCTTACGAAAGGCACCATGAATAAAATGTGAACCACCATCAGTCATTAAGTATCTAGGGACTCCAAACCTCGGGAAAATAACTTCTTTAAGCATCTTAATAGAGGTGTTATGATCAGCACTACTAGTTGGAATAGCTTTTACCCACTTAGTAACGTAAACAACAGCAACTAAAATATGTGTATACCCATTAGAGGAAGGAAACGGTCCCATATAATCAAAGCCCCAAACATCAAATGGTTCAATAACAAATGAATAATTCATAGGAATTCTTGACATCTACTAATATTACCAATTCTTTGACATTCATCACAAGACAAGACAAACTTACGGGCATCTCTGAAGAGAGTAGGCCAATAAAAACCAGATTGCAATACCTTATGTGCAGTTCTATCTCTAGCATGGTGTCCTCCATAAGCCTCAGAGTGACACTTGCCTAAGATCTATTCCTGTTCATACTCAGGTACACAACGTCTAATAACACCATCCACTCCTTCTTTATAAAGGTGTGGGTCATCCCAAAAGTATGTCTTAAATCATAAAGAATTCTTTTGCTGGTAAGTGAAACTAGGTGGTATAAATTTAGCAACAATGTAATTAGCATAATCAGCATACCATGGAGCAGTACGAGAGGCATTTATGATAGCTAATTGTTCATCAGGAAAGCTATCATCAATAGGTAGTGGGTCATCAAGAACATTCTCTAACCTAGACAAGTTGTCTGCAACGGGGTTCTCAGCTCCCTTTCTATCAATAATATGCAAATCAAATTCTTGTAGCAAGAGAACCTATCAAATAAGTCTAGGTTTAGCATCTTTATTTTCTACAAGATATTTAATAGCAGCATGATCAGTGTGAATCAACAATATAAGGTCTAAACTTATCACAAGCAAATACAACCGCTAAAAATTCTTTTTCAGTAGTAGCATAATTTCTCTGGGTATTGTCCAGAGTCTTACTAGCATATTGGATAACATTTAATTTCTTATCAACCATTTCTCCTAAAACAGCCCCTACAGCATAATCACTAGCATCACACATAATTTCAAACGGTAAATTCCAATCAGGTGGCTGAACAATAGGTGCAGAAATCAAGGCTTTCTTAAGTATTTCAAATACTTCTACACAATCATCATCAAAGACAAATGGAACATCTTTTTGTAAGAGATTAGTCAGAAGCCTAGAAATTTTAGAGAAGTCATTAATGAACCTCCTATAAAAACCGGCATGACCAAGGAAACTTCTTATACCTTTAATGTCCTTAGGACACGACATCTTTTCAATAGCATCAACCTTAGCGTTATCAACTTCAATACCTCTTTCAGAAATTTTATGCCCCAAGACAATACCTTCATTAACCATAAAGTGGCACTTCTCCCAATTCAAGACAAGATTAGTTTCTTCACATCTCCGCAAAACTCGATGAAGGTTACTTAAGCAATCATCAACATAAGCTCCATAAACGGAGAAATCTGATAACCCACAAGTACAGGGGATTGCAACAGTTTTCGAGGGTAGAGTATTCAACCCAAATTTATTGATTCGACACAAGGGGAGCCAAAGAATATTCTCAAGTATTAGCAGCTGAGTTGTCAATTCAACCACACCTGGAAACTTAATATCTGCAGCAAAGTGTTTAGTAGCAAAGTAATATGATAGTAGTGGTAACGGTAGCAAAAGGTAATGATAGTAAAAGTAATGTTTTTGGTATTTTGTAGTGATGATAGCAATAGCAATGGAAAAGTAAATAAGCGAAGAACAATATATGGAAAGCTCATAGGCAATGGGTCAGTGATGGAGAATTATGCCGGATGCGGTTCATCATGTAACAGTCATAACCTAGGGTGACACAGAACTAGCTCCAGTTCATTGATATAATGTAGGCATGTATTCTGAATAGAGTCATACGTGCTTATGGAAAAGAACTTGCATGACATCTTTTGTCCTACCCTACCGTGGCAGCGGGGTCCTTACGGAAACTAAGGGATATTAAGGCCTCCTTTTAATAGAGTACCAGAACAAAGAATTAACACATAGTGAATACATGAACTCCTCAAATTACGGTCATCACCGGTAAGTATCCTGATTATTGTCACTTCGGGGTTAACGGATCATAACACATAATAGGTGACTATAGACTTGCAAGATAGGATCAAGAACTCTCATATATTGATGAAAACATAATAGGTTCAGATCTAAAATCATGGCACTCGGGCCCTAGTGACAAGCATTAAGCATAGCAAAGTCATAGCAACATCAATCTTAGAACATAGTGGATACTAGGGATCAAACCCTAACAAAACTAACTCGATTACATGATAGATCCCATCCAACCCATCACCGTCCAGCAAGCCTATGATGGAATTACTCACACACGGCGGTGAGCATCACGAAATTGGTGATGGAGGATGGTTGATGATGATGATGGTGACAGATTCCCCTCTCCGGAACCCCGAATGGACTCCAGATCAGCCCTCCCAAGAGGTTTTAGGGCTTGGCAGCGGCTTCGTATCGTAACACGCGATGAATTCTTCACTCTGATTTTTTCTCCCCGAAACCAAATATATAGAGTTGGAGTCGGAGGAGCTCCAGGGGGCCCATGAGGTAGGGGGCGCGCCCTAGGGGGGCAGGCGCGCCCCCACCCTCGTGGACAGGTGGTGGGCCCCTGGCCTTCATCTTTTGCAGGTTTTTTTATATTTTCCAAAAAGTAGCTCTGTGAAGTTTCAGGTCATTCCGAGAACTTTTGTTTCTGCACATAAATAACACCATGGTAATTCTGCTGAAAACAACGTCAGTCCGGGTCAGTTCCATTCAAATCATGCAAATTAGAGTCCAAAACAAGGGCAAAAGTGTTTGGAAAAATAGATACGACGGAGACGTCTGAACTCCCCCAAGCTTAAACCTTTGCTTGTCCTCAAGCAATTCAGTTGACAAACTGAAAGTGATAAAGAAAAACTTTTACAAACTCTATTTGCTCTTGTTGTTGTAAATATGTAAAGCCAGCATTCAAGTTTTTAGGAAAGATTACATTCACAATAACGCTTAGGTCTCAAGTTTACTCATATCAATGGCATAATCAACTAGCAAGCAATAATAATAAATCTCGGATGACAACACTTTCTCAAAACAATCATAATATGATATAACAAGATGGTATCTCGCTAGCCCTTTTTGAGACCGCAAAACATAAATGCAGAGCACCTTTAAAGATCAAGGACTGACTAGACATTGTAATTCATGTTAAAAGAGATCCAGTCAAGTCATACCCAATGTAAATTAACAGTAATGAATGCAAATGACAGCGGTGCTCTCCAACTGGTGCTTTTTAATAAGAGGATGATGACTCAGCATAAAAGTAAATAGATAGGCCCTTCGCAAAGGGAAGCAGGGATTTGTAGAGGTGCTAGAGCTCGGTTTTGAAATAGAGGTGAATAATATTTTGAGCGGTATACTTTCATTGTCAACATAACAACCAAGAGATGGCGATATCTTCCATGCTACACACATTATAGGCGGTTCCCAAACAGAATGGTAAAGTTTATACTCCCCCTTCCACCAACAAGCATCAATTCATGGTTTGCTCGAAACAACGAGTGCCTCCAACTAACAAGAGTCCCAGGGGGAGTTTTGTTTGCAATTATTTTGATTTAGTTTGCATAAAGCATGGGACTGGGCATCCCGTGACCAGCCATTTTCTCGTGAGTGAGGAGCGGAGTCCACTCCTCTTGAGAATAACCCACCTAACATGGAAATACGGACAACCCTAGTTGATACATGAGCTATTCAAGCATACAAAATAGGATATTTATTTGAAGGTTTAGAGTTTGGCACATACAAATTTACTTGGAACGGCAGGTAGATACCGTATATAGGTAGGTATGGTGGACTCATATGGAATAACTTTGGGGTTTAAGGGATTGGATGCACAAGCAATATTCCCGCTTAGTACAAGTGAAGGCTAGCAAAAGACTGGGAAGCGACCAGCTAGAGAGCGACAACAATCATGAACATGCATTAAAATTAATCAACACTGAATGCAAGCATGAGTAGGATATAATCCACCATGAACATAAATATCGTGAAGGCTATGTTGATTTTGTTTCAACTACATGCGTGAACATGTGCCAAGTCAAGTCACTTAAATCATTCATAGGAGGATACCACCCTATAATACCACATCATAACCATTTCAATAGCATGTTGGCACGCAAGGTAAACCATTATAACTCATAGCTAATCAAGCATGGCACAAGAACTATGATCTCTAGTTGTCATTGCAAACATGTTTATTCATAATGGGCTGAATCAGGAACGATGAACTAATCATATTTACAAAAACAAAAGAGGTCGAGTTCATACCAGCTTTTCTCATCTCAATCAGTCCATCATATAATCATCATTATTGCCTTTCACTTGCACGACCGAACGATGTGGATAATAATAATAGTGCACGTGCATTGGACTAAGCTGGAATCTGCAAGCATTCAATAAACAGGAGAAGACAAGGCAATATGGGGTCTTTTGTCAAATCAACAATAATGCATATAAGAGCCACTTCAACAATTTAATTATGGTCTTCTCCTATTGACCCCCAAAGAAAAGAAAAGAAATAAAACTATTTACTCGGGAAAGCTCCCGACAAGCAAAAGAAGAACAGGAAATATTTTTGGGTTTTCTTTTTAATTATTTCTACAAGCATGGAAAGTAAATTAATTAAAAGCTACAACTAACTTTTTTGGTTTTTCTTAAGGTTTATTAAACACACAGGAAGAAAGCATAAAAAGGAAATAAACTAGCATGGATGATACAATGAAAAAGTATGAGCACCGACATCTGGCAATGAGTGTGTGAACATAAATGTAATGTCGGTGGGAAATACGTACTCCCTCAAGCTTACGTTTTTGGACTAAGTTGATCTATGGCCACGGCTGGCCTGACGGATATCCATAATAGTAGTTTGGGTCGTACTGAGATGCAGTGGCTATCGCCTCCTGAGCTGCAGCATGGCGACGAGCGGCCTCAGCCCTCCTCTCGTACTCATCTGCCTCCTCTCTGGTAATAACATATCTTCCTTTTTCCTGATGATCAAAGAAGGCAGGAGCAGGGAGAGTAATATGGATAGCACGACATCTGTCAAAGATTAGTCGATACTGGAGAGGTGATTCATTCCTCTCGACAAACTGGTGGTGAACCATAGCATTAAAGTCTAGGTAAGCAGGGGGTAATTCAATATCATCTTTGCGTATGGCTATACTAAGAAAATTAGCTATGCGGGTTGCATAAATTCCACCAAAGAAATCTCCATTAAATCTATTAAGATGCAACCTACGTGCAACAATGGCTCCCAAATTATAAGATTTGTCTCCTAACATGGCACTCCTAAGAATACTGAGGTCAGGAACACACATATGACATGCTTCATCTTTACCATTAATGCATCTACCTATGAAGAGAGAAAAATAATGTATAGCAGGAAAATGAATGCTCCCTATGGTAGCTTGTGTTATATCTCTAGATTCTCCCACAGTTATACTAGCAAGAAAATCTCTAAATTCAGATTTGCGAGGATCCCTGATACTACGCCATTGTTTAAGTTTGCAAGCAGTGGTAAAATCCTCTAAGTCCATAGTATAAGAATTTTTATAACGATCAAACAGGACAGTTGGAGAATTACGTGAAGATGAAAATTTAAACCTCCTCACAAAGGAACTAGTGAGCTGGTGGTACTGGCTGCACTTCTCTTCCTCGAAGCTCACAAGATCAGCGTTACGCAAATATGCGTTAAATTCTTCCTTAATTCCCGCTCGATCCATAGAGTTTTACGAAGGCCATTCACAAGGACGCACCGGAGCATCTCTTCGTGGCTCTTCATCAGCATCACGCATTGCAAGCCTGGGTCCTTGCTTCCTTGAAGAACCACCTTGGAACATTTTCCTAAGCATATTTCTTCCTCTGAAAAATTCTGAAAATTTTTAGTAACTTCAAAATAAAAGTAAACCAAACTCAATAATATTGATAGCAACTACTCCTACAAGTGCCTAGGGCATATATCATGCATCAAAACTACTCTTGACCATATAAATTTGACATGCAAGCTCCAGAACAGGGTCACCTAAGCAGCAAAAATTTGCAATGAATAAAGCACTAGAACAAAAACTAATTGGACCAATGGAGGAGTCACATACCAAGGAACAATCTCCCCAAGCAGTTTTGTGAGAGGTGCTTTGAGCAAGGAGATCGAAAATGGCAGCAAAATGAGCTTGGACTCGGGTTTGAGCTGGTTATTCGTGTTTGGCAGAGGAAGAAGGAGTGTGTGGGTGAAAGGATAAGTGGAGAAGGGCCACCGTGGGTCCACGAGGCAGGGGGCGCGCCCAGGGAGGTAGGGCGCGCCCTCCACCCTCATGGGCAGGTGGGTGACCCCCCTGCTGTGTTCTCAATGCCAAATATTCTCAAATATTCTAGAAAAAGACATATTTAAATTTTAGGGCATTTCGAGAACTTTTATTTTTGGGGTATTTTTATATTGCACAGATAATCAGATAACAGACAAAAAATACTATTTTTATTTTATGTAAAATAAATAACAGAAAGTAAAAGTGGGGTACAGAAGGTTGTGCCTTCTAGTTTCATCCATCTCATGATCATCAAAAGGAATCCACTAACAAGGTTGATCAGGTCTTGTTAACAAACTCATTCCGAATAACATGGAACCGGAGAAATTTCGAATAACACTATGTTACCTTAACGGGGATATGCACATCCCCAATAATAAGAATATCATATTTCTTCTTGACAATAGGAAGAGGAAATTCAAAACCTCCAAATATAATCGATGGAATTTTTCCAATAGAGTTGATACTATGAACTTGAGGTTGTTTCCTCGGAAAATGTACCGTATGATCATTACCATTAACATGAAAAGTGACATTGCCTTTAGTGCAATCAATAACAGCCCCTGCAGTGTTCAAGAAAGGTCTTCCAAGAATAATAGACATACTATCGTCCTCGGGAATATCAAGAATAACAAAGTCCGTTAAAATAGTAAGGTTCGCAACTACAACAGGCACATCCTCACAAATACCGACAGGTATAGCAGTTGATTTATCAGCCATTTGCAAATATATTTCAGTAGGTGTCAACTTATTCAAATCAAGTCTACGATATAAAGAGAGAGGCATAACACTAACACAGGCTCCAAGATCACATAAAGCAGTTTTAACATAGTTTCTTTTAATGGAGCATGGTATAGTGGGTACTCCTGGATCTCCAAGTTTCTTTGGTATTCCACCCTTAAAAGTATAATTAGCAAGCATGGTGGAAATTTCATCTTTCAGTATCTTTCTTTTATTAGTAACAATTTCTTTCATATACTTAGCATAAGGATTCATTTTGAGCATATCAGTTAATTGCATACGCAAAAAGATAGGTCTAATCATTTCAGCAAAGCGCTCAAAATCCTCATCATCCTTTTTCTTGGATGGTTTTGGAGGAAAAGGCATGGGTTTCTGAACCCAAGGCTCTCTTTCTTTACCATGTTTCCTAGCAACAAAGTCTTTCTTATCATAACGTTGATTCTTTGATTGTGGGTTATCAAGATCAACAGAAGGTTCAATTTCTATATCATTATCATTACTAGGTTGAGCATCATCATGAACATTATCATTAACATTATCACTAGTTTCAGGTTCATTACCAGATTGTGTTTCACCATCAGAGGTAGAAATATCATTTGGATTCTCAGGTGTTTCAGTAATAGGTTCACTAGAAGCATGCAAAGTCCTATCATTTTTCTTCTTCGTCCTTTTAGAAGGACTAGGTGCATCTACATTATTTCTCTGAAAATCTTGCTCAATTCTCTTAGGGTGACCTTCAGGATACAAAGGTTCCTGAGTCATTCTACCAGTTCTAGTAGCCACTCTAACAACATTATCATTATTCTTACTATTCAATTCATTGAGCAAATCATTTTGAGCTTTAAGTACTTGTTCTACTTGAGTGGTAACCATAGAAGCATGTTTACTAATAAGTTTTAGTTCACTTTTAACATTAGCCATATAATCACCCAAGTGTTCAAGCATATTTGAATTGTATTTCAATTGTCTACCAAAATAAGCATTAAAATCTTCTTGCCTAGCCATAAATTTATCAAACTCATCTAAGCATGGGCTAGCAAATTTAGTAAATGGGGTTTCAGCTTTATCATATCTATAGAGAGAATTTACCTTTACTACCTGTGTCGGGTTATCAAGACCATGAGTTTCTTCAATAAGTAATGGATTAAGATCATATGTTTCTTCAACATGCGGTAAATTAAGACCGTGTATTTCTTCAATAGGAGGTAAATTCTTAACATCTTCAGCTTTAATACCTTTTTCTTTCATAGATTTCTTTGCCTCTTGCATATCTTCAGGACTGAGAAATAGAATACCTCTCTTCTTCGGAGTTGGTTTAGGAATAGGCTCAGGAATTGGCTCCGGAGGTGTCCAATTATTTTCATTTGTCAACATATTATTCAATAAAATTTCAGCTTCATCCGGTGTTCTTTCCCTGAAAACAAAACCTGCACAACTATCCAGGTAATCTCTGGAGGCATCGGTTAGTCCATTACAAAAGATATCAAGTATTTCATTTTTCTTAAGAGGATGATCAGGCAAAGCATTAAGTAATTGAAGAAGCCTCCCCCAAGCTTGTGGGAGACTCTCTTCTTCAATTTGTACAAAATTATATATATATATATATATATATATATCCCTTAAAGCAGCCTGTTTCTTATGAGCAGGGACATATTTAGCAGAGAAGTAATAAATCATATCCTGGGGACTATGCACACAACCAGGATCACGAGAATTAAACCATATCTTACCATCACCCTTTAATGAGAACGGTAATATTTTAAGGATATAAAAGTAGCGAGTTCTCTCATCTTTAGTGAACAGGGTAGCTATATCATTTAATTTACTAAGATGTGCCACAACAGTTTCAGATTCATAGCCATGAAAAGGATCAGATTGAACTAAAGTAATTATATCAAGATCAACAAAGAATTCATAATCTTTATTAGTAACACAGACAGGTGAAGTAGCAAAAGCAGGGTCAGGTTTCATTCTCGTATTTAGAGATTGCTTATTCCATTCAGCTAATAACCTCTTAAGTTCGTATCTATCTTTGCAAGCTAAAATAGCTAAAGAAGCTTCTTTATCAAAAACATAACCCTTAGGAATAACAGGTGAATCTTCATCATCACTTTCATCAGTATTATCAGATTCAATATTTTCATTCTCTCTAGCCCTAGCAAGTTGTTCATCAAGAAATTCACCAAGTGGCACAGTAGTATCAAGCATAGAAGTAGTTTCATCATAAGTATCATGCATGGCAGAAGTGGCATCATCAATAACATACGACATATCAGAACGAATAGCAGAAGCAGGTTTAGGTGTCGCAAGCTTACTCAAAACAAAAGGTGAATCAAGTGCAGAGCTAGATGGCAGTTCCTTACCTCCCCTCGTAGTTGAGGGATAAATCTTGGTTTTTGGATCTCTCAAGTTCTTCATAATGATAAGCAGGTATAAATCCCAAGTGACTCAAGGAATAGAGCTATGCTCCCCGGCAACGGCGCCAGAAATTAGTCTTGATAACCCACAAGTATAGGGGATCGCAAAAGTTTTCGAGGGTAGAGTATTCAACCCAAATTTATTGATTCGACACAAGGGGAGCCAAAGAATATTCTCAAGTATTAGCAGCTGAGTTTTCAATTCAACCACACCTGGAAACTTACTATCTGCAACAAAGTGTTTAGTAGCAAAGTAATATGATAGTAGTGGTAATGGTAGCAAAAGGTAATGATAGTAAAAGTAATGTTTTTGGTATTTTGTAGTGATGATAGCAATAGCAACGGAAAAGTAAATAAGCGAAGAACAATATATGGAAAGCTCGTAGGCAATGGATCAGTGATGGAGAATTATGCCGGATGCAGTTCATCATGTAACAGTCATAACCTAGGGTAACACAGAACTAGCTCCAGTTCATTGATATAATGTAGGCATGTATTCTGAATAGAGTCATACGTGCTTATGGAAAAGAACTTGCATGACATCTTTTGTCCTACCCTACCGTGGCAGCGGGGTCCTTACGGAAACTAAGGGATATTAAGGCCTCCTTTTAATAGAGTACCGAAGCAAAGAATTAACACATAGTGAATACATGAACTCCTCAAACTACGGTAATCACCTGTAAGTATCCCGATTATTGTCACTTCGGGGTTAACGGATCATAACACATAATAGGTGTAGCGACCAGACCTCAAACAGTCTGATCTCTGTGCTCCGGTGTCATCCCTGCATCAGTAATGCTGACACCACACAGTACTCGGAGGATTTATAACAGAGTAGCAATCACACACTTATTACATTGAGTGTCTCAAAGGAGAACTTATTACAATAAATATGGCTTAAGGCCATCTAATAACGATAACAGCGGAAGGTTTGGAAGATAAGTGAGTCCATCAACTCCAACGGCATCATTGAGTATAGAACCACGACCTAAAAACTCCTTAATCATCGTCTGAAAAGTCTGCAACATTAACGTTGCAGCCCGAAAATGGGTCAACACATGGAATATGCTGGCAAGGTAACACATAGAGAGTAATGGAATGAAACAGCTATACTATATGCATATTTGGCTGGTGGAAAGCTCTATGGTTACAGTTTTGCGTAAAGCCAAATTTTCCCTACTTCAAAGGAATAAATTTATTTAACTATCATGGTGGTTGTTAAACATTGAGAATGGTTGACAGCATTCTCAATCCCAATTAAGCATCATCATTAAACATAACCCAACAAAATTAATTTAGAGTAACATGTTGAGATTCACATGATAATCCAAGTACTAGATACTCAAGATGTCCATAACCGGGGACAAGGCTAACCATGATTAGTTTATTACACTCTGCAGAGGTTTGCGCACTTTTCCCCACAAGACTCGATCACCTCCGTTTGGTTTCTCGCACTACATGGTGTTTGAGAAGACGGATGACCAAGACATAGTCTTTCAGAAGCGCTAGCACCTTACGATCGGGTAGACCGTACCACCTACATCCCCTACATCTGCTAGTCTACCACTGTAAGAGTTCGCACGACTTAGTCAACTATGCTAGAGCCCATAATAGCTTGTGGCTACACACGGAAGTTTCTAGGATGAATAGTCTCATGATCCCTTTGAGCCTGGGTGGCGGTCCAAAATAAAAACAGGCAAGTCCTGGAATACCCAGGTGCCTCACTCCACCCAGATGTGTGTTTAAGTTGCCACCTTAGATAAACCATTGATTAATAAAACTCACATCTATCATGGATATCACTCACCCAATCCACGTCTACTAGCATAGCATGGCATAATAAGAAAACGTAAAAGTAACTCCCAAAGGTTTGATAATAAACAGGTAATAGGTACTACCTCATCTACTTCCCATCCCACAATTTAATTAGATCCTAATCATGCAATGTGTGAGGATTGATCTAATGCAATAAAACTGGGTAGTAGAAAAGGTATGATCAATGTGTTACTTGCCTTGCTGATGATCCGCGAAACCTAACGATTCGAAGTAATAGGCAGCGCACTCCGGGCATTCTATCGCAGACAAACAAACAAGCATACAATAAGTACTCATCTAATGCACAGGTAAAACTCAAATAAGAGATCTAACCAGAAGGTTCAACTTAAGAACTCCGGTTGGCAAAAAGAATCAAATCGAACGAAGCAACGAAAGTCAAACGGCGAAAGAAAACAACTTCGTTCTAGTAATCTGGATCTAGGGCAAATTTTACACTAACAAAAACTTGTTTAAGTTGGTTAAACAAATAGAGGGTTTCGAGACGAAACTCTAGGCGCTTGAATCGCCTGATTCCGATAAACGAGCGAAAAGTTAAACTAAAACGAAAATCGGATCAGGAATCGCGATCAGAAAAATCGTGGATTTAATCCGAGAAAAAGAAAAACAACGAACACCGATATTTTTTTCTCTTTTTTTTGTTTTCTCTCTTTTTTGGCACGGAAAAACGAGGCGCGACGAACCTCGGGCAGCGGGATCGTCGGTGGCGGCAGCTCCGGCGGCACGCGCGGATCGAGGCAGGGCTGATGGGCTGGGGCGGCTCGGGGCGGCGCTATTTAAAGGCTGCCCCCGGGCGGTGTTCCGCTCGGGTACGGCCCGAAGTCGATTCGTTTTTTTTAATTCCGCTCGGAAGAAAAATAAAAAGAAATACTAAACGGACTCCAAAAATTCCGAAATAAATTTTCACGGGCTTCTAAAACCAAGTCGCACAAGGTGAACATTTATTTGGGACCTAAATGCAATTTTGAAAAACGCACTTTTTTCCTAAATTCAAATAAAACACCGAAATAAAATCTTATTTGATTTTTTATTAAATCCTCAATATTTTTTTATTTTGGGAAAGTCATTTTATTCCCTCTCTCATATTTTTGTAATAGAAATAATTGATGATAAAATAAATAAAATCAAATGATCCTATTCTCAAAATTTGAGAAAACTCAAATATAAAAATAACGAAATCCCCAACTCTCTCTGTGGGTCATTGAGTTGCGTAGAATTTCTAGGATCAACCAAAAACCAAAATAAAAGATGATATGCAATGATGATGTAATGTATAACATTCCAAATTGAAAATTTGGGATGTTACAAACCTACCCCCCTTAAGATGAATCTCGCACTCGAGATTCGGGTTGGCTAGAAAATAGGTGAGGGTGGTCTTTGAGCAAATCGTCCTCTCGCTCCCAGGTGGCTTCATCCTCCGTGTGGTGGCTCCACTGAACTTTGCAAAACTTGACAACCTTGTTGCGAGTAACTCGGCTGGCAAATTCGAGAATCTTAATTGGTTTCTCCTCGTAGGTCAAATCGTTATCCAACTGAATAGTTTCCAAAGGCACTGTGTCTCTCAAGGTATGTCAGCCATCTCCGCGTGACATTTCTTTAACTGAGAAACGTGGAACACATCATGCACTCCTGACAATCCTTTAGGCAATTCCAACTTGTAGGCCACTTCTCCCATACGCTCCAAAACTCGCTATGGTCCTACAAATCGTGGCGCTAACTTCCCTTTAACTCCAAAACGCTTTGTTCCCCGAAGTGGAGATACTCGAAGATAAGCTCTATCTCCGACTTCGTAAACTCTCTCCTTGCGTTTAGAATCAGCATAACTTTTCTGTCTGGACTGGGCTACCTTGAGCCTATCGCGAATCAACTTCACCTTCTATTCAGACTCTTTAATCAAGTCAGGTCCAAACAACTGGCGGTCTCCAACTTCGTCCCATGACAACGGTGTCCTACACCTCCTTCCATACAAGGCTTCGAAAGGGGCCATCTTCAAACTGGTTTGGTAACTATTGTTGTAAGAGAACTCTGCATATGGAAAATTATCGTCCCAACTAGATCCATAATCTAGCGCACAAGCTCTTAGCATATCCTCCAAAATCTGATTGACTCTCTCGGTCTGTCCATCTGTCTGTGGATGAAAAGCTGTACTGAATTCTGGCCTGGTACCCAAAGTTTCATGCAACTACTTCCAAAACTTTGAGGTAAACTGGGTTCCTCTATCCGATACGATACTCCTTGGAACTCCATGCAAACATACGATCCTGGTCATGTATATCTTTGCCAACTTAGCACTGGTGTAAGTGGTCTTTACTGGGATGAAATGAGCTACTTTCGTCAATCGATCAACTACAACCCAAATCGAGTCATAGCCTAAATGAGTCCTGGGCAATCCCGTGATAAAATCCATGCCTAGCTTATCCCACTTCCATTCGGGTATCGGCAATGGTTGTAAAAATCCTGCTGGCTTCTGATGCTCTGCCTTTACTCTCTGACATACATCACAAACTGCTACATACTCCGCAATATCCTTCTTCATTCCGGTCCACCAGAAAATGTCCTTCAAATCCAAATACATCTTGGTATTTCCTAGGTGAATTGAATACGGTGAATCGTGTGCCTCTTGCAAAATCAACTTCCTGATCTCCGGGTCATTGGGCACGTAAACGCGGTCTTCAAACCATAGGGTGTCGTGCTCATCCTCACGAAATCCTTTAGCTTTTCCTTTGCTCAGTTTCTCCTTTAGAGCGGCAATCCCTTTGTTGGTCCTCTAAGCTTCCCTGATTCTATCCATCAAAGTTGACTGAATCTCCAATGCTGCGACATAGCCTCTCGGAACTATTTCCAAACATAGTTCATGAAGATTTTCTGCTAACTCCTTGGGTATTTCTCCCGTCATTAATGTATTGACATGGCTCTTACGGCTTAATGCGTTAGCTACTACATTAGCCTTTCCGGGGTGATAATGCAATTTCATATCATAATCCTTGATAAGCTCCAACCATCTCCTTTGTCTGAGATTCAACTCCTTCTGTGTGAAAATGTACTTCAAACTCTTATGATCCGTGTACACTTCGCAATGATTTCCAATCAGAAAATGTCTCCAAGTCTTCAGTGCATGCACTATGGCTGCTAATTCCAAATCATGCGTGGCATAATTCAACTCATGAGGCTTCAGTTGTCTTGAGTCATACGAAACAACTCTCCCTTCCTGCATAAGCACTACTCCAAGTCCTCGACGTGAAGCGTCGCAATACACCTCATAATCTTTGGTCTGGTCTGGCAAAATCAACACTGGTGAGGTAACCAAACGTTTCTCCAACTCCTGGAAACTAGCCTCACATTCCTCCGTCCATATGAACTTTGTATCTTTCTTTAATAACTCCGTCATAGGCTTCACAATCTTTGAGAAATTCTCAATAAATCTCCGGTAGTATCCTGCGAGTCCAAGAAAACTCCGGATCTCTCCAACTGTTGTTGGGGCTTCCCACTTGGTCACAATTTCAACTTTAGCGGGATCTACTACTATACCTTCTCCAGATATAACATGTCCAAGGAATCCTACTTCCTTCAACCAAAACTCACATTTGCTGAACTTGGCATATAATTGATGTTCTCTGAGCTTTCCAAGTACCAAAGCAAATCCTCCTTATGTTCCTCTTCATTCTTCGAATAAACCAGGATATCATCAATGAACACTACGAAGAACTTATCCAAAAACTCCATAAACACTTTGTTCATCATGTTCATAAAATAGGCAGGTGCGTTAGTCAGACCAAATGACATAACGATATACTCGTACAGCCCATACCTGGTGGTAAAATCCGTCTTGGGTATATCCTGTTCTCGAATCTTCAACTGGTGGTATCCTGATCGCAGATCGATCTTGGAAAATACCTTAGCTCCTTGCAATCGATCAAACATATCATTGATCATCGGTAGTGGGTACTTGTTCTTGATCGTACTTCATTCAATCCTCGATAATCAACAACCATCCTTCTTCTCCACTAGAAGTACTGGTGATCCCCAAGGCGAAGAACTTGGGTGAATATATCCCTTATCCAGTAACTCCTTAATCTGCTTCTTAATTTCCATCAAATCCTTTGCTGGCATCCTATATGGTCTCTTTGATATTGGCCCTGTGCCTGGCAATAGCTCAATCAAAAACTCAATATCTCTATCTGGTGGCATGCCTGGCAACTCCTCTGGAAACACATCAGGAAAATCCCTTACCACTGGCACTTCCTCCTGCACAACTCCTGTTAAGCAATTTACTTAAGTCCTCTTTGGCACATGTCTGGATACATACTTGATCCTTCTCCCTTCTGGTGTGGTAAGCAAAATTGACTTACTAGAACATTCAATATTCCCTTCATACTTTGATAACCAATCCATGCCTGATATCACATCCAATCCTTGAGATTCCAATACTATTAGGTCTGAGGGAAAAACGTAGTTACCAATCCTTAATGGTAACCGATCACACCATAGACTAGCCACATACTCTGCTCCTGGCGAGGTTACTAACATGGGTGACCTAAGGGCTTGGGTTGGTAGGTTATACTTATCCACAAATCCCCTTGAGATGTATGAATGCGATGCGCCAGTATCAAAAAGAATGAGTGCAGTAAATGACTTAACCAAAAACTTACCTATTACTGCATCGGGCTGAGCTTCAACCTCCTCCACGCTAACGTGGTTCACCTGTCCCCTGTTGAAAGGGTTCGGCTTCTTCCCAGAACTTCCATTGCTATTTCCATTTTGTAATTCAGGACATTCATTGGCATAATGTCCTGTCTTCGAACACTTAAAGCAAGTGACTTGGCTTAGTTCCTTCTTGGCTGGGGTTGAGGGGTTGGTGCGGTTCTGGCCGTTGCTTCCTCCATTGCCATTACCATTCTTGGTGCCATTGTGATTGTGCGAGCTACCTCCTCCCTGGGTATGCTGAAAATATCCTCCCAGTCTAGGGGTAAAACGTGGCTTCTACTGAGCTCCTGAAGTGTACTTTCCTTGTCCATACTTCCTCTTGCGATTCTCAATCTGCTGCTGCTTCCCTTCAATCATAAGAGCACGATCTACCAACTCCTGGTAGTTGTTGAAGGTGGCTACCATCAACTACATGGTAAACTCATCATTCAGTCCTTCTAGAAACTTCTCCTGCTTAGCTGCATCCGTAGCGACGTCATCTGGGGCATAACGTGCTAGCTTACTAAATTCCTCCACATACTGGCCAACTGTCCGTCCTCCTTGGCGCAAGTTGCGAAACTCACGCTTCTTCATGGCCATAGCTCCTGCTGAAATGTGTGCAGTACGAAAAGCTTGCTGAAACTGGTCCCATGTGACAGTGTCAACTGGGAAAGTGGCTGTGAAATTCTCCCACCATGATGATGCGGGTCCTTCTAACTGATGTGCGGCAAACTTCACCTTCTCCGCATCTGTGCATCCTACTGTGGTCAACTCCCTAGCTGTCTTGCGGAGCCAATCATCTGCTACTATCGGCTCGGTGCTACTGGAAAACACTGGCGGATTCAGCCTAAGAAAACGGGCTAAGTGGTCAACAGGTGGTGGTGGTGGTGGGTTGTTGTTGTTGTTCCCCTGATTCTGATTCTGGACTAGCAACTGCATCAATGTGTTCTGCTGCTGGATCAACTGGGTGAGCTCTGGTGGGAAGGCAAATCCAGGGTCACGTCTCGGAGGCATCTGAGGGTTTAGAAAAGATGAGATATAAGAATAGAGGGGGTATAAAGAGAAAACACTACCCATATGCACATGAGGCAAAACCAAACAATTCACTTCAATCAATCAAACAAGGCATACGATCGATCTATCTATCGCAAAAGTGCTCGGACTACTATATTTACATGGTGGATTACTACTACTAATAGGGTGGTCTACTAGAAATATTCTTCGATTGCAGACTCCATGATATCTGCTCCAGCTTCATCAATATAGTCATCATCGCTATCATCTGGATCCAAATCGGTGTCATCGATGATGATGTAGTCTTCCGGGCGTATCTCCTTGGGTTCTTCATCTTCATCTACTGGCGTAGGGTCTCCCATACATATTCCAATCTTCTTTGTTAGGTCGGCATTCTTATCCACCAATACTTCAATTTCCTCTTCATAATCTTCATGTGTCGCCTTGAGTTCTTCCTCCAGTTCCTTGATTCTTGTCTTACCCTTCTTCAGATCTATCATGTCGGCGCACATCTGGTTCTCCTATCGTCGAATGTGCTGGTTTAACTCCTGGATAAAAGCTGCGATTGATCTATCCTTCCCGGTGCTGATCATCTCCCAGTGTTCATCTCGGTGCCCAAAAATCTGGTAGATAGTATCCTTGAGATCCTTGCGGTAGACTTCCCCAATGCGTCCCATGGCGATGTGAGCTGCCGTGCTCTTTCCTAGATTCCAAGTTGGTGCATCAAAAGAAAACTCTATGGGCTCAGTGACTGGCATGAACGTCCTTCCTGGAACTTGAACTTGAATCATCCAGCGCTCTTCTTCAGGTAAAGTGGCGTTGTAGGTTCCCGTGAAGCTTGGTACTCCTATGTTCAAGTATCTATTGACTTCCTTCAAGTGACGTCCAAAGGGTGTATCTTCATCCGGTTGCGTGAACTTGTTCCTTGCATCCGCCATCCTAAAGAGTAGAAAAGATGAGAAGTCAGAAGAGAAGAGTGTGATCTAGGTTTGTAGCTTAGTGGTCGTGTCCTACAGTCAGCGTGTGCTCTGATACCATCTCTGTAGCGACCAGACCTCAAACAGTCTGATCTCTGTGCTCCGGTGTCATCCCTGGATCAGTAATGCTGACACCACACAGTACTCGGAGGATTTATAACAGAGTAGCAATCACACACTTATCACATCGAGTGTCTCAAAAGAGAACTTATTACAATAAATATGGCTTAAGGCCATCTAATAACGATAACAGCGGAAGGCTTGGAAGATAAGTGAGTCCATCAACTCCAACGGCATCACTGAGTATAGAACCACGACCTAAAAACTCCTTAATCATCGTCTGAAAAGTCTGCAACATTAACGTTGCAGCCCGAAAACGGGCCAGCACATGGAATATGCTGGCAAGGTAACACATAGAGAGTAATGGAATGAAATAGCTATATTATATTTATATTTGGCTGGTGGAAAGCTCTATGGTTACAGTTTTGCGTAAAGCCAAATTTTCCCTACTTCAAAGGAATAAATTTATTTAACTATCATGGTGGTTGTTAAACATTGAGAATGGTTGACAGCATTCTCAATCCCAATTAAGCATCATCATTAAACATAACCCAACAAAATTAATTTAGAGTAACATGTTGAGATTCATATGATAATCCAAGTACTAGATACTCAAGATGTCCATATCCGGGGACAAGGCTAACCATGATTAGTTTATTACACTCTGTAGAGGTTTGCGCACTTTTCCCCACAAGACTCGATCACCTCCGTTTGGTTTCTCGCACTACATGGTGTTTGAGAAGATGGATGACCGAGACATAGTCTTTTAGAAGCACTAGCACCTTACGATCGGGTAGACTGTACCACCTACATCCCCTACATCTACTAGTCTACCACTGTAAGAGTTCGCACGACTTAGTCAACTATGCTAGAGCCCATAATAGCTTGATGCTGGACACGGAAGTTTCTAGTATGAATAGTCTCATGATCCCTTTGAGCCTGGCTGCCGGTCCAAAAGAAAACAGGCAAGTCCTGGAATACCCAGGTGCCTCAATCCACCCAGATGTGTGTTTAAGTTGCCACCTTAGATAAACCATTAATTAATAAAAACTCACATCTGTCATGGATATCACTCACCCAATCCATGTCTACTAGCATAGCATGGCATAATAAGCAAACGTAGAAGTAACTCCCAAAGGTTTGATAATAAACAGGTAATAGGTACTACCTCATCTACTTCCCATCCCACAATTTAATTAGATCCTAATCATGCAATGTGTGAGGATTGATCTAATGCAATAAAACTGGGTAGTAGAAAACGTATGATCAAAGTGTTACTTGCCTTGCTGATGATCCGCGAAACCTAACGATTCGAAGTAACAGGCGGCGCACTCCGGGTATTCTATCGCAGACAAACAAACAAGCATACAATAAGTACTCATCTAATGCACAGGTAAAACTCAAATAAGAGATCTAACCAGAAGGTTCAACTTAAGAACTCCGGTTGGCAAAAAGAATCAAATCGAACGAAGCAACGAAAGTCAAACGGCGAAAGAAAACTACTTCGTTCTAGTAATCTGGATCTAGGGCAAATTTTACAGTAACAAAAACTTGAATAATTTGGTTAAACGAATAGAAGGTTTCGAGACGAAACTCTAGGCGCTTGAATCGCCTGATTTCGATAAACGAGCGAAAAGTTAAACTAAAACGAAAATCGGATCAGGAATCGCGATCAGAAACATTGCGGATTTAATCCAAGAAAAAAAACGACGAACGCCGATATTTTTTTCTCTTTTCTTTTTTTTCTCTTTTTTTTAATTCTGCTCGGAAGAAAAATAAAAATAAATACTAAACGAACTCCAAAAATTCCGAAATAAATTTTCACGGGCTTCTAAAGTCAAGCCGCACAACGTGAACATTTATTTGGGACCTAAATGCAATTTTGAAAAATGCACTTTTTCCCTAAATTCAAATAAAACACCGAAAAACTCCAAAATAAAATCTTATTTGATTTTTTTATTAAATCCTCAATATTTCTTTATTTTGGGAAAGTCATTTTATTCCCTCTCTCATATTTTTGTAATAGAAATAATTGATGATAAAATAAATAAAATCAAATGATCCTATTCTCAAAATTTGAGAAAACTCAAATATGAAAATAACGAAATCCCCAACTCTCTCCGTGGGTCATTGAGTTGCGTAGAATTTCTAGGATCAACCAAAAAGCAAAATAAAATATGATATGCAATGATGATGTAATGTATAACATTCCAAATTGAAAATTTGGGATGTTACAATAGGTGACTATAGACTTGCAAGATAGGATCAAGAACTCTCATATATTGATGAAAACATAATAGGTTCAGATCTGAAATCATGGCACTCGGGCCCTAGTGACAAGCATTACGCATAGAAAAGTCATAGCAACATCAATCTCAGAACATAGTGGATACTAGGGATCAAACCCTAACAAAACTAACTTGATTACATGATAGATTCGATCCAACCCATCACCGTCCAGCAAGCCTATGATGGAATTACTCACGCACGACGGTGAGCATCATGAAATTGGTGATGGAGGATGGTTGATGAGGACGATGGCAACGAATTCCCCTCTCCGGAGCCCTGAACGGACTCCAGATCAGCCCTCCCGAGAGGTTTTAAGGCTTGGCGGCGGCTCCGTATCGTAAAACGCAATGAATTCTTCTCTCTGATTTTTTTCTCCCCGAAACCAAATAAATAGAGTTGGAGTTGGAATCGGAGGAGCTCCAGGGGGCCCACTAGGTAGGGGGCGTGCCCTAGGGGGGCAGGCGCGCCCTCCACCCTCGTGGATAGGTGGTGGGCCCCCTGACCTTCATCTTTTGCAGGTATTTTTTATATTTTGCAAAAAGTTGCTCCGTGAAGTTTCAAGTCATTCCGAGAACTTTTGTTTCTGCACATAAATAACACCATGGTAATTCTGCTGAAAACAGCGTCAGTCCGGGTCAGTTCCATTCAAATCATGCAAATTAGAGTCCAAAACAAGGGCAAAAGTGTTTGGAAAAGTATATACGACGGAGACGTATAAAAATCATCCATGAAAACCTCAACAATCTTTTCACAAAAGTCAGAGAATATAGCAGTCATACATCTTTGAAAAGTAGTAGGTGCATCGCATAAACCAAAAGGCATATGTCTATAAGGAAAGGTACCGAAAGGGCAAGTAAAAGTTATCTTTTCTTGATCCTCTTTTGACACAGGTATTTGAGATAAACCAGAATAACCATCTAGAAAGCAAAAATGTGTATGCTTCGATAATCTTTCTAGCATTTGATCAATAAAAGGTAAAGGGTAATGATCCTTTTTAGTAGCTTTATTTAATTTGTGAAAATAAATTACCATTCGATAACCTGTGACAATTCTTTGTGGGATCAATTCATCTTTATCATTAGGAACAACAGTAATACCTCCCTTCTTAGGGACACAATGGACAGGACTGACCCACTGCCTATCAGCAACAGGATTAATTATACCTGCCTCCAGAAGCTTTAGTATTTCTTTTCTTAGCACTTCTTTCATCTTAGGATTTAACCGTCGTTGGTGATCAACAACTGGTTTCGCGTATTTCTTCAATTTTATTTTGTGCTAGCATAGAGTGGGACTAATGCCCTTAAGATCATCAAGAGTATATCCAATAGTAGCATGGTGCTTCTTAAGAGTTTTCAATAGTTTCTTTTCTTCTTGCTCTGAAAGGTTAGCACTAATAATAACAGGATATATCTCTTTCTCATCAAGATAAGCATATTTAAGAGTATCAAGTAAAGGTTTAAGCTCAAACACGGGATCACCCTTGGGTGGAGGAGGATCCCCTAGAATTTCAACAGGCAAGTTGTGTTTCAAAATAGGTCCCTGTTTAAAGAATACTTCATCTGTTTCCCTTCTATCATTCATAAACATGTCATTTTCATGGTCGAGCAAATATTGTTCTAAAGGATCATTAGGAGGCACGACAATAGAAGCAAGACCAATAATTTCATCTTTACTAGGCAATTCTTTATCATGGGGTTGTCTACGAAATTTAGCAAAATTAAACTCATGAGACATATCACCTAAACCAATAGTAACAATGTCCTTTTTGCAATCGATCCTAGCATTAACAGTATTCAAGAAGGGTCTACCAAATATAATGGGACAAAGTTATCTTGTGGGGAGCCAAGAACAAGAAAATCAGCAGGATATTTAACTTTCCCACACAAGACTTCAACATCTCTAACAATCCCAACTGGTGAAATAGTGTCTCCATTGGGAAGTTTAATTGCAACATCAATCTCTTCTATCTCAGCAGGTGCAATATCATGCATAATTTCTTTGTATAAGGAATGAGTTATTGCACTTGCATTAGCACCCATATCACATAAGCCATGATAGCAATGATCTACTATTTTAACAGAAATAACAGGCATGCCTACAACAGGTCTATGTTTATTTTTAGTATCGGGCCTAGCAATTCTAGCAGCTTCATCACAAAAGTAAATAACATGCCCATCAATATTATCGGCAAAGAGATCTTTAACCATAGCAACACTAGGTTCAACTTTAATTTGCTCAGAAGGTGTAGGTGTTCTAGTATTACTCTTACAAACCATGATTGAAGCTTTAGCATGATCCTTTATTCTAACAAGGAAAGGTGGTTTCTCAATAAAAGCAGTGGGAACAACAGAATCATTATAGGTGATAGTCTTTTCTTCAACTTTAATAGGTGCAACTACTTTTACTTCAAAGGGAGGATTATTTTTAAACCACTTCTCCTTAGGGAGATCAACATGAGTAGCAAAGGATTCACAGATAGAAGCTACTATCTCAGAGTCAAGTCCATATTTAGTGCTAAATTCACGGAAAGCATCGGTATCCATGAAAGATTTAACACAATCAAACTTAGGTATTATACCTCACTCCTTACCTTCTCAAGATCCCAATCTTCAGAGTTGCATCTAATTCTTTCCAATAAATCCCATTTGAATTCAATAGTCTTCATCATAAAAGAGCCAGTACAAGAAGTATCGAGCATGGAGCGATTATCGAGAGAAAGCCGAGCATAAAATTTTTGAATAATAATTTCTCTTCAAAGCTCATGATTGGGGCAAGAATATAACATTGACTTAAGCCTCCCCCAAGCTTGAGCGATGCTTTCTCCTTCGCGAGGCCAAAAATTATATATATAATTACGATCACGATGAACAAGATGCATAGGATAAAACTTCTGATGAAATTCCAATTTCAATCGGTTGTAGTTCCATGATCCCATATCATCACATAGCCTAAACCATGTCAATGCCTTTCCCTTCAAAGATAAAGGGAATACCTTCTTCTTGATAACATCCTCGGGCATACCTGCAAGCTTAAATAATACACAAACTTCATCCACATAGATTAGGTGCAAATCGGGATGCAATGTTCCATCACCTGTGAAAGGATTAGCTAGCAGTTTCTCTATCATACCCGAAGGAATTTCAAAGTAAAAAAATTTCAGTAGGATCAGTAGGTTGGGGAGCAACTCTTTGCTCTAATGGTCGGGGTGAAGATACCCCGAACAAGCCCCTCAAAGGATTATGTTCCATAGTAACAAGTGCAGTAAATTTCAGCACACTATATTAATTTTGCCTTACCAAATTCCACCTACCAAAGGCGCTTCACTCCCCGGCAACGGCACCAGAAAAGAGTCTTGATGACCCACAAGTATAGGGGATCTATCATAGTCCTTTCAATAAGTAAGATTGTCGAACCCAATGAGGAGTAGAAGGAAATGATAAGCAGTTTTCAGTAAGGTATTCTCTGCAAGCACTGAAATTATCGGTAACAGATAGTTTTGTGATAAGGTAATTTGTAATGGGTAACAAGTAATAAAAGTAAATAAGGTGCAAAAAGATGGCCCAATCCTTTTTGTAGCAAAGGACAATCCTGGACAAACTCTTATATAAAGGAAAGCGCTCCCGAGGACAGATGCGAATTATCGTCAAGCTAGTTTTCATCACGTTCATATGATTCGCGTTCGGTACTTTGATAATTTGATATGTGGGTGGACCGGTGCTTGGGTATCACCCTTCCTTGGACAAGCATCCCACTTATGATTAACCCCTCTTGCAAGCATCCGCAACTACAAAAGAAGTATTAAGGTAAACCTAAGCATAGCATGAAACATAAGGATCCAAATCAGCCCCTTATGAAGCAACGCATAAACTAGGATTTAAGCTTATGTTACTCTAGCAACCCATCATCTACTTATTACTTCCCAATGCCTTCCTATAGGCCCAAACAATGGTGAAGTGTCATGTAGTCGACGTTCACATGACACCACTAGAGGAAACACAACATACATCTCATCAAAATATCGAACGAATACCAAATTCACATGACTAATTATAGCAAGACTTATCCCATGTCCTCGGGAATAAACGTAACTACTCACAAATCATATTCATGTTCATAATGAGAGGGTTATATGCATAAATGATCTGAACATATGATCTTCCACCGAATAAACCAACTAGCATCAACTACAAGGAGTAATCAACACTACTAGCAACCCGTAGGTACCAGTCTGAGGTTTTGAGACAAAGATTGGATACAAGAGATGAACTAGGGTTTGAGATGAGATGGTTCTGGTGAAGATGTTGATGGAGATTGACCCCCTCCCGATGAGAGGATCGATGGTGATGATTTACCTCTCCCGGAGGGAAGTTTCCCCGGCAGAATAGCTCCGCCGGAGCCCTAGATTGGTTCCGCCAAGGTTCCGCCTCGTGGCGGCGGAGTTTCGTCCCGTAAGCTTGCTTATGATTTTTGTTGGACAAAATACCTCGTAGAGCAGAAGATGGGCATCAGAGGGCTCCCAGAGGGCCCACGAGGCAGGGGGTGCGCCCAGGGGGTAGGGAGCGCCCCCCTCCCTCGTGGATGGTGGGTGGCGCCCCTCTGGTACTTTCTTCGCCCAATTTTTTTATATATTCTAAAATGTGCTCCCGTGAAGTTTCAGGACTTTTGGAGTTGTGCGGAATAGGTCTATAATATTTGCTCCTTTTCCAGCCCAGAATTCCAGCTGCTGGCATTCTCCCTCTTCATGTAAACCTTGTAAAAGAAGAGAGAATAGGCATAAGTATTGTGACATAATGTGTAATACCAGCCCATAATGCGATAAATATCAATATAAAAGCATGATGCAAAATGGACGTATCAATCACGGCGTCGTCCATCGCGTTGCCGGGGAGCGCCTCGGCCTCGACAGGCCGTGGCGCCTGCTCATTTTCCTCGTCGACGAGGTTGATGGCAGAGGCAGCGCTTTGGTGGTTGGGATGCATGGAAAAGGTGGTTGTGCTACAGGCTGCGCTTGTTGCCTCCATGCGTCGCGCGCCGCCTAGGTTTATGCGCAATATCACTGGGTGGCGGGAAATAGGTGAGCAAACGGTGGGAAACGGGTGGCGTGTTCATAAAACGCCATCAATTAATGGAAACTTAGCATATAAGGAACATAGAGTTAGCACAAGAAGTAGATGATGATCAGATGAGCACAGACCACACTAGGGAACCCGTCGGTGATGAATTCATCAATCGCAAATGGTTGTATACTAGCAAACGTTTGCCCACAACACACATGGCTTATTCCATCACAAACAAGTCGGATGGATCAACTGATGAAGGAAATATGCCCTAGAGGCAATAATAAAGTTATTATTTATTTCCTTATATCATGGTAAATGTGTATTATTCATGCTAGAATTGTATTATCCGGAAACATAATACCTATGTGAGTACGTAGACAAACTAAACATCACTAGTGTGCCTCTACTTGACTAGCTCGTTAATCGAAGATGGTTATGTTTCCTAACCATAGACATGTGTTGTCATTTGATAAATGGGATCACATCATTAGGAGAATGATGTGATTGACATGACCCATTCCATTAGCTTAGCACCCGATCGTTTAGTATGTTGTTATTGCTTTCTTCATGACTTATACATGTTCCTATGACTATGAGATTATGCAACTCCCGTTTGCTAGAAGAACACTTTGTGTGCTACCAAACGTCACAACGTAATGGGTGATTATAAAGGAGCTCTACAGGTGTCTCCAAAGGTACATGTTGGGTTGGCGTATTTCGAGATTAGGATTTGTCACTCCGATTGTCGGAGAGGTATCTCTGGGCCCTCTCGGTAATGCACATCACATAAGCCTTGCAAGCATTGCAACTAATGAGTTAGTTGCGAGATGATGTATTACGAAACGAGTAAAGAGACTTGCCAGTAACGAGATTGAACTAGGTATTGAGATACCGACGATCGAATCTCGGGCAAGTAACATACCGATGACAAAGGGAACAAAGTATGTTGTTATGCGGTCTGACCGATAAAGATCTTCGTAGAATATGTGGGAGCCAATATGAACATCCAGGTTCCGCTATTGGTTATTGACCGGAGACATGTCTCGGTCATGTCTACATCATTCGCGAACCTGTAGGGTCCGCACGCTTAACGTTACGATGACAGTTTCATTATGAGTTTATATATTTTTGATGTACCGAAGTTTGTTTGGAGTCCCGGATGTGATCACGGACATGACGAGGAGTCTCGAAATGGTCGAGACATAAAGATTGATATAGTGGACGGCTATATTCGGACACCGGAAGTGTTCCGGGTGATTTCGGAGAAAACCGGAGTGCCGGAGGGTTACCAGAAACCCCCCGGGAGAAGTAATGGGCCTTATGGGCCCTAGTGGAGAGAGAGGGGCGGCCAGGGTGGGCCGCGTGCCCCCTCCCCCTCTGGTCCGAATTGGACTAGGAGAGGGGGGGGGCGTTGCCCCCCTTTCCTTCTCCCTCTCCCCCTTCCTTTCCCCCTCCTGGTAGGAGTAGGAAAGAGGGGAGTCCTACTCCTACTAGGAGGAGGACTCCTCCTCCTTGGTGCGCCACAAGGGCCGGCCGGCCTCCCCCTTGCTCCTTTCTATACGGGGGCAGGGGGGCCCTCTAGACACACAAGTTGATCTTCGTGATCATTCTCTTAGCAGTGTGCGGTGCCCCCCTCCACCATACTCCTCGATAATATTGTAGCGGTGCTTAGGCGAAGCCCTGCGACAGTAGAACATCAAGATCGTCACCACACCGTCGTGCTGACGGAACTCCTCCCCGACACTTTGCTGGATCGGAGTCCGGGGATCGTCATCGAGCTGAACATGTGCTAGAACTCGGAGGTGTCGTAGTTTCGGTGCTTGATCGGTCGAGCCGTGACGTACGACTACATCAACCGCATTGTCATAATGCTTCTGCTGTCGGTCTACGAGGGTACGTAGACAACACTCTCTCCTCTCGTTGCTATGCATCACCATGATCTTGCGTGTGCGTAGGAAAATTTTGAAATCACTATGTTCCCAACAGTGGTATCAGAGCCTAGGTTTTATGCGTTGATGTTATGCACAAGTAGAACACAGGTGAGTTGTGGGCGATATAAGTCATACTGCTTACCAGCATGTCATACTTTGGTTCGGTGGTATTGTTGGATGAAGCGGCCCGGACCGACATTACGCGTACGCTTACACGAGACTGGTTCTACCGACGTGCTTTGCACATAGGTGGCTGGCGGGTGTCAGTTTCTCGAACTTTAGTTGAACCAAGTGTGGCTACGCCCGGTCCTTGCGAAGGTTAAAACAACACCAACTTGACAAACTATCATTGTGGTTTTTATGCGTAGGTAAGAACGGTTCTTGCTAAGCCCGTAGCAGCCACGTAAAACTTGCAACAACAAAGTAGAGGACGTCTAACTTGTTTTTGCAGGGCATGTTGTGATGTGATATGGTCAAGACATGATGCTAAATTTTATTATATGAGATGATCATGTGTTGTAACCGAGTTATCGGCAACTGGCAGGAGCCATATGGTTGTCGCTTTATTGTATGCAATGCAATCACGCTGTAATGCTTTACTTTATCACTAAGCGGTAGCGGTAGTCGTGGAAGCATAAGATTGGCGAGACGACAATGATGCTACGATGGAGATCAAGGTGTCGCACCGGTGACGATGGTGATCATGACGGTACTTCGGAGATGGAGATCACAAGTACAAGATGATGATGGCCAGATCATATCACTTATATTGATTGCATGTGATGTTTATCTTTTATGCATCTTATCTTGCTTTGATTGACGGTAGCATTTTAAGATGATCTCTCACTAATTATCAAGAAGTGTTCTCCCTGAGTATGCACCATTGCGAAAGTTCTTCGTGCTGAGACACCACGTGATGATCGGGTGTGATAGGCTCTATGTTCAAATACAACGGGTGCAAAATAGTTGCACACGCGGAATACTCGGGTTATACTTGACGAGCCAAGCATATACAGATATGGCCTCGGAACACGGAGACCGAAAGGTCGAGCGTGAATCATATAGTAGATATGATCAACATAGTGATGTTCACCAATGAAACTACTCCATCTCACATGATGATCGGACATGGTTTAGTTGATTTGGATCACGTGATCACTTAGAGGATTAGAGGGATGTCTATCTATGTGGGAGTTCTTTAGTAATATGATTAATTGAACTTAAATTTATCATGAACTTAGTACCTGATAGTATCTTGCTTGTTTATGTTTGATTGTAGATAGATGGCCCGTGCTGTTGTTCCGTTGAATTTTAATGCGTTCCTTGAGAAAGCAAAGTTGAAAGATGATGGTAGCAATTACACGGACTAGGTCCGTAACTTGAGGATTATCCTCATTGTTGCACAAAAGAATTACATCCTGGAAGCACCGTTGGGTGCCAGGCCTACTGCTGGAGCAACACCATATGTTATGAACGTCTGGCAGAGCAAAGCTGATGACTACTCGATAGTTCAATGTGCCATGCTTTACGGCTTAGAATCGGGACTTCAACGACGTTTTGAACGTCATGGAGCATATGAGATGTTCCAGGAGTTGAAGTTAATATTTCAAGCAAATGCCCGGATTGAGAGATATGAAGTCTCCAATAAGTTCTATAGCTGCAAGATGGAGGAGAACAGTTCTGTCAGTGAGCATATACTCAAAATGTCTGGGGTATAATAATCACTTGATTCAATTGGGAGTTAATCTTCCAGATGATTGCGTCATTGACAGAATTCTCCAATCACTTCCACCTAGCTACAAGAGCTTCATGATGAACTATAATATGCAAGGGATGGTTAAGACAATTCCCGAGCTCTTCGCAATGCTGAAAGCTGCAGAGGTAGAAATAAAGAAGGAGCATCAAGTGTTGATGGTCAACAAGACCACTAGTTTCAAGAAAAAGGGCAAAGGGAAGAAGAAGGGGAACTTCAAAAAGAACAGCAAGTAAGTTGCTGCTCAGGAGAAGAAACCCAAATATGGACCTAAGCCTGAAACTGAGTGCTTCTACTGCAAGCAGACTGGTCACTGGAAGCGGAACTGCCCCAAGTATTTGGCGGATAAGAAGGATGGCAAGGTGAACAATGGTATATATGATATACATGTTATTGATGTGTACCTTACTAATGCTCGCGGTAGCACCTGGGTATTTGATACTGGTTCTGTTGCTAATATTTGCAACTTGAAACAGGGACTACGGATTAAGCGAAGATTGGCTAAGGACGAGGTGACGATGCGCGTGGGAAATGGTTCCAAAGTCGATGTGATCGCGGTCGGCACGCTACCTCTACATCTACCTTCGGGATTAGTATTAGACCTAAATAATTGTTATTTGGTGCCAGCGTTGAGCATGAACATTATATCTGGATCTTGTTTGATGCGAGACGGTTATTCATTTAAGATAATAATGGTTGCTCTATTTATATGAGTAATATCTTTTATGGTCATGCACCCTTGAAGAGTTGTCTATTCTTATTAAATCTCGATAGTAGTGACACACATATTCATAATGTTGAAGCCAAAAGATGCAGAGTTGATAATGATAGTGCAACTTATTTGTGGCACTGTCGTTTAGGTCATATCGGTGTAAAACGCATGAAGAAACTCCATTCTGATAGACTTTTGGAACCACTTGATTATGAATCACTTGGTACTTGCGAACCGTGCCTTATGGGCAAGATGACCAAAACACCGTTCTCCGGTACTATGGAGAGAGCAATAGATTTGTTGGAAATCATACATACAGATGTATGTGGTCCGATGAATGTTGAGGCTCGTAGCGGATATCACTTTCACAGATGACTTAAGCAGATATGGGTATATCTACTTAATAAAACATAAGTCTGAAACATTTGAAAAGTTCAAAGAATTTCAGAGTGAAGTTGAAAATCATCGTAACAAGAAAATAAAATTCCTACGATCTGATCATGGAGGAGAATATTTGAGTTACGAGTTTGGTGTACATTTGAAACAATGCGGAATAGTTTCGCAACTCACGCCACCCGGAACACCACAGCGTAATGGTGTGTACGAACGTTGTAATCGTACTTTACTAGATATGGTGCGCTCTATGATGTCTCTTACTGATTTACCGCTATCGTTTTGGGGTTATGCTTTAGAGACGGCCGCATTCACGTTAAATAGGGCACCATCAAAATCCGTTGAGACGACGCCTTATGAACTCGGGTTTGGCAAGAAACCAAAGTTGTCGTTTTTGAAAGTTTGGGGTTGCGATGCTTATGTGAAAAAGCTTCAACCTGATAAGCTCGAACCCAAATCGGAGAAATGTGTCTTCATAGGATATCCAAAGGAAACTATTGGATACACCTTCTATCACAGATCCGAAGGCAAAACTTTTGTTGCTAAATTCGAAAACTTTCTAGAGAAGGAGTTTCTCTCGAAAGAAGTGAGTGGGAGGAAAGTAGAACTTGATGAGGTAACTGTACCTGCTCCCTTATTGTAAAGTAGTACATCACAGAAACCAGTTTCTGGGACACCTACACCAATTAGTGAGGAAGCTAATGATGATGATCATGAAACTTCAGAACAAGTTACTACTAAACCTCGTAGATCAACCAGAGTAAGATCTGCACCAGAGTGGTACGGTAATCCTATTCTGGAAGTCATGCTACTAGATCATGATGAACCTACGAACTATGAAGAAGCGATGGTCAGCCCAGATTCCGCAAAATGGCTTGAAGCCATGAAATCTGAGATGGGATCCATGTATGAGAACAAAGTGTGGACTTTGGTTGACTTGCCCAAAGATCGGCAAGCAATTGAGAATAAATGGATCTTCAAGAAGAATACTGACGCTGACGGTAATGTTACTATCTACAAAGCTCGACTTGTCGCAAAAGGTTTTCGACAAGTTCAAGGGGTTGACTATGATGAGACCTTCTCACCTGTAGCGATGCTTAAGTCTGTCTGAATCATGTTAGCAATTGCCGCATTTTATGATTATGAAATTTGGCAGATGGATGTCAAAACTACATTCCTGAATTGATTTCTGGAAGAAGAGTTGTATATGATGCAACCGGAAGGTTTTGTCGATCCAAAGGGAGCTTACAAAGTATGCAAGCTCCAGCGATCCATTTATGGACTGGTGCAAGCCTCTCGGAGTTGGAATAAACGCTTTGATAATGTGATCAAAGCATTTGGTTTTGTACAGGCTTTTGGAGAAGCATGTATTTACAACTACAAGAAAGTGAGTGGGAGCTCTGTAGCATTTCTGATATTATATGTAGATGACATATTACTAATCGGAAATGATATAGAATTTCTGGATAGCATAAAGGGATACTTGAATAAGAGTTTTTCAATGAAAGACCTCGCTGAAGCTGCTTACATATTGGGCATTAAGATCTATAGAGATAGATCAAGACGCTTAATTGGACTTTCACAAAGCACATACCTTGACAAAATTTTGAAGAAGTTCAAAATGGATCAAGCAAAGAAAGGATTCTTGCATGTGTTACAAGGTGTGAAATTGAGTAAGACTCAATGCCCGACCACTACAGAAGATAGAGAGAAAATGAAAGATGTTCCCTATGCTTCAGCCATAGGCTCTATCATGTATGCAATGCTGTGTACCAGAACTGATGTATGTCTTGCTATAAGTCTAGCAAGGAGGTACCAAACTAATCCAGGAGTGGATCACTGGACAACGGTCAATAACATCCTGAAATACCTGAAAAGGACTAAGGATATGTTTCTCATATATGGAGGTGACAAAGAGCTCATCGTAAATGGTTACGTTGATGCAAGCTTTGACACTGATCCGGATGATTCTAAATCGCAAACCGGATATGTGTTTACATTAAATGGTGGAGCTGGCAGTTGGTGCAGTTCTAACAAAGCGTTGTGGCGGGATCTACATGTGAAGCGGGGTACATAGCTGCTTCGGAAGGAGTCTGGATGAAGGAGTTCATATCCGATCTAGGTGTCATACCTAGTGCATCGGGTCCAATGAAAATATTTTGTGACAATACTGGTGCAATTGCCTTGGCAAAGGAATCCAGATTTCACAAGAGAACCAAGCACATCAAGAGACGCTTCAATTCCATCCGGGATCTAGTCCAGGTGGGAGACATAGAGATTTGCAAGATACATTCGGATCTGAATGTAGCAGACCCGTTGACTAAGCCTCTTCCACGAGAAAAACATGATCAGCACCAAAGCTCCATAGGTGTTAGAATCATTACTGTGTAATCTAGATTATTGACTCTAGTGCAAGTGGGAGACTGAAGGAAATATGCCCTAGAGGCAATAATAAAGTTATTATTTATTTCCTTATATCATGATAAATGTTTATTATTCATGCTAGAATTGTATTATCCGGAGACCTAATACTTGTGTGAGTACATAGACAAACTAAATGTCACTAGTGTGCCTCTACTTGACTAGCTCATTAATCGAAGATGGTTATGTTTCCTAACCATAGACATGTGTTGTCATTTGATTAACGGGATCACATCATTAGGAGAATGATGTGATTGACATGACCCATTCCATTAGCTTAGCACCCGATCGTTTAGTATGTTGCTATTGCTTTCTTCATGACTTATACATGTTCCCATGACTATGAGATTATGCAACTCCCGTTTGCCAGAAGAACACTTTGTGTGCTACCAAACGTCACAACGTAACTGGGTGATTATAAAGGAGCTCTACAGGTGTCTCCAAAGGTACATGTTGGTTTGGTGTATTTCGAGATTAGGATTTGTCACTCCGATTGTCAGAGAGGTATCTCTGCGCCCTCTCGGTAATGCACATCACATAAGCCTTGCAAGCATTGCAACTAATGAGTTAGTTGCGAGATGATGTATTACGAAACAAGTAAAGAGACTTGCCGGTAACGAGATTGAACTAGGTATTGAGATGCCGACGATCGAATCTCGGGCAAGTGATATACCGATGACAAAGGGAACAAAGTATGTTGTTATGCGGTCTGACCGATAAAGATCTTCATAGAATATGTGGGAGGCAATATGAGCATCCAGGTTCCGCTATTGGTTATTGACCAGAGACATGTCTCGGTCATGTCTACATCGTTCTCAAACCCGTAGGGTCTGCACGCTTAACGTTACGATGACAGTTTCGTTATGAGTTTATATATTTTGATGTACAGAAGTTTGTTTGGAGTCCCGTATGTGATCACGGACATGACGAGGAGTCTTGAAATGGTCAAGACATAAAGATTGATATATTGGACAGCTATATTCGGACACCGGAAGTGTTTCGGGTGATTTCGGAGAAAAACAGAGTGCCGGAGGGTTACCGGAAACTCCCCGAGAGAAGTAATGAGCCTTATGGGACCTAGTGGAGAGAGAGAGGGGCGGCTAGGGTGGGCCACACGCCCCCTCCCCCTCTGGTCCGAATTGGACTAGGAGAGGGGCGCGGCGCCCCCCTTTCCTTCTCCCTCTCCCCCTTCCTTTCCCCCTCCTAGTAGGAGAAGGAAAGAGGGGAGTCCTACTCCTACTAGGAGAAGGACTCCTCCTCCTTGGTGCGCCACAAGGTCCGGCGGGCCTCCCCCTTGCTCCTTTATATACGGGGGTAGGGGGCACCTCTAGACACACAAGTTGATCTTCGTGATCGTTCTCTTAGTCGTGTGCGGTGCCCCCCTCCACCATACTCCTCGATAATATTGTAGCGGTGCTTAGGCGAAGCCCTGCGACAGTACAACATCAAGATCATCACCACGCCGTCGTGCTGACGAAACTCCTCCCCGACACTTTGCTGGATCGGAGTCCGGGGATCGTCATCCAGCTGAACGTGTGCTAGAACTCGGAGGTGCCGTAGTTTCGGTGCTTGATCGGTCGAGCTGTGAAGACGTACGACTACATCAACCGCGTTGTCATAACGCTTCCGCTGTCGGTCTACGAGGGTACGTAGACAACACTCTCTCCTCTCATTGCTATGAATCACCATGATCTTGCGTGTGCGTAGGAAAATTTTGAAATTACTACGTTCCCCAACAACTGTATGCCACATATCGCACATTGTCAAAAAGTAATGTGGTAGACCTTCTTTAACATGTGTTAAAAAACAAGGACCTCAGGGTTAATTTAACTGATGGGATGGATCATAGAGGTCATTTAATTTGATCTTATGACCCATCCCATCGGTTAATTTAACATCAATACAACTTCCCATCCAATCACCCATCTGATGGCTACTCCAGCCTGAGCACAGTTAACTTAAGAGTTCTCTTATATGAGCTATTGGTGGAACAACTAGTCCATGCTGATATAGGATGCCTCTTTGCATCCTTATTGCGTACCCAGATGACCACCCATTGCCCAATAGCCAATAGATGTTGTGTAGACAGAGCATATCACATACGTCTTATTAGAAGCAAGTCTGTGTTATTATCGGTCTTCGCACACATTTCTGATTACAGGCCTATTTGCCACGTATTACCTACATCTTGTTATATTGAACCATTTCTATTCTCTTGTCTCAACACAAACAGTTCATCCGAGTGAACCGCATGCCATATATCGCACACACCTTGATCTGGCTGACCGTTTCTTTTGTGTTGCCTAATCACAAACAGTTCATCTGAGTGAACCGTATGTTGTATATCGCACAAACCTTCATCTGGCTACCCGTTTCTTTTGTTCCTCCTCATCGCAAACAGTTAATTGAACTGAACCGTATGCCCTGCATCGCACACACAACTAAAATCCGAACCGTGTCGATGCATCCGTCATCGCAACGTTTTGTACCTTTTTTGATAGTGTTTTACACCACCGTTTGCGATTATTGCATCACACACAGTTTCGTCGAAGCGTCTCTGATCGTAGTGTCGCGTTAGCAGCATCCTATAGTAGTGCTCTGGTAGCTTGGTGATAGTGACTGGAGAACTCTGTCAATTGATACGTCCATTTGCATCATGATTTTATATCGATATTTATTGCATTATGGGTTGTTATTACACATTATGTCACAATACTTATGCCTATTCTCTCTTATTTTACAAGGTTTACATAAAGAGGGAGAATGCCAGCAGCTGGAATTCTGGGCTGGAAAAGGAGCAAATATTATAGACCTATTCTGCACAGCTCCAAAAGTCCTGAAACTTCACAGAAGTTATTTCTAGAATATATAAAAAATATTGAGCGCAAGAAGTACCAGAGGGGGCCACCCACCAGACACGAGGGTGGGGGCGCGCCCCCTACCTCATGGGCCCCCTGGTGGCCCTCTGATGCCCCTCTTCTGCTATATGGAGTCTTTCATCGAGGAAAAAATTATAAGCAATCTTTCAGGACGATACTCCACCGCCACGATGCGGAACCTTGGCGGAACCAATCTAGGGCTCCGGCGGAGCTGTTCTGCCGGGGAAACTTCCCTTCGAGAGGGGGAAATCATCACCATCGTCATCACCAATGACCCTCTCATCGGGAGGGGGTCAATCTCCATCAACATCTTCACCAACACCATCTCATCCCAAACCCTAGTTCATCTCCTGTATCCAATCTTTGTATCCAAACCTCAGGTTGCTACCTGTGGGTTGCTACTAGTGTTGATTACTCCTTGTAGTTGATGCTAGTTGGTTTACTTGGTGGAAGATCATATGTTAACATCCATTATGCATATTAATACCCCTCAGATTATGAACATGAATATACTTTGTGAGTAGTTACGTTTGTTCCTGAGGACATGGGAGAAGTCTTGCTATTAGTAGTCAAGTGAGTTTGGTATTCGTTCGATATTTTGATGAGATGTATGTTGTCATCCCTCTGGTGGTGTCATGTGAACGTCGACTACATGACACTTCACCATTGTTTGGGCCTAGAGGGAGGCATTGGGAAGTAATTAGTAGATGATGGGTTGCTAGAGTGACATAAGCTTAAACCCTAGTTTATGTGTTGCTTTGTAAGGGGCTGATTTGGATCCATATGTTTCATGCTATGGTTAGGTTTACCTTTATACTTCTGTTGTAGTTGCGAATGCTTGCAATGGGGGTTAATAATAAGTGGGATGCTTGTCCAAGTAAGGATAGCACCCAAGCACCGGTCCACGTGTCCTCGGGAGCACTTTTCTCTATATAAGAAATTGTCCAGGCTTGTCCTTTGCAACAAAAAGTATTGGGCCATATTGCTGCACTTTATTTACACTTGTTACTTGTTCCTTGTTACCAATTACCGCTTATCATGTCCTTCTGCTCCTCGTTCGGTTCGACACTCCTACTTATCGAAAGGACTATGATAGATCCCCTATACTTGTGGGTCATCAAGACTCTTTTCCGGCGCCTTTGCCGGGGAGTGAAGCACCCTTGGTAGGTGGAATTTGGTAAGGAAAAATTTATATAGTGTGCTGAAATTTACTGTCACTTGTTACTATGGAAAGTAATCCTTTGAGGGGCTTGTTCGGGGTATCTTCACCCCGACCGGTAGAGCAAATAGTTGCTCCTCAACCTACTGGACCTACTGAAAATGAAAACGTTTACTTCGAAATTCCTTCAGGTATGATAGAGAAACTGCTAGCTAATCCTTTTGCAGGAGATGGAACATTGCATTCCGACTTACACTTAATCTATGTGGATGAAGTTTGTGGATTATTTAAGCTTGCAGGTATGCCCGATGATGTTATCAAGAAGAAGGTCTTCCCTTTATATTTGAAGGGAGATGCATTGACATGGTATAGGCTATGTGATGATATGGGATCATGGGACTATAAGCGATTGAAATTGGAATTTCACCAAAAGTTTTATCCAATGCATCTTGTTCATCCTGATCGTAATTATATATATAATTTTTGGCCTCGCGAAGGAGAAAGCGTCGCTCAAGCTTGGGGGAGGCTTAAGTCAATTTTATATTCATGTCCCAATCATGAGCTCTCAAGAGAAATGATTATTCAAAAAAATTATGCTCAGCTTTCTGACAATAATCGCTCCATGCTCGATACTTCTTGTACTAATTCCTTTATGATGAAGACTATTGAATTCAAATGGAATTTATTGGAGAGAATTAAATGCAACTCTGAAGATTGGGATCTCGATGAAGGTAAGGAGTCGGGTATAACACCTAAGTTTGATTGTGTTAAATCTTTTATGGATACGAATGTTTTCCGTAAATTTAGCACTAAATATGGACTTGACTCTGAGATAGTAGCTTCTTTCTGTGAATCATTTGCTACTCATGTTGATCTCCCAAAGGAGAAGTGGTTTAAATATAATCCTCCCATTGAAGTAAAAGTAGTTGCACCTATTAAAGTTGAAGAAAAGACTATCACTTTCCTGTTGTTCCCACTGCTTATGTTGAGAAACCGCCTTTCCCTGTTAGAATAAAGGATCATGCTAAAGCTTCAACTGTGGTTCGTAAACTAATATTAGAACTTATACACTTCCTGAGAAAGTTAAAGTTGAACCTAATATTGCTATTGTTAAAGATCCTTGGCTGATAATATTGATGGGCATGTTATTTACTTCTGTGATGAGACTGCCAGAATTGCTAAACCTGGTGCTAAAGATAAACATAGACCTGTGGTAGGCATGCCTATTATTTCTGTTAAAATAGGAAATCATTGTTATCATGGCGTGTGTGATATGGGTGCTAGTGCTAGTGCAATGCCTATTTCCTTATACAAATAAATTATGCATGATATTGCACAAGCTGAGATAGAAGATATCGATGTTACCATTAAGCTTGCTAATAGAGATACTATTTCACCAACTGGGATTGTTAGAGACATTGAAGTCTTGTGTGGGAAGGCTAAATATCCTGCTGATTTCCTTGTTCTTGGTTCCCCTCAAGATAGCTTTTATCCCATTATATTTGGTAGACCCTTCTTGAATATTGTTAATGCTAAGATAGATTGCAAGAAGGATGTTGTTACTATTGGTTTGGATGATATGTCTCATGAGTTTAATTTTTCTGAATTTCATAGACAACCCCGTTATGAAGAATTGCCTAGAAAGATGAAATTATTGGTCCTTCTTCTATTGTTGTGCCTCCTAATGATCCTTTAGAACAATATTTGCTAGACCATGAGAATGATATGTTTATGAATGAAAGAAGGGAAATAGATGAAGTTTCCTTTAAACAAGGACCCATTCTGAAACACAATTTGCATGTTGAAATCCTAGGGGATCCTCCTCCACCCAAGGGTGATCCCGTATTTGAGCTTAAACCATTACCTAATACTCTTAAATATGCTTATCTTGATGAAAAGAAGATATACCCTGTTATTATTAGTGCTAACCTTTCGGAGCATGAAGAAGAAAAAACAATGAAAACTCTGAAGAAGCACTGTGCTTCTATTGGATATACTCTTGATGATCTTAAGGGCATTAGTCCCACTATATGTCGACACAAAATAAATTTGGAGAAAGACGCCAAACCAGTTATTGATCACCAGCGACGGCTGAATCCTAAGATGAAAGAAGTAGTAAGAAAGGAAATATTAAAGCTCCATGAGGCAGGTATAATTTATCCCGTTGCTGATAGTCAGTGGGTAAGTCATGTCCATTGTGTCCCTAAGAAGGGAGGTATTACTGTTGTTCCTAATGATAAAGATGAATTGATCCCACAAAGAATTATTACAGGTTATAGGATGGTAATGGATTTCTGCAAATTAAATAAAGCAACTAAAAAGATCATTACCCTTTGCCTTTTATTGAACAAATGCTAGAAAGATTATCCAAACATACACATTTTCGTTTTCTAAATGGTTACTCTGGTTTTTCTCAAATACCTGTGTCAGCTGATGATCAAGCAAAGACCACTTTTACTTACCCTTTCGGTACTTTTGCTTATAGACGTATGCCTTTTGGTTTATGTAATGCACCTGCTACCTTTCAAAGATGCATGATGGCTATATTTTCTGACTTTTGTGAAAAGATATGTGAGGTTTTCATGGACGATTTCTCTGTTTATGGATCCTCTTTTGATGATTGCTTGAGCAACCTTGATCGAGTTTTGCAGAGATGTGAAGAAACTAATCTTGTTCTGAATTGGGAGAAATGCCACTTTATGGTTAATGAAGGTATTGTCTTGGGGCATAAAATTTCTGAAAGGGGAATTGAAGTTGATAAAGCTAAAGTTGATGCTATTGAAAATATGCCATGTCCCAAGGACATTAAAGGTATAAGAAGCTTCCTCGGCCACGCTAGTTTTTGTAGGAGGTTCATTAAGGACTTCTCAAAAATTTCTTGGCCTCTAACTAATCTATTACAAAAAGATATTCCTTTTGTCTTTGATGATGATTGCGTAGAAGCATTTGAAATACTTAAGAAAGCATTGATTTCTGCACCTATTGTTTAGCCACCTGATTGGAATTTACCCTTTGAAATTATGTGTGATGCTAGTGATTATGCTGTAGGTGCTGTTCTAGGGCAAAGAGTTGATAAGAAATTAAATGTTATTCAGTATGCTAGTAAAACTCTAGACAATGCCCAGAGAAATTATGCTACTACTGAAAAAGAATTTTTAGCAGTTGTTTTTGCTTGTGATAAGTTCAGAACTTATATTGTTGATTCTAAAGTAACTATTCACACTGATCATGCTGCTATTAAATACCTTATGGAAAAGAAAGATGCTAAACCTAGACTTATTAGATGGGTTCTCCTTCTACAAGAATTTGATTTGCATATTATTGATATAAAGGGAGCTAAGAACCCTGTTGCAGACAACTTGTCTAGGTTAGAGAATGTTCTTGATGACCCGCTACCTACTGATGATAGCTTTCCTGATGAACAATTAAATGTCATAAATGCTTCTCGTAATGCTCCATGGTATGCTGATTATGCTAATTATATTGTTGCTAAATTTATACCACCTAGTCTCACTTACCAACAAAAGAAAAATTTCTTCTATGATTTAAGACATTACTTTTGGGATGACTCACACCTTTATAAAGTAGTAGTGGATGATGTTATTAGACGTTGTGTACCTGAGGATGACCAGGAATAGATCTTAGGCAAGTGTCACTCTGAGGCTTATGGAGGACACCATGCTAGAGATAGAACTGCACATAAGGTATTGTAATCCAGTTTTTATTGGCCTACTCTCTTCAAAGATGCTCGTAAGTTTGTCTTGTCTTGTGATGAATGTCAAAGAATTGGTAATATTAGTAGACGTCAAGAAATGCCTATGAATTATTCATTTGTTATTGAACCATTTGATGTGTGGGGCTTTGATTATATGGGACCATTTCCCTCCTCTAACGGGTATGCACATATTTTAGTCGCTGTCGATTATGTTACTGAGTGGGTAGAAGCTATTCCAACTAGTAGTTCTAATCATAACACCTCTATTAAGATGCTTAAAGAAGTTATTTTCCCGAGGTTTGGGGTCCCTATATATTTAATGACTGATGGTGGTTCACATTTTATTCATGGTGCCTTTCGTAAAATGCTTGCTAAGTATCATGTTAATCATAGAATTGCATCTCCTTATCACCCACAGTCTAGTGGTCAAGTAGAATTGAGTAACAGAGAGCTCAAATTAATTTTGCAAAAGACTATTAATAGATCTAGAAAGAATTGGTCCAAGAAACTTGATGATGCATTATGGGCCTATAGAACTGCATATAAAAATCCTATGGGTATGTCTCCGTATAAAATGGTTTATGGTAAAGCATGTCATTTACCTCTTGAGCTAAACATAAGGCATATTGGGCCATTAAAGAGCTCAATTATGATTTCAAACTTGCCGATGAGAAGAGGTTATTTGACATTAGCTCACTTGATGAGTGGAGAGCCCAAGCCTATGAGAATGCCAAACTCTTTAAAGAAAAAGTTAAAAGATGGCATGATAAAAGGATACAAAAGCGTGAGTTCAATGTAGGTGATTATGTATTGTAATACAACTCTCGTTTAAGAGTTTTTGCAGGAAAACTTCTCTCTAAATGGGAAGGTCCTTACTTTATCAAGGTGGTCTATCGTTCCGGTGCCATAAAAATCAACAACTTCGAAGGCACAAATCCAAAGGTGGTGAACGGTCAAAGAATCAAACATTATATCTCAGGTAATTCCATAAATGTTGAACCAATATTATTGAAACCATAAACCCGGAGGAATACATAAGGGACACTTTCCAGAACATTCTAGACTCCGAAAAGGAATAGGTATGTGGTACGGTAAGTAAACCGACTCCAAAATAGTTCTAATGGCAATTTTTCTCCATTTTGGAATATTTAGAAAAATAGGAAAATAAGAAGCAGTCCGGGAAGGACACGAGGCTTCCACGAGGGTGGGAGGCCCTGCCTCGTGGGCACCTCGTGTGCTCTCCGGACTCCGTTTTCTTGCACGATACTTCTTTTGGTCGGTAAAAATTCATTATATAATCTCCCGAAGGTTTTGACCACTGTATCACGCAAATATCCCATGTTCTTTGTTTCAAGTTGTTCCTCCTGCAGATTAGAGCAATATATCATCCCAGGATTCGGAAGGAGAAAGCTATGTGGCTGATTACCTTGCAGATCCTAAGGTATATGGGGACGTGGAGCATTGTGGTTGGACTATGGAAGAAGAGGAGGATTATGAACCCAAGGGAAAGGAGGAGACGAGCTCAGATGAAGATGAAGTCCCATACCTCAACCTGGAGACATGCATGTGGAGTTCAAAAAGTCAAGCCTCCCTGATAGAGCAAAGAAACCTAAGATCAAGTTTATCCCTTTTCGCCTCCTGCAAGAAAACAAAGAGGAATTATGCAAGAAGATATTAAGCCTTGAGCAGGAGATCGATGACCTAAGGGATCAAAGTTCTGTCCTCAAGCGCAAATTAAGGAAGAAGCCTACGCCATCAATAAAACCATCACCTTCTTCACCAGCAAAGAAGAACTAAGTATCTGGTATGGGCACTTCCCTTGGCAACTGCCCCGGTATCATATCACCATCACTTTTATCTTTACCATTTTTCTTAGTTCGATCCTTTTGATAATATCTTGATCTAGTAGAATAAAGTTTTAGTATGATCTAGTTGTGAGTTTTGCTTTATGATCCCTCTATGTAATCGAGTCTATGAGCTATATATAATAAAGATTAGTGTTGAGTCAAGGGCTTTATTATTTTGCTATGATCTTGAGGGAATAAAATAAGAGAAGAAATAAAAAGAAACAAAGAGATCATATGGATCTTATGGAAAGTAATGAGCTCATATATAAAGAGTATGATGAATAAAAGTTGTTGAGAGTTGACAAACATAGTTTTGGTCATCGTTGCAATGAATAGGAAGTAATAACGAAAGAGAGGTTCACATATAAATATACTATCTTGGACATCTTTTATGATTGTGAGCACTCATTAAAGTATGACATGCTAAGAGTTGACGTTGGACAAGGAAGACAACGTAATGGGTATGTTTTCTTACATCTAAGATAAATTATATTGTCATGGATCGTCCAACATGTTGAGCTTTCCTTTCCCTCTCATGATAGCAAATTTCTTTGCACCAAGTAGAGATACTACTTGTGCTTCCAAATATCCCAACCCGTTTTTGCCTTGAGAGTCCAACATACCTACCTATGGATTGAGTAAGATCCTTCAAGTAAGTTGTCATCGGTGCATGCATTAAAAATTGCCTTCTAAATATGTATGACTTATTAATGTGGAGAAAATAAGCTTTATACGATCTTGTGATATGGAAGAAATAAAAGCAATGGACTGCATAATAAAGGTCCATATCACAAGTGGCAATATAAAGTGACGTTCTTTTGCATTAAGATTTTGTGCATCCAACCAAAAAGCGCATGACAACTCTGCTTCCCTCTGCAAAGGGCCTATATTTTACTTTTATCTTCTACCTTATATAAGAGTCATGGTGATCTTCACCTTTCCTTTTACATTTTATCCTGTGGCAAGCACAATGTGTTGGAAATATCCAGATATATATAGCTAATTGGATGTGAGTTTTCATGAACTATTATGGTTGACATTACCCTTGAGGTAAAACGTTGGGAGGCAAAACTATAAGCCCCTATCTTTCTCTGTGTCTGATTAAAACTCCATACCTATAAATATTGCGTGAGTGTTAGCAATTGTGACAGACTAAATGATGGTTGAGTATGTGGACTTGCTGAAAAGCTCTTATATTGACTCTTTCCTATGTTATGGTAAATTGCAATTGCCTCAATGACTGAGATTAGAGTTTGTTGGTTCTCAATGAAGTTTATGATTCATACTTGAAATTGTGATTGAATTGTTACTTTAGCATAAGAGATCATATGACAATATATATATATATATGTTGTTGTTCTAAGAATGATCATGATCTCCTCATGTCCGTATTTTATTTATATCGACACCTCTATCTCTAAACATGTGGGCATATTTTTCGATTTCGGCTTTCGCTTGAGGACAAGCGAGGTCTAAACTTGGGGGAGTTGATACGTCCATTTTGCATCATGCTTTTATATCGATATTTATTGCATTATGGGCTGTTATTACACATTATGTCACAATACTTATGCCTATTCCCTCTTGTTTTACAAGGTTTACATAAAGAGGGAGAATGCCGGCAGCTGGAATTCTGGGCTGGAAAAGGAGCAAATATTATAAACCTATTCTGCACAGCTCCAAAAGTCCTGGAACTTCACGGAAGTTATTTCCAGAATATATAAAAAATACTGAGTGCAAGAAGTACCAGAGGGGGGCCACCCACCAGCCACGAGGGTGGGGCGCGCCCTACCCCCTAGGCGCGCCCCCTGCCTCGTGGGCCCCCTGGTGGCCCTCCGATGCCCATCTTCAGCTATATGGAGTCTTTCGTCGAGGAAAAAATTATAAGCAAGCTTTCGGGACGAGACTCCACTGCCACGAGGCGGAACCTTGGCGGAACCAATCTAGGGCTCCTGCGGAGCTGTTCTGCCGGGGAAACGTCCCCCCAGGAGGGGGAAATCATCACCAACGATCCTCTCATCAGGAGGGGGTCAATCTCCATCAACATCTTCACCAGCACCATCTCATCCCAAACCCTAGTTCATTTCTTGTATCCAATCTTTGTATCCAAACCTCGGAATGGTACCTGTGGGTTGCTAGTAGTGTTGATTACTCCTTGTAGTTCATGCTAGTTGGTTTACTTGGTGGAAGATCATATGTTCAAATCCATTATGCATATTAATACTCCTCTGATTATGAACATGAATATGCTTTGTGAGTAGTTACGTTTGTTCCTGAGGACATGGGAGAAGTCTTGCTGTTAGTAGTCATGTGAATTTGGTATTCGTTCGATATTTTGATGAGATGTATGTTGTCATCGCTCTAGTGGTGTCATGTGAACGTCGACTACATGACACTTCACCATTGTTTGGGCCTAGAGGGAGGCATTGGGAAGTAATATGTAGATGATGGATTGCTACAGTGACAGAAGCTTAAACCGTAGTTTATGTGTTGCTTCATAAGGGGCTAATTTGGATCCATATGTTTCATGCTATGGTTAGGTTTACCTTAATACTTCTGTTGTAGTTGCGGATGCTGGCAATGGGGGTTAATCATATGTGGGATGCTTGTCCAAGTAAGGACAGCACCCAAGCATCGGTCCACCCACATATCAAATTATCAAAGTACCGAACGCGAATCATATGAACGTGATGAAATTGTCCAGGCTTGTCCTTTACTACAAAAAGGATTGGGCCATCTTGTTGCACTTTATTTACACGTGTTACTTGTTACTCGTTACCAATTACCTTATCACAAAACTACCTGTTACCGATAATTACAGTGCTTGCAGAGAATACCTTGCTGAAAACCGCTTATCATTTCCTTCTGCTCATCGTTTTGTTCGACACTCTTACTTATCGAAAGGACTACGATAGATCCCCTATACTTGTGGGTCATCATCAATCACTATCTTATCTGGAAGATTAACTCCAACTTGATTCAAGCGATTGTAGTACCCAGACATTCTGAGCACATGCCCACTGGCTGAGATATTCTCCTCCAACTTGTAGGCAAAGAACTTGTCAGAGGTCTCATACATATCAACACGGGCATGAGCCTGAATTACCAATTTCAGCTCTTGGAACATCTCATATGTTCCATGGCGTTCAAAATGCCTTTGGAGCCCCGACTCTAAGCCGTAAAGCATGGCGCACTAAACTGTTGGAGATATGCCCTAGAGGCAATCATGTATGATGATATTTCCTATGTGTTTTTGAATAAAGATAGTCCTTGGACATTATTAATGATGTGTATCAGCAAGTACGTGACTTGTTTGCGGGACTATGCATTGTATGATGACTGTCCTAAAAGGTCCCTAGTCGAAAGGGATGTGTGGATGCGCAACCAACTAGACTAGCATATGACATGGGCGATGGCTTGGTCTCACTAGCCATGGAGCACTGGATGCCAACTGGATAATATGGACTTGGAAGGATCTGGTCGGATTCGACGTAGTCGGATCCGAGTCGAGATAAGGTCCAAGTCGGACAGACCCAACTATGAGACGTAGCGATATGTCATCTGTGAGTCTCTAGTACAACATATGTTCTATGTCCTAAGACCTGAGTGGACGCACATACTCGGGATGGTGACAGACTTGCTTTGGGCCGACCAAACGCTACTCCGTAACTGGGTAGTTACAAAGGTAGGTTTCGGGCTTGTCCAGACCCATGCTGCGAGACATGGTCGAGCAAGATGGGATTTGCCCCTCCGATCAGGAGAGATATACTCTGGGGCCCTCATGTGAGCCGACCAAGATAAGCATGACCATGCGACAAGGATTATGAGATAATCCGGTTTCTGGTCGGCATCATTGGAATGAGAAAGAGGTCGGGCTAGCACAAGGATGACAGACTCGCCTTGAGCCCGACAACATATATCGTGTGGCAAAAGGAATGGAAGTATGATGTACAGGTTCGCCTAACTAGCTTCATAGTCTATTTGGTGTTCGGCATGCTTGCTAGAGGCTGCTACCAACTGTGCAGTTCAGAGGTGATCCGAACTGCGACCAAGCCGGCTTGAACCTAAGGGGTCACGCGCTTAAGGGAAGGAACCTACGAGGTCGGATCCGAGGACACTGGTCGGATGTGATCCAAGCTGTATTCAGATTGTGGCCGAGTAGACTTATGGGCTTTAGGGTCCGTGCGAGGCCCAAGTGTTGAGCCCGCGACATACGCCTATATAAAGTGGAGGTGCCGCACACTCACGCAGATGATCACTTTGGCGCTGTCACTAGGGCTTGCATGTGGTGCGAATAGACACCTCCACTCGCCGCCGGTTGTGTGATCGGACCTAGCAGTCCGCCGCACGACGTTCCTCCTGCACGCGCGGATATCGTTAGAGGCGGGTGCACTTGCGCCGCTCCGGCTAACCTATATGTGGGAACCGACTACATGCTGTACGAGGGAGATCGGATGAGGAGGAGACGATCCACGCGGACACGCTACCCCAACTCTTCTTCCGCTGCACAGCACTGCGCCTCTAGTGGTAATGAACTGTGACCCATCTCCCGTAGCATGTTCTTGGTTGTTCTACGTGTAGGAAAATTTTAATTTGCAATCGACGCACCCTACCGTAGAACCCAACAGTGGTATCAGAGCCTCTGCTATAGGATTTGGATTCAGATCGTATGCATATTAGATATGTGGAGGCGATAGATGAGATCTGTTGCCGTTGAGAAGATCGGTTGTGTGCACGGTTCATGAGATTAACTGCACATGGGGATCGATGTGGCTATGTTTTCTGTTGATCAGAGTCGATGAGGTCGTGACATAACCTACCCCTACCGGTCGGTATCCGCCATGGGGGTTAACAGTGAAATGTAAATCTGAATCGGGCTCGCGATGATCGATAAGATCGGTCAGATCAGAGAATTCGGCATGATCGGAGTTCAGATGTGATCTGTGGTTTCCGAAAACGTCGGGCGTTGCCCGCACCCGGAAGGGGCGCTGCCCATTCGAACCCCGCCCGCTAACTGGCTAGCGGGACCACCGTGTGTGTAGCGCCTTGTATTTTGTACACGATCACTCAAACTGGCAGAATGTGATTCTATGCGTGTGTATATGAATAGTATGGCTCATGTGTATGTGATGCATGTGTGTAAATTATACGTCGTCTGCGTGTCATGTTTGTCAGCCGGCAGGAGCCAAAGTGTTGTCATTATATTGTATAACGACCTGTGTGTCGACTTATGACTCTATGTAAAATTCATTACTAGTTGTAGTAGTTGGATAATAGAGATCAGGTTGGCGGCTTGGCGGCCCGGCGTGACAAACAAGATGGAGTTTCTGGATGGTTATCGGAGTTGGAGCCGACCTGGAAGAACATCCATGAAGGAGCCATACTATTTCACAATATATGTTTTACTTGTGATTGATATGCTTGTTTGTTTCTATGCATGTTTGAATGGTAGAAAGATCTCTCATGAATATCAAGTAAATTGCCATTCTCGATGTTGCACCTTCGCACATCAAGTACGTCTAGTAGTGGGCTCATAAAATTGGGGTGCTGCTAGGTGTCCTTGAACTGAAGGGTTCGTGTCGGACACGGACATGCACTGCATTAGGTTAACTTAACAAGGCTATCAAAACGGTTTTGGGCCTTGTGGCAAAAGAGGTCGGGAGCCGGGGTATGAGATACCTACCCGACCGACAGGAGTCGTATAGAGATATGATTAGCAAGGAGTTGCTTACTGGATAGGCATGTTGTCTAGCAGTGATGCTAAAGCTCACTAGTCGCATGGGCTAGTCAGATCCTGAATCACTGAGAGTTTGCGGAGGGATGCTGACTTCAGTGGGAGTATTTTTGTTTAAGGCTAGAATTACTCTACATAAATACATTGCTTAGTGATTGCATATTTTTCTGTTGTAGATCAATGGCACCAACTGGTCAACCCAACTTTGCATTGAAATCAATTCTGGAAAAGGATAAACTGAATGGAACAAACTTTACTACCTGGTATAGAAATTTGAGAATTGTTCTCAAGCATGATAAAAAGGAACATGTTCTAGAGGATCCGCTTCCAGAGGAACCTATTGATAATGCTAGTACCACAACCAAGAATGCCTACCATAAACTCGTTGATGAATCAAACGAGATCAGCTGCCTCATGCTGGCTTGTATGGAGCCCAATTTGCAGCAGCATTTCGAAGACGTTGGGGCTTTCGATATGATTGAGAGTCTCAAGAGCATGTTTCAAGTGCAGGCTAGGACCGAAAGGTGCAACGGTCTGGCGATCCTTGATGGATTGCAAGATGAAGGAAGGTGATCCACTGAGCCCGCATGTGATCAAGATGATCGGATATGTGCAAGCTTTGGGTTGGTTGGGCTTCCCGCTCTTGGATGAGCTGGCTACTGATGCAGTTCTGGGTTCTCTTCCGCCCGGCTATGGGACGTTCATCTCGAACTATCATATGCATGGCGTGGATAAGAAGCTCACTGAATTGCATGGGATGCTCAAAGTGGCAGTGCAGGATATTAAGAAAGGCACGCATCAAGTGTTGATGGTGCAGAAATTGGCTAAGTTCAAAAAGACTATTTGCTATCATTGCAAGGAAACTGGTCACTGGAAGAGGAACTGTAGCAAGTGGCTTGCAGAGGATGGCAAGAAGGCCGGGAATGCTGCTTCAGGCAAAGGTACACTTGTTGCATATGTTATAGACATTTACCTTGCTGACATACCTAGCAGCTCTTGGGTATTTGATACCGGATCGGTTGTTCACATTTGCAACTCGATGCAGGGGCTGGTAAGAACTAGGCGTGTGGCGCAAGGGGAGATTGACATCAGGGTCGGCAACAAAGCAAGAGTTGATGTGTTGGAGGTTGGCACGATGCAGCTCCAGCTTCCTTCTGGATTTATTTTGGAATTGAATAATTGTTATTACATTTCTGTACTTAGTTGGAACATTATTTCTGCCTCGTGCTTGATGAGTCAGGGTTATGAATTCAATCTAAAGGACAATGGTTGTTCGATTTATTTGAATGGTATGTTCCACAGCTATGCACCCATCGTTGATGGGTTATTTATATTGAAACTAGAACAGGAACCGGTCTATAACATGAATGTCAAGAGGCATAAGCCTGATGAGATAAATCCGACATACTTATGGCATTACCGGCTTGAACACATTAGTCTGAAATGCATGAAGAAGCTCCATGATGATGGACTCCTAACTTCGACCGACTTTGGGTCGTTCGAGACATGCGAATCATGCTTGCTCGGCAAGATGACTAAGTCTCCTTTTGCAAAAAGTTGTGAGAGGGCATCCGAGCTGTTGGAACTGATACACAGTGATGTGTGTGGACCAATGAGCACAACTGCTAGAGGTGGCTATCAGTACTACGTGACTTTTACCGACGACTTGAGTAGATATGGATATATCTATTTGATGAGGCACAAGTCAGAGACTTTTGAAAAGTTCAAAGAGTTTCAAAACAAGGTTGAGAATCAGCTCGGCAAGACTATAAAACTTCTATGATTTGATCGTGGAGGTGAGTACATGAGCCAGGAGTTTGATGATCATCTGAAAAGTAGAGGTATAGTACCTCACTCACACCTCCGGGTACGCCATAGAGAAATGGTGTATCGAAACGGAGGAATCGTACCTTGTTGGACATGGTTCGATCTATGATGAGCAAGTCGGATTTACCCTTGTCATTCTGGGGACACGCTCTAGAAACTGCAGCTTTCACACTTAACATGGTACCATCAAAATCCGTAGACAAGACACCACATGAGATGTGGACTGGGAAGAGTCCCAGTTTGTCTTTTCTAAAGACTTGGGGTTGTGAAGCATTTTTCAAGAAACTTATGTCAGGCATGTTTACACCCAAGTCGGATTAATGCATATTCGGGGGATATTCGAGGGAAACCTTGGGATATAGCTTCTACAACCGGGAAGCGAACAAAGTGTTTGTTGCTCGGAACGGGGTTTTCCCTGAGAAAGAGTTTCTTAGTCGGGAGGCCAGTGGGAGGACGGTCCGACTCGAAGAAATTCGAGGACCACTCGGGGATGGCTCAACTGGTGATGAGATCATACCGGAGTCAGTCAGGGAACCCGTAGTGGAAGTGGCATCGGAACCACAGAGGTCGGAAAGATTGCGCAGAGTGCCTGATGTATTGTTGCTAGAAAGTGACGAGCCGACCACGTATGCGGAAGCGATGGTGAGCCCAGATTCCGAGGCCTGGCTGGAGGCCATGAGATCCGAGTTAAAGTCCATGGATGAGAATCAACTCTGGGACTTGGTTGATCCGCTGCCTGGCGTAACAGCCATTGGTTGCCAATGGATCTTTAAGAAGAAAACCGATGTGGATGGAAATGTTCAGATCCACAAAGCTCAGCTTGTCGCTAAGGGTTATGGACAAGTTCAAGGAATTGACTACGACAAGACTTACTCGCCTGTAGAAATGCTGAAGTCGGTGAGGATCATACTAGCAATAGTTGCATATTTCAATTACGAGATATGGCAGATGGATGTCAAGATGGCTTTCCTTCACGGAAATTTAACCGAGGACGTGTATATGATACAGCCCGAGGGTTTTGTCAATCCGACTAGCACTAGTAAGGTATGCAAGCTCAAGAGATCCATTTATGGGTTGAGGCAAGCATCTCGGAGCTGGAACATTCATTTTGATGAGGTCGTCACTGGTTTCGGCTTCATCAAAAGCGAAGAGGACTCTTGTTTATACAAGAAGTTAAGTGGGAGCTCGATAGTGTTTTTGATCTTGTATGTGGATGACATACTACTGATCGAAAATGATATTTCGATGTTGAACTCGGTCGAGGAGTCATTGAATGGCAAGTTTTCGATGAAGGACCATGGTGAGGCAATGTACATTTTAGGCATTAAGATCTATAGAGATAGATCAAGGAGGCTGCTCAGCTTAAGCCAGAGCACGTACATAGATAAAGTGTTGAAACGGTTCAACATGAGTGAGGCAAAGAAAGGGTTCTTGCCACTCTCACATGGTATAAGGCTAAGCGAGACTCAGAGTCCTTCGACATCTGATGAGCGAAGCAGGATGAGTAGGATTCCGTATGCCTCGGCAATCGGATCCATCATGTATGCCATGATATGTACGCGGACCGATGTTGCTTTTGCAATAAGCCTAACAAGTAGATACTAGGCCAACCCAGGTGAGAGTCATTGGGCAGCATTAAAGACTATTTTGAAGTACCTGAAAAAGACTAAAGAGATGTTCCTAGTTTATGGAGGTAAGGAAGATCTCGTCGTAAGGGGTTACGCCGATGCTAGTTTCCAAACCGATAGAGATGATTGTCGATCACAGTCCGGATTCGTGTACATCATGAACGGAGGATCAGTGAGCTAGATGAGTTCCAAGCAAGATACGGTGGCCAATTCTACCACAGAAGCCAAATACATTGCGGCTTGTGAAGCTGCAAAGGAAGGTGTTTGGATCCGGAACTTTCTGGATGATCTTGGTATTTTCCTAGCCTCGGTAAAACCATTGGACCTTTATTGTGATAATTCTGGTGCCATCGCACAAGCCAAGGAGCCGAGGAATCACCACAAGGTCAGACACATATATCGGAAATATCACTTGATACGAAAGATCGTAAAAAGTGGTGATGTAGAGTTATGCAAAATTCACACGGATGCAAATGTTGTGGATCCATTGACTAAGCCGCTTCCACAACCCAAGCATGAGGGGCACGTTAGAGCTATGGTCATTCGATGTCTATTTGATTGACTCTAGTGCAAGTGGGAGACTATTGGAGATATGCCCTAGAGGCAATCATGTATGATGATATTTCCTATGTGTTTATGAATAAAGATAGTCCTTCGACATTATTAATGATGTGTATCAGCAAGTACGTGACTTGTTTGTGGGACTATGCATTGTATGATGACTGTCCTAAAAGGTCCCTAGTCAAAAGGGTTGTGTGGACGTGCAGCCAACTAGACTAGCATAAGACACGGTCGATGGCTTGGTCTCACTAGCCATGGAGCATTGGATGCCAACCAGACAATATGGACTTGGAAGGATCTGGTCGGATTCGATGTAGTCGGATCCGAGTCGAGATAAGGTCTGAGTCGGACAGACCCAACTATGAGACGCAGCGATATGTCATCTGTGAGTCTCTAGTACAACATATGTTCTATGTCCTAAGACCTGAGCCGACGCACGTACTCGGGATGGTGACAGACTTGCTTTGGGCCGACCAAATGCTACTCCGTAACTGGGTAGTTACAAAGGTATGTTTCGGGCTTGTCCAGACCCATGCTGCGAGACATGGTCGAGCAAGATGGGATTCGCCCCTCCCATCAGGAGAGATATACTCTGGGCCCCTCGTGTGATCCGACCAGGATAAGCATGGCCATGCGACAAGGATTATGAGATAATCCAGTTTGTGGTCGGCATCATTGGAACGAGAAAGTGGTCGGGCTAGAACAAGGATGACAGACTCGCCTTGAGCCCGACAACATATATCGTGTGGCAAAAGGAATGGAAGTATGATGTACAGGTTCGCCTAACCAGCTTCATAGTCTCTTTGGTGTTCGGCATGCCTTGCTAGAGGCCGCTACCAACTGTGCAGTTCGGAGGTGATCCGAACTGCGACCAAGACGGCTTGAACCTAAAGGGTCACGCGCTTAAGGAAAGGAACCTACGAGGTCGGATCCGAGGACGCTGGTCGGATGTGATCCGAGCTGTATTCGGATTGTGGCCGAGTAGACTTATGGGCTTTAGGGTCCGTGCGAGGCCCAAGTGTTGAGCCCGCGACGGATGCCTATATAAAGTGGAGGTACCGCACACTCACGCGGATGATCGCTCCGGCGCTGTCACTAGGGTTTGCATGTGTTGCAAATAGACACCTCCACTCGCCGCCGGTTGTGTGATCGGACCTAGCAGTCCACCGCACAAAGTTCCTCCTGCACGCGCGGATACCATTAGAGGCGGTGCACTTGCGCCGCTCCGGCGAACCTGTACGTGGGAACCGACTACCGGCTGTACGAGGGAGATCGGACGAGGAGGAGACGATCCATGCGAACGCGCTGCCCCAACTCTTCTTCCGCTGCACGGCACTGTGCGTCTAGTGGTAACGAACTGTGATCCATCTCCCGTAGCATGTTCTTGGTTGTTCTGCGTGTAGGAAAATTTTAATTTGCAGTCGATGCACCCTACCGTAGAACCCAACATAAACTATCAAGTAGTCATCAGAACGTGTCTACCAGATGTTCACAACATCCATAGACGGCGCTAGAGGGGTTGGCACACCGAGCGGTGCATCAAGGACATAAGCCTTCTGTGCGGCAGTGAGGACAATCCTCAGACTATGGCCCTAGTTCACATAATTGCTTACAATATCTTTCAACTTAGTCTTTCTCTAGGAACGTATAAAATAGGGAGCTATAGCGTGAGCTATTGATCTATGACATAATTTGCAAAGCTTGGACTATTGTTCCTGATAAATGAGTTCAATTAATCATATTACCTAAGAGCTCCCACTCAAATCAACATCCCTCCGGTTGTCTGAGTGTAACACGATCCAAATTCACCAACCCAAGTTAAATCATCATGTGAGATGAGGTGGTTACAATGGTGAACATCTCCATGTTGATCATATCTACTATATGACCCATGCTCGACCTTTCGGTCTCTTGTGTTCCGAGGCCATGTTTGTACATGCTAGGCTCTTCAAATTTAACCCAAGTGTTCTGCATGTGCAAAACTGGCTTGCACCTATTGTATGTGAACGTAGAGTCTATCACACCCGATCATCACATGGTGCTTCGAAACGACGAACTTTCGCAACGGTGCACACTCGGGGAGAACACAATTTTATCTTGAAAATTTAGTGAGGGGTCACCTTATAATGCTACCGCCGTCCTAAGAAAAATAAGAGGCATAAAAGGATTAACATCACATGCAAATCATAAGTGACATGATATGGCCATCATCTTGTGCTTTTGATCTCCATCTCCAAAGCACCGGCATGATCTCCATCGTCACCAGCATTGACACCATGATCTCCATCATCGTGCCACCATCAGGGTTGTCACGCCAACCATGATTTTACTACTATTGCTACCGCTTAGCGATAAAGTAAAGCATTACATAGCGCTTAATTATTGACACGCAGGTCATACAATAATTAAAGACAACCCTATGGCTCATGTCGGCTGCCGTATGAATCAACATGCAAGTCGATATAAACTATTACAAACATGATCATCTCATACATCAAATATATTTCATCATGTCTTTGGCCATATCATATCGCAACATACCCTGCAAAAACAAGTTAGACGTCCTCTAATTGTTATTGCATGTTTTACGTGGCTGCTATGGGTATCTAGCAAGAACGATTATTACCTACGGAAAGCCACAACGGTGATATGCAAGTTGTTATTTAACCTTCTACAAGGACCGTATTTGTCGAATCCGATTCAACTAAGGTGGGAGAGACAGACACCCGCCAGCCATCTTTATGCAACAAAGTCACATGTTTGTCGATGGAACCGGTCTCATGTATGTGGACATGTAAAGTTGGTCCAGGCCGCTTCATCCCACAATACCGCTGTATCAAGAAAATACCAAGGAAGGAAGCAACCTGAATATCAATGCCGACAAACTCCTTTGTGTTCTACTCATGATGTCATCTACACATAGACCTAGCTCATGATGCCACTGTTGGGGAACGTTGCATGGGAAACAAAAAAAATCCTACGCTCACCAACATCAATCTACGAGATGACCATCTACGAGAGGAGAGATTGGATCTACATAACCTTGTAGATCGCTAAGCAGAAGCATTAAGAAACGGGGTTGATGTAGTTGAACGTGTTCGCAATCCAATCAAGATCCGTCCCTTGAACTCCGATCTAGTGCTGAACGGATGACACCTCCATGTTCAACACACATACGGCTTGATGACGCCTTCACCTCCTCGATCCAGCAAGCGATGGTGAAGTAGTAGCTCGAGTCCTCCGACAGCACGACGGCGTGGTGGCGGTGGTGGTGGCAGAAATCTCAGCAGAGCTTCGCTAAGCACTACGGAGAAGAAGATGGACTACGAGGGAGAAGAAGGACAGCGCCCTGGCGTGGAGATGTCCTCAAAGGGTGCGGCTGCCCTCTCTCTACCTCTCTATATATAGGGGGAGGGAGGAGGAGGAGGCACCCTAGATCCAATCTACGAGTGGCAGCCAAGGCAGATGAGGGCGCCCCCCTAGGGAAACCCTAGGTGGCTTGTCCCCAAGCCAGGTGGAGGGAACCCTAGATGGGGCGCCCACCTCTCCTGGTTACGTGAGATGGGGTGAGAGGGGCGCTCAGCCCCTTAGTGGGCTGGTTTGCCCCTCCCCTTGGCTCATGAGGCCCACCAACACTTGTCGGGACCCACCGAAACCCCTTTCGGTCATGCTGGTCATCACCCGGTACCCCGGGAACAATTCCACACTCCAATACCCTTCGCCCAATATATCTATATTCACCTCCAGACCATTCTAGAGTTCCTCTTCATGTCCGGGACTCCGAACAACCTTCGGTAGCCACCATAATGACTCGGCTATACTTATATTGTCACCAAATGTTAAGTGTGTAGACCTTGCGGGTTCAGGAACTATGCAGACGTGACTGAGACACCTCTATGGTCAATAACCAATAGCGGGACCTGGATGCCCATATTGGTTTCCACATATTCTACGAAGATCTTATCGGTCGAACCTTGATGTGAAGGATTTAGCTAATCCTGTATGTAGTTCCCTTCGTATGTCGGTATGTTACTTGCCTGAGATGCGATCGTCGGTATCTCCATACCTAGTTCAATCTCGTTACCAGCAGGTCTCTTTACTCGTTCTGTAATACAAGATCATGTGACTAACTCATTGGTCACATTGCTTGCAAGCTCATTGTGATGTTTTATTACTGAGTGGGCCCTGAGATACCTTTCCGTCATACGGAGTGACAAATCACAGTCTTGATCCATGTCAACTCAACAGACACCCTCGGAGATACCTATCGAGCACCTTTATAGTCATCCAGTTACGTTACGACATTTAGTACACACAAGGTACTCCTCCGGTGTCAGTGAGTTGCATGATCTCATGGTCATAGGAACATATACTTGACATGCAGAAAACGATAGTAGTAAACTTGACACGATCATATGCTATGTTCATAGTTTGGGTCTTGTCCATCACATCATTCTCCTAATGATGTGACCTCATTATCAACTGACAACTCATGTCCATGGCTAGGAAACCATAGCCATCCTTGATCAACGAGCTTGTCCTATAGAGGCTCACTAGGGACACATTGTTGTCTATGTATCCACACATGTATTTGAGTTTCCGATCAATACAATTCTAGCATGGATAATAAACGATTATCATGAACAATGAAATATGACAATAACCAATTTATTATTTCCTCTAGGGCATATTTCCAACACCCATACTTTGCCATATTGCCACTCACCTTCAAAGAGTGGTTATTCAGCGGGGGTTCATCCTCGCCACCAACGCTTCCCCTTCTTCAAAAGGGGTCATCCCCGAGAGAATTCTCGATCACCTTGCTACGTAAGTAAGTTGTGTTGGAAATATGCCCTAGAGGCAATAATAAATTGGTTATTATTATATTTCCTTGTTCATGATAATCGTTTATTATCCATGCTAGAATTGTATTGATAGGAAACTCAGATACATGTGTGGATACATAGACAGCACCATGTCCCTAGTAAGCCTCTAGTTGACTAGCTTGTTGATCAATAGATGGTTACGGTTTCCTGACCATGGACATTGGATGTCTTTGATAACGGGATCACATCATTAGGAGAATTATGTGATGGACAAGACCCAATCCTAAGCCTAGCACAAAGATCGTGTAGTTCGTATGCTAAAGCTTTTCTAATGTCAAGTATCATTTCCTTAGACCATGAGATTGTGCAACTCTCGGATACCGTAGGAGTGCTTTGGGTGTGCCAAACGTCACAACGTAACTGGGTGGCTATAAAGGTACACTACAGGTATCTCCGAAAGTGTCTGTTGGGTTGGCACGGATCAAGATTGGGATTTGTCACTCCGTGTAAACGGAGAGGTATCTCTGGGCCCACTCGGTAGGACATCACCATAATGTGCACAATGTGATCAAGGAGTTGATCATGGGATGATGTGTTATGGAACGAGTAAAGAGACTTGCCGGTAACGAGATCGAACAAGGTATCGGGATACCGATGATTGAATCTCGGGCAAGTATCGTACCGCTAGACAAAGGGAATTGTATACGGGATTTATTGAATCCTTAACATCGTGGTTCATCCGATGAGATCATCGTGGAGCATGTGGGAGCCAACATGGGTATCCAGATCCCGCTGTTGGTTATAGACCGGAGAGTTGTCTCGGCCATGGCTGCATGACTCCCGAGCCCGTAGGGTCTACACACTTAAGGTTCAATGACGCTAGGATTATAGGGAAAGTATGTACATGGTTACCGAATGTTGTTCGGAGTCCCGGATGAGATCCCGGGCGTCACGAGGAGTTCCGGAATGGTCCGGAGGTAAATATTGATATATAGGAAGTATGGTTTTGGCCACCGGAAGTGTTCCGGGCATCACCGGTAGTGTACCGGGACCACCGGAGGGGTCCAGGGGTCCACCGGGAAGGGCCACGGGCCCCGGAGGCATACATGGGCCTATAGTGGGAAGGGACCAGCCCCTAGGTGGGCTAGGGTGCCTCCCACCAAGGCCCAAGGCGCCTCCAAGAGGAGAGGGGGGGCAAACCCTAGGGCAGATGGGCCCTAAGGCCCACCCCAGGTGCGCCTCCCCCTCTCCCCCTTGTGGCCGCCACCCTAGATGGGATCTAGGGCTGCCGCACCCCTTGGGGTGGGAACCCTAGGTGGGGGCGCAGCCCTCCCTCTCCTCCTATATATAGTGGAGGCAAAGGGGCAGCCCAACACATGATTCACTCTCCCTGTTGGCGCAGCCCTACCCCTCTCCCTCCTCGTCTCTCGTAGTGCTTGGCGAAGCCCTGCTGGAGTCCCGCGCTCCTCCACCACCACCACGCCGTCGTGCTACTGCTAGATGGAGTCTTCCCCAACCTCTCCTTCTCCCCTTGCTGGATCAAGGCGTAGGAGACGTCACCGGGTTGTACGTGTGTTGAACGCGGAGGTGTCGTCCGTTCGACACTAGGATCATCGGTGATTTGGATCACGACGAGTATGACTCCATCAAACCCGTTCACTTAAACGCTTCCGCTTAGCGATCTACAAGGGTATGTAGATGCACTCTCCTTCCCCTCGTTGCTAGATTACTCCATAGATTGATCTTGGTGATGCGTAGAAAATTTTAAATTCTGCTACGATCCCCAACAGTGGCATCATGAGCTAGGTCTACGCGTAGTTTCTATGCACAAGTAGAACACAAAGCAGTTGTGGGCGTCGATATTGTCAATTTACTTGCCGTTACTAGTCTTATATTGATTCGGCGGCATTGTGGGATGAAGCGGCCCGGACCGACCTTACACGTACTCTTACACGAGACTGGTTCCACCGACTGACATGCACTAGTTGCATAAGGTGGCTAGCAGGTGTCTGTCTCTCCCACTTTAGTCGGATCGGATTCGATGAAAAGGGTCCTTATGAAGGGTAAATAGAAATTGGCATATCACGTTGTGGTTTTCGCGTAGGTAAGAAACGTTCTTGCTAGAAACCTATAGCAGCCACGTAAAAACTTGCAACAACTATTAGAGGACGTCTAACTTGTTTTTGCAACATATGCCTTGTGATGTGATATGGCCAAAAGGATGTGATGAATGATATATGTGATGTATGAGATTGATCATGTTCTTGTAATAGGAATCACGACTTGCATGTCGATGAGTATGACAACCGGCAGGAGCCATAGGAATTATCTTAATTTATTTATGACCTGCGTGTCAACATAAACGTCATGTAATTACTTTACTTTATTGCTAAAGCGTTAGCCATAGTAGTAGAAGTAATAGATGACGAGACAACTTCAAGAAGACACGATGATGGAGATCATGGTGTCATGCCGGTGACAACGATGATCATGGAGCCCCGAAGATGGAGATCAAAAGGAGCAAAATGATATTGGCCATATCATGTCACTATTTGATTGCATGTGATGTTTATCATGTTTTACATCTTATTTGCTTAGAACGACAGTAGCTTAAATAAGATGATCCCTCACTAAAATTTCAAGAAAAGTGTTCCCCCTAACTGTGCACCGTTGTGAAGGTTCGTTGTTTCGAAGCACCACGTGATGATCGGGTGTGATAGATTCTAACGTTCAAATACAACGGGTGTAAGCCAGATTTACACACGCAATACACTTAGGTTGACTTGACGAGCCTAGCATGTACAGACATGGCCTCGGAACACGGAAGACCGAAAGGTCGAGCATGAGTCGTATAGAAGATATGATCAACATGAAGATGTTCACCGATGTTGACTAGTCCGTCTCACATGATGATCGGACACGGCCTAGTTGACTCGGATCATGTTTCACTTAGATGACTAGAGGGATGTCTATCTGAGTGGGAGTTCATTGAATAATTTGATTAGATGAACTTAATTATCATGAACATAGTCTAATTTGTCTTTGCAAATATGTTGTAGATAAATAGCTCACGTTGTAGCTCCCTATTTCAATATGTTCCTAGAGAAAGATTAAGTTGAAAGATATTGTAAGCAATGATGCGGACTAGGTCCGTAGTCCGAGGAGTGTCCTCACTGCTAAACAGAAGGCTTACGTCTTTGATGCACCGCTCGATGTGCAAACCCCTACAACCTCGTCTGTGGATGTTGTGAACACCTGACAGACACGTCCTAATGACTACTTGATAGTTTAGTGCACCATACTTTATGGCTTAGAATCGGGATTCCAATGACGTTTTGAACGCCATAGAACATATGAGATGTTCCAAGAGCTTAAATTGGGATTTTGGGCTCATGCCCGTGTTGAGAGGTGTGAGACCTCTGACAAGTTCTTTTGCCAACAAGATGGAGGAGAATAGCTCAGCTAGTGAGCATGTGCTCAGAATGTCTGGGTGCTACAATCACTTAAATCAAGTGGGAGTTAAACTTCTAGATAAGATAGTGATTGATAGAGTTCTCTAGCCACTATCACTAAGCTACTAGATCTTCGTGATGAACTATGACGTGCAAGGGATGGAGTTGATCCCGGAGCTGTTCGCGGTGCTTAAGACCGCAAAAGGTAGAAATCAAGAAGGAGCATCAAGTGTTGATGGTTTAACAAGACCACTGGTTTCAAGAAGGGCAAGGGCTAGAAGGGAAACTTCATGGATGACAAACCAGTTGCTGCTCTAGTGAAGGAACCCAAGGTTGAACCCAAACCCGAGACTGAGTGCTTCTATTGTAAGGGGAACGGTCACTGGTAGCGGAATTACCCCAAATGCATGGTAGATAAGAAGGCTGGCAACTTCAACAAAGTATATACATGTTATTGATGTGTACCTCACTAGTACTCCTGGTAGCACCTGGGTATTGGACACCGATTCAGTTACTATTATTGGTAACTTGAAGCAAAAGCTACGGACTAAACGGAGACTGGCTAAGGGCGAGGTGACGATGTGTGTTGGAAGTATTTCCAAAGTTGATGAGATCACCATCGCACGCTCCATCTGCCTTCGGGATTAGTATTGAACCTAGATAAATGTTATCAGGTGTCTACGTTGAGCATGAATATGATTAGATCATGTTCATTGCAATACGGTCATTCATTTAAGTTAGAGAATAATGGTTATTCTGTTTACATGAATGATACCTTTCATGGTCATGCACCCTATGTGAATGGTTCATTGAATCTCGCTCGTGGTAATACACATGTTCATGCCAAAAGATGTAGAGTTAATAATGATAGTACCACTTTCTCGTGGCACTGTCGCTTAGGTCATATTGGCATAAGATGCATGAAGAAACTCAATGTCGATGGATGTTTGGAGTCACTTGATTTTGAATCACTTGACACATGCGAGCCATGCCTCATGGGCAGGATAACTAAGACCCCGTTTTCACGTACAATGAAACGGGCAAGTGACTTGTTGGAAGTCATGCATGCTGATGCATGTGATCCAATGAGAATTGAAACATGCGGTGGATATCGCTATTTTCTCATCTTCACTGACGATTTTGGTAGATATAGGTATATCTACCTAATGAAGCACAAGTCTGAAACGTTTGAAAAGTTCAAGCGATTTCAGAGTGAAGTTAAGAATCATCATAACAAAGAAGATCATGTTCCTACGATCTGATCAAAAAGGGGATTTTCTGAGTTATGAGTTTGGCAATCACTTAAGACATTGTGGAATTGTTTCGCAGTTGAAGCCACCTGGAACACCACAAGGTAATGGTGTGTCCGGACGTCGTAATCAAACCTTATGAGATATGGTGCGATCTATGATGTCTCTTACCGATCTACCTCTATTATTTTGAGTTTATGCATTAGAGACAGCTGCATTCACTTTAGATAGGACACCATATAAGTCCGTTGAGACGACGTCGTATGAACATTGGTTTGGCAAGAAACCAAAGTTGTCATTTCTTAATGTTTGGGGCTGTGATGCTTAAGGCTTCAGCCAAAGAAGCTCGAACCCAAAGTGGACAAACACATCTTCATAGGATACCCAAAGGTGACAGTTGGGTATACCTTCTATCTCAGATCCGAGGGCAAATTGTTTGTCGCTAAGAACGGGTCCTTTCTCGAGAAGGAGTTTCTCTCAAAAGAATTGAGTGGGAGGAAGATAGAACTTGATGAGGTTGTCGAACCTTTATTTCAACCAGAGCGTGATGCAACACAGAAAGATGTTTTCTATGGAGCCTACATTTGTTGAATAGGAAGTTAATGATAGTGATCATGAAGCTTCGGATCAAGTTGCTATCGAACCCTGTAGGTCGACAAGGATATGTACTACTCCTGAGTGGTACGGTAATCCTGTCTTGGATATCATGTTGTTAGACAACAATGAACCTACGAGCTATGGAGAAGAGATGGTGGGCCCGTATTCCGACAAATGGTTAGAAGCCATGAAATCCGAGATAGGATCCATGTATCAGAATAAAGTATGGACTTTGGTGGACTTGCCCAATGATCGGTAAGCCATTGAGATAAATGGGTCTTTAAGAAGAAGACGGACGTGGGCGGTAATGTTACCGTCTATGAAGCTCGACTTGTGGGAAAGAATTTTTTCACAAGTTCAAGGAGTTGACTACGATGAGAATTTCTCACCCGTAGCGATGCTTAAGTCCGTCGGAATCATGTTAGCCTTAGCTGTATTTTTCGATTATGAAATATGACAGATGGATGTCAAAACAAGTTTTCTTACCAGCTTTCATAAGAAAGAGTTGTATGTGATACAATCAAAGTTTTGTCGATCCTAAGGATGCTAAAAGGTATGCTGGCTCCAGCAATCCTTCTATGGACTAGAGCAAGCATCTCGGAGTCGGAATATATGCTTTGATGGAGTAATCAAAGCTTTTAGGTTTATACAATGTTTGCTAGAAACTTGTATTTACAAGAAAGTGAGTGGGAGCACTACAACATTTCTGATAAGTATATGTGGATGACATATTGTAGATCTGAAATAATGTAGAATTTCTGGAAAGCATAAACGGTTGTTTGAAGAGTGTTTTTCAAAGGAAGACCTGGATAAAGCTGCTTACATATTGGGCATCAAGATCTATAGAAATAGATCAAGACGTCTGATGATACTTTCAAAGAACGCACACCTTGACATGTTTTTGAAGGAGTTCAAAATAGATCAGTCAAACAAGGGGTTCTTACCTGAGTTGTAAGGTGTGAAGTTGAGTAAGACTCAAAGATTGACCACGGCAGAAGAAAGAGGAAGGACGAAGGTCGTCCCCAATGCTCTTGTCATAGGCTCTATACGGTATGCCATGCTGAGTACCACACCAGATGTGTGCCTTGCCACATGTCTGGCAAGAGGGTACAAAGGAGATCTTGGATTGGATCACCAGATAGCGGTCAAAATTATCCTTAGAGGAATAAGGAAATGTTTCTCGGTTATGGAGGTGATAAAGAGTTCAACGTAAAGAGTTATGTCGATGCAAGCTTAACACCTATCCAGATAGCTTTGAGAAGAGATACTAGATACGTATAATGGAGCAACAATTTGGAATAGCTCCAAGTGGAACATGGTAGCAGCATCTATAACATAAAGTTTTCCGAAATACATAGGGATCTGAATATGGCAAGACCCATTGACTACAACCTCTCTCACAAGCATAACATGATCAAACCTAGAACTCATTGAGTATTAATCACATAGTGATGTGAACTAGATTAGTGACTCTAGTAAACTCTTTGGATGTTGGTCACATGGTGATATGACCTGTGAGTGTTAATCACATGGCGATGTGAACTAGATTATTGACTCTAGTGCAAGTGGGAGACTGTTGGAAATATGCCCTAGAGGCAATAATAAATTGGTTATTATTATATTTCCTTGTTCATGATAATCGTTTATTATCCATGCTAGAATTGTATTGATAGGAAACTCGGATACATGTGTGGATACATAGACAACACCATGTCCCTAGTAAGCCTCTAGTTGACTAGCTCGTTGATCAATAGATGGTTACGGTTTCCTGACCATGGACATTGGATGTCATTGATAACGGGATCACATCATTAGGAGAATGATGTGATGGACAAGACCCAATCCTAAGCCTAGCACAAAGATCGTGTAGTTCGTATGCTAAAGCTTTTCTAATGTCAAGTATCATTTCCTTAGACCATGAGATTGTGCAACTCCCGGATACCGTAGGAGTGCTTTGGGTGTGCCAAACGTCACAACGTAACTGGGTGGCTATAAAGGTACACTACAGGTATCTCCGAAAGTGTCTGTTGGGTTGGCACAAATCGACACTGGGATTTGTCACTCCGTGTAAACGGAGAGGTATCTCTGGGCCCACTCGGTAGGACATCATCATAATGTGCACAATGTGATCAAGGAGTTGATCACGGGATGATGTGTTACGGAACAAGTAAAGAGACTTGCCGGTAACGAGATTGAACAAGGTATCGGGATACCGACGATCGAATCTCGGGCAAGTATCGTACCGCTAGACAAAGGGAATTATATACGGGATTGATTGAATCCTTGACATCGTGGTTCATCCGATGAGATCATCGTGGAGCATGTGGGAGCCAACATGGGCATCCAGATCCCTCTGTTGGTTATTGACCGGAGAGTTGTCTCGGCCACGGCTGCATGACTCCTGAGCTCGTGGGGTCTACACACTTAAGGTTCGATGACGCTAGGGTTATAGGGAAAGTATGTACGCGGTTACCGAATGTTGTTTGGAGTCCCGGATGAGATCCCGGACGTCACGAGGAGTTCCGGAATGGTCCGTAGGTAAAGATTGATATATAGGAAGTATGGTTTTGGCCACCGGAAGTGTTCCGGGCATCACCGGTAGTGTACCGAGACCACCGGAGGGGTCCGGGGGTCCACCGGGAGGGGCCACAGGCCCCGGAGGCATACATGGGCCTATAGTGGGAAGGGACCAGCCCCTAGGTGGGCTGGGGCGCCTCCCACCAAGGCCCAAGGCGCCTCCAAGAGGAGAGGGGGCAAACCCTAGGGCAGATGGGCCCTAAGGCCCACCCCAGGTGCGCCTCCCCCTCTCCCCCTTGTGGCCGCCACCCTAGATGGGATCTAGGGCTGCCGCACCCCTTGGGGTGGGAACCCTAGGTGGGAGCGCAGCCCTCCCTGTCCCCCTATATATAGTGGAGGCAAAGGGGCAGCCCAACACACGATTCAATCTCCCTGCTGGCGCAGCCCTACCCCTCTCCCTCCTCGTCTCTCGTAGTGCTTGGCGAAGCCCTGCTGGATTCCGGCGCTCCTCCACCACCACCATGCTGTCGTGCTGCTGCTGGATGGAGTCTTCCCCAACTTCTCCTTCTCCCCTTGCTGGATCAAGGCATAGGAGACGTCACCGGGCTGTACGTGTGTTGAACGCGGAGGTGCCGTCCGTTCGGCACTAGGTTCATCGGTGATTTGGATCACGACGAGTACGACTCCATCAACCCCGTTCACTTGAACGCTTCCGCTTAGCGATCTACAAGGGTATGTAGATGCACGCTCCTTCCCCTCGTTGCTAGATTACTCCATAGATTGATCTTAGTGATGCGTAGAAAATTTTAAATTCTGCTACGATCCCCAACAAGTTGGTGATGTCGAACTTCATCGCCAAGGTGCTTGCAATCGGAGGATCAACATGAGGAAGGGCATCCTAGCCTACGACCTTCTTGTAGCTGACAACGATGACGGCGACGTACTTCCCTACATCGTGCTATGACAATCAGCAAACAGAGAGCACAAGACATGGTTGCCCTACGTCCAAGAGTGGGACATCCACTAGTACAGAAAATACTAGTAGTAGCGTGCCAAGATCCACATTGGTGATGTGGGGGCACCACTGGTAACTATTACAGGTGGCATTCCATCCTCAGACAACTAATAACATGGTTAATAGTGGCGTGCTAGCTAACCTCATGCCACTATGATAAGGATACTAGTGGGGTGCCTTTCAACTAGCATGCCACTAGTAGAAATGTTAGGATTTAAAAAATAGTGGGCCCTTGAACTAGCACGCCATTAGCAATAATTTGTTGTTTAAAACAATATTTATTTATAGGGTTAATCCATTTATTCAAATATGAGTATACGGTTCATCCACTACTACAGAATACACCATTGTATTGTCAGGAATATAAAAAAAGTGGTGGTGTCGCTCATCGTCGGTGGTGCCTCTGGTTGCCACCATTACTCCTATTTGGAGCTCAAAGGTTGTGTGTGCCATGTCATCATTGGAGCAGTCTTCGCTACAGGAGTTGAAAATCACCGTAGCCGATGAAGAAGCCACCACTTCCAACATGAGATGGAAGCTAACCTACATAAACAGAAATTGACGGTAAAAAGTTAAATTATTTGATTAACCTAAACATTATATTTGTTGGAATTGGCATTGATATAAAGTCAATAAAGGGTTAGTTTTGGTGTTAGAATCTTCATACAAAGAACTATACTCACTAAAAGTAAATCTTGATATTAATGAACTACTTCACAAACAAATAAATGCACATGAACAGGTTAGCTCAAGTGGTACAAGAAAAAGAACTATTTTAAAATAAGAAAACATAATTTGGAAAGAAAATGTCCAGAGCATGTCACACAATAGCAAAACTAGTGATCATGGATAGTAAAGCAAGATATTCTATACAAATTATCTAAATCAAACTCTCAGATACACCTCAAGCACTACTCCTAGCAATATAAGTAAATGGTGCTCTCTTCATGTTCATGCTGCTAGCAACAAACTGGGCAGCAAATGCACCCTTCCTCTCATTGCTTATCTTCTTTACTTCCAGATTCTACAAGTTCAGTAACATCACTATTCTTCTCATGCTGCTAACAATAAACTAAACACTATGTTATGACATATTTAAGAAACAACAAGGCGGGAGAAGCCATAAACTTTAATACCATACACTCAGATCAACATGGAAGTTATCCATATATACATATTAGATGAACAAAACATCAAAGAAAAGTGCAACACTCTACTCTTGCTATTCAGAAGATAGCATCGCAGAAGTTGAACTAACTAGATACCCATAGAAATGTTACAAAGGAATGAATCAGGATTCCAGTATAAACCTCGAGAAACTAGATCAGAACTAGGTGTAAAGAACTGTTTTTATCGAACTTAAATTCTAGAAATAATAATATTTTTATCACTTAAAATGCTAGAAAGATCAAATTCATGGAACAATAACATAAGCTAAACCAGGTATAGCAATCATGTTCTTCTCTCAACCCAATTACACATAAAATGATATTTTGTTTATTTACCAATGCGTAAAATGCCAAATTAGTTGTTCCAGTAATGAACAAACAGGATCCAGTACCATGCACTATACCAAACCAAGCATATAGCAAGACAATGGAGCAAGCACAAGAATGGTACAACTAAGTTAATTAGGACAGGACCACTGGACCAGTTCCCCCATAGATATGAATCATTGCATGCAAATCAAGTTGAAGCAAGCATATCATTACCAACCGAACATCATCCCCAACCCTAAGTATCACCTTGGCTCAATGGCCAACCTAGAGTGATCTTAGCTCAATGGCTAGGTCCCAAAACATATAAACAAGAGGATGAATAGATGGGAAAGAAGGAACTCACCTCGCTAGACTGTAGTTGAGCCCGAACCACACCGTCGCATGGCGGTGGGAACCAATTGACGAAGCCATGGCCGGCGAGCACACTAAGGAGTGATATTTTTACTCTCATCATATTGTTGTTTAAACAGGATAATCTCAGAATTTTTGAGAAAAACACTCTGATATTTCCACTAATGAATGCAAGATATCGTGAAATCCTTTGTTTAATGTGTTTCCTCAAGAAAATGGCCTAAACTTGAAAGGAATCATCACTTAAGAGGAAACAAGGAGAATGGAGGAAGAAAGGAAGGAATCAGAGGCGCAACAAAGCAAATAAAGCGCAAGTTAGACTTTGATACGAGCGCAAGCGCCCGTACCAGCAGGTGTACCTGCTGCCGACAGTTCCAGAAAGTCCAACCATTCAACCTTTATAAAGGGGCATCACCAGAATCCCAACAAGGAGAGAATTGTTCGCTAATAGAGCACCAAAACCATCTGCCAGCCCTAGTCGTAGTCATTTACCATCTCATCTCCATGTTGTCGCCACCATCATCACCGCAACAATCCCTCTCCAAGTTAGTCATACTTGTATTCGTGTATGGCATTGAAGAACTATTGGAATACATATTATCAATAAAGCATTCATCCTTGTGTTTTCTTCAATGAGTTCATCTTGCTACCTAATCGCCATGTGTGAGTACATTGGTAAGGCAATGGGTTGAGGCATGGCCTTGCAAAACCTCATGTTTTGTACGAGGGATTGATGGATGACTTTGATTTTTTAACATTATTTGTATGTGTCTACTTGCAACGGAGTTGTCTCCTATGTTCTTCTCGATCTAAGGTCCTGTGGGTACCCAGTATCCTGGAGATCGATCCAGGAGGAGGTATGGAGCGAGGAGGATGTGGAACGCTATCCCAAACAGAGTGATAGAAGGGGTTAGTATAGTAGTGAAAAGCTATTCCTTGGGGATACTCATTAAATGCCCAATTCTTTTGTCCGATTTATTCTTAATAACCGAGGTAACTCCGCGAGATAGTAAGGGCCTACGGTTGGACAACAGACTCTTGATTCAGGTCGCGCACTGGTCAATACGTACTTCGGACACATCCCACACATTTTCTTCTCGCAAGCAGATCATAGAGGTTGTCTTCCAGATCATAAATTAATATCATGATGATCCCGAGAACAAATATAAGGTTATAAGCGTAAGACCTCATGCCATGCATGTTTTAATTCTAGTGTTTACACCCCTAAGGTTGTTAAAGGTTCGGTTCAAAAACTAAAATTTAATTCACTAACAAGAACTTGCCATAGCCTTTGTCGTAGTGCACATCATCTCGTGGGTTCGATAACTCAGGGTCACTCCTTGGGAAAAAGGCATGGAACCTTTCTGCTATCCAAACTGAATCTTAAAGGGACACACATAGGAGCACAAGGCCAATGACCAGGAGGGGCTACCACGCGGGGGGGGGGGGGGGGGTAGTAGAGAAACTAAACAGAAGCATAGGGGCGGAGGCATGATAACCACATCCAGATAGAATCGTAGGCAATGAAGGCGGAGAGAGAGAGAGAGAGAGAGAGCGCGAGAGAGAGAGAGAAGAGTCGTGTGTACTAGGGGCTAGAAGGAGGGAAGTCGTCAGAGGTCACTAGAATCGGGTGACGATGTGGTGGCGATTTGGGAAGTCCTGGGAGAGAGAGAGAATGTGTGAGAGAGAGAACGAGAAGGACAGAGAGAGAGAGAGAGTTATTTTCTCGACGCATATGCTATTAGTGGCATGTGCAGGAAGTGCACGCAGCTTCTCTAGGCTTCCCACGAACTAGCAAATATTGTCACATACTAGCACATACCATACTAGTGGCATGGTACTAGTTATGCACGTCACTAGTAAGACCGATACTTGTGGCGTGGTTTCAAGTCAGCATGCCAGTTGTACTTTTTTGTCATATTTTTTCCTTTCAAACAGATTTGTTTGATTGCTAGTAGCTTGCTATAATGTTACCAATGGTGTGACCATATTTTTATGTCGTGTCCCACAAATGTGTCTCACTTAGTAGCGTTGTGTCCTTTGATAGGCACTAGTAATAAGTTATTACTGGTGTGGGTATATTTGCCACGCCACTGGTATTTTGGAAAAATACACCAACGACATGGCTAGTGTGTGACGCTCCACTAATGTAGATTGCGTATAAGCATTTGTGTACTATTGATCATCGTCGTCCAATGCCGCATCAAGTTCTTCGATATGTAATACAAGTTCAAGTGCCACTCCAACACCAATAACACCAACTTGGTTACCAACTGAACATTTTCGCAAGAACATGAAAGTCCTTTTCCATCAACCACCAATTTTCAAACTTAACGTTTCTCTTAGGTTTGCGAGTTTGAACATTAGTAGAAAGAATTATTGGAGCATGGTCACTAGGAATGATCAAAAAATAGCACATTAGTATTTGAGTAAATGCCAGGCCACACAATATTAACTAAACAACGATCAAGGAATTCAAGAGTTAGCTCATAAGTGTAACACCGGGTCACCATAACCAAGGTCCATGAGACCACATTGTTTGACTAAATCATGAAAAGCTTGCAAACGATAAATATTAACACCGCTCAAGTGTGTGTGTGTGTGTGTGTGTGTAGAGGATATCATTAAGATCACATATACATCAAATTGGTTTGCCTATACTAAAGAGGTAATACAATACCTGATCTGGCTAGTGTAACAATGGTGAGGATCTATGTATATGCAAACTATAAAATCAACATTGGAGGCAATATTTAGAATTGAGGCTAAAATCACGTGGAAATTTGCTAAGTAAACTTGCACTTGAACTTCACCCGTCAATATCAAGGATAGTTCTCCCCCCTCCCGCGATCTACCCCTTGATGGCACGACTACACTATGCATAATATCAAAGGGATTGACTAGACCATTAGTTTTGTCTTCCGCGGTCTTTACCTTTGCCTCAATGTTTCAACGAAGCAATTTCCTTGTCTTTTATGTTTAACGGGGATTAGTGGGGGGAGGCTCTAGCTTATGGCGATCAACTTCGAATATTAGAGATTACGGGTGCAGAAAGGCCTCCATAGTGGGTGGAGAAAAGCGCTGACGGAGACCTTCAATGAATCATAAAAGATAGAAGAAGAACGAATTTGATGGGGAGATCCAGGGGAAAGAGAAGATCGAGATGGGAATCACCTAGGGGAGAAGGGGTCGGGGAGGAAGGGGAACACGGCATAGCGCCAGTCCTCGGCATGTCGCCAATCGCCATTAGGCTTCTAGGTATTCGTTAGACGACAATGGGTCTCTGTCACGATGAACTTCTGCACTTTTGTCTTGACTGCGCAAGCAAATGGTCAAATTCCCAGGGTGCGGCTTTACTATGCCTGTAACGAGACCAAACACGGCGTCGCCTCAAGGGAACCTCTAAATGGGCAGGCCCAGCAACAAGTTACGTATGTGTTAATTCGTTAGTTAGTTTTTTACTTTCATATTGAAAAAACCAAAATTAACAAACTCAATTTTAAAAATTGTTAGCCGTGCATTAAAAGATGTTTATAAAATGAAATAAATGTTTATACAATGAAAAAAATGCTCAGGCAACTTTTTTTTAAATGATAGCATTCTAAAATATCTTTATTCTTTTACAAATTTGTTCACGCATTTCGAAAAAATGTTTGTGGAATTCGAAAATATGGTATATACACTGTAAAAAGTGATCGCGTAATTTTTTTTAAATATTCCGTATCATTCAAAAAAATCTTCATGACATTTTAAAATAATGTTCAGGCATTTAAAAGAACAAAAATGCCAACTGGAGAACGCTCATGACATTTATATTCAAAAAACAAAGAAACTCCCAGCAAACACCCGGCAGCCGTTAGATTTCGATCAAACAATGGCTTTTGGGAAACAACTGCCTTCCCTATGAAGAAATTGCTATGCTAGTCTAAAGAAATTGCCACCCCATCCAACCAAAATAGCCATGAAAATTGTTTGCAATTCACACCTCCCCAGCGAACGTTGGCAATCCAAGAACTATATGTTGTGACATCTTTTAAAAATGTTCATACAATATAAAAAGATTTCTCATACTTTTTTTAAATAAAGCATACCATTCAAAACAAATGTTCGGTTTTAAAAAAATTGTCACATTTTAAAAATATGTTTTAAAATATTATTATAGTTGTAAAATAATATTTGCATGTTTATAGAAAATGCTTTGTACCTTTCACAAAAATGTTCCTCATATTTTAAAAACATATTCATGCGTTAAAAAAATATAAAACGTTCATACAATATTAAAAATTTTGTGAATAATTTCAAAAAATGCCATACTATTTAAAAAAAATCAACGTGTATTTGACAAAAACATGGAAAATAAAAATGTCGAAACACAAATTTGAAATATATGCATTATGTATTCAAAAAATGTTTAACATGCATCAGAAAAGTGTTCCAAGTGTTATTTACAAAAAATATACAGCGTGTATTAAAAAAGTCAGCATGTATTTGCGTAAAGAACCGAGAAAAACTGAGAGTAATAAACGAGTTAAAACCATAAAGGAAAACACAGAAGAAGAAAACTTGTATGGCACCATACAAAAAACTGCCGTGAAAGGACTCACGTTGCTCTCGATCCTTACAAAAATCGCGAGAGCTATTTATCGCCTTAAGCGAGCACAGGGGGAATATCTCGCTGAAGCGGTCTACTACTTGGCCTGCCCATTCGTGTGGAATTAATGAACGAAAAAGGAAGAGAAAATGATTCAAACCCAGCTCCCCCGGTTCACAACGAGTGGGGCTAGCCACTCATGCTAGGACAATATTTTGTGATATATAGTCTCCGTTTTAATTTCAGTTTTTTTGTTTTTCTCTGTTTTTATTGGGTTTTTTCTTTTCCTTCCATCTTTGTTGCCTTTATTTACTTTTCTTTTTAATACTTATTCAAAAATTTCAAATACTTGTTCAACATTTTCAAATACTTATTCAACATTTTTCATATACTCGTTGAACTTTTTTCAAATACTTGTTCAACATTTTTAATACTTTTTCAATATTTTCAAATACTTGTTCAACATTGTTTAATATATATTGAGAATATTTTGATGTATAAACAAAAGTAAACATAAAAAGGGAAAACATAAAACAGAGAACAGATAGAAAAAAACAAAAAAAGGAGGCTGGAACTCCCTGCGTGGCTGGGCCGCGACCCATGTATAGCTCTGAAACGCGAGAGGCTGCCGACGTCTCGCGTAACGCGAGAAATTGGGTGCCCTACGAAATGAGCTAGAATGATCCGACCCACAAAGGTGATGCAGTACCAAGTGCCAGAGGGAAACCACTATCGTCTATACGTTTAGGGCACCCCTATCTCTCGCTTACAGCGAGACCTAGATATCTAAGAGCAACAAATTGTGGAGCGCCCGTTCCGGAGTCTCCCCAAGGGTCATCTGGATGGCGCGCTCTCAGCCGCCTCCATGTGTCGTGCCCTGGGTGGTTTCTTCGATATTTTTTATTTTTCGCACACGTTTTTGGCTTTTTAGATGATTTTTTGGGTTTTTTCAGCTTTTCAGTTTTTGCCGGTTTTTCTTAAATTTTGTACAAAAAAATAAAAAAAATTGCGCGAAATAACGGGATTTCTTTTTTTTATCTTTCACGTGAGGCACGCCCATGACTCTAGGAAACCAAAAAAATGCATTTTCTTTTTTTCCTTCCACGAGAGACACGACCATGCCTCTCGAAAACCAAAAAGGTGATGTTTTCTTTTTTTTTCCTCCCGCAAGAGGGACAGATCTGCTACCGCGAGAGGCACGGCCGTACCTATCGAAAACGAAAAAAATGTGATTTTTTTCTTTAGTGAGAGGCGCGGAATAAATTGAGAAATGGAAAAAAAAACATGCTTTGTTTTTGCTTCCGCGAAAGGCACGGTTTTTTGTCTGGTTTTGTATGAAGAAAAATTTCGTTAAAACCTATCAACATGGGTTCAAATTTTCAAGATCTCGACGCGAGCAAACGAACAGTAAAAATGGTTCGAGATTTGGACGCACAATTTAAGAGATAAAACATTTTGAAGAAAAAATCTACGAAAAAAGAGAAAATTCACAGGTCAGCGTGCCACTTGTCGCAACTTGGGGTGAAATTGATCTTTGGAAGGCGTACACCTCAGTTAGTGATTTCGTAGATAGTCTCGCTTCATGTGCGATCGACTGATCCAGACGCGTGGGAGGCCACGACTTCGTTTCTTTTTTTACATTTTCTCATTTTGTTTTTTTACTTCCGTTTATACTTCCAAATAATTTAAATATATATATTACAAAAAAACTTTACATAAAACATTGGAAAATGTTAACCAAGCATTTGAAAAATCTTAAATATGCATAAACAAAATGTTTCTCATGTATACAAAAAATATACAATGTGTAAGGAAAAAGTTGATCATGTATTTCAAAACTATTATCAAGAATTGGAAAAGTATTAAACAAGTATTTGTAAAATGTTAATCAAGCATTTGAAACATGTTAAATGTGTACAAAAAAAATATTTGCCCGTGTATTCAAAAAAAGTTGAAATTGTATTGTATTCTAAAATGTTGAACTTGAATTTAAAAAATATTAATCAAGCATTTGAAGTTTTTTAAATGTATACAAAAAAATGGATACTTTTTTTATAAAAATGTTAATCATGCATTTGAAAAAATGTTAATGAAGCATTTGAAAACAGTTTAATGTCTATAAAAAAATGTTGACCAGGTATTAAAACGTTAATCCATTTAAAAAATGTTAATCAAACATTTGAAAATGTGTGTAGAAATTTTTTGACCATGTATACAACATGTTAATCTTGTATTTAAAAAATATTAATCTAACATTTGAAAATGTGTATAGAATATTTTTCATCATTTATTACAAAATGTTAATCTTGTATTTGAAAAATATTAATTAAGCATTTAAAAATTGTTAAATATGTATATAAAATGCTTGACCATGTATCAAAAAATGTTAAACTTATATTTAGGAAAATGTCAAACGTGTATTTGAACGATATTTTCGACATATACGAAAAATGTAGAATGAAAATCAAAAGAAACAAAGAAAAAAATTGAAACAAAAAAATAAATAAAAGTAACAAAAGAAAAACGAAAGCAAAAAATAATACCAAAGAAACAAGTGCAAAAAGAATACAAAAACAGTGAAATCCAATAGAAAAACATTGAAACCAAGAAAAGCGTAAAACAAAAAAAAATGAGAAAGAAAAAATGATATAAACCATGAAAGAACCAAAGAAAAACAAAAGAAAACCAAAAGAAAAAAACAAAGTATATGACGGAAAAATGAAAATGAAAGATAATCGAAGAAGAACTAAGAATATCAAACAGTAAACAAAATAAAAAAACAGAGAAAACCTATAGTGACCGAACCTACAATGCCCAAGCGGTAGGAACAAACTCTGGTCATCAAATCACAAAACTCATAATACAAATCGTCATCGAACGTTAAGCGTGCGAACCCTACGTGTTCGAGAACTATGTAGACATGACCGAGACATATCTCCGATCAATAACCAATAGCGGAATCTGGATGCTCATATTGGCTCCTACATATTCTACGAAGATCTTTATCAGTCAAACAGCATAACAACATACGTTGTTCCCTTTGTAAGTGGTATGTTACTTGCCCGAGATTCGATCATCAGTATCTCAATACCTAGTTCAATCTTGTTACCGGCAAGTCTCTTTACTTGTTCCGTAATGCAACATCTTGCAACTAACTCATTAGTCACATTGCTTGCAAGGCTTATAATGATGTGCATTACCGAGAGGGCCCAGAGATACCTCTTCGACAATCAGAGTGAAAAATCCTAATCTCGATCTATGCCAACTCAACAAACACCAACGGAGACACCTGTAGAGCATCTTTATAATCACCTAGTTACATTGTGACGTTTGATAGCACACAAGGTGTTCCTCCGATATTCAGGAGTTGCATAATCTCATAGTCAGAGGAACATGTATAAGTCATGATGAAAGCAATAACAATAAAATTAAACGATCATTTATGCTAACCTAACGGATGGGTCTTGTCCATCACATCATTCTCTAATGATGTGAACCCGTTCATCAAATGACAACACATGTCTATGGTCAGGAAACTTAACCATCTTTGATTAACGAGCTAGTCAAGTAGAGGCATACTAGGGACACTCTGTTTTGTCTATGTATTCACACATGTACTAAGTTTTCGGTTAATACAATTCTAGCATGAATAATAAACATTTATCATGATAGAAGAAAATATAAATAACAACTTTATTATTGCCTCTAGGGCATATTTCCTTCAGTCTCCCACTTGCACTAGAGTCAATAAACTAGTTCACATCGTCATGTGATTTAACACCAATAGTTCACATCTTTATCTGATTAGTTCACATCTCTATGTGACTAACACCCAAAGGATTTACTAGAGTCAATAATCTAGTTCACATCGCTATGTGATTAACACCCAAAGAGTGATCATGTTTTGCTTGTGAGAGAAATTTAGTCAACGGGTCTGCCACATTCGGAGCCGTATGTATTTTGCAAATTTGCTATGTCTACAATGCTTTGCACGGAACTACTCTAGCTAAGTGCTCCCACTTTTAATATGTATCTAGATCGAGACTTAGAGTCATCCAGATCGGTCCCAAAGCTTGCATCGATGTAACTCTTTACGACGAACTCTTTGTCGCCTTCATAACCGAGAAACATTTCCTTATTCCACTAAGGATAATTTTGACCGTTATTCATTGATCCACTCCTGGATTACAATTGTACCCTCTTGCCAAACTCATGGTGAGATACACAATAGGTCTGGTACACAGCATAGCATACTTTATAGAACCTATGACTGAGGCATAGGGAATGACTTTTCATTCTCTTTCTATTTTCTATCATGGCCGGGTTTTGAGTCTTTACTCGACTTCACACCTTGCAACACAGGCAAGAACTCCTTCTTTAACTGTTCCATTTTGAATACTTCAAAAACTTATCAAGGTATGTACTCGTTGAAAATATTTATCAAGCGTCTTGTTCTATCTCTATAGAACTTGATGCTCAATATGTAAGTAGCTTCACCAAGGTCTTTCTTTGAAAAACTCCTTTCAAGCACTCCTTTATACTTTCCAGAAAATTCTACATTATTTTTGATCAACAATATGTCATTCACATATACTTATCAGAAATGTTGTAGTGCTCCCACTCACTTTCTTGTAAATACAGGCTTCACCGCAAGTCTGTATAAAACCATATGCTTTGATCACTTTATCAAAGCATATATTCCAACTCCAAGATGCTTGCACTAGTCCATAGATGGATCGTTGGAGCTTGCTCACTTTGTTAGCACCTTTAGGATCGACAAAACCTTCTGGTTGCATCATATACAACTCTTCTTTAATAAATCCATTAAGGAATGTAGTTTTGATATCCATTTGCCAGATTTCATAAAATGCGGCAACTGCTAACATGATTCGGACAGACTTTTAAACATCGATACGTGTGAGAAATTCTCATCGTAGTCAACACCTTGAACTTGTCGAAAACCTTTTTGCGACAATTCGAGCTTTGTAGATAGTAACACTACTATCAGTGTCCGTCTTCCTCTTGAATATACATTTATTCTGAATGGCTCACCAATCATCAGGCAAGTCAATCAAAGTCCATACTTTGTTCTCATACATGGATCCAATCTCAGATTTCATGGCCTCAAGCCATTTTGCGGAATCTAGGCTTATCATCGCTTCCTCATAGTTCGTAGGTTCGTCATGGTCAAGTAACATGACCTCCAGAACAGGATTATCGTACCACTCTGGTGCGGAACGTATTCTGGTTGACCTACGAGGTTCGGTAGTAAGTTGATCTGAAGTTTCATGATCATCATCATTAACTTCCTCACTAATTGGTGTAGAATCACTAGAACTGATTTCTGTGATGAACTACTTTCCAATTCGGGAGAAGGTACACTTACCTCATCAAGTTATACATTCCTCCCACTCACTTCTTTCGAGAGAAACTTCTTCTCTAGAAAGGATCCATTCTTAGGAACGAATATCCTGCCTTCGGATCTGTGATAGAAGGTGTACCCAGCAGTTTTCTTTGGGTATCCTATGAAGACGCATTTCTCCGATTTAGGTTTGAGCTTATCAATTTGAAACTTTTTCACATAAGCATCATAGCCCCAAACTTTAAGAAACAACAACTTAGGTTTCTTGCTAAATCACAGTTCATATGGTGTCGTCTCAACGGATTTAGATGGTGCCCTATTTAACGTGAATGCAACTGTCTCTAATGCATAACCCCAAAATGATAGTGATAAATCGGTAAGAAACATCATAGATCGCACCATATTTAATAAAGTATGGTTATGACGATCGGACACACCATTACATTGTGGTGTTCCAGGAGGCGTGAGCTGCGAAACTATTCCTCATTGTTTCAAATGAAGACCAAACTCGAACTCAAATATTCTCCTCCATGATCAGATCGCAGAAACTTTATTTTCTTGTTACGATGATTTTTCACTTCACTCTGAATTTTTTTGAACTTTTCGAATGTTTCAGACTTATGTTTCATTAAGTAGATATACCCATATTTGCTCAAATCATCTGTGAAGGTCAGAAAATAATGATACCCACCGCGAGCCTCAACACTCATTGGACCGCACACATCAGTATGTATTATTTCCAACAAGTCTGTTGCTCACTCCATTGTTCCGAAGAACGAAGTCTTAGTCATCTTGCCCATGAGACATGGTTCGTAAACATCAAGTGATTCATAATCAAGTGATTCCAAAAGTCCATCCGCATGGAGTTTCTTCATGCGCTTTACACCAATATGACCTAAACAGCAGTGCCACATATAAGTTGCACTATCATTATTAACTTTGCATCTTTTGGCTTCAATATTATGAATATCTGTATCACTACGATCGAGATTCAATAAACCATTTATATTGAGTGTATGACCATAGAAGGTTTTATTCATGTAAATAGAACAACAATTATTCTTTGACTTAGATGAATAACCGTATTGCAATAAACATGATCCAATCATATTTATGCTCAATGCAAACACGAAATAACATTTATTTTATGTTTAACACTAATCCCGAAGGTAAAGGGAGTGTGTGCTACCTCTTGAGCACTGCGTTGGTTTTCCCTTGAAGAGGAAAGGGTGATGCAGCAAAGTAGCGTAAGTATTTCACTCAGTTTTTGAGAACCAAGGTATCAATCCAGTAGGAGGCCACACGCAAGTCCCTCGTACCTACACAAACAAATAAGAACCTCGCAACCAACGTGATAAGGGGGTTGTCAATCCCTTCACGGTCACTTACGAGAGTGAGATCTGATAGAGATGATAAGATAATATTTTTGGTATTTTTATGATAAAGATTAAAACTAAAGATTGCAAAATAAAAGGAAATAGAAATAGCTTGTTAACGGAAGATTAATATAAATGAGAATAGACCCGGGGGCCATAGGTTTCACTAGTGGCTTCTCTCAAGATAGCATAAGTATTACGCTAGGTGAACAAATTATTGTCGAGCAATTGATAGAAAAGCGAATAATTATGAGAATATCTAGGCATGATCATGTATATAGGCATCACGTCCGTAACAAGTAGACCGACTCCTGCCTGCATCTACTACTATTACTCCACACATCGACCCCTATCCAGCATGCATCTAGAGTATTAAGTTCATAAGAATAGAGTAACACATTAAGTAAGATGACATGATGTAGAGGGATAAACTCAAGCAATATGATATAAACCCCATCTTTTTATCCTCGATGGCAACAATACAATACGTGGCGTTTCCCTTTCTGTCACTGGGATCGAGCACCGCAAGATTGAACCCAAAGCTAAGCACTTCTCCCATTGCAAGAAAGATCAATCTAGTGGGCCAAACCAAACTGATAATTAGAAGAGACTTGCAAAGATAACCAATCATACTAAAAGATTTTAGAGAAGAATCAAATATTGTTCATAGATAGACTTGATCATAAACCCACAATTCATCGGATCTCGACAAACACACCGCAAAAAGAGTTACATCAAATAGATCTCCAATAAGATCGAGGAGAACTTTGTATTGAGATCAAAAGAGAGAGAAAAAGTCATCTAGCTAATAACTATGGACCCGAAGGTCTGAAGTAAACTACTCACACATCATCGAAGGGGCCATGGAATTGGTGTAGAGGCCCTCCGTGATCGATGCCCCTCCGGCGGAGCTCTGGAAAAGGCCCCAAGATGGGATCTCTTGGGTACAGAAGGTTGCGGCGGTTGAATTAGGGTTTCGTGGTGCTCCTGGATGTTTTCAGGGTATATGAGTATATATAGGAGGAAGAAGTAGGCTGGTTGAGCCACGAGGGGCCCACGAGGGGGGAGGGCGCGCCCAAGGGGTAGGCGCACCCCTGCCACGTGAACTGTTTGTTTCTTGACGTCCACTCCAAGTCTGCTGGATCACGTTTGTTCCGAAAATAACCCTCCCGAAGGTTTCATTCCGTTTGATATTCCTTTTCTGCGAAACACTGAAATAGGCAAAAAAAAAACAGCAATTTGCACTGGGCCTTGGGTTAATAGGTTAGTCCTAAAAATAATATCAAAGTGTAAAATAAAGCCCATTAAACATCCAAAACAGAATAATAATAGCATGGAACAACAAAAAATTATAGATACATTGGAGACGTATCAGTGTGCGATGGTGATCTTATCAACCTTGGAATCACTTCCAACTCACATCATCACCTCGCCCTTAACTATTCTCTGTTTATTTTTGCAACTCCCGTTTCGAGTTACTACTCTTAGCAACAAAACTAGTATCAAATACTGAGGGGTTGCTATAAACACTAGTAAAGTACACATCAATAACATGTATATCAAATATACCTTTGTTCACTTTGCCATCCTTCTTATCCACCAAGTATCTAGGGCAGTTCCACTTCAAGTGACCATTTCCTTTGCAGTAGAAGCACTCAGTTTCAGGCTTGGGTCCAGCTTTGGGCTTCATCATGTGTGTGGCAACTTGCTTGCCATTCTTCTTGAAGTTCCCTTTTTTTCCCTTGCCCTTTTACTTGAAACTAGTGGTCTTGTCAACCATCCACACTTGATGCTTTTTCTTGATTTCTACCTTCGCCAATTTCAGCATCGCGAAGAGCTTGGGAATCGTTTCCATTATCCCTTGCATATTATAGTTCATCACGAAGTTCTAGTAACTTGGTGATAGTGACTAGAGAACTCTGCCAATCACTATCTTATCTGGAAGATTAACTCCCACTTGATTCACGTGATTGTAGTACTCAGACATTCTGAGCACATGCTCACTAGCTGAGCTATTCTCCTCCATCTTGTAGGCAAAGTACTTGCCAGAGGTCTCATACCTCTTAACATGGGCATGAGTCTAAAATACCAATTTCAGCTCTTGGAACATCTTATATGCTCCGTGGCATTCAAAACGTTTTTGAAGTCCCGGTTCTAAGCTATAAAGAATGGCGCACTAAACTATCAAGTAGTCATCATACCGAGCTTGTCAAACGTTCATAACGTCTGCATCTGCTCCTGCAAAAGGTCCGTCACCTAGCGGTGCATCAAGGACATAATTCTTCTGTGCAGCAATGAGGATAATCCTCAGATCACGGAGCTAGTCCGCATCATTGCTACTAACATCTTTCAACATAGTTTTCTCTAGGAACATATCATAAATAAAACGGGGAAGCTATACGTGAGCAATTGATCTACAACATAGATATGCAAATACTATCAGGACTAAGTTCATGATAAGTTTAAGTTCAATTAATCATATTACTTAAGAACTCCCACTTAGATAGCCATCCCTCTAATCATCTAAGTGATCACATGATCCATATCAACTAAACCATGTCCGATCATCACGTGATATGGAGTAGCTTTCAATGGTGAACAACACTATGTTGATCATATCCACTATATGATTCACGCTCGACCTTTCGGTCTCAGTGTTCCGAGGCCATATCTGCCTATGCTAGGCTCGTCAAGTTTAACCTGAGTATTCTGCGTGTGCAAAACTGGCTTGCACCCGTTGTATGTGAATGTAGAGCTTATCACACCCGATCATCACGTGGTGTCTCGGCATGACGAACTGTCGCAACGGTGCATACTCAGGGAGAACACTTATACCTTGAAATTTTAGTAAGGGATCATCTCTTAATGCTACCGTCGTACTAAGCAAAATAGGATGCATAATAGATAAACATCACATGCAATCAAAATATGTGACATCATATGGCCATCATCATCTTGTGCCTTTGATCTCCATCTCCAAAGTACCGTCATGATCTCCATCGTCACCGGCATGACACCATGATCTCCATCATCTTGATCTTTATCAACGTGTCATCACATGGTCGTCTTGCCAACCATTGCTATCACATAGCGATAAAGTAAAGCAATTATATGGCGCTTGCATCTTATGCAATTAAAGAGACAACCATAAGGCTCCTACCAGTTGTCGATAACTTTAACAAAACATGACCATCTCATACAACAATTTATATCTCATCATGTCTTGACCATATCACATCACAACATGCCCTGCAAAAACAAGTTAGACGTCCTCTACTTTGTGTTGCAAGTTTTTCGTGGCTGCTACGGACTGAGCAAGAACCGTTCTTACCTACGCATCAAAAACCACAATGCGGTATAGTGATTGCTTTTTGATCTTCTAAAAGAACCATTCTCTTTTTTTGTATGGACTCTTTTTTTCGTCCAGAGTCTCATCCCGACTTGTGGGGGAATCATAGTCTCCATCATCCTTTCCTCACATGGGACAATGCTCTAATGATGATCATCACACTTTTATTTACTTACAACTCAAGAATTACAACTTGATACTTAGAACAAAATATGACTCTATGTGAATGCCTCCGGCAGTGTACGGGATTGCGATGAATCAAGAGTGACATGTATGAAAAAATTAAGCATGGTGGCTTTGCCACAAATACGATGTCAACTACATGATCGTGCAAAGCAATATGACAATGATGATGCGTGTCATAATAAATGGAATGGTGGAAAGTTGCATGGCAATATATCTTGGAATGGCTATGGAAATGGCATAATAGGTAGGTATGGTGGCTGTTTTGAGGAAGATATAAGAAGGCTTATGTGTGATAGAGCGTATCATATCATGGGGTTTGGATGCACCGGCGAAGTTTGCACCAACTCTCAAGGTGACAAAGGGCAATGCACGGTACCGAAGAGGCTATCAATGATGGAAGGGTGAGAGTGTGTATAATCCATGAACTCAACATTAGTCATAAAGAACTCACATACTTATTGCAAAAATCTATAAGTCATCAAAACCAAGCACTACGTGCATGCTCCTAGGGGATAGATTGGTAAAAACACCATCGCTCGTCCCCAACCACCACTCATAAGGAAAGCAATCAAAGAACACCCCATGCTTCAAATTTGTCACACAACGTTTACCATATGTGCATGCTACGAGACTTCCAAACTTCAACACAAGTATTTCTCAATTTCAAAATTACTCAACTAGCACACCTCTAATATTACCACCTTTATATCTCAAAACATATATCAAGCATCCAACTTTTCTTTAGTATTTAAAATTTATAACCAAAGCAAATTACCATGTTGTTCTAAAGGACTCTCAAAATAATATAAGTGAAGCACGAGAGATCAATTATTTCTATAAAATAGGACCACCGCCGTGCTCTAAAAGATATAAGCGAAGCGCTAGAGCAAAAATTATCCAACTCAAAAGATTTAAGTGAAGCACATAAAGTATTCTAATAAATTCCAATTCATGTGTGTCTCTCCCAAAAGGTGTGTGAAAGGATCGATATGGTTGACTAGAGGGGGGTGAATAGGCAACTAACAATTTTTAGCTTTTCTTTAACAATTTAAACTTTGCATCAAAGTAGGTTGTCTAGATATGCAACTAGGTGAGCAACCTATATGATGCAACAAGGATAGGAACACAAGCAAGCAAGTGACATGATACAAATAAGCTTGCACAAGTAAAGGCACAAGATAACCAAGAGTGGAGATGGTGGAGACGAGGATGTGTTGCCGAAATTCCTTCCCTTTGAGAGGAAGTACATCTCCGTTGGAGCGGTGTGGAGGCACAATGCTCCCCAAGAAGCCACTAGGGCCATCGTATTCTCCTCACGCCCTCACACAATGCGAGATGCCATGATTCCACTATTGGTGCCCTTGGAGGCGGCGACCGAACCTTTACAAACAAGGTTGGGGCAATCTCCACAACTCAATTGGAGGCTCCCAACGACACCACGAAGCTTCACCATAATGGACTATGGCTTCGCGGTGACCTCAACCGTCTAGGATGCTCAAACACCCAAGAGTAACAAGATCCGCAAGGGATTAGTGGGGGATCAAATTTATCTTGGTGGAAGTGTGGATCGAGGCCTTCTCAACCACTCCCGAGCAAATCAACAAGTTTGATTGGCTAGGGAGTGAGATCGGGTGAAAATGGAGCTTAGAGCAACAATGGAGCTTAGGGTTGGAAGAGATGAGTCAACGGGGAAGAAGAGAACCCCTTATATAGTGTGGGACAAAGATCCAACCGTTATCCACCTAACAGCCCGCGGCCAGCGGTACTACCGCAGGGCCGCGCGGTACTACCGCTTGCTACCAAGCGGTACTACCGCACGGACATGCGGTACTACCATACAGGCCCGCGGTACTGCCGCAACCCCAGCAATAGCAAGGTCAGATCAGAAACACAGGATCTAAGGGCGGTACTTCCGCGGGCGCGGTACTACCGCGCCCCCCATGCGGTACTACCGCACGGCAGGAATCCCTTAGCCAGGGGGAAGGATACAACCGCGCCTACTTCTGCAAAGAAATGGAAGAAGCAAAAACCCGACACAGTAGTACAACCGAGGGGCGGTACTACTGCCTGACTACATAGCACGGTACTACCGCGGAGCGAAAGCGGTACTACCGCGATAGGCGCGGATGTAAAAAAATTACAACCGCCCCTACTACCACGAAGGAGCGGTACTAGCCTGGTGAGCAACGGTAGTGCAGCTCCAGGGGAGCGGTACTACCGTGGGCACCTGCGTTACTACCGCGCCATCGCACGGTACTACTGCTGGTGCCTACGGTACTACCGCTCTCCTGGGAGCAGTACTACCGTGAGCGAACGCAGCAGCCAGAACCAAGGAGGCGAGAAAGCGGAGGAAGCTCCAAGGGAAAAGGAGGGGACAAGAAAGAGACATGTACGTGATGATTCCACCCAAACCTTTCCGACGCGGACCCCCTCTTAATAGTACGGCTTTCCTACGACTCAAATCCACCAAAAAGAAACGTAGAAAAGACGCCATCTTCAACAGTCTTCGAGGGCACCCAACCGTCTTGTGCCTAGCGATGAAATGTCTGGGATACTCAAGGCACACGATTAGTCCGCAAACGCGTTGTCATCAATCACCAAAACACCTTAGGGATAAATATGCCCTTACAATCTCCCCCTTTTTGGTGGATTGATGACAATACGGGATTTGCACAAGGGAAATAATATTAAGCAACCGCAAACCCCTCCTCTCTAGAATATAGACGGGCTCCCCCTAGATGTGTGCCACCGAGATGAGTGCTTTGGACTGCACGGCACACATACTAGGATCAAAGCTCCCCCTATATTATAGAGACAAGGCATATCTAGTAATAGGAAGGCTATCACTAGACAAGATAGCACAAATACAAGTTAACTAAGATAGATAGAGTGCATATGTCTTACACCATATGTAGGATAGGTCTCGAAGGCACAAACCAAACAAAAGCAAACGAGCCAAACGAGGTTCAAACGATAAAGCACACAAACACACCAAGCACGACACAACGCAAATCCCTACACTCTCTCCCCCATTGGCATCGAGACGCCAAAAAGGCAGAGAGGACACCTACACACACGGGGTGGCTCAGGCAGAGAAGTCGTCCCACTGCTCCTCGTGCTCCTCGTTAGACTCAGCGGCGGGGACGGGCTCCTGGATGTCTTCCTCTAAACTGGTCCACTTGTATCCCTGCTTCGTCATCCAGGCAGCCTCAGGCGTGATGACGTCCTCAGAACCGCCAGACACATCCTCTCCAAAGAGCCTCATAACCTTCTTCTCACGGCGGCGACTCTCCTTGTCTGCCACGTGAGTCATGTACTGTCCCTTTGCCTGCATGCAGAAGAGAGTCTTCATCTTGTCCTTTAACTTCTTGGCCCACAATGGCTCAGAGGAAGGTGTGGTAGACCTAGCAGCACGGTCCTCAGCAATATTCTCAGCAACAGCCTCCTCCTCACCAATAGCCCTCCTAGCAGAAGAGGCCTCAACACGGGTAGTGGTGTTGGCCTAGTTGGGCTTGACGCGGAGGCTGATGGACTCATGGCGAATCCAGTCTGGAGCAAGGAACTCATCACTAGGGTACATCTTCTCCCAAGTGGTGGAGAGCAACAGAAACAGATACGGTCCATAGATAGGTACCTTGCGAGTGAACACCGCAAACCAAAGCTCACACCACATGATGTGCGAGACATCAAGTGGCTGAGTTTGAGAAGAACGTGCCTCTGCACACAGGAGCAACATGTCCACTAGATAGGCATGAACCTTGTCCTTGTCGTCAATGCGTGGGAACAGAGTGTTGCGGAAGATGTGATGCATGATATCCAGAAAGGAGTTCAACACCCAAGTCGACATGCCATTGGGGAGCACCTTCTCAACAAGGAATGGCTGAAGCAGGTTCTTGTTGGCAGACTCAGAGTTGGCATGGGGGCGAACACCAACGGGGGTGTGAAGCCCGTCATCAGGAATGTGAAGTAGATCCATGAACTCCTTTCATGTAGCTGACAGCTGACGGCCGTTGGTCATCCAGGTCATCCTCCGCTCATCCCCAGGATGAAAGTAAACAGAGGCAAAGAACTGACAGATAAGCTCAGGGTCATAGTCAAGGAGAAAGGAGATCACCGGCTCAATAGCAAAATGCTCCACCAAGTCCAGAGCCTCTCCAAAATAGTCACGAAACTTGTCCTTCCGCATGTGATTCATGTCTATCCACTTGACATCCACGAAGGTATTCTTCTTGTTCTTGATCACATCCAGGTAGATCAGAGCCTGTTGCTTGGTCCAGAACAACTCGGTGCCTCTGAGGATAGCCCGAGGATTCACATAGGGATTGATCTTCTGGCGTTCGACATACTCAGAGACTAAAATCTCGTCCATGCCCTTAGCAGGTTCCTTTTGCTTGCTGGTAGTGGTCTTGGCATTGCGCTTGGGGGCATTGGAGCCCTCTAGGGCTTCATCTTGGGGGTTGCACAGACGCTTGGAGCCAGTGTCATGACTTGGATTGGAACGGCGAGAGCCACCACCTGAGACACAAAACGCAAAACACCCACGACAAACAAGAGGGATCAATGCAAAGACCACAACAAAGCAAAAGAAACATGCAGATATCACACAAGATAATTTCCTAGAGAGAGATTTGACCCCTACGGTAGTACTGCCAAGTGTTGCGGAACTAAGATCGTAGTACCGCTCTTAGTCATGGTAGTACCGTGTAAGGTCACGGTAGTACCGGGTCTAGGAGCGGTAGTACGAGCTTAGTGCCTCAGCTAGCGCGGTAGTACCGCGTCTGATGAGCGGTAGTACCGCACGAGCTAGAGCGGTAGTACCGCACCTGATGGGCGGTAGTACCGCACGAGCGGTAGTACCGCACATGAGACACGGTAGTACCGCACCGCGTCAGATCCGAACAAGTTCAAATCTGAGAAAAGCCCGCGAAACCGCGGCGGTACTATGGTTAGACAAATCTACAACAAGACAACATATCAAGTATGATTCCTACGCAACACGACTCTCCTACATCCTACTCTTGCATAGATTTGGCCTAAAATCTCAAGAACAACAAGCATCTCCCCAAAAACCTAGAAGCGAGAGAACAACCAAGAAAAAGAGGGATTTGGGGAAAAACCTTGGTCCATGGCAAGAGGAAGTGGTGGGGAACGATCCCACCGGTCGAAATCCGAGGAGAGTTGCCGGAGACGGAGATCCGGCGAGGACCTCCGGCGCCGTTCTTGAGCAAGAGAGAGAGAGAGACGTGGGGAGAGAGACGAGTGAATGGGTATGGGGAGTTGGAACTCCCCTGCCCGAGTCATAACCGCCACGCTCACTCGACGGTGCGGTAGTACCGTGCCTCATCACGGTAGTATCGCTCGGCGGAAGTACCGCACCTGAGCGGTAGTACCGTGCTCTGGCACGGTAGTACCGTGCCTCTCAAAGCGGTAGTACCGCGGCAAGCTGCGGTAGTACCGTGGGCTCAAGAAGATGCACGTTTCAAGCACACTAAAAACGGGGTCTTTACATGAACACTCCGAGGCAACACGACACCACAAGACCACGCTACACACAAAGGCAGAAAGGCAAATGACAAAACGAAACAACCACGAGACACCACCTCTCCAAAGATAGGGCGGTGGCCATAGCCACCTATGTTTGAGTCAATTGATATGGCACCGTGAAGAATTATCCTTGGGTCCATGACCAAAACTCGTCTTTGAAGCACAAGTACCATCAAACATGGCTAAAATGAAAGACTTGATCAATTTATGCATAATGGGGGGAGGGAGAGTTCATTGAGAGAACAACACTCCCCCTATGTCCATGCCTACATCTAAACAAGACAACACATTGAGTATGGTGGGGTGTGCAAGGGTTCAAGCAACATTGCTCGAATCAATGATATTTAGCTCATGCCTTAACTCACGAAATCTTGCTTCATCCAAGGGCTTTGTGAAAATATATGCAAGGTTATCATGAGTGTTTACATAGTTGAGCTCGATCTCTCCTCGCCTAATGTGATCCCGGATGAAGTGATACCGGATCTCAATATGCTTCGTCTTGAAGTGTTGTACCGGGTTGAGAGGGATCTTGATGGCACTTTCATTGTCACACCAAAGAGGCACTTTGTCACAAATGACACCGTATTCCTTTAAAGTTTGCCTCATCCATAAGAGTTGTGCAAAACAACTACCGGACACCACATACTCCGCTTCGGTGGACGAGAGAGACACACAACTTTGCTTTTTGGAAGACCAACTGACCTAAGAGCAACCAAGGAATTGGCACCCTCCGGAAGTGGACTTCCTATCCACTTTATCTCTCGCCCAATCAGAATCCGAATACCCTACAGGCTTGAAGTTTTCTCCTCTTGGGTACCATAAGCCAAAGTTTGGGGTATGAGCCAAATATCGAAAGATTCGTTTGACCGCCACATAGTGACTTTCCTTAGGTGCGGCTTGAAACTGTGCACAAATTCCCACACTCAACATGATATCCGATCTAGATGCACAAAGGTAGAGCAAGGAGCCTATCATGGAGCGATATACCTTTTGATCCACCGCTTTACCATTGGGATCTATGTCAAGTTGGCACTTGGTGGGCATTGGAGTGGAAGCCGACTTGACATCACTTAGCTTGAATCTCTTGAGCATGTCTTGAGTATATTTGGCTTGGTTGATGAAGGTTCCTTCTCTTCTTTGCTTCACTTCGAACCCTAGAAAGAACTTCAACTCTCCCATGGAAGACATCTCGAACTTTGAGGTCATGAGAGCGGCAAATTCCTCATTGAAAGCTTTGTTAGGGGAACCAAAGATAATATCATCAACATATAATTGGCACACAAACAACTCCCCTTTGACCTTCTTAGTAAAAAGAGTGGGGTCGATTAGCCCAACTTCAAAACCACGGTCTTGTAACAACTCGGTAAGGTGGTCATACCACGCACGTGGGGCTTGTTTAAGGCCATAGAGTGCCTTATCGAGTTGATACACATGATCGGGAAAGTAAGGATCCTCAAACCTGGGGGGTTGCTTGACATAAACCAATTCATTAATGGGACCATTAAGAAAAGCACTCTTCACATCCATTTGTTGTAACTTAAAGTTATGATGAGAAGCATAAGCAATCAACATGCGAATAGATTCAAGACGAGCAACGGGAGCAAAGTTTTCACCGTAGTCGATACCCTCGACTTGGGAGTAGCCTTGTGCTACCAAACGAGCCTTGTTGCGAATGATAATCCCATGGGCATCTTGCTTGTTCTTAAATATCCACTTGGTTCCAATGACCTTGTGGTTCCCCGTTGGTCTTGGCACCAATCTCCACACTTTGTTGCGCTCAAAGTTGTTGAGTTCTTCATGCATGGCATTGAGCCAATTTGGATCTTCTAGCGCCTCATAGACCTTGTGGGGTTCGACACAAGAGACAAACGCGTGATGCTCACAATAGTTTGCTAATTGTCTACGAGTGCTTACCCCCTTTCTTAAGGTTCCAAGCACATTCGTCATGAGATGATCCTTGGTGGAGAGCTTGGAAGCAACCTTGGCGGCACGACGCTCCAATTCCTCCTCGGGGGTGAGACGAGGAGTGGTCACTTGATCATCTTGAGCGCCATCTTGAGCTTGTTCTTGTTCTTGAACTTGCTCGGAGGAGAGAACTTGACCTTGGGCATTGCTTGATGTGTCAACACCGTCTTGAGCATGATCTTGCCCTCAGTCATGTTCTTGAGGATGAGGGCCTTCATGTTGTTCTTTGGAAGCGTGTGGGCCTTAGGTTGGTGATGGCTCCACTTGAGTGGAGCATTGTCCTTCTCCTTCAGCCACAAGGGGTTCCTCAATGGGTAGGATAAAGCCAACACCCATTCTTCTTATGGCTTGAGGAGGAACTTCATCACCTACATCACAAGTGCCACTTTGCTCCACTTGGGAGCCGTTATTCTCATCAAACTCCACGTTACATGTCTCCTCAATAAGTCCCGTGGATTTATTGATGACACGGTAAGCATGAGAGTTTGTAGCATAACCAACAAATATGCCCTCATAAGCTCTAGCCTCAAATTTAGACAACCAAACACCTTTCTTGAGAATGAAACACTTACACCCGAACACCTGAAAGTACTTGAGGTTGGGCTTGTTACCGGTGAGTATCTCATATGGAGTCTTGTTCAAGCCCTTGCGGAGGTAGAGCCGATTGGATGCATGACACGCGGTGTTGATGGCTTTGGCCCAAAAGTTGTACGGAGACTTGAACTCCGCCATCATGGTCCTTGCCGCATCCATCAACTTCCGGTTCTTCCTCTCTGCAACACCGTTTTGTTGAGGGGTGTAAGGTGCAGAATATTGATGCTTGATCCCCTCATCACTAAGAAACTCATCCAAGGTGTAGTTCTTGAACTCGGTGCCGTTGTCACTTCTTATTGTCAAGATCTTTGCATTGTGTTGATGTTGTGCTTCATTTGCAAAGTCAATGACGGTTTGTTGGGTCTCGCTCTTCCTCTTGAATAAATACACCCAAGTGTATCTTGAGTAGTCATCCACAATCACCAAGCAATACTTCCTACCCCCAAGACTATCGAAGGATGGAGGCCCAAAGAGATCCATGTGAAGGAGCTCCGAAGGCCTCTTTGAGTAAATGATAGTCGTGGGAGGGTGAGCCTTCTCATGTAGCTTTCCTTCGATACAAGCACTGCAACACGATCTTTAGCAAAACTAACAATCGTTAGTCCACGGACATGGTCCCCCTTGAGAAGACTTTGCAAAGATGTCATATTGACATGGGCTAGACGGCGATGCCAAAGCCATTCCACATCAACTTTAGCCATTAGGCATGTCGCGGTCTTAGTGGGTCGCTCCAAAAAGTTAATCACATATAGACCGTTCTCGACATGCCCAACAAAGGCTACTTTAAGAGTCTAGCTCCACAAGAGGGCCACGATATCGATATCAAAGAAAGTGGCAAAGCCCATGATTGGAAGTTGACGAATGGAAAGTAAGTTGTATGCAAGGGACTCAACAAGCATGACCTTCTCGATCGTGAGATCATGAGAGATGACCACCTTGCCAAGTCCCAATACCTTAGAGGATGAGGCGTCACCCTACTCGACATTGGTGGGCATAGATGGAATCTTGTGCACATCCACCACCAAGTCCTTGCTTCCGATCATATGATTTGTAGCTCCACTATCGAGCAACCATGATCCCCCACCGGAAGAAAACACCTTGTTGGTGGCTTTAGCCATGAGGCACTTGGCGGTGATGCTCTCATTGGGTGAGTCGAAGAGAGACACCCATGGAGTTGTCGCAACGGTAACGGAGGCCATGGCAACCGACTCATCACCTTCATCATCGTCATCATCCTCATTGTACTCTTCTTGTACTACCAATGCCTTGGGAGAAGTCTTCTTGGTGAAGTTGCTCTTGTTTGGGAACGACTTGTCCTTGTCCTTTCGGATGAGCTTGCCACCATTGTCTTCCCTCTTCTCATATGGGCACTCCGCAACAAAATGACTCACGTTGCCACAATTGTAGCAAGTCCTTACACGTTGCTTGCTCTTCGTGCCACTTGAGTTGTTTTTGCTAAAGTTTGGCCTCGAGTTTTTCTTTCTCCAAAATTGCCTTGAAGCGAGTGCCATGTGTTCATGATACGCATACTTTGTATCTTCGGGGTTGCTCTCCTCTTCTTCCTATTCTTCTTCTTCAATGGTGAGCTTGGCCTTCAATGCAAGGTTGGGCTTCTTTTCCCTTTGAGAACTAAGCACCGCATTGTCGGCGGTCTTGTCCAAAATGTTCATGGCCACAAACTCATCCAACACTTCGCTTGAGGTCAAAGTGTGGAAGTCCGGTCTTTGACGAATGACGGAGGACATGGCCTTGTGGTAGGGCATCATTGCCTTGAGGAATTTGCGCTTGATCCAATTGTCATCCGTGTCCTTGCTCCCGTGATCTTGTAGTGAGACCGCGAGTTTGGTTACTCTCCGATAAAGCTCACGAGGTTATTCATCTTCTTTCATTGCAAACTCATCGGCCTCATCTTACACCACTTAATAGTTGGAGCGTTGAATGCTTGCGCTTCCCCGTTAGAGAGAGACAACAGAATGCTATGCATCTTTGGCCAAGGCGAAGGGACGAAGATGAGGTAGGTCTTTGGGTGGGATTGCATCTTGAATGATGAAGAGCGCATTCTCATTGAATTGATTATCCGTGGCTTCTCGAGGAGTGAAGTTGCTTGGATCATGCGGATAGAAACCTTCTTCAATGATTCTCCAAAGATTAGTGTTCACATGATTTAAATGACGTTTAAAGCGGTAAACCCAAGAATCAAAGTCCTCATTTTTCACAATCTTAGGGGGAGGACCGGCATGATTCAAATGAGTGGAAGGAACCGGTCCACCATAAACAAGTGGTGGTTCCACATGAGCAAAGATGCCGGTGCCATTTTTACCACTAGAGGAAGGAGCCTTTTCACTACAAGCTTCCCCCTTGTCGGAGATAGCATCGGTCACCTTGTCGGTGGGATCACCCACTTACAACGGTGCAGTGGATAGTTTAAGCCCCTCAAGGAATTTAGTAAACATGCTTTCAACCTCGGTCGTCATGGAGGTTTTCAATGTCTCCAAGACCACATTGAACTCCTCACGAGAGACCGAGGTTCCCCCATCGCCCGTAGACAAGGTCGGATTCACACCGGAGTGTTCCTCCACACCGTCTACGGTATCAACCATACTCTTCGGATGGTAAAGTCCTTAATAAAGAGACGAGGCTCTGATACCAATTGAAAGGATCGATATGGTTGACTATAGGGGGTGAATAGACAACTAACAATTTTTAGCTTTTCTTTAACAATTTAAACTTTGCATCAAAGTAGGTTCTCTAGATATGCAACTAGGTGAGCAACCTATATGATGCAACAAGGATAGGAACACAAGCAAGCAAGTGAAATGATACAAATAAGCTTGCACAAGTAAAGGCACGAGATAACCAAGAGTGGAGACGGTGGAGACGAGGATGTGTTGCCGAAGTTCCTTCCCTTTGAGAGGAAGTACGTCTCTGAGCGGTGTGGAGGCACAATGCTCCCCAAGAAGCCACTAGGGCCACCATATTCTCCTCACGCCCTCACACAATGCGAGATGCCGTGATTCCACTATTGGTGCCCTTGGAGGCGGCGACCAAACCTTTACAAACAAGGTTGGGGCAATCTCCACAACTCAATTGGAGGCTCCCAACGACACCATGAAGCTTCACCACAATGGACTATGGCTTCGCGGTGACCTCAACCGTCTAGGATGCTCAAACACCCAAGAGTAACAAGATCCTCAAGGGATTAGTGGGGGGAATCAAATTTCTCTTGGTGGAAGTGTGGATCGAGGCCTTCTCAACCACTCCCGAGCAAATCAACAAGTTTGATTGGCTAGGGAGTGAGATCGGGCGAAAATGGAGCTTAGAGCAACAATGGAGCTTAGGGTTGGAAGAGATGAGTCAACGGGGAAGAAGAGGACCCCTTATATAGTGTGGGACAAAGATCCAACCGTTATCCACCTACCATCCCGCGACCAGTGGTACTACCGCTCCAGGCCAGCGGTACTACCGCAGGGCCGCGCGATACTACCGCTTGCTACCAAGCGGTACTACCGCATGGACATGCGGTACTACCGTACAGGCCCGCGGTACTGCCGCAACCCCAGCAATAGCAGGGTCAGATCAGAAACACAGGATTTGAGGGCGGTACTTCCGCGGGTGCGGTACTACCGCGCCCCCATGCGGTACTACCGCACGGCAGGAATCCCTTAGCCAGGGGGAAGGATACAACCGCGCCTACTTCGGCAAAGAAACGGAAGAAGAAAAAACCCAACACAGTAGTACAGCGGTACTACTGCCTGACTACATAGCACAGTACTACCGCGGAGCGAAAGCAGTACTACCGTGGTAGGCGCGGATGTAAAAAATTACATCCGTCCCTACTACCGCGAAGGAGCGGTACTAGCCTGGTGAGCAATGGTAATGCAGCTCCAAGGGAGCGGTACTACCGTGGGCACCTGCGGTACTACCGCGCCACCGCACGGTACTACCGTTGGTGCCTACGGTACTACCGTTCTCCTGGGAGAAGTACTACAACGAGCCAACGCAGCAGCCAGAACCAAGGAGGCGAGAAAGCGGAGGAAGCTCCAAGGGAAAAGGAGGGGACAAGAAAGAGACGTGTATGTGATGATTCCACCCAAACCTTTTCGACGCGGACGCCCTCTTAATAGTACGGCTTTCCTACGACTCAAATCCACCAAAAAGAAACGTAGAAAAGACGCTGTCTTCAACAGTCATCGAGGGGCACCCAACCGTCTTGTGCCTAGCGATGAAATGTCTGGGATACTCAAGGCACACGATTAGTCCGCAAACGCGTTGTCATCAATCACCAAAACACCTTAGGGATAATATGCCCTTACAGTGTGTACAGCAAGGATGATTGTGGTAAGCTAAAAAGCAAAGACTCAAATCATACAAGACGCTCCAAGAAAAACACATATCAGGTGGTGAATAAAAATATAGCTCCAAGTAAAGTTACCGATGGACGAAGACGAAAGAGGGGGTGCCTTCCGGGGCATCCCCAAGCTTAGGCTTTTGGTTGTCCTTGGATTTTACCTTGGGGTTCCTTGGGCATCCCCAAGATTAGGATCTTTCCTCTCCTTGTTCCATAATCCATCAAATCTTTACCCAAAACTTGAAAACTTCACAACACAAAACTTAAAAGAAAATCGCGTGAGCTCCGTTAGTAAAAGAAAACAAACCACCACTTCAAGGTACTGTAATGAAATCATTATTTATTTAAATTGGTGTTAAACCTACTGTATTCCAACTTTTCTATGGTTCATAAACTCTATTACTAGCTATAGATTCATCAAAATAAGCAAACAACACACGAAAAACAGAATCAGTCAAAAGCAGAACAGTCTGTAGTAATCTGTAGGTTTCGAGCACTTCTGGAACCCCAAAAATTCTAAAATAAATTTCTGGACGTGAGGAATTTATCTATTAATCATCTTAAAAAGGAATTAACTAAATAGTACTCTCCGGTAAAAAATGGCAGCAAATCTCGTGAGTGCTAAAGTTTCTGTTTTTTACAGCAAGATCGCAAAGACTTTCCCCAAGTCTTCCCAAAGGTTCTACTTGGCACGAACACTAATTAAAAGCATAAACCACATCTAAACAGAGGCTAGATGAAATATTTATTACTAAACAAAATAAAAAATCAAGAAACAAAAATAAAATTGGGTTTCCTCCCAACGAGCGCTATCGTTTAACGCCCCTAGCTAGGCATAAAAGCAAGGATAGATCTAGGTATTGTCATCTTTGGTATGCAATCCATAAGTGGCTCTCATAATAGATTCATAAGGTAATTTAATTTTATCTCTAGGAAAGTGTACCATGCCTTTCCTTAACGGAAATTGGAATCTAATATTCCATTCTTTCATATCAATAATTGCACCAATCGTTCTAAGGAAAGGTCTACCAAGAATAATAGGAAATGAAGGATTGCAATCTATATCAAGGACAATGAAATCTACGGGCACATAATTCCTATTTGCAAAAATAATAACATCATTAATTCTTCCCATAGGTTTCTTAATGGTGGAATCCGCAAGATGCAAGTTTAAAGAACAATCATCAAATTCACGAAAACCTAGCAAATCACACAAAGTTTTCGGAATCGTGGAAACACTAGCACCCAAATCACATAAAGCATAGCATTCATGGTCTTTAATCTTAATTTTAATAGTAGGTTCCCACTCATCATGAAGTTTTCTAGGGATAGAGACTTCTAATTCAAGCTTTTCTTCATAAGATTGCATTAAAGCATCAACGATATGTTTAGTAAAAGCTTTGTTTTAACTATAAGCATGCGGAGAATTTAGCACGGATTTCAACAAGGATATACAATCTATTAAATAACAATTATCATAATTAAATTCCTTGAAATCCAAGATAGTGGGTTCATTGCTATTTAAAGTCTTGATCTCTCCCGTCCCACTTTTATCAATTTTTGCATCAAGATCTAAAATCTCCAAATCATTAGGACGCCTTCTAACTAAAGTTGACTCGTCTCCAGTCCCATAATTATCAAGATTCATATTGCAAAACAAGGATTTAATATGGGACACATCAATAACTTTTAGGTCTTCATCATTATTATCATGGAAACTAGAAGAACACGCTTTCACAAAGCAATCTTTTTTAGCACACATCCTAGCGGTTTTTTAGATTCGGCTTTGAGAGATTCATTGATATCATGCTTTGGTGGAATAGATCTAAGTTTCAAAGAATCAACATCAGGAGAAATTCTATCCACGTTCCTAGCCAACTCATCAATCTTAGACAATTTTTCTTCAATCAAAGCATTGAAACTCTTTTGCAAACTAATAAATTCTTTAATATTAGATTCAAAATAAGAGGGCATCTTATTATAATTTCCATAAGAATTGTTGTAGGAATTACCATAATTATTAGAGGAATTACTAGGAAACGGCCTAGGATTAAAATTACCTCTATACGCGTTATTACCAAAATTGTTCCGACCAACAAAATTCACATCCATAGATTCATTATTATTGTCAATCAAAGTAGACAAAGGCATATCATTAGGATCAGAAGAAACACTTTTATTAGCAAACAATTTCATAAGTTCATCCATCTTTCCACTCAAAACATTGATTTCTTCTATAGCATGCACCTTTTTATTAGTAGATCTTTCAGTATGCCATTGAGAATAATTAACCATAATATTATCTAGGAGTTTAGTAGCTTCTCCTAAAGTGATTTCCATAAAAGTGCCTCCCGCAGCCGAATCTAAAAGATTTCTAGAAGCAAAATTCAATCCGGCATAAATTTTTGTATAATCATCCAAAGATTCAAACCATGTGTAGGGCAATTACGTATCATTAATTTCATAATCTCCCAAGCTTGTGAAACATGTTCATGATCAAGTTGCTTAAAATTCATAATATCGTTTCTAAGAGTGATGATCTTAGCGGGAGGAAAATACTTAGAGATAAAAGCATCTTTGCACTTATTCCATGAATCGATACTATTTTTAGGCAAAGACGAAAACCAAGTTTTAGCAGGATCTCTAAGAGAAAACGGGAATAGCTTCGGTTTAACAGTATCATTATCCACATCTTTCTTCTTTTGCATATCACACAAATCAACAAAGTTGTTTAGATGGGTAGCGGCATCTTCACTAGGAAGGCCGGAAAACGGATCTTTCATGACAAGATTCAGCAAAGCAACATTAATTTCACAAGATTCAACATTGGTAAGAGGAGCAATCTGAGTGCTAATAAAATCATTATTGTTGGTATGGAAAAATCACATAATTTAATATTATCTTGAGCCATCGTGACAAGCAAGCAATTCAACACACAAGCAAACAAGAAACAAGCAAAAAGAGACGAACTAGAAAAGAGAAGGGGAACGTAAAAAGAGGGCGGATAAAACGGCAAGGGCGAAGTGGGGGAGAGGAAAATGAGAGGCAAATGGCAAATAATGTAATGCGAGGGATAAGAGTTTGTGATGAGTACTTGGTATGTCTTGACTTGTGCGTAGACTCCCTGGCAACGGCGCCAGAAATCCTTCTTGCTACCTCTTGAGCACTGCGTTGGTTTTCCCTTGAAGAAGAAAGGGTGATGTAGCAAAGTAGTGTAAGTATTTCCCTCGGTTTTTGAGAACCAAGGTATCAATCCAGTAGGAGGCCACACGCAAGTCCCTCGTACCTACACAAACAAATAAGAACCTCGCAACCAATGCGATAAAGGGGTTGTCAATCCCTTCACAGTCACTTATGAGAGTGAGATCTGATAGAGATGATAAGATAATATTTTTGGTATTTTTATGATAAAGATTGAAAGTAAAGATTGCAAAATAAAAGGAAATAGAAATAGCTTGTTAATGGAAGATTAATATAAATGAGAATAGACCCGGGGGCCATAGGTTTCACTAGTGGCTTCTCTCAAGATAGCATAAGTATTACGGTGGGTGAACAAATTACTGTTGAGCAATTGATAGAAAAGCGGATAATTATGATAATATCTAGGCATGATCATGTATATAGGCATCACGTCTGTGACAAGTAGACCGACTCTTGCCTGCATCTACTACTATTACTCCACACATAGACCGCTATCCAGCATGCATCTAGAGTATTAAGTTCATAAGAACAGAGTAATGCATTAAGTAAGATGACATGATGTAGAGGGATAAACTCAAGCAATATGATATAAACCCCATATTTTTATCCTCGATGGCAACAATACAATATGTGTCGTTTCCCTTTCTGTCACTGGGATCGAGCACCGCAAGATTGAACCCAAAGCTAAGCACTTCTCCCATGGCAAGAACTACCAATCTAGTTGCCAAACCAAACATATAATTCGAAGAGACTTGCAAAGATAACCAATCATACATAAAAGATTTCAGAGAAGACTCAAATATTGTTCATAGATAGACTTGATCATAAACCCACAATTCATCGGATCTCGACAAACACACCACAAAAAGAGTTACATCAAATAGATCTCCAAGAAGATCGAGGAGAACTTTGTATTGATATCCAAAGAGAGAGAAAAAGCTATCTAGCTAATAACTATGGACCCGAAGGTCTGAAGTAAACTACTCACACATCATCGGAGGGGCCATGGAGTTGATGTAGAGGACCTTCGTGATCGATGCCCCCTCCGGCGGAGCTCCGGAAAAGGCCCCAAGATGGGATCTCTTGGGTACAGAAGGTTGCGGCAGTGGAAATAGGGTTGCGTGGTGCTCGTGGATGTTTTCATGGTATATGCGTATATATAGGAGGAAGAAGTAGGTCGGTTGAGCCACGAGGGGCCCACGAGGGGGTAGGGCGTGCCCAGGTGGGTAGGCGCGCCCCTGCCTCGTGGACTCCTCGTTTGTTTCTTGAAGTCCACTCCAAGTCCTCTGGATCACGTTTGTTCCAAAAATAACTCCCCCGAAGGTTTCATCCGTTTGGATTCCATTTGATATTCCTTTTCTGCGAAACACTGAAATAGGCAAAAAACAGCAATTTGCACTGGGCATTAGGTTAATAGGTTAGTCCCAAAAATAATATAAAAGTGTAAAATAAAGCCCATTAAACATCTAAAAAGAATATATAATAGCATGGAACAATAAAAAATTATAGATACAATGGAGACGTATCAGTGTGCGATGGTGATATTATCAACCTTGGAATCACTTCCAACTCACATCATCACCTCGCCCTTAACTATTCTCTGTTTGTTTTTGCAACTCCCGTTTCGAGTTACTACTCTTAGCAACTGAACCAGTATCAAATACTGAGGGTTGCTATAAACACTAGTAAAGTACACATCAATAACATGTATCACTACTAGGAAAAGGCCTACTAATGGCGCACCGGTTTTGCCTACTAATGGCGCATCACCGGTGCGCCATTAGTAGCACGCCACTAGTAATTTTTACTAATGGCGCACCACTGGTGCGCCATTAGTATCTGCTATACTGATGGCGCACCAGCTAGTGTGCCATTAGTATGTAACAGCATGCGCCATTAGTGTGCCTCCCGGGGGGCCATAGGTAAGCATGGCTTTGTCATACTAATGGCGCATTCACTATTGATGTGCCATTAGTATCCTTTGGCATACTAATGGCGCACCTGGTGGTGATGCGCCATTAGTATGAATATTTGGTTTTTTTTTCCTTTTCTGTTTTTGCGTAGGTTATAAAATATATTATTAGACAGAATATAAAATATATTATTAGACAGAATATAGACACAACATCAGATTCATCGAATACAATAGAAGATTAGTCTCCGAATACAATTCATCATATTAGTCTCCGAATTCAAAAGACCGAACAAAGATGAAACATTACAAGTCTCAAGACCGCGAGTATCGAGTTTGTCAGAAGTAATACTAATCCTAACAAGTCCTACTAATCATCATCATACAACTTCTACTCGTTATTCATAACAAGTCATACGATCATCATCTTGATAGTCTTCGAACCAACCCTACTTAATTGTTCATCAGCACATGATCATCAGTATTAGGCCGGACCTAAATACCCTATTTAAGCTAAAATAGCATAAAACAATATAGACCCTGACTCTCCATTATGGAGAATGGAGAACATCCTGTCTCCAATTCTTGCGCTTCGCTTCCTTTTGCTTCCAAGAAGCTCCTTACGACTGTCCATACATTTTTTCCATCCTTTGATTTTCATGTCTCCACTTCTTTTAGAAATCTGGTATGGATAGTTGAGATTTGTAGGATGACCTGGCTGTATGTTCAAAACATTAACACTACCTTTCAGATACATCATATGAGGCACACAATTCTCTAGGATTATCTGTTGAAAAACATAGTAATAACTTCATAGTTAGCAATGATGTACTGGTTTTAGAAGTATGCAAAAGATGCACGGATGTCGTAATAGTAAAAATCTTACCAGGGTATCTCCATGGTAGTTACCGTAGTTGAACACATGCACTAGTGGCACGTATTTACCATAAAGTTGAGGAGTTTGTTTGTGGATAATGTAATTTTCAATGTCAGTACAAAATCCGACCAGATGATTTTTCTCCTTGTAAGTTGTTAATTCGGAGCCATCGGTGTAGTGGGTTTTGTCTACCATCTCTCGCACATTATTTGAACAAAAAAAATAAGCTGTCAATGGAAATAAGCTGTCAACTATTTTGAAATAAACAATATAAATTAGCTAATAACTATGTTTGAGAAACTCACATAGCGGTAGAACTGGAGGCGTATCAACAAGGACCCAAATGTCCATATTGTCTTGGTTGATGTCAGGATTACCAAGATCCATGGTGATAAGCATACCCTCATCAAAACCATACATCTTGCAAAATGCTTCCCAATTTTTGCAACCAAAATGGGTTACGCTCTCAGAATTATATAGATTTACTTCGAAGTCCACATCGTGATGAGTCCTTAGGTGAATTTTCTTTGTTTCAGAAATTTCATGGTCTTCAAAATCCATCCTCTCCAATTGCATGGCATGGGATAAGCTATACTCGAATTGTAAAAGATGAAAATTACACGTTGAAATAGTTGAAGTCATGCTTAATTATGAAAATAACACTTGTCGTCATTGTGTACCATTTCAACTTCGAAGGTCTCCTCAAGCTTAATGCTGAAGCGCCAATCATCGTCCAAGTAAGGCATGTCACACAAACCTCGATTGTCGTGGCACCATTCGCACTCTGCCAGGAGACTTTCATCGTCCGATGATGATGACGACATATCCTGGGACAGCTCCCAGAATTGCTTGCCGCCCGAACCACCGGCCTCATCGTTGTGGGCCATGTTTCGCTCTAAATAGGAAAAAAGTTTGGTCAAAAAGTTGGTTATTGTCAACGAACAAGATCATGGTCTCATCATTTAGGGTTTGTCGACACCGAGGCACCCTAAAAGCCTAAGCTTTCATCATTTAGGGTTTGTCGACGCCGAGTGAAAGAACATGCGGTGCCCCCATGTTTGGTTTTGGTAATTGATGACAATCTCTATGGACTAATGGTTGCCTTGAGTTATATTTGAAGGTTTTGTCCATAGGCTTTTCTTGGAGTACATGTGTTGGTTTCAAGGAGAGTTTGTGTCGACCAAGGTGCTATTCAAGGAATTACCTAAAGATTGGTCTTGTGAGAGATTGATCAAGACTAAGTTAAAGAGTGAATCAAGTTGATCAACCCACAAAGCGTAGAAGATGTACCGAGAGGGATCAAGTGATCCCATGGTATGGTAAGCATTGTCAATTACGCTTTGTGTACTAACCCATGGTCTTCGTGAGGGTTCTTTGTGGGGTTAGGTTGCGGTGTGCAAGTTCAAGTGGAGCACCATGAAGAGATCAAATTCTTGAAGCGTGCTATACTTTGTGGTGACAATGGACCTGTGAAGATGTGCGGAAGAGTAGCTCACCCATAGTAGAGCATGGGGGAGCAATCAACTAGTCTTCATCGACTCAACACAATCAAGAAAGGTTGCGGTGTGCAAGTTCAAGTGGAGCATCACGAAGAGATCAAATGCTTGAAGCTTGTCGTCCATTGTGGTGACAATGGACTCGTGAAGATGTGCGGAAGAAAGGCTCACCCATAGTGGAGTATGGGGGAGCAATCAACTAGTCTTCATCGAGCCAACACAATCAAGAAAGGTGGTCCAACTTGAGGGAGTCAAGATCGTCATCATCTAGCTCAAGTGGACCATGTGCAAGGCAAAGGTTTGCCCTTGGTAGGTTTTCTATTTTACCGGTCTCATGATGGTAGTTGGGAGACCGGGTTATAGGATCGATTGCCGTACTATCAAGGGGGGCTCTCGATGAGTAGCTTGATCGTATCATTCGCTGAGAGCTCAAACCATTGCATCCTTGCATCATCTTTCTTGGTTCTTGTTTGGTTCTCTTTGTGAGTCTTAGAGCTTATGGTCATCTTGATGACAAGCTTGAGTTCATTGAAAACGGAGTTCGCATGCATCTTCTATGATGTTTTCGATGTTGGAGGTTTTGCCGGTTCTTCTCGGTTGGAGGTTTCACTCCTCTATTTGTTGGCATACCTCCCCTGCCTCTTCTTACTATAACCAGTCGCTCTTTTGATGCTACTCGTCGTCTTGTTTTCAACAAGATTGAGTTTGCTCAATTCGGAGCTCATATGCAGAAGTTATGGCAGTTCTGGTTTTCTGGAGTGTGGTTTTTCTCCTAGACCCAGCGGTAGTACCGCGGGCCACAGCGGTAGTACCGCTGAGGCTCACTAAGCGGCAGTACCGCTCCTCGGAGCGGTAGTACCGCTTGATAGCCTCAGCAGCAGTGCCTCTGCGGATCTGTGCTCCTACCGCCTCGACACAGTGGTTGGAGCGGTAGTACGGCTGCAGTCCACTAAGCGGTAGTACCGCTCCTCGGAGCGGTAGTACCGCTTGCTGGGCTCAGCCGCAGTACTGATGTGGCTTCGTGCTCCTTCCGCTTCGATTCGAGTGCGCATTTTCTCGTGTCGGGTTTTGCGGTACTAGTTGCAGTAGTAGTGGCGGTAGTGCTGCTTGTGAGCGGTAGTACCGCCCTACCTCCGCGGTAGTACCGCTCTGGGTCCCAGCCCCAGCCCTTTTCTTCTGGCGCGGCAGTACCGCTGAGGGGGAGCGGTAGTACCGCCCTGCCTCCGCGGTAGTACCGCTCTCTGCGGGGCTGAGTGGGGGTTAACGGTTGGATTTTCCCCCTCCTATAAAAGGGGGTCTTCTTCCCCGTTGAACCTCAATCCTTTGAGCTCGTGTTCTTCCCCCATTGTTGACCTTCTTCGAGCTTGCTAACTCTCAATCCCTCCATGGATTCTTGCTAGTTTTTGAGGGAAAAGAGAGAGGAGATCTAGATCCACATTTCCACCAATCACTTTCTCCTCTATGTGAGGGGAACCCCTTGGATCTAGATCTTGGAGTTCTTGGTGTTCTCTTTCTTGTTCTTCCTCTCATTTTCCTCCCTAGCATTAGTTGCTTCGGTGGGATTTGAGAGAGAAGGACTTGGGCACTCCGTGTGCCCTTTCCATTGCATTTGGTGCATCGGTTTGAGTTCTCCACGTGATACGTGGAAGTTACAAGTTGAGAAGCTTATTACTCTTGGGTGCTTGGTACCCTTGAGCTTGTTCCTCTTGGGTGCTTGGGCGCCCTAGACGGTTGTTGGTGTTCGGAGCTCAATCATTGTGGTGCAAAGCTCCGAGCAAGCGTCGGGGTCTCCAATTAGGTTGTGGAGATCGCCCCGAGCAATTTGACGGGTTCGGAAGGCGCACTACTGTTACTATCAGTCTAGTCTCTCGAGGGCACTCTTTCGATCTCGAACAAACTGACTTCTCCGGAAGAGAGATATTCAGAAAACCCGATTTCCAGTCCTGTCTTAAGAACCCGTGACCGCCCCCAAGGGTTGCCAAAGTGTACGAGTTCGGTGACCGCCCCCAAGGGTTGCCATTTGTACAGGTTCGGTGACCGCCCTCAAGGGTCCCTTAGTGGAATCACGGCATCTTGCATTGTGCGAGGGCGTGAGGAGATTACGGTGGCCCTAGTGGCTTCTTGGGGAGCATTGTGCCTCCACACCGCTCCAAACGGAGATTAGCATCTGCAAGGGTGTGAACTTCGGGATACATCGTCGTCTCCGCGTGCCTCGGTTATCTCTTACCCGAGCCCATTTACTTATGCACTTTACTTTGTGATAGCCATATTGTTTCTTGTCATATATCTTGCTATCACATAGTTGCTTATCTTGCTTAGCATAAGTTGTTGGTGCACATAGGTGAGCCTAGTTGTTTTAGGTTTTGTGCTTGACAAATTAACTGCTAGGTTTATTCCGCATTTGTTCAAGCCTAAACCGTAATTATTTTAAAGCGCCTATTCACCCCCCCCTCTAGGCGACATCCACGATCTTTCACCGAGGCACCCTAAAAGCCTAAGAGTACATCATTTAGGTTCTCATCGACACCGAGGCATCCGGGGCAGCCTAGTTAAGTTTTCATCATTTAGGGTTTATCGATGCCAAGGCACCCTAGGTTGGGCCTAATCACTTGGCACTAATCACTTGGCTCTATTGCCACCTATGGTTTAATGCAGCAAGAATGGCGCGGCAGTTGATCCTACTTAACTAAGTACTAAGATACCCCGGCCCATGCATTAGTCGCAAGTACCCCATATGTCCTATTTTTAGCAAAGTCGTGCTAAAATTCATGGAAAATTTCAGCATGACCTTTGCTGAAAATAGGACATATGGAGTACCCGAATCTGCCGGAACGGAAGTTAATCGACATTCCGGCAAACTCAAGGGCCTCTAGGGGTACCTGCAAATTCATCACGACACAATGGTCGGAGACAAAACCTAGCAAACTAGCACCACAATGTGCCTCTACTTTCATATGGATGAAAAGGCCACAGACCATATGGTCCTCTACTTGCATATGGACAAAAATCAGCTCAACTTATGTGAGCTTCCATTCCAGATCTAATAGGTCACCCAACAAAAATTATAAGTCCTCACACCATATATACTTTATCACATTATAAGTCCTCACACCATCAACTATGAAAAAATCTGAGAGTATAAGTCTGGTTACATTCACCCAAGTCCAAACGTAAAATTCTGTCCAACATAGTACAACCCACTTTGATAATTTCATAGGATTTAATATACCGAATGAAACCTGACATGTGATATGTGTTTTAAGTATCTACAGAACTAACTAGCAGCAGGTGTGCAATGACAAAATTCTGGAGTTATGCTATGCAATCTAGAATGTAGTCTAAGGGGAACTAACTAGCAGCAGCTCATCTAGAACACATGTGAGTACTTCAATGGAAATAGCAACATCAGGAAGAAAAGAAGGAACATTGTCCCATAGTAGCAACAACAGGTGTTCAATTAGTCAAGCAGCAGGAACACACAAGCAAAGCATGTGTTCAATTAGTGAAGCAGTTGGTGTGACTGTACAAATTACTCTACTGATAGTGATACATGTGTCATGTGCATTGATCACTATAGCCTTGTTCTCTGACCAAACATCTTCATCTCACTACATGGACAACGCAGTGTACTGTTATGTCCACTCACAGACCAAAAAATTACAACCAATAACGAACAAATGCCTAACAGTTCCATGGAGCTACTGGATTAAGTGAGAGCTATATGCGGTTTTTTTAAAACAAATGAGAACTCCTACATGCTTGCCAGGCCATGAAAAAAATGAGTGATGTTTCCATAATTATTTCTTAGAGTGAATACAGTATGTTCTCCAAAACTCAGCAAACAATATGCAGATCGTTCTTAGTGTCTCTTGCTTTTCTGATAGCCAAATAGCCACTAATAATATGCCATCGGGATCATCATCGCTTCAAATCATTTGTCTGGAAACAAAGGAATGTATAAACTGAATTTGCAGAATGATAAAGACAGATATGAGTTGCTAGCTGTTATGAGGCACCAGATATGTCTTTGCTTGCTGCAGTTGTGGTTCTTTGTCATTGATGTCCTAGGAGTTTTCTCAAATTTTACTAGCTCAAGTGTGATGCTATTTCCTGTTTACCTATGTGTGCCACAGTTACTTTGTTACATAATTACCCTTTCATAAACTAAGCAATTAACATGAGCACATAGTTACATACTAGTATGTTTCACACAAAAGCAAACAAATCTCCTGGAATGTGTCATGAAATTGAGTTTTAACCAACTGCCATATATAATTTTGCTATTAAGCACATATCATTTTTGTTCAGGTTTCTTTTCTAGAAGAAGTATAAATCTGCTCCTAAACAAACAAGGTCGGCCCTGTTGCGAGTTTAGTAACAGCTGGCTACACTGACAGAGAGGAAGACGAAATCAAAGGGGGGAGGGGAACCGGTGCAGCTCACCGAGAGGAAGATGATGGCGAGCTCGTGCGGGGTCGGGGTTGACGAGGTGACGTGGATCGACGGTGAGGCCGCGGTGGCCGGAGGTGGAAGAAGACCTCGATCCGCACGATGCAGAGTCGTCGAGCTCGAATGGCTGGCCGTAGATGATGTAGAATAACACTGCAGAGCTCCTGGACTCCTTGGTGGGGTGCGGGGACGACGGTGGTCGCAGGGACGATGCGGTGACGGGGACGACCTAGTCGGGTGAAGCAGCGCGAGGGTAGGAGAAGTGGGGAGGTGCTAGGGTGTGCAGCGGGCGCGGGGGTCGTCGGAACGGGCGCGGGGGAGCCGGAGCGGGTGTGGAGCGGGCGCGGGGGTCGTCGGAGCGGGTGTGGCGGGGGAGGGAAGGGGGATCTGGTGAGGGAGAGGGAAGGGGGGATCGGGCGAAGGGGTATCCAGCTAGAGGGGGGAATGTTAGTAATGGCGCACCCTCCTCTCGTGCGCCATTAGTAATTTTTTTCTGATAGCAATGGCGCACCCTCCTCTGGTGCGCCATTAGTATCTTTTTTTTCATTATTTCTTGTTGCATCTAATAATTTGTTTTTTATCAAATTTGTTATTTTCATGAGGACTAGAACAGAAGATATCATCAAATATCATCAATTTTTTTTAAATATCATCAAATTTGTTATTTGAAAATATCATCAAATTTGTTATTTGGAAATATCATCAAATTTTTTAATTAAAAATATCATCAAAAAGTGGGGAGGGTGCAGGGTGTCGGCGGCGGCGGTGGAGCGGGCCGGGGGAGGGTGCGGAGGGTTGGCGGCGGCGGTGGAGCAGGCCGGGGGAGGGTGCGGAGGGTCGGCAGCGGCGGTGGAGCGGGCCGGGGGAGGGTGCGGGGGGTGCTCGGCGACGAGGGGGATAGCTATCGAGAGGGAGGGGGATCGAGATCGAGTGTCCTCATGAATATTCAATATTTTTTCATATTGAATATGAAAAAATATCATCAAATTTGAAAAAATATTCATGAATTCAAAAAGTGCCCATGAAATTTAAAAATATTCATGATATCAAAAAGTGCCCATGAAATACAACCGAGAAATGAAGACTACGATTTAAATACAGTCGATCTTAGCTAGCTATCTGTTCATAATCTTCTTGCCCTTCTTTTTCGCAAATGGAGTTCTTCTGTGGAACGGACGTCCTTTAGGTAGGGTGGTCCTGCTTCTTCTTGTGGTGTATGCTGCTACTTCATCGTCGTCGTCATGTTCGATCTTCGGGTCGCCGTACTTGTCGAAGTCTTGCTCATTGGCTACTCCATCCATTCCGATGATCTTCCTTTTGCCTCTCCTCACAACAACACGACTGGGCTTTGACGGGTCGATAATGAAGAAGCATCAGTCCACTTGGGAAGCCAGTACCCATGGCTCATTTTTCGCGGTGACGTTTGCGCCCGCGGTCTTGGATTTGGCTTCAGGTATAACCATGGTGGTGAAATACCGGTCTTCTTTTAGGACGCTCTTGGCCCATCTGACACGAAACATCGGGACCTTCTCTCCAGCGTAGCTCAGCTCCCAGATCTCCTCGATCCTTCCATAGTATCTGTCCTTGTCGTTACCGGTGTAGGATTCCATCGTTACCCCAGAGTTCTGATAACCATCGCTCTTCATGTCCTTGTCCTCGGTGTGGAATGTGTAGCCGTTGATATTGTACGCCTCATAAGTCATCAGGTTGTGCTCGGCGCCCTGTGACAAGGCGAATATGAGTTGTTCTTCCGCGGAAGAATCCTCATGTAAAGGGTACGACAGAAACTTCTACTTGAACCAACGCGTGAAACATGAGTTGTGCTCTTTGAGTATATCTCCGTCCGTCCTCTGTTGGCCTCGGTCATTATACGTCTTCTCAATAAAGGTTTTGTGCTCTACCACCCAAGGACCGACCACGTCTATGTGTTGTAGCGCGACTAGGTTTGCTCTTTCAAAGTCGGCGAGTCGACCCTCGAAGTCGACATGCATTTCACGGCGACCCTCACGGTGACCCCATCCAGCGAGCCTCCCGAGGTGCCTGTTGACGGGCAGACCAACGGGGTTCTCGATGCCTAGATAATTCGTGCAGTAGGAGATGCACTCTTCGGTCAGAAAGCCCCTGGCTATACTTCCCTCTGGACGTGACATGTTGCGAATGTATCCTTTAATGACACCATTCATCCTTTCGAACGGCATCATGCTGTGCAGGAACGTCGGCCCGAGTTGGATGATATCCTCCACGATATGGACCAGCAGATGCACCATAACGTCGAAGAATGCGGGCGGGAAGTACATCTCAAGCTCGCATAGTATCACGACGATCTCTTCCTGTAGCCTTCTGAGTTTCCTCACGCAATCGACTTCCGAGAGATGACGTTGCAAAAGTTGCATAGGCCAAATAGCGTTTCACGGACGTGCGCATCCATGATCCCACGGATTGCAACTGGAAGTATCTACATCATCAGCGCGTGACAGTCGTGAGATTCATTCCACTGAACTTCTGCTTCGCTGGGTCTAGGTATCTGCTTATCTTCCCCGCGTAACCGTAAGGAAGTTTTACTCCTAGGAGGCAGGTGAAAAACTGCTCGATCTCCTCCTGACTTAGAGTGAAGCACGCGGGAGGGTAGTCATTTCCGATCTTCTTGGCCTTTTTGCCTTTGCGACGACTTTCTGTGTCCTGCTTCGCCTCATCATCATCATCATTAGCGTGAAGCTCCTGCCTGATGCCCATTGATTTTAAGTCTGCCCTTGCTTTCGGCCCATCTTTGGTCCTCTCTGGCATGTTGAGCAGGGTACCAAGAAGACTCTCGCACACGTTCTTCGTGATATGCATGACATCAAGGCTGTGAGGCACACAGTGGATCTTCCAGTACGGCAAGTCTCAGAAAACAGACCTCGTTTTCCATACCTTCAGCAGCGGCTCTGGCGCCTTTCGCTTCTTTCCCGGCAGTGGGCAGTCTTTCCAATTTTCAACAGCTCGTCTATTTCCTCGCCGCTCCTTGTACATGGGCGTTTTCGGGGTTTGGTTTCACCATCGAATAGATCCTTGCGTTTCCTCCATGGGTCATCGTCACGAAGCCACCTTCGATGTCCCATGAACACGGTTTTCGAAGACCCGGGATCTCTGTCTAGCTGGCGATATGTTGTGTCATCCATGCACCTTACGCATCCAGAAAATCCGTGGACTACCTGCCCCGTGAGATATCCGTAACCGAGATAGTCGTGCACCGTCGTGAGCATTGCGGCTCTCATAGGGAAATATTCTTTCTCTGCGGCGTCCCACGTATTGGCTGGCGTTTTCCACAACGTGTCTAGCTCCTCCTTCAGCAGCCCCAGATACAGATGGATGTCGTTCCCTGGTTGTTTCGGCCCTTCAATTAGCATACTCATGTGAATGTACTTCCTCTTCATGCACAACCAGGGGGGAAGGTTGTACATCCACACAAACACAGGCTAGGTGCTATGTGTGCTTCTCTGGCTGCCAAACGGATTGACTCCATCGCTGCTCGCGCCCAGCACGATGTTCCTTGGATCCTTCCCAAATTCTGGGTACTCGAAGTTCAATGCTTGCCACTGGCTCGCATCCTTAGGGTGACTCAGCATCTTGTCTTTTTTATTTATCTCCGGATCATTTCCGTCATCTTCCCGCTTCTTCTCCTCCCTATCCGCGTGCCAATGCAGGAGCTTTGCTACCTTAGGATCCGCGAAATACCGCTGCAGACGAGGAGTGATCGGAAAGTACCACACCGATTTTCGAGGAGCTTTCTTCCTCTTCTTGTATCGAGTGACGCCGCACACCGGACATATGGTAGACTCCGCGTGCTCGTCTCGATAAATGATACAATTGTTCATGCACACATGGTGTTTCACGTGCGGTAAATCCAGAGGACACATGATTTTCTTTGCCTCCTCGAAACTGGTCGGGCACTTGTTCCCCTTGGGAAGACGTTCATGCCAGAATGACATGTTCTCGTCGAAGCATGCATCGGTCATTTTGTGTTTTACCTTCATCTCTAGAGCCATGAGCGTTACTTTCAGGCAGGTATCCTCGGGCATGCATCCTTCATACAATGGAGTAACCATGTCTATCTCCAGTTGATCCAGCTTGGCTTTCTCTCGGGCGGCAGCTCTTGCGTTATCCGTCTGCTTGAGAAGCAGCTCTTGAATATGAGGGTCCTGCATCCAGCCTCCATCGTCGTCTGCTCCGGCATCTTCATCTTCATGATCATGCCCTTCGTCTTGATCTTCCTCATCATCATGTACGACATCTTCTACATGATGACTATGTATAGCATCACCGTCGTGATCATGTCCTGGAGATTCTTCATCTTCTCGCCCGCCCTCGGTGCGGTGGTACTTGTCTTGTTGCCCTTCCTCATTTCTTGCCCGGCCCCGGCCATGTACGACTTCATAGTCATCTTCATCACCTTGCCACCGATAGCCATCCATGAAACCACGCAAGAGCAGGTGGTCCCGCACCTGCCCAGAATCCGGGTCCGCAATAAGGCTCTTCAGCTTGCATCTTCGACACGGACATCTTATCTCCATCTCGTTCTTTTGAAGCATCTCGGCCTTCGCGGAGCTCGAAAACCTATTCACGATGCCTTCAGTCATCGTGCGGACCATGGTCGCCTACGGGGTAGAGCAAAACGATATTTTAGAACCAAGAAAAAATTTGGCATGACCTTCCCTAAAAATAGGACCAAAAAGAATGCATAGTGCCAAAATTCTCGCCGAAACGGAAATGAATCAAAACATTCCGGCAAAATATTGGCAACTATCGCATTTCAAATACCGGTACCTTCAAACACAAACATATATGCAACACCACAAACACATGCAACACCACAAACATACATAGATCTAGCTAGGCCACAAAAAGTGCATGTGCACATTGTTGGAGCGAGCTAGGAAGAAAAAAAGTAGATCTACATCATGAAGATAGCTTTCCCCTTACTTACCTATCAAAAAAAGGTAATTTCACCACTTAATTTTGATGAATCCATGGTGCAAATGAGGTGAGGAGGAGGAGGCAGCCGAAATCTTGGAGAAGGAGGTGGAGGGAATGAAGTGGGGAAAGTGAGTGGGTAGGTGTGGGGCTGTCCAAAATATCTTGTTGGGGTCCCAGGTTACTAATGGCGCACCACAAGGAAATGCGCCATTAGTAACCCTGGTTACTAATGGCGCACCGGCAGGTGGTGCGCGATTAGAAGTTTTGCAAAAAAGTAAAAAATATAAATATATATACTAATGGCGCACAGTCTAATAGTGCGCCATTACTAGTTAAAACTAGTAATGGCGCACTGTGAAATGGTGCGCCATTAGTAGTTTTGCAAAAAAAAGAATAAGAAAAAAATTACAGTAATGGCGTACTCTCTGCCAGGTGCGCCATTACTAGTTAGAACTAGTAATGACGCATTTTCTACGTAATGCGCCATTAGTATGTATGGAAAAATGGAAAAAAAATAATACTAGTGGCGCACCCTGTTTCTGGTGCGCCATTAGTGTCTTCCACACTAATGGAGCATCACCAACAGGTGCGCCATTAGTATATAGTAGTGGCGCACTGCTTCCCTGGTGCGCCATTAGTATCAATCCTATCTATAGCCCTTTTCATAGTAGTGTATATCAAATATACCTTTGTTCACTTTGCCATCCTTCTTATCCACCAAGTATCTAGGGCAGTTCCACTTCCAGTGACCATTTCCTTTGCAGTAGAAGCAATCAGTTTCAGGCTAGGGTCTAGCTTTGGGCTTCATCATGTGAGTGGCAACTTGCTTGCCATTCTTCTTGAAGCTCCCTTTCTTTCCCTTGCCCTTTTACTTGAAACTAGTGGTCTTGTCAACCATCAACACTTGATGCTTTTTCTTGATTTCTACCTTCGCCAATTTCAGCATCGCGAAGAGCTTGGGAATCGTTTCCGTTCTCCCTTGCATATTATAGTTCATCACGAAGTTCTAGTAACTTGGTGATAGAGACTAGAGAACTCTGCCAATCACTATCTTATCTGGAAGATTAACTCCCACTTGATTCACATGATTGTAGTACTCAAACATTCTGAGCACATGCTCACTAGCTGAGCTATTTTCCTCCATCTTGTAGGCAAAGTACTTGTCAGAGGTCTCATACCTCTTAACATGGGCATGAGTCTGAAATACCAATTTCAGCTCTTGGAACATCTCATATGCTCCGTGGCGTTCAAAATGTTTTTGAAGTCCCGGTTCTAAGCTGTAAAGAATGGCGCACTAAACTATCAAGTAGTCATCATACCGAGCTTGTCAAATGTTCATAACGTCTGCATCTGCTCCTGCAAAAGGTCCATCACCTAGCGGTGCATCAAGGACATAATTCTTCTGTGCAGCAATGAGGATAATCCTCAGATCACGGAGCTAGTCCGCATCATTGCTACTAACATCTTTCATCATAGTTTTCTCTAGGAACATATCATAAATAAAACGGGGAAGCTATACGCGAGCAATTGATCTACAACATAGGTATGCAAATACTATCAGGACTAAGTTCATGATAAATTTAAGTTCAATCAATCATATTACTTAAGAACTCCCACTTAGATAGACATCCCTCTAATCATCTAAGTGATCACGTGATCCATATCAACTAAACCATGTCCGATCATCACGTGAGATGGAGCTTTCAATGGTGAACATCACTATGCTGATCATATCTACTATATGATTCACGCTCGACCTTTCGGTGACAGTGTTCCGAGGCCATATCTGCATATGCTAGGCTCGTCAAGTTTAACCCGAGTATTCTGCGTGTGCAAAATTGGCTTGCACCCGTTGTATGTGAACATAGAGCTTATCACACCTGATCATCACGTGGTGTCTCGGCACGACGAACTGTCGCAATGGTGCATACTCAGGGAGAACACTTATACCTTGAAATTTTAGTAAGGGATCATCTCATAATGCTACCGTCGTACTAAGCAAAATAGGATGCATAAAAGATAAACATCACATGCAATCAAAATATGTGACATGATATGGCCATCATCATCTTGTGCCTTTGATCTCCATCTCCAAAGTACCGTCATGATCTTCATCGTCACCGGCATGACACCATGATCTCCATCATCTTGATCTTTATCAACGTGTCATCACATGGTCATCTCACCAACTATTGCTTCTGCAACTATTGCTATCGCATAGCGATAAAGTAAAGAAATTATATGGCGCTTGCATCTTATGCAATTAAAGAGACAATCATAAGGCTCCTGCCAGTTGCTGATAACTTTAACAAAACATGATCATCTCATACAACAATTTATATCTTATCATGTCTTGACCATATCACATCACAACATGCCCTGCAAAAACAATTTAGACATCCTCTAATTTGTTGTTGCAAGTTTTATGTGGCTGCTACGGGCTGAGCAAGAACCGTTCTTACCTATGCATCAAAAACCACAACACGGTATAGTGATTGCTTTTTGATCTTCTAAAAGAACCTTGTTCATTGAAACCGATTCAACTAAAGGTTGAGAAATAGACACCCACTAGCCACCTGGGTGCAAAGCACGTCGATAGAACCAGTCTCGCCGTAAACGTACGCGTAATGTTGGTCTAAGCCGCTTCATCCAACAATACCGTCGAATCAAGAATCAACTAGTGACAGCAAGCAATATGTATATACCCACACCCACAAATCCTTTGTGTTCTACTCGTGCATATAACATCTATGCATAGACCTGGCTCGGATGCCAATGTTGGGAAACGCAGTAATTTCAAAAATTTCCTACGCACTCGCAAGACCTATCATGGTGATGAATAGCAACGAGAGGGAAGAGTGTAGTCCACGTACCCTCGTAGACCGTAAGCGGAAGCATTATGACAACGCGGTTGATGTAGTCGAACGTCTTCACGATCCGACCGATCCTAGCAACGAAGATATGGCACCTCCGTGATCCGCACATGTTCAGCTCGGTGACATCCCTCGTACTCTTGATGCAGTTGAGGCCGAGGGAGAGTTTCATCATCACGACGGCGTGGTGACGGTGATGATGAAGTTACCGGAGCAGGTCTTCGCCTAAGCACTACAACAATATGACCGAGATGTGTAACTGTTGAGGGGGGCACTGCACACGGCTAAGAGATTGTCTGTTGTGCCTTTGGGATGTCCCCTGCCCACATATATAAAGGAGGGAGGAGGAGGCCGGCCCTAGAGGGGGCGCGCCAAGTGTGGGGAGTCCTACTAGGACTCCCAAATCCTAGTAGGATTCCCCTTTTCCTTTCCGGAGTAGGAGAGAAGAAAGAGGGAAAGAGAGATGGAGTAGGAAAGGGCAAGGGGGGCGCCGGGCCCTTTCCCTTAGTCGTATTCGGACCCATGGGGGCGCCTCCTTCCCTTTGGCCTACCTCCTCTATTCCCATATGGCCCAATAAGGCCCAATACTTCTCCCGATGAATTCCCGTAACTCTCCGGTACTCCGAAAAATACCCGAATCACTCGGAACTTGGATGCTCATATTGGCTCCTACATATTCTACGAAGATCTTTATCGGTCAAACCGCATAACAACATACGTTGTTCCCTTTGTCATCGGTATGTTACTTACCCGAGATTCGATCATCGGTATCTCAATACCTAGTTCAATCTTGTTACCAGCAATTCTCTTTACTCGTTCCATAATGCAACATCCCGCAACTAACTCATTAGTCACATTGCTTGCAAGGCTTATAGTGATGTGCATTACCGAGAGGGCCCAGAGATACCTCTCCGACAATCAGAGTGACAAATCCTAATCTCGATCTATGCCAACTCAACAAACACCATCGGAAACACCTGTAGAGCATCTTTATAATCACCCAGTTACGTTGTGACGTTTGATAGCACACAAGGTGTTCCTCCGGTATTCAGGAGATGCATAATTTTATAGTCATGGGAACATGTATAAGTCATGATGAAAGCAATAGCAATAAAACTAAACGATCATTTATGCTAAGCTAACAGATGGATATTGTCCATCACATCATTCTCTAATGATGTGATCCCGTTCATCAAATGACAACACATGTCTATGGTCAGGAAACTTAACCATTTTTTATTAACGAGCTACTCAAGTAGAGGCATACTAGGGACACTCTGTTTTGTCTATGTATTCACACATGTACTAAGTTTCCGGTTAATACAATTATAGCATGAATAATAAACATTTATCATGATATAAGGAAATATAAATAACAACTTTATTATTGCCTCTACGGCATATTTCCTTCACCCCACACATGCATCGCCCGCACCCGGTCCCATACATCCAACCATGCATCCATACGGCCATACCAGATCATCTACATGGAGATGGAGTGCGTACATGTACATCTCAGTAGCCTTGCACTTCTACTTTCCCATCTGTTGATGCATTTTTAGGTTTATTCTTCTCAAAATGTGCAGCTCTGTTTGGATTGCCATCGAGTGATACGTCTCCAACATATCTATAATTTTTCATTGCTCCATGCTATATTATCTACTATTTTGAATGTTTATGGGCTTTATTATACACTTTTATATCATTTTTGGGACTAACCTATTAACCCAGAGCCCAGCGCCAGATTCTGTTTTTACCTTGTTTTAGGGTTTCGAAGAAAAGGAAAATCAAATGGAGTCCAATTGACCTGAAACTTCACGGAACTCATTTTTGAAAGGAAAGAAGCCTAGAAGACTTGGAGTGCACGTCGGGGGGCCTGCGAGGAGGCCACGAGGTAGGGGGCGCCCACCCCCCTGGGCGCGCCCTCCACCCTCGTGGCCCCCCTAACGTACTTCTTCCGCCTATATATCTCCATATACCCTAAAAACATCCGTGAGCACAAGAGACCGGGAGTTCCACCGCCAGAAGCCTCCGTAGCCACCGAAAACCAATCTAGACCCGTTCCGGCACCTTGCCGGAGGGGGCAATCTCTCTCCAGTGGCCATCTTCATCATCCCGGTGCTCTCCATGACGAGGAGGGAGTAGTTCTCCCTCAGGGTTGAGGGTATGTACAAGTAGCTATGTGTTTGATCTCTCTCTCTCTCTCGTGTTCTTGATGTGATACGATCTTGATTTATCGCGAGCTTTGCTATTATAGTTGGATCCTATGATGTTTCTTCGCACCCCTCTACTCTCTTGTAATGAATTGAGTTTCCCCTTTGAAGTAATCTTATCGGATTGAGTCTTTAAAGATTTGAGAACACTTGACGCATGTCTTGCCGTGCGTATCTGTGGTGACAATGGGATACCACATGATTCACTTGATGTATCTTTTGGTGATCAACTTGCGGGTTCCACCCATGAACCTATGCATAGGGGCTGGCACACATTTTGGTCGTGATTCTCCGGTAGAACTTTGGGGCACTCTTTGAGGTCCTTTGTGTTGGTTTGAATATATGAATCTAAGATTGTGTGACGCATATTGTATAATCATACCCACGGATACTTGAGGTGACATCGGAGTATCTAGGTGACATTAGGGTTTTGGTTGATTTGTGCCTTAAGGTGTTATTCTAGTACGAACTCTAGGGCTGTTTGTGACACTTATAGGAATAGCCCAACGGATTGATTGGAAAGAATAACTTTGAGGTGGTTTCGTACCCTACCATAATCTCTTTGTTCGTTCTCCGCTATTAGTGACTTTGGAGTGACTCTTTGTTGCATGTTGGGGGATAGTTATGTGATCCAATTATGTTAGTATTGTTGAGGGAACTTACACTAGCGAAAGTATGAACCCTAGGCCTTATTTCCACGCATTGCAATACCATTTATGCTCACTTTTATCATTAGTTACCTTGCTGTTTTTATAATTTCAGATCACAAATACCTTTATCTATTGTCCATATACCACTTGTATCACCCTCTCTTCGCCGAACTAGTGCACCTATACAATTTACCATTGTATTGGGTGTGTTGGGGACACAAGAGACTCTTTATTATTTGGTTGCAGGGTTGCTTGAGAGAGACCATCTTCATCCTATGCCTCCTACGGATTGATAAACCTTAGGTCATCCACTTGAGGGAAATTTGCTACTGTCCTATAAACCTCTAGACTTGGAGGCCCAACAACATCTACAAGAAGAAGGTTGTGTAATAGACATCAAGCTCTTTTCTGGCGCCGTTGCCGGGGAGGTGAGTGCTTGAAGGTATATCTTTAGATCTTGCAATCGAGTCTTTTAGTTTCTTGTTTTATCAGTAGTTTAGTTTATAAAAGAAAACTATAAAAATGGAATTAAGTTTGCCTCATACGCTTCATCATTTTAATATCTTTCATGAGTATGATGGAAAGGATAATTGTGCTCAAGTGCTAGAAGAAGAAATCTATAAAATGTTTGGTATTAAATATTTGAATGATGAGCATGATTGCAATGTTGCTAGTATGAATTCCTTGAATATCTATGATGCTAATGATATGCAAAGCCACAAGCATGGGGAAGCTATGTTTGATGAAGATGATATTTTTTGTCCCTTAAGTTTTGATGAGCAAATTTATTATGATGAAAGCATGCCTCCTATCTATGATGATTATTGTGATGACATGTATGCTTTAAAGAATAATGATAACCATGAAACTTGTCATCTTGATCTTAATTTTCAATCACATGATAGTTATTTTGTTGAGTTTACTCCCACTATTATTCATGAGAAGAATTTTGCTTGTGTGGAGAGTAGTAAATTTTCTATGCTTGTAGATCATGAAAAGAATGCTTTAGGTGCTGGTTATATTGTTGAATTCATTCATGATGCTACTGAAAATTATTATGAGGGAGGAATACATGCTTGTAGGAATTGCAATAATATTAAGTTTCCTCTCTATGTGCTTAAAGTTTTGAAGTTATGCTTGTTTTACCTTCCTATGCAAGTTGATTCTTGTTCCCACAAGTTGTTTGCTCACAAAATCCCTACGCATAGGAAGAGGGTTAGGCTTAAATGTGTTAGTCATATTCTTCATGATGCTCTTTTTATGTTTCAATTCTCATCTTTTATCTAAGCATCGTTGAAATCATCATGCCTAGCTAGGGGCGTTAAACGATAGCGTTTGTTGGGAGGCAACCTAATTTTATTTTAGTTCCTTGATTTTTCCTCATGTTTAGTAATAAATAATTCATCTAGCCTTTGTTATGATTGAGTTTTTATGTTTTAAATTAGTGTTTGTGCCAAGTAGAACCGTTGGGAAGACTTGGGGAAAGTCTTGTTGATCATGCTGTAAAAAAACAGAAACTTTAGCGCTCACGAGAATTGCTGCCATTTTTATTTGGAGAGTTCTATTTAGTTAATCCTTTTTTAAGATGATTAATACATAAATTCCTCAGGTCCAGAAATTTATTTGAGAATTTTATGAGTTCCAGAAGTATACGTTTGATCCAGATTACTACAGACTGTTCTGTTTTTTGACAGATTCTGTTTTTCGTGTGTTGTTTGCTTATTTTGATAAATCTATGGCTAGTAAAAGAGTTTATAAACCATAGAGAAGTTGGAATACAGTAGGTTTAACACCAATATAAATAAATAATGAGTTCATTACAGTACCTTGAAGTAGTGTTTTGTTTTCTTTCGCTAACGGAGCTTACGAGTTTTCTGTTAAGTTTTGTGTTGTGAAGTTTTTAAGTTTTGGGTAAAGATTCGATGGACTATGGAATAAGGAGTGGCAAGAGCCTAAGCTTGGGGATGACCAAGGCACCCCAAGGTAATATTCAAGGACAACTAAGAGCCTAAGCTTGGGGAATGCCCCAGAAGGCATCCCCTCTTTCGTCTTCGTTCATCGGTAACTTTACTTGGAGCTATATTTTTATTCGCCACATGATATGTGTTTTGCTTGGAGCGTCAATTTATTTTGTTAGGATTTGCTTGCTGTTATTTAGAACAATGTTTTGCATATTTTATTTCAATAAAAGTGGCATTGATAGCCTTTAGTATGCCTATGTTACAAGTCCACATGTTGCTGTTTGAAAACAGAAAGTTTACCGCTGTTGCAATAATTCCCTAGAAAAGTCAGAATGTGATAAAATGTTGAAACCTTTTGCATATTAAGCTCCAATAAATTTACTACAGTGGGAAGTTTCTTTCATAATTTTTGGAGCTAGGGAAGTATGGATGTTTCAGCATTCTTTACATACTATCCTGTTTAGGCAGATTGCTGTTATGTTTACATTGTTTGCATATGTTTGCTTCTTTAATGATTCTATTTGAGAATAGGACTATTAAATATGCAGAGGCATTTAGTATTCAATGTTGAATAATAATTTTAGTGATTTGCTACAGTAGAGTATGATAAGGTTTTTGCAATGGTTTATACTAACTTATCTCACGAGTCCTTATTGAGTTTTGTGTGGATAAAGCTTTTGAGATTTAGGGAGACCGTGATATGAGAGAAATTAAGGCGACACAAAAGCTCAAGCTTGGGGATGCCCAAGGCATTCCAAGATAATATTTCAAGAATTCTCAAGCATCTAAGCTTGGGGATGCCCCGGTTGGCATCCCACCTTTCTTCTTCAACAACTATCGGTTAGTTTCGGTTGATCCTAAGTTTTTGATTCTTCACATGATGTTTGCCATTCTTAGAATGTCATTTTATTTTGCTTTGCTTGCTGTTTCAATAAAATACCAAGATCTGAAATTCTTAAATGTTAGAGAGTCTTCACATAGTTGCATAATTATTCGACTACTCATTGATCTTCACTTATATCTTTCGGAGTAGTTCACTACTAGGGAAAAGCCTATACACAGAATCTTATCAGCAGCGCGCTTTAAAATAAAGCGCTGCTGCTAATTAGCAGTAGCGAGCTCAAGAATAACTCGCTGCTGAAATAAATATAGCAGTAGCGCGCCCGCTCAAGGATGCGCTACTGCTATAATTCCCACGAGGCCGCCGCGAAGCTAGCGATAGCAGCAACGCGTTATAACAACGGGCGCTACTGCTACGTAGCATAGTAGCAGCGCATTCGCCAATAAGCGCTACTGCTAAGTTTACTACGAAATTTTAGTCCCACCTCGCTCCGTGAAGAGAGTTTCTACCACCTTAAATATGTTACTTCTCAAACTTTGACAAGCACTTGGTCTTCATTGAACTCTATGTGTAGAATTTGTGGCTGCAATATGAGTCTTCACCTGTTCCTAAAGCGGTGAGGACTCATATTGACAAATCAGATTGTACACAAAAAGATCGTTGATGATCAATGTATTTTTGATACATTGAACTAAGTCTATTTTTACATGCTGACACATAGCAGTAGCGCTTCTTTGTGAAAGGTGCTGCTGCTAGGTAGTTTACCAGTAGCATCTTTCTCAATAGCGCGCTACTGCTAAGCCATTCCATCTCCCACCCCCATCTCCTCTATCTGATCCACTCACAGTCACACACTCACTGGATCCCTCTCAATCCCCCGTGCCGGTCCTCCCCCATCGCCCCTCCTCCCTCTGCGCCGCCGTCACCTCCTCCTTGCTGGACTCGGTACCGGCCTCCTCCTCCGTCCTACCTCTCCACTCGCCGCTGGCCGGCCCCTCCTTGCTCCGCCTTCCTCCTCCGTCCTCCCTCCACTGGCCGCCGGCCGGCCCCTCCTCGCTCCGCCTTCCTCCTTCGTCCTACTCTCTTCTCCCTCCTCGAGTCGCCCCTCCTTCTCCCTCCTACCTGCTACATTTTTATTTAGTAGGCTAGTTCATATGCAACATTTTGATTTAGTTGATATGATTTAGTTGATTTAGTAGGCTAGTTGATTTAGTTGATTTAGAACATTTTGATTTAGTTGATTTAGTAGGCTAGTTGATTTAGTTCATTTAGAACATTTTGATTTAGTTGATTTAGTAGGCTAGTTGATTTAGTTGATTTAGAACATTTTGATTTAGTTGATTTAGTAGGCTAGTTCATTTAGTTGATTTAGAACATTTTGATTTATTTGATTTAGTAGGCTAGTTCATTTAGTTGATTTAGTATGCACCATTTTATTGTTATTTTTTCTGTACATGGATAGGCACGTAGTTGCTTTTGTTTTTTAATAAGTTACTTTTTGGCAAAATGTAGGTGGTACCTTGTCATCTAATATGTTACTAGATCTTAGGATTATAATTGTCCATCAAATTGCTTCTCGCGAAAGAACCAAAAATATCTCATGCTACTGTTTTTCTTTCCTGTGAAGTGGATCGTTAATCCTTTGCTCATATTGCTTTAGGAAAAATGGCGCCACCACCACCACTATGTCGACTGTGCAAGTCAAGGTGCGCCAGCAGCCTTGCAACTGGCAAGCTGTTCGGCATCTACTTCCAGCCGGATTTTCGTCATGCGGCGGTAAGAAATTAGATGAAATGTAATAACTATTTTATTTTTAGTGTTGGCATTACTGCATTGTGTCATTTTGCTTATTTTACACAGATCATCCCATGCAATGTGAGGTTGAAATTCAACAAGCTGACAGGAGACACTGTGACATTTGAGGCTCCTGGGGGGCGTACACTATGGAGGTCGAGAAAGGACGCAATATGTCACAGATTGGAGGAGATGGATGGGCCCATTTCGTCGCTCGCATGCGTCTTACTGGTGGTGAGTTGATCAGCTTCTCCTTCAGAGCAGAAAGACCCAAGCTGGCTGTCATTTATCTCAACCTGGTGGAAGATGATGAAGATGATGAAGATAATGAGGACCCACTCAATGAAAATGATGAGGACCCACTTCATGAAGCCATCGTAGCTCAAAGAACAAGGCTGAGCGAGGAGGAGGTGTCCAACCTGTGGGACATAATTCCGCCACATGCTGACTTTGTCAGGGTGCCATTCATGACCCGCCTGACAAATACCATGGTTGATCGACATGATATGGTATGTTATACTTACAAATGCAAATTATCTGATGAAATACTTAGTGTACAGTCCAATGATATGGTATGTTGTGTGGAATCTAGTCGATGATATGTTTTAGTGTAGAGTTCGATCACATGCTTATTAGTGTAGAATCTAAGGAAACTATTAATAGTGTAGATAATCCATATGTACTTATTTGCGAGGCTATTTATTAATTGAAATGTTTTTATTATTTAGAAATTGGCAAAGAGCATATATGTGAGTTATGGTATCGAGCCTGATGAAGAAGGCTCAGCTGGACTACGCCTTACTGCAAGGGGCTCCGTCACAACCTGTACTTACCGCGTGGACACGCACGGTCGCACACACTTAAACTTGGTTGGGTGGAAAAAATTCCTCGATGGCAAGAATCTTCGTGTTGGACAGGTCATCCTAATTACTATCAGGAACACCAACCGCCCAGGCTTGAGGATGATGATTGTCTTCGATATCATCTAGAACTACATATGTGTGTGTGGCTATATCATCTAGAACTACATATGTGTGTGTGTGGCTATATCATCTAGAACTACATATGATGATCGTCGTCGATATCATCTAGAACTACATATGATGATCGTCACCTTGTACTGCTTGATGATGCATGTTGACTATGCATGAAATTGTTATCTAGTACTCCCTTCGTTCCAAATTACTCGTTGTGGACCACGACGAGTAATTTGGAACGAAGGTAGTACTACCCAGTAATGGTTTATGAATTTGATATCTACTAGCAGTACCTAGTATCTAGTATCTGAAAGGGAAACTAAAAGGGAAAGGGGTACGGGGGGGAAATGATGAAAGATATAGCAGTAGTGAGGGACTACGAAATCGCTACAGCTAAGTAATAGTAGCGCGTTCATAAAAAGCGTGCTGATATCGTCAACAGTAGTAGCGTGGGTAAGGACCGCGCTACTACTATAAGTTAGCTGTAGCGCCTTATTAGTAGTGCGGCCACCCGCGCTGCTGCTAGCCTCAAAACCCGCGCTACTACTAGGGTTCTCCCTAGTAGTGGTTTGTCATTTGCTCTAGTGCTTCACTTATATCTTTTAGAGCATGGTGGTAGTTTTATTTTGAAGAAATAGATGAACTCTCATGCTTCACTTAGATTATTTTGAGAGTCTTAATAGCATGGTAATTTGCTTAAAATCCTAATATGCTAGGTATTCAAGAATAATAAAACTTTCTTATGAGTGTGTTGAATACTAAGAGAAGTTTGATGCTTGATGATTGTTTTGAGATATGGGGGTAATAATATCAAAGTCGTGCTAGTTGAGTAGTTGTGAAATTGAGAAATGCTTGTGCTGAAGTTTGCAAGTCCCGTAGCATGCACGTATGGTAAACGTTATGCAACAAATTTGAAACATGAGGTGTTATTTGATTGTCTTCCTTATGAGTGGCGGTCGGAGACGACTGATGGTCTTTTCCTACCAATCTATCCCCCTAGGAGCATGCGTGTAGTACCGAGGTTTTTTATGACTTGTAGATTTTTGCAATAAGTATGTGAGTTCTTTATGACTAATGTTGAGTCCATGGATTATACGCACTCTCACCCTTCCATCATTGCTAGCTTCTTCGGTACCGTGCATTGCCCTTTCTCACATTGAGAGTTGGTGCAAACTTCGCCGGTGCATCCAAACCCCGTGATATGATACGCTCTGTCACACATAAACCTCTTTATATCTTCCTCAAAACAGCCACCATACCTACCTATTATGGCATTTCCATAACCATTCCGAGATATATTGCCATGCAACTTTCCACCATTCCGTTTATTATGACACGCATCATCATTGTCATATTGCTTAGCATGATCATGTAGTTGACATAGTATTTGTGGCAAAGCCACCGTTCATAATTCTTTCATACATGTCACTCTTGGTTCATTGCATATCCCGGTACACCGCCGGAGGCATTCATATAGAGTCATCTTTGTTCTAGTATCGAGTTGTAATCATTGAGTTGTAAATAAGTAGAAGTGTGATGATCATCATTATTAGAGCATTGTCCCAAGTGAGGAATAAAAAAAGGGAAAGGCCATAAAAAAAGAGAAGGCCCAAAAAAGAGAGAGAGAGAGGCCATAAAAAAAGAAAAGGCCCAAAAAATGAGAGAAAAAGAGAGAAGGGACAATGTTACTATCCTTTTACCACACTTGTGCTTCAAAGTAGCACCATGATCTTCATAGTAGAGAGTCTCTCATGTTATCACTTTCATATACTAGTGGGAATTTTTCATTATAGAACTTGGCTTGTATATTCCAACAATGGGCCTCCTCAAGTGCCCTAGGTCTCCGTGAGCAAGCAAGTTGGATGCACACCCACTTAGTTTCTTTTGTTGAGCTTTCATACATTTATAGCTCTAGTGCATCCGTTGCAAGGCAATCCCTACTCCTTGCATTAACATCAATCGGTGGGCATCTCCATAGCCCATTGATTAGCCTCGTTGATGTGAGACTTTCTCCTTTTTGTCTTCTCCACATAACCCCCTCATTATTCTATTCCACCCATAGTGATATATCCATGGCTCGCGCTCATGTATTGCGTGAAGTTTATGAGTTTGAGATTACTAAAGTATGAAACAATTGCTTGGCTTGTCATCGGGGTTGTGCATGATGAGAGCACTCTTGTGTGACGAAAATGAAACATGACTAAACTATATGATTTTCTAGGGATGAACTTTCTTTGGCCATGTTATTTTTAGAAGACATAATTGCTTAGTTAGTATGCTTGAAGTATTATCATTTTTATGTCAATATGAACTTTTGTCTTGAATCTTTCGGATCTGAATATTCATACCACAATTAAGAAGAATTACATTGAAAATATGCCAACTAGCATTCCACATAAAAAATTCTTTCTTTTATAATTTACCTACTCGAGGACGAGCGGGAATTAAGCTTGGGGATGTTGATATGTCTCCAATGTATCTATAATTTTTTATTGCTCCATGCTATATTATCTACTGTTTTGAATGTTTATGTGATCTATTATACACTTTTATATCATTTTTGGGACTAACCTATTAACCCAGAGCCCAGTGCTAGTTTCTGTTTTTACCCTGTTTTAGGGTTTCGAAGAAAAGGAAAATCAAACGGAGTCCAATTGACCTGAAACTTCACGGAACTAATTTTTCAAAGGAAAGAAGCCCAGAAGACTTGGAGTGCACGTCGGGGGACCTGCGAGGAGGCCACGAGGCAGGGGGGCGCGCCCACCCCCCTGGGCGCGCCCTCCACCCTCGTGGGCCCCTCATGGCCCCCTGACGTACTTGTTCCGCCTATATATCTCCATATACCCTAAAAATATCCGTGAGCACAAGAGATCGGGAGTTCCGCCGCAAGAAGCCTCCGTAGCCACCGAAAACCAATCTAGACCCGTTCCGGCACCCTACCGAAGGGGGCAATCTCTCTCCGGTGGCCATCTTCATCATCCTGGTGCTCTCCATGACGAGGAGGGAATAGTTCTCCCTCAGGGCTGAGGGTATGTACCAGTAGCTATGTGTTTGATCTCTCTCTCGTGTTCTTGAAGTGATACGATCTTGATGTATCGCGAGCTTTGCTATTATAGTTCGATCCTATGATGTTTCTTCCCCCCTCTACTCTCTTGTAATGAATTGAGTTTCCCCTTTGAAGTAATCTTATCGGATTGAGTCTTTAAAGATTTGAGAACATTTGATGTATGTCTTGCCGTGCGTATCTGTGGTGACAATGGGATACCACGTGATTCACTTGATGTATGTTTTGGTGATCAACTTGCGGGTTCCGCCCATGAACCTATGCATAGGGGTTGGCACACGTTTTCATCGTGATTCTCCGATAGAACTTTGGGGCACTCTTTGAGATCCTTTGTGTTGGTTTGAATAGATGAATCTGAGATTGTGTGACGCATATCGTATAATCATACCCACGGATACTTGAGGTGACACTGGAGTATCTAGGTGACATTAGGGTTTTGGTTGATTTGTGTCTTAAGGTGTTATTCTAGTACGAACTCTAGGGCTGTTTGTGACACTTATAGGAATAGCCCAATGGATTGATTGGAAAGAATAACTTTGAGGTGGTTTCGTACCCTACCATAATCTCTTCGTTCGTTCTCCCCTATTAGTGACTTTGGAGTGACTCTTTGTTGCATGTTGAGGGATAGTTATTGATCCAATTATGTTAGTATTGTTGAGGGAACTTACACTAGCGAAAGTATGAACCCTAGGCCTTATTTCCACGCATTGCAATACCGTTTACGCTCACTTTTATCATTAGTTACCTTGCTGTTTTTATAATTTCAGATTACAAATACCTTTATCTACTATCCATATACCACTTGTATCACCCTCTCTTCGCCGAACTAGTGCACCTATACAATTTACCATTGTATTGGGTGTGTTGGGGACATAAGAGACTCTTTGTTATTTGGTTGCATGGTTGCTTGAGAGAGACCATATTCATCCTACGCCTCCTACGGATTGATAAACCTTAGGTCATCCACTTGAGGGAATTTTGCTACTGTCCTACAAACCTCTGCACTTGGAGGCCCAACAACGTCTACAAGAAGAAGGTTGTGTAGTAGACATCATCGAGTCAAGCCGTTGTTGCCTGCGGACACCGTGACGCTTGCAGACGGAACCTACCATGGACGCAGCCACTCTCACCAGAGGCACCTGGATAGACCATGCTGCTCTAGATCACGGTAACGGTTTGGAGAATGCAAATGCTTATAATTTATCCTCCGGTATGGTACGTTTGGAAGTGCCATTGGTTTCATATACACATGTTTGGTCCAATGGTTCAGATTTTAATTTTAGATGCTTCACAAGATATATAAGCTAACCTGAATGTGAACACTATTCAACACAATATAATGAGATTGATTGGTTCAGTAATTGGATTATTGTTGATTGTAAGAGTTCTTTTTTATATCGTACAAACCCTCCGTTAAGCATTCATGTTGATCCTGACGCCCCTCCTGGGAGAAAAGCACTAGGCATTGGCAACAGGCATATAGCTTCGCTTGATCAGTGTCTTAAAAACAAAAATAATCTGAAAACAACTTCTGAACCTTAAATAACTGAAAAAATTATGGCCCATATCTCTATGACGGGAACCCTCTGCGTTGATGAAACAGGCCACAAAAGATAGAGATATGGTTTCAACGCTGAAATATTTCTGATGATTTACCAGGTAATTTTATTTATTAATGACTGTACTTCTAAGGCAATTGTGTTTTGTTTCTGCATTGTGTCTATGCTGCTTGGGTGACATTGATAGTGTCTTCATCATGTTTTACACTTTTACTACAGTGCATCGTATCAGTGACCATAGTTTCTGAAGGAAATATGCCCTAGAGGCAATCATAAAGTTATTATTTATTTCCTTATTTCATGATAAATGTTTATTATTCATGCTATAATTGTATTAACTAGAAACATAATACATGTGTGAATACATAGACAAACAGAGTGTCACTAGTATGCCTCTACTTGACTAGCAAGTTAATCAAAGATGGTTATGTTTCCTAACCATGGACAAAGAGTTGTTATTTGATTAATGGGGTCACATCATTAGGTGAATGATCTGATTGACATGACCCATTCCATTAGCTTAGCACCTGATCGTTTAGTATGTTGCTATTGATTTCTTCATGACTTATACATGTTCCTATGACTATGAGATTATGCAACTCCCGTTTGCTGGAGGAACACTTTGTGTGCTACCAAACGTCACAACGTAACTGGGTGATTATAAAGGTGCTCTACAGGTGTCTCCAAAGGTACATGTTGGGTTGGCGTATTTCGAGATTAGGATTTGTCACTCCGATTGTCGGAGAGGTATCTCTGGGCCCTCTCGGTAATGCACATCACATAAGCCTTGCAAGCATTGCAACTAATGAGTTAGTTGTGAGATGATGTATTACGGAACGAGTAAAGAGACTTGCCGGTAACGAGATTGAACTAGGTATTGAGATACCGACGATCGAATCTCAGGCAAGTAACATACCGATGACAAAGGGAACAACGTATGTTGTTATGCGGTCTGACCGATAAAGATCTTCGTAGAATATGTGGGAGCCAATATGAGCATCCAGGTTCCGCTATTGGTTATTGACCGGAGACGTGTCTCGGTCATGTCTACATTGTTCTCGAACCCGTAGGGTCCGCACGCTTAAGGTTTCGATGACAGTTATATTATGCGTTTTGATGTACCGAAGGAGTTCGGAGTCCCGGATGAGATCGGGGACATGACGAGGAGTCTCGAAATGGTCGAGACGTAACGATCGATATATTGGACGACTATATTCGGACATCGCAAAGGTTCCGAGTGATTCGGGTATTTTCGGAGGTACCGGGGAGTTACGGGAATACGAGAAAGAAGCAATGGGCCTTAATGGGCCTTAGTGGGAAGGACCAGGAGGTGGCGTGTGCCCCTCCCAAACCCAGTCCAAATTGGACAAGGGGTTTGGGGCGCGGCCCCTCTCTCCCTTCCTTCCCCTCTTCCCCCCTTTCCCCCCTTCTCCTAGTTGGACTAGGAAAGGTGGAAACCTACTCCAACTAGGAGTAGGAATCCTACTCCTCCTTGGCGCTCCCACAAGGGCCGGCCGGCCTCCCCCTTGCTCCTTTATATACGGGGGCAGGGGGCACCCCATAGACACACAAGTTGATCCACGTGATCATATTCTTAGCCATGTGCGGTGCCCCCTTCCACCATAGTCCTCGATAATATTGTAGCAGTGCTTAGGCGAAGCCCTGCGACGGTAGTACATCAAGATCATCACCACGCCATCGTGCTGACGGAACTCTTCCCCGACACTTTGCTGGATCGGAGTCCGAGGATCATCATCGAGCTGAACGTGTGCTAAAACTCGGAGGTGACGTAGTTTCGGTGCTTGATCGGTCATGTCGTGAAGACGTACGACTACATCAACCGCGTTGTGCTAACGCTTCCGTTCCCCAACAGTGGTATCAGAGCTAGGTTTTATGGTTTGATGTTATATGCACGAGTAGAACACAAGTGAGTTGTGGGCGATATATGTCATACTGCTTACCAGCATGTCATACTTTGGTTCGGTGATATTGCTGGACGAAGCAGCCCGGACCGATATTACGCGTACGCTTACGCGATACCGGTTCTCCCGACGTGCTTTGCACATAGGTGGCTTGCGGGTGACAGTTTCTCCAACTTTAGTTGAACTGAGTGTGGCTACGCCCGGTCCTTGCGAAGGTTAAAACAGCACCAACTTGACAAACTATCATTGTGGTTTTGATGCGTAGGTAAGATTGGTTCTTGCTTAAGCCCGTAGCAGCCACGTAAAACTTGCAACAACAAAGTAGAGGACGTCTAACTTGTTTTTGCTGGGCATGTTGTGATGTGATATGGTCAAGACATGATGCTAAATTTTATTGTATGAGATGATCATGTTTTGTAACCGAGTTATCGGCAACTGGCAGGAGCCATATGGTTGTCGCTTTATTGTATGCAATGCAATCGCGCTGTAATGCTTTACTTTATCACTAAGCGATAGCGATAGTCGTGGAAGCATAAGATTAGCGAGACGACAACGATGCTATGATGGAGATCAAGGTGTCGCGCCGGTGATGATGGTGATCATGACGGTGCTTCGGAGATGGAGATCACAAGCACAAAGATGATGATGGCCATATCATATCACTTATATTGATTGCATGTGATGTTTATCTTTTATGCATCTTATCTTGCTTTGATTGACGGTAGCATTTTAAGATGATCTCTCACTAATTATCAAGAAGTTTTCTCCCTGAGTATGCACTGTTGCCAAAGTTCTTCGTGCCCAGACACCACGTGATGATCGGGTGTGATAAGCTCTACGTCCATCTACAACGGGTGCAAGCCAGTTTTGCACACGCAGAGTACTCAGGTTAAACTTGACGAGCCTAGCATATGCAGATATGGCCTCGGAACACGGAGGCCGAAATATCGAGCGTGAATCATATAGTAGATATGATCAACATAGTGATGTTCACCATTGAAAGCTACTCCATTTCACGTGATGATCGGTTATGGTTTAGTTGATTTGGATCACGTGATCACTTAGAGGATTAGAGGGATGTCTATCTAAGTGGGAGTTCTTAAGTAATATGATTAATTGAACTTTAATTTATCATGAACTTAGTCCTAGTAGTATTAGCATATCTATGTTGTAGATCAATAACTCGCGTTGTTGCTTCCCTGTGTTTATTTTGATATGTTCCTAGAGAAAATTGTGTTGAAAGATGTTAGTAGCAATGATGCGGATTGGATCCGTGATCTGAGGTTTATCCTCATTGCTGCACAGAAGAATTATGTCCTTGATGCACCGCTAGGTGACAGACCTATTGCAGGAGCAGATGCAGATGTTATGAACGTTTGGCTAGCTCAATATGATGACTACTTGATAGTTTAGTGCACCATGCTTAACAGCTTAGAATCGGGACTTCAAAGACGTTTTGAATGTCATGGACCATATGAGATGTTCCAGGAGTTGAAGTTAATATTTCAAGCAAATACCCGAGTTGAGAGATATGAAGTCTCCAACAAGTTCTATAGCTAAAAGATGGAGGAGAATCGCTCAACTAGTGAGCATGTGCTCAGATTGTCTGGGTACTACAATCGCTTGAATCAAGTGGGAGTTAATCTTCCAGATAAGATAGTGATTGACAGAATTCTCTAGTCACCATCACCAAGTTAGTAGAACTTCGTGATGAACTATAATATGCAAGGGATAACAGAAACAATTCCCAAGCTTTTCGTGATGCTGAAATCGGCGAAGATAGAAATCAAGAAAAACATCAAGTATTGATGGTTGACGAAATCACTAGTTTCAAGAAAAAGGGCAAAGGGAAGAAGGGGAACTTCAAGAAGAACGGCAAGCAAGTTGCTGCTCAAGTGAAGAAGCCCAAGTCTGGTCCTAAGCCTGAGACTAAGTGCTTCTACTGCAAAGGGACTGATCACTGGAAACGGAACTACCCCAAGTGATTGGCGGATAAGAAGGATGGCAAAGTGAACAAAGGTATATTGGATATACATGTTATTGATGTGTATTTTACTAGTGTTTATAGCAACCCCTCGGCATTTGATACTGGTTCAGTTGCTAAGAGTAGTAACTCGAAACAGGAGTTGCAGAATAAACAGAGATTAGTTAAGGGTGAAGTGACGATGTGTGTTGGAAGTAGTTCCAAGATTGATATGATCGTCATCGCACACTCCCCTATACTTTCGGGATTAGTGTTGAACCTAAATAAGTGTTATTTGGTTTTTGCGTTGAGCATGAATATGATTTGATCATGTTTATTACAATACGGTTATCCATTAAAGTCAGAGAATAATTGTTGTTCTGTTTACATGAATAAAACCTTCGATAGTCATACACCCAATGAAAAAAGTTCGTTGGATCTCGATCGTAGTGATACACATATTCATAATATTGAAACCAAAAGATGCAAAGTTAATAATGATAGTGCAACTTATTTGTGGCACTGCCATTTAAGTCATATTGGTATAAAGCGCATGAAGAAACTACATGCTGATGGGCTTTTGGAATCACTTGATTATGAATCACTTGATGCTTGTGAACCATGCCTTATGGGCAAGATGACTAAAACGCCGTTCTCCGGAACAATGAAGCAAGCAACAGATTTGTTGGAAATCATACATACTGATGTATGTGGTCCGATGAAGGCTTGTAGCAGGTATCATTATTTTCTGACCTTCACAGATGATTTGAGCAGATATGGGGATATCTACTTGATGAAACATAAGTCTGAAACATTTGAAAAGTTCAAAGAATTTCAGAGTGAAGCGGAAAATCATCGTGACAAGAAAATAAGGTTTCTACGATCTGATCGCGGAGACAAATATTTGAGTTACGAGTTTGGTCTTCAATTAAAACAATGTGGAACAGTTTCACAAATTCGTGCCACCTGGAACACCACAGCATAATGGTGTGTCCGAACATCATAGCCGTACTTTATTAGATATAGTGCAAATCTATGATGTTTCTTACCGATTTACCACTATCGTTTTTGAGGTTATGCATTAAAGACAGCTGCATTCACGTTAAAAAGGGGCACCATCTAAGTCCCTTGAGACGACACAATCTGAACTGTCGTTTGGCAAGAAACCAAAGTTGTCGTTTCTTAAAGTTTGGGGTTGTGATGCTTATATGAAAAAGTTTCATCCTGATAAGCTCAAACCCAAATCGGAGAAATATGTCTTCATAGGATACCCAAAGGAGACTGTTGGGTACACCTTCTATCACAGATCCGAAGGCAAGACATTCGTTGCTGAGAATGGATACTTTCTAGATAAGGAGTTTCTCTCGAAAGAAGTGAGTGGGAGGAAAGTAGAAAACTTGATAAGGTAATTGTACCATCTCCCTTATTGGAAGGTAGTTCATCACAGAAATCTATTCTTGTGACTACTACACCAATTAGTGAGGAAGTTAATGATGATGATCATGTAACTTCAGATCAAGTTACTACCGAATCTCGTAGGTAAACCAGAGTGAGATCCGCACCAGAGTGGTATGGTAATCCTGTTCTGGAAGTCATGTTACTAGACCATGACGAACTTGCGAACTATGAGGAAGCGATGATGAGCCCAGATTCCGCAAAATGGCTTGCGGCCATGAAATCTGAGATGGGATCCATGTATGAGAACAAAGTGTAGACTTTGGTTGACTTGCCCGATGATCGGCAAGCCATAGAAAATAAATGGATCTTCAAGAGGAAGACAGACGCTGATAGTAGTGTTACTATCTACAAAGCTAGAATTGTCGCAATTTTTTTTCGACAAGTTTAAATGTGTTGACTACGATGAGAGTTTCTCACTCGTATCTATGCTTAAGTCTGTCCGAATCATGTTAGCAATTACCGCATTTTATGAAATATGGCAAATGGATAAACAAAACTGCATTCCTTAATGGATTTATTAAAGAAGAGTTGTATATGATGCAACCAGAAGGTTTTGTCAATCCTAAAGGTGCTAACAAAATATGCAAGCTCTAGCGATTCATCTATGGAATGGTGCAAGCATCTCAGAGTTGGAATACATGCTTTGATAAGTTGATCAAAGCATATAGTTTTATACAGACTTGCGGTGAAGCCTGTATTTACAAGAAAGTGAGTGGGAGCACTACAGCATTTCTAATAAGTATATGTGAATGACATATTGTTGATCGAACATAATGTAGAATTATTCTGCAAAGCATAAAGGAGTATTTGAAAGGAGTTTTTCAAATAAAGACCTCGGTGAAGCTGCTTACATATTAAGCATCAAGATCTATAGAGATAGATCAAGACGCTTGATAAGATTTTTCAATAAGTACATACCTTGACAAGATTTTGAAGTAGTTCAAAATGGAACAGTCAAAGAAAGAGTTCTTGCTTGTGTTACAAGGTGTGAAGTTGAGTAAGACTCAAAACCCGACCACGGCAGAAGATAGAAAGAGAATGAAAGTCATTCCCTATGCCTTGGCCATAGGTTCTATAAAGTATGCCATGTTGTGTACCAGATCTATTGTATACCCTACACTGATTTTGGCAAGGGAATACAATAGTGATCTAAGAGTAGATCACTGGACAGCGGTCAAAATTATCCTTAGTGCAATAAGGATATGTTTCTCGATTATGGAGGTGACAAAAGGTTCATCATAAAAGGTTACGTCCATGCAAGTTTTGACACTAATCTAGATGACTCTAACTCTCAATCTAGATACATATTGAAAGTGGGAGCAATTAGCTAGAGTAGCCCTGTGTAGAGCATTGTAGACATAGAACTTGCAAAATACTTACGGATCTGAATGTGACAGACCCATTGACTAAAATTATCTCACAAGCAAAACATGATCACACCTTAGTACTCTTTGGGTGTTAATCACATAGATACGTGAACTAGATTACTGACTCTAGTAAACCCTTTGAGTGTTGGTCACATGACGATGTGAACTATGGGTGTTAATCACATGGTGATGTGAACTATTGCTGTTAAATCACATGGCGATGTGAACAAGATTATTGACTCTAGTGCAAGTGGGAGACTGAAGGAAATATGCCCTAGAGGCAATAATAAAGTTATTATTTATTTCCTTATTTCATGATAAATGTTTATTATTCATGCTAGAATTGTATTAACCGGAAACATAATACATGTGTGAATACATAGACAAACAGAGTGTCACTAGTATGCCTCTACTTGACTAGCTCGTTAATCAAAGATGGTTATGTTTCCTAACCATGGACAAAGAGTTGTTATTTGATTAACGGGATCACATCATTAGGTGAATGATCTGATTGACATGACCCATTCCATTAGCTTAGCACCTGATCGTTTAGTATGTTGCTATTGCTTTCTTCATGACTTATACATATTCCTATGACTATGAGATTATGCAACTCCCATTTGCCGGAGGAACACTTTGTGTGCTACCAAACGTCACAACGTAACTGGGTGATTATAAAGATGCTCTACAGGTGTCTCCAAAGGTACATGTTGGGTTGGCGTATTTCGAGATTAGGATTTGTCACTCCGATTGTCGGAGAGGTATCTCTGGGCCCTCTCGGTAATGCACATCACATAAGCCTTGCAAGCATTGCAACTAATGAGTTAGTTGTGAGATGATGTATTACGGAACGAGTAAAGAGACTTGCCAGTAACGAGATTGAACTAGGTATTGAGATACCGACGATCGAATCTCGGGCAAGTAACATACCGATGACAAAGGGAACAACATATGTTGTTATGCGGTCTGACCGATAAAGATCTTCGTAGAATATGTGGGAGCCAATATGAGCATCCAGGTTCCGCTATTGGTTATTGACCGGAGACGTGTCTCGGTCATGTCTACATTGTTCTCGAACCCGTAGGGTCCGCACGCTTAAGGTTTCGATAACAGTTATATTATGAGTTTATGAGTTTTGATCTACCGAAGGAGTTCGGCGTCCCAGATTAGATCGGGGACATGACGAGGAGTCTCGAAATGGTCGAGACGTAAAGATCGATATATTGGACGACTATATTCGGACATCGCAAAGGTTCCGAGTGATTCGGGTATTTTCGGAGGTACCGGGGAGTTACGGGAATACGAGGAAGAAGCAATGGGCCTTAATGGGCCTTAGTGGGAAGGACCAGGAGGTGGCGCGCGCCCCTCCCAAGCCCAGTCCGAATTGGACAAGGGGTTTGGGGCGCGGCCCCTCTCTCCCTTCCTTCCCCTCTTCCCCCCTTTCCCCCCTTCTCCTAGTTGGACTAGGAAAGGTGGAAACCTACTCCAACTAGGAGTAGGAATCCTACTCCTCCTTGGCGAGTCCACAAGGGCCGGCCGGCCTCCCCCTTGCTCCTTTATATACGGGGGCAGGGGGCACCCCATAGACACACAAGTTGATCCACGTGATCATATTCTTAGCCGTGTGCGGTGCCCCCTTCCACCATAGTCCTCGATAATATTGTAGCAGTGCTTAGGCGAAGCCCTGCGACGGTAGTATATCAAGATCTTCACCACGCCGTCGTGCTGACGGAACTCTTCCCCGACACTTTGCTGGATCGGAGTTCGGGGATCGTCATCGAGCTGAACGTGTGCTAAAACTCGGAGGTGCCGTAGTTTCGGTGCTTGATCGGTCGTGTCGTGAAGACGTACGACTACATCAATCGCGTCGTGCTAACGCTTCCGCTGTCGGTCTACAAGGGTACGTAGATCACACTCTCCCCTCTCGTTGCTATGCATCACCATGATCTTGCGTGTGCGTTGGAAAATTTTGAAATTACTACGTTCCCCAACAGTTTCTACACTGTCCCTCTCTAGTGTTATCCCAACTAAACCACTAACATGGAATTTAGTCAAAGCTTGGTTGCATGTGAACATAATATTTGTCGGAATGCTAATCACAAGCATCTTTAGGTATGTGTCAGATCTACATATCATTTTGAGCTGAGCACTACTTTATGTTCAGTATAGTTGGTCTGTACTTACAATTTGGTATATCAGAATATGGAATTGTTTACTCAGTTTAAAAACTTACTTATTTTATCGGTATATACTCCTTCACTTGACAAAGTATGGAAAACACACTTTATTTTTTTCTTCCCACTATAAGAGGTCAAAACTATGCGCAAAGGAACACTACCTTAATCAGATCAATGCTTTTGTTTTGACAACTTAAAGTTCATTGAGGGAGAAAATGTTTGTTCTACCGATGTTTAGTTGTTAAAATTTCGGATGAATATTTGTTGCAGTTCATCTTCTTTGTCTCTATTCATGGTCAATTAGTTTGATAGGATAATGATAAAACTGAATCAGTTTTTAGGCTTTCAGAACATTTTGAGTTGAATTTTCCTACATGAGCTGTGAAGAAATCGCTCCTCGACTTTAAGAACGAAGTATTGGATTGAATGTTGTAGTCTTTCTTAAACTCTATCTGCTGCACTTTCTGGTATTCTCTGTATCCTTCAGTTTGAAGTATATCCATGTTATGATGGACACAATATTGAAGAATGTTGCAAATGTTCATGCTACTTCTGGGGCAACCTACTTCTTTAAGAAGCAGCATGATAGACAAGTATGGATTTCTCTGATGTTGATGGTATGTCAAATTTATAATTTACTAATTTTAAGTAGGACTAAAATGCTTGAGGGCCTTTTTTCAGTTTCTGAATAATCACGTAGTTGATTTGTGACCGACAGCAATTCAATAGAAGAAGACGGGGATGAAGGACGACAGGAGGCGAAGATTTACGTCTGTCACATATGAGACACCTAGCCGCCCCTCCGCCGGATGGTATAATGCTTATTTTAACGTTGCAAAAGTGATGATCTAGGGGATGCAGTTAAGCAGTATAATTGGCACCCTCAATACTTAACACACTAACAACTTCAGTTGCGTTTTGACTCTCAAGCCCGAATATGCAAATTTGACTACTTAAATGTTCTTGCATTCAATCCTTGCTCATGGGTATTATTCCTTTGGTCTTCTTTCTCTGTTTATTATATTTAGAGCCAAATTTTCTTTCTGGATGGCTATATGGACTTGCAGGTGTGAAGTGCCATAAGATGTCCAAATATTTTTTCTGGGTCCATGCTTATATTTAGGCTTGCCCTGGTTTATGCACAATTTTGACACAGATAGTATTGACACGTGGTTTTCAGGTTGGAAAAATATTTATGGTGAGAGATTTTGACTTCCTGTGGTGTTCATGTCTCCCTAGGGCCCTGATCACTGATTTGCTACAAAAGAGACAAGAGAGCATAGAGGTGCCTAAGATTCTTGGTTTGTGCATTTAACTGTTTTATAATGTGACAGTATATTTTGTTTATAATGTGCCAGTATATTATGTCCGCATACAGTTAAATATGGGCACATGTTCGCAGCGGGGGACGTTAAACTATTATAGGAACATGAGAAATTAGGAGTCCTTGTGATGAAAAATATATGCCAATTTTTGAACTTGAACAAAGGGCAAGTAAAGTATGCCAGAAGCTTCATTCTTAGAGGAGAGAGGTGCCATCAAGCACGATGTTGATCAGCTTGCCTGGAAGACATATGATCGGAAGTACCTTCATTCATTTGTAAATACTCTTTGTAACTCACACGAGCACCAATAGAAGATAGATAACAAATGGAACCTTTTGATTAGTTCACTTATTTCAGTTTTTGTGTTACAGTAGGCATTGCATTTGGATAGGATTTAACTGATTATAATATTGTACGAGAAGAAGGGAATACACGGGATAAATTTATTTCATGAGTAGTATAGTAACGATCAATCTCTCACAAATAGAAAAGTAATGATCAAGACCTTAGCATACATTTTTCTTCTAGCAATTTGCTAGCTATTAATGTTGGCAACTAGCTGTCATCACATGATGTTTCTTTTCCATGTTGGTAAAACTTAACATAGCTTATTGTTTACATGAGGGTCCATTATAATTATTGTAAACTAAATTTGTTCAACAAGGAGATGTCCGCATAACTTCATAATGAAGGAAATATGCCCTAGAGGCAATAATAAAGTTATTATTTCTTTCCTTATATCATGATAAATGTTTATTATTCATGCTAGAATTGTATTAACCGGAAACATAATACATGTGTGAATACATAGACAAACAGAGTGTCACTAGTATGCCTCTACTTGACTAGCTCGTTAATCAAAGATGGTTATGTTTCCTAACCATGAACAAAGAGTTGTTATTTGATTAACGAGGTCACATCATTAGTTGAATGATCTGATTGACATGACCCATTCCATTAGCTTAGCACCCGATCGTTTAGTATGTTGCTATTGCTTTCTTCATGACTTATACATATTCCTATGACTATGAGATTATGCAACTCCCTTTTGCCGGAGTAACACTTTGGGTGCTACCAAACGTCACAACGTAACTGGGTGATTATAAAGGAGCATTACAGGTGTCTCCAAAGGTAGATGTTGGGTTGGCGTATTTCGAGAATAGGATTTGTCACTCCGATTATCGGAGAGGTATCTCTGGGCCCTCTCGGTAATGCACATCACTTAAGCCTTGCAAGCATTGCAACTAATAAGTTAGTTGCGGGATGATGTATTACGGAACGATTAAAGAGACTTGCCGGTAACGAGATTGAACTAGGTATTGGATACCGACGATCGAATCTCGGGCAAGTAACATACCGATGACAAAGGGAACAACGTATGTTGTTATGCGGTCTGACCGATAAAGATCTTCATAGAATATGTAGGAGCCAATATGGGCATCCAGGTCCCGCTATTGGTTATTGACCGGAGACATGTCTCGGTCATGTCTACATTGTTCTCGAACCGTAGGGTCCGCACGCTTAAGGTTTCGATGACAGTTATATTATGAGTTTATGAGTTTTGATGAACCGAAGGAGTTCGGAGTCCCGGATGAGATCGGGGACATGACGAGGAGTCTCGAAATGGTCGAGACGTAAAGATCGATATATTGGACGACTATATTCGGACTTCGGAAAGGTTCCGAGTGATTCGGGTATTTTTCGGAGTACCGGAGAGTTACGGGAATTCGCCGGGGAGTATATGGGCCTTATTGGGCCATACGGGAATAGAGGAAAGAGTCCAAAAGGATGGAGGCCTGCGCCCCACCGCTGGTCCGAATTGGACAAGGGGCGCAGCCCCCTTTTCCTTATTCCTCTCCCCCTCTTTCCCCCTTCTCCTACTCCAACAAGGAAGGAGGGAGTCCTACTCCCGGTGGGAGTAGGACTCCCCTTAGCGCGCCAACTCCTAGGTCGGCCGCTCCTCCTCCCTTGCTCCTTTATATACGGGGGCAGGGGGCACCCCATAGACACACAAGTTGATCCTTGGTGATCGTTCCTTAGCCGTGTGCGGTGCCCCCTGCCACCAAATTCCACCTCGATCATATTGTTGCAGTGCTTAGGCGAAGCCCTGCGTCGGTAATACATCAAGATCATCACCACGCCGTCATGCTGACAGAACTCTTCCTCGATGCTTTGCTGGATCGGAGCCCGAGGATCGTCATCGAGCTGAACGTGTGCTAAGAACTCGGAGGTGCCGGAGTAACGGTGCTTGGATCGGTCGGACCGGGAAGACGTACGACTACTTCCTCTACGTTGTGTGATCGCTTCCGCAGTCGGTCTGCGTTGGTACGTAGACAACACTCTCCCCTCTCATTGCTATGCATCACCATGATCTTGCTTGTGCGTAGGAAATTTTTTGAAATTACTACGTTCCCCAACAGTGGTATCAGAGCCTAGGTTTTATGGTTTGATGTTATATGCACGAGTAGAACACAAGTGAGTTGTGGGCGATACAAGTCATACTGCCTACCAGCATGTCATACTTGGGTTCAGCGGTATTGTTGGACGAGACGACCCGGACCAACCTTACGCGTACGCTTACGCGAGACCGGTTCCCTCGACGTGCTTTGCACATAGATGGCTTGCGGGCGACTGTCTCTCCAACTTTAGTTGAACCGAGTATGGCTACGCCCAGTCCTTGAGAAGGTTAAAACGGAGTCTATTTGACAAACTATCGTTGTGGTTTTGATGCGTAGGTGAGATTGGTTCTTACTTAAAGCCCGTATCAGCCACGTAAAACTTGCAAACAACAAAGTAGAGGACATCTAACTTGTTTTTGCAGGGCATGTTATGATGTGATATGGTCAAGGCATGATGCTAAATTTTATTGTATGAGATGATCATGTTTTGTAACCAAGTTATCGGCAACTGGCAGGAGCCATATGGTTGTCGCTTTATTGTATGCAATGCAATCACGATGTAATGCTTTACTTTATTACTAAGCGGTAGTGATAGTCGTGGAAGCATAAGATTGGCGAGACGACAACGATGCTACGATGGAGATCAAGGTGTCGCGCCGGTGACGATGGTGATCATGACGGTGCTTCGGAGATGGAGATCACAAGCACAAGATGATGATGGCCATATCATATCACTTATATTGATTGCATGTGATGTTTATCTTTTTATGCATCTTATCTTGCTTTGATTGACGGTAGCATTATAAGATGATCTCTCACTAAATTATCAAGAAGTGTTCTCCCTGAGTATGCACCGTTGCGAAAGTTCTTCGTGCTGAGACACCACGTGATGATCGGGTGTGATAGGTTCTACGTTCAAATACAACGGGTGCAAAACAGTTGCACACGCGGAATACTCAAGTTATACTTGACGAGCCAAGCATATACAGATATGGCCTCGGAACATGGAGACCGAAAGGTCGAGCATGAATCATATAGTAGATATGATCAACATAGTGATGTTCACCAATGAAACTACTCCATCTCACGTGATGATCGGACATGGTTTAGTTGATTTGGATCACGTGATCACTTAGAGGATTAGAGGGATGTCTATCTAAGTGGGAGTTCTTAAGTAATATGATTAAATTGAACTTAAATTTATCATGAACTTAGTCCTGGTAGTATTTTGCAAATTATGTTGTAGATCAATAGCTCGCGTTGTTGCTTCCCTATGTTTATTTTGATATGTTCCTAGAGAAAATTGTGTTGAAAGATGTTAGTAGCAAAGATGCAGATTGGATCCGTGATCAGAGGTTTATCCTCATTGCTGCACAGAAGAATTATGTCCTTGATGCACCGCTAGGTGAAAGACCTATTGCAGGAGCAGATGCAGACGTTATGAACGTTTGGCTAGCTCAATATGATGACTACTTGATAGTTTAGTGCACCATGCTTAATGGCTTAGAATCGGGACTTCAAAGACGTTTTGAACGTCATGGAGCATATGAGATGTTCCAGGAGTTGAAGTTAATATTTCAAGCAAATACCCGAGTTGAGAGATATGAAGTCTCCAACAAGTTCTATAGCTAAAAGATGGAGGAGAATCGCTCAACTAGTGAGCATGTGCCCAGATTGTCTGAGTACTACAATCACTTGAATCAAGTGGGAGTTAATCTTCCAGATAAGATAGTGATTGACAGAATTCTCTAGTCACCATCACCAAGTTAGTAAAACTTCGTGATGAACTATGATATGCAAGGGATAACGGAAACGACTCCCAAGCTCTTCGTAATGCGGAAATTGACGAAGGTAGAAATCAAGAAAAACATCAAGTGTTGATGGTAGACAAGACCACGAGTTTCAAGAAAAGGGCAGAGGGAAGAAGGGGAACTTCAAAAGAACGGCAAGCAAGTTGCTACTCATGTGAAGAAGCCCAAGTCTGGTCCTAAGCCTGAGACAAAGTGCTTCTACCGCAAAGGGACTGGTCACTGGAAGCGGAACTACCCCAAGTATTTGGCGGATAAGAAGGATGGCAAAGTGAACAAAAGTATATTTGATATACATGTTATTGATGTGTGCTTTACTAGTGTTTATAGCAACCCCTCAGTATTTGATATTGGTTCGGTTGCTAAGAGTAGTAACTCGAAACAGGAGTTGCAGAATAAACAGAGACTAGTTAAGGGTGAAGTGACGATGTGTGTTGGAAGTAGTTCCAAGATTGATATGATCATCATCGCACACTCCCCTATACTTTCGGGATTAGTGCTAAACTTAAATAAGTGTTATTTGGTTTTTGCGTTGAGCATGAATATGATTTGATCATGTTTACTGCAATACGGTTATTCATTAAAGTCAGAGAATAATCGTTGTTCTGTTTACATGAATAAAACCTTCGATGGTCATACACCCAATGAAACAAGTTCGTTGGATCTCGATCGTAGTGATACACATAATCATAATATTGAAATCAAAAGATGCAAAGTTAATAATGATAGTGCAACTTATTTGTAGCACTGTCGTTTAGGTCATATTGGTGTAAAGCGCATGAAGAAACTCCATGCTGATGGGCTTTTGGAATCACTTGATTATGAATCAGTTGATGCTTGCGAACCATGCCTCATGGGCAAGATGACTAAGACTCTGTTCTCCGGAACAATGGAGCAAGCAACAGATTTGTTAGAAATCATACATACTGATGTATGTGGTCCGATGAATATTTAAGGCTTGCAGCGAGTATCATTATTTTCTGACCTTCACAGATGATTTGAGCAGATATGGGTATATCTACTTAATGAAATAGAATCTGATACATTTGAAAAGTTCATATAATTTCAGAGTGAAGTGGAAAATCATCGTAACAAGAAAATAAAGTTTCTACGATCTGATTGTGGAAAAGAGTATTTGAGTTACGAGTTTGGTCTTCAGTTAAAACAATGTGAAATAGTTTCACTACTCACGCCACCTGGAACACCACAGCATAATGGTGTGTCCGAACGTCATAACCGTACTTTATTGGACATAGTGCAATCTATGATGTGTCTTACCGATTTACCACTATCGTTTTTGGGGTCATGCATTAGAGACAGTTGCATTCACGTTGAAAAGGGGCACCATCTATATCCGTCGAGACGACGCCTTATGAACTATGGTTTGGCAAGAAACCAAAGTTGTCGTTTCTTGAAGTTTGGGGTTGCGATGCTTATGAGAAAAAGTTTCATCCTGATAAGCTCAAACCCAAATCGGAGAAATATGTCTTCATAGGATACCCAAAGGAGACTGTTGGGTACACCTTCTATCACAGATCCTAAGGCAAGACATTCGTTGCTTATAATGGATCCTTTCTAGAGAAGGAGTTTCTCTCGAAAGAAGTGAGTGGGAGGAAAGTAGAACTTGACGAGGTAACTGTACCCGCTCCCTTATTGGAAAGTAGTACATCACAGAAAACTATTTCTGCAACACCTACACCAATAAGTGAGGAAGCTAATGATAATGATCATGAAACTTCAGAACAAGATACTACTGAACCTCGTAGATCAACCAGAGTAAGATCCGCGCCAGAATGGTATGGTAATCCAATTCTAGAAGTCATGCTGCTAGATCATGATGAACCTACGAACTATGAAGAAGCGATGGTGAGCCCAGATTCCGCAAAGTGGCTTGAAGCCATGAAATCTGAGATATGATCCATGTATGAGAACAAAGTATGGACTTTGATGGATTTGCCCGATGATCGGCAAGCCATAGAAAATAAATGGATCTTCAAGAGGAAGACGGACGCTGATAGTAGTGTTACTATCTACAAAGCTAGAATTGTCGCAAAAGGTTTTCGACAAGTTCAAGGTGTTGACTACGATGAGATTTTCTCACTCGTATCTATGCTTAAAGTCTGTCCGAATCATGTTAGCAATTGCCGCATTTTATGAAATCTGGCAAATGGATAAACAAAACTGCATTCCTTAATGGATTTACTAAAGAAGAGTTGTATACGATGCAACCAGAAGGTTTTGTCAATCCCAAAGGTGCTAACAAAATATGTAAACTCCAGCGATCCATCTATGGACTGGTGCAAGCATCTCGGAGTCGGAATATACGCTTTGATAAGTTGATCAAAGGATATAGTTTTATGCAGACTTGCGGTGAAGCCTGTATTTACAAGAAAGTGAGTGGGAGCTCTGTAGCATTTCTGATATTATATGTGGATGACATATTGCTGATTGGAAATGATATAGAATTTCTGGATAGCATAAAGGGATACTTGAATAAGAGTTTTTCAATGAAAGACCTCGGTGAAGCTGCTTACATATTGAGCTTCAAGATCTATAGAGATAGATCAAGACGCTTGATAAGTTTTTTCAATGAGTACATACCTTGACAAGATTTTGAAGTAGTTCAAAATGGAGCAGTCAAAGAAAGAGTTCTTGCCTGTATTACAAGGTGTGAAGTTGAGTAAGACTCAAAGCCCGACCACGGCAGAAGATAGAAAGAGAATGAAAGTCATTCCCTATGCCTTGGCCATAGGTTCTATAAAAGTATGTCATGCTGTATACCAGATCTATTGTATACCCTGCATTGATTTGGCAAGGGAGTACAATAGTGATCTAGGAGTAGATCACTAGACAGCGGTCAGAATTATCCTTAGTAAAATAAGGATATGTTTCTCGATTATGGACGTGACAAAAAGGTTCGTCGTAAAGGGTTACGTCGATGCAAGTTTTTGCCACTGATCCAGATGAATCTAAAGTCTCAATCTGGATACATATTGAAAGTGGGAGCAATTAGCTAGAGTAGCTCCGTGTAGAGCATTGTAGACATAGAACTTGCAAAATACTTACGGATCTGAATGTGACAGACCCGTTGACTAAAATTATCTCACAAGCAAAACATGATCACACCTTAGTATTCTTTGGGTGTTAATCACATAGATATGTGAACTAGATTACTGACTCTAGTAAACCCTTTGAGTGTTGGTCACATAACGATGTGAACTATGGGTGTTAATCACATGGTGATGTGAACTATTGCTGTTAAATCACATGGCGATGTGAACTAGATTATTGACTCTAGTGCAAGTGGGAGACTGAAGGAAATATGCCCTAGAGGCAATAATAAAGTTATTATTTATTTCTTTATATCATGATAAATGTTTATTATTCATGCTAGAATTGTATTAACCGGAAACATAATACATGTGTGAATACATAGACAAACAGAGTGTCACTAGTATGCCTCTACTTGACTAGCTCATTAATCAAAGATGGTTATGTTTCCTAACCATGGACAAAAGAGTTGTTATTTGATTAACGAGGTCACATCATTAGTTGAATGATCTGATTGACATGACCCATTCCATTAGCTTAGCACCCGATCGTTTAGTATGTTGCTATTGCTTTCTTCATGACTTATACATGTTCCTATGACTATGAGATTATGCAACTCCTGTTTACCGAATGTCACAACGTAACTGGGTGATTATAAAGGAGCATTATGTTGGGGAACGCAGTAATTTCAAAAAAATTCCTACGCACACGCAAGATCATGGTGATGCACAGCAACGAGAGGGGAGAGTGTTGTCTACGTACCAACGCAGACCGACTGCGGAAGCGATCACACAACGTAGAGGAAGTAGTCGTACGTCTTCTTTCCGATCCGACCGATCCAAGCACCGTTACTCCGGCACCTCCGAGTTCTTAGCACACGTTCAGCTCGATGACGTTCCTCGGGCTCCGATCCAGCAAAGCTTCGAGGAAGAGTTCCGTCAGCACGACGGCGTGGTGACGATCTTGATGTACTACCGACGCAGGGCTTCGCCTAAGCACTGTAACGGTATGATCGAGGTGGAATTTGGTGGCAGGGGGCACCGCACACGGCTAAGGAACGATCTCAAGGATCAACTTGTGTGTCTATGGGGTGCCCCTGCCCCTGTATATAAAGGATGGAGGAGGAGGAGGCCGGCCAAGGCATAGGGTGCGGCCAGGATGGGAGTCCTACTAGGACTCCAAGTCCTAGTAGGAGTCCACCAAAAGGGGAGGAAGGGAGAAGGAATAGGAGGAGAAGGAGAGGTGGCCGGCCCCCTTTTCCCTAGTCCAATTCGGACCAAAGGGGAGGGGGGGCGCAGCACCCTTTTCCTCTTCCCACTAAAGCCCATCAAGACCCATTACTCTTCCTCGTATTCCCGTAACTCCCCGGTACCTCCGAAAATACCCGAATCACTCGGAACCTTTCCGATGTCCGAATATAGTCATCCAATATATCGATCTTTACGTCTCGACCATTTCGAGACTCCTCGTCATGTCCCCGATCTCATCCGGGACTCCGAACTCCTTCGGTACATCAAAACTCATAAACTCATAATATAACTGTCATCGAAACCTTAAGCGTGCGGACCCTACGGTTCGAGAACAATGTAGACATGACCGAGACACGTCTCCGGTCAATAACCAATAGCGGGACCTGGATGCCCATATTGGCTCCTACATATTCTACGAAGATCTTTATCGGTCAGACCGCATAACAACATACGTTGTTCCCTTTGTCATCGGTATGTTACTTGCCCAAGATTCGATCGTCGGTATCCAATACCTAGTTCAATCTCGTTACCAGCAAGTCTCTTTACTCGTTCCGTAATACATCATCCCGCAACTAACTCATTAGTTGCAATGCTTGCAAGGCTTAAGTGATGTGCATTACCGAGAGGGCCCAGAGATACCTCTCCGACAATCGGAGTGACAAATCCTAATCTCGAAATACGCCAACCCAACATCTACCTTTGGAGACACCTGTAGTACTCCTTTATAATCACCCAGTTACGTTGTGACGTTTGGTAGCACCCAAAGTGTTCCTCCGGCAAACGGGAGTTGCATAATCTCATAGTCATAGGAACATGTATAAGTCATGAAGAAAGCAATAGCAACATACTAAACGATCGTGTGCTAAGCTAATGGAATGGGTCATGTCAATCAGATCATTCAACTAATGAAGTGACCTTGTTAATCAAATAACAACTCTTTTGTCCATGGTTAGGAAACATAACCATCTTTGATTAACGAGCTAGTCAAGTAGAGGCATACTAGTGACACTCTGTTTGTCTATGTATTCACACATGTATTATGTTTCCGGTTAATACAATTCTAGCATGAATAATAAACATTTATCATGATATAAGGAAATAAATAATAACTTTATTATTGACTCTAGGGCATATTTCCTTCAGTCTCCCACTTGCACTAGAGTCAATAATCTAGTTCACATCGCCATGTGATTTAGCAGCAATAGTTCACATCACCATGTGATTAACACCCATAGTTCACATCGTCATGTGACCAACACTCAAAGGGTTTACTAGAGTCAGTAATCTAGTTCACATCTCTATGTGATTAACACCAAAAGAGTACTAAGGTGTGATCATGTTTTTGCTTGTGAGATAATTTTAGTCAACGGGTCTGTCACATTCAGATCCGTAAGTATTTTGCAAAATTCTTTGTCTATAATGCTCTGCACGGAGCTACTCTAGCTAATTGCTCCCACTTTCAATATGTATCCAGATTGTGACTTTAGATTCATCTGGATCAGTGTCAAAAACTTGCATCGACGTAACCCTTTACGACGAAACTTTTTGTCACGTCCATAATCGAGAAACACATCCTTATTTCACTAAGGATAATTCTGACCGCTGTCCAGTGACCTACTCCTAGATCACTATTGTACTCCCTTGCCAAATCAGTGCAGGCTATACAATAGATCTGGTACACAGCATGGCATACTTTATAGAACCTATGAATGAGGCATAGGGAATGACTTTCATTCTCTTTCTATCTTCTGCCGTGGTCGGGCTTTGAGTCTTTACTCAACTTCACACCTTGTAACACAGGCAAGAAACTTTTTCTTTGACTGTTCCATTTTGAACTACTTCAAAATCTTGTCAAGGTATGTACTTATTGAAAAACTTATCAAGCATCTTGATCTATCTCTATAGATCTTGAAGCTCAATATGTAAGCAGCTTTACCAAAGTCTTTCTTTGAAAAACTCCTTTCAAACACTCCTTTTATGCTTTACAGAATAATTCTACATTATTTCCGATCAACAATATGTCATTCACATATACTTATCAGAAATGCTGTAGTGCTCCCACTCACTTTCTCGCAAATACAGGCTTCACCGCAAGTCTGTATAAAACTATATGCTTTGATCAACTTATCAAAGCGTATATTCCAACTCCGAGATGCTTGCACCAGTCCACAGATGGATCGCTAGAGCTTGCATATTTTGTTAGCTCCCTTTGGATCGACAAAACCTTCTGGTTGTATCATATACAACTCTTCTTTCAGAAATCCATTCAGGAATGCAGTTTTGACATCCATTTGCCATATTTCATAATCATAAAATGCGGCAATTGCTAACATAATTCTGACTGACTTAAGCATCGCTACGGGTGAGAAGGTCTCATCGTAGTCAACCCCTTGAACTTGTCGAAAACCTTTCGCGACAAGTCGAGCTTTATAGACAGTAATATTACCGTCAGCGTCAGTCTTTTTCTTGAAGATCCATTTATTCTCAATTGCTTGCCGATCATCGGGCAAGTCAACCAAAGTCCATACTTTGTTTTCATACATGGATCCCATCTCAGATTTCATGGCCTCAAGCCACTTTGCGGAATCTGGGCTCACCATCGCTTCTTCATAGTTCGTAGGTTCATCATGATCTTGCATCATGACTTCCAGAATTGGATTACCGTACCACTCTGGTGCGGATCTCACTCTGTTTGATCTACGTGGTTCAGTAGTATCTTGTTCCGAAGCTTCATGATCATCATCATTAGCTTCCTCACTGATTGGTATAGGTGTCGCAGAAACAGTTTTCTGTGATGTACTATTTTCCAATAAGGGAGCAGGTACAGTTACCTCGTCAAGTTCTACTTTCCTCCCACTCACTTCTTTCGAGAGAAACTCCTTCTCCAGAAAGTTTCTGAATTTAGCAACAAAAAGTCTTGCCTTCGGATCTGTGATAGAAGGTGTATCCAATAGTTTCCTTTGGATATCCTATGAAGATGCAGTTCTCCGATTTGAGTTTTGAGCTTATCAGGATGAAACTTTTTCATATAAGCATCGCAACCCCAAACTTTAAGAAACGACAACTTTGGTTTCTCGCCAAACCATAGTTCATAAGGCGTCGTCTCGACGGATATAGATGGTGCCCCTTTTTAACGTGAATGCAGCTGTCTCTAATGCATGACCCAAAAACAATAGTGGTAAATCGGTAAGAGACATCATAGATTGCACTATATCCAATAAAGTACGGTTATGACGTTCGGACACACCATTATGATGTGGTGTTCCAGGTGGCGTGAGTAGTGAAACTATTTCACATTGTTTTAACTCAAGACCAAACTCGTAACTCAAATATTTGTCTCCGCGATCAGATCGTAGAAACTTTATTTTCTTGTCACGATGTTTTTCACTTCACTCTGAAATTCTTTGAACTTTTCAAATGTTTCAGACTTATGTTTCATCAAGTACATATACCCATATCTGCTTAAATCATCTGTGAAGGTGAGAAAATAACGATATCCGCCACGAGCCTCAATATTCATCGGACCACATACATCGGTATGTATGATTTCCAATAAATCTGTTGCTCTTTCCATAGTACCGGAGAACGGTGTTTTGGTCATCTTGCCTATGAGGCACGGTTCGCAAGTACCAAGTGATTCATAATCAAGTGGTTCCAAAAGCCCATCAGTATGGAGTTTCTTCATGCGCTTTACACCGATATGACCTAAACAGCAGTGCCACAAATAAGTTGCACTATCATTATTAACTTTGCATCTTTTGGTTTCAATATTATGAATATGTGTATTATTAAGATCGAGATCCAATGAACTATTTTCATTGGGTGTGTAACCATATTAGGTTTTATTCATGTAAACAGAACAACAATTTATTCTCTTACTTAAATGAATAACCGTATTACAATAAACATGATCAAATCATATTCATGTTCAACGCAAACACCAAATAACACTTATTTAGGTTTAACACTAATCCCGAAATTATAGGGAGTGTGCGATGATGATCATATCAATCTTGGAACCACTTCCAACACACATCGTCACTTCACCCTTAACTAGTCTCTGTTTATTCTGCAACTCCCGTTTCGAGTTACTACTCTTAGCAACTGAACTAGCATCAAATACTAAGGGGTTGCTATAAACACTAGTAAAGTACACATCAATAACATGTATATCAAATATACTTATGTTCACTTTGCCATCCTTCTTATCCGCCAATCACTTGGGGTAATTCCACTTCCAGTGACCAGTCCCTTTGCAGTAGAAGCACTTAGTCTCAGGCTTAGGATCAGACTTGGGCTTCTTCACTTGAGCAGCAACTTGCTTGCCGTTCTTCTTGAAGTTCCCCTTCTTCCCTTTGCCCTTTTCTTGAAACTAGTGGTCTTGTCAACCATCAACACTTGATGTTTTTCTTGATTTCTACCTTCGTTGATTTCAGCATCACGAAGAGCTTAGGAATTACTTTTGTCATCCCTTGCATATTATAGTTCATCACGAAGTTCTACTAACTTGGTCATGGTGACTAGAGAATTCTGTCAATCACTATCTTATCTGGAAGATTAACTCCCACTTGATTCAAGCGATTGTAGTACCCAGACAATCTGAGCACATGCTCACTAGTTGAGCGATTCTCCTCCATCTTTTACCTATAGAACTTATTGGAGACTTCATATCTCTCAACTCGGGTATTTGCTTGAAATATTAACTTCAACTCCTGGAACATCTCATATGGTCCATGACGTTCAAAACGTCTTTGAAGTCCCGATTCTAAGCCATTAAGCATGGTGCACTAAACTATCAAGTAGTCATCATATTGAGCCAGCCAAACGTTCACAACGTCTGCATCTGCTCCTGCAATAGGTCTGTCACCTAGCGGTGCATCAAGGACATAATTCTTCTGTGCAGCAATGAGGATAAACCTCAGATCACGGATCCAATCCGCATCATTGCTACTAACATCTTTCAACATAATTTTCTCTAGGAACATATCAAAATAAACACAGGGAAGCAACAACGCGAGCTATTGATCTATAACATAATTTGCAAAATACTACCAGGACTAAGTTCATGATAAATTTAAGTTCAATTAATCATATTACTTAAGAACTCCCACTTAGATAGATATCCCTCTAATCCTCTAAGTGATCACGTGATCCAAATCAACTAAACCATAACCGATCATCACGTGAGATGGAGTAGTTTTCAATGGTCAACATCGTTATGTTGATCATATCTACTATATGATTCACGCTCGACCTTTCGGTCTCCGTGTTCCGAGGCCATATCTGTATATGCTTGGCTCGTCAAGTATAACCTGAGTATTCTGCGTGTGCAACTGTTTTGCACCCGTTGTATTTGGACGTAGAGCTTATCACACCCGATCATCACGTGGTGTCTGGGCACGACAAACTTTGGCAACGGTGCATACTCAGGGAGAACACTTCTTGATAATTTAGTGAGAGATCATCTTATAATGCTACCATCAATCAAAGCAAGATAAGATGCATAAAAGGATAAACATCACATGCAATCAATATAAGTGATATGATATGGCCATCATCATCTTGTGCTTGTGATCTCCATCTCCGAAGCACCGTCATGATCACCATCGTCACCGGCGCGACACCTTGATCTCCATCGTAGCATCGTTGTCGTCTCGCCAATCTTATGCTTCCACGACTATCACTACCGCTTAGTAATAAAGTAAAGCATTACATCACGATTGCATTGCATACAATAAAGCGACAACCATATGGCTCCTGCCAGTTGCCGATAACTCGGTTACAAAACATGATCATCTCATACAATAAAATCAGCATCATGCCTTGACCATATCACATCACAACATGCCCTGCAAAAACAAGTTAGACGTCCTCTACTTTGTTGTTGCAAGTTTTACGTGGCTGCTACGGGCTTAAGTAAGAACTCATCTCACCTACGCATCAAAACTACAACGATAGTTCGTCAAATAGACTCTGTTTTAACCTTCTCATGGATCGGGCGTAGCCACACTTGGTTCAACTAAAGTTGGAGGGACAGTCTTCCGCAAGCCATCTATGTGCAAAGCACGTCGAGGGAACCGGTCTCGCGTAAGAGTACGCGTAAGGTTGGTCCAGATCGTCTCACCCAACAATACCGCCGAACCAAAGTATGACATGCTGGTAGGCAGTATGACTTGTATCGCCCACAACTCACTTGTGTTCTACTCGTGCAAATAACATCAAACCATAAAACCTAGGCTCGGATGCCACTGTTGGGGAACGCAGTAATTTCGAAAATTTTCCTACGCACACGCAAGATCATGGTGATGCACAGCAACGAGAGGGGAGAGTGTTGTCTACGTACCAACGCAGACCGACTGCGGAAGCGATCACACAACGTAGAGGAAGTAGTCGTACGTCTTCTTTCCGATCCGACCGATCCAAGCACCGTTACTCCGGCACCTCCGAGTTCTTAGCACACGTTCAGCTCGATGACGTTCCTTGGGCTCCGATCCAGCAAAGCGTCGAGGAAGAGTTCCATCAGCATGACGGCGTGGTGACGATCTTGATGTACTACCGACGCAGGGCTTCGCCTAAGCACTGTAACGGTATGATCGAGGTGGAATTTGGTGGCAGGGGGCACCGCACACGGCTAAGGAACAATCTCAAGGATCAACTTGTGTGTCTATGGGGTGCCCCCTGCCCCTGTATATAAAGGATGGAGGAGGAGGAGGCCGGCCAAGGCATAGGGTGCGGCCAGGATGGGAGTCCTACTAGGACTCCAAGTCCTAGTAGGAGTCCACCAAAAGGGGAGGAAGGGAGAAGGAATAGGAGGAGAAGGAGAGGTGGCCGGCCCCCTTTTCCCTAGTCCAATTCGGACCAAAGGGGAGGGGGGGCGCAGCACCCTTTTCCTCTTCCCACTAAAGCCCATCAAGGCCCATTACTCTTCCCCGTATTCCCGTAACTCCCCGGTACCTCCGAAAATACCCGAATCACTCGGAACCTTTCCGATGTCCGAATATAGTCGTCCAATATATCGATCTTTACGTCTCGACCATTTCGAGACTCCTCGTCATGTCCCCGATCTCATCCGGGACTCCGAACTCCTTCGGTACATCAAAACTCATAAACTCATAATATAACTGTCATCGAAACCTTAAGCGTGCGGACCCTACGGTTCGAGAACAATGTAGACATGACCGAGACACGTCTCCAGTCAATAACCAATAGCGGGACCTGGATGCCCATATTGGCTCCTACATATTCTACGAAGATCTTTATCGGTCAGACCGCATAACAACATACGTTGTTCCCTTTGTCATCGGTATGTTACTTGCCCGAGATTCGATCGTCGGTATCCAATACCTAGTTCAATCTCGTTACCAGCAAGTCTCTTTACTCGTTCCGTAATACATCATCCCGCAACTAACTCATTAGTTGCAATGCTTGCAAGGCTTAAGTGATGTGCATTACCGAGAGGGCCCAGAGATACCTCTCCGACAATCGGAGTGACAAATCCTAATCTCGAAATACGCCAACTCAACATCTACCTTTGGAGACACCTGTAGTACTCCTTTATAATCACCCAGTTACGTTGTGACGTTTGGTAGCACCCAAAGTGTTCCTCCGGCAAACGGGAGTTGCATAATCTCATAGTCATAGGAACATGTATAAGTCATGACGAAAGCAATAGCAACATACTAAACGATCGTGTGCTAAGCTAATGGAATGGGTCATGTCAATCAGATCATTCAACTAATGAAGTGACCTCGTTAATCAAATAACAACTCTTTTGTCCATGGTTAGGAAACATAACCATCTTTGATTAACGAGCTAGTCAAGTAGAGGCATACTAGTGACACTCTGTTTGTCTATGTATTCACACATGTATTATGTTTCCGGTTAATACAATTCTAGCATGAATAATAAACATTTATCATGATATAAGGAAATAAATAATAACTTTATTATTGCCTCTAGGGCATATTTCCTTCACATTACAGGTGTCTCCAAAGGTAGATGTTGAGTTGGCATATTTCGAGAACAGGATTTGTCACTCCGATTGTCGGAGAGGTATCTCTGGGCCCTCTCGGTAATGCACATCACTTAAGCCTTGCAAGCATTGCAACTAATAAGTTAGTTGCGGGATGGTGTATTACGGAACGAGTAAAGAGACTTGCCGGTAACGAGATTGAACTAGGTATTGGATACCGACGATCGAATCTCGGGCAAGTAACATACCGATGACAAAGGGAACAACGTATGTTGTTATGCGGTCTGACCGATAAAGATCTTCGTAGAATATGTAGGAGCCAATATGGGCATCCAGGTCCCGCTATTGGTTATTGACCGGAGACGTGTCTCGGTCATGTCTACATTGTTCTCGAACCGTAGGGTCCGCACGCTTAAGGTTTCGATGACAGTTATATTATGAGTTTATGAGTTTTGATGAACCGAAGGAGTTCGGAGTCCCGGATGAGATCGGGGACATGACGAGGAGTCTCGAAATGGTCGAGACATAAAGATCGATATATTGGACGACTATATTCGGACTTCGGAAAGGTTCCGAGTGATTCGGGTATTTTTCGGAGTACCGGAGAGTTACGGGAATTCGCCGGGGAGTATATGGGCCTTATTGGGCCATACGGGAATAGAGAAAAGAGTCCAAAAGGAAGGAGGCATGCGCCCCACCTCTGGTCCGAATTGGACAAGGGGCGCAGCCCCCTTTTCCTTATTCCTCTTCCCCTCTTTCCCCTTCTCCTACTCCAACAAGGAAGGAGGGAGTGGTGGGAGTAGGACTCCCCTTGGCGCGCCAACACCTAGGTCGGCCGCTCCTCCTCCCTTGCTCCTTTATATACGGGGGCAGGGGGCACCCTATAGACACACAAGTTGATCCTTGGTGATCGTTCCTTAGCCGTGTGCGGTGCCCCCTGCCACCAAATTCCACCTCGATCATATTGTTGCGGTGCTTAGGCGAAGCCCTGCGTCGGTAATACATCAAGATCGTCACCACGCCGTCGTGCTGACGGAACTCTTCCTCGATGCTTTGCTGGATCGCAGCCCGAGGATCGTCATCGAGCTGAACGTGTGCTAAGAACTCGGAGGTGCCGGAGTAACGGTGCTTGGATTGGTCGGACCGGGAAGACGTACGACTACTTCCTCTACGTTGTGTGATCGCTTCCGCAGTCGGTCTGCGTTGGTACGTAGACAACACTCTCCCCTCTCATTGCTATGCATCACCATGATCTTGCGTGTGCGTAGGAAATTTTTTGAAATTACTACGTTCCCCAACACATAATTGTTATTACATGACTATATGTTGTGAAATAACTTGTCATATGTCTGTTTTTTTCATAACGCCTATTCAACAATGAACCTTGTGTCAACTTCTCATCTTTCAAGTACTGTTCTGACAAACTTGTACATTTTCAGGTAGATCATTGTCAGTGAGTAAACATTATTTGAAATTTTAAAGGCTGGTATTATGTGCTTTATATTGGGAATCTGAAATGAATAGTTCTGACATATTTTCTTCAAGAGATTTTTCTAACTTATTTTGCTAATCAGTTTTGTAGCACTCGATATGTTTAGGCACTAGACTTATTGATCGAGAGGACTCAAAGGATTCACCAACAATTTGTTAAACCAGGAGGTTTACTTGTTCGGATAGAAATAGTAGCAAGGTGTGTATCTGATGTAGACATGTAAAGGAGCCAAACATGATCTGAATTATGTTCCTGACAAAAGATGGGGTTGGTAGGAAATCATTATTTTGATGTTTTGTTAATTAAAGTTTATCTTATGTTCTAACCGCAAACATTTGTGCCACGATTTCCTCAATGAGAGGCATAAGAAGTTTGTCTTGGTGGTCGGCTAACATGTATGATTGTCACTATTTTAAAAATCTATTTATGACTATTTTGTAAAGGTATGCTGCAGAACAATCTATTTTTAAAATCTACATAATGCCGTTGAGATTGGTGAATGAGTCTTCGGGTGCAAGTGATCATTTTTAGAGTTAACTACTTTACTAACCACGTTTCCATGTTTTCTTGGCTAATGATCGTCCTTATTTGTTGTTGGAGCCACTCGAGTGAAAAGAAGGTCTCCGGTTTTCTGGTTCTACTACCCCATTTGCCAATAGAACTTGAGAGGGGCCTTGGCGTGTGACGGGGTGCTTCATGCCCCACGTCTTTTATTACACATGCTTGGCATTTAGCATCATGGAGAGCAAGATCTGTTATATTTGGAACATGTGCAAACCGCTGAATCCACTGAACTAAGTAATACTATACACTGTAATATATTTAAAGGGCTTGCTGCTGGAGCGTCATCAAGCTGGACTTGCTTAGGGCGCTGGACGCGTTTTACCGTGGAGACACACGGGGCATGCCAGCAATTAACAAGGCATTGGTGTCCTTGTTGCCGAAGATGGATGGGGCAGAGGAGCTCCGCGACTACAGACCAGAACCTTTGGGACCTTCTTCAACCCCAGGATGTGATGAGTCGACATCGAGGTGCCAAACGACTCCGTCGATAAGAGCTCTTGGGAGTCATCAGCTACCTCGCTTGGTGGGCAAGCACCAGAGCACATTCATGAAGGGCGGATATTTACATGATAATTTCATGCTCGTGCAAGGAACGGATAGGCGGCTTCATGTCTTGAGGGATCCCACCGTGCTCTTAAAGCTCGACATATCAAAAGCTTTTGATTCCGTCTAGTGGTCATTCTTATTGGAGGTTTTGCATGCTATGGGTTTTGGACAACGGTGGATTGGGTGTATCTGTGGGATCCTTGCCACATCATCCAAGAGAGTTATGGTCAATGGAGTCCCAGGGAAGCCAATATGCAACAAATGTGGACTAAGACAGGGGAACCCAATGTCGCCAATGCTCTTTCTTCTTGTCATGGAGCCACTTCAGCGGCTCTTCCACCGGGCGGCTGAGCTTGGCCTCCTTGCCCCCCTTGCACCATCCGGACTACGGCATAGGATGTCAATCTTTGCGGACGACGTCATGGTATTTCTTAAACCACACATGATGGACTTGCGGGCGTGCTCACTCATTCTGGAGAATTTCGCTGCTGCCTCGGGCCTCAAGACCAACTTGCGCAAGAGTGTTGCGCTACCGATCAGGTGCACGCAGGACCAAATGGAGGTGGTGGTTGATACCCTTGGCTGCTCACTTGGGAGATTCCTGATAAAATATCTTGGGCTCCCATATACCATACGTCGGCAATCAGCAGCCCAGCTTCAGGGGCTGGTGGAACACATTGCGACATGCCTACCCACTTGGAGAGCTTCATCACTTCCGAAGAGTGGAAGGCTACTCCTTGTCAAGTCGGTGCTATCATCAATGACAATACATGCGATGCTAGCAATGGAGCTCCCAGCTAAGATAATAAAGGCCATAAACAAAATTCTGTGAGGCTTTTTATGGTGTGGAAAAGCGGAGGCGAACGGAGGAAACTGTTCAATTGCATGGCCGGCTATTTGTGCCCCCAAGTGGGCAGGTGGCCTTGGGATTCCGGACCTTAAGTGGATGAACATCGCCATGCAAGCCAGATGGTCGTGGCTCGCCCGGACAGATAACTCGAGACCATGGAGTGAGTTCACCATATCGTTGCCAAAAGCAGCTAGGCAGCTATGCAACGCGGCGATGCACACGACGGTCGGAGACGGTAGACAGGCTTTGTTCTGGGAGGACAGGTGGCTGGAAGGATTCAGGATCGGGGAAGTTGCGCCGGCCATCTACTCCAGGATTCCCAAACACGTTTGCCGGCAACTCCACGTCAACGAGGCATTAGCTAATGGCGCATGGGCGCAGTACGTGGGTCCGAATTTGGAGGGGCCGACGCTCCTCCAGTTTATGGCGCTGTGGGAGCGGGTCCAAGGATATCAACTCCAGGAGGGAGTGCACGACCGGATCGTGTGGGCATGGGAGAGGAGCGGGTTCTACTCTGCTAGCTCGGCTTACGCGGCAAAGTTCTCAGGCAGGGAGGTGGTCCCGACAGCGGCAACAACGTGGGAAAATCGGCCCCCCCCTTCAGTGTCATTTTTTCACTTGGCTCGCGGTGCGGAACCGCTGTTGGACCTCGGATCGTTTGGCCAGGAGGGGGCTGCCGCATCAGGAGGTTTGCCCGCTTTGCGACCAAGAGGATGAAACGATGAACCATATCATGCTTCAGTGCGCCTTCTCCCGGTCCTTTTGGCTGCAGATTTGCACGGCACTAGACAAGCCGGAGTGGACGCCAACGCAGGACGACATGCTACCATCTTGGCTGGTAAACATAGGAGGGGACGGCATGCCGGCGAGGGACTCGCGGACCATCATCATCCTTTCCCTTTGGGAGCTCTGGAAACATCGGAATGGGATTGTGTTTGACGACGACTAACCGTCGCTTAATAGACTCTTTGGTAGGATCCTTTCAGAGGGTAGGGCTTGGAAGACGGCCGGCCTCATACGGTCGGACTTGGAACCCTTCTTTAGGTGGATACATAGGTGGGTCGGAGGTGAGGTGTAATGTGTACCCTTGATACGGTGGAGTGGGTGTGTTGTAACACCCTCGGCGGAGGGCTCTTGTACCCATGTTCTCTCTCTTTAATGCAAGATACGCATGCTATGCGTATTCGAGAAAAAAAATATTTAAAGGGCAACACGACATTTTTCCAGATGAAACTATATCATTCTTCAGTTGGTCTTATTGTTTTACCGATTGCATTCTTTAGATGGATGTCATTCATCTATTCAAATTATCTTTTGTATTGAGAGGATGACTGATGTATGGAGAAATAAGACACGACAGGAGACAAGTTCAATGTAGAAGAGAGGCTAGAGGGAAGCATGGTGTTTGTTGGAAGAAAGAAGAAGGTACTTATGTTTGTGTTTTATTTGAACATTGCGTACAATGTCCTCATTTGTGGGAAGTAAAATAAACATACCTAACTTCCCTAGCCTCCCGGGTCGCTTCAGGCAACTCCGGAGGCGCCGTCGCGGCCACCTCGGAAGCCCTCCCACGCAGCGCCGTTCACCACGCCGCCGCCGGAGGAGGCCGGCCGCCCGGCGGACGGCGGCGGCGGGGCATCTCCTGCCTCTTCTTTTCCTTCTGTTCTTTCCCGTGGCGGTCAACTTCCGATCTGGCCGCTGGCTTTATGATCTGTCCATGGCTTGCCTCCCGATCTGGCGGCTACCTTGTGATTCTGGCCTTCCGATCTAAATGAAGTCCATGGCCTGGAGTACGGGCTGGTGCGTGGATGCATCCACACGGCTGTTTAAGATGTGCACGTGCATGCAGATGCTCGGCGGTCGTCCAGGTCATGGCTGCTTGGAGTCTTGCTGTGCAGTGGCATGGTCGGGTCTTCACTGCTAGGCGGAGTTCCTGGTTGAGTGCGCCGGCGGCTAATTGTCGCAGTGTGGCGGATCTGCTTTGATTGCGTCACCGGGAATTGGATCCGGTATGGCGGCGGCCTCGCTGCGGATTGCGGTCACCATCAAAAGATTTTTTGAGAGTTTCGTCTCCGTAGATCTGGTGGTTGACTTCGGCGGCGAGATGCAAACTATGGACGAAGTTTTGATGCAAAGAGATGGTTGTGCGGCGGCGGTGGTCACATCACATGTAGCTGCTGGGATTGTGGAAAAGTGGTGGCGACAACACATGAATGACTTTGATGGTGGTGCTACTTGAGCACCCGGTCTTGAGCTCTGGGGTGAAAGCCTAGATCTGACCCAAGTTGGGTATACCTAGCAATGGCGATGCTTTTACGTCGTTACCTTGAAGGCATTGTTCAGAATGCTCGGACTCATTCTTCAGGGTGAAACCCTAGATTGTAGCCTTGGGTGGCTGGATCCGGTGACTGTGGCACTTGAGTGTCGCTCCCTTCTTGAAGGCGTTGCTGTTGAAGAACCCCGTCGTCCGAGTGATGTCATGACATGGTCATTGTTATAGTTTGTCGATTCAGGATCTGATCGTTTTGGAGTTTTTTTTCCTCGCCTAGATGCATAGCTTTGGTCTTATATGACTTTACTATTTGCAGGCATGTTTTTATGTGCGTGCGTTGGTATTAGCTGTGTGCATCCTAGCTATGCAGAGACCGAGTATGTACTCATCATGTTTGTATCTTCTTGATGCTCCATTTTAAATTAATCAAATCCATCCTTTATCAAAAAAATAAACATTGCTTATAAATTCGTTTCTTGGCCCGTGGGAACGCACGGCCAGTCTACTACTTAGTAGTTGATCTATTCGCTCACTGTCCACGGAGTTCGAGAACTCACTGAGGACGTCGACGATGAGTGCGAGAACTCCACGGACTATGGCGGAGGACGGCGGGCCGCCTATCCACCTCGAGAACGACGGCCAGGACCTCCCGAGTCGATCCTCCTCGACGTCCGGGGCTACGTCGACGCCCGCACCAACGCCACCACCGCCTACGCGTACCTCCCGGCGGTCCTCCTCAGCGTCACCCGCGAGGTCCGCGGCGACAAGCACCTCGAGTACTTCGTCTACCAGGCCGCCGGCGCCACATCGACGCTCCGCCTGCTCCCCGACCCCCGTCCCCTCGAGTCCGCCGGTATCCTGCGCTTACGCGAAGACGGGCGCGTCGGAGATGACTTCCTCGTCGCCGCGCTCCATGTGATGGCAGGTGCCAAAGGTGAGTGTGAGCTGTTCTTCAGCCTCTCGCTGTTCGACTCGAGGACCTGGACGTGGACTGGCAGGTGGATGCACGTCGACGAGCGAGAGAGGTTCTGTTACTTCCGCCCGAGCAAGGTGCTCGCGATCGGAGGCGAACGCGGCTCCATGGCCTGGGCCGACCTGCGCAAGGGCATCCTGACCTGCGCCCTGCTCGGGCTGGACGATGCCAACGGCGCCGTGCTTGGCCACATCCCGCTGCCACAAGCCGAGCGCAAGGGCAGGTCAGAGGACGTCTGGGGGTGGGACGTCGCCATCGTGCAAGGCCGCATCAAGTTCTTCGAGATGCGATTCAAGTTAAAGGGCCAGGGCCTCACCAGCACCACCGCCTTGGTTACCAAATGTTGGAAATCCACGGCATGGGAGAAGGCTGATCCCTGTCAGCAATGGCGCAAGGACTGCGGGCTCAACATTTTCAAGGTGCCGGTGGAGATGAGCCACTCCGAGGTGCCCTCTCATCCCCATGACATGGGGAAGCTCAATGGAAGAAGCCAACCCGCGATCAGCTTACACGAAGAAGATGTCGTTTACATCATGGCCAGGGCTGAAAGGAACCCTGACCTGAAATTTCACGAAGAAAATGCCGGCTGCAGAATGGCCGAGGGCCGCAGAGCATGGATCCTCGCCATCGACACGAGGAAGAAGACGTTGCGAGAAGTGGCCGCTTTTGACGTACGCGGGAAGGACGGACGCATGGAGTTTTCCATACCTTCAGAGTGGGATATCCAAGTACAGTATATGAGCTGCATTGAGTCCTCCAACAGCAACAGGTAACGGTTGCTACTCCCACTCAAGTAGTATTGGCTGGTCAATTTGCATTCCACAGTAACTGATTCTTCACTCAGATGAGCCTCCAAAGAAGCGGGAAAAGAGAACACTATCAACAATCCGACAACCCATATCATCTAAACTCATGTTCGCATAGCTATACCATACGCAAACCTCGCCTAAAAGGAGGGACGAGGGACTCTCCTTGACAGCACATCAGTCACCTCCTCGACGGCGGCGCCACGCTGACCCTCTTCCCGTTGCCGGCGACGGGTGCCTTGTCCACTGGCACAGAGGCCACCTCGGTCTGCACGGCTCGCCTGAGCACCTCGACGATCTCGCTCATGGCGGGCCGCTCCTTGGGGTTCTTGAGGAGGCAGCTCTGGGCGAGCTTGGCGATCTCCCGGGCCGCCTTGGAGGAGTACTCGCCGCGGAGCTTGGGGTCCATGATCATGCGGAAGTTGCGGCTGTCCGGCGGGAACTGGACCACCCACTCGATCAGCTTCTGCTCCCCCTGCGGCCGGTTCCTGTCCAGGGACCGCCGCCCCGTCAGGAGCTCGTACAGCACCACCCCGAAGCCCCACACGTCGCTCTTCGCCGTCAGGTGCCCCTTCTCGATGTATTCCGGCGCCGCGTACCCGTGCGTCCCCACAGCCTGATCACCACATGAAAAGAAAAATGTTTAGGGGAGAAGAAAAATTCATGCCATATATCAGCTGGCAGTTGTAAGCTTGACGTAATAATGCGTGTGTTCTATGTCATGCTGACACAATGTTGATGCAACCATGTTTCAGGAATTCAGAGTCAAATGCAGAAGAAAAGGGAGGCGCCATTGACAAACGGAGCACAAGCTTTGTCATCAGGTGCACATCAAACAAACAACATGCGTGGGAGCAAGTGCCACCACGGGTCAGCAACACTTAATGGCAGCCGTGGACCAGCTGAATCTTAGTGAAACGCCAGATGGTTGGGGCAAAATGTGGTTGCGTAAAACTTGAGATTTTCTCATACTATCCGGGTCAACAAGATGGCGACGTACCGCAGTCGAGACGTGGGTGTTCCCTTCGGTTGGCCCCTCCCTCGCGAGCCCGAAGTCTGATAGCTTCGCTTGGAAGTCCTTGTCCAGCAGCACGTTCGACGCTTTGAAGTCCCGGTAGATCACCTAACAAAACAGAGGAGTTCAGATTAGATAACACAAATAGGAAAAAGAACTGATACTACTACTATATAAGAACATAATTCTGTAGTGCATACTACAAGCCTAGAGAAACCGTCGTGGATGCGCGATTTCCCTTTTTCTAATGTTCCAAACAAACCTTGAAGAACACTAACGAAGGGCCTGAGAAAATTGAAGTCATGATCACTACTAGCCTTCCCATGACAGCTGATATGTCTCAGTACTCACCAACCATATGAAGTCTTGACTAACTACTTTATGCTTCAGTAGACCCACAACGCTTGATGCAACAGCCCCGCTAGGAGAAATGAAGTGGAAATCGGATACGTTGGCTGCGTGTCGAAGCACCGACGATTGTTGAACTGCGCTTTCAGAAAGTTCCAACAAAGTTGGCTGCCTGGAATCTCACAGGCACGTAGTGGTGGGGTACTGAACATGACTTCTCCTAGCATGCTTTCTTAGCCTATTCAACTTCAGGATTTTGTGGTCCTTGACTGAACTTCAGGAATCTCGCACCCCCGTGGTGGTGCAAATTCTAGTGCGTGTCGTTGACCCCCTACCATCATCTCTTGCTATAGATCATACATGGATGCACGGCTCAAACACTAGACAGCACAGCAACTCATTTCTGAAGGCTGAATACTAAGAAAACGGCAGATTCTGAAGATGATGCTGCCTTGATTTTGTTTGGCACCACTGGTGCAGCCTTGCGGTTGGCTTGCGACACTCACAAAAATTACCAAGGGGATTTCTTTGCAAGATGGTAAATGAAATTTTGGAAGGAACTATCAAACAGCTGAACAATGATGTGTTTTTTTAATTGTGAACAATGATGTCTGAAGTATACCTGAAGTTCCAGCCCTTCATGGAGGTAAGCCAATCCTTCAGCGGCACCCAAGATAATCTGAAGCCTTCTGTTCCACGAGAGAGCAGGATGGGTTCGGCTGAACAAGTGATCTTCCAGGCTCTTGTTGGGCATGTACTCATAGACCAGCAATCTTTGGGCGCCCCTTTCACCATCAACGGCACAATACCCGAGAAGCTTTACAAGATTTGGGTGTTCAAGAACTCCAAGGAACTGTACTTCTGCCAACCACTGCTTATGTCCCTGGCAGGACAAAAAATATGTAGAAACTATTAGGAACTGAAAAATATTGATATATAAAAACATTGAAAACTGACTGCTCATTTGACGAGCAATTAAGAAAATGTCATGGCGCTAACATTAAATAGTAGTCTAGCCTTACAACGCGAAGTAAACATCGAAAACTAAGCAATTCGAATTTGTGCCTTGCAAAAATTTCCTTTTTCAACCGGTCAAGGAAGAAGCAGTAGCTCAGTCAGTAGAAGAATATCAAATTTGAATACGCAAACATAAGAATATGGTGCCGGACGAAGTCTTATGTTGCTAGCAGATTATTCGTAAGCAAACAATGGATACATAGGCACGAAGAATTGAAAATTCTAGGTTTCTAGCTGACCTTTCTTTTCTAGGTACATGAACCAGGATTTGGTCTCAAAGTGAATAGTAGTCAACTAAGAACGGCAACATTAGCGTGATGGTTTGCCCTCAAGAACAGTTCATTATGGCCGTTTGTCTCCTTTGATTGGGCGAATTGGATACCGCAATGCTGAACGTACATCTAAGGTTGGTATACATCCTTTTCTGGACTCCACATTTCTCCTGCGTGCCACACAAAGTGGGGCACCGTTTACTTTTAATGTTTATTCAACACTAAACTAGTATACGTGTCTATATGTTTGAAACAAAATATTTTTATCATGGTTCAAGATGCCAGAATGCTGGGAAAAATATTATATCCTCCCATATGTTTAGCTTTTGTTTTTTGATGGATAAAATACTAGCATGCGTATGTTCTCATTAATCATATACTCAATCATAGCAATGTGTTCCCCAGGAGCTGAACTGCTCCAAAATGATTGAAGTACTCTTTGATAAAATTTAGTACCAAATCTGACTGCCACAGCCCAATTGCAAGAGCAACCTACACTATTATAGTCAATATTTGATCCTTGAAAGTCCGGCATTTCCCCTCCCTTTTTCGCCTTTTCCTAACAAACTTTCTACAAATTGCAGATAAGCTCTAACCTCCGAGTATAGTAGTCAAAGAGACCAATTTCAAGACTTTGCAACCCAGAAATGCCTCCTCCTTTCCCTGCCAGCTCAAAAAGGACTAATGTGCCTTTGCTTTCTATGGATCAACCACACTTCAACAGATTTTCCATGAATCTGTTAATAATCCCTTGCACTTCTAGTCGGCGACTCGGTGCGCATGGTGGAACACTTGGTCAAATTTGGCAAGAGCACACACTACGCGTGCACATAAATACAAATTTTTGGGTTGAAAAAGTGGCCGAGTTCACTGGAAGCTCTCTGCCTGCATTTTCTGGTCGTCCTCAATAGGACATCGGCCATTGAGCGGTGCCAAGATGAAAATTTTTGAGCAAATTCTCAAAAAACTAATTTTGATCGGAAGCAAATTCTCAAAATAAGTGGGATGCTTCTTTGTCCGGAGCAAATTTCTTTAGATTTATTTAGTCACCTTCTGATCCCCCCAAAACTCTGACGAAACTGGGCGTGCATAAATAATTGGATACTGAATCACGCGGGGAGCAGAGCAGAATAGGAAACTACTGTACGTAATTCGCTCGTGGATGGAGGGAGGGATGGCGGCATGGCGGCATGGGTGGATGGTAGAGGGAACGTGCGTGCGTACCTGGAGGCCGCGCGTGTTGAGGCGCTTGACGGCGACGGCGATGCGGTCGGCCCGGGGGTCGAGCGGGCGGACGAAGCCCTTGTAGACGCCGCCGAAGCCGCCCTCGCCGAGCTTCTGCGCGCGGCCGAAGTCGTTGGTGGCGGCCCGGAGCTCGTCGTACTCGAAGGCCCGCAGCTGGCCGTGGCCGCGCTCCTCGTAGAGCGAGGAGATGCTCCGCTGCGAGGAGGCGGAGCCCGTGGACTTGCTGGTGGGCCGCCCCGCCCCGGAGTCGTCCGACCGGCTCGTGCTCACCGCCGACCCGGTGGTGGTCGTCGTGGTCGTGGTGGTGGTCATGGTGGTCATCGTGGTGGCCGGGGCCGAGGCCGACGAGCCCCGCCTCCCGCTCCCGGACCCCTTCCTCTTCTTGAGCCACCCCAGGCAGCTCATCTCTCGGCGCCTCCGCGTGTCCCGCCCGGCAGGCGCGTTCTCCGGTGAGCTGCCGCGGTGGCGGACGAGAGGGGCTCGGTTCACGCGCCGGCGCCGGCGTGCCAGGAGACGACAGGGAAGGAACGGTGCCTGTGCCGTCCGTCTCAGGGGAAGAGCAGAGGAGGGGAGAGCTGGGGAGTAGGCGTGCAAGGAAGGCTGGCCCGTGTTTTGTACTGGTGGCTAGGGGCGGTGTGAACGTGCCGAATTCCGGGAGGGGGACGGGGGAAGGGGAAGGGAGGCGATCGCGGCGTGGACGGAGCGCAGCGGATGAGAAAGCTCGGCGCGGTTTCGGCGAGCCGGGCGCGTACCACGTCCTATACTGGCTAGCTGATGGCGGTGGAGGTGCTGCCGGACTGGATGGACTGCTGCCTGATGATGTGCTCTGCTCTTGCTCTGCCCCGGCCGGGTGGGGTGCCGCCCTTTGTGCGGAACCGGGTTGGGGCACGCGGTGTGGAGGGGCCTCCCGGCGGACGGGGACGGGTCCGGGCGAGTCCAAGCCCGGGCGTGTACGCTTGCTTGTCCCTCGCGCTGTCCCGTCCCCGTCGCACCGGTTTCTGCTCCGCGTTCTCACGCGACGCGACGCACCTCCGACCGTCCTTCACTGTTGGCGACCGGTCGGACGGTGACGGGAGGCCTCGCCGGCCACGCTGACAGCCAAAGCCATCCAATCCGAGCGTGTGTACCCGCCTGAGCTGAGCAGCTTTACAGCAAGGCCAAGAGATTACGGCGAGACCAATTGCAGATGGATCGCATGGGACGGATGGGTCGGTGGACGGTGCCATCGCCTCGGAGCAGAAGGGAAAACGAGGTCAAAGCAAGCTCCGGCCGGCCTGCCTGCCTGCCTCGTGATCAGCGACCGGAGCCGGTCGAAACCCCGGCGGATGCACGACATCTCGACGAGACACGACGCTCCGGCCATTCATGCGTGATGCGCGCGCTCCATTCCACTGTGTCTGTGACTGCACGCCGCAAGATTCACCTCGAAGCGTGCGTGTCTCGCCCCTTCCACGGGTTGCGCGTGCGTGCGTTGCATTCGCGCACCAAAGAATTCAGTGGATCATCTCAAGAAAATAAGAAGTGGAGGCATACATTTCATTCTCTTTAGGCCAGCTTTGACGTGGCATCACATGCTTGCTAGACTACACTTCACAAGTACTGAAGTACCCATGATGCATATCTTTTAGCAGTACTAGTACCATCATCTTCAGAATTCTCTACAATTATTTCAGGAGTTTGATGCTCCAGCCTTTGCTGATTGTCGAAAAAAGATAAGCTCCAAGATAAATGCAAGTAGGATGGCAGAGACAGTTTTGTTCGGGCGACAAAACAGAGGTTGGTGGATGCATTCATGCTTCTTAACAATAATAAATAAATATACTGTCTTAAATGGTCAGGTGGGAATATATACAATAATAAGCTGTGCAAAAAACGGTTTTCGCAAGTGGAGAGGTGACATGAGATACGTGCAAGAATTAAGGTACGTGAGCGACATGATGACGCCACTGTGACTTGCCAACGAGAAGCCATCAAGACGAGATGGCAGCCATGCATACAACTGCGGCACGTATGGACCTGCGCATCATGACGCCGTGTATATATGGCCCATAGTGGAAGAATATGCAAAAAATTGTCCATTGCATGCTGAATATTTCTTAAAAAAAAGTACATACAGAATAGATATACAAGCAAAAGGCATAATATTTGAGAGCTTGTATAGTAGTATGTTCTACTTTCTGCACCACGTCGCCTTGTCAGCATTCTATAATACAAGTTATATTAAGCTGTTAATTAAGTCAGATTAATTTATTTATTCTACAAACATTCCTGCCAACTCTCACCCGGTCCACTGGTAAGACATTTTGGCACTGTCCGATTAGTCGGACACGAGAGTTTACAAGGTCCAATAATTTCTAAAGGAAAATCTAGTATAGTAGAGAAGGGTGTGTTGCGAAGCATACAATTATGCAATAAACTTCAACTGTTTCTTTCGTGTAGCGGGTCGTCGGGTCATAAGTTGCTCAGTAGATTGAGAAGAGAAGATGTACATTCGGCCTCTACAATAATAGTATACCATTAAGAGCTCGTTTGAGGGTCAACAATGCGCAAAGCAAAAGGTTCAAATTTGTTATGCCCTATTACAACAATTAAAAGATAGAACTGTCTGTGAATATATCTGTCTGTGCTTGCATTATGTATTGTTTACGTGGTGTCGGGGAAGGCAATATCCATGGAGTCAATACAAAGTTCTTTTCTTTACAAGGGGGTCAATGCAAAGTTCTCTTTTTGACAAGGGGGTCAATGCAAAAGTGTTTGGGATGAAGTTACCGCCCCTCCTTTCCAAAGTTCTCATTTTTACAAGGGGTCAATGCAAAGTTATCTTTTTGACAAGGTGAGCAATACAAAGTTCTCTTTTTGACAAGGGGGTCAATGCAAAAGTGTTTGGGATGAAGTTACCGCCCCTCCTTTCCAAAGTTCTCATTTTTACAAGGGGTCAATGCAAAGTTCTCTTTTTGACAAGGTGGTCAGTGCAAAGTTCTCTTTTTGACAAGGGGGTCAATGCAAAAGTGTTTGGGATGAAGTTATCGCCCCTCCTTTCCAAAGTTCTCATTTTTACAAGGGGTCAATGCAAATATCTCTTTTTGACAAGGTGGTCAGTGCAAAGTTCTCTTTTTGACAAGGGGGTCACTGCAAAAGTGTTTGGGATGAAGTTACCGCCCCTCCTTTCCAAAGTTCTCATTTTTACATTGGGGTCAATGCAAAGTTATCTTTTTGACAAGGTGATCAATGCAAAGTTCTCTTTTTGACAAGGGGGGCAATGCAAAAGTGTTTGGGATGAACTTACCGCCCCTCCTTTCCAAAGTTCTCATTTTTACAAGGGGTCAATGCAAAGTTATCTTTTTGACAAGGTGGTCAGTGCAAAGTTCTCTTTTTGACAAGGGGGTCAATGCAAAAGTGTTTGGGATGAAGTTACCGCCCCTCCTTTCCAAAGTTCTCATTTTTACAAAGGGTCAATGCAAATATCTCTTTTTGACAAGGTGGTCAGTGCAAAGTTCTCTTTTTGACAAGGGGGTCAATGCAAAAGTGTTTGGGATGAAGTTACCGCCCCTCCTTTCCAAAGTTCTCATTTTTACATGGGGGTCAATGCAAAGTTATCTTTTTGACAAGGTGATCAATGCAAAGTTCTCTTTTTGACAAGGGGGTCAATGCAAAAGTGTTTGGGATGAAGTTACCGCCCCTCCTTTCCAAAGTTCTCATTTTTACAAGGGGTCAATGCAAAGTTATCTTTTTGACAAGGTGATCAATGCAAAGTTCTCTTTTTGACAAGGGGGTCAATGCAAAAGTGTTTGGGATGAAGTTACTGCCCCTCCTTTCCAAAGTTCTCATTTTTACAAGGGGTCAATGCAAAGTTATCTTTTTGACAAGGTGATCAGTGCAAAGTTCTCTTTTTGACAAGGGGGTCAATGCAAAAGTGTTTGGGATGAAGTTACCGCCCCTCCTTTCCAAAGTTCTCATTTTTACAAGGGGTCAATGCAAAGTTATCTTTTTGACAAGGTGGTCAGTGCAAAGTTCTCTTTTTGACAAGGGGGTCAATGCAAAAGTGTTTGGGATGAAGTTACCGCCCCTCCTTTCCAAAGTTCTCATTTTTACAAGGGGGTCAATGCAAAGTTATCTTTTTGACAAGGTGATCAATGCAAGTTCTCTTTTTGACAAGGGGGTCAATGCAAAAGTGTTTGGGATGAAGTTACCGCCCCTCCTTTACAAAGTTCTCATTTTTACAAGGGGTCAATGCAAAGTTATCTTTTTGACAAGGTGATCAGTGCAAAGTTCTCTTTTTGACAAGGGGGTCAATGCAAAAGTGTTTGGGATGAAGTTACCGCCCCTCCTTTCCAAAGTTCTCATTTTTACAAGGGGTCAATGCAAAGTTCTCTTTTTGACAAGGTGGTCCGTGCAAAGTTCTCTTTTTGACAAGGGGGTCAATGCAAAAGTGTTTGGGATGAAGTTACCGCCCCTCCTTTCCAAAGTTCTCATTTTTACAAGGGGGTCAATGCAAAGTTATCTTTTTGACAAGGTGATCAATGCAAAGTTCTCTTTTTGACAAGGGGGTCAATGCAAAAGTGTTTGGGATGAAGTTACCGCCCCTCCTTTCCAAAGAGGGCTTTGCGTTCATCTTGAAGCTCGTAACATTGCCTTCATCTTGAAGCTCATAACATTGCCTTCACCACTCACACTGCACGCCTTGGGAATCTTGGTTTAGCTCGGGTTATTGATTGCATAGAAATCATGGTATTTTGTACCCTCATTGCCTTGGCTAGAGTTTTGGAAATGTATTATGACATGTCTTCCGATATTTCACATATTGATGACGTTTCACACTGGATCCCTTAACGCTACCTCCTCTGGCTTGATATGTGCTTCGAACCATGATACGTTTGCTTCCGGTTTCCCGTCTCTTTTCCCCAGTCCACTAGGTTGAATTGCAACGTCACCTTGGAGTACTCTTGTTGCCTTGACTCAAATGTTTAGAAATATATTATGACCCACCTTCTCGGATTATGTACCTCAACTATGGTTCGCATTGAGTCTCACAATGTTACCTACTTTTGGCTTGATGTCTCGTTTGAGTTTGAAACGTTTGCTTCCCATTTTCCGTTCTTTTTTCCCACTTCACTAGGCCTAACATTAATATAGCTTCGAAGAACCCTCGTCAACTTGACTAGATTGTTTTGAAAGATACTGTGACCAGCATCTCAGTTTTCACAACTCATCTACGTTTCAAACTGGATCTCATAATGCTACCTCCTTTTGGCTTGATATTAATTTGAGCATCATACATTTGCTTTCAATTTTCCGGCCCCTTTCCGCGCTCAACTAGGGCTAACTGCATCTTCGCTTTGGAGAACCCTCATTGCCTTTGCTCAATTGTTTATAAAGATATTACACCGGTCAAACAGGGTTTCCGTGCCTAGACTTTGGTTTGTATTGGGTCTTGCAATGCTGACTACTTTAATCCTGATGTCTGGTTCAAACTTGCAACGCTCGCTCCCCATTTCCCTGCTCCTTTTTCCCACTATTACGCCCAATTGCACTCTCACCTTGACTCGACTGTTTGGAACGATATTATGACCCACCTACCGGGTTTTCACGCCTAGACTATGCTTCAGATTGAATCTTGCAATTCTACCTGCTTTTGACTCAATTTCTGGTTCAAGATTGAGATGTTTGCCTGCCGTTTCCATGCTTTCCCCCACTCCACAAGACCTTGCAGCATCGCCTTGGATAACCCTTCTTGCCTTGACTCAATTGTTTGGAAAGATATTATGATTCACCTCCTAGGTTTTCGTGCCTAGATTACGGTTCGCATTGGGTCTCGCGATGCTACCTACTTTCGAGTTGATGTCTAGTATGAGCTTGAAATGTTTGCTTCATGTTTCCGACTCTTTTTCCCCACTCCATTAGGACTAAGTCATGTTGGATAACCCTCATCGCCTTGACTCGATTCTTTGGAAAGATATTGTGACCCGCCTTTCGGTTTTCGTGCATAAACTAATGTCTGAATTGGTATCAGAACTACCTATTTTTGACTTGATGTCTGGTTTGAGCTTGATATATGTTTGCTTCTCATTTCCCGACTCTTTTTCCCACTCCACTAGGCCTAGCTGCAGTTTCACTCTCCCCTTTCATCCTCTACTTCGGATTTGCATGTCCAACCCCTCTCTCACATGCATCTTTTGTTTAGTTTTATTTTTTAAGGTCTCATCTAATTTTGATTACTCTAAACTTGTAAGCTTCAAACGTCATTTTTGTTGTTTGATGGTAATTGTCATAATAGGCCGCTTTTTAACATTGTGGAATGTGTGGTTCATGATGCCGTCATGGGAAATTACTCTGTGAATCACAGTAAGATTTTCCTTCACCTCGTTAATCGAGATCACATGCAAAATACAAGAAGTTGTGAAAAGAAAAACTACACGAATGATGTTCGAAGAAAATACAACAATTTGTCTGAAGCATAGTTAGAGAAGCATGCGGCTATAACTGAGTGTTGTCTGGTTTTGGTGATTTCCTCTGCTTGTCGCGAGGAACGAAGCGTAGAGATCGTTTTGGGGGCTATTGTGTTGTCTTTATGGACTTCTAGAAACAAAGCCCCTTTTTAGGGTTTATGTTTTCACTATCCCCCTGACATTACACACAAAATCATCTCTTTCTTCCAGCTATGGAATGTGTTGAGCAGTTGGAAGGACAAGCCGCACATTGAACGCATATGCAGCAACCTCTGTGACAAGGCTCCAAGGCTTCGGGCCACGGCGCAAGCGGATGACATGCAATAGTAAGGTTGGCGTTCTGCTTCTTGGTTGGCTGTGAGGTGTTTGAGGGTTTTTTAGGTGTTCGAGGTGCTCTGTTGCGTCCCCACGTCCTTGATCGGCATCCACTGGTGGCTTGATTTCGCGGTCTTCATAGTTGAGTAGTTTGGGCGCTGCGCCGCCCCTGTCCGATTGCGCTACATGCGCTGTAATCGCACTTTCTAGCTCATTCGTTTCATATTCCTATTTACGTTAATTTTCTGCTTTGGCTGGTTTGTTGAATTTTCAGTCTAAGGCCAGGCAATATGCCTGTTATCTAAAAAAGTAAAAGAACATTATTTTTATTTGCGGGGGAAAGTAAAAGAACATATTGACTTGATGGGATCAGGATACGATTTGATGGTCCACTCTGTTAAGATACTTCTTTTAACCCTATGGCCAAGTACATTTTATAGTTGCTTGCCACGAATCATATCTAAATGTGTATAATATGATCTGAGATTGGGATTATAGTCCACTCCGTACTGTTTGGGGATATATTATACACATTGAAGCGGTGAAGGGGAGGTCTGGTTTCTCTTTCCAACGGCTAGCTTGAGCCTAGGTGCGACCAGCTGATTGATTGATTGATTGATTAGTGCATGAAGCTCGATCCACTCATCAGGCAAGAACGGATTGACCTTGGTAAAAACCACATTCACGAGTACGTGCTAGGAAGTCAGTCTCTGGTGTCTGGTCCAATCCAAGCAAGGCAAATGGACAAAAAATGGCAGTACGCGGCACTGCAGACAGAGTTGCTTGCTGGCCCGTACCACGTACACATCCTCGCAGCTACGTGTAAACCTCCCGGGAGACGACGAAGAAGAAGACGACGAAGACCCTTCTCTGACGCTGACGGCTGTGAAGCGAACAGCTGGGTCAGCGAGTCAGTCAGACCACACGGGCCGCCATGGACGAAATCTGTACTGGTGACCCGCGCGGTTTTGGGATTTGGAACGGGGAGAAGCGCGACTCTCCTCGAGGCGCGATGTCATGGTAATTCTGGGGGCGGAAGATTCCACGGCTCGGCGGCGGCGACGACGACGACTTGGTCGACTGATCCCGTACAGTCCTCGGCTGGCCGCTGGTTGCTCGAGTTCTCGGCTGGGTGCATGCATGGGATTCATCCAAGGAGAAAATTCAGTCCGACGATGGTACACAAGCCATGGTGCTCTGCAGAAATGAAGGAACGGAGCTCCATTTCCGTCCAGGCTCGTGCAGAATCCAGGTCGTTTCGAGCCAAGTCAGCTGGAACAGAATAGTAGTAGTATGCCCGTGCCATCAACAGCAACAGCTGCTGTACGGAGCGAGACCTTTCCGAGCAGGTCTTGCATGGAAACATCTGGACGTGCTCGGGAACGACGGGAGGACGTCACGATCGGCATGGAATTCTATCCCGGTCGATCCACACAGCCATGCGAGAGGGGCTAGATAAAAACTGTTTGATCTTGTGTACACTGCTGCCTTTTGTCTGTTTGCCTAGCTGGAGGCGACGCGGCACAGAGGATGGTAGATTTGATCTCGTTGAGACGAGCTTGATGTAGTTCAGCGTACTACATGCATGAGCATGATTCATACAGTAGTGGAGTACATTTTAAGTGAGAAAACACAGTCTGTTCCTCGGCTCCTCGGACTTCTCGTCATCCACCCCTTCATCTCGGCCCTTCTCACAAATCTGGCGATGGTTTCATCGGATTTGGCGCATCCACCTCCCGAATTCCCGATGGCTCATCTTCAACCGGTGGTGGGATATGATAGTTGGTCTTTAGCTGCTTACTGCCAGAGGCTTTGGTTTGTGGCGTTGCGTGCACCTTCGTGGCCAGTCTCTTTTTCAAATGGTGCAAAGTCTCTACTTCAGGTTCTCGGTCGTGGTGAGCTTCCTCACCGGTGCTCGTGTGTGCCCTTGCTCTCCTTCCTTTTTTATATGTCCACCCTCCTCTATGACCTATTTTGCACGACACCCAGACGGTCCAGACGCGATTTCTTTCGTAAACTAGAGACAAACATGAGGAAGATTTATGGAGTCCGGACAGATCCCAAACCCGCTTCTGGCCCACCAAAAACTCATCTACCCTCCAGCTTGGCGCCAGCTGCACGCATTTATGCCGATGTACAGTGCCACTCAAAATTGACGACGGCCCAGGCGGACAAGACATCTCACTGCCTCCGCCATTGAAGCGGCGCACCGGTCGAAGGTGTCGCCCGCAACGTGTTTTCGGTGTTCGCGTCTGTTCAATGCCGGAGACGTATAACTAGACGGACGGGATATATATCTACCATGCCCGTTCAATGCCGTTGTTCGTCCGTCTGCCTCCATTAAGCTGGCTCGCCAGCCGAGAAACCCACTCCGGCGTTGCTCATTGATGCACCCGGATGGCTCGCCTCACAGGAATCCGCTATATAAAGGCGGCGACACCCGGCTAACTCCACACCACAAGACAAGCCCCTCACTTGCACTCAATCCACCATGACCGCCAGCGGAAAAGCACTATGGGACAGTCTATCGCCGGAGATGAAGCACGCGGTGGCCGCACTTGCCGCCACCTAGCATAGCCGCCGTGCCAGGTTGATCGAGGCCAGCTTGCCGGACAGCTCGCCCGGGGTCTGGTCGTGGTCCTCACGTCCACCGGCGACGGACAGGTTGCGGACTCCCCCGAGGATGAGTAGGCCATGGAAGGCGGCGGGCCTTGTGTCCCATGTGGGCTGATCCGTCTCCCGTGTTCTACTCTTTCTCGTCGGAGACAACATCTTCACTTCACCGGTCTTATCGCCAGTGCTCATGGAGACGGCGGATGGAGGACGAGACGGGCTTGGACGTTGGGCGCTGCCGTCGTAGGATAGGTTTAGGGGCGGGTTTTTTTTTTAAAAAAAATATTCGAAATGTAATAAAATTCGCCGTGTTTGTACGAAATTCGGTCGTGCTTGCTTGAATTTTATCTAATTTGTTAAAAAAAAGTTTGACATGTATGCGACTAGTGCTGAATGTCGTCCTCCTACATCCGTGTCCGTGAACAGATATGAAAAGAAATTTGCGGGTTTCTCTGGTGATGCCCTTATAGCGGATGTTTCTTGCTTCCTGATGTACTATTGCTCTAGTTTAGGCTGAGTTTGGTCGTGTCTCGCGTTTACGGATCACCGTGCTCTCGGGTTAGAATTCCATGACGACATGTCATTCTTTTTTCTTCTTGTAGTGGATTTCCATGCAACTCTTTTGCATGGTTAAATCTAAACATATTAATGTAGTATGAGAGACGGTGGTCAAGTCAATTTCTCCTTACTTAGAACTCCTCTGTGCCCCAGTGGTGACTTTGCGGCTGTGGTACTAAGTGGAACTTGAACACGCGTCACAGTTGATTTGGATTTTTTTTAAAACAAGACAGTTCACTCGGCTTAAATATACACTAAATTCCAATTATTTTTTACCAGTGTTGCGTACTTTTGAGTGAACTAGTAGACCAACGGCAGATCTACACGGAAGGTGTGCACCTCAGAGACAAAGGTTGCCACTTCAGAGTCCAGACAGCTAGTGGCCTCTTGGCTGTACCCCATCTTCACCGGTACTACGTGTAAACCTCCTGAGACGACGACGGCGACGAGGCTAGCTCGCCGACGCTGACGCCTGTGAAGCGAACAGTTGGTTGGCTGACTGGAATGGAACGGTTCACTTGATGTACGGCCGGGCGCGCGCGGTGCACCGGCGTCTTGACCGGGGCACGACTGGACTGACTGGCTGTGGCTGGAACCAACCGTACCCGAGGGTTGAAATGGCCCGCCAGCCTCGACATCGCCCAAGGTGCGGTGCCACACTGCCATGACAATTCTGTCGACAGAGGAAGAGAAGATTCCAAGCATGGACGACGAACGAGGAGGTCGATCCACGCGGAGGGAGCATAACGTGATCCCGTACAGGCGTACAGTCATACTAGTGCTAGTATACTATACCACCACATCGGTGTAAAAGTTGAATGCCATTGGTGCCATGATCCTTTCTTTAGGACATTTCATTGGTTCCAAGAGGCAACCTGTGGTCGCTGCCGTTTCTCTCTCGTTGCGTTGTGGATCCATCGCCGCCTCAACTCTCTCATCGCTTTCAGCTCCTACGTACGCATGCACGCGCGTCCGCTGGCTGCTCAAGAATCGAGCCAAGGTCAGCTGCGACAGAATGTCAGTAGTATTAAGACTCGCCACAATGAGAGTAACATCACATTTTTCAAAATAATTTTACTTATATGGCACATATTTAATAATGAGAGAGGTGATGGTGATAACTTAGCTAGTTATTGTAACATCACATATACCAAGACAACATGAGTCTATAGGCTAATAAATGAACCATAACATGACAACACACATATGTTAGAAGGTACTTGGATCCAAGGGACTATTTTTAGTCTGACTAAAAATAGTCTTTTTTAGAGGCTAAAGTTCCAAGCACCCCTGACTAAAGAGAAGCTAGGACCAGCCTTGAGGCTAAAAATTTTTAGTCATAGTAAACCTACTCCCTCCTTCCATCTATATAGGGCCTAATGTGTTTTTCGAGGCTAACTTTGACCAAATATTAGAGCAATAATATATGACATGCAACTTACACAAAGCATACGTTAAATTCGTGTGTGAAAGGAGCTTTCAATGATATAATTTTCACATTGTGCATGTCATTAACTATTAACCTTGTCAATAATCAAAAAACGCATTAGACCCTATATAAATAGAAGAAGGGAGTACTAAAATATGTATTAGCCCTCTCTCTTTCCTTATTTAATGTCTCTCCTTTAACACATGCGAGTTCTGGATTGGAGGATTTGGAGGATAATAAATGCTCAATAACTTGATTTTAGTCTCTTTAGTATTTGGATCCAAGCATGGATGAGGCTAGCAAGTTTTAGTTCCACTACTTTTAGTCATGGGACTAAAACGTATCTAAGCACTCTCTTACTACCCACTGTGAAGATAGTAATATAGCCTAATAAATTGTAATGTTACTAGTCTAAGTTACTTCCCATTGTGACTAATCTAACAAGCACTCGTACGACGTAGTACCTACCACTACATGGGAATATGGGATGGGAGTGCGACAGTGCTGATATGAAAACATCTGAACGCAACCAACGCGTTCGGATTGACGTACTACCGATGATCGACATGGAATTCTATTCTACTACAAGATCGACTAGACGCGCCGCCATGGACGAAAGCGGTACTGGTGACCCGCGCGGTTCTGAATTTTGGAACGGGGCGACGCGCGACTCTCCTCGAGGCGCGATGTCATGGTAATTTTTGGGGCGGAAGATTTCACGGACGGACGGCGACTCGGTCGACAGATCCCGAACAGTCCTCGGCTGGTTGCTGGTTGCTGGTTGCTATGCCCTGCCCTAGTGCCAAACGGAATTCTCGGTTGGGTGCATGGAACTCATCTAGGAGAAAATTCAGCCCGACGATGATAATACAAGCCATGGTGCTCTGCAGAAAGGAAGGAACGGAGCTGCCGTCCAGACGTTGAACACGTGAGCGCTGCTGGCTAGCTCATCTGGCTCCTGCATGCATATGCATAGTCGAGGCCGTTTCGAGACAAGTCAGCTGGAACAGAATAGTAGTAGTATGTCAGTGACATCAGCAGGTACTGTACGGAACGAGACCTTGTCGAGTAGGTCATGTATGAAAACATCTGAACGTGTTCGGGGAGACGTTGTGGTCGGCATGGAAATTCTATTCAGATCGACACAGCCATGCGAGAGGGGCGCCGCGTGCGTACGCCGGAGGAGAGCGGAATTGTTTGATCGGTGACGCGGCGCAAAGGATGGTAGATTCAACTGACTGCTTATATTTACCTAAGGCCAAAACTGTACCCTTTTTCCGGTCGCATCCTTGGCGACTGATTTGATCTCGTTGAGACGAGCTTGCGTACTGCATGCATGCATGCATGCATGATTCATACAGTAACATTTTATGTGAGAAAAAGTACACAATAAGCTGTCCCAAAAACGGGATTCAGAAGTGGACAGAAGACGTGAACCAACAATGGAGAAAGAAAGAAAGATAAGCTGCATTGCAGAGTGAAACACAGGTAGGTGTTCAATTCAGATGCATGACACTGAACTATTAGGCCAAGCCTGCCCTATTGTTTTTTCAAAACTCTGTTCTCAAAAAGAAAGATGGTCAGGGTATGGTGTTAACCGTGTTATTATATTTTACAGTAGCCATTCTGGACACATCTGCCCTGTGCCTCAGTGCTGACTTTGCGGCTGTAGGGTGCCAGGTGGAGTTTGAACACGCCTCCACAGTTCGCTTGGCTTTAGAACAGAAAAAGAAATGAAAGACAGTCCACTCTGCAGCACCAGGCAAGTACTCTGAAGCCCATTGTTTGTTTATCAGTGTGCCGTACTTTTCAGTGAACCAGTAGTAAACCAACGGCAGACAAAGGGCGCCACTTCAGAGTTCAGACAGCTAGCTGGCTGGCTTGCTGTACCCCGTCTCCACTGCTACGCGTAAACCTCCTGGGAGACGACGACGGCTGCGACGGCGACGACGAGGCTAGCTAGCCGACGCTGACGCCTGTGAATGTGAAGTAACAGTTGGTCGGGACAATCGGGCCACACGTCCGGGCTGGAACTGAACGGCTCTCACTTTTTCACGTCTTGACCGGGGCACGACTGGACTGACTGGCTGGAACCAGCCGAGGGTTGAAATGGCCCGCCAGCCTCGACATCGCTGAAGGTGCGATGCCATGGCAATTCTGCGGACGGGACCGGAGTTAATCTAGATGAAAATTCAGTCCGGCGTCGTCGTCGCCATCGGTGTAGAAACGGAGAACGAAAACGAAGAGAGATCTCGTTTAAGAGAAACGCGTGAGCACTGCTGGTCTTGGTGCCATGATCTTGACTTGGCGTCGTTCGGGGGCGGCGCAGCCAGGCAACCTCTGGCTATGGTCGCTGCCGTTTCTCTCTCGCTGTGCTGTGGATGATCGTCTCCTGAACTTTCTCGTCGCTGTCAGCTCGTACGCACGCATGTCCGCTGGCTGCTGAAGAGTCGAGCCAAGTCAGCTGGAACAGAATGCCAGTATAGTAGCATTAACAAGCACTCGTACGACGTAGTAGCTTACCACTACACGGGATGGGAGTGCGACGGTACTGATATGAAAACATCTCAATGCAGCCAACGCGTTCGGATAGACGCTACCGACCGATATGGAATTCTATTACGCTGGAGCGGCCGTCGGATCCTCTTCCACGTCCTACTACACCGAAGCGGCCGTCGGATCGTTCCTACCGGCCTTGTCTCCCACGACCTACTACATTGACTTTATTTCCAGCATCATTCCTCTCGGCTTCCTCGCATGCGTCCTATTAAACTATCGTCGGTGTCATTTCTTTCGGCCTCCTCTCCTGCATCCTATTGCATTGACGCCGCCATGGCATTGTAACTTTCCTCGCCCGTCCTCTGCCTCGGTGTCATTCTATTCATCCCCCGAATGGACTTTCTCCCCAACGACGACGCTAGCAAGTAGTTTGTTGCGCCCCAATGGAGATGGGGTACAACTAACCAAGGCCCCCGCGCTCATCGTGTCGAACGCGGCGTCACGGCCACCGTCCACCACAGTCTTGTCGAACGCGGCGTCACGGCCACCGTCCACCACAGTCTCGCCAAAGCACTGTACTTTAACTCTATGTGTTAATTATGTATAATTGTTAACTCTTAATCACATCCTTTGTATCAACCAAACACCATGTAGTTGCACCAACGCAGCCAAAGCTGGACATCAAACAACATGCCAAAATTGCTCCCTTAATGCAAGTAGTCTACATGCAGACAACCAAACGATGTGCAGATAATGATTTTTTGCTTGTTCTTCCTCAATCAGGCCCAACTAAAACGCACATGCAATACAGATAAAATCGTTGCGCGCAACCAAACACGTCACTAGTCTATCGATCGAGCCACACGGCCGGGCTATACTTGGCTGTACCCATCTCCACTGCTACGTGTAAACCTCCTCGGCGACGCCGACGAGTCTAGCTAGCCGGAGAGCGGACAAGACCTTTTTTTTAGCGTCTGACAAGAGACATGTGTGAAGTGAACAAGTGGTTGGGTCCATCGGGCCAGACGTCCGGGCTAGAATGGAACGGCTCACCTCACGTACGTACGCGCGCGGTGCACCGGCGTCTTGACCGGGGCACGACTGGAACCAACGGAGATTTGAAATGGCCCGCCAGCCTCGATATCGCCGAAAGTGCGCGATGCCAAGGCATTTCTGTCGACTGAAGATAAGATTCCATGCATGCACGACGACCAGGTCGACCGACGTGGACAGAAGAGCATGCATGCACGTACATTCGCCAGATGATTGCTACAGAACGGAAATTATCTCGAGGAAAATCCAGTCACTTGGGCGTCATCATGGGTGTAAAATCGGAGAAACGAAGAGGGATTCTCTTCTAAAAGAACTCTGCTCGTGCTACCTGCTACGGCTCCTGCCATTGGTGCCGTGATCTTGAGGACTGAGCCAACCTCTGGTCGCTGCCGTTTATCTCTCGTTGCGTTGTGGATCCATCGCCGCCTCAACTTCCTCATCGCTTTCAGCTCGCACGTACGCACGGACGTCCGATGGCTGCTGAAGGATCGAGCCAAGGTCAGCTGCAACAGAATGTCAGTGGAATTAACAAGTCTCGTACGACGAAGTACCTGCCACTGCATGCGATGGGACTGCCACAGTATTGATATGAAAACATCCGAAATGCAACCAACGCGTTCGGAATGACGTGCTACCGATGATCGACATGGAATTCTATTCTACTAGATCGACACCATATCATGCGAGATGCGAGAACAGAATTTGTTGCTGTTGAGAAAGCCGAGGTGACGGCTGAGGACGTTAGAATACACCAACCACTACCGGAAAACGGGCATACGCCGACGGCCAAACCTATGCCTACGGCTGCCGCCGGCCCAGTTTGAGATATGCCGACAGCCCAGTCCAGACCGTCGGCTTACACTGGCCGTCGGCTTACGTGGATCTATGCCGACGGCCGCCGTCGGCACAGAACGGCCGTCGACCTAGCCGCAGACATGCCGACAGCAGCCGTCGGCATAAACCAGCCGTCGGTATAACTGTGGGCCCGGCGACCCCGCCCGTGACTAGCGGCTAACACCGTCAAACCTATGCCGACGGTCGGGACGGGCGGCCGTCGGCATATCTCCACATGCCACGTCACCGATCCGCGGCGTAGCTATGCCGACGGCAGCCGTCGGCATATCTACCACGTCACCGATCCGCGGCACGGCGCCCACCAGAACTCTGCCATATCTATGCCGACGGCTTGCTATTTTTTTACATACTTTTTTTGCATATGTTTTAATGCTTTTTTACATACGTTTTTTTGCATATGTTTTTATGCTTTAAAAAAAATATGTGTTCATGCTTTTTTATGTATTATATGAATATATATATATGTAGTTTGTAACTTTTTCCATTGATTATGAACATATATATATAGTTTGTATTTTTTTCGAGCACATTAATAATATGCTGTCATGTTCTTTTGAATATAGGTCCTTAAATTTTATTAAAATCAAAAACAGCTATGCGATAGAAGTTGAGTGGCGGTTGCAAACGCCCGGCACCCGTCTCCGGAGTGTGACCCCCTCACGTCCGCGGTGTGCCCCCCTCACGGATGGCGCCGCCGTCAGCATCTGGAGGGCGGAAACAGCAGCATCGGGTCTATACGGAGGGGACGTTGCTCTCAAGTGTTTCTATGGGAAGACCTACCACAACCGGGTGGTGTTGTGGCATGTTCGAAGAGGCGGCACGCATCTCCGGGGCGTGGCCCCCCTAACGGACGGCGCCGCCGGCACCTAGAGGGGGAAAACGGACGCATCGGGTCTACACGGAGGGGATGTAGCTGTCGGTTTGGCCCGGATGTTGCTCGCAGGTGTCCCTCTGAGCTGACCTGACACAACCGGGAGGAGAGGTCCACTGTTCAAAGCCCGTCCGTGAAAAGTCAAAGGGCTAGATCTCGTGCTCAACCGCTCCAGGGTTAGGCGGGATGGGGGCCCTGAGGGGGTAGCAATGCCACCGGAGCGTCGCACTGGCCCCTCATACATGCGGGGTGGTGTGGTGGCATGTCCGAAGAGGCGGCACGCGTCTCCGGGGTTTGGCCCCCCTCACGGACGGCGCCACCGCCGGCACCTAGAGTGGGGAAACGGACGCGCCGGGTCTACACGGAGGGGATCTTGCTGTGGGTCTGGCCCGGATGTTGCTCCAAAATGTTCCTATGGGCTGACCTAACACAACCGGGCGGGGAGGTCCGCTGGTCAAAGCCCGTCCATGCAAAGTCAAAGGGCTAGATCCCGTGGTCAAACGCTACAGGGTTAGGCGGGACGGGGGCCCTGGGGGGGGGGGGGGGTAGCAATGCCACCGGAGCGTCGCACCGGGCCCTCATACATGTAGGGTGGTGTGGTGGCATGTCCGAAGAGGCGGCACACGTCTCCGGGGCGTGGCCCCCCTCACGGACGACGATGACACGGTAGTAGACGTTCTGCGGTAACGATGCGGCGTGAATATTATTAAATACTCGGAGCGCGATAAAATCATGAGTTTTTTTGCACGACGTGGGCACATGTGAGAAGTATCCGAAAAATTCCCTCTACGCGGATTGCCCTTCGCGCGTCTACGGCTGTGGCCGGCGGCCTCCGAGGGCTAGCATGCTGCCAAATCTTGCGTAGGCGGCCTCTCACAAGTCTAGAAGTGTTGTGACGGTTGCAAACGCCTGGCACGCGTGTCTGGGGTGTGCCCCCCTCACGGACGGCGCCACCGCCGGCACCTGGAGGGGGGAAACGGACGTGCCAAGTCTACACGGAGGGGATCTTGCTGTGGGTCTGGCCAATTTGTTGCTCCAAAGTGTTCCTATGGGCTGACCTAACACAACCGGGTGGGAAGGTCCGCTGGTCAAAGCCCGTCCGTGCAAAGTCAAAGGGCTAGATCCCGTGGTCAAACGCTACAGGGTTAGGCGGGACGGGGGCCCTGGGGGGGTAGCAATGCCACCGAAGCATCGCACCGGGCCCTCATACATGCGGGGTGGTGTGGTGGCATGTCCGAAGAGGCGGCACGCGTCTCCGGGGCGTGGCCCCCCCTCACGGACGGCGATGACACAGTAGTAGACGTTCTGCGGTAACGATGCGGCGTGAATATTATTAAATACTCGGAGCGCGATAAAATCATGAGTTTTTTTGCACGATGTGGGCACATGTGCTATAGGAACGATGGTATTTTTTCATAATTTTTGGTAATGGAGAAGTATCCAAAAAATTCCCTCTACGCGGATTGCCCTTCGCGCGTCTACGGCTGTGGCCGGCGGCCTCCGGGGGCTAGCATGCCGCCAAATCTTGCGTAGGCGGCCTCTCACAAGTCTAGAAGTGTTGTGGCGGTTGCAAACGCCCGGCACGTGTGTCCGGGGTGTGCCCCCCCTCACGGACGGCGCCGCCGCCGGCACCTGGAGGGGGGAAACGGACGCGCCGGGTCTACACGGAGGGGATCTTGCTATGGGCCTGGCCCGGTTGTTGCTCCAAAGTGTTCCTATAGGCTGACCTAACACAACCAAGCGGGGAGGTCCGCTGGTCAAAGCCCGTCCGTGCAAAGTCAAAGGGCTAGATCCCGTGGTTAAACGCTACTGGGTTAGGCGGGATGGGGCCCCTGGGGGGGGGGGGGTAGCAATGCCACCGGAGCGTTGCACCGGGCCCTCATACATGCGGGGTGGTGTGGTGCCATGTCCGAAGAGGCGGTACGCGTCTCCGGGGTGTGGCCCCCCCTCACGGACGGCGATGACACAGTAGTAGACGTTCTGCGGTAACGATGCGGCATGAATATTATTAAATACTCGGAGCACGATAAAATCATAAGTTTTTTTTGCAAGACGTGGGCACCAGTGCTATAGGAATGATGGTATTTTTTCATAATTTTTGGTGATGGAGAAGTATCCAAAAATTCCCTCTACGCGGATTGCCCTTCGCGCGTCTACGGCTGTGGCCGGCAGCCTTCGGGGGCTAGCATGCCGCCAAATCTTGCGTAGGCGGCCTCTCACAAGTCTGGAAGTGTTGTGACGGTTGCAAACGCCCCACACGCGTGTCCGGGGTGTGCCCCCCCTCACGGACGGCGCCGCCGCCAGCACCTGGAGGGGGGAAACAGAGGCGCCAAGTCTACACGGAGGGGATCTTGCAGTGGGTCTGGCCCAGTTGTTGCTCCAAAGTGTTCCTATGGGCTGACCTAACACAACCGGGCGGGAAGGTCCGCTGGTCAAAGCCCGTCCGTGCAAAGTCAAAGGGCTAGATCCCATGGTCAAACGCTACTGGGTTAGGCGGGACGGGGGCCCTAGGGGGTAGCAATGCCACCGGAGCATCGCACCGGGCCCTCATACATGTGGGGTGGTGTGGTGGCATGTCCGAAGAGGCGGCACGCGTCTCCGGGGCATGGCCCCCCCTCACGGACGGCGATGACACGGTAGTAGACGTTCTGCGGTAACGATGCGGCGTGAATATTATTAAATACTCGAAGCGCAATAAAATCATGAGTTTTTTGCACGACGTGGGCACATGTGCTATAGGAACGATGGTATTTTTTTCATAATTTTTGGTGATGGAGAAGTATCCGAAAAATTACCTCTACGCGGATTGCCCTTCGCGCATCTACGGCTGTGGCCGGCGGCCTCCGTGGGCTAGCATGCCGCCAAATCTTGCATAGGCGGCCTCTCACAAGTCTGGAAGTGCTGTGGCGGTTGCAAACGCCTGGCACGCGTGTCCGGGGTGTGCCCCCCCTCACGGACGACGCCGCCGCCGGCACCTGGAGGGGGGAAACAGACACGCCAAGTCTACACGGAGGGGATCTTGCTGTGGGTCTGGCCCGGTTGTTGCTCCAAAGTTTTCCTATGGGCTGACCTAACACAACCGGGCGGGGAGGTCCGCTGGTCAAAGCCCGTCCGTGCAAAGTCAAAGGGCTAGATCCCGTGGTCAAACGCTATAGGGTTAGGCAGGACGGGGGCCCTGGGGGTAGCAATGCCACCAAAGCGTCGCACCGGGCCCTCATACATGCGGGGTGGTGTGGTGGCATGTCCGAAGTGTAGGACCTTGAAGTAGATGTGTCTAGAGGGGGGTGATTAGACACTTAATGCTAAAGTTGCAATTTTTGAGCCTTTTTGGTTTAAGTGGAGTTTAGGCATAATTTCAACATTCACAATACATATCAAGCAAGCATGCAAAGAGTGAATAGGCAGCGGAAAGTAAAGCATGCAACTTGCAAGAATGTAAAGGGAAGGGTTTGGAGAATTCAAACGAAATTTGGAGACACGGATGTTTTTCTCGTGGTTCGGATAGGTGGTGCTATCCTACATCCACATTGATGGAGACTTCAACCCACGAAGGGTAACGGTTGCGCGAGTCCACGGAGGTCTCCACCCACGAAGGGTCCACGAAGAAGCAACCTTGTCTATCCCACCATGGCCATCGCCCACGAAGGACTTGCCTCACTAGCGGTAGATCTTCATGAAGTAGGCGATCTCCTTGCCCTTACAAACTCCTTGGTTCAACTCCACAATCTTGTCGGAGGCTCCCAAGTGACACCTAGCCAATCTAGGAGACACCACTCTCCAAGAAGTAACAAATGGTGTGTTGATGAACTCCTTGCTCTTGTGCTTCAAATGATAGTCTCCCCAACACTCAATTCTCTCTCACAGGATTTGGATTTGGTGGAAAGAAGATTTGAGTGGAAAGCAACTTGGGGAAGGCTAGAGATCAAGATTCTTATGGTAGGAATGGAATATCTTGGCCTCAACACATGAGTAGGTAGTTCTCTCTCAGAACATATGAGTTGGAAGTGTAGATGTGTTCTGATGGCTCTCTCCATGAGTGAAGAGGAGGTGGAGGGGTATATATAGCCTCCACACAAAATCCAACCGTTAGACACAGTTTACCAATCTCGGTGGGACCGAATCAACAAACTCGGTCAGACCAAAATAGTAAACCTAGTGACCGTTAGAGATTTTAGGTGGGCCGACTGGATCAACTCGGTGGGACCGATGTGCTAGGGTTAGGGTAAATCCAAAACTCGGTTTGACCGATTACTCATACTCAGTGGGACCGATTTTGGTAATAAGCGAAACAGAGAGTTGGCCAAGCAAACTCGGTGGGGCCGATTGCATATCTCGGTGGGACCGAGGGTATTGCAATAGGTAACAGAGAGTTTGCAAGCCCATCTCGGTGAGACCGAGATCCCATCGGTGAGACCGAACTGATTAGGGTTTCTGGCAGTGGCTATGACAAGTGAAACTCGGTGGCGCTGGATAGAAATAATCGGTAGGTCCGAGTTTGCTTTGGGTTTAGATCATATGTGGAAGTGGGAAAGTAGCTGAGGATTTTGGAGCATATCATTAAGCACTTGAGCAAGAGGCTCATTAAGCAACACCTCATCCCTCCTTGATAGTATTGGCTTTTCCTATGGACTCAATGTGATCTTGGATCACTAAAATGTAAAATGAAGAGTCTTGAGCTTTAAGCTTTAGCCAATCCTTTGTCCTTAGCATCTTGGAGAACTTTCCACAACCTTTAGTCCATGCCACTCCATTGTTGAACTTATCTGAAACATGCTAGATAGAAACGTTAGTCCAACAAGAGATATGTTGTCATTAATTACCAAAACCACCTAGGGAGCACTTGTGCTTTCAATCTCCCCCTTTTTGGTAATTGATGGCAACATACATCAAAGCTTTAGATAAAGATATAAAGAACAGCAAGTAAAGCTTTGGAAGGACATGTAACAAGCATAGGCTCCCCCTACATGTATGCACTCATGTAAATGTGAAATATAGAGGCATGTGAGAGCATAACCATGACAGAGTAGGCAATGTGTTACATGTATCTTGGCCATATGCATCAGAGTAAAAGATTATCAAGGAAAATACCTTCATGCTCATGAGTCCTTCTTGCAAACAGTATGTACATAAGCAAGAATTCCTCGTACTCATGATTTTGATGCACACACTTACCTTGTAGTCTTTGGCTGGCTTAGGATGGAATGAACCTGCACAAACAAGATTAGATAACACAGGTACCTCCACTAGCTAGAGCAAACCAAGGAAGCCACAAGAGAACCAAGAGCGGGATGACATGTAGAGAGTGAGTACAAGGTACCACATTGGATTCAACATGTCCCCAAGAGTAAAGATATGCAATGAATAGAACTTAATCAAAATAAGCACATATGAACATGTCTTTCCCCCAAAAAGACATGTGACATCTCTCCTCTTGAACATCAAGCATCTGGGACATTTGGGATCCTTGAGTATTCTCTCCCCCTGAAAATCTCTTTCTCCCCCTTAATACTTTCTCTCTTGTAGGTTTGGTCCTTGAGACTTTCTCTCCCCCTTGAGCTTTGATGTGATCTCTCTCTCCCCCTTTGACATCAATTTCCAAGAAGGGCTTTCTGGAATCCGTCGTATAGGTTTGGTCCTTGAGACTCAGCACAAAGCAATGGATAAAACTGTGATGCTTGTAGAGGACAAGATTCATTGAGTAGAGCTGGATCAGAAGAAATATAAAACAAGTGGCAAACTGTTTTTCTTGTTGCGAAGTCGGTGGCACCGAGTGGCATGTTTTGGTGGTACCGAAAAGATTCGGTTGGACCGAAAATTACAAGTCGGTGAAACCGAGTTCACACAGAGAAAGACACTTGTCACCTCAGCTCACTAGACATGTAGGATCTCACAAAGATTTGCAATGAATTGCCTGAAGGATTTGCAAGGAATTGAATGCAGAAAACGCAGAACAAAAACAAAAAGAAGAGAGAAGAAACTGAAGGATCTAGATGAAGTGAAAAAGAGAAAGAAAATAAACATGCATGAGACAAATGCAATAACACAAAAAAGAACACAAGAGAACTTCATCTAGAGTTGGGCGGTGACATAGTCACCTATGTTAGAGTATATTGACTTAGGAGTCAAGTGAGAACACTTGATCATAGGTCATACTCATCGTTTAAGCTCAAAATGGGGTTACCATTTTTCATTTAAGCATCTTGATGTATTCACATCTTGTTGAGTTTCTTTGACTCATGTCTGGGAGTAAAGCTTCTCTAAGATGGAATAACATACCTTGGGTGGTGGTGTGGTTCTTGCTCATGTAGTTGAACTTGTGTGGGTGCTCAAGGTTGATGTAGCTCATCAAGAGTTGGGAGCACCACTTGGAGTTTGAGTTCATCTACCTACATGGGTTAGTTCTTGCAAGGAAGAGCACTTGTGTATCCAAAAATGACAATCATGAAGCTCAACATAGAATTTGTCAAAGGATATGTTTGAATGGTTTTGTGCTTCCTTGTCTTCAACCACCATTGTGTAGAGACTTGGTGATGTAGAGATTTCTCAAGATGTGAGTGAGTCGCAATCTCATGGAATTAGATTCAACCAAGCACCTACATGGGTTAGACAACATGCAAGGTACAAATATATCCAAGACATAAGATAGTCATCATAAGAGATATATCATGGATTAGTCATAAGCTCATGTCTTGCATGTATCCAATGGAGTTCCTACTCCAAGTTCGAAGCATCAATAATGTTCAATTCATCTCTCAACCTGCAAAATACTTTCTCATCAAGAGGTTTAGTAAATATATCCGCTAATTGCTTATCGGTGCGAACATGCTTAAGATCAATGTCACCCTTAGCAACATGATCTCGAATGAAATGATGACGAACTTCAATATGCTTAGTTCGATAATGTTGTATAGGATTATGACCAATTTTGATAGCACTTTCATTGTCACAAAGCAGTGGAACATGTTTCACATAGATCCCATAATCTTTAAGAGTTTGGGTCATCCAAAGTAATTGAGCACAACATGAACTAGCGGCAATGTATTCCGCTTCGGCGGTGGATAAGGATACCGAGTTTTGTTTCTTGGAAGACCAAGACACAAGAGATCTATCAAGAAATTGACAAGTATCCGAAGTAGATTTTCTATCAACCTTGTCCCCGGCATAATCCGAGTCGGAATAGCCAACAAGATCAAAAGAAGACCTCTTAGGATACCAAATGCCAAAGTTTGGTGTATGAATTAAGTATCTCACTATCCTTTTCACGGCCTTAAGATGACATTCTTTAGGAGCAGCTTGATAACGTGCACACATGCACACACTTAGCATAATGTCGGGACGTGAAGCACATAGGTATAACAAAGAACTAATCATAGAGCGATAAACCTTTTGATCAACCGGTTCACCATCTTTGGTCAAATCAAGATGTCCACTAGTAGGCATGGGTGTAGGCATACCTTTGCATTCTTGCATATTGAACTTCTTGAATAAGTCCTTGGTGTACTTCGTTTGAGAGACAAATGTACCTTCCTTAGTTTGCTTGATTTGCAAACCGAGAAAGAATTTGAGTTCACTCATCATAGACATCTCAAACTTCTCTGACATTAGCTTTCCAAACTTTTCACTAAAGAGAGGGTTAGTTGAACCAAATATGATATCATCAACATAAATTTGGCATACAAATAGTTCTCCATTAACCCTTTTAGTAAAAAGAGTAGAATCAATTTTACCAATTTCAAAACCACTTGCAAGAAGGAACTTGGTCAAGCATTTATACCATGCTCTAGGAGCTTGTTTAAGACCATAAAGAGCTTTGTGAAGTTTGTAAACATGATTTGGTTTCTTAAGATTGATAAAGCCGGGAGGTTGTTTGACATAAACTTCCTCCTCTATTTCACCATTTAGAAAAGCACTTTTAATGTCCATTTGGTACAAGGTGATATTATGGTGATTAGCATAGGCAAGTAAGATGCGAATGGACTCAAGTCTAGCAACGGGAGCATATGTCTCACCATAGTCCATACCTTCGACTTGTGTGTACCCTTGGGCGACGAGACGTGCTTTGTTGTGAACCACTTGTCCATCTTCATCTTGCTTGTTGCGAAACACCCATTTGGTACCAATGATGTTGTGGTTGTTGTCGGGCTTCTCAACCAATGTCCAAACTTGGTTTCTCTCAAAGTTGTGTAGCTCTTCATGCATAGCGTTTATCCAATCCGGATCTTCCAATGCTTCTTCAACCTTCATAGGTTCAATGCTAGAGATGAATGAATAGTTTTCACAAAAGTTAGCTAAACGAGTTTTTGAGCGAGTGATTCTCCCAGTTTGTATATCATTGAAGATTTGCTCGACGGGATGATCTTTGGCAATTCTTGCTCGAACTCGTGAGAGCTTTTGCTTGGGTCTTTGTTGAACATCTTCTTCATCTTGTTCTTCTTCTTGGCCTTCTTCATTGTTGACGTTGTCGTTCTCTTGTCGTGGTGGAGAAGGAGGTTGTTGATGTTCGTCTTGATGCATTTCCTTGTCTTCTTCATCTTGGTGTGTCCCACTTGTGGATGCTTCCGTATCAATTCTTGGTTCACCTTGATGTGAAGTAGAAGCTTCCACTTGGACGAACGAGGTACTCTCCTTCACCTCCGTTGGACGAATTTTGCCAATAGACAAGTCTTGGATTGCTTCTGAAGGGTCTTTGTCTCCTACATCGATTGGCAATTGCTCTACTTGCGAGCCATTAGATTCATCAAACTTCACATCTACCGTCTCTTCAACCTTTCAGGTGAAATTGTTGTAGACACGGTAAGTGTGAGAGTTTGAGCCATAACTAAGTAGAAAACCTTCATGAGATTTAGGAGCAAACTTTGAACGACGATGCTTGTCAAGAATGTAGCACTATGAGCCGAATACTCGAAAGTATCCAACTTGGGGTTTGTTACCGGTGAGGAGCTCGTATGCCGTCTTGCCGAGTAGCTTGTGAAGATACAAGCGATTTGTTGCATGACAAGCTGTCTCAACCGCTTCTGCCCAAAAGTGCTTCGGCGTCTTGTATTCATCAAGCATCGTTCTTGCCATTTCGATGAGCGTCCGGTTCTTCCTCTCAACAACTCCATTTTGTTGAGGTGCGCACGTAGCCGAGAACTCGTGTGAAATCCCTTCTTCGTCAAGAAAGGTGTCCACATTTGCATTCTTGAACTCCGTTCTGTTGTCACTCCGAACCTTCTTGATCTTCACGTCAAACTGATTTTGGGCCTTCCTAGCGAAGTTTTTGAAGATCTTCTGAACCTGCGACTTGTCATTAAGAAGGAACACCCACGTAAATCTTGAAAAATCATCAACTATAACTAGACCAAAAGAATTTCCACCGAGACTCTTGTAGGCGTTAGGACCAAAAAGATCCATATGAAGTAGCTCGAGTGGCCTCCTTGTGGTCATGATGTTCTTCACGGGATGCCTTCCTCCAACCTGTTTACCTGCTTGACAAGCACTGCAAAGTCTATCCTTATCAAATATGACATCGTTAACTCCAAGGATATGATTTCCTTTAATAAGCTTGTCAAGGTTTCTCATGCCAACGTGACCTAGTCATCTGTGCCACAACCAACCTTTTGAGGATTTAGCAATAAAGCAAGTTTTAGGTTGTGCCTTTTTAGAGAAATCGACAATGTAAAGATCACCTCTATGCATACCGGTAAAGACCATTTTATGATTGTCTCGACGAATTACTTGGCAATCTACCTCAGTAAATAGGACATTCAAACCGAAATCAGCAAGTCTAGATACTGAAAGTAAGTTGTAGCCGAGAGATTCAACGAGCATGACATTTTGAATGGAACTATCATGTGAGATGGCCACCTTACCATGGCCAACCACTTTAACCTTTGAATTATCACCAAAGGTGACATATTTTCGAGGACCGTCATTTTCAGCAAGCTCACGGAACATCTCTTCATCTCCGGTCATATGATCAGTACATCCACTATCAAGAACCCATTCCTTTCCTCCTGACACATATCCCCGAAGATTTGCCGTAAGACCAAAATGTCTCATTGCATCATCAAGATCGAAGTCACTATCATCATCATCATCATAGTATCATGTTCACCATGATCTTGTGACTCATCATTTCCTACAGAGGGTAATTCATTAGATAAATGATCATCAAAGTGGTCACCTTTATGAATTCTTATAGCTTCGGATATAATGATTGCAACATCTCCTTTAGCATGCTTGAGATTGGTAAGCTCAAATAGACAATCACCAAAACTAGGATCACTAGAGTTCATCTTACTCAAGGCAATAGATTTATGGAGAATTTCATCCAAATTTTTCAAGGAATGATCGGGAAATCGTTCCTCAAGAAATTTCCATATAGTATAGGCACAATTAAGAGTAGGCAAACTAGCAATCCAATTTTTGGGCAATCCTTTAATGATGAGCTCAATAGTTCTAAGATTGCGAATCATGTCAATATCTTCATCTAGGGTAGGATGCAAAGGATCAATATACTTGTTCAAATGATATTGATTGAAAATTACAAGCATCTCATTTTTTCACTCATGAAAATACTCTCCATCAAGAATAGGCACTCTATGTCTAAGACTCCCTAAAGTAGACACATCCATCTTCCTCCAATGGTGATTAAACCAAGGCAATGGAGACCAAAGCTCTCATACCACTTGTAGGACCTTGAAGTAGATGTGTCTAGAGGGGGGGGTGATTAGACACTTAATGCTAAAGTTGCAATTTTTGAGCCTTTTTGGTTTAAGTGGAGTTTAGGCATAATTTCAACATTCACAATACATATAAAGCAAGCATGCAAAGAGTGAATAGGCAGCGGAAAGTAAAGCATGCAACTTGCAAGAATGTAAAGGGAAGGGTTTGGAGAATTCAAACGCAATTTGGACACACGGATGTTTTTCCCGTGGTTCGGATAGGTGGTGCTATCCCACATCCACGTTGATGGAGACTTCAACCCACGAAGGGTAACGGTTGCGCGAGTCCACGGAGGGCTCCACCCACGAAGGGTCCACGAAGAAGCAACCTTGTCTATCCCACCATGGCCATCGCCCACGAAGGACTTGCCTCACTAGCGGTAGATCTTCACGAAGTAGGCGATCTCCTTGCCCTTACAAACTCCTTGGTTCAACTCCACAATCTTGTCGGAGGCTCCCAAGTGACTGTTGGGGAACGTAGTAATTTCAAAAAATTTCCTACGCACACGCAAGATCATGGTGATGCATAGCATCGAGAGGGGAGAGTGTGATCTACGTACCCTTGTAGATCAACAGCGGAAGCGTTGACGCAACGTAGAGGAAGTAGTCGTACGTCTTTCCGATCCGACCGATCCAAGCACCGTTACTCCGGCACCTCCGAGTTCTTAGCACACGTACAGCTCGATGACGATCCCCGGGCTCCGATCCAGCAAAGCGTCGGGGAGGAGTTCCGTCAGCACGACGGCGTGGTGACGATCTTGATGTACTACCGTCGCAGGGCTTCGCCTAAGCACTGCTACAATATGATCGAGGTGGAATATGGTGGCAGGGGGCACCACACTCGGCTTAGGAACGATCTCAATGATCAACTTGTGTGTCTAGAGGTGCCCCCTGCCTCCATATATAAAGGAGCCAAGGAGGAGGGGGCCCCCGGCCAGGAGGAGGGCGCAGGAGGAGTCCTACTCCTACCGGGAGTAGGACTCCCCCCCAATCCTAGTTGGACTAGGATTCCCCGAGGGGGAAAGAGAGAGGGGGGGCCGGCCACCTCTCCTAGTACTAATAGGACTAGGGGAGGGGGGAGGCGCGCGGCCACCTTGGGCTGCACCTTGGGCTGCCACATATGGCTCCCGAGGGGTTCCGGTAACCTCCCGGTACTCCGGTAAAATCCCGATTTCACCCGGAACACTTCCGATGTCCAAATATAGGCTTCCAATATATCAATCTTTATGTCTCGACCATTTCGAGACTCCTCGTCATGTCCGCGATCACATCCGGGACTCCGAACTAACTTCGGTACATCAAAATGCATAAACTCATAATAACTGTCATCGTAACGTTAAGCGTGCAGACCCTACGGTTCGAGAATAATGCAGACATGACTGAGACACATCTCCGGTCAATAACCAATAGCGGGACCTAGATGCCCATATTGGCTCCTACATATTCTACGAAGATCTTTATCGGTCAGACCGCATAACAACATACGTTGTTCCCTTTGTCATCGGTATGTTACTTGCCCGAGATTCGATCGTCGGTATCCAATACCTAGTTCAATCTCGTTACCGGCAAGTCTCTTTACTCGTTCCGTAATACATCATCTCGCAACTAACTCATTAGTTGCAATGCTTGCAAGGATTATGTGATGTGCATTACCGAGAGGGCCCAGAGATACCTCTCCGACAATCGGAGTGACAAATCCTAATCTCGAAATATGCCAACCCAACATCTACCTTTGGAGACACCTGTAGAGCTCCTTTATAATCACCCAGTTACGTTGTGACGTTTGGTAGCACACAAAGTGTTCCTCCGGTAAACGGGAGTTGCATAATCTCATAGTCATTGGAACATGTATAAGTCATGAAGAAAGCAATAGCAACATACTAAACGATCGGGTGCTAAGCTAATGAAATGGGTCATGTCAATCAGATCATTCAACTAATGATGTGACCTCGTTAATCAAATAACAACACTTTGTTCATGGTTAGGAAACATAACCATCTTTGATTAACGAGCTAGTCAAGTAGAGGCATACTAGTAACACTAAGTTTGTCTATGTATTCACACATGTATTATGTTTCCGGTTAATACAATTCTAGCATGAATAATAAACATTTATCATGAGATAAGGAAATAAACAATAACTTTATTATTGCCTCTAGGGCATATCTCCTTCAGTCTCCCACTTGCACTAGAGTCAATAATCTAGATCACATCACCATGTGATTAACATCGATAGTTCACATCATCATGTGATTAACACCCATAGTTCACATCGCCATGTGGCCAACACCCAAAGGGTTTACTAGATTCAGTAATCTAGTTCACATCGCTTATGTGATTAACACCCAAAGAGTGCTAAGGTGTGATCATGTTTTGCTTGTGAGAGAAGTTTAGTCAACGGGTCTGCCACATTCAGATCCGCATGTATTTTGCAAATTTCTATGTCAACAATGCTCTGCATGGAGCTACTCTAGCTAATTGCTCCCACTTTCAATATGTATCCAGATTGAGACTTAGAGTCATCTGGATCAGTTTCAAAACTTGCATCGACGTAACCCTTTACGACGAACCCTTTTTGTCACGTCCATAATTGAGAAACATATCCTTATTCCACTAAGGATAATTTTGACCGCTGTCCAGTGATCTACTCCTAGATCACTATTGTACTCCCTTGCCAAAATCAGTGTAGGGTATACAATAGATCTGGTACACAGCATGGCATACTTTATAGAACCTATGGCCGAGGCATAGGGAATGACTTTCATTCTCTTTCTATCTTCTGCCGTGGTCGGGCTTTGAGTCTTACTCAATTTCACACCTTGTAACACAGGCAAGAACTCTTTCTTTGACTGTTCCATTTTGAACTACTTCAAAATCTTGTCGAGGTATGTACTCATTGAAAAACTTTATCAAGCGTCTTGATCTATCTCTATAGATCTTGATACTCAATATGTAAGCAGCTTTACTAAGGTCTTTCTTTGAAAAACTCCTTTCAAATACTCCTTTATGCTTTGCAGAATAATTCTACATTATTTCCGATCAACAATATGTCATTCACATATACTTATCAGAAATGCTGTAGTGCTCCCACTCACTTTCTTGTAAATACAGGCTTCACCGCAAGTTTGTATAAAACTATATGCTTTGATCAACTTATCAAAGCGTGTATTCCAACTCCGAGATGCTTGCACCAGTCCATAGATGAATCGCTGGAGCTTGCATATTTTGTTAGCACCTTTAGGATTGACAAAACCTTTTGGTTGCATCATATACAACTCTTATTTAATAAATCCATTAAGGAATGCATTTTTGTTTATCCATTTGCCAGATTTCATAAAATGCGGCAATTGCTAACATGATTCGGACAGACTTAAGCATCGCTACGAGTGAGAAAATCTCATCGTAGTAAACACCTTGAACTTGTCGAAAACCTTTTTGCGACAATTCTAGCTTTGTAGATAGTAACACTACTATCAGCGTCCGTCTTCCTCTTGAAGATCCATTTATGGCTTGCCGATCATCGGGCAAGTCAACCAAAGTCTACACTTTGTTCTCATACATGGATCCCATCTCAGATTTCATGGCCTCAAGCCATTTTGTGGAATCTGGGCTCATCATCGCTTCCTCATAGTTCGCAAGTTCGTCATGGTCTAGTAACATGACTTCCAGAACAGAATTACCGTACCACTCTGGTGCGGATCTCACTCTGGTTTACCTACGAGATTCGGTAGTAACTTGATCTGAAGTTACATGATCATCATCATTAGCTTCCTCACTAATTGGTGTAGTAGTCACAAGAACAGATTTCTGTGATGAACTATTTTCCAATAAGGGAGAAGGTACAATTACCTTATCAAGTTTTCTACTTTCCTCCCACTCACTTCTTTCGAGAGAAACTCCTTCTCTAGAAAGGATCCATTCTTAGCAACGAATGTCTTGCCTTCAGATCTATGATAGAAGGTGTACCCAACTGTCTCCTTTGGGTATCCTATGAAGACATATTTCTCCGATTTGAGTTTGAGCTTATCGAGATGAAACTTTTTCACATAAGCATCGCAACTCCAAACTTTAAGAAACGACAACTTTGGTTTCTTGCCAAACCACAGTTCAGATTGTCTCGTCTCAATGGACTTAGATGGTGCCCTTTTAAACGTGAACGCAGCTGTCTTTAATGCATAACCCCAAAACGATAGTGGTAAACTGGTAAGAAACATCATAGGTTGCACTATATCCAATAAAGTACGGTTATGACGTTCGGACACACCATAATGCTGTAGTGTTCCAGGTGGCATGAATTTGTGAAACTATTTCACATTGTTTTTAACTGAAGACCACACTCGTAACTCAAATACTCTTCTCTACGATCAAATCGTAGAAACTTTATTTTCTTGTTATGATGATTTTTCACTTCACTCTGAAATTCTTTAAACTTTTCAAATGTTTCAGACTTATATTTCATCAAGTAGATATACTCATATCTGCTCAAATCATCTGTGAAGATCAGAAAATAATGATACCTGTCGCGAGCCTCAATATTCATCGGACCACATACATCAGTATGTATGATTTCCAACAAATCTGTTGCTCTCTCCATTGTTCTGAAGAGCAGAGTCTTATTCATCTTGCCCATGAGGCATGGTTCGCAAGCATCAACTGATTCATAATCAAGTGATTCCAAAAGCCCATCAGCATGGAGTTTCTTCATGCGCTTTACACCAATATGACCTAAAACGGCAGTGCCACAAATAAGTTGCTGAAAGCACAAGTGCTCCCTAGGTGGTTTTGATAATTGATGACAACATATCTCTTGTTGGACTAACGTTTTCATCTAGTATGTTTCATATAAGTTCAACAATGGAGTGGCATGGACTAAAGGGTGTGGGAAGGTCTCCAAGATACTAAGGACAAAGGATTGGCTAAAGCTTGAAGTTCAAGACTCTTCATTTTACATTTTAGTGATCCAAGATCACATTGAGTCCTTAGGAAAAGCCAATACTATCAAGGAGGGATGAGGTGTTGCTTAATGAGCCTCTTGCTCAAGTGCTTAACGATATGCTACAAAATCCTCAGCTACTTTCCCATATCCACAAATGACCTAAACCCTAAGCCAAACTCAGTCATACCGATTCTATCTATCCGGCGCCACCGAGTTTCACTTGTCATTTGCCACTGCCAAACCCTAGCAATTCGGTCTCACCGATGGGATCTCGGTCTCACCAAGATGGGCTTGCAAACTCTTTGTTACCTGTTGCAATATCTTCGGTCCAACCGAGATATGCAATCGGCCCCACAGAGTTTGCTTGGCTAACTCTCTGTTTCGCTTATTACCCAAATCGGTCCCACCGAGTTTGAGTAATCGGTCAAACCGAGTTTTGGATTTTCCCTAACCCTAGCACATCGGTCCCACCGAGTTGTTCCAATCGGTCCCACCGAAATTCCTAACGGTCACTAGGTTTACTATTTCGGTCTGACCGAGTTTTCTGATTCAGTCCCATCGAGATTGGTAAATTGTGTGTAACGGTTGGATTTTGTGTGGAGGCTATAAATACCCCTCCACCTCCTCTTCACTCATGGAGAGAGCTATCAGACTAAGCCTACACTTCCAGCATCCTATTTCTGAGAGAGAACTACCTACTCATGTGTTGAGGCCAAGATATTCCATTCCTATCATATAAATCTTGATCTCTAGCCTTCCCCAAGTTGCTTTCCACTCAAATCTTCTTTCCACCAGATCCAAATCCTATGAGAGAGAGTTGAGTGTTGGGGAGAGTATCATTTGAAGCACAAGAGCAAGGAGTTCATCATCAACACACCATTTGTTACTTCTTGGAGAGTGGTGTCTCCTAGATTGGCTAGGTGTCACTTGGGAGCCTCCGACAAGATTGTGGAGTTGAACGAAGGAGTTTGTAAGGGCAAGGAGATCGCCTACTTCGTGAAGATCTACCGCTAGTGAGGCAAGTCCTTCATGGGCGATGGCCATGGTGGGATAGACAAGGTTGCTTCTTCATGGACCCTTCATGGGTGGAGCCCTCCGTGGACTCGCGCAACCGTTACCCTTCATGGGTTGAAGTCTCCATCAACGTGGATGTAGGATAGCACCACCTATCCGAACCACGGGAAAAACATCCGTGTCTCCGATTGCGTTTGAATTCTCCAAACCCTTCCCTTTACATTCTTGCAAGTTGCATGCTTTACTTTCCGCTGCCTATATACACTTTGCATACTTGCTTGATATGTATTGTGAGTGTTGAAATTATGCTTAAACTCCACTCAAACCGAAAAAGCTTAAAAATTGCAACTTTGGCATGAAGTGTCTAATCACCCCCCTCTAGACACATCTACTTCAAGGTCCTACAAGTGGTATCAGAGCTTTGGTCTCCATTGCCTTGGTTTAATCACCATTGGAGGAAGATGGATGTGTCTACTTTAGGGAGTCTTAGACATAGAGTGCCTATTCTTGATGGAGATTATTTTCATGAGTGGAAAAATGAGATGCTTGCAATTTTCAATCAATATCACTTAAACAAGTATATTGCTAGCCCTTGTGCACCTCACATTGATCCCTTGCATCCTACCCTAGATGAAGATATTGACATGATTCGCAATCTTAGAACTATTGAGCTCATCATTAGAGGATTGCCCAAAAACTTGATTGCTAGTTTGCCTACTCTTAATTGTGCTTATACTATATGAAAATTTCTTGAGGAATGATTTCCCGACCATTCCTTAAAAAATTTGGACAAAATTCTCCATAAATCTATTGCCTTGAGTAAGATGAACTCTAGTGATCCTAACTTTGGTGATTGTCTACTTGAGCTTGCCAATCTCAAGTGAGCTAAGGGTGATGTTGGAATCATTAGTGATATTATATTCGAAGCTATAAGAATTCATAAAAGTGACCATTTTGATGATCATTTATCTAATGAATTACCCTCTCTAGGAAATGATGAGTCACAAGATCATGGTGAACATGGATACTATGATGATGATAGTGACTTCAATCTTGATGATGCAATGAGACACTTTGGTCTTACGGCAAATCTTCGGGGATATGAATCAGGAGGAAAGGAATGGGTTCTTGATAGTGGACGTACTGATCATATGACCGGAGATGAAGAGATGTTCCGTGAGCTTGCTGAAAATGACGGCCCTTGAAAATATGTCACCTTTGGTGATAATTCAAAGGGTAAAGTAGTTGGCCTTTGTAAGGTGGCCATCTCACATGATAGTTCCATTCAAAATGTCATGCTCGTTGAATCTCTCGGCTACAACTTACTTTCAGTATCTAGACTTGCTGATTTCGGTTTAAATGTCCTATTTACTGAGGTAGATTGCCAAGTGTTTCGTCGAGACAATCATAAAATGGTCTTTACCGGTATGCGTAGAGGTGACCTTTACATTGTCGACTTCTCTAAAAAGGCACAACCTAAAACTTGCTTTATTGCTAAATCCTCAAAAGGTTGGTTGTGGCATAGACGACTAGGTCACATTGGCATGAGAAATCTTGACAAGCTTATTAAAGGAAATCATATCCTTGGAGTTAACGATGTCATATTTGATAAGGATAGACTTTGCAGTGCTTGTCAAGCAGGTAAACAGGTTGGAGGAAGAAATCCCGTGAAGAACATCATGACCACAAGGAGGCCACTCGAGCTACTTCATATGGATCTTTTTGGTCCCAACGCCTACAAGAGTCTCGGTGGAAATTCTTTTGGTCTAGTTATAGTTGATGATTTTTCAAGATTTACGTGGGTGTTCTTTCTTAATGACAAGTCGCAGGTTCAGAAGATCTTCAAAAATTTCGCTAGGAAGGCCCAAAATCAGTTTGACATGAAGATCAAGAAGGTTCGGAGTGACAACGGAACGGAGTTCAAGAACGCAAATGTGGACACCTTTCTTGATGAAGAAGGGATTTCACACGAGTTCTCGGCTACGTACACACCTCAACAAAATGGAGTTGTTGAGAGGAAGAACTGGACGCTCATCGAAATGGCAAGAACGATGCTTGATGAATACAAGACGCCGAAGCACTTTTGGGCAGAAGCGGTTGAGACAGCTTGTCACGCAACAAATCGCTTGTATCTTCACAAGCTACTCGGCAAGACAGCATACGAGCTCCTCACCGGTAACAAACCCCAAGTTGGATACTTTCGAGTATTCGGCTCAAAGTGCTACATTCTTGATAAGCATCGTCGTTCAAAGTTTGCTCCTAAATCTCATGAAGGTTTTCTACTTAGTTATGGCTCAAACTCTCACACTTACAGTGTCTACAACAATTTCACCCGAAAGGTTGAAGAGACGGTAGATGTGAAGTTTGATGAATCTAATGGCTCGCAAATAGAGCAATTGCCAATTGATGCAGGAGACAAAGACCCTTCAGAAGCAATCCAAGACTTGTCCATAGGCAAAGTTCGTCCAACGAAGGTGAAGGAGAGTCCTTCATCCGTCCAAGTGGAGGCTTCTACTTCACAACAAGGTGAACCAAGAATTGATACGGAAGCATCCACAAGTGGGACACACCAAGATGAAGAAGACAAGGAAATGCATCGAGACGAACATCAACAACCTCCTTCTCCACCACGACAAGAGAATGACAACGTCAACAATGAAGAAGGCCAAGAAGAAGAACAAGATGAAGAAAATGTTCAACGAAGACCCAAGCAAAAGTTCTCACGAGTTCGAGCAAGAATCGCCAAAGATCATCCCATCGAGCAAATCTTCAATGATATACAAACCGGGAGAATCACTCGCTCAAAAACTCGTTTAGCTAACTTTTGTGAAAACTATTCATTCATCTCTAGCATTGAACCTATGAAGGTTGAAGAAGCATTGGAAGATCCGGATTGGATAAACGCTATGCATGAAGAGCTACACAATTTTGAGAGAAACCAAGTTTGGACATTGGTTGAGAAGCCCGACAACAACCACAACATCATTGGTACCAAATGGGTGTTTCGCAACAAGCAGGATGAAGATGGACAAGTGGTTCGCAACAAAGCACGTCTCGTTGCCCAAGGATACACACAAGTCGAAGGTATGGACTATGGTGAGACATATGCTCCCGTTGCTAGACTTGAGTCCATTCGCATCTTACTTGCCTATGCCAATCACCATAACATCACCTTGTACCAAATGGACATTAAAAGTGCTTTTTCTAAATGGTGAAATAGAGGAGGAAGTTTATGTCAAATAACCTCCCGGCTTTGTCAATCCTAAGAAACCTAATCATGTTTACAAACTTCACAAAGCTCTTTATGGTCTTAAACAAGCTCCTAGAGCATGGTATAAATGCTTGACCAAGTTCCTTATTGCAAGTGGTTTTGAAATTGGTAAAATTGATTCTACTCTTTTTACTAAAAGGGTTAATGGAGAACTATTTGTATGCCAAATTTATGTTGATGATATCATATTTGGTTCAACTAACCCTCTCTTTAGTGAAAAGTTTGGAAAGCTAATGTCAGAGAAGTTTGAGATGTCTATGATGAGTGAACTCAAATTCTTTCTCGGTTTGCAAATCAAGCAAACTAAGGAAGGTACATTTGTCTCTCAAACGAAGTACACCAAGGACCTATTCAAGAAGTTCAATATGCAAGAATGCAAAGGTATGTCTACACCCATGCCTACTAGTGGACATAATGATTTGACCAAAGATGGTGAACCGGTTGATCAAAAGGTTTATCGCTCTATGATTGGTTCATTGTTATACCTATGTGCTTCACGTCCCGATATTATGCTAAGTGTGTGCATGTGTGCAAGATATCAAGCTACCCCTAAAGAATGTCATCTTAAGGCCGTGAAAAGGATAGTTAGATACTTAATTCATACACCAAATTTTGGCATTTGGTACCCTAAGAGGTCTTCTTTTGATCTTGTTGGCTATACCGACTCGGATTATGCCAGAGACAAGGTTGATAGAAAGTCAACTTCGGGTACTTGTCAATTTCTTGGTAGATCTCTTGTGTCTTGGTCTTCCAAGAAACAAAACTCCGTATCCTTATCCACCGCCGAAGCTGAATACATTGCTGCTGGTTCATGTTGTGCTCAATTACTTTGGATGACCCAAACTCTTAAAGATTATGGGATCTATGTGAAACATGTTCCACTGCTTTGTGACAATGAAAGTGCTATCAAAATTGGTCATAATCCTGTACAACATTCTCGAACTAAGCATATTGAAGTTCGTCATCATTTCATTCAAGATCATGTTGCTAAGGGTGACATAAATCTTAAGCATGTTCGCACTGATAAGCAATTAGCGGATATATTCACTAAACCACTTGATGAGAAAGTGTTTTGCAGGTTGAGAGGAGAATTGAACATCATTGATGCTTCGAACTTGGAGTAGGAACTCCATTGGATACATGCAAGACATGAGCTTATGACTAATCCATGATATATCTCTTATGATGACTATCTTATGTCTTGGATATATTTGTACCTTGCATGTTGTCTAACCCATGTAGATGCTTGGTTGAAACTAATTCCATGAGATTGTGACTCACTCACATCTTGAGAAATCTCTACATCACCAAGTCTCTACACAATGGTGGTTGAAGACAAGGAAGCACAAAACCATTCAAACATATCCTTTGACAAATTCTTTATTGAGCCTCATGATTGTCACTTTTGGATACACAAGTGCTCTTCCTTGCAAGAACTAATCCATGTAGGTAGATAAACTCAAACTCCAAGTGGTGCTCCAAACTCTTGATGGGCTACATCAACCATGAGCACCCACACAAGTTCAACTACATGAGAAAGAACCACACCACCACCCAAGGTATGTTATTCCATCTTAGAGAAGCTTTACTCCAAGACATGAGTCAAAGCAACTCAACAAGATGTGAATACATCAAGATGCTTAAACAAAAATGGTAACCCCATTCTGAGCTTAAACGATGAGTATGACCTATGATCAAGTGTTCTCACTTGACTCCTAAGTCAATATACTCTAACATAGGTGACTATGTCACCGCCCAACTCTTGATGAAATTCTCTTGTGTTCTTTCTTTGTGTTATTGCATTTGTCTCATGCTTGTTTATCTGTTCCCTTCTCTTTTTGTCTAGTTCTTTCAGTTTCTTCTCTTTTATCTTTGCTTTTGTTCTGCATTTTCTGCATTTAATTCATTGCAAATCTTTGTGAGATCTTATTTGACTAGTGAGCTGAGCTGACAAGTGTTCTCTCTGTCATGAACTCGGTTTCACCGATTTGTAATTTTCGGTCCAACCGAATCCCTTCGGTACCACCAAAACATACCACTCGGTGCCACCGATTTTGCAACAGGAAAAACAGTTTGTCACATAATCTATATTTCTTCTGATCCAGCTTCACTCAATGAATCTTGTCTCAATTTTATTCTTTGCTTTATGCTGAGTCTCAAGGACCAACCCTATTCGACGGATTCCAGAAAAACCTTCTTGGAAATTGATGTCAAAGGGGGAGAGAGAGATCACATCAAAGCCTATCTTCGGGGAGAGAGAGAGATCACATCAAAGCACTAAAGGGGGAGAGAAAGTATCAAGGATCCCAGACGTCCCAGATAATGCATTAAGGAGGAGAAAGAGATCTCTAGGGGGAGAGACAATACTCAAGGATCCCAGATGCTTGATGTTCAAGAGGAGAGATGTCACATGTCTTTTTAGGGGGAAAGACATATTCATTTGTATCTTTCAGCTCTGATTTTATGTTCCCTATCTTCTCCCAATATCCCATGAAAGATTCAGGGGGAGCAAGACACCCATGGGAAAGAAATCAGTCAAATTCATTGCATATCTTTACTCTTGGGGACATGTCGAATCCAATTTGGTACCTTGTACTCACTCTCTACATGTCATCCTAGTCTTGGTATTCTTGTGGTTTCTTTTGTTTTCTCTGGCTAGTGGATGTACCTGCGTTATCTAACCTTGTTTGTGCAGGTTCATTCCATCCTAAGCCAACTTAAGACTACAAGGTAAGTGTATGCATCAAAATCATGAGTATGAGGAATTCTTGCCTATGTACATACTGTTTGCAAGAAGGACTCATGAGCATGAAGGTATTTTCCTTAATAATCTTTTGCTCTGATGCATATGGCCAAGATACATGTAACACATTGCCTACTCTTTCATGATTATGCTCTCACATGCTTCTATATTTTATGTTCACATGATTGCATACATGTAGGGGGAGCCTATGTTTGTTACATGTCCTTCCAAAGCTTTACTTACTATTCTTTGTATCTTTATCTAAAGCTTTGATGTATGTTGCCATCAATTACCAAAAAGGGGGAGATTGAAAGCACAAGTGCTCCCTAGGTGGTTTTGATAATTGATGACAACATATCTCTTGTTGGACTAACGTTTTCATCTAGTATGTTTCAGATAAGTTCAACAATGGAGTGGCATGGACTAAAGGGTGTGGGAAGGTCTCCAAGATACTAAGGACAAAGGATTGGCTAAAGCTTGAAGTTCAAGACTCTTCATTTTACATTTTAGTGATCCAAGATCACATTGAGTCCATAGGAAAAGCCAATACTATCAAGGAGGGATGAGGTGTTGCTTAATGAGCCTCTTGCTCAAGTGCTTAATGATATGCTCCAAAATCCTCAGCTACTTTCCCATATCCACAAATGACCTAAACCCTAAGCCAAACTCGGTCATACCGATTCTATCTATCCGGCGCCACCGAGTTTCACTTGTCATTTGCCACTGCCAAACCCTAGCAATTCGGTCTCACCGATGGGATCTCGGTCTCACCGAGATGGGCTTGCAAACTCTCTGTTACCTGTTGCAATATCTTCGGTCCAACCGAGATATGCAATCGGTCCCACCGAGTTTGCTTGGCCAACTCTCTGTTTCGCTTATTACCCAAATCGGTCCCACCGAGTTTGAGTAATTGGTCAAACTGAGTTTTGGATTTTCCCTAACCCTAGCACATCGGTCCCACCAAGTTGTTCCAATCGGTCCCACCGAAATTCCTAACGGTCACTAGGTTTACTATTTCGGTCCGACCGAGTTTTCTGATTCGGTCCCACCGAGATTGGTAAATTGTGTGTAATGGTTGGATTTTGTGTGGAGGCTATAAATACCCCTCCACCTCCTCTTCACTCGTGGAGAGAGCTATCAGACTAAGCCTACACTTCCAGCATCCTATTTCTGAGAGAGAACTACCTACTCACGTGTTGAGGCCCAGATATTCCATTCCTATCATATGAATCTTGATCTCTAGCCTTCCCCAAGTTGCTTTCCACTCAAATCTTCTTTCCACCAGATCCAAATCCTATGAGAGAGAGTTGAGTGTTGGGGAGACTATCATTTGAAGCACAAGAGCAAGGAGTTCATCATCAACATACCATTTGTTACTTCTTGGAGAGTGGTGTCTCCTAGATTGGCTAGGTGTCACTTGGGAGCCTCTGACAAGATTGTGGAGTTGAACGAAGGAGTTTGTAAGGGCAAGGCGATCGCATACTTCGTGAAGATCTACCGCTAATGAGGCAAGTCCTTCGTGGGCGATGGCCATGGTGGGATAGACAAGGTTGCTTCTTCGTGGACCCTTCGTGGGTGGAGCCCTCCGTGGACTCGCGCAACCGTTACCCTTCATGGGTTGAAGTCTCCATCAACGTGGATGTAGGATAGCACCACCTATCCGAACCACGGGAAAAACATCCGTGTCTCCGATTGCGTTTGAATTCTCCAAACCCTTCCCTTTACATTCTTGCAAGTTGCATGCTTTACTTTCCGCTGCCTATATACACTTTGCATACTTACTTGATATGTATTGTGAGTGTTGAAATTATGCTTAAACTCCACTCAAACCGAAAAAGCTTAAAAATTGCAACTTTGGCATGAAGTGTCTAATCTCCCCCCCTCTAGACACATCTACTTCAAGGTCCTACAGTTGCACTATCATTATTAACTTTGCATCTTTTGGTTTCAATATTATGATTATGTGTATTACTACGATCGAGATCCAACGAACTATTTTCATTGGGTGTGTAACCATATAAGGTTTATTCATGTAAGCAGAACAACAATTTATTCTCTTACTTAAATGAATAACCGTATTACAATAAACATGATCAAATCATATTCATGCTCAACGCAAACACCAAATAACACTCATTTAGGTTCAACACTAATCCCGAAATTATAAGGAGTGTGCGATGATGATCAGATCAATCTTGGAACTACTTCCAACACACATCGTCAGTTCACCCTTAACTAGTCTCTGTTTATTCCGCAACTCCTGTTTCGAGTTACTAATCAGCAACTGAACTAGCATCAAATACTGAGGGGTTGCTATAAACACTAGTAAAGTACACATAAATAACATGTATATCAAATATACTTATGTTCACTTTGCCATCCTTCTTATCCGCCAATCACTTGGGGTGGTTCCGCTTCCAGTGACCAGTCCCTTTGCAGTAGAAGCACTTAGTCTCAGGCTTAGGACCAGACTTGGGCTTCTTCACTTGAGCAGCAACTTGCTTGCTGTTCTTCTTGAAGTTCCCCTTTTTCCTTTTGCCCTTTTCTTGAAACTAGTGATCTTGTCAACCATCAACACTTGATGCTCTTTCTTGATTTCTACCTTCATCGATTTCATCATCATGAAAAGCTCGGGAGTAGTTTTCGTCATCCCTTGCATACTATAGTTCATCACGAAGTTCTATTAACTTGGTGATGGTGACTAGAGAATTTTGTCAATCACTATCTTATCTGGAAGATTAACTCCCACTTGATTCAAGCGATTGTAGTACCCACACAATCTGAGCACATGCTCACTAGTTGAGCGATTCTCCTCCATCTTTTAGCAATAGAACTTGTTGGAGACTTCATATCTCTCAACTCGGGTATTTGCTTGAAATATTAACTTCAACTCCTGGAACATCTCATATGGTCCATGACGTTCAAAACGTCTTTGAAGTCCCGATTCTAAGCCGTTAATCATGGTGCACTAAACTATCAAGTAGTCATCATATTTAGCTAGCCAAACATTCATAACGTCAGCATCTGCTCCTGCAATAGGTCTGTCACCTAGCGGTGCATCAAGGACATAATTCCTCTGTGCAGTAATGAGGATAAACCTCAGATCACGGATCCAATCCGCATCATTGCTACTAACATCTTTCAACATAGTTTTTCTCTAGGAACATATCAAAACAAACATAGGGAAGCAACAACGCGAGCTATTGATCTACAACATAGATATGCTAATACTACCAGGGCTAAGTTCATGATAAATTTAAGTTCAATTAATCATATTACTTAAGAACTCCCACTTAGATAGACATCCCTCTAATCCTCTAAGTGATCACGTGATCCAAATCAACTAAACCATAACCGATCATCACGTGAAATGGAGTAGCTTTCAATGGTGAACATCACTATGTTGATCATATCTACTATATGATTCACGCTCGACCTTTCGGTCTCCGTGTTCCGAGGCCATATCTGCATATGCTAGGCTCGTCAAGTTTAACCTGAGTATTCTGCGTGTGCAAAACTGGCTTGCACCCGTTGTAGATGGACGTAGAGCTTATCACACCCGATCATCACGTGGTGTCTGGGCACGACGAACTTTGGCAACGGTGCATACTCAGGGAGAACACTTCTTGATAATTTAGTGAGAGATCATCTTATAATGCTACCGTCAATCAAAGCAAGATAAGATGCATAAAAAGATAAACATCACATAAAATCAATATAAGTGATATGATATGGCCATCATCATTTTGTGCTTGTGATCTCCATCTCCGAAGCACCGTCATGATCACCATTGTCACCGGCGCGACACCTTGATCTCCATCGTAGCATCGTTGTCGTCTCGCCAATCTTATGTGTCCACGACTATCGCTACCGCTTAGTGATAAAGTAAAGCATTACATCACGATTGCATTGCATACAATAAAGCGACAACCATATGGCTCCTGCCAGTTGCCGATAACTCGGTTACAAAACATGATCATCTCATACAATAAAATTTAGCATCATGTCTTGGCCATATCACATCACAACATGCCCTGCAAAAACAAGTTAGACGTCCTCTACTTTGTTGTTGCAAGTTTTACGTGGCTGCTACGGGCTTAAGTAAGAACCAATATCACCTACGCATCAAAACCACAACGATAGTTTGTCAAATAGACTCCGTTTTAACCTTCGCAAGGACCGGGCGTAGCCACACTTGGTTCAACTAAAGTTGGAGAAACAGTCACCCGCAAGCCACCTTTGTGCAAAGCACGTCGGGAGAACCGGTCTCGCGTAAGCGTACGCGTAATGTCGGTCCGGGCCGCTTCATCCAACAATACCGCCGAACCAAAGTATGACATGCTGGTAGGCAGTATGACTTATATCGCCCACAACTCACTTGTGTTCTACTCGTGCATATAACATCAAACCATAAAACCTAGGCTCGGATGCCACTGTTGGGGAACGTAGTAATTTCAAAAAATTTCCTACGCACACGCAAGATCATGGTGATGCATAGCAACAGGAGGGGAGAGTGTGATCTACGTACCCTTGTAGATCAACAATGGAAGCGTTGACGCAACGTAGAGGAAGTAGTCGTACGTCTTCCCGATCCGACCGATCCAAGCACCGTTACTCCAGCACCTCCGAGTTCTTAGCACACGTACAGCTCGATGACGATCCCCGGGCTCCGATCCAGCAAAGCGTCGGGGAGGAGTTCCGTCAGCACGACGGCGTGGTGACGATCTTGATGTACTACTGTCGCAGGGCTTCGCCTAAGCACTGCTACAATATGATCGAGGTGGAATATGGTGGCAGGGGGCACCGCACACGGCTTAGGAACGATCTCAATGATCAACTTATGTGTCTAGAGGTGCCCCTGCCTCCGTTTATAAAGGAGCCAAGGGGGAGGGGGCCGCCGGCCAGGAGGAGGGCGCCGGAGGAGTCCTACTCCTACCGGGAGTAGGACTCCCCCCCCCAATCCTAGTTGGACTAGGATTCCCCGAGGGGGAAAGAGAGAGAGGGGGGGGGGGGGGGCGGCCACCTCTCCTAGTACTAATAGGACTAGGGGAGGGGGGGGGAGGCGCGCGGCCACCTTGGGCTGCCCGTTTCTCCTTTCCACTAAAGCCCATTAAGGCCCATATGGATCCCGGGGGGTTCCGGTAACCTCCTGGTACTCCGATAAAATCCCGATTTCACCCAGAACACTTCCGATGTCCAAATATAGGCTTCCAATATATCAATCTTTATGTCTCGACCATTTCGAGACTCCTCATCATGTCCGTGATCACATCCGGGACTCCGAACTAACTTCAGTACATCAAAATGCATAAACTCATAATAACTGTCATCGTAACGTTAAGCGTGCGGACCCTACGGTTCGAGAATAATGCAGACATGACTGAGACACATCTCCGGTCAATAACCAATAGCGGGACCTGGATGCCCATATTGGCTCCAACATATTCTATGAAGATCTTTATCGGTCAGACCGCATAACAACATACGTTGTTCCCTTTGTCATCGGTATGTTACTTGCCTGAGATTCGATCGTCGGTATCCAATACCTAATTCAATCTCGTTACCGGCAAGTCTCTTTACTCGTTCCGTAATACATCATCTCGCAACTAACTCATTAGTTGCAATGCTTGCAAGGCTTATGTGATGTGCATTACCGAGAGGGCCTAGAGATACCTCTCCGACAATCGGAGTGACAAATCCTAATCTCGAAATACGCCAACCCAACATCTACCTTTGGAGACACCTATAGAGCTCCTTTATAATCACCCAGTTACGTTGTGACGTTTGGTAGCACACAAAGTGCTCCTTCGGTAAACGGGAGTTGCATAATCTCATAGTCATATGAACATGTATAAGTCATGAAGAAAGCAATAGCAACATACTAAACGATCGGGTGCTAAGCTAATGAAATGGGTCATGTCAATCAGATCATTCAACTAATGATGTGACCTCGTTAATCAAATAACAACACTTTGTTCATGGTTAGGAAACATAACCATCTTTGATTAACGAGCTAGTCAAGTAGAGGCATACTAGTGACACTAAGTTTGTCTATGTATTCACACATGTATTATGTTTCCGGTTAATACAATTCTAGCATGAATAATAAACATTTATCATGATATAAGGAAATAAATAATAACTTTATTATTGCCTCTAGGGCATATTTCCTTCAGTGACACCTAGCCAATCTAGGAGACACCACTCTCCAAGAAGTAACAAATGGTGTGTTGATGATGAACTCCTTGCTCTTGTGCTTCAAATGATAGTCTCCCCAACACTCAACTCTCTCTCACATGATTTGGATTTGGTGGAAAGAAGATTTGAGTGGAAAGCAACTTGGGGAAGGCTAGAGATCAAGATTCATATGGTAGGAATGGAATATCTTGGCCTCAACACATGAGTAGGTAGTTCTCTCTCAGAACATATGAGTTGGAAGTGTAGATGTGTTCTGATGGCTCTCTCCACGAGTGAAGAGGAGGTGGAGGGGTATATATAGCCTCCACACAAAATCCAACCGTTACACACAGTTTACCAATCTCGGTGGGACCGAATCAACAAATTCGGTCAGACCGAAATAGTAAACCTAGTGACCGTTAGAGATTTTCGGTGGGACCGACTGGATCAACTCGGTGGGACCGATGTGCTAGGGTTAGGGTAAATCCAAAACTCAGTTTGACCGATTACTCAAACTTGGTGGGACCGATTTTGGTAATAAGCGAAACAGAGAGTTGGCCAAGCAAACTCGGTGGGGCCGATTGCATATCTCGGTGGGACCGAGGGTATTGCAATAGGTAACAGAGAGTTTGCAAGCCCATCTCGGTGAGACCGAGATCCCATCGGTGAGACCGAACTGATTAGGGTTTCTGGCAGTGGCTATGACAAGTGAAACTCGGTGGCACCGGATAGAAATAATCGGTAGGTCCGAGTTTGGCTTTGGGTTTAGATCATATGTGGAAGTGGGAAAGTAGCTGAGGATTTTGGAGTATATCATTAAGCACTTGAGCAAGAGGCTCATTAAGCAACACCTCATCCCTCCTTGATAGTATTGGCTTTTCCTATGGACTCAATGTGATCTTGGATCACTAAAATGTAAAATGAAGAGTCTTGAGCTTTAAGCTTTAGCCAATCCTTTGTCCTTAGCATCTTGGAGAACTTCCCACAACCTTTAGTCCATGCCACTCCATTGTTGAACTTATCTGAAACATACTAGATAGAAACGTTAGTCCAACAAGCGATATGTTGTCATTAATTACCAAAACCACCTAGGGAGCACTTGTGCTTTCACGAAGAGGCGACACGCGTCTCCGGGGCGTGGCCCCCCCTCACGGACGGCGATGACACGGTAGTAGACGTTCTGCGGTAACGATGCGGCGTGAATATTATTAAATACTCGGAGCGCGATAAAATCATGAGTTTTTTTGCACGACGTGGGCACATGTGCTATAGGAATGATGGTATTTTTTCATAAATTTTGGTGATGGAGAAGTATCCGAAAAATTCCCTCTACGCGGATTGCCCTTCGCGCGTCTACGACTGTCGTCGTGAGGTCCAAAAAATTCGCTCTACCATGTTCCCACGTTGCACAATAAGGTGTCTCGATACAATACAGAAGAACCCAAGTATAAACCCAAGTTGCCTCTATTCATCGGGCAAGGTGGTAGGGCTGGATGCTCAAAACCTTATCTCATGCCATGAGATGAGTGGGAGGATGTCATGTTCTATATCTTGCACAGTATCAAGGAAATTGAGGATGAGTGGATGAGGTAATACCTTTGCACCATTCTTTTAGTCAATTCGTTATGTTCACTTTGCCTAGTTCTTATACCGCTTTTCTTATTGTAGTCGATTCGTTGAAGAAGAATGGACGGGAATGCTGCCTCCTACTGAAGCGGAGGCACTTGCTCTTCTCCGAAAGGGTGCTGATGGAAGGAAAAATTTCGTTGCGTGGTTCATGGAGAAAGTAATTTTTCACACTTCCCTATTACCTATTTCAATTAAACTCATGCACCCTATAATTTCAATTAAACTCATGCACCCTATAATTTCAATTAAACTTGTAGGGAAATGATCCGACCGAATCAATGGATGAAGAATTGAGATGGGTTTCCATGGGTTTTGACCCTGTCGTTATGACATGCCAAAAGTATGATGTGAATGGGTATCGCTTCCATACAGAGGAGCACCAGAACAGTCGGCCTGATCCCAAAACCATAAGTACCGGAGTCTTCACTGAAGGAGATAATAAAGTAGATTACTACGGAAGGGTAGGAAAAATATACGAGCTTACATTCAAATGTGGCCGTGATCACCTAAATCTCACTGTGTTCAAATGCCGATGGTTCGACCCCAAAAAGGGTCTGAGACATATGCCTTCTGTTGGTTTAGTTGAAGTTAAACCATCAACCGTCTATGCCGGAGATGATCTCTTTATCGCCGCTACCCAGGCCACACAAGTATATTATCTGCCTTACCCATGCCAGAAAGAGTACCTAAAGGGTTGGGAAGTTGTGTTCAAGGTGTCGCTGCATGGTAAGCTACCGGACCCGAACGATGATGATTACTACAACATAAACCCCATGACATACGAGGGAGTGTTCTATCAAGAGGAACGTGATGACGTGGTCCGAAACAACGAGGATGATGACTTGGGTTATGTTGACCTGGACCCAAATGACGACGACACACAGATTGATGGTGAGGCAGTTGTGAATCAAAGAGACATAATTATGCTTGAAAAGTTAAATGAAGATGCTGAAGATGAGGAAGAGCCTCCACCTTCGTCAGACAACGAAGAAGATATGCGTGATAGTGATGATGAGACCGGTCCACAAATAGATTACAATAGTGATGATTCATATGGGTTCTAGAAAATGTAAGTTCTTTTAATGATCATTACAATAGTATGCTTAATGTGCTCTTCTGGTATTAATGTTTTTCCTGTATGCTTGTTTAATTGATATCCTTACTAATTGTTTATTCTCTTCTCAATGCAGGTTTGCTAATCATGGGCAAGTCCAGCGGCGCCAGTTTCCTCAGTAAATTCAAATGACTTACTCGGAGTGGACGAGCCCACAAGGTTCCCTCCCGACTACGCGAGGATGACACCTCACAGGGAGGTGGAGGGGTCGGGGGAGGAGACCCTAGAGGAGGAGGCGGTGGGGGGAGAGCCCCTAGAGGAGGAGGAGGTGGGGGGAGAGGCAGCCGGGGCAAAAAACTCCGGGCCGTGTCCGAAATAGGAGGGTCTTCTTCGATGCCCTCCTATACAAAGGCACCTTCTGAGTCCGAGGAGGAGGAGTATGTTCCTGAAGGCGAGGAGGAGGAGGAGGGTGAGGAGGAGGAGGGCGAGGAGGAGGAGGCCGAGGAGGAGGGTGAGGAGGAGGGCGAGGAGGGTGGAGGGGATGTTGATCCCGAGTTGTGGGGTGACTTGCCACCGGGTGCTCCGCAGGGGTGGCTGCGTGGTAAAGCCGGACTACCTACACCACCTTCTATCGAGGAGCACAAGTGGCTCATTGAACCTGTGGGGACAGATCAAGTGCCTCTCAATCATATTTTCAACACATGACAACATTTTTCTTATTGTACACATGGCAATCATTTGATTCTTTTCCAGAAACTAGATCCTTCGTGGAAAGTGAAGGAAATATGCCCTAGAGGCAATAATAAAGTTATTATTTATTTCCTTATATCATGATAAATGTTATTATTCATGCTAGAATTGTATTAACCGGAAACATAATACATGTGTGAATACATAGACAAACAGAGTGTCACTAGTATGCCTCTACTTGACTAGCTCGTTAATCAAAGATGGTTATGTTTCCTAACCATGGACAAAAGAGTTTTTATTTGATTAACGAGATCACATCATTAGTTGAATGATCTGATTGACATGACCCATTCCATTAGCTTAGCACCCGATCGTTTAGTATGTTGCTATTGCTTTCTTCATGACTTATACATGTTCCTATAACTATGAGATTATGCAACTCCCGTTTACCGGAGGAACACTTTGGGTACTACCAAACGTCACAACGTAACTGGGTGATTATAAAGGAGTACTACAGGTGTCTCCAATGGTAGATGTTGGGTTGGCGTATTTCGAGATTAGGGTTTGTCACTCCGATTGTCGGAGAGGTATCTCTGGGCCCTCTCGGTAATACACATCACATAAGCCTTGCAAGCATTATAACTAAGATGTTAGTTGTGAGATGATGTATTACAGAACGAGTAAAGAGACTTGCCAGTAACGAGATTGAACTAGGTATTGGATACCGACGATCGAATCTCGGGCAAGTAACATACCGATGACAAAGGGAACAACGTATGTTGTTATGCGGTCTGACCGATAAAGATCTTCATAGAATATGTAGGAGCCAATATGGGCATCCAGGTCCCGCTATTGGTTATTGACCGGAGACGTGTCTCGGTCATGTCTACATTGTTCTCGAACCGTAGGGTCCGCACGCTTAACGTTACGATGACAGTAATTATGAGTTTATGCATTTTGATGTACCGAAGTTAGTTCGGAGTCCCGGATGTGATCACGGACATGACGAGGAGTCTCGAAATGGTCGAGACATAAAGATTGATATATTGGAAGCCTATATTTGGACATCGGAATTGTTCCGGGTGAAATCGGCATTTTACCGGAGTACCGGGGGGGCGGGGGTGTTACCGGAACCCCCCGGGGGGTTATTGGGCCAACATGGGCCTTAAGGGAGAAGAGGAGAGGAGGCAAGAGGTGGCCGCGCGCCCCTCCCCTTCCTAGTCCGAATAGGACAAGGGAAGGGGGGCCGGCGCCCCCCCTTTCCTTCCTCTCTTCCTCCTATTCTCCCCCTTCTCTCCTAGTCCAACTAGGACTCCCCTTGGCGCGCCACACCTTGGCCGGCCGCCTCCTACCCTTGCTCCTTTATATACGGGGGCAGGGGGCACCCCATAGACACACAAGTTGATCCTTGAGATCGTTCCTTAGCCGTGTGCGGTGCCCCCTGCCACCAAATTCCACCTCGATCATACCGTTACAGTGCTTAGGCGAAGCCCTGCGTCGGTAGTACATCAAGATCGTCACCACGCCGTCGTGCTGACGGAACTCTTCCTCGACGCTTTGCTGGATCGGAGCACGAGGATCGTCATCGAGCTGAACGTGTGCTAAGAACTCGGAGGTGCCGGAGTAACGGTGCTTGGATCGGTCAGATCGGGAAGAAGACGTACGACTACTTCCTCTACGTTGTGTAAATGCTTCCGTTGCGATATACAAGGGTACGTAGATCATACTCTCCCCTCGTTGCTATGCATCACCATGATCTTGCGTGTGCGTAGGAAAATTTTGAAATTACTACGTTCCCCAACAGTGGCATCCGAGCCTAGGTTTTATGGTTTGATGTTATATGCACGAGTAGAACACAAGTGAGTTGTGGGCGATATAAGTCATACTGCCTACCAGCATGTCATACTTTGGTTCGGCGGTATTGTTGGATGAAGCGGCCCGGACCGACATTACGCGTACGCTTACGCGAGACCGGTTTCCCCGACGTGCTTTGCACATAGGTGACTTGCGGGTGACTGTTTCTCCAACTTTAGTTGAACCGAGTGTGGCTACGCCCGGTCCTTGCGAAGGTTAAAACGGAGTCTATTTGACAAACTATCATTGTGGTTTTGATGCGTAGGTGAGATTGGTTCTTGCTTAAGCCCGTAGCAGCCACGTAAAACTTGCAACAACAAAGTAGAGGACGTCTAACTTGTTTTTGCAAGGCATGTTGTGATATGATATGGTCAAGACGTGATGAGATATAAGTTGTTGTATGAGATGATCATGTTTTGTTGAAGTTATCGGCAACTGGCAAAAGCCTTATGGTTGTCTCTTTATTGCATAAGATGCAAGCGCCAAATAATTGCTTTACTTTATCGCTATGCGATAGCAATAGATGCAAGAGCAATAGTTGGCGAGACGACCGTGTGAGGACACATTGATATAGATCAAGATGATGGAGATCATGGTGTCATGCCGGTGATGACAGAGATCATGACATTACTTTGGAGATGGAGATCAAAGAAGCAAGATGATGATGGCCATATCATGTCACATATTTTGATTGCATATGATGTTTATCTTTTATACATCTTATTTTTGCTTTGATTGATGGTAGCATTATAAGATGATCTCTCACTAAATTATCAAGAAGTGTTCTCCCTGAGTATGCACCGTTGCGAAAGTTCTTCGTGCTGAGACACCACGTGATGATCGGGTGTGATAGGTTCTACGTTCAAATACAACGGGTGCAAAACAGTTGCACACGCGGAATACTCAGGTTATACTTGACGAGCCAAGCATATACAGATATGGCCTCGGAACACAGAGACCGAAAGGTCGAGCGTGAATCATATAGTAGATATGATCAACATAACGATGTTCACCATTGAAAACTACTCCATCTCACGTGATGATCGGTTATGGTTTAGTTGATTTGGATCACGTGATCACTTAGAGGATTAGAGAGATATCTATCTAAGTGGGAGTTCTTAAGTAATATGATTAATTGAACTTAAATTTATCATGAACTTAGTCCTGGTAGTATTTTGCAAATTATGTTATAGATCAATAGCTCGCGTTGTTGCTTCCCTATGTTTATTTTGATATGTTCCTAGAGAAAATTGTGTTGAAAGATGTTAGTAGCAAAGATGCGGATTGGATCCGTGATCAGAGGTTTATCCTCATTGCTGCACAGAAGAATTATGTCCTTGATGCACCGCTAGGTGAAAGACCTATTGCAGGAGCAGATGCAGACGTTATGAACGTTTGGCTAGCTCAATATGATGACTACTTGATAGTTTAGTGCACCATGCTTAATGGCTTAGAATCGGGACTTCAAAGACGTTTTGAATGTCATGGACCATATGAGATGTTCCAAGAGTTGAAGATAATATTTCAAGCAAATACCCGAGTTGAGAGATATGAAGTCTCCAACAAGTTCTATAGCTAAAAGATGGTGGAGAATCGCTCAACTAGTGAGCATGTGCCCAGATTGTCTGAGTACTACAATCACTTGAATCAAGTGGGAGTTAATCTTCCAGATAAGATAGTGATTGACAGAATTCTCTAGTCACCATCACCAAGTTAGTAGAACTTCGTGATGAACTATGATATGCAAGGGATAACGGAAACGACTCCCAAGCTCTTCGTAATGCGGAAATCGACGAAGGTAGAAATCAAGAAAAACATCAAGTGTTGATGGTAGACAAGACCACTAGTTTCAAGAAAAGGGCAGAGGGAAGAAGGGGAACTTCAAGAAGAACGGCAAGCGAGTTGCTCAAGTGAAGAAGCCCAAGTCTGGTCCTAAGCCTGAGACTAAGTGCTTCTACTGCAAAGGGACTGGTCACTGGAAGCGGAACTACCCCAAGTGATTGGCGGATAAGAAGGATGGCAAAGTGAACATAACTATATTTGATATACATGTTATTGATGTGTACTTTACTAGTGTTTATAGCAAACCCTCAATATTTGATACTAGTTCAGTTGCTAAGATTAGTAACTCGAAACGGGAGTTGCAGAATAAACAGAGACTAGTTAAGGGTGAAGTGACGATGTGTGTTGGAAGTAGTTCCAAGATTGATATGATCATCATCGCACACTCCCCTATACTTTCGGGATTAGTGTTGAAACTAAATAAGTGTTATTTGGTGTTTGTGTTGAGCATGAATATGATTTGATCATGTTTATTGTAATACGATTATTCATTTAAGTAAAAGAATAAATTGTTGTTCTGTTTACATGAATAAAACCTTATATGGTTACACACCCAATGAAAATAGTTCATTGGATCTCGATCTTAATAATACACATATTCATAATATTGAAACCAAAAGATGCAAAGTTAATAATGATAGTGCAACTTATTTGTGGCACTGCTGTTTAGGTCATATTGGTATAAAGCGCATGAAGAAACTCCATGCTGATGGGCTTTCGGAATCACTTGATTATGAATCACTTGATGCTTGCGAACCATGCCTTTTGGGCAAGATGACTAAAACGCCATTCTCCGGAACAATGGAGCGAGAAAAGATTTGTTGGAAATCATACATACTGATGTATGTGGTCCGATGAATATTGAGGCTCGCGACAGGTATCATTATTTTCTGATCTTCACAAATGATTTGAGCAGATATGAGTATATCTACTTGATGAAACATAAGTCTGAAACATTTGAAAAGTTCAAAGAATTTCAGAGTGAAGTGAAAAACATCGTGACAAGAAAATAAAGTTTCTACGATCTGATCGCGGAGACAAATATTTGAGTTACGAGTTTGGTCTTCAGTTAAAACAATGTGAAATAGTTTCACTACTCACGCCACCTGGAACACCACATCATAATGGAGTGTCCGAACGTCATAACCGTACTTTATTGGATATAGTGCAATCTATGATGTCTCTTACCGATTTACCACTATTGTTTTTGGGGTCATGCATTAGAGACAGCTGCATTCACGTTAAAAAGGGGCACCATCTATATCCGTCGAGACGACGCCTTATGAACTATGGTTTGGCAAGAAACCAAAGTTGTCATTTCTTAAAGCTTGGGCTTGCGATGCTTATATGAAAAAGTTTCATCCTGATAAGCTCAAAACTCAAATCGGAGAAGTGCATCTTCATAGGATATCCAAAGGAAACTATTGGATACACCTTCTATCACAGATCCGAAGGCAAGACTTTTGTTGCTAAATTCGGAAACTTTCTGGAGAAGGAGTTTCTCTCGAAAGAAGTGAGTGGGAGGAAAGTAGAACTTGACGAGGTAACTGTACCTGCTCCCTTATTGGAAAGTAGTACGTCACAGAAAAATGTTTCTGTGACACCTACACCAGTTAGTGAGGAAGCTAATGATGATGATCATGAAACTTCAGAACAAGACACTACTGAACCTCGTAGATCAACCAGAGTAAGATCCGCGCCAGAGTGGTACGGTAATCCTGTTCTGGAAGTCATGCTACTAGATCATGATGATCCTACGAACTATGAGGAAGCGATGATGAGCCCGGATTCCACGAAATGGTTTGAGGCCATGAAATCTGATATATGATCCATGTATGAGAACAGAGTTTGGACTTTGGTTGACTTGCCCGATGATCGGCAAGCAATTGAGAATAAATGGATCTTCAAGAGGAAGACGGACACTGATAGCAGTGTTACTATCTACAAAGCTAGAATTGTCGCAAAAGGTTTTCGACAAGTTCAAGGGATTGACTACGATGAGACTTTCTCACCCGTAGCGATGCTTAAGTCTGTCTGAATCATGTTAGCAATTGCCGCATTTTATGATTATGAAATTTGGCAGATGGATGTCAAAACTGCATTCCTGAATGGATTTCTAGAAGAAGAGTTGTATATGATGCAACCGGAAGGTTTTGTCGATCCAAAGGGAGCTAACAAAATGTGCAAGCTCCAGCGATCCATCTGTGGACTGGTGCAAGCATCTCGGAGTTGGAATATAGGCTTTGATGAGTTGATCAAAGCATATAGTTTTATACAGACTTGCGGTGAAGCCTGTATTTACGAGAAAGTGAGTGGGAGCACTACAGTGTTTCTGACAAGTATATGTGAATGACATATTGTTGATCGGAAATAATGTAGAATTATTCTGTAAAGCATAAAAGGAGTGTTTGAAAGGAGTTTTTCAAAGAAAGACTTCGGTAAAGCTGCTTACATATTGAGCTTCAAGATCTATAGAGATAGATCAAGACGCTTGATAAGTTTTTCAATAAGTACATACCTTGACAAGATTTTGAAGTAGTTCAGAATGGAACAGTCAAAGAAAAAGTTTTTGCCTGTGTTACAAGGTGTGAAGTTGAGTAAAGACTCAAAGCCCGACCACGGCAGAAGATAGAAAGAGAATGAAAGTCATTCCCAATGCCTCATTCATAGGTTCGATAAAGTATGCCATGCTATGTACCAGATCTATTGTATACCCTGCACTGATTTGGCAAGGGAGTACAATAGTGATCTAGGAGTTGATCACTGGACAGCGGTCAGAATTATCCTTAGTGAAATAAGGATATGTTTCTCGATTATGGACGTGACAAAAAGGTTCGTCGTAAAGGGTTACGTCGATGCAAGTTTTTGACACTGATCCAGATGAATCTAAAAGTCTCAATCTGGATACATATTGAAAGTGGGAGCAATTAGCTAGAGTAGCTCCTTGTAGAGCATTATAGACAAAAATTTTTGCAAAATACTTACGGATCTGAATGTGACAGACCCGTTGACTAAAATTATCTCATAAGCAAAACATGATCACACCTTAGTACTCTTTGGGTGTTAATCACATAGAGATGTGAACTAGATTACTGACTCTAGTAAACCCTTTGAGTGTTGGTCACATGACGATGTGAACTATGGGTGTTAATCACATGGTGATGTGAACTATTGCTGCTAAATCACATGGCGATGTGAACTAGATTATTGACTCTAGTGCAAGTGGGAGACAGAAGGAAATATGCCCTAGAGGCAATAATAAAGTTATTATTTATTTCCTTATATCATGATAAATGTTTATTATTCATGCTAGAATTGTATTAACCGGAAACATAATACATGTGTGAATACATAGACAAACAGAGTGTCACTAGTATGCCTCTACTTGACTAGCTCGTTAATCAAAGATGGTTATGTTTCCTAACCATGGACAAAAGAGTTGTTATTTGATTAACGAGATCACATCATTAGTTGAATGATCTGATTGACATGACCCATTCCATTAGCTTAGCACCCGATCGTTTAGTATGTTGCTATTGCTTTCTTCATGACTTATACATGTTCCTATAACTATGAGATTATGCAACTCCCGTTTACCGGAGGAACACTTTGGGTACTACCAAACGTCACAATGTAACTGGGTGATAATAAAGGAGTACTACAGGTGTCTCCAATGGTAGATGTTGGGTTGGCGTATTTCGAGATTAGGGTTTGTCACTCCGATTGTCGGAGAGGTATCTCTGGGCCCTCTCGGTAATACACATCACATAAGCCTTGCAAGCATTATAACTAAGATGTTAGTTGTGAGATGATGTATTACGGAACGAGTAAAGAGACTTGCCAGTAACGAGATTGAACTAGGTATTGGATACCGACGATCGAATCTCGGGCAAGTAACATACCGATGACAAAGGGAACAACGTATGTTGTTATGCGGTCTGACCGATAAAGATCTTCGTAGAATATGTAGGAGCCAATATGGGCATCCAGGTCCCGCTATTGGTTATTGACCGGAGACGTGTCTCGGTCATGTCTACATTGTTCTCGAACCGTAGGGTCCGCACGCTTAACGTTACGATGACAGTAATTATGAGTTTATGCATTTTGATGTAACGAAGTTAGTTCGGAGTCCCGGATGTGATCACGGACATGACGAGGAGTCTCGAAATGGTCGAGACATAAAGATTGATATAGTGGAAGCCTATATTTGGACATCGGAATTGTTCCGGGTGAAATCGGCATTTTACCGGGGTACCCGGGGGGGGGGGGGGTTACCGGAACCCCCCGAGGGGTTATTGGGCCAACATGGGCCTTAAGGGAGAAGAGGAGAGGAGGCAAGAGGTGGCCGCGCGCCCCTCCCCTTCCTAGTCCGAATAGGACAAGGGAAGGGGGGCCGGCGCCCCCCCCCCTTTCCTTCCTCTCTTCCTCCTATTCTCCCCCTTCTCTCCTAGTCCAACTAGGAGTCCCCTTGGCGCGCCACACCTTGGCCGGCCGCCTCCTACCCTTGCTCCTTTATATGCGGGGGCAGGGGGCACCCCATATACACACAAGTTGATCCTTGAGATCGTTCCTTAGCCGTGTGCGGTGCCCCTGCCACCAAATTCCACCTCGATCATACCGTTACAGTGCTTAGGCGAAGCCCTGCGTCGGTAGTACATCAAGATCGTCACCAAGCCATCATGCTGACGGAACTCTTCCTCGACGCTTTGCTGGATCGGAGCCCGAGGATCGTCATCGAGCTGAACGTGTGCTAAGAACTCGGAGGTGCCGGAGTAACGGTGCTTGGATCGGTCGGATCGGGAAGAAGACGTACGACTACTTCCTCTACGTTGTGTCAACGCTTCCGTTGCGATCTACAAGGGTACGTAGATCATACTCTCCCCTCGTTGCTATGCATCACCATGATCTTGCGTGTGCGTAGGAAAATTTTGAAATTACTACGTTCCCCAACAGTGGCATCCGAGCCTAGGTTTTAAGGTTTGATGTTATATGCACGAGTAGAACACAAGTGAGTTGTGGGCGATATAAGTCATACTGCCTACCAGCATGTCATACTTTGGTTCGGCGGTATTGTTGGATGAAGCGGCCCGGACCGACATTACGCGTACGCTTACGCGAGACCGGTTTCCCCGACGTGCTTTGCACATAGGTGACTTGCGGGTGACTGTTTCTCCAACTTTAGTTGAACCGAGTGTGGCTACGCCCGGTCCTTGCGAAGGTTAAAACGAAGTCTATTTGACAAACTATCGTTGTGGTTTTGGTGCGTAGGTGAGATTGGTTCTTGCTTAAGCCCGTAGCAGCCACGTAAAACTTGCAACAACAAAGTAGAGGACGTCTAACTTGTTTTTGCAGGGCATGTTGTGATATGATATGGTCAAGACGTGATGAGATATAAGTTGTTGTATGAGATGATCATGTTTTGTTGAAGTTATCGGCAACTGGCAAAAGCCTTATGGTTGTCTCTTTATTGCATAAGATGCAAGCGCCAAATAATTGCTTTACTTTATCGCTATGCGATAGCAATAGTTGCAAGAGCAATAGTTGGCGAGACGACCGTGTGACGACACATTGATATAGATCAAGATGATGGAGATCATGGTGTCATGCCGGTGATGACAGAGATCATGACAGTACTTTGGAGATGGAGATCAAAGAAGCAAGATGATGATGGCCATATCATGTCACATATTTTGATTGCATATGATGTTTATCTTTTATACATCTTATTTTTGCTTTGATTGATGGTAGCATTATAAGATGATCTCTCACTAAATTATCAAGAAGTGTTCTCCCTGAGTATGCACCGTTGCGAAAGTTCTTCGTGCTGAGACACCACGTGATGATCGGGTGTGATAGGTTCTACGTTCAAATACAACGGGTGCAAAACAGTTGCACACGCGGAATACTCAGGTTATACTTGACGAGCCAAGCATATACAGATATGGCCTCGGAACACAGAGACCGAAAGGTCGAGCGTGAATCATATAGTAGATATGATCAACATAACGATGTTCACCATTGAAAACTACTCCATCTCACGTGATGATCGGTTATGGTTTAGTTGATTTGGATCACGTGATCACTTAGAGGATTAGAGAGATATCTATCTAAGTGGGAGTTCTTAAGTAATATGATTAATTGAACTTAAATTTATCATGAACTTAGTCCTGGTAGTATTTTGCAAATTATGTTATAGATCAATAGCTCGCGTTGTTGCTTCCCTATGTTTATTTTGATATGTTCCTAGAGAAAATTGTGTTGAAAGATGTTAGTAGCAAAGATGCGGATTGGATCCGTGATCAGAGGTTTATCCTCATTGCTGCACAGAAGAATTATGTCCTTGATGCACCGCTAGGTGAAAGACCTATTGCAGGAGCAGATGCAGACGTTATGAACGTTTGGCTAGCTCAATATGATGACTACTTGATAGTTTAGTGCACCATGCTTAATGGCTTAGAATCGGGACTTCAAAGACGTTTTGAATGTCATGGACCATATGAGATGTTCCAAGAGTTGAAGATAATATTTCAAGCAAATACCCGAGTTGAGAGATATGAAGTCTCCAACAAGTTCTATAGCTAAAAGATGGTGGAGAATCGCTCAACTAGTGAGCATGTGCCCAGATTGTCTGAGTACTACAATCACTTGAATCAAGTGGGAGTTAATCTTCCAGATAAGATAGTGATTGACAGAATTCTCTAGTCACCATCACCAAGTTAGTAGAACTTCGTGATGAACTATGATATGCAAGGGATAACGGAAACGACTCCCAAGCTCTTCGTAATGCGGAAATCGACGAAGGTAGAAATCAAGAAAAACATCAAGTGTTGATGGTAGACAAGACCACTAGTTTCAAGAAAAGGGCAGAGGGAAGAAGGGGAACTTCAAGAAGAACGGCAAGCGAGTTGCTCAAGTGAAGAAGCCCAAGTCTGGTCCTAAGCCTGAGACTAAGTGCTTCTACTGCAAAGGGACTGGTCACTGGAAGCGGAACTACCCCAAGTGATTGGCGGATAAGAAGGATGGCAAAGTGAACATAAGTATATTTGATATACATGTTATTGATGTGTACTTTACTAGTGTTTATAGCAAACCCTCAATATTTGATACTAGTTCAGTTGCTAAGATTAGTAACTCGAAACGGGAGTTGCAGAATAAATAGAGACTAGTTAAGGGTGAAGTGACGATGTGTGTTGGAAGTAGTTCCAAGATTGATATGATCATCATCGCACACTCCCCTATACTTTCGGGATTAGTGTTGAAACTAAATAAGTGTTATTTGGTGTTTGTGTTGAGCATGAATATGATTTGATCATGTTTATTGTAATACGGTTATTCATTAAATAAAAGAATAAATTGTTGTTCTGTTTACATGAATAAAACCTTATATGGTTACACACCCAATGAAAATAGTTCATTGGATCTCGATCTTAATAATACACATATTCATAATATTGAAACCAAAAAATGCAAAGTTAATAATGATAGTGCAACTTATTTGTGGCACTGCTGTTTAGGTCATATTGGTATAAAGCGCATGAAGAAACTCCATGCTGATGGGCTTTCGGAATCACTTGATTATGAATCACTTGATGCTTGCGAACCATGCCTTTTGGGCAAGATGACTAAAACGCCGTTCTCCGGAACAATGGAGCGAGAAAAGATTTGTTGGAAATCATACATACTGATGTATGTGGTCCGATGAATATTGAGGCTCGTGACAGGTATCATTATTTTCTGATCTTCACAAATGATTTGAGCAGATATGAGTATATCTACTTGATGAAACATAAGTCTGAAACATTTGAAAAGTTCAAAGAATTTCAGAGTGAAGTGAAAAACATCGTGACAAGAAAATAAAGTTTCTACGATCTGATCGCGGAGACAAATATTTGAGTTACGAGTTTGGTCTTCAGTTAAAACAATGTGAAATAGTTTCACTACTCACACCACCTCGAACACCACATCATAATGGTGTGTCCGAACATCATAACCGTACTTTATTGGATATAGTGCAATCTATGATGTCTCTTACCGATTTACCACTATTGTTTTTGGGGTCATGCATTAGAGACAGCTGCATTCACGTTAAAAAGGGGCACCATCTATATCCGTCGAGACAACGCCTTATGAACTATGGTTTGGCAAGAAACCAAAGTTGTCGTTTCTTAAAGTTTGGGGTTGTGATGCTTATATGAAAAAGTTTCATCCTGATAAGCTCAAAACTCAAATCGGAGAAGTGCATCTTCATAGGATATCCAAAGGAAACTATTGGATACACCTTCTATCACAGATCCGAAGGCAAGACTTTTGTTGCTAAATTCGGAAACTTTCTGGAGAAGGAGTTTCTCTCGAAAGAAGTGAGTGGGAGGAAAGTAGAACTTGACGAGGTAACTGTACCTGCTCCCTTATTGGAAAGTAGTACGTCACAGAAAAATGTTTCTGTGACACCTACACCAGTTAGTGAGGAAGCTAATGATGATGATCATGAAACTTCAGAACAAGACACTACTGAACCTCATAGATCAACCAGAGTAAGATCCGCGCCAGAGTGGTATGGTAATCCTGTTCTGGAAGTCATGCTACTAGATCATGATGATCCTACGAACTATGAGGAAGCGATGATGAGCCCGGATTCCGCGAAATGGTTTGAGGCCATGAAATCTGAGATATGATCCATGTATGAGAACAAAGTTTGGACTTTGGTTGACTTGCCCGATGATCGGCAAGCAATTGAGAATAAATGGATCTTCAAGAGGAAGACGGACACTGATAGCAGTGTTACTATCTACAAAGCTAGAATTGTCGCAAAAGGTTTTCGACAAGTTCAAGGGATTGACTACGATGAGACTTTCTCACCCGTAGCGATGCTTAAGTCTGTCTGAATCATGTTAGCAATTGCCGCATTTTATGATTATGAAATTTGGCAGATGGATGTCAAAACTGCATTCTTGAATGGATTTCTAGAAGAAGAGTTGTATATGATGCAACCGGAAGGTTTTGTCGATCCAAAGGGAGCTAACAGAATGTGCAAGCTCCAGCGATCCATCTATGGACTGGTGCAAGCATCTCGGAGTTGGAATATACGCTTTGATGAGTTGATCAAAGCATATAGTTTTATACAGACTTGCGGTGAAGCCTGTATTTACGAGAAAGTGAGTGGGAGCACTACAGCGTTTCTGACAAGTATATGTGAATGACATATTGTTGATCGGAAATAATGTAGAATTATTCTGTAAAGCATAAAAGGAGTGTTTGAAAGGAGTTTTTCAAAGAAAGACTTCGGTAAAGCTGCTTACATATTGAGCTTCAAGATCTATAGAGATAGATCAAGACGCTTGATAAGTTTTTCAATAAGTACATACCTTGACAAGATTTTGAAGTAGTTCAGAATGGAACAGTCAAAGAAAAAGTTTCTTGCCTGTGTTACAAGGTGTGAAGTTGAGTAAAGACTCAAAGCCCGACCACGGAAGAAGATAGAAAGAGAATGAAAGTCATTCCCTATGCCTCATTCATAGGTTCTATAAAGTATGCCATGCTATGTACCAGATCTATTGTATACCCTGCACTGATTTGGTAAGGGAGTACAATAGTGATCTAGGAGTAGATCACTGGACAGCGGTCAGAATTATCCTTAGTGAAATAAGGATATGTTTCTTGATTATGGACGTGACAAAAAGGTTTGTCGTAAAGGGTTACGTTGATGCAAGTTTTTGACACTGATCCAGATGAATCTAAAAGTCTCAATCTGGATACATATTGAAAGTGGGAGCAATTAGCTAGAGTAGCTCCTTGCAGAGCATTATAGACAAAGAATTTTGCAAAATACTTACGGATCTGAATGTGACAGACCCGTTGACTAAAATTATCTCACAAGCAAAACATGATCACACCTTAGTACTCTTTGGGTGTTAATCACATAGAGATGTGAACTAGATTACTGACTCTAGTAAACCCTTTGAGTGTTGGTCACATGACGATGTGAACTATGGGTGTTAATCACATGGTGATGTGAACTATTGCTGCTAAATCACATGGCGATGTGAACTAGATTATTGACTCTAGTGCAAGTGGGAGACTGAAGGAAATATGCCCTAGAGGCAATAATAAAGTTATTATTTATTTCCTTATATCATGATAACTGTTTATTATTCATGCTAGAATTGTATTAACCGGAAACATAATACATGTGTGAATACATAGACAAACAGAGTGTCACTAGTATGCCTCTACTTGACTAGCTCGTTAATCAAAGATGGTTATGTTTCCTAACCATGGACAAAAGAGTTGTTATTTGATTAACGAGATCACATCATTAGTTGAATGATCTGATTCACATCATTAGTTTTGCACTTTCATTCCTTCTGACCTTCTAGTTTTCTTGTTTAACTAACATCCAGGCTATGTTGGTGTCTTGGAGTAACCGCACGGATCCACCATAAATGGGACCCCCACCACCACCTGCGGGAGAACCCCCACACGTGCCCATGTTCGGTGAATGGGTGGCACTAGGCAGTGATGGTCCGGTTAGTACATTTTCCTAACTACTCGCAAACTAGTTCTCGTTCATTCAACACTATCATATCATATTTACCGTTAGAATCTTTTCTGAAACATGTAGGGGACCGGTGGCTCGACTACTGCTCCATCGACCCCAGTCACTCCGATCTGGCAAAGTGATGGTGGTCGCGGTGGCGGTTTTGGTGGAGGTGGTCTTGGTGGTGGTGGTTTTGGCGGAGGTGGTCTTGGTGGTGGTTTTGGCAGAGGTGGTCTTGCTTGATGTCGATGATGATTCCGTGCATGTGGCCGTCGTGCCATGCCTTTCATGTTGCTACTATTATGATGTTCCATGTCTTGCACTACTTTTATGTTCATGAACTTCCGCCGGTGATGATCTTTAGATGATGATGATGAACTTGACTATGTTTAGATGATGATGATGAACTTGAGTATGTTTAGATGATGAACTGTCATATTTCTGCATAATTCCATATTATTCTGCTTTGAAATGCTGTCAAATGAATTGAAAAAGAGAAAACAGGAAAAAAAAAACTATGCCTACGGCAAAGCCGTCGGCATATATAAGCCCAGGAGTTACCAGGGCTTGCCACATGGTAGATCTATGCCTACGGCAATGCCGTCGGCATAGATTTTCATCTATGCCGACGGCTTTGCCGTAGGCATAGCCCTGCCGCCAGGACAAACCAGGGAAAGACACGTGGCAGGACTATGCCTACGGCAAAGCCGTCGGCATAGATTCCATCTATGCCTGCCGTCGGCATAGATTCCATCTATGCCTACGGCTTTCCCGTAGGCATAGCACTGCCACCAGGAGCACCACGGGATGCCACGTGGCAGAGGTACGCAGACGGCTAGGCCGTCGGCATAGATTTCTACCTATGCCGACAGCCAAGCCGTCGGCGTACCTCTGCCATGTGGCGTCCCATGACTCGTCAGCGCTTTTGATGGTGCCGTTCGTTGCCGTCAGACGGAAAAACACTACTGACGGCTAAACTATGCCGACGGCTGACCCCGACCGTCGGCATAGGGACCTATGCCGACGGCTATACTACGCCGACGGTCTGACAAGACTACGCTGACGATATCTACGCCGACGGGTCTATGCCGACGGCAGCCGTAGGCATAGATCTATGCCGACGGCAAAGGACCTATGCCGACGGCCCTTGGCCGTAGGCATAGACCGCGAGTCCGGTAATGAACTGCCTATCCACGTTCACAAGAAACTGACTCTTTCTTCCAGCAACGTTCCTGGGGTTGATTAGAGCTTGGTGCGGTTTAATCCGCGTTCTTATGCTTCGCCTCGTCGTTCTTCATCTTCCCGACATGACAAGCCATCATTTTGGTAAATATCCGGTATGCAAAAAAAAAATGTAAGGGCGTCTCCAACGGGATCCTCAAACCGCTCGCATCCGTTCGAACCGCGATGTCCGGACCACGGAAGCAATTCAACGCGGGCCTGTATCGGTCTGCAGTGAGGTACGGACACATTTTCTCCCGTAAATTGGAGACAAACGCTGGGATGGGGGCTTTGCGGGAGTCCGGACATCAGCCACATAGAACTTCAACACCTCTGACCCATCCAGTCCCTCTCCCGGTCTCATTTCCTTCCACTATACCCCTTCTCCTCTTTTGCTTTGCATCCGCACCCTCGACCTCCGCCGACGCCGCCGTTGTACGTCTCCGGCCGCCACACAGAGGCATTGTCGGACATCCGCAACCAGCACCGACACGCCTGTTCGCCTTTACGGCAACGCTGTCCACCCTGGAGCCGTTTGTATCTAGGTTGTAACACCCCAGATATGATTTACCCAATTTGTACCCCAACTCTTGCCGTTTCCGGCTTTAAGTTATTTTATTTTCTCGGGTTCGGGTTTTTGTCTCCGTGTGTTGTTATCATTGTCATGCATCTCATATCATGTCATCATGTGCATTGCATTTGCATACGTGTTCATCTCATGCATTTGAGCATTTTCCCCATTGTCCGTTTTGCATTCCGGCGCTTCGTTCTCCTCCGGTGGTCATTTCTACCTTTCTTTCGTGTGTGGGGATTAAACATTTCTGGATTGGACCGAGACTTTCCAAGCGGCCTTGTTTTACTACCGGTAGACCGCCCGTCAAGTTTCGTACCATTTGGACTTCGTTTGCTGCTCCAACGGTTAACCGAGGGACCGAAAAGGCCTCATGTGTGTTGCATCCCAACACCCTTTCAAGTTGGCCCAAAACCTACCAAAACCTGCTCCATCATCTAGAGCGTTCGATCACGATCGCGTGGCCAAAAACCGCACCTCATTTGGACTCGCCTAGCTCCCTCTATGCCTATTTAAAGACACCCCCGAATTTCTCCTTCCCCTTCCTCCCGAAAACCCTAGATCCACTTCATCCGCCGCCGCCGGACATTTACACCACCGACGGACGTGTCCGACTTCCACCTCCGCCGCCACGTGGCACGCCCCCATTCGCCGCCGCCTCGCGCCCACATCGCCGCCGCTCCGGCCCGGGAGGCCCGGATTGAGCCCCCGAGGCCCATCACCGCCCGCGCCGCTCGGGGTCTTCTTCCCTACTCCCGGGTCGCCGCACCTCCGCCGCGGCCGCCGCCTTTCCTTCCGCCGATGCTTGCCTGGCCGCTCGCCGGCGCCCGCGCCCGCCGTGCCTACCGAGGCCGGCGCCGACAACCGCCGCCACCCGCCGTCCGCCGCTCCGGTGGCCGGATCCGCGCCGTCCGGCCCGCCTCTCCAAGATCCGGCGGCCCCAACCGCCAAGTCCGACGACTTCTCCGGCGAGCTACAGTGATTCCGGTGGACCTCGAAATCCGTGCAGATCTGAGATCCGAAATCGCGGTTGACTTTTTGCCCGAAACCCTAGTTCATGTGCTCCTGTTCATCATGCTATATCTCCGCATCCGTAGCTCCGTTTTGGGTATATAGCATATCAAAATGTTCGCCTCAGAGAGTACATCATTTCATCTCATTGCATCATTTTCATTTGAGTTCATCTTGATGCCCGAAATGCTGTTAGAAGAGGGCTACTTGAGATAATTGTCAGATCTGCTGCTCCATTTAGATATTTGTCATTTTTGCCATTATTATTGTGTGCATGATATGCCCATGAGCTCTACATATGTTTTGTTAAGAGTTTTTTCATATTTCCATAGGTGCAACCCATGTATTTTTGTGATGTGTGTGGTGACTAGCACAAGCTTACAAAGTGAGGCACTTGGTAATGCTGATTTCAGGGACTTAGCATTTCCACAAAGTCCTTGAGCTGTTTATCTCATATGGCCATATGTTCATGTTGTTTCCTAGTGATCCGTGCCTCTTTTGAGGATGATCAATAAGGATGTTTTGTTAATCTTGTAGTGCTCTATCCATCCATGTCTTTGTTTGTAATTATGGAGCACCCTAGCTTGAGTCAATCGAGCTCTACTTTTGCTACTTCGTGAATCTGGGCAGATTGTCTATTTGTTAGCAATTTTGCCGAGGATGTTGTAGTTGATCCGTGCATGCTATGTTATTGTTCTTGCCATGTCTAGCTTGCATTTTCTGTATTCTTGATGGGTGTATGCTTAGATTATCATGACTTGCTCTGTAGTGAGTGCATCGAGCTCGTAAACATGCCTACTTGATATCTGTTTCAGCATGCTCCAGTTTTCACTAAGTCTAAAAACTGATTATGCTTTTGCTATGTTCACATGCTTGCAAATGTATTTTCTGATCCCTTTTGGCTCAAGGTCACTAAGGGACTTTTGTTAAGCTCTTTGAGTAGCTCCATGCCATTCTTTACTTTGTCATGTTCAAGCCCTGTAGCATGTAGTTTTGTTGCTCCGAAGAGTGCTATCTGATCTGAAATTTCAGACAAGTGTTAATTTCACTAAGTCTGAGATCTGTTTACCATATGCATTTTTGCCATGCTTGTTTGAACCCGTTAATGGATAAATGGGCCATAGCTCAGTGCTAGACTTTTGTTGAGCATCTTGAATGCATCCCTGCCATGTATTTTGATGCCATGTTTGGGTGCTGTAGCATGTTCATCTTGTTGCATTTAGATGGCTACCTGCTGTAAATCGCAGATCGGTGCCATATTTGAATCGCTTGCCATTTCCAAACCGTAACTCCGTTTCCGGTGATCTTTATATCGTTTTCAAGCGATTTCATCTCATCTTTCCAGTGGCGCACTTGGTTTTCCAAGTTGAGGCCAGTTTCATGTATTCCTCGTCAAATCTTGCATATGCATCACATATCGCATCCCGCACAACATACCATATTTGCATCATATTGTTTGATCCTTGCACGTGGTTGATTGTGTCCTTGTTGCTTGTTTGTCTTGTTTGGGTAGAGCCGGGAGACGAGTTCGCTAACGAGGAGCCCGTTGAGTTTGCTTTCGAGGATCCAGTCAACTCTGACAACTTTGCAGGCAAGATGATCATACCCTCGAAATCACTACTATCTTTGCTTTGCTAGATGCGCGCTCTTTCGCTATGCCAATGCTACGATGCCTACCACTTGCTTTCAAGCCTCCCAAATTGCCATGTCAAACCTCTAACCCACCATGTCCTAGCAAATCGTTGATTGGCTATGTTACCGCTTTGCTCAGCCCCTCTTATAGCGTTGCTAGTTGCAGGTAAAGATTGGAGACCGTTCCTTGTTGGAACATTATTTACTTGTTGGGATATCATTATATTGCCGTGTTATCTTAATGCATCTATATACTTGGTAAAGGGTGGAAGGCTCGGCCTCTCGCCTAGTGTTTTGTTCCACTCTTGCCGCCCTAGTTTCCGTCATATCGGTGTTATGTTCCCGGATTTTGCGTTCCTTGCGCGGTTGGGTTATAATGGGAACCCCTTGATAGTTCGCCTTGATTAAAGCTTTTCCAGCAATGCCCAACCTTGGTTTTACCATTTGCCACCTAGCCTCTTTTTCCCTTGGGTTTTTGGAGACCGAGGGTCATCTTATTTTAAACCCCCCCCCCCGGGCCAGTGCTCCTCTGAGTGTTGGTCCGAACCAGGCAGCCTGCGGGGCCACCTCGGGGAAACTCGAGGGCTGGTTTTACTCGTAGCTTGACCTATCTGAGTGTGCCCTGAGAACGAGATATGTGCAGCTCCTATCGGGATTTGTCGGCACATTCGGGCGGTGTTGCTGGATTTGTTTTAACTTGTCGAAATGTCTTGAAGAACCGAGGTACCGAGTCTGATCGGAACGTCTCGGGAGGAGGTCTATTCCTTCGTTGACCGTGAGAGCTTGTCATGGGCTAAGTTGGGACTCCCCTGTAGGGATTTGAACTTTCGAAAGCCGTGCCCGCGGTTATGGGCAGATGGGAATTTGTTAATGTCCGGTTGTAGATAACTTGAACCTTAACTTAATTAAAATGAATCAACTGTGTGAGTTACCGTGATGGCCTCTTCTCGGCGGAGTCCGGGAAGTGGACACGGTGTTGGAGTAATGCTTGCCGCAGGATTTTTCTCTAGTTACTCGTTCACGCTTTGCCTCCTCTTCTCGCTCTCTTTTGCGAACAGGTTAGCCACCATATGTGCTAGTCGCTTGCTACAGCTCCACATATATTTACCTTGCCTTACATATTAAGCTTAAATAGTCTTGATCGCGAGGTTGCGAGATTGCTAAGTCCCTGTGGCTCACAGATTACTATTACACTAGATGCAGGGCCTGATGATACCGTTCCAGATGGCGCGCTTGAGCTCAAGTGGGAGTTCGACGAGGACTCTCAACAATACTATGTTTCTTTTCCTGATGATCAGTAGTGGTGCCCAGTTGGGGTGATCGGGACCGTGTCGCATGTTGGGTTGTTTTTTATTTTGGCGCTGTAGTCGGGCCATGAGTGTTTGAATGTTGTAATGCTATTTATGTACTTGATTGACATGGCGAGTGTAAGCCAACTATGTTATCTCCCCTTTTATTATCTATATTACATGGGATGTTGTGAAGATTGCCTAACTTGTGACATATGCCGAAACCCGGTTGTGAGACGGGACGTGAAGTCAACCAAGTACATGTGTGTTCATAGTGTCCCCGACACCTTCCTCCTAGCTGAGTATGGATGCTGAAGTTAGCTGGAGTGTGGGGCGAGTGCGTGGTAGATGGAACTCCTATTTAACACATTTCTTTTTGCAGTTCCAACTTGAAGAGGAAGAAGCATCTCTCTTTGCATCTTCAATAGATAGGAAAAAGGGTCTTGACCTGAAGCCTTCGACCAAAGAAAGGGAGACTCGGTGAAGTCAGAGGTGGTTTTCCTTCCCTGGATTCATGGAAGTACCTTTTGAAGTTTGAGTGAGGAACGAAAGTAAGGAAAGCGGGAAAGGTCCGATGCAAAGGAAAGGGTTGCGGGGCTTAATGATTTAGAAGCAAGTGCATGAATCGTTTCATGAACGAAAGCACATTGCGCCCTACGACATGTACATCATTCAAGAATGCAATATGAGGTCGTTCTCATATAACTGGTATGCTATCCAGACCAACGTCACCAAGTTTTGTAACATGGTTCGTCAACTGGAGGCAAGGTGACCATTGCATGCAGCAGAGGACGAGATCATAAGTTTTCTTCCTCTTGCTCAACTTGTTGATTGATTCGTTCACTCAATATTGGTCTACACATTATGTAGCCAGCATGCATTACAGTGATGTACCACAAGACAAATGAGCGGCCATTTACGTACACACACTATTGGATGAAGCTGAAGAGAGAGTGTGTGGGAAAACATGATCCGTTGATGAAAAACTTGTTCGACATCCGGTTAATCTAATCGAATTTGAGACATTGTGTTTGTAGACCTAATTTGCATGCTATGTATGGATGATTTATACTATTTTCTTTCCGAATTTGATGAATATCGACTTGTTTGCATAATTTTCGTCTCGTTAGTTCACATGCAGGTTGAAATGTATGCAGACAGCGTCAAATAGCATGCCCCCGCATCCATGTTCGCGGACTGGTTCTCCATCCGCGGACGGATGTGGGAGAAAATTTATGGGTGACCATTGGAGATGCCCTAATGCTGTAAAAACCCTAGGACTTGTCCGGGCAGCAGCAGCGTCGGCGTCGCATCCCTTCTTGGAGGTGCTGCTTAGTTCGCGGTAGATCGGAGCCTCGGGCTGTGGTGGTTTGTATCCGGAGGGCGCAGCGGTCGTGGGTCTGCCGCGCTTTGTCGAGCTGCCGTTGTTGGCATTTATTTCTTTTTCTTTTTCTTTGGGCTTGATGTGCTGCTCGCCCCAGCATTGCAATATGTATCATGGTGGTTTGCTTTGGAATACAAAGTGGGGGGAAATCCTTTTTCGGTAAAACCACCTCAGGATCCAAACTAGAGTACAATGTTCTTTCTTGGTCATGCAATACTAGACGAACAATACTTTTTTAATACTAAGACGATTGCTGGACTCTCAATGGGAATCGTACTCCACCTTGAATTATTTGGTCATGCAATACTTTTTTAATACTAAGACGATCCATAGATATCTTTTTCGATCATGTGAGGGACAGTACGATGGGCAGTGGCGGAAACGGTTTCAGCAAGTGGAGTGGAGACGCAAACCAACACGGAGAAAATTGAACAAAGCCGTACACGATACATATATTTGATGTCATGGTTTGACTTGCAAAACTAGAAGGAAGCTATAAAGACGAGTGGCAGCCATAAAACTCACACGTATGCACTGGACTTATGGATGACGCTAGTTTATGGTTCACGGGAATCAATATCCAAATCGATTTTTTTCGTTAAAATGGTTTTCTTTATACATACTGCACAGAACTTATTGAGTTTATACAAAGAAAATTACAATAGTACTCCTTCCTTTCAAAAGTTTTCGAAAAGGAGGGTAACCCTAATCCCTAATCCCTTTCTTTACAAAAGTACATGCTTATGTGCAGTGGCGGAGGCATAGGGGGGCAGCCAGGGCCCGGGCCCACCCCAATATCCTAATATTTTTGTAATATGCACATAAACAGTGACATCTTTTTACTGTTACCTACAGCCGGCCCTCCCCAACGTCCAATTATATGCATTCCTGACTCCGCCACTGTTTATGTGGCATTTCGTTATATAAATGGGAGGTTGTATTACGCATCCACTGCAGCATATATGCATCCACCACCTCATCCCGCTTATAACCTTAATTCTTTAATTTGATCAATAAAATATGAGTGCCGCTGTACTTACTACCGCTGAGCGCTCATGATTTTCGTGAAGGGCGTGATCAGGTCTCAGTTAACTAAGACTTAAACAAGTCTAAGTCAAATGACATAACAAATACTAAAGAAAAAAAAAACGAACTTTTTTCACATGGACCTCAATGTAAAATATCACGAATATAGCATCGAGCACGTCTTGGACGCCTGGGATTTAGCATCACTGTTTTATTTCGTGAACTAGTAGTAAGCAAACCGCAGACTACACGGGAATTTGTAATGCATGTTCTGATGCAGAGGCCGGGGTCTGACCCTTTTTCGAAAAAAAAGAAAAAAAATGGGTGCGTGCAACGCACACAACAAAAGGTACCACTTCAGAGTTAAGACAACGTTGCTTCTTTGCTGTACCCCATCTACGCTGCTACGTGTAAACCTCGTCCTCGTGGGTCAGGTAGACGACGACGGCGACGTGGCCAGCTGATGCCGACGCCAGTGAGCCGGCGTTAGGTGAACGCTACAGTCAAACACCACGGGCTGGACTGGACTGGAAACGTGCGCGCACGCAGGGGCCGGCTGTCTGCCGGACGTACCCACGACGGGACTGGCGAGTGAGCCTCGTGATCGCCGGAGATGCCATGGCGATTCTGGGGCGCAGAATATTCTTCCATGGCGAGCGAGCTGGCAACCAAGCATGCATGCAATGCATGGACCGACGGCCCGGTCGACGCGCAGAGAGGAACGAGATCCCCAATACACCACGTCCTCGGCTGCTTAACGGGAATTAATCTAGCTAGCTAGAAGAAAATTATTAAGCTCGACGATGATACTAGTACATGCTTAATCAGATAATTTGCTTCAAGCGCGTGACAACTGCTTGCTGAGTACTGCATTGATCCTGAGTTCCTGACATTGCTGGGAACACGCTCGGCCAATCATTCGTAGTCGCCATTTCCCTCTCGTCGTGTGGATCGATCGCTTCTCTCGTGAACTTCCTCATCGCTTCCGTAGGCACTTCTTCCATTTTTTTAGTCTATATATAAGATTTGGTCGAGGTCAAGTTTTATAAAGTTTGACTAACATTATATTAAAAATAAATAAAAATTGACAATATAAAATCAATATTATCAAATGCAACATAAAATGTATTTTCATACTATATAATTTTAATATTATAGATGTTCATATTTTTATGTAAATTTGGTCAAATTTTGTGTAGTTTGACTTTTGATCAAATCTTATAAGAAACGGAGGGAGTACGTCCGTCCGCTAGCTGCTCTGGCTGTGGCTCCTGCAGAATAAATCGATGTCGTCCCGAGCCAAGTCAGCCGCAACAGAGTATGGCAGTAACATGAACAAGTACTCTTGCAAGTAGGAGTATTACTATATACGTGTACGTAGTACGTTGGGACTTGGGAGTGAGACTGACCTCGTCTTACAATATGAGCCCATCTGAAATTCTGAATGAACCGAACGCGTTCGGAGAGACGTAACAATCGGCATGGAACTCCATTCTACTCACTCCGTTCCTACCTACATAAGTCTTTTTAGAGATTGTAATATGAACTAAATACGGAGCAATATGAGTGAATCTAGACTCTAATATTAACAATTTCTCGGTCACATTCTCGGGAATGATTTGAACTTGTTCAGGTGCGGTTGATCGGCGTTTGCATTTCTCCTCGCCGTTCTTCGTCCTTCGCGACGTGACGAGTCATCATTTCGATCACAGAATTCTGCATCTTGTACTCGTCTGCTGGTTCGACGGAATAGGTGATGGAACAGCTGCCGCTACTCACTCATCGGGTTCAGAGTTCAGACGCGTTTCGCCTTCCCTGTCAAGTCAGGTGAAAAGACAGGCGGGCACTATGGCTGGCCATCGATCGATACTCTGTTGGGGTGGACGGTGGAGCGTGCTGCTCGGGTGCCCACGCCCAGCATTGAGTCCACACAGTTACTTCCGCAGATGTAATTATCGGTCTTTCTTCAGATAGTGCAAAGTGTCTGCTTCAGGTTGTCGTTTGTGGTGCAGAATTGCACCCTCGTTGCTCGCGGATGTTGCCCCTAGGCTCGTGCAAGTGGTGTTGCAATATAGGCTGGTGGCGGTTTTGTTCCTGTGGTGCTTGTGTGCCACTCGCTCTGCGGTTGTCGAGTTTAGGTTGTGTTGTGTAGACTGACTTTCAGGTTCTTGTAGCAGATTCTTCTTACTTTTCTGCCTTATGATGTACTTTTGCTCTAGTTCAGGCTGAGTTTGGTCGTCTCCGAAATGATCACCGGCTCTCAGGCTAGTGAATATTTAGGTCCTACAGATTATTTCATTTGGATCATGTCTTTTTGACGTGGCATGGAAAGTGTATTCCATGGTATGGCGATATATTTATTATTTTCCCTCGTAAAATGAATTTACATTCCACTCTTCTACAGTATGTGGTTAAAAAATATACTCCTACTATGAGAGATGATCGTCAAGTCAATGTCTCTTTACTTCCAACTGCTCTGTGCCTCGGTGTTGAGTGTTGACTTTGTGGTTATGGTAGAAGGTGGAACTTGAACACGCATCCAAAGTTTACTTGGCTTTAAAAAAGAAAGAAAAACAGTTCACTCTGCTGACCGCTGCACCAGGCAAGCGATAGTAGTAGCAGTAGTGCTAGTGTATAAATATACTCAGAAGTGAAACTTTTACCGGCGTGCCGCAGTGAACGGCAGATCTACACGGGACGTGTGCACCTCGGACAAAGGGTTTGCATTTCAAAGTTTTTTCTTTTATTGTTGCAGGAATACCACTTCAGAGTTCAGACAGCTAGGACACGTTTGGTGAACTGCATAGAGCCTAAGGGCATCTACAATGCAGACGCTAATGATGGATGCTAGGATAGACTAGTAGACTGCCCGTGCGTTGTCACGGGCTTTGTAAAATTTATACTATTGTATGTCAACTTTAACATAGATTGAAAAGATAGCCAATAAGAAATAATAATTAAACTTCACTTCACTTGCAATATATTTTGACAAAAAAAAGAAGCATTGAACTCTTTATTTTGCACTTCATTACAAATGATAATAACACTTGAATGGCTTTATTATTTATGCTTAAGATTCAATCATCTCACATGTGTAGGTTATTATCCATTAGAGAGAGGGAGAGGGAGAGAGAGAGAGGGGGGGGAGGTTCTGACAGCACATCAGCCCACTTTCAACTCTCATTGTGAGGCAATATAAAATGTCCGGGAATAATACAGCTCTCTGAAATACTGCAAGGCAGCCCCAAGATATTGAGGTTCTAAATTGCGAAGATTTGAGCCAGTCCAGCTAACGTGGACTACTTCATTAATACCTACCATCATTCCAGATAACCTGCAAAACAAGAGGCAAAAGACAGTAAATATTGTACAAGTAAAAATTTCAGTTGAATTGAAAGGCTCAGATTAAAACAAACACATATATGCATGGTTATTTCATACTGCTATTTTATTCAACACCAATAACCTCCTTGTCAACATCATAATATATCATCCAAAATCATATTACCAATTTTGGGGTAACTTTATACTACTTACGAATATAAAGAATAATATTAGTTAAAAAAACCTTGGATTGTAATAGATGTGAAAAATACTACTATGTTTCAAGGAATCATATGGTGTGAGTATCGTCTGAAAGCTTTTAGGAGAAATAAGGATAGAGAGTTGTTTTGTTCAAGGAAACAGAATGGCTCTCCTTACATCATCATCATTCATCATTGTTACATGTATAAATCGGGATAACACACAATTAATAAGAGGAATAAGGATAGAAACTTGTTAACTTCAACACACTGTTCATTTGCTTATACTTGAAGAAATAAGACAACATTGCTTATACTTGAAGAAATAAGACAACATCCCCTGTGACAAATTTACTTTTATTGACAAACGAATTCCCTCCATTTGTTAAAAAGACGCCTATTTGGTTCACCTGGAAGGCAAAGGAGAATTTCATAACATGTACTATGGTACCTTGCTAGAAAGGAAAAAGATAACTGGTATACTTGCCTCAAAATCAGAATATGATAGAATTACATAGAGCTATTTGTCTGTTTCAAAGATACAACTTTTGTAAGGAACTGTGTCAATGAATTCCCACAGAAAATATAGCATCTGATTCCAAGAAATGTAATAGCACACTAAATCGTATTTATGAATGCGTAGGAATCTGTACTCTTTAGAAGAAATGGATAGAGCAAATGATCATGGTCCAATGCAGGTTCTGCAGGTTCTATTGTACACATTTTTTATAGAAAATTTATCAGAAACACAGGAACAAAATATGTTTGAGTAGGTAACAAAATTTGTTTTACTCCCTCTGTTCCCAAATATATTTCTTTTTAGAGATTTCAAATGGACTACCACATATAGATGTATATAGACATATTTTAGAGTGTAGATTCACTCATTTTGCTCCGCGTGTAGTCACTTGCTGAAATCTCTAGAGAGAGAAATATTTAGGAACGAAGGGAGTAGAAGATAATGACTTCCTAATATTGAAGCACATAACTGAACTCTACTGATTAGTGGGATATGAATCGGAGGTACAAGACAAGAATGAAGTAATAGGTTTTATTTCTGTTACTCACAAACTACATGTACAACATTGAGAAGCTCCGTGTGAATCAAGCTTACAACAGTGAGCATTAAAAAAACATACTCTCTTCTTGCTAGCCGGTGTTGAGAACACCTTTGCAGCAATTAGTATTGAAATGTTCTCCTTGATAGGTTCATGAAGAATGCCAGAAATGAGAATCTCATCCAGTATTTAGACCTGAAAATTTCACCATTGGTACTCATGAGAATTTCTCAGTACTAAAAAGAAGGGTATAGCTCTTGCAAGAAATTTCATATAACTCGATTGCTGGTTCTTCGGTGTCAAAATTTCAGCATATATGTGAATATTAAATCAACCTCACATACCTAAAGAAATTAGGGAAAACACTAAGGCTGCTGTGTGGCTCCCATGTCCTTGACAGTTTCGGCATTCCCACCGCGTCCACGCCGATTGTGGCGCGACCCCCACATCCTTGGTGGCGGCCACGGTGCCCACATCCACCTGCATCCACGTTTGGGCTGTATTGGAGTATGCGGCGGCACTGGATCAGCCACACACTTGTATCCGTCACTACTGCATGTCATTGCAGATTAGAGATATACAGTTTAGGATCCAGAGACGGAAGAAGATACATGGGCCACTGGCACTGATCCAAAAATACCTAGGAGCAAACCCAGCAGCAGGACCTCTCATCCTCTTCAAGGCTGTCTACTGCCTCACGCTACTCCTTTTCTCACTTATCTCCACCGGCACTCACCTCCCACTGGTGCCATCGGTTATGCCCTTCGTCTGACAACAAAAATAATTTGTTGTCAATATATATTGCCAATTAGGCATGAACAATCATTAGAAACTCAAAATTCAATTACTCTAAAAGAACGAGCTCGATATCAGATTACTTGATCTTTCGTAGAGAAAAAAAACTAAACCAAGCTTCATTATAAGGTTAAGACTTATTTTAGGGTAGAGAGACTTTAGATGGTTTCTATTTCCCTAAATTCTAAGCCCAATGTGCCTCTATGTCCCTGTTTCTTACCTCCTCACTCACCGACCAGATCAAGAAGAAGCACCTAGATCATGTTTCAAGTATTTCAAATTTAAAGGGCAAAACAAGTTAACAACAAAATAATCTCGAATAACAATGTCACCGCCAATACCAAAATTGAGAAGTACGCTAGATGGTCTATCCGAATTTGTGAGATTTTGATATATCTATAAGTTATTCAGAGATAGTTTTGTAATTAACAGAATAAGATAAATTATGCTACAACACATTGCATGCGGAACTTAAGCAGTACCTTTTAAAATTATCTTAAAGAAAAATCGACTTTGGTGAGTATAGATACTCGGCATATACTGCTCCGAAATCTAAATGGACTATTTTTTGTAATGAAGAGATATATTTTACTGCAACACATGGGTGAATGATATTTTCTGACCTTCAGGCCATGTTTCGTGGACAACATTTTCTACATTAGACAAGCACAAACTGAAAATCTAGAGCTAAGATGTACATGTAATAGTTAGTTTACACTCTTTCATACCAAAGTATATGATTTGATCACTTCCAAGTTCGAACATTACCTTGTCTAGTTCATCAAATAGAAAAACATTACCTTGTCTAAGACCTCACTTCTGATAACGTTTAGGTGCAGACCTTTGCTCATATACACTTTCTGAAGTAGGATTTGGATCTGGAAGGTTATCACATAGAAGTTCAATTCAATTAGAAAATATTGATAATACCACAAGGAATAGGCAGGAACCATTAAAAAAATATGTGACTGCGTCCTAGCTCGTGCTTCTCCAAATTAAACCATGTCACTCACCTGAAAAACTTCTAGATTGCGATCAATGCCACAATTTATGTGGTCATCTACTAAAAACTCTGTGCAAGCTCATGTCCTTCTCCATGATTAAATTTTATTAGTTTACCCATGCTAAATTATGTATAAAAACCAAGCTTTTTTTAAAAGGTAAAGAATCATAGAACAACATGCAGCCTGATCTTCTCAAAACACGCACTAAGTAAAATAGCAATAATAGGGGTGGAGGTGGGAAGGCCATGGAAATAAAAGGTAGATTGGATCGAACCTGCTCTAAACGGTCATCAGAGTCAGTCCTGCTGCGTGAGGCGGTGAAGCTCGACAGCAGATGGCCATCTTGACCCTGAAGGTGCACAGCGCCTCCACAGGACACACACACCCAACTCACTACATACAGAACTCAATACGATACAATCAATGGAGGTAACTACAAAATACACAACAAACCTTGTGTACAGACCTTTTCACTACAAAATAATTAAAAACTAATTATATTCTGCAAGCAAAACAACATCTTTTTAGGAACATCGTGTTGTTTAGCTTTTGAAATGCTGGAATTCTGATATTCTGAGATTTTCAAGCAAAACTTCTAGGACTGTAAAGTGACAACTGACAACATGGCAATCAACACAATGGTTCAGATGCCCTATGGTCAAGAGACACTCGCACCATAAAAATGCAATACCGGTGAGCTGTGAAAATTAATTCTCTCGGCTTGGTCAAGAGCCCTATGGTCACGCAAGCCACACGATGATGTCCCTTCTTGAACCGCCATTCCAAGAAACTGAGACTGGGGAACAATCAGCACCCACAGAAACTACAAGCACCACCCTCTGTTATTAAGTTGGTAAAGCTCTACTCGCCTCAAACACAACCTTCTCCATTCAAACCACAGAATGCACATGGCTAATGTGGAAAATCAACAAAACCCCAATCTTCTACTATTAATTGTTGCCGAGGTGTAGAAACATAGTTACAATGAGATTGTTGATGATTACGGTGGAGAACAACTTCGTCATGACCTTGTGGGAGGGGCAGTGGCAATGTAGACGAAGTTGTGGCCGCTAGTGCGCACGAACTCGGAGCCGGTGACGCGGCCGATGGAGCTGAACACGACCTCCAAATCGACCATGGACATGCTCTCCGCCAGCCCGACGATGTCCAACGACATGGACTATCTGCAAAAGAATTGAAATGCAACAGTCATATGCAAATATATTAGATAAAAGACGACTGAGTTCCAAATTAACATTTGCACCACATCATATGAAGCATTGTGGTATGATTTAGCACAAAATTTTAGATTTCGAAAAAAGTTCGTGAAGATGAACCTCAAGGACCAAAAGATCGGCATGGGCCCTCCATTGATATGTGCACTCTGTCAGGCGGTGTGTGCAGAGAATGTGTAACCTTAGAGCTGCTGAGGCGGGAGGCACCGCAGTCCATCCGCGTCCACAATATCGGCCTTACTTCTACTCCAGCGCGAGCTCCAGTACGCAGGTGTGAGCATGCCAAAGTAGGCTGAAATTCCCAATCCGAGAGGGCGAGGCCATGGTCACACTAGCGATCCCTCACCACTCTTCCTGCCCCGTCTCTTCTTCTCATTGCCTCTTCCTCCTCGTTTCCTTCTCCCAATCCTCTTGCACTCTATTGTAGGTGTAGTACTCTCTACTCTATCTCGCCTCCTCCCCGTCGTTCTCTACCCTGTTCCCAATCCTCCCGTACTCTGTTGTAGGTGCAGTACTCTCTACTCTGTTTCTCACCTCCTCCTACCCGTCGTGCTCTACCCTGTCACTAGTACAGTGTTTTGTTTCTCTTCTCAACAAATCTTCTCTGCTCTTTCATGAACATACATGAACCACCTGGTTAAATGTGGTCAATGATGTATTGTCTTAAAAAATAATTGTAGGATCAGAAAATAACACACATGACTTTAGAGATTTGCGCTCGGCCAGGTTCCAAAGCAGTATACAATAGTCAAGATTGCAATGATTTATCTCTCCAGCACATGAACCCTCGAATATAAACTACATATTGTTCAAATGAAGTGCATGGTGGAAGATTCGTTATGGGGCTATGTCAGTATGGCTCCAGTGCCCAGAAATCATATGCACTAAGCATCAGAAACCAAAGTAGCACGTTTGCTACAGAGTTGTGTCATACGTATCAAGACTTGGTTCACATCTCATTCATTATGAGGTTGTGTCAGTAACTCAATATGACTTCAGTACCCAGCTTATCTTGGTATTTGTTATTAATAAGTGAAGGAAATATGCCCTAGAGGCAATAATAAAGTTATTATTTATTTCCTTATATCATGATAAATGTTTATTATTCATGCTAGAATTGTATTAACCGGAAACATAATACATGTGTGAATACATAGACAAACAGAGTGTCACTAGTATGCGTCTACTTGACTAGCTCGTTAATCAAAGATGGTTATGTTTCCTAACCATGAACAAAGAGTTGTTATTTGATTAACGAGGTCACATCATTAGTTGAATGATCTGATTGACATGACCCATTCCATTAGCTTAGCACCCGATCGTTTAGTATGTTGCTATTGCTTTCTTCATGACTTATACATGTTCCTATGACTATGAGATTATGCAACTCCCGTTTGCCGGAGGAACACTTTGGGTGCTACCAAACGTCACAACATAACTGGGTGATTATAAAGGAGTACTACAGGTGTTTCCAATGGTAGATGTTGGGTTGGCGTATTTCGAGAATAGGGTTTGTCACTCCGATTGTCGGAGAGGTATCTCTGGGCCCTCTCGGTAATACACATCACATAAGCCTTGCAAGCATTATAACTAAGATGTTAGTTGTGAGATGATGTATTACGGAATGAGTAAAGAGACTTGCCAGTAACGAGATTGAACTAGGTATTGGATACCGACGATCGAATCTCAGGCAAGTAACATACCGATGACAAAGGGAACAACGTATGTTGTTATGCGGTCTGACCGATAAAGATCTTCGTAGAATATGTAGGAGCCAATATGGGCATCCAGGTCCCGCTATTGGTTATTGACCGGAGACGTGTCTCGGTCATGTCTACATTGTTCTCGAACCGTAGGGTCCGCACGCTTAACATTACGATGATAGTTATTATGAGTTTATGCATTTTTGATGTACCGAAGGTTGTTCGGAGTCCCGGATGTGATCACGGACATGACGAGGAGTCTCGAAATGGTCGAGACATAAAGATTGATATATTGGAAGCCTATATTTGGATATCGGAAGTGTTCCGGGTGAAATCGGGATTTTACCGGATTACCGGGAGGTTACCGGAACCCCCCGGGAGCCATATGGGCCTTCATGGGCCTTGGTGGAAAGGAGAAAAGGGGCAGCCCATAGGTGGCCGTGCGCCCCCCTTCCCTTAGTCCTATTAGGACTAGGAGAAGGGGCCGGCCCCCTCTCTCTCTCTTTCCCCCTTTGGGAAACCTAGTCAAACTAGGATTGGGGGGGGGGGGAGTCCTACTCCCGGTGGGAGTAGGACTCCTCCTGCGCCCTCTCCCTGGCCGGCGCACCCCTCCCCCTTGGCTCCTTTATATACAGGGGCAGGGGGCACCTCTAGACACACAAGTTGATCCTTGGTGATCGTTCCTTACCCGTGTGCGGTGCCCCCTGCCACCAAATTCCACCTCGATCATATTGTTGCAGTGCTTAGGCGAAGCCCTGCGTCAGTAGTACATCAAGATCGTCACCACGCCGTCGTGCTGACGGAACTCTTCCTCAACGCTTTGCTGGATCGGAGCCCGAGGATCGTCATCGAGCTGTACGTGTGCTAAGAACTCGGAGGTGCCGGAGTAACGGTGCTTGGATCGGTTGGATCGGGAAGAATACGTACGACTACTTCCTCTATGTTGTGTGATCGCTTCCGCAGTCGGTCTGCGTTGGTACGTAGACAACACTCTCCCCTCTCGTTGCTATGCATCACCATGATCTTGCGTGTGCGTAGGATTTTTTTTTGAAATTTCTACGTTCCCCAACAGTGGTATCAGAGCCTAGGTTTTATGGTTTGATGTTATTTGCATGAGTAGAACACAAGTGAGTTGTGGGCGATACAAGTCATACTGCCTACCAGCATGTCATACTTTGGTTCGGCGGTATTGTTGGGCGAGACGACCCGGACCAACCTTACGCGTACGCTTACGCGAGACCGGTTCCCTCGACGTGCTTTGCACATAGATGGCTTGCGGGCGACTGTCTCTCCAACTTTAGTTGAACCAAGTGTGGCTACGCCCGGTCCTTGAGAAGGTTAAAATGGAGTCTATTTGACAAACTATCATTGTGGTTTTGATGCGTAGGTGAGATGAGTTCTTGCTTAAGCCCATTGCAGCCACGTAAAACTTGCAACAACAAAGTAGAGGACGTCTAACTTGTTTTTGCAAGGCATGTTGTGATGTGATATGGTCAAAGCATGATGCTAAATTTTATTGTATGAGATGATCATGTTTTGTAACCAAGTTATCGGCAACTGGCAGGAGCCATATGGTTGTCGCTTTATTGTATGCAATGCAATCGCGATGTAATTCTTTACTTTATTATTAAGCGGTAGTGATAGTCGTGGAAGCATAAGATTGGCGAGACGACAACGATGCTATGATGGAGATCAAGGTGTCGCGCCGGTGACGATGGTGATCATGACGGTGCTTCAGAGATGGAGATCATAAGCACAAGATGATGATGGCCATATCATATCACTTATATTGATTGCATGTGATGTTTATCCTTTTATGCATCTTATCTTGCTTTGATTGACGGTAGCATTATAAGATGATCTCTCACTAAATTATCAAGAAGTGTTCTCCCTGAGTATGCACCGTTGCCAAAGTTCGTCGTGCCCAGACACCACGTGATGATCGGGTGTGATAAGCTCTACGTCCATCTACAACGGGTGCAAGCCAGTTTTGCACACGCAGAATACTCAGGTTAAACTTGACGAGCCTAGCATATGCAGATATGGCCTCGGAACACAGAGACCGAAAGGTCGAGCGTGAATCATATAGTAGATATGATCAACATAACGATGTTCACCATTGAAAACTACTCCATCTCACATGATGATCGGTTATGGTTTAGTTGATTTGGATCACGTGATCACTTAGAGGATTAGAGGGATGTCTATCTAAGTGGGAGTTCTTAAGTAATTTGATTAACTGAACTTAAACTTATCATGAACTTAGTACCTGATAGTATCTTGCTTGTTTATGTTGATTGTAGATAGATGGCTCGTGCTGTTGTTCCGTTGAATTTTAATGCGTTCCTTGAGAAAGCAAAGTGGAAAGATGATGGTAGCAGTTACACGGACTAGGTCCGTAACTTGAGGATTATCCTCATTGCTGCACAGAAGAATTACGTCCTGGAAGCACCGCTGGGTGCCAGGCCTGTTGCTGGAGCAACACCAGATGTTATGAACGTCTGGCAGAGCAAAGCTGATGACTACTCGATAGTTCAGTGTGCCATGCTTTACGGCTTAGAATCGGGACTTCAACGACGTTTGAACGTCATGGAGCATATGAGATGTTCCAGGAGTTGAAGTTAATATTTCAAGCAAATGCCCGGATTGAGAGATATGAAGTCTCCAATAAGTTCTATAGCTGCAAGATGGAGGAGAACAGTTTTGTCAGTGAGCATATACTCAAGATGTCTGGGTATAATAATCACTTGATTCAATTGGGAGTTAATCTTCCGGATGATTGCGTCATTGACAGAATTCTCCAATCACTGCCACCAAGCTACAAGAGCTTCGTGATGAACTATAATATGCAAGGGATGAACAAGACTATTCCCGAGCTCTTCGTAATGCTGAAAGCTGCGGAGGTAGAAATCAAGAAGGAGCATCAAGTGTTGATGGTCAACAAGACCACTAGTTTCAAGAAAAAGGGCAAAGGGAAGAAGAAGGGGAACTTCAAGAAGAACAGCAAGCAAGTTGCTGCTCAGGAGAAGAAGCCCAAGTCTGGACCTAAGCCTGAAACTGAGTGCTTCTACTGCAAGCAGACTGGTCACTGGAAGCGGAACTGCCCCAAGTATTTGGCGGATAAGAAGGATGGCAAGGTGAACAAAGGTATATGTGATATACATGTTATTGATGTGTACCTTACTAGAGCTCGCAGTACCACCTGGGTATTTGATACTAGTTCTGTTGCTAATATTTGCAACTCGAAACAGGGACTACGGAATAAGCGGACACTAGCAAAGGACGAGGTGACGATGCGCGTGGGAAACGGTTCCAAAGTCGATGTGATCGCGGTCGGCACGCTACCTCTACATCTACCGTCGGGATTATTATTAGACCTAAATAATTGTTATTTGGTGCCAGCGTTGAGCATGAACATTATATCAGGATCTTGTTTAATGCGAGACGGTTATTCATTTAAATCAGAGAATAATGGTTGTTCTATTTATATGAGTAATATCTTTTATGGTCATGCACCTTTGAAGAGTGGTCTATTTTTGATGAATCTCGATAGTAGTGATACACATATTCATAATGTTGAAACCAAAAGATGGAGAGTTGATAATGATAGTGCAACTTATTTGTGGCACTGCCGTTTAGGTCATATTGGCGTAAAGCGCATGAAGAAACTCCATACTGATGGGATTTTGGAACCACTTGATTATGAATCACTTGGTACTTGCGAACCGTGCCTCATAGGCAAGATGACTAAAACATCGTTCTCCGGTACTATGGAGAGAGCAACAGATCTGTTGGAAATCATACATACCGATGTATGTGGTCCGATGAATATTGAGGCTCGTGGCGGATATCGTTATTTTCTCACTTTCACAGATGATTTAAGCAGATATGGATATATTTACTTAATGAAACACAAGTCTGAAACATTTGAAAAGTTCAAAGAATTTCAGAGTGAAGTTGAAAATCATCGTAACAAGAAAATAAAGCTTCTACGATCTGATCGTGGAGGAGAATATTTGAGTTACGAGTTTGGTGTACATTTGAAAAATTGTGGAATAGTTTCGCAACTCACGCCACCCGGAACACCACAGCGTAATGGTGTGTCCGAACGTCGTAATCGTACTTTACTAGATATGGTACGATCTATGATGTCTCTTACTGATTTACCGCTATCGTTTTGGGGTTATGCTTTAGAGACGGCCGCATTCACGTTAAATAGGACACCATCAAAATCCGTTGAGAGGACGCCTTATGAACTATGGTTTGGCAAGAAACCAAAGTTGTCGTTTCTTAAAGTTTGGGGCTGCGATGCTTATGTGAAAAAGCTTCAACCTGATAAGCTCGAACCCAAAGCGGAGAAATGTGTCTTCATAGGATACCCAAAGGAGACTGTTGGGTACACCTTCTATCACAGATCCGAAGGCAAGACATTCGTTGCTAAGAATGGATCATTTCTAGAGAAGGAGTTTCTCTCGAAAGAAGTGAGTGGGAGGAAAGTAGAACTTGACAAGGTAACTGTACCTACTCCCTTATTGGAAAATAGTACATCACAGAAAACTGTTTCTGCGACACCTATACCAATTAAGTGAGGAAGCTAATGATGATGATCATGAAACTTCAGGACAAGATACTATTGAACCTCGTAGATCAACCAGAGTGAGATCCGCACCAGAGTGGTACAGTAATCCAATTCTGGAAGTCATGCTACTAGATCATGATGAACCTACGAACTATGAAGAAGCGATGGTGAGCCCAGATTCCGCAAAGTGGCTTGAAGCCATGAAATCTGAGATGGGATCCATGTATGAGAACAAAGTATGGACTTTGGTTGACTTGCCCGATGATCGGCAAGCAATTGAGAATAAATGGATCTTCAAGAAAAAGACTGACGCTGACGGTAATATTACTGTCTATAAAGCTCGACTTATCGCAAAAGGTTTTCGACAAGTTCAAGGGGTTGATTACTATGAGACCTTCTCACCCGTAGCGATGCTTAAGTCTGTCAGAATCATGTTAGCAATTGCCGCATTTTATGATTATGAAATTTGGCAAATGGATGTCAAAACTGCATTCCTGAATGGATTTCTGGAAGAAGAGTTGTATATGATGCAACTAGAAGGTTTTGTTGATCCAAAGGGAGCTAACAAAGTGTGCAAGCTCCAGCGATCCATTTATGGACTGGTGCAAGCCTCTCGGAGTTGGAATAAACGCTTTGATAGTGTGATCAAAGCATTTGGTTTTATACAGACTTTTGGAGATGCCTGTATTTACAAGAAAGTGAGTGGGAGCTCTGTAGCATTTCTGATATTATATGTGGATGACATATTGCTGATTGGAAATGATATAGAATTTCTGGATAGCATAAAAGGATACTTGAATAAAAGTTTTTCGATGAAAGACCTCGGGGAAGCTGCTTACATATTAGGCATAAAGATCTATAGAGATAGATCAAGACGCTTGATTGGACTTTCACAAAGCACATACCTTGACAAGATTTTGAAGAAGTTCAAAATGGATCAAGCAAAGAAAGGGTTCTTGCCTGTGTTACAAGGTGTGAAGTTGAGTCAGACTCAATGCCCGACCACTGCAGAAGATAGAGAAAAAATGAAAGATGTTCCCTATGCTTCAGCCATAGGCTCTATCATGTATGCAATGCTGTGTACCAGACCTGATGTGTGCCTTGCTATAAGTTTAGCAGGGAGGTACCAAAGTAATCCAGGAGTGGATCACTGGACGGCGGTCAAGAACATCCTGAAATACCTGAAAAGGACTAAGGATATGTTTCTCGTATATGGAGGTGACAAAGAGCTCACCGTAAGAGGTTACGTTGATGCAAGCTTTGACACTGATCCGGACGATTCTAAATCGCAAACCGGATACGTGTTTACTTTAAACGGTGGAGCTGTCAGTTGGTACAGTTCTAAACAAAGCGTCGTAGCGGGATCTACATGTGAAGTGGAGTACATAGCTGCTTCGGAAGCAGCGAACGAAGGAGTCTGGATGAAGGAGTTCATATCCGATCTAGGTGTCATACCTAGTGCATCGGGTCCAATGAAAATCTTTTGTGACAATACTGGTGCAATTGCCTTAGCAAAGCAATCCAGATTTCACAAAAGGACCAAACACATCAAGAGACGCTTCAACTCCATCTGGGATCTAGTCCAGGTGGGAGACATAGAGATTTGCAAGATACATACGGATCTGAATATTGCAGACCCGTTGACTAAGCCTCTTCCACGAGCAAAACATGATCAGCACCAAGGCTCCATGGGTATTAGAATCATTACTGTGTAATCTAGATTATTGACTCTAGTGCAAGTGGGGGACTGAAGGAAATATGCCCTAGAGGCAATAATAAAGTTATTATTTATTTCCTTATATCATGATAAATGTTTATTATTCATGCTAGAATTGTATTAACCGGAAACATAATACATGTGTGAATACATAGACAAACAGAGTGTCACTACTATGCCTCTACTTGACTAGCTCGTTAATCAAAGATGGTTATGTTTCCTAACCATGAACAAAGAGTTGTTATTTGATTAACAAGGTCACATCATTAGTTAAATGATCTGATTGACATGACCCATTCCATTAGCTTAGCACCCGATCGTTTAGTATGTTGCTATTGCTTTCTTCATGACTTATACATGTTCCTATGACTATGAGATTATGCAACTCCCGTTTACCGGAGGAACACTTTGTGTGCTACCAAACGTCACAACGTAACTGGGTGATTATAAAGGAGTACTACAGGTGTTTCCAATGGTAGATGTTGGGTTGGCGTATTTCGAGAATAGGATTTGTCGCTCCGATTGTCGGAGAGGTATCTCTGGGCCCTCTCGGTAATACACATCACATAAGCCTTGCAAGCATTATAACTAAGATGTTAGTTGTGAGATGATGTATTACGGAACGAGTAAAGAGACTTGCCAGTAACGAGATTGAACTAGGTATTGGATACCGACGATCGAATCTCGGGCAAGTAACATACCGATGACAAAGGGAACAACATATGTTGTTATGCGGTCTGACCGATAAAGATCTTCGTAGAATATGTAGGAGCCAATATGGGCATCCAGGTCCCGCTATTGGTTATTGACCGGAGACGTGTCTCGGTCATGTCTACATTGTTCTCGAACCGTAGGGTCCGCACGCTTAACGTTACGATGACAGTTATTATGAGTTTATGCATTTTTGATGTACCGAAGGTTGTTCGGAGTCCCGGATGTGATCACGGACATGAAGAGGAGTCTCGTAATGGCCGAGACATAAAGATTGATATATTGGAAGCCTATATTTGGATATCGGAAGTGTTCCGGGTGAAATCGGGATTTTACCGAATTACCGGGAGGTTACCGGAACCCCCCGGGAGCCATATGGGCCTTCATGGGCCTTAGTGGAAAGGAGAAAAGGGGCAGCCCATAGGTGGCCGCGCGCCCCCCCCCCCCCCTTCCCTTAGTCCTATTAGGACTAGGAGAAGGGGCCGCCCCCCCCTCTCTCTCTTTCCCCCTTTGGGAAACCTAGTCAAACTAGGATTGGGGGGGGGGAGTCCTACTCCCGGTGGGAGTAGGAGTCCTCCTGCGCCCTCTCCCTGGCCGGCGCACCCCTCCCCCTTGGCTCCTTTATATACAGGGGCAGGGGCACCTCTAGACACACAAGTTGATCCTTGGTGATCGTTCCTTAGCCGTGTGCGGTGCCCCCTGCCACCAAATTCCACCTCGATCATATTGTTGCAGTGCTTAGGCGAAGCCCTGCGTCAGTAGTACATCAAGATCGTCACCACGCCGTCGTGCTGACGGAACTCTTCCTCGACGCTTTGCTGGATCGGAGCCCGAGGATCGTCATCGAGCTGTATGTGTGCTAAGAACTCGGAGGTGCCGGAGTAACGGTGCTTGGATCGGTCGGATCGGGAAGAAGACGTACGACTACTTCCTCTATGTTGTGTGATCGCTTCCGCAGTCGGTCTGCGTTGGTACGTAGACAACACTCTCCCCTCTCGTTGCTATGCATCACCATGATCTTGCGTGTGCGTAGGAATTTTTTTGAAATTACTACGTTCCCCAACAATAAGGACATGGTATTGTTGCTCTTGAGTTAATCAATTCATTCTTTTTTCATAACCGAGTTAATCAATTCAGATTGGCAAATACTTGCATCTCTTATTGTGCACAAAATATATTATTTTCAGCTCTTAATTTCAGTTTCACATCAGACGTGTGCACCTAAACACCTAAACACTTAGCAAGTCGGATACAAAGATACAGTTGGGTGGTTCAATCACTGAATAATCTTCTAACCTTCGATAACTACCAGAAATTCAGAGCAGTCCGTCGGTAGCTATACATTGATACGCATATGAAAAATCGTGTTCCCAATCTCTCTCCCGTAGACATCATCAGCAACAATCAGGAGCATTAGCATCTCCTCTCTCTCAAATTTTGTCATCCCAAAAAGTTCCCATCATCTTCGCCCTGCCCCCGGTCGATGGCCACTACACTTATTACTTCCCCAGAATAACCATCTATTTCTTTTTTTGCATCTTCAGTGTATAGCAAAGATTAATAAGTGATGCAGAATTTACCCTCATGGTAGCATAAAGCTTGTACTTGCCATGGTTCCTCGATTGGCACTTGAAACAAAAACAAAAACTAATTAAAAAGCCACTCTGGTGAACAAACTTGAATCTTGGGACTATCCCTTTTCATTGTACAAGCACTACTGAAAACCATGGTTTTAAACCATGGTTTTATTATTGATTGAAAATTCTTGTAATACAGTCTTCACTGAATGCAGTTATCATGGCTCTACTTTTGGCAGATTACCGGTTCCTTCTACAAGATAGCTATACAACTTCATAGGTCACCAAATAATACCAATCAGGCTAATTATTGTAGAAAACTACATCAAATTTTCTGAAGAGAACTGGACCCAAGTACACCATATAGGGAACCAAAGGTAAACTCTATATGACCAGCAACAACCGATGGAACAACTGCCATCTAATTCAGCCACACACCACTTGGCAAAGACCTCGAATAAAAGCATGCTATAAACCTACATATAACTGAAAGTGAAATGCAAATGTATTGAAACTATACATACCAAATTTTATGTACATTTATTATCTAGACATATCTTTCTAGCTACTACAAGAAATAATAAGTTAGCCTAAGAATACTGCACCATGACCAAATCTTCTCGGAATCATTTTTATTTCAAACTATTAAGTTACTTTCCTCTTACATGGATGAACACAAATATTACCTAGCATGCATAGGCACACGCATGGCCCGCGGCCACAGCGTATCCCTATAGGCGACACGCATCACAACTAACCCAACACAACAAGACAAATCCTGCAATGAGCCGACAATCTAATGGAGAATCAGAGAATATAATACCCCAAGATCTTACCTGACATATTAGAGGCCACTACCGAACCAGCATGATCCAAGGCAACATGAAAACCATCATCCTCAGCACTACTTTATTTTGCAGGACAGAATTTGATACATCACCAGGCGTCTCTGCAAACAAAACAAGACCAGATCAATAAATCACAACACATGCCTGCAAAATTCCGAACAAGAAAATCTAATTCACACAGGAAAGAATGAGGGCCCACTTATTCTAACAACTCTGAAATAACTCGTCATTTGAAAATAGGCAAACATATTATTCTTACGGTGCATCATGTCCCATTGACTTTGATCTGAGAATAAACATGATCATAAAAAAATTTGAGGGCAAAGAAGAGAGCTAGGGGGGATGGGGGAGCTCATCACTGGCCATAGCCGAGAGCAGGGGTAAGGTCCCGCTGCTGCATCTAGTACCGTCCATGATGCTGACTGGAGGATGATGGCCCATACGCCCATCAGAATTGTCTCCTATTCTCGCGCATGTGTGCTCAAACGGCGGCAGCTGGTGGAGGCATTGAATCGAGCGGTGGCGGTGGCCAGGGGAGGCGTGAGATCAGGCGGATGCCCCGACCATGGTCAAGGCCTCCTCCACCACGGAATCAAACCGCCGGCTGCCACACCAGTCCTTGGACACCCTGCACCGGTGCCCGCCCCCTCGATCTACCTCTCCCGGTGCGACCCATCTTGACAAGATGTGGCTGTGGCGGATCTGGCCGCCGGCCCGTTGACTTGCTCGACTCAATCTGGGGCCTCCCCTCTTCAAGGAAAGAAGGTGAGTGGAGAGCGAAGCCAGCGGGGGAGAGGGCAGAACTGATTGGAGGACGTCTCCTCTTCGGATCGAGAAAGACCTCAATGGCCGGGAACGCCATGGCCGCCTCCTGCCCCGCGTTGGCCACCGAACCACATCATCCCGCTTCGATTCCTTCCGGTGAGCGGTCGGCGACATCCAGGTGGAGCCACCTCCGTCGCCAATTCCTCCTCCCAAGTACCGCAGCACTGCGTAGCGATATGGGCGCTGAGTAGGGAGGAGGTGGGGAGGGCTCCGGGGGATCCGTCGGTGCGCGAGTAGAGGGAGGAGCCGCCGCCGCTGCCGAGATCTAGATCGAGCAGGGTGGCGTTGCATGTCATGCGTGTAGTATCTCTACCGGAAAAAGACCGGTGCTGCGGGGGAAAAGAACCGGGCGAAAAAAGAACAACGAGAAAAAACCAAGCAAAGGTGGGAGGTGCGACGAAAAAAGACCCAGAACGGAGGACGAAAATAAACCGGTGGGAGGAAGTACCAAAGAAGTACCAAAAAAGACCGAGTGAGGTGGGACGAAAATTAAACCCGGAACGCAACCTACCAACTGAGACATTAGGAGTAGAGATATCCTGGTAGTTTCTCCCGAATCCTGACCGATCCCAGGAAATTACTTTGCGTCGACTCAAAGGTTGTCGCCGGGCGCTTCATCTGTTTTTTCCACGTACGACCAGATTTTGTTGGCGGCTGATACTAATCAAGGCGCTAAAAGGATACTAGAAAATCTCCCCTAGGGGCATTGCCTCAACTAACTCGAGATCTTTTTGCGTTGGAGGAAGCGTGCGCTAGCACTTTTCTTATTTATTCCCATAGCGTCTTTAATGACGTTTAGCGTTGGAAGCACAGACTCTTAGACAGATGCCAAGTAATTAGATCAATTATTTTAATATGCTAAGCTTCTAAGCAAGCGCCCTCCATTGGACATGCCCTAATCAGGCCGTGCGGAATAAAATTAGGCTGTTTTGGTTGCACTCGTTCACTGTTTGGCCTGTATCATGCGGATTTTAAAGCACATTTTAGCAGGCCCATTAGAAACGGCCGAATCGATAGTTTCTAGCGAGTCAGGCTCGGATGATACAAGAGGGAGCACCTGGGTGGGCCCAGGGATGCAAGCTCGTTCCATCTAATACTTGGGTGTATGTGAGGTTGCAAGTGGTATGTTTGTTTAACTTCTAATCTCATTCACTTATTAGTTTCTTCTAATTCACATAACAATGCTTCGATTTGAGATAAAATTTACACAAAAAAAGAACACTTCGATATTGTGGTTCCATTTAGGCGATCGGTTCATAGTTTCGTTCATTGTAAATTTCAATTTTGTGCTCATGTTTAGATACATTTTGGATGAATTTTGTCAAATTCATTGTGACCGTTTGAAATCTTCTTTGACCAGTTTCATCTCGTAGTCAAGATGACTTTCGTGTTGCATGTTTTTTGTTTTGATCATCATGTACGATTAGATCATATCTTTCTTGTGACTGTACATATGCATTTGTGTGGTCTAGTTTAATGACCCTTGTTAATCGTTCATTTGTGCCTCTGCCCCACGTCCTGTTACACTGGCGTCATCGACGGCGTCGTTTCTCTTAATCTCCTCTCCTGCGCCCAGCTGCATTGGCGTTGTTGTCGTCGTGGTTCATCTCAGCCTCCTCTCTCACGTCTTGCTGCACTGTCATCGTCGCTGCCGTGGTTCATTTCAGTCTCCTCTCCCCCATCCTACTGCACTGGAGTGGCCGTCGGGGTCGTTCCTCCCGGCCTTGTTTCCCACGTCCTGCTACATTGGCTCCACCCCCGACATCGTTCTTCTCGGCCTCCTCGCCCGTGTCCTACTAAACTGTCGTCGGCGTCATTCCTTTGGCCTCATATCCCTCATCCTAATGCACCGCCGCCGCCATGGTATTGCATTTCTCTTCCCCCATCCCCTGCTTCAGCGCCCTCCTATTTGTCCCTTCGGGCGGACTTTCTCTGCGGCGACAATGTGGCAGGTAGTCACCAAGGCACTGTACTTCAACTGTGTATTATGTGTGATTGTTAACTCTTAATTATACCCTTTGTATGCAATCCAACACCATGTAGTTGCATCAACACAGCCAATGCAGGACACCATACACCATGACAAAATTGCTCTCCTTATGTAGTCAGTCTATATATAGACAACCAAACTCTGTAAACGATGGTTTTTTGCCTATTTTTCTTCAACTAGGCCCAACTACGACGCACAAGCAATGAAGACAAAATCACAACAAAACACGTCCCAATTGTATCGATCGAGGCACACGGCCGGGCATATTTGGCTGTAGCGCATCTCCATTGGTACGTGTAAACCTCCTCGGCGATGGCGATAATTCTAGCTATCCGGAGAGCGGACAGGAGACACATGTGAAGTGAATAGTTTTTTTTTCAAACACAGTACAAACGTAAGTGCTTATATACATGCGCATACACTCATTTCTATGAACGCACATACACATATCCTTTCCTATGAGCACCTTCAAAAGAGTAAGCCGGCATATCATCTTGAAATTTATAAAATTACCGTAGGCACCTCGTCATCGACGGGAACGTCTCCTCTCACTATTTCTCGAATACGCAAAGCTTGCGTATCATTGCATTGATAGAAGAAGTAAGAATGATTACAGAAGAGTTGGTACAACACATGACACGGACGCAAGGTACGTAAACATGGTGCCCGAGGCAAAGAGATGAAAGATGCACGACCCAAACAAAGAAGAACACAACTAAACTCCCCAACCAGAGAAGCAAACCAATCTACAACTAGACGACCAACACTCCGAAGCCTGCACCAAGGACGCCGCGAGCAACCAAGACAACGCCTCAAGAAGGAGAACGACACCGAGGCGCCGTCGTCGTCCGATCCGGAAACCCGGACCTAGGGTTTCCCCTGATGCTCGAAGAGGGGCACAGAACGGCCATGACAACGCCTCCAGGAAGGTGAAGGCACCCGCGGGTGTCGCCGCTGCCAGCAAAAGATGCAGGGCTTTCGCCCTGGCCAATTCCAAGCAATCCCAAGCCGGCGGAACACGAGTCAAAGAGGAGGTCATCGGGTGTAGATTGGTGGTGCGACTGCAGGAAGGGGAGCCGCGCGCGGTGCCAAAGGAGGCACCAAGCATCGCCGGGCGCGAACTCCGGAGGAGGACGAGGATGCGTGGCTGCGCGGAATGAAGTGGTGATGGACGGTGACCATAGCCCCAGATAAGCCAGGATCTGGAAGGAACGCGGATCCGAGCCACCGGGACCAGAGTAGCAGGGACGATGGCGGGCCCAGGGAACTGGAAGGGGACGCAGCTCCGGAGCATGCCGGAGATGAGGATGGATGGCCAACCAAGACACCACAGGGTGGTGATGGTGCGGATATGCCGAGGAGCCAAAGAGCCAAGAAAGCCGGAAAGAGCGCAGCTTTCGAGGCTCGTCGGGTCCGAAGTCGCGCCGGCCGACAATAGACTCAGGAAGGGGACGCAGGTCTATTGCCGCCGGACCGAAGCCGCCCCTGCAGCGGGAGGTGGGGCGAGGTGGTGTTGTCGACATGGATTCGCGCACAGCCAGACCCGACCGGCGTGCCAAAGGAGGCAGACACCAACGGGCACAACCGCAGCCAGCAGCCTCCATGGCCGGGCCCTGAGGAGGCGGGCCTGGAACTCGCCGGGGAGGGAGGGGGTGGGGAGGAGCCGCAGCTAGCCGGAGACGGCATCCAGATCACGTCGGGGCGGACCAGAGCTTCACCGCGGGGAACTACGGCGGGGCAATCCACCCGCGCTGCCAGCGAGCAGGTGAGGCCGGGGAAGGCCGCCGCCGCCGCCGCAGCCGACCCAGATCTGGCGCCAGGGGGTGCAGGGGCGAGATGAGGAAGGATAGCCCCGCTGCCGCCACCCCAGGGCCCGGCGTGACTTTGTCGGCCGGCCCTCCGGCGACAGCGGCACGGGGGCAGGCGGAGGGCGGGCGACGGGGAGCCGGCGGCTAGGTTTCCCCCGAGTCGCCCGGCTCGGGCGACGCGAGGGTCGGGGCTCGTTCGTTTCAGTGGAAGTACTGATCGCTTCTCTTATTGAATACACATTGTTAAAAATCCTGAAATAAATTCAGTAATAAATACGTTCACTTCACGTACCTACGCGCGCGGTGCACCGGCCGGGTTCGCGTCATGACCGGAGAGCGACTTGACTCGCCGGCTGGAACCGAACCGAGGGTTGAAATGGCCCGTGAGCCTCGACATCGCCGAAAGTGCGATGCTATGGCATCCCCGTGGACAGAAGAGAAGATTCCATGCATACATGCACGACGACCAGGTCGATCGACGCGGAGCACAACGTGATCCCGTGCATTCGCCAGCTGATCTGATTGCTACACAACGAAAATTATCTACTAGGAGTACTGGTCTAGAGGAAAATTCAGTTGGGCGTCGTCATGGGTGTAAAATCGGAGAAACGAAGAAACGCGTGAACTCTGCTGGTCCTATAATCCTATATATGCCATGGCTCGACTCTCGAGGACTTGACGTCGTGTTCGGGGTCGCGCAGCCAGCCAAGAGCCAACCTGTGGTCGCTGCCGTTTCTCTCTCGTTGCGTTGTGGATGGATCGCCGCCTCAACTCTCTCATCGCTTTCAGCTCGTACGCACGCATGCACGTCCGCTGGCGGCTGGAAAATCGGGCCAAGGTCAGCTGAGAGGAGTGCGACGGTACTGATATGAAAACATCTGAATGCAACCAACGCGTTCGGATTGACGTACTGATGATCGACATGGAATTCTATTCTAGGACTAGATCGACACGATATCATGCGAGATGGGAGGTGACGGCTGAGGACGTTAGAATACACTAGCCGATTATTCCCTTGACCCAACATTGATTCCCTTTTTCAGTGACATTCTTGGGGCTTGATTAGACCTTGCCCAGATGATTAGAGCTTGGTGCGGTTTAACCGCAGTTTCTATGCTTCTCCTCGTCTCCCCGACGTGACAAGCCCTCGTTTTGTTGAATATCCGGTATGTTAAAAAGGATCTGCAAATGCTGTAAAAACAACTTCAGGGGTTTCGCGCTCCAAACTGATGATGCCACTGTAGGGTTCCGTGGTTTTGGTGAACTAGCACACAAACGACAGAGTGCACGGGATGTACTCTCTTTGGCGCAAGTTCTGACATCGTTGCTTCTTTGCTGTACGCCTGTATCTCAGTCACGGTGCTACGTGTAAACCTCGTAGATCTGGGAGACGACGACGGCAACGAGGCCAGATGATGCCGACGCACGTGAGGTGAACAGTACAGTCAAACCACACGGGCTGGATTGGAACCGTGCGGGCACGCGGCCCCCGGCTGTCTGCCAAACCTACCCACGGCAGGCACAGCCCGGCCGGTTCCCGTCTTGACCGGGGCACGACTGGACCGGCGAGTGAGCCTCGTGATCGGCGGAGATGCCATGGCAATTCAATTCTGCGGGGAGAAGATTCCTTCCATGTCGAGCGCATGCATGCATGGACGACGACCCGGTCGACACGTACAGAGCAACGAGATCCCCCGCACAATACGTCTTGGGCTGCTTGCAATTTGCAAACCCGAATCAAAATTATCATGTTCAACGATGATATGTAGTATATGCTTAATCATCAGTTAATTTGCTGCGGGCCAAGTCAGCTGGAACAGAATATAGTATGTCTGTAACATTAACCAGCACTCCTGTACGTATCCCCTCCAAAAAGAATCACTATACGTGTACGTACGTTGGGAGTGAGGCTGACCTCGTCTTAACATACGAACGCATCTGAAATTCTGAGCGCACCGAACGCGCTCGCAGTGAGAGACGTAACGATCGCATGGAATTCTTCCCTAGATCGGCTGGATCATGGGACAGGGACGTGGCGTGCGTACGCTGGGGGAGAACACAATTATTTGCTGCAGTTGTGGCCGCCGAGGTGACGGATGACACAACAACTGCTTATCTTCCTTGACCCGAAACCGGTTCTTTTTCCCAGTCACATTAATTCTCGCGGAATGATTTGATCTCGACTAGAGGTTTGGTGCGTTTTGATCGGCGTTTTGTACGATTCTCCTCGTCGTTCTTCGTCTTTCGCGAGGAGGTGGCGAGTCATCATTTCGATCACAGAATTCAGCGTCCTGTGCTCGTGGTGCACTTGATGAAAAAGGTGATTGAACTACTGGTGCCGCTTGTCACTCTTCGGGTTTAGACACATTCCGCCGACCCTGTTAACTCAGGTATAATCTATTGGGGTGGAGCCCGCAGCTCGTGTGATCACTCTGATCGAGCGCACACAACATTTATAGCTGGACTAGGCAAACCGGGCTCTCAGACACCCGCGGATGTGTCTGGACATGTCTGTGAGCACTAACCGATCAGCCCTTTAAATTTGCTCATCTGCATCCGGATACCTCATGTACTAAATCTCTTAAATCCATACAAAAACATGCAACGAAAAAAATTCACATACTATAGGGATCAACTATCCTAGTCCTTGTCAGAGATGTTCACTATCTTCATGCTCGACTCCGGATATGTGCACAGCAGCCGCAGCTCCGGCTCCTCCGAGTCGGCCTCCGCATCCATCTTCGCTCCAACCTTGTCGAAGAGCGGTCTGGTCGCTGCCCGTTCCTGCTGGGTGAACTACCGGTTGGCCTTCACATAGGCCTCATCCTGGATAGACTCCAGGATGGCCTGCTGCTCTGCCATCTCGTCCGCTTGGGTGACGGCGAACTCCGCCTCCGCGTCCTTCATGTTAAACCTCGGAGCCGGCGCTAGCTCCTACTCCGGTTGCTCTGTATTGTCTGCCTCCTCCTCCTCCACCACCTCCATCGAAGCCGGCTGCTACTCCTCTTCCTCCTCCTCCTCCACCACCTCCATCGAAGCCGGCTGCTACTCCTCTTCCTCCTCCTCCTCCACCACCTCCATCGAAGCCGGCTGCTACTCCTCTTCCTCCTCCTCCTCCTACTCCTCCGGCTCGGCGAGTCCGGAGGCAGCCCGGCAATGCGGGCAGCGCGTGCGGCGCGCCTCGCCCGAATCTCCTGCTCGATCTGGGTACCGGCACTTCGGCGTGAGCATAGCGTATGTGGTTATTTTTTGCCGGACCATGGCGAAGCCGAAGAGCGTGGGAAGAGCGGTGAAGCCGGAGAGAGGAGGTGGTGGGCTTGGGTTGGCGGCGCGGAGAGGGAGGAAGTGGATGGGCTAGGGTTGGGGGGACGCTGGTCGACTTAAATAGCCGAATTTGGCCTCGGACGGTGAGCCGGAGCGGTGCCACGCTGCGTTCACACCCTGGCCCACCGGAGGAGACGTCCGTCGGACGCCGGGTTTTCGGCAGATTCCACGTGGGACCCCGTCGTCAGTCCGACGTGGCCGTGGATTTCCGGGTTTCATTCTTCTTTTCTCTCTGTTTTTCATTTGTTTCTTTGGTTTTATTTTTTATTTTCCTTTTTCTTTGGTTTATTTTGTTTCTTTTTTGGTTTTCTTTATTTATTTTGCTCTTCATTCTACATTTTTTGTATATATGTCAACAACATCTTTCCAATACATGTTTAACATTTTTCCAATATGAATTTAAATTTTATTTAATACATGGTCAACACATTATATATTTTTTAAATGTTTGATTAACATTTTCCTAATACAAGATTAATATTTATTGAATACATGGTGAACATTTTTTATACATGTTAAACATGTTCTAAATATTTGATTAATAGTTTTCAAATAAGAAGATTAATATTATTTGCATACATGGTCAATATTTTTTCTATACACATTTAACATTTTCCAAACGCTTGATTAAGATTTTTCAAACACTTGTTCAACATTTTTTCAGATGCTTGAGTAACATTTTTATATACATGACAAAAAAACCATCATTTTTAATACATTTTAAACATTTTTTAAATGCTAGATTAACATTTTTAAAATACTTGTTTAACATTTTTTTTTCAAATGTTTGATTATCATTTTTACATACATGATTAAAAAATTTCATCATTTTTAATACTCCCTCCTTCCCAAAATATAAGGCACGGTTTGACTTTTCTGGTCTTCATTGCACAACTTTGATTATGATTTTCACGTATTGTATGCATATAAAATCAGTATATATACATATGAAATAAAATTGGTTTGCAAGACAAATACGACAATGCCATTTATAATGTTCAATCCGTATACTTTGATACATATTAGTGGTCATAGTCGTGCATCAAAGACTGTAAAAAGTCAACTGCGCCTTATATTTTGGGAAGGAGGGAATACATTGTCAACATTTTTTCTATACATATTTAACATATCCCAAATAATTGATTTGAAGTTTCAAATACCTGTTCAACATTTTTTCAAATTCTTGACTAACATTTTTGTAAACATGATAAAAAAATTCATCATTTTTTAATACATGATCAACAATTTTTCTATACATGTTCAACATTTTTCCGAATGCTTGAATAACATTTTTAAAATAAATGCTCAACATTTTTCAAATATTTATTCAGCATTTAGAGTATTTTAAAATATAGACAAAACTATAAAAACAAAGCATAGAACGAAAATAGAAAACGTAAAAAACCAAAAAAGAGAGGATGTGGGCTCCTGCGCGCGTGAGTCGGCCCATCTCGCCCGCCCCAATGAACCGGACACCGTTGATGATGACGAAGCTAAGGGTTGGGCTGGGATTCAGGCATAGTTGCCCATATAATCGGATATAGGCCCACGTTTCAAGTCAATTTTATGGGTATTTTCAAACAAGGGTTTTCCATTGAAGAAACGCATTATAACAACAATAGTTCAGATTAGAAGAAACATCAAGCAAGGTCCCCCATGATTGGGAGGAGAGGGGGGGGGGGGGGGGGGGGGGCACCGCCCTCCCCTGCTAACATGCACATAGCTCCACCATTGGCGATGCGGCCTTGACTTCAACCGATAGATTAGGATGATGTGATCGCTACACTCGGCGCCTCAGGGATGTGGGAGCGTCATCCGCCGGCTACGAGCACCACCTACGGTATGACTATGGGAATTTTTATGCATCCAAGACTTCTAGGATACGGCGAAGCAGCGGCCGAATATTGGGATTGGGTAAATGAATCAGACAACATCGACGATGACAAGGCTAATGGTTGGGCTGGGGTTTATAATTATGTTCCCCTTTTCAAAATTTGTTTGCAAATCCGATAAATGTTTGCACTTTCTTTTTGGAGCTTCAAGAAATGTTCCACTTTTCAAAAAATGTTGATCTTTCCAAAAAAATAATCATGTTTATGAAAGATGTTCACACTTAAAAAATGTTCCTGTTTTTAAAAAATTATTCACAGATTCACAAAAAATGTGTGTTCCATTTTTTCAGTTTATAAAAAAATTACAGTTTAAAAGTTCCGCTTTTCAAATGGTACTCACATTTTTTAATGAAATAATCATGTTTTGAAGTTTTAAAAAAGTCTCAGATCTGTCGCTGCTGATGACTTCATTAAGTTCTGCGGTACCTAATAGCCACCAAGTCTAATGATGTCGAATAGTTGTCCATCCATGCTCACAAGAAGGCGGTCGCGCATTCATCCTTGGCGCCCTCATATTTTTAGGATTTTTAAATTTCGAACTGACACAACAGACAAAACCAAAACCCGATGGACATAGAAAAAACAGACAAAAAACAAACAAGAACATAAATATGTCACACACATCTAGATGAGCCCTAGACACTGTCATGATGCAAACTCCTCTCATCATCCCAAAAAAAATAATTTTCAGGTTGTTGCTTTCTACAGCTTGTTCCCTCACATTTTGGGGGATTTTAACGTTCAAACTGACACAACAGACAAAAAAATCCCACGTAGCAAAGGAAAAAAAAGATAAAAAACAAACAAGCGGGCACAAACAACACTTAGATGTGACATAAATATGTCACACATCTAGATGAGCTCTAAACACTCTCATGATGCAAACTCCTCTCATCACCCCGAAGAAAACAATTTTCATGCTGTTGTTTTCTAGCGGTCGTGCCCTCACATTTTTGGGATTTTTAACATTCGAACCGACAGCCAAAAAAAAACTACTCAACAAAGCAAAAAGGGACAAAAAACAAACAAAAGGGCACAAACACACACTTATATGAGGCCTAAACACTCCCATGATGCAAACTCTTCTCATCATTCCAAAGAAAAGAATTTTCAGGCTGTTGCTTTCTAGCGCTTGTGTAGGAGAAATCCAAGAGAAGCTGGCAATGAACCAGAAAGGCAACAGACCGGTCAAATATTTCCAGCACTAAGTTTAGTCTCTGCCATGAGCCATCCTTGTTTAATAAATCATAATTTATAGGCTACTAAGCTATTTCAGTATAGCAGATGTATACAATCCGACGAAAACCCAATTTTCACTAAAATCTGAATTTATGTCATGTTGTGTTCAATAACTTCACTAGATAAGATGGGAGGTCCTAGCGGAGTTAATCATCATTGCTAATAGATCCAGGCCATTGGCATCATCACCAATTAATTTCTTGCATCTTTGAGTGACGGAGTGAGCTCGCTAGAAAGAACAAATGACAAAGAAACAACTCGGTAGATGTTCAACCTTCCTCAAGAATATGACAGGTTCAGCAATCATAGTCAAAAAGAACTACGGATAAGATGGGAGGTGCCGAGTGTAATACCTTGGAGGAGGCGGGCCAGGACACACGGGGAGGGGGGCGCAAGAAACAGATGGAGCAGCCTCTACGTCCCGACGACCAGGAAGTCTGGTAGGAGAGACGAAAGCTGGGAAGCCAAGACAGAGGAGAACTCAACTGCCGGCATCACCCATGTTCGGCACACCTAAACATTGTTTTCTCATCATCTATATTTAAGATAATTTATAAACTATATAAGCAGTAGATTTTTGGAAACAAGGGGTACAAGGATTGAAATTGGAGTTGCCCACTTCGTTTACTACTTTCTATCTCTGAAGTGCCAAGCAGACACCATAAGGAGGGCATTCAAACTAAACATTCTCTTAGCAAGAAAGAACAACTGCAGCCAACTACATCACCAGAAAAAGAAATCTACTCTTAAGAGCTCATTTTCTCTTATTATGTTTTGAGTCAAATGAAAGAGATTCAAAATGTCTGAAACATTCATGGATGAAGTGTATGCATACTGGAAGATTTAAATCCAATAATACAGTATAGTTAAATTCAGAGCGGATTCTAATAGGCCATACAAAATCGCCGTTTGTTTGGGTCAATCTGTTGAAGTTGCTCTTATAGCTTGGCGCGATTTGATCGGCGTTTGTATGATTCCCCTCGTCGTTCTTGTCTTTCGCGACGTGACGAGTCATCATTTGTGGTCGTGCTGGTTTGACGGAAAAGGTGATGGAACAGCTGCTGCTTATCACTCATCGGGTTCAGACTTCAGACACTTTCCCGCCTTCCCTGTCAAGTCAGTCAGGTGCTCCCTCCAAATAAAAGTCAGGCGCGCACTGCGGCTGGCCAGCTGTAATCTGTTGGGGTGGACGGTGGAGCGTGCTGCTCGTGTGATCATGCTCATTGAGTTACTTCTACATATATGTAATTCTGGACACTTAGAAACACGCCGCAGGCACTATGGGCATTTCCATGGGCATAGATCATTTCTCGCCTATATGTCCACCCGACAGTTCGGACTTGTCCGGACACTACAATGATTCTTGCATACTTGGCCCAATTGTCTAGACTGTTCGGCTTCCATATATCCCGCCCATTTGTCGGGAAAAATGGGTCTTTCTCTTGACTGTCCGCCAGATCAGCACGGACACATCCCTTCCCACAAACCGCACTCAAAGCCCTCTTATCCTCGGCTCTGCACCAACTAATATCCCGTTTTTCTTTTCTCCTTGTGCTCTGCTCCGCCCCAGGCCCTAGTGCCACCGAACCTAGCCCCGGTCATCGCCATAGGCCGCATCATGGAGCAGGAGCATCAGGCCAAGAGGCGGTCCCCCATGCGGCTCCCGCTTCCCTGGACAGCGCCGGTTCGGGCTCCGATGACATTGAGTGCGACACGCTTGAGGTGGAGGACTCTAGACGCAGAGTTCCAGGCGGCGCTGTACCATTTGTTGAAGTTGAGAATCCTCTCATGTATATGTTCTCTTTGGGCGTGTTTGGTTAACTGCATCATTTTTTTTCTCCATGAATCTATGACTCAGTTGGTTCTGGCTGGGCAGATGCAAGGTAAAAACCATGGTGTGCTCATTGTTTGGTTGCCTGTATCCTCCCTAGTCTGTCTGCGAAGAATGCATGTCACGTTGTTCGGTTGCGGGGTTGTTTAAGCAGATGTAGAGTGTGTGGTGTTTGATTAAATGCAACACATGTTGTCTGGTAACCTCCTTTTGGAGTGGTGAGGTTAGCAACACACTCACAAGCAGGACATACATAAATAGGCATACCATAAATTTAAACCCTTATACCCGAGTCATAAACACACAGTTCAACACTGAACAGTCATGGCAAAGTCCGAGAGAATTCATGCATGAGTCTTAGGTGTAGAAAGAACTTCCTAGGCATCCATGGCAAAGGCCTCGTCATGCTTCTTGCACTTGGTCACCACCTTGACACCTTAGTCATTGAAGGCGATAACTTTGAGGGTGTCAGGAGTCACCAGCTTGAATGTGACGAGGTACCCGATCCCGATCTGGTGAACAACGGCGAAGGGGGCCAAACCCTGATCAAGGGTGATGCTGCCATTGATCTCCTAGATCATCACCCTCCAGGTGCAACCGGTGTTCATCTTCAGCTTGAATTCCTCTGGGATGACGTGCTTGGTGAATTCCAGTGGCATCGGGAGGCACTCCAGCTTCGGTGCAAGGATGAACTTGGAGAAGTGGGTTGGTTTGGCATCCTCATGGAAATGCATGTAGCTCTTCGGCCGCTTGGGGGCACTGCGGAGCTCCACCACCGCCTTGCCCTTCTTGTCGGTCAGAACCACCTCCTTGCCCTTCTTGTCGGCCACAACCACCTCCTTGCTCCTGAACTTCTCTGAAGCAACCAGGTCAAATTCCATTATGAATAACACGAAAGAAGGTCAATGAAGGGACAAATACAACACACCATGATGTGGACATCGCTTGTACAAAAGAAGCTATCGATAAGACACTATTTTTTTGAGGGAATGCCATCATGACTTGCTTTATTATTAATCAAATAAGCACACTTACATCGTTCACGTGATATTCGGTAAAAAAGAAGGGTGATCATCTACCCAATTACAAGATAAATGATTTTCGTAACTATATTTTGCTATCTCATGCGCGACACCATTGGCCTCCCGGAGACGGTGCGAATATTGAACTGTTCCTATTTCCGTCACCAGATCAATACAATCCGCATAAACTGCAGCTTCCTCATTCCACCATATTTGTCCTCCTTTGCAAGCTTCAATCACCTCTAAACAATCAGATTCAGCAACGACTTGGTGATAGCCCAAAGATGACACCAGTTCAAGGCCTTTTTTCATTGCCGGTGCTTCCATCATCATGGCCAATGACGAGTGTGGAACATAAGAACATGCAATCTGCAAGGAAATTGCCTATCTGGTCACGGATAACTGCGCCCGTCGCCCCTTCTCCCTCTTCAAAATGAAACGAGGCATCTACATTTAAGTTAACTTGACATGAATCTGGTTTCATCCATTTAACTACTTATTATCTTGTGTTATTACTCTGAGCTGTTTTGGTGAAGTTTGTGCATAGGGACAGAACAGATAACTTTAAATTTGTTGCTGGGGTTGTCCTCTCCTTGTGTGTGACTGTCCGTCTGATCCACCAGATGTACCATGTTGCGATCGCCACAACCTCCGCAATCCCTACCTGAGGTAGATCAGGGTAATGACTCGTTGAGGAATCCAACAACTCCAAGACAGCTGAACCTGACCTGTCTACAATACAAGCATCTGAAACTCCTTGTTCTAGTTTTAGTATGTACCACATCATTTTTGCTGGTGCGCATTCAAATAGCAAGTGTTTCAGGTCTTCCGGGTGAGCATGACAAATTGGACACCGGTCATCCGTCCCAATATGATGATTCGTCAAAGTTGATTTAACGGGAATGGCTCCATGTAACACTTTCCACACAAAAGTTTTGACCTTACCCGGAACCGAAAGTGCCCACACCTTCTTTCAGATTGGGTTCGATCCTCTAGATGTTGACGCCATAGTTTGGTATGAATTCCCCAACTGGGTTCTCCATTCGACATGATACGCCGATTTCATCGAGAACATCCCGTTTCTGTTATAATGCCATGCAAAAAAAATCATCAAAGCTATCCAGACTTAAAGGAATTTTCAGGATTCTGGTTGCATCCACATGTCAGAAAATAGACCGCACAAGGTCTTTATCCCATTGTCCTGAATAAGCGTCAATCAGCTCATCCACTTTGGTAATCACGATATTACCTCTTGGCGACAACACCCTTCTGTCCGGACTGGTAGCTAGGTATCCACGGGTCTCTCCATATATCAATTGACTCGCCGTTTCCTACCCTCCAAATATAACCTCTTTTGAAAGTTTGAATACCGGCGAAAATGCTTTGCCATGTAAATGAGGATCCTTTTTAGGCCCTGCCTCAAGTATACTTTGGTTGGGAAAATATTTTTCTTTTAGGATCCTAGCACACAAAGAGTCGGGATTGCACAGAAGTCTTCAAACCCGCTTTGCCAACATTGCAAGATTAAAAGAGTGGAAGTCTCGATACCCAAGTCCTCGAAGATTCTTTGGGAAACAAAGCTTCCACCAAGCAAACCAATGCATCTTCCTGCTATTTTCATCGTCTCCCTACCAGAAGACACTGTTAATGTCTACAACAGTGAAGAAAGTTGAGGACAAACGTGGCCGGTCTAAGAAAAACAGGCCTGCATCATTCATGCAAAATCTACATGTACGTGTGTGTGTCCATCACCATGCAAGGGATGAAGAGCCACAAGTCCAGCCATGCATGCATGCGTGCTTGGTGGGGATCAACTGTTGTGCTTGTCACGTCCAGTGCAAAATTACAACAAGTGGGTGGGCGAAATCACCAATTAAGGAATACTCGTTATAAATAACACTCCACTTTCCCCGGTCACGACAAGTGGCGTACATGCAGCGCACCACTTGTCGCAACCTGGGAGTTTTCTCTTTTTCGTAGATCCGTTTATTCAAAATGTTTTATCTTTTAAACCGTGCGTCCAAATCTTGAACCGTTTTCACCATTGGATTCCTCGCGTCAAGATCTTCAAAACTAGATCCCATGTTGATAGGTTTTGACGAACTTTTTTTACAAAAAAAACCGGGAGAAAAAACCGAACCGGGAGCACGGTTTTTTCCCTTTCCGAAAGAGGCACGCCCGTGCCTCTCGCGAAATCACACCCGTGCCTCTCATGGAAGCAAAACCGTGACTCTTGTGGAAGAAAAAAATATGGTTTTTTCGTTTCCGAGAGGCACGGCCGTGACTCTCGCGAAAGCACAACCGTGCCTCTCGCTGAAGCAAAACCGTGACTCTCGCGAAAGAAAAAAAAGAAAACACGTATTTTTCCCTTTCTGAGAGGCATGGCCGTGACTCTCGCGAAAGCACAACCGTGCCTCTCGCGGAAGCAAAACCGTAACTCGCGGAAAAAAAAACAGAAAACGCGTTTTGTTTTTCCCTTTCCGAGAGGCACGGCCGTAACTCTCGCGGAAGCAAAACCATGACTCTCGCAAAAGAAAATAAAACAGAAAACGCGTTTTTTTCGTTTTCGAAAGGCACGGCAGTGACTCTCGCTAAAGCACAACCGTGCCTCTCGCGGAAAAAAAAACGTGACTTTGATGAAGGAAAAAAAGAGAACACGTTTTTCGCGCAAATTTTTTTTTTGGATCGAAAAACTAAGGAAGACCGGAGGAAAACCAAAACGTCGAAAAAAACTCGAAAAAAACCGTTTAAAAATCCAAAAACGCGTGCGAAAAAACAAAAAAAAATCGAAGGGAGCGTCCAGAGTGCGACACGTGGCGAATGGCTGAGAGCGCGCCAAGTGGCGCTGATCGTTGCGACGCTCCCGAAGAAGCGCTCTCGTTAACTAGTTGCTACCGTGGGTGGGTCCGCTGCTGCATGTGAGACGTCATTCAAGAATTGGGCCTGGCGCACCACACAAGGGCGTCCGTCTGGACCTGCCGCCACCGCCTACATCGAGCGCGTCTAATAAATAGCTACGGATTATTAGGGTTTAGACTCGGGTTTTGTTTAGAAAAGTTTAGTTTTAGCTACTTTTATTTCTCTTCGCTCGTAGGGGCTAGTGCGTCCGTCAAGACATCCTTTCGGAACCCCATCTCGTGAGCTTTATTTCATCCAGCATATTCGCAATTTTGAGATTGTTTGGCTATTATTTTCTTGCATGTTCTTCGATTTACTTGCAGGAAAAATCCTTCATGAATAGGTCAATCGCGCCGTTAGCTCGGTCGATAGCACCGTGGTGTTGGTTCAGTCGTGTACGATTCTCCCTATACGGTTGGTAGCCGGATCGTGAGGGTCAAGTCCCACACAAAATCGTAGTCATCTCTCTCTTATCGAAAGATCGGGCCCTAGTTCACATCAAGTGGTATCACACCAAGACCAATGAGGAATGCTGAATTGTTTGACCAAAAATACCACAGTTATTTATCAACATTCATTCATCTCACACACCTAGTCCAAAGACCTTATTTTATCCACCATCACACTCCACTACTTCTTCCAACCATCTTTCTCTTCTATCGTCTTCTCTTCCACAACTTTGTCTCTCTGTCTCACCACCTCTCCATTGTCATTAAGCCATCCCCAACCCCTTTCCCAACGACATTGGATGGAGGAAATTTCTCATTGGGTGCTCACTCGGTGACAACAGTAAATTCGCAAAGACCATTGAGGGGTGCTCTCAGTTCAAGAGCATTGGCGGTATGCATAAAGAGGCAGACATTGTGATGTTGAAGGAAATGGAGACGGACTTGAAGAGGTTGTATCCTGACCCAGCCAAAGACGCTATGTCAGTGGACATACTACGTTGGGCGATGGATGAGGCCGACTCGACCAATTCAGGGTAGAGAGCCAGATGGGCCAAGTATAGACTTGTCAGTGCTCCTCATGACCAACCGACCATCATGGTGGCGCCGACCATCATTGTTCTGGAGGACAAGGAGCATGAGGAGATAGTGGATGCTGTGCTCAAGCCTGAGGATGATGACGAAACAATGGAGCTAGTGGTCAATGCGACGGAGCCAGGCGACCATACACTGCCCATGGAGGTGGACAACTACAAGCCTCAAGCCTACCGCTGCTCCAAGCGCCTACAGGCTAGCCGCATCTAAAATGAAGTGCTCTTGATTTACCCCCCCCCCCCCCCCTCACTTACTCAATCACTTCCGAAACCCTAAAATCTATTGTATACTACTAAAGCGAGGTGGTGGTCAATCCCGTTTGAATCCCCAAGAGATTGGATCCCTATTGTGCGAATCCAATGCGGCCAACAAATCGAGTGTCAGGACAAAGGGCTTACCGCCATTGCCGAATGCCTACCGGTGAGGTAGTGAAGCCAGCGACCGACACAGTGCTTGCCGTCTAGTTCTTCGCCCCGCTGGTTGCCATCCAGATCTTGCGCTCGTCACCGCCGGTGTGAGAGTGGAGAGAGGGGACCGAGTGCGGCGAGAGAAGGTGAGGGTAGTTATGGCAGCGCTTCGGGAAACAACGCGACGTCTTGAGCCTAGCTCCTCGCGTGCAACCTCCGCCGCCCACGTGCCTCGAGTTGTATCGCTTGGGCCCGACTGTGGAAAAATGGCTGATTCAAGCGTTCCTACTCGGCTAGACCCGGAGATGTCTTAAACCTCGCGCGGGCCGAGATTTTGGTGCGAGGCAGACAACGAATGGGCGAAAGTTACATGGCACGGGCATGGTTGGGATATATGCAGCCTACCAAACAAGCCATTTACAGTTATGAAGGTCGACCCTGAGGTGACGGGAACCCCGACCCCCGAGCCGCTCCCGCGAGCGTCCTCGGGGGAAACCCTAGCGCGCTACCCCTCGTCCTCCCTCGTCGATCTCTCCCCCTGCCGCCACCGTATAGCGCCGCCGGGCAAAGTCCGGCCGGCGTTGGTGGCGGCGGGGATCTTGCCCCTCTCCTCGCGGTTGGCGTCCGGCGCGGGACGGCGCAACGCGAGACGGCGCTGGGCTGGGCAGGGCCCAGCGACGCGGCGGAGGGCGTGCTGGATGGCGGCGCCCCTGCCTGGCGGCGGTGCAGCTGCGGCTTGGGGCCCCTCCAACGCGCGGCGGCTGCGGCTTCTCTGGCGGCGGCGCGAGTTATCCCGGCGGCGGCTTGGCGGCGTGGTGCGGCGGAGCTCCGGCGATGACTCGGCGGCGGGCTGGAGGGCTGGGTACCGTCCAGTGGTGCTGCCTCCACGGCGGTTGCGGTTTGGGGCCCTTGACCCCGATCCGATCTAGATCTGGTGGTGCTTGGGTCTGGGCCATGGCGGCTGGCGAGGCATGGTGTTCGTCGGGGATTGTCGGCCTCTAGGCACCATGGGGGTGTGATATGTCTCCAACGTATCTATAATTTTTGATTGCTCCATGCTATATTATCTACTGTTTTGGACATTATTGGGCTTTATTATCCACTTTTATATTATTTTTGGGACTAACCTATTAACCGGAGGCCCAACCCAGAATTGCTGTTTTTTTCCCATTTTAGGGTTTCGAAGAAAAGGAATATCAAAGTGAGTCCAAATGGAATGAAACCTTCAGGAACATGATTTTCTCACCGAACATGATCCAGGAGACTTGGACCCTACGTCAAGAAACAAAGGAGGATGCCACGAGGTAGGGGGCGCGCCTACCCCCCCAGGCGCGCCCTCCACCCTCATGGGACCCCTGTTGCTCCACCGACGTACTCTTTCCTCCTATATATACCTACGTACCCCCAAACGATCAGATACAGAGCCAAAACCCTAATTCCACCGCCGCAACTTTTTGTATCCACGAGATCCCATCTTGGGGCCTGTTTCGGAGCTCCGCCGGAGGGGGTATCCATCACGGAGGGCTTCTACATCAACACCATAGCCCCTCCGATGAAGTGTGAGTAGTTCACCTCAGACCTACGGGTCCATAGTTATTAGCTAGATGGCTTCTTCTCTCTTTTTGGATCTCAATACAATGTTCTCCCCCCTCTCTTGTGGAGATCTATTCGATGTAATCTTCTTTTTTGCGGTGTGTTTGTTGAGACCAATGAATTGTGGGTTTATGATCAAGTCTATCTATGAACAATATTTGAATCTTCTCTGAATTCTTTTATGTATGATTGGTTATCTTTGCAAGTCTCTTCAAATTAGCAGTTTGGTTTGGCCTACTAGATTGGTCTTTCTTGCAATGGGAAAAGTGCTTAGCTTTGGGTTCAATCTTGCGGTGTCCTTTCCCAGTGACAGTAGGGGCAGCAAGGCACGTATTGTATTGTTCCCATCGAGGATAACAAGATGGGGTTTTCATCATATTGCATGAGTTTATCCCTCTACATCATGTCATCTTGCTTAAGGCGTTACTCTATTTTCATTAATTTAATACTCTAGATGCATGCTGGATAGCGGTCGATGAGTGGAGTAATAGTAGTAGATGCAGGCAGGAGTCGATCTACTTGTCTCGGACGTGATGCCTATATACATGATCATACCTAGATATTCTCATAACTATGCTCAATTCTGTCAATTGCTCAACAGTAATTCGTTCACCCACCGTAGAATACTTATGCTCTTGAGAGAAGCCACTAGTGAAACCTATGGCCCCCGGGTCTATCTTCATCATATTAATCTTCCATATTATCTTATCGCGTTGGTTGCGAGGATTTATTTGCTTTGTGCAAGTAAGAGGGACTCGCGCGTAGCCTCCTACTAGATTGATACCTTGATTCTCAAAAACTGAGGGAAATACTTACGCTACTTTGCTGCATCATCCCTTCCTCTTCGGGGAAAACCAACGCAGTGCTCAAGAGGTAGCAAGAAGGATTTCTGGCGCCGTTGCCGGGGAGTCTACGCAAAAGTCAATATACCAACTACCCATCACAATCCTTATCTCCCGCATTACATTATTTGCCATTTTCCTCTCGTTTTCCTCTCCCCCACTTCACCCTTGCCGTTTTATTCGCCCCCCCTCTCTCTCTCTCTCTCTCTCTCTCTCTATCCTCCCTCTCTTGCTCTATTCGCCTCTTTTCCGTTTGCTTGTCGTTATGGCTAGTCCCTTATCTTCTCTGTTCTCTCCCGAGAATGAAATTCTAATTTTTAAGCAAAGGGAGGGAGAAAATCTAAAAGACGCTTGGTATAGAATTTGCAATGCTCAAAATAGATCTACCAGGAAGCAATCTACTTCCGTTCTTCTTTGCAATTTTTATGTAGGCGCTACTCCTTGGCACAGATATGTCCTTGATACTATTACCGGAGGGAACTTCTTGGGTAGCCATACTTTTGATTCTTATAATGCTATGATAGATTTGTTTCACTCAGCCCCTCTTTTGGTTAATGGAACTGTATTAACTTTGGAGCATGTAATGCAAAGGCTCGAAATCATTGAAAATAGGGTTGAAACCGTAGAGTTAATTGAAAATTTGGATAAAAATATCCACAACCGAATCTCTCAATATGGATCTAAAGTAGGAGTCACTTTGAAAAATAATAAAGAGAAGGAACCCATAATTAATGAGAAAATAAATCACGATTCCACTAGGATCAATAAACTTGAGGATATTATTACCAACTTGGGAACCGCTTTTTCTTCCATAAAGAATACTCCAAGTCCTCCCACTAAAATTGCCAAGCTTATGTATCTTCCTAAAAATAAGGGTGAATCCTCTAGTAAGGAAACTGCGAATATCAAATCTATAAGTATTCATCCCAATCTTTTTGCTATCATTAAGGAACCATTTGTTACAAATGAATTTTTTGATCTTGTGCCTAAAAGTTTGATAATCAATAAAAAGAAAGAAATTCCTAAAAATGGTAGATGTCTCATTGAAGAATTGCCTACCAAAGATGGCAATACCTAGATCTATCCTTGCTTTTTATGCCTAGCTAGGGGCGTTAAACGATAGCGCTTGTTGGGAGGCAACCCAATTTTATTTTTATTCCTTACTTTTTGCTCCTGTTTAATAATAAATAATTTACCTAGCCTCTGTTTAGATTGTGGTTTTTTGTGTTTAATTAGTGTTTGTGCCAAGTAAAACCGTTGGGAAGACTTGGGGAAAGTCTTGATATCTTGCTGTAACAAACAGAAACTTTAGCGCTCACGAGAACTGCTGCCAGTTTTATTTGGAAAGTGATATTTAGTTAATTCTTTTTGCAGATGATTAATAGATAAATTCCTCACGTACAGCAATTTATTTTAGAATTTTTGCGGTTCCAGATCTTGCGCTAGCTACAGATTACTACAGACTGTTCTGTTTTTGACAGATTCTGTTTTTCATGTGTTGTTTGCTTATTTTGATGAATCTATGGCTAGTAAAATAGTTTATAAACCATAGAGAAGTTGGAATACAGTAGGTTTAATACCAATATAAATAAATAATGAGTTCATTACAGTACCTTGAATTGGTTTTTTGTTTTCTTTCGCTAACGGAGCTCACGAGATTTTCTACTTTAAGTTTTGTGTTGTGAAGTTTTCAAGTTTTGGGTAAAGATTTGATGGATTATGGAACAATGAGTGGCAAGAGCCTAAGATTGGGGATGCCCATGGCACCGCCAAGATAATCTAAGGACACCTAAAAGCCAAAGCTTGGGGATGCCCCGGAAGGCATCCCCTCTTTTCGTCTACTTCTATCGGTAACTTTACTTGGAGCTATATTTTTATTCACCACATGATATGTGTTTTGCTTGGAGCGTCTTGTATGATTTGAGTCTTTGCTTTTTAGTGTACCACAATCATCCTTGATGTACACACCTTTTGAGAGAGCCATACATGATTTGAAATTTGTTAGAATACTCTATGTGCTTCACTTATATCTTTTTGAGTTATATAGTTTTGCTCTAGTACTTCACTTATATCTTTTAGAGCACAGTGGTGGATTTGTTTTATAGAAACTATTGATCTCTAATGCTTCACTTAGATTATTTTGAGAGTCTTAAATAGCATGGTAATTTGCTTAAATAATCCTAATATGATAGGTGTTCAAGATTAGTAAAAAATTTCTTATGAGTGTTTTGAATACTAAGAGAAGTTTGATGCTTGATGATTGTTTTGATATATGGAGGTAATAATATCAAAGTCGTGCTAGTTGAGTAGTTGTGAATTTGAGAAATGCTTGTGTTAAAGTTTGCAAGTCCCGTAGCATGCACGTATGGTAAACGTTATGTAACAAATTTGAAACATGAGGTGTTATTTGATTGTCTTCCTTATGAGTGGCGGTCGAGGACGAGCGATGGTCTTTTCCTACCAATCTACCCCCCTAGGAGCATGCACGTAGTGCTTGGTTTTTGATGACTTGTAGATTTTTGCAATAAGTATGTGAGTTCTTTATGACTAATGTTGAGTCCATGGATTATACGCACTCTCGCCCTTCCATCATTGCTAGCCTCTTCGGTACCGTGCATTGCCCTTTCTCACATTGAGAGTTGGTGTAAACCTCGCCGGTGCATCCAAACCCCGTGATATGATACACTCTTTCACACATAAACCTCCTTATATCTTCCTCAAAACAGCCACCATACCTACCTATTATGTCATTTCCATAGCCATTCCGAGATATATTGCCATGCAACTTTCCACCATTCCGTTTATCATGACACATTCATCATTGTCATATTGCTTAGCATGATCATGTAGTTGACATAGTATTTGTGGCAAAGCCACCGTTCAAAAGTTCAATCTTGCGGTGTCCTTTCCTAGTGACAGTAGGGGCAGCAAGGCACGTATTGTATTGTTGCCATCGAGGATAACAAGATGGGGTTTTCATCACATTGCATGAGTTTATCCCTCTACATCATGTCATCTTGCTTAAGGCGTTACTCTGTTTTCATTAACTTAATACTCTAGATGCATGCTGGATAGCGGTCGATGAGTGGAGTAATAGTAGTAGATGCAGGCAGGAGTCGGTCTACTTGTCTCGGACGTGAAGCCTATATACATGATCATACCTAGATATTCTCATAACTATGCTCAATTCTGCCAATTGCTCAACAGTAATTCGTTCACCCACCGTAGAATACTTATACTCTTGAGAGAAGCCACTAGTGAAACCTATGCCCCCCCGGGTCTATCTTCATCATATTAATCTTCCAATACTTAGTTATTTTCTTTGCTTTCTACTTCATTTTTGTTTTACTTTGCATCTTTATCATAAAGATACCAAAAATATTATCTTATCATATCTATTAGATCTCACTCTCGTAAGTGGCCGTGTAGGGATTGGCAACCCCTTTTCGCGTTGGTTGCGAGGATTTATTTGCTTTGTGCAGGTACGAGGGACTCACGCGTAGCCTCCTACTGCATTGATACCTTGGTTCTCAAAAACTGAGGGTAATACTTACGCTACTTTGCTGCATCATCCCTTCCTCTTCGGGGAAAACCAACGTAGTGCTCAAGAGGTAGCAGGGTGTCGGCGGCGATGCGTGCCCGGCATGGTGACGCTGGTGGACGTGGTGGTCATCTTCTTCCCGAGATGGCCGGCCAGAGGCCTGGTGATCGGATCTCGAGATCCATCATCTTGTCCCGGCTGCGAGTAGGGGAGACATGGTTGCCGGTGAAAACTGAGCCGGCGACAGGCGATGGTGGCGTTATCGCCGTTACCTTGTGTTGGAAATATGCCCTAGAGGCAATAATAAAATGGTTATTATTGTATTTCCTTGTTCATGATAATTGTCTATTGTTCATGCTATAATTGTATTAACCGAAAACCGTAATACATGTGTGAATACATAGACCACAACATGTCCCTAGTAAGCCTCTAGTTCACTAGCCCGTTGATCAATAGATGGTCATGGTTTCCTGACCATGGACATTGGATGTCATTGATAACGGGATCACATCATTAGGAGAATGATGTGATGGACAAGACCCAATCTTAAGCATAGCACAAGATCGTGTAGTTCGTTTGCTAAAGCTTTTCTAATGTCAAGTATCATTTCCTTAGACCATGAGATTGTGCAACTTCCGGATACCGTAGGAATGCTTTGGGTGCACCAAACGTCACAACATAACTGGGTGGCTATAAAGGTGCATTACAGGTATCTCCGAAAGTGTCTGTTGGGTTGGCACGAATCGAGACTGGGATTTGTCACTCCGTATGACGGAGAGGTATCTCTGGGCCCACTCGGTAATGCATCATCATAATGAGCTCATTGTGACTAAGTAGTTGGTCACGGGATCATGCATTACAGAACGAGTAAAGTGACTTGCTGGTAACGAGATTGAACAAGGTATTGGGATACCGACGATCGAATCTCGGGCAAGTAACGTACCGATTGACAAAGGGAATTGTATATGGGATTGCTTGAATCCTCGACATCGTGGTTCATCTGATGAGATCATCGTGGAACATGTGGGAGCCAACATGGGTATCCAGATCCCGCTATTGGTTATTGGCCGAAGAGTTGTCTCGGTCATGTCTGCATGATTCCTGAACCTATAGGGTCTACACACTTAAGGTCCGATGACGCTAGGGATATAGGGAAAGTTTGTATGTGGTTACCGAATGTTGTTCGAAGTCCCGGATGAGATCCCGGACGTCACGAGGAGTTCCGGAATGGTCCGGAGGTAAAGCACAATATATAGGAAGTGAGGTTTTGATCATCGGAAGTGTTTCGGGCGTCATCGGTAATGTACCGGGACCACAGGAGGGTTCCGGGGGTCCACCGGGAGGGGCCACCAGCCCCGGAGGCTTGCATGGGCCAAGAGTGGGAAGGGTCCAGCCCCTGAGTGGGCTGGTGTGCCTCCCACCAGGGCCCAAGGCACAACTAGGAGGAGAAGGGGGGAAACCCTAGGCGCAGATGGGCCTAAGGCCCACCATAGGGCGCCCCCCTCTCCCCCTCTTGGCCGCCCCCTCCATCCCATCTAGGGCTGCCGCCCCCTAGGGGTGGGAACCCTAGAGGGGGCGCACCCTCCTCCCCTCCGCCTATAAATAGTGGGGGTTTTGGGGCTACCCAACACACGAGTCTCTCTCCCTCTTGGCGCAGCCCTACCCCTCCCCCTCCTCGTCTCTTGCAGTGCTTGGCGAAGCCCTGCTGGCATGCCATGCTCCTCCACCATCACCACGCCTTCGTGATGCTGCTGGACGGAGTCTTCCCCAACCTCTCCCTCTCTCCTTGCTGGATCAAGGTGCGGGAGACGTCACCGGGCTGTACGTGTCTTGAACGCGGAGGCGCCGTTGTTCGGCGCTTAGATCGGAATCGACCGTGATCTGAATCGCTGTGTGTACGACTCCACCAACTGCGTTCTTGTAACGCTTCCTCTTAGCGATCTTCAAGGGTATGAAGATGCACTCCCTCTCTCTCGTTGCTAGTATCTCCTAGATTGATCTTGGTGACACGTAGGAAATTTTTGAATTATTGCTACGTCCCCAATAGTGGCATCATGAGCTAGGTCTATGCGTAGATTCTATGCACGAGTAGAATACAAAGCAGTTGTGGGCGATGATTTGTTCAATTTTCTTACCGTTACTAGTCTTATCTTGATCCGGCGGCATTGTGGGATGAAGCGGCCCGGACCGACTTTACACGTACGCTTACGTGAGACTGATTCCACCGACTGACATGCACTTGATGCATAAGGTGGCTGGCGGGTGTCTGTCTCTCCCACTTTAGTCGGAGCGGATTCGATGAAAAGGGTCCTTATGAAGGGTAAATAGCAATTGTCATATCACCGTTATGGTTTTGCGTAGGTAAGAAACGTTTTTGCTAGAAACCCATAGCAGTCACGTAAAACATGCAACAACAATTAGAGGACGTCTAACTTGTTTTTGCAGGGTTTGCTTTGTGATGTGATATGGCCAAAAGGACGTGATGAATGATATATGTGATGTATGAGATTGATCATGTTCTTGTAATAGGAATCACGACTTGCATGTCGATGAGTATGACAACCGGCAGGAGCCATAGGAGTTGTCTTAATTTATTTATGACATGCGTGTCAATGAAAATGCCATGTAATTACTTTACTTTATTGCTAACCGTTAGCCATAGTAGTAGAAGTAATAGTTGGCGAGGCAACTTCATGAAGACACGATGATGGAGATCATGGTGTCATGCCGGTGACGATGGTGTTCATGCCGCGCCTCGAAGATGGAGATCAAAGGCGCAAGATGATATTGGCCATATCATGTCACTTTATGATTTGCATGTGATGTTTGTCATGTTTTTACATCTTATTTGCTTAGAACGGCGGTAGCATAAACAAGATGATCCCTCACTAAAATATCAAGAATTGTGTTCCCCCCTAACTGTGCACCGTTGCTAAGGTCCGTTGTTCCGAAGCACCACGTGATGATCGGGTGTGATAGGTTCTAATGTTCGCATACAACGGGTGTAAGCCAGATTTACACACGCAATACACTTAGGTTAACTTGACGAGCCTACCATGTACAGACATGACCTCGGAACACGGAAGACCGGAAGGTCGAACATGAGTCGTATAGTGGATACGATCAACATGAAGATGTTCACCGATGATGACTAGTCTGTCTCACGTGATGATCGGACATGGCCTAGTTGACTCGGATCATGTATCACTTAGATGACTAGAGGGATGTCTATCTAAGTGGGAGTTCATTGAATAATCTGATTAGATGAACTTAATTATCATGAACATAGTCAAAAGGTCTTTGCAAATTATGTCGTAGCTCACGCTTTGGTTCTACTATTTTAGATATGTTCCTAGAGAAAATTTAGTTGAGAGTTGATAGTAGCAATTATGCGGACTGGGTCCGTGAACTGAGGATTGTCCTCATTGCTGCACAGAAGGGTTATGTCCTTAATGCACCGCTCAGTGTGTTGAACCTCGAGCATCGTCCGTAGATGTTGGGAAACATCTGACATACACGTTTTGATGACTACGTGATAGTTCAGTGCGTAATACGAACGGTTTAGAATTGTGGCACCAAATATGTTTTTGAAACGTCGCAGAACATATGAGATGTTCCAAAGACTGAAATTGGAATTTCAGACTAGTGCCCACGTCAAGAGGTATGAGACCTCTGACAAGTTTCTTAAGCCTGCAAACTAAGAGAGAAAAGCTCAATCGTTGAGCATGTGCTCAGATTGTCTGAGTTCTACAATCGCTTGAATCGAGTGGGAGTTAATCTTCCAGATGAGATAGTGATGGTTCTCCATAGTCACTGTGTAACGCCCCGAGACCGATGTGCCAGGTGTCCGCCAGTTATTCGCTGTTGTTGCCTTGTCATTTGCTTGCGTGTTGCATCTTATCATGTCATCATGTGCATTGCATCATCATGTTTTAAAACTTGCATCCGTCTGGGTTCTCCGAGTTCTCTCCGTTGTCCGTTCTGAGCCGAACCACACTTGCACGCGCCCGCGGCATGTCCGAAATAGTATTTTATAAGTGGCCGGAAAATGTTCTCGGAATGGGATGAGATTTGACGTGTGGTCTTATCATAGTGTAGATAAACCGCCTGTCAAGTTTCATCGCATTCGGAGATCGTTTGATGCCCCAACGGATAACTATAGCGGCATTATAGCCGGTCTAACGTGAGACGTTTTCGGTCTCCGGAAACAGTCACCGGGCCTTTCTCTCTTCTCTTTTCTCAGCCTGAGGCCTTCTGCACAGTCCACTACCTACCGCCAGGCCCAACCTAACCTCTCTCATCAGCCCGCGGCCCTCCTCGCGCGCACGTCCGAAAGTTGTCCCGAACCCGACCCGGAGTGTCGCCACCGTTGTGTCCGGATCATCCCCAAACATCTACAAGACATCTCCGTTTTCTTATTTGGGCTTTCCTAACCTAATTTTTTCGGCCGTCCGAATATAATCGTAGGGACGAGATAGCCCTACCCTAATCTCTACCTATTTAAACAGTCTAACCCGCATGGTATTTATAGCAGATGAATCCCTACCTTTTTTGACAAACCCTAGACCAATTCCCTCTGTTTCAGTGCGCCACCGCCACTCCGTTTTCCTGTGGATCCCTACGGATCTAGCCGACCCGACAAACTCCATCATTTCCAGCGAGAGCCAACCAGCCCCCTCCTCCCGATCCAAGGCGCCCTCTCCCCTCAGCCCCGCAGCAACTCGCCGGAGCTCCTCTCCAGCACACCGGCGACCCTGACCATGCCAAGCCATCCCCGTCGCCCCTACCCTTCCTCCTTCTCGTTCCCTTCTCCTCCTCTCTCTAAACCCCCTCCATGTCTCTGTACCAGGTACGTGCAGGAGCTTCTGCCGCCGCGCCGTGGGTCGTTCCCCTGCCGCATCTCGTCCGGGGCCTCTACCTCACGCGGATTCGTGAACCAGCGTCGGCCGCCGCCGTCCCGTTCGTCTTCCAACAAGACGACGCACCGAGCTCGCCATCGTTCGCCAAGCCTCTGCGCCGCCCTTGCCAAGTCCATCATCGCCGGCCTCTGCTCGCTCTGCTCGAAAGCAGAGGAGCTTCGCTCGTCCCGCTCAAGTGCGTTGACCCTGCCTCGCTCGCATTGACCCATGCAGCGCCACTCGACCCCGCGCCTGGACCTCCGCCTCGCTTCGATCTGGAATTGGCCCAGCGCCGCGCTCGCGTTGACCGACTCCAGATCGACCACGCCCTCCCCGTCGATCGCCATGGCCCGCGACACCCAAGGCCTGGTTGCCTCTGCTGTCAACCGCCCAAGGCCCAGCCTGCCTCTCTAGCGCCAGGCCCAGCGCTCCGCGAGAGCCGGCCTGCCACTGCTGTTTGACCCCGGCGCCAACGCCAAGTCACCCGCACTACACGCCGGCCCCCGCTGCTTCCCTACAGATCCAGCCTGCCCCACCACTGCTTTGACTGGGCCTCAGCCCATGGTGAGGATGCGCCCAGCCCTCTCCTGAGCTTGTTGGGCCGGCCAGATTCGGCCCGATGTATATTTTTTTTGCTATCAACGAATTTTGCTATTCACAGAAAAGCTGCATATTTATAGATTACCCCTTGCTGTTCATGCATTTAATAACTAATGAACTGTGCATCGGATTAAAATGTTTCAAACATGTTAAATGCTTAGAATTGCATCTAGTTTCATAATATGCAACTTTCATGCATGTTTGAAATGTTTAAAATGCTGTTTGTTTAAATTTGCTTAAATAACTTATTAAAATGTTTTAATTCATAACTAAATAACCGTAACTCGGTTTCTAATAAACTTTATATGTAAATGGGGTAGAAAAATGCCTAGTTTAACTTGGTGGCATCACTTTGCATGTTAAACAAATCTAAAATATGGTTTAGGACAGAGCAGTACCATAACCAAAATATGCACATGAGGATTTTTCCGGACTTGTTGCTTGTTGTTCCGGCCTCATTTAAACTTGCCTAGATAGGTAGTTTTCATTTACTTCACCCTCTTGCCATGTTTAACAACATTTAATATTGTTGGGTACATAAACAAGATCGAACTAAATAAGTCACGTGGTGTTTCGTCAATATGCAACGGAGTTGCATATTGAGCTCCTCTTAATTTGTAGGGATTGTTTGTGCATTTTGCCATGCCATGCCTCATTAAACCGGACATGCATCATACTTGTTTGCGCATCGTGCCATGCTTATGTGATGATTGTTTACTATGTTGTTTGTTTTCTTTCCGGTGTACTTCTTCTTGGTAATCCGGTAACGTTGCGTTTGTGAGGATACGTTGGCTGCATGCGTTTGTCTTCTCCATGGACTCGTTCTTCTTCCTTGCGGGATCTCAGGCAAGATGACCATACTCTCGAAATCACTTCTATCTTCGCTTGCTTAGTTGCTCGCTCTTTCGCTATGCCTATGTTGCGATACCTACCACTTGCTTATCATGCCACCCATATTGTTGAACCAAGCCTCTAACCCACCTTGTCCTAGCAAACCGTTGTTTGGCTATGTTACCGCTTTGCTCAGCCCCTCTTATAGCATTGTTAGTTGCAGGTGAAGATTGAAGTTTGTTCCTTGTTGGAACATGGAGATGTTGTTCCTTGTTGGAATATGTTTACTTTGGGATATCACAATATCTCTTATTTAATTAATGCATCTATATACTTGGTAAAGGGTGGAAGGCTCGGCCTTATTCCTGGTGTTTTGTTCCACTCTTGCCGCCCTAGTTTCCGTCATATCGGTGTTATGTTCCCAGATTTTGCGTTCCTTACGCGGTTGGGTTATAATGGGAACCCCTTGACGGTTCGCCTTGAATAAAACTCCTCTAGCAAGGCCCAACCTTGGTTTTACCATTCACCACCTAGCCTTTTTTCCCATGGGAGTCGCGCATCCCGAGGGTCATCTTTATTTTACCCCCCCCCCCCCCCCCCCCGGCCAGTGCTTGTCTAAGTGTTGGTCCGAACTAGAGTCCTTTGCAGCGCCACCTCGGGGAAACTTGAGGGCTGGTTTTAGTTGTACGGAGGGCTCATCCGGTGTTGCCCTGAGAACGAGATATGTGCAGCTCCTATCAGGATGTCGGCGCATCGGGCGGTCTTGCTGGACTTGTTTTACCATTGTCGAGGATGTCTTGTAACCGGGATTCTGAGCCTGATCGGGTCTCCCGCTAGAAGGAATATCCTTCGTTGACCATGAGAGCTTGTGATGGGCTAAGTTGGGACACCCCTGCAGGGATTTGAACTTTCGAAAGCCGTGTCCACGGTTATGGGTAGATGGGAATTTGTTAATGTCCGTTTGTAGAAAACCTGAAGATTATCTTAATTAAAATGCATCAACCGCGTGTGTAACCGTGATGGTCTCTTCTCGGCGGAGTCCGGGAAGTGAACACGGTGTTGGAGTTATGCTTGACGTAGGTTGTTCTTCGATCACTTCTTGATCATAGTTTTATCGATCGTGCCTTGCCTTCTCTTCTCGCTCTCTTTTGCGTATGTTAGCCACCATATATGCTAGTCGCTTGCTGCAGCTCCACCTCATAACTTTGCCTTACCCATAAGCTTAAATAGTCTTGATCGCGAGGGTGTGAAATTGCTGAGTCCCCGTGGCTCACAGATACTTCCAAAACCAGTTTGCAGGTGCCAATGTTACCGAGTAGGTGGCACAAACAAGCTCAAGGAGGAGCTCGTTGAAGATCTTGTCCTTTATGGTGTTTCGTTCTAGTTGGTCACTAGTGGAGCCTAGTTGGGGTCGATCGGGGATCTGTGTAGCATTTGGGGTAGTCTTCTTTTATTTTGGTTCCGTAGACGGACCTTGATTGTATCTGGTTGATGTAATGCTTTAATTCATGTATTGTGTGAAGTGGCGATTGTAAGCCAACTATGTATCTCTTTCCCTTATGTATTACATGGGTTGTGTGAAGATTACCTCACTTGCGACATTGCTTTCGATGCGGTTATGCCTCTAAGTCGTGCTTCGACACGTGGGAGATATAGCCGCATCGAGGGCGTTACAAGTTGGTAATCAGAGCCCCCGACCTTAGGAGCGCCCCTGCTTGATCGAATAGCTGGCGTTGTGGAGTCTAGAAAAATGTTTTGAGTCATTTAGGAATTATATATATCGGAGAGTTAGGACTTCTTTTTACTCCTCAGTCCCTTCGTCGCTCTGGTGAGGCATCCTGACTTAGAGTTTTGACTATTCTCTTCTCAAATTTCACTAATTTTTTTTAGGATCACGCGGGTATCTTGGAATTGTTCCGATTGATTTGTGATGAGAACATTGTTCTTGGTGCCTGCTGTCATTTAGGGGTTATGGCAGTGTCCCGGGGAGTTGAGCTCCGAGGTGTTGTCGTCACAATTTTATCATTGCAATTCTGGAATACCCGAGTTTAGTTTCGCCGGCATCGAAAATCTCTTTTATGCAGTTGTTGGTGAGATAACCTCGACGCCACCCAGTACTGGGGTGGGAGTTCGGGAGTATTGCCATAACTCGTATAACGGATGTTTTTTGAAGGTTGAGGTAAATGATTTCCGAAGGTTTCTCGGTTATGTGTTGAAGGATGGATACAGCTGGATGTAGGATTTGTTAGTTTGGGTGAGATATTATGCTTCCCCTGTATCCCCAACACCTGATTGCATAACCGGAAAATTTCGGGAGTTTATAAGTGGGAATTCAAGTAGCTCTTAGGATATCTTTCCGTCAGATGTATGATATGAAATTGGGGTTCGACGTCTAGTGGTCCGCCTATTCACGGTTGGTTTTACAGTGGTCTCGTTGTGTCTTAAAGAGTCCTTGGCTATGCCGACTCGGGGACGCTTCGTATGTCATGTGCAATGCCTTGTACATGATGGTGCTGTACGATCGAGCCCGTGTAGGCCCCACCACGAAAACTTCGGACGAAATCTCTATCATATGTTTGTTCTGGCTTATTTTGCAAGCCAATCCTTTGTTTTGTTTTGAGTTGTGGTATTCGAGTTGCTTCGAAGTCAAATGTTGATTCCATACCTTTTCCTAAGCGGTGTTCTCATACCCCGATGTGAACACTAATCCTTCTCGATCATCGAGTTTGTCATGTAATTCCTTTTCAACTGGCGTTTTCTCTTCAGGTGGATCCGATCATTCATACATTCGCGAGATCAATTATCAGTTCTTCTGATCGGTATTCATTTCATCCGTCCCAAATTGCCTTTGTTTTTCCACCCTCCCACCCTTTTTCTTCGAGGACTCAGATTTCTTAATCAAGTATCCTTTTATTATTGTCAAGTCTCTCCATTCCTTTTTCCGTCAATGTTCTTATCCGGTGTTTTCCATGAAGATGTTCTACTAGCTCATCTTTCATCATTCTTTTTCTTCTCCGGTGGATTCAATTCAAGCTTTTGGTGTTGATCATATCCTTTCCTCGTTTCAGAAGTTTTATCATACCGGTGCTCATCATATTCATTCATTTCTTGCTATTCAATTATTCCGGAGTGCTGAAGATATCTCGGAAGCCTCGTCTTTTCCTTGAAGATCCGTTCAAACCTATTCCGAGGTTGTTATCTCTTTCAAGCCATTTTTTTCTAACCGGTGTATTCTCCCTTTCAAGTAATCCTTCTAAGGTGTTTCTTCTCAGTGGGCCCTAACCCGCAAGTCTTTTTCCAGGATCTTACCTGACTCTTCTTATTTTCCCGGAGCGATTATCAAATCTTTTTAAGTTTGACGTAAGAATGAATTATCATCGGTCAAATGTCTTCTCCAAGATCGGTTTAAATCCTTTTCATCGTTGGCTCAATCTCTTCGCTTTTGATTCTTCCGGAGTGCCTCTACAATTATTGGTGGTGTCTCTCGCCGTAATTCTCAGATTTTGAAGACCGAAGAAGATTTTTCTCTCAATCTTGCTCCATTCTCTTCAAGATTCGTGATTCTAGTTTGGTTGCCATCCTCTCATAATTATTTTCGATTGTGGGAATTCTTTTCACCTATCCAGAGCAATTCAAGAGTCTTCTCAGTTTGTTATCCGGAGTCCATCAATTCAGGTTTTTTTCATTCTCAGCTTTCAGTTATCATCCTCCAATCTTACCGGTGCATCGATCAAATATCCTCTAATCAGTTCATGATCTCTTCGTTCTTTTGTATCTAAACTCTCTCATGTATCTTCGTTCATTTGCTAATTCTTACCAGTGATTCATCCCTTTACTTCGTTCATTTTCAATCCTTATGGTGGGTCCTTCTAGATCTCTCTTCCTTGGTTATCATATCAATTCATTCGTTCTTTTCAATCCTACCATCGGTTCGCAGAAGACCTTCTCAAGTTTGCGCTATATCAATCTTACCCCTTTCTACGAGAATAAGTAGTGTGCCAAATCCATTGTTTGTCATCAATTTTATCGGTGAAGGATAAGCATAATGTAATTCTTATTCTTGTTTCATCAAGTAAAATCAATTTCTGCTGTCCGGAGTGGTTCATCATATCTCATTCTTGGTTCGAGAGGCTTTCTATTTTCTTTTCCGGAGTTCCAAGCTCTCGCAATTATATCATCACGAAGATCCATCTAATAATTACAAGGTTTCACCTTGTGTTTTTAACTTCTCTTTCTTTTCGTCATTCTTTTGTTACCGGAGTTCTTCATGAAGGCTCTACATGATGGTTCATCAAAGATTTAATTCCTTCTCGAAGGATTCATCGAGATTCTTTTCAGAGGAGCTCAAGCATTCTTCATCTTGCAATCCAGAGTGCAATTCTTTCTACCGTATCATTGGAGGTGGTATTATGTCATTCTTGATAATTTGAGCTCATGTTTCATGACTCACATATTGTTAAGAATGAGATATTTTAAATCCATCAACCTATTCGTTGGAGTTATCTGGAGTTATATTTCACCTAAAGCTTTTTCCTAAGGATTAATGCTATTAATGGTGATAATATATGATCCAAGTTCTTCATCTATCCTTCCCGGTGAAATTAGTTTCTCATCTCCTTGTTGATATCAATCCAATCTATTATTTTTCGTTTGTGGCAGAATTTCACCTCATAAGTTGAGATGTATTCCATAAGTCAATATCAATCCTATTCTTTTCGTAGCTGGTTTTCCAACAACTCCGTTCTAGCATTGTTGTAAGCGTGCTCTTGTTTTTTTCCTTCGTTCATTAAATTTTTACTTTTGTTCCGGAGGCATTGTGTTGCGGCTCTCTTCAAACCTTCTTCTTGTTCTTGTCAGGATCCTGTTCTTTTCTTGGTTTATCCATTTAACCAGAGTGTTGTGCCCCTTTGCTCAAGCTCTTTCATTTTATCAAGTCTTTCATCTCTTCTCAACCGAAATGTTGTCCGAATTTGTAATTCCTTGTTACTCTTCCCTATCGGAGTGCTTTCAACTTTGTTCTTCTTCATTGCATTCTTTCTTTATATGGCTTAACCTTTGCAAGGTTCTTTTGTCTCACTCGTTTGTCAAAGAAGCAACTTAGTTTTACCTATTCTCTTTCTCTTCCGTTTTCCCTCCGGTGCCATTCTAGATCTCGGGGCGAGATCCTCTCGTAGTGGTGGAGTGTTGTAATGCCCCGAGACCGATGTGCCAGGTGTCCGCCAGTTATTCGCTGTTGTTGCCTTGTCATTTGCTTGCGTGTTGCATCTTATCATGTCATCATGTGCATTGCATCATCATGTTTTAAAACTTGCATTCGTCTGGGTTCTCCGAGTTCTCTCCGTTGTCCGTTCTGAGCCCAACCACACTTGCACGCGCCCGCGGCATGTCCGAAATAGTATTTTATAAGTGGCCGAAAAATGTTCTCGAAATGGGATGAGAGTTGACGTGTGGTATTATTATAGTGTAGATAGACCGCCTGTCAAGTTTCATCGCATTCGGAGATCGTTTGATGCCCCAACGGATAACTATAGCGGCATTATAGCCGGTCTAACGTCGGACATTCTCGGTCTCCGGAAATAGTCGCCGGGCCTTTCTCTCTTCTCTTTTCTCAGCCTGAGGCCTTCTGCACAGTCCACTACCTACCGCCAGGCCCAACCTAATCTCTCTTGTCAGCCCGCGGCCCTCCTCGCGCGCACGTCCGAAAGTTGTCCCGAACCCGACCCGAAGTGTCGCCACCGTTGTGTCCGGATCATCCCCAAACATCTACAAGACGTCTCCGTTTTCTTATTTGGGCTCTCCTAACCTAATTTTCTCGGCCGTCCGAATATAATCGTAGGGACGAGATAGCCCTACCATAATCCCTACATATTTAAACAGTCTAACCCGCATGGTATTTATAGCAGATGAATCCCTACCTTTTTTTGACAAACCCTAGACCAATTCCCTCTATTTGAGTGCGCCGCCGCCACTCCGTTTTCCTCGGGATCCCTACAGATCCATCCGACCCGACAAACTCCATCGTTTCCAGCGAGAGCCAACCAGCCCCCTCCTCCCGATCCAAGGCGCCCTCTCCCCTCAGCCCCACGGTAACTTGCCGGAGCTCCTCTCCAGCACACCGGCGACCCTGACCATGCCAGGCCATCCCCGTCGCCCTACCCTTCCTCCTTCTCGTTCCCTTCTCCTCCTCTCTGTAAACCCCCTCCATGTCTCTGTACCAGGTATGTGGAGGAGCTTCTGCCGCCGCGCCGTGGGCTCGTTCCCCTGCTGAATCTCGTCCGGGGCCTCTACCTCACGCGGATTCGTGAACCAGCGTCGGCCGCCGCCGTCCCGTTCGTCTTCCAGCGAGACGATGCACCGAGCTCGCCACCGTCTGCCAAGCCTCTGCGCCGCCCTTGCCAAGTGCATCGTCGCCGGCCTCTACTCGCTCTGCTCGAAAGCAGAGGAGCTTCGCTCGTCCCACTCAAGCGCCTTGGCCCTGCCTCGCTCGCGTTGACCCACGCAGCGCCACTCGACCCCGCGCCTGGACCGCCGCCTCGCTTCGATCTGGAATTGGCCCAGCGCCGCGCTCGCGTTGACCGACTCCAGATCGACCGCGCCCTCCCCGTCAATCGCCATGGCCCGCGACCCCCAAGGCCCGGTTGCCTCTGCTGTCAACTGCCTAAGGCCCAGCCTGCCTCTCCAGCGCCAGGCCCAGCGCTCCGCGAGAGCCGGCCTGCCACTGCTGTTTGACCCCGGCGCCAAGGCCAAGTCGCCCGCACTACACGCCGCCCCCCGCTGCTTCCCTATAGATCCAGCCTGCCCCACCATTGCTTTGACTGGGCCTTAGCCCATGGTGAGGATGCGCCCAACCCTCTCCTGAACTTGTTGGGCCGTCCAGATTCGGCCCGTTGTATATTTTTTTCTGCTATGAACGAATTTTGCTATTCACAGAAAAAACTGCATATTTACAGATTACCCCTTGCTGTTCATGCATTTAATAACTAATGAACTGTGCATCGGATTAAAATGTTTCAAACATGTTAAATGCTTAGAATTGCATCTAGTTTCATAATATGCAACTTTCATGCATGTTTGAAATGTTTAAAACGTTGTTTGTTTAAATTTGCTTAAATAACTTATTAAAATGTTTTAATTCATAACTAAATAACCGTAGCTCGGTTTCTAATAAACTTTATATGTAAATGGGGTAGAAAAATGCCTAGTTTAACTTGGTGGCATCACTTTGCATGTTAAACAACTCTAAAATATGGTTTAGGGCAGAACTGTACCATAACCAAAATATGCACATGAGGATTTTTCCGGACTTGTTGCTTGTTGTTCCGGCCTTATTTAACCTTGCCTAGATAGGCAGTTTTCATTTGCTTCACCCTGTTGCCATGTTTAACAACATTTAATATTGTTGGGTACATAAACAAGATCGAAATAAATAAGTCATGTGGTGTTTCGTCAATATGCAACGGAGTTGCATATTGAGCTCTACTTAATTTGTAGGGATTGTTTGTGCATTTTTCCATGCCATGCCTCATTAAACCGGACATGCATCATACTTGTTTGTGCATCGTGCCATGCTTATGTAATGATTGTTTACTATGTTGTTTGCTTTCTTTCTGGTGTACTTCTTCTCGGTAATTCGGTAACGTTGCGTTTGTGAGGATACGTTGGCTACGTGCGTTTGTCTTCTTCATGGACTCGTTCTTCTTCCTTGCGGGACCTTAGGCAAGATGACCATACCCTCGAAATCACTTCTATCTTTGCTTTCTTAGTTGCTCACTCTTTTGCTATGCCTATGTTGCGATACCTACCACTTGCTTATCATGCCACCCATATTGTTGAACCAAGCCTCTAACCCACCTTGTCCTAGCAAACCGTTGTTTGGCTATGTTACCGCTTTGCTCAGCCCCTCTTATAGCATTGTTAGTTGCAGGTGAAGATTGAAGTTTGTTCCTTGTTGGAACATGGAGATGTTGTTCCTTGTTGGAATATGTTTACTTTGGGATATCACAATATCTCTTATTTAATTAATGCATCTATATACTTGGTAAAGGGTGGAAGGCTCGGCCTTATGCCTGGTGTTTTGTTCCACTCTTGCCGCCCTAGTTTCCGTCATATCGGTGTTATGTTCCCGGATTTTTCGTTCCTTACGTGGTTAGGTTATAATGGGAACCCCTTGACAGTTCACCTTGAATAAAACTCCTCCAGCAAGGCCCAACCTTGGTTTTACCATTCGCCACCTAGCCTTTTTCCCTTGGGAGTCGCGCATGGTCATCTTTATTTTAACCCCCCCCCCCCGGGCCAGTGCTTGTCTAAGTGTTGGTCCGAACTAGAGTCCTTTGCAGCGCCACCTCGGGGAAACTTGAGGGCTGGTTTTAGTTGTACGGAGCGCTCATCCGGTGTTGCCCTGAGAATGAGATATGTGTAGCTCCTATCAGGATGTCGGCGCATTGAGCGGTCTTGCTGGACTTGTTTTACCATTGTCGAGGATGTCTTGTAACCGGGATTCCGAGCCTGATCGGGTCTCCCGCTAGAAGGAATATCCTTCGTTGACCGTGAGAGCTTGTGATGGGCTAAGTTAGGACACCCCTGCAGGGATTTGAACTTTCGAAAGCCGTGCCCGCGGTTATGGGAAAATGGGAATTTGTTAATGTCCAGTTGTAGAAAACCTGAAGATTATCTTAATTAAAATGCATCAACCGTGCGTGTAACCATGATGGTCTCTTCTTGGCGGAGTCCGGGAAGTGAACACAGTGTTGGAGTTATGCTTGACATAGGTTGTTCTAGGATCACTTCTTGATCATAGTTTTATCGATCGTGCCTTGCCTTCTCTTCTCGCTCTCTTTTGCGTATGTTAGCCACCATATATTCTAGTCGCTTGCTGCAGATCCACCTCATAACTTTGCCTTACCCATAAGCTTAAATAGTCTTGATCGCGAGGGTGTGAAATTGCTGAGTCCCCGTGGCTCACAGATACTTCCAAAATCAGTTTGCAGGTGCCAATGTTACCGAGCAGGTGGCACAAACAAGCTGAAGGAGGAGCTCGTTGAAGATCTTGTCCTTTATTTTGTTTCGTTCTAGTTGGTCAGTAGTGGAGCCCAGTTGGGGTCGATCAGGGATCTGTGTAGTATTTGGGGTAGTCTTCTTTTATTTTGGTTCCGTAGACGGACCTTGATTGTATCTGGTTGATGTAATGCTTTAATTCATGTATTGTGTGAAGTGGCGATTGTAAGCCAACTATGTATCTCTTTCCCTTATGTATTACATGGGTTGTGTGAAGATTACCTCACTTGCGACATTGCTTTCAATGCGGTTATGCCTCTAAGTCGTGCTTCGACACATGAGAGATATAGCCGCATCGAGGGCGTTACACACTGCCACCAAGCTATTGGAGCTTCACGATGAACTATAACATATCAGGGATAGACATGATGATCCTTGAGCAACTCGTGATGTTTGACACCGCGAAAGTAGAAATCAAGTAGGAGCATCAATTGTTGATGGTTAAACCACTAGTTTCAAGAAGGGCAAGGGAAAGAAGGGATACTTCATGAGACGGCAAATCAGTTGCTGCTCTAGTGAAGAAACCCAAGGTTAAACCAAACCCGAGACTAAGTGCTTCTATAATGAGGGGAACGGTCACTGAAGCTGAACTACCCTAGATACTTGGTAGATGAGAAGGCTCGCAAGATCGACAGAAGTATTTTGGATATATGTTATATTAATGTGTACTTTACTAGTACTCCTAGTAGCACCAGGGTAATAAATACCGATTCGGTTGCTAAGTGTTAGTAACTCGAAATAAAAGGCTACGGAGACTAGCTAAAGGTGAGATGACGATATGTTGGAAGTGTTTCCAAGGTTTATGTGATCAAACATCACATGCTCCCTCTACCATCGGGATTGGTGTTAAACCGAAATAATTGTTATTTGGTGTTTGAGTTGAGCATAGACATGATTGGATTATGTTTATCGCCATACGGTTATTCATTTAAGGAGAATAATGGTTACTCTGTTTATTTGAATAATACCTTCAATGGTCTTGCACCTAAAATGAATGGTTTATTGAATCTCGATCGTAGTGATACACATGTCCATGCCAAAGGATATAAGATAGTAATGATAGTACCACATACTTGTGGCACTGCCATTTGAGTCATGTTGGTATAAAACACATGAAGAAGCTCCATGTTGATGGATCTTTGCACTCACTCGTTTTTGAAAAGATTGAGACATGCGAACCATGTCTATTGGTAGATATGCATGAAGAAACTCCATGCAGATGGATCATTTGGAATCACTTGATTTTGAATCACTTGAGACATGCAAATCATACCACATGGGCAAGATGACTGAAAGGCCTCGTTTTCAGTAAGATGGAACAAGAAAGCAACTTGTTGGAAGTAATGCATTTTGATGTGTGCAGTCCAATGAGTGCTGAGGCACGCAGTGGATATCGTTATGTTCTTACTTCACAGATGATTTGAGTAGATGCTGAGTATATTTACTTGATGAAACACAAGTCTGAATTATCGAAAGGTTTAAGTAATTTCAGAGTGAAGTTGAAGATCGTCGTGACAAGATGATAAAATGTCTATGATATGATCATAGAGATGAATATCTGAGTTACGAGTTTGGCACACAATTAAGACATTGTGGAATTTTTTTCACAACTAATACCACCTGGACCACCATAGTGTGATGGTGTGTTCGAACATCATAACTGCACCCTATTGGATATGGTGCATACCATGATGTCTCTTATCGAATTACCACTATCGTTTATGGGTTAGGCATTAGAGACAACCGCATTCACTTTAAATAGGGCACCACACAATTCCGTTGAGATGACACCGTATGAACTATGGTTTAGAGAAACCTAAGTTGTCGTTTCTTAAAAGTTTGGGGCCGCGATGCTTATGTGAAAAAGTTTCAGGTTGATAAGCTCGAACCCAAAGCGGATAAATGCATCTTCATAGAATACCCAAAAATAGTTGGGTATACCTCCTATTTCAGATCCGGAAGCGAAAGTGATTATTTCTAGAAACGGGTTCTTTCTCAAGGAAAAGTTTCTCTCGAAAGAATTGAGTGGGAGGATGGTGGAGACTTGATGAGGTTACTGAACCGTCACTTCAACTAGTGTGTAGCAGGGCACAGGAAGTTGTTCCTGTGGCACCTACACCAATTGAAGTGGAAGCTTATGATAGTGATCATGAAACTTCGGATCAAGTCACTACCAAACCTCATAGGTCGACAAGGATGCGTACTACTTCAGAGAGGTACGTAATCCTGTCTTGGAAGTCATGTTGCTAGACAACAATGAACCTACGAGCTATAGAGAAGCAATGGTGGGCCCGGATTTCGACGAATGGCTCGAGGCCATAAAATCCGAGAGAGGATCCATGTATAAAACAAAGTATAGACTTTGCAAGAACTACTTGATGGTCATAAGGTTGTTGGGTGTAGATGGATTTTAAAAGGAAGACGGACAATGATGGTAAGTGTCACCATTAAGAAAGCTCGACCTGTCGTTAAGATGTTTCCCGACAAGTTCAAGGAGTTGACTACGATAAGACTTTTTCACTCGTAGCGATGCTAAGAGTCTGTTGGAATTATGTTAGCAGTTAATGCATTATTTATGAAATCTTGCAGATAGGATGTCAAAACATTGTTTTCTCGACGATTTTCTTGAGGAAAGGTTGTATGTGATACAACCAGAAGGTTTTGTCAATCCTGAAAGATGCTAACAAGTATGCAAAGCTCCAGCAATCCTTCTAAGGACTGGAGTAAGCATCTCGGAATTGGAATGTACGCTTTGATGAGATGATCAAAGATTTTGGGTTTATACAAAGTTTATGAGAAACTTGTATTTCCAAAGAAGTGAGTGGGAGCACTATAGAATTTTTGATGAGTATATGTTGTTAACATATTGTTGATCAGAAATGATGTAGAATTTTCGAAAAGCATGCAGGGTTATTTGAAAAGTGTTTTTCAATGGAAAACCTGGATTAAGCTACTTGAACATTGAGCATCAAGATCTATAAGGATAGATCAAAAACGCTTAATAGTACTTTCAAATGAACACATACCGTGACAAGATTTTGAAGGAGTTCAAAATAGATCAGCAAAGGAGTTCTTGGCTGTGTTACAAGGTGTGAGTATTGAGTAAGACTCAAGACCTGACCACGGCAGAAGAGAGAGAAAGGACGAAGGTCGCCCCCTATGCTTTAGACGTAGGCTCTACAGTATGCTATGTTGTGTACGGCACCTGAAGTGTGCCTTGCCATGAGTCAGTCAAGGGTTACAAGAGTGATCCAGGAATGGATCACATGACAGCGGTCGAACTTATCCTTAGTAACTAGTGGACTAAGGAATTTTCTCGATTATGGAGGTGGTAAAAGAGTTCGTCGTAAAGGGTTACGTCGATGCAAACTTTGACACTAATCCAGATGACTCTGAGTAGTAAACCGGATTCGTATAGTAGAGAAGTTATTTGGAATAGCTCAAAGTAGCGCGTGGTAGCTGCATCTACAAGATGACATAGAGATTTGCAAAGCACACATGGATCTGAAAGGTTCAGACCCATTGACTAATAATCCTCTCTCACAAGCAAGATATGAACAAACCCCATGGGTGTTGGATTCATTACAATCACGTAGTGATGTGAACTAGATTATTGACTCCAGTGCAAGTGGGAGACTGTTGGAAATATGCCCTAGAGGCAATAATAAAATGGTTATTATTGTATTTCCTTGTTCATGATAATTGTCTATTGTTCATGCTATAATTGTATTAACCGAAAACCGTAATACATGTGTGAATACATAGACCACAACATGTCCCTAGTAAGCCTCTAGTTGACTAGATCGTTGATCAATAGATGGTCATGGTTTCCTAACCATGGACATTGGATGTCATTGATAACGGGATCACATCATTAGGAGAATGATGTGATGGACAAGACCCAATCTTAAGCATAGCACAAGATCGTGTAGTTCGTTTGCTAAAGCTTTTCTAATGTCAAATATCATTTCCTTAGACCATGAGATTGTGCAACTCCCGGATACCGTAGGAATGCTTTGGGTGCACCAAACGTCACAACGTAACTGGGTGGCTATAGAGGTGCACTACAGGTATCTCCGAAAGTGTCTGTTGGGTTGGCACGAATCGAGACTGGGATTTGTCACTCCGTATGACGGAGAGGTATCTCTGGGCCCATTCGGTAATGCATCATCATAATGAGCTCATTGTGACTAAGTAGTTGGTCACGGGATCATGCATTATGAAACGAGTAAAGTGACTTGCTGGTAACGAGATTGAACGAGGTATTGGGATACCGACGATCGAATCTCGGGCAAGTAACGTACCGATTGACAAAGGGAATTGTATATGGGATTGCTTGAATCCTCGACATCGTGGTTCATCCGATGAGATCATTGTGGAACATGTGGGAGCCAACATGGGTATCTAGATCCCGCTGTTGGTTATTGGCCGGAGAGTTGTCTCGGTCATGTCTGCATGATTCCCGAACCCGTAGGGTCTACGCACTTAAGGTCCGATGACGCTAGGGTTATAGGGAAAGTTTGTACGTGGTTACCGAATGTTGTTCGGAGTCCCGGATGAGATCCCGGACGTCACGAGGAGTCCCGGAATGGTTCGGAGGTAAAGCATAATATATAGGAAGTGAGGTTTTGACCACCGGAACTGTTTCGGGCGTCACCGGTAATGTACCGGGACCACAAGAGGGTTCCGGGGGTCCACCGGGAGGGGCCACCAGCCCCGGAGGCTTGCATGGGCCAAGAGTGGGAAGGGACCAGCCCCTGAGTGGGCTGGTGCGCCTCCCACCAGGGCCCAAGGCGCAGCTAGGAGGAGAAGGGGGGAAACCCTAGGCGCAGATGGGCCTAAGGCCCACCCTAGGGCGCGTGCCCCTCTCCCCCTCTTAGCCGCCCCCTCCATCCCATCTAGGGCTGCCGCCCCCTAGGGGTGGGAACCCTAGAGGGGGCGCACCCTCCTCCCCTCCTCCTATAAATAGTGTGGGTTTTGGGGCTGCCCAACACACGAGTCTCTCTCCCTCTTGGCGCAGCCCTACCCCTCTCCCTCCTCGTCTCTTGCAGTGCTTGGCGAAGCCCTGCTGGCGTGCCACGCTCCTCCACCATCAACCACGCCGTCGTGCTGCTGCTGGACGGAGTCTTCCCCAACCTCTCCCTCTCTCCTTGCTGGATCAAGGCGCTGGAGATGTCCCCGGGCTGTACGTGTGTTGAACGCGGAGGCGCCGTTGTTCGGCGCTTAGATCGGAATCGACCGCGATCTGAATCGCGGCGTGTACGACTCCACCAACCTCGTTCTTGTAACGCTTCCGCTTAGCGATCTTCAAGGGTATGAAGATGCACTCCCTCTCTCTCGTTGCTAGTATCTCCTAGATTGATCTTGGTGACACGTAGGAAAATTTTGAATTATTGCTATGTTCCCCAACACCTTGATGGAGGCAATGTCGTGTAACTACCGTCGACCCACTCGTGCTGCTCCGGGGGAAACCCTAGGTTCTGGTGTTCCAGATCTGACGATGGCGGCACTGCGGTGTCGTTTCTCTCTTGGGAGCATCGTTTGCGGAGCAGCGCTGGAAGTCAGAGGCAGGAGGTGGAGCGGTTTCGTCTTGCACGGAGCTTCGGTGGTGATGTCAAGTCATGCCCGACCGACAGGTACTACTCTTTGTCATGCCTGGTCGGCAGGTGCTACGCACGACAGATCTTTCAAGGATTTCAAGCCATGTCGGCTGGTGATACCTGGCAGCATGGCGCTGAGGTGTATCAGTGGCGACCGCGATGTGCTCAGCTGTTTGCGCGCAGGGAGGAGGTGTCGTTTGGCGCCGTGGTGGCGTCGACGATAGCTAGACCGAGCAAGGTTGATGCATCAGTACAGTTCTGAAGATGGAGCGATGGCAGTTGGCGGCGGCGGCCTCTGAGAGCACGCCGGACCAGTGTGTGCCCCAGACCCGGAAAGAGGCTAGGTTGGGGTCTCGGGTCTTAGATGTTAGGCTTGGCTGCGATGTCTGTTTGGTATTAGGTCCAGACTATCTGCGCCCCTTCATTAATTGGATGGGTATAGCGACCGTTTATTGCTTAGACGGCGGCTTTAGTCTGACTTTTGTATGATTTTGTAAGGTCTTGTGAGAATAATTAATAAAGTGACCGTATGCATCGCCCAGATGCAGAGGCCGGGGGTCATCCTCTTTTTAAAAAAAAATAAAGGTCGACCCTATGGGATGACAAAAGTACAGGTGCTGCGATGGCGTCCTGTATATACTCCTATAATGTAATTAGTGCTAGCTCATTGGTTGTAATATCTTAACCTTGACAAGTCTTTGCAGGATATGCAGGCTCATCTGCTGGTACAGTGATGATTTCACCTGCTTTAATTGATATGCATATTTATCTAGTCTGGAACGAGTTGACATAAGAAAGTACACGCAACAAAATAATATTACAGGACACAAACTCACTAAAAAGTAATCACTCCGCTAGCTGTATATTTCCCGCTTTTTTTCATCAAATCAGTTGGTCCTCACATCTCGTGATGGCATGTGTTGTCGCAGGGGTAGGCGCAGTCGATGGCCCTCACTTCAGCCCGGCCGAAGTACCAGTCACCCACAGATTTCCAGATCGCCTGTGCACGCACGCAAGAACAACACAAAAACATGAGGTGAAGCGATGATGATGAAACTTCAAAATTCAAGTCGTGGCTAATAGGTACCTTGTTTTGAATAGAAGGAGAGCCATGTGCATTCCAAGTGGCCGGGTACTCGGACTGGTCGTGAGTGAAGCACGAGTTTATGAAGAACCCGTTCCTCCTGGAACGGGAGACGCCTAGCACGGTGCCCACCATCTGGTCCCTGAAAGCTGCACTCATAGGTATAGATTGATACTTAGAATTCGAATCATCGTTTGTTTGGTACGTTGCTAAATTAATCCATGTATATGTATATGCCTGCATACCTTGCAAGAAGTTCATTTGGAATGCGTTGCAGGCTGAACGACTGGACTTGCAGGCACGCCAGGCGCGGCCGGGGTCGGCTCCGTCCGGGGCAAGGCTTTCCCGAATCTGAATTGCATTTGCTATTTTAGTGTCAGTACGGGTGTGTGGACGACATTGTCAACACGACACACACAACAAAAAGGCCTAAGCGGCTAGGCCAGTACATAGATAGCTTCCTACCTGCCAGGTATCGTAGGCTGCATTCAGCACGAAGATTGGGGTATTTATGCGGCCGATTACATTCTGCGGGAAGAAGCACTGCATGCATGCATGTGCACATGAGCTCTTGATGAGTTCATATTAGAGAATTCAACGCCTAGGATGCATGTGCATGGATACAAATGAAATGAGCGCTATGTATAGTGTATTCACGTTACGCACCGAGGTGGCGTCGAGATGACTGGTGCAACTCCTGGGCAGGTTCTGAGCCACCCCATGCGTGGCTACGACGCCTCCGAAGTAGTACCTCAAGGTATGCCACCCGGCGACGTTGACGCTGCATGTATATGCCGGGTGAACATACAATGATAGACCGATGCACTTCAATATTCACATTGGATGGCAAGTTCTGCATGGATGTGTACTACGTACGCGTCGAGGAAGAATCCTGCGTCGGCGAGGCACTTGACAGTGGTGCCCCGGCCGGCGAAGACGGCGCCGAACTGGTCGCAGTGCAGCACCACCGCCAGGGCCCCGGCCGAGCTTCCCGTCAGCAGCACCTGATCCGCGGAGGACATCCCCATGGCGAGGAGGTGCTGGATGGCGGCGTTCCATATGCGCTGGCCCCGGAAAAAGAGCCCCGAGCCCGCGTCATAGCCTTCGCCGGCGAAAGACGCGCCGTCGCAGTAGCGGATCACCACCCGGTTCCAGCTGTAGAAATCTGATAATGCATGGGGCACACAAACATATAGTAAGTTTGACTTAGAATAAACCTAAAACTTCAAATATTTTGAAACGGAGGAGGGAATATGCACGAACCAGGGTTGTCGAGGGGGCTGGAGCTCAAGATGCCGCCGAAGTAGATCTGCTTGTCCATTAGATTCGACGAGCCGAGGCTGCTCGCCTTGCGGTACAGGCACGACCCCACGCTCTCGCACCATGAGCCTCCCTGCGCGCAGCATGTTGGTCCATCGGTTGATTTGGTGAAATGCATCACATATGCTCAGACACAACATGCATGTCTTTATATATGTAGGGTATGTACCTGTAGGTGGATGATCCAACGGTTCTTCCCTGCACCGGAGCCCGGATCCATGTGGTAAGCCGGCGGCGTCCCATCCAAGCACACTGCACATCATTTACATATATGGTGCAGTTACTTATGGATCATACTAGCCACACGTATAATTTGTTTTTCATTTTATAAATAACGTGTCAATCCAACAGATCGTCCGCCCTTGTTCCGAGAAAATTAGCAGCCTAACAAGAAAATGACCAAGTTACGGAAAAAAAAATAAGAAACCAACCAAGTTATGAAAACATTGTAAACTTAATTACCTACGACATTTATATAAGGACTGTGATATTTGGCACACGTGTGCCATATAAACAAAACTGCCACACCTCTATTTCTTTCATTTTAAAGTATCACACGATCCCTCGTTTTTTGACCTCGTCTCTTCCCAAATGACCCCGCAGGCTCGCCTGAGAAACCTGCTTCTCCCGCACCTCTCGGGCGCTCACCCCCGAGAAAACTGTCATTTCTTCACATCTACCACATGATTTCTTCTCAGGACAAAGTTACCATGCATGATATTCGTATGCAAGTTATCAGGCATGCGTTGCATAACTTACCGTGCTATTTACATAGAACATATCAGGTACCATGCTTCAATAACCGCACCCTTTCAAAGTTACCACTGTGTTTTGTACACAAGTTATAAGGTCTTCGATGTGTAAAATACCGTGGTACTTACACATAAGTTATCAGGGTATATGTACATCAACCTCCCCCCCCCCCTCCGGTCAAAGTTACCATGAGGGATTGTACATGAGTTACCGGGTCTACGGTTCGTATATTATCATGGTACTTGCACTAAAAACCTGGGTGTGTTTCGGTAGCTTTTTTCATAGGTCGAAAATTATCATGATGTTTTTGCGTAACTTATCACGCCTATAGCACGTGTGCCCCTCATGACACTAAACATTATGTGACTTTCCCGTGGCACGTCATGTGTTGTGTTCATTCAAGAGGCCCACGCGCGAGGCGAGTGTATGTTTTTAACAACTTATATATTTTTCCTTTGGTAAAAAAGTTACCATCATGTTTATATTGCAAGTTATCGGTTATGCGGTGCTTATATTATCATGTTATTTACACAAAAATTATTGGGGATATTTTGAACAACTTTTTCCCGGGGCAAAAAGTTATCATGGTGATTCTAGGTAACCTATCAAGCCCGTAGTGCTTCAAATATCATGCTATTTACACAAAATTTATCAGGGATACGTTTCAGCAACAAATCCCCCCCCCCCTCCACGGGTCAAAAACTTAGCATGGTGTTTACTTATCGCAGTGCATATGTTTTCATACTATTTACACATAAAAATGTCAGGGGAGGGAGGTATACTACCGTGCTATTTACACAGAAGATACCAGAGTATCTTTTCAAAAAAAAAATCCCTACGGTCAAAGTTACCATGGTGCTTCTACCTCAGTTATCAGATGTGCGCTGCGTATATTACCATCTATTTACACATAAATTATCAGGTATCTTTTCACATTTGTTTTCCCCAATGGTTAAAGTTACCATGATGTTTGTATCTAAATTATCAGGTCTATGGCGTGAATGTTATCGTGCTATTTACAGAAATTACCGGGGGACGGGTTCAACAAATTTATTCCCAATGATCAAAGTCATCACGATACTTGAAACAAAAAGTTTTTCAGTGCTAACATATTAAAGGCAAAAACATGTCAAAAACAGTATTTCCTTTATAATGTTCAACAATGGGTGTCATAGATGAGGTGGTTAGCTCCTTTGTTAATTACCTGCAGACCAGAGATCAAATCCTAGTCTAAGCATTATTTTTGTTGAAAATCGAGAAGGCGTGTGGGGGCCATAAATGACGATTACAAAAATTAGGAAGGCACGAACGGGTGTGCCCGATAAAATCGGGGAAGACGTGCAGGAAAGGAAAGAAATCGAAGAAGGATATGAGGGAAAGGAAAGAAATCGGGAGGTCGTGCGGAAAAGGAAGGAAATCTGGAGAGAATTGATGGCGTCGGATGCGTGTGACAGTTTCGCAATCTGCCACACGGTTGCCATATACATATTTCGTTTATATAAATTTATCAAAATCATGCAGGTCACAGAAGACATGACACAAGCCGTGGTCACGGATTGTGCCGTTCCAGACTCGTAAATCTCAAGATGATATGCCGGCTCAGTCCCTCAGAGGTGCTCATAGGCATAGGGTGTGTGTGTACATAGGGGTAAGTGTATGCGCATATGTATGAGCGCCTGCATCTGTTCTAAAAAAAATAGTCGTAAGAATCAAGGAAACTATATAGGTTGTTTGGAAGATTGCAAGATCTAATATCATTGAGCAGCATAAGAAATGCCTGATAAGTGTTCAATTTGCAGGATTTCATATAGAATACTGTATAAATTTAAATGATTTGATAGTAGTTTTCTTAGGGAGAATATTGTGGTAGTTAATGTGCAATTAAATGTGAATTTGTAAGGATCCAACAAATTAAACAGTAGTAATCGTGTGCAATTGAACACTAGATATCATTACCTGTGGGGATATTAATGGCACATTGCACCTTCATATTTCGTAGGATATGTGCTAGAGATCTGTTGTGCACGTCTACCCCTTTGGGCTTTTTTATATGGTATATATAGATATAAATAGATACAGACAGAGTGCAGAAACTGCCTGGACCACTTGAATTTTAATCTGGTGCAATTTTTGCAAATCAAAATGTTGAAAGTAGATTTTCCACCTAAGGTATATGAAAATCGAGAAGGTTGGGTCTGTGGTGCTGGTTTTCACCTGATTTCCTTTTTTGTAAATAACTGGCTTGACAATTTTGTTTATTTTTTTATGCAATGACAGCTCTTGCCACACTTGCTTGAAAAAAAGAATTACAAAATCCGAATATTTGCTGCTTATATGTCTTTCTGTTTGAGGTCACTAGACATGCGTGTTCTAGCACTCACCAGTCCCTGGGCCAGCAAACATGCATGACATCTAACGGACAATCATGACGACATACCGAGGTCTAAAACCCCTCCAAACCGGTGATGTTTGGATAATTTTGACATGATCGAAAAAGTACTAAGGCCTTTTTTGATTTAGAAGAATCTTGTAGAAATTTCATAGGATATGATTTCTATAGAAAAAATTTCTTTAGAGCCATTTGGTTTGTAGGTATGAAATCCTATTTCTGTGGAGGAATTTTTCCTATCCTCCACATTTCATAGGAAAATAAACATTAGCCTAGACTCAACGGAAAAAATCCTATGATGTGAATCAAAGAGCATCTCCTTTCCTATTCCTACTCATAAGATTTGAGATACATGTCATATCATTTTCTATGACTTTCTATTTCTATGATTTTCCTACTCTATGAACAAAAAAGGCCTAAAGGTTAACTCAAAATTGTTATAATCGTATGTACATGTACATACCGGCTCCTATGGCGACGGCGGACGTGAGGAGGGTCATAGGCACTGGTACGCCTGGCGCCCAGGCAAGGCGCCTCATACCACCACGGCTCTTGTTCCCGTCGGCCGCCGCCTGCGCGTTTCGGAGGAGGACGAAAACCACAAGAAAAAGAGCCCAAAGCTTGGTCATCCCGATCTTCTCCTCCATCTGCTTCACCTATGGAAATGGATGCTCACGACTCTCTCCCTGGCACCCCGAAATATATATGCCACTCGAATTAATTGATGATTGAGCAGTTACAAGTGCATATATACTATATTGATATTGTATCCAAACACCGCATGAAGAAATCAACCTGGTCAAGGAAAAATAGGTAGGTATTAAATGCAGCGATCGCGTGCATGCGTGCGTCCATGTATACCTGCCTACTACTCCGTGGAGATCTGGCAGAGAATGAATGTCATGGCACACCGCCTCGGGGCCTAGCTACAATTCTGCTTACATTTCCTTCTGTATATGTGCCAATTTTTCCAGCACAGAATTTCAAGAAGGGGAGCTCCAAGATATATGTCTCGTACTAGAAAGCGGAGACGGTGAGAACTTAGTATGCTCTTCACCTTCTCAATCTTTCGTTTAACCCCATTTGCAGGATCTGCAGTAAATGTATGTGCAGAAATCAGTCATTGACAAAAAAAAGGAATAAATATCTACTCCCTCCTTTTTTTTTGAGCATCAGTACAGACACAAGCGCTCATATACACGCGCATACACTCACCCCTATGAACGCACACACGCACACCCTACCCCTATGAGCACCTCCGAGAGACTGAGCCGGCATATCATCTTGAGATTTACGAAGTCACCGTAGGCGCCTCGTTGTCGACGGAAACGTCTCCTCCCACTGAAAGCGCATCGCCGGAAATTCTGAAATAAATCCAGGAATAATGCGAGCACCAGGATTTGAACCCTGGTGGGTTGGGGATACCACTGTCCACCTAACCAACTCAACCACAGGTTGATTCGCAACATCTACTCCCTCCGTTCCGAATTACTTGTCTTGGATTTGTCTAGATACGGATGTATCTAGACTCATTTTAGTGCTAGATACCTCTGTATCTAGACAAATCTAAGACAGGTAATTCGAAACAGAGGGAGTATACCCTTTGGGTACTATCTTTGTTAGGAAACTGAAGAGCAAATTCTTGGCCTCTGCTGCAAGAGGGAAGTATGCTGAGTTCTTAACAATTTCTATGGGCAACAACAGTGAGAAAACGGAGCTCCGGGTGAAGAGATGGAGGCGGCGACAGTGAGGATGGAAGGAGGAATCGTAGAGGTGGCGGGGGAAGAGGAGAGGTTGCGTGAGAAGAGGAGAAGCAGGCAGGGGATGGCGGCATCTAGGGAAAGGAAGACGCGTGCACCGGTGCAAGCGAGACAAGAGCCAGAATAAAACAAACATGCCCTCACCAGCCCCTTCTGCCCACATGGCATGGCCCATCGCTCGCCCTACCGCAGGGCCGGCCCTGGGGAGGGGCAGGGGGGGCGGCCGCCCCGGGCCCCCAAACTCAAGGGGCCCCCGCCCAGGTACCGAGGTACGTACGCAGGTATCCGTCGGGGAATTCAGGGAAGTCTGTAATTAGAGGCGAAACTTCAGGGGCGCACACACCTTCCTTCTCCAGCGGGGCAGCGTACTCTTCACAGCTTAGGAAACGAGTGGGCCTAGCCCAAGTAGTAATTAGCAGGGTTGTTAGTAACGCATATCCACGTCCCTCAATAGGAAAAAAATAATGCATATCCACGCACCACGAACGGATCGAGGAGTTAGGGCATCTTCAATGGTTGTAAGATAGTTGTTGGTAGACTTTGCCATATAGGATTTTTGATGATGTGTCATACAATAAATGAGAAAAGAGAGCAAGGTTGTATGTACATGAACCAACACCCCTTGCACAAGTTTCAATGTAGAATGAGAGAGCATCTTATTTATTATCTTACATCCAATTAGGTAACTAGATACAACCCATTGAAGTTGTTATATGTTAAGGTGTTGGTTGATGACATGGCATATTTTACCAACAAAACTACCATACAAACTATTGGAGATGCCCTTACCGGTGCATCGGCTGATCGGCGATTCAAGCAAACGAATGCGGCAGCACACGCACAACGCTATTGCCGGGTGTCAATTTTCTCCTCATCTCCTACAGTCTGCTCAATTAATCATCTGCGTGGTTGCCGGCTGTGTGCCTGTACCTCGTCCTCATCGCCCAGTGAGGCCACAACGCCGATCGGCGCAGCGGCACCTAGCCAACCTCGCCACATCCCCCGTCCTCACGTACGCCAGATGAGAGGTAGCCTATGCCGTAGCATCCCCCCCCCCCCCCCCCCCATAGAAACTGATACAAGTTCATAAATAGTACTATCAATATTGCTTTTCTATTGCTGTGAAAGGGCATTATCAGGCGTTGTTGTTTGCGAGTTCGATGTTATAATTGGTGGTTTACATGTACTAATTGTTTACTTCATATATAGAGATGAGTTGATCAAATTGCATATATATATATATATATATATATTCCGCTAATATTGTTTTCAAGAGGAATATGAGCGATTCAAGTGATCTGAATGAGGCGGTGGTATTTGCTGTGGAAAAGCAAACTATTGTTAATCAAGAGGATGAAGGCCCTATGGAAGATATGCTGCCGAAGTCGAGACATTTGAAATTATGTGAGTGATCATGAGTCCATATTTAATTTATTTGCTTAGATTTAGTAGCATTTATAAAAAAATTATGAATATTTGTGATATAAAAATTTGAAATAATCTAGATAGCGAAATGAAGGGACATCAATATACATATTATATATTTCGATTTGATGTCTATATTAGGGACCCTCAGTTCTACTTTCGCCCCGGACCTCTGAAATCTCAGGACCAGCCCTGGCGGCATGCGCGGCCCGATGGAGGATGGCCGTGGATGGGACGCTGGGCGCGTCGGCGTTCGCGGAAGGCGGCCGGACGGTCAAGGTGTGGGTGCTCCAGGACTACAAGAAGGAGACCTGGGCTGTCAGGTACACGGTGGACGTTCGCTTCATGGGCGGTGGCTTGGACTTGGAGTGGCTGGGCATTGCCCACGTGGCCCAAGGGGGCGACGCCTTGTTCTACGGGGCGCGGCGGTACGGCGTGTATAACCTCACCGGTCGAAAAGTGGTGAGCGCCGGCAAGGAGATCGGTGCTCGTCTGACCGCAATGTGGCACGTCTACCGGGAGGGCCTCGTTTCTCCGGCCCCGCCCAAAGGCAGCTAGTACTCTCATCTGGCTCCGATCCGCCACACCTGGCCTACCGGCGAAACTTTTTCTTCTTCTGATACTAAGTTATGCTTCTGCTTTGTTACACTGATATCCTCCGTTGCGTCTTTGGCGCAAAAAAAAAAATGCAATCGAGAAGTTGAATGAACTATTTAAATTACGTTTTTGCTAAATTTTGCACAAAGTCTGATATGAACTTTATACCCAATTGTGATAACTTATGTGTGTGTAATAATAAGGATTGTAAAAACTTGACATCTGAATCTGACTTGTGAAGCGTGCTGCGTGCATGTGTGCACAATATGTACGCCCTCCGTTCTTAAAAGAATGTACTTCCAATTTTATTGGAAAGTCAAAAAAAATATTTGACTGTATTTATGCAATAATAGACCAACATTTATGCCATCAAATTAGTAGCATTAGATTCATATATTTTACGTCATATACCTATTTAGGTTCACAAGCATTAACATATTTTTGCACAAACCCGGTCAAACGTTGAGATAGTTTGACCCTCCAAGAAAGTTGAAAGTGTACCTATCTCAAAGTTTGACCGAGTTTAAGAGAAGCAGTTAATAATCCAACAACAGGGACGTGTTTTTGCCTTGAACAAAACCAAAAGCAGACCATTATCTCCATCAGCATCACGTGGATATACAAAACATGATTCTAGTGTACTATCCATGTTCGCATCCATTATTTCAACAACAAAAGAGGTGGCATTCATAAAGAAAGTCTACCCTCTGGATAAGGAGAATTGTTAGTTATGTGATTGCTATACAAACAAGACAACACAATTCTACCAAATTTGCTTTGGTTGTACTCGCCTTTCCAATTGCCAATACAACTTCTCTTTGTAGAAAAGAGAGTTCGACAAACATGGTTGTCTCCATTCCTTGAGTTGGTGCTATTTTTTGACGTTATCCGAAAGTAGTCATGTCGGTTATATTAACAACGTTGTAAGTAATTACTTTTATTTACCTAGCAGAGGTCTTTTCAAATGTAGTAGGCGATGAAGATAGTAATATATTTGGAGTCGCTCCTCCACTATTATATCTAAGTTGCACATTTTCAATGATAACTTCCACTGGCAATGTGATGGCAAAAGACCTGAGAAACGAAGATCAAAGTGTGATATTGAGGCTGGTCGTATAGGTTCTAGATGGCGTTTTCCCGATCTCCTGATCAGGGTTTTCATGTGCTGGGGTTTGGCAACAACAAATCTGAGGGCCATTCCTAGCTTTGAACAATCTCAATTCTTCATTGATGTGACAGTTCTATTTGAGCCTAACATCAAGATGCTCAAAAATATTTTTTCCGACAAAGGGTGAACTTTATTGACTCATAACGAAGCATCAAGTGAATACACAAACAATGAGTATACATTTGGCCTCTACATAGCTAAGATGACAAAACCCACCGGCAAATAGCAAAGTCATATAAGACCGAAGTTATGCCCAAGCAAGAAAAAACAACAAAGCGAACAAATGAATGACTGAAAAAACTACAACAACGATTTTTTCGCACCATCCATCTCATGACATCATAAGGAGAACGATGTTCTTCAGCAGAAACACCTTTAGGAAGGGTGCGACACCCTACGCCGCCGTCACCGGATCCAATCACCAAAGGTTAGAATCTAGGTTTTCACCCTGAAGAACTACTCCGAGCATATCCGAGTAATGCCTACAACAAGGTAATGATGCATTAACATATCCATTGCCATGTATGACCAACTTGTGTCAGACCTAGGTTTTCACCTCGGAACTCGAGACCGGGTATTCAAGAAGCACCACCATCAGAGTCAATCATATGTTGTCGCCACCACTTTTCCATGATCCTAGCAACTGCATGCGATGGAATAAAACCGATCGCCGTCACTACACGAGCTTACCCTTTGCGTCCAGTCGTCGTACGTAGATTGCATCTCACAGCTAGAGGCAACCACCGAATCTGAAGATAGGAATCCTCGTTATGCTAAAAAATATTTGAACATGATTTTGCACGCACCAAAGCTTCTTAGCATTTCCTTAGTTGAGACAAGATGATATCATTAGTGATCATCAAAGCTTCCTAGCAAAAGGAGCCAGGTCACAACACCCGGAGTGAACTACCAGTCGGGTGAGGGGTGGGGCCCACAAGTCAAGCACATGTCAAGACGCATGCCAAACACAGTGTCGGCTCACATTGCCCCAGAGTCAACTACCAGTCAGGTGAGGGTGTAGTGGACAAGCAAAGCACCGCCGGCTAGGTGTGGTACACCAGTGAAGCAAACATGAGTCAGGTGAGGGGTGTGGTGGACAAGTGAAGCACCGTCGGCTTGGTGGGGGTACACTAGTGAAGTTGTCATGAGTCGGGTGAGCGGTGGGATGTACAAGCGAAGCAGTCCCAACCTAGTGGAGGCACACAAGTGAAACAGTCATGAAATGTTGGACACCCGCTCTTACCCAATGCAAGATACGTGCACGCGGGGTCACTGCAAAAGGACACTACACATAATGGACCTACATGCGTCCATAGCCCACGTGTCATGGACCCTAGAGCCATGGGGATGGTGAGACATGGACTAACACGATCAGGTGATTGGAAGGGCACTAGTCAGGCAGCGGTGCGTGCCCCAATTGGATCTGACGGGGCGGAGCCGCGGAGGATGTGTGAGGGCGTGAATGCCCCAAGAGACGGGTACTCCATCCTTTATATGAGTAATATCGGGAGGTATGTGATACGTAAACCCCCGATACCAATATATTAGTCGTATCGGCCTAGATTTAGATTCTTGGTTTGGAGAGCCGATGATGACAACATTGAGAAATAGATGCTAGAAGATACTTCTGCACTGAGTATAATTGTTGATGCCACTTATTCTTCAACAGAGGTGGCATCAATAGCTTTGTGTACATGTCGATGCGTGAAAAAAGTACGCCTATCTCTATGCCTGGAAACAATACAGCTAAACAGGCTTTTTGATGATCCTGTGCAAGTCTTGCTCCTCCTATATCATGTTGTGGTCTTCTTTGGTGTGTAATAGATGATCCCGTGCTTGAAGATCCAGGCAAAGTTTCTTCAAATGTATAGTTGTGATAGGCTGCCATTAATTCCACCTTTAGCAATTTTAAACAATTTTAGTTTTTTTTGTTTCACAACAGTTGTGATTCTAAGTCTTGATACAATAACATACTCATGTTTGATTTGTGCAACTCATAGTACACGTGTTCAATTGCAAATTGTATATTATTACGAAGATGCAATATTCTGCATGTCATCATGTGCAGACTTTATGATAGCACAAGGATAAAGTACATGTCCTGCTCCCTATGTTTTGCCATTTGCACAAATTATATGATATCACAAGGATCTAAAGTAAGGTAGGAAATTTGTCTTCGCTAAAGTGTTTTTTACATCAAACAGATTTTATTCCTCAAATAATGGACATGCCATTTACAAGCAAATGAGATATAAAATTGGGGATCTCATCATCCCATGAACCTGAAAATCTATTGCTAAAAGAGTTCTTTGCTATTTCGTTTGCCACCTGATTTGCCTCTCTGAAACAGTGTTTCAAGGATATCTTTGCAAAGTCCACAATCATTTGTTTGCACTCTGTGATGGTTGCTACCTCAGGACCTAAGTAGTGCTCAATCTGGTTGATAGTATCAACTGCAAAGGAACAATCAGATTCGATTTCCACCTTAGAACAGCTGATATGGCCCGCCAAGTATAGTATGTTCCTTATTGCAATTAGCTCTGCAGAATCCACATCACGGATATTGGGCACAAACCAACTTGTTGCGGCTATAAAATCATGCCGGTTGTCATGAGCCACATCGCCACAAACAACTGAGAGTGTTTCATTATGAAATGAGGCATCAAATTTTATCTTCACCATCCCATGATTTTTTTCCACATATGACCAGTCTCCCTAGTTGGACCTTTGGGTATGATTGATCTTAGGTAATTCATCGCCAAAACCCTGATAGATAGTGCAATTTTCTCAGGCGTCTGGACTTGAACCCCCTTCACTATTTGGCGTCATTGCCACCATATATACCACGCTGCTATGACGGCAAGCTCCGCCCTTGGTAAATCTCCATCAACGCCTTGTAGTTTCGACAGAATCTCCATGGTAATAGACCCCGATCTATTACAACCATTTGAATGACTTGCAACAAGCCCAACAGATCCCAAACTTTCATTGCTCGTCAGCATTTAAACAAATAATGTTGGATGTCTTCATCTCCGATCGAACACACCGGGCATTGAGGTGAGCGGGGAATGTGCCAATTTGCTAGTACCCCCAAGCATGGGAGTGCGCCGTGCAAAACCTTCCATGTGAAATGCTTAATCTTTCATGGTATTTTCAGCATCCACATATCCTTCCAAACAAAATTAACTTGTTCTCTACCTTGACAATCAGCTCTCATTAGACGTGTTCCATCTTGATGCTCGAACTTCTTACGGTAAGCAAACCGTACAGAGAAAGAGCCTGGTCATGTATAATTCCAAGCTACAAAGTCTTCTGTCATATGAGCATTCGAACGCATTTGTAGGATCCTGTAGACATAAACAAGTAAGAAAACATCACGAATAGGATACTCGCACTGTCCTTTGTAAGGATTTATTAATTCTTCCACCTTCGAAAGCATTGTTGAACCTTTATATGTGATAACTTGTCTTCACTAAGGTGTTGTCTACACTTACAGGCTACCTATACAATTAACTTGTGGATACCTCCCACTAACGAATTACCACCACCGAATTTAACCGTGGGCCCCTCCCATGATTTGCCCCCAACCAAAAAAATGCCACAGAAGCCCGTGAGCTGATTCCGTAAGACGTCGTCTCTATGTGTACCATTGTTTCTAGTGCTAACCATTATGAAGGTGTTTGTTTCAGAGATTTTTGTCCCCCACCTGTTTACACCTTAAAGGGAAAGCACTAGCTGCGTTTGGAAACTCATCTCGGTAAACACGTCCCCCCCCCCCCCCCCCCCCCCCCCCGCGTAAATGGGTCCAGCCCAGTTATTCATCGATACTGCTTACAACCCATCGGTAAAGGTTACGGTACAAAGCCCACGATCCCCTCCTCACCCGAGAGCCCCCTCCTCCCCACACAAACCCCTCCGGCTCGTCCGCCGCCGCCTCCATGATCCTCTTTGAGTCCGACGCCGGTGCCTCCCCTATACCCTTCGAATCCCTGCTGAGATCGGAGCAGCCGGCGGTGGTGTTCGGGAAGGGGAGTGCACATGCCCGGGGACGGCCAGTGGCGCACAAGATCCGACCACCGGCGGCGCTTGGTTTCAGAGATGGCCGGCGATGCTAAGATCCTGGCCGAAGCAAGAGAGCGACGGTAATCAATTCCTTTACCAGATATGAACCAAATAAACTTGAAAAAAACTCATTACGTGCCGTTACCATTTTTGTAGCCAAACACCTCTTATGTGATTTCATTCTTGTAACAAATACTATTTCCTTTTCACTGACTGATGAACGGAAGACTTTCATGCTGCATGTAGCGAGGAGTGTGTGGGTGAGCAAATCCGGTTTGCCTCCAGGTGGCAGCCGACGACTGGCCACTCTGGGGACGCTGGATACCGACCCATATCCAGAGGCATCGGGGCGGCCAATGGGGTCGCGCGGACGTGTCGCGCCCCGCATCCACCAGTTGTGCCCTGCGCGCCTCAGTCGCCGTATAAAGATCCACGTCGCGCACCGGACATCTCCACCCAAACACACACCATCCACCAGTTCATCTCACTGAGCTCGCAGGCAGCCCCAGCCACCAGCGAAATGGCCGCGTCGGCGCTGCACCAGACGACCAGCTTCCTCGGCACCGCCCCGCGCCGCGATGACCTCGTCCGCAGCGTCGGCGACTTCGGCGGCCGCATCACCATGCGCCGGACCGTCAAGAGCGCGCCCCAGAGCATCTGGTACGTACTACTAATATTTCCCATGCATGGTTCGCTCCCCCTGATGAAGATACACCATTGGACTAATGCACCTTGCTGATGAATGAATGGATGTGTAGGTACGGCCCTGACCGTCCCAAGTACCTGGGCCCGTTCTCCGAGCAGACCCCGTCGTACCTGACCGGCGAGTTCCCCGGCGACTACGGGTGGGACACCGCCGGATTGTCGGCTGACCCAGAGACCTTCGCCAAGAACCGGGAGCTGGAGGTGATCCACTCGCGGTGGGCGATGCTCGGCGCCCTGGGGTGCGTGTTCCCGGAGATCCTGTCCAAGAACGGCATCAAGTTCGGCGAGGCCGTGTGGTTCAAGGCCGGCGCCCAGATCTTCTCCGAGGGCGGCCTCGACTACCTGGGCAACCCCAACCTGGTGCACGCGCAAAGCATCCTCGCCATCTGGGCGGTGCAGGTGGTGCTCATGGGCTTCATCGAGGGCTACCGTGTTGGTGGCGGCCCCCTCGGCGAGGGCCTCGACATCATCTACCCAGGAGGCGCCTTCGACCCGCTTGGCCTCGCCGACGACCCCGACACCGCCGCCGAGCTCAAGGTGAAGGAGCTCAAGAACGGCCGCCTCGCCATGTTCTCCATGTTCGGCTTCTTCGTGCAGGCCATCGTCACCGGGAAGGGGCCAGTTGAGAACCTCTTCGACCACGTCGCCGACCCGGTCAACAACAACGCCTGGGCCTTCGCCACCAACTTCGCCCCCGGAAGCTAAATGTGTTTAGCCGTCCGTCCGTCCGTCCGTCCATCGGACGAGATATGCATGTGTACTTGTACGTCGTGGATCAACGTGTAGCTGCACGTACTTTGTGTGTTTATTTGTACCATGATCGAGCGAGCGAGAGGTCCTCTCGCTAGCTGCGCGCAATGTAAATTAATTAAGCACAAGGTGTGCACGAGGGAATGGATGGAAGAATCGTGTGTCATTACTCAAGATCATCAACTGGCATGGCGTATATGGTACTTCAAGCTCATGAAACGGAACATTCGCAACGGCATACGGAGATCCAACGGGCCAACTAGACAACTTTGTCTTTGTGGCTATTCTTGGTTCAGAAACCTAGTTTCTGCCGATTGAAATCGTTTTCAGATCGTAACTTCGAAACTCATGCAAGCATGAACGTGAACACACAGATTTTGCGATGCACAACTTGCATCTTTTTTTCGAGGAAAATTTTTGTTTTTGCCGCTCTAGATTTTGCCAATTTTCTTTATGTCACTTTAGGTTTTAACATTTCACTTTTACCACTTTTAGTTTTTGACGGTTATCAAAATAAATGGCAATTGTGATAATTGTCAAAAACTAGGAGCAGCAAAAATGAAATGTCAAATCTAGAATGGCATAAGGAAAACTGGCAAAAATCTGAAGTGGCAAAACAAAATAAATCCCTTTCTTGAACTCTTACTAGATGACTTCATGTCCAACTCAACATCTAACCGTGTCCAACACGACGCTACCCCTAACACATGTTTAGGCTCAAACTTGGACAATTGAACTGCTTTCAGACTTACGCTACGACTCAAATTGTTAGATAGAAGGAGATTAAATGAAAGATGAATGTGCATTCTCACTATGATTGAGAAGATGGCAAGCATGAGATGACGCGTAGTTTTTAAGTGTGACTACTTGTCTATATATAGAGGTAAGCTGACGCCCGGCCTGTTTGGGGCAACTTCTACAAATTCTATCATCGAAAATGCATGAACAAACAATTTCATGTCTTTCCGCTTTTTCATTGTTCGCTCGCCAGTCATATGACAATACAAATCGATTAGGTGAGCACCAACCGGCAAGATAGGAGCCATGAGCCAGGGAGGATGTCATAGCATCGTTCTTCAGTTGCCGCGATCCATACTAGTGCCGCCGTAGCGTGCGGCGGCGGCTAGGGTGTAGCCGGTGAACTACAGGTGTATCCACAGATTCACACATTCAGCCTTACAAGTTCTTGGTTTCCAGCAACTAACAATGTAGACACTTGGGCCTTGGCATGTTAGAGTTGTGTCGAATATACTGTACGAGTTAGGTTACAGTTGGACTTGTAGTTTATTGTGTTTAGATAGGATATGGAGTCGTGTTCTAGTAGGACACTTGTATCCTAGACCTCTCATATATAGCGGGGCTAGACACACGATGTAACCTATGCCAACATAATAGCACCGGAACGCAGGGGAAGCCGGCGGCATGTGCCGGTGTCCAGGGCGACCGGGTGCGGTATTATGACGGTGTCACGGGGAGGAGCGCCCGTAGTCAAGCCCCGGGGATGTAGCCATATCGGTGAACCTCGTTAACAAATCTCGGTGTCATGCCTCGTGTGATTGCTTGGTCCTCGGATGATTGACGGTATGCCTCGGATTTATTCTAACAAGTGGTATCATGAGCAAAGTTATGAGGAGGCTGCGGATTGTTGATCTGGAGGAAGAATCGAGTTTGAGATGCAGCTGGGGCGGCGTGGTTCTCGGCGAGATTGGAAAAAGCGATCGGAAGTGGAGTCGGCGAGACTGGATCAGCGAAAGGCTCGGGTAAGCGTTGTGGCAGAAGTGACGTGCGGCGATCGATCGATGCATCGATCGGGCGAGCGTACAGGCGACGGCTGCGGCGGCGGCGAAATCCAGGTGCGCGTGGGCGTGGCCCAAGGCGTTGGATGAGGTGCTGGCTAGCGGCCTAGCAAGGCCCAATCGCAGGAGCCGTGCAGCAGGCCACCAGCTGAGCCGGGGGAGGGGGGGGGGGGGTCCGTCCACGAACTTGTGTGGAGACACGTTGTATCCAAGCTAGTGTTTTGGCTGATTGGAAGGCAGATGAGATTTGTTTGGACAAAAAGAGGACTAAGTCCTCACGTGACACAGATAAGCAGAATCAAATCAAATTGGTGAACAAGAATCACGTGGTAATACACCAGAAGAGACATTGACAAAGCAATTATTAGCATTGGGAGTTTTGCCTGGGAGCTAATACACGTGAGTACATGAAAGATTTTTGGTACGCATCTTGTGTACTTGAGCACGTGTTGGAAGCTCAGTTATTTTTTCACAAGGTCAGCTGTACAAAGAATCATGACGCCATCGGGTATCGGGTTTGAGGTGGAGAAGTTCATGGAACAGGAAACCTTGGGTTATGGCAGACAATGGTGAAAGATTTGTTGGCACAATGAGGATGCTTGAAGGACTTGCAGGAAGTCATGTCAGCTAAGATGAAATTATCAAGTGATGGACGGAGATTCGCAGAAGACGATTTCGGAGCCTCGAGCGTGTCATACAGTCGAACGAGTTCAGCTGGGTCGGACTAGGCAGTCAGACGGATCGACGGAAGTCGGTTGGTACAGAAGACGGTGGTGGGATCGGCGACGACGACATAGGAGCGTGATGCTGATGGTGACCGACTTCTGGGGCGTGGAAACACGTGGCGCAGGCCCCGAGGGCTTGTGTGGCTTCAATAAGACTATGGCGCGGGGTTGATTCAAGACGGTGCACATGAGAGCTTGAAGTCGACGGGGCACGAGGGTGGACTGATCATCTACCATGGAGTCATGTTGAAGGTGGAGCTGGATTAAGGGGCTACGGTGTAAGGATCCACGGAATCGAAGCCTATTCAGCAAGGGGGGGAAAAGCGAGTGACATGCAGTTCGGACTGGAGCCCAGTGGTCTGATGGAAGCGTGAAACTCGTCATCGGTCGGTGATGATCGGTGGTACTCTGCAGTGGGGGTTGAGTGGTGTGGGTTCACGACCCTTGAGACTCGACCGGGACAACGGAGGCTCGACGCGGTAATAGCGGCGAGGCGTGCGGCTAGCACGGGACATGGAGACGGGCCAGGGCTCTGGTGGTCATACATGTGGTGAGACAACTGCGAATTTGACTCGGGGTGACTACAAGCAACGGTGAAATTCCTTTAAGTTTCAGACACGCGGTCAAGAAAGGAGCGGTGATGTTGAGTTCAGGTAACTCTTACGTGTGACATCCAATATGTGAGTTGTTCACTTTCACGCAGGTCAGTGATTAGTGTGTGATGCCGTGGATGGATACTCTGGAAGTTGGAGCACAAACTAGAGTAACAAGGAACTTAATTTTGCTCGAGTGTTGACTGTAGTCAAGAAAAGAAGGGACTACAAGTTGCAGGTGGAGTCACATGGAGTCTTTGGAGTAGCAGTGGTACTCATGGGATAAGCTCAAGTTCAATGTACATGGAAGTTTGACGCAATGACGAATTCAAGGTGATGGAGAATATTCGCCAAGGTGAAGTTTGTTAGAGTTGTGTCGAATATACTGTACGAGTTAGGTTACAGTTGGACTTGTAGTTTATTGTGTTTAGATAGGATATGGAGTCGTGTTCTAGTAGGACACTTGTATCCTAGGCCTCTCATATATAGCGGGGCTAGACACACGATGTAACCTATGCCAACATAATAGCACCGGAACGCAGGGGAAGCCGGCGGCATGTGCCGGTGTCCAGGGCGACCGGGTGCGGTATTGTGACGGTGTCACGGGAAGGAGCGCCCGTAGTCAAGCCCCGGGGATGTAGCCATATCGGTGAACCTCCTTAACAAATCTCGGTGTCATGCCTCGTGTGATTGCTTGGTCCTCGGATGATTGACGGTATGCCTCGGATTTATTCTAACATGGCAAGTTTTGGATCATTTGCAATTGAGCCTTGGTTTGTTTTTTGGCCATATGCTCACATATTCTCTGTACTCCCGTTAACAAACAGCAGTGAAGCCCTAAAAAACACAGTGTCTGTTTCTCATAAAAAAACAGCGACCTCCGATTTTCATTTTTGTGCCACACTTAAGGCAATACAAAAGAGTCCTTGAAGGACAAGAAAATGAGTTCGGTACCAAGATGAAGTTGTAAACATCTCGCACAACTTCTGGCATGAGTTATTGTTGTCTCCAACACAATAACAGATTTGAGATCATAATTTAACACAAACTTTAAATCAAACACAATTCTACTATCTAGGAACTAGCCACGAACAATGCTATTGATGGAAGATGTGATCGTGGCGACGTGAAGCACTCCAAATTCTTAGATCTTCTGTGCATGCAACAACAAGATTAGTTTTAACATCCGCGTACTTGCGCACTACTCCCTCCGTTCCTAAATACTTGTCTTTCTAGGCATTTCAATAAGTGACTACATACAGAGCAAAATGAGTGAATCTACACTCTAAAATATGTCTACATACATCCGTATGTAGTAGTCATTTAAAATGTCTAGAAAGACAAATATTTAGGAACGGAGGGAGTATATGCTTGTTGCCTCTTCATTGGTTCTCTTCTTACATCCACTCTTGCATTTCAAAAATATTGGCTTTGTTGGGTGCTATGAGGATGTTTGCAAGCCGGTGTTGGACCTCATTTTTCAGGCATTCACACACTAATGAAAATACATGCCAATGTGTGTTTGGTTATTTTGTGATAAATCTTGTTCTTGCACAATGGAATAGCAGACTATCGTACTTAACCAACTCAAGATTCAAAGGGCCTGCGTCGAACAAACATAAATCTTTTGCCTAGGTGTGTGCAAGAACTATTTGTCCGGTTTCCTGATATTTTGTTTATTTGGTTTCTTGATTGTTGTCTCTTCTTGCTTTTTTTCCTTTAGATCAGATGTCAAAAGGTATGTCACCGGTGAGGGCTATGTCTCTGTCACATACTCACATCTAGATCTCTCTTTGACAAGAATTCTGGTCACTATTCCAACCGCACACATTTTGGCATGGTCATGATGTACCATGTTGCCACCATCGTCGTATCTTATGCCATTATAGATATGAAAAATTCAATCCATGAGTCTTCCAAGTTCGTTCAAAGATTGTTGTTCTCGTTTGGTTATTTTACCGGAATTGGTTATTGTTTCTTCAGACAGTTGATTCCAGCCGCATATGTTGACATATCCACAACTATGATTAATTTATGTTAATTTTTTTTACTTTTCTTTAGATACATGTCGGAGTAAATAGCCATGGGTAGCCTAGCCGGCTTCCCCTGGCCCATCTGAAAAAATTACGAGCCCGTCCGGCTCTCGAGAGGACTCAAGACCTGGGGCCGCCTCCCCTCTGCCGGCTATCTCCTAGGCCGGCTTCGGGGGTGGCCCGCCCTTTACCCTCAAGAAGAAAGTTGTGGGAGGGCCGACTGCGAGAAGCCGGCTGCAAAGATGCCGACTCCAAGAGGCCGGTTCACATGAAACGGTCAAGGCCGTACCCGCAAAGTACGCGTCCACCCCGCGATGATGACGCGGGGCGTGGCTACAGTGGAGCCTGCCACCCCCAAAACCCGGAGCACGCCTGGTACAGTGCGCCGTACGGGTGGCCACGACCCGTCCGGCTCGGCACAGTTGCCATGGCGGTCCCGACGCCGTCCACGACGGGCCACCAGCGTGGCCCCCGAAGCGGTGGGCCCCTTCGGGCAGAGAGATACCGAAGGCGGCCGCACCTCCTCCCAAGTCGGCCTGATGGAGAGCCGGCCGCCCATAGCCGGCTCGCCATCACCCTCGAAGGAGACGCCCATTAAGGAGACAAGATACGGCGGGGCTACAGTAATCGCCCGCCAGGGCGGCGGTACTGTAGCCACGCTTACCCCGACCAAGCCTGCGTCAACAGCACGGAGCAACAGTAACCAGCCGCCGACCAGGCCCTGACCAGTGGGGCCTGCCTGTCGACCAAGGAGCCGGCAGCCGGCGGGACCCACCAGTCGACGGGCCCCAGCAGCCGGCGCAGAAGCCGGCAAGCACAGTCACAGACAGCTGGGCCCCGCGCCCAGCTGGATTACCATTGTACCCCCGGGGGTAGGCCTATATAAACCCCCCGGTGCACCCATGCAAAGGGTTGAACTCTCAAGTTAGACCTAGACACCATACAAGGAGAGGAAGCAAGCTAGCTGTGCCCTTCTTCCTCCCTCGACCCAAACAGCTCTAGGAGCATTGTGTAGCAACTTGTTTATTTAGTAACCATGCGGAGACCCCGCAGAGCAGCAGTAGGGGTGTTATCTCCCCGGAGAGCCCTGAAGCTGGGTAAGATTCGCCGGCGTGCATGTCTTCGCCTTATCCCGTTTCCAGACACCGGCGATGTTTTATTGGCTCCCACAATGATAAGCCACCCGTTGGCATATGTCGCACCTACCACCCGACATTTGGCGTCCACCGTGGGGCCAGGTGCACCGTCGTCCGGAGACCTGTTCTGGACGGGAACCCTTTTCCTCCCTCGCGAGCGTAGCCAGCCCAGCTCGCCCGATGGCGCTTGCCACGACGCGCTGCAAGGCGTCACCGACATCTGCGCGGCGAGCGGCCTCGCCGATCTCTTCAACAAGACCCGCATCTCCGACGAGCTCGTCTCCGATGCGGGCACCGACCACCTCGCCAACCTCCTTGGCCAGCTCCACGTCTCCAGCGAGCCCGCTGCAGATTTGGAGTCGGTTGGCTCCACCGACCCGATGCCTGTCGACTCCGATACGGCATCCTACGACACCTTCCCCACCAACGTCGCGATCTACAACGACCCGCTCCCTCCGGGCGGCGATTGCGATACTGTCACCACCGAGGTGATGGTTATCGGCCATGACAGCCCGACCGACGAGGGCGCCCACGACGCCCCGCGCGCGGCGGCCCACGACTTGTCCGTCCCCCTCCCGGCTGATGCCGACGACGAAGTACTGGAGGCACGCCGCCTCGCCCTCCTCGCGGAGGGCCGGCGGCTGGCCTCCATAAGACGCCTCACCGAGGCCTACCAGCGCGAAGCTGACCGCGCCGCCTTTGGCACGCCGGCTCTGGCTGGCCCATGCCGGGCTGGTGCTGTCAGGCAACGCGGCACCGTCATCGCCGACACACTTGGAGTCGATCGCCCGGTCTACGCCACTCCGCTCGAGAACCTGCGCGCCGCCCAGGCGGCCGTAGACGAACTGGACGGCTTGGGAACCGAAGACCTCCCCCACATGACGCGGCGCATACAGCAACTGATTGACGCGGCCGCTCAGCGGCACGAAGCCGACGCCTGCGCGGGGAGACCTCCCCCGCGCCGTGATCACGGCGCGACTTCCCGGTCGCCGACTACGAGCAACACCCACGCGCGGCGCGAGAAAGAGCCGGCTTCCTGCCGAAGCCGGACCCGAATCTCCATCGAGCGAGACGCTGACGGCCGTCCCCGAGCCATGGAATGGCGGGGCACCCCGCCTCCGCCTCGAGCTCGTGGAGAGAGATACCCCACCCCGCCTCCAGTGGCGCACCCGACTCTCAGCGGCCGGCTAGGTCGCCGCGAAGGAGTCGGTGAAAACGACGCCCGCCACCGGATCGACCGCCTGGCCAGATCCCTGGCGCTAGAAGAAGAAGACGATATCGGCCCGCCTTGCTTTGGCCCGCGCATCCGCGACGAGCCCTTCCTCAAAGGGTTCTCGCTCCTAAGAGACATGCCCAAGTACAACGGCTCGGTGAAGCCGGAAGACTGGCTGACCGACTACTCCACAGCCGTCAGCATCGCCAACGGCAACCGGCGCGTTGCCGTGAAGTACGTGCCCCTCATGCTGCAAGGCACGGCACGGACTTGGCTTAACAGCCTCAAGCCTCTCAGCATCAACAGCTGGGTAGATTTCACTGAAGCCTTCGTTTGCAACTTCACCAGCACCTACAAGCGGGCTCCCAAGCCCAGACAGCTCTCCCTGTGCGTACAGGGCCCAGCCGAGTCCACCCGCGACTACCTCACGCGTTGGGCCGAGCTCCGCAATTCTTGCGAAGGGGTGCACGAGGTGCAAGCCATCGAATACTTCACTGCCGGGTGCCGAGAGGGCACCCTCCTCAAGCACAAGCTCCTTTGCGACGAGCCGACTACCCTCGACGAGCTCTTGAACATCGCCGACAAGTACGCCACCGCCGACTCTTCGATGAAGACCGAGCTCCGGGTGGACGCGTCCGGGAAAGTGCTTAATCCGGCGCCCCAAACACCGGCGGGAGATTCCGGCCGACGCCAACACCAGAATGACCAGAAGCGCAAAGGCCCTGCGCCACCTCCCGCTAGCCAGCAGGTGGCCACGGTCGAAGACGCGCCGCCTGAGGGGCGGCCCGCGCCCAAGAAGCCCAAGGGCGGCCGGCCGGCTTGGCAGCCGGCTTTCTCCTACGAACAAACTCTTGACGCCCCCTGCAAGTTCCATAGCGGCGCGAAGCCGTCCAACCATACGACCCGAAAGTGTAACTGGCTCGCCCGAATCTCCAAGGGCGAAGGGCTCACGCCGACTCCGCCTGCCGGCCCGCCGCCTCCGGCTCCGCCACCCAAGGCCGCTCGGCCCGCGGTCGACGCCGTGCAGGACGAGTTCCCCGACAAGCAAGCATCTTACATCGTCTTTACGAGCCAGCCCGAAGACCGGCGCAGCAAGCGCCGAGAGCATCAAGAAGTCAATGTGGCCGCCGCCAACCCAGCCGGCCACATGCATTGTTCAGAGAAATCCATCGGCTGGAGCCGGGCCGACCACCCAGAGGTGATGCCATCCCCCGGCTCCTATGCTTTGGTCCTGGAGGCCACCCTCGTGACGGACACGCACGCCGCCCGCTTCTCCCGCGTACTGATCGACGGCGGAAGCAGCATCAACATCCTGTACCGCGACACCCTGGAGAAGTTGGGTGTCAAGACAAAACAACTTGTGCCGACTCGGACGGTGTTTCACAGCATCGTACCCGGTTTGTCCTGCGCCCCCATTGGCAAGATCAAGATCGACGTACTCTTTGGGGGCAAGGATCATTTCCGCCGGGAAGCAATCTGGTTCGAGGTGGTGGATCTGGAGAGCCCTTACCACGCCTTGCTTGGCGGACCCGCCTTGGCAAGTTCATGGCGGTCCCCCGCTACGCATACCTCAAGATGAAGATACCAAGCTCCAAGGGCATCATCACCATCACCGGCGACTACAAAAAGTCCGCCGACTGCGCCGCGGCCAGCAGCCGGCTGGCCGAATCCCTCATGATTGCCGAAGAAAAGAAGACGCTGGACAGGGTCATGGCCCTGGCCAGCAAGCAGCAGAGCCAGCCCGTCGACTCCAAGGAGTATGATGCCCAAGGATCTTTCCAGCCGGCCAAGGAGACCAAGAAGATACAGCTCGACCCCGAGCACCCCGAAAGGTTTGCCATCATTGGGGCAAGCCTAAACAGCAAATAGGAAGGCGAGCTTGTTGATTTCCTCCGTGAGAATCGGGATATCTTTGCATGGTCCCCCAAGGACATGCCGGGTGTTCCGAAGGATTTCGCCGAGCACAAATTACATGTGCGGGAGGACGCAAAACCAGTCAAGCAGCCTCTCCGCCGACTGTCAGAGGAGAAGAGAAGGATCGTAGGGGAGGAGATAGCCCGGCTTCTTGCAGCCGGCTTCATCATGGAAGTTTTCTTCCCGGAATGGCTCGCGAACCCGGTTCTCGTGCTGAAAAAGAATAACAAGTGGCGCATGTGTATAGATTACACAAGCCTCAACAAAGCCTGCCCCAAAGATCCCTTCGCCCTGCCCAGGATTGACCAAGTGATAGACTCCACAGCCGGATGCGAGCTGTTGAGCTTTTTGGATGCTTATTCAGGATACCACCAGATAAAACTGAACCCGGATGACTGCCTGAAGACCGCCTTCATCACGCCATTTGGAGCCTTCTGCTACCTGACTATGACATTCGGCTTGAGGAATGCCAGTGCCACTTTTCAGCGTTGCATGTAGAAGTGCCTCCTCACGCAACTCGGCAAAAATGCCCACGTCTACGTGGATGATATCGTGGTGAAGACGGAGAAGTGCGGCACTTTGCTGGAAGACCTGAGAGAAACATTCGAGAACCTGCGCCGGTTCCGGATCAAGCTCAACCCCGAGAAATGCGTGTTCGGAGTGCCAGCCGGCCAGCTCCTAGGCTTTCTGGTCTCCGAACGCGGCATCGAGTGCAACCCAGTGAAGATCAAGGCCATCGAGAGGATGGCGGTCCCAACCAAGCTTCGAGAGATCCAGAAGTTCACCGGGTGCCTGGCCTCTTTGAACCGCTTCATCAGCCGGCTTGGAGAGAAAGCTCTCCCTCTCTACCGCCTCATGAAGAAGAGCACTCACTTCGAGTGGAATGACCAGGCCGACCAAGCTTTCCACGAGCTGAAGAAAATGCTGGCCACGCCGCCTGTCCTGGCGGCGTCGACTGAGAAAGAGCCCATGCTCCTTTATATTGCCGCTACTAGCCGGGTGGTCAGCACCGTCATTGTAGTCCAACGCCCCGAAGAAGGCCGAGCCTAGCCGGTCCAGAGGCCGGTTTATTACCTGAGCGAGGTGCTGTCCGCCTCAAAACAAAACTACCCGCACTACCAGAAGATGTGCTACGGCGTGTACTTCACCGCCAAGAAGCTGAAGCCGTACTTTCAAGAACATCCCATCACGGTCGTATGCACTGCCCCGCTGGCCGAGATCATAGGCAGCCGGGATGCATCCGGCCGGGTGGCTAAGTGGGCCATCGAGCTGGCCCCTTACACGATCTTCTACCAACCCCGCACCGCCATCAAGTCACAAGCACTGGCCAACTTCCTCGTCGACTGGGCCGAGACCTAGTACTTACCGCCAGCTCCCGACTCCATCCATTGGCGCATGCACTTTGACGGATCCAAGATGCGCACCGGCTTGGGAGCCGGCGTCGTCCTTACCTCTCCTAAGGGCGACAAGCTCAGATACACGCTGCAGATCCACTTCGCCGCCTCCAACAACGTAGCCAAGTACGAGGCGCTCATACATGGGCTCCGGCTTGCCAAGGAACTCGGCATCCGCCGGATCCTGTGTTATGGCGACTCGGATTTGGTGGTTCAGCAATCATCTGGCGACTGGGACGCCAAGGATGCAAACATGGCAAGCTACCGCTTCCTAGTGCAGCAAATCAGTGGGTACTTCGATGGATGCGAGTTCCTCCACGTACCGCGAGCCGACAACGAGCCAGCAGATGCCCTGGCCCGAATAGGCTCCATGCGGCAAGCAATACCAACCGGCGTCGCCCTACAACGCCTCCTCAGGCCGTCCATCAAGCCGTCTCCGGAATCCGACTCCATCTTCGTGCCGCCTAACCCCGACGGGGCCGGGTCCGGCTCGAAGAATCAAGCAGCCGGCCCGGGGACTTCAGTACTCCGCTCGGGGGCTGCAGTAGCCGACTCGGGGACTGTCGCACCCGGCTCGGGGACTACGGTAGTCGGCCCGGGGACTGCGGTAGCCGGCCGGGGGACTTCTTCAGCACAGCAAGCGGTGGCCGATTCCAGCACTTCATCACCCAGCCCGCCCACCCTGGTGGCTGTGGCCACATTGGCGGCAGGGGAGGTTGCAGCTCCATCATGGGCTCAATCCATCCTCAACTTTTTAGTGAACCAAGATCTGCCGGCTAACGAAACAGAAGCAAGACAAGTCCAATGTCGAGCCGGAGCATACACAATCGTCAACAGAGAACTTGTCAAGCGCAGTGTCACCGGAGTCCTACAGCGATGCGTCGAGCAGGAGAAGGGCATTGCAATCCTCAGAGATATACACCAGGGAGAGTGCGGCCACCACGCCGCCTCAAGATCACTTGTCGCCAAAGCCTTCCACCACGGTTTCTTCTGGCAGACTGCTTTGGACGACGCGAAAGAGCTAGTCAAACACTGCAAAGGCTGCCAGCTTTTCAGCTCCAAGCAACACATGCCGGCGTCGGCACTCAAGACCATTCCCCTCACCTGGCCCTTTGCCGTCTGGGGACTGGATATGGTGGGCCCATTCAAGACGGCGCGCGGCGGCATGACACATTTGCTCGTCGCCGTGGACAAATTCACCAAGTGGATCGAGGCAAAGCCGATCAAGAAGCTGAATGGGCCGACTGTGGTGACCTTCATTGCAGATATAACAACCCGGTACGGCGTACCGCACAGCATCATCACCGACAACGGCACGAATTTTGCCAAAGGAGCCTTGGCACGATTCTGCGCTACACAAGGTATCCGGCTGGACCTTGCGTCCGTCGCGCACCGGCAGTCAAACGGCCAGGTCGAGCGAGCAAACGGCCTCATCCTCTCCGGCATCAAGCCCCGACTGGTCGTACCTCTGGAGCGTTCAGCCGGCTGTTGGCTCGACGAGCTGCCGGCTGTCCTATGGAGTCTGCGTACTACCCCAAACAGATCAACCGGCTTCACTCCTTTCTTCCTCGTGTACGGTGCCGAGGCAGTCATCCCAACAGACATCGAGTTCGACTCGCCTCGGGTAACCATGTACACGGAGGCGGAGGCCAAAGAAGCACGAGAAGACGGCGTCGACCTACTGGAAGAAGGCCGGCTGTTAGCCCTCAGCCGGTCTGCCATCTACCAGCAGGGTTTGCGCCGCTACCACAGCCGGAAGGTCAGGCCAAGATCCTTCCAGGAGGGCGACCTTGTGCTCCGGCTGATCCAGCGAACAGCCGGCCAGCACAAGCTCGCAGCCCCCTGGGAAGGCCCCTTCGTCGTCAGTAGAGCTCTAGGCAACGATTCCTACTACCTCATCGACGCGCAGAAGCCGAAGGCACGCAAGAGAGACGACTCCGGCAGGGAGTCGGAATGACCATGGAACGCCAATCTCCTTCGAAAATTTTACAGTTGAAATGCAGTATGTATCACGTCCACTTTTGTATTAAGTACGAGACAATAGGCTCCCCGAGGAGGACTCGGGGACTGCCATCTTTTATTTTATGAATGAAAGTTATCATGCGTATGATATCGCCTTTTCATTTATTTATTTCGTTCGGCACCGGGTTCGACAAGTCGGCCCGGGGACTGGCCGACTGGAGTTATATTAGGAGTCCCACCCGCGGTCAGACAAGTAATGTGCCGACACCCAGGCTTGGCTCTTGCCAAAATCGCAGTTCGAAGAACCGGCTGCCCGGCTGGCAAGAGTCATAAGCCGAAAAGGGTGTGCACACGAAAAACGGCTAGGGACTAACGGACCTATATAACAAAAGCCGGCTCGCCGCCTCCCGCCGACCGACTACCAGAGTAGCCGGCCGGCCGGCTTGCATTCAGTTCGCTTCAAATCCAAGAAAGCTCGAGTACTTGCCTTCCCAAAGAGGGAAGGCGACAAAGGAAAAAGCCTAAGGATGAAAAGTGCACTCGAATGGAAACCAAAACATGCATACAATAATATTTACACAAAGGACCTCCAGAGAGGTCAGCATCCAACATGGTTTGATACACCCCCAGTGGGTGGAATTGCGAAAGCTTAAAGTTGTTCGAAAAGACAAAAACGGGAACAACAAGGACGGCAAATCAAGCCGGCGGGGCCGCTGCGAGCCGGGCTGGGCGGTGGAGACGGTTGCGCCGGCTGAAGGAGCGGCCGGCTGACCAACTTCGGCCTGATCACCGCCTCCGGCAGAGGGCGCGCTTCCGCGCGGCTCATTGCTGGAGGCACGGTCGGCTTGAGGGCGGTCGGTCGTTCCACCGGCCGGCTCAGCGTCTTCGCCGTCCTCTTCCTCGTCATCCTCGCCCTCGTCGCTGGAGGCAATCTCCTCGGCCGAGTCCTCGCCCTCCACCGGGTTCAGCCCGAACCACTCCTCCGGCTGGGCGACGCCGTCGTCATTAAGTTCCGGCGCGAAGACGCTAGTATTGGTGCACTCGGCGATCGTCGAGGCGCGCTGGGCGATCGCCGGCCGTACCTCCTCCAGCTCCGCATCGGCCTCCAGCCGCCAAGTCCGCAGCTGGTCCAGGCTTAGCCCAGGGTACCATGCGCGGACGAACTCCAACGCACGCCCGGCTCCGAGACGGGCTGCCGACGCCTTCCAAGCTTCGAAGCGGCCGACTGCGACTTCCAGCCAGTCGGTGGTCCGGCTTGGGGTGCGGGGGATCATCTGGCCGGGCCAGAGCGTGGCCAGCACCTGCGCCCCGGCACGTTGGAGCCGGCGGAGCATCCGATGGGCTGGCTGCAGTCGCGCCTAGACGGCAATGAGCTGCTCCGCCAACGTTCGATTTGCATCCGGCGCAATGACAACTCCATCCTGACGGCGCGCCTCGCGATGGGCCTCGATGGCTTGGGTGGCGAGGACGGAATGGCCGGGAAAGTAATCTACGCAAAGTAACAAGCACAGGTCAGAATAAAACTCCACGCGGCTTGCAGATGGAGGAAGGGCAAGAAAAGTGGCTTACCATCGATCAGGTCTTCGATTCGGCCGAAGCCTTCCTCCAGCGCCTGACGCGTCTCGGCCCAGCTCGCCTCCTTGATTTCAAACTCCGCCTTCAGGGCAACCTCGCCATCCTGCGCCTTCTGCAGGGCCGCCTTGTGGCTTTCTTCCTGGTCGGCCAGTTTCTTGACCAGGCGGTCGCGCTCCTGGACCAAGTCGGCATACTCGGCGTCCCTGGCACGAAGAGCGGCCTGCGCCTCGCCGAGCTCCCTCCGTAGGTCGTCGTTGGCCCCTGCATTAAGCAAGAGACAAAGAGAAAAAATCAATAAGGGAAAGGTCGTCAAGAAAGATCCGACCCAACTGCGCTGCAGTCGACCCGGATCTCGGGGACTACACCCAGTGGGTGCGCTGTCGCGCCCCCACGAGAGACAGATAAGAGCAAAATACTTACGTCGGCTGCTGGCCAGGTCTTCGGTCTTCCGGCTCAGCTCCCGAGCCTGGGAGTTGAAGGCGGCAGCACGAGAGTTGTGATAATCCTAAGGATCAGACAGAAGACAGGGTTAAGATAGTCATCAAGAAAGATCCGACCCGACTGCGCGGCAGTCGGCCCGGATCTCGGGGACTACACCCAGTGGGTGCGCTGGCGCGCCCCCACGGAAGAAACCAGAGGACCAGAGCGGTCGACAAGTGAAAAACTTACCCGGATAGCAGACCGCGTCAACAGGAACTCCTGAGTGTATTGCTGCAGGAGGGCGGCCTGAGCCTGCAGCCGGCTCCGAACCCCTTGGGCCGCCACGTTCAGCTCGCCACTCCCTCCGCTGGGAGTCCACCCGGACGTGGCTGAGCTGGCCGCCTCCAAGACTTCTGCCGACTGGTTGGCACCTGCGGCTTGGCGCGTGTCCGGCGGGGCCGTGTTCCCTCCGGCGCGCTGGCTCGCCGCCAGCTGAATCTCAAGACCGGCTCCAGCCTCGGGTGCACCCCGGGCCGGCTCCTCCGGCGCCGCCGACGACTGGCCGCCTTCGTCCACTCTGGCTGGCGCTGCCAGCGGCGTCCTCTCCGCGAAGACCTCGAAGAGCTCATCCTTCTGCACCGACGGCTGATCTGGGGTGATCTCCTCCGCCGTGGGCAGCGAGATGTCCGGGTCCACGGTGCGCAGGGGGATGGCGAGCAATGGAGGCCGACTACGCGTGCCCTCCGCCTCCGTTTCCGCGGTCGCCCGCTCCGATGGAGTCTCGGCTGCCGCGTCAGCCCGCTCCTTCGCCGCCCGGGCGGCCTCCCGCTCCGCCGCCTCCCTCTCCTCTCGCGCCTCGCGGGCGTTCCGCTCCGTAGCTTCCGCAAGGTCGGCGCGGGGGTCCACGCGGCAGGGCCCTGAAGATCAAGGGAAAGCGGTGCCCTGCTCAGAAATCAGAGAAGGGTTAGAACAAAAGAAGGCAACAAAAAACAAGCACGCAAGCGGCCAAAGGACTTACGACGAAACTGCAGGAGGCTGCTTCACCGCCCTCCGGAAGCGGGCCGCCTTCGCCGCCGCTTCGTCTCGCTTCGTTGCCGCGGCGGAGGCCCTCGTCTTCTTCGGCCGGCTGCTGAAGAGAGGAAGCGCAGCCCGGCGCTTCGACGTTCCACCACCGGCAGCCGGCGCGGCGGACGAGCCCGCGCTGTGACGATCGGTTGCCGGCTTTCGGCGCGGGATTTCCTCGGCGTCGGCGTCATCCGGAAAGTCGTCAAAGCTGGCCGAGAGCCCCGTGCCTCCGGGCTCGGCGACGTCCCCCGTGGCGGCGTCCTCCATGGCGGCCGCCCCCAGATCCGGGTCGTCAATATCGTCTACCATACGGTCGGGGGTATACCGGCGTTCGACTCCTGCCGCCCCGGCTGGCGGCGGAAGAAGAGGGTTCTGATAAAAGAAACCGCTTGGTCAGAAGCCGGCCGGCATGAAGCCGGCTGATGACAGAAAGAAGATAGAAAGAAAGACTTACCACGGGCGATGGATGGGCGCGGGAGTACGGCGCCTTGCCGTATTGCCAGTCGTCGGCGAGCTTAAGGTTGGCGATGTAGTTCACCATGAGCGCTACCTCGGCATGGGGCATGTCCCATGTGCTCAGCCGGCAGGGGTCGAAACGGCCGCTCATCTGGCATAGCATGTGGGGCCGGCTCTGAAGGGGAAGGATCCGGCGCTCGACGAAGGCGGCCACCAAGTCGGCTCCGCACAGGCCTTCCGACTGGATCATCACCCGAAGCCGGGCGATGGCGGCGTTCCCAGCCGGAGATAAGGACTTGGATCTGAAGCCCCAAGACGGCTGCCTCCCAGCCGGCGGGCCGGCTACGTAAGCCGGCAGATTAACATGGTCTCCTTGGGAGGCGATGTTCTTCATGTAGAAGTACGATTTTTGCCAGAGCTTCACCGATTGGATTAAAGGGATGTGCGGGAAGGGGTTGTTCTCGCCTGACCTCTTCATCGCGATGAAGGCCCCGCAGGGGGCGGGCACGCCGGCTATGACGGTGCCGAGCTTGTTCTGGAAAAGCTCCGCCCAAAGCTCCAGCGTGGGTAGCACTCCCAAGAAGCCTTCGCAGAGGGAGACGAAGGCCGACAGCAGCATCACCGCGTTGGGCGTGAGGTGATGCGGCTGGAGGCGGTAGAAGTCGAGGAAGGAACGCATGAACCCACTCGCCGGGAAGCCGAAGCCGCGCAGGAAATGCGTGCGAAAAACGACCCGCTCGCCTTCCTCCGGCGCCGGCGAGATTTCCGCCTCCGGCGCCAGACGAGCCTACATGAGGTTGGCGGCGGGCAGGCGCCGGGTCCGGCGGAGAAACTCTATGTGATCTTCATGGACGTTGGAGTCGTCCCACGAGCTCGACAGCGCCATCGACATGGTGGCGTGGGCAGGCTGCGACGGGAGGTTGCGTTGGGCGCGAGAGGAAGAAGAAGAGAAAGGAGAACGAAGAGGGACGGGGAACGGGGGAGCGAGCGAGCCTTTGCCTCTCCCCCTCCCCCTCCTACTTGTAGGCTCGTGCACCGGAGCCGAGGAGGCGTGGCGTGGAGGGTTGTGGGGATCGATCGTGCCCACTTCCCCCACGCCCCGCGTTTATTGCGCACTAAAGACAAGGAGAAACGGCCACGGGAAGGCGAGCAGTCCCCTCGGGCCACAGAAGATCTGCGCTCGGGCCGAGGCCAGGGAGTGGCGGGCCCGGGCCTGCGGCGGCGTCCCGTCGCGCGCGTGCGACGACAGGACTTCTCCGCCACGTGGCCCGTCGTGGGGCCCGCGGACGGCCCGCGGGTCAACCACGGTCATGTTGATAAAACAAAGAAGTTCTCCGAAGCCGGCCTGCAACGGCGAGTTCGGCTCCTCAGCGTATGAAGCTGACCAAGCTTCTCGTCCCTCTGTCCACCACGAAGCTCGCTCAGCTTCGGGGACTGCTGTCGGAGTAAATAGCCATGGGTAGCCTAGCCGGCTTCCCCTGGCCCATCTGAAAAAATTACGAGCCCGTCCAGCTCTCGAGAGGACTCAAGACCTGGGGCCGCCTCCCCCCTGCTGGCTATCTCCTAGGCCGGCTTCGGGGGCGGCCCGCCCTTTACCCTCAAGAAGAAAGTTGTGGGAGGGTCGACTGCGAGAAGCCGGCTGCAAAGATGCCGACTCCAAGAGGCCGGTTCCCATGAAACGGTCAAGGCCGTACCCGCAAAGTACGCATCCACCCCGCGATGATGACGCGGGGCGTGGCTACAGTGGAGCCTGCCACCCCCAAAACCCGGAGCACGCCTGGTACAATGCGCCGTACGGGTGGCCATGACCCGTCCAGCGCGGCACTGTTGCCATGGCGGCCCCGACGCCGTCCACGACGGGCCACCAGGGTGGCCCCCGAAGCGGTGGGCCCCTTCGGGCAGAGAGATACCGAAGGCGGCCGCACCTCCTCCCAAGTCGGCCTGATGGAGAGACAGCCTCCCATAGCCGGCTCGCCATCACCCTCGAAGGAGACGCCCATTAAGGAGACAAGATATGGCGGGGCTACAGTAATCGCCCGCCAGGGCGGCGGTACTGTAGCCACGCTTACCCTGACCAGGCCTGCATCAACAGCACGGAGCAACAGTAACCAGCCGCCGACCAGGCCCTGGCCAGTGGGGCCTGCCTGTCGACCAAGGAGCCGGCAGCCAGCGGGACCCACCAGTCGGCGGGCCCCAGCAGCCGGCGCAGAAGCCGGCAAGCACAGTCACAGACAGCTAGGCCCCGCGCCCAGCTGGATTACCATTGTACCCCCGGGGGATAGGCCTATATAAACCCCCCGGTGCACCCATGCAAAGGGTTGGACTCTCAAGTTAGACCTAGACACCATACAAGGAGAGGAAGCAAGCTAGCTATGCCCTTCTTCCTCCCTCGACCCAAACAGCTCTAGGAGCATTGTGTAGCAACTTGTTCATTTAGTAACCATGCGGAGACCCCGCAGAGCAGCAGTAGGGGTGTTATCTCCCCGGAGAGCCCTGAAGCTGGGTAAGATTCGCCGGCGTGCATGTCTTCGCCTTATCCCGTTTCCAGGCACCGGCGATGTTTTATTGGCTCCCACAATGATAAGCCACCCGTTGGCATATGTCGCACCTACCACCCGACAATACATTCCCTCAATATATGAATTTTACAACTAAAATTTCCTGTTATAGTTTGCAAAACTAACCATGTAATAATGTAGATAAAGATTATGATACATTAAACTTTATTATGTAACTTTAATGTCAATCGGAGAAAACTCACTTGCAGTAATTTGAATCTTATATTGCAAATGAAGTGATATTAGTTATTTCCATTTATGAGAGACACACACACACACTTAAAAATCATATGTTAAACAAAAATGGTTTCTAGATAGAGAAAAGTAAAAAAGGTGTGAAATTGCATGTCATCACACATTAATCTGTGCCACTCAGATGAACTGGAAATATACTTGTGTGCTTGAACCTATTTTACTTTCCCTAACTATATAGCTTACAGAGGTTTCGGGAATGTGTGTTGTCTATATGAGGTGTAAGTAAATAGAAGATATAGTAATAAATGCGCTAAATATAAATCCTATACTACAAAAAACTTTCGAGGATGTTGTCCTCAAATTGTTGAATCACTCATTTATCATTCTTTCATGGGCAAATATGCCTTTCACGTGCTCGGGTTCAACAATCATCTTGCATCACATGCATACTTTGTGTTTTGGGTGAATGTCAAATTTTTATCTCACAAGTGAATGGTCGTGAGAACTAGTTAGGCACACTTCTTTTGTTGTTGAAGTCAATTTTGTAGCTATGTATCAATGTATGTATTATGCCTAATAACATGACAAATCTGACCACATATGTTAGTGCGGCTCTATGATAATTTGATTCATTTGATTCGTAATTTCGGGTGGGGGGTGGGGGGTTGAAAAAGAGTGTTGTAAAGCTCATTGGCAGGCCATGGGACAAGACCGCAAACTAAAGGTCATAGAGAAAAAAATGGTTTTAGGATCTCAGAATGTTTAATTATGCATGGTTAGATAACATGCATGGAGATTTTTTAACTATGTATGGAGCTATTGTTAAAAGCTAAATTTCCTCTCCCTCATTTGTCGGAAGCGGTGTTCCCTAGAAGGCATCTTCGAGTTGGCAAGGAATTGTTCACGATCTGGAGATTCCAAAGGGGGGAGGGGGAAATTTTTTGTGGGTTTAAAGGGGGGGGTGATTTCAACATCTAGAGGGATAACTGGATTACCTGCGTGTCTTGCTTAAAATATCTAGGTAACAAAATATGTGTTGCTTGAAGTGGGTCTCGCATTTGTTGCTCATAGGCTTCATCGAGGGTTACAACATTGGTGGCAACACTATCGGCAAGGGCCCTCTACAAGGTCTACCCAGGAGGCGCTTTTAACCTACTTGGCCTTGAGGACGATGTGATCACCGCAGCTGAGCTCAGGGTCAAACTCTCAAGACTAATGATCACACCATGTTATCCATGTTCAACTCTGTTGTGCAGGCTAAAGTCAACGGGAGGGCCTTGTTGAGAACACACGGATGTTTTGACGCACGACGTGCATCTTTTGTTGATCGTTTCTTAAAATATACTCCCTCCATGAAGAAATGTAAGAGAATTCAGATCACTAAAGTAGCGATCTAAACACTCTTATATTTGTTTACAGAGGGAGTACATGATATTTTTACATGCTGACTTCACGTCCAACTCAACATGCAATTCTGACCAACACGACACAACCCCCAACCTGGGTTTAGACTCAAACTCGGGCTACTTTCTAACCCAGACACAACTCAAACTGTGAATCAAAACAACTTGTACTATCTAGCAACTAGCCACAAACAATCATATGAATGGGACCTAGGATCATGCATGGTGTGATGCATTCTACTTCTAGGATTTTCTGTGCATTAAACGACGAGTTTTTTTAACATTTGCCTTCCCAAGCTTGCTTCTTCTTCATTGCATCTCTCTCTCATCATATCTCGGTTTTGCATCTCAATAATTTCGGCTTGTAGAGGGTTGTGAGGAAGTTCACAGGCTAGTTATTTGTGCATACTCGTTGGACCTCAATTGTTCCGTGCAGTATCTATTAATGATACATATCATTCTATTCGCTTCTTTTGTTATGAATTGGTTTCTTGTGCAATGAGTTAGTAATCTATCTTGATCACCACCTTTTTATCCCACTTCTTCGTAAGACCAACTAACAATCTTCTGGGCCACACAACTTAACAAGTTGACACTTATGCAACTATGTACTTCGCTTCATAGCTTGAAAGTGTGACTGCCTTTTGCTTATATGAGTTCCAGACAATAACGGATAAGACAACATACCCGATGTGAATATCATACAATCCAAACCACTTGCCATGTCAGCGAGTAGCCATGTTGCCTTAGGTCATCTTCTCCTTTCCTGTAGATGAAACCATAGTCAAGCGTTCCTTTCACGCACTGAAGCACTTTGCAGAGCATACCTCCTGAGCATGTGAGTTCTGGTCGAGCTTGTAGCTCATATCTTAAAATTTTACTATGGTTCTCTATTATGTCATGTCGACCAAAGGCGTTCAACTATTTGTGCTCAACATGATTCAAGGCTCCATGCGAACTAACCACTTATGAAAGGTTTCTCCTCGAGGTAGTGTTAATGGATACAAAGTTTTGTTGCCGGAGGACTGTTGCCACAAAATTCAATAATGACGTTGGTCATTTCTTCTAGAGGAAGAAAGGTTTATGCTAGGGGGTCCACTTTCTCCCATCGAGTTATATATTTTGGCAAACCTGTAGACAACACTCACTAAACATGTCGAAGCCGCTGGTCATGTCGGTGGGGTCATGCCTCATCTTATAGATGATAACCTGCCCATCCTTGAATATGATGATGATTCAATCCTCCTGATGGATCATGATCTTCAAAGAAAAAAGTATCAACGTCTTCATATTGCGCTTTTGAGCATTCCTAACTTGAGTAACCTATGTTCTACCTTATGTTTTGTGGTTCCTAAGCATAGCACAGGAGGCTTACTAGTTACAAGTATTGATAAAGATTTGTGAAAATCAACTAACTAGATCATGATGGCTATCCGCCAACCATCCAACTACCGCTATATCTATACCTACTAATAAAGGAAGAAATGCTTCTTCCTGTCCATCGTGCACTTTTCTAGAAACCCTTCTCTTTCTTGAAACCAACCCGTGGTCCAGGTTAAAGTGAGTCAAGAAACATTTCACCAGAAACCCCCTGCCTTTTTTGAAATCAGCCCGCGGTCTAGGTTAAAGTGAGTCTAGAAACATTTTGCATTTTGCAGAAACCCCTTCTCTTTTTTGAAATTCTCTCCTGGTCCAGGTATAAGTGAGTCCGGGATTTTTTTTGCAGAAAACCCTAGATATTAGGGTTAATCAAATCACAGTCCATATCAAATGCTTTACAAAAATATCCATATCTTTTAAATCATAACTCCAATTTTAATATGTTACTAGCTAAATGCCCGTGCGTTGCTACGGGCTTTTTAAAATTTACATACAAATGCATTATTTTGAAAGAACTATAATGATGTTGGTATCCATAGAGCAAAAATAAATAAAGACATCATTCTAGATCTCTCCAATAATTTTTTTTTGCGGGGATAGGAAAACCGAATCTTAGCAGCACAAATATAATACATGCTTCCCTGTTAGAGGTATAAATATGTATAATTCTTAATTGATGTGTTTTTAAATCTTCTAGCTCATAACACCATAATTCCAGTAATTGTGCCACATGCCTTTTGGAATTTATTCACCCTACAATATTATTTTAGGGGGTGAATTTATTCACCCTACAATATTTTGTAGGGGGTCAAACTGAAAAGTGAAGCATGTGTCTTATGACAGAAATTGTAAAGTGAATGAGAGTAATGATCAACCTTTTCAAGAAGTCCTCAACTGATCTACACCTTCAAAAGTTATGATTTCATCAACATAAAAATATATGATATACTTGTAGATACCATGAATTTTGCTTGATATGGTATAGCAAGAAACATGGAAGTGCAGCGGTTTGATGCCCAGACTCATCTGCACCCGGTCAAGAAACAAATCATAACAAATTCAAAAAGATCCCATTTTTGCATGGTAGATACTTTACTGCGTGAGGTCCGCTCCAACTTCTAGATAATTTAGACATCTAGTAGCTCTCGGTAAAAAAGATAAAATAGGGCCAGAACAGTATCTGAACAGTAAACTTTTTTACACACCCAAATTTGTTTTGTTTTTGCCGATATCTACTCAGATGTCCAAATGATCTGAAAATTGGAGTGGACCTCACGCACCTAACTATCTACCATGCAATACATCATTTTTTTATTTTTTCAAGTATTTGTTTTGTTGTTTCTCTTCAACACGGGTGCAGATGAGCCTGGGCTCATCTATGGGTATTCAAAAACATGGGACAATTTTTTTTGCCTTAACATGGGTCAAATACTGACAATCGAAAACTATAGGTCAAGAAAGTAAACACTCTGTGCATAGAGAAGATAAGAAAGCATCAACTCCAAATAATTTTTGTCACCAAAATGGTTATGGTCATCCTCTCCTTGGTCACTCTCCTTATGTGTCTTGTGCCCCATGGTTGGGCTTTCTTGAACAACTTGACCTTCTTCCTCCAATCCAACACTGGTGCACGTAGGCACGCTGCAGGCTGACTGAACCTATATGCAACTCGTGGCAGACATACATGGGACCCTAAAGGGCACACAAGTATGAAGAAGACGAGGTTGGGCTTGGCATAGTGATCATTGGGGTTGAATCGGTCAATGTGCTCGAACCGCTGCAGTGATGAAACATACGTAGTAGACGCGATCGCCATCACAGTCGGGCATGTAGCACATCCCATCCAGGAATGTCGCCTAGTTGTGCACCCAGTGGCTGGCAGAATCTAAACCATGCCAGCAATAGCACACTACCATTCGTTGCCTCCAACATTGCCGCTACAAGGCTGAAGCATAGTGCCGCCATCGATAGCACCAGTAGGAGTGCACCCACCCGACTCACCTCCTTCCTCCCCCTCACGCAGTACCCACCACCGTAACGCTCTCAATTACAAACAACAATGATGCCATCATCATCCCTTTCGTCTCGTCCTCCTCAAATTCCGCCAACGCCTTCGGTTCTTCCGGCCTCATCCACATGAACGATGACGCAGAGTAAATTTACGAAGAGGCAGTAGGTGTCCTCCCCGCTAGCTCTTCGTCTTCACTCTGCATAGCATCAGGGGGGTGATGGAGGTAGGTGAAGGAAATATGCCCTAGAGGCAATAATAAAGTTATTATTTATTTCCTTATTTCATGATAAATGTTTATTATTCATGCTAGAATTGTATTAACCGGAAACATGATACATGTGTGAATACATAGACAAACAGAGTGTCACTAGTATGCCTCTACTTGACTAGCTCGTTAATCAAAGATGGTTATGTTTCCTAACCATGGACAAAGAGTTGTTATTTGATTAGCAGGATCACATCATTAGATAAATGATCTGATTGACATGACCCATTCCATTAGCTTAGCACCCGATCGTTTAGTATGTTGCTATTGCTTTCTTCATGACTTATACATGTTCCTATGACTATGAGATTATGCAACTCCCATTTGCCGGAGGAACACTTTGTGTGCTACCAAATGTCACAACGTAACTGGGTGATTATAAAGGAGCTCTACAGGTGCCTCCAAAGGTACATGTTGGGTTGGCGTATTTCGAGATTAGGATTTGTCACTCCAATTGTCGGAGAGGTATCTCTGGGCCCTCTCGGTAATGCACATCACATAAGCCTTGCAAGCATTACATCTAATGAGTTAGTTGTGAGATGATGTATTACGGAACGAGTAAAGAGACTTGCCAGTAACGAGATTGAACTAGGTATTGGATAACGACGATCGAATCTCGGGCAAGTAACATACCGATGACAAAGGGAACAACGTATGTTGTTATGCGGTCTGACCGATAAAGATCTTCGTAGAATATCTAGGAGCCAATATGGGCATCCAGGTCCCGCTATTGGTTATTGACCGAAGATTTGTCTCAGTCATGTCTGCATTGTTCTCGAACCGTAGGGTCCGCACGCTTAACGTTACGATGACAGTTATTATGAGTTTATGCATTTTGATGTACCGAAGTTAGTTCGGAGTCCCGGATGTGATCACGGACATGACGAGGAGTCTCATATTGTAGCAGCGCTTAGGCGAAGCCCTGCAACGGTAGAACATCAAGATCGTCACCACGCCGTCGTGCTGACGGAACTCATCCCCGAAGCTTTGCTGGATCGGAGTCCGGGGAGCGTCATCGAGCTGTACGTGTGCTAAGAACTCGGAGGTACTGGAGTAACGGTGCTTGGATCGGTCGGATCGGGAAGACGTACGACTACTTCCTCTACGTTGCGTCAACGCTTCCGCTTCGGTCTACGAGGGTACGTAGACAACACTCTTCCCTCTCGTTGCTATGCATCACCATGATCTTGCGTGTGCGTAGGAAATTTTTTGAAATTACTACGTTCCGCAACAGTGGCATCAGAGCCTAGGTTTTATGGTTTGATGTTATATGCACGAGTAGAACGCAAGTGAGTTGTGGGTGATATAAGTCATACTGCCTACCAGCATGTCATACTTTGGTTTGGCGGTATTGTTGGATGAAGCGGCCCGGACCGACATTACGCGTACGCTTACGCGAGACCGGTTCTCCCGACGTGCTTTGCACATAGGTGGCTTGCGGGTGACTGTTTCTCCAACTTTAGTTGAACCGAGTGTGGCTACGCCCGGTCCTTGCGAAGGTTAAAACGGCATCAACTTGACAAATTATCGTTGTGGTTTTGATGCATAGGTAAGATTGGTTCTTGCTTAAGCCCGTAGCAGCCACGTAAAACTTGCAACAAACAAAGTAGAGGATGTCTAACTTGTTTTTGCAGGGCATGTTGTGATGTGATATGGTCAAGACATGATGCTAAATTTTATTGTATGAGATGATCATGTTTTGTAACCGAGTTATCGGCAACTGGCAGGAGCCATATGGTTGTCGCTTTATTGTATGCAATGCAATCGCGCTGTAATGCTTTACTTTATCACTAAGCGGTAGCGATAGTCGTGGAAGCATAAGATTGGCGAGACGACAACGATGCTACGATGGAGATCAAGGTATCGCGCTGGTGACGATGGTGATCATGACGGTGCTTCAGAGATGGAGATCACAGGCACAAGATGATGATGGCCATATCATATCACTTATATTGATTGCATGTGATGTTTATCTTTTATGCATCTTATCTTGCTTTGATTGACGGTAGCATTATAAGATGATCTCTCACTAAATTATCAAGAAGTGTTCTCCCTGAGTATGCACCATTGTGAAAGTTCTTCGTGCTGAGACACCACGTGATGATCGGGTGTGATAGGCTCTACGTTCAAATACAACGGGTGCAAAACAGTTGCACACGTGGAATACTCAGGTTATACTTGACGAGCCAAGCATATACAAATATGGCCTCGGAACACGGAGACCGAAAGGTCGAGCGTGAATCATATAGTAGATATGATCAACATAGTGATGTTCACCAATGAAACTACTCCATCTCACGTGATGATCGGACATGGTTTAGTTGATTTGGATCACGTGATCACTTAGAGGATCAGAGGGATGTCTATCTAAGTGGGAGTTCTTAAGTAATATGATTAATTGAACTTAAATTTATCATGAACTTAGTCCTGGTAGTATTTTGCAAATCATGTTGTAGATCAATAGCTCGCGTTGTTGCTTCCCTGTGTTTATTTTGATATGTTCCTAGAGAAAATTGTGTTGAAAGATGTTAGTAGCAATGATGCGGATTGGATCCGTGATCTGAGGTTTATCCTCATTGCTGCACAGAAGAATTATGTCCTTGATGCACCGCTAGGTGACAGACCTATTGCAGGAGCAGACGCAGACGTTATGAACGTTTGGCTAGCTCAATATGATGACTACTTGATAGTTTAGTGCACCATGCTTAACAGCTTAGAATCGGGACTTCAAAGACGTTTTGAACGTCATGGACCATATGAGATGTTCCAGGAGTTGAAGTTAATATTTCAAGCAAATACCCGAGTTGAGAGATATGAAGTCTCCAACAAGTTCTATAGCTAAAAGATGGAGGAGAATCGCTCAACTAGTGAGCATGTGCTCAGATTGTCTGGGTACTACAATCACTTGAATCAAGTGGGAGTTAATCTTCCAGATAAAATAGTGATTGACAGAATTCTCTAGTCACCATCACCAAGTTAGTAGAACTTCGTGATGAACTATAATATGCAAGGGATAACAGAAACGATTCCCAAGCTCTTCGTAATGTTGAAATTGACGAAGGTAGAAATCGAGAAAAACATCAAGTGTTGATGGTTGACAAGACCACTAGTTTCAAGAAAAGGGAAAAAGGAAGAAGGGGAACTTCAAGAAGAACGGCAAGCAAGTTGCTGCTCAAGTGAAGAAGCCCAAGTCTGGTCCTAAGCCTGAGACTAAGTGCTTCTATTGCAAAAGGGACTGGTCACTGGAAGCGGAACTGCCCCAAGTATTTGGCGGATAAGAAGGATGGAAAAGTGAACAAAAGTATATTTGATATACATGTTATTGATGTGTACTTTACTAGTGTTTATAGCAACCCCTCAGTATTTGATACTGGATCAGTTGCTAAGAGCAGTAACTCGAAACAGGAGTTGCAGAATAAACAAAGACTAGTTAAGGGTGAAGTGACGATGTGTGTTGGAAGTAGTTTCAAGATTGATATGATCATCATCGCACACTCCCCTATACTTTCGGGATTAGTGTTGAACCTGAATAAGTGTTATTTGGTTTTTGTGTTGAGCATGAATATGATTTGATCATGTTTATTGCAATACGGTTATTCATTAAAGTCAGAGAATAATTGTTGTTCTATTTACATGAATAAAACCTTCGATGGTCATACACCCAATGAAACAAGTTCATTGGATCTCGATCGCATTGATACACATATTCATAATATTGAAACCAAAAGATGCAAAGTTAATAATGATAGTGCAACTTATTTGTGGCACTGCCATTTAGGTCATATTGGTGTAAAGCGCATGAAGAAACTCCATGCTGATGGGCTTTTGGAATCACTTGATGCTTGTGAACCATGCCTTATGGGCAAGATGACTAAAACGCTGTTCTCCGGAACAGTGAAGCAAGCAACAGATTTGTTGGAAATCATACATACTGATGTATGTGGTCCGATGAATATTAAGGCTTGCAGCAGGTATCATTATTTTGTGACCTTCATAGATGTTTTGAGCAGATATGGGGATATCTACTTGATGAAACATAAGTCTGAAACATTTGAACAGTTCAAAGAATTTCAGAGTGAGTGGAAAATCATCGTGACAAGAAAATAAAAGTTTCTACGATATGATCGCAGAGGTAAAATATTTGAGTTACGAGTTTGGCCTTTAATTAAAACAATGTGAAATAGTTTCACTACTCACGCCACCTGGAACACCAGTGTAATGGTGTGTCCGAACGTCATAACCGTACTTTATTAGATATAGTGCGATCTATGATGTCTCTTACCGATCTACCACTATCGTTTTGGGGTTATGCATTAGAGACAGCTGCATTCACGTTAAATAGAGCACCATCTAAATCCGTTGAGACGACACCGTGTGAACTATGGTTTGGCAAGAAACCTAAGCTGTCGTTTCTTAAAGTTTGGAGTTGCGATGCTTATGTGAAAAAGTTTCATCTCGATAAGCTCAAACTCAAATCGGAGAAATATGTCTTCATAGGATACCCAAAGGAGACTGTTGGGTACACCTTCTATCACAGATCCGAAGGCAAGACATTCGTTGCTAAGAATGGATCCTTTCTAGAGAAGGAGTTTCTCTCGAAAGAAGTGAGTGGGAGGAAAGTAGAAAACTTGATAAGGTAATTGTACCTTCTCCCTTATTGGAAAGTAGTTCATCACAGAAATCTGTTCTTGTGACTACTACACCAATTAGTGAGGAAGCTAATGATGATGATCATGTAACTTCAGATCAAGTTACTACCGAATCCCGTAGGTAAACCAGAGTGAGATCCGCACCAGAGTGGTACGGTAATCCTGTTCTGGAGGTCATGTTACTTGACCATGACGAACCTACGAACTATGAGGAAGCGATGATGAGCCCAGATTCCACGAAATGGTTTGAGGCCATGAAATCTGAGATATGATCCATGTATGAGAACAAAGTATGGACTTTGATGGATTTGCCCGATGATCGGCAAGCCATAGAAAATAAATGGATCTTCAAGAGGAAGACAGACGCTGATAGTAGTGTTACTATCTACAAAGCTAGAATTGTCGCAAAAAGGTTTTCGACAAGTTCAAGGTGTTGACTACGATGAGAGTTTCTCACTCGTATCTATGCTTAAGTCTGTCCGAATCATGTTAGCAATTGCCGCATTTTTATGAAATCTGACAAATGGATAAACAAAATTACATTCCTTAATGGATTTAAAGAAGAGTTGTATATGATGCAACCAGAAGGTTTTGTCAATCCTAAAGGTGCTAACAAAATATGCAAGCTCCAGCGATCCATCTATGGACTGGTGCAAGCATCTCGGAGTTGGAATATACGCTTTGATAAGTTGATCAAAACATATAGTTTTATACAGACTTGCGGTGAAGCCTGTATTTACAAGAAAGTGAGTGGGAGCACTACAGCATTTCTGATAAGTATATGTGTATGACATATTGTTGATCGGAAATAATGTAGAATTATTCTGCAAAGCATAAAGGAGTGTTTGAAAGGATTTTCCAAAGAAAGACCTCGGTGAAGCTTCTTACATATTGAGCATCAAAGATCTATGGAGATAGATCAAGACGCTTGATAAATTTTTTCAATGAGTACATACCTTGACAAGATTTTGAAGTAGTTCAAAATAGAACAGTCAAAGAAAGAGTTCTTGCCTGTGTTACAAGGGGTGAAATTGAGTAAGACTCAAAGCCCGACCACGGCAGAAGATAGAAAGAGAATGAAAGTCATTCCCTATGCCTTGGCTATAGGTTCTATAAAGTATGCCATGCTGTGTACCAGATCTATTGTATACCCTACACTGATTTTGGCAAGGGAGTACAATAGTGATCTATGAGTAGATCACTGGACACTGGTCAAAATTATCCTTAGTGGAATAAGGATATGTTTCTCGATTATGGAGGTGACAAAAAGGTTCACCGTAAAGGGTTACGTCGATGCAGGTTTTGACACTGATCTGGATGACTCTAAGTCTCGATCTAGATACATACTGAAAGTGGGAGCAATTAGCTAGAGTAGCTCCGTGCAGAGCATTGTAGACATAGAAAATTGCAAAATACATAACGGATGTGAATGTGAAAGACCCGTTGACTAAGATTCTCTCACAAGCAAAATATGATCACACCTTAGTACTCTTTGAGTGTTAATCACATAGCGATGTGAACTAGATTACTGAATCCAGTAAACCCTTTGGGTGTTGGTTACATGGCGATGTGAACTATGGGTGTTAATCACATGGTGATGTGAACTATTGCTGTTAAATCACATGACGATGTGAACTAGATTATTGACTCTAGTGCAAGTGGGAGACTGAAGGAAATATGCCCTAGAAGCAATAATAAAGTTATTATTTATTTCCTTATTTCATGATAAATGTTTATTATTCATGCTAGAATTGTATTAACCGGAAACATGATACATGTGTGAATACATAGACAAACAGAGTGTCACTAGTATGCCTCTACTTGACTAGCTCGTTAATCAAAGATGGTTATGTTTCCTAACCATGGACAAAGAGTTGTTATTTGATTAGCGGGATCACATCATTAGATGAATGATCTGATTGACATGATCCATTCCATTAGCTTAGCACCCGATCGTTTAGTATGTTGCTATTGCTTTCTTCATGACTTATACATGTTCCTATGACTATGAGATTATGCAACTCCCGTTTGCCGGAGGAACACTTTGTGTGCTACCAAACGTCATAACGTAACTGGGTGATTATAAAGGAGCTCTACAGGTGTCTCCAAAGGTACATGTTGGGTTGGCGTATTTCGAGATTAGGATTTGTCACTCCGATTGTCGGAGAGGTATCTCTGGGCCCTCTCGGTAATGCACATCACATAAGCCTTGCAAGCATTGCAACTAATGAGTTAGTTGTGAGATGATGTATTACGGAACGAGTAAAGAGACTTGCCGGTAACGAGATTGAACTAGGTATTGGATACCGACGATCGAATCTCGGGCAAGTAACATACCGATGACAAAGGGAACAACGTATGTTGTTATGCGGTCTGACCGATAAAGATCTTCATAGAATATGTAGGAGCCAATATGGGCATCCAGGTCCCACTATTGGTTATTGACCGAAGATTTGTCTCAATCATGTCTGCATTGTTCTCGAACCGTAGGGTCCGCGCGCTTAACGTTACGATGACAGTTATTATGAGTTTATGCATTTTGATGTACCAAAGTTAGATCGGAGTCCCGGATGTGATCACGGACATGACGAGGAGTCTCGAAATGGTCGAGACATAAAGATTGATATATTGGATGACTATATTCGGACACCGGAAGCATTCCGGGGAAGTTTCGGATAAAACCGGAGCACCGGGGGGTTACCGGAACCCCCCGGAGGGTTAATGGGCCTCATGGGCCTAAAGTGGAGAAGAGGAAGGGGCTGCCCGGGCAGGCCGCGCGCCCCCTCTCCCCCTAGTCCGAATTGGACAAGGAGGGAGGGGCGGCTCCCCCCTTTTTCCCTCTCTTCTCCCACCTCTCCTACTTGGACAAGGAAAGGGAGGAGAGTCCTACTCCCGGTAGGAGTAGGACTCCTCCTGCGCGCCTCCTCTAGGGCCGCCCCCCCCCCCCCCTTGGATCCTTTATATACGGAGGCAGGGGGCACCCTAGAACACACAAGTTGATCATCGTGATTGTTCTTTAGCCGTGTGCGGTGCCCCCTTCCACCATATTCCACCTCGGTCATATTGTAGCAGCACTTAGGCGAAGCCCTGCAACGGTAGAACATCAAGATCGTCACCATGCCGTCGTGCTGACGGAACTCATCCCCGAAGCTTTGCTGGATCGGAGTCCGGGGAGCGTCATCGAGCTGTACGTGTGCTAAGAACTCGGAGGTGCCGGAGTAACGGTGCTTGGATCGGCCGGATCGGGAAGACGTACGACTACTTCCTCTATGTTGCGTCAACGCTTCCGCTTCGGTCTACGAGGGTACGTAGACAACACTCTCCCTTGTCGTTGCTATGCATCATCATGATCTTGCGTGTGCGTAGAATTTTTTTTGAAATTACTACGTTCCCCAACAGTAGGCACCCATGAGCTCATGTTTCTCTAGGGCTTCGTGAGCACGTCCCCATCCTCCTCTGCGATCTCCACACCTGCCTCATCCGCGGAAATGTTTCTGTGCTTCACTGAAGCGGGGATAGTTGTGTAATAGCATCCTCTCCTCTCAGGCTGTACAAGCCCTTTCTTTGCAAATTTGTCTTCTCTAAGTTGTTCTATCTACCAACTGCTCCATATCTGTTTGGGGAGCTCTATCCAACCATGATGTCTCCAATGCAATTGTAATTTCTCCACCAGTTGGCTCTGTACAAATCAAACACACATAACCAGTAGTTCATTAGTTGGTTCTATAAAAATGTTTTAAATACAGGCTTCTCTGTAACTATTAAGGGTACGAGAAATATGAAGAATGCATCAAACTTACCAAGGCGTTCAATGAAACTTTGTGACAAGTAGCTTGAAAGTTGTTCCCAGTCTCCAAAAGAATCCAAATTGTATTGTCCAAGCTGATCATCGAACTCGAAACGTTTTACTGCTTTAGAGTATGTGTTTTCCTACCATAAAACAAACTTCAGTAGCTATTAAAGGAAATGTGATTATTGATACATAAATACACATGAGCACTGTGACTTATCTGATTCAGACTCGGATATACATGTAACTGCAGTTTATGAAGTTATAGCATCAGTTCTGGAGAAAACTCTCAAACTATAGTACACAATAAAAGGGGACATATAAACCACAGTACTTCAAAGCTGAGCATCGAACTCGAAACGTTTTACTGCTTTAGAGTATGTGTTTTCCTACCATAAAACAAACTTCAGTAACTATTAAAGGAAATGTGAATCTTGATACATAAATACACATGAGCACTGTTACTTATCTGATTCAGACTCGGATATACATGTAACTGTAGTTTATGAAGTTATAGCATCAGTTCTGGAGAAAACTCTCAAACTATAGTACACAATAAAAGGGTACATATAATCCGGGGGTCTGATCCACTAACTAATCCTACTCCATCCAGCCTAACTAACACATATAGCAAGGCAGGTCATCCAATGTTAATTGTGCCAAGAACTTAATTATTATTTTTCAAATCAGAACTTGATTTTTCTTAGATGAAATTGTCTCTAGTGTGTATGAAGCATGAATAAATCAAGTTAAAAAATGCAACAACTACACAATCAAGGATTCTAGTCAAAAATATTCCACATCACCTAAACATCATTGCATCCGCAACTAATCAGAAGTAGTTATAAAAGTGCAGCAACTACACAAACATCTCAGTTCACAAACTGTAACCCTATTCACTAACTGTAACCCTATTCACTCCTAGTCAAAAAGAATGCTTCACTGCAGTGACATGGCATCACATGTAATATTGTTGAAGTTACCATATTCTTCCTCTACAAAATAAATTATATACACGGGGAGCAGCTGAGCAGCGGGGAGCAGCTACAAAGGCGGCGGCGCCCAGGTCCATGCCAATTCTTAACCTGATGGCGTGCAAGTAGAGCCGGGCAGCAGCGAGCACCTCCACAGTGCCTTCTGCCGACCACCAGTGCCCGCCCTCGGCACCCATGGCTCTGTTGTCTTTTCGCTGCAGCTGCACGAGTATGACACATGAGCACAGTAAGCAGCAGCAACATGAGCACACAGGAGGGCGACCACGAACAACAACAGTAGTACGGGCTGGCCAGATGTAGCAGCAGCAGCATGCACCGGCAAGAAGCAACAGCAGGGGCATGACAGAGCGACCATTCTGACACTCATAATTTTCCTAAGGAGTAACTATCAGAATCTAAGTCAATGGTCTTGGAAGAATATCCCGATAAAGTAGAGCTTGTTGGTTATACAACCACCTTATTGGCCTTCTTTCCAACTCATAAAAGTATTTTAGATTGATCATGGTACACATACACAAATTGTTGGACTAAATTAACGAACCAGTGTGGATCTAGGAAACATGAAGAGGACTATATGTCTATACCTGAGGTATGTTGTGATAGAAAACCTCATATTTATTAGAGCTCATGGCCATTTGCTCCATTTTAAGTTTCAGATCACCATCTGACTGCCAAATTGTAGATGGCAGGGCTGCATACAATTTGAATTCATCAACAATTTGCAACTTGAAAGACGATAGCTGAAAACATTAGTGGCTATGATTTTAACAATAAGGGAGAAAAGTGTATGATCAAATTGAGGTTGAAGATACCTATTTCGGAAGCACATGATGAAGCTGGAAAGAAAACAAATAGGTGTCAAACTAAATACTGAAGATGCATTTTTTTCATTTTTCTGACCAGAAGGTGAGATAACATGATAGAATTCTAATGAAGGAGCATCATTTTAGTAGCTCGAGGTGAAAGTACAGTTGTTTTCAGTCAATTGCATAATGAAGCCAACTATTTTCAATATCGATCTCCTTAAATCTACTTACGCTCAGTGCAGCAGGTCTCAATCCAAGATAATCGAATTCTTAAAGAATTCAGAATCCAAATTTGTGACAGATAATAATGATAATACAATCAATGGCATTCCTTGAACACATACGGTGGTGCTCCTTGACATAAACATGGGCAGGAATAACTTTACACACATGTTGATGATTTAAGGAGTTAGTCAGAAGAGAAGAGGGAAGTAAACGAGGATATGTCAAATCTGCCTGGGAAGTAAAGTACTATTACCTTTGTTTTCTCAGATCCCTTGCTTCATTCACATGATCATAAACTCTGTAATTGAACAGATTACAGAATAGGCTGCCATACAAGCATTACAACAAAGTTAGGGACATTTTTCTACATTTTAAGTACAAGATTTCCTACAGAAGATGTGTGATGAAGATTGAAACCTGTAAGAACAAAAGACAAGACAAGCAAATAAGGGATGGAAACAAAAACTCTAAGAACCAGAATTCAAGATGTGATAATCCTATGAGTAAGAAACCTCAAATGTTGAGTTGTGCATCTTATCATGGCACATTGGAATCACTTGATGAACATAATTTAAAAACAAATTTTTAGTCTGCAAACAATCAGTTCAACACATGTGAGAATTTGCAGAATTTGCAGACAATCGGTCTGCAAACAATCAGTTCAATGGAACAATGGCATCTGAGAATTTGCAGAAAGAAACACATGTGATATCTGCATGAGCCAAAATGTGCATGAGCCTTGCAGTACGGATCAGTTCAACATCTTTAGGTGCCCTTTTGTGTAGAAAATCTCTCACATCCCCCAGCAAGATAAGCTTCAAACCAGTAAAATAAATTTGTCCTCTGTTGATAAGAAGCCATTGCATGACAGAGATATGGTGTGAAACAAATCCCTTGACTCTGAAACACAGATAAAGAGACTGCTATTCCCCACGTGGCAGACGGAGGAGCATGATATGGTACCATAACTAAGAGCGGGGCAGTGAGCACAGACCTGGACGGAGACGCTCTTCTCGCCGTAGACGGACTACCCGGCGACCATGTTCTTGGTGGTGCAGAGCGGGTCCTCCTTGGCCTTGGTGATGAAGACGCCGTCGTGCTTGTGCGGCACCACGACCACCTTGCTCCCGCCCTTCATGCCGGGCCCTCCCCTTCCCTCGCCGCCACGACCACGGCCCCTGGGCGTCCTACCTCCCCGGCCACCCCTGCCGATGCGGCCACTGCCACCGCTTCTCCAGCCGAAGCCCCTGCCCCCGCGGTCGCCGCCGTCGCTCCTGCCGCCGAAACCCCTCCCGCCGCATCCTGCGTGAAGCGTAACAGCGCCCGCGGGTGAGATCGGGGATGTGAGGAAGAAGAATAAGGCAGTGCGTAAGGAGACGGGTGATTACCTCCTCGTGCCGTGGCCTCATGGTGTCGGAATTTGTCGTTGTCGCCGCTGGAGATGTGAGGAAGGAGGCGGGGATCCGGGAGGCCTTGGTTGCCGCCACCTCGAAGCGACGCTTCCTTGACAAGGACACGGCTGTCAGCCGTGACGTACGGTGGCGCGTCACTGATCTGGGAACGCCACCGTCGTGGGCTTTGATCTGAAGCGCAAGCGCCAAGGCGGAGAGGCGATCCCGGCGCGTTGCCGATCTGGTGGCGCGTCGCGCTGTTGGTCGACTCCGGCGGAGATCGGGAGCCCTCTCTTTCATGGCGGAGAGGCGGCGGCTGAGGCAAGATCCGGCACGTTAGCGGCGGCGAAGGGATGGAGGGCGGCCGCGAACGAGGGCAGTGAGTCGGGCGTGCGGTCGAGGGCATGTGACGTCGCTCGTACGTGCGGGTTTTTTTTTCACTGGTTACTTTTTGTAGGTTTTTTTATCGTTGGTTAATCGTCGTAGATTTTTTCGAGCACGGGGGCTGGTGGAGGACTCGGTACGTGGTTTTTTTGGTTAGTGGGGTCAGCGTGAGGTGGGAGGAGGAACCAAAATAGGTACCCAAAAAAACCGGGTGAGGTGGACGAAAAAAACCTGAAGTGAGACTACCAACTACTTCATTAGGAGTAGAGATATATATGAAATTTGATTATAAAATGAGTATAATATGAATACGATGTTATTTTACCTGTTAACTATTTTTAAATGCTATTTAGGATGCAACCTTAATCGATATCGCAGAATCCATGTTTCTTTCATACCTTGTTAATCCGGATTGAAAATGAACAACTCAACAAAACCATATTAGAGACGGAAAAAACAATCTATAAATAAGCATGCACACCTCAACAGAACCTCGCATGGGGAAAAAGAAAGCAGACTTCTCATCTTATGCCGAGAGAGAGATGCCTTAAGATTGAGCATATTCAAATGTGCTGAATATCAGTTTAGGAGCGTAGGAAGGTGTGAAGGAGAGTAAGTGGAAATACTGATGAAATGCCATGTTGAAATAAAGGACGTGGACCTATTGGAGTCCTGATTCATCATTATCGCTTTAGGGGCGCATGGTAGTTTTTTCGCCCATTGCGTCACACCGACTCTTTTGCTAGTATCACGAAAAGCAATATGGCAATGACTGATCGCTGACAACACTTGACTATGGGCGGGGCCACTATATCGCTAGCGCTTCACTGTTTGACCTCTTCATATATCGCTAGACAAAACATTTTATGTTTCTTTTAGACAATTTTCTTTAGAAAAAATATTAAAAAAGTTCATGAATTTGAAAAAAAATGCTCATGAATTCTAAAAGATGTTCATGGATTTTGAAAATGTTTGCGGAATTAAAACATGTTCATGAATTCAAAAAAAATCTCAAATCTGCAAAATGTTAACTGGCTTGGAAAAATATTTGTGATTTTTAAAACTTTCCAATTTAAGAAAATTCTCATGAATTCAGAAAAATTCCACAAAATTAGAAAATGTTCATGAATTCAAAAAACATACTCGCGCATCTTAGAATTGTTTTGTGAATTTCAAGAATTTTCTTGAATCCAAAAGCTATTTGAAAATTTAAATATTCATGTATTTTTAAATGTAAAAAGGGGAAATAAAAACGGAAATAAAGAAGAAAAAAGAAAAGGAAAAGGAAAAAACTGAACAATAAAAATGGAAAATTTCAGAGAGAACAATAGGAAAAAAAATCGTGAACTTGGAAAATGTTTGGTAATCCCAAAAAGACGTGCATCTTAGAGTTATTTTGTGAATTTGAAAAATGTTCTTGAAAACAGTATAAATTTGAATTTATAAAATATTCATGGATTTTAACAATGAAAAAGAAAGAGAAAATAAGAACGTAAGTATAAACCAAAAAAGGAAATGGGAAACCTAAAAATTGGAAATATCAGGAAAAAAACAACGGGGGAAAATACAGAAGGACTGAAGAATCATTACATAACAACTCACTATTTTCCTTAAACTTGAAAATAAAAAAAAAGAGCTGATTTGTTATATTGGAATAAGCGATAACATATCATCTTAATTTGCGTCCACTGCAGGCCGTTCTCCAACAACTTGAAATCGGGTAAAGGCCAATGGGCTGTAAAAGAGCTTGTGGAGGTGTTTTTCTTGGGCAGGCAACGCAACAGATTGGCCCATGCCGATCCGAATTCAGCGTGTTTCCCTCAAAAAAAAAAAGATCCGAATTCAGCGCGCACGGACGCAGACCGAGTCGAGTCGGGAGAAGGGAAACCAGCTGGGTTGTGTTCTTCTTTATACTAGTAAACGTGCATGTGTAACACACGTTTCGTTAAAATTTAAAATTGAATAAGTAGATCACATCTTGACTAATAGAATTAGTTTGCATGCATGTGAGTTGGTACACCATATCCAGTCAAAATAATAATAAATCATATATGTTTGTACATGACATTCAGGTCACCATTACAGATAACCACAACTTATTAAAGAGACCCATCTAGATTTAATAAGAATTTCATGGGCTCTGCTCAAGCACCGCATCGAAGTTGACTATCTTGCCTGGTTCTTCTCCTATCTTGTTTGGTCGCCCCGCCCTCTCCCTTCTTTTCTAGCAACGTATCCTTCTCCAACACTGGCAAGTGGAAATCCATCTCACACAATCGACAAATATATAATATGAAAAATATTGTAAATCCACTATTACACTGAGATGGTGAGGTCAATTCAACATTTAGAAAAGATAAATCTAGTGAACTATATTTAGGTCTATGTTGCTGGAGTTGCAAGATCTTTTTTCGTTAGCATGGACATGAAACTGTTGTTGTTAAATAAAATTGCCCCTCAAAATGATACTTATTCTCTCTCACCATAACTGGTTTGAACAAGTAATTTTGATTACTAATATTAGTTACTCAAAATATAATTTTTGTGCAACATTGCAAATTAAGTGGATTTTTAGAAATTAAAAACAAAAACAATAAATTATCCAAACTTAGAAATACATGCAAAGGAGATTAAAAGTTGTTCAGTAAACATCACCCATACATTAGTTCAAGTGTCCAAGCAAGAAGTAAATACAAGAATAGAAGCATACATCGGTCCAATACCTTGTACACAAGAAAGAATATACAAATTTACAAATCTCCTTGTTAAGGCATACTTAGGTTTTGCCCGAAAAACTAAAAGGCATACATGGGTTTAACCAGGGTGCTTAAATGTAGTAAATCTTCAATTGTTAGTCATCAAAACATCCTCCAAAAGTTCACAAGCTTTTCTGTAGTATTTTTCTTGCAACTTCAGGAGTACCTCGTGGTATATATATGGGAAAGTGCAGATTCCTAACATCATTTAAAAGGTCATTTCAGTAATAGAATATATTTTGATAACCATATTAAGAGCTTGTAAAACTAAAAAATCATCATAGTCCCTTCTTAGTACCAAATATATGACAACCATAATATCATTTTAATCAAAAAATCTAACACCATCAGTGGAGAACTTTATGAGGAATACAAATCAACAGTGAAGGAGCATGACCAATCTCTGACATGTGCACAAGCAAAATCGTAGATGATGCCAGAACGCTTATAACCAGAAGATATAGATAGCTCACTGTAGTTTCCATTGAAAAAATTATCATACATCTTGCACCTATTGAGCAGGATTGCAAAATTTATAATCAACCTACTCCAAGCACAATACGAAGAAAGAATCTTAATAATCTAGATACTATTCTCCCTTCTTAGTAGTAGCATTTAAAAATTACTCCAATCCCCCAACAGCGAAATTAGGAGCACAAGTATAGTCTTGTTTTTTTGTTACTCTTTTGTATTTGTGAGTTTTTACCCAAATCTACCATGAGGATTCTGCCTATGAACTTTGACTGATGTTCATCATTTTTTTCATTATTAATTTTGTTGTCGCAAGTGCAGGTTCCTCTAATTGAACAGGTGGGAAAAATTGGTGTTTCAGTTAACCCAGATTGCAATGAGCAACCAATGCTTAGGTCCCATTAGCAGCTTCCTACACCCAACCAACGGTTTGATGTGAAGGTAAAGAAAAATTTGATCAAAGTAGTGTTAAGGTAAAGAAGAACCTCATGTTAGTGCGTGGGCCTCGCATGCGCCAGAGATGGTCCGGCGAGCTGCTGCAGCAGCCCGCGCTCGCGTCCGTGCAGCATGTCCATCAGAGGAGGAGCGGCGGCGGCGGCCCTCGCTCCCGTTGGTGTGGCGGCGGTGCCCCTCGCTCCCATCGGTATAGCGGCTGGCATCCATGTAGAAAGCTCGCCCCCGCAGCGTCCCGCTGCTCCCATTCACCGTCACCTCCCCATCTCCTCCAGCCTCCACATCGTCCCTGTTCCGCACGGAATCAACGCCCCCTCGTCCTCCTCCTGCTCCTGCTCCTTTCGCCTCACGGCACGCGCAGCCTCCGCCGGTCCTGACCACCGGCGCCTCCGCGCAGGCGAGGGCGCAACCACCGGGCGGTCGCTGGGAGCAATCAATCCGATTGAGGTCGGGTGGCGGGCGGGCGGGCGAGCCACCGCCCCCGAATGATTAGGGTTTGGTGGAGGCCCTACATTGGGGCTCCATTCGAAGAGGGCGAGGGAAGGGGGAGGGGGAGGGAGCAAGAAGGAGGAGACGACGCGGGTGGGGGAGGTGTGAGTGGTGGATTTAGTCGTGAAGGTTACCGCGGGGATGGGAATGGATGTGTGCGGGTGCGGCATGCGGTGGTTCCTGTTTTGATTACCGGTTCCACGATTGCGGTTGCTAAACAGGTGTTTTAATCAAACACATTTTAGTGAGCGGTCTGGACCATATAGAGATCAACAGACGCGTTAGATGTTGTTTTGGATCTCCGCACTTCGTGCTTTTATAGTGGTAGTAGATAGATAATTTCTCCCATCAACATCATCGCAACTTAGCACAGTTCATTTTCTTTTCTCCGGAAGAAGGTCAATCTTATTTCTTCTGACCTGTCTGCTCTATGGATCTTGGAGCTCCAAGCAGATGGACACATCCCAGTTCAGAGCATGTTTGTAAGCAAAAATTATACCTAACGATATAATTTCCGCAAACCTAATGCTCAGGCATAAAGACTAAAAAGTTAATGGCTTAGCAGTTGATGGTGAAAGTACATTACAAGTTGGAGTTTCTAGTTCCAACAAATCCGGGTATTGGTTTCTGTCAGCCAACAGTCTACTATCATATCAACCAAGGTTTGTGCTTCACTTATGGAGGTAGCCAGTAGAATTTATTGGTGCATACAAGTGTGTTCCAAGCTATAACATTTTAATTTAGGTTCTATTTCATCCATCACTACACATTTTAATTTCTGTTTGTTGAAAGAAATACCTTGATGACGATGCTCGGCGCAGAAGAAGTCACCATCATCTAGGTTGACATTGACATACTGTTGATCCAAATCCTCAGGGGCTGCACAGACATATATCTTAGTCAAGAACTCAAGATGAGTGCGAGCAATTCAGACAGAAGCTGTGAGACAGGAAATTCCATCCATGTGGTAAGTCATAGTAACCATGACTTAGAAGCCCTTACTATGTATTTAATCGTTTCAACTTCCAGAATACACATATGACAATGATTACCCTTCACCAGAACCTAGCAATATCAATCTATATCTATGAAAAGCATGGGTGCTCCACCTCCATATCCATGATGTTCTCTAGTAGAGTTACTGCTTCATACCTGCAAAAAGCAACACTTTTAGATAAAAATGATACTGATTTCTTATTCTGGCATATCATTCTCCATCAAACCATTTTGTACCCATTCTATGTTAGTTTTACAGATGTAAAGTGAAAAGGTGTTCTGGTATGAAAGATCTAACAAAGAGAGTCAATGTTTTGAATATAATTTGATGATAATGGTACAGCAGCAAGAGGTTAAATGCCGCATTTGGAGTGCTAACCAAGTCTAAAAGGCAAGTGAGTCTGCCCGCTCAACATGACAGAGTGTTAAGAAATGTTAATAGATTTGGAAGGTGTTAAAATCCCCTCTGAACATACCGTTATTTCTCATGTACCATACAACCCAGAGATCTGCAATAATTACATCACCCAGTCTCAAGAGATTGACTGGTACTTCAGCAATCAAATGCAATTAGCTCCAAGTCTAGTAGGCTCTAGAAGTAAAACATATTTCTGCATAAACTTCATGAACTTGAATTGCAGTACTCTGTTCTTCTTGTCGGTGCCAATTCGCCAAGATGTGGATATTTTTTTTCCTGAAAATCTAATCATCTACAAATTCAGTAATAGATATAAAGGGTAAAATTAGCATACTACGTTTCTAAAAAAGGCAAAATTAGCAACATATAATAAAGTAATAGAGGAAAAGGTAGTGATAGGAAGTAGCATATTTGTCCAGAATTCAGTGGAATGTGGAGCACTGGGATACATACATGTTCAGAGGAAAGGGTACTTTCAAAAAGCATATTTTTGGTATGCTTTCTAGCTAGTCCATATATTTAAATAATCGCATTTGTACTTTGCTCTCGCCATAGACCGCAACAATGAGAAAGTTGAAATCCTCCCAATATTGAGCATCAAGCCATCAACCATCAACCAAGTTAAGTGCATGCTTAATTAATCCCCGCAATTAGCCCCTAAAAATATGTACCGTTTCGTCCTCACGAACATTCCCTCTGCGCAACCATCATGCCATTGCTCCTCTGCCCCATGTTGCGTCCCATGCCTCCGCTCCTCTGCCACATGCTCCTAGAAACCATCGAAACAATGAGAACTTGACATAACATGGTTGAAACATATATAGTTGAGATTTCATTGATGAGGTACATTTTTTGTGCGAATGCAAAGGAGATCTAACATATTTATGGGAATGTTCGATCTTTTTTGCAACTCCAACTGAAGAAAAAAATTGAACCAAATACATTTACAGGGATGTTCAATCTTTTTAGCCAATCCAACTAAAGCACGTCATATCCAAATAGGAAGCACCCTAAAAAATATACTTCTATAACTTGAGCTAAAAGGTCTACTGTCATGAGTGTACCAAGAAGAGCATTTATTTTGCAAGTAGAGAGGCTGCAGGGTGCCTTGTATCCATTCAACAAAAGAACAGCAGACGATTTGTCTCAATAGGAAATATTTATTACCAATAGATCTTTTAGTGGAGGGGTAAAAATTCTTATATACAGTGGGACACTTTGGAGCACTACTGTCTATTAGCAAGTGTTGTTCTCTTTGATCTTTTATATGCTGAAAGTTAGATAATTGCAGTTTTGCAGAAAGCACTGCTCATCGTATATTCAGATTCTGCTTGTGTGTGATGACCCAGTTACCTACAGGGCTGGTGTGGATTACTAACAGGGTGACATGGTTAATTCCACAATCATGTTTTACTTTACTAATTCCATTTGACCAATACACAATTAGCACTCACAGAAATATATAGTGTTTCATCCAATAGAACGTTTTTTTAGGACTAAGAGTAGAAGGTGGCTAAGGCATGTATTTTATAAAGTTAACATACATCAGAACTATTGAAAATCTTCAGAATTCACAGACATTGTTCTTAACTTCATTATGCAGAACTATTGTAGATGCCATTGTTTTGTCAAATAGATTAACGTTTCTCACCTATATCTAAATAATTTCATTGTGTCATCTACAAATTGCCATTACACAAAGCTGCACATATTTAGACAACCATGTACTGCATTTTGTAGATGAAGAAAGAAAAGAAGCTAGCTCATGGAAAAGGATTTCGTTGAGCACCTCAGTGCACGGCTTCGTGGGCCTAATGGAGCAAAAATGAATTGAGTACTGAATCATTTAGTCAAATGATTATTAGCGCTGCTAAATGAGTTCTCAGTGTACAACTGTGCATCCTTCAATACAAAAGAGGCAGCAGTATGGAGGTTATGTGTCCGAAAAAGGAGAGTGTGCATAAAGAGGCAGCAGTATGGCGAGCGCCGCAACCCGGTAAGCTAAAATTTAACACTGACGGCGCATTTGTTCCAGGCCAATATCATGCAGCCTGGGGTGTGGTGGTTCGGGATCATGCTCGGGATGTGGTGGCCTGCAAAGTTGGCCGGATGGCTGATGTCACTGATGCATTCACGATTGAGATTCAGGCCATGAGGCAAGCAGTTGACTTAGCTGCTCAGCTATCAGATGATTAGAATCGTCATTAGGAATAGTTGAGATTTAGTGTACCAAGAAACAACTATGTAAAATAAACTTACTTGATTGTACACTCACATTTGGCTGCCGGGAAGCAGAAGAGGAACGGCGATCTGCGGCTCGAAGGGCGCGGCGGGCGGCTCCGTCGGCGGCTCCCGCGGCGTCCCCGGCGGCGGCTCCCGCGGCGACCTGCGGCGAAGGGCGGCGTCCCGCGGCTAAGAGCGCGACGGCTCCCGCGGCGACCTACGGCGAAGGGTGGCTCCATCGGTCGGTGGCTCCCGCGGCTGCCCTTCCGTGATGTGACTTCCGTTGGGAGGAGGAGGAGGAGGCGATAGGTCGTGTGGGCGTGAGGAGGAGTGGGCGATAGGTCGTGCGTTGTTGGCATCTTTTTTTTTAACCGCGGTGCAGCGTCAGTAGCTTATTAATGCGTAGTTGGTGGTGTTAAACACTGAAGGATTAAGGACCATTAGATCTTATTGATGGATGGACATGATTGTTTGGATCTGCCCTTCTCTTTTTTTTATAGGGGTAGTAGATGGCATGGTGGGTAATTAAAGCGTAAAACGCATTTAGTATGCTGGAGGGATGTAGACCATCAAATTACAGGTTTCGATGGATAGAATGATTTGGTTCTCCGCCTTCTTTTTTTTTTTATAGTGGTTGTAGATATAGGCACACGTTCATTGATTCTCCAGGAAGGAAAACGAGAGCTCGACCGGCTAGTACCATCTTCTTCTTCTACCGGGAGAGAGATCGATCGTTCAGTAAGCGGCGTTATTCTTCTTCTTCAGAGAGAAATCCATCGTTGAGTAGGTGGCCATGGTGATGAACATGGGGATGATGGCCGAGGCCCGAGGAGAAGTCGTACTTCACGTCCATGGTGGACCAAGGTGTTGTCGATCCAGACTACGAGGAGAAGCTGCCCCTCTTACGTTCAGAGGTGACGAGGTCCCTTGAGGAGATGGAATCTCCAACCTACGACGACGCCTTCGTGAAGCTGGATTGGTCCGAGAGCCTCGAGGACAGCACCCTCGACGTCGTCAACGTCCTTGCGGCGGACGGGGACGAGTGCAGGCGCGGCGCCGCCCTGTTCGCCGGCGAGCAGCCGCTGGCAGACGCCCTGCGTGGCCAGGCCGCGTGGTACGACGCCAGGCGCGCCGAGGCCGAGGAGATCGCCTCCGGCGCGCGGCGCCTGCGGCACACGTGCCTCGGCACGGTGGCCACGGCGGAGACGGTTGACATCGTCTGCCTGGGGGCCGTGGACTACATCGAGCACGTGTTCAAGGAGATGCCCCACGGCGCCTCGTCCCCGGCGGAGCAAATGGCCGCGGCGAGGGCCCAGGCACGGGCCCAGGGCCCCGCGGCCACGCGCTTCGTGGAGGAGTTCGCCGAGATTGCCGTGAGGCTCAGGCGAGGCGCGGCGGATTTCGGGGGAGAGGACCAGGGGTTGGCCCGGGCGCTGACAGAGCGCGCGGCGACGGTGGACGCGCTGTGCGCCGACATGAAGGCGTTCGTGGACAAGATGGAGTCCTCCGCCTACTGGAGGATGTTGAAGCATCTGAACTGAACCCGCAGCAGTCTGCCGGAACGCAAACGCCGACGGACGCCACCACCTCCCAAATAATCTCACCCCTTGTTTGTTTCCGCTACAAACCATCCCAATCTTTATAAAAAATTGTACCAATGCACGTCGATTTGTTTATATATGAATGGAACATTATTAGTAGCCAAACTGGTCGCGTGTCTGAGTGAATTTTCAGGTGGATCATTCATGTGAGTTTTGATTGATTCAAGTTACTTTCGTTTTTTTTGCGGGGTAATTCAAGTTACTTTCGTTAGAGTGCCCTTTATCTTTTGCGAGACAGGGTTAGACGCCATATATTTTGAGATGTGATAGTTGTTTTTTTAGGACCATGAGTATGAAACTCAGGTGTGTTTATATTATTCAGACGTCATAAGCTGATGGAGGCTACGGGAAACCTTTGCGATCATCAAGTAGTCTCGTGTTCTCCTCGCCAACGCTGCAAGCTCGTGCGCGAGAGTACATTACACTTCCTTCCCACCACGTTTATGTGATGGATTGACAACTCTTACAGCATCCTTTTTATGTCTACCATCAAAGCGTAACATAGCGATCGATTTTGGGCTTCAGGTCCCAAGAGTCACACAATCAGTTTCCAGGACCACAGGTCCCTTGTAAACCTTCGCTAACTCGCTCAGAACGCTGCATCAGCCTCGGCTTCTGCCACTGACAAGCACGGGCCGTTGTTGTTGTTGTGGAATGTGAATTGTCAGTAGTGGGTGTGTGTTGTCCGAGCCATCAACCTTCCTTTGCTGCCCCGGCCATTCCTGACCCCCCCCCCCCCCCCCCCCCCGGCGCGCGCTCTTTATTTTCCACCGTCGCACCCAATTCCGCCACCCTCCGCCAACGACGTTGTATTTGGTCATTCTTCTGATTGATTCGAGTTACTTTGATTGAGGTGACATTTTTCCATGACACAAGGTTTTTAGTGTGAAGACTGAGGATGCGCTCGGCTCGGAGCCTCGGATATTAAGGAATATGTTGCAAGTCATTACCTCGGAGAATAAGACGTCAAAGAGAACCCACGGGAGTTGTTTTTCTCACATGCACCAGAGATACTCTGCGATCTTTTCAACAAGACTAACCATGAATATTATTTGACCATTTTCGAAACATGAAATTTAAAACTTGATGAAACTACAAAACTTACAATTGTTACACTTCTTTTTTTGTCAATTTGCAGAAGTTATTTTCCATTGTTATTAATAAACTTACTAATTTGTGCAAGAACACAACGTAGTTATATATCCACGCGAATACCATCATGTAATATTCCGTACATGTTTCACTGTGTTTCGTAAACTCGAAAGTCAAAAATTTCAAAATAGATTAAATATTGAACTTAATTCGAGGATATCATCAAAAGAAAGACACACATTCATACAGATTATTTACCATGTATTTATTTTAAAATATATGGTTGTTTGAAGTTTAAGATTCAAAATAAAATCTACGTACTATGTGTAGGAGAGAGAACTAGTAGGTGCATCCTTGCTCCATAAAGTAGTCAGATGGATTTAGATATCAGAATTAATACATGGCATTGGTGCATCTCTAACAAGATGAACGGTTTAGCCATGCACGGGATGTCCTGTGCATAGTAGAATCACTTTTCTTCCCGTAAATACTCGAAAGACCCTGAACACTAATGCTGACGGATCTACTTGAGACCACAACCGACCAGATTCAGGAAGATTCGTCCACAACACACCTCCAGATGCTCTCCACTGCCGCAAAGGCACACCGACGAAACGGAGATAGGTTGAAGAGAACATTATTCTTACAACATGGCAATGCCATCACCTCATAGCCCCAACCAAGAGAACGTCCTCGTACGAGATTAAACCAGGACGCCCATTACGATGTACGCCAAATCTGGGCCAAAGGTCAAGCTTGCAACCATCTAGGGCCCTGTCTCCGGGGACGAGACTTGCCTGCTCCCCTAGCGTGCTCCCATCCGTGCTCTCACATATGTGACATGATTTAATTGAAATAAAATAAGACCCGGCCCCATCCCCTTAAAATCAGGGGGGAGATGATTAGATTAGAAAGAAAAAGGAGAAAAGAAGAGCCGTAGAATGAAGTGGGAGCACGAATGAAACCATGGCGAGGGAGCAGTCAAGCCCAGGGCCACCGGTCCCCGGCCGGCGACGCACATCTGCCACCGCCATCAGCACCAATGCAGCGCAATTGACCAACCCCGCCGCATTGAACTCAGTAGTGTTTCTATGTGTGGGCCATGGGGTCCGCTGACCCCACAGCTTTTCAGAAAAACTGCCTAAACCACTTTACAATTACTGTACATTGTGATAAAAAATTCAGAAAATTGACCCCACTTATTTTCTAGGTTGGCTTCGCCATTGATTGAACTCCCCTGTGGACAGATCCTCCCCACTGCCACCAACGCCGAGGGGGCCTTGCCCGTCAACGCCCTCCAGCGGTGGCGAGAGGCTTGGAGAAGATTGACGGCGGCCAGGTCTCCGTGGGATGAGAAAGCCTATCAACATCAGCAGTTTCTTGCATTGTAGCGGCAACTCATGTATAATTTTGCTCCCTCCATTTTAAAATATTTGTCATGGTTTTAGTTTAAATTTGAAATAAAACCACGATAAGTATTCTTAAGTACAACATCTTTTGAGAGTATAAACGTCGACTACAACAGACAGTGTTGTGGCTGGCAAGCAGCTACCTACTCGTCAATGAGCGGCGCCTGCCCGGTCTGATCTTGCGGCCTGCAGCTGCGACGAAACACACCGGGCAGCCTCGACGAGCCACGCCTGACCGACGGCAACCGCTGCCTTGAGTTGCGACGCCGTCATGTCCCTCGCCCTGGCCCTCAGCTCCAGCAGGCCTCGGTCGATGTCGTGCTCGTGCCTCGCTACCAGCGGACGGAGGAGGCCATTGTACACATGCCCCGCACCCTAAAACCCGAACACCATTAAGTTTCAGATTCAGAATTGGCCACATACAGACATACCGAATCAAGTGTATCTGAATGTTGATCATCTCTCAGGCTCCGGGTGTCTTGTCGACTGCTTACCCGTGTGCCAGGGTGCCAGAGGTAGAGGACGAGTAGCAGCTTCGCCTCGCCGTACATCGGCAGCCACGACACTATCCAGTCCGCGAACCTCTCGACGACCGTCAGCGTCGCCACGAGAATCCTGCAGCAACAGCAAGAGAGATTCAGAGAGAAGAATGACACGGAAAAACAATGCAGTACATGTCGATGCCAATGTGCTTATATACATACCAGTACTGGCACCAGAAAAGCAATTGCTCGATCTGCGGAGGGTGCACTTCCAGCATCTTGTAGCAAGCGTACGCCGGGTACGCGTAACCCAGAGCCAGGCTGCGCGCAAGAGCAAAGAGAATCACTGTATTATTTTGATGGAAGAGCAAATTAAAGCGAATTATAATGGACTTTTGCCATCAATTTTGCGAATTAATTGAAGGGCTTGAAGGCAACGTGGGTGCTGGTACTCACGTTAGCAATCTGGTGATGAGTGATAACGCCATCGTCTCTAACTGCAAAGCCGAAAAAACACAATGTTCAGAGATTTACCGTTCTTGATGAGGGAAAGATAATGCAGAGACAGAGAATGATCGTCCATTCATGTCGCCGAACAGAAATGAACCATGCTGATCAAATGAATCTGATGCGCAGTGAGCTTAAAGTGAACAAGGGGAGAAAATGCGATGGAATCTGGATGCGATTCGTACAGAGCTTGATCGGAGGAGGCATTAGGCAAGCAAGCATTGGAACATCGACCGACCGACGAATGTGCAGCGAAACAAACGAGGAGTGACGATTACCTTGTGGATTAGCGGCTGGTCTCGTTCGAGGTCGGGGAGGATTGGAATCGTGGATGAACTGGAAGGGAGAGGGCAATGGCGAAGGGGGCGTGGTTTGAATATGCGCAGGGTGGGGGGAAGCGGTTGCGCTGGAGGTGGAGGTGGAGATGGATGCGCGTGCGTCCAACCGCCCCGTCGTTTCGCGCCATTGGGCTCCGGGGAGGCGGTTACAACCGAAGCGGCAGATAGATAGATAGATGGGCTAAAACGAGCACGGCCACGGGCGCGTGAATCCTCCCTTCTAATTTTCACACCAAAACAGAGACCCTCCATTCGTGCAGCTAAAATTTGGAGCAAATTCTTTTTTTTGGTGATGAAGAATTTGGAGCAATTTCAGGTTTGAACTCATACGGGTTTGCAGTTGAGGTGGCATATGAGTGCCCAGGTGCGCCATGACAGAATGGCCAGGCTGTAGGATTAGGACAGAAATGATTGGCTTTTTTTTGCGGGTAGAAATGACTATGAATGCGAAAGCTTAAATATAGAATATATATTTCAGAAACTAAGTGGCGGTTTCTTCATTTCCCGCGCCGTGAGTTGCTACTTGCAACAGTACAAAATAGGAGGGAGCCCCCCCCCCCCCCCCCCTCGCGGCGGGTTTGGCACATTTGCGAAGAATTTGTTTTGGAGAGCGAGCCTAGATTAGGAAAATAGTGTTCCCATCGAGTTGCCACACCTTCGTGTCTGCGTTTCTGTTGTTGAAGACATGAATGCACTGCTCATCGCCGCAGGCGAGCGTCGGTAGCATACCAGGCTTCTCACGGATATCTCGCCATTTGTGATGTCGGTATCAACAAAATCTGCATAGGTCGGCTTGTACAGGTTATGGCTTCTTTGCGTACACAAATCACGCATTTAGCATACATCAATCTGCATAGGTCGGCTTGTACGCAAAGAAGCCCGAAGTCAAATCAACGCTAGCTAATTGGTGTATGCTAAATGCGTGAGATGATGAATTTAGGGACAAATGAGAATCAGAAGAAGCCATTGTTTAGCACCGCCCCCCAAGTTTAGCACATTTGCGAATAATTTGTTTTGGTGAGCGGGCTTGGACTAGGAAAATAGTTCCCTCCAAGTTGCGACACCTTGATGTCTGTCTTTCTGTTGTTGAAGATGTGAATGTGTGCCTCATCGCCGCGGGCAAGCGCCGGAGAGACCCAAGAGAGGCTGCAGGTCCTCCCTGCTTCCCCAAAGCTCTCGACGACCGACCCGTCAATCTACGAAGGAAAATGGAGAGAAGAAAGTAAGAAACAACACTTTCTGAACTTGTATAGCACGAGGACATGTTGAATGGTAGCATACAAAGCTTCTCTGGGATATCTTGACATTTACGATGTTAGCATCAACAAAACCTGCAAAGGTCATCTTGTATATGTTCTGGTTCAGAGACGACCTACACCGAACAAACAAGTCCAACGTCAAATCAACACTAGCTAATTTGTGTATGTTACATGCGTGGGATTATGAATTTAAGGACAAAGGAGAATCAGAAGATGACATTCTCTGGTGGGGTCGGAACGCACAAGGACGACTGACTAGCTTGGTGTTATTGATGTTGCGCGTGGCCTTGAACACTTGGAAGAAGACTGTCATTCTTTCCTCCAGCTTGGAAGAGGCAAAATGTCCACACCGCTTGGAGTCATGGCTCTGGTACCAGTTGTGGGGCTGCGCGTATATAGGGGGGTCACCCCCCCCCCCCCCCCAGCCTGGGAAGAATTCTTTGAAGTTCTTTATCAATCCAATCACATCAGTTCAGTTGGAACATTTGAGGCCTACATGCATGGCCAATATGCACATGACAATGAATCTTATCTTTTTTAGTTAATGGATCTTATTCTTTTTAGTTAACGGAGCAGAATGTATGGTGATGAGTTGAGATTAGAGCACATGACAAAGGTAGTGAAATTTACGGAGTAGAAGCAGATGGACTCAAAAAAGAGATACATGTGACGTTTGTAACCCGATCTTTACATGTTCTTGCTACTTGACCAACCTGTCCGGATTTCCCCCTGAGCGTCTCGACCTCCTCGACTGGCCACTATCTCAGCTGCCTCCCGCTTGGGTTGAGTGAAACCTTCCTCGGAATGGCGGAAAAATATCACCCAAATACTTTGGTGATCACGATACAAATGAAAATCTTTTGGTTTGACTAAACTATACAACCATATGTATAAACGATGATGATATACACAGTTCAAAAAACATGGCAGCAGTGCATACATGCATGTTAGTGTGAAGCTACATGGATCAGGTGTCTTCAAATATTATGAGAGAAAAAAGGTACTACGCAAAATCACGGTGTTGCTATGGTTGTTGAGCATACAGAGATGACAAAATGCAGGTTTCAATAATTTGCAAATTCTTATTTTATTGTGAAGAATTTGGAGAAAATTGACGTTTGAACTCATACGTGTTTCTAGTTGAGATGGCATATGAGTTCCCAGGTGCACCATGACAGAATTGCCAAACTGTAAGATTAGGACAAAAATAGCTCTTTTTTCCCAGGTAGAAATGACAAACTATAGTTGAACGAGGAATGCCAATCTTAAATTTGAGAATAATTTATTTTTACATGGCCTAAGTAATATTCGCTCTTTAGTTCCATAAAACAAAGAGAGAATTTTATTTCAGAAAATAAGTGATGGTTTCTTTATTTCCTGCATCATGAGTTGCTACTTGCAACAATAGAAATAGGAGGGGGGCACTGCCCCCCCCCCCCCCCCCCCCGGGTTTAGCACATTTGCGAATAATTTGTTTTGGTGAGCGGGCTTGGACTAGGAAAGTAGTGTTCCCTTTGAGTTGCGACACCTTGATGTTCGCCTTTCCGTTGTTGAAGATGTGAATGCGTGCCTCATCGCCGCGGGCAAGCGTCGGAGAGACCCAAGAGAGGCTGCAAGTCCTCCCTCCTTCCCCAAAGATCTCAACGACCGACCCGTCAATCTACGAAGGAAAATGGAGAGAAGAAAGCAAGAAACAACACTTTCTGAACTTGTATAGCATGAGGACATGTTGAATGGTAGCATATCAGGCTTCTCTGGGATATCTTACCCTTTGCGATGCCATTACCTGGTGGGGTCGAAGCACATAAGGACCACTAGCTTGGTGTCGTTGATGTTGCGCGTGGCCTTGAACGCCTGGAAGAAGATCAGCGCTCTCTCCTCCAGCTTGTACGAGGCGAGCACCCATAGGCCCAAGGGGTTAATGCCACCTTGCAAGTGAAGGAAATATGCCCTAGAGGCAATAATAAAGTTATTATTTATTTCCTTATATCTCGATAAATGTTTATTATTCATGCTAGAATTGTATTAACCGGAAACATAATACATGTGTGAATATATAGACAAACAGAGTGTCACTAGTATGCCTCTACTTGACTAGCTCGTTGATCAAAGTGGTTATGTTTCCTAACCATAGACATGAGTTGTCATTTGATTAACGGGATCACATCATTGTTGGGGAACGTTGCAGAAAACAAAAAATTTCCTACAGTTTCACCAAGATCCATCTATGAGTTCATCTAGCAACGAGTGATCGGATGCATCTACATACCTTTGTAGATCGCGAGCGGAAGCGTTCAAAGAACGGGGATGAGGTAATCGTACACGACGTGATCCAAATCACCGATGACCAAGCGCCGAACGGACGGCACCTCCGCGTTCAACACACGTACGGAGCGGATGACGTCTCCTCCTTGATCCAGCAAGGGGGGAGGAGAGGTTGAGGAAGATGGCTCCAGCAACAGCACGACGGCGTGGTGGTGATGGAGCTGCAGTACTCCGTCAGGGCTTCGCCAAGCACTATGGAGGAGGAGGAGGTGTTGGAGAGGGAGAAGGAGGCAACCAAAGGCGTGGTCCAATAGGCCCTCCTTCCCTCACTATATATAGGGGGCCAAGGGGGGGGGGGCGCCGGCCCTAGGAGATCCAATCTCCTAGGGGGGCGGCGGCCAAGGGAGGATTCCCTCCCCACCAAGGCACTTAGGGGTGCCTTCCCCTTGTGGGACTCTTCCCCTTTTGAAACCCTAGGCGCATGGGCCTCTTGGGGCTGGTGCCCTTGGCCCATGTAGGCCAAGGCGCACCCCTACAGCTCATGTGGCCCCCGGGGCAGGTGGCCCCACCCGGTGGACCCCCCAGGACTCTTCCGGTGGTCCCGGTACAATACCGGTGACCCCGAAACTTGTCCCGATGGCCGAAACAGCACTTCCTATATATAATTCTTTACCTCCGGACCATTCTGGAACTCCTCGTGACGTCCGGGATCTCATCCGGGACTCCGAACAACATTCAGGTTACTGCATATACATATCCCTACAACCCTAGCGTCACCGAACCTTAAGTGTGTAGACCCTACGGGTTCGGGAGACATGCAGACATGACCGAGACGACTCTCCGGTCAATAACCAACAGCGGGATCTGGATACCCATGTTGGCTCCCACATACTCCACGATGATCTCATCGGATGAACCACGATGTCAAGGATTCAAGCAACCCCGTATGCAATTCCCTTTGTCAATCGGTATGTTACTTGCCCGAGATTCGATCGTCGGTATCCCAATACCTTGTTCAATCTCGTTACCGGTAAGTCACTTTACTCGTACCGTAATGCATGATCCCGTGACCAGACACTTGGTCACATTTGAGCTCATAATGATGATGCATTACCGAGTGGGCCCAGTGATACCTCTCCGTCATACGGAGTGACAAATCCCAGTCTTGATCCGTGTCAACCCAACAGACACTTTCGGAGATACCCGTAGTATACCTTTATAGTCACCCAGTTACGTTGTGACGTTTGGTACACCCAAAGCACTCCTACGGTATCCGGGAGTTACACGATCTCATGGTCTAAGGAAAAGATACTTTGACATTGGAAAAACTCTAGCAAACGAACTATACGATCTTTATGCTATGTTTAGGATTGGGTCTTGTCCATCACATCATTCTCCTAATGATGTGATCTTGTTATCAATGACATCCAATGTCCATAGTCAGGAAACCATGACTATCTGTCGATCAACGAGCTAGTCAACTAGAGGCTTACTAGGGACATGTTGGTGTCTATTATTCACACATGTATTACGATTTCCGGATAACACAATTATAGCATGAATAAAGACAATTATCATGAACAAGGAAATATAATAATAATGCTTTTATTATTGCCTCTAGGGCATATTTCCAACAGTCTCCCACTTGCACTAGAGTCAATAATCTAGTTACATTGTGATGAATCGAACACCCATGGAATTCTGGTGTTGATCATGTTTTGCTCTAGGGAGAGGTTTAGTCAACGGATCTGCTACATTCAGGTCCGCATGTACTTTAGAAATATCTATGTCTCCATCTTGAACATTTTCACGAATGGAGTTGAAGCGACGCTTGATGTGCCTTGTCTTCTTGTGAAACCTGGGCTCCTTGGCAAGTGCAATAGCTCCAGTGTTGTCATAGAAGAGTTTGATTGGCCCCGACGCATTGGGTATGACTCCGAGGTCGGTGATGAACTCCTTCACCCAAATTGCTTCATGTGCTGCCTCCGAAGCTGCCATGTACTCCGCTTCACATGTAGATCCCGCCACGACGCTCTGCTTGCAACTGCACCAGCTTACTGCCCCACCATTCAAAATATACACGTATCCGGTTTGTGACTTAGAGTCATCCAGATCTGTGTCGAAGCTAGCGTCGACGTAACCCTTTACGACGAGCTCTTCGTCACCTCCATAAACGAGAAACATTTCCTTAGTCCTTTTCAGGTACTTCAGGATATTCTTGACCGCTGTCCAGTGTTCCTTGCCGGGATTGCTTTGGTACCTTCCTACCAAACTTACGGCAAGGTTTACATCAGGTCTGGTACACAGCATGGCATACATAATAGAACCTATGGCTGAGGGATAGGGGATGACACTCATCTCTTCTATATCTTCTGCCGTGGTCGGACATTGAGCTGAGCTCAATTTCATACCTTGTAACATAGGCAAGAACCCCTTCTTAGATTGATCCATATTGAACTTCTTCAATATCTTATCAAGGTATGTGCTTTGTGAAATACCTATGAGGCGTCTTGATCTATCTCTATAGATTTTGATGCCTAATATATAAGCAGCTTCTCCAAGGTCCTTCATTGAAAAACTCTTATTCAAGTAGGCCTTAATGCTGTCCAAGAGTTCTATATCATTTCCCATCAAAAGTATGTCATCTACATATAGTATGAGGAATGCTATAGAGCTCCCACTCACTTTCTTGTAAACGCGGGCTTCTCCATAAGTCTGTGTAAACCCAAACGCTTTGAGCATCTCATCAAAGCGAATGTTCCAACTCCGAGATGCTTGCACCAGCCCATAAATCGAGCGTTGGAGCTTGCACACCTTGTCAGCATTCTTAGGATCGACAAAACCTTCCGGCTGCATCATATACAATTCTTCCTTAAGGAAACCATTAAGGAATGCCATTTTGACGTCCATTTGCCATATCTCATAATCGTAGAATTCGGCAATTGCTAACATGATTCGGACGGACTTTGGCTTCGCTACCGGTGAGAAAGTCTCATCATAGTCAACCCCTTGAACTTGTCGATAACCCTTAGCGACAAGCCGAGCTTTATGGATGGTCACATTACCATCCGCATCTGTCTTCTTCTTAAAGATCCATTTATTTTCTATGGCTCGCCGATCATCGGGCAAGTCAGTCAAAGTCCATACTTTGTTTTCATACATGGATCCTATCTCGGATTTCATGGCTTCTAGCCATTTGTCGGAATCCGGGCCCGCCATCGCTTCTTCATAGTTCGAAGGTTCACCGTTGTCTAACAACATGATTTCCAAGACAGGGTTGCCGTACCACTCTGGTGCGGAACGTGTCCTTGTGGACCTTCGAAGTTCAGTAGCAACTTGATCTGAAGTTTCATGATCATCATCATTAACTTCCTCTCTAGTCGGTGCAGGCACCTCAGGAACATTTTCTTGAGTTGCGCCATTTTCGGTTCAAGAGGTAATACTTCATCAAGTTCTAGTTTCCTCCCACTCACTTCTTTCGAGAGAAACTCCTTCTCTAGAAAGAATCCATTCTTGGCAACAAAGATCTTGCCCTCGGATCTAAGGTAAAAGGTATACCCAACAGTTTCTTTAGGGTATCCTATGAAGACGCATTTTTCCGACTTGGGTTCGAGCTTTTCAGGTTGAAGTTTCTTGACATAAGCATCGCATCCCCAAACTTTTAGAAACGACAACTTAGGTTTCTTCCCAAACCATAATTCATACGGTGTCGTCTCAACGGATTTCGACGGAGCCCTATTTAAAGTGAATGCGGCAGTCTCTAAAGCATAGCCCCAAAAAGATAGCGGTAAATCGGTAAGAGACATCATAGATCACACCATATCTAATAGAGTGTAATTACGACGTTCGGACACACCATTACGCTGAGGTGTTCCAGGCGGCGTGAGTTGTGAAACTATTCCACATTTTCTTAAGTGTGTGCCAAATTCATGACTCAAGTATTCTCCTCCACGATCTGATCGCAAAAACTTGATTTTTCTGTCACGTTGATTCTCAACCTCACTCTGAAATTCCTTGAACTTTTCAAAGGTCTCAGACTTGTGTTTCATTAAGTAGACATACCCATATCTACTCAAGTCATCAGTGAGGGTGAGAACATAACGATAGCCACCGCGAGCCTCAACACTCATTGGACCGCACACATCCGTATGTATGATTTCCAATAAGTTGGTTGCTCGCTCCATTGTTCCTGAGAACGGAGTCTTGGTCATTTTACCCATGAGGCATGGTTCGCACGTGTCAAATGATTCATAATCAAGAGACTCTAAAAGTCCATCTGCATGGAGCTTCTTCATGCGTTTGACACCTATGTGACCAAGGCGGCAGTGCCACAAGTATGTGGGACTATCATTATCAACCTTACATCTTTTGGTTTTCACACTATGAACATGTGTAGCATTACGCTCGAGAAAGAATAAACCATTCACCATCGAAGCATGACCATAAAACATATCTCTCATATAAATAGAACAACCATTATTCTCGGATTTAAATGAGTAGCCATCTCGAATTAAACGAGATCCCGATACAATGTTCATGCTCAAAGCTGACACTAAATAACAATTATTGAGGTTTCAAACTAATCCCATAGGTAAATGTAGAGGTAGCGTGCTGACGGCGATCACATTGACCTTGGAACCATTCCCGACGCGCATCATCACCTCGTCCTTTGCCAGTTTTCGCTTATTCCGCAGCTCCTGCTTTGAGTTACAAATGTGAGCAACTGCACCGGTATCAAATACCCAGGAGCTACTACGAGTACTGGTAAGGTACACATCAATTACATGTATATCACATATACCTTTTGTTTTGCCGGCCTTCTTGTCTGCTAAGTATTTGGGGCAGTTCCGCTTCCAGTGACCACTTCCCTTGCAATAAAAGCACTCAGTCTCGGGCTTGGGTCCATTCTTTTGCTTCTTCCCGGCAGCTTGCTTACCAGGCGTGGCAACTCCCTTGCCGTCCTTCTTGAAGTTCTTTTTACCCTTGCTCTTCTTGAACTTAGTGGTTTTATTGACCATCAACACTTGATGTTCCTTCTTGACTTCTACCTCTGCTGATTTCAGCATTGCAAATACCTCAGGAATGGTCTTTTCCATCCCCTGCATATTGAAGTTCATCACAAAGCTCTTGTAGCTTGGTGGAAGCGACTGGAGGATTCTGTCAATGACCGCATCATCTGGGAGATTAACTCCCAGCTGAGTCAAGCGGTTATGTAACCCAGACAAAGTGAGTATGTGCTCACTGACAGAACTATTTTCCTCCATCTTACAGCTAAAGAATTTGTCGGAGACTTCATATCTCTCGACCCGGGCATGAGCTTGAAAAACCATTTTCAGTTCTTCGAACATCTCATATGCTCCATGTCTCTCAAAACGCTTTTGGAGCTCCGGCTCTAAACTGTAAAGCATGCCGCACTGAACGAGGGACTAGTCATCAGCACGTGTCTGCCAAGCGTTCATAACGTCTTGGTTCTGTGGGACGGGAGCTTCACCTAGCGGTGCTTGTAGGACATAATCTTTCTTGGCAGCTATGAGGATGATCCTCAGGTTCTGGACCCAGTTCGTGTAGTTGCTGCCATCGTCTTTCAGCTTGGTTTTCTCTAGGAACGCGTTGAAGTTGAGGACTACGTTGGCCATTTGATCTACAAGACATATTGTAAAGATTTTAGACTAAGTTCATGATAATTAAGTTCATCTAATCAAATTATTCAATGAACTCCCACTTAGATAGACATCCCTCTTCTAGTCATCTAAGTATAACATGATCCGAGTCAACTAGGCCGTGTCCGATCATCACGTGAGACGGACTAGCCAACATCGGTGAACATCTTTATGTTGATCGTATCTTCTATACGACTCATGCTCGACCTTTCGGTCTTCTGTGTTCCGAGGCCATGTCTGTACATGCTAGGCTCGTTAAGTCAACCTAAGTGTTTCCATGCGTAACTCTGTCTTACACCCGTTGTATGTGAACGTTGGAATCCATCACACCCGATCATCACGTGGTGCTTAGAAACGAACGAACTGTCGCAACGGTGCACAGTTAGGGGGAACACTTTCTTGAAATTATTATGAGGGATCATCTTATTTACTACCGTCGTTCTAAGTAAACAAGACGCAAAAACATGATAAACATCACATGCAATCAAATAATAATAGTGACATGATATGGCCAATATCACATAGCTCCTTTGATCTCCATCTTGGGGCTCCATGATCATCTTGTCACCGGCATGACACCATGATCTCCATCATTGTGTCTCCATGAAGTTGCTCGCCAACTATTACTTCTACTACTAAGGCTAACGTGTTTAGCAATAAAGTAAAGTAATTTACATGGCGTTTCTCAATGACACGCAGGTCATATAAAAAAATAAAGACAACTCCTATGGCTCCTATCGGTTGTCATACTCATCGACATGCAAGTCGTGATTCCTATTACAATAGCATGAACATCTCATACATCACATATATGTCATTCATCATTCATCACAACTTTGGCCATATCATATCATAAAGCACTTGCTGCAAAAACAAGTTAGACGTCCTCTAATTGTTGTTGCAAGTTTTACGTGGCTGAATTAGGGTTCTAGCAAGAACATATTCTTACCTATGTGAAAGCCACAACGTGATTTGTCAACTTCTATTTACCCTTCATAAGGACCCTTTTCATCGAATCCGCTACAACTAAAGTGGGAGAGACAGACACCTGCCAGCCACCTTATGCAACTAGTGCATGTTAGTCGGTGGAACCGGTCTCACGTAAGCATACGTGTAAGGTTGGTCCGGGCCGCTTCATCCCACAATACCGTTTAAGCAAGATAAGACTAGTAGCGGCAAGAAAGTTGACAACATCTACGCCCACAACAAATTGTGTTCTACTCGCGCAAGAAGAACTACGCATAGACCTAGCTCATGATGCCACTGTTGGGGAACGTTGCAGAAAACAAAAAATTTCCTACGGTTTCACCAAGATCCATCTATGAGTTCATCTAGCAACGAGTGATCGGATGCATCTACATACCTTTGTAGATCGCGAGCGGAAGCGTTCAAAGAACGGGGATGAGGTAGTCGTACACGACGTGATCCAAATCACCGATGACCAAGCACCGAATGGACGGCACCTCCGCGTTCAACACACGTACGGAGCGGATGACGTCTCCTCCTTGATCCAGCAAGGGGGGAGGAGAGGTTGAGGAAGATGGATCCAGCAACAGCACGACGGCGTGGTGGTGATGGAGCTGCAGTACTCCGTCAGGGCTTCGCCAAGCACTATGGAGGAGGAGGAGGTGTTGGAGAGGGAGAAGGAGGCAACCAAAGGCGTGGTCCAAGAGGCCCTCCTTCCCTCACTATATATAGGGGGCCAAGGGGGGGCGCCGGCCCTAGGAGATCCAATCTCCTAGGGGGGCGGCGGCCAAGGGAGGATTCCCTCCCCCCCCCAAGGCACCTAGGGGTGCCTTCCCCTTGTGGGACTCTTCGCCTTTTGAAACCCTAGGCGCATGGGCCTCTTGGGGCTGGTGCCCTTGGCCCATGTAGGCCAAGGCGCACCCCCTACAGCCCGTGTGGCCCCGGGGCAGGTGGCCCCACCCGGTGGACCCCCCCCCCCCCCCCCGGGACCCTTCCGGTGGTCCCGGTACAATACCGGTGACCCCGAAACTTGTCCCGATGGCCGAAACAGCACTTCCTATATATAATTCTTTACCTCCGGACCATTCCGGAACTCCTGGTGACGTCCGGGATCTCATCTGGGACTCCAAACAACATTCGGGTTACTGCATATACATATCCCTATAACCCTAGCGTCACCGAACCTTAAGTGTGTAGACCCTACGGGTTTGGGAGACATGTAGACATGACCGAGACGACTCTCCGGTCAATAACCAACAGCGGGATCTGGATACCCATGTTAGCTCCCACATACTCCATGATGATCTCATCGGATGAACCACGATGTCGAGGATTCAAGCAACCCCGTATGCAATTCGCTTTGTCAATCGGTATGTTACTTGCCCGAGATTCGATCGTCGGTATCCCAATACCTCGTTCAATCTCGTTACCGGTAAGTCACTTTACTCGTACCGTAATGCATGATCCCGTGACCAGACACTTGGTCACCTTTGAGCTCATAATGATGATGCATTACCGAGTGGGCCCAGTGATACCTCTCCGTCATACGGAGTGACAAATCCCAGTCTTGATCCGTGTCAACCCAACAGACACTTTCGGAGATACCCGTAGTATACCTTTATAGTCACCCAGTTACGTTGTGACGTTTGGTACACCCAAAGCACTCCTACGGTATCCGGGAGTTACACGATCTCATGGTCTAAGGAAAAGATACTTTGACATTGGAAAAACTCTAGCAAACGAACTATACGATCTTTATGCTATGTTTAGGATTGGGTCTTGTCCATCACATCATTCTCCTAATGATATGATCTCGTTATCAATGACATCCAATGTCCATAGTCAGGAAACCATGACTATCTGTCAATCAACAAGCTAGTCAACTAGAGGCTTACTAGGGACATGTTGGAAATATGCCCTAGAGGCAATAATAAAAGCATTATTATTATATTTCCTTGTTCATGATAATTGTCTTTATTCTTGCTATAATTGTATTTTCCGGAAATCGTAATACATGTGTGAATAACAGACAACAACATGTCCCTAGTAAGCCTCTAGTTGACTAGCTCGTTGATCGACAGATAGTCATGGTTTCCTGACTATGGACATTGGATGTCATTGATAACGAGATCACATCATTAGGAGAATGATGTGATGGACAAGACCCAATCCTAAACATAGCATAAAGATCGTATAGTTCGTTTGCTAGAGTTTTTCCAATGTCAAGTATCTTTTCCTTAGACCATGAGATCGTATTACTCCCGGATACCGTAGGAGTGCTTTGGGCATACCAAACGTCACAACGTAACTGGGTGACTATAAAGGTATACTACGGGTATCTCCGAAAGTATCTGTTGGGTTGACACGGATCAAGACTGGGATTTGTCACTCCGTATGACGGAGAGGTATCACTGGGCCCACTCGGTAATGCATCATCGTTATGAGCTCAAAGGTGACCAAGTGTCTGGTCACGGGATCATGCATTACGGTACGAGTAAAGTGACTTGCCGGTAACAAGATTGAATGAGGTATTGGGATACCGACGATCGAATCTCGGGCAAGTAACATACTGATTGACAAAGGGAATTGTATACGGGGTTGCTTGAATCCTCGACATCGTGGTTCATCCGATGAGATCATCATGGAGTATGTGGGAGCCAACATGGGTATCCAGATCCCGCTGTTGGTTATTGACCGGAGAGTCGTCTCGGTCATGTCTGCATGTCTCCCGAACCCGTAGGGTCTACACACTTAAGGTTCGGTGACGCTAGGGTTGTAGGGATATGTATATGCAGTAACCCGAATGTTGTTCGGAGTCCCGGATGAGATCCCGGACGTCACGAGGAGTTCCGGAATGGTCCGGAGGTAAAGAATTATATATAGGAAGTGCTATTTCGGCCATTGGGACAAGTTTCGGGGTTATCGGTATTGTACCGGGACCACCGGAAGGGTCCCGGGGGTCCACCGGGTGGGGCCACCTACCCCGGGGGGCCACATGGGCTGTAGGGGGTGCGCCTTGGCCTACATGGGCCAAGGGCACCAGCCCCAAGAGGCCCATGCGCCTAGGGTTTCAAGAGGGGAAGAGTCCCACAAGGGGAAGGCACCCCTAGGTGCCTTGGGGGGGGGAGGAAACCTCCCTTGGCCGCCGCCCCCCTAGGAGATTGGATCTCCTAGGGCCGGTGCCCCCCCTAGGCCCTCCTATATATAGTGGGGGAGATGGAGGACTTCATACCTTTGCCTTGGCGCCTCCTTCTCCCCCTCCAACACCTCCTCCTCCTCTATAGTGCTTGGCGAAGCCCTGACAGAGTACTGCAGCTCCATCACTACCGCGTCGTCATGCTGCTGCTGGAGCCATCTTCCTCAACCTCTCCTCTCCCCTTGCTGGATCAAGAAGGAGGAGACGTCATCCGCTCCGTACGTGTGTTGAACGCGGAGGTGCCGTCCATTCGGCGCTTGGTCATCGGTGATTTGGATCACGTCGTGTACGACTACCTCATCCCCGTTCTTTGAACGCTTCCGCTCGCGATCTACAAAGGTATGTAGATTCATCCGATCACTCGTTGCTAGATGAACTCATAGATGGATCTTGGTGAAACCGTAGGAAAATTTTGTTTTCTGCAACGTTCTCCAACAGTGGCATCATGAGCTAGGTCTATGCGTAGTTCTTCTTGCGCGAGTAGAACACAATTGGTTGTGGGCGTAGATATTGTCAACTTTCTTGCCGCTACTAGTCTTATCTTGCTTCAACGGTATTGTGGGATGAAACGGCCCGGACCAACCTTACACGTACGCTTACGTGAGACCGGTTCCACCGACTTACATGCACTAGTTGCATAAGGTGGCTTGCGGGTGTCTGTCTCTCCCAGTTTAGTTGGAGCGGATTCGATGAAAAGGGTCCTTATGAAGGGTAAATAGAAGTTGACAAATCACGTTGTGGCTTTCACATAGGTAAGAAAACGTTGTTGCTAGAACCCTAATTCAGCCACGTAAAACTTGCAACAACAATTAGAGGACATCTAGCTTGTTTTTGCAGCAAGTGCTTTGTGATATGATATGGCCAAAGTTGTGATGAATGATGAATGATATGTATGAGATGTTCATGCTATTGTAATAGGAATCACGACTTGCATGTCGATGAGTATGACAACCGGCAGGAGCCATAGGAGTTGTCTTTATTTTTTTATGACCTGCGTGTCATTGAGAAACGCCATGTAAATTACTTTACTTTATTGCTAAACGCGTTAGCCATAGTAGTAGAAGTAATAGTTGGCGAGCAACTTCATGGAGACACGATGATGGAGATCATGATGATGGAGATCATGGTGTCAAGCCGGTGACAAGATGATCATGGAGCCCCAAGATGGAGATCAAAGGAGCTATGTGATATTGGCCATATCATGTCACTATTATTATTTGATTGCATGTGATGTTTATCATGTTTTTGCATCTTGTTTACTTAGAACGACGGTAGTAAATAAGATGATCCCTCATAATAATTTCAAGAAAGTGTTCCCCCTAACTGTGCACCGTTGCGACAGTTCGTTGTTTCGAAGCACCACGTGATGATCGGGTGTGATAGATTCTAACGTTCACATACAACGGGTGTAAGACAGATTTACACATGCAAACACTTAGGTTGACTTGACGAGCCTAGCATGTGTATAGACATGGCCTCGGAACACAGAAGACCGAAAGGTCGAGCATGAGTCGTATAGAAGATACGATCAACATGAAGATGTTCACCGACATTGACTAGTCCGTCTCACGTGATGATCGGACACGGCCTAGTTGACTCGGATCATGTTATACTTAGATGACTAGAAGAGGGATGTCTATCTAAGTGGGAGTTCATTGAATAATTTGATTAGATGAACTTAATTATCATGAACTTAGTCTAAAATATTTACAATATGTCTTGTAGATCAAATGGCCAACATAGTCCTCAACTTCAACGCGTTCCTAGAGAAAACCAAGCTGAAAGACGATGGCAGCAACTATACGGACTGGGTCCGGAACCTGAGGATCATCCTCATAGCTGCCAAGAAAGATTATGTCCTACAAGCACCGTTGGGTGACGCACCTATTCTCCCTGCAGAACAAGACGTTATGAACGCTTGGCAGGCACGTACCGATGACTACTCCCTCGTTCAGTGCGGCATGCTTTACAGCTTAGAGCCGGGGCTCCAAAAGCGTTTTGAGAGACATGGAGCATATGAGATGTTCGAAGAGCTGAAAATGGTTTTTCAAGCTCATGCCCGGGTCGAGAGATATGAAGTCTCCGACAAATTCTTCAGCTGTAAGATGGAGGAAAATAGTTCTGTCAGTGAGCACATACTCACTATGTCTGGGTTACATAACCGCTTGACTCAGCTGGGAGTTAATCTCCCGGATGACGCGGTCATTGACAAAATCCTTCACTCGCTTCCACCGAGCTACAAGAGCTTTGTGATGAACTTCAATATGCAGGGGATGGAAAAGACCATTCCTGAAGTATTTGCTATGCTGAAATCAGCAGAGGTAGAAGTCAAGAAGGAACATCAAGTGTTGATGGTCAATAAAACCACTAAGTTCAAGAAGGGCAAGGGTAAAAAGAATTTCAAGAAGGACGGCAAGGGAGTTGCCGCGCCCGGCAAGCAAGCTGCCGGGAAGAAGCCAAAGAATGGACCCAAGCCCGAGACTAAGTGCTTTTATTGCAAGGAAAGTGGTCACTGGAAGCAGAACTGCCCCAAATACTTAACGGACAAAAAGGCCGGCAAAACAAAAGGTATATGTGATATACATGTAATTGATGTGTACCTTACCAGTACTCGTAGTAGCTCCTGGGTATTTGATACCGGTGCAGTTGCTCACATTTGTAACTCAAAGCAGGAGCTTCAGAATAAGTGGAGACTGGCGAAGGACGAGGTGACGATGCGCATCGGAAATGGTTCCAAGGTCGATGTGATCGCCGTCGGCACGCTGCCTCTTCATTTACCTTCGGGATTAGTTTTAAACCTTCATAATTGTTATTTAGTGCTAGCTTGGAGCATGAACATTGTATCGGGATCTCGTTTAATTCGAGATGGCTACTCATTTAAATCCGAGAATAATGGTTGTTCTATTTATATGAGAGATATGTTTTATGGTCATGCTCCTATGGTGAATGGTTTATTCTTAATGAATCTCGAGCGTAAAACTACACATATTCATAGTGTGAGTACCAAAAGATGTAAGGTTGATAATGATAGTCCCACATACTTGTGGCACTACCGCCTTGGTCACATAGGTGTCAAACGCATGAAGAAGCTCCATGCAGATGGAATATTAGAGTCTCTTGATTACGAATCATTTGACACGTGCGAACCATGCCTCATGGGAAAAATGACCAAGACTCCGTTCTCAGGAACAATGGAGCGAGCAACCACCTTATTGGAAATCATACATACTGATGTGTGCGGTCCAATGAGTGTTGAGGCTCGCGGTGGCTATCGTTATGTTCTCACCCTCACTGATGACTTGAGTAGATATGGGTATGTCTACTTAATGAAACACAAATCTGAAACCTTTGAAAAGTTCAAGGAATTTCAGTGTGAGGTTGAGAATCAACGTGACAGGAAAATCAAGTTTCTACGATCAGATCGTGGAGGAGAATACTTGAGTCACGAATTTGGCACACACTTAAGAAAATGTGGAATAGTTTCACAACTCACGCCACCTGGAACACCTGAGCGTAATGGTGTGTCCGAACGTCGTAATTGCACTGTATTAGATATGGTACGATCTATGATATCTCTTACCGATTTACCGCTATCTTTTTGGGGCTATGCTTTAGAGACTGCCGCATTCACTTTAAATAGGGCTCCGTCGAAATCCGTTGAGACGACACCGTTTGAATTATGGTTTGGGAAGAAACCTAAGTTGTCGTTTCTAAAAGTTTGGGGATGCGATGCTTATGTCAAGAAACTTCAACCTGAAAAGCTCGAACCCAAGTCGGAAAAATGCGTCTTCATAGGATACCCTAAAGAAACTGTTGGGTATACCTTTTACCTTAGATCCGAGGGCAAGATCTTTGTTGCCAAGAATGGATTCTTTCTAGAGAAGGAGTTTCTCTCGAAAGAAGTGAGTGGGAGGAAACTAGAACTTGATGAAGTATTACCTCTTGAACCGGAAAATGGCGCAACTCAAGAAAATGTTCCTGAGGTGCCTGCACCGACTAGATAGGAAGTTAATGATGATGATCATGAAACTTCAGATCAAGTTGCTACTGAACTTCGAAGGTCCACAAGGACACGTTCCGCACCAGAGTGGTACGGCAACCCTGTCTTGGAAATCATGTTGTTAGACAACGGTGAACCTTCGAACTATGAAGAAGCGATGGCGGGCCCGGATTCCGACAAATGGCTAGAAGCCATGAAATCCGAGATAGGATCCATGTATGAAAACAAAGTATGGACTTTGACTGACTTGCCCGATGATCGGCGAGCCATAGAAAATAAATGGATCTTTAAGAAGAAGACAGACGCGGATGGTAATGTGACCATCCATAAAGCTCGGCTTGTCGCTAAGGGTTATCGACAAGTTCAAGGGGTTGACTATGATGAGACTTTCTCACTGGTAGCGAAGCCAAAGTCCGTCCGAATCATGTTAGCAATTGCCGCATTCTACGATTATGAGATATGGCAAATGGACGTCAAAACGGCATTCCTTAATGGTTTCCTTAAGGAAGAATTGTATATGATGCAGCCGGAAGGTTTTGTCGATCCTAAGAATGCTGACAAGGTGTGCAAGCTCCAACGCTCGATTTATGGGCTGGTGCAAGCATCTCGGAGTTGGAACATTCGCTTTGATGAGATGATGAAAGCGTTTGGGTTTACACAGACTTATGGAGAAGCCCGCATTTACAAGAAAGTGAGTGGGAGCTCTATAGCATTCCTCATACTATATGTAGATGACATACTTTTGATGGGAAATGATATAGAACTCTTGGACAGCATTAAGGCCTACTTGAATAAGAGTTTTTCAATGAAGGACCTTGGAGAAGCTGCTTATATATTAGGCATCAAAATCTATAGAGATAGATCAAGACGCCTCATAGGTCTTTCACAAAGCACATACCTTGATAAGATATTGAAGAAGTTCAATATGGATCAATCTAAGAAGGGGTTCTTGCCTATGTTACAAGGTATGAAATTGAGCTCAGCTCAATGTCCGACCACGGCAGAAGATATAGAAGAGATGAGTGTCATCCCCTATCCCTCAGCCATAGGTTCTATTATGTTTGCCATGCTGTGTACCAGACCTGATGTAAACCTTGCCGTAAGTTTGGTAGGAAGGTACCAAAGCAATCCCGGCAAGGAACACTGGACAGCGGTCAAGAATATCCTGAAGTACCTGAAAAGGACTAAGGAAATGTTTCTTGTTTATGGAGGTGACAAAGAGCTCGTCGTAAAGGGTTACGTCGACGCTAGCTTCGACACAGATCTGGATGACTCTAAGTCACAAACCGGATACGTGTATATTTTGAATGGTGGGGCAGTAAGCTGGTGCAGTTGCAAGCAGAGCGTCGTGGCGGGATCTACATGTGAAGCGGAGTACATGGCAGCCTCGGAGGCAGCACATGAAGCAATTTGGGTGAAGGAGTTCATCATCGACCTCGGAGTCATACCCAATGCGTCGGGGCCAATCAAACTCTTCTATGACAACACTGGAGCTATTGCACTTGCCAAGGAGCCCAGGTTTCACAAGAAGACAAGGCACATCAAGCGTCGCTTCAACTCCATTCGTGAAAATGTTCAAGATGGAGACATAGATATTTGTAAAGTACATACGGACCTGAATGTAGCAGATCCGTTGACTAAAACTCTCCCTAGAGCAAAACATGATCAACACCAGAATTCCATGGGTGTTCGATTCATCACAATGTAACTAGGTTATTGACTCTAGTGCAAGTGGGAGACTGTTGGAAATATGCCCTAGAGGCAATAATAAAAGCATTATTATTATATTTCCTTGTTCATGATAATTGTCTTTATTCATGCTATAATTGTGTTATCCGGAAATCGTAATACATGTGTGAATAATAGACACCAACATGTCCCTAGTAAGCCTCTAGTTGACTAGCTCGTTGATCGACAGATAGTCATGGTTTCCTCACTATGGACATTGGATGTCATTGATAACGAGATCACATCATTAGGAGAATGATATGATGGACAAGACCCAATCCTAAACATAGCATAAAGATAGTATAGCTCGTTTGCTAGAGTTTTTCCAATGTCAAAGTATCTTTTCCTTAGACCATGAGTCCGTGTAACTCCCGGATACCGTAGGAGTGCTTTGGGTGTACCAAACGTCACAGCGTAACTGGGTGACTATAAAGGTATACTACGGGTATCTCCGAAAGTGTCTGTTGAGTTGACACGGATCAAGACTGGGATTTGTCACTCCGTATGACGGAGAGGTATCACTGGGCCCACTCGGTAATGCATCATCATTATGAGCTCAAAGGTGACCAAGTGTCTGGTCACGGGATCATGCATTACTGTACGAGTAAAGTGACTTACCGGTAACGAGATTGAACGAGGTATTGGGATACCGACGATCGAATCTCGGGCAAGTAACATACCGATTGACAAAGGGAATTGCATACGGGGTTGCTTGAATCCTTGACATCGTGGTTCATCCGATGAGATCATCGTGGAGTATGTGGGAGCCAACATGGGTATCCAGATCCCGCTGTTGGTTATTGACCGGAGAGTCGTCTCGGTCATGTCTGCATGTCTCCCGAACCCGTAGGGTCTACACACTTAAGGTTCGGTGACGCTAGGGTTGTAGGGATATGTATATGCAGTAACCCGAATGTTGTTCGGAGTCCCGGATGAGATCCCGGACATCACGAGGAGTCCCGAAATGGTCCGGAGGTAAAGAATTATATATAGGAAGTGCTATTTCGGCCATCGGGACAAGTTTCGGGGTTATCGGTATTGTACCGGGACCACCGGAAGGGTCCCAGGGGTCCACCGGGTGGGGCCACCTACCCCGGGGGGGCACATAGGCTGTAGGGGGTGCGCCTTGGACTACATGGTCCAAGGGCACCAGCCCCAAGAGGCCCATGCGCCTAGGGTTTCAAGAGGGGAAGAGTCCCACAAGGGGAAGGCACCCCTAGGTGCCTTGGGGGGGAAGGAAACCTCCCTTAGCCGCCGCCCCCCTAGGAGATTGGATCTCCTAGGGCCGGCACCACCCCCCCCCCCTAGGCCCTCCTATATATAGTGAGGGAGATGGAGGACTTCATACCTTTGCCTTGGCGCCTCCTTCTCCCTCTCCAACACCTCCTCCTCCTCCATAGTGCTTGGCGAAGCCCTGACGGAGTACTGCAGCTCCATCACTACCATGCCGTCGTGCTGCTGCTGGAGCCATCTTCCTCAACCTCTCCTCTCCCCTTGCTGGATCAAGAAGGAGGAGACGTCATCCGCTCCGTACGTGTGTTGAACGCGGAGGTGCCGTCCGTTCGGCGCTTGGTCATCGGTGATTTGGATCACGTCGTGTACGACTACCTCATCCCCGTTCTTTGAACGCTTCCGCTCGCGATCTACAAAGGTATGTAGATGCATCCGATCACTCGTTGCTAGATGAACTCATAGATGGATCTTGGTGAAACCGTAGGAAAATTTTGTTTTCTGCAACGTTCTCCAACACATGTTGGTGTCTATTATTCACACATGTATTACGATTTCCGGATAACACAATTATAGCATGAATAAAGACAATTATCATGAACAAGGAAATATAATAATAATGCTTTTATTATTGCCTCTAGGGCATATTTCCAACAATCATTAGAAGAATGATGTGATTGACTTGACCCATTCCGTTAGCATAGCACTTGATCGTTTAGTTTGTTGCTATTGCTTTCTTCATGACTTATACATGTTCCTGTGACTATGAGATTATGCAACTCCCGTTTACCGGATGAACACTTTGTCTGCCACCAAACGTCACAACGTAACTGGGTGATTATAAAGGTGCTCTACAGGTGTCTCCGAAGGTACTTGTTGGGTTGGCGTATTTCGAGATTTGGATTTGTCACTCCGATTGTCGGAGAGGTATCTCTGGGCCCACTCGGTAATGCACATCACTATAAGCCTTGCAAGCATTGCAACTAATGAGTTGGTTGCGGGATGATGTATTATGGAACGAGTAAAGAGACATGCTGGTAACGAGATTGAACTAGGTATTGAGATACCGACGATCGAATCTCGGGCAAGTAACATACCGATGGCAAAGGGAACAACGTATGTTGTTATGCGGTTTGACCGATAAAGATCTTCGTAGAATATGTAGGAGCCAATATGAGCATCCAGGTTCCGCTATTGGTTATTGACCGGAGACGTGTCTCGGTCATGTCTACAGAGTTCTCGAACCCGTTGGGTCCGCACGCTTAGAGTTCGATGACGGTTATATTATGAGTTTATGTGTTTTGATGTACCGAAGGAGTTCGGAGTCCCAGATGAGATCGGGGACATGACGAGGAGTCTCGAAATGGTCGAGACGTAAAGATCGATATATTGGACGACTATATTCGGACATCGGAAAAGTTCCGAGTGATTCAGGTATTTTCGGGAGTACCGGGGAGTTACGGGAATTCGTATTGGGCCTTAATGGGCCATACGGGAAAGGAGAGAAAGGCCTCAAAGGGTGGCCGCACCCCTCCCCATGGGATGGTCCGAATTGGACTAGGAAGGGGGGCGCCCCCTTCCTTGCTTCTCCTTTTCCCTTCCCTTTCCTTCTCTCCTACTCCTACTACTTGGAAGGGCTCCTAGTTCTACTAGGAAAAGGGGAATCCTACTCCCAGTGGGAGTAGGACTCCCCTAGGGCGCGCCATAGAAAGGGCCAGCCTCTCCCCTCCTCCACTCCTTTATATACGTGGCCAGGGGGCACCCCATAGACACAACAATTGATCTCTTGATCTCTTAGCCGTGTGCGGTGCCCCTCTCCACCATAATCCACCTCGGTCATATCGTAGCGGTGCTTAGGTGAAGCCAGGCATCGGTAGAACATCATCATCGTCACCATGCCGTCGTGCTGACGGAACTCTCCCTCAAAGCTCGGCTGGATCGGAGTTCGAGGGACGTCATGGAGTTGAACATATGCTGAACTCGGAGGTGCCGTGCGTTCGGTACTTGGATCGGTCGGATCATGAAGACGTACGACTACATCAACCGCGTTGTGCTAAAGCTTCTGCTTTCGGTCTATGAGGGTACGTGGAAAACACTCTCCCTTCTCGTTGCTATGCATCACCATGATCTTGCATGTGCGTAGGAAATTTTTGAAATTATTACGTTCCCCAACAGCAAGTCCGCGCCCCACACACTGTATAACTTCTGGGCATCGTTGGCCAGCGTTGAGTCCGGTGCCGTTGCTATCTCCAAGCTCGGTACCTCAACGAGGAATACCACGATTTAATTCGGGAATAATTTCATTTTACATGGCCTAAATTCACTCTTTACTACCAGAAAACAAAGAGAGGATTTATATTTTAGAAACTAAGTGATGGTTTCTTCATTTCTCATACCGTGAGTTGCTACTTGCAATAACAGAAATAAGAGGGGGCACCGCCCCCCCCCCCCGGGTTTAGCACATTTGCGAAGAATTTGTTATGGTTAGCAAGCTTGGACTAGGAAAATAGTGTTCCCTTCGAGTTGTGACTGTTGGGGAACACAGTATTTCAAAAAAATTCCTACGATCACGCAAGATCTATCTAGGAGATGCATAGCAACGAGAGGGCATAGTGTGTCTACGTGCCCTCGTAGAACGAAAGCGAAAGCATTGAGTAACGCGGTTGATGTAGTCGAACGTCTTCGCGATCCAACCGATCAAGTACTGAACGCACGGCACCTCCGCGATCTGCACACGTTCAACTCGGTGATGTCCCTCGAACTCTAGATCTAGCTGAGGTCGAAAGAGAGTTTTTTCAGCATGACGACGTGTTGATGGTGATGATGAAGTTACCGACGCAGGGCTTCGCCTAAGCACTACGACAATATGACCGAGGTGGAAATCTGTGGAGAGGGGCACCGCACACGGCTAAGAAATCAACTTGTGTGTCTATGGGGTGCCCCCTCCCCCGTATATAAAGGAGGGGAGGAGGAGGAGGGCCGGCCACAAGGGGCGCGCCCAAAGGGGGGATTCCTACTCCTAGTAGGAGTAGGTTTTCCCCGTTTCCTAGTCCAAGTAGGAGAAGAAGGAAGGAGAGGAGAGGGAGAAGGAAAGAGGGGGGGGGGGCGCCCCCTCCCTAGTCCAATTCGTACTTGCCATGGGGGGGCACGCGGCCAACCCTTTAGGCCCTTCTCTCATTTCCCGTATGGCCCATTAAGGCCCACTACTTCCCCCGGCGAATTCCCATAACTCTCCGGTACTCCGAAAAATACCCGAATCACTCGGAACCTTTCCGATGTCCGAATATAGCCTTCCAATATATCGATATTTACGTCTCGACCATTTCGAGACTCCTCGACATGTCCGTGATCTCATCCGGGACTCTGAACAATCTTCGGTACATCAAATCACATAACTCATAATACAAATCGTCATCGAACGTTAAGCGTGCAGACCCTACGGGTTCGAGAACTATGTAGACATGACCAAGACACATCTCCGGTCAATAACCAATAGCGGCCTGGATGCTCATATTGGCTCCTACATATTCTACGAAGATCTTTATTGATCAAACCGCATAATAACATACATTGTTCCCTTTGTCATCGGTATGTTACTTTCCCGAGATTCGATCATCGGTATCATCATACTGATACGTCTCCATCGTATCTATAATTTTTGATTGTTCCATGCCAATATTATTCAACTTTCATATACTTTTTGGCAAATTTTTATATTATTTTTGGGACTAACATATTGATCCAGTGCCAGTTCCTGTTTGTTGCATGTTTTTAGTTTCGCAGTATATCCATATCAAACGGAGTCCAAACGGGATAAAAACGGACGGAGCTTATTTTTGGAAAATATGGAAAATTCGGAAGGAAAATCAACGTGAACCCGTGCCCGAGGTGGTCATGAGGCAGGGGGTGCCCCCACCTAGGGCACGCCCCCTACCCTCGTGAGCCCACCGTAAGGCGGTTGACGCTCTTCTTTTGCCGCAAGAAAGCTAATATTCGGAAAAAAAATCACGGCAAAGGTTTCAGGCCAATCGGAGTTACGGATCTCCATATATATACGAAACGGTGAAATAGCGCCAGAACAGAAGGCAGAACCAGAGAGAAACAGAGAGATAGATCCAATCTCGGAGGGGCTCTCACCCCTCCCATGCCATGGAGGCCATGGACCAGAGGGGAAACCCTTCTCCCATCTAGGGAGGAGGTCAAGGAAGAAGAAGAAGGAGGGGGGCTCTCTCCCCCTCGCTTCCGGTGGCACCAGAGTGCCACCAGGGGCCATCATCATCACCGCGATCTACACCAACACCTCCGCCATCTTCACCAACATCTCCATCACCTTCCCCCCTCTATCTACAGCGGTCCACTCTCCCGCAACCCGCTGTACCCTCTACTTGATCATGGTGCTTTATGCTTCGTATTATTATCCAATGATGCATTGCCATCCTATAATGTCTGAGTAGATTTTTGTTATCCTATTGATGGTAGATAAATTGCTATGATTGATTTAATTTGCTTGTGGTTATGTTGCTGTCCTTTGGTGCCCATCATATGATTGCGCGCGTGGATCACACCCTAGGGTTAGTTGTATGTTGATAGGACTATGTATTGGAGGGCAAGAGTGACAGAAGCTTCAACCTAGCATAGAAATTGATGCATACGGGATTGAAGGGGGACCAATATATCTTAATGCTATGGTTGGGTTTTACCTTAATGAACATTAGTAGTTGCGGATGCTTGCTAATAGTTCCAATCATAAGTGCATAGAATTCCAAGTCAGGGATGACATGCTAGCAGTGGCCTCTCCCACATAATACTTGCTATCGGTCTAGTAAAGTAGACAATTGCTTAGGGGCAATTTCGCAACTCCTACCACCACTTTTCCACACTCGCTATATTTACTTTATTGTTTCTTTATCTAAACAGCCCCTACTTTTTACTTACGTACTCTTTATTATCTTGCAAACCTATCCAACAACACCTACAAAGTACTTCTAGTTTCATACTTGTTCTAGGTAAAGCGAACGTCAAGCGTGCGTAGAGTTGTATCGGTGGTCGATAGAACTTGAGGGAATATTTGTTCTACCATTAGCTCCTCGTTGGGTTCGACACTCTTACTTATCGAAAACTGTTGCGATCCCCTATACTTGTGGGTTATCAAGACCTTTTTCTGGCACCGTTGCCGGCGAGCAATAGCGTGGGGTGAATATTCTCGTGTGTGCTTGATTGCTTTATCACTAAGTCATTTTAATTTTCTGTTCTTAGTTGTTTTCTACCTTTAGTTATGGGTAGGAAACGCAAAATACCAAAAAAATTAGTTGTACCTACTGAACCAATGGTTGAAGAACCACTCAAAATCTATCACACTGCTGAAGCTTTTTACTTGGATCATTTTCAATCCCTTTGTGCTCGTGCCGAAACCCCAACTAGCTTAGTTGAGGGCAAATCTTTAGATGAGCATGCTTGTTATGTGCGACACCGTATATCTGAAAAAGGGAAACTATTATGGAGTCAAATTCAACGATTGCAATGCTATGCTTGGAATTTATGTGAAATATATGATTTTACTTGTTGTTCTGAAAACCCTAAGAAACACCTTCCCTATCAATGTGAGTTTAGCAATTATGGAACCCTAAGAATTTGTTGCTTTTAAGGGTGCTTCTGAATTGCTTCTTTGATTGAAAAGTATGATGATACTCTTCACAAATCTGAAAATTTTGCCATACTTGAATATTGTTATGAGAATTATGCTTCTAATGCTTATGTTAAACTATATATTGAGGACTACTCTGTTGTCCAAGAAGAGACTAATCTTTTGCAGGAGTCTATGGAAGAAGAAGTTGATGACACTGTGAGCTCATTGGATGAAAAAGATGAGGAGGAGAGCGAAGAACAAAAGGAGGAAGAGCGGATTGATCACCCGTGCCCACCTTCTAATGAGAGTAACCCTTCAACTCATACATTGTTTAATTCCCCTTCGTGCTTACCGAAGGATGATTGCTATGATGACTGTTATGATCCCTATGATTCTTTTGAAATATCCCTTTTTGATGATGCTTGCTATGCTTGTGGCCAAGATGCCAATATGAATAATGCTTATGGAGATGAACTTGCTATAGTTCCTTATGTTAAAAATGAAATTGTTGCTATTGCACCCACGCTTGATAGTCCTATTATCTTTTTAAATTCTCCCGATTATACTATATCGGAGAAGTTTGCACTTATTAAGGATTATATTGATGGGTTGCCTTTTACCGTTACACATGATGATTTTAATGAATATGATATGCATGTGCTTGCTGCTCCTAATTGCAATTATTATGACAGAGGAACTATATCTCCACCTCTCTATGTTTCCAATATGACAAAATTGCAAGAAACTGTTTATACTATGCATTGGCATTTACTATGTGTGCATGAATTGTTCTTTTATGACATGTCGATGCATAGGAAGAGAGTTAGACTTCATCATTACATGACATATGTTTCTTTGTGCTCACTACTAAATTACAAATCATTGTTAATTAAAATTGGCTTTGATATACCTTGGGATCCGGGTGGATTCACTACTTGAGCACTATATGCCTAGCTTAATGGCTTTAAAGAAAGCGCTGCCAGGGAGACAACCCGAAAGTTTTAGAGAGTCATTTATTTCTATTGAGTGCTTTCATATAGTTTAAAAACAACAAAAATCAAGAGGGGAACCCAAAAACTTTTCAAAAAGGAAAGTGAAAGTGAGAAAGACAAGCACTATTGAAGTGGGAGAGCTCCTTCAACTTTGTTCATGCTCACGGCAACTTTGTGAATCTTGATTACAGAAACTTTTCAACAAAAATAATTATCCCCTTGTACAATTCCATTGTATTATAAAAATAATGTGCCAAGGTTTGCCTTTAGGATGTTTACATATGCTTGATGGTTTGTACGGTGCACGACAGAAACTTTGGCTGTAGTGCGCGATTTTACATTTTTAGCTGGAACGTCAAATGGTTCTGATTCTTTTTGCAATGCCTTCCTATACAAATTTTTTATTTTCCTAATTTTGGTAGAAGTTTTCAAGTATCAGAAATATGGTGAATTTTCAGATTATTACAGACTATTCTGTTTTAGACAGATTCTTTTTTTGATGCATAGTTTGCTTGTTTTGATGAACCTATCAATTTATATCAGTGGATTAAGACATGAAAAAGTTATGCTACAGTAGAAACAATGCAAAAAAATATGAATTGGTTTGCAACAGTACTAATAGTACTGATTTGCTTTATTATACTAACGGATCTTACCGAGTTTTCGGTTGAAGTTTTGTGTGGATGAAGTGTTCGATGATTGAGAAGGTTTCGATGTGAGAAGAAGGAAGAGAGGCAAGAGCTCAAGCTTGGGGATGCCCGTGGCACCCCAAGTAAATATTCAAGGAGACTCAAGCGTCTAAGCTTGGGGATGCTGGGGAGGCATCCCCTCTTTCTTCAAGAAGTATCGGTATGTTTTCGGATTCGTTTCGTTCATGCGGTATGTGCAAGTCTTGGAGCGTCTTTTGCATTTAGGTTTTTATTTTTCTTTTTATGCACCATGCTGGTATGAGATAGTCCTTGGTTGATTTATAGAATGCTCATTGCACTTCACTTATATTTTTTGAGTATGGCTTTATAGAATGCTTCATGTGCTTCAGTTATATCATTTGAAGTTTGGATTGCATGTTTCTCTTTACTTAGACAACCGCCATTTGTAGAATGCTCTTTTGCTTCACTTATATTTGTTAGAGCACGGGCATATCTTTTGTAGAAAGAATTAAACTCTCTTGCTTCACTTATATCTATTTAGAGAGATGACAGGAACTGGTCATTCACATGGTTAGTCATAAAATCCTACATAAACTTGTAGATCGCTGAATATGATATGTTTGATTCCTTGCAATAGTTTTACGATATAAAGGCGGTGATATTAGAGTCATGCTAGTCGAGTAATTGTGAAATTGAGAAATACTTGTGTTGAGGTTTGCAAGTCCTGTAGCATGCACGTATGGTGAACCGTTATGCAACGAAGTCGGAGCATGAGGTGTTTATTGATTGTCTTCCTTATGAGTGGCGGTCGGGGACGAGCGATGGTCTTTTCCTAGCAATGTATCCCCCTAGGAGCATGCGCATAGTACTTTGTTTCGATGACTAATAGTTTTTTGCAATAAGTATGTGAGTTCTTTATGACTAATGTTGAGTCCATGGATTATACGCACTCTCACCCTTCCACCATTGCTAGCCTCTCTAGTACTGCGCAACTTTCGCCGGTACCATAAACCCACCATATACCTTCCTCAAAACAGCCACCATACCTACCTATCATGGCATTTCCATAGCCATTCTGAGATATATTGCCATGCAACTTCCATCATCATCATATACATGACTTGAGCATTCATTGTCATATTGCTTTGCATGATCGTAAGATAGCTAGCATGATGTTTTCATGGCTTGTCCGTTTTTTGATGTCATTGCTATGCTCGATCATTGCACATCCCGGTACACCACCGGAGGCATCCATATAGAATCATATCTTTGTTCTAGATATCGAGTTGTAATATTGAGTTGTAAGTAAATGAAAGTGTGATGATCATCATTATTAGAGCATTGCCCCAGTGAGGAAAGGATGATGGACACTATGATTCCCCCATAAGTCGGGATGAGACTCCGGACTTTACAAAAAAATAAAAGAGGCTAAAGAAGCCCAAATAAAAAAGGAGGCCAAAGAAGCCCACCAAAAAAATAAAAAAAATAATAAAAAAGAGAAAAAAAGAAAACAAAAAAATGAGAGAAAAAGAGAGAAGGGGCAATGCTACTATCCTTTTTCCACACTTGTGCTTCAAAGTAGCACCATGTTCTTCATATAGAGAGTCTCTTGAGTTATCACTTTCATATACTAGTGGGAATTTTCATTATAGAACTTGGCTTGTATATTCCGATGATGGGCTTCCTCAAATGTCCGAGGTCTTCATGAGTGAGGGAGTCCTGGATTAGGGGGTGTCCGGATGGCCGGACTATACCTTCAGCCGGACTCCTGGACTGTGAAGATACAAGATTGAAGAGTTCGTCCCGTGTCCGGGAGGGACTTTCCTTGGCGTGGAAGGCAAGCTTGGCGATACGGATATGCAGATCTCCTACCATTGTAACCGACTCTATGTAACCCTAACCCTACTCGGTGTCTATATAAACCGGAGGGTTTTAGTCCGTAGGACAACATACACATCAACAATCATACCATAGGCTAGCTTCTAGGGTTTAGCCTCCTTGATCTCGTGGTAGATCTACTCTTGTACTACCCATATCATCAATATTAATCAAGCAGGACGTAGGGTTTTACCTCCATCGACAGGGCCCGAACCTGGGTAAAACTTCGTGTCCCTCGCCTCCTGTTACTATCCAGCCCAGACGCATAGTTCGGGACCCCCTACCCGAGATCCGCCGGTTTTGACACCGACATTGGTGCTTTCACTGAGAGTTCCTCTGTGTCGTCGCTGTCAGGCTCGATGGCTCCTACGATCATCAATAGCGATGCAGTCCAGGGTGAGACCTTCCTCCCCGGACAGATCTTCGTCTTCGGTGGCTTCGCACTGCGGGCTAATTTGCTTGGCCATCTGGAGCAGATCGAAAGCTACGCCCCTGGCCGTCAGGTCAAATTTGGAAGTTTAAACTACACGGCTGACATGCGCAGAGACTTGATCTTCGACGGATTCGAGCCACTGCCGAGCGCGCCACTCTGTCACGACGAGCATGATTTAGCTCTGCCGCCGAACAGTGCCCTGGAGGCCGCACCCGTGTCAGCTCCGACCCCTAATTTGGAGCCGACTACGCCGATCGAGGATGGGTGGTTGGACACCAACTCGGGGCTGCGATCTCAACATCGATTGAGCCGAACACCAGCCCCGTACTCTGCGAGACTCATGACTCCAAGGAGCCGGACTCCTCTCCGGACTCTGAACCCTCCGCGCCCCTGCCGATCGAATCCGATTGGGCGCCGATCATGGAGTTCACTGCCGCGAACATCTTTCAGCACTCGCCTCTCGGCGATATCCTGAAGTCACTGAAGTCTCTCTCTTTATCAGGAGAGCCCTGGCCGGACTATGATCAGCAAGGTTGGGATACGGACGATGAAGAAATTCAAAGACCACCCACCACCCACTTCGTAGCCACTGTCGACGACTTAACCGACATGCTCGACTTCGACTCCGAAGACATCGACGATATGGACGCCGATGAAGGAGATGATGAAGAACCAGTGCCTACTAGGCCCTGGAAAGCCACCTCGTCGTATGACATATACATGGTGGACACCCCAAAAGATGGAGATGGCGATGGAACAGCGGAGGATGACCCCTCCAAGAAACAGCCTAAGCGCCAGCATCAGCGGCGCCGCTCAAAATCCTGCCAAAACAAATACGGTGATTCTAGCACGGGAGATAATAATACTCCAGAAAGCGCCGAAGAAAACCCCCTCCAGCAAGATTTAGCACAGGAGGATGGAGAAACCAGCCCTCATGAGAGAGCGGCAGATAGAGAGGTCGAGGACGATAATTCTATGCCTCCCTCCGAAGACGAGGCAAGCCTCGACGATGACGAATTCATCATGCTAGAGGATCTCGTTGAGCAAAAGCATTTCCAACGCAGGCTTATGGCCACGGCAAGAAGCCTCAAGAAAAAATAGCAACAGCTCAGAGTTGATCAAGATTTGCTAGTCGACAGATGGACTGAAGTCCTTGCAGCCGAAGAGCATAAACTCGAACGCCCCTCCAAGAGCTACCCAAAGCGCAGGTTTCTACCCTGATTAGAGGAGGAAGCACTTGATGTGGCCGACCGGCCACCTCGTGGTCGCGACAAAGAGGCCTCTCGGCCCTCCACTCAAGCCGCACCCCGTACCAAGGCACGGGATTATGCGCCGGACTTATGAGACATGTTGGAGGACAAGGCAAGGCAAACAAGATCGATCTACGGATCGCGTGGGCGCCCCACGTCTCGAGACGGCAACCGTCACGCCGGCCACAAATTCGGCAGGGCCGAACACAGTAGACAAGGCTCACTAGAGCTACGTCATGATATAGCCCAGTACAGAGGCGCCGCACACCCACTCTGCTTTACAGATGAAATAATGGATCATCAAATCCCTGAGGGTTTCAAACCCGTAAACATCGAATCATATGATGGCACAACAGATCCTGCGGTATGGATCGAGGATTATCTCCTTCATATCCATATGGCCCGCGGCGATGATTTCCACGCCATCAAATACCTCCCACTCAAGCTTAAAGGACCAGCTCGACATTGGCTTAACAGCTTGCCAACAGGATCAATCAGTTGTTCGAAGGACCTAGAAGCCGCATTCCTCGACAATTTCCAGGGCACTTACGTGCGACCCCCAGACGCTGATGACCTAAGTCATGTAATTCAGCAGCTAGAGGAATCGGCCAGGCAATTCTAGACACGGTTCCTAACAAAGAAAAATCAAATAGTCGACTGTCCGGACGTTGAGGCCCTAGCAGCATTCAAGCACAATATCCGTGACGAGTGGCTGGCCCGGCACCTTGGACAGGAAAAGCCAAAATCTATGGCAGCACTCACGACACTCATGACCCGCTTTTGCGCAGGAGAAGACAGCTGGATTGCTCGTAGCAACAATATGACCAAGAACCCTGGTAATTCGGACACCAGGGACAGTAGTGGCAGGTCGCGTCGCAACAAGCAGAAGCACCGCATTAACGGGGACAATGCTGAGGATACGGCAGTTAATGCCGGATTCAGAGGCTCTAAATCTGGTTAGCGGAAAAAGCCATTCAAAAGGAATCCTAGGGGGCCGTCCAGTTTGGATCGGATACTCGATCGCTCGTGCCAGATACATGGCACCCCCGAAAAGCTAGCCAATCACACCAACAGGGATTGTTGGGTGTTCAAGCAGGCAGGCAAGTTAAACGCCAAAAACGAAGACAAGGGGCTGCATAGCGATGACGACGAGGAGCCCCGGCCGCCGAACAACAGTGGACAGAAGGTTTTTCCCCCACAAGTGCGGACGGTGAACATGATATACGCAACCCACGTCCCCAAAAGGGAGCAGAAGCGCGCGTTAAGGGACGTATACGCGGTAGAGCCAGTCGCCCCAAAGTTCAACCCATGGTCCTCCTGCCTGATCACCTTTGATCGAAGGGACTATCCCACTAGCATCCATCATGGCGGATTTGCCGCATTGGTTCTAGACCTAATTATTGGCGGATTTCATCTCACTAGAGTCCTTATGGACGGCGGCAGCAGCCTGAACCTGCTTTACCAGGATACAGTGCGGAAAATGGGGATAGATCCCTCGAGGATTAAGCCCACCAAAACGACCTTTAAAGGCGTAATACCAGGTGTAGAGGCCAACTGTACAGGCTCAGTCACACTTGAAGTGCTCTTCGGATCTCCAGATAATTTCCGAAGCTAGGAGTTAATCTTTGACATAGTCCCGTTTCGCAGTGGTTATCACGCACTTCTCGGGCGAACCGCATTCGCTAAGTTCAATGCAGTACCACATTATGCATACCTTAAGCTCAAGATGTCAGGCCCTCGAGGAGTAATTACGGTCAATGGAAACACCGAACGCTCCCTCCGAATGGAGGAGCACACGGCGGCCCTTGCAGCGGAAGTACAAAGCAGCCTCTCCAGGCAGTTCTCCAGTCCGGCCAGTAAACTACCGGACACCGTCAAGCGCGCCCGGAGTAACCTACAACAAGACCGCCTGGCACGATCCGAGCAGGCGTAGCAATGTGTCCCCAACCCCAACCCTCGCAAAAAGGCGACGCCAGTACTTCCATACATAACTACGCTCTAAAGATACCATGGGTACAGGGGGAGGGGCACCATCACGACACGCCCAAAACACGGCTTAAACTGTACCAGGGGTTGCCGATTTTTTAATTTTCTCTTACTTTCAGGACTTCATCCTTCGAAAGGCCTGTTTGGCAGTTCAATTGCCGCACAAACGATGCAAGAACCAGGGAAGCAGACAAGCCACGCCGCACTATGGAACTCCCAGGTGGTCTCTATCACGAGCAGTATACCCGTTCCACATACTATTCCGCAGCTTGCCCCTGGAATGGACATGTTAACTAGTCCAACCTTCCACTTATCGCATTACTTGTATCGTTCTGCCTTGATCACACACCTTTTTAATTAGCAATGCATAGCTTTCGTCTATTTTTGCATTACCTTTTTTCTTTATATATGTTCCTTAACGACATGTTGCACCCGTACACGTTGGTACGGCTAAAATACGACAGGGGCTTTAGTACCCCTCAATATGGTGTGAGAAGTCTGAACACTTTAACAAGTGCGGCACCCCGAACTTATAGCATTATATGCATCGGCTCCGAATCATGTCTTGGGTCAATAGTTGGGTTTGCCCGGCTCCTATGTTTTGGTGCCTTACGTTCCGCTATATCGGCTAAGGTAGCACTAGGAGAACCACTGCGATTGTGCCCCGGTTGAGCTGGGTTGAGCACCTCAATGGAGAAAGCTAAAACTGACTGTCATGATGAAGCGAGAGCTGGTCGTTGTTCGAGAGGTTTTTCGAGTCCCTAACGACTTATGCCACTTAGGACGAGGAGCCGGCTCTGTTCGGCCAAGGCGTGGATAGCGCCCCGAACTCGGTCTTCCGAATACCAGGGGCTTCGCCGAAATTTAAAATTATAGAATTATATGGCTAAGTGAGAGTGTTCACGCATTATAGTCCGATTGCCTTGTTCGTTGGGCTGAGCGCCTCCCTCGAAGGACCCAAACATGGGAAAAAGAGCGCTCAGGTTTATCCCCGAACACCCCAGCACTAGCGGCATGGGGGCAGAAGCCGACGACTCGCCATCTCTCAGAATTGATAAACAGCCGCACAGAAGGTAATATTTTAAATTCAAACAGCATTGCTTAGCGCATATGAACAAGTTTTCAGCGCACAGGACAAAATGAGCGAGTTTTACTCAAAAATTACATCCATAGAACATTCATCCACCATAAGGCGGGCACCCTTCAGAACATCCTTATAGTAATTCTCGGGCTTGCGATGCTCTTTCCCCGGCGGAGGCCCGTCCTTCACAAGCTTCTCAGCATCCAGCTTTCCCCAGTGCACCTTAGCACGGGCAAGGGCCCTACGGGCACCTTCAATGCAGACGGAGCGCTTGATGACTTCGAGCCTTGGACGGGCCTCCACCAGCCGCCGCACCAGCCCGAAATAGCTCCCAGGCTGAGCCTCTCCAGGCCACAGCCGAACTATGAGGCCCTTTGAAAGAACATGCGGTGCCCCCATGTTTGGTTTTGGTAATTGATGACAATCTCTATGGACTAATGGTTGCCTTGAGTTATATTTGAAGGTTTTGTCCATAGGCTTTTCTTGGAGTACATGTGTTGGTTTCAAGGAGAGTTTGTGTCGACCAAGGTGCTATTCAAGGAATTACCTAAAGATTGGTCTTGTGAGAGGTTGATCAAGACTAAGTTAAAGAGTGAATCAAGTTGATCAACCCACAAAGCGTAGAAGATGTACCGAGAGGGATCAAGTGATCCCATAGTATGGTAAGCATTGTCAATTACGCTTTGTGTACTAACCCATGGTCTTCGTGAGGGTTCTTTGTGGGGTTAGGTTGCGGTGTGCAAGTTCAAGTGGAGCATCACGAAGAGATCAAATGCTTGAAGCTTGTCGTCCTTTGTGGTGACAATTCACTTGTGAAGATGTGCGGAAGAGTGGCTCACCCATAGTGGAGTATGGGGGAGCAATCAACTAGTCTTCATCAAGTCAACACAATTAAGAAAGGTTGCGGTGTGCAAATTCAAGTGGAGCATCACGAAGAGATCAAATGCTTGAAGCTTGCCGTCCTTTGTGGTGACAATGGACTTGTGAAGATGTGCGGAAGAGTGGCTCACCCATAGTGGAGTATGGGGGAGCAATCAACTAGTCTTCTTCGAGTCAACCCAATCAAGAAAGGTGGTCCAACTTGAGGGAGTCAAGATCATCATCATCTAGCTCAAGTGGACCATGTGCAAGGCAAAGGTTTGCCCTTGATAGGTTTTCTATTTTACCGGTCTTATGATGGTAGTTGGGAGACCGGGTTATAGGATGGATTGATGTACTATCAAGGGGAGCTCTCGATGAGTAGCTTGATCGTATCGTTCGCTGAGAGCTCAAACCATTGCATCCTTGCATCATCTTTCTTGGTTCTTGTTTGGTTATCTTTGAGAGTCTTAGAGCTTATGGTCATCTTGATGACAAGCTCGAGTTCATCGAAAACGGAGTTCACTTGCTTCTTCTTTGATGTTTTCGATGTTGGAGGTTTTGCCGGTTCTTCTCGGTTGGAGGTTTCACTCCTCCTTTTGTTGGCATACTTCCCCTGCCTCTTCTTACTTCGCTGTTTTGATGCTACTCGTCGTCTTGTTTCCAACAAGCTTGAGTTTGCTCAATTTGGAGCTCATATGCAGAAGTTATGGCAGTTCTGGTTTTCTTGAGTGTGGTTTTTGTTAGGGTCCCAGCGGTAGTACCGTGGTACCCAGCGGTAGTACCACTGAGGAGTCACAAGCGGCAGTACCGCTCCGCAGCGGTAGTACCGGCGGTGACTCCGCAGCAGTACTACCGTTGGTTTACCAGGTCCCTACCGCGTCGATTCGAGGGGTCTTTTTCTGTGTCGGATTGTGCGGTACCTCACTGCGGCAGTAGTGCGGCAGTACCGCTCCTTAGCGGCAGTACCGCCCTTCCTCCACGGTAGTACCGCCCGATTCCCTCTTTCCCTTTACCCTTCGTTCTGCGCGGCAATACTGCCGAAGGGTGCGGTAGTACCGCCTAACCCAGCGGTAGTACCGCTGTCTCCTACGGTACTACCGCCCCAAGGTTCATGTTTTGTTGCTCCTTTTCCCTGTTTCTTCCACCTGAGCGGTAGTACCGCTCATGTGCGGGCTAAGCACATAACGGTTGGATTTTCCCCCTCCTATAAAAGGGGGTCTTCTTCCCTATTGAACCTTATCCTTTGAGCTCGTGTTCTTCCCCCATTGTTGACCTTCTTCGAGCTTGCTAACTCTCAATCCCTCCATGGATTCTTGCTAGTTTTTTAGGGAAAAGAGAGAGGAGATCTAGATCCACATTTCCACCAATCACTTTCTCCTCTATGTGAGGGGAACCCCTTGGATCTAGATCTTGGAGTTCTTGGTGTTCTCTTTCTTGTTCTTCCTCTCATTTTCCTCCCTAGCATTAGTTGCTTCCGTGGGATTTGAGAGAGAAGGACTTGGGCACTCCATGTGCCCTTGCCATTGCATTTGGTGCATCGGTTTGAGTTCTCCACGTGATACGTGGAAGTTACAAGTTGAGAAGCTTATTACTCTTGGGTGCTTGGTACCCTTGAGCTTGTTCCTCTTGGGTGCTTGGGCGCCCTAGACGGTTGTTGGTGCTAGGAGCTCAATCATTGTGGTGCAAAGCTCCGGGCAAGCGTCGGGGTCTCCAATTATGTTGTGGAGATCGCCCCGAGCAATTTGACGGGTATCGGTGACCGCCCCCAAGGGTTGCCAAAGTGTACGGGTTCGGTGACCGCCCCCAAGGGTTGCCATTTGTAGGGGTTCGGTGACCGCCTCAAGGGTCCCTTAGTGGAATCACGGCATCTTGCATTGTGTGAGGGCGTGAGGAGATTACGGTGGCCCTAGTGGCTTCTTGGGGAGCATTGTGCCTCCACACCGCTCCAAACGGAGATTAGCATCCGCAAGGGTGTGAACTTCGGGATACATCGTCGTCTCCTCGTGCCTCGGTTATCTCTTACCCGAGCCCTTTACTTATGCACTTTACTTTGTGATAGCCATATTGTTTCTTGTCATATATCTTGCTATCACATAGTTGCTTATCTTTCTTAGCATAAGTTGTTGGTGCACATAGGTGAGCCTAGTTGTTTTAGGTTTTGTGCTTGGCAAATTAACCGCTAGGTTTATTCCACATTTGTTCAAGCCTAAACCGTAATTATTTTAAAACGCCTATTCACCCCCCCCCTCTAGGCGACATCCATGATCTTTCACCCTTCATGGCCTGTTCGGCCACCTTGTGGAGCTCGACCAGTTGCTTCAGCTGGTCGCTCAGGGGCACTGGGTGTCCGGCCTCAGCGTACTGAGACCAGAACACCTTCTCCGTCGAGCTGCCCTCCTCGGCTCGATAGAATGCGGCAGCATCGGACACACTCCGGGGAAGATCTGGAACGCTCCTGGAGAGCTCTAGATTCGGGTAAGTAACAAGTAACTCACGTTTATGTGTTTGCTTCGCATAAAGAATGCCTTACCCGCCGCTATCTTCTTCACCTCATCCAACTCCTGGAGGGCCTTCTGGGATTCGGCCTTGGCAGACTTGGCATTTTCAATAGCCACCGCGAGCTCGGATGCTCGCGTCTTTGAGTCAAGCTCCAAACTCTCATGTTTTTCCATGAGAGCTTGGAGCTCTTGCCGCACCTTGCCAACCTCGGCCTCATACTTCTCCCGCTCGGTGCTCTCCGAGGCCGCACTCTTCTCGGCCTCGACCAGTGCTTGCTTAAGGGTCACCACTTCAGATGTGGCCCCTACAATAGCCACGATAATCTTGTCATTCTTTGCAATTGCACCTTTATATATATATTTTTAACAAGGTATTTCTTACTTTCGTTGTCCTCGAGCTGCTTCTTGGCACGACCGAGCTCTTGCTCGGACCGCTCGAGGTTCTGCTTTAGCGTGTCCACTTCCGCAGTCAGTGCGGTGGACGCAAGCAGAGAAGCCTGCATACGCATATTGACTCCTTTTTGTTAGACTCGTGCGAATTTTAATTGATCCTCTATTCGGCTTTTCTTCCCGAACGCCAAACAGAGCATCAGGGGCTACTATCTATGCGGTAATATTATTTACACATTCTTTACTTACCTCAAAGCCTGTTAAAAGGCTAGTACAAGCTTCAGTCAGTCCGCTCTTGGCGGACTAAACCTTCTGGATCACCGCACTCATAATAGTGCGGTGCCTCTCGTCGATGGAGGCGCCTTGGAGCGCCTCCAACATGTTGTCCGGCGCCTCCGGTTGGATGGAGGTCACCGGCACGGCGGGCTTGCTCCTCTTGGAAGGAGGTCGCCCGCCGGACTCTGGAACCTTTGAAGTTCCGGAGCGGTGTCCGGCCTAGGGCCGGACTTGGAGACCTGGGGGGTTTCATCCCCTTTACTCCTGGAGTTCGGGAGGTCGCCTTGCGGCGCCTCCAGGACCACCTCCTCCCGGCTTGGAACCTGTTGGGACAACACTTTGGTGTCGTCCGTAGGGCGGGGGGAGGAGGCCGTCGGAAGCGAGTTCACATCCGACGAGTCCAGTGAGCCGCTCGACGACGCGTTGAGCCGGTCTTTGGGTGGGCTGCATAAACATATTCGACATAAGGGAAAGCTGTGCAATAAACGAATACTATGAATTACTTTGGTATCCGGATACTTACGATTTGGCCAGGGGCTTGGCCCTGGGCGCCCACTTCTCTCCGCCGTCGTCGGCGTCGGTGGAATAGTCCGGAGGAAGGGTTTTCCCCTTCTTGGACCCTTCGGCCTCCCCAGTTGGGGCGGCCTTCCTTTTCTTCCCTTCCCCCGCTGGAGGGGGAGGGGTCTCTTCTTCCTCCTCCTCGTCTTCACGGGAGGAGTGCGTCTTGGATTCTTCGGATGATGAATCCGACACCTCCGGGCGTCGGGCACTCTATTGAGTCCCTGTGGCCTTCTTCTTGACCTTCTTCTCCGGCACCACATAGGGTGCCGGAACCAGCAGCCTCGCCAAGCGAGCGTCCGCTGGGCCTTCGGGCAAAGGGGCCGAACAGTTGATCTGTCCAGACGTCACCTGCCAATCCTGTCAAAGGAAAGGGATCTTAGATCCCGCATGGAGTCAAACTATGAAAAACTGATACCTTGTAAAAGAAAAAAAACAGCTTAGCGCGAGAGCGTGACGCTGCGCACTGAATCCATGATCCTCAGTAGCGGATGCGGGAGCCTCGGCGCCCTTGAAAAGCACCTTCCAGGCATCTTCGTACATCATGTCAAAGAGCCTGCTCGGAGTTTGGTGCCGCGCTGGGTCGAACTCCCACAGGTTGAAAGCCCGTTGTTGGCACGGGAGGATCAAGTGGATGAGCATAACCTGGACTACGTTGACAAGTTTGAGCTTCTTGTCCACCAGGGTTTTGACGCATGTTTGGAGTCTGGCCAGCTCTCCTTGTTTACCCCACATAGGCCCGTCTCTTTCCAGGACGTGAGCCGCGTTGGGGGTCCAGACCGGAACTCGGGGGGTGCGACCCATTCGGTGTCGCGCGGCTCGGTGATGTAAAACCATCCTGATTGCCACCCCTTCAGGGTCTCCACAAAGGAGCCCTCGAGCCAGAGGACATTGGCCATCTTGCCCACCATGGCGCCTCCGCACTCCGCCTGGCTGCCGCGCACCACCTTCGGCTTGACGTTGAAAGTCTTGAGCCATAGGTCGAAATGGGGGCGGATGCGGAGGAAGGCCTCGCACATGACGATAAACGCCGAGATGTTGAGGACGAAGTTTGGGGCCAGATCGTGGAAATCCAGGCCGTAGTAGAACATGAGCCCCGGACAAATGGGTGGAGAGGGAAGCCCAGTCCACGGAGGAAATGGGGGAGGAACACCACCCTCTCATGGGGCCTAGGGGTCGGGATGAGCTGCCCCTTTTCGGGAAGCCGGTACGCGATGTCGTTAGACAGGTATCCGGCCTTCCTCGGCTTTTTGATATGTCCCTCCGTGACGGAGGAGACCATCCACTTGCCTCCCGCTCCAAACATGGTTGGAGAAGGTTGAGGTGAGGAGTGCGGACTTGGGCGCTGGAGCTCGAGTGCGCAAGAATGGATAGGCGAAGGAGGAAGAAGGCGTAGGTGAAAAGGTGGATCTTTATCCCCTTATATGGGTGGACGCAGCTACATGTCCCCACCAGCCTGATAAAACTCACTTATCTCCAAGCGCCGTAATCGATGGCGCGGTTGGGTTACCCACGCCCGTATTGATGAGAATCCCGGAAGAGGGGGACACGATCTCTGCTTTAACAAGACGTGCCAAGGAAACCGCCTCGCATAACGCACTGAGATGGGACAGTAAAACGGTTCGAATAAAAGCTTGGTCGTGGTGTGATGTCACACTACGGAATACGTCAGCAGATTAGATTTGTGTAAATATTATTCTCTTTATGGCAATATGTGGAAACTTATTTTACAGAGCCGGACACTATCTTTGTGTTCAAAATCTTCTATGAAGTACTTGGAGGAGGAACCCGCCTTGCAATGCCGAAGACGATATGCGCGCCGGACTCGTCATCATTGAAGCCTGGTTCAGGGGCTACTGAGGGAGTCCTGGATTAGGGGTGTCCGGATGGCCGGACTATACCTTCAGCCGGACTCCTAGACTGTGAAGATACAAGATTGAAGACTTCGTCCCGTGTCCGGGAGGGACTTTCCTTGGCGTGGAAGGCAAGCTTGGTGATATGGATATGCAGATCTCCTACCATTGTAACCGACTCTATGTAACCCTAACCCTACCCGGTGTCTATATAAACCGGAGGGTTTTAGTCCGTAGGACAACATACACATCAACAATCATATCATAGGCTAGCTTCTAGGGTTTAGCCTCCTCGATCTCGTGGTAGATCTACTCTTGTACTACCCATATCATCAATATTAATCAAGCAGGACGTAGGGTTTTACCTCCATCGAGAGGGCCCGAACCTGGGTAAAACTTCATGTCCCTCGCCTCATGTTACCATCCAGCCCAGACGCACAGTTTGGGACCCCCTACCCGAGATCCGCCGGTTTTGACACCGACAATGAGCAGCAAGTTGGATGCACACCCACTTAGTTTCAGTTAGAGCTTTCATACACTTATAGCTCTAGTGCATCCGTTGCATGGCAATCCCTACTCACTCACATTGATATCTATTGATGGGCATCTCCATAGCCCGTTGATACGCCTAGTTAATGTGAGACTATCTTCTCCTTTTTGTCTCCTCCACCATCATATTCTATTCCACCTATAGTGCTATATCCATGGCTCACGCTCATGTATTGCGTGAAAGTTGAAAAGGTTTGAGAACGTCAAAAGTATGAAACAATTGCTTGGCTTGTCACCGGGGTTGTGCATGATGTGAATATTTTGTGTGGTGAAGATGGAGCATAGCCAGACTATATGATTTTGTAGGGATAACTTTCTTTGGCCATGTTATTTTGAAAAGACATGATTGCTTTATTAGTAGGCTTGAAGTATAATTGTTTTTATGTCAAATGATAGATTATTGCTTTGAATCACTCGTGTCTTAATATTCATTGCCATGATTAGATATGTGATCAAGATTATGCTAGGTAGCATTCCACATCAAAAATTATCTTTTTTATCATTTACCTACTCGAGGACGAGCAGGAATTAAGCTTGGGGATGCTGATACATCTCCGTCGTATCTATAATTTTTGATTGTTCCATGCCAATATTATTCAACTTTCATATACTTTTTGGCAACTTTTTGTATTATTTTTGGGACTAACATATTGATCCAGTGCCCGGTGCCAGTTCCTGTCTGTTGCATGTTTTTGGTTTCGTAGAATATCCATATCAAACGGAGTCCAAACGGGATAAAAACGGACAGAGCTTATTTTTGGAAAATATGGAAAATTCGGAAGGAAAATCAATGCGAACCCGTGCCCGAGGTGGTCATGAGGCAGGGGGCGCCCCCCAGGGCGCGCCCCAAACCCTCGTGAGCCCACCGTAAGGCGGTTGATGCTCTTCTTTTGCCGCAAGAAAGCTAATATTCCGAAAAAAATCACGGCGAAGGTTTCAGGCCAATCGGAATTATGGATCTCCATATATATACGAAACGGTGAAACAGAGCCAGAACAGAACGCAGAACCAGACAGAAACAGAGAGATAGATCCAATCTCGGAGGGGCTCTCGCCCCTCCCGTGCCATGGAGGCCATGGACCAGAGGGGAAACCCTTCTCCCATCTAGGGAGGAGGTCAAGGAAGAAGAAGAAGGAGGGGGGCTCTCTACCACTCGCTTCCGGTGGCATCGGAGTGCCACCGGGGGCCATCATCATCACCGCAATCTACACCAACACCTCTGCCATCTTCACCAACATCTCCATCACCTTCCCCCCTCTATATATAGCGGTCCACTCTCCCGCAACCCACTGTACCCTCTACTTGAACATGGTGCTTTATGCTTCATATTATTATCCAATGATGTGTTGCCATCCTATGATGTCTGAGTAGATTTTTGTTGTCCTATCAGTGGTTGATGAATTGCTATGATTGATTTAATTTGCTTGTGGTTATGTTGCTGTCCTTTGGTGCCCATCATATGATTGCGCGCGTGGATCACACCCTAGGGTTAGTTGTATGTTGATAGGACTATGTATTGGAGGGCAAGAGTGACAGAAGCTTCAACCTAGCATAGAAATTGATGCATACGGGATTGAAGGGGGACCAATGTATCTTAATGCTATGGTTGGGTTTTACCTTAATGAACATTAGTAGTTGCGGATGCTTGCTAATAGTTCCAATCATAAGTGCATAGAATTCCAATTCAGGGATGACATGCTAGCAGTGGCCTCTCCCACATAATACTTGCTATCGGTCTAGTAAAGTAGTCAATTGCTTAGGGGCAATTTCGCAACTTCTACCACCACTTTTTCACACTCGCTATATTTACTTTATTGGTTCTTTATCTAAACAGCCCCTAATTTTTATTTACGTACTCTTTATTATCTTGCAAACCTATCCAACAACACCTACAAAGTACTTCTAGTTTCATACTTGTTCTAGGTAAAGCGAACATCAAGCGTGCGTAGAGTTGTATCGGTGGTCGATAGAACTTGAGGGAATATTTGTTCTACCTTTAGCTCCTCGTTGGGTTCGACACTCTTACTTATCGAAAACTGTTGCGATCCCCTATACTTGTGGGTTATCAGATACCTAGTTCAATCATGTTACCGGTAAGTCTCTTTACTCGTTCCGTAATGCAACATCCCGCAACTAACTCATTAGTCACATTGCTTGCAAGGCTTATAGTGATGTGCATTACCGAGACGGCCCAGAGATACCTCTCCGACAATCGGAGTGACAAATCCTAATCTAGATCTATGCCAACTCAACAAACACCATCAGAGACACCTATAGAGCATCTTTATAATCACTCAGTTATGTTGTGACGTTTGATAGCACACAAGGTGTTCCTCGGTATTCGGGAGTTGCATAATCTCATAGTCAAATGAACATGTATAAGTCATGTAGAAAGCAATAGCAATAAAACTAAACGATCATTATGCTAAGCTAATGGATGGGTCTTGTCCAACACATCATTCTCTAATGATGTGATCCCGTTCATCAAATGAAAACACATGTCTATGGTCAGGAAACATAACCATCTTTGGTTAACGAGCTAGTCAAGTAGAGGCTTACTAGGGACACTCTGTTTTGTCTATGTATTCACACATGTACTAAGTTTCTGGTTAATACAATTCTAGCATGAATAATAAACATTTATCATGATATAAGGAAATATAAATAACAACTTTATTATTGCCTCCATAGCATATTTCCTTCAGTCTCCCACTTGCACTAGAGTCAATAATCTAGTTCACATCGCCATGTGATTTAACACCAATAGTTCACATCTTTATGTGATTAGTTCACATCTCCATGTGACTAATACCCAAAGAGTTTACTAGAGTCAATAATCTAGTTCACATCGCTATATGATTAACACCCAAAGAGTGATCATGTTTTGCTTTGTGAGAGAAGTTTAGTCAATGGGTCTGCCACATTCAGAGCCGTATGTATTTTGCAAATTTTCTATGTCTACAATGCTCTGCACGCAGCTACTTTAGCTAATCGCTCCCACTTTCAATATGTATCTAGATCGAGACTTAGAGTCATCCAGATCAGTGTCAAAGCTTGCATCGACGTAACTCTTTATGACGAATTTTTTGTCACCTCCATAACCAAGAAACATATCCTTATTCCACTAAGGATATTTTTTACTGATGTCCAGTGATCCACTCCTGGATCACTATTGTACCCTCTTACCAAACTCTTGGTGAGGTACACAATAGATCTGGTACACAACATAGCGTACTTCATAGAACCTACGGCTGAGGCATCGGGAATGACTTTTCATTCTCTTTCTATTTTCTGACGTGGTCGGTTTTTTAGTCTTTACTCAACTTCACACCTTGCAACACAGGCAAGAACTTCTTCTTTGGTTGTTCCATTTGAACTATTTCAAAATCTTGTCAAGGTATGTACTCATTAGAAAAATATATCAAGCGTCTTGATCTATCTCTATAGATCTTGATGCTCAATATGTAAACAGCTTCACCGAGGTTTTCCTTTGAAAAAACTCCTTTTAAATACACCTTTATGCTTTCCAGAAAATTCTACATTATTTCCGATCAACAATATGTCATTCACATATACTTATCAGAAATGATGTAGTGCTCCCACTCACTTTCTTGTAAATACAGACTTCACCGCAAGTCTGTTTAAAACTATATGCTTTGATCAACTCATCAAAGCGTATATTCCAACTCTGAGATGCTTGCACCAGTCCATAGATGGATCACTGGAGCTTGCACACTTTGTTAGCACCTTTAGGATTGACAAAACCTTCTTGTTGTATCATATACAACTCTTCTTTAAGAAATCCATTAAGGAATGCAGTTTTGACATCCATTTGCCAGATTTCATAAAATGTGGCAATTGGTAACATGATTCGGACAAACTTAAGCAACGCTACGAGTGAAAAAATCTCATCGTAGTCAACACCTTGAACTTGTCGAAAGCCTTTTTTGCGAGAATTCGAGCTTTGTAGATAGTAACACTACTATCAGTGTATGTCTTCCTCTTGAAGATCCATTTATTCTCAATGGCTTGCCGATCATCGGGCAAGTTAACCAAAGTCCATACTTTGTTCTTATACATGGATCCCATCTCAGATTTCATGGCCTCAAGCCATTTTGCGGAATCTGAGCTCATCATCGCTTCCTCATAGTTTGTAGGTTCGTCATGATCAAGTAACATGACCTACAGAACAGGATTACCGTACCACTCTGGTGCGGATCTTACTCTGGTTGACCTACGAGGTTTGGTAGTAACTTGATCAGAAGTTTCATGATCATCATCATTAGCTTCCTCATTTACTGGTGTAGGAATCACTGAAACTGATTTCTGTGATGAACTACTTTCCAATAAGGGAGCAGATACAATTACCTCATCAAGTTCTGCTTTCCTCCCACTCACTTCTTTCGAGAGAAACTCCGTCTCTAGAAAGGATCCATTCTTAGCAACAAAATATCTTGCCTTCGGATCTGTGATAGAAGGTGTACCCAACAGTTTCTTTTGGGTATCCTTTGAAGACACACTTTTCCGATTTGGGTTCGAGCTTATTAGCATGAAAATTTTTCCCATAAGCATCGCAACCCCAAAATTTAAGAAACGACAGCTTTGGTTTCTTGCCAAACCATAGTTCATACGGTGTCGTCTCAACGGATTTAGATGGTGCCCTATTTAACGTGAATGCAGTTGTCTCTAATATAACCCCAAAACGATAGTGGTAAATCGGTAAGAGACATCATAGATTGCACCATATCCAATAAAGTATGATTACGACGTTCGGACACACCATTATGATGTGGTCTTCCAGGTGGTGTGAGTTGCGAAACTATTTCACATTGTTTCAAATGAAGACCAAACTCGTAACTCAAATATTCGCCTCCGCGATCAGATTGTAGAAACTTTATTTTCTTGTTATGATGATTTTCCACTTCACTCTGATTTTTTTGAACTTTCCAAATGTTTCAGACTTATGTTTCATTAAGTAGATATACCCATATCTGCTCAAATCATCTGTGAAGGTCAGAAAATAATGATACCCGCCGCGAACCTCAACACTTATCGGACCCCATACATCGGTATGTATTATTTCCAATAAGTCAATGGCTTGCTCCATTGTTCCGGAGAACGGAGTTTTAGTCATCTTGCCTATGAGGCATGGTTCGCAAGCATCAAGTGATTCATAATCAAGTGATTCCAAAAGTCCATCAACATGGAGTTTCTTCATGCTCTTTACACCAATATGACCTAAACGGCAGTGCCACATATAAGTTGCACTATCATTATTAACTTTGCATATTTTGGCTTCAATATTATGAATATTTGTGTCACTACGATCGAGATTCAATAAACCATTTTATTGAGTGTATGACCATAGAAGGTTTTATTCATGTAAATAGAACAACAATTATTCTTTGACTTAAATGAATAACCGTATTGCAATAGACATGATCCAATCATATTTATGCTCAACGCAAACACCAAATAACATTTATTTTAGGTTCAACATTAATCCCGAAGGTAAAGGGAGTGTGTGATGGTGATCTTATCAACCTTGGAATCACTTCCAACTCATATCATCACCTCGCCCTTAACTAGTCTTTGTTTATTTTGCAACTCCCGTTTCAAGTTACTACTCTTAGCAACTGAACCAGTATCAAATACTAAGGGGTTTCTATAAACACTAGTAAAGTACACATCAATAACATGTATATCAAATATACCTTTGTTAACTTTGCCATCCTTCTTATCCGCCAAGTATCTAGGGCAGTTCCACTTCCAGTGATCATTTCCTTTGTAGTAGAAGCACTCAATTTCAGGCTTGGGTCTAGTTTTGGGCTTCTTGATGGGAGTGGTAACTTACTTGCCATTCTTCTTCAAGTTCCCTTTCTTTCCCTTGCCCTCTTACTTGAAACAAGTGGTCTTGTCAACCACCAACACTTGATGCTTTTCTTGATTTCTACCTTCGTCGATTTCAGCATCGCGAAGAGCTCGGGAATTGTCTTGTTCATCCCTTGCATATTATAGTTCATCACGAAGTTCTAGTAACTTGGTGATAGTGAATAGAGAACTTTGTCAATCACTATCTTATCTAGAAGATTAACTCTCACTTGATTCAAGCGATTGTAGTACTCAGACATTCTGAGCACATGCTCACTGGTTGAGCTATTCTCCTCCATCTTTAGGCAAAATACTTGTCAGAGGTCTCATACCTCTTGACTCGGGCATGAGTCTGAAATACAAATTTCAGCACTTGAAACATCTTATACACTCCATGTCGTTTAAAACGTTTTGAAGTCCCAGTTCTAAGCCGCAAAGCATGGTGCACTAAACTATCAAGTAGTCATCATACCGAGCTTACCAAATGTTGATAACATCTGCATCTGCTCCTGCAATAGGTCTGTCACCTAGCGGTGCATCGAGGACATGATACTTTTGTGCAGCAATGAGGATAATCCTCAGATCACAGAGCTAGTCCGCATCATTGCTACTAACATCTTTCAACTTATTTTTCTCTAGGAACGTATCAAAAATAAAATAGGGGAGCTATATGCGAGCTATTGATCTACAACAACATAGACATGCAAAATACTATCAGGTATTAAGTTCATGATAAATTAAAGTGCAATTAATCATATTACTTAAGAACTCCCACTTAGATAGACATCCCTCTAATCATCTAAGTGATCACATGATCCACGTCAATTAAACCATGTCCGATCATCACGTGAGATGGAGTAGTTTTCAATGGTGAACATCACTATGTTGATCATATCTACTATATGATTCATGCTTGACCTTTCGGTCTCAGTGATCCGAGGCCATATCTGCATATGCTAGGCTCGTCAAGTTTAACTAGAGTATTATGCGTGTGCAAAACTGGCTTGCACCCGTTGTATGTGAACGTAGAACTTATCACACCCGATCATCATGTGGTGTCTCGGCACGACGAACTGTCGCAACGGTGCGTACTTAGGAAGAACACTTATACCTTGAAATTTTAGTAAGGGATCATCTCTTAATGCTACCGTCGTACTAAGCAAAATAGGATGCATAAAAGATAAACATCACATGCAATCATAATATGTGACATGATATGGCCATCATAATCTTGTGCCTTTAATCTCCATCTCCAAAGTACTGTCATGATCCCCATCGTCACCAGCATGACACCATGATCTCCATCATCTTGATCTTTATCAATGTGTCGTCACATGGTCGTCTCTCCAACTACTGCTTTTGCAACTATTGCTATCGCATAGCGATAAAGTAAAGCAATTATATGGCGCTTGCATCTTATGCAATAAAGAGACAACCATAAGGCTCCTGCCAGTTGCCGATAACTTTAACAAAACATGATCATCTCGTACAACAATTTATATCTCATCACGTCTTGACCATATCACATCACAACATGCCCGGCAAAAACAAGTTAGACATCCTCTACTTTGTTGTTGCAAGTTTTACGTGGCTGCTACGGTCTTATAGCAAGAACAGATCTTACCTACGCATCAAAACCACAACGATTTTTTGTCAAGTGTGCTCTTTTAACCTTCAACAAGGATCGGTCGTAGTCACACTCGATTCAACTAAATTGGAGAAATAGACACCCACTAGCCACCTATGTGCGAAGCACGTCGGTAGAACCAGTCTCATGAACGCGGTCATGCAATGTCGGTCTGGGCCGCTTTATCCAACAATACCACCGAATCAAAGTATGACATGCTGGTAAGCAGTATGACTATTATCGCCCACAACTCTTTGTGTTCTACTCGTGCAAATAACATCTACGCATAGACCTGTCATTGGTATGTTACTTGCCCGAGATTCGATCGTCGGTATCATCATACCTAGTTCAATCTCGTTACCGGCAAGTCTATTTACGCGTTCTGTAATGCAACATCCTGCAACTAACTCAGTAGTCACATTGCTTGCAAGGCTTATAGTGATGTGCATTACCGAGAGGGCCCAGAGATACCTCTCCGACAATCGAAGTGACAAATCCTAATCTCGATCTATGCCAACTCAACAGACACCATCGGGGACACCTGTAGAGCATCTTGATAATCACCCAGTTATGTTGTGAGGTTTGATAACACACAAGGTGTTCCTCTGTGATACGTCTCCAACGTATCTATAATTTTTGATTGTTCCATGCTATTATATTATTTGTTTTGGATGTTAATGGGCTTATTTATACACTTTTATATTATTTTTGGGACTAACCTACTAACCCAAGGCCCAGTACAAATTGTTGTTTTTTGCCTATTTCGGTGTTTCGCAGAAAAAGGAATATCAAACTGAATCCAAACGAAATGAAACCTTCGGGACAGTTATTTTTGGAACAAACGTGATCCGGGGGACTTGGAGTAGACGTCAAGAAATCAACGAGGAGGCCACGAGGCAGGGAGGCGTGCCTGCCCCCCTCGGCGCGCCCCCCACCCTCGTGGGCCCTTCGTAGCTCCACCGACCTACTTCTTCCTCCTATATGTGTCCATATACCCTGAAAACATCCAGGAGCACCACGAAACCCTATTTCCACCGCCGCAACCTTCTGTACCCGAGAGATCCCATCTTGGGGCCTTTTCTGGAGCTCCGCCAGAGGGGGAATCGATCACGGAGGGCTTCTACATCAACACCATAGCCTCTCCGATGATGTGTGAGTAGTTTACCACAGACCTTCGGGTCCATAGTTATTAGCTAGATGGCTTCTTCTCTCCCTTTGGATCTCAATACAATTTTCTCCTCGATCTTCTTGGAGATCTATTTGATGTAACTCTTTTTACGATGTGTTTATCGAGATCCCATGAATTGTGGGTTTTTGATCAAGTTTACCTATGAAAAATATTTGATTCTTCTCTGAAATCTTTTATGTATGATTGGTTATCTTTGCAAGTCTCTTCGAATTATCAGTTTGGTTTGGCCTACTAGATTGATCTTTCTTGCAATGGGAGAAGTGCTTAGCTTTGGGTTCAATCTTGCGGTGTCCTTTCCTAGTGACAGCAGGGGCAGCAAGGCACGTATTGTATTGTTGCCATCGAGGATAAAAAGATGGGGTTTATATCATATTGCTTGAGTTTATCCCTCTACATCATGTCATCTTGCCTATTGCATTACTCTATTCTTATGAACTTAATACTCTAGATGCATGCTGGATAGCGGTCGATGTGTGGAGTATAATAGTAGATGCGGAATAGTTTCGGTCTACTTGTCGTGGACGTGATGCCTATATACATGATCATGCCTAGATATTCTCATAATTATTCACTTTACTATCAATTGCTCGACAGTAATTTATTCATCCACTGTAATACTTATGCTATCTTGAGAGAAGCCACTAGTGAAACCTATGGCCCCGGATCTATCTTTTATCATATAAGTTTCCATTCTATTTTATTTTGCAATCTTTACTTTCAATCTATATCATAAAAATACCAAAAATATTTATCTTATTATTATTATCTCTCTCAGATCTCACTCTCGTAAGTGACCGTTAAGGGATTGACAACCCCTTTATCGCGTTGGTTGTGAGGTTCTTATTTATTTGTGTAGTTACGAGGGACTTGCGTGTAGTCTCCTACTGGATTGATACCTTGGTTCCCAAAAACTGAGGGAAATACTTACGCTACTTTGCTGCATCACCCTTTCCTCTTCAAGGGAAAACCAACACAGTGCTCAAGAGGTAGCAAGAAGGATTTCTAGCGCCGTTCCCGGGGAGATCTACGCACAAGTCAAGACATACCTAGTACCCATCACAAACTCTTATCCCTCGCATTACATTATTTGCCATTTGCCTCTCGTTTTCCTCTCCCCCACTTCACCTTTTCCTTTTCTTCGCCCTCTTCCCGTATGTCTTTTTGTTTGTGTTTCCACGTGCCTTCTATTTGCTTGCATCTTTGCTCGCTAAAAATCTATTGATATGGATCCACTTAAAGTGTTCTACTTGGATCATCTTTGGTCCTTATGCGCTCATGCTGAAACCCCAACTATCCTAGTTGATGGGAAATCTTTAGATGAGCATGCTCATTTTGTGCGTCACCGTTTGTCTGGAAAAGGGAAACTCTTATGGGATCAAATAAACAGATTTCTATGTTATGCTTGGAATCTTTGTGAAATTTGTGATTTTACTTGTTGCTCTAAGAACCCTAAAAAACACCTTCCCTACCTATGTGAGTTTAATGAAAATGAAATCTTATCTTCTTATGCAAAGGGTGTTTATAGTTACTACGATATCGAACAAATTGAAGAAATTTGTTGCTTTTAAGGGTGCTTATGAAGTTTCTTCTTTGATTGAAAAGTATGATATTACTCTCTACGAATCTGAAAATTTTGACATACTTAAATATTGCTATGAAAACTATGCTCATAATGTCTATGTCAAAGAATTTATTGAAAGAATGACCGATATGCATGAATCTATAGATAACTATGATTCCGATGATTTGATTGAAATATCCCTTGATGAACATGATGCTTGCTATTCTTGTGGCCATGATGCCAATTTTTATGAAGATGAATTTTCTATAGTTCCTTATGTTAAACATGAGATCATTTCTATTGCACACATACTTAATAGCTCCTTTGATGAAAAGCATGATTGCAATGATGTTATTATAAATTCTCTTAGTGTCAATTGTGTAAATGATATGCAAAACCTCAAGCTTGGGGATGCTAGTTTTTCTATGACTACTATTTGTTGCAATGATCATGATTGGGGTGATTCTTCTTATGATCTTGATAATTTATTTAAGCCCCATGATGAATATAAGATTGATAATAATGTTTGCAATATTGAAAGTGGGTTTGGAAGAGTGTCAATTTTAGATCCCACATATTTGGATAATGTTCAATCTTATGCAATTTTCGATAAAAGTGGTTTTTGGAGAGGTCATGGCTTTAGTTAATGTTAATCCACTATTTTCGAAGAGTGTCAACTTTGCATGCATGTGGATCATGTTGAAAATATTTTATGTGATAGCTATTTTGTTGAATTTTCTTATGATCCCACATGTAATTATTATTAGAGAGGAAAATATTATTGTAGAAATTTTCATGTTACTAAATTACCTCTTGTTATGTTGAGATTGCTATTGTTTCTTTCCGCTTCCTTGCATATGCTAGTTTTTGCTTGCTATGATAATTTATTTTCCTTTAAGATGCCTATGCATAGGAAGTATGTTAGACTTAGATGTGTTTTTCACGTGTTTCATGATGCTCTCTTTGTGCTTCAATTCTTGTTTTCATGTGAGCATCATTGAAATTTGCAATGCCTAGCTAGGGGCGTTAAACGATAGCGCTTGTTGGGAGGCAACCCAATTTTATTTTTGTTTCTTGTTTTTGTTCCTTTTTAGTAATAAATAATTCATCTAGCCTCTTTTTAGACATCGTTTTATGCTTTTAATTAGTGTTTGTGCCAAGTAGAACCTTTGGGAAGACTTGGGGGAAGTTTTAGTGATCTTGCTGTACAAAACAGAAACTTTAGCGCTCACGAAATTTGCTGCCATTTTTTACTGGAGAGTGAAATTAGGTTGATTATTTTTGAATATTATTAATAGACAAATTCCTCACGTCCACCAATTTATTTCAGAATTTTTGGGGTTACATAAGTATTCGAAACCTACAGATTACTACAGACTGTTCTGTCTTTGACAGATTCTGTTTTTCGTGTGTTGTTTGCTTATTTTGATGAATCTATGGCTAGTATCAGAGGGTATGAACCATAGAGAAGTTGGAATACAGTAGTTTTAACACCAATATAAATAAATAATGAGTTCATTACAGTACCTTAAGTGGTGGTTTGTTTTTTATACTAACAGAGCTTATGAGATTTTCTGTTGAGTTTTGTGTTGTGAAGTTTTCAAGTTTTGGGTAAAGATTTGATGGATTATGGAATAAGGAGTGAAAAGAGCCTAAGATTGGGGATGCTCAAGGAACCCCAAGGTAAAATTCAAGGACAACCAAAAGCCGAAGCTTGGGGATGCCCCGGAAGGCATCCCCTCTTTCGTCTTCTTCCATCGGTAACTTTACATGAGGCTATATTTTTGTTCACCACATGATATGTGTTTCGCTTGGAGCGTCTTATGATCTGAGTCTTTTCTTTTTAGTTTACCACAATCATCCTTTCTGTACACACCTTTTGGTAGAGACACACATGAATTGGAATTTATTAGAATACTCTATGTGCTTCACTTATATCTTTTGAGCTAGATAATTTTGCTCTAGTGCTTCACTTATATATTTTAGAGCACGGTGGTGGTCTTATTTTATAGAAAAATTATTGATCTCTCATGCTTCACTTATATTATTTTGAGAGTCCATTAGAACAGCATGCTAATTTGCTTTGGTTATAAAATTGGTCCTAATATGATAGGCATCCAAGATTGGTATAATAAAAACTTGCATAAAAAGTGCGTTGAATACTATGAGAAGTTGGATGCTTGATAATTGTTTTGAGATATAAAGATGGTGATATTAGAGTTGTGCTAGTTAAGTAGTTGTGAATTTGAGAAATACTTGTGTTGAAGATTGCAAGTCCCGTAGCATGCATGTATGGTAACCGTTGTGTAACAAATTTCAAACATGAGGTGTTTTTTGATTGCCTTCCTTATGAGTGGCGGTCGGGGACGAGCGATGGTCTTTTCCTACCAATTTATCCCCCTAGGAGCATGCGCGTAGTGCTTAGTTTTTTATGACTTGTAGATTTTTGCAATAAGTATGTGATTTCTTCATGACTAATGATGAGTCCATGGACTATACGCACTCTCACCCTTCCATCATTGCTAGCCTCTTCGATACCGTGCATTGCCCTTTCTCACCTTGAGAGTTGGTGCAAACTTCGCTGGTACATCCCAACCCCGTGATATGATATGCTCTACCACACATGAACCTCCTTATATCTTCCTAAAAACAGCCACCATACCTACCTATTATGGCATTTCCATAGCCATTCCGAGATATGTTGCCATGCAACTTTCCACAGTTTCATTTATGACACGCTTCATCATTGTCATATTGCTTTGCATGATCATGTAGTTGACATCGTATTTGTGTCAAAGCCACCATGCATAATTTATCATACATGCCACTCTTGATTCATTGCCCTTCCCGGTACACCGTCGGAGGCATTCATATAGAGTCATATTTTGTTCTAGTATCGAGTTGTAATCATTGAGTTGTAAATAAATAGAAGTGTGATGATCATAATTAATAGAGCATTGTCCCAAATAAAAAAATAAAGAGAAAGGCCAAATAAAAAAAGAAAGCCCCAAAAAAAGGCCCCCACAAAAAGAAATAAAAAGGGACAATGCTACTATCCTCTTTTTCCACACTTGTGCTTCAAAGTAGCACCATGATCTTTATGATAGAGAGTCTCTTGTTTTGTCACTTTCATATACTAGTGGGAATTTTTCATTATAGAACTTGGCTTGTATATTCCAACAATGGGCTTCCTCAAATGCCCTAGGTCTTCGTGAGCAAGCAAGTTGGATGCACACCCACTTAGTTTCTTTTGTTGAGCTTTCATATATTTATAGCTCTAGTGCATCTGTTGCATGGCAATCCCTACTGCTTGCATTGACATCAATTGATGGGCATCTCCCTAGCCCATTGATTAGCCGCGTCAAATGTAAGACTTTCTCCTTTTTTGTCTTCACCACATAACCCCCACCATATTATCCTATTCCACCCATAGTGCTATATCCATGGCTCACGCTCATGTATTGCGTGAAAGTTGAAAAGGTTTGAGATTACTAAAGTATGAAACAATTGCTTGGCTTGTCATCGGGGTTGTGCAAGATGAGAGCATTCTTGTGTGATGAAAATGGAGCATGACCAAACTATATGATTTTGTAGGGTTGAACTTTCTTTTGCCGTGTTATTTTGAGAAGACATGATTGCTTAGTTAGTATGCTTGAAGTATTACTGTTTTTATGTCAATATTAAACTTCTGTCTTGAATCTTTCAGATCTGAATATTCATGCCACAATAAAGAAAATTACAATGAGAATTATGCTAGGTAGCATTCCACATATAAAATTCTGTTTTTATCATTTACCTACTCGAGGACGAGCAGGAATTAAGCTTGGGGATGCTTGATACGTCTCCAACGTATCTATAATTTTTTAGTGTTCCATGCTATTATATTATCTGTTTTGGATGTTAATGGGCTTATTTATACACTTTTATATTATTTTTGGGACTAACCTACTAACCCAAGGCCTAGTGCAAATTGTTGTTTTTTTGCCTATTACAGTGTTTCGCAGAAAAGGAATATCAAACGGAATCCAAACGGAATGAAACCTACGGGAGAGTTATTTTTGGAACAAACGTGATCCAGGGGACTTGGAGTAGACGGCAAGAAGTCAACAAGGAGGCCACGAGGTAGGGAGGCGCGTCTGCCCCCCTGGGCGCGCCCCCACCCTCGTGGGCCCCTCGTAGCTCCACCGGCCTACTTCTTCCTCCTATATATGTCCATATACCCCGAAAACATCCAGGAGCACCACGAAACCCTATTTCCACCACCGCAACCTTCTGTACCCGAGAGATCCCATCTTGGGGCCTTTTCCAGAGCTCTGCCAGAGGGGGAATCGATCACGGAGGGCTTCTACATCAACACCATAGCCTCTCCGATGATGTGTGAGTAGTTTACCACAGACCTTTGGGTCTATAGTTATTATCTAGATGGCTTCTTCTTTCTCTTTGGATCTCAATACAATGTTCTCCTCGATCTTCTTGGAGATCTATTTGATGTAGCTCTTTTTGCGGTGTGTTTGTCGAGATCCGATGAATTGTGGGTTTATGATCAAGTTTATCTATGAACAATATTTGATTCATCTCTGAAATATTTTATGCATGATTGGTTATCTTTGCAAGTCTCTTCGAATTATCGGTTTGGTTTGGCCTACTAGATTGATCTTTTTACAATGGGAGAAGTGCTTAGCTTTTGGTTCAATCTTGCGGTGTCCTTTCCCAGTGACAGCAGGGGCAGCAAGGCACGTATTGTATTATTGCCATCGAGGATAAAAAGATGGGGTTTATATCATATTGCTTGAGTTTATCCCTCTACATCATCTCACCTTTCCTGATGCATTACTCTGTTCTTATGAACTTAATACTCTAGATGCATGTTGGATTGCGGTCGATGTGTGGAGTAATAGTAGTAGATGCAGAATCGTTTCGGTCTACTTGTCGCGGACGTGATTGCTACCTCTTGAGCACTGCATTGGTTTTCCCCGAAGAGGAAGGGATGATGCAGCAAAGTAGCGTAAGTATTTCCCTCAGTTTTTGAGAACCAAGGTATCAATCCAGTAGGAGGCTACGCGCAAGTCCCTCGTACCTGCCCAAAGCAAATAAATCCTCGGAACCAACGCAAATAGGGGTTGTCAATCCCTATAAGGCCACTTACGAGAGTGAGATCTGATAGATATGATAAGATAATATTTTTGGTATTTTTATGATAAAGATGCAAGGTAAAATAAAGGCAAAGGAAATAGCAAAGGAAATAACTAAGTAGTAGGGGATCAATATGATGAAGATAGACCCGGGGGCCATAGGTTTCACTAGTGGCTTCTCTTGAGAGCATAAGTATTCTACGGTGGGTGAACAAATTACTGTTGAGCAATTGATAGAATTGAGCATAGTTATGAGAATATCTAGGTATGATCATGTATATAGGCATCACTTCCAAGACAAGTAGACCGACTCCTGCCTGCATCTACTACAATTACTCCACTCATCGACCGCTATCCAGCATGCATCTAGAGTATTAAGTTAAAAACAGAGTAATGCCTTAAGCAAGATGACATGATGTAGAGGGATAGACTCATGCAATATGATGAAAACCCCATCTTGTTATCCTCGATGGCAACAATACAGTACGTGCCTTGCTGCCCCTACTGTCACTGGGAAAGGACACCGCAAGATTGAACCGAAAGCTAAGCACTTCTCCCATTGCAAGAAAGATCAATCTAGTAGGCCAAACCAAACTGGTAATTCGAAGAGACTTGCAAAGATAACCAATCATACATAAAAGAATTCAGAGAAGATTCAAATATTATTCATAGATAGACTTGATCATAAACCCACAATTCATCGGTCTCAACAAACACACCGCAAAAAGAAGATTACATCGAATAGATCTCCACAAGAGAGGGGGAGAACATTGTATTGAGATCCAAAAACAGAGAAGAATCCATCTAGCTACTAACTATGGACCCGTAGGTCTGAGGTAAACTACTCACACTTCATCGGAGGGGCTATGGTGTTGATGTAGAAGCCATCCGTGATCGATGCCCCCTCCGACGGAGCTCCAAAACAGGCCCCAAGATGGGATCTCGTGGATACAAAAAGTTATGGCGGTGAATTTAGGGTTTTGGCTCCGTATCTGTGTTGGGGAACGCAGTAATTTCGAAAAATTTCCTACGCACACGCAAGATCATGGTGATGCACAGCAACGAGAGGGGAGAGTGTTGTCTACGTACCAACGCAGATCGACTGCGGAAGCGATCACACAACGTAGAGGAAGTAGTCGTACGTCTTCTTTCCGATCCGACCGATCCAAGCACCGTTACTCCGGCACCTCCGAGTTCTTAGCACACGTTCAGCTCGATGACGTTCCTCGGGCTCCGATCCAGCAAAGCGTCGAGGAAGAGTTCCGTCAGCACGACGGCGTGGTGACGATCTTGATGTACTACCGACGCAGGGCTTCGCCTAAGCACTGTAACGGTATGATCGAGGTGGAATTTGGTGGCAGGGGGCACCGCACACGGCTAAGGAACGATCTCAAGGATCAACTTGTGTGTCTTGGGGTGTCCCCTGCCCCCGTATATAAAGGTTGGAGGAGGGGGGCCGGCCGGCCAGGGAGAGGGAGGCGCAGGGGGAGTCCTACTCCTACCGGGAGTAGGACTCCCCCCTCCAATCCTATTCCAATTAGGACTCTCGGGGGAAAAGGAGAGAGAAGGGGGGCCGGCCCCTTATCCTAGTCCTACTAGGACTTGGGGAAAGGGGGGGCGCCGGCTAGCTTTGGGCTGCCCCTTTTCTCTTTTTCCACTAAGGCCCAATAGGCCCATTAGTCTCCCGGGGGGTTCCGGTAACCCTCCCGGTATTCCGGTAAAATCCTGATTTCACCCGGAACACTTCCTATGTCCAAACATAGGCTTCCAATATATCAATCTTTATGTCTCGACCATTTCGAGACTCCTCGTCATGTCCGTGATCTCATCCGGGACTCCGAACATCCTTTGGTACATCAAAATGCATAAACTCATAATAACTGTCATTGTAACGTTAAGCGTGCGGACCCTACGGTTCGAGAACAATGTAGACATGACCGAGACATGTCTCCGGTCAATAACCAATAGCGGGACCTGGATGCCCATATTGGCTCCTACAAATTCTACGAAGATCTTTATCGGTCAGACCGCATAACAACATACGTTGTTCCCTTTGTCACCGGTATGTTACTTGCCCGAGATTCGATCGTCGGTATCCAATACCTAGTTCAATCTCGTTACTGGCAAGTCTCTTTACTCGTTCCGTAATACATCATCTCACAACTAACATATTAGTTGCAGTGCTTGCAAGGCTTATGTGATGTGCATTACCGAGAGGGCCCAGAGATACCTCTCCGACAATCGGAGTGACAAACCCTAATCTCGAAATACGCCAACCCAACATCTACCATTGGAGACACCTGTAGTACTCCTTTATAATCACCCAGTTACGTTGTGACGTTTGGTAGTACCCAAAGTGTTCCTCCGGTAAACGGGAGTTGCATAATCTCATAGTTATAGGAACATGTATAAGTCATGAAGAAAGCAATAGCAACATACTAAACGATCGGGTGCTAAGCTAATGGAATGGGTCATGTCAATCAGATCATTCAACTAATGATGTGACCTCGTTACTCAAATAACAACTCTTTGTTCATGGTTAGGAAACATAACCATCTTTGATTAACGAGCTAGTCAAGTAGAGGCATACTAGTGACACTCTGTTGGTCTATGTATTCACACATGTATTATGTTTCCGGTTAATACAATTCTAGCATGAATAATAAACATTTATCATGATATAAGGAAATAAATAATAACTTTATTATTGCCTCTAGGGCATATTTCCTTCAGTCTCCCACTTGCACTAGAGTCAATAATCTAGATTACACTGTAATGATTCTAACACCCATGGAGCCTTGGTGCTGATCATGTTTTGCCCGTGGAAGAGGCTTAGTCAACGGGTCTGCAACGTTCAGATCCGTATGTATCTTGCAAATCTCTATGTCTCCCACCTGGACTAAATCCCGGATGGAGTTGAAGCGTCTCTTGATGTGTTTGGTCCTTTTGTGAAATCTGGATTCCTTTGCCAAGGCAATTGCACCAGTATTGTCACAGAAGATTTTCATTGGACCCGATGCACTAGGTATGACACCTAGATCGGATATGAACTCCTTCATCCAGACTCCTTCGTTTGCTGCTTCCGAAGCAGCTATGTACTCCGCTTCACATGTAGATCCCGCTACGACGCTTTGTTTAGAACTGCACCAACTGACAGCTCCACCGTTTAAAGTAAACACGTATCCGGTTTGCGATTTAGAATCGTCCGGATCAGTGTCAAAGCTTGCATCAACGTAACCTCTTACGGTGAGCTCTTTGTCACCTCCATATACGAAAAACATATCCTTAGTCCTTTTCAGGTATTTCAGGATGTTCTTGACCGCTGTCCAGTGATCCATTCCTGGATTACTTTGGCACCTCCCTGCTAGACTTATAGCAAGGCACACATCAGGTCTGGTACACAGCATTGCATACATGATAGAGCCTATGGCTGAAGCATAGGGAACATCTTTCATTTTCTCTCTATCTTCTGCAGTGGTCGGGCATTGAGTCTGACTCAACTTCATACCTTGTAACACAGGCAAGAACCCTTTCTTTGCTTGATCCATTTTGAACTTCTTCAAAATCTTGTCAAGGTATGTGCTTTGTGAAAGTCCAATTAAGCGTTTTGATCTATCTCTATAGATCTTTATGCCTAATATGTAAGCAGCTTCCCCGAGGTCTTTCATCGAAAAACTTTTATTCAAGTATCCCTTTATGCTATCAGAAATTCTATATCATTTCCAATCAGCAATATGTCATCCACATATAATATTAGAAATGCTACAGAGCTCCCACTCACTTTCTTGTAAATACAGGCTTCTCCAAAAGTCTGTATAAAGCCAAATGCTTTGATCACACTATCAAAGCATTTATTCCAACTCCGAGATGCTTGCACCAGTCCATAAATGGATCGCTGGAGTTTGCATACTTTGTTAGCTCCCTTTGGATCGACAAAACCTTCTGGTTGTATCATATACAACTCTTCTTCCAGAAATCCATTCAGGAATGCAGTTTTGACATCCATCTGCCATATTTCATAATCATAAAATGCGGCAATTGCTAACATAATTCTGACGGACTTAAGCATCGCTACGGGTGAGAAGGTCTCATCGTAGTCAACTCCTTGAACTTGTCGAAAACCTTTTGCGACAAGTCGAGCTTTATAGACAGTAATATTACCGTCAGCGTCAGTCTTTTTCTTGAAGATCCATTTATTCTCAATTGCTTGCCGATCATCGGGCAAGTCAACCAAAGTCCATACTTTGTTTTCATACATGGATCCCATCTCAGATTTCATGGCCTCAAGCCACTTTGCGGAATCTGGGCTCACCATCGCTTCTTCATAGTTCGTAGGTTCATCATGATCTAGCATCATGACTTCCAGAACTGGATTACCATAGCACTCTGGTGCGGATCTCACTCTGGTTGATCTACGTGGTTCAGTAGTATCTTGTTCTGAAGCTTCATGATCATCATCATTAGCTTCCTCACTGATTGGTATAGGTGTCGCAGAAACAGTTTTCTGTGATGTACTATTTTCCAATAAGGGAGCAGGTACAGTTACCTCGTCAAGTTCTACTTTCCTCCCACTCACTTCTTTCGAGAGAAACTCCTTCTCTAGAAAGTTTCCGAACTTAGCAACAAAAGTCTTGCCTTCGGATCTATGATAGAAGGTGTATCCAATCGTTTCCTTTGGATATCCTATGAAGACACATTTCTCCGATTTGGGTTCGAGCTTATCAGGTTGAAGCTTTTTCACATAAGCATCGCAGCCCCAAACTTTAAGAAACGACAACTTTGGTTTCTTGCCAAACCATAGTTCATAAGGTGTCGTCTCAACGGATTTTGATGGTGCCCTGTTTAACGTGAATGCGGCCGTCTCTAAAGCATAACCCCAAAACGATAGCGGTAAATCAGTAAGAGACATCATGGATCGCACCATATCTAGTAAAGTGCGATTACGACGTTCGGACACACCATTACGTTGTGGTGTTCCGGGTGGCGTGAGTTGCGAAACTATTCCACAATTTTTCAAATGTACACCAAACTCGTAACTCAAATATTCTCCTCCACGATCAGATCGTAGAAACTTTATTTTCTTGTTACGATGATTTTCAACCTCACTCTGAAATTCTTTGAACTTTTCAAATGTTTCAGACTTATGTTTCATTAAGTAGATATACCCGTATCTGCTTAAATCATCTGTGAAGGTGAGAAAATAACGATATCCGCCACGAGCCTCAATATTCATCAGACCACATACATCGGTATGTATGATTTCCAATAAATCTGTTGCTCTCTCCATAGTACCGGAGAACGGTGTTTTAGTCATCTTGCCTATGAGGCACGGTTCGCAAGTACCAAGTGATTCATAATCAAGTGGTTCCAAAAGCCCATCAGTATGGAGTTTCTTCATGCGCTTTACACCGATATGACCTAAACGGAAGTGCCACAAATAAGTTGCACTATCATTATTAACTTTGCATCTTTTGGCTTCTACATTATGAATATGTGTATCACTATCTTCGAGATTCAACAAGAATAGACCACTCTTCAAAGGTGCATGACCATAAAAGATATTACTCATATAAATAGAACAACCATTATTCTCTGATTTAAATGAATAACCGTCTCGCATTAAACAAGATCCAGATATAATGTTCATGCTCAACGCTGGCACCAAATAACAATTATTTAGGTCTAATATTAATCCCGAAGGTAGATGTAGAGGTAGCGTGCCGACCGCGATCACATCGACTTTGGAACCGTTTCCCACGCGCATCGTCACCTCGTCCTTTGCTAGCGTCCGCTTATTCCGTAGTCCCTGTTTCGAGTTGCAAATATTAGCAACAGAACCAGTATCAAATACCCAGGTGCTACTGCGAGCTCTAGTAAGGTACACATCAATAACATGTATATCACATATACCTTTGCTCACTTTGCCATCCTTCTTATCCGCCAAATACTTGGGGCAGTTCCGCTTCCAGTGACCAGTCTGCTTGCAGTAGAAGCACTCAGTTTCAGGCTTAGGTCCAGACTTGGGTTTCTTCTCCTGAGCAGCAACTTGCTTGCTGTTCTTCTTGAAGTTTCCCTTCTTCTTCCCTTTGCCCTTTTTCTTGAAACTAGTGGTTTTGTTAACCATCAACACTTGATGCTCCTTCTTGATTTCTACCTCCGCAGCTTTTAGCATTGCGAAGAGCTCGGGAATAGTCTTGTTCATCCCTTGCATATTATAGTTCATCACGAAGCTCTTGTAGCTTGGTGGCAGTGATTGGAGAATTCTGTCAATGACGCAGTCATCTGGAAGATTAACTCCCATCTGAATCAAGTGATTATTATACCCAGACATTTTGAGTATATGCTCACTGACAGAACTGTTCTCCTCCATCTTGCAGTTATAGAACTTATTGGAGACTTCATATCTCTCAATTCGGGCATTTGCTTGAAATATTAACTTCAACTCCTGGAACATCTCATATGCTCCATGACGTTCAAAACGTCGTTGAAGTCCCGATTCTAAGCCGTAAAGCATGGCACACTGAACTATCGAGTAGTCATCAGCTTTGCTCTGCCAGACATTCATAACATCTGGCGTTGCTCCAGCAGCAGGCCTGTCACCCAGCGGTGCTTCCAGGACGTAATTCTTCTGTGCAGCAATGAGGATAATCCTCAGGTTACGGACCCAGTCCGTGTAATTGCTACCATCATATTTCAACTTTGCTTTCTCAAGGAAAGCATTAAAATTCAACGGAACAATAGCACGAGCCATCTATCTACAATCAACATAAACAAGCAAGATACTATCAGGTACTAAGTTCATGATAAGTTTAAGTTCAGTTAATCAAATTACTTAGGAACTCCCACTTAGATAGACATCCCTCTAATCTTCTAAGTGATCACGTGATCCAAATCAACTAAACCATAACCGATCATCACGTGAGATGGAGTAGTTTTCAATGGTGAACATCGTTATGTTGATCATATCTACTATATGATTCACGCTCGACCTTTCGGTCTCCGTGTTCCGAGGCCATATCTGTATATGCTTGGCTCGTCAAGTATAACCTGAGTATTCTGTGTGTGCAACTGTTTTGCACCCGTTGTATTTGGACGTAGAGCTTATCACACCCGATCATCACGTGGTGTCTAGGCACGACGAACTTTGGCAACGGTGCATACTCAGGGAGAACACTTCTTGATAATTTTAGTGAGAGATCATCTTATAATGCTACCATCAATCAAAGCAAGATAAGATGCATAAAAAAGGGATAAACATCACATGCAATCAATATAAGTGATATGATATGGCCATCATCATCTTGTGCTTGTGATCTCCATCTCCGAAGCACCGTCATGATCACCATCGTCACCGGCGCGACACCTTGATCTCCATCGTAGCATCGTTGTCGTCTCGCCAATCTTATGCTTCCACAACTATCACTACCGTTTAGTAATAAAGTAAAGCATTACATCGCGATTGCATTGCATACAATAAAGCGACAACCATATGGCTCCTGCCAGTTGCCGATAACTCGGTTACAAAACATGATCATCTCATACAATAAAATCAGCATCATGCCTTGACCATATCACATCACAACATGCCCTGCAAAAACAAGTTAGACGTCCTCTACTTTGTTGTTGCAAGTTTTACGTGGCTGCTACGGGCTTAAGTAAGAACTCATCTCACCTACGCATCAAAACCACAACGATAGTTTGTCAAATAGACTCCGTTTTAACCTTCTCAAGGACCGGGCGTAGTCACACTTGGTTCAACTAAAGTTGGAGAGACAGTCTTCCGCAAGCCATCTATGTGCAAAGCACGTCGAGGGAACCGGTCTCGCGTAAGAGTACGCGTAAGGTTGGTCCGGATCGTCTCACCCAACAATACCGCCGAACCAAAGTATGACATGCTGGTAGGCAGTATGACTTGTATCGCCCACAACTCACTTGTGTTCTACTCGTGCAAATAACATCAAACCATAAAACCTAGGCTCAGATGCCACTGTTGGGGAACGCAGTAATTTCGAAAATTTTCCTACGCACACGCAAGATCATGGTGATGCATAGCAACGAGAGGGGAGAGTGTTGTCTACGTACCAACGCAGACCGACTGCGGAAGCGATCACACAACGTAGAGGAAGTAGTCGTACGTCTTCTTTCCGATCCGACCGATCCAAGCACCGTTACTCCGGCACCTCCGAGTTCTTAGCACACGTTCAGCTTGATGACGTTCCTCGGGCTCCGATCCAGCAAAGCATCGAGGAAGAGTTCCGTCAGCACGACGGCGTGGTGCCGATCTTGATGTACTACCGACGCAGGGCTTCGCCTAAGCACTGTAACGGTATGATCGAGGTGGAATTTGGTGGCAGGGGGCACCGCACACGGCTAAGGAACGATCTCAAGGATCAACTTGTGTGTCTTGGGGTGTCCCCTGCCCCCGTATATAAAGGTTGGAGGAGGGGGGCCGGCCGGCCAGGGAGAGGGAGGCGCAGGGGGAGTCCTACTCCTACCGGGAGTAGGACTCCCCCCTCCAATCCTATTCCAATTAGGACTCTCGGGGGAAAAGGAGAGAGAAGGGGGGCCGGCCCCTTATCCTAGTCCTACTAGGACTTGGGGAAAGGGGGGGCGCCGGCTAGCTATGGGCTGCCCCTTTTCTCGTTTTCCACTAAGGCCCAATAGGCCCATTAGTCTCCCGGGGGGTTCCGGTAACCCTCCCGGTATTCCGATAAAATCCTGATTTCACCCGGAACACTTCCTATGTCCAAACATAGGCTTCCAATATATCAATCTTTACGTCTCGACCATTTTGAGACTCCTCGTCATGTCCGTGATCTCATCCGGGACTCCGAACATCCTTCGGTACATCAAAATGCATAAACTCATAATAACTGTCATCGTAACGTTAAGCGTCCGGACCCTACGGTTCGAGAACAATGTAGACATGACCGAGACACGTCTCCGGTCAATAACCAATAGCGGGACCTCGATGCCCATATTGGCTCCTACATATTCTACGAAGATCTTTATCGGTCAGACCGCATAACAACATATGTTGTTCCCTTTGTCATCGGTATGTTACTTGCCCGAGATTCGATCGTCGGTATCCAATACCTAGTTCAATCTCGTTACTGGCAAGTCTCTTTACTCGTACCGTAATACATCATCTCACAACTAACATATTAGTTGCAGTGCTTGCAAGGCTTATGTGATGTGCATTACCGAGAGGGCCCAGAGATACCTCTCCGACAATCGGAGTGACAAACCCTAATCTCGAAATACGCCAACCCAACATCTACCATTGGAGACACCTGTAGTACTCCTTTATAATCACCCAGTTACGTTGTGACGTTTGGTAGTACCCAAAGTGTTCCTCCGGTAAACGGGAGTTGCATAATCTCATAGTTATAGGAACATGTATAAGTCATGAAGAAAGCAATAGCAACATACTAAACGATCGGGTGCTAAGCTAATGGAATGGGTCATGTCAATCAGATCATTCAACTAATGATGTGACCTCGTTACTCAAATAACAACTCTTTGTTCATGGTTAGGAAACATAACCATCTTTGATTAACGAGCTAGTCAAGTAGAGGCATACTAGTGACACTCTGTTGGTCTATGTATTCACACATGTATTATGTTTCCGGTTAATACAATTCTAGCATGAATAATAAACATTTATCATGATATAAGGAAATAAATAATAACTTTATTATTGCCTCTAGGGCATATTTCCTTCAATCTGATCGTTTGCGGGTACGTATGTATATATAGGTTGAAGGAGTACGTCGGTGGAGCAACAGGGGGCCCACGAGGGTGGAGGGCGCTTGGGGGGTAGGCGCGCCCCCTACCTCGTGGCCTCCTCTTTTCTTTCTTGACGTAGGGTCCAAGTCTCCCGGGTCTTGTTCGTTGAGAAAATCACGATCCCGAAGGTTTCATTCCGTTTGGACTCCGTTTGATATTCATTTTCTTCGCAACCCTAAAATAGGCAAAAAAATAGCAATTCTGGGCTGGGCCTCCAGTTAATAGGTTAGTCCCAAAAATAATATAAAAGTGGATAATAAAGCACAATAATGTCCAAAACAGTAGATAATATAGCATGGAGCAATCAAAAATTATAGATACGTTGGAGATGTATCAAGCATCCCCAAGCTTAATTCCTGCTCGTCCTCGAGTAGGTAAATGATAAAAAACAGAATTTTTGATACGGAGTGCTACTTAGCATAATTTTAATTTAATTCTTATTAATTGTGGTATGAATATTCAGATCCAAAAGATTCAAGACAAGAGTTCATATTGACATAAAAATAATAATACTTCAAGCATACTAACTAAGCCAAAGAAAGTTCATCCCTACAAAATCATATAGTTTAGTCATGTTTCATTTTCGTCACTCAAGAATTCTCTCATCATGCACCTCCCCGATGATAATCCAAGCAATTGTTTCATACTTTAGTAATCTCAAACCTATAAATTTTCACGCAATATATGAGCGCGAGCCATGGAGATAGCACTATGGGTGGAATAGAATATAATGAGGGGGTTATGTGGAGAAAACAAAAAAGGAGAAAGTCTCACATCAATGAGGCTAATCAATGGGCTATGGAGATGCCCACCGATTGATGTTAATGGAAGGAGTAGGGATTGCCATGCAACGGATGCACTAGAGCTATAAATGTATGAAAGCTCAACAAAAGAAACTAGTGGGTGTGCATCCAACTTGCTTGCTCACGAAGACCTAGGGCACTTGAGGAGGCCCATTGTTGGAATATACAAGCCAAGTTCTATAATGAAAAATTCCCACTAGTATATGAAAGTGACAAAACAAGAGACTCTCTAACATGAAGATTAAGGTGCTACTTTGAAGCACAACTGTGGCAAAGGATAGTAACATTGTCCCTTCTCTATTTTTCTCTCATTTTTTGGGCCTTCTCTTTTTTATGGCCTTTCTCTTTCTTTCTTTTTCGGGCCTTCTCTTTTTTATGGCCTTTCTTCCTTTTTTATAATTCCTCACTTGGGACAATGCTCTAGAAAATGATGATCATCAAACTTCTATTTATTTACAACTCAATGATTACAACTCGATACTAGAACACAATATGACTCTATATGAATGCCTCCGGCGGTGTACCGGGATATGCAATGGATCAAGAGTGACATGTATGAAAGAATTATGAACGGTGGCTTTGCCACAAATACTATGTCAACTACATGATCATGCTAAGCAATATGACAAGAATGAATGTGTCATGATGAATGGAATGATGGAAAGTTCCATGGCAATATATCTCAGAATGGCTATGGAAATGCCATAATAGGTAGGTATGGTGGCTGTTTTGAGGAGGAAATATGGAGGTTTATGTGTGAAAGAGCGTATCATATCACGGGGTTTGGATGCACCAGCGAAGTTTGCACCAACTCTCAATGTGAGACAGGGCAATGCACGGTACCGAAGAGGCTAGCCAGGATGGAAGGGTGAGAGTGTGTATAATCCATGGACTCAACATTAGTCATAAAGAACTCACATACTTATTGCAAAAATCTACAAGTCATCAAAAACCTCGGTACTACGCGCATGCTCCTAGGGGATAGATTGGTAGGAAAAGACCATCGCTCGTCCCCGACCGCCACTCATAAGGAAGGCAATCAAATAACACCTCATGTTTCAAATTTGTTGCATAATGTTTACCATACGTGCATGCTACGGGACTTACAAACGTCAACACAAGTATTTCTCAATTTCACAACTACTCAACTAGCACGACTTTGATATTCCTCCATATCTCAAAACAATCATCAAGCATCAAACTTCTCTTAGTATTCAAAACACTCTTAAGGAAATTTTACTACCTTTGAATACCTAGCATATTAGGATTTTAAGCAAATGACCATGCTATTTAAGACTCTCAAAATAATCTAAGTGAAGCATGAGATATCAATAGTTTCTATAAAACAAATCCACCACCGTGCTCTAAAAGATATAAGTGAAGTACTAGAGCAAAACTATATAACTCAAAAGATATAAGCGAAGCACATAGAGTATTCTAACAAATTCCAAATCATGTATGGCTCTCTCAAAAGGTGTGTACAGAAAGGATGATTTTGGTAAACTAAAAAGCAAAGACTCAAATCATACAAGACGCTCCAAGCAAAAGACATATCATGTGGTGAATAAAAATATAGCTCCAAGTAAAGTTACCGAGAGAAGTAGACGAAAGAGGGGATGCCTTCCGGGGCATCCCCAAGCTTTGGCTTTTAAGTGTCCTTAGATTATCTTGGAGGTGCCATGGGCATCCCCAAGATTAGGCTCTTGCCACTCCTTGTTCCATAATCCATCAAATCTTTACCCAAAACTTGAAAACTTCACAACACAAAACTTAAAGTAGAAAATCTAATGAGCTCCGTTAGCGAAAGAAAATAAAAGACCACTTCAAGGTACTGTAATTAACTCATTCTTTATTTATATTGGTATTATACCTACTGTATTCCAACTTCTCTATGGTTTATAAACTATTTTACTAGCCATATATTCATCAAAATAAGCAAACAACACACGAAAAACAGAATCTGTCAAAAACAGAACAGTCTGTAGTAATCTGTAGCTAGCGCAAGATCTGGAACCCCAAAAATTCTAAAATAAATTGATGGACGTTAGGAATTTATCTTTTAATCATCTTAAAAAATAATTAACTAAATATCACTTTCCAAACAAAAATGGCAGCAGTTCTCGTGAGCGCTAAAGTTTCTGTTTTGTACAGCAAGTTCAACAAGACTTTCCCCAAGTCTTCCCAACGGTTCTACTTGGCACAAACACTAATTAAACACAAAAAAACACAACCAAAATAGAGTCTAGATAAATTATTTAATACTAAACAGGAGCAAAAAGCAAGGAATAAAAATAAAATTGGGTTGCCTCCCAACAAGCGCTATCGTTTAATGCCCCTAGCTAGGCATAACAAGCAAGAATAGATCTAGGTATTGGCATCTTTGCTAGGCAATCCATAAGTGGCTCTCATAATAGATTCATAAGGTAATTTAATTTTTCTTTCTAGGAAAATGTTCCATGCATGTCCTTAATGGAAATTGGAATCTAATATTTCCTTCCTTCATATCAATAATTGCACCAATCGTTCTAAGGAAAGGTCTACCAAGAATAATAGGATATGAAGGATTGCAATCTATGTCAAGAACAATAAAATATACGGGCACATAATTCCTATTTGCAACAATAAGAACATCATTAATTCTTCCCATAGGTTTCTAAATAGTGGAATCCGCAAGGTGCAAGTTTAGAGAGCAATCATCAAAATCACGGAAACCTAACAAATCACACAAAGTCTTTGGAATCGTGGAAACACTAGCACCCAAATCACATAAAGCACAGAATTCATGATCTTTAATTTTAATTTTAATAGTTGGTTCCCACTCATCATAAAGTTTTCTAGGGATAGAAACTTCCAATTCAAGTTTTTTCTTCATAAGATTGCATCAAGGCATCAACGATATGTTTAGTAAACGCTTTATTTTGACTATAAGCGTGAGGAGAATTTAGCACGGATTGCAACAAGGAAATACAATCAATCAAAGAGAAATTTTCATAGTTAAATTCCTTGAAATCCATAATAGTGGGTTTAGCAACATCTAGGGTTTTAATTTCTCCAATCCCACTTTTATCAAATGTAGCATCAAGATCAACAAATTCCGAATTCTTGGAACACCTTCTAGGTAAAGGTGGATCATATTCAGTCCCATCATTATCAAGATTCATATTGCAAAACAAATATTTAATATGGGACACATCAATAACTTTTCGATCTTCATCTTTATTTTCATAGGAACTAGAAGAACACGCTCTTATAAAGGCATCTCTCTTAGCACGCATCCTAGCGGTTCTTTCTTTGCACTCATCAATGGAAATTCTCATGGCTTTGAGAGACTCATTGATATCATGCTTATGTGGAATAGATCTAAGTTTCAAAGAATCAACAACAAGAGAAATTCTATCAACGTTCCTAGCCAAGTCATCAATCTTAAGCAATTTTTCTTCAATCAAAGCATTAAAATTCTTTTGCGAAGTAATAAATTCTTTAATATTAGATTCAAAATCAGAGGGCATCTTATTATAATTTCCATAAGAATTGTTGTAGGAATTACCATAATTATTAGAGGGATTACTAGGATAAGGCCAAGGGTTGAAATTTCCTCTATATGCGTTGTTACCAAAATTGTTCCTACCAACAAAATTCACATCCATAGATTCATTATTATTCTCAATCAAAGTAGACAAGGGCATATCATTAGGATCAGAAGAAACACTCTTACTAGCAAATAATTCCATAAGTTCATCCATCTTTCCACTCAAAACATTAATTTCTTCTATCACATGCACCTTTTTATTATTAGATCTTTCAGTATGCCATTGAGAATAATTAACCATAATATTATCTAGGAATTTAGTAGCTTCTCCTAAAGTGATTTCCATAAAAGTGCCTCCCGCGGCCGAATCTAAAAGATTTCTAGAAGCAAAATTCAATCCGACATAAAAAATTTGTATAATCATCCATAAATTTAAACCATGAGTAGGGCAATTATGTATCATTAATTTCATTCTCTCCCAAGCTTGTGAAACATGTTCATGATCAAGTTGCTTAAAATTCATAATATCGTTTCTAAGAGAGATGATCTTAGCGGGAGGAAAATACTTAGAGATAAAAGCATCTTTGCACTTGTTCCATGAATCAACACTATTTTTAGGCAAAGATGAAAACCAAGCTTTAGCACGATCTCTAAGCGAAAAAGGAAATAGCTTCAATTTAACAATATCATTATCCACATCTTTCTTCTTTTGCATATCACACAAATCAATGAAGCTATTTAGATGGGTAGCGGCATCTTCACTAGGAAGGCCGGAAAATGGATCTTTCATGACAAGATTCAGCAAAGCAGTATTAATTTCACAAGATTCAGCATCGGTAAGACGAGCGATTGGAGTGCTAATAAAATCATTGTTGTTGGTATTGGTGAATTCACACAATTTAGTATTATCTTGAGCCATCGTATCAAGCAAGCAAACTAACACACAAGCAGACAGAAAGCAAGCGGGCAAAAAGAGGCAAATAGAGAAACAAAGGGAGGATAGAGAGAGAGAGAGAGGGCGAATAAAACGGCAAGGGTGAAGTGGGGGAGAGGAAAACGAGAGGCAAATGGCAAATAATGTAATGCGGGAGATAAGGGTATTTGATGGGTACTTGGTATGTTGACTTCTGCGTAGACCTCCCCCGCAACGGCGACAGAAATCCTTCTTGCTACCTCCTGAGCACTGCGTTGGTTTTCCCCGAAGAGTAAGGGATGATGCAGCGAAGTAGCATAAGTATTTCCCTCAGCTTTTGAGAACCAAGGTATCAATCCAGTAGGAGGCTATGCGCGAGTCCCTCGTACCTGCACAAAACAAATAAATCCTCGCAACCAACGCAAATAGGGGTTGTCAATCCCTATAAGGGCACTTCCGAGAGTGAGATCTGATAGATATGATAAGATAATATTTTTGGTATTTTTATGATAAAGATGCAAGGTAAAATAAGGGCAAAGGAAATAGAAAAGGAAATAACTAAGTAGTAGGAGATCAATATGATGAAGATAGACCCGAGGGCCATAGGTTTCACTAGTGGCTTCTCTCGAGAGCATAAGTATTCTATGATGGGTGAACAAATTACTGTTGAGCAATTGACAGAATTGAGCATAGTTATGAGAATATCTAGGTATGATCATGTATATAGGCATCACGTCCGAGACAAGTAGACCGACTCCTGCCTGCATCTACTACTATTACTCCACTCATCGACCGCTATCCAGTATGCATCTAGAGTATTAAGTTAAAAACAGAGTAACGCCTTAAGCAAGATGACATGATGTAGAGGGATAGACTCATGCAATATGATGAAAACCCCATCTTGTTATCCTCGATGGAAACAATACAATACGTGCCTTGCTGCCCCTACTGTCACTGGGAAAGGACACCGCAAGATTGAACCCAAAGCTAAGCACTTCTCCCATTGCAAGAAAGATCAATATAGTAGGCCAAACCAAAATGATAAATCGAAGAGACTTGCAAAGATAACCAATCATACATAAAAGAATTCAGAGAAGATTCAAATATTATTCATAGATAGACTTGATCATAAACCCACAATTCATCGGTCTCAACAAAAACACCGCAAAAAGAAGATTACATCGAATAGATCTCCACAAGAGAGAGGGAGAACATTGTATTGGGATCCAAAAAGAGAGAAGAAGCCATCTAGCTACTAACTATGGACCCGTAGGTCTGTGGTAAACTACTCACACTTCATCGGAGGGGCTATGGTGTTGATGTAGAAGCCCTCCGTGATTGATGCCCCCTCCGGCGGAGCTCCGGAACAGGCCCCAATATGGGATCTCATGGATACAAAAAGTTACGGCAGTGGAATTAGGGTTTTGGCTCTGTATCTGATCGTTTGGGGGTACGTAGGTATATATAGGAGGAAGGAGTACGTCGGTGGAGTAACAGGGGGGCCACGAGGGTGGAGGGTGCGCCTGGAGGGGTAGGCGCGCCCCTGACTGATACGTCTCCAACGTATCTATAATTTTTGATTGCTCCATGCTATATTATCTACTGTTTTGGACTATATTGGGCTTTATTTTCCACTTTTATATTATTTTTGGGACTAACCTATTAACCGGAGGCCCAGCCCAGAATTGCTGTTTTTTGCCTATTTCAGTGTTTCGGATAAATGGAATATCAAATGGAGTCCAAACGGAATAAAATCTTCGGAAACGTGATTTTCTCACCGAACGTGATCCAGGAGACTTGGACCCTACTGCAAGGGATCAAAGAGGTGGTCACGAGGGTGGGGGGTGCCCCCCCCTAGGGCGCGCCCCTGCCTCGTGGGCCCCTCGGTGCTCCACCGACGTACTCCTTCCTCCTATATATACACACGTACCCCCCCCCCCAACGATCAGAACAGGAGCCAAAAACCTAATTCCACCACCGCAACTTTCTGTATCCACGAGATCCCATCTTGGGGCCTGTTTCGGAGCTCCACCGGAAGAGGGCCATCATCACGGAGGGCTTCTACATCATCATAGCCCCTCCGATGAAGTGTGAGTAGTTTACCTTAGACCTTCGGGTCCATAGTTAGTAGCTAGATGGCTTCTTCTCTCTCTTTGAATCTCAATACAAAGTTCTCCCCCTCTCTTGTGGAGATCTATTCGATGTAATCTTCTTTTTGCGGTGTGTTTGTTGAGACCGATGAATTGTGGGTTTATGATCAAGTCTATCTATGAATAATATTTGAATCTTCTCTGAATTCTTTTATGCATGATTGGTTATCTTTGCAAGTATCTTCGAATTATCCGTTTGGTTTGGCCAACTAGATTGGTAGTTCTTGCCATGGGAGAAGTGCTTAGCTTTGGGTTCGATCTTGCGGTGTCCTTACCCAGTGACAGAAGGGGCAGCAAGGCACGTATTGTATCGTTGCCATCGAGGATAACAAGATGGGGTTTATTTCATATTGCATGAATTTGTCTCTCTACATCATGTCATCTTGCTTAAGGTGTTACTCTGTTTTTAACTTACTACTCTAGATGTATGCTGGATAGCGGTCAATGAGTGGAGTAATAGTAGTAGATGCAGAATCGTTTTGATCTACTTGTCACGGACGTGATTCCTATATACATGATCATGCCTAGATATTCTCATAATTATGCACAATTCTATCAATTGCTCAACAGTAATTGGTTCACCCACAGTAGAATACATATGCTCTTGAGAGAAGCCACTAGTGAAACCTATGGCCCCCAGGTCTATTCTCATCATATCAATCTTCATCACTTTTATATTATTTTGCTATTTACTTTGCTTTTACTTTTTACTTTGCATCTTTATATCAAGAATGCCAAAAATATTCTATCTATCAGATCTAACTCTCGTAAGTGACCGTGAAGGGCTTGACAACCCCTAATCGCGTTGGTTGCGAGTAGCTATCGCTTTGTGCAGGTACGAGGGACTTGAGCATGCGCTCCTACTGGATTGATACCTTGGTTCTCAAAAACTGAGGGAAATACTTACGCTACTCTGCTGCATCATCCCTTCCCCTTCGGGGAAAACCAACACAAGCTCAAGACGTAGCAAGAAGGATTTCTGGCGCCGTTGCCGGGGAGTCTACGCAAAATGTCAATATACCAAGTACCCATCACAATCCCTATCTCTCGCATTACATTATTTGCCATTTGGCTCTCGTTTTCCTCCCCCCCCCCCAATTCACCCTTGCTGTTTTATTTGCCCTCTCTCTCTATCCCCCCTCTCTGTCTGCCTTTTTGCTTGCTTGTGTGTTAGTTTGTTTGCCTGCTTGTCGTTATGTCTGAAACTGGGGAAGTTATCGCCAGCTTGGGTGATAACAATATCATGGAAAATTCTGATACTCCTGCTAAAGAACCTACCATCTTTCATACAAAAAAATTCCATGTTGGTAGTGGTAATATTATTGGAAAAGGAGTTATTCAAGATTTCTTTACTTGTGCCGGTGCTTTACCTTCTATGGGTAGTTCTATCCTTCACAGAACTAGTAGTCTTGCGGATGCTATTGCCATGCTTGTAGTTGAACTTGAAAGACAATTCATGCACATGCATCCTTCTATACAAAGGATTTTTCTGGAATTTTCTAATATTGAGCATTCTTCTGTTAAGCGTGCCGCTACTATCTTTTTGGCTCATGAGTTTAGATTCATAATAAGAGAAGCCAAAGAAATCTTTGCGCATTATAGGGTGGACGCTTGTCGTCCTCCCATAGAGGCTATCCTCTTTGATCAAGAAGAAATAATGCGTTTTCAATCTCTAGATTATGTTGCTTTCAGTGAAAATCTTAGAAGAAAGGTTCCTACCAATGTTTTAGTTGATAGAATTTCTGATCTCAATGATGATTTGGCTATTCGAAATAATGAACTAGGATATTCTCTTGATTATAGGCTCACAAAGTTCTGTCAAAAGAATGCTTATAATGATGAATTGGTTGTGCATTACGAAGGACCAAAGGAGGAACCTATACCTCCCAAGGTTGATCTTGGGGATTTTTATCCCATTAAATTTAGTCCTTTTGATTACTTTTGCTTGCCTCAAAGAAAGCTTGCTGCCGAACGTAGAGAATATGAAATGAGTTTCACCAATCTATCTTATTACTATGGCAATACCTAGATCTATTCTTGCTCGTTATGCCTAGCTAGGGGCGTTAAACGATAGCGCTTGTTGGGAGGCAACCCAATTTTATTTTTGTTCCTTGATTTTTGCTCCTGTTTAGTAATAAATAAATTATTTATCCTCTGTTTTGGTTGTGTTTTTTGTGTTTAATTAGTGTTTGTGCCAAGTAGAACCGTTGGGAAGACTTGGGGAAAGTCTTGTTGAACTTGCTGTAAAAAACAGAAACTTTAGCACTCACGAGAACTGCTGTCATTTTTATTTGAAGAGTGATATTTAGTTAATTCTTTTTGAAGATGATTAATAGATAAATTCCTCACGTTCAGAAATTTATTTCAGAATTTTTGGGGTTCCAGATTTTGCGCTAGCTACATATTACTACAGACTGTTCTGTTTTTTGACAGATTCTGTTTTCATGTGTTGTTTGCTTATTTTGATGAATCTATGGCTAGTAAAATAGTTTATAATCCATAGAGAAGTTGGAATACAGTAGGTTTAACACCAATACAAATAAATAATGAGTTAATTACAGTACCTTGAAGTGGTCTTTTGTTTTCTTTCGCTAACGGAGCTCACGAGTTTTCTATCTTGAGTTTTGTGTTGTGAAGTTTTCAAGTTTTGGGTGAATTCTTTTGATGGATCATGGAACAAGGAGTGGCAAGATCCTAAGCTTGGGGATGCCCATGGCACCCCCAAGATAATCCAAGGACACCAAAAAGTCAAAGCTTGGGGATGCCCCGGAAGGCATCCCCTCTTTTCGTCCACTTCCATCGGTAATTTACTTGGAGCTATATTTTTATTCACCAACATGATATGTGTTTTGCCTGGAGCGTCTTGTATTATTTGTGTCTTTGTTTGTTAGTATGCTACAATCATCCTTTCTGTACACACCTTTTGATAGAGCCATACATGAATTAAAATTTGATAGAATACTCTATGTGCTTCACTTATATCTTTTGAGCTAGATAATTTTGCTCTATATGCTTCACTTATATCCTTTGAGCTAGATAATTTTGCTATATGTGCTTCACTTAGATCTTTTAGAGCATGGTGGTGGATTCATTTTAAAGAAACTATTGATCTCTCATGCTTCACTTAAATTAATTTGAGAGTCTCTTAATAGCATGGTAATTTGCCTAATAATAATATGCTTGGTATTCAAGATTTGTGAAACTTTCTTTTGAGTGTGTTGAATACTAAGAAAAGATTGAAGCATGATAATTGTTTTGAGATATGGAGGTGATAATATTAAAGTCATGCTAGTTGAGTAGTTGTGAATTTAAAGAATACTTGTGTTGAAGTTTGTGATTCCCGTAGCATGCACGTATGGTGAACCATTATGTGATGAAGTCGGGGCATGATTTATTTATTGATTGTCTTCCTTATGAGTGGTGGTCGGGGACGAGCGATGGTCTTCTCCTACCAATCTATCCCCCTAGGAGCATGCGAGTAATACTTTGCTTTGATAACTTCTAAATTTTTGCAATAAGTATATGAGTTCTTTATGACTAATGTTTAGTCCATGGATTATACGCACTCTCACCCTTCCACCCTTGCTAGCCTCTCTAATACCGCGCACCTTTCGCCGGTATCATACACCTACCATATACCTTCCTCAAAACAGCCACCATACCTACCTATTATGGCATTTCCATAGCCATTCCGAGATATATTGCCATGCAACTTTCCACCATCTAGTTCATCATGACACATCCATCATCGTCATATTGCTTAGCATGATCATGTAGTTGACATAGTATTTGTGGAAAAGCCACCGTTCATAATTCTTTCATACTTGTCACTCTTGATTCATTGCATATCCCGGTACACCGCCGAAGGCATTCATATAGAGTCATACTTTGTTTTAGTATCGAGTTGTAATCATTGAGTTGTAAATAAATAGAAGTGTGATGATCATCATTCAATAGAGCATTGTCCCAAAAATGAGAAAAGCCAAAGAAAAAAGAAGGCCCAAAAAATATATAAATAAATAAATAAGGGGCAATGCTACTATCCTTTTTTCCACACTTGTGCTTCAAATTAGCACCATGATATAGCAAGTCTCATATATTGTGCTTCAAAGTAGCACCATGTTCTTCATATAGAGAGTCTCATATATTGTCACTTTCATATACTAGTGGGAATTTTACGTTATAGAACTTGGCTTGTATATTCCAATGATGGGCTTCCTCAAATTGCCCTAGGTCTTCGCGAGCAAGCAAGTTGGATGCACACCCACTAGTTTCTTTTGTTGAGCTTTCATACATTTATAGCTCTAGTGCATCCGTTGCATGGCAATCCCTACTCACTCACATTGATATCTATCAATGGGCATCTCCATAGCCCGTTGATACGCCTAGTTGATGTGAGACTATCTTCTCCTTTTTTGTCTTCTCCACAACCACCATACTATTCCACCTATAGTGCTATATCCATGGCTCACGCTCATGTATTGCGTGAAGATTGAAAAAGTTTTGAAAAAGTTAGAGTATGAAACAATTGCTTGGCTTGTCATCGGGGTTGTGCATGATTTAAATACTTTGTGTGGGGAAGATGGAGCATAGCCAGACTATATGATTTTGTAGGGATAACTTTCTTTGGCCATGTTATTTTGAGAAGACATAATTGCTTTGTTAGTATGCTTGAAGTATTATTATTTTCTATGTCAATATAAACTTTTGTCTTGAATCTTTCTAATCTGAATATTCATACCACAATTAAGAAGATTTGCATTGAAATTATGCCAAGTAGCACTCCGCATCAAAAATTCTCTTTTTATCATTTACCTACTCGAGGACGAGCAGGACTTAAGCTTGGGGATGCCTGATACGTCTCCAACGTATCTATAATTTTTGATTGCTCCATGCTATATTATCTACTGTTTTGGACTATATTGGGCTTTATTTTCCACTTTTATATTATTTTTGGGACTAACCTATTAACCGGAGGCCCAGCCCAGAATTGCTGTTTTTTTTGCCTATTTCAGTGTTTCAGATAAACGGAATATCACACGGAGTCCAAACGGAATAAAATCTTCGGAAACATGATTTTCTCACCGAACGTGGTCCAGGAGACTTGGACCCTACTGCAAGGGATCAAAGAGGTGATCACGAGGGTGGGGGCGCCCCCCTAGGGCGTGCTCCCTGCCTCGTGGGCCCCTCGGTGCTCCACCGACGTACTCCTTCCTCCTATATATACACACGTACCCCCCAACGATCAAAACAGGAACCAAAAACCTAATTCCACCGCCGCAACTTTCTGTATCCATGAGATCCCATCTTGGGGCCTGTTCCGGAGCTCCGCCGGAAGAGGGTCGTTATCACGGAGGGCTTCTACATCATCATAGCCCCTCCGATGAAGTGTGAGTAGTTTACCTCAGACCTTCGGGTCCATAGTTAGTAGCTAGATGGCTTCTTCTCTCTCTTTGAATCTCAATACAAAGTTCTCCCCCTCTCTTGTGGAGATCTATTCCATGTAATCTTCTTTTTACGGTGTGTTTGTTGAGACCGATGAATTGTGGGTTTATGATCAAGTCTATCTATGAATAATATTTGAATCTTCTCTGAATTCTTTTATGCATGATTGGTTATCTTTGCAAGTCTCTTCGAATTATCCGTTTGGTTTGGCCAACTAGATTGGTAGTTTTTGCCATGGGAGAAGTGCTTAGCTTTGGGTTCGATCTTGCGGTGTCCTTACCCACTGACGGAAGGGGCAGCAAGGCACGTATTGTATCGTTGCCATCGAGGATAACAAGATGGGGTTTATTTCATATTGCATGAATTTATCTCTCTACATCATGTCATCTTTCTTAAGGCGTTACTCTGTTTTTAACTTAATACTCTAGATGCATGCTGGATAGCGGTCGATGAGTGGAGTAATAGTAATAGATGCAGAATCGTTTCGATCTACTTGTCACAGACGTGATGCCTATATACATGATCATGCCTAGATATTCTCATAATTATGCACAATTCTATCAATTGTTCAATAGTAATTTGTTCACCCACCGTAGAATACTTATGCTCTTGAGAGAAGCCACTAGTGAAACCTATGGCCCCCGGGTCTATTCTCATCATATCAATCTTCATCACTTTTATATTGTTTTGCGATTTACTTTGCTTTTACTTTTTACTTTGCATCTTTATATCAAAAATACCAAAAATATTCTATCTATCAGATCTCACTCTCGTAAGTGACCGTGAAGGGCTTAACAACCCCTAATCGTGTTGGTTGCGAGTAGCTATCGCTTTGTGCAGGTACGAGGGACTTGAGGGTGGGCTCCTATTGGATTGATACCTTGGTTCTCAAAAACTGAGGGAAATACTTACGCTACTCTACTGCATCATCCCTTCCTCTTCGGGGAAAACCAACGCAAGCTCAAGACGTAGCACCTACCTAGTGGCCTCCTCTTTTCTTTCTTGACGTAGGGTCCTAGTCTCCCGGGTCTTGTTCGTTGAGAAAATCACGTTCTCGAAGGTTTCATTCCGTTTGGACTCCGTTTGATATTCCTTTTCTTCGAAACCCTAAAATAGGCAAAAAAACAGCAATTCTGGGCTGGGCCCCCGGTTAATATGTTAGTCCCAAAAATAATATAAAAGTGGATAATAATGCCCAGTATAATGTCCAAAACAGTAGATAATATAGCATGGAGCAATCAAAAATTATAGATACATTGGAGACGTATCAAGCATCCCCAAGCTTAATTCCTGCTCGTCCTCGAGTAGGTAAATGATAAAAACAAAATTTTTTATGCAGAGTGCTACTTAGCATAATTTTAATGTAATTCTTCTTAATTTTGGTATGAATATTCAGATCCGAAAGATTCAAGACAAGAGTTCATATTGACATAAAAATAATAATACTTCAAGCATACTAACTAAGCAATTATGTCTTCTAAAAATAACATGGCCAAAGAAAGTTCATCCCTACAAAATCATATAGTTTAGTCATGTTTCATTTTCGTCACACAAGAATGCTCTCATCATGCACAAACCTGATGACAAGCCAAGCAATTGTTTCATACTTTAGTAATCTCAAACCTATAAATTTTCACGCAATATATGAGCGCGAGCCATGGAGATAGCACTATGGGTGGAATAGAATATAATGAGGGGGTTATGTGGAGAAGACAAAAAAGGAGAAAGTCTCACATCAACGAGGCTAATCAATGGGCTATGGAGATGCCCACCGATTGATGTTAATGCAAGGAGTAGGGATTGTTGAGGAACGTAGTAATTTCGAAAATTTTCCTACGCACACGCAAGATCATGGTGATGCATAGCAACGAGGGGGAGAGTCTGATCTACGTACCCTTGTAGATCGCAACGGAAGCGTTGACACAACGTAGAGGAAGTAGTCGTACGTCTTCTTCCTGATCCGACCGATCCAAGCACCGTTACTCCGGCACCTCCGAGTTCTTGGCACACATACAGCTCGATGACGATCCCCGGGCTCCGATCCAGCAAAGCTTCGGGGAGGAGTTCCGTCAGCACGACGACGTGGTGACGATCTGGATGTTCTACCGACGCAGGGCTTCGCCTAAGCTCTACAACGATATGATCGAGGTGGAATATGGTGGCAGGGGGCACCGCACATGGCTAAGGAACGATCTCAATGATCAACTTGTGTGTCTAGAGGTGCCCCCTGCCCCCGTATATAAAGGATGAGAGGGGGAGGGCTGGCCGGCCAAGCAAGGGAGGCGCAGGAGGAGTCCTACTCCTACCGGGAGTAGGACTCCCCCCTCCAATCCTAGTCCAACTAGGTTTTCTCAAGTGGGAAAGAGAGAGGGGTTGGCCGGCCACCTTCTCCTAGTCCTAATAGGACTAGAGAGAGGGGGGAGGCGCACGGCCCTATGTGGGCTGCCCTTTCAACTTTCCACTAAGGCCCATATTGGCCCATTTGGCTCCCGGGGGGTTCCGGTAACCCTCCCGGTAATCCGGTAAAATCCCGATTTTACTCAGAACACTTCCGGTGTCCAAACATAGGCTTCCAATATATCAATCTTTATGTCTCGACCATTTCGAGACTCCTCGTCATGTCCGTGATCACATCTGGGACTCCGAACAACCTTCGATACATCAAAATGCATAAACTCATAATAACTGTCATCGTAACGTTAAGCGTGCGGACCCTACGGTTCGAGAACAATGTAGACATGACCGAGACACATCTCCGGTCAATAACCAATAGCGGGACCTGGATGCCCATATTGGCTCCTACATATTCTACGAAGATCTTTATCGGTCAGACCGCATAACAACATACGTTGTTCCCTTTGTCATCGGTATGTTACTTGCCCGAGATTCGATCGTCGGTATCCAATACCTAGTTCAATCTCGTTACTGGCAAGTCTCTTTACTCGTTCCGTAATACATCATCCCGCAACTAACTCATTAGTTGCAATGCTTGCAAGGCTTTAAGTGATGTGCATTACCGAGAGGGCCTAGAGATACCTCTCTGACAATCGGAGTGACAAATCCTAATCTCGAAATACGCCAACCCAACATCTACCTTTGGAGCCACCTGTAGTACTCCTTTATAATCACCCAGTTACGTTGTGACGTTTGGTAGTACCCAAAGTGTTCCCCTGGTAAACGGGAGTTGCATAATCTCATAGTCATAGGAACATGTATAAGTCATGAAGAAAGCAATAGCAACATACTAAATGATCGGGTGCTAAGCTAATGGAATGGGTCATGTCAATCAGATCATTCAACTAATGATGTGACCTCGTTAATCAAATAACAACACATTGTTCATGGTTAGGAAACATAACCATCTTTGATTAACGAGCTAGTCTAGTAGAGGCATACTAGTGACACTAAGTTTGTCTATGTATTCACACATGTATTATGTTTCCGGTTAATACAATTCTAGCATGAATAATAAACATTTATCATGATATAAGGAAATAAATAATAACTTTATTATTGCCTCTAGGGCATATTTCCTTCAGTCTCCCACTTGCACTAGAGTCAATAATCTAGTTCACATCGCCATGTGATTTAACAACAATATTTCACATCACCATGTGATTAACACCCATAGTTCACATCGTCATGTGACCAACACTCAAAGGGTTTACTAGAGTCAGTAATCTAGTTCACATATCTATGTGATTAACACCCAAAGAGTTCTAAGGTGTGATCATGTTTTGCTTGTGAGATAATTTTAGTCAACGGGTCTGTCACATTCAGAACCGTAAGTATTTTGCAAGTTCTATGTCTACAATGCTCTACACGGAGCTACTCTAGCTAATTGCTCCCACTTTCAATATGTATCCAGACTGAGACTTTAGATTCATCTGGATCAGTGTCAAAAACTTGCATCGACGTAACCCTTTACGACGAACCTTTTTGTCACGTCCATAATCGAGAAACATATCCTTATTTCACTAAGGATAATTCTGACCGTTGTCCAGTGATCTACTCCTAGATCACTATTGTACTCCCTTGCCAAATCAGTGCAGGGTATACAATAGATCTGGTACACACCATGGCATACTTTATAGATCCTATGAATGAGGCATAGGGAATGACTTTCATTCTCTTTCTATCTTCTGTCGTGGTCGGGCTTTTTAGTCTTACTCAACTTCACACCTTGTAATACAGGCAAGAACTCTTTCTTTGACTGCTCCATTTTGAACTACTTCAAAATCTTGTCAAGGTATGTACTTATTGAAAAAACTTATCAAGCGTCTTGATCTATCTCTATAGATCTTGAAGCTCAATATGTAAGCAGCTTCACCGAAGTCTTTCTTTGAAAAACTCCTTTCAAACACTCCTTTATGCTTTACAGACTAATTCTACATTATTTCCGATCAACAATATGTCATTCACATATACTTTATCAGAAATGCTGTAGTGCTCCCACTCACTTTCTTGTAAATACAGGCTTCACCGCAAGTCTGTATAAAACTATATGCTTTGATCAACTTATCAAAGCGTGTATTCCAACTCTGAGATGCTTGTACCAATCCATAGATGAATCGCTGGAGCTTGCATATTTTGTTAGCACCTTTAGGATTGACAAAACCCACTGGTTCCATCATATACAACTCTTCTTTAAGAAATCCATTAAGGAATGCAGTTTTGTTTATCCATTTGCCAGATTTCATAAAGTGCGGCAATTGCTAACATGATTCGGACAGACTTTAAGCATAGATACAGATGAGAAACTCTCATCGTAGTCAACACTTTGAACTTGTCGAAAACCTTTTGCGACAATTCTAGCTTTGTAGATAGTAACACTACTATCAACGTCTGTCTTCCTCTTGAAGATCCATTTATTTTCTATGGCTTGCCGATCATTGGGCAAATCCATCAAAGTCCATACTTTGTTCTCATACATGGATCATATCTCAGATTTCATGGCCTCAAACCATTTCGCGGAATTTGGGCTCACCATCGCTTCTTCATAGTTCGTAGATTCATCGTGATCTAGTAGCATGATTTCCAGAACTGGATTACCGTACCACTCTGGTGCGGATCTTACTCTGGTTGATCTACGAGGTTCAGTAGTGTCTTGTTCTGAAGTTTCATGATCATCATCATTAGCTTCCTCACTAACTGGTGTAGGTGTCACAGAAACATTTTTCTGTGATGTACTACTTTCCAATAAGGGAGCAGGTACAGTTACCTCGTCAAGTTCTACTTTCCTCCCACTCACTTCTTTCGAGAGAAACTCCTTCTCTAGAAAGTTTCCGAACTTAGCAACAAAAGTCTTGCCTTCGGATCTATGATAGAAGGTGTATCCAATCGTTTCCTTTGGATATCCTATGAAGACACATTTCTCCGATTTGGGTTCGAGCTTATCAGGTTGAAGCTTTTTCACATAAGCATCGCAGCCCCAAACTTTAAGAAACGACTACTTTGGTTTCTTGCTAAACCACAGTTCAGATTGTGTCGTCTCAACGGACTTAGATGGTGCCCTTTTTTAACGTGAATGCAGCTGTCTCTAATGCATAACCCCAAAATGATAGTGGTAGATCGGTAAGAGACATCATAGATCGCACTATATCTAATAAAGTACGGTTATGACGTTCGGACACACCATTACACTATGGTGTTCCTTGTGGCGTGAGTAGTGAAACTTTGTTTTTAACTGAAGGCCAAACTCGTAACTCAAATACTCTTCTCTACGATCAGATCATAGAAACTTTATTTTCTTGTTACGATGATTTTTCACTTCACTCTGAAATTCTTTGAACTTTTCAAATGTTTCAGACTTATGTTTCATTAAGTAGATATACTCATATCTGCTCAAATCATCTGTGAAGATCAGAAAATAATGATACCTGTCGCGAGCCTCAATATTCATCGGACCACATACATCAGTATGTATGATTTCCAACAAATCTGTTGCTCGCTCCATTGTTCCGAAGAACAGAGTCTTAGTCATCTTGCCCATGAGGCATGGTTCGCAAGCATCAACTGATTCATAATCAAGTGATTCCAAAAGTCCATCAGCATGGAGTTTCTTCATGCGCTTTACACCAATATGACCTAAACGTCAGTGCTACAAATAAGTTGCACTATCATTATTAACTTTGCATCTTTTGGTTTCAATATTATGATTATGTGTATCACTACGATCGAGATCCAACGAACTATTTTCATTGGGTGTGTAACCATATAAGGTTTTATTCATGTAAACAGAACAACAATTTATTCTCTTACTTAAGTGAATAACCGTATTACAATAAACATGATCAAATCATATTCATGCTCAACGCAAACACCAAATAACACTTATTTAGGTTCAACACTAATCCCGAAATTATAGGGAGTGTGCGATGATGATCATATCAATCTTGGAACCACTTCCAACACACATCATCACTTCACCCTTAACTAGTCTCTGTTTATTCTGCAACTCCCGTTTCGAGTTACTAATCTTAGCAACTGAACTAGTATCAAATACTGAGGGTTTGCTATAAACACTAGTAAAGTACACATCAATAACATGTATATCAAATATACTTATGTTCACTTTGCCATCCTTCTTATCCGCCAATTACTTGGGGTAGTTCCGCTTCCAGTGACCAGTCCCTTTGCAGTAGAAGCACTCAGTCTCAGGCTTAGGTCCAGACTTGGGCTTCTTCACTTGAGCAGCAACTTGCTTGCTGTTCTTTTTGAAGTTCCCCTTCTTCCCTATGCCCTTTTCTTGAAACTAGTGGTCTTGTCTACCATCAACACTTGATGTTTTTCTTGATTTCTACCTTCATCGATTTCATCATCATGAAAAACTCGGGAGTCGTTTTCGTCATCCCTTGCATACTATAGTTCATCACGAAGTTCTACTAACTTGGTCATGGTGACTAGAGAATTCTGTCAATCACTATCTTATCTGGAAGATTAACTCCCACTTGATTCAAGCGATTGTAGTACCCAGACAATCTGAGCACATGCTCACTAGTTGAGCGATTCTCCTCCATCTTTTAGCTATAGAACTTGTTGGAGACTTCATATCTCTCAACTCGGGTATTTGCTTGAAATATTAACTTCAACTCCTGGAACATCTCATATGGTCCATGACGTTCAAAACGTCTTTGAAGTCCCGATTCTAAGCCATTAAGCATGGTGCACTAAACTATCAAGTAGTCATCATATTAAGCTAGCCAAACATTCATAACGTCTGCATCTGCTCCTGCAATAGGTCTGTCACCTAGCGGTGCATCAAGGACATAATTCTTCTGTGCAGCAATGAGGATAAACCTCAGATCACGGATCCAATCCGCATCATTGCTACTAACATCTTTCAACACAATTTTCTCTAGGAACATATCAAAAATAAACACAGGGAAGCAACAACGCGAGCTATTGATCTACAACATAATTTGCAAAATACTACCAGGACTAAGTTCATGATAAATTTAAGTTCAATTAATCATATTACTTAAGAACTCCCACTTAGATAGATATCCCTCTAATCCTCTAAGTGATCACGTGATCCAAATCAACTAAACCATAACCGATCATCACGTGAGATGGAGTAGTTTTCAATGGTGAACATCGTTATGTTGATCATATCTACTATATGATTCACGCTCGACCTTTCGGTCTCCGTGTTCCGAGGCCATATCTGCATATGCTAGGCTCATCAAGTTTAACCTGAGTATTCTGCGTGTGCAAAACTGGCTTGCACCCATTGTAGATGGACGTAGAGCTTATCACACCCGATCATCACGTGGTGTCTGGGCACGACGAACTTTGGCAACGGTGCATACTCAGGGAGAACACTTCTTGATAATTTAGTGAGAGATCATCTTATAATGCTACCATCAATCAAAGCAAGATAAGATGCATAAAAGGATAAACATCACATGCAATCAAAATATGTGACATGATATGGCCGTGATCATCTTGCGCCTTTGACCTCCATCTTCAAAGTATCGTCATGATTTCTATCATCACCGGCTCGACACCATGATCTCCATCATCTTGATCTATATCAATGTGTCATCACCTGGTCGTCTCACCAACTATTGCTCTTGCAACTATTGCTATCGCATAGCGATAAGGTAAAGCAATTATTGGGCGCTTGCATCTTATGCAATAGACAGACAACCATAAGGCTTTTGCCAGTTGCCGATAACTTCAACAAAACATGATCATCTTATACAACAACTTATAACTCATCACGTTTTGACCATATCACATCACAACATGCCCTGCAAAAACAAGTTAGACGTCCTCTACTTTGTTGTTGCAAATTTTACGTGGTTGCTACGGGCTTAGCAAGAACCAATCTTACCTACGCATCAAAACCACAACGATAGTTTGTCAAATAGACTCCGTTTTAACCTTCGCAAGGACCGAGCATAGCCAGACTCGGTTCAACTAAAGTTGGAGAAACAGTCACCCGCAAGTCACCTATGTGCAAAGCACGTCGGGGAAACCGGTCTCGCGTAAGCGTACGCGTAATGTCGGTCCGGGCCGCTTCATCCAACAATACCGCCGAACCAAAGTATGACATGCTGGTAGGCAGTATGACTTACATCGCCCACAACTCACTTGTGTTCTACTCGTGCATATAACATCAAACCATAAAACCTAGGCTCTGATACCACTGTTGAGGAACGTAGTAATTTCAAAAAAATTCCTACGCACACGCAAGATCATGGTGATGCATAGCAACGAGGGGGGGGGAGTCTGATCTACGTACCCTTGTAGATCGCAACGGAAGCGTTGACACAACGTAGAGGAAGTAGTCGTACATCTTCTTCCCGATCCGACCGATCCAAGCACCGTTACTCCGGCACCTCCGAGTTCTTGGCACACGTACAGCTCGATGACGATCCCCGGGCTCCGATCCAGCAAATCTTCAGGGAGGAGTTCCGTCAGCACGACGGCGTGGTGACAATCTTGATGTTCTACCGACGCAGGGCTTCGCCTAAGCTCTACAACGATATGATCGAAGTGGAATATGGTGGCAGGGGGCACCGCACACGGCTAAGGAACGATCTCAATGATCAACTTGTGTGTCTAGAGGTGCCCCCTGCCCCCGTATATAAAGGATGAGAGGGGGAGGGCTGGCCGGCCAAGCAAGGGAGGCGCAGGAGGAGTCCTACTCCTTCCGGGAGTAGGACTCCCCCCTCCAATCCTAGTCCAACTAGGTTTTCTCAAGTGGGAAAGAGAGAGGGGTTGGCCGGCCACCTTCTCCTAGTCCTAATAGGACTAGAGAGAGGGGGTAGGCGCACAGCCCTATGTGGGCTGCCCTTTCAACTTTCCACTAAGGCCCATGTTGGCCCATTTGGCTCCCGGGGGGTTCCGGTAACCCTCCCGGTAATCCGGTAAAATCCCGATTTTACTCGGAACACTTCCGGTGTCCAAACATAGGCTTCCAATATATCAATCTTTATGTCTCGACCATTTCGAGACTCCTCGTCATGTCCGTGATCACATCCGGGACTCCGAACAACCTTCGGTACATCAAAATGCGTAAACTCATAATAACTGTCATCGTAACGTTAAGCGTGCGGACCCTATGGTTCGAGAACAATGTAGACATGACCGAGACACGTCTCCGGTCAATAACCAATAGCGGGACCTGGATGCCCATATTGGCTCCTACATATTCTACGAAGATCATTATCGGTCAGACCGCATAACAACATACGTTGTTCCCTTTGTCATCGGTATGTTACTTGCCCGAGATTCGATCGTCGGTATCCAATACCTAGTTCAATCTCATTACTGGCAAGTCTCTTTACTCGTTCCGTAATACATCATCCTGCAACTAACTCATTAGTTGCAATGCTTGCAAGGCTTTAAGTGATGTGCATTACCGAGAGGGCCCAGAGATACCTCTCCGACAATCGGAGTGACAAATCCTAATCTCGAAATATGCCAACCCAACATCTACCTTTGGAGCCACCTGTAGTACTCCTTTATAATCACCCAGTTACGTTGTGACGTTTGGTAGTACCCAAAGTGTTCCCCTGGTAAACGGGAGTTGCATAATCTCATAGTCATAGGAACATGTATAAGTCATGAAGAAAGCAATAGCAACATACTAAATGATCGGGTGCTAAGCTAATGGAATGGGTCATGTCAATCAGATCATTCAACTAATGATGTGACCTCGTTAATCAAATAACAACACATTGTTCATGGTTAGGAAACATAACCATCTTTGATTAACGAGCTAGTCTAGTAGAGGCATACTAGTGACACTAAGTTTGTCTATGTATTCACACATGTATTATGTTTCCGGTTAATACAATTCTAGCATGAATAATAAACATTTATCATGATATAAGGAAATAAATAATAACTTTATTATTTCCTCTAGGGCATATTTCCTTCAGTCTCCCACTTGCACTAGAGTCAATAATCTAGTTCACATCGCCATGTGATTTAACAGCAATAGTTCACATCACCATGTGATTAACATGAAGATTAAGGTGCTACTTTGAAGCACAAGTGTGGCAAAGGATAGTAACATTGTCCCTTCTCTCTTTTTCTCTCATTTTTTGGGGCCTTCTCTTTTTTATGGCCTTTCTCTTTCTTTCTTTTTTGGGCCTTCTCTTTTTTATGGCCTTTCTTCCTTTTTTATAATTCCTCACTTGGGACAATGCTCTAGAAAATGATGATCATCACACTTCTATTTATTTACAACTCAATGATTACAACTCGATACTAGAACAAAAGATGACTTTATATGAATGCCTCCGGCGGTGTGCCGGGATATGCAATGGATCAAGAGTGACATGTATGAAAGAATTATGAACGGTGGCTTTGCCACAAATACTATGTCAACTACATGATCATGCTAAGCAATATAACAATAATGAATGTGTCATGATGAACGGAATGATGGAAAGTTGCATGGCAATATATCTCAGAATGGCTATGGAAATGCCATAATAGGTAGCTATGGTGGTTGTTTTGAGGAGGATATAAGGATACGTTGGAGACGTATCAGTGATGCCTATATACATGATCATGCCTAGATATTCTCATAATTATTCACTTTTCTATCAATTGCTCGGCAGTAATTTTTTCATCCACCGTAATACTTATGCTATCTTGAGAGAAGCCACTAGTGAAACCTATGGCCCCCGGATCTATCTTTTATCATATAAGTTTCCAATCTATTTTATTTTGCAATCTTTACTTTCAATCTATATCATAAAAATACCAAAAATATTTATATTATTATTATTATCTCTATCAGATCTCACTCTCGTAAGTGACCGTGAAGGGATTGACAACCCCTTTAACGCGTTGGTTGCGAGGTTCTTATTTGTTTGTGTAGGTACGAGGGACTTGCGTGTAGTCTCCTACTGGATTGATACCTTGGTTCTCAAAAACTGAGGGAAATACTTACACTACTTTGTTGCATCACCCTTTCCTCTTCAAGGGAAAACCAACACAGTGCTCAACAGGTAGCACTCCGGTATTCGGGAGTTGCATAATCTCATAGTCAGAGGAACATGTATAAGTCATGATGAAAGCAATAGCAATAAAACTAAACGATCATTTATACTAAGCTAACGGATGGATCTTGTCCATCACATCATTCTCTAATGATGTGATCCCGTTCATCAAATGACAACACATTTCTATGGTCAAGAAACTTAACCATCTTTGATTAACGAGCTAGTCAAGTAGAGTCATACTAGGGACACTCTGTTTTGTCTATGTATTCACACATGTATTATGTTTCCGGTTAATACAATTCTAGCATGAATAATAAACATTTATCATGATATAAGGAAATATAAATAACAACTTTATTATTGCCTCTAGGGCGTATTTCCTTCAGTGACACCTTGATGTCCGCATTTCCATTGTTGAAGATGTGAATACGTACACACCTCATCGACGTGAGAAAGCATCAGAGAGACTGAAGAGAGTCTGTAGGTCCTCCCTCCTTCCCCAAAGCTCTCGAATGAGCGATCCATCAATCTACGAAGGAAAATGGAGAGAAGAAAGCAAGAAACAACACTTTTTGAACTTGTATAGCATGAGGACATGTTGAATGGTAGCATATCAAGCTTCTCACGGTTATCTTGCCCTTTGCGATGTCAGTGTCAATGAAAGCTGCAAAGGTCAGCTTGTACAAGTTCTGGTTCATGGATGACCTGCACCTAACAAACAAACCCAACATCAAATCAATGCTACCTAATTTTTGTGTATGTTAAATGTGTGACATGATGAATTTAAGGACAAATGAGAATCAAAAGATGCCATTACCTGGTGGGGTCGAAACACATAAGGAACACCGGCTTAGTGTTGTTGGTGTTGTGCGTGGCTTTGAACCCCTAGAAGAAGATCGATGTTCTCTCCTCCAGCTTAGACGAGGCGAGCACCCATAGGACGAAGAGGCCCACGCCACCTTGCAAGTCCGCGACCCTCATGCTGCACAGCTTCGGGGCATCGTTGGCCAGCGCTGAGGCCAGTGCCTCTGCTCCCTCCAAGCTCGGTACCTCAAAGCTCACCTCGACGTCAGCCTGACAGACCAAGTGCATGCACAAGTTAGTTTCTAGAAGGCAACAATATGTTGGTCAAATGTATTTGGTCAAGCAATCTAATCACATGAGTACAGTTGGAACCTCTTGGCTAGCGCTTGGTCAGTGTCTTTGCTCCCTCTAGACTCAGTACCTCAAACTCAATGCTCGCTTCGACGTGCACAAGTTAGTTGGTTACAAAAGTATTTACATTGATGGGTCGATCCAATATGGGAACAATATGTCCACATGGATTGGCGTGACTCTAGTACCAGTTGTGTGGTTGTGTGCATATATGGGGGGCACCCCCCTCTGAGCGTAGGAAGAATCTTTTGAAGATTTCTTTTATCAATTTAATCACATCCGTAGAGTTAAAACCTTCGAGGTGTACATGCAAAGCCAATATACACACATGAAGATGAGTCTTATTCCTTTTAGTTAATCGAGCAAATGTATGATGATGAGTTGAGATTAGTGTACAAGACAAATATAGTGAAATCCGCGGAGTAGAAGCAGATGGACTCAAATATATACATGTGATGTTCGTAACCCGATCTTTACCGAAAAAGGCTTTCGCCCCACTTTATAGATAAAGCAAATCGCCAAGAGCACACATACAAGGACTAGTTCAGACCACACACACCCACGTCACACACAACAAGAGGTCCAAAGGTACTGCTGAGGGCATAGCTCAACAAGCCCAACAAAACACACACGAAAGAACACACAAGGTGCAGCCGAGGCTCGGGCCACGGGACCGCGGGGAACACAGACTACTAATCAGGCTCAGGAGGAGGCGGCGGGGGCGGCGGGGGCGGCGGCGACAGATGGACGGCCATCGAGCGAAGGTCGGCGATGAAGGCGGAGATGGCGTCCCGGTCTCAAGGGCGGCTAAGCGGCCGCCAAAGTTGCAAGTAACCAGACAGTTTGAAAAGAGCGTCAGTAGCCCGCCGAAGAGGAGTTCGCTGAATCACAAGTTTATTGTGAATCGTCCATAGGGTCCACGCGATAGCCCCAATCTAAAGCCACCTAATGTGGCGAGTAGGCAGAGGGGAGGCCTGGAGATCGGCGAAGAGGTCAGGGAAGTTGGTGTGGCACCAATCTCCACCCACAGCCTCTCTAAAATAGCTCCAAACAAACTGAGCAGACACGCACGCAAAGAAGATGTGGTTCGAATCCTAGGGGGTACCACAGAGAGGGCAAAGTCCGAAGCTTGGGCCATTGCGCTTACGAAGCTTCCGGAGGCCCAAATGGCCTACGGAACACGAGGCGCCCTAAGTCAATAAGGGCCCGTTCCACGGAGATTGTCGGGATGACAGCGATGGAGAAGAGGTCGGGGAAGCAAGCCGCAAAGGGGGTGTCGCCCGCCCAGCAGTCAAACCAGAACATGGTCGCTAAACCTGATCCGACCAATATGGACGTCCCAATGCGGAGGACGGGAAGCAGCTGGATGACTGATTGCCAGAACTGGGACCCACAAGATCGTTGACAGAAAGCCAGAGGTTGGCCACGTAGGTACTTATTCCTAATGATGTCCAACCATAACACGCCGTGTCCCTGCGAGATGCGCCACAGCCATCGGGAAAGGAGGGCGATATTCATGCGTTTCGAGCACATGATACCGAGGCCACCTTGCTCCCGGGGCTTGCAAATGTCGGACCAACTGACCATATGATATTTCTGTTTGTTATGGTCGCCAACCCAATAGAACTGGGATTGGATCTTGGCAATCTCATGGTGGAGGGTCTCGTGAAGGTTGTAGAAGCTCATGAGGAACAGGAGGAGACTAGAGAGCGAGGAGTTGATGAGGATAGTTCGGGCCGCCTTCGACAGCCACCGGCCCTGCCAAGGCTCGATACGCATTTGCAACTTGGTCACAGTCAGACGTAAGTCAGCACCGGTAAGCCTCGAGTCGCTGATGGGCGTCCCCAGGTAGGAGGTGGGCAAGGAGCCGAGGCGACAATTCAGGCGGTTGGCAATGTCGAGGGACTCTGCCGAAGAATAGCCCATCACCATCACATCACTCTTGTCGAAGTTGATCTTGAGGCCAGAAATGTGTTGGAAGCAGAGTAGGAGGAATTTAAGGTTCGCGATGTCCGCATCGGAGCCTTCGACCATGATGATGGTGTCGTCGGCATATTGGAGCATGGAAATGCCGGTGCCACCGGCCAAGTGGGGGGTAATCCCATGGATATGGCTAGTAGCCTTAGCCTTATCCAGGATGGCAGCAAGTGCGTCCACCACCATATTGACCAAGAATGGGGAGAAAGGATCACCTTGCCTCACCCCACAGAAAGTGGGGAAGTAAGGGCCAATCTCCCCATTGATGTTCACAGCAATGCGACCACAAGATACCATCTGCATAACCCGAGTAACCCAATGGCCATCGAAGCCTTTCTGGAGAAGAACTTCCCGAAGGAAGGGACAGCTAACAGTGTCATAGGCCTTATGGAAGTCTATCTTCAGAAAGACCGCCTTGAGATGTTTGGAGCGGACCTCATGGAGAACTTCATGCAGGACTAGCACCCCATCCAGAATATATCGGCCTTGGATGAAAGCCGATTGGTTGGGGTGGGTAATATGGTCCATGAGCAGGGTCACCCTATTGGCTATTGGCGTACCCTTTTGCCAAAATCCGGAAGATCACATTTATCACCGTGATCGGGCGGAACTGGCGGATGTCTGACACCCCAGGAACCTTGGGGATAAGAGAAATCTTCCCATAGTTGAGGCGCCCAAGATCAATGGACCCAACGTAGAACTCGTCGAAGATAGCCATGATCTCCGGTTTGATCACATTCCAGAAGGCCTGGAAGAATTTAACCGGAAGCCCATCCGGGCCAGGGGCCGAGGTAGGGTTCATGCCTTTGATGGCCGCCCAGACCTCGCCCTCGGAGAACTGGGCCGTAAGGGCCGCGTTCTCAGCCGCGATGACAAGATGGAGGCCAGACCAACAGTCCAGGGCCAGAGATAAGCCGCTCCGAGGAGCGGCTACAAATAGGGATCTATAGAACCCGTCCACATGGGACCTAATGTCCCACGGGGACTGCAGAAGCGACGGACCATCCCAGAGGAGGGGGATGGTGTTGCGTCTGCGACGGCCATTCGCAATGGCCTGGAAATAGGCAGTATTTGCATCGCCTTTCAACACCCATTTCTGAGCACCCCGCACATGCTAGTAGGCCTCTTCATCGGAGTAGATGATAGAGAGCTGGTCTTCCAAGTCATACCGGGAGAGCCACTCCTCAGGGGAGAGACCGGTGGCGTCGGCGCGCAGGTCCAAGGCCTGGATAGCCGACAGCAGGACCTTCTTACGCTCGCGGAGGTCACGCCCCAGGTTGGCTCCCCACCCCTTCATGAACTGACGGCCTCGCTTGGCACAGAAGTGCCACGAGTCGACGGCGGAGGGAGGACGAGATGAGGTCGGTGGATGGGCGCGGGCCTCAAGCCAACGAGCGGCAACCGCCTCGACGAAGCCGGCTTGAGACAACCAGAATGTCTCAAACCGAAATCGGGGAGGGATCGGGGGGCGCTCGTCAGCAGAAGACAGCAGGAGGGGGACGTGGTCAGAGCCGATCCGAGTGATGGCTCGGAGGGAGGCAAGAGAGCAGCGAAGGTCCCAGTCCAGGGAAACTAGGACCCGGTCCAGGACGGAGTGGGTCGAAGTGGCCTGGCGGTTGGTCCAGGTGAACCTGGCACCAACCCGATCGATTTCGCGGAGGCCAAGATCAGCAATGCAGTCATTGAACATTTGCATACATGCAAAGTTGACGTGCGAGTTACTCTTGTCTTCCGTGAACCGCAAGAGGTTAAAATCGCCCCCAAAAACTACCGGGAGCGAGGCCACCGAGACCTTCCGATGGAGCTCCTCGAGGAAGGAGGCGGATCGGCTGTGGTCAGCGGGACTGTACACAATAATAACCTCCCACTTGAAGTCGAGGGAGCGTTCAAAAAGCTCCATGCTAACAAAGAACTGGCCCCGATCCATACTGCCCACTTCAAAGGTGGCATCCTTCACGCCTAACAGGATGCCACCGGAATGCCCTGTGCTCCCACTAGAAGGGAGCCAGTGCCAGGAGAAGAGATGGGAGCTAAGACAGTCGAGCTCCGGAAGGGAGAATTCTATGCGCATAGTTTCTTGGATGGCGACAATGTCAATGTGTTCATCATGCATGTACTCGATGAGTTGGCGGCGGCGACCATCATGGCCGAAGCCGCGGATGTTCCAGAAGAGGGCACGCATCAAGCAACCATTGAGGGGCTGCTTGACCCCAGAACACGGGATGCGCTTTGGGCGTGGAGAGCGGTTGTCCAAGAGCGGGTGCGTCCCCGGAGCTCGGTCACGGACAGGGGGGATACCACCAGCCCGCCGAGGAGGGGGCGGAATAGCATCCCCCGACGCGATCGCCGAGGTGGGGGGGCGAGAGGAGGGCTACTCTGGCCTCCGCAAGCCTACCGTCGAGGATCTCGTGGGTCCTAATGGTCGCGATCTAGACTAAGGGGGGCAACCTCCCTCCTGAAGATGATCGCGGAGTCAGTCGCAATTTTTGCAAGATGACCAAGCGGAACCGACTTGAGAGCAGAAAAGGAACAAGTAGATGTCGAGGGAGGGAATGCAGGGGTACCTGGCTCCAGGTTCCGAGCGGCCACGCGGAGCTCCGCCCGCTCGTGGATGGGCAGCGCCGGGCTACCCTCTGGGCGCGCCACGTCGAGTCGAGCGCTCCGGCGGAAGGCAGTCACCAGAGAGGAGGTCGACCAACCGCGGCGAGAATAGGCTGTGGCACGTGGAGGGGGAGGCTGGGCACCCAAGGGGGTGGTCACCCGAGTCCCCCTGTCCATGTCGGGGTCCGTCGTCGGAGGGAGCAGGAGCACCGGCCCCACACCACAGGAGCGCGTCGGAGTCGGCGTCGGGGATGGCGAAGGTGGAGTCGGGTCGTCGATGAGAACAGCACGGGCGACAAGAGAACCCGGGGGCGAAGGAGGGACCTCGGCCCGAGGCGGCAGGGCGGCCACGGTGGAAGCCGCGCCGGCGCAGGAGCCCATCGGTGGAGGGGGCGCTGGGAGCGTCCGAGGGGGTGGCGGCGAGAGCAGCATCGGGAGAGGAGACCGGCATGGCCACCACCCCCGCAGCGACCGGCGAAGGCGGGGCCTGGGCCAACGGAGCCGCCGGGGGACACCGCCACTAGGTCCGGCTCGACGGTAGCAGGTGGCGCAGGGGAGCAGGGGGAGGAAGCGGGGCAGACGACCAAGCCCACGCTGGAAGCATCACTGCCAGCGGGGGACTCGGCCGCCAAGTCGGGGGGAGCCACGAGGGGAAGGCCCAGCGTGGCCTGACGCCCATGCCAACCGGCGGCCGGAGGCGAAGGGGAGTGGGACTGCGATCGGGAGTGCGAGTCATCCGAACCCCCCTCGTCCTCCGACCGGCGAGAGCGGGGGCAGTGTCGTTCGTGGTAGTCTCCATCAGTCCCCGAGATGCCGTCGGGGGGGGCGTTGTCGGTGAAGCGAGGGCGATCCTGAGGTCAAAGCCCTGGTCGTTGAAGAACACACGAACGGTGACGTGAAGCTTGGAGGAGTCTAAGCACTTGACCTTGATCTGGATCTCTTCCTCCTTTCAGAGGGAGAGCTCGTCCACCACCACCACCTTGCCCAGAATCCTGGACATCTGGCGGATGACGAGCTCAGACCGGGCGATGTCGGGGAGGCCACCCACAAGGATCCAGGCAGTGTCCAAGACAGCCACCGCCGTGGCGTCGAGGACCGGCTTAGAGATGTCGACGACGAGCTGGTGGAGGGCGAGAGTGATCCGCCCACTACGAGTGGCGTAGCCGTAGCTGACAGTGTCGGGGAAGATCACGGTGAAGATGTGGCCGGCAGTAGGGGTGACCACCCAGTCCCACTGGCGATGGTAGAGGTGGTTGAGCTCGGCCTCAATCATCTCCGGGGATGCCACCCCGTCGACCACTGTAATGATCGCCTAAAGGGAGGGGGTAGGCGGGGGTAGATCGGGGACCTCAAGATGGAAGAAACCCAACCCCTCGATGCCATGGCCGTACATCATGAGCTCCGACGTCACGGGACAGTCCGGACACAGGAGAGCGGCATGCCCGGGATCCTTGCAGATGCAGCGGCACTGAGGGTTAATGCAGTTGACTTGCGAGTGACCCGCCACCCCGCAGTTGAAGCACGGGGGGCGAGGGAGGTTGGAGACGCGACCCGGGGCGGCGGAGGAGCCCGAGGCCGAGGAAGGGGGCGGTCGGGTTGCCTCGGCCCTAGCCACGACGCTTCTTCTTCTTGGTGGGGCCTTGGCGGCCGTGAGAGGGGGGCGGAGTGGGAGCCGTGGAGGGGGCCAGAGGCATGGGGCGGGACGTATTTCCGAGCAGCCGGAGCGGGAGGAGGAACTGGGACGCGGGGGACGAGGGCGAGCAGCACGAGCTGGGGAAGGGCTGCGGCCCCGACGTGAGGCCGGAGATGGTGAGCGGCGGCGCGGCCTCCAATCCCCCGAAGCAGCAGGCGAGGAGAACGGGAGCGGCCCCGAGCGTCGCGGCGAGCCGGGGAGCAGCGGTCGTCACAGCGGCCCTCGCGGAGCTCACACCGGAGCTCCTCTTCACGGCGAAGGGCGTCGGGGGATGGACGAGGGCCATCACATCGATCCTCAGCACGTCGCTTGGGCCGGGACGTCCCGTCCTCCCAATCGCGAGGCATGGCCAAGCGCGGCGAGGGAGGAGGAGACGCGGGGGAAGGGGGAGCGACGGTGGAGGACGAAGCGCACGAAGGAGGCATGAGGGAGGGTCGAGCGGGGTCGAGGGTGGCGACGGAGGGAGGGAATGAGGCAGATGGAAGGCCCCCAAGGAGCCAGATCGAGGTGACCGGGGCATTGGGCCTAGGGCACGGGGACGGCCCAGGAGCGGCCATCCGGCCCGACTGGAGAGGCGCGGGCCCAGGAGGGGGCAAGCCAGGTAGGTCGGCGCATGGCCCAGGAGGCCCCTCCTAGGAGAGCCACAGCCCAGCAAGCGGGGGGGAGACGCGACCCGTAGGGTTTCTCCCCGGGGTGCAAGACTCGCCGCGGCCGCCGGCGGCGAGCCGAGAGGCAGGGCCGGCCATGAACGCCACCGGCGGTGGAGGATACGGAGGGACGGCGCGGATGAACCGAAGGACACGATGAAGGGTCGGAAAGGCGACGGGCGAACGAACGGAGCCGCGGGGGCACGCCACAGCGATTCGCGGGCAGGGCAGGGGGCATCTCCGGCGGGAAACTAGCCACCGGGCGGCGCCAGGACGAGCGGGTGCAGCCCTGCTCATAGCGGCCGACCACGCCCCAGGCCCGGAGCCGCCGGCGGCGAGCCCCATCCACCCGCAAGGCCGCACCTTGCATCCCACACGCCCGATACGAGCTCGAGGGCGGTGTCAGCGTCTGCAGCGGCCGCGAGCCGGCGACCGAACCCCGCACGCGGGGGCTGGGCCACCGGCCCTGCAGGGCGGAGCAGAGCGACGAGGAGCGGAGCCAGGGAGAGGGGGCTCTGGCTGGAGCGGGGAACGGCTCCTCGTCAGCCAAGTCCGCCCAGCGGATGCGCGGGGCCAGAGCAGGGGCGGGCGAGGGGGACAGAGGTCCTGGAGCGACGCCGGGGGCCTGCGGGGCGGAGAGAGCCGGCGAAGCGGAGGGGGGCGACGCCACCAGGGCAACGACGAAGCACGGGGAGGCGGCGGAGGCGACCACCAGCGCGGGCAGGGGCGGATCGCCAACGCGGTCGCCAGAGCCCGAGAGCGCCATCCGCCCTCCCTCCAACATACATTGGTTTCGCCAACTGGCCCAACCCGATCTTTACATGTTCTTGCCGCTTGACCAATCAATCCTCGAGACTGACCAACCCCCCCCCCCCCCAGCGTCTCGACCTCCTCAGCGGGCCACTGTCTTAGCTGCCTCCCACTTGGGTTGAGTCAAAACTTTCTAGGATTCGCCTAAAATATCACCCAATACTTCAATGATCACTGTACAAATGAAAAACTTTGTTTTTTCTAAACTATACCAGCATACATGCATGTTAGTGTGGAGGTACCTGGATCAGGTGTCTTCAACTATTATGAAAAAACAAGGTACTAGGTAGAATCACGGTGTTGCTATTGTTGCTGAGCATACAAAAAGGATAAGATGCAAATTTCATTTATAATCCTCACATTTAGTGTCCAACATGGTAGATGGATAGGAATAGCACCCACGGGCTGAAGGCCCACGCCACCTTCCACAACCACAGCCCTCCCACCGCACAGCTTCTGGGCATCATTGGCCAGTGTCTCCACTCCGCTCGGTGCCTCAAACTCAAAGCTGACCTTGACGTCAGCCTGACAGACCAAGTGCATAAATTTGTTGGATTCTAATTAATCATGAACCGATCACCGCACTTAATGACCGTTGGAGTATTATTTAATAATAAAACTTATAAAAGGAACAATATGACCATCACCAGAAGTTATGGCTTCGATGATACCAGTCGCGGGGCTATGTTCATAGGGGGGGGGCACCGCCTCCCCTCGCTAGTATGGGAAGGATCATTGAAGACTTTTTTTATTGACTTAGATTAAAGAAAATAGTTTTGTTATCCCCGTCATTGTTGCTCGTTACCAGTGGGGTTATCGAATACGGATAATCCTACACTTACGGGGCATAGGCCACAGGAGAGAGGCTACGGGCTAACGTGTCTGCTCCTTGTTAATCTCTTAACGTGTCTGCTCGTTGTAATCTCTCTTCCCTTGAATTTCGTTGAGGGCCCCATCACTAACCAACCATTGGTTTACGCTTCAGTCTGTAGCTACTTCCGTGCTAAAACATTCCATAAGTGTAGCATTTCCCATTGAACACATAGCACCCTGTGATTGTTAGCCCGGTCGACAACGACGAGTATCTTCTGACGCCGATGAAGCAAAGCTGATATTTTTTTATTGATCCATCCGTGGTGTAAAGCTTGATATATACACTCAGTCACTCACCCCTATGAACACACGCGTGTACACCCTACCCCTGTGATCACCTCTCTTTCATCTGTTCAGAAATTACTTTGTTTCTTACTTTTTCTGAGCAATTGCCAACCTATAAATTGTAAGAGTTATTGTTTTGTTCTCCACTCTTTTATTATTCTTACGTTTTCTTGTTTCTGTTTTTTTAAATGACACCAAAAGCCAAGTCTCTCCTTGGCAGAAATGCTGTTCGTAAGAGTCTATTTTAGCCAATTTTTCATGTGGCAAAAGTTTTCAATTTGAATCACAACTATAGGTTTTTAAATGGAGTCGCAACTGCAAGTTTTCACGTACTATGTAATTTTTTTTCCTTCCTTCTATATTGACCACATGTACTCCCTCCGTTCCTAAATATAAGTCTTTTTAGAGATTTCATTATGAACTACATGCGAAGCAAAACGAGTGAATCTACACTCTGATATATATATATATATATATATATATATATATATATATATATATATATATATATATATATATATATATATATGTAGTTTGTAGTGGAATTCCTAAAAAGACTTATATTTAGGAACGAAAGGAGTAGTTCTTCTGCATGGTTGGAAAGAAAAGTAGTTCAATGGAGCTTAAGTCTAGTAAAAAAAAGTTGTAGTTTTCTTTTGTGGGATTCACTCTTTAATTCCATAAAGCACGAATTTTTGAAAACGAGGGAGCATCCCTGGCCTAAAAGCAGAGAGATGATGATTAGCAAGGGCCACAACTCACTTTTCGTGGCAATCACAGAGTCACAGAGAAGCCCAAGGATGCATTTCTTTATCTTCCCACCGTGCTTCCATGTGGACCATGTGGATTTTCAAACACTAATCACATCACATGCTGCTCATCACGCTGTACACTAGACCATGCTGAACCATGCCTTCTTTTTCCCCTGCACACTCGACAGGTGTTCCCTGTGTGCATGGAACATATTGTACTACTGTAAAAGAATTGCGCATACAAAGTGAATGTATGCATGTTCATGTTCCACTGGCAAGCCATTACACAGACCAATCATCGCAGCTACAAAAAACCACCTGAGAATGAACAAATGAAATCTGCCCTACAAATACAATACCCATAGCTACAACACGTACATACGGTACACCAGCAAACCAGATAGGAGTTTGACCACACGGTGACAATCACCATATACTGTACTGTATTATACAAGCAAGAGTAATGTGGCACTAATGACTACTGCTAATCACCCACCTAATATTAGACGGCCAATGAACAAATCTGCAACAGGTCAAACCGGGTTGCGCATTCACCGTCACTCGAGCAAAAAAGTAAAATTCCTCTAGTTGTATATGCTTCCCGGGTTGATGAAAGCCACCATTGTTGTTGCTTGAGAAAGAGCTCTAGGTGAATGTCTTTGCGATGGACGAGGTGGTCACCAGACCAGCCAGTAGACCGACGAAGGTGCCGCTGTTGTAAGTGCTGGACTCTGTCTGCACCGCATTGTCGCGCAAGTCCACGAAAGAGTCATTCTGAAATGGCCCGCCCACAACGGCTCCGGTGGCGACATTCGGGTTCGGGCTCGACGAATGGAGGTACTCGAATCCCTTGCAGCCCGTTTTCGCATCCGCGGGGATGGATGCCCCCCTGTGGTGCACCTGCTGCGGGTAGCTGCTCCCATATCCCACCAGGTAGCTAAGCTTCATTGGGTTGTCACCCAGCACGTAATTTGCCTGACAAAATGACATGGTAAAATAGATCAGATACATACACCCTTCAGTGCCCATGGGTCATGATGAAACACGCGCAATTAGCGTCAACAGCAAGATGGTTTACTGAAAACTAGAGATAAAGATATGGCTTGCCGGAATGGCAGTTTGCAAGTTTTTACTTAGTTCACCTGTGATATAGCGAAATTGCGAATATCTGTCGGGCTAAAATACTTTCCACTGCACTCCACCGCAGCTGTTTGTGATGTCAGCATGTAGTCGCTGTAAACAACAGCAAGGAATGCTGCATTTATGCCATGCTGCAGAGAATTCCACCCACTTATCCACACCAGTCCTCCTGCAATGGGAATACCATGATGGAGTGAAACTATGCACATCAGCACAAGTGTAATATATATTACAACAAACATATTATGACATTCTCTATGCCGATAGCGAACATGAAGGGCGCCTATAATTCATAATGCATAAAATATCCCTACATGGACTCATAAAACCAAATCAACCAATAGAGATTTCAACATACCGCTAGTCCTACTACCAGTGGCTGACGGAGAATCTGGTAGAAGCCCACAAATGACTGCCTCAGCAGTGTCTCTGTACATTTTGAGTCCACTGTTTTCAGCATTAGATATCTCTTTGGATCCAAAGAAATTTACTCTTGACAAAAGGATCTGCACAGAATAGACAAGAGCACTTAAGGTACTTACTTATCCTTGTAAGAAGAGAGAATTCTAAAGTAACTCTGCTGAGATAATAATTCACACGGTTTAGTTCATGCAAACCTGTGTCCCTGGGAGCTTGTCATCCCAGCTGAACCATGTTGGCCTTCCCCAATCAGCATAATCTTTCCCGTTCTGCACAGTCACATAACTGAGATATGTCTGATCTCCTGTAGCATGATAGAGCCAACTCGCTGCCCAGAGGAGCTCATCAACATAGCCAGTAGAATTATAGTACTTCTGAAGATTTGGATAGGTGTCGCTGGCGATGCCTTTATAAGTATCAGCAAAAGTAAATAACTTCTGGGCATGTTGAAGAAGTGAATCAGAATATGTGGTATCACTGGATTTGAAAACCATTGATGCTGCCGCCATGGCTGCTGCTGCCTCAGCAGCAATATCTGACCCAGGGTTCTTTGGGTTAATCTGTGTGAGCGGCCTTTTCTCAGTCATTGTTTCTGGCCTTTGCCAGCAGTCGTGATCTAGATCAGGATCACCAACCTACAAGGTAACAAACAATTTTTCAACTGCTGGTTCAGTGGTTAAACGAAAAGACAATTGCGCTTCCCTTTGCTGTTCTGAAGTTATAAGAATGTTTTCAACGCCTGAAGCTGAAATTGGCTACCCAAATGATAAGGTAATGTTACCCAACCATCGTCAGCTGGGAGAGGGGTGGCAAGCGAACACCATTTGTTGGCAGTTTTAGTTGTGAGGAAAGATCAAATGACGGCAGTTTTAAAACGAAAAATGCCCTCTCTAAAGAAACTGCCATGTCACTCTGAAGAAACTGCCATCCCCTCACAACTAAAAATGCCACCTAAAATGTCCGCAAATGCCTGGCAAACGTTTGCCAGTTTTTTTTTTAGATGGACAAACAGGAAAAAAGTGATTCAGTGGCCTAATTTATTAATGTTTAGATCTGATTTCACTGAGCTGCCGCTTAAACTGAATGATTTACCTTAGCCTACAGGCTATAGGCTACAAAACATTATTCTTCGGTATGACATGCGGTTGACACCCTGTTCAGTATCTCTGGCTAAACTCAGTTGACTGAAACATTTGAGATCCCCTACCATCAAGGGTTAACTTTACATGGTTTTATGTTTTAAAACTGTATAAGGTACAACTCAGATTCAGTATTAAAAACATTTGTCTTGCGGTACCACATAATGAAGGAATGCAGCTATAAAGACAAAAGGAAAAATGTAAGGACGAGAAGGAAAGGAACATTGGGTTTGCCCTTGTCCAAGAGTGCCAAGGATCACACCAAATGTGTCATTTTGAACATATGAAGCAGACAACTAAGTGGCTCCTAAACATTAGGTGTCATGAACATGACATCTCACCTTGACTCTTGTTTTTCCTACCTACCAAACTCTCGCCTCTACAGAACTGCCATTAGATAGATCCAATGAAAATATACCCACAATTAAATTCCATTAACCAAACAGTCATTCTAACTCCCAAAATATGCCTCAAACCATTTACCTACAGGCAAACAAGTAGTACACAGCATTTCTAACCTGAATGTAGAACACGTTGTCAGTAGGATGAGCCGCGATGAGGAAATCCGTGACCCACCGGAGCGCGTCAAGCGCTGGGTCTAGCTGCTTGGCGGCGGTCATCTGATCCCCGTACTCGAGCACGGACCACGCGAGCACCGTCGCCGTGAAGGCCATGGGGAAGGTGAACTTCATATGATCCCCGGCGTCGTACAGCCCCTTGGAGAGATCCAGCTTGGCTTCTTTCCCATCGTTGAGCGCCGAGTCCCCCCGCCACGGGATCTGGTTGTCCACCAGCTTCCCCGCTGCAGAACAGAACAGAAATCAACAAGATTTTCTCGGATGGATCATCGCTGAACATCCGCAGCATGGCATTAGAGTATGGGATTGCCAAAGTAGCAGTCTCCAGTAGCTAAAGGAGCAACGCTCACATCAAATAGCAACAAGTTTCACAGCCAGATGAGAAGATTTGAGTGGAATCTGAGAGCCAGCCCACATTGCTAGGTAAAAGAAGCATACAGCTGTTCACAGTAAGCGGAGAAGCTGTCCACTAAGAAATAAGTCAAGACCATCAGGAAATGGGCGCTCAAATTAGCAAGGAAAATCTAGAGCGACAACAATTTCGGAGGCAACAGCCAGTGCGAGAGGCAGAGAGAGAATTGGCCTCTCCACCCACCATCGGGGAGAAGAGACGGCGCACGATACGAAAAATGAATCTAGGCAAGCGGAGCCCGGCGCGCCGACGAAACCTCGATGCCCGGAGCAATGCTTCGGCGCGGGATCGCGGCGGCGGCGGCAATGCAGGGACAACTAAGCGGGGACGGCTAAGGCCAGCGGCGGAACTTTTACTCACCCTTCTGGACCTGGAAGAACTGGAGCGCGACCCCGAGCGCGTCGCCGTACTTGGAGTCGATGTCCCCGGGCGGGCCGGGGACGGGGAGCGGCTTGGGCGGGCGGCTCCGGCCGCCTCCGCCCCCGCCCGGCTTGCGCTTCATGATGGCCACCACGGCCGCCGTGGCGACGAGCGCCAGCACCAGCGCCACGATCAGCCAGCCGCAGCAGCCCTTGGTCCTCGACCCCATCTCTCCCTCTCCCTCCCTCCCTCCCTTCCTCCTATCGCATTCGCCGCCCGCTCAACACCTCCTCCGGCTGCTGGAGCTGCGGTTAACTAGGCTCGCTCGCCGCGCGGCGGATGGGGGCGGGGCGGGTTGGTGGGGTGAGGTGAGGTGGGGTGGGGTGGCAGGGACTGGGGAACCAACCATGGAACGGCTGGGCGCACGGTCGGGGAGGAGGGGGGTGGGGCGTCCGGTCGCTGAAGGCGGGGCCGGGAGGGTTTGGTTGGGTGTGTGGGCCGCTGCTGGCAGTGGGGCGTCGGTCGGAGGGTGGTGGGGCGCAGGCGCGGGTGATGGACGGGGGTCGGGGGGACGAGTCGGGTGAGTGGTCGAGCACCGACAGGGGACCTCGCCCAGTACAGTACATGACACGCCAAGAAATGGGAAGACGAAAGCGTGCACAGTGAACTAAAGTGTAAACAGTACAAAAAAAAACAGCACATCTTTCTAAAAAAGATTAACTACGTTATGTTTTGTGTGTCATGTTTTCAGATTTTAGAACATTGTGAAATGTGTATGGTGGCCTTTTGCTTGGCCGGGGTGCTCTCTACCCATTGTTACTGGGCTCCACGAATTGATCGGACAGACCTCCGTCCAGTTAATCCAGCTGGGTTTGCCGTGGACATTCGAACTGACCAGCACTCCTTAAACCCAGCCCAAATCTGGATTATGAAGAGATGGACGTGTCCGTCTCGTCGGACCGGCCCATCTGCTCCCCCACCAGATGAACCCAGACTACGGTCAACTCCTCTCTGTGTGTGTGTGTGTGTGTGTGACCCTCTCCCCTTTCGATCAATGATCAGCGACGGCAGCAGTGTCGTGTCCGACGACGAATCCGTTCCAATGACAATTGAGATGTGTTTGTGCGTGACACGGAGGAGATCACCCTCCGCATAGCGATGCGGCGGTCGCGGCTGGACCAGACCGACAATGGAACCTCTTATTTGGACACAATACCCGTTGTATTAAATCGTCACGATACAAAGTAACAACATAGCTTGCCTCCTCATGTTTCGGCAGTGTTGGTTATCACCATCGGTCTAGACACCCTTTGGCAGTGGCACGATTGCATGGGGTATATAGATAGTTCATCGCGTGATCCCTTGTATATGCCCAAGAGTTATACACCAACAGTCCCCGACTTAGAGCATCTACATTTGGACTTAGCAAATTCGCCCACCCTAAATATCCGTGGAGCGTCCGGTTAGTTTTGGACATGGTCCTCATTTTCTTCCATATACTTGCATTTTCATTGATGTAGATGAAGAAAGAGAAAGAAAAGAAAGAATAATGAAAGAGAAAAGATGGTCTGTGGTGGGTTGCGTCCTTCATGGTGGACTGACCGGGTGCGTCACGGCGCTGCCGTGAGCCTTCATGGCGGACTGACTGGGTGTGTCAAGGTGCTGCCGTGAGCCTTCATGGCGGACTGACTGGGTGCGTCTCGGCGCTCCTATGAGCCTTCATGGCGGACTGACTGGGTGGTCGAGGTGTTCGGACCTCGGTACCTGAGAGAACCAACTGTGGCTCCTAGCAATCTCATAAGCAAGAGGGTGGCCAGATTTGTTTGGATCTCTTGACTGCATGCATTGAAAATGAAAGAACTGCGTGAAGGCTTTACAAGGGCAATATCAGGGTCATGTTAAGAAGCCCACCATCATTCTTGAAGTAGTTGCATCAAAGGATTTTTGGATTTGGCATGCCCGGATCTCACAATGACATCAATGTGCTACAATGATTTTCGTTGTTTGCATGGCTGACTGAAGGAAAAGCTCCTCCTTGCCTCTATACCGTCAATGGACATGAGTGCAATATGGGTTAATATCTGGTTGACGGTATCTATCCTTCATTGGCTACCTTTGTCAGCACCATCTCAAACCCAATTGGCCAGAAAAAGACTCACTTTGCCCAGAGACAAGAAGCGGCTAGAAAGGATGTCGAGAGGGCATTTGAAGTTCTGCACGCCCGTTTTGCAGTTGTTCCGTTGTTCGCGGACCTGCTAAATAATGTGGTCCGAAAACCTTGTAGGAGGTGATGACATGTTATGTAATTATGCACAACGATCACATGATCGTCGAGGATGATGGTGACAATGTTGTCGCAGCTTTGAAATTTGAGAACATGGATGATCCTATCCAACTTTCGGACGAGAATCCGACCATATTTGAGGAGTTTATTCAAATGCATCAACAAATTCGGTATCGGCCAACTCACAAGCAGCTAAAAGAATATCTAATTGAGCATCAGTAAAGGGGACAACAATGTTAGGATAAAACATTTGAAACTTTTTTAAATGTGAACTAGTGCTGCATGCGGCTATTTGAACGTCAGTACCCTTTTGCATGCGGCTACTTGATCGTGCGGACTAGAGAAAAAATCGAAAGACAGGATATATATGACTACGGTTGGATGATCTCCTCCCGCATCCGTGTCCATAAACTGATCCTTTTGTTCGTGGACGGATGCGAGAGAAAATTTATGAGTTGCCATTAGAAATGCGGAATTGCTGTGCACACGACGAACAGTATGCACGACCATCAGACGATGGTCCATCAAGGGGTGTGCTGCCTTTTGTTGCTATACATGGACGGTTTGATTGGCTTGTCGTCCAAAAATCGTCTACATGCTATCATCTGCGTAGCAGTGCTCTTAGAAATACTCTAACTATCTAACCACAAATTGTTCTGATGCAGAGGCCGAGGTAACCCCTTTTTGAAAAAAAAAATCTAACCACAAAATGGTTCCCAAGCGTCCCATCCATATACCACCCCTCGTACACGTCGCCGAATAAGTACATGCGGCTGGAGCGTGGCGCCATCATTCGGCCTGCGTTAGCTGCGACATCCATCACGAGGTACATGATTGCCATCAGAGGCGTATCATGCAGCGCGTGAGCGTGCGGTTACGGGGCTGGGCAGGCTGTTACGCTCGTTGCTTCCCATCCAATCCAGCATTTAGGTGGCGATGGAGTGTCATGACGGTGGTTGTCTGGCTGAGGAGGCACAAAAAAGTACAGTACGTACTAGTGAAGTTATCTGTGCCGATAACGTTTAACGAGCGAGAGAACGTGTGACCCAGAGACGATTCCCCGATGAGCTCGGAGTTCTCCGGGGGTGCCTGCACTTGGGTTATCTCGTGGCCACACACTCATCAATTTTTAAAATGATGGCGCGTGTAGCGTCAGATTGCTTGCTTAAAGCAGGCTGCTGTACTAAATATATTATATTTTCCCACCTAAGTACTGAGTAGAGATCATCGATCTGATCCATCCATCGCCCTCATAAACTAAGCCTAAGCCGGTCTTCCAATCCGGTAGTAAAGTGAGGTCGACGACGGGTTGAACACCCATGGATCGATCTTGGCTTGCCGTTGCATTTCCGCAGACCAGACACCCGCCATGGCATTTCTAGCACACACTCCACGGTTTAGCATCTGGGAATTCTGTCCATCTCCTTGCCGCCATTCCTTGCTGAAAGCCACCGTTGGCGATCCCGGATACGTGCAAGCAACCACCATACGTCCATGCCTGCTTTAGCTGCCGCGCAGTGCAGGCCGCACCCATATCACTGACTCTGGTACGAGCAGGGTTGGACGGAAAAGAGGCCGCTGCTGTGTGAGCAATGATGTCTCACCTCACCTCGTCCTCGTCCTCGTGGTTGTTGGCCTGGACGCCACCCGAGGTGGGTTGGCTTGGCTTCACCAAGGATCATTATCTTTTTTCGTACAAACAGAATGCTACGTACTACCGTTGGTGATGGAACCAACCCAAGAATTATCCGCGCGCGTACGCATCCCGTGCGTGACAATGGTGTCAAGGGAGCCAACTGTATGGACCAAGGGGTTTATGATTCATCTGTAAAAAAAAACATTTATGCACCAGTGTTCAACAGCTCATCCCTAATTTCTTACGTACCTTTTTTTGGTTGCTTTCTGTGTGTACCACTTGAGCACCGATGCAGCACAGCTGCTCATGGTTACCTGTGCCCTGACATCTTGCACGGCCGCGCCTGCCTCTGGCTGGTTCACGTCCCAACCCAGAGAAACATTCCGTGTGTAATTAATCGGCGAAAGCAATTCCTTGGACCAACAAATGATCACAAATTCAAAAGGGGCAGAAGCATACTGCTCCTACTAAAATTCCTACCGCTCGATTCAGCCGAAAATAATAATCCAGTGATATCATCCTACACAAGGATCAACTAATCAAAGGACGGCAGAGTGATGGTTTCCCTTCCTTCGTGGAATGTCAGCGTTTTTGTAAAGTTGTCCGTTTATGTCGGCAGTACGGGGCGGGGCAAGGTGAGAGCCGTGTGGCCGCGGCATGGAAGCTCGCGCGGAGGCCAGCTTCAAGCGCGGCGGCAACCATGGCCAGCTGGGCCGGCGGCGACCACGCATACAAACTGCTCGAAGAAATGTCCCAGTGAAAATGTTTGGAGGAAGAAGAGGATTGATGCTTATATGTGGATCCCATCTGTCATAAACGGTCAATCTAGCAGAGTTAACCATTGTGCCACGTCAACCCTTACGTGTGGGGCACCTTTTCATAATCAAGTTTAATTTCGGCTAAATCAATAATCAGTGATTACTGGTAGTTCTCCGCTAATTTTTGTAATTTTAAAAAAATATTTTCATTAAAAAATGTTCAAACGTGTACTTGGAAGATGTTACCCTGTATTTGGAAAAGTGTTTAAAACATGTATTTTAAAAAATGTACACCATGTATTTGAAAAATGGCCAACGTGTATCAGAAAAGTATTTTTGGTGTGCTCTCATGTACATGGTGTACTGAGAAAATAGTAGACATGTGTTGAATAAAATAAAATGGATAAAATCCGACAAAGAATCAAAAAGCAAAGCAAAAAAAAAAGAGAGAAACAAAGAAAACCATAGTATAACAAACAAAGAAACTAAAGAAATCAATAAGAAAAAAAAGAAAGCCAGAGTAAAATGAATAAAAATAAATACATAAAAAACCACCGTGAGAAAACAGAAGAAAATTAGAGAAAAAACAAAAGAAAACCCGACAGTAGAGCGAACCTAGAGCGTACAGGGAGCAACCGCGCTGACAGGCCGGCCCGCTAGTCGTCGTCCGTAAGCGATTCCTATTAGGCCGCGTCCGGCGACATATTAGCCCTGCCGACCGCCTCCACTCCTCGATTTCGCCCCCGCTCTCCTAGCCTCCCAGGCCCAGCTCCCGCAGCATCAGTCACCGGAGCAATGCCGCCGCCGCGCCGCTCCTACAGGCTGCGTCCGGTGAGTGAGTTCGCCGTGGCGGAGGCGGACGCCCTTGTTGAGATACTCATGATCGTATGTATTTTGGCAGTTAGGATTCTCCTTTATTTGTTTTCCTAGTTTACGGATATCTCCCGATCCTTCCCTTGTATAGAGGATACGATTGAGATATCCTTGCCCCTTGTACCCTATATATGCTACGGCATACGATCAATGACATATCGTACAATCCACATGGTATCATACACCGCGTTTCTTTCCTCACGCTTCCGCCGCCGCCGCCGCACCTGAGCCGCCGCCGCCCTCTTGCCGCCGCCGCCAGCTGCCGCCGCCGCCTCCCTGCCGCCGCAGTCCCCTCTGCCACCGTATCCCTCCCGGTCGCCGCCGCCGCCAGCTGCTGTCGCCGCCTCCCTACCGCCGCAGTCCCCTCTGCCGCCGCATCCCTCCCGGCCGCCTCCCTGCCGCCGCATCCCTCCCGGCCGCCGCCCTCCTTAGCAGGCGCCGCTACTTCTCCATCCCCACCCGAACCCTCACCCATCCCCATGTCGTTCACCTCCTATGATCCACTCGCCGACTCCTCCTCCTCCTCCTCTCCCATGCCCGGCACCACCCAACCCTCCAACCCCTTCGCCGGCCCTGCCCCCATCCTCGCCGACGTCATCCGCAACGTCGACATCCTAGCCCGTGTGCCCACCCGTCTCTCCCAGGAGGACTCCTCTTACTATGCATGGAAGACTTACTTTCACCTCGTTTTTCGTGAGTTTCATCTCCAGGAGCACATCGATGGCACTGTTGACGCCGCGACCATGGCGTTCGACGCCGAGTGGTCGGCCGTTGAGGCAACGATCATTCGCTGGTTCTTCCTCACCATCTCCAAGGACTTGTTCTACACGGTGGTGCAGGATGATGATGATGCACACGCCGTCTGGACGAAGCTCAATGGCCTCTTCACCGACAATCGGCTCCAGCGGCTCGTCTTCCTTCAGCAGGAGTTCTTCGGTTGCCACCAAAATAATTCCTCGGTGGATGAGTTTTGCATGCGCCTAAAGCGCCTCTGCGACGAGCTCCGCGACATCGGCGAGAAAGTCTCCAACGACCTCCTTCTCAGCACCCTCGTCGCCGGCCTCAACGAGGAGTTCACCCACGCGGCCGCCAACCTCACGCTCATCCCCAACCCGACCTTTCCCAAGGTCGTCGCCTACCTGCGTTTGGAGGAATGTAGGATGAAGAAGATGAGGGCACGGGCGGCTCACACCGCCCTCGCCGCCGGCACGTCCCGTGGCGCGGCTCCTCACCAGCAGCCGACGGCTCCCTTCCCGCCACCCCAGCAGGTCCCGCCGCCCTTCCCGTTCCCTCAACAGGGGACGCCACCGCCCGCTGCCTCCAACGAGAGCGGCGACCGCCGCGGAAAGGGGGGCGCAAGGGCCAGCAGCGGGCCGCCAACCCCGCTGGGCCTCCCCGTGGTCAGCAGCAGCCCGTGGCGCCGTGGGCTTACGGGCACAATCCTTGGACGGGCGTCGTCCACGCATATTCTATGCCGGTCCTCCGCCCCACCGCTCCCGGCATCCTGGGTCCCCGCCCCGCGTAGCACCAGGCCTACACCGCCATCCCACAGCCACCTGCGGCCTTCGCGGCGTTCCAGCAGCCCGGTGCATACCCGGCCTACCCACCGCTGTCGGCCCTTGCGCCGCCGCAGCCCGGCGTCAGCTACTACAACGCGGCACCCGCCGCGCTTCCTTGGGACCCATCTTTCCTAGCCGCGCTGCAGTCCCCCCCCCCCACCCCCAACACTTATACCGGTGGCGGCGACTGGTTCATGGACTCCGGGGCTACCGCACACATGTCCTCCAACTTGGGTAACTTACAATCTTTCTTTCCCACAAACACCGCCACTCGCATTACTCTTGGTGATGGTTCTTCCCTTCCCATCACACATATTGGTTCTACTTCTTTTCCGTCTGCTAGTACACCTATCAATATGTCCGATATCTTAGTTTCTCCTGGGCTAATCAAAAATCTTGTCTTTGTTCGCCGTCTTACTCGTGAAAATCCAATTACGGTTGAATTTGACGGTTGTGGTTTTTCTGTGAAGGACGCACGTTCCCGGCTGGTTCTTCACCGATGTGACAGCTATGAGCTCTACCCGGTCCACCCACCATCCTCCACCGACACCGCCCCCGTCGCCCTCTCCGCCGGTGTGGACCTCTGGCACGCTTGTTTGGGTCACCCCAATCACGCCACGCTCCGTCATATTCTTCGTAGTTTTTCTTTCACTTGTAATAAGGTCGATGACCATACTTGTCATGCTTGCCGTGTTGGCAAACACGTGCGTCTACCCTTTAGCAACTCCACCACTATTGCGGCTTATCCGTTTCAGTTGATACATTGCGATGTTTGGACATCGCCCATTGCGAGCAACTCTGGCTATCTTTATTATCTTGTCATCTTAGACGATTTCACGCACTCTGTGTGGACTTTTCCTCTTCGGCAGAAATAGGATGTCCTTTCCACACTTACATATTTCTACTCCTTTGTCTCTACGCACTTTGGTAGACCCATTCTTGCGTTTCAAACAGACAATGGGAAATAGTTCGATAGTCTTGCCGTTCGCAACCTCCTCACCACACATGGTACTGTTTTTCGTCTAACATGTCCTTACACCTCGCAGCAAAATGGGCGGGCCGAACGTGTACTCCGCACTCTTAATGATTGCATCCGTACCCTCTTGTTCCATGCCAACATCCTACCTCGGTTTTGGCCCGATGCACTCGCCACCGCGACTCTTCTTGTTAACCTTCGGCCATGTCGTGTCCGCTGGAACTATGCGCCGCATCAGTTGCTCTATGGGACTCCTCCATCATACGATGATCTATGCTACCCTAGCACCGCCTCCACCGCTCCCCATAAGCTTGCTCCGCGCTCCCTTGCTTGCATCTTCCTTGGGTACCCCTCTAACACAAAGGGCTACCGGTGCTACGACCCCGTCTCTCATCGGGTTATCACATCGAGGCATGTTTACTTTGATGAAAAAGTGTTTCCGTTTCAGCAGGTACCTCCCTCGGATGCACCGACTTCGTCCACCCCGCCTCTCCTCGGCGGGCCTCCTACCGCGCCGCCGCCCTCTCGTGGCGGCCGCCCCGGTCCGGCCCTTTCCGATTTTGGCGACTCTGTAGGCGCACAGAGTGCCTTGGATGTCTGGGCACCAGGCAACTCCACGGCATCGGGCTCCTCTTCGGCCTCGGGATCCCACGCTTCTGCATGGGGCACTTCGGCTTCCTCGTCTGGCACACGTTGGCCCCCTCTGGCCTCAGCCGCCCCAGGATCGCCACCTGCGGCCTCATCAGCAGCCGCCCCGGACCCGCCACCTGTGGCCTCGTCCATGGCCGCCCTGGGCCCGCCACCTGCGGCTCCGTCTGCAGCCGCCCCGGGCCCGCCTCATGCGGCCTTGCCCGCGGCCGGCCAGGGCCTCTCTGCTGCGCCCTCCGCGGTCACTCCGGACCGGTCTGCGGGTCTGCCACCCGCGGCTTCGACCATCGCCCCGCCGGTTTTGCCACCTGCGGCCTCTGCTGTGCCTACCGACCAGCCCACATCACCACGCGTTCGCATACAGGTGCCCTTCGGCCCAGCACGCATTATCCGTCGGAGGAGTACTTATGCGCGGCCTCAACCTCTTCACCGTCGCCGGTTCCGTCTTCCATTCGGGCCGCTCTACGCGACCCCAACTGGTTTGCCACCATGCAGGACGAGTTCGATGCGTTGCAACGCAATCGCACCTGGCAGCTCGTCCCACCTCCCCGCCATGCCAACATCATTAGCGGGAAGTGGGTCTTCATGCATAAGACGTGTCCCGACGGCACCCTTGAGCGTTACAAAGCTCGCTGGGTCGTTCGCGGCTTCCGGCAGCGTGCTGGAGTTGACTTCACCGACACCTTCGCCCCGGTCGTCAAGCCCGGCACGACCCGCACCGTCCTTCAGCTTGCGGTGTCCCGTGCCTGGCCAGTTCATCAGCTGGACGTCTCCAACGCATTTCTTCACGGCCATCTCACCGAACAGGTGTATTGCCAGCAACCCACCGGTTTCGTCGACACCGATCATCCTGATCACGTGTGCCTGCTCTCTTGGTCTCTCTATGGACTAAAGCAGGCGCCGAGAGCTTGGTACCAACGCATCGCCACCTTCCTTCAGCAACTAGGCTTCCGAGCTACTCGCTCCGACGCCTCTCTGTTCGTGTACCATCATGGACCTGTGATCGCTTATCTCATGCTCTATGTCGATGATATCATCTTCACGGCCTCTTCGGTACAGCTCCTCGACCAGCTCACTGCTCGTCTAAGCATCGAGTTCGCCTTGAAGGATTTGGGGACGCTTCATTACTTTCTCGGCATTGAGGTCACTCGGTGCTCCGACGGGTTTTTCCTTCATCAACAGAAGTACGCCCATGAGCTTCTTGAGCGCGCCGGCATGCTTAACTGCAAGACCGCTGCCACTCCTGTTGACACGAAGGCCAAGCTCTCCGCACTTGATGGATCTCCAGCGCCAGATGGCCCGTTTTACCGGTCTATTATCGGCGCCCTTCAGTACTTGACCCTCACACGACCGGATTTGCAGTACGCCATTCAGCAGGTGTGTCTACACATGCATGCTCCTCGTGACAGCCATTGGAACTTGGTGAAGCGGATTCTCCGTTATATCCGCGGCACTATGTCCCTTGGGCTCACTTTGACAGCATCCTCCTCCACCGACATGGTTGCCTACTCTGATGCTGACTGGGCTGGCTGTCCGGACACTCGGCGTTCCACCTCCGGCTACTGCATTTACTTGGGTCCGTCCCTCATCTCCTGGTCATCGAAACGACAGCCTACGGTCTCCCGTTCCAGTGCTGAGGTAGAGTATAGGGCTGTTGCCAACGTCGTTGCCGAGTGTTCTTGGTTATGGCAACTTCTTCAGAAGCTTCATCACGATGTTTCACGTGCCACTCTTGTCTACTATGACAACATCTCGGCTGTTTACCTCTCCGCCAACCCCGTTCATCATCGGCGCACGAAGCACATCGAGCTGGACATCCAGTTCGTGCGTGAGCAGGTGGCTCTCGGCCGCATTCGTGTGCTACATGTTCCCACCGCTCAGCAGTTTGCTGATGTTATGACCAAGGGGTTACCGACGTCTACCTTCGAGGAGTTCCGGTCCAGTCTCTGCGTCACTAGCGACGTATCGACTGCGGGGGGTGTTGAGATACTCATGATCGTATGTATTTAGGCAGCTAGGATTCTCCTTTATTTGTTTTCCTAGTCTACGGATATCTCCCGATCCTTCCCTTGTATAGAGGATACGGTTGAGATATCCTTGCCCCTTGTACCCTATATATGCTACGGCATACGATCAATGACATATCGTACAATCCACAGCCCTGATCTCCCTGCCGACGGACGTCCTGGATGACATCCTCAACCGCGTCGGCCCCCGCGACGCCGTCCGCACGTCGGCGCTCTCCCGCGCCTGGCGACGCCGATGGGAGGCCCTTGCATCGCTGGACCTCGACTTCGATGATGGCCTCAAGCACGAGGGGGCCGTCGACAGCATCCTCCTCGGCTGCCCCAGCGGCCCGGCCGCGTCCGGCTCTTCCGCGCCTTCATTGACGAGTCCAGCCGCGTCCACGACTGGTTCCTCGTCCTCTCCCGCCGGGCTGTTGAGATCCTTGACATCTTCGGCTTCCTGACCCTCCCCTCCTCCGTCTTCACCTGCGGCCGGCTCACCTCCCTCCATCTCTCGTACTGCGCCATCCCGCTGCTACCCCGGGGATTCAAAGGTTTGCCAGAGCTGAGGAACCTTAGTCTGCGTAGGGTCGACTTGCAAGAACACGGTCAGTACCAACTGGAGGAGATCATTGCGACATCGCCGTCGCTCGAGGAGCTGACACTTCAGGATGTGAAAATCCCTGGCGAATTCAAACAGTGGGTGATTCAGGGGGCCTAATTTGGGTTCCCTCCATATTCATTCGCTTGATGATCATGGTTGGGATCTTGGGGATCTTCCGCGACTGGATTCTGCCGTCATTGATATATGCGACTATTTAGGGAATCGCGATTTCTCCAAATTTCTCTCCGGCCTTGTGAGCCTTACCGAGCTTCAGATATCTACTTATCATCAACCGGTACACCCCTCTCTGCTTACCCCTTCTTACCATTGAAATTAAATTCAGCACTCATGGACATAATTAAAGGACGCATATAACTACTACTGAATGTTCGACCGTTTTTTTGGCAATTTATATACACGAGCGATGTCAAGTTTAGTCGGCAAGCATAGCAATTTGGCCCTCGGATTGTTTTTTGCCAGAAAATTGCCGTGCTTGTCAACTAAACTTGTCATCCTTGCGTCTACTAAACTTGTCAACCTGAATGTTCAGGATCATCATTTCTGTGATTAAATTTCCTTGAGACAACATCCAGGAGTAGGTCATGAAGTGTCGTGCCTCATCCTCCTAGTGCATTGGTGGACTTTGTCGATCTCATCTGCTTGCTAATTCATGATATTTTGCAATGATATGGTTGTTGTCAAGCATTTGATCAGCTAGGGACAATCAGGATCCAAACTCAAAGTGGTGTTGCGTCCCAAGCCCCAACTTAATGGCATACCATCTTGTTTAGAACGTAACTTGGAAATTACCTCCTCGTAATGTTCTTTGCGTTAGCCATAGAGTTGTATATATTTGTAATCCTGTAGTGATTTTCTAGAAAAAATACTAGTTTACTACTTGAACTGACTTTTTTGTTTCTAGTGGGTTGAGAGCCTCTATAAATTGTAACATCCTAAACTCCTATAGTTCTTCTAGAACTAGGTTCATGCCTTTCTGAGCCGTGGATGTGACTTTACTTACATGAGTAAATAATGTAATATTTATTCAACTGCTACAACCTGGACCCGGCCCATGTGTGTGTGCACGCGCGCGCACACACACACTTAGCGAACCGGCTTGGCCCATGTGGCTTGTAATGGTAGTACATATATACAATATGTGCGTGAGTGAGAGGTATCGAATTGACTCTGTAAACACTATTCCCTAGCTGAAGCTTTCCTCCCTCTGCTCTTTCCCCTTCTCCAAGCCTTTCTCTCTGAGATATTTTCCTGGTTCTAGTTCTCACCCCGGGGAGACTCAGGGAAGCGCTACGGGATCGTAGCATCAATGATTATGGATATGTGCCGAGTTTAATTTTTGACTGTAAATTTGTTCAACGATTCTGGATATGCGTTGAGTTTAATTTTTGACAGTTCTCTTTTGTCTGTTTCAGTTAAATGGGGCCAATATTCTAGAAACACTTCCATGCACCTTTATCAACTTAAAGAGCTTGACACTGGTGACACACTTATGTGAACTTCCCTCCATTTTATCAACCTTTTGCTTGCTAAGGAATGCTCCAAGCCTTAAAAGCCTCAAAATACAGGTAATGTTTACTGCTATAGATCATCTTTATTTACATTATATGAAGGCTGTCATTATTGCTTCCAATGAATGACTGTTTACTTATAATTGTTAAGGTTTTTTGTGATTATGATTATGGCATGGGGCAGAAATTTGAGGCAAATGAAGAGTTTCAAAATGCACAGTGTACTGATGGCATGTGTGCCAAACTTTGGTTTGTGGATATGACTCGCATTCACTTGATTACAAATGAAATGTCCTTCATATGTACGAGAAGAACCAGGGCCATGCTCCCACCTCCCACCCTCCTGCGACGCGCCGCTCCGGCGACCGCAGCCCCCATACCAGCCGCGCCTGATGCCCGCGCCCCCGTGCCGGCTCGACCTCGCCGCGGTTGCCCCCCGGCTTCCCCTCACCGCGGTTCTCCCGGCCGGATTTGGTTGCGGGCCTGTTCCCGCAGCTGGTGGGGATTTCCCCAGATCCGCGGAGCTCGTCGGCTATGGCGCCTGCGGCCGCGGCGGATTCGACCGAGTGCCCAAGACTGGTGAGCTTCGCTGACGGTGTCCTGGACTAGGGGGTACTCACCACGTCGTCTTCCGACCTATTAGATTGGGCCGAGGCCCCCCATGGCCGTATACTCATGGGCCAGTTCGGACAGCTACCGCCTACAAGGAAGATTCCACAAAGACTTGGCGATCAAGACAAGGACTTCTCCCCACCGGCGTATTCGGCTAGGACTCTTGTTAACCTAGGCCTCTGGTGCATTATATAAACCAGGGCCAGGCTAGTCGATAGAATATACAACATACACATCAACAATCAGACCATAGGCTAGCTTCTAGGGTTTAGCCTCTCTGATCTCGTGGTAGATCTACTCTTGTACTATCCATATCATCAATATCAATCAAGCAGGATGTAGGGTTTTACCTCCATCAAGAGGGCCTCAACCTGGGTAAAACTTCATGTCCCTTGCCTCCTGTTACCATCCGGCCTAGACGCACAGTTCGGGACCCCCTACCCGAGATCCGCCGGTTTTGACACCGACATTGATGCTTTCATTGAGAGTTCCACTGTGTGATCGACAAAAGGATCGATGGCTCGCCTGCAGATCAACTGCGACTTCGGCGTCTTCATCACCAGTTCGACTGGTCACCTTGGTTCGACCAAGAATTGCGCCCCGTGTTCGGGTCACCATGTTCGGACGAGGGCCTTCATCAAACATCAACTCCGATCTCTATCAAGATCGCGGAGGAATTATCTATGGAGTTCGGGGGCTCAACGTCAACATTGCCCTCAAGCGACCGTGCTGTTTTTTTGGACAGCGAACTCGTATCTGCCGCCACCACCTCCTCGAGTATCGCTTTGACGATCGCTTTGGTGGAATTGTGCGGAATTGGGTCTATAACAACCCTGGAAAATTTTGTCGAGTTCCGATGGAGGAATCTCTGGCAATCCACGATATACCGGAGCCCTGTCAAATCTGAATGGGAATTTGAATGAGTTTAGGGTGTGGTGTCCAGCTTCTATCTCGGACGTCCTTTGGAAGATCCAACCGTTGATCGGCTGCGGAATTCCTATATCTACCACCTCTCAAAATTTCAGCTCGACCCGACCGTCCAAACTTCGGGAACCTTCCGATTAGTGCATCACTTTTCGGATCTATTTTCTGCGCGAAAACGAATCTGACCCGAGTTCATCTTTTTTATGAACGGGATTTCAGACATCCGTTTTGAAGGAAGTTTTGTATGGGGTATTGTTTTTTGTTCCCGAACACACCCCACTAACTTTAAGATCTCTTGAACATGATCTTTAACATCATGCTTGTGTCAAACCAGTCTGGCAATATTACTCCACGGCTGCGGACCTGCGCTAGACACGTCATCACTTTAGCCGAGCTCAACTTCTTCGGATCATCATCTCGGCAAGCCGAACAAGAGTCCGGCATCGCGAAGGATAAATCATCATCAACATCGCCGCCCCACGGATTACACGGAGCGGGCATACCGGCATCGCCGCACGGTCGCTTCATCAAGCCGGCATCGACCACGTCACGACCTGCATCGACAGGGCCGCACTATTGCTTCTTCAAGCTGGTGTCCATCACGCTGACCTATTTCGACTCATCGGCTGACGTCGAGGCTTCGACATCTCGGCTGAACCGGGGGCTTCGCCATCTCTTCATCAACCTACTCCAAACGCTTCGGCGTCACTAGCCGACCAGCTCCGTCACGTTAGCTGGGCCGAGGGCTTTGCCTCGGCGAGTCAACCTTTACCAGCATTGACTTGCCGTCGTTTTATCGCCCATCAGGCAATGGGTGTGCGGAGCGAGTCCCAATTTTGGGAATCACCTTCCTTCGGATTGCTACAACAAATAAACCAGGTGCTATTAATCCCAGTATTTTTTGCTTGTTTGGGTTCATTTTTCCCAAGGAATTATTACTCTGATCTGTCCATGATATGTACACAGGTCTATCAAATGGTGACCGCATTAACGACGGTCGCGGGGTGGTTCGATCAGTTTCCGTACATAGTCCGGCGAACGCCGCATCCGGAGCTCGGACCGACCTGTGAATTCAGGCTTTGCCACGCCTTTACTACATCACGCCGACACCCTGCATCGACATTGACTTCGGCGCCAGGCCATATTTCTTCTATTCCTCACTTTGCATAAATTATTTATTATGCAACATTTTTTTTAATTATCATTATTACTATTATCTTCAGTTTGCACTATTTTTGTGCACAGGAAAATGATCCGGGGACTTCGGCGTCACTCTGCCGGTCTGCATTGACCGTGCTATGTCACCACTTCGGCGTGTCGAGCTCTCCGCTCCGCCACCTCGGGACCGGCTTGGGGGATGGAACCTTGCCCCGCGTCAAGCTCGGACCGCGTTATCAATACCGAACACATTAACCAACTAAGTCATTTTCATACTCAAAGCTTTAATTTCTAACATGTGTTCGGTTCGACCAAGAATTATACTTTTTTGGAAAAGAGTTGCTTGTAAAAAATTTCTTTGTCCAAACTTTGTTTGTGACGCATAAATTCAAATACCCCGTTTACTTGGGGGCTTCCTTTATGAAGCTTTTCCTCTTGCATATGATTATACTTGTACGGCTTCGTTCCTTGTTCGTGTATTACGCCACAATATGCACCATATTGACTTAAGCGATTTGCAAGCTGGGTTGCCTCGCTCCTGTGTTTACCCCTACGTTCCCGATTGTTCGGCTAGGGAGTAAAGTGAGCACCTCTGCGATTGTCACGATCGGGTCACCCGAGCCGGAACTCAGACTGGGTGAAGCCGAAAGCTAGCGCTCTTATTGTTTTCAATGATGGTCGGCACACAACGGAACTCATGAGTACAAAAAATCTATTGCACAGGTCTCATATAACAATGAGCACTGAAGAAAGGTATCGGTGGGGGTACTATTTTCTTCGAAGATGCTTCTTACACTTTGCAGTAATATAGCATAAGTTCCCTGAGCGCGCTTTGTCTGTTACAGCCTTATGGCCTGATTGCCTGCTTATTGGAAACACCGTCGATATTCTCGATAGATGGAGTACATAACATTTTTGGGTCCTTGACCAAAGAGGGAGAAGCCGACGGTCGGTTAAGACGCGTTTAAAGTTCGGTTGAACATAGATATGATATAAGTACTTCGGTACATGGAATCATTCTTTTACTCAAGTCACTTGGGGGCTCTTAAGTTTATTTGAGCCGTTTTATAATAAGTGTTCTTCTTCTTAGTCGTTGCAAAGTTTTATTATTATTATTTATCACTCCTTTTTCGACGCGAGTGTGCGGTCACTAGCCGGGGAGCCTAATAAAAGCCGCTAGAGTTTAGTTTGCTAAACTGGCCTAATGAGAAGTACTCCGCCCTCGGGATAGGAGGTTGAAGCCATAGACTGACCCGCTCGAAGTCTTGAGATAGGATGTATCATGTTAAAGCACGATAGAAGCACTTCTTTTTTCTAAGACCAATTTTCGGATTGGCACCGAACACTTGATCTTATTCGGACGTCATGTTTTTACTGACGTTTCTTGGTTTTCCAAGCTTTTTGGCACTTTTAAACTATTTGTGCTTTTCCAGCATTAGTCTCGCAGTGCAATGCCGGACACCTTTAGGGATTCGGCAAAAACATTCTCAGATATTGATATATATGCATCAGTTTCGAATTGTGTCTTCGGTCAATAGTTGGGTTGCCCGGCTCCCGCACTTGCTTCCTACATTCCGTTTTGTTTGGCTAGGCGTGCAAAGGGAGAACCACTGCGATTGTGCTTCCAGCTCACATGGTTAAGCACATCAGTGGAGAAAGCCGAAAACTGACTGTCACAATAAGCGTAAACTGGTCAGCGATCCGATGACTAACATTGGCCGAAGTGTTTACGGCTTGACCCCGACTGTCGCCAAACACTACCGGGGCTATTAACTGGCCCCCCAAACTAAATCCTCGATATTTTGCTCTTACATTAGAGCTGAGGTTTAATGATCATGCTTAGCATGACAACCCAAAGAAAGGAACCGATAGCGGGACTATTTTCTTTGGAAGACATTTCTTCTGTTAAACAGTAATATAACTCTCTGCGTACCTTTGTTTATAAAATCGTATGGCCAGACTGCCTTGTTTGTTGTAAATCTTTGCCCTCATAAAGGTTTTATAAAGTAGGACAAACACTCCTCGGCTACTGGCCGAGGAGGTGGAAGCCGATGGTCGGTTAACAAAGTTTTGTACAATGCGGATCCGAGCATTAATGACGTAAAGTACTTGGATACATAGAGTCATTACATATAATTTGTGATTTTACTATGGATATTGATCCTTAATTCGGCCACCCGTGCCCGCATTAAGGCTCGGGGGCTACTGGGCTTCGGGCTTATTATTTACAAATATTAAAGGGGCACATCGATCCCCTGATCTGGTGTTGCCACCCGACCAGTGTCTCGGGGGCTACTGCATTGCTTGTCCAATGCAGAAAATTTTATGTGCAATATAGTTTCCGAGGAGATTTTGATCCTCAGGTTGGTCGGCCGCACACAAGCTGAGTCTCGAGGACTGAGCACGCCGCTTTTAGTTTCCCGAAGTATTCTGCCGAGCTTGGACTTGATCCTCAGGTCGATTTTGCAAATCAACCTGAGTCTCAGCGGCTACTAGGATCAGCGGTCTTACGTCATCCTTTAGGTGCATCTCGGGTTTTAGACCGATACACACCTTGAGGGCTACTGGCTATATATCTCGGCAGAGAATAAATTGCACCAACAAAAAATATTCACAAAAATCGGCCCACATTCGGGGTGGTGCACCACCTCGGAAGCAGTGCGGCATAAAGCTCGGGCGCTAGTGGCTGGCTCCGTAGAGGGCATTTCCGGCGTTAAGCTCGGCTAAACTCCTTCAAACTTTTTTGAACCAAGGTGATATGACACCTCGGATATAGTCCGGCGTTGGAGCTCGGATACATTTCGGCGTTAGAGCTGGGAAGCGGTCCGGCATTGGTGCTCGACTGCAAAAGATACCTCGAATACAGTCCGGCGTTAGAGCTCGGACGCAAGAGGACACTGCCTCCCGGGAACAACTTCAAACCCGAGGTGTGGCATAAAAATAATAAGGCATTGATAAAGGCCGGAAACTTAAAGGTGCTCCTCGGATACCCGGCGTATAAACTCGTCGAATGCATTTCGGCGATCCTCAAGATCGAAGATGAGAAGATTTGTTGAACCAGTTTTCAAGACCAACGACCGAAGATGAAGAACAGTTCGGAAGAATCGAGGAGCATTCCTAACTTGAAGACCGGTTCAGGGGGCTACTGACGGTGTCCTGGACTAGGGGGTACTCACCACGTCGTCTCCCGACCTATTAGATTGGGCCGAGGCCCCCCATGGTCGTATACTCATGGGCCAGTTCGGACAGCTGCCGCATACAAGGAAGATTCCACAAAGACTTGGCGATCAAGATAAGGACTTCTCCCCACCGGCGTATTCGGCTAGGACTCTTGTTAACCTAGGCCTCTGGTGCATTATATAAACCAGGGCCAGGCTAGTCGATAGAATATACAACATACACATCAACAATCAGACCATAGGCTAGCTTCTAGGGTTTAGCCTCTCTGATCTCATGGTAGATCTACTCTTGTACTACCCATATCATCAATATCAATCAAGCAGGACGTAGGGTTTTACCTCCATCAAGAGGGACCGAACCTGGGTAAAACTTCGTGTCCCTTGCCTCCTGTTACCATCCGGCCTAGACGCACAGTTCGGGACCCCCTACCCGAGATCCGCCGGTTTTGATACCGAGATTCGCACAGTTCCGGCATGCTGGCCTCGACATCCACTCCTCAAACTGGCGGCTTGATGCTCACTCCAACGTGGTGCAGGCGAACTACCATGTCCACCTGTGCATTGAGGGAATCCCGCTCAATGCTTGGAGCAATTCCGTGGCGGCGCAAGTTCTTGGGCCGGACACCTTCCTGCACTATTTCGACATCGCCACGCTCTGCCGTGAAGATGCTTCCTGCCTAAAGCTTTGGGCATGGTTGGACAACCCCTCTGCCATCCCCAAAGTCCAGCGCGTCACCATCACCCCGAGGGTGCAAGCTGGTGTTGGTGGCACCCCTTCCACGGCCGTCGGCCACCGCGGGGTCCGTCGCCGTGCTATCGTCCACCTGGACCAGCTAGAAGACTACACGCCTGACGCCTCTGGTCAGGTGCCTCGCCGCCCCCGCACTGACCCGTTCACCTGGGTCTATGGGGTGGTCGATGGGGAAGAGAAGGCGCGGGATGACTGGGAACCGCCCCCACCCCCTCGTCGTCGAGATGACAACGACCGCCACCGCAGGGACGACGACCGTGACAGAGATGATCGAAGAGGATGCGACAATGACCGATAGCGCTCCTCTTCCTGGAGGGGCCTCTTTCGCAGCCGGTCTCGTGCGCCGGAGCGTCGCGGGACTAATGGACGTCAGGGGGGTCACGGTGCTGACCGTGGCCGCGACGACCGCGATCGCGGACAGGATGACAGGCGGCGGGCGTGCTCCCTGGACCGTGGCTCCCGCGGCCGTTCGCCACCTCCGTCCCCGCGTACCACGTCAAGCGATGTAATTCACACCAGATCATCTTCAACCACGGTGGACTGGCTGCGCCGGGCTGCCCCCTGCTTTGCGCCAACCCCGGTGCAGCCTTCGCTCACCATCGACTTGCCGGTGGCGACCCCAGAGCTGGAGCGCTCGCCCTCGCCCTCTATGGTGGCGGTCCTGGAACCTGTTGTCTCCCCAGCTCTCTCTTTGGGGACGACCACCCAGGACTCCCCTCCTCTCACGCACCCCCGGTGGCTGAGACTGAGCTACAGTCTGACACTGCGGGCGGCGGCACGTTGGAGGATGACGTGGCGACTCCCATCTTTGTCCCAAGCAGGCCGACTCTGCTTCCCTCGCCGCCTCGGCCCCCTGCTGGAAGATGCAAGACGTTGGCTGGAGTCACCGGCTTTCAGCTGAACCGTCGCAGCCCAAGACTGCATGCCAAGAACTGCAAGCTGCCTGTTGCGGCAATGGCCGAGAAGCTTCTTTGCCAGCGCATGGGTATTGTTGGCGAGGGAGAGCAGCTCACCAAGGCGGCCATCACCAAGTTTGTCCAGATGTTTCATGGTCGTCTCCCGGACATCACCATTGCCGCGCTTAGGGCCCTTTTCAACCTTGATTGCGACCTAATGTCGGCCGTCGAGAGTGCCTTGATTGAGCACAGTGGAGAAGGTGGCCCGGAGCTGGGCTCTCAGGAGGACGTGGGCGCTTCGGCTGCGACCTGATGTGTTGCTGGATGGTGTCGTGCTGCTGTAGTAATTAGTGAACCATGTTAGTTGAACCATGTACCTCTGAATCCTATAGTTCTGCTCCCTCTACGCCTGTTTGCAACTGCAATCTGTTGCAGCAACCTGATGCCCTGGCGAGGCAATATGGCAACTCCTCATGTACGCCTGTTTGCTGCTTCGTGTTCCCGAAGCGGATGTTGGCCCTGGCGAGGCTGGTTATGTTGTTGTTTGTGCTACTATGTCCTGGTTCTGCCCTTGCAAGTTGCTATGGTTTGGCAAGAAACCAAAGTTGTCGTTTCTTAAAGTTTGGGGTTGCGATGCTTATGTGAAAAAGCTTCAACCTGATAAGCTCGAACCCAAATCGGAGAAATGTGTCTTCATAGGATATCCAAAGGAAACTATTGGATACACCTTCTATCACAGATCCGAAGGCAAGACTTTTGTTGCTAAATTCGGAAACTTTCTAGAGAAGGAGTTTCTCTCGAAAGAAGTGAGTGGGAGGAAAGTAGAACTTGACGAGGTAACTGTACCTGCTCCCTTATTGGAAAATAGTACATCGCAGAAAACTGTTTCTGCGACACCTATACCAATCAGTGAGGAAGCTAATGATGATGATCATGAAGCTTCAGAACAAGATACTACTGAACCACGTAGATCAACCAGAGTGAGATCCGCACCAGAGTGGTACGGTAATCCAGTTCTGGAAGTCATGATACTAGATCATGATGAACCTACGAACTATGAAGAAGCGATGGTGAGCCCAGATTCCGCAAAGTGGCTTGAGGCCATGAAATCTGAGATGGGATCCATGTATGAAAACAAAGTATGGACTTTGGTTGACTTGCCCGATGATCGGCAAGCAATTGAGAATAAATGGATCTTCAAGAAAAAGACTGACGCTGACGGTAATATTACTGTCTATAAAGCTCGACTTGTTGCGAAAGGTTTTCGACAAGTTCAAGGAGTTGACTACGATGAGACCTTCTCACCCGTAGCGATGCTTAAGTCCGTCAGAATTATGTTAGCAATTGCCGCATTTTATGATTATGAAATATGGCAGATGGATGTCAAAACTGCATTCCTGAATGGATTTCTGGAAGAAGAATTGAATATGATACAACCAGAAGGTTTTGTCGATCCAAAGGGAGCTAACAAAGTATGCAAACTCCAGCGATCCATTTATGGACTGGTGCAAGCATCTCGGAGTTGGAATAAACGCTTTGATAGTGTGATCAAAGCATTTGGCTTTATACAGACTTTTGGAGAAGCCTGTATTTACAAGAAAGTGAGTGGGAGCTCTGTAGCATTTCTAATATTATATGTGGATGACATATTGCTGATTGGAAATGATATAGAATTTCTGGATAGCATAAAGGGATACTTGAATAAAAGTTTTTCGATGAAAGACCTCGGGGAAGCTGCTTACATATTAGGCATAAAGATCTATAGAGATAGATCAAAACGCTTAATTGGACTTTCACAGAGCACATACCTTGACAAGATTTTGAAGAAGTTCAAAATGGATCAAGCAAAGAAAGGGTTCTTGCCTGTGTTACAAGGTATGAAGTTGAGTAAGACTCAATGCCCGACCACTGCAGAAGATAGAGAGAAAATGAAAGATGTTCCCTATGCTTCAGCCATAGGCTCTATCATGTATGCAATGCTGTGTACCAGACCTGATGTGTGCCTTGCTATAAGTTTAGCAGGGAGGTACCAAAGTAATCCAGGAATGGATCACTGGACAGCGGTCAAGAACATCCTGAAATACCTGAAAAGGACTAAGGATATGTTTCTCATATATGGAGGTGACAAAGAGCTCACCGTAAGAGGTTACGTTGATGCAAGCTTTGACACTGATCCGGACGATTCTAAATCGCAAACCGGATACGTGTTTACTTTAAACGGTGGAGCTGTCAGTTGGTGCAGTTCTAAACAAAGCGTCGTAGCGGGATCTACATGTGAAGCGGAGTACATAGCTGCTTCGGAAGCAGCAAACGAAGGAGTCTGGATGAAGGAGTTCATATCCGATCTAGGTGTCATACCTAGTGCATCGGGTCCAATGAAAATCTTCTGTGACAATACTGGTGCAATTGCCTTGGCAAAGGAATCCAGATTTCACAAGAGGACCAAACACATCAAGAGACGCTTCAACTCCATCCGGGATTTAGTCCAGGTGGGAGACATAGAGATTTGCAAGATACATACGGATCTGAACGTTGCAGACCCGTTGACTAAGCCTCTTCCACGAGCAAAACATGATCAGCACCAAGGCTCCATGGGTGTTAGAATCATTACAGTGTAATCTAGATTATTGACTCTAGTGCAAGTGGGAGACTGAAGGAAATATGCCCTAGAGGCAATAATAAAGTTATTATTTATTTCCTTACATCATGATAAATGTTTATTATTCATGCTAGAATTGTATTAACCGGAAACATAATACATGTGTGAATACATAGACCAACAGAGTGTCACTAGTATGCCTCTACTTGACTAGCTCGTTAATCAAAGATGGTTATGTTTCCTAACCATGAACAAAGAGTTGTTATTTGATTAACGAGGTCACATCATTAGTTGAATGATCTGATTGACATGACCCATTCCATTAGCTTAGCACCCGATCGTTTAGTATGTTGCTATTGCTTTCTTCATGACTTATACATGTTCCTGTAACTATGAGATTATGCAACTCCCGTTTACCGGAGGAACACTTTGGGTACTACCAAACGTCACAACGTAACTGGGTGACTATAAAGGAGTACTACAGGTGTCTCCAATGGTATATGTTGGGTTGGCGTATTTCGAGATTAGGGTTTGTCACTCCGATTGTCGGAGAGGTATCTTTGGGCCCTCTCGGTAATGCACATCACATAAGCCTTGCAAGCACTGCAACTAATATGTTAGTTGTGAGATGATGTATTACGGAACGAGTAAAGAGACTTGCCGGTAACGAGATTGAACTAGGTATTGGATACCGACGATCGAATCTCGGGCAAGTAACATACCGATGACAAAGGGAACAACGTATGTTGTTATGCGGTCTGACCGATAAAGATCTTTGTAGAATATGTAGGAGCCAATATGGGCATCCAGGTCCCGCTATTGGTTATTGACCGGAGACGTGTCTCGGTCATGTCTACATTGTTCTCGAACCGTAGGGTCCGCACGCTTAACGTTACGATGAGAGTTATTATGAGTTTATGCATTTTGATGTACCGAAGGTTGTTCGGAGTCCCGGATGAGATCACGGACATGACGAGGAGTCTCGGAATGGTCGAGACGTAAAGATTGATATATTGGAAGCCTATGTTTGGACATAGGAAGTGTTCCGGGTGAAATCGGGATTTTACCGGAATACCGGGAGGGTTACCGGAACCCCCCGGGAGACTAATGGGCCTATTGGGCCTTAGTGGAAAAAGAGAAAAGGGACAAGCCCAAGCTGGCCGGCGCCCCCCCTTCCCCAAGTCCTAGTAGGACTAGGAGAAGGGGCCGGCCCCCCCTTCTCTCTCCTTTTTCCCCGAGAGTCCTAATTGGATTAGGATTGGAGGGAGGAGTCCTACTCCCGGTGGGAGTAGGACTCCCCTGCGCCTCCTTCTCCCTGGCCGGCCGGCCCCCTCTCCTCCAACCTTTATATACGGGGGCAGGGGACACCCCATGACACACAAGTTGATCCTTGAGATCGTTCCTTAGCCGTGTGCGGTGCCCCCTGCCACCAAATTCCACCTCGATCGTACCGTTACAGTGCTTAGGCGAAGCCCTGCGTCGGTAGTACATCAAGATCGTCATCACGCCGTCGTGCTGACGGAACTCTTCCTCGACGCTTTGCTGGATCGGAGCCCGAGGAACGTCATCGAGCTGAACGTGTGCTAAGAACTCGGAGGTGCCGGAGTAACGGTGCTTGGATCGGTCGGATCGGGAAGAAGACGTACGACTACTTCCTCTACATTGTGTGATCGCTTCCGCAGTCGGTCTGCGTTGGTACGTAGACAACACTCTCCCCTCTCGTTGCTGTACATCACCATGATCTTGCGTGTGCGTAGGAAAATTTTCGAAATTACTGCGTTCCCCAACACACAGCCACTTCTCCTCTGTTATCAAGAAGGTCCCTCGGCGACAAAGGGACTTTAGCTGGGAGGGCATTCCCGCCCCTGACTGTGACCTCAGTGATGTTGGATCCCCTTTCACCAAGGAGGAGGCCAGGCGTGCCGTGTTTGAGTCTACATCTGATAAGGCTCCGGGACCTGATGGCTTTACGGGTGCTTTCTTCAAAGCATGCTGGGACATCATCAAGGTGGATGTCATGGCTGCCATTGACCACTTCTCCAATCTGCATGCTTCAAACTTCCACTGGTTGAACTCGGCCAACATCGTGCTCATTCCAAAGAAAGATGGTGCAGAAGATATCTCTGACTTTCGGCCTATCAGTCTCATCCATGCCGTGTCCAAGCTCATTGCGAAGATGATGGCATCCCGCCTCGCAGTTCACACGGATGATCTTGTTTCACCAGCCCAGAGCGCCTTTATCAAGAAGCGAAGCATCCATGACAACTTCACCTATGTGCGCAACCTTGCCAGAAGGTTCCACCGGAGCAAGACCCCCATGTTGCTCTTCAAACTTGACATCAAGAAGGCCTTTGATTCGGTTCGATGGGACTACTTATTGGACCTCCTGCAGCACCTTGGCTTCCCTGTGCGTTTCCGAGGCTGGGTTTCGGCACTCCTCTCCTCGGCTTCCTCGCGAGTTTTGCTCAATGGCACGACTGGTGATCCTATCTGTCATGGTAAAGGCCTGCGACAAGGGGATCCGATGTCCCCTTTACTCTTTCTGCTCGCCATCGACCCCCTACACCACATCCTTGACAAGGTCACAAGGCAAGGCAAACTTCAGCCACTCCGGGCCAACACGGCCACTCTCCGTGCCTCTCTTTATGCTGATGACGCTGCTGTTTTCATCAAGCCTATCAAGGAGGATGTTCACTACTTCTCCTCTGTCCTTGATGCTTTCGGGGAGGTCACGGGCCTGGTCACCAATTGCGATAAGAATCTTGTGGCCCCCATCCATTGTGCCAGCCTTGACCTACAGGACATCTTGCAGCACTTTCCGGCAAAGCTCACCCCTTTCCCCATGACATACCTCGGGCTGCCCCTCACGGTGTCAAGGCTCAAAGCAATACACTTCTTGCCCCTCGAAGATAAAGTTGCACGCAAACTTGCTCCTTGGATTGGGCACCTCATGGCTGCCCCTCGTAGGGCTGTCCTGGTTAAGGCGGTACTCACTTCCATCGCCATTTATAGCATCACATCGCTTGTCCTACCGGTGGAGGTGCTCAAGAGGATTGATTCCTTGAAACGGGCCTTTCTATGGGCTGGCTGTGATAAGGTCACTGGAGGCAAGTGCAAGATCAATTGGGAGTGGATCTGTCGATCGAAGATTATGGGCGGCCATGGGATTTTGAACTTGTGGAAGTTTGCCACCGCGCTTCGCCTCCGCTGGCTTTGGTTCGAGTGGTCTGCTACACCCAAACCTTGGGTTGGGCTTGGCACCCCTTGCGACGAGGATGATAGGGACCTTCTCGCCGCGTGTACGACGGTGAGGATTGGAGATGGCTCCAAAGCTCTCTTCTGGAAGTCCCCTTGGCTTAATGGGTTGAGGCCAATGGATATTGCTCCCAGAATATTTGATATCTCCAAAAGGAAAGACTGCTCTGTACAAAAGGCCCTAAATGAAGACTTTTGGGTCACCCAGATCAACTTGACAGAAGGCATCTCTGCCGCCTGCCGGGCATATCTAGGATTTCGCCACTCTGTGGGAGAAGCTGGAGGGGGTTATTCTTGATCACGACACGCAAGATACGATCACTTGGAAGTTCACGGACAACGGTACCTACTCCACTTCCTCAGCCTACAAGATGCAGTTCGAGGGGCATACCACCACGCCTCTGCTTAACACCGTTTGGAAGGTGTGGGCCACTCCTAAATGCAAGTTCTTTGCTTGGTTAGTCATCCACAACAGAGTTTGGACGGCGGATAGGCTACAACGGAGGGGATGGCCAAATTGCGGCTTGTGCCCGCTCTGCAACCAGGTCCAGGAATCGGCGGCCCATCTTCTGTTCCAGTGCCGCTTTTCGATCGCCGTCTGGAACACGGTTAAGGCGAGGATTGGGCTGGTTGACCTCTCGACGCATGATTGGGCAACTATGAACAATGTCAACGACTGGTGGACTAAGCTTTCCCTTGCGTGTTCGCCATCTCGGAAGGGAATGGCCTCGCTCCTTATGTTGGTCTCCTGGGAGCTATGGAAGGATAGGAACGCTAGGGTTTTTAGAGATACTTCTACGCCTTCGATTATTATTGTGGACAAGATCCTTGATGAGGCAAGCCTATGGGTTTCTGCGGGGGCCAAGGGTTTAGATGTGATTCTGCCTCGTGAGTAGTTTTTCTTTTTCGCCACTATGTGGCTGCTGTATTCGGACCCTGTCTCCTCTTCTTCTTAATCAATGAAATGGCAAGTCTTTTGCCTGTTTAAAAAAATGTCCTTCGTAGAGGTTATTCTCTCTAAAGCAAGGCTTCTTCGCACATTATCCATAAGTCTTAGTCATGGTGCGGAATTGACAATGTCTAATGAGGATGGACTGAAGAAGTTACTAAACTACAAAAAAGCTTCAACTCATGCTGAGGTTATATTTGAAGGTAAAGAATCTTACCAGCGTTATTGCATACCAGCATTGCATTGATACATAATAGCATTGTTTAGGAAGTTTGACACCATGCAAATGACAGAGTAGCAGTGCCTACGTCGTTCCAACTTTACTATTCTGTTTTCACTTATGTATTAATTATTCAAGGTAAGCAAAGATAATTTTGTGGCTAGAAGAGAGGGTGTTTAGTAGTTGGCAGGAAGAGAACAATCACATTCACAGGTGAATGTGAATGAGGCTCAATGCATTCAGGAATTTTTCCATGCTCATGTTTTATCTTTTCTTTTCTTAACAATTTTAAGCTACATTATATTAGATGGTTGTCAGTCTGCACGGCATATTTTGTTCCATCTGCTTTATGCCTGTTGGGATGCGCTGCATAAACGGTGTTCTTGTTGTGCTAGCAGGTTGTAATGTTACTAGATTATTTTCACCCTTGGAGCCTGGAAATGCGTGAGGCTGTTCTGCTGGAATGACACAGTACTCTCCCATGACCAATGTAGTCTTTTGAAGATCAGACGCGCCACATCCGCGAAATCTCCGTCCGAAGGGACTGCCATAGTAGTTATGTTGTTCTGAAAGAAATTTCGCACCATTGGTAGTTTGGCGCAAAGTTTGTGATACAATTTCAGTGCATTAGCCTGTCCTGTTGGTACTTCTGCTATCGCGGAGAATCCTTGAACCTCCAGGATTTCTCTTTCAGAAATGAAAACTTTGCAGATTTGGCTTTGCTTGATTAGATGCTAGCTGATTTACATGTGCCCTGTTGCTACTACGCGCACGAGTCAGGAGAACTAAAGTGAAACTTGTAGGCTTGCACAAGTTGCTGCTTGACTTGTGCTCGGAATCACGGGTTTAACTTCACGTCACGATGTACTTTTTTTTTGCGATCAATTCAAAAGCTTTATTCAAACGATTTGGCTCCGGCCCCACCAGCCATCAGGCTTGTGACAAAAAACCAGGAGGGAGGGGGGATCCAACACTCCATCACCTCCTGTGTGTTGGCATGCTTTGCACACATGTGGGCTGGGATGTTTGCATGTCTCCTTACATGATGAATAATTAAAGAAATAGAACTAGAAGCTAGCTCTTCAATTTCTAAAAGAACAAGCGCTATAACAGAGCCTGAAGTGCGACGCGAATTGTAGAGGTACACAATCTCTAAGAACATCTTTAGTAGACCCCGTATAAATCACCGGAACTGTAAAATTCCGGCGGTTATACGGGTTTGGGCCGTTTTGTCTGTAAGAACAGACACCGTAAACACAGCCTAGCTCGGAAACGCGCCCCCTCGACCAGTATATGTGTGGGTTCGCCTGCTGGATACAAGCCGGAACCCTATCCCTCCGCCGCCGCGAAAATCCCCAATCCCTCACCGTCGGTGCCTTAGATCCGCTGCCCGCGCCTGAGATCCGCCGCCCGCGATGGCCAAGTCCGCCCGCCGTGACAACGACGACCCCGAGCGGGCACGTCGCGTCAGATCCGACACGGCATGGAAGCGCGCCGCCTTGCGGTATACACGCCACGGGCGGTCGCCGCCGCCGTCGCTCCTTCGCCGCGAGACGGAGGAGTATGACCGCGCGCGCAAGTGCCTCTTCTCCGGCACCAGCAGCTCCGCCGGGGCGTCCACCTCGCGCTCCTCTCTCACCCCGGTGGAGAGGGAGCTAGAGGAGCTCATTCCGGTGAAGAGGGATCCGGAGGCCGAGGCGGGGCCGGAGCGACGCGCCGGTCGCGTCGTCAGGCCAGAGGACTTCCTCCCCTCGACAGAGGCGGACGCCATTTTGCTTGCGTTGCTAGGGCGCAGTGCGCGGGAGGAGAGCAAAAAGGAGGAGTGGCGCCGCGAGGCCGCTGAGCAGGAGCGGATCTTTGTCGACCTCACCTTCGATGACGACTCTGATTGAGCGCCGCCGCTGGTTAGCTACCGCACGAGCTCCGGTCCATTTTATCTAGTACTACGGTAGCGTAGCTCCGGCGAGCTTTTATGTAAATATATCTATGCTGTGTACGAACGGTCCGCTCCTATGTGAAGAATGATCTATGCTTCAGCGAGCTTCTGCATTAAATTTCTCGCGCGAAACATGTTTTTTAAATTTTATAGTTTTGCATACAGTTTTTGATTTGCCGCGGCGATTTTGAACCCGTATAGACCCTCCTCGCAGTTTACAGTTTCGCAGAATAGAGGGTCTGCTAAAGATGCTCTAACCTATCAGTTTTCATATGCACACTCACAAAGCCTCGGAGCTTGGCGAAGACCACACCCTCACGAAGGGCTAAAGCCTCCGCTACCAAGGTGTTTGTAACACCCTGACATGGTTTAGATCGCGCTCCTAGGAACACCGAGGAGGATCTAGCGATACCTCCAAGGCCCCCCGAATGAGCCTCCATTGATATCCCAGCGTCAGTGTTGATTTTAGTCCAATCAGCATCTGCTGGTCTCCATCCATGACATCTGAGGAAGCTTGATATTCAGCCAGTCTCTTGCGTCCCTCCAAAACATCTTCGCATAATCGCATGAGAGCACTGCATCAGTGCATGGAACATGTCCTCGTCTACGTCGGCAAACTCTGCAGCGTGCTAGTGTCGCAATATGTCTGAATTTTAGTGTGCTTTCAACGGGAAGAATGCCCCATAGCACCCGCCACTAGAACACACACACTTTGGGCACAACTTTAAGCTTCCACAACTGTTTTTCTTTCTCCGAAGATTTTGTAACCGTCTCTTCTTCCAGAGCTAAATGCTCGTGGCAAATCATAAGAGAACGGTACACTGATTTCAGCGTGTAGACACTCGATTTTTCCGCTGGCCAAGCCCAAAAATCATCTCCACCCACCTGCCTCAGAGGGATATTTAAAATAGCATCAGCACATCCACACAAGAAGAGAACGGTACGATGATTTCACGTGACCATGTACATCCACACAAGAAGATGTATTTCAAAACTCTAAACTACGCGCATTTTGATTTCCGCAAATTAATCGGGTGCGTCGACTTCGTCTGCGCAAAAGAGGAGACCCCAGACCGCCAGATGCATACCTGTTACTGTATCTTTTTTTGAGGGAACCTCTCATATTTGTTGAAGTATGGAAGTAGCGTAGACAGATAGAAAGACAACTGAAAGAAAGACTAAGTTGCGTGATGTATGGACCTGGTGCATTACGTCGACTGTACTAGTAGAAGCTAAAATGTCTGCGCGCGCGCGCGCACACACACACTATATTGATGTACTACCTGACTACGTTGGCGCCACGTAACAACCTGGAAAGTATTAAGGACAAAAAATAAGAAATAATGCAAGTCCGATTCGGTACCTAGCTTAATTCCGAAACTTAATGGGTTCGTCTCAAACCCGGTCAGGGCACCCGTATCCCATCTTTATATACATGGCGCAATGCGATCGCCAAAGCCCGCTTCTCTATCGTCGGCTGCTGATCGACAGACACTGCACGTCCCGATCGGCGACGACTCGACTGCCATCTCCCCAGTCGCCGGCAGCCCAGCCCTCGCTGCGTGGCCAATGCTGCTCCAGCCGATGAACGACCTGCGACAAGCCGACGTCCCGGCCGTTCATCCTGTCTCTTGGGTCATGGGCGTCCGGCGAGAAAACCCGGGGCTCAAGTGCGCGGATCCCTACGAGCCCGACGTCGACGCGGAGCTCCGGGCCAAGGAGAGGGAGCCCAGGGAGCACCCTGACGCCGACTACATGTCCAAGATGCAGCAGGGCCACCTGAGCCCGTCCATGCGCGCCGAGCTCGTGCTCTGGATGGACGCCTTCGCCCGCCACCTCGGCGGCCTCCCGGAGGGCACGCTCTGCCGCGCCGTCGCCTACCTCGACCGCGTCCTGTCCGTGCGCCCCGTGCCGGCCCACGACGAGGCGCTCCAACTCGTGGCCGCCGCCGCCGTCTCCCTCGCCGCCAAGCACGAGCAGTTCGCCAGCGGTCGGAGGCTCGACGCCGAAGTCGTCGAGGCGTTCCTGGGGACCACCGTGCACGTGGTGGAGGAGATGGAGTGGGAGCTCTTCATGGATCTCGGCTGCGCCATGGACGGCCCGACTACGTACACCTTCGTCGACCACTTCACGAAGTTCTTGGAGCGGGAGGACGAGCTCTTGGTGAGGTCCCTGGCGCTTCGGTTGGTCAACCTGACGTTGGGGTTTTTCGGGTTCGTTGGACGGATCCTGCCGTCCGCCATGGCTGCATCGGCGCTGTTCCTCGCCAGGCAGATCCTCGGCATGCCGTTGACATTGAGCCAGGATCTGGAGGAGGTGACGGGGTACAAGGCGGTGGAGTTGACGGATTGTATATGCGCCTTAGAGAAGCTGCTTCCTAAGAAAAATCTCTAATCTGTAAATGGCGTGCTGCAAGGCCATGGAGTTAGATGCGCCCTAATCCAGACAGTGTATGTACCATGCATGAACAAAAACCGTATTCTTTATGGGGCTGTGTATAGGAATTTAATGAGTTACAAGATGGAACTTAAAAGATGGTCCGACCTCCGATTGTCATTCATTCTATTGCCTGTGCAATATGGGCCCCAATTTTTTTATAAGTGTAAGATATGGCTTGTGCTGTTCTTCAATTCTTTTGCCTTCATTTTTTGCGGAGTAGCTACAACCGGAAGTAGCTAATCCGAGCCGCTATACGCCCGTGGAAGCGGGCGTGTATAGTGACCGGACGGGTCTTAAATAATGACATTTGCAATCATAATATCCTATTTTAAAGTACTAAATTCATGCAAACACATGCACATTGATTGTTTTGGCCAAACATAGTTTTGTGCACAGGAATACAAATTATTCGTATTTAATAATACAAAATCTAAAGATAGTTCAAACATAAATATTATTCATAGTGCATAACTGAAAAATTAAAAAGCAAAGTTGACTGATTTTCATTGTGGATCCACATGTGCTCCACAAGATCACTTAGAAGTTGCATATACACCTATTGTTCTTGCAGTTGTCCATGCATCCCTAGAAAGTTGGCAATGCTCACTGCCTCTTGTTTCCGGAGGTGGGCCAGAACACCGGGCTTCTCGAAATCATGTGTGTGCGCTGCCCCTTCACCCCATGTTCTTAGGCACGCTAGTAGTCTAATCATGACATATCCACACTCCCTTACATTCAATTCAAATGTACATTACATGAGTTACTCTAAGGAGCTACAACATTATGTCCACTCCTAGGAAATATATATTGGAATTATTGGGCTTTTGGCCCATTTATTGTTACAAATAAAAAAATACATATCTAGGACCAATTTTGCTCAAAATTTTATCAAAAAATATATTTTGCATAAAAAAATGGAAAACATCTAAAAAAATAAGCAATACCATGCTGATAATTCTGGATTTTTTTGTCAAACAGAATAACAAATACAACAGAAGTACATATTCAGGACCATTTTGGGTCAAAATTTATTTTTTTTCCAGGATTTTTTTAGAAAAACAATCTAAAAATGAGCACTACCATGCTGATAAATATGGAGTTTTTTGATTTTTGGTCAAACGGAATAACAAAATACAAAGTTAGGTCCATTTTTGCTCAATTTGTTTTTGAATTTACGAAATTCTCAAATATTCCAACCTTTCCTAGAATTATGAACATGGCAATGCTCATTTTTGGTTTTCTTTTTCCAAAATTTTCAGGAAAAAAATGATTTTTGGATCAAATTTTGACAAAAATGGTTTTGAATTAGTATTTTCACTGCATTTTTATTCCATTTGGCGAAAAAATAAAATTTGTAGAATTGTCAGCATGGTAGTGCTCATTTTTTTTAGAATTTTGACAATTTGTTCTGAGTTTTTTTCTTCAATTTTGGTCTCTTTTCGGTGGTGTGGCTGCTGACTAGGCGGTAAACTCTGGACAAATTTTGATTTTTTGCCAAAAGAATAAAGAAATACATATCCAGGACCATTTTTGGTCAAAATTTGATCAACTCTTAAAATAAATCTACAAATGGGAACTACCATGCTGATAATTCTGGAATTTTTTGATTTTTGGTCAAACAGAATAACAAAATACAATAAAAATACAAAAGTCAGGACCGTTTTTGCTCAAAAATTATTTTTTTAGAAAATTCTCAACAAATCCAACCTTTCCGAGAATTATGAACATGGCAATGCTCATTTGTTTTACAAAATTTTCAGGAAAAATTGATTTTTGGATCAAATTTTGACAAAAATGGTTCGGAATTAGTATTTTCATTGTATTTTTTATTCTGTTTGGCTAAAAAATAAACTCTCTAGAATTATCAGCATGGTAGTACTCATTTTTTAGAATTTTGTGAATTTGTTTTGAGGTTTTTCATTTTTGGGTCTATTTTTGGTGACATGGTTGCTGACTAGGCGGTAAACTCTTCAAAACCAGTCAAAATCGATCTGAAAAGTGGTTTGAGGGACACAATGTTGAAAGTTGATCGGTTTTAAGAGTTTTGGGTGGCATTGAAGTTTGGAATTGTAAAGTTGTAAATTAGACTAGAGTGTGTGTTCGGGGTTGAAATATGAACTTCTTTTCATTTTTATACGATTCAATATTGTTTGGTCGATCCAGATTCAACATTGTTCGAGGAAAGCGAATGAAATGGCACACAAGTTGGCTTGAGGTTCTTGTGTTTCAAATTTGTCAGTTTTTGGGGCTGTGATCCACCTGCTTTTATTGAGTAAAGCTGCACGTATGAGCATTTTACAGGCTCTTACGGGGTTGATCTAACGTGGCATTTTATAATTGGGCGTCAGTTGAGGGAATCACCACACCTCCCTGAAAATCAAGGGGGGGGGGGGGGGGGGGGGGGGGGGCATGTTTAGATTATTGGAAGGTGACCGTAAGAGCATGTAGGAGCGTATGCCTAGCATTTTTGCCTTTTATTTTGCAAAATGTATTGAACGACGCTAAGAGGTTTTTCCCGTCAATTTTTTTGGGCAACAATAGGCGCCGGTGCGCCATCCGAAAGTTCGGCCGGTCGCTCGATAGTTGTACGATCTGCGCGCCTGTAACCGTCCGATTCTCCCCCAAACTCGTCTCCTTCCTCGCGCTGGACGCGCGCCTCCTATGACCCGCGAGGTGCATGATTCCTCGCCTGACGATGGACACGATGGCATGTTCGTCGAGCTCCGCTCGAGGGATGCCGCCGTGGCTGCTAGGGCATGCCATGGCCATGGGAGTTGAGCTCCGCGAGGGATGTTGCCATGGCCATGGGCGTAGAGCTCCGCGAGGGTGTTGCCATGGCCATCGACATCGAGCTCCGCGACGGGTGCTGCCATGGCCATGGCCGTCGAGTTCCGTGAGGGGGTGTCGCCATGGCCATGGGCATCGAGCTCCGCGAGAGGTGCCCGACATGGCTGCCGGGGCACTACCACACTAGATGCAGCTCCGCTGATGGCCGGTTCCAGCTTTTGACGATGCCCGTTGCAGCTTTTTGGCAAAAAAAACTTGTCATCATCGCCGGCCGTTGTATCTCGCCATTGTAGCGTCGCCGACGAAAAAAGAATGGATGTAGCAAAAATTGTTGCTGCATGTACCAAAAATCTATTGCAGTTGCAGCAAAAAAGCCATCGCCGCCATCGCCGGGTCGCAGCTCAGCCTGAACATATGTAGCAAAAAATGAAAACAGTTATATCAAAAAACGACATCGATTGTAGCAAAAACGCGAGGTCAATTGTGCATTGCAGCAAAACGTGACACCGGTGGCAGCAGTATGCGATGCCGTTTGTAGCAAATTCCGACGCCGGTTGAAGCATGTAGCAAAAATAACGACGTTGATTGTTTTCTCAGAGGAGCGTCGCCCCATCCTCGCCGTCCTGAGGTCACCATGTTCGTCGTCTCATGGTCAGTCGCAGCCTCCCCAGGCACCGGTTGCAGCCTCCTTCCCAGACCTTGCCTCGTCTTGAACCGTGGCTTATTTGAGAGAAAATGAGAGAGATGTTTTGGGGGAGAAGATGTGTGGAGGAGGACTGGCAGCAGTCGGGTAGTCCCCCTGGCTCGGCAAAGCACACGGCCGGCAGCGGCCGCCGGTAGGCAGCAGCGCCGGGAAAAGGAATAAGAAATATGGCCATGTGTCTAGAGCAGTGGCGGAGCTTGCTGGGGGCCAACCTGGGCCATGCCCCCCCCCCCCCCCCCCCCCCAGCTCATACGAATTTTTTTGTATATACCTTAGTATCAGGCCTATTTATGCACCAAAAATCATTCAAAAGAAATTATTTTTGCCCCCCCCCCCCCCATGTTTTCAGCTCAAGCTCCGCCACTGGTCTAGAGGTAGGGGATGAAGGCAGCGCGGTTAGAGGAAAGATAAGGAAGGATGGGTGGTTCACGTGAGGCCTAACAATAAACATGAGTCTCGCGCGGAGCGCGTCTTGGGTGGGCACAGGGCGCCAGCGTGGCTCGCGACCGGCCGAAGGTTCTGCCGCCGCCCCGCCTGAAACGTTTTCCATTTTTTTAGTCACTCGCAATTATTCCCCATCCTGCACTGACCCCGCCGCCCCCCAACCTCCCACACGCCCAGCTCCCCCACGGCACTGTGGGTCGCCGGAGAGATGCCTCCGTGGCGCCGCTCTTACAGGCCCCGTAGGTTGGTTGATGCCGCTATGGCGGAGGCGGACGCCCTGGTCTCCCTGCCAACGGACGTCCTCGACGACATCCTCAACTGCGTCGGGCCCCGCGACGCTGTCCGCACGTCGGCGCTCTCCCGCGCCTGGCGGCGCGGATGGCTAGCTACGTTGGCGCCATCGTAACAACCTGCAAAGTAATAAGAACAAAAAATAAGAAATAATGCAAGTCCGAGTCGGTACCATAATTCCGAAACTTGGTGGGTGTCAAACCCGGTCAGAGCACCCGTATCCCATCTATATATACCTGGCGCAATGCGATCGCCAAAGCCCGCTTTCCTTCGTCGGCTGTGGAGAGACAACTTTCCTTCCACGATCGGCGACGACTCGACTGCCATCTCCCAAGTCGCTGCGTGGCCAATGCTGCTCCAGCCGATGAACGACCTGCGACAAGCCGACGTCCCGGCCGTTCATCCTGTCTCTTGGGTCATGGGCGCCCGGCGAGAAAACCCGGGGCTGAAGTGCGCGGATCCCTACGAGCCCGACGTCGACGCGGAGCTCCGGGCCAAGGAGAGGGAGCCCAGGGAGCACCCTGACGCCGACTACATGTCCAAGATGCAGCAGGGCCACCTGAGCCCGTCCATGCGCGCCGAGCTCGTGCTCTGGATGGACGCCTTCGCCCGCCACCTCGGCGGCCTCCCGGTGGGCACGCTCTGCCGCGCCGTCGCCTACCTCGACCGCGTCCTCTCCGTGCGCCCCGTGCCGGCCCACGACGAGGCGCTCCAACTCGTCGCCGCCGCCGCCGTCTCCCTCGGGGCCAAGCACGAGCAGTCCTCCAGCGGTCGGAGGCTCGACGCCCAAGTCGTCGAGGCGTTCCTGGGGACCACCGTGCACATGGTGGAGGAGATGGAGTGGGAGCTCTTCATGGATCTCGGCTGCGCCATGGACGGCCCGACCGCGTACACCTTCATCGACCACTTCACGAGGTTCTTCCAGCGGGAAGACGAGCTCTTGGTGAGGTCCCTCGCGCTTCGGTTCGTCAACCTGTCGTTGGGGTTTTTCGGGTTCGTTGGACGGATCCTGCCGTCTGCCTTGGCTGCATCGGCGCTGTTCCTCGCCACGCAGATCCTCGGCGTGCCGTTGACCCACGATCTTGAGGAGGTGACGGGGTACAAGGCGATGGAGTTGATGGGTTGCATATGCGCCTTAGAGAAGCTGCTTCCTAGGAAAAATCATAATCTATAAATGACGTGCTACAAGGCATGGATCATGGATCGACTGTGTATGCGATGCGCCTTTGCAGATGTCGTTATTTGTAAACCCTAATCCAGGCAATGTAATTCAATGCGATCGATGAACAAAAACAGTATTCTTTATGGGGATGTGTGCAGGAATTTAATTAGTTACATGATGAAACTCAAAATTAAGTCTGACCACCGTTCTCATGCATTTTTGTTGCCTGTGCGATATGGGTCGCAAATTTTGATAACTAAGATGGCTTGAGCTATTCATCAGTTCTTTTGTCTTTGAGAGAGGTTGTTCATGAGTTGCGTATTAATCAGCATATTGTATTGTGATATTATGTATACAATTACTAACTGATATAATATGGTATATGGGTGAATTTCTAAATCTTTTTCAGGACAGACGCAATACAAAATAGTTACACGATGTAATTCAATGCGATCGATGCATGTACTACTGCTGTATCATGCATGAACAAAAACCATATTCTTTATAGGACTGTGTATAGGATTTTAATTAGTTACACGATGGAACTCAAAATTAAGTCCGACCTCCGTTGTCATTTTGCTGCATGTGCGATACGGGTTCCTAATTTTTGATAACTAAGAGCATCTCCAACAGATGTATAAAAATTCCGCGCCTTAAGATCTCTACTTTTAATGGAGCAGTTGATAGTCTCGCTTCCAGGTTTTTTTCGTTCCATCTCCCATGGTTTTTTTTGGTACCTCGTCCCACCTCATACCGAGCCGTCACGAACCGAAAAAAACCGTGTACCGAAGCCCCCACCCGCCCCACGCACTCCAGGGCCTAACCTCCGATCGCACCCAAGACAATCCAGCGAAGAAAAACCTACGAAAATTAACCAGCGAAAAATAAACCTAATGGAGGAGTTGGTAGTTCGGTACGGTTTATTTTCAATACTTTCCTAATGACAAAATATCACGGATCTAACTTTCCTACCTTAGCCAAATCAACGAATCTCTCTCATTTATGCAATTTGCTTTAGGAAACAAATAATAGATTCTTTCCTACCTTAGCCAAATCAACGGATCTCTCTCATTAATGCAATTTTCTTTAGGAAACAAATAATAGATTCTTTCCTACCTTAGCCAAATCAACGGATCTCTCCCATTAATGCAATTTTCTTTAGCAAACAAATAATAGATTCTTTCCTACCTTAGCCAAATCAACGGACCTCTCTCATTAATGCAATTTGCTTTAGGAAACAAATAATAGATTTTCAGGAAACAAATAATCTCTGTCTCTAATCTCTAATTCTCTAATAATAATAATAATACCTAAAAGAAACGCAGCGTTCCGTTTCCCGTCTTACTTCGTCGAGCCTCCCTCCCGTGCGCTGTTGGTTTTCCCTGCGTATGTTCCACCCCAAACGTAATACGTTCTTCTTAATTACGTGGTCCCACCCCCATGTGATCCGGCAAAAGAACCAGCAAAACCGTCATACCCACGCACGCAAGCAACGAAAAATCCATGCAAGCCGTGTCTCCTCCTCCCTGTTCAAACCCTAGCCGCCCCTTCCCAGTTAACGCCGCTAGCGAGTAGCGCATAGCACATGCACCAGTGCGGCCCTTCCGCGGTCCCCCTTGACCTCGCAATGAAACAGCTCGTCGGCATCGACGACGAGACGGTGCGTCCGGTGTTGATTCCTGTGGATGGGTCAAGCAGGACAGGGGCGGTGGATCCGGGACATAGCCATGAAGTTTGCTTCGATGCGCGCCCAGTATTGTCTCAAGTGCATGGGTCGATCCTGGACGGCGGGCGATGGATCAAGGACGTACATAGCAGCTTTCACCTACGCAAAGGGCTGACTACTCAACCTCCTCTCAGCGGTGGCAGCGGCCAAGTCTGGTTAGCTACCATTTATCTTTAATACATGCCTTGAAAGGCGATCAAGAGGAGCAATCATAAGCAGCGAGGTGTTCCAGGGCTACGAGCGCCAGTACTGTGACTCTGCGTCTCCGAGGTCTTCGCCAAGATCGCGACCCTCTCTTCCCGTGCCTATTTATATTCGTTGTTGTTGGTTTCGTCTTACATGGTGAGATCTAAGCAGACAAGATGAAGCAGAGGCTCTCTGAGATCTAGTCCGACATGCAAGATACTGAATCGCTGGTAAAGACTAGATTGTGTTTTATGATTTGATCATCCATTCGACTGCCTTACATACTGCCTTTGGGACACTATAAGAACTAGGCATGTGATTTTGGCAGGTGGAGGGTTCATTTTGGATGTAGGTGAAGGTGTGATTTCTAGAAGCTCTGTATATTAACTTTATGATCTGCTCTTGACTTTCTTCTTGGGGACTAGATTTGAAGATTAGCCAACTACACCATCTAAAAATATGGCTGCTGATCCGGGTATATTGCTACTCGTCCTTGTGTTCAATTGAAGTTTTCTGAGATCAACTCTTCTAAAACTTCAAAACGAGTAGTCCTCGTATTTTGAGGTTGCTACTTGCACATTGTTCATCTTTCTGTCGATTTTGTTCCATTATTTTACACTCTATCTGCCAATTTGATTGCTTGGTATAGGGTGCGATGGTGGCGTGGGCGCCGAACGGGGTAGGAGCAGTGCCCTGCACAGGCCAGCTCGTGCCGAGAGCTAGCACCGCGCCAACGCCTCCATGAACGCCGCCATGACGCGTTGCATGGTGTCACTGTCGGGTGTGGCCCCCAACATCGCGATGTGTGCTCAAGCATGTCGTTTGTGGCTTCAAGCCGCCTGGTGGCCATCGTGGCATCGTGGCTAAACAAGAGGTTGGTGATGAAGAGTCTGCGCTCGTCCAGGCGGATATGGCAGAGCATCCACGGCGATGTGGACACGGATGCAGCCGTGGCCGGATGGAGAAGCCTTAGGTCCTGGTAGATTATCTACTGATGGCATAATCCTCCAGAGCTACAATAGCCAGAAAGATGCCTTGTCGTGGGGAAGCCTCGCTGCTGGAAGCGCCATCAGTGATCTGATTTGAAGAGTCCAACAAGAGGTCAATGGAATTCTCATCTCCAATATGTTCGCATTCTAACATGTCCTTGTTGATTCAGCTGTTACATTGTGTCACGGTTCACTTGTTTTTCACCTTTTTTCGTACAACTATGCACTGGAATGTCCATGTTTGCTAATTTGCAGATTGAATTGTTCTGATAAAATATGCTAATATATGTCACTTCTTTCTGAAAGGTATCCGAAACTCTTACCTGCATTGCTCTGGTGATAACTTTTTCTTATTGTTGTCATTTCGTGTTCCAGTCAAGATTTTCTTCTTTCATAGACATTAGAAGTCTAGAACTGGGATAAAAATAAATAAAGTTTGGAATAAGCTAGAATCTTAATAATCTCCAATATCTGCTCCACATGTGTGGAATCAATTATCCAGATATATATACTCGGATTGATGCAGCCATGCCCAATAAGAATCTTCATGTAAATAAATCGAAGGATTCTCTACTGATGAATAGGGAGCTGCACCAGACATCATATGGTCTTTTCATTTTCGTGGTAAGACTGGATTGAGCTTAAGACTTAAGTATCTCGGAACCATGCTTTTCCTGCGTAGTTTTCAACATGCTATTACATGGTCTATTAAGTGCGTGTGAAGATTCTTGAATTTACCCTAACATTATGGAACCTTTGTGCTGAAACAATTAAATATGTTAATCTATAATGATAGCAACGAAGACACGCAGTTCCGTTATCAGTACAGTGCAGATGGTCATGTGGCCATTATGGCCTATCTTCAGTATTGTGGTTAACATTGACATGATTAATGTAATCTTCGAAACGACATATTTCATTTTCCCTATGTATTTTTTGTTCAGATGCCCTACTACTGTTTTATTGACTGCAGGCAATCTATTTTGTATGGTATGATTTTGTTTGTTGGAGAGATACTAGCTGCCCCTTTTCCACTTGTTAGTAAGTTTTGTAGCAGACTTCTTAATTGATATTATAGACGTTCTAAGGTAGACGTGGTATTTTCAGTTAGACTGATTTCTTGTATTTTATCCACTGTTATAGGAGTTTGTTACCTTTGTTTTTGATCGAAAATTAAAATGTGCATGCATTGTCGAAGTTTGTGAAGTAGAATTAATAACCTTCTGGTTATTGATCAATATATATACTACCTCCATTTCAGTTTACAAGTCCTACGCGTATACCTAGGTTACCAATTTTATCACCTTAATATAAATTATATAACATAAAAATTATACGGTTTGAAAATAGAACATCTAAAGTTTATATTGCTATATTTTTTATAATATATGACTTGTATTAGGTTGGTCAAATTGACGACCTAGGGGCATGCACACGCCCTGTAAACTGAGAGAGATGTAGTATCTTGGATGTCCCATAGCAACACAAGGGCATTCAGCTATCCTTGAAAAAAAAAGAACTATCAAACCGCTAAAGAACCTGCCAGGTCAAGCTTCTCCCTCCGCTGTTTGGCACTGCCTACCCCCTCTCCCCCGAATACCGCGACAGGGAAGATCCGGTCCATCGAGAGAGACCGATGCTGTCGACCATTGATGTCGCATGGGAGATCTGCGATAGTGGAAACATGCTCCCCTTCGCGCCAACGACGCCTCGAGGACACTGACACGGGTGACCCAGCGATTCGCCGCTGCCATCCTGAGCTACTTTGCCAACGTCGTGGGCATGGGCTACTAGCCTTCCAGGTACTCGACCGTCGGGCTTATCGAATTGGGCCGCCACAGTGCTGTTGGCCGCCGCCGGTCTCACTATAGATGCATCATGTGCCGTCGGCCATGCCAGCATCGCCGCCTACGTTTCCCAAATCAGTTACCCGTACCATGCATACCCGGAGACGTTGGTGCGTTCACACTTCTCATGGATCTTTGTATTGGCCTGATAGTGTTGGGATCTCGAAATTTTGCTGTAGGTGAAGAAGGGATTCCTATCTCGAAATTCTGTTGTAGGTGAAGCACCTCCTGTAGGCCATGGAGATGACCAGGGATGCATTGGGAGGCGGGCGACGTAAAGCGCTGGAAAGGAGTATTGTATTATGTATGGTCCTCCTTCGCTTTTTGGAAGGTTGTATAGTCGTTTTGATACATAAGATATAATTTCAGGTTCTACATGCATATTGGTTTGAGATGTTTCCATTTTTTATCATTTCAATGAATAATGCAATCTGGATTTGTTTTATCATGCCAATTTGAGGCATTCTGTATGGACTGGTTGGAGGAATATTATTTTTTGACGCACTATGTGTGAACATGTTGAAGGGCATGACCATCAATGAGCTTGTGGCTGAAGTTTGAATGTGAGTAGCTCCTATCTTTTGTGTACTTATTTTCAGTCTATCAATCAAAGGGTAGAATGATTACACGTGCAGTTATTTTGGTGTGAGCTTTGACAAGGGATGCCGATTGTTATGTTGAAGAGGCTAAAATCTTCCTTGGTAAGTGATGTGCATTATGCATCTGATAAAAAAAAGAGGCTTTAGGGAGTTGATTGTGCCCATGAGAGGTGGTCCTGATATTAGGCTTGCTATAACATGTCATATTTAATACGTAATGTTCTTTGCCAACCAAATGTTCACGTTTTAGATTATAAAGAATGATGACCTCAAAGACAAAGAGCTCCAAGAACTCGGTTCTGAAACTTTTGGTTAGTCCGAGTAATGAAATGTGACCCTATTGGAAGTTCTACCTCATTTCAGTTCTTCTCTTTTCCATTTAATTATCTATTTCATTCCAAGCTAATTGGAACACATACCTATATCTTTCAATGCAAAGACTACACGAGGACTATGGTCTATGGGATATCAAGCTCCTTCAAATAATTTGCACCGGTTCTTCTGGAGAATAATGTGTATGCATGGTCTACAATGGAGTTTACAAGATAGATTCACTTACTCAAAGATTCAGCCTAACATTTTCCATAAGGATTATGTATGTTATACCAACTCTCGGTAATATCTACTCACTAGTAGAAAACAGGGCTTTGGTCCAGGCCGGGTCAGCCCATTAGTCCCGGTTCAGTATAGAACCGGGACCAATGTGGGCATTGGTCCCGGTTCGTGGGCCCAGGGGGCCGGCCGGGCCACGTGGGCCATTGGTCCCGGTTCATATGGACCTTTTGGTCCCGGTTGGTGGGACGAACCGGGACCAATGGGCCTCGCTCCTGGCCCACCACCATTGGTCCCGGTTGGTGGCTTGAACCGGGACCAAAGGCTCCCCTTTAGTCCCGGTTCATGCCACCAACCGGGACCAATGAGGTGCCTATATATACCCCCTCGTGCAAGAGCAGAGCACAGTGCTCTGTTTTTTCTGGCCGAGGGGGAGAGGGCTTTGTGGTGCTCTAGCTCACCTCCTATGCACATGAGGTGTTCGATGGAATGCTCGAGCCACACTACTTAAGCTTTCTCCTCTCGAAGCTCGACCTCCAAACTCCATTTTCCTCGAGATTTGTCTAGATTTAGCGGTCCGTCACGCCCCGTCCCCGTCTTCACCGCCGTCGATCACCCGCGCCGATCTCATCACCGACACCACCGTGATGAGCCTCTTATTCTTATCTTCTTTCTGAAAGGAAAAAATATTCTTACTTGTATGTTTAGATAGATACTTGTATCATTTTCTTACATTTATTATTGCATCTTATATAGTGCGATGGTTTTGGTATCCGCCCCCGTCGGCCCTCGTCCTGTCTATGATTCGGATGTGGTATGTATATTATCTTTATAACTATTGGTTCATTTATTGTTTATGAAAATTATGCCGACCAACGTGACATAGATTTTATTTATCTAGGATGTATGTGAATCGGAAATGCCAACTGACCCTATTGTCGAGAGGTTAAATTTAGTTGAAGAAGAAAACAATTTGTTGAACGAAAAAATAAAAAAAATTGAGGACGAGAAGATGATATTGGAGTTGCATGTTGCGGATGTCGTCGATGATCACAAGATCAAGATGGATGCAATGCGCTTGAAGATTAGAAAGATTAGAAAATATGCCATTCATACCGAGGCTTGGTATCATTATGCCGTTGGATCAATTGTTACCTTGGTTGCGATTATGATCGCATTTGTTTTCGCATTGAAATGTTTTACATAGTTTCAATGTATGGTTTAATTAATTAGATGCTCTAGAGAGCTATATGTTGTTAGATGAGAACTATGTATGCACTTTGGTTTTAATGTGATGATGAACTTCTATTAATTTGGACACTTAATTATATATAATGCACGCAGATGAACCGGCAATGGATGTACGGTGACAGACATGAAGGAAATATGCCCTAGAGGCAATAATAAAGTTATTATTTATTTCCTTATATCATGATAAATGTTTATTATTCATGCTAACCGGAAACATAATACATGTGTGAATACATAGACCAACAGAGTGTCACTAGTATGCCTCTACTTGACTAGCTCGTTAATCAAAGATGGTTATGTTTCCTAACCATGAACAAAGAGTTGTTATTTGATTAACGAGGTCACATCATTAGTTGAATGATCTGATTGACATGACCCATTCCATTAGCTTAGCACCCGATCGTTTAGTATGTTGCTATTGCTTTCTTCATGACTTATACATGTTCCTATAACTATGAGATTATGCAACTCCCGTTTACCGGAGGAATACTTTGGGTACTACCAAACGTCACAACATAACTGGGTGATTATAAAGGAGTACTACAGGTGTCTCCAATGGTAGATGTTGGGTTGGCGTATTTCGAGATTAGGGTTTGTCACTCCGAGTGTCGGAGAGGTATCTCTGGGCCCTCTCGGTAATGCACATCACATAAGCCTTGCAAGCACTGCAACTAATATGTTAGTTGTGAGATGATGTATTACGGAACGAGTAAAGAGACTTGCCGGTAACGAGATTGAACTAGGTATTGGATACCGACGATCGAATCTCGGGCAAGTAACATACCGATGACAAAGGGAACAACGTATGTTGTTATGCGGTCTGACCGATAAAGATCTTCGTAGAATATGTAGGAGCCAATATGGGCATCCAGGTCCCGCTATTGGTTATTGACCGGAGACGTGTCTCGGTCATGTCTGCATTGTTCTCGAACCGTAGGGTCCGCACGCTTAACGTTACGATGACAGTTATTATGAGTTTATGCATTTTGATGTACCGAAGGTTGTTCGGAGTCCCGGATGTGATCACGGACATGCCGAGGAGTCTCGAAATGGTCGAGACGTAAAGATTGATATATTGGAAGCCTATGTTTGGACACCGGAAGTGTTCCGGGTGAAATCAGGATTTTACCGGATTACCGGGAGGGTTACCGGAACCCCCCGGGAGCCAAATGGGCCAACATGGGCCTTAGTGGAAAGGTGAGAGGGCAGCCCACATAGGGCTGCGCCTCCCCCCTCTCCCTAGTCCTATTAGGACTAGGAGAGGGGCCGGCCACCTCTCTCTTTCCCTTCCCTCTTGAGGAAACCTAGTTGGACTAGGATTGGAGGGGGGAGTCCTACTCCCGGTAGGAGTAGGACTCCTCCTGCGCCTCCCACCTTGGCCGGCCAACTCCTCCTCCTCCATCCTTTATATACGGGGGCAGGGGACACCCCAAGAGACACAAGTTGATCCTTGAGATCGTTCCTTAGCCGTGTGCGGTGCCCCCTGCCACCAAATTCCACCTCGATCATACCGTTACAGTGCTTAGGCGAAGCCCTGCGTCGGTAGTACATCAAGATCGTCACCACGCCTCGTGCTGACGGAACTCCTCCCCGAAGCTTTGCTGGATCGGAGCCCGGGGATCGTCATCGAGCTGAACGTGTGCTAAGAACTCGGAGGTGCCGGAGTAACGGTGCTTGGATCGGTTGGGTCGGGAAGAAGACGTACGACTACTTCCTCTACGTTGTGTGATCGCTTCCGCAGTCGGTCTGCGTTGGTACGTAGACAACACTCTCCCCCTCGTTGCTATGCATCACCATGATCTTGCGTGTGCGTAGGAAAATTTTCGAAATTACTACGTTCCCTAACAGTGGCATCCGAGCCTAGGTTTTATGGTTTGATGTTATATGCACGAGTAGAACACAAGTGAGTTGCGGGCGATATAAGTCATACTGCCTACCAGCATGTCATACTTTGGTTCGGCGGTATTTTTGGGTGAGACGATCCGGACCAACCTTACGCGTACTCTTACGCGAGACCGGTTCCCTCGACGTGCTTTGCACATAGATGGCTTGCGGAAGACTGTCTCTCCAACTTTAGTTGAACCAAGTGTGACTACGCCCGGTCCTTGAGAAGGTTAAAACGGAGTCTATTTGACGAACTATCGTTGTGGTTTTGATGCATAGGTGAGATGAGTTCTTACTTAAGCCCGTAGCAGCCACGTAAAACTTGCAACAAACAAAGTAGAGGACGTCTAACTTGTTTTTGCAGGGTATGTTGTGATGTGATATGGTCAAGACATGATGCTGATTTTATTGTATGAGATGATCATGTTTTGTAACCGAGTTATCGGCAACTGGCAGGAGCCATATGGTTGTCGCTTTATTGTATGCAATGCAATCGCGATGTAATGCTTTACTTTATTACTAAGCGGTAGTGATAGTCGTGGAAGCATAAGATTGGCGAGACGACAACGTTGCTATGATGGAGATCAAGTTGGCGCGCCGGTGACGATGGTGATCATGACGGTGCTTCGGAGATGGAGATCACAAGCACAAGATGATGATGGCCATATCATATCACTTATATTGATTGCATGTGATGTTTATCCTTTTATGCATCTTATCTTGCTTTGATTGACGGTTGCATTATAAGATGATCTCTCACTAAATTATCAAGAAGTGTTCTCCCTGAGTATGCACCGTTGCCAAAGTTCGTCGTGCCCAGACACCACGTGATGATCGGGTGTGATAAGCTCTACGTCCATCTACAACGGGTGCAAGCCAGTTTTGCACACGCAGAATACTCAGGTTATACTTGACGAGCCTAGCATATGCAGATATGGCCTCGGAACACAGAGACCGAAAGGTCGAGCGTGAATCATATAGTAGATATGATCAACATGACGATGTTCACCATTGAAAACTACTCCATCTCACGTGATGATCGGTTATGGTTTAGTTGATTTGGATCACGTGATCACTTAGAGGATTAGAGGGATGTCTATCTAAGTGGGAGTACCTAAGTAATTTGATTAACTGAACTTAAACTTATCATGAACTTAGTACCTGATAGTATCTTGCTTGTTTATGTTGCTTGTAGATAGATGGCTCGTGCTATTGTTCCGTTGAATTTTAATGCGTTCCTTGAGAAAGCAAAGTTGAAAGATGATGGTAGCAATTACACGGACTAGGTCCGTAACCTGAGGATTATCCTCATTGCTGCACAGAAGAATTACGTCCTGGAAGCACCGCTGGGTGACAGGCCTGCTGCTGGAGCAACGCCAGATGTTATGAACGTCTGGCAGAGCAAAGCTGATGACTACTCGATAGTTCAGTGTGCCATGCTTTACGGCTTAGAATCGGGACTTCAACGACGTTTTGAACGTCATGGAGCATATGAGATGTTCCAGGAGTTGAAGTTAATATTTCAAGCAAATGCCCGAATTGAGAGATATGAAGTCTCCAATAAGTTCTATAGCTGTAAGATGGAGGAGAACAGTTCTGTCAGTGAGCATATACTCAAGATGTCTGGGTATAATAATCACTTGATTCAGATGGGAGTTAATCTTCCAGATGACCGTGTCATTGACAGAATTCTCCAATCACTGCCACCAAGCTACAAGAGCTTCGTGATGAACTATAATATGCAAGGGATGAACAAAACTGTTCCCGAGCTCTTCGCAATGCTGAAAGCTGCGGAGGTAGAAATCAAGAAGGAGCATCAAGTGTTGATGGTTAGCAAAACCACTAGTTTCAAGAAAAAGGGCAAAGGGAAGAAGAAGGGAACCTTCAAGAAGAACAGCAAGCAAGTTGCTGCTCAAGAGAAGAAACCCAAGTCTGGACCTAAGCCTGAAACTGAGTGCTTCTACTGCAAGCAGACTGGACACTGGAAGCGGAACTGCCCCAAGTATTTGGCGGATAAGAAGGATGGCAAAGTGAGCAAAGGTATATGTGATATACATGTTATTGATGTGTACCTTACTAGAGCTCGCAGTAGCACCTGGGTATTTGATACTGGTTCTGTTGCTAATATTTGCAACTCGAAACAGGGACTACGGAATAAGCGGACACTAGCAAAGGACGAGGTGACGATGCGCGTGGGAAACGGTTCCAAAGTCGATGTGATCGCGGTCGGCACGCTACCTCTACATCTACCTTCGGGATTAATATTAGACCTAAATAATTGTTATTTGGTGCCAGCGTTGAGCATGAACATTATATCTGGATCTTGTTTAATGCGAGACGGTTATTCATTTAAATCAGAGAATAATGGTTGTTCTATTTATATGAATAATATCTTTTGTGGTCATGCACCTTTGAAGAGTGGTCTATTCTTGTTGAATCTCGAAGATAGTAATACACATATTCATAATGTAGAAGCCAAAAGATGCAAAGTTAATAATGATAGTGCAACTTATTTGTGGCACTGCCGTTTAGGTCATATCGGTGTAAAGCGCATGAAGAAACTCCATACTGATGGGCTTTTGGAACCACTTGATTATGAATCACTTGGTACTTGCGAACCGTGCCTCATAGGCAAGATGACTAAAACACCGTTCTCCGGTACTATGGAGAGAGCAACAGATTTATTGGAAATCATACATACCGATGTATGTGGTCCGATGAATATTGAGGCTCGTGGCGGATATCGTTATTTTCTCACCTTCACAGATGATTTAAGCAGATATGGGTATATCTACTTAATGAAACATAAGTCTGAAACATTTGAAAGGTTTAAAGAATTTCAGAGTGAAGTTGAAAATCATCGTAACAAGAAAATAAAGTTTCTACGATCTGATCATGGAGGAGTATATTTGAGTTACGAGTTTGGTATACATTTGAAAAATTGTGGAATAGTTTCGCAACTCACGCCACCCGGAACACCACAGCGTAATGGTGTGTCCGAACGTCGTAATCGTACTTTACTAGATATGGTGCGATCCATGATGTCTCTTACTGATTTACCGCTATCGTTTTGGGGTTATGCTTTAGAGACGGCCGCATTCACGTTAAGTAGGGCACCATCAAAATCCGTTGAGACGACGCCTTATGAACTATGGTTTGGCAAGAAACCAAAGTTGTCGTTTCTTAAAGTTTGGGGCTGCGATGCTTATGTGAAAAAGCTTCAACCTGATAAGCTCGAACCCAAAGCGGAGAAATGTGTCTTCATAGGATACCCAAAGGAAACTGTTGGGTATACCTTCTATCACAGATCCGAAGGCAAGACATTCGTTGCTAAGAATGGATCATTTCTAGAGAAGGAGTTTCTCTCGAAAGAAGTTAGTGGGAGGAAAGTAGAACTTGACGAGGTAACTGTACCTGCTTCCTTATTGGAAAATAGTACATCACAGAAAACTGTTTCTGCGACACCTATACCAATTAGTGAGGAAGCTAATGATGATGATCATGAAACTTCAGGGCAAGATGCTACTGAACCACGTAGATCAACCAGAGTGAGATCCGCACCAGAGTGGTACGGTAATCCAGTTCTGGAAGTCATTCTACTAGATCATGATGAACCTACGAACTATGAAGAAGCGATGGTGAGCCCAGATTCCGCAAAGTGGCTTGAGGCCATGAAATCTGAGATGGGATCCATGTATGAGAACAAAGTGTTGGGGAACGCAGTAATTTCAAAATTTTCCTACGCACACGCAAGATCATGGTGATGCATAGCAACGAGAGGGGAGAGTGTTGTATACGTACCAATGCAGACCGACTGCGGAAGCGATCACACAACGTAGAGGAAGTAGTCGTACGTCTTCTTCCCGATCCGACCGATCCAAGCACCGTTACTCCGGCACCTCCGAGTTCTTAGCACACGTTTAGCTCGATGACGTTCCTCGGGCTCCGATCCAGCAAAGCGTCGAGGAAGAGTTCCGTCAGCACGACGGCGTGATGACGATCTTGATGTACTACCGACGCAGGGCTTCGCCTAAGCACTACAACGGTACGATCGAGGTGGAATTTGGTGGCAGGGGGCACCGCACACGGCTAAGGAACGATCTCAAGGATCAAGTTGTGTGTCTTGGGGTGCCCCTTGCCCCCGTATATAAAGGTTGGAGGAGGGGAGCCGGCCGGCCAAGGGAGAGGAGGCGCAGGGGAGTCCTACTCCCACCGGGAGTAGGACTCCTCCCCCCAATCCTAATCCTATTAGGACTCCCGGGGGGAAAAGGAGAGAGAAGGGGGGCCGGCCCCTATCCTAGTCCTACTAGGACTTTGGGAAGGGGGGCGCCGGCCAGCTTGTGGGCTTTCCCTTTTTCTCCTTTTCCACTAAGGCCCAATAGGCCCATTAGTCTCCCGGGGGGTTCCGGTAACCCTCCCGGTATTCCGGTAAAATCCCGATTTCACCCGGAACACTTCCGATGTCCAAACATAGGCTTCCAATATATCAATCTTTACGTCTCGACCATTTCGAGACTCCTCGTCATGTCCGTGATCTCATCCGGGACTCCGAACAACCTTCGGTACATCAAAATGCATAAACTCATAATAACTGTCATCGTAACGTTAAGCGTGCGGACCCTACGGTTCGAGAACAATGTAGACATGACCGAGACACGTCTCCGGTCAATAACCAATAGCGGGACCTGGATGCCCATATTGGCTCCTACATATTCTACGAAGATCTTTATCGGTCAGACCGCATAACAACATACGTTGTTCCCTTTGTCATCGGTATGTTACTTGCCCGAGATTCGATCGTCGGTATCCAATACCTAGTTCAATCTCGTTACCGGCAAGTCTCTTTACTCGTTCCATAATACATCATCTCACAACTAACATATTAGTTGCAGTGCTTGCAAGGCTTATGTGATGTGCATTACCGAGAGGGCCCAGAGATACCTCTCCGTCAATCGGAGTGACAAACCCTAATCTCGAAATACGCCAACCCAACATCTACTATTGGAGACACCTGTAGTACTCCTTTATAACCACCCAGTTACGTTGTGACGTTTGGTAGTACCCAAAGTGTTCCTCCGGTAAACGGGAGTTGCATAATCTCATAGTTATAGGAACATGTATAAGTCATGAAGAAAACAATAGCAACATACTAAACGATCGGGTGCTATGCTAATGGAATGGGTCATGTCAATCAGATCATTCTACTAATGATGTGACCTCGTTAATCAAATAACAACTCCTTGTTCATGGTTAGGAAACATAACCATCTTTGATTAACGAGCTAGTCAAGTAGAGGCATACTAGTGACACTCTGTTGGTTTATGTATTCACACATGTATTATGTTTCCGGTTAATACAATTCTAGCATGAATAATAAACATTTATCATGATGTAAGGAAATAAATAATAACTTTATTATTGCCTCTAGGGCATATTTCCTTCAGTCTCCCACTTGCACTAGAGTCAATAATCTAGATTACACAGTAATGATTCTAACACCCATGGAGCCTTGGTGCTGATCATGTTTTGCTCGTGGAAGAGGCTTAGTCAACGGGTCTGCAACATTCAGATCCGTATGTATCTTGCAAATCTCTATGTCTCCCACCTGGACTAAATCCCGGATGGAGTTGAAGCGTCTCTTGATGTGTTTGGTCCTCTTGTGAAATCTGGATTCCTTTGACAAGGCAATTGCACCAGTATTGTCACAGAAGATTTTCATTGGACCCGATGCACTAGGTATGACACCTAGATCGGATATGAACTCCTTCATCCAGACTCCTTCGTTTGCTGCTTCCGAAGCAGCTATGTACTCCGCTTCACATGTAGATCCCGCTACGACGCTTTGTTTAGAACTGCACCAACTGACAGCTCCACCGTTTAAAGTAAACACGTATCCGGTTTGCGATTTAGAATCGTCCGGATCAGTGTCAAAGCTTGCATCAACATAACCTCTTACGGTGAGCTCTTTGTCACCTCCATATACGAGAAACATATCCTTAGTCCTTTTCAGGTATTTCAGGATGTTCTTGACCGCTGTCCAGTGATCCATTCCAGGATTACTTTGGTACCTCCCTGCTAAACTTATAGCAAGGCACACATCAGGTCTGGTACACAGCATTGCATACATGATAGAGCCTATGGCTGAAGCATAGGGAACATCTTTCATTTTCTCTCTATCTTCTGCAGTGGTCGGGCATTGAGTCTTACTCAATTTCATACCTTGTAACACAGGCAAGAACCCTTTCTTTGCTTGATCCATTTTGAACTTCTTCAAAATCTTGTCAAGGTATGTGCTCTGTGAAAGTCCAATTAAGCGTCTTGATCTATCTCTATAGATCTTTATGCCTAGTATGTAAGCAGCTTCCCCGAGGTCTTTCATCGAAAAACTTTTATTCAAGTATCCCTTTATGCTATCCAGAAATTCTATATCATTTCCAATTAGCAATATGTCATCCACATATAATATCAGAAATGCTACAGAGCTCCCACTCACTTTCTTGTAAATACAGGCTTCTCCAAAAGTCTGTATAAAGCCAAATGCTTTGATCACCCTATCAAAGCGTTTATTCCAACTCCGAGATGCTTGCACCAGTCCATAAATGGATCGCTGGAGTTTGCATACTTTTGTTAGCTCCTTTTGGATCGACAAAACCTTCTGGTTGTACCATATACAACTCTTCTTCCAGAAATCCATTCAGGAATGCAGTTTTGACATCCATCTGCCATATTTCATAATCATAAAATGCGGCAATTGCTAACATAATTCTGACGGACTTAAGCATCGCTACGGGTGAGAAAGTCTCATCGTAGTCAACCCCTTGAACTTGTCGAAAACCTTTTGCAACAAGTCGAGCTTTATAGACAGTAACATTACCGTCAGCGTCAGTCTTTTTCTTGAAGATCCATTTATTCTCAATTGCTTGCCGATCATCGGGCAAGTCAACCAAAGTCCATACTTTGTTCTCATACATGGATCCCATCCCAGATTTCATGGCCTCAAGCCACTTTGCGGAATCTGGGCTCACCATCGCTTCTTCATAGTTCGTAGGTTCATCATGATCTAGCATCATGACTTCCAGAACTGGATTACCGTACCACTCTGGTGCGGATCTCACTCTGGTTGATCTACGTGGTTCAGTAGTATCTTGTTCTGAAGCTTCATGATCATCATCATTAGCTTCCTCACTGATTGGCATAGGTGTCGCAGAAACAGTTTTCTGTGATGTACTATTTTCCAATAAGGGAGCAGGTACAGTTACCTCGTCAAGTTCTACTTTCCTCCCACTCACTTCTTTCGAGAGAAACTCCTTCTCTAGAAATGATCCATTCTTAGCAACGAATGTCTTGCCTTCGGATCTGTGATAGAAGGTATACCCAACAGTTTCCTTTGGGTATCCTATGAAGACACATTTCTCCGCTTTGGGTTCGAGCTTATCAGGTTGAAGCTTTTTCACATAAGCATCGCAGCCCCAAACTTTAAGAAATGACAACTTTGGTTTCTTTCCAAACCATAGTTCATAAGGCGTCGTCTCAACGGATTTTGATGGTGCCCTATTTAACGTGAATGCGGCCGTCTCTAAAGCATAACCCCAAAACGATAGCGGTAAATCAGTAAGAGACATCATGGATCGCACCATATCTAGTAAAGTACGATTACGACGTTCGGACACACCATTACATTGTGGTGTTCCGGGTGGCGTGAGTTGCGAAACTATTCCACAATTTTTCAAATGTATACCAAACTCGTAACTCAAATATTCTCCTCCACGATCAGATCGTAGAAACTTTATTTTCTTGTTACGATGATTTTCAACTTCACTCTGAAATTCTTTGAACCTTTCAAATGTTTCAGACTTATGTTTCATTAAGTAGATATACCCATATCTGCTTAAATCATCTGTGAAGGTGAGAAAATAACGATATCCGCCACGAGCCTCAATATTCATCGGACCACATACATCGGTATGTATGATTTCCAACAAATCTGTTGCTCTCTCCATAGTACCGGAGAACGGTGTTTTAGTCATCTTGCCTATGAGGCACGGTTCGCAAGTACCAAGTGATTCATAATCAAGTGGTTCCAAAAGCCCATCAGTATGGAGTTTCTTCATGCGCTTTACACCGATATGACCTAAACGGCAGTGCCACAAATAAGTTGCACTATCATTATTAACTTTGCATCTTTTGGCTTCTACATTATGAATATGTGTATTACTATCTTCGAGATTCAACAAGAATAGACCACTCTTCAAAGGTGCATGACCACAAAAGATATTATTCATATAAATAGAACAACCATTATTCTCTGATTTAAATGAATAACCGTCTCGCATTAAACAAGATCCAGATATAATGTTCATGCTCAACGCTGGCACCAAATAACAATTATTTAGGTCTAATATTAATCCAGAAGGTAGATGTAGAGGTAGCGTGCCGACCGCGATCACATCGACTTTGGAACCGTTTCCCACGCGCATCGTCACCTCGTCCTTTGCTAGTGTCCGCTTATTCCGTAGTCCCTGTTTCGAGTTGCAAATATTAGCAACAGAACCAGTATCAAATACCCAGGTGCTACTGCGAGCTCTAGTAAGGTACACATCAATAACATGTATATCACATATACCTTTGCTCACTTTGCCATCCTTCTTATCCGCCAAATACTTGGGGCAGTTCCGCTTCCAGTGTCCAGTCTGCTTGCAGTAGAAGCACTCAGTTTCAGGCTTAGGTCCAGACTTGGGTTTCTTCTCTTGAGCAGCAACTTGCTTGCTGTTCTTCTTGAAAGTTCCCTTCTTCTTCCCTTTGCCCTTTTTCTTGAAACTAGTGGTTTTGCTAACCATCAACACTTGATGCTCCTTCTTGATTTCTACCTCCGCAGCTTTCAGCATTGCGAAGAGCTCGGGAACAGTTTTGTTCATCCCTTGCATATTATAGTTCATCACGAAGCTCTTGTAGCTTGGTGGCAGTGATTGGAGAATTCTGTCAATGACGCGATCATCTGGAAGATTAACTCCCATCTGAATCAAGTGATTATTATACCCAGACATCTTGAGTATATGCTCACTGACAGAACTGTTCTCCTCCATCTTACAGCTATAGAACTTATTGGAGACTTCATATCTCTCAATTCGGGCATTTGCTTGAAATATTAACTTCAACTCCTGGAACATCTCATATGCTCCATGACATTCAAAACGTCGTTGAAGTCCCGATTCTAAGCCGTAAAGCATGGCACACTGAACTATCGAGTAGTCATCAGCTTTGCTCTGCCAGACGTTCATAACATCTGGCGTTGCTCCAGCAGCAGGCCTGTCACCCAGCGGTGCTTCCAGGACGTAATTCTTCTGTGCAGCAATGAGGATAATCCTCAGGTTACGGACCTAGTCCGTGTAATTGCTACCATCATCTTTCAACCTTGCTTTCTCAAGGAACGCATTAAAATTCAACGGAACAATAGCACGAGCCATCTATCTACAAGCAACATAAACAAGCAAGATACTATCAGGTACTAAGTTCATGATAAGTTTAAGTTCAGTTAATCAAATTACTTAGGTACTCCCACTTAGATAGACATCCCTCTAATCCTCTAAGTGATCACGTGATCCAAATCAACTAAACCATAACCGATCATCACGTGAGATGGAGTAGTTTTCAATGGTGAACATCGTCATGTTGATCATATCTACTATATGATTCACGCTCGACCTTTCGGTCTCTGTGTTCCGAGGCCATATCTGCATATGCTAGGCTCGTCAAGTATAACCTGAGTATTCTGCGTGTGCAAAACTGGCTTGCACCCGTTGTAGATGGACGTAGAGCTTATCACACCCGATCATCACGTGGTGTCTGGGCACGACGAACTTTGGCAACGGTGCATACTCAGGGAGAACACTTCTTGATAATTTAGTGAGAGATCATCTTATAATGCAACCGTCAATCAAAGCAAGATAAGATGCATAAAAGGATAAACATCACATGCAATCAATATAAGTGATATGATATGGCCATCATCATCTTGTGCTTGTGATCTCCATCTCCGAAGCACCGTCATGATCACCATCGTCACCGGCGCGCCAACTTGATCTCCATCATAGCAACGTTGTCGTCTCGCCAATCTTATGCTTCCACGACTATCACTACCGCTTAGTAATAAAGTAAAGCATTACATCGCGATTGCATTGCATACAATAAAGCGACAACCATATGGCTCCTGCCAGTTGCCGATAACTCGGTTACAAAACATGATCATCTCATACAATAAAATCAGCATCATGTCTTGACCATATCACATCACAACATACCCTGCAAAAACAAGTTAGACGTCCTCTACTTTGTTTGTTGCAAGTTTTACGTGGCTGCTACGGGCTTAAGTAAGAACTCATCTCACCTATGCATCAAAACCACAACGATAGTTCGTCAAATAGACTCCGTTTTAACCTTCTCAAGGACCGGGCGTAGTCACACTTGGTTCAACTAAAGTTGGAGAGACAGTCTTCCGCAAGCCATCTATGTGCAAAGCACGTCGAGGGAACCGGTCTCGCGTAAGAGTACGCGTAAGGTTGGTCCGGATCGTCTCACCCAAAAATACCGCCGAACCAAAGTATGACATGCTGGTAGGCAGTATGACTTATATCGCCCGCAACTCCTCCAATCCTACCGGGAGCTGGCATCCGAGCCTAGGTTTTATGGTTTGATGTTATATGCACGAGTAGAACACAAGTGAGTTGTGGGTGATACAAGTCATACTGCCTACCAGCATGTCATACTTTGGTTCGGCGGCATTGTTGGTTGAGACGATCCGGACCAACCTTACGGGGGCAGGGATTGGAGGGGGGAGTCCTACTCCCGGTAGGAGTAGGACTCCTCCTGCGCCTCCCACCTTGGCCGGCCAGCTCCTCCTCCTCCATCCTTTATATACGGGGGTAGGGGACACCCCAAGAGACACAAGTTGATCCTTGAGATCGTTCCTTAGCCGTGTGCGGTGCCCCCTGCCACCAAATTCCACCTCGATCATACCGTTACAGTGCTTAGGCGAAGCCCTGCGTCGGTAGTACATCAAGATCGTCACCACGCCGTCGTGCTGACGGAACTCCTCCCCGAAGCTTTGCTGGATCGGAGCCCGGGGATCGTCATCGAGCTGAACGTGTGCTAAGAACTCGGAGGTGCCGGAGTAACGGTGCTTGGATCGGTTGGGTCGGGAAGAAAACGTACGACTACTTCCTCTACGTTGTGTGATCGCTTTCGCAGTCGGTCTGTGTTGGTACGTAGACAACACTCTTCCCCTCGTTGCTATGCATCACCATGATCTTGCGTGTGTGTAGGAAATTTTTCGAAATTACTACGTTCCCTAACAAGACACACCCGCGAGTACATTAAGGGCGTGCATGAGTTTCTCGATGCGGCTGAGGCAAACAAGCAGAATGGTTTTATGTGTTGTCCATGCACTGAATGTGGGAATACGAGGTCTTACTCTAACCGAAAAATCCTTCACTCCCACCTGCTTTACAAGGGTTTCATGCCACACTATAATGTTTGGACGAGGCACGGAGAAATAGGGGTTATGATGGAAGACGGCGAAGAAGAAGAGTACGATGACAACTATGTGCCCCCTGAATACGGTGATGCTGCAACGGGGGGAGTTGGTGAAGATCAAGAGGAACCAGATGATGTGCCTAATGATGCTGCCACGGGTGAAGGTGCTGAAGATCAAGAGGAACCAGACGATGTGCCCGATGATGATGATCTCCGCCGGGTCATTGTCGATGCAAGGACGCAATGCACTAGTCAAAAGGAGAAGCTGAAGTTCGATCGCATGTTAGAGGATCACAAAAAAGGGTTATACCCCAATTGCGAAGATGGCAACACAAAGCTCGGTACCGTACTGGAATTGCTACAGTGGAAGGCAGAGAATGCTGTGGCTGACAAAGGATTTGAGAAGCTACTGAAAATATTGAAGAAGAAGCTTCCAAAGGATAACGAATTGCCCGACAGTACATACGCAGCAAAGAAGGCCGTATGCCCTCTAGGATTGGAGGTGGAGAAGATACATGCATGCCCTAATGACTGCATCCTCTACCGCGGTGCATACAAGGATCTGAACGCATGCCCGATATGCGATGCATTGCGGTATAAGATCAGACGAGATGACCCTGATGATGTTGACGGCGAGCCCCCCAGGAAGAGGGTTCCTGCGAAGGTGATGTGGTATGCTCCTATAATACCACGGTTGAAACGTCTGTTCAAAAATGAAGAGCATGCCAAGTTGATGCGATGGCACAGTGAGAACCGAAAAAAAGATGGGAAGTTGAGAGCACCCGCTGATGGGTTGAAGTGGAGAAAAATCGAGAGAAAGTACTGGGATGAGTTTGCAACGGACCCAAGGAATGTATGGTTTGCTTTAAGCGCGGATGGCATTAATTCTTTCGGGGAGCAGAGTAGCAATCACAGCACCTGGCCCGTGACTCTATGTATGTATAACCTTCCTCCTTGGATGTGCATGAAGCGGAAGTTCATTATGATGCCAGTTCTCATCCAAGGCCCTAAGCAACCCGGCAACGACATTGATGTGTACCTAAGGCCATTAGTTGAAGAACTTTTACAGCTTTGGAATGGAAACGGTGTACATACGTGGGATGAGCACAGACAGGAGGAATTTAACCTTAAGGCATTGCTGTTCGTGACCATCAACGATTGGCCCGCTCTCAGTAACCTTTCAGGACAGACAAACAAAGGATACCACACATGCACGCAATGTTTAGATGACACTGAAAGTATATACCTGGACAAATGCAGGAAGAATGAGTACCTGGGCCATCGTCGATTTCTTCCGACCAACCATCAATGTCGAAAGAAAGGCAAGCATTTCAAAGGCGAGGCAGATCACCGGAAGAAGCCCGCCATGCGCACCGGTGATCACGTGCTTGCTATGGTCAATGATTTACACTACGTAATCTTTGGAAAGGGTCCCGGTGGACTAGCTGTTTCGAATGACGCTGAGGGACACGCACCCATGTGGAAGAAAAAATCTATATTTTGGGACCTACCCTACTGGAAAGACCTAGAGGTCCGCTCCTCAATCGACGTGATGCACGTGACGAAGAACCTTTGCATGAACCTGCTAGGCTTCTTGGGCGTGTATGGGAAGACAAAGGATACACCTGAGGCACGGGAGGACCTGCAACGTTTGCACGAAAAAGACGGCATGCCTCCGAAGCAGTATAAAGGTCCTGCCAGCTACGCTCTTACGAAAGAAGAGAAAGAAATCTTCTTTGAATGCCTGCTCAGTATGAAGGTCACGACTGGCTTCTCGTTAAATATAAAGGGAATAATAAATATGCCAGAGAAAAAGTTTCAGAACCTAAAGTCTCATGACTGCCACGTGATTATGACACAACTGCTTCCGGTTGCATTGAGGGGGCTTCTACCAGAAAACGTCTGATTAGCCATTGTGAAGCTATGTGCATTCCTCAATGCAATCTCTCAGAAGGTGATCGATCCAGAAATCGTACCAAGGCTAAGGAGTGATGTGGCGCAATGTCTTGTCAGTTTCAAGCTGGTGTTCCCACCATCCTTCTTCAATATCATGACGCACGTCCTAGTTCATCTAGTCGACGAGATTGTCATCCTGGGGCCCGTATTTCTACACAATATGTTCCCCTTTGAGAGGTTCATGGGAGTCCTAAAGAAATATGTCCGTAACCGCGCTAGGCCAGAAGGAAGCATCTCCATGGGCCATCAAACAGAGGATGTTATCGGGTTTTGTGTTGACTTCATTCCTGGCCTTAACAAGATAGGTCTCCCTAAATCGCGATATGAGGGGAGACTGACTGGAAAAGGCACTCTTGGAAGAGACTCAATAATATGCAGGGACGGATATTCTTGGTCTCAAGCACACTACATAGTTCTACAGAACTCTACCTTGGTGACCCCGTATGTCGATGAACACAAGAACAGTCTGCGCTCCAAACACCCGGAGCAGTGCGACGACTGGATTACATGTGAACACATCAGGACTTTCAGCAGTTGGTTGGAAACACGTCTCAGAGGTGACAACACTGTTTGTGATGAGTTGTACTTGTTGTCCTGGGGACCATCTTTGACTGTATTGACTTACAAAGGATACGAGATAAATGGGAATACATTTTACACGATCGCCCAAGATCAAAAGAGCACCAACCAAAATAGCGGTGTCCGCTTTGATGCAGCAACCGAGAGCGGAAAGGATACATATTATGGTTACATAGTGGACATATGGGAACTTGACTACGGACCTGATTTTAAGGTCCCTTTGTTTAAGTGCAAATGGGTCAATCTGTTAGGCGGCGGGGTACAGGTAGACCCACAGTACGGAATGACAACAGTGGATCTGAAGAATCTTGGGTACACTGACGAACCGTTCGTCCTAGCCAATGATGTGGCACAGGTTATCTATGTGAAGGACATGTCTACCAAACCGAGAAAAAGAAAAGATAAGGAAGCGAATACATCATACGATGAGCCAAAGCGCCACATAGTTCTTTCAGGAAAAAGGGACATCCTGGGAGTGGACGGCAAGACAGACATGTCTGAAGATTATGAAAAGTTTCATGAAATTCCTCCCTTCAATGTCAAGGCTGACCCAAGCATCCTGATAAACAATGAAGATTATCCATGGTTATGACGCAATAAGCAAATGACACAAGCGAAGAAAAAGTGAAGACTTTCTCCCGCAACTATTATGATGATACCATGCCAAATTTGTAACAGACGAACATGCTACCATTGTCCGTTTTGTACATGCACATGCTATGTGGGTGAAATTATGATACCATCCCAACTTTCAACTTTTTCAGAGTTCATTTGAAATGCTTTCATGTCTTATGGTTCAAGATTTTATGTGTTGAGGCAAATGGATCAATATGTCAGGAGGCGGGGTACAGGTAGACCCACAGTACAGTATGGCAACAGTGGATCTAAACAATCTTGGGTACACAGACGAACCATTCGTCCTAGCCAATGATGTGGCGCAGTTATTGTCCGAAACTTTGATACTTCGAAAGTGATTGTCCATTTTGTACACGAAGTGCATCAAGTTTTTGTCGTAACCCTCTCTACTTTTTGGAACATGCTATGTGGGTGAAATGATGATACCATGCCAACTTTCAACCTTTTCAGAGTTCATTTTTAAATGCTTTCCAATTTCAGAGTCATTTAGCTCAAAGAATGAATTAATAGCAAACAGAATGAACTACAAAACTTTTATGATAATAAAAACAATCAATTAAAATATTATGTTATGATCAACTAAAATAAAACTATAATATTCTTCAATGGCAAAAAGAATATAATTTTTGTGACCTAAAATCAAACTATAAGTATTTAATTGTAAGTATAAATAAAAAATAAATAGCAAAAAAGGAAAAAAAATCTATTTTTATAGTAAAGTTATTCATAAACTAGTGGTTCACACAAATTTTAAAAAATTCAAATTTAAACTATTCAAAATTTTAAAACTAATGGCACTAACAGAAAGTTTATAATTTTTGTGACCTAAAATCAAAAAGAAATCACTAAAAACAATAAGTATTTAGTTGTAAGTATAAATAAAAATAAATATAAAAAATTCTATTTTTATAGTAAAGTTATTCATAAACTAGTGATTCACACAAATTTTTAAAAATTCAAATTTAAACTATTCAAAATTTAAAACTAATGGCACTAACAGAAAGTTTATAATTTTTGTGACCTAAAAGCAAAAAGAAATCACTAAAAAACTGTAAGTATTTAGTTTTAAGTAGAAATAAAAAAAATAAAAAACCAAAAAAATGTAGAAATAAAAAAAAACCAAAAAAAATGCCACCTACTGGGCCTCCACGGTCTGAATACGACTAGAAACCCTACAGGGGCCAGGATTCAGGCCTGCAGAAGGCCCAATAGGCCCACAGGCAGTAGCAAGTTTAGGCCCGAAAGCCTGCATTAGAGAGGAGCTCGAATAGGGAGGCACACCAGCGCTTATAAACAAGTGCTAGCGCCCTTCAGCTAGCGATGTGGGACTAAACTTTTGGGCGCGGGGCAGCACAAGGCCATTGGTCCCGGTTGGTGGCACCAACCGGGACTAAAGGGGGGCATTGGGCACCAACCGGGACCAATGCCCCCCTTTAGTCCCGGTTGGTGCCACCAACCGGGACCAAAGGCCGCCGCTTCCTGCCCTTTGGGTTGCTGAAAATTGGCCTTTGGTCCCGGTTCGTGGCACCAACCGGGACCAAAGACGGGCATTGGTCACGGTTCGTGCCACGAACCGGGACCATTGCTCTGGGTATATAAGGTAGCACTTGTGAAAATTTCGCCAACCGCTCCCATTCGCCCCCGACGCCCCCAGGCCGTTCGCCGTCGTCGTCACCGCCCCGATCGAGCCCGTCGTCGCCCGCTCCCCGTCGCCGTCGCCCCGCGCCGCCGCAGGCCTTGTCCCCGCCGCTGCTTGCGCCGTTGCCGGCCTCCTCCTCGTCGCTGCGTGCGCCATCTCCGGCCCCCTCCCCGTCGCCCCGCGCCGCGTCGTCGGCCTCCCCCGCGCCGTCGCCCCTGCCCCGCCCGTCACCGTCGCCCCTGCCCCGCCCATCGTCGTCGCCCAGCCCCGCCCATCGCCGTCGCCCCGCCCCGCCCGTCACCGTCGCCGCGGCCCGCCCGTCACCGTCGCCGTCGCCCTGCCCGTTGGTCCAGCCGGCGCCCCTCCCCTGTTTTTTTATATATTATATATGCTTGTGTATATTGCCTCTTTGTGTATATTATGCATATATGTATTGTGTATATTGCTTCTTTTCAGATTTTTTTTCATATATATGTTTGTATTTTTGTCAGGACCCCGATTCCAAGTCACATCGATCTAGCCGGTAACACCTCATATCACTTTGCGGCCTCACGCACGGTATCCCACGGGTGTCGCCTTACCATGGCCCGGGACCGTTTGCGCCTTTTGGCTCACGTATATGATGGTGTCGCTAGCATCCATATGACAGAGAACCCGGGCCGACATGGCTAGTCGTGGACCCAAAGCGGCACAGACCTATGGAGACAGGCATACATGAATCACATCGAACATGTCGGTCATCAACGAGTGATTCCGGGCTGTAGCACCGGGCTAACAGGACTCCGGGGATCCCGGGCTGCAGCAGGCTAGGCAGGACTCCGGAAATCACCGCGTGACATTTCCCCGAAGGGACAGACATAGGGACGAAGTGAAACACATGCCGGCCAGTCAAGTGTCCTGAACAGTAGTGCTGGGCTAGCAGGACTCCGGTGAACCGGGCTGTAGCGGACTACTATGGCTCGAGGAACACTAGACTACATTTCCCCATAAGAAAGGCTGCGAAGGATAAACAACTAGGTTGTCGGATCCTACACATACCAAGCATTTCAATCATACACACAATATGCTCGATATGTGTAAATACAACATGGCATCACAACAAGACTCTACGACTCAAGTATTAATTCATTAGGCTCCGAAGAGCGAGATATTACAAACATGGGTCTCATGACCCAACATACAGAGCACACAAGCAACAAGCACATGCGGAAGCTTAACTTGTCTGAGTACAGACAACTACAAATGAAGAAGGCTGAGAAGCTTGACTATCTACCAGATCCTGCCGAGGGCACAAGATCGTAGCTGAGGTAACAAGCTAAACGTCGAAGTCCAAGGGGAACTACTAGCGGGACTGAAGTCTCTCTGCAAAACATAAATTAAGCAAACGTGAGTACAAATGTACCCAGCAAGGCTTACATCAGAACTATCTACATATGAATCGGTATCAACAAAGGGGGTGGTGGAGTTTAACTGCAGCAAGCCAGCTTTGACTCGGTGGCTATCCTAAACTACGACTGCAAGCAACTCTTTTGAGGTGGCGCACACGAGTCCACATGTTCACCATATCAATACACCACTATGGATCCGCTCCCGTCTCCCTACGAGAAGGCCATCCATAGCACTCACGCTTATCTTGCGAGTTTTAGGGTATCCACTTTCACTTGTCTATGAACTATGCAAGGGGTCCAAGTTTCCATATCTGAGGAATCCGGCTATTCGAATAGATAATGATAACCCTGCAGGGGTGTACTTCTTCACACACGCTCTCGCCACTTATCGCCCTGTACACGTCATGTACCTCGACAACCTTCAAGCGGAAGCCGGGCGAGGGTGTCGGCCACGACCTGACTAACCAACAAGTCTCTAGTCCAGGTTTATCGCCTATTCGGGTTCCATCCGCAAGGAGATCCGGCCGGGGTGTCGCTCACGGCCCCAAACGATGTGTACAGGGTTCCCAAGCCCACCATCCGGGTGCCACTTGGTACACCGGGCCACTGTGCCTAGTCTGTCCCAAGCCCACCTGTACCGGGTGCCACTTGGTAGACTACTAACACTACCTACAAACACCAGAAACTAATTGCAACTCCTGGATAGAGATCGAGTTGATTAATAAGTCAAGAGAGCTTGGAGCGCCCGGAGCCCAATGTGTGGTAGTAACTGTTCATGGATCACAAACACAGAACTCAGTTCCTGAGGACGGCTGCAATGAGACAACCCACCATGTACTCCTACATGGCCTCTCACCGCTACCTTTACCAAATCATGTTCACACACTTATCTCACACACCGTAGGACATGTTCAACACCATTCCAATTCATCCCCGATGAATCAGACCTGACCCAACTCTAAGAAGTAGCAGGCATGACAACAACATGAATGAGTAGGCACATCAGGGCTCGAACAACTCCTACTCATGCTAGTGGGTTTCATCTATTTACTGTGGCAATGACAGGTCATGCAGAGGAAAGGGGTTCAGCTACCGCAGCATGTAACAGTTGAAACGGCGTTGTCCTTAATGCAGTAAAAGAGAGCAGGAGCGAGAGAGTGGGATTGTATCGGAATGAACAAGGGGGTTTTGCTTGCCTGACACTTCTGAAGATAATATAGCTCTTCATCGGTGTCATCGATCACATCGTCGGAAACATCGTCAACTGAGAGGGGACGGTTACCGGCAAACAGAGAAGGACACAATCAATGCAATGCAACAATATGATGCATGATCATGACATGGTAATATGAATGTGTTTTGGGCTAATGCAACAGAAAGTCATTTTAATTGAAGTGGAATTCAAAATTATATCAAATTCCAACTCCAAATCTATTATGAAATTTGCCCTAATCATGTTTCATCCTAAACAGTTAGTTTAACTTGCTCAAACATGCATGAAAATGGTACAGATGGATTCCTTGAATTTTTCTGATAATTTTACATATATAATTTATTTTATTTGGAGTTACGGTTGGATTACTATGAATTTTTGAAGTTTGGGGTATTTTTTGAAATTTATAAATCATTTCTGATTTATTTTAATTCCAGAAAAAGGTTTATGACGTCAGGGTGACATCAGCACCATGTCAGCAAGTCAACTGGTCGGTCCAGGTCAAACCTGACAGTGGGTCCCGCGTGTCAGTGTATAGTCTAATTAACAAAGTTTGTTAACACTAAACTAATCCTAAACCTTGGTAATTAGCAAGGGCTGGCCCCACATGTCAATGACCTAGGGGGGAGTCAACCAGGGGTCAAACCCAGGTCAACTCACCGGAGTTGACCCGCGGCTCGTTGCCGGTGGAGCCAGAGACGGCGGAGGCGTCGGGTTTGCTCTCCCGGTGCCCAAACGATCGGCGGAGGGCACCCGCGGGGAGCTGGAGCTCTCCCGCATCCACTCATGGCAGCGGCTGGGGCTGAGGTGGTCGGAGCTCGCCGGAATGGAGCTCACGGTGGTGGCCGGAGTTCGTACCTCGGCGGAATGGCGTTGTGGAGCGCGGGTGAGCAAAGTGAAGCGCTGGGCAGCCTCCTGGGGTCACCAGGAGCTCGGTGCGGTGTACGGGCGCGACCCGTTCGAGCTCAGGCCACGACGGCGACAAGACGGGCAGTGACCGGAGCTCGGCTAGCACGACCTAGGCGCTAGGGTGCGGGAACGACCACGGGAAAAGAGGGGGAAGAACCGGGGGCTCACAGCGCATCGGATGGGGTCGTCGACGAGCTCGGGGACGGACAGTTGACGGCGAATCGACGAAGACGATCCTCGGTGGCCGAGGAGGGCAACGGCAGAGCTGGCGGCATCCAGGGCTTCCGGCGCCTTCCGTCTTGGTGAGGAGGAAGAGGGGGACGAGGCGGGGCTCTCGAGCATGTTGGATGGGCGAGGGAGGTACGGTGGTCGCGGCTACGGCCAACGGCGACGATGCGCTTGTTCGGTGGCATCGTAGGGAGAGAGCAGAGGAGGGAGAGAGGTCCAGGGAGAGAGGAGAGGAGTGCAGGGGGGTCCAGGGGGTGTCGTGGCGCTCGGGGTAGCCTCCAGCAGCGGCGAGCAAGCAGGAGGTGGCCGGGCGTGCGCCGGCGCGCGGTGGCCACGCGCCGTGCGTCCGACTGGCGCGAGGTGGAAGACGCCTCTACCCCTAGTGGGCTTGGCTGTCTTACCGGGCCGCCAGCTGGCCAGGTAAGTGGGCTACCAGGTAAGTTCTGTTCTGTTTTAGTTTTTGTTCTGTTTTCTTTTATTTAATCATTTTGCCACTGATTCAAATTCAAAAGAATTTCAAAACAGTGACAAAACCCTTTGGGTAATTTTATGTTGCTAGATGGATTTTTTCCAACAGCACATAAAACATTTCAAAGTTATTTGAAAATATATCCCATATATTATGAACATAATTCCAAATTCAAATACAATAATGATTTAAATTCAGTGCCAAAATAATTCCTTAAAAATGTTCCAGAATTTTGGTTTGATATATAACTCTTGCCAAAATTCACAAAACTATTTTTAGGGCATTTTGGATTCACAGAATGCTATTTAAATGGTGCTTGCCCATATTTTAATCAATTTTCTGGGGTTTCAACAATCCTCAATTCAAGTTTCAGAATTTAGACATGATGCATGGATGCTTGTGCAACTATTTGCAAACAAATTCTAGGGCTGTGACAACTCACCCCCACTAACAAAAAAATCTCGTCCCGAGATTCAAGACGTGAGGTAAGAAGACAGAGGGGCACAACTTACACGGTCTTCACGATCCAGGTTGCATCTCATAAGGTTGTTGATCCGATCACCATCATTGTCTTGATGTCTTGCTCTAAGAATTTCATCCACTCATGACAATGAAAAGGAAGGAAAACCCTAAAGAGTCGATCTCCTCGAAGATCAGGCAACGCACGATCAACTCACGGAGTGAGATATAAAACATCTCTTGAGCTGAGACACAGAACACATCGAGAGGGATGGAAGAACAACGACGGGGTTAGATTTGTGGGCAGCAATTCCACGCTGGAGTAGGATGATGCATGGTTTCAAGGTAGCGAGGAAGTAATTGCCATGATTCCATAACGGGACACCTTAGGGAAAGGTGACTTGTAGAGCATTTCCCTTAAGTGGCAAAAAGAATTACTTTTGATACAAAGATCATTGAAACTCTTTATACCAGCCTAAGGCAATCACAAATGGTCATTTCAAGGAGTTCGAAAGAATGACATACTCAGACCAGAATCGATGATGTGGACTACCTTGTTGAAGACAACGCAATGGATGATTTCTAGCTTACCATTTGAAAAGGATGGGACCCATGGTAAGTCCACTTTTGAAGATGATCCTGAACAACAGCTACTGAGGTGTAAGCTGGGAACAAAATGCAATTGTTGGGAATGATTCTAGTAACTGGGGAGATGGTTCACCGGCAAGGTGATTCCACCAATTGGATGGCTATCAACAACTGCGAGGACGGAGGCACATTCCAGTTAATGACAACGTCAGAACCTAGTGCCTGAGCGTGCTCTCAAGAACTTGAGCATTTCCGTATTCATCAAGGTCCTGCCAATATCCGTGTCAAGGATCCTGGCAACACAACATGCTACCATGATGAATAATGGTGGAAGATGCAGATGCAAAGAAAGATAACACTTCTCAGATTTCACCTTAGCGAGGCCAAGGAAACAAAATCTGGATAATCGATCGAGAGAAATTTAGCACTCCGCTTCTAATGTTCTCCTTGATGTGCTAGGATAGCTCTTTCATAGATATGGTTTGATATATAGAACATCAAGTAAAAGGTCAGACTTCAGGAGCACAAGAATCCGTAAGGATTAACTATGGAGGTAAATCCTACGAAATCCTTATGGGGAGGTGGCCAACTTCCTCAATCAAGATACTACAATAATAGGTCTTCCGGCTGGGTGTGTTGGCCCCGACATCCACTTTACCGGTACAGAGAGACCAATATTATAGTTCTTGGAGTGCTTTCCAACCATCATATCTGCCTGAGATTCAGATCTGGTTGGTGTCAGGATATTCCAGACTCATCAAGTCTAGAAAGAAAATGAAAGTTTGCAACACAAATCGACGAGATGACGTTGCGAGACTCTCGGGGGAATGAACTACGGTAGCAAGCTCCAAAACATGAGCTGGTTCTGCTACACACATGTGAGCATGTTGTCCAAGACAAGAATGACTACATAGTAGTCTTATAATAAAATACTACCGAGTTCAGGTGGGAAACCATCATTGCGGATAACGAAGTCCTTGATTAAGCTCGGGTTAGCTCTTAAAAAGGAACTTCTTCTCCTTGAACAGATCAATCAGTGGCTTGGTGTGCTAGGGACACATATAGAATGAAGGTTGCAAGTCTCCAAACCACAGAATACTTCGCACATATGCATGAATGATTTGGGATGATTCCAGAGGAGGCAAAACAAGCTTTCTCTGATTCACGGCGGCAACTTGCATCAAATGCACATGAATTAAAGGAAGTCACTTCTTTCGTCCGAACATATGCTTCATGAACAGAACACGAAGGTAATGCTTATAAAGTTTCCAATACTAGCTGGAGGTTCAACATGAATCATAGGGGAGACAAAATGCTGCTGATGGGCTCAACAACAGCTCATCAGAATTTCCATATCACTGAACTTCCACCATCATGTGAACACGGTGATAGCATTGGTCAGACCAAAAGATATAATGGTGTATGCTCGAGGGATCAACCATGAGTAAGACAATATTACGAACATCGTTGGTTCTGATTTGACTTGACGATAGCCCATACTCAAGTCTAAGTTTTGACAAGGCAATAGATCCAACAACTGATCACGAGGACCAATTGATGAAGATATCACCTTTCTTCAACACACACACAAACACAAGGATATCCCTTTGGAACGAACTAAGTTAGGCAAGCTTTTATCTTCCAACTCTCCAAGTTGTTGTTTAGCTTAACCGACTAGCTCAGGGGTATCCAACACGGATCCTTGGAGAAGGAGTGGTTCACAAGAAAACCAACTTGATCACGAACTCATCATAGCGGTCAGGTGACAACCTGGTAACACTTCCGAGAAGATATTCAGAAATTCACGAACCACCGATATGTTACTAAGCTCGAGATCAATCTTGCTTTGCGAGGCAAGACGATGTGACCAACAGAGCAAGGGTTTGACACAATCGTAACTCATTGGTCGAATAGTGCTCCGGAAATAAGGACTAGGTAGCACGATCAATCTTAGAATGATGATTCAATAACCAACACGTTAAGAATGAGTTTATTGTCCATTAACTACCAAGCAACGGGGTTGCTAGGAGTATTGATTTCACACATCACAGTTCACTTGTCGGCATTCCGGTTACAACAACACGAAACCGAAGAAGGAATAATGATGGTGATAAGTATCACTGCATCAAGAATTCATAAGAGGTGGTGCAATTCCCATGACATTCTTGACATAAATATGGTAACACTCCAAGGTAGAACGGAGCAAAAGTTGGGTTGGCATTTGATCCATGGAATACAACTACTTTGACCCAATCCTAGATATGGATAAGGTACTGGAGTTTGTTTCTCCTAGTCATTCTAGAATAGAATGGCTTGACAGACCACTAGAGTAATAGGCATTGATAAACACGATTGCCAAATACTCCTTACTATCAATTGATAGATGAAGGTCGGAATATAACTGAAGGGGGGACAACTCAAGGAACATATAACTTTCTGAGTTGTGGATGCATAGATTAGTATGTCGAACGAGTTCAACATATTTCTTCAGATAACCTATGCAAAAGAAGAAGGATTGGCAGATTCACAATTATGGATGGAGAACTCCTCAAGAGTACTCTGATTGTGAGCTTTTGGTTCAAAGAACATCTGCCTTAATGGTTCATGGTGTTTGGAAGAAGGAAATACCACGGACCTCGAGGACTAATGAAAAGGTTACTAATATCTTAAGGGAACTAGCAAATACTAACGATATGAAGTAGGGTGAATCTCGGGTTCAAAACCCAGGAAAGAATACCTACCACTACATGGCATCACGGGATGCTTTTGAGAATAATGGCCAGAATCACACACTGGGAATACAAAACATGGCTAGATCACTAGGTGACTCCCTAAAACACCTAGAGTCATAGTAATAGCTCCAACATATATGTCGAGGTAACGGAGTACCTCAACTCACCATTAGTGTGGTTAATCTGACCCAAAAGGATATCAGAATGGAAAGAAAGGATTTGCAAATGCCTCAGACTATTTAGAAACCTGGGATGACTCGGACAGCATAACAGCTGTAAATGCTCGAAAAGATTTGAGACATCCTGCAGAAATGGTGGCATAACCACTCAGAATCATAATATCAAGGTTCTGAGGCCAGTTATGAATATATGGAAGTAGTAGGAATGGAACTAAAGCTTAAAACTATCAATTCTATAAGTCAACGGGTTAGTAACACGTCATCCTGATAGATAGATAGATAGATAGATAGATAGATAGATAGATAGATAAGAAGGCCTAGTTCTTAATCCCCGTAGAAAGCAAGAGGATGACTCAGATCAGAAGGGCATAGGGTAAAGGAGTAAAAAGAGCCTTACGTTCCCTTCCACAATCAATTCCCTTACATAGCTAAAGCATTTCTAGACTCAACTTCGACCGGTTTGGCTTGGTAATCCTACAGGCAGTCAGGCTCTGATACCAAAGCTGTCAGGACCCCAATTCCAAGTCACATTGATCTAGCCGGTAACACCTCATATCACTTTGCGGCCTCACGCACGGTATCCCACGGGTGTCGCCTTACCATGGCCCGGGACCGTTTGCGCCTTTTGGCTCACGTATATGATGGTGTCGCTAGCATCCATATGACAGAGAACCCGGGCCGACATGGCTAGTCGTGGACCCAAAGCGGCATAGACCTATGGAGACAGGCATACATGAATCACATCGAACATGTCGGTCATCAACGAGTGATTCCGGGCTGTAGCACCGGGCTAACAGGACTCCGGGGATCCCGGGCTGTAGCAGGCTAGGCAGGACTCCGGAAATCACCGCGTGACATTTCCCCGAAGGGACAGACATAGGGACGAAGTGAAACACATGCCGGCCAGTCAATTGTCCTGAACAGTAGTGCTGGGCTAGCAGGACTCCGGTGAACCGGGCTGTAGCGGACTACTTGGCTCGAGGAACACTAGACTACATTTCCCCATAAGAAAGGCTGTGAAGGATAAACAACTAGGTTGTCGGATCCTACACATACCAAGCATTTCAATCATACACACAATATGCTCGATATGTGTAAATACAACATGGCATCACAACAAGACTCTACGACTCAAGTATTAATTCATTAGGCTCCGAAGAGCGAGATATTACAAACATGGGTCTCATGACCCAACATACAGAGCACACAAGCAACAAGCACATGCGGAAGCTTAACTTGTCTGAGTACAGACAACTACAAATGAAGAAGGCTGAGAAGCCTGACTATCTACCAGATCCTGCCGAGGGCACAAGATTGTAGCTGAGGTAACAAGCTAAACGTCGAAGTCCAAGGGGAACTACTAGCGGGACTGAAGTCTCTCTGCAAAACATAAATTAAGCAAACGTGAGTACAAATGTAACCAACAAGACTTACATCAGAACTATCTACATATGAATCGGTATCAACAAAGGGGGTGGTGGAGTTTAACTGCAGCAAGCCAGCTTTGACTCGGTGGCTATCCTAAACTACGACTGCAAGCAACTCTTTTGAGGTGGCGCACACGAGTCCACATGTTCACCAAATCAATACACCACTATGGATCCGCTCCTGTCTCCCTACGAGAAGGCCATCCATAGCACTCACGCTTATCTTGCGAGTTTTAGGGTATCCACTTTCACTTGTCTATGAACTATGCAAGGGGTCCAAGTTTCCATATCCGAGGAATCCGGCTATTCGAATAGATAATGATAACCCTGCAGGGGTGTACTTCTTCACACACGCTCTTGCCACTTATCGCCCTGTACACGTCATGTACCTCGGCAACCTTCAAGCGGAAGCCGGGCGAGGGTGTCGGCCACGACCTGACTAACCAACAAGTCTCTAGTCCAGGTTTATCGCCTATTCGGGTTCCATCCGCAGGGAGATCCGGCCGGGGTGTCGCTCACGGCCCCAAACGATGTGTACAGGGTTCCCAAGCCCACCATCCGGGTGCCACTTGGTACACCGGGCCACTGTGCCTAGTCTGTCCCAAGCCCACCTGTACCGGGTGCCACTTGGTAGACTACTAACACTACCTACAAACACCAGAAACTAATTGCAACTCCTGGATAGAGATCGAGTTGATTAATAAGTCGAGAGAGCTTGGAGCGCCCGGAGCCCAATGTGTGGTAGTAACTGTTCATGGATCACAAACACAGAACTTAGTTCCTGAGGACGGCTGCAATGAGACAACCCACCATGTACTCCTACATGGCCTCTCACCGCTACCTTTACCAAATCGTGTTCACACACTTATCTCACACACCGTAGGACATGTTCAACACCATTCCAATTCATCCCCGATGAATCAGACCTGACCCAACTCTAAGAAGTAGCAGGCATGACAACAACATGAATGAGTAGGCACATCAGGGCTCAAACAACTCCTACTCATGCTAGTGGGTTTCATCTATTTACTGTGGCAATGACAGGTCATGCAGAGGAAAGGGGTTCAGCTACCGCAGCATGTAACAGTTGAAACGGCGTTGTCCTTAATGCAGTAAAAGAGAGCAGGAGCGAGAGAGTGGGATTGTATCGGAATGAACAAGGGGGTTTTGCTTGCCTGACACTTCTGAAGATAATATAGCTCTTCATCGGTGTCATCGATCACATCGTCGGAAACATCGTCAACTGAGAGGGGACGGTTACCGGCAAACAGAGAAGGACACAATCAATGCAATGCAACAATATGATGCATGATCATGACATGGTAATATGAATGTATTTTGGGCTAATGCAACAGAAAGTCATTTTAATTGAAGTGGAATTCAAAACTATATCAAATTCCAACTCCAAATCTATTATGAAATTTGCCCTAATCATGTTTCATCCTAAACAGTGAGTTTAACTTGCTCAAACATGCATGAAAATGGTACAGATGGATTCCTTGAATTTTTCTGATAATTTTACATATATAATTTATTTTATTTGGAGTTACGGTTGGATTACTATGAATTTTTGAAGTTTGGGGTATTTTCTGAAATTTATAAATCATTTCTGATTTATTTTAATTCCAAAAAAAGGTTTATGACGTCAGGGTGACATCAGCACCACGTCAGCAAGTCAACTGGTCGGTCCAGGTCAAAACTGACAGTGGGTCCCGCGTGTCAGTGTATAGTCTAATTAACAGAGTTTGTTAACACTAAACTAATCCTAAACCTTGGTAATTAGCAGGGGCTGGCCCCACATGTCAATGACCCAGGGGAGAGTCAACCAGGGGTCAAACCCGGGTCAACTCGCCGGAGTTGACCCGCGGCTCGTCGCCGGTGGAGCCAGAGACGGCGGAGGCGTCGGGTTCGCTCTCCCGGTGCCCAAACGATCGGCGGAGGGCACCCGCGGGGAGCTGGAGCTCTCTCACATCCACTCATGGCAGCGGCTGGGGCTGAGGTGGTTGGAGCTTGCCGGAATGGAGCTCGCGGCGGTGGCCGGAGTTCAGACCTCGGCGGAATGGCGTTGTGGAGCGCGGGTGAGCAAAGTGAAGCGCTGGGCAGCCTCCTGGGGTCACCAGGAGCTCGGTGCGGTGTACGGGCGCGACCCGTTCGAGCTCAGGCCACGACGGCGACAAGACGGGCGGCGACCGGAGCTCGGCTAGCACGGCCTAGGCGCTAGGGTGCGGGAACGACCACGGGAAAAGAGGGGGGAAGAACCGGGGGCTCACAGCGCATCGGATGGGGTCGTCGACGAGCTCGGGGACGGACAGTTGACGGCGAATCGACGAAGACGATCCTCGGTGGCCGAGGAGGGGAACGGCGGAGCTGGCGGCATCCAGGGCTTCCGGCGCCTTCCGTCTTGGTGAGGAGGAAGAGGGGGACGAGGCGGGGCTCTCGAGCATGTTGGATGGGCGAGGGAGGTACGGTGGTCGCGGCTACGGCCAACGGCGGCGATGCGCGTGTTTGGTGGCATCGTAGGGAGAGAGCAGAGGAGGGAGAGAGGTCCAGGGAGAGAGGAGAGGAGTGCAGGGGGGTCCAGGGGGTGTCGTGGCGCTCGGGGTAGCCTCCAGCAGCGGCGAGCAAGCAGGAGGTGGCCGGGCGTGCGCCGGCACGCGGTGGCCACGCGCCCTGCGTCCGACTGGCGCGAGGTGGAAGACGCCTCTACCCCTAGTGGGCTGGGCTGTCTTACCGGGCCGCCAGCTGGCCAGGTAAGTGGGCTACCAGGTAAGTTCTGTTCTGTTTTAGTTTTTGTTCTGTTTTCTTTTATTTAATCATTTTGCCACTGATTCAAATTCAAAAGAATTTCAAACCAGTGACAAAACCCTTTGGGTAATTTTATGTTGCTAGATGGATTTTTTCCAACAGCACATAAAACATTTCAAAGTTATTTGAAAATATATCCCATATATTATGAACATAATTCCAAATTCAAATACAATAATGATTTAAATTCAGTGCCAAAATAATTCCTTAAAAATGTTCCAGAATTTTGGTTTGATATATAACTCTTGCCAAAATTCACAAAACTATTTTTAGGGCATTTTGGATTCACAGAATGCTATTTAAAGGGTGCTTGCCCATATTTTAATCAATTTTCTGAGGTTTCAACAATCCTCAATTCAAGTTTCAGAATTTAGACATGATGCATGGATGCTTGTGCAACTATTTGCAAACAAATTCTAGGGCTGTGACAATTTTGTATTTTTCTTTTTCATAAAAATGTATATATGTTTTTATGTTCTCTGTGTATATATGTTCATATATGCAAAAGTTAGGTTTAAATATTTAGAAAAGGATTATCTATATATGTTCTCTGATTTAGTACATTTTAGGTTACTTTCATTTTTAGAAAAGTTTTATATATTTAGGAGAGGAAAAAGAAAAATAAGAAGAGGAAAAAGGAGAAGAAGAGGCAGACTAAGGCATAGCCTAGTGGTTGGAAGGGGCTGATGCCTTCCCACCCACCCAGGTTCAAGGCATGGTACTTGCAATTTGGGGTTGTTGCACCAATTATACTGTAGGGGGTTCCCTTATAGTCTTTCTGTCAAAAAAAAGGAGAAGAAGAGGAGAGGAAGAAAAGGAAGAGGAGAAGAAGAAAGGAATAGAGGAGAAGAAGAAAAATTTCTATTTTTCTTCTTCTCCTCTATTCCTTTCTTCTTCTCCTCTTTTTTTTCTTCTTCTTTTTTTCTTCGATCTGCTCCCCCTCCCGATAGGAAAGTTTTATATAGAAAGTTACAATTTTAGAAAAGTTTTATATATGCAAAAGTTACAATTTTAGAAAAAGAAGGATAGGAAAGAAGAAAATAAGAAGAGGAAAGAAAGAAGAAGAGGAGAGGAAAAGAAGAGGAGAAATAAATAAGAAGAAGAAAAAAGAAGAAAAAGAAGAGGAGAAGAAGAGAAAATAGAATATTCTATTTTCTCTTCTTCTCCACTATTCCTTTTTTCTTCTCCTCTTTTTTTTCTTCTTTTTTTTCTTTGATCTTCTCCTCTAGCTATTCCTTTCTTCTTCTCCTCTATTTTCTTCTTCTTCTTCTTCTTCTTCTTCTTCTTCTTCTTCTTCTTCTTCTTCTTCTTCTTCTTCTTCTTCTTCTTCTTCTTAATTTTTATCGGGAACGAGGGTGTCGAGGATCGCTGAGGGGTCGAGGGTCGGGAACTAGGGTAGAGGGTCGAGGGTCATTAAGGGGTCAAGGGTCGAGGGTTTCAGGGTCGAGGGTTCGAGGGTTCTATAGGGTCGAGGGTCGAGGGTTCCAGCAGGGTCGTCTAGGGGTCGAGGGTTCCAGGGTTCCAGGGTCGTCGAGGGTTTGAGGGGTTCTTCTCCTCTATTCTTTCTTCTCCTCTTTTTTCTTCTTCTTCCTCTTTTTTTATCGGGAATGAGGGTCGTCGAGGGACATTTATGTAATGTCGTCGTTGTCGAGATATACCCCCTCCCGGTAGCTTGCTATGATTAGGTAGCTATGTTTGGCACTAATATATCCATCTGTCATGTTTGAATAATAATTGCCATGTTGTAAATATTTGTAGAAACTATGGACACCGCCCGAGACGAAGCAAAAGAAGCGTTGTTGAGGGACATAATCGCAGAAGGAAGTGATGCCGTCTCGTTGTTTCTCAACGACACCGATGGTCTGGAAGGAGAGGGTGAACAAGCTGGCTATGGTGACCTAATGCCAGTGCAAGAAGAAGAACATGAGGACGGCTCCGGTGACCCAATGCCGGTGCAAGAAGGAGACCGTGATGACGGCTCCGGTGACCGAACCGAGTCCGGCCAGGTATATATATTAGTTAAGCCTGTGCTGACTAGCTGATTGATGCATTCATTGTTTTGGTATGTACACATATTAATTAAGTCTTTATTCTTTTTTCTAGCCCTCCGGATCGAGCACAACTTCGGTAAAGAGACGAGGCCCGAAGAAAAAGTTGAGCTCGGATGAAAAGTTTGAGATCATAGCAATCGCGCCCGACGGCCAACCGATTGAACCCCTCTGGACAAAGAGCGCATTTGTTGCTCAGTGCGGGGTTCTGGTTAGGGACAAGATCCCGATAAGCATCCAGCAATGGTTTAAGCCGGCTACAGAAGACCCTGAGGTGTCTTATGTCAATGATATGCAGAAAAATGATCTTTGGACTGAGCTGAAGTCAAATTTCACCCTACCGCCAGAGGATAATCCAGAGAACCCAGTTAAAGAGCAATTAATCAAGTCTTTTGCTCTTAAGAGGATGGCAGAACTATTCAAGAGGTGGAAGAAAGAGCTGAATAAGTTTGTTGAAAATAATGAGACACAAGAATTCAAGGGCAGATATGAGAAGATCAGAGATCACTGGCCCGCATTTGTGGCCCACAAGACATCGGAAAAGAGTAAGAAGATGTCGGCGACAAACAAGCAAAATGCTGCGAAGAAGATGCTTCACCATCGCACGGGGTCAGGTGGCTACCTCGTAGCCCGGCCTAAGTGGGCCAAGACTGAGAATGATCTGGTTGCTAAAGGAATTGAACCAGAGACAATTAGCTGGCCAGACCGTTGCCGGACTTGGTTCTTCGGGGCTGGCGGAACCTTGGACCCTGTAACGGGGAAGTGCATTTGGACAAACGATCAAATGGACATACCAGTTAGGAAGCTTAAGCAGTATATCGGAGCAGCGTAGCAAGGGAAGTTCTTTCCAGACAGAGAGAACGATGAGCTCACAATGGCCCTCGAGAATCCTGAGCACCCTGGACGGACAGAGGCACGCGAGGCTCCATTCCGTGGAAGGTTGGGTTTCCGGACGCAGGCGGTTACAAATCCCATGAGAGGAGGAAAAAAGTGCAGCAGACCCAAATGCAGGCGCTGCAAGCAAGGGTAGACGCGATAGAGGAACGAGAAGCAAATCGCAGCAAACGTACTGCCGAAGCTTCCCCCGAAGCTACCCCGCCATCTCAGCGCAGAAGCAGCGTGGCTTCCACCGAGCTGCTTCAGTCGGAGCATGCCTTGACGGCTCCTGCCAGCTATCCCGTGGATGCTATAACAGAGTCTCAAAATTGCCACCTTATGACGCAATGGATGAATTTGAAGGTCAAGGCGGCCGTTGGCTCTGTTTATCCTACTGAACCCGGCGCAACTTTTCACTACCGGCCGATTCCAGAAGGATATGCTAGGGTGATGGTGGATGAAATAACGGAGGGATTTGAGGACCTCCAGCTTGACCACCCTACCGGTGAAGGGGAGACTCGGCTGGGGTCTGCTCTGAAGACTCCATGCCTATGGCGGAAGGAGCTCATCAACCTTCCGAACTAGACGCCTCTGCCTCCTCCTCCTCCTCCAGCAAGTCAGGGCACTCCGTCTCCTCCACCGCCTCCTCCTCCGGCGAGTGACGATCAGGGTCCTCGGCCGGCTCCTTCTCCGGCGCGTGGCGGCACTCCGCCTCCTTCTCCGCCTGCGCCGACGCGCCCGAGTAGCCAGCCTCCTCCTTCTCTGCCTCGTCAGCAAGGGCGGAAGAGACCTGCCGTCGCTCCAGCTGCTCCGGCGCGTCGTAGTCCTTCTCCTCCGCCTCTTAAGCAAGTAAAGAAGACAACCGCTCCGTCTGCTCGGTCGGCGTCTAGCAGTACAACCAGAGGCGGGAGGACATACAGATTCGGTCCTTCTCTGAAGACTCTAGAGAAGTTACCATACGAGAGGACCCCGGAGGAGAACGCGAAGATCGCGCAAACCGAAGTGGATGACTGGTTTCAAGGGTTGAAAGCAAAGAGACATCCACCTCCGGAGGAGAAGGTAGATCCGGTGAAAGTGAAGCGCACTCTGGCTGCCCTGGCAAAACCATCCAAGTCTCCGTCGAAAGGCAACTATGAGCGCATTATTGCAAAGACATGGGCCGAAGCAGAGCGGTCGGGAAGTACAGTCAGTGATCAAAGGCTGAAAGAATGACGAGCAGCTGGGAAACAAATTGCCCAGCTCGGCGAACAAGTGAAGCAATCGCGCCCCCCCCCTCAAGGTGCCTACCGACATCGTCGATCCGAGGATGGTGCCCGGTTATGGCAATGTTGACGATTACCTGCCCGACGATGTACATTATGATACCATGGAGGTGCAGATACACAGATACGAGTACGGGAAGCCTCTCGTCAAAGATGAAAAATCTTTAACAACGATGATGCGAAGATTACATGATTGGTACTTGAAAATCTGCAGAGAGTCTGGGGGGAGGAGTACTTTGTATGCGAGAGTTAAACCGGAGCATGACCTCGTTGGAATTGAACTGTTGCCGATTCCATTTGAGGAGTTCTATCAGTTTTTCAATCAATTGGCCCTCGATAAAACAACGATCACCTGCTACTGTCTGTAAGTACTACTACTTCTGTCATTAAGTCTCTCTATATAGCTCATCTCTTTCATTGCATGTATTTATAATTATCCTCACTATATTATGCAGAATGAAGATCGCCGAATTGAAGAAAAGACAAATCGGTGATATTGGGTTCATTAACACATATCTCATAGATGCAACTCAGGTTAAATTTCATGCCGCAGATACCGAGGCCAACTTGCTACGATCATTCAAAAAAATGAAAACAAAGATATAATACTCTTTCCTTACAACTTCGAGTGAGTGTTACTGCCTTGTGCATATTCGGTTTCCCTTATATATTAGTCCAGGTTATAGTAATGTAATTGATGAGTTATGCATGCGTGTGCAGTTTCCACTATATTCTCCTAGAGATTAGGCTTGAGCAGGGAGTAGTAACCGTCTTGGACTCTAAACGAAAAGATCCCTAGGAGTATGCGGACATGACTGAAATCCTCAAGAAGTAAGTTAAATCGATCATTATGCACCATATCAGCAACTTTGTTCATTTCCTGATATCAAGTAATTGTTTTCTTTGTCCGGCAGGGTTTGGAGAAAATTCACCAAAACAGTTCCGGGACTGCCGAAGGAGCTGGAATTTAGACACCCAAAAGTAAGTACTATAGTAGCATGTTTCGCGCATCTCCTAGTGATTCAAGCGCTAGTTTCATCAATACCATTTAGCATTTTTACTTATCAGTTTGATTGACCTCTATTTCTTGTAAAGTGATTGTGGAAGGAACAAGGGAATGATTTCTGTGGATACTACATCTGCGAGTCCATCCGCCACACGACCTGTGAGCGGGGCGGGTACTCTAACGAACAATATGAAGTACGTAAATAACAACATTCACAATTTTATTTTATTACCATCATTTGTATTGAGTTTCATTCATTCATATATATATGTATTGACCCCCTTCTTTAAATTAGATGTTTCGGAAGCGGGATGAACTCCTAGCACCAGCTCGCATGCGAGCAATTCAAGAGGAATTGGCGGCATTCTTTCTTGACCAAGTGATCGCTGAAGACGGAGAATACTATGTGGACCATGAGTCCGTATGATTATATTTGTAAGAGATAATTATTGTATATATGTAGCCGGTAGTGTCGGATAGATATACGAGAACTTGTTGTTCGACCAATCTCTCGGAGAAGGAGAGGTGGTCGATATCACTTCTCTCTGCATGCATATATGTTCATGACGATCTTCTGTTTCCTTCGTTTGCTTACTAGCTAACAAGCGTGTCTAGTTCTCTCTATACGTATGTATAGTACGTAGCGTCGACCAAGCACGGACGTAAGAGAGGACACTTCTCTCTATTAATTATAGCTAGCTAACACAATATATGAAACACCTAAATTAACCCCCCAAACCCCCCCCCCCTTTCAAAAAAAATAAAAAACCCAGCCACAGAAATGCTGGCACGTGGATGCCTATTGGTCCCGGTTGGTGCCACCAACCGAGACCAAAGGGTCTCTTGCCTGGGCTCTGCGCACTGCCCACGTGGAGGCCCATCAGTCCCGGTTCTAGATTGAACCGGGACTAAAGGGTCGGGGCATTAGTACCGACACTTTAGTCCCGGTTCAGGAACCGGGACTAAAGGCCCTTACGAACCGGGACTATAGGCCCTTTTTCTACCAGTGACTACTAATGCCTTAGTTGGTAGTCTCGCCTCACTCCACCTCATCCCACCACTCCAATCTTTCGCCCACCTTTGGCATCATCACATCACAGCATTGGGCTGGCTCATTAACGTGTATGTGAATGCAATCCTCCCATCGCCTGCCCTCCTCGCGATAATCCCGACGTCCTCGCGCTGCCGTCCTCTTTTCCCTGATCTCCTCTACCAGCGTGCCTTCCTTGCGATCCTCCCGACGTGTCCTCGCGTCGCCGTCCTCTTCTCCCCAAACTCCTCTACCAGAGGGACTCCTCTATGACCCAGGCGGAGCAAACATTGTACGTAGGTTTTTTTGGCTTTCACCGGTTCATTCTCTGCCCCTCCGCCATGACTCCCTTACCATCGATTTTTTTCGACGTCTAAATGCAATCCCTCCGTGAGGAAGTATGGTGTGAAGGAGAGAGACCGCGATGGCGAAGGTGAGGTGGGCGTCATCCCGTTTTAAAGGAGAGGGCTCCAGCGAGAAATGTCTCACTACGGCGAAAACCGAGCGGAAGGGGAGGGTCCGACAGGAAAACATAAGGGTGTGTCATGGGGTGGAGTTTTTATGTTAGGTATGCGTGTTGAAGATAACAGAGTTCATAGTTTAGACATTTTTCTCTTCAATATGGTCTGGATTTGTGGGAGCCTGGACTGTCGCATTGTTACATTTTTCATACAGTGTATCATAAAGTGTATCATACATACAGTGGAAACAAATCCCCTTTATTATATACAGTATAGCCCTCCAATATGGCCATGTTTATGCTACACTAGATCGCGGGAACCTGCCGTCGACCTTGAGGTTGGTGTATGAGAGAGAAATAAGTTTCAATATCAATAATTTGTCTGATTCATTTATATACAGTATAGCCCGTAGCAACGCACGAGCGTTTTACTAGTAGTTTTAGTGTGCCACTGTAGCACTTTTAGTGCACCGGACCCAACATTACTTTAGCAGATGCCCAAAAACACACGCCCAAAAGAACACGCAGTGTAAATTGTGAAGCGCGCGTAATCCAGTGCCTCAAATCAGCTTCTGCTAGAGCTGTTCGGCGCCAAAAAAACCCGGATTTTAGCACGTGGCCCAGTTTTTGGGCACCTGTTGGAGATGCTCTAAGATGGCTTGGCCTGTTCTTGAGTGCTTTTGTCTTCATTTTTCTGCGGAAGTAGCTACAACAGAAAGTAGCTAATCCGAGCCTCTATACACCCGTGGAAGCGCTCGTGTACAGTGACCGGACAGGTCTTAAGTAATAGCATTTGCAACCATAATATATATTTTTAAAGTACTTAATCCATGCAAACACATGCACGTTGATTATTTTGGCCATACATAGTTTTGTGCACACGAATACAAATTATTCGTACTTAATAATACAAAATCTAAATATAGTTCAAACGTAAATATTACTCATAGTGCATAACTGATAAATTAAAAAGCGAAGTTCACGATTTTTATTGTGGATCCACATGTGCTCCACAAGATCATTCAGAAATTGCGTATACAGTCGTTGATCTCGCAATTGTCGATGCATCTCCAGAAAGTTGGCAATACTCGATGCCTCTTGTTCCGGGAGGCGGACCTGAACACTGGGCTTCTCGAAATCATGCGTGTGCGCCGCCCCTTCACCCTCATCCTCGAGAATCATGTTGTGCAAGATTACACAACATGTCATGAGCTACCAAAGTTTCTCTGCTTCCCACATCATCACATCTCCACGAATAATATCCAACGAGCTTGGAGCACTCCAAATGTTCTCTTCACATCCTTCCTAGCTGCCTCTTGCGTTGTTGCAAAGAGGGACTGTTTGTTGCCTTGGGGATCAGATATAGTCTTCACAAACGTCCCCACTAAGAATAGATATCATCGGCAAGATAATACCCCATGTTGTAGTTTTGCTCGTTGTCAGCATAGTTGCATGGTGGAGCTTTCCCAGCAAAGAGTCTCTTGAACAAAGGAGATCGTTGGAGCACTCCAAATGTCCTCTCCACATCTTTCCTAGCTGCCTCTTGCGTTGTTGTAAAGCGGGATTATTTGTTGCCTTGGGGATCAGATATGGTCTTCACAAACACCACCCACTGAGAATAGATATCAACAGCAAGATAATGCCCCATGTTGTAGTTGTGCTCATTGACGGCATAGTTGCAGGGTGGAGCTTCCCCATCAAAGAGTGCCTTGAACAAAGAAGATCGTTGGAGCACATTGATATCATTGCACGAATTTGGTGTGCACGAACCTGGCGTGCCATAGAAAGCATGCTAAATCCACAAGTCCTGCAGTGACACTGCTTCAAGTATGATGGCGGCTTCTTTGACGTGACCTTAATAATACCCACACAATTTTTTTGGACAGTTCTTCCATTGCCAGTGCATGCAATCAACTGAACCTAACATATCTTGGAATCCCCTTGGTGCTTCAATTGCCTACAATTTTTCTATGTCCTCCACACTTGTCTCTCACAGATATTCTGGTTCGAACACCTTCACCATAGTGCGTGCAAATTGCACTGTGGTGTCAAGACCGTGGTCTCTCCCATCTTAACTTTTGCATCAACTGCAGCAGCTGCTTGAAGTTGTCACCAGCCTTCTCCACACCTCCCTCTATATGCAAGAACAACTTTCTGCTCATTCGGTAGCTACGACAAAAGAAAGTCTCATGGAATGTTGAGACCGCAGTGAAATAGTTTGTGTACAGAAGGCGTGCATCGGCAAGAGTAACTCGCCGACCGTTGATGGAACCCCTAATGTTGAGGGCGTGCTCCTCTGCCTTCTCCAACTCATCTTGGATGCTCATCATCATCATCATCATTTCAGCATCCTCATTGTCCGAATCCGATGAAGCGATGAACTCGATGAATATGAATTCGTCATGCTCATTGTTTCCATAGCCGTGATTCCATGACAAATCCATTGGTGATCTACAAGTAATGTCCGAAAGAATAAAAAGCTGGCTTTGACATTTTATCGAAGACGTAGAGTGTGAGGTGAAAATACGGAGGAGTTTGACGTACCGGGGCGACGTCCAGGTGGCAACTTGGTCGGCGACGATGTGGGTTGGGGAGTCCGGTAGCGAAGCCCTAGGTTGGGGGGGGGGGGGTGGTGGCGGAGCACCGATAGTGGGGGAAGTCTGATGGCGATTGTGCGGAGGAGGGGGGACAAAGAAGAGGAGATAGCTGCTCGGGCAAGGAAGGGGGACGATTATGAGTGAATTAGCGCGCCCCCTAGCGGTCAATTCGATATGGCGGGCGTGTTCGGGTGTCCCCATATCCACCCCAGATTTGAGCCGGATATGGGGAGTGTCGGTCAGTCCGGGCATTTCTGTCGGAAATGGGGCGCCTGTTGGGTGGCGTTTTTTCGTCCGGGCACTGACCGGGCAGCCCCGTCTAGGCGTTTGGGGCGGGTATGGGTGGTCCAGTTGCAGCTATTCTTAGGCACGTTAGTAGTCTATCATGACATATCCACACTCCTTTACATTCATTTCAAATGTACATTACATGAGTTACCCCAAGGATCCACTCCCTCCCTGTTCCTAAATATTTTTTCTTTTGAGAGATTTCAAATGGACAACCACATACGGATGTATATAGATATATTTTAGAGTGTAGATTCACTCATTTTGCTCCGTATGTAGTCACTTGTTGAAATATCTAGAAAGACAAATATTTAGGAACGGAGGGAGTACAACATTATGTCCACTCCTAGGAAATATATAGTGGAATTATTGGGCTTTTGGCCCATTTATTTTTACCAATAAAAAATACATACCCAGAACCAATTTTGCTCAAAACTGTATCAAAAAAATAAATTTTGCAGAAAATTTTGAAAAGCATCTAAAAGTGAGCACTACCATGCTGATAATTCTTGATTTGTTTTGACTTTTTACCAAATAGAATAAAAATACAACAGAAATACATATTCAGGAACATTTTTGGTCAAATTCTAATAAAAAATTAATTTTTCCAGAAATTTTTGAAAAATAATTCTAAAAATGAGCACTACCACGCTGATAATTCTGGATTTTTTTTGGTCAAATGGGATAACAAAATACAATGGAAATACAAAGTCAGGGCCATTTTTGCTCAAAAAATAAGAACAATTAGAAAATTCTCAAAAAATCCAACCTTTCCCAGAATTATGAACATGGCAATGCTCATTTTTGGGGGTTTTTTTCCAAAATTTTCAGGAAAAATTGAGTTTTGGGTCAAATTTTGACAAAAGTGGTTTTGAATTAGTATTTTCATTGTATTTTTACTCCGTTTGACAAAAAAATTGAACTTTCCAGAATTATCAGCATGGTAGTGCTCATTTTTTAGAATTTTGTCCATTTGTTATGAGATTTTTCCATTTTTGGTCTATTTTTAGTGATGTGGCTGCTGACTAGGCGGTAAACTCTTCAAAACCAGTCACAATCGATCAGAAAAGTGGTTTGAGGGACACAATGTTGAAAGTTGTCCGGTTTTAAGAGTTTAGGGTCGTAATGTAGATGGTATTGAAGTTCGGAGTTGAAATATGCACATCTTTTCTTTTTTATTACACGATTCAACATTGTTCGTTTCATCCAGATTCAACATTGTTCGAGGAAAGCGAATGAAATGGCGCACAAGTTAGCTAGAGGTTCTTGTGTTTCAAATTTGTCAGTTTTTGGGGCTGTGATCCACCTACTTTTATTTTGCAAGATGTATTGAACGACGCCAAGAGGCTTTTCCGTCAAATTTCTTTTATTCACTCGCAATTATTCCGCATACCGCGCTGACCCCGCCGCCCCCCAACCTCCCGCTCGCCCAGCTCTCCCACGGCACTGTGAGGCGCTCCAACTCGTCGCCGCCGCCGCCGTCTCCCTCGGGGCCAAGCACGAGCAGTCCTCCAGCGGGCGGAGGCTCGACGCCCAAGTCGTCGAGGCGTTCCTGGGGACCACCGTGCACGTGGTGGAGGAGATGGAGTGGGAGCTCTTCATGGATCTCGGCTGCGCCATGGACGGCCCGACCGCGTACACCTTCATCGACCACTTCACGAGGTTCTTCCGGCGGGAGGACGAGTTCTTGGTGAGGTCACTGGCGCTTCGGCTGGTCAACCTAACGTTGCCGTTTTTCGGGTTCGTTGGACGGATCCTGCCGTCTGCCGTGGCTGCGTCGGCGCTGTTCCTCGCCAAGCAGATCGTCGGCGTGCCGTTGAGCCACGATCTGGAGGAGGTGACGGGGTACAAGGCGATGGAGTTGATGGATTGCATATGCGCCTTAGAGAAGCTGCTTCCTAGGAAAAATCTCTAATCTGTAAATGACGTGCTACAAGGCCATGGAGTAGATGGACTGTGTATGCGATGCACCTCTGCGGATGTCGTTATTTGTGAACCCTAATCCAGACAATGTATGTATTGTGCATGAACAAAAACCGTATTCTTTATGGGGATGTGTATAGGAATTTAATTAGTTACACAATGGAACTCAAAATTAAGTCCGAACTCCATTGGCATTCATTCTACTGCCAGTGTGATATGAGTCCCAAATTTTGATAAGTGTAAGATATGGCTGGGGCTATTCCTCAATTCTTTTGTCTTCATTTCTTTGCGGAAGTAGCTAATCTGAGCCCGAAAAGTCCATTCTGCACCCGAGCTCATATGCTCCCGCATGAACAGTAAAATCGAAAAAAAATCGAAAAAATTTCAAAAAATTCCCAATTTTTTTTGAGAGAAACATTGACAAAAGTTCTAAGTGCCTGCAAAATTTCATCATGAAATCACATTCCTGTAAGGCGTGGCAAAATAAACAAATTCAGTGCTTCAAAATGCATTTGAAAGTAGCTTTTTTAGAGTACTATTTTTGTTTTTTTTGCCACGCCTTCTAAGAATGTGATTTCATGACGAATTTTTGCAGGCACTTAGAACTTTTGTCAATGTTTTTCTCAAAAAAAATTGGAATTTTTTGAATTTTTTTTCAATTTTTTTCGATTTTACTGTTTATGCGGGAGCATATGAGCTCGGGTGCAGATTAGCCGCGTCCATCTGAGCCACTATACGCATGTGGAAGCGCTCGTGTATAGTGACCGGATTGGTCTTAAATAATGGCATTTGCAATCATAATATCCTATTTTAAAGCACTAAATTCATGCAAACACATGCACATTGATTATTCTGGCCAAACATAGTTTTGTGCACACGAATACAAATTATCGTACTTATAATAATACAAAATCTAAACATAGTTCAAACATAAATATTATTCATAGTGCATAACTGAAAATTTTAAAAGCAGAGTTTACTGATTTTCATTGTGGATCTACATGTGCTCCACAAGATCATTCAGAAGTTGCATATACACCTATTGATTTCGCAGTTGTCCATGCTTCTCCAGAAAGTTGGCAATGCTCACTGCCTCTTGTTTCCGGAGGCAGGCCAGAACACCGGGCTTCTTGAAATCATGTGCGTGCGCTGCCCCTTCACCCCCATCCTTGAGAATTATGTTGTGCAAGATTACACAACATGTTATGAGATGCCAAAGTGTCTACACTTCCCACATCATCATAGCTCCACGAATAATACCCAACAAGCTTGGTGCACTCCAAATGTTCTCTCCACATCCTTCCTAGCTGCATCTTGGGTTGTTGCAAAGTGGGTTTGTTTGTTGCCTTGCGGATCAGATATGGTCTCCATAAATGTGACCCACTGAGAATTAAAACCATTTAGGTGTGCATCAAGGACGAGCGCTGGCGATGTCCACGTCGACGCATTTACTGTCGTGGGATTGGTGGGTGCGCAGTTACCATCGACGCTTTTACAGGAATTGGTGGACTGGGGGTTTGAAGCCCACGTACGTGGCCTCTCTCTCGTTTCCTCCCCCTCCCCCTTCGCCTCCGCCGCCACAACCCATGGCCGCCGATGTGCTAGCGCTCTCGCTGGCCCGCCGCCTGCCGTCCCTCTCCTCCAGGCCCACCGCCTCCTCCTCCTCCCGCGCCCATGGCGCTGCCCGCCCAGCGCGGCCCGCCCAGCGCGGTCACCGCCGGTGCTCGCCGTCATGCCGTGCGCTTGCTAGGGTTCCGCCGGCGCCGCCAAAGCCACCTCCACCATGCCTTCTCCTCCAGTCTATCCCCAAGGCCGCCGCCAGTCTAGAAGGCGGATACCGCCGTCACGAGCATGACCCCCTCCTCGCTGGCGGGCTCAGCAACGACTTCGTCTCCATCTGGAACCCATCGCCGGCGCGGCTGCCGCGACCACCATCATGTCCGAGAGGAGCAGCCCGCAGCGGGTCTTCCTCGTCTCCATCTCCAAGCCACGCGAGCGCCGGCAGTGGCACAGAGCTGGCGGAGAAGGTGTCGATGGTTGCATCTGCCGCACGGGTGTCGGCGGCGCGATGCGGCCTTGCCATACTCTTAGGCATCAGTGAAATCCGGTAGGAGCACTTTTTTACTCTACTTTTGTGGCAATTTCTTGCTTCCCCTTGTCGCTGGGTCTCTCTACGTCTCTCTACGTCTCTCTACGTCTCTGATAAGAGATGATTGACACTTTGTTTTATCATAACAGTTATGCAATCTAGGAACGAGGCCAACTTCAGGAGCTGATTGAAGCTGCACTAAATTTAGCTACAAAGTAACATCAAAACAATTGGTTGGCAACCTCCTAAAGGAAGAAAATTACAGTTTGGATGAGGATCTGTAGTCCATAGGATGGTCAGGTCCTGATGGATTCAGAAGGTGCACAAATCTTTATATCTATTTTGCATCTAGGATTGATGAAGTAAATGATTTTACACATGCTCATTTATTTGTGTAAGCTAATGGTGCCTGCTGACGATAACTAATATCAAGTCTTTGATTCTCTTGTAGACCAGGTCATACCATCATGACTATATTCGATTTGGATCCTTAGGTACATCAAATGTGTCTATCCAAGAAGAGCACAATTTTAGAGGAGTGTTTCTTTATGGTTCTGATTTCCCACCCCCATGTTAATATCTCTGTATGATTACCACATTACAAGTCTTCTTTTATATCCAAAAGGGGGACTAGCAATCTTCATCAAGCTTATTGGATTGGTTGTTCATGCCTACATAAATGTACTGTTCAACATCAAGCTTATTGGATCAGCTATTTATGCCTAAATCAACCAAACAAGTACGGAGTTATCTTATGTTATTTCAAGGTAAAACCAAGGAGATTGTTAATTTTTTTCCTCCTGCATTAACAGAACACACAGAAAACTGAATTTCCCTAAAAAAAGGTATATTGATTATCTGGGCTTCTCCTGAAGGATATTACCTACTATTCTACCAATCCTTTGAAGTTATTTCTTTTACTCAGTGGTTTTGTGAGATATCAAATTATTTTTAATTCCAGTAGTTCTTACTTAGTATATGTCAGCAAATTCATCCTTCATAAAACGTTATTCCCATATAGTTAAGGAGCAGGAAAATGCCCAGTCAGGCTGCCTAAGAGCCTGAAGAAATGGCTTACAAATAACTTTTTTTATCTTGTCATATTAGATTCTTAGTGCAGTGGTCCTAGATTGCAACCTGAGTTCATCCTATTCCTACTTGTTGTCATTTTCCAACAGTAAGAAGTGGCTTCTCTTCAGAAATGAGTAGCATGTGCACTTTGGGTGGCTGGATTATATTGTTGCAGATATATTACAGTTGATGTTGGATGCATTTTCCAATCCCATTTCCTTAAATACTTTATACTAGCCCTTCTATTTTTGCTATATTGCTTTACGAAACAATTGATTACCTGTGATTAGACTCTGATTTATGGTCTTTGCGTGTGGTTAGGCTAGGCAGATTACACACACACACACACACACACACACATAAAGTAAAAATGGAAGGTCAAAAGAGTAAATTAGTTGCTGCCCATAGTACTCTGCTTTGAACCCAGACATTACTGTAGAACTATCGGCTAATTAAACACAGGAAGACATGACATAATATTTGACAACACTGTTGTGATTGTATATTGTTAGTTATTCATGCAAGGAAGACTTTTAAATATAGCTTATTATTTGTACTTCTATGCAATTTTAAAAAAATGTTGTTGGCATTGTTAAGCATTAGATGTATTAAAAGGATGTAGGTTCATCTCTCTTAGTATTAATTCATATGTGAACAATTTCCCCCAAGCAAATACTCGAGTGATTTCCTTCAAGCCCGGCAACGACGTTATCAAGTTTTCTCTATAATTGATTGCAGTACATGCAAAATATGATCAAAGTGATTGAATATATATATATATATATATATATATATATATATATATATATATATATTCTATGTTAGTTGTTTTAGGACATCATAAATCGTGCTGCCGTGAATTTATGTTAATTCAGTTTGTATAGCTTAGGTTCTAGCAATAGCTTTCCGATTGTATGAATTTTGTATAAATTCGCCAAAGAGACAGGCAATGGCTATGCGGGTGCATGGCTCCAATGACCTGATGATGATGTCAATAACAAATTATTGGAGAAAAATAACTAATGCTAGAAGTGCAGTCTTCACTATGCTACATATATATTATATTCCTTCTGAAATGAGAACTCTGAATATAAATATATATCAAGATCATAGTAACTAAGCGACACGAAGAAGTCAGTGGCAATTGTCAGTGTATCGCACAATACCTTATTTACTTATTGGAGCAGGTAAATCCTTCTATTTTTTGGAGAAGCAAAGCTAACTACTTTGAAGCAGGTAAATCCTTCGGTTTATGTTGTACTTATACAGATACCTTGGAATTTCAGGCTAGATATATACTTTTCCCTGGTTGTTTTTATTGAAGTTCGAGTGCTTCACAACTTACAATTTGTTTTTTGGTTCCCTATTCGAAGAGCTTGTGTTGTGCTTGTGCGGAAGAAGCCATATCACGTCTCATAGGAATTTTCTCGATCACGGCAATTATTAGCGGAGCATAGTATGATTTCAAAGAGATGATCACGGCAATAATGGCACACAGGGGAATTGAGGGACGGCACCGAATCGTCTGCTCTCACTTGTGGTTTAAATACCGGAGGAATGGGAGGAGGCGTCTTGCTCTCCTTGTTCGTTCCCGCTGCTGCCGGCGGCCAGAGCTTCCTGATCAGGTGATGCTGCATTCTCTTCCATTTTCTTGAGACCCTATCACCTAGATCGACTTTGTGCTTTCTCGTGCTTCTACTGATTTTTTTTGGCTTGCTCCCGCAACACCTGTTACATGTTCGACAGAAAGCTTATGATGGCCGCAGAGGGTGGCAAGGACTGCCTTGGTGACCTCACTGACGACCTCCTCCGGCATTTGTTGTCCCTTCTTCCGCCCGAAGATGCCCTGAAGACTTGTGTGCTAGACACCAGGTGGCGTGAACTATGCAGGCGCACCACTAGCCTACACTCCGTCAGTCTCAAGCGTTGGCTGTAGAAGTTCTCCGCCAACCTGGCGTGTGTATGTCTTTGCTGGTCGGTCTCAACCATTGGTTGTAGAAGTTCTCTACCAACCCAGTTGTACATGCCGCAGATTACTTCAATCGGAAGGCGTCATGATGGTATTGCTAGAGATGTATAATCTGTAGATCATGTCGAGTTCTCCTTTACTTGATCATTCTTTAATTGCTATCCTTTCATCCTCAATATTTCAGAGATAACACCCTGTTATGGTAACTACTAGAGTGTGCCCTTCTTACACCCCAGTTTAATAGGGTGTTCGCTCTTATGGTGACACCTAACACCCTATTAAACTGTTCAAAAGTCTTATATTTAGGAATGGAGGTAGTAGATATCAAGATTAATCTTCTCCCCACTGTTTCATGACAGATATGTTGCCATATGTGTTAAATCCATGAATAAACTAGAGTGTGCCCTTCTTTATTAATTCTTTTTGGAAAAATCGGGCTATAATAAACAAAATATATTCAGAGACTTGAAAAGCTCTAATAATCAGTCAATGGTGATTATTGGCTTATCCTAAAGGTGCACTCATTAAAATTGGATACTAACATGTCTATTTGTTAGGATTTAGAAAGTTGGCTTATCTTTTCTTTTGTCAGCTTTATAGCAAGGCAGATCTTACATATACAGAATGATCTTTACAATAGTGTATGCTTTTTTGTTTATCCAAAATGGATGATGCAATTCTATATTTAATGTCTGAACTTAAAGCTGGATACTACTATCTGGAAGTGCACTGAGTTTGTTGTATAGAATGTATTTAACCTCCTTACTAATCAGTGTTTAGATTTCCATTGATGGCCTGAGCTGAGCCGTTGGATTCTGATGAAGTGCAAACTATGAACAACGTAAGTTATATTAAGACACTTATTTCACAGTTTGCACTTGACTTATGGATGCACACATTATTTTATGTCATCCTTTTAACTGGACTGGTAAAATTGTAGGAGGATCAGTTGCGACATTCAGTTTTAGAAAGAGAAATGAGTGATGAAAGCCATTCTTTTGCAAATTAAAACTGAATGTGCAGGGCTCCTTATTGTATTGAAGCAACAACAAAGTTTAAGTTCTGATTTCGTAGGTAAAAAATTAATTGCAGATTGAAAATTTCTTCCCAAATACACATCTGGTGGTTGATGAAACTCATCATCACAATACTATGATTTTAGAGTAGTATGATTTTTGAAAAAAAAATACAATGCCAAACTCGTCCTAAGCGATGCCATATGAAATTGCTTCCATAGTTTATACTAAAGGCATTATTTTTCAGGTGGTATATACAACTATACTCAACTTAATTTCTTCTAAAAACACATATTTTAAAGCTACCTGAGCTTGCCACTATCCTTACTTATACAAGCTAATCAACTTAATTTCGTATGTCTTTATCCTTGTCATTTACTTAGATAGATGTTTCTGTCCTGAATTATGTGGAAGGTCACGATGATTGCACCTGCATCAGAATGTGTTTCTAGGGAGGGTTTCTTTTATGTTCATTAGAATATGTATGCTTACTGATCCTAAATCATTCGTTCTGGTTTACTATAGGAGATTTTGTACCTATTTACTTAGATAGATGTTTCTAGGGAGTGTTGTGCACCAATCTGGTTGATGTTTACATAATCCAAGCAGATTTACCAATTAGAAGAGCCATGTATTATTGTAGCTTTCTCTCTACATCAAGTACACATAAATATAATGCCGAAGAATGTGGTTTCTTTTATTGTTCTGCAGATGTTCCCCGCGAGGCGCTACAGATCAGATGGGCGCTGTCGTGAAGGCCGTGAAGGCGTGGCCGGCGGCATGGGTTAGCCTGTGGGTGGTACCACCGTGCTGCTCTGGACGTGCATTGTGGTGTTGCTCGTGGCGGCTTTCGGAGGGAGACAGAGTGGTATGTGCTTTTCTAAACATATATATTCCTGAAGAACCTTTTCTGTAGTCCTAATGAATTGAGCAATTTGTTCTCTCGTGTCTCTTCTCCTTCATTTCTACCCTGATGCAGCAGAACATAGAGAATTTGGGAGCTACTCGGGTTTGCATCAGCAAGCCATGTCCGTTTGGTTTGGCGAAGGAAGGCCTTTTATCCTTTTTCTATAATGCCATGAACGTCTCTGAATTTTTACACTGCTTCCAGCCGATGCTTAATATTTTTTCCAACATATTTGTGACTGGAGCCCACACATACATAATCATGGATCTGATTTTGTGTTTTGGATCTTGCTATTTCACTGATTTGGAACATGTATATGCAGTTCTAGGCTTCTAGCTAGATGGATTAATAGATATGTTGGACCTATGCATTTTATATTACCCGCATGGATCTATGTTTATTATTTGATGCTCCTCCTTATCCTGGGGAAGAATGTTTTGCAAGAAGTTATCATTTTTGGAGATATGGACTTGTTGTCACTTCATCAATATGCTTTCAGTGCTATAGAGTATGCAGTGAAATTAGATTAGATTGATGATTAACGATTAACTATAGAACTGTTGGCAGCACCAGTTTAACATATGTTGATTTTTGGCCCATCTTTTTTTGCTTTCGAGTTAAACTATGAATTTGAAAACAAAAAATTATGCATTTGTTGATGCTAAATTTACCAGTCCTTTTGTTTTGATAATCACCTCCTCCATATGTGTTCCTGGGTAGTTTTCTTATTGCCGCAACTTGTTGTTTTAGCAGGATAATGTATTTTCTTATGGAACACACGGATTAGTAATTACATGATATATTATTAATATTAAACTATGTTGTTCCTCCGAAACTAACTTTGTATTTCAGCTTTGGAAACTGGTGTTCTATAACCACCAACTGGTCTTGAGTTTCGTCGCCGTGCTAACATTCGTGAAGGAGACGTCTGTGCATCATCCCAAACACTAATTAGAATAGAAAAGAGTGTTAAAGGGTCGACTACAACCAGGCACCGCCCAGCTCCCCCTCAAGAGGCGCGCCCCAACACCTAGTAGATATCATCAGGAAGATGATACCCCATGTTCTAAGGCACACTAGTAGCCTAATCATGACATATCCACACTCCCTTACATTCATTTCAAATGTACGTTAGATGAGTTACTCTAAGGACCTACAACATTATGTCCACTCCTAGGAAATATATATTGGAATTATTGGGCTTTTGGCCCATTTATTGTTACAAATAAAAAATACATATCTAGGACCAATTTTGCTCAAAATTTTATCAAAAAATATATTTTGCAGAAAAAATGGAAAACATCTAAAAAATAAGCAATACATATCCAGGACCAATTTTGCTCAAAATTTTATCAAAAATATATTTTGCAGAAACATTTGAAAAACATCTAAAAAATGAGCACTACCATGCTGATAATTCTGGAATTGTTTTGATTTTTTGTCAAACGGGATAACAAATACAACGGAAATACATATTCAGGACCATTTTGGGTCAAAATTTATTTTTTCTAGGATTTTTTTAAAAACAATCTAAAAATGAGCACTACCATGCTGATAAATCTGGCATTTTTTGTTTTTTGGTCAAACGGAATAACAAAATACAAAGTTAGGTCCATTTTTCCTCAATTTGTTTTTAAATTTACAAAATTCTCAACAATTCCAACCTTTACTAGAATTATGAACATGGCAATGCTCATTTTTTGTTCTTGTTTTCCAAAATTTTCAGGAAAAAATGATTTTGGATCAAATTTTGACAAAAATGGTTCTGAATTAATATTTTCATTGTATTTTTATTCCATTTGGCCAAAAAATAAAGTTTCTAGAATTATCAGCATGGTAGTGCTCATTTTTTTAGAATTTTGACAATTTGGTCTGAGTTTTTTTTTCATTTTTGGTCTCTTTTCGGTGGTGTGGCTGCTGACTAGGCGGTAAATTCTGGACAACTTTTTATGTTTTGCCAAAGTAATAAAGAAATACAACAGAAATACATATTTAGGAACATTCTTGGTAAAAATTTAATCATTTTTAAAAAAAAAAATCTACAAATGGGCACTACCATGCTGATAATTCTAGAATTTTTTGATTTTTGGTCAAACGGAATAACAAAATACAATTAAAATACAAAACTCAGGACCATTTTTGCTCTCTTTTTTTGAAAATTCGAAAAAAATCCAACCTTTCCGAGAATTATGAACATGGCAATGCTCATTTTTTGTTTTTTTACAAAATTTTCAGGAAAAATTGATTTTTCTATCAAATTTTGACAAAAATGGTTCTGAATTAGTATTTTCATTGTATTTTTATTCCGTTTGGCTAAAAAAAACTTTCCAGAATCATCAGCATGGTAGTGCTCATTTTCTTTAGAATTTTGTGAATTTGTTTTGAGTTTTTTCATTTTTGGGTCTATTTTTGGTGATGTGGTTGCTGACTAGGCGGTAAAATCTTCAAAGCGAGTCAAAATCGATCAAAAAAGTGGTTTGAGGGACACAATGTTGAAAGTTGTCCGGTTTTAAGAGTTTAGGGTGGCATTGAAGTTCGGAGTTGTAAAGTTGTAAATCTTCTCTACTCCTAATGGAGCAGTTGGTGAATAATCTCCACAGATTATTTTCGCTGATTTTTTTCCGTCTCTCCTCCCACCCTGGTCTATCGGTTTATTTTTCTCTCCACTCTTTATTACAACCAGAACTTTCCTAACGTATAACAAATCACGAATCTAACTTTCTTAAATTATGCAAATCAATCAATTTCTTTTATTGGTTCAATTTGTCTTAGGAAACAAATAATATATTTTTAGAAAACAAATAATATATTTTAATCCAACTTTCCTAACTTATCTAAATCAATCGATTTCTCTCATTAGTGAAATTTGTTTTAGGAAACAAATAACAGACACGTCACAAACTTTCCTCCCAATAAGTAGTTTCTTAACATTTTCATACTTTCCTAATCAGACACGTCACAAACGGGTAGGTATTGATATCACGTTACCAAACAATAAAACCCCATTTGCATAGAAATCAGTTCAAAATCCTAACTTTCCTAAATTTTTACCTTTCCTTGATAACAACCAATATTTTCTATATTTTCCACCTATAGAAGGAAATCACCCCTCCATCAATATTAGCATTTTTAAAAATGAGATCTTCAGGTTATGATTTTTTTTGCGATTCTTTCCAATTGTGACCTCTCCTTCCGCTCCGACTCCTTCTTGCATAAACACCTCCACCACAGCCAGTTGACACCACCCCAGACCTCCTGCCTCTCCACACCTTCTCCGCCACCTACTCCTCGTACTCCATTGACAATCCCTCCGCCATGTTTGTCCATGGCGGTGTCGAGGACATGGCGCAGAAGCGTACCAGCGGTAGAGCAGCGCATAGCAGCAGGAAGCAGCACGCAGCATGCAAGGCAAGCGGCCGACGTGGCTGAGGGGGCGGCCGGCAGAAGATGGCCGTGACAGGAGGGGCCGCGAGGCAGGGGCATGACTGCGGGGCGAGCGAAGGGATAGGCGGCAGCAGACGGGGTGAGCACAGCTAGCGAGAGTGTGGCGCATGGCCAGGGTGTGCGCCGCGCGGGTCACGGTGGTGCGGTGGCTGCGGCGAGCGCGGCGGCAGTGGCGGGCGCGATCGACGCGGTGTGGCACAGGTGTGGGCATGGAGAGGGAGTGGCCCCGCGGGCGCGGAAGAAGAGCAGCAGGCTCGGGCATGGGCGCGCATAGGAGCGGGCATGTGCCACGGGGTCAATCCGAGGAGCTCGGTGGCTACCCCTGCAATGGCCATGACGGATGGCGCGCGGTTCTCGGCCACGGCGAAATACCTAACGAGAGCAAACGAGAGGGGAAACATGGGAAAGGCAAGAGGAGATCACGACGGTGTCAATGGCGCCCTAGGGGAAGACAGGGGAGCTTGGGGCGGCGCGGATCGAACGGCAATGTTACGGTGGCCGAAGGTTGAGGAAGACGGCAGCGACATCGATGTGGGGGTGCTGGACTTGATCTCGTTGGCGCAGACGAAGTAGCGGAGGAGTTCGGAGCTCCTCGACAACTCCTAGCCTGCAGGTGTTGGGGAACGTAGTAATTTCAAAAAAATTCCTACGCACATGCAAGATCATGGTGATGCATAGCAACGAGGGGGAGAGTCTGATCTACGTACCCTTGTAGATCGCAACGGAAGCGTTGACACAACGTAGAGGAAGTAGTCGTACGTCTTCTTCCCGATCCGACCGATCCAAGCACCGTTACTCCGGCACCTCCGAGTTCTTAGTGAAGGAAATATGCCCTAGAGGCAATAATAAAGTTATTATTTATTTCCTTATATCATGATAAATGTTTATTATTCATGCTAGAATTGTATTAACCGGAAACATAATACATGTGTGAATACATAGACCAACAGAGTGTCACTAGTATGCCTCTACTTGACTAGCTCGTTAATCAAAGATGGTTATGTTTCCTAACCATGAACAAAGAGTTGTTATTTGATTAACGAGGTCACATCATTAGTTGAATGATCTGATTGACATGACCCATTCCATTAGCTTAGCACCCGATCGTTTAGTATGTTGCTATTGCTTTCTTCATGACTTATACATGTTCCTATAACTATGAGATTATGCAACTCCCGTTTACCGGAGGAACACTTTGGGTACTACCAAACGTCGCAACGTAACTGGGTGATTATAAAGGAGTACTACAGGTGTCTCCAATGGTAGATGTTGGGTTGGCGTATTTCGAGATTAGGGTTTGTCACTCCGATTGTCGGAGAGGTATCTCTGGGCCCTCTCGGTAATACACATCACATAAGCCTTGCAAGCATAATAACTAAAGATGTTAGTTATGAGATGATGTATTACGGAACAAGTAAAGAGACTTGCCAGTAACGAGATTGAACTAGGTATTGGATACCGACGATCGAATCTCGGGCAAGTAACATACCGATGACAAAGGGAACAACGTATGTTGTTATGCGGTCTGACCGATAAAGATCTTCGTAGAATATGTAGGAGCCAATATGGGCATCCAGATCCCGCTATTGGTTATTGACCGGAGACATGTCTCGGTCATGTCTACATTGTTCTCGAACCGTAGGGTCCGCACGCTTAACGTTACGATGACAGTTATTATGAGTTTATGCATTTTGATGTACCGAAGGTTGTTTGGAGTCCCGGATGTGATCACGGACATGACGAGGAGTCTCGAAATGGTCGAGACGTAAAGATTGATATATTGGAAGCCTATGTTTGGACATCGGAAGTGTTCCGGGTAAAATCGGGATTTTACCAGATTACCGGGAGGGTTACCGGAACCCCCCGGGAGCCAAATGGGCATACATGGACCTTAGTGGAAAGGTGAGAGGGCTGCCCACAAGGGCTGCGCACCTCCCCCCTTCCCTAGTCCTATTAGGACTAGGAGAAGGGGTCGGTCCCCCTCTTTCTCTCTTCTCTTTGGAGAATCCTAGTTGGAATAGGATTGGAGGGGGGAGTCCTACTCCCGGTAGGAGTAGGACTCCTCCTGGCGCACCAAGGGGCCGGCCGCACCTCTCCCCCTTTGCCCCTTTATATACGGGGGCAGGGGACACCCCAAGACACACAAGTTGATCATTGTTGATCGTTCCTTAGCCGTGTGCGGTGCCCCCTGCCACCAAATTCCACCTCGGTCATATCGTTGTAGAGCTTAGGGGAAGCCCTGCGTCGGTAGTACATCATGATCGTCACCACGCCAACACTTAGCACACGTACAGCTCGATGACAAACCCCGGGCTCCGATCTAGCAAAGCTTCGGGGAGGAGTTCCGTCAGCACGACGGCGTGATGACGATCTTGATGTACTACCGACGCAGGGCTTCGCCTAAGCACTACAACGATATGATCGAGGTGGAATATGGTGGCAGGGGGCACCGCACACGGCTAAGGAACGATCTCAATGATCAACTTGTGTGTCTAGAGGTGCCCCCTGCCTCCGTATATAAAGGAGCCAAGGGGGAGGGTGCGGCCGGCCAGGAGGAGGGCGCAGGAGGAGTCCTACTCCTATCGGGAGTAGGACTCCCCCCCCCCAATCCTAGTTGGATTAGGATTCCCCGAGGGGGAAAGAGAGTGTTGGGGAACGTAGTAATTTCAAAATTTTCCTACGCACACGCAAGATCATGGTGATGCATAGCAACGAGAGGGGAGAGTGTTGTCTACGTACCAACGCTGACCGACTGCGGAAGCGATCACACAACGTAGAGGAAGTAGTCGTACGTCTTCTTCCCGATCCGACCGATCCAAGCACCGTTACTCCGGCACCTCCGAGTTCTTAGCACACGTACAGCTCGATGACGATCCCCGGGCTCCGATCCAGCAAAGCGTCGAGGAAGAGTTCCGTCAGCACGACGGCGTGGTGACGATCTTGATGTACTACCGACGTAGGGCTTCGCCTAAGCACTACAACGATATGATCGAGGAGGAATTTGGTGGCAGGGGGCACCGCACACGGCTAAGGAACGATCTCAAGGATCAACTTGTGTGTCTTGGGGTGTCCCCTGCCCCCGTATATAAAGGATGAGAGGGGGAGGGCTGGCCGGCCAAGAGGAGGGAGGCGCAGGAGGAGTCCTACTCCTACCGGGAGTAGGACTCCCCCCTCCAATCCTAGTCCAACTAGGATTCCTTAAAGGGGAGAGAGAGAGAGAGAGAGAGAGAGAGTGGCCGACCCCTTCTCCTAGTCCTAATAGGACTAGGGGGAGGGGGAGGTGCGCAGCCCTAGTGGGCAGCCCTCTCACCTTTCCACTAAGGCCCATGTAGGCCCATTTGGCTCCCGGGGGGTTCCGGTAACCCTCCCGGTAATCCGGTAAAATCCCGATTTCACCCGGAACACTTCCGGTGTCCAAACATAGGCTTCCAATATATCAATCTTTATGTCTCGACCATTTCGAGACTCCTCGTCATGTCCGTGATCACATACGGGACTCCGAACTACCTTCGGTACATCAAAATGCATAAACTCATAATAACTGTCATCGTAACGTTAAGCGTGCGGACCCTATGGTTCGAGAACAATGTAGACATGACCGAGACACGTCTCCGGTCAATAACCAATAGCGGGACCTGGATGCCCATATTGGCTCCTACATATTCTACGAAGATCTTTATCGGTCAGACCGCATAACAACATACGTTGTTCCCTTTGTCATCGGTATGTTACTTGCCCGAGATTCGATCGTCGGTATCCAATACCTAGTTCAATCTCGTTACCGGCAAGTCTCTTTACTCGTCCCGTAATACATCATCTCACAACTAACATATTAGTTGCAATGCTTGCAAGGCTTAGGTGATGTGCATTACCGAGAGGGCCCAGAGATACCTCTCCGACAATCGGAGTGACAAATCCTAATCTCGAAATACGCCAACCCAACATCTACCATTGGAGACACCTGTAGTACTCCTTTATAATCACCCAGTTACGTTGTGACGTTTGGTAGTACCCAAAGTGTTCCTTCGGTAAACGGGAGTTGCATAATCTCATAGTTATAGGAACATGTATAAGTCATGAAGAAAGCAATAGCAACATACTAAACGATCGGGTGCTAAGCTAATGGAATGGGTCATGTCAATCAGATCATTCAACTAATGATGTGACCTCGTTAATCAAATAACAACTCTTTGTTCATGGTTAGGAAACATAACCATCTTTGATTAACGAGCTAGTCAAGTAGAGGCATACTAGTGACACTCTGTTTGTCTATGTATTCACACATGTATTATGTTTCCGGTTAATACAATTCTAGCATGAATAATAAACATTTATCATGATATAAGGAAATAAATAATAACTTTATTATTGCCTCTAGGGCATATTTCCTTCAGTCTCCCACTTGCACTAGAGTCAATAATCTAGATCACATCACCATGTGATTAACATCGATAGTTCACATCATCATGTGATTAACACCCATGGTTCACATCGCCATGTGACCAACACTCAAAGGGTTTACTAGAGTCAGTAATCTAGTTCACATATCTATGTGATTAACACCCAAAGAGTACTAAGGTGTGATCATGTTTTGCTTGTGAGATAATTTTAGTCAACGGGTCTGTCACATTCAGATCCGTAAGTATTTTGCAAGTTCTATGTCTACAATGCTCTACACGGAGCTACTCTAGCTAATTGCTCCCACTTTCAATATGTATCCAGATTGAGACTTTAGATTTATCTGGATCAGTGTCAAAAACTTGCATCGACGTAACCCTTTACGACGAACCTTTTTGTCACGTCCATAATCGAGAAACATATCCTTATTTCACTAAGGATAATTCTGACCGCTGTCCAGTGATCTACTCCTAGATCACTATTGTACTCCCTTGCCAAATCAATGCAGGGTATACAATAGATCTGGTATACAGCATGACATACTTTATAGAACCTATGGCCAAGGCATAGGGAATGACTTTCATTCTCTTTCTATCTTCTGCCGTGGTCGGGCTTTGAGTCTTACTCAACTTCACACCTTGTAATACAGGCAAGAACTCTTTCTTTGACTGCTCCATTTTGAACTACTTCAAAATCTTGTCAAGGTATGTACTCATTGGAAAAACTTATCAAGCGTCTTGATCCATCTCTATAGATCTTGAAGCTCAAAATGTAAGCAGCTTCACCGAAGTCTTTCTTTGAAAAACTCCTTTCAAACACTCCTTTATGCTTTACAGAATAATTCTACATTATTTCTGATCAACAATATGTCATTCACATATACTTATCAGAAATGTTGTAGTGCTCCCACTCACTTTCTTGTAAATACAGGCTTCACCGCAAGTCTGTATAAAACTATATGCTTTGATCAACTCATCAAAGCGTATATTCCAACTCCGAGATGCTTGCACCAGTCCACAGATGGATCGCTGGAGCTTGCACATTTTGTTAGCACCTTTCGGATTGACAAAACCTTCTGTTGCATCATATACAACTCTTCTTTAATAAATCCATTAAGGAATGCAGTTTTGTTTATCCATTTGCCAGATTTCATAAAATGCGGCAATTACTAACATGATTCGGACAGACTCAAGCATAGATACGAGTGAGAAGCTCTCATCGTAGTCAACACCTTGAACTTGTCGAAAACCTTTTGCGACAATTCTAGCTTTGTAGATAGTAACACTACTATCAGCGTCCGTCTTCCTCTTGAAGATCCATTTATTCTCAATTGCTTGCCGATCATCGGGCAAGTCAACCAAAGTCCAAACTTTGTTCTCATACATGGATCATATCTCAGATTTCATGGCTTCAAGCCACTTTGCGGAATCTGGGCTCACCATCGCTTCTTCATAGTTCGTAGGTTCATCATGATCTAGTAGCATGACTTCCAGAATTGGATTACCGTACCACTCTGGTGCGGATCTCACTCTGGTTGATCTACGAGGTTCAGTAGTATCTTGTCCTGAAGTTTCATGATCATCATCATTAGCTTCCTCACTAATTGGTATAGGTGTCGCAGAAACAGTTTTCTGTGATGTACTATTTTCCAATAAGGGAGCAGGTACAGTTACCTCGTCAAATTCTACTTTCCTCCCACTCACTTCTTTCGAGAGAAACTCCTTCTCTAGAAAGGATCCATTATAAGCAACGAATGTCTTGCCTTAGGATCTGGGATAGAAGGTGTACCCAACAGTCTCCTTTGGGTATCCTATGAAGACATATTTCTCTGATTTGGGTTTGAGCTTATCAGGATGAAACTTTTTCTCATAAGCATCGCAACCCAAACTTCAAGAAACGACAACTTTGGTTTCTTGCCAAACCATAGTTCATAAGGCGTCGTCTCGACGGATATAGATGGTGCCCCTTTTTAACGTGAATGCAGCTGTCTCTAATGCATGTCCCCAAAAACGATAGTGGTAAATCGGTAAGAAACATCATAGATTGCACTATATCTAATAAAGTACGGTTATGACGTTCGGACACACCATTATGCTGTGGTGTTCCAGGTGGCGTGAGTAGTGAAACTATTTCACATTGTTTTAACTGAAGACCAAACTCGTAACTCAAATACTCTTTTCCACGATCAGATCGTAGAAATTTTATTTTCTTGTTACGATGATTTTCCACTTCACTCTGAAATTATATGAACTTTTCAAATGTATCAGACTTCTATTTCATTAAGTAGATATACCCATATCTTCTCAAAACATCTGTGAAGGTCAGAAAATTATGATACCCACTGCAAGCCTTAAATATTCATCGGACCACATACATCAGTATGTATGATTTCCAACAAATCTGTTGCTTGCTCCATTGTTCTGGAGAACGGCGTTTTAGTCATCTTGCCCATGAGGCATGGTTCGCAAGCATCAACTGATTCATAATCAAGTGATTCCAAAAACCCATCAGCATGGAGTTTCTTCATGCGCTTTACACCAATATGACCTAAACGGTAGTGCTACAAATAAGTTGCACTATCATTATTAACTTTGCATCTTTTGGTTTCAATATTATGATTATGTGTATCACTACGATCGAGATCCAACGAACTATTTTCATTGGGTGTGTAACCATATAAGGTTTTATTCATGTAAACAGAACAACAATTTATTCTCTTACTTAAATGAATAACCGTATTACAATAAACATGATCAAGTCATATTCATGCTCAACGCAAACACCAAATAACACTTATTTAGGTTCAACACTAATCCCGAAATTATAGGGAGTGTGCGATGATGATCATATCAATCTTGGAACCACTTCCAACACACATCGTCACTTCACCCTTAACTAGTCTCTGTTTATTCTGCAACTCCCGTTTCGAGTTACTAATCTTAGTAACTGAACCAGTATCAAATACTGAGGGTTTGCTATAAACACTAGTAAAGTACACATCAATAACATGTATATCAAATATACTTAAGTTCACTTTGCCATCCTTCTTATCTGCCAATCACTTGGGGTAGTTCCGCTTATAGTGACCAGTCCCTTTGCAGTAGAAGCACTTAGTCTCAGGTTTTAGGATCAGACTTGGGCTTCTTCACTTGAGCAGCAACTTGCTTGCCATTCTTCTTGAAGTTCCCCTTCTTCCCTTTGCCTTCTTCTTGAAACTAGTGGTCTTGTCAACCATCAACACTTGATGTTTTTCTTGATTTCTACCTTCATCGATTTCATCATCATGAAAAGCTCGGGAGTCGTTTTCGTCATCCCTTGCATACTATAGTTCATCATGAAGTTCTACTAACTTGGTCATGGTGACTTAGAGAATTCTGTCAATCACTATCTTATCTGGAAGATTAACTCCCACTTGATTCAAGCGATTGTAGTACCCAGACAATCTGAGCACATGCTCACTAGTTGAGCGATTCTCCTCCATCTTTTAGCTATAGAACTTGTTGGAGACTTCATATCTCTCAACTCGGGTATTTGCTTGAAATATTAACTTCAACTCCTGGAACATCTCATATGGTCCATGACGTTCAAAACGTCTTTGAAGTCCCGATTCTAAGCCATTAAGCATGGTGCACTAAACTATCAAGTAGTCATCATATTGAGCTAGCCAAACGTTCATAACGTCTGCATCTGCTCCTGCAATAGGTCTGTCACCTAGCGGTGCATCAAGGACATAATTCTTCTGTGCAGCAATGAGGATAAACCTCAGATCACGGATCCAATCCGCATCATTGCTACTAACATCTTTCAACACAAATTTCTCTAGGAACATATCAAAATAAACACAGGGAAGCAACAACGCGAGCTATTGATCTACAACATAATTTGCAAAATACTACCAGGACTAAGTTCATGATAAATTTAAGTTCAATTTAATCATATTACTTAAGAACTCCCACTTAGATGGACATCCCTCTAATCCTCTAGGTGATCACGTGATCCAAATCAACTAAACCATAACCGATCATCACGTGAGATGGAGTAGGTTTCAATGGTGAACATCGTTATGTTGATCATATCTACTATATGATTCACGCTCGACCTTTCGGCCTCCGTGTTCCGAGGCCATATCTGCATATGCTAGGCTCGTCAAGTTTAACCTGAGTATTCTGTGTGTGCAACTGTTTTGCACCCGTTGTATTTGGACGTAGAGCTTATCACACCCGATCATCACGTGGTGTCTGGGCACGACGAACTTTGGCAACGGTGCATACTCAGGGAGAACACTTCTTGATAATTTAGTGAGAGATCATCTTATAATGCTACCGTCAATCAAAGCAAGATAAGATGCATAAAAGATAAACATCACATGCAATCAATATAAGTGATATGATATGGCCATCATCATCTTGTGCTTGTGATCTCCATCTCCGAAGCACCGTCATGATCACCATCGTCACCGGTGCGACACCTTGATCTCCATCGTAGCATCGTTGTCGCCTCGCCAATCTTATGCTTCCACGACTATCACTACCGCTTAGTAATAAAGTAAAGCATTACATCGCGATTGCATTGCATACAATAAAGCGACAACCATATGGCTCCTGCCAGTTGCCGATAACTTGGTTACAAAACATGATCATCTCATACAATAAAATCAGCATCATGCCTTGACCATATCACATCACAACATGCCCTGCAAAAACAAGTTAGACGTCCTCTAGTTTGTTGTTGCAAGTTTTACGTGGCTGCTACGGGCTTAAGTAAGAACTCATCTCACCTACGCATCAAAACCACAACGATAGTTCGTCAAATAGACTCCGTTTTAACCTTCTCAAGGACCGGGCGTAGTCACACTTGGTTCAACTAAAGTTGGAGAGACAGTCTTCCGCAAGCCATCTATGTGCAAAGCACGTCGAGGGAACCGGTCTCGCGTAAGAGTACGCGTAAGGTTGGTCCGGATCGTCTCGTCCAACAATACCGCCGAACCAAAGTATGACATGCTGGTAGGCAGTATGACTTGTATCGCCCACAACTCACTTGTGTTCTACTCGTGCAAATAACATCAAACCATAAAAACCTAGGCTCGGATGCCACTGTTGGGGAACGTAGTAATTTCAAAATTTTCCTACGCACACGCAAGATCATGGTGATGCATAGCAACGAGAGGGCAGAGTGTTGTCTACGTACCAACGCAGACCGACTGCGGAAGCGATCACACAACGTAGAGGAAGTAGTCGTACGTCTTCTTCCCGATCCGACCGATCCAAGCACCGTTACTCCGGCACCTCCGAGTTCTTAGCACACGTATAGCTCGATGACGATCCCCGGGCTCCGATCCAGCAGAGCGTCGAGGAAGAGTTCCGTCAGCACGACGGCGTGGTGACGATCTTGATGTACTACCGACGTAGGGCTTCGCCTAAGCACTACAACGATATGATCGAGGTGGAATTTGGTGGCAGGGGGCACCGCACACGGCTAAGGAACGATCTCAAGGATCAACTTGTGTGTCTTGGGGTGTCCCCTGCCCCCGTATATAAAGGATGAGAGGGGGAGGGCTGGCCGGCCAAGAGGAGGGAGGCGCAGGAGGAGTCCTACTCCTACCGGGAGTAGGACTCCCCCCTCCAATCCTAGTCCAACTAGGATTCCTTAAAGGGGAGAGAGAGAGAGGGTGGCCGGCCCCTTCTCCTAGTCCTAATAGGACTAGGGGGAGGGGGAGGTGCGCATCCCTTGTGGGCAGCCCTCTCACCTTTCCACTAAGGCCCATGTAGGCCCATTTGGCTCCCGGGGGGTTCCGGTAACCCTCCCGGTAATCCGGTAAAATCCCGATTTCACCCGGAACACTTCCGGTGTCCAAACATAGGCTTCCAATATATCAATCTTTATGTCTCGACCATTTCGAGACTCCTCGTCATGTCCGTGATCACATCCGGGACTCCGAACTACCTTCAGCACATCAAAATGGATAAACTCATAATAACTGTCATCGTAACGTTAAGCATGCGGACCCTACGGTTCGAGAACAATGTAGACATGACCGAGACACGTCTCCGGTCAATAACCAATAGCGGGACTTGGATGCCCATATTGGCTCCTACATATTCTACGAAGATCTTTATCGGTCAGACCGCATAACAACATACGTTGTTCCCTTTGTCATCGGTATGTTACTTGCCCGAGATTCGATCGTCGGTATCCAATACCTAGTTCAATCTCATTACCGGCAAGTCTCTTTACTCGTTCCGCAATACATCATCTCACAACTAACATATTAGTTGCAATGCTTGCAAGGATTAGGTGATGTGCATTACCGAGAGGGCCCAGAGATACCTCTCCGACAATCGGAGTGACAAATCCTAATCTCGAAATACGCCAACCCAACATCTACCATTGGAGACACTTGTAGTACTCCTTTATAATCACCTAGTTACGTTGTGACGTTTGGTAGTACCCAAAGTGTTCCTCCGGTAAACGGGAGTTGCATAATCTCATAGTTATAGGAACATGTATAAGTCATGAAGAAAGCAATAGCAACATACTAAACGATCGGGTGCTAAGCTAATGGAATGGGTCATGTCAATCAGATCATTCAACTAATGATGTGACCTCGTTAATCAAATAACAACTCTTTGTTCATGGTTAGGAAACATAACCATCTTTGATTAACGAGCTAGTCAAGTAGAGGCATACTAGTGACACTCTGTTTGTCTATGTATTCACACATGTATTATGTTTCCGGTTAATACAATTCTAGCATGAATAATAAACATTTATCATGATATAAGGAAATAAATAATAACTTTATTATTGCCTCTAGGGCATATTTCCTTCAGAGAGAGAGGGGACCGGCCAGCTCTCCTAGTCCTAATAGGACTAGGGGAGGGGGGAGGCGCGCGGCCACCTTGGGCTGCCCCTTTCTCCTTTCCACTAAAGCCCATTAAGGCCCATATGGCTCCCGGGGGGTTCCGGTAACCTCCCGGTACTCCGGTAAAATCCCGATTTCAGCTGGAACACTTCCGATATCCAAATATAGGCTTCCAATATATCAATCTTTATGTCTCGACCATTTCGAGACTCCTCGTCATGTCCGTGATCACATCCGGGACTCCGAACTAACTTCGGTACATCAAAATGCATAAACTCATAATAACTGTCATCGTAACATTAAGCGTGCGGACCCTACGGTTCGAGAACAATGTAGACATGACTGAGACACATCTCCGGTCAATAACCAATAGCGGGACCTGGATGCCCATATTGGCTCCTACATATTCTACGAAGATCTTTATCGGTCAGACCGCATAACAACATACGTTGTTCCCTTTGTCATCGGTATGTTACTTGCCCGAGATTCGATCGTCGGTATCCAATATCTAGTTCAATCTCGTTACCGGCAAGTCTCTTTACTCGTTCCGTAATACATCATCTCACAACTAACTTATTAGTCACAATGCTTGCAAGGCTTATGTGATGTGCATTACTGAGAGGGCCGACAGATACCTCTCCGACAATCGAAGTGACAAATCCTAATCTCGAAATACGCCAACCCAACATCTACCTTTGGAGACACCTGTAGAGCTCCTTTATAATCACCCAGTTACGTTGTGACGTTTGGTAGCACACAAAGTGTTCCTCCGGTAAACGGGAGTTGCATAATCTCATAGTCATAGGAACATGTATAAGTCATGAAGAAAGCAATAGCAACATACTAAACGATCGGGTGCTAAGCTAATGAAATGGGTCATGTCAATCAGATCATTCAACTAATGATGTGACCTCGTTAATCAAATAACAACACCTTGTTCATGGTTAGGAAACATAACCATCTTTGATTAACGAGCTAGTCAAGTAGAGGCATACTAGTGACACTAAGTTTGTCTATGTATTCACACATGTATTATGTTTCTGGTTAATACAATTCTAGCATGAACAATAAACATTTATCATGAAATAAGGAAATAAATAATAACTTTATTATTGCCTCTAGGACATATTTCCTTCAGTGTCCCACTTGCACTAGAATCAATAATCTAGATCATATCACGATGTGATTAACATCGATAGTTCACATCATCATGTGATTAACACCCATAGTTCACATCGCCATGTGACCAATAACCAAAGGGTTTACTAGATTCAGTAATCTAGTTCACATCGCTATGTGATTAACACCCAAAGAGTACTAAGGTGTGATCATGTTTTGCTTGTGAGAGAATCTTAGTCAACGGGTCTGCCACATTCAGATCCGCATGTATTTTGCAAATTTCTATGTCAACAATGCTCTGCATGGAGCTACTCTAGCTAATTGCTCCCACTTTAAATATGTATCTAGACAGAGACTTAGAGTCGTCTAGATTAGTGTCAAAACTTGCATCGGCGTAACCCTTTACAACGAACCTTTTTTCACTTCCATAATCGAGAAACATATCCTTATTCCACTAAGGATAATTTTGACCACTGTCCAGTGATCTACTCCTAGATCACTATTGTACTCCCTTGCCAAACTCAGTGGTAGGGTATACAATAGATCTGGTACACAGCATGGCATACTTTATAGAACCTATGACCAAGGCATAGGGAATGACATTCATTCTCTTTCTATCTTTTGCCGTCGTCGGGCTTTGAGTCTTACTCAATTTCACACCTTGTAACATAGGCAAGAAACTCTTTCTTTGACTGTTCCATTTTGAACTACCTCAAAATCTTGTCTAGGTATGTATTTATTGAAAAAACTTATCAAGTGTCTTGATCTATCTCTATAGATCTTGATGCTCAATATGTAAGCAGCTTCACCGAAGTCTTTCTTTGAAAAAATCCTTTCAAACACTCCTTTATGCTTTACAGAATAATTCTACATTATTTCCGATCAACAATATGTCATTCACATATACTTATCAGAAATGGTGTAGTGCTCCCACTCACTTTCTTGTAAATACAGGCTTCACCGCAAGTCTGTATAAAACTATATGCTTTGATCAACTTATCAAAGCATGTATTCCAACTCCGAGATGCTTGCACCAGTCCATAGATGAATCGCTGGAGCTTGCATATTTTGTTAGCACCTTTAGGATTGACAAAACCTACTGGTTGCACCATATACAACTCTTCTTTAAGAAATCCATTAAGGAATGCAGTTTTGTTTATCCATTTGCCAGATTTCATAAAATGTGGCAATTGCTAACATGATTCAGACAGACTTAAGCATATATACGAGTGAGAAACTCTCATCGTAGTCAACACTTTGAACTTGTCGAAAACCTTTTGCGACAATTCTAGCTTTGTAGATAGTAACACTACTATCAACGTCCGTCTTCCTCTTGAAGATCCATTTATTTTCTATGGCTTGCCGATCATCGGGCAAGTCAACCAAAGTCCATACTTTGTTCTCATACATGAATCCCATCTCAGATTTCATGGCCTCAAGCCATTTTGCGGAATCTGGGCTCATCATCGCTTCCTCATAGTTCGCAAGTTCGTCATGGTCTAGTAACATGATTTCTAGAACAGGATTACTGTACCACTCTGGTGCGGATCTCACTCTGGTTTACCTACGAGATTCGGTAGTAACTTGATCTGAAGTTTTATGATCATCATCATTAGATTCCTCACTAATTGGTGTAGTAGTCACAGGAACAGATTTCTGTGATGAACTACTTTCCAATAAGGGAGAAGGTACAATTACCTTATCAAGTTCTACTTTCCTCCCACTCACTTCTTTCGAGAGAAACTCCTTCTCTAGAAAGGATCCATTATAAGCAACGAATGTCTTGCCTTAGGATCTGTGATAGAAGGTGTACCCAACAGTCTCCTTTTGAGTATCCTATGAAGACATATTTCTCCGATTTGGTTTTGAGCTTATCAGGATGAAACTTTTTCACATAAGCATCACAACCCCAAACTTTAAGAAACGACAACTTTGGTTTCTTGCTAAACCACAGTTCAGATTGTGCCGTCTCAACGGACTTAGATGGTGCCCCTTTTTAACGTGAATGCAGCTGTCTTTAATGCATAACCTCAAAAACGATAGTGGTAAATCGGTAAGAAACATCATAGATTTGCACTATATCTAATAAAGTACGGCTATGACGTTCGGACACACCATTATGCTGTGGTGTTCCGGGTGGCACGAATTTGTGAAACTATTCCACATTGTTTTAATTGAAGACCAAACTCGTAACTCAAATATTTGTCTCCGCGATTAGATCGTAGAAACCTTATTTTCTTATTACAATGATTCTCCACTTCACTCTGAAATTCTTTGAACTTTTCAAATGTTTCAGACTTATGTTTCATCAAGTAGATATACTCATATCTGCTCAAATCATCTATGAAGATCAGAAAATAATGATACCTATCGCGAGCCTCAATATTCATCGGACCACATACATCAGTATGTATGATTTCCAACAAATCTGTTGCTCGCTCCATTGTTCCGAAGAACAGAGTCTTAGTCATCTTACCCATGAGGCATGGTTTGGAAGCATCAACTGATTCATAATCAAGTGATTCCAAAAGCCCATCGGCATGGAGTTTCTTCATGCGCTTTAAACCAATATGACCTAAATGGCAGTGCTACAAATAAGTTGCACTATCATTATTAACTTTGCATCTTTTGGTTTCAACATTATGATTATGTGTATCACTACGATCGAGATCCAATGAACTATTTTCATTGGGTGTGTAACCATATAAGGTTTTATTCATGTAAACAGAACAACAATTTATTCTCTTACTTAAATGAATAACCGTATTACAATAAACATGATCAAATCATATTCATGCTCAACGTAAACACCAAATAACACTTATTTAGGTTCAACACTAATCCCGAATTTATAGGGAGTGTGCGATGATGATCATATCAATCTTGGAACCACTTCCAACACACATCGTCACTTCACCCTTAACTAGTCTCTGTTTATTCTACAACTCCCGTTTCGAGTTACTAATCTTAGCAACTGAACTAGTATCAAATACTGAGGGGTTGCTATAAACACTAGTAAAGTACACATCAATAACATGTATATCAAATATACTTATGTTCACTTTGCCATCCTTCTTATCTGCCAATCACTTGGGGTAGTTCCGCTTCCAGTAACCAGTCCCTTTGCAGTAGAAGCACTCAGTCTCAGGCTTAGGTCCAGACTTGGGCTTCTTCACTTGAGCAGCAACTTGCTTGCTATTCTTTTTGAAGTTCCCCTTCTTCCCTCTGCCCTTTTCTTGAAACTAGTGGTCTTGTCTACCATCAACACTTGATGTTTTTCTTGATTTCTACCTTCATCGATTTCATCATCATGAAAAGCTCGGGAGTCGTTTTCGTCATCCCTTGCATACTATAGTTCATCACAAAGTTCTACTAACTTGGTCATGGTGACTAGAGAATTCAGTCAATCACTATCTTATCTGGAAGATTAACTCCCACTTGATTCAAGCGATTGTAGTGCCCAGACAATCTGAGCACATGCTCACTAGTTGAGCGATTCTCATCCATCTTTTAGCTATAGAACTTGTTGGAGACTTCATATCTCTCAACTCGGGTATTTGCTTGAAATATTATCTTCAACTCCTGAAACATCTCATATGGTCCATGACGTTCAAAACGTCTTTGAAGTCCCGATTCTATGCCATTAAGCATGGTGCACTAAACTATCAAGTAGTCATCATATTGAGCTAGCCAAACGTTCATAACGTCTGCATCTGCTCCTACAATAGGTCTGTCACCTAGCGGTGCATCAAGGACATAATTCTTCTGTGCAGCAATGAGGATAAACCTCAGATCATGGATCCAATCCGCATCATTGCTACTAACATCTTTCAATACAATTTTCTCTAGGAACATATCAAAATAAACACAGGGAAGCAACAACGCGAGCTATTGATCTAGAACATGATTTACAAAATACTACCAGGACTAAGTTCATGATAAATTTAAGTTCAATTAATCATATTACTTAAGAACTCCCACTTAGATAGACATCCCTCTAATCCTCTAAGTGATCACGTGATCCAAATCAACTAAACCCTGTCCGATCATCACGTGAGATGGAGTAGTTTCATTGGTGAACATCACTATGTTGATCATATCTACTATATGATTCACGCTCGACCTTTCGGTCTCCGTGTTCCGAGGCCATATCTGTATATGCTTGGCTCGTCAAGTATAACCTGAATATTCCGCGTGTGCAACTGTTTTGCACCCGTTGTATTTGAACGTAGAGCCTACACACCCAATCATCACGAGGTGTCTCAGCACGAAGAACTTTCGCAACGGTGCATACTCAGGGAGAACACTTCTTGATAATTTAGTGAGAGATCATCTTATAATGCCACCGTCAATCAAAGCAAGATAAGACGCATAAAAGATAAACATCACATGCAATCAATATAAGTGATATGATATGGCCATCATCATCGTGTGCCTGTGATCTCCATCTCCGAAGCACCGTCATGATCACCATCGTCACCGGCGCGACACCTTGATCTCCATCGCAGCATCGTTGTCGCCTCGCCACTTTTATGCTTCCACGACTATCGCTACCGCTTAGTGATAAAGTAAAGCATTACAACGCGATTGCATTGCATACAATAAAGCGACAACTATATGGCTCCTGCCAGTTGCCGATAACTCGGTTACAAAACATAATCATCTCATACAATAAAATTTAGCATCATGTCTTGACCATATCACATCACAACATGCCCTGCAAAAACAAGTTAGACGTCCTCTACTTTGTTGTTGCAAGTTTTATGTGGCTGCTACGGGCTTAAGCAAGAACCAATCTCACCTACGCATCAAAACCACAACGATAGTTTGTCAAATAGACTTCGATTTAACCTTCGCAAGGACCGGGCGTAGCCACACTCGGTTCAACTAAAGTTGGAGAAACAGTCACCCGCAAGGCACCTATGTGCAAAGCACGTCGGGAGAACCGGTCTCGCGTAAGCGTACGCGTAATGTCGGTCCGGGCCGCTTCATCCAACAATACCGCCGAACCAAAATATGACATGCTGGTAGGCAGTATGACTTATATCGCCCACAACTCACTTGTGTTCTACTCGTGCACATAACATCAAACCATAAAACCTGGCTCGGATGCCACTGTTGGGGAACGTAGTAATTTCAAAAAAATTCCTACGCACACGCAAGATCATGGTGATGCATAGCAACGAGGGGGAGAGTCTGATCTACGTACCCTTGTAGATCGCAACGGAAGCGTTGACACAACGTAGAGGAAGTAGTCGTACGTCTTCTTCCCGATCCGACCGATCCAAGCACCGTTACTCTGGCACCTCCGAGTTCTTAGCACACGTACAGCTCGATGACGATCCCCGGGCTCCGATCCAGCAAAGCTTCGGGGAGGAGTTCCGTCAGCACGACGGCGTGATGACGATCTTGATGTACTACCGACGCAGGGCTTCGCCTAAGCACTACAACGATATGATCGAGGTGGAATATGGTGGCAGGGGGCACCGCACACGGCTAAGGAACGATCTCAATGATCAACTTGTGTGTCTAGAGGTGCCCCCTGCCTCCGTATATAAAGGAGCCAAGGGGGAGGGTGCGGCCGGCCAGGAGGAGGGCGCAGGAGGAGTCCTACTCCTATCGGGAGTAGGACTCCCCCCCCCCCCCCAATCCTAGTTGGATTAGGATTCCCCGAGGGGGAAAGAGAGAGAGGCGGGCCGGCCACCTCTCCTAGTCCTAATAGGACTAGGGGAGGGGGGAGGCGCGCGGCCACCTTGGGCTGCCCCTTTCTCCTTTCCACTAAAGCCCATTAAGGCCCATATGGCTCCTGGGGGGTTCCGGTAACCTCCCGGTACTCCGGTAAAATCCCGATTTCACCCGGAACACTTCCGATATCCAAATATAGGCTTACAATATATCAATCTTTATGTCTCGACCATTTCGAGACTCCTCGTCATGTCCGTGATCACATCTGGGACTCCGAACTAACTTCGGTACATCAAAATGCATAAACTCATAATAACTGTCATCGTAACGTTAAGCGTGCGGACCCTACGGTTCGAGAACAATGTAGACATGACTGAGACACATCTCCGGTCAATAACCAATAGCGAGACCTGGATGCCCATATTGGCTCCTACATATTCTACGAAGATCTTTATCGGTCAGACCGCATAACAACATACGTTGTTCCCTTTGTCATCGGTATGTTACTTGCCCGAGATTCGATCGTCGGTATCCAATAGCTAGTTCAATCTCGTTACCGGCAAGTCTCTTTACTCGTTCCGTAATACATCATCTCGCAACTAACTTATTAGTCACAATGCTTGCAAGGCTTATGTGATGTGCATTACCGAGAGGGCCCAGAGATACCTCTCCGACAATCGGAGTGACAAATCCTAATCTCGAAATACGCCAACCCAACATCTACCTTTGGAGACACCTGTAGAGCTCCTTTATAATCACCCAGCTACGTTGTGACGTTTGGTAGAACACAAAGTGTTCCTCCGGTAAACGGGAGTTGCATAATCTCATAGTCATAGGAACATGTATAAGTCATGAAGAAAGCAATAGCAACATACTAAACGATCGGATGCTAAGCTAATGAAATGGGTCATGTTAATCAGATCATTCAACTAATGATGTGACCTCATTAATCAAATAACAACACCTTGTTCATGGTTAGGAAACATAACCATCTTTGATTAACGAGCTAGTCAAGTAGAGGCATACTAGTGACACTAAGTTTGTCTATGTATTCACACATGTATTATGTTTCTGGTTAATACAATTCTAGCATGAACAATAAACATTTATCATGAAATAAGGAAATAAATAATAACTTTATTATTGCCTCTCGGGCATATTTCCTTCAGCAGGGAAAGCAGTGGCTGTGTGGACGGGGTCGGTCATGGTGGCCGTGGCGTCTGACTTCGTCCAGATCGACGGGATCGAGCGAGCGAGGAGGAGAAGTAGATCTAGGAGGGGGCGTCGAGGAGTGAGGCCATGGGGGGCAGGGAGGGAGGGCGTCACCCTTATCTATTCCCCTTCGATGCCGGCGAGGTGGTCAGGCGGGAGCTCGGCTCTGTAGCGACGCGGCTCGGGGAAATATAAGTTGTGGTGGCGAATATAATACACATAATCCATATTGTTATGCACTAGCGCGTGTGCGTGTGAAATAGATGAATTATGATTCCGTACCCAATAAGATGAATATGTGTGTGTTAGAGAGAGAGAAGGGAGAGGGGGGAGAGAGAGTGAGGAAGAGGGAGGAAGAGAGAGTGTGTGTGAGAATTTGATGGTAAAAAATGTCGTCAATGTGACGTAATATGTATGAGAATATTAAATATAATATTAACATAACTATTATTGAACTTTTAAAAATAATGTGACCCCATTACAACGCACGGACGTTCTTCTAGTTAGACTATAGAGTGTGTGTTCGGAGTTGAAATATGCACTTCTTTCCATTTTTACACGATTCAACATTGTTTAGTCGATCCAGATTCAACATTGTTCGAGGAAAGCGAATGAAATGGCGCACAAGTTAGCTGGAGGTTCTTGTGTTTCAAATTTGTCAGTTTTTGGGGCTGTGATCCACCTGTTTTTATTTTGCAAAAATATATTTAACAACGCCAAGAGGCTTTTCCCGTCAAATTTATTTTATTCACTCGCAATTATTACGCATGCCGCGCGGACCACGCCGCCCCCCAACCTCCCGCTCGCCCAGCTCTCCCACGGCACTGTGGGTCGCCGGAGAGATGGCTCCGCGGCGCCGCTCTTACAGGCCCCGTAGGGTGGTTGATGCCGCTGTGGTGGAGGCGGACGCCCTGATCTCCCTGCCAACGGACGTCCTCGCCGACATCCTCAACCGCGTCGGGCCCCGCGACGCCGTCCGCACGTTGGCGCTCTCCCGCGCCTGGAGACGCTGATGGGAGGCCCTTCCATGGCTCGATCTTGATTTCAGTGCTCATCACAATCTTGGGGCCGTCGACAGCTAGCATCCTCCTCCGCTGCCCCGGCCACGTCCGGCGCTTCCGCGCCTACATTGAGGAGCCCTACAAAGGCCGCATCCGCGACATGCGTCCTCTCCCGCGGAGGTGTTGACATCTCCGGCTTCCTGACCATCCCCTCCTCCGTCTTCACCTGCAGCCGGCTCACCTCCCTCCTCTTCTTCTACACCATCCCGCTGCTACCCCCGGGCTTTGAAGGTTTGCCAAGAGCTGAGGGAACTTACTCTCAACACCGTCGACTTACAAGAAAACAGCCAGTACCAACTGGAGGAGATCATTGCGAACTCAAATTAAGAACAAAAAACTTGAAATACAGCAGCAGCGACCCCCCCCCCCCCCCCCCCCGGGTGATTTTTCAAAAAATAAATAATAAATTGAAATAGTGCATGTCCGAGTCGGTACCTTAATTCCGAAACTAAATGGGTGTCAAACCCGGCCAGAGCACCCGTATCCCATCTATATATACCTGGCGCAATGCGATCACCAAAGCCCCGCTTCCCTTTCGTCGGCTGCTGACAGACAACGCTCCTTCCACGTATCGACTGCCATCTCCCCAGTCGCCGGCAGCCCAACCCTCGCTGCGTGTGGCCAATGCTGCTCCAGCCGATGAACAATCTGCGACAAGCCGACGTCCCGGCCGTTCATCCTGTCTCTTGGGTCATGGGCGCCCGGCGAGAAAACCCGGGGCTGAAGTGCGCAGATCCCTACGAGCCCGACGTCGACGCAGACCTCCGGGCCAAGGAGAGGGAGCCCAGGGAGCACCCTGACGGCGACTACATGTCCAAGATGCAGCAGGGCCACCTGAGCCCGTCCATGCGCGCCGAGCTCGTGCTCTGGATGGACGCCTTCGCCCGCCACCTCGGCGGCCTCCCGGAGGGCACGCTCTGCCGCGCCGTCGCCTACCTCGACCGCGTCCTGTCCGTGCGCCCCGTGCCGGCCCACGACGAGGCGCTCCAACTCGTGGCCGCCGCCGCCGTCTCCCTCGCCGCCAAGCACGAGCAGTTCGCCAGCGGTCGGAGGCTCGACGCCAAAGTCGTCGAGGCGTTCCTCGGGACCACCGTGCACGTGGTGGAGGAGATGGAGTGGGAGCTCTTCATGGATCTCGGCTGCGCCATGGACGGCCCGACCGCGTACACCTTCATCAACCACTTCACGAGGTTCTTCCAGCGGGAGGACGAGTTCTTGGTGAGGTCCCTCGCGCTTCGGTTGGTCAATCTGACGTTGGGGTTTTTCGGGTTCGTTGGACGGATCCTGCCGTCCGCCATGGCTGCATCGGCGCTGTTCCTCGCCACGCAGATGCTCGGCGTGCCGTTGAGCCAGAATCTGCTGGAGGAGGTGACGGGGTACAAGGCGGTGGATTTGATGGGTTGCATATGCGCCTTAGAGAAGCTGCTTCCTAAGCAAAATCTCTAATCTGTAAATGGCGTGCTACAAGGCCATGGAGTAGATGGACTGTGTATGTGATGCGCCTTTGCATATGTCGTTATTTTGTAAACCCTAATCCAGAGAATGTAATTCGATGCGATTGATGTATGTATCATGGATGAACAAAAACTGTATTCTTTATGGGGATGTTTATAGGAATTTAATGAGTTACACGATGGAACTCAAAATTAAGTCCGACCTCCGTTGTCATTCATTCTACTGCCTGTGTGATATGGGTCCCAAATTTTGATAAGTATAAGGGTGTGCTTGGTTTTTGTCACCGGATAAAACATAATGGGTTCGGACACGCTTGGTTCGTCGCAGAACAGGAACCCACCGGTTCCAGGAACGGCATATTCACCCATATTCTTCCCTGAAAATGAGCGGACCACGCGAAACGGCTTCGAAGCGGAAAATTGAGTGGTTCCGGCACCTAGTGGCAGATCGCTAGCCGCTCTTCCCGTCTAAAGATTAGTGCAGCACTATGCAATATAAAAAGCTAGTCATTTTGCTTTGTGAATACACAGCTATCAAATATGTTGATACGGTACGCGAGGTCCCACCAGAGCCAGCTTTTAGCCCAATGGTACAGGATTTGCTTGCATGTGCTGCCATTCTCTCTCTTCTCTCTTTCAAACTAATTCATTCATTTATTTCACCTTTAGTAATTTAAATCATCCATATCTCGTAACCAAAATTTCGATTCCAAAACTTTATATATATTTCAACTCATGTCGCAAAGACCTTTAAAACAAGACCGATTTTGGATATATTTTAAATAGGTTTAAAATTCATGAAACATATATCACATAAATCATATCTATTTCAATATCACATTTTTGGGAAAAAATATTTCACTCTTATGAAATAAATAGTTACACATTTAAAAAATAATCAGTTTCATAAGTTGACATTACGGTTTCATATTGTTTTCATTTTCAGAACCCACATTTCACTTTTCATAAGCTTGTTTCTTAAAAATGATGTCTATTTCAATTCCACATTTTTGGAATAAAATATTTCTCTCTTTTGAAATAAACTATTACACATTTTTAAATAATCACTTTCATAAGTTAACATTTCAGTTACATATTATTTTCATTTTCAGAACCCACTTTTCACTGGCTTGTTTCATAAAAATCACATCTATTTTAATTTCATATTTTTAAATAACATGTTTCACTCATTTGAAATAAATAGTTACACATTTCCAACTAATCAGTTTCACAAGTTGATTTTCAGTTTAATATCATTGTCATTTTCGAAAGCCGCATTTTAAATAGTTACACATTTGGATTTTACAAAGTGTTGTCTAAATTTAAGAAGTATCCATTTTGATTAACAGTGTTGACGATGCTAAGTATTAGTTTATTCTTTGATATATTTTCCTTTCGTTCTTGATAGCAATCAACATGACACTATTTGATTTACTATTTTAACAAATGTAACTTTGCATAAGAAATCTTACATGAAACATGGCACGAACATCATTATGTAACATCACAAAAAAATAGAATATATGGGAGGGCAAAGAGGGTAAATATGCTTGAATGAGGAATTTTACTTCTGTTTCAACTCACCTTTCTGTTTATTGAAAGAGCAACTGTGGTCAATTCTAAACTAAATGCATATCATATTGATGCCGCTTTTATTTGTTCAAAATCATTGTTGGATACACTACTTCTAAGCACCCATAGGTCGCATGAAACAATTTCTAAAGGTTCTCTATCATTTTATCGCATGTGCCAAACCCGCGGGAGGATTCACAAGAAGGATATAAGCTACAAATAGATGTAATGTGTCCAGCGTTGCTTGAAAAAATTGCCAATGTGTAATTTCCATCTTGCAAGATGTAGCACTCATGCTGATAATAAATATATCTTTTCCAAATTGTTCATGTGCATGTCTTGCTTTTTTGTGACTCCAAACATATGCTCATAAAAGACTTATTTTTCATCACAAGAAATAAAAATAACATATACATATATACACATACACATAACGTATCGACGGGGCGCGGCGTGCCGCCGCGCGGGCATTACTAGTATCCTCTAAGACCTATGCAATTTACTAGACTACTATTGTGCAATTTTCTTTTAAAATGAAAACCAAGGAGTAAATTTTTGGCTCCGTCGCTGGTGGTGCCCCTTGTTTCAAAGAGAGGGGGCGGGTTATTCACATTTAATTTGATGGCCAGAAGCAAATTGAAAGCTAATTAGTGGTAATTAAGACCCCTAGGGGTATGTAAATTCACTTTTATCTCAGTGCCTTAGTTTTTCTGTACAAGTTAGATGGACAAGGGAGAAAATGGCCTGGCAGCCAACAATTCTACGGTTTGCCATGTACTCCGTGTGTGCAACCAATGGTGGAGAGGTAAGATGGCGTTGAGAAATAGATTGCTTTTTTTAGCAAATACCATGAAACAAATTACTTGTTTTGAGGTAGGTGAAATAGATTACTTGGTTGACGGGCAACATACTGTAGTGGTACCGGTAGCGGGGCTTGGGCCAAATCTCCGGCCCAATTCCTATTTGACGCCTTAAACGTCTGTTAGAGTGTCTTTTTCAACTTGGCACACCCTCTAACCCGGCGCGCACTCCTGGAATGGCCCATTCATTTTTTATATTCTTTCTAACCTTCAAAAGATATAGGAGTGTGTTGTGGGAGATTCGAACTCCAGCCCTCCATGTTCAGTGCCGACGCCCGACGGCGCTAAACACTGTGAGCATTTTTTGTTGTGCAATCTTACTTCTTTTTCTCTTGATTGTGGCAAATGTAAGGTTAAAAAAAGTGTCGTGTTTCCTGTATGGTTTTTCTTTTCTTGTTTTTTTGTTCTATGCATGGCCCTTTTTTCTATTATTTTTTCTTTCTTTTTTGTTTTCTTTTTTTATTTCATCAACTTTCTTCAAATTCGTGAAATAAAACCAGAAAAATGCGAGCACCAGGAAATGTAAGGTTAAAAAAAGTGTCGTGTTTCCTGTATGGTTTTTCTTTTCTTGTTTTTTTTTGTTCTATGCATGGCCCTTTTTTCTATTATTTTTTCTTTCTTTTTTGTTTTCTTTTTTTATTTCATCAACTTTCTTCAAATTCGTGAAATAAATCCAGAAAATTGCGAGCACCAGGAATTGAACCCTAGTGGGCCGGGAATACCACTGTCCTCCTAACCATCCAGCCACAGGCTGCTTTGCACTTGTTACCAAAATCTAAAGAAATAAGGCTGGCTTAGGAGTTAGGAGTGGTTCAACCGGTAATCCATAGCTGATACGAGCACATATTGCTTCTGGGTGAACAGTAAAAGTAAAAAAAATACACATCAAAGATGAGCAAGTTTTCTAATGGCGTGCAAATTTCTTGGCGATTTGACATCGCGGGAGCTCAGGAAAGAAAAATGAAAATCATTGCTCCAAAATCAAGAATTTTTAACCTTTCTCAAATCGCCGATTGTTCCTTTTGTCCAGAGCTCCTCCGATGCCCAACCGCCGCGAATTTTGCACTCTTTAGAAAACTTGTTCATCTTTGATGCAAACAAAAGAAAAATCGGATATTCTTTTATGTCCACTGTTCATCCTGGGGAGCTAGCACCGAAACAAGGTCATAATGGTTCAATCTGTTACCAAAAATTTACCATTGACAAAACCAGAACAAAAATATCACAGCTTTTCTGAAAGAAGAAGCTCAAAGCAGCTTATCTGAAAACCACGACTATGCACTGTGCACAGCAGCGCCCGATGACAAAAATTCCAGCACTTTGGTGATGTTGACGGTGAAGAAAACAAGGGGCATGACTTGGCCTGGAAGGATCTTCATGCTACCAACCACAGAAGGTATCTGACTTCTGGCATCATTGCATCGTATTACATCTGATAGTACTATGCAGTAACATAAGTAGCTCATCCTTGCGGATATAGCAGCAACCACAGAAACAAAACGAGAAGAGCAAGATTTAACTTGCCTACTCAGAGAATGGCAAGCTCCACGACAGAGATGGCGAAAGGGGGCATATGTAGCATCATCAACATGGTTAGTAAGCAGTCAGTCTATCATGACACAGTAGTGGCACCCCCTTGTACATTTATTTTCAAGTGTACATTACATGAGTTACCCTCAGGAGCTACACCGCATTTCCTCAACTCCTGGGAAATATACAGGGTCTACAACAAACGACGGCAAACAACAGTTCGAAAACAAAGACCGCCATGCTGCTCCACACAAACATGGTCCATCTCCAGTGCCAGAGTACTCTCTTGAGCAGAGGGAGCTCGGCCTCAAGCTTTATCGACGCGTCATAGATCTCTGGGATGCCTGCACCAGTGGCAAACTCGGCTCGTTGCTCGAGCACTATCCTTACTCCTGTTATTGGCTTGAAAGCCTCCTTAATGCCCGTCATTTTTAGTTTGATAACCTGAGATTCAGATGAATAGCCGGACAAAAGAGAAACACTTTGGAAAAAGGTTTCTATGAAATGCATGTGGACGCTCTTGAACTTTAGCATGCATGGTTGACTCGAAGCCGTGACCACTTTCCCATCTGCAGATAGAAGCTCTGCCCTCACCTGAACTCAGAGGAAGAAGGAAAAATCAGATGGAGAGGATATTTGTGTAACTAGTACTGAGTGTAACAAGCGTTGTGCATATAATTTTGGTCAGATACAATTATACACTGAGAGCTCTGCGACAGGAACTATCTATATTGCGTATGCATACATACTATGAATTCTAAACTCATAAGTTTGAAGAAAACATGAATTGGGTATATAATGCTTTCACATCCTTCAAAAGTATGGCACATTCAGTTGGAAAGAAGGACATTTCGTCATGAAAATGAACCATGGAGCAAGAAACAGCAAGTTGACTTAACTCTCTTATTGATATGCATATGGCTGTATCTGGTTGAAAGCCATGTGCACAGGCATACTCATTTGTAGCATGTTTTGTTAGACCCTTGAGAAAATGTAATGACTTCATAGCTTAGTAGAACAAATAACATAGGCTGCCTGACACCGCATGCACTGCATCTATCCCACCAAACATGTTTTAGATTCACTAATTGACCAATCCGGCCTGGTTTTGCATGTCAACAATCTACTTTCTAGTCTCATATCCATTTGACGTTGTCATGGATTATATATCTCATTCCGTTGAGCCGCTTATAAATATTTGGATGTTTGGCTAGCTGTTCTTTTCATAATCAAGTTACATACAGATGCATTATTGTGTTCCTGAACATATGATGTGAAATGTGAGAGCAAAACAATTGGATAACAGAACTTATCTAGCTTTGTTCAACTTTACAAAACAATGTTGGCCCAACTCCTTATCACACAGCTTTACAAGTAAGCACAGTAAAGAACAGCAACTACAAACTAATTCTCGGACCATCAATTTATATCACATATACAATAAATTTCTTCAAATTCAGAACTATGCCTTCTAAGCTTGGCAGCCTTTCCTAATCAAAATTATTGCTGACATCTCAATGCACAACAGAGTTGCAGTTAATAACTTCTTATTTATCATGTATTGTCCAAAGTTACATGATGAAAGACATAAATGGGCAGGAATCTAGTTTGTAATCATCAGTTCATTTAGCCAAACTTCAATGCGGTATACTCTGTTCCCTTGATAGCTAAGGCATTTTTCAAGGAAATTATCATGTCAAACTACTTTGACAAGGACCAGCGAGAAAGGTACCTGGAAAACCCCAAGCCTCCTGTTGTAATCCGACTCAGGCAGCGTCAGCAACACCTCGAGCTGCATCCGCTGTTGCGGCGGCACCAGCCGCCCCACCGGCACAAACGCCACAGGGCTCGGCTTGGTGTAATCGAAATTCAGGTTCTCTGTCACCTGAACGGGCTCCTCCACCACTTTCCCCACCAAGACCCCCCCTGCGGTGAACGCCATAGCGAGCATCATGCACAGAAGCACGCAGACGTACATGGCCCAGAGCGCTCCCCAGAGCAGCCTCGCCACCACGCGCGGAACCCCGTCCCCCGCTCCGAGCCACGCTCCCACCGCGCCGGTGGCCTGCCCCGCCACCCCGAGAGCCCAATCCCTCGCCCGCTGCGCCGAGCCGAGCGGGTCGGTCACGAAGAGGAACCACCACTGCAGCAGCCGGAAGGGGAACGTGAGGCAGGCGACGAGCGCGCTGACCTGGAACACCACGGCTTTGATGACGAACACGGCGAAGGACTCGAGAAAGGCCGGCGGCGCCGCTGCTATCGGCCTGTAATCCGGCGCCGCGGCCTCTGACTCCGCATCCTTCTCGTCCACTTCCTCCTCGGGGACCGCCGACTCCGCATCCTTCTCTTCCACCTCCGCCTCGGGGGCCGCCGACTCCGCGTCCTTCTCGTCCACCTCCGCCTCGGGGGCCGGCGGCTCCGAATCCTTCTCGTCCACATTCGCCTCGGGGGCTGCCGGCTCCGAATCCTTCTGGTCCACATTCGCCTCGGGAGCCGCCGGCTCCGCATCCTTCTGGTCCACCTCCTCCTCGAGGGGAGGGGGAGAACGGGGCGCGCTGGTGGCCTCGGAGGAATCGGAATCGGAATCGGGCTCGGGCTTGGCCTTGGCCTTGGCGGGCTCATCGGCCGCGGTGACGGAGACGGAGACGGTGGAATCGGAATCGGGCTTGGCCTTGTCCTTGCCGGGCTCATCGACCGCGGTGACGGTGGACGCGGCGGAGGCCGAGGGGGAGACGGGGTCATCGGGCTGCGTCAGGAATTTGGCGCGGCGCGGGCGGCGGCGGAGGTTGGAGGAGGACGGGGTGTGGGGTAAGGGAGGGGGAGGGGGAGTGGGGAGGGCATCGGAGACGTCGAAGAAGTCGGCTTCGGAGGTGGGCGGTGCGGAGGGCGTGGCGGCGGGGTCGTCGGCGTCCATCGGAGGGGAACCGGATGCGTGGCCGGGGAAGGGGGCGAGGAGGCGCTCGGCGGTGCGGGGGCATGGACAGGTGGAGGATTTCCTTGGAAGGAATCGTGGGCGGTGAACGGTGGCCGGTGGGGGAAGGCGGGCGGGCATTTTGCAGTTACGCCCTTGTAGATTGCACTTTTCTCCCTCGTAATATCTGTGTTTTTCGGATGGCTTTACTCCCTTTGCCCTAACCATTTTCTTTACTGCATACTCCCTCCATAAAGAAATATAAGAGTGTTTATGCATCCGGTTCCTTTCAAGTAATAATTATGTTTTTCACGTTGTTAAATTTACGCACTTACCACTTTTGTTAGAAAAATTATACTTACCGCTTTGTTTTAACTAGCCCTGACAAAGTGTTGCAAGGATCGAATGCCACATTGATCGAGGCATCGAGGACATTGCCTAGCTAGGACACCATTAACCATGGTTGAACCAAAAACTTTGAAAAGAATGAGCTACTGGTGCGGTGTAACGCCCCAGATATAACTTTCCCAATTTGTACTCCAACTCTTGCCGTTTCCGGCGTTAAGTTATATTTATTTCTCGGGTTCGGGTCTTTGTCTCCGTGTATTGTTTTCGTTTTCATGCATCTCATATCATGACATCACGTGCATTGCATTTGCATACATGTTCGTCTCATGCATTCGAGCATTTTCCCCGTTGTCCGTTTTGCATTCCGGCGCTTCGTTCTCCTCCGGTGGTCATTTCTAGCTTTCTTTTGTGTGTGGGGATTAAACATTTCCGGATTGGACCGAGACTTGCCATGCGGCCTTGGTTTACTACCGGTAGACCGCCTGTCAAGTTTCGTACCATTTGGACTTCGTTTGATACTCCAACGGTTAACCGAGGGACCGAAAAGGCCTCGTGTGTGTTGCAGCCCAACACCCCTCCATTTTGGCCCAAAACTCACCAAACTCTGCTCCATGTCCTAGAGCGTTCGATCACGATCGCGTGGCCGAAAACCGCACCTCATTTGGACTCTCCTAGCCCCCTCTATGCCTATTTAAATCCCCCCCCCCCGTTTTTCGGATCTTCCCCTACCTCCGAACCCTAATTTTCTCCTCCGCCGCCGCCGGACACGTTCGGACGGACCAGACGCGTCCGCTCCGCCGCCCGCAGCCACTCCGGAGCCGCCACATGGCACCCGCCACCTCGCCGCCGCTGCGGGCCGGGGAGCCCGGAGCCGGCCCCCGCGGCCCGATCCGATCCGCCGCCGGCCGCATCCTTCTTCCCCGCGCACGGCGCCTCCTCACCGGCCGGAGCTGCCGGACCCCGCCGCCGCAGCCGTCCCACTCCGGCGAGCTCCCCGCCGCCCGACGCGCCGCCAAGCCCCGCCGCCGCGCCGCCCGGCCTCGTTCCGCCGCCTCGCCGCCGTCCAGTGCTCCGGCAAGGGCCCCGGCGAGCTCCTCCACTCCGGCCGGTCCCTCCACCACCAACTCCGGCCACCACCGCGGCCATCTCCGGCGAGCTCGTGCTACAGTGGCGCGGGATCTCGATCCAGATCTGAACAGTAAACCCTAGACGGTTGACTTTCTTCCCTCTCCCCCTTAATTTTTATGCTACTTTGACTGATCATATCTCCGCATCCGTAGCTTCGTTTTGGGCATATAATATATCAAAATCTTCGTCTCAACATGTACATCATTTCATTCCATTTCATCATTTTCATTTGAGTTCATCTTGATGCCCGAAATGCTGTTAGAAGGAGGCTTCGTGAGTTAAATTGCAGATCCGTTAGCTCATCATAGACTTTTGTCATTTTTGCCATGATTATTGTGTGCATGATATGCCTGTGAGTCTTTGGGATGATTTGTTAAGCATTTTGTCTTCTTTCCAGAGGTGTTACCCATGCATTTTTAGGATATGTGTGGTGACTTGTACAAGCTTGCAAAGTGAGGCACTTGGTAGATCTGTTTTCAGGGACTTAGTGGATTTCACTAAGTCTGGGATATTTTAGTTCATGATGCCATATGTTCAGCTTGTTTCCTAGTGATTCGTGCCTCTTTTGAGGATGATCAGTAAGGGAGTTTTGTTATTCATGTTATGCTCTATCCATCCATGTCTTTGTTTGCATATGTGGAGTGCTCTAGCTTGAGTCAATCGAGCTTTACTTTTGCTTCGTGGTAAATCTGGGCAGATCGTCAACTTGTTTGCGATTTTGCCGATGCTATTGTTAGTAAACCGTGCATGCTATGCCATTGTTCTTGCCATGTCTAGCTAGCATTTTGTTCCTTTTTTATGGATATATGCTAGCCTTGCCATGACTTGCACCGTAGTGAGTGCATCGAGCTCGTTTACATGCCTTCGTGAGTTATATTTTAGCATGTCTCAGTTTTCACTGTCTGAAAACTGATTGTGTTTCATCTATGTTCGTGTGCTCGTTAGAGTATTTTGTGAACCCTTTTGGCCCTAGGTCACTTTGGGTGTTTTGTTAAGCTTGTTGAGTAGCTCCATGCCATGTTCTTACTTGTCATGTTCAGGTTATGTATCATGTTGTTTTGCTGCTCCGAAGAGAGCTTCGTGGTCTGAAATTTCAGACTAGTGTTAATTTCACTAAGTCTGAAATCTGTTTTGCATTTGCGTTTTTGCCATGCTTGTCTGAACCTCATAATGGATGAATTTGGCCGTGGCTCAGTGCTAGTGTTTTGATAAGCATCTTGTGTACATCCCTGCCATGTCTTTTGTTGTCATGTTTGGTGGCTGTAGCATGTTCATTTCGTTGCATTTAGGAGCCTACTTGCTGTAAATCGCAGACCGGTTCATTTCGTAAAACGCTTGCCATTTCCAAACCGTAGCCCCGATTCCAATGATCTTTATATCGTTTTCAAGTGATTTCATCCCCTCTATCCAGTGGCACACTTGGTTTTCCAAGTTGAGGCCAGGTTCATGCATTTCCTATCACGTCTTGCATTTTGCATCCCGCATCGCATCCCGCATAGCATACCATCATTGCATCTTATTGCTTGAGTTTGCACGTGGTTGATTGTATCCTTGTTGCTTGTTTGTGTTGTTGGGTAGAGCCGGGAGACGAGTTCGCTAACGAGGAGCCCGTTGAGTTTGCTTTTGAGGATCCAGTCAACTCTGACAACTGTGCAGGCAAGATGATCATACCCTCGAAATCACTACTATCTTTGCTATGCTAGTTTGCTCGCTCTTTGCTATGCCAATGCTACGATGCCTACCACTTGCTTGTCAGCCTCCTAATTGCCATGTTGAAACTCTAACCCACCATTGTCCTAGCAAACCGTTGATTGGCTATGTTACCGCTTTGCTCAGCCCCTCTTATAGCATTGTTAGTTGCAGGTGAAGATTGGAGCCGTTCCTTGTTGGAACATTTTTTTACTTGTTGGGATATCATTATATTGCCATGTTATCTTAATGCATCTATATACTTGGTAAAGGGTGGAAGGCTCGGCCTCTCGCCTAGTGTTTTGTTCCACTCTTGCCACCCTAGTTTCCGTCATATCGGTGTTATGTTCCCGGATTGTTGCGTCCCTTACGCGGTTGGGCTATAATGGGAACCCCTTGATAGTTCGCCTTGATTAAACCTTTTCCAGCAATGCCCAACATTGGTTTTACCATTTGCCACCTAGCCTCTTTTTCCCTTGGGTTTCCGGAGCCCGAGGGTCATCTTATTTTAACCCCCCCCCCCCCCCCCCCCGGGCCAGTGCTCCTCTGAGTGTTGGTCCGACCGAGTAGACTGCGGGGCCACCTCGGGGCAACTTGAGGGTTGGTTTTACTCGTAGGATGTCTCATCTGAGTGTGCCCTGAGAACGAGATATGTGCAGCTCCTATCGGGATTTGTCGGCACATTCGGGAGGTGTTGCTGGACTTGTTTTAACCTGTCGAATCATCTTGTTGTACCGAGATACCGAGTCTGATCGGTGTGTCTTGGGTGGAGGTCTATTCCTTCGTTGACCGTGAGAGCTTGTTATGGGCTAAGTTGGGACCCCCCTGCAGGGATTGATCTTTCGAAAGCCATGTCCGCGGTTATGGGCAGATGAGAATTTGTTAATGTCCGGTTGTAGATAACTTGAACCTTAATTAATTAAAATGAATCAACTGAGTGTGTTACCGTGATGGCCTCTTCTCGGCGGAGTCCGGGAAGCGGACACGGTGTTGGAGTTATGTTTGCGCAGGTTGCTCTCTAGTTTCTCGCTCGTGCTTTGCCTCCTCTTCTCGCTCTCTTTGCGCATAAGATAGCCACCATATATGCTAGTCGCTTGCTGCAGCTCCACTTATACATTACCTCTTTCCTACCTATTAAGCTTAAATAGTCTTGATCGCGAGGGTGCGAGATTGTTGAGTCCCTGTGGCTCACAGATTACTATTACACCAGATGTAGGGACAGATGATACAGCTCCAGATGACGCGCTTGAGCTCAAGTGGGAGTACGACGAGGATTCTCAGCGTTACTATGTGTCTTTTCCTGATGATCAGTAGTGGTGCCCAGTTGGGGTGATCGGGACCTATGTCGCTTGTTGGGTTTTCTTTTATTTTGGCGCCGTAGTCGGGCCATGAGTGTTTGGATGATGTATGTTATTTATGTACTTTGATGTGACGTGGCGAGTGTAAGCCAACTATGTACCTCCCCTTTATATTATTTATTTACATGGAATGTGTGATGATTTCCTAACTTGCGACATTGCTTTCAATGCGGTTATGCCTCTAAGTCGTGCCTCGACACGTGGGAGATATAGCCGCATCGAGGGCATTACATTTGGGCACACATATATTGGTGCAGCAGAAAAAGAGGGAAATTCACCAAGATGTCTTCGAGGCGGTTGACTCGAAATTGCATCAACATTCGAGAGTTGTGAAAACATTTGACCTTGTGGACCATGCGTCGGAGCTTAAAGTCATGAAATAAGTTGGCATAATATTAATCTATAAGAAAGACCTCACATGTGACATATGAGAGTAGTAATATAAACTTGTACATTGATGCAGCATGACAGATTATAGGTACAAAAAACTAAATATGCAAACGAATTACTCCCTTTGTAAAAAAACATAAGAGCATTTAGATCACTAGCTTCTATTTGTTTACGGAGGGAGTACCATGCAAAATCTGAAACCATGGTATGCAATTGGAACTACTCCACGCACGATACTACTGCACGACCTTTGCACGACGGGTGAATCCAGTGGCCGATGCCTTTTTCATTCATATGCATGTGCGGCTAGATTTCAGCATCGTGCGTGGATCGTGCGATTTCTGTCGTGTGCATAGCAGGACTCGTATGCAATTAAACAATCACATTTACTACCAACTTCGGCCACCTACCAATGCAACATAGATTAACCATAATTGCACAAATACAATATTGCAATGCATGTAATAAAAAAAATATCAATTTAGGATACATGTACAACAAGTACCAACTTAAAAGAATTCAACATTAATGATAACTAGCGAAATGTCTGTGTTGCCATAGAATAATAACAAAAACTGCACATAAACATTGATTTGGGAGGCGAGTGATGACATGAATGCATGAGGGTCAAAGACGGGCAACAAATCGGATGTCAACCTAGGTATCCATGGGCTCCACCTCTAGCCCACACATAATTCACCGTCGGAGCGACTACTTTGCATTTAAGAATGATTTGAACTGAATGAATCCATAAAAATTTAAGAGGAAGTACCTTGGAAGCTTTAATCAAAAGAGTGCCACGACCAAGATTCATATGAGATGCATTTTTACAACAAATTTCCATGGGATTTTTCACACCCACTATAAATTATTTCTTACACTCATTTTGAATCAATTTATCGAAGTACATAATATTTCTTGGATAAAAGTACATGCACCAAATGAGCTTGATTCTTTATTGTGGAAAATAATTTGGAAGGGTCGGAGAAACAACACCCTATAAATTTAGTAATTTACATGACATTCTTATACAAAGCATTGTAAACATTGAATCAAGTCAACCAAGACATTCAAATTTATTTTGATAACACATATAGTCTTTTGTTTCTCTGAATCATCAGGTGTATGAGGCACTTGCTCGATTTTGGCGGATGGGCGCCCTTACGTTTTACAAGGTTTTCTAGACCACATGCATCTACGAAAAACAATTAAGTTAGGTCAATTTCCCGGGCCTTTAGATCTATTTAGGTCAATGTTCCTATCCTTTGAGTTTGTTTTGAGATGCGTGTTTGATTGCCACGTGGTGAGCGTGTTGAAAATATGCCCTGGAAAAATAGTAAAGTATTATTTATTTCCTTTTTAATTATTGTTGTATTTCTATGATATAATTGCAATGATTCTTGAATGAGAGAGCTAGCCGTAAACTCTATTGCATATGTGAAAACATACACCAGATAGATCCCTAGTATTGGCTCCAAGACTAGCTCATGTATTGCATACTATCTTGTTTTACTGATCATGGACATTGTTAAAGTAACAAGGATGCCAACAGTAGTGAAAACACGTTGTTGGTTGAACAATGGTGTTGGACAAACCGAATACTTGTGTTATACTGCGAGGAATCGTCACTTAGTTGTCGATATTATCATATTATGTGTTAACATTACTTACGTCCTTAGACCACGAGAATATCGTAAGCCTTCATACTGGATAGTTACTTTGAGGCTAGCAAACAGCTTACGGGCAAATCCAAAAAGCATGTCAAGATTCTTGATGATTCAAGACTGGGATTTGCTCCTCTGACGATGGAGGTACTCGCTAGGCACACTCGTAATACAGTATGCATCATCGTTCGACCAGACACAAGCGTGATAATGAGCATGTGGATACTAAATATGGAAAAAAGAAAACGAAACCAAACGAGGAACGGGGATAACTTGGTATTGTATCAATAAAAGTCTCACCTCGGGTTTTGTAAATATATCACAAAGCAAAGGGAAGTATATGCGGAAACAAAATGTTCACTCGATAAAAATCTTCGTATAGGTGCGCAAATTAACATGGGTGTCCAGATCTTGCTTTTAGTTATTAACTCGAAGGTGTACCGGGTCATCTCCGCGTATAAACGAACATGTAGGACCACACACTTAACTACTAATTCTCTTGGCGATCTCTTGTCCAGAATGACAAAGTGTTTCCTGACAACTACTTCACTACGTGTGGATACCGTAGAGTGGTCGTCTATTTCAACTCTAGATGTTTGAGAAATTCTCGCGGCTGGCAGGTTTAACCTAGCTGCAGCAATCGATGAATTGATCACTTGCAGTGCAACAAAGATTATCAAATATTCCCTTAAGAATGTACAGTGATAGATCGCCATAACTTATCCGGTAGTTCACCCGAACCAATAAAAACAGTGTAAACATAAATTCTAGCGTGTAGAACGATAACTCCAAGGTGACGCTAGGCGTCTAGCGTCGCCTGATGATAAAACCCATGATTGCCCCCCTTCCGAGCCGTGTGAAGGCTGAAGGATTCACCCCCAGCTGTTAACGTCACTTCTCCCACCCAAGGAACATGCCTTAGTTGCCAAAAAGAACGTAAACACATACTCTTCCGAACTTCCTATCGTTATGCCTACGCCGTTCTTGTCTAAATGACCACTGGCGAGGAAGGAGATGAGATCCCTTGCGGTACATAGATTCGCGAGATCTTTGCAGCAGCGCACCCACATCAACGCCTTGGGCGCTTGCAACAACTGTGTGGGACATCGACTACTGGCTACTGATACACGTCATGATCTTGGAGGCATGAGAAGGAGGCGGGAGGGGGAGGCGAGAGAGGGCGTGCTTGCAGCATGATGGTGCAACATGGCGAGTTCTGACTGCTAAAGTGTCGTGATTTGGATCGGGGAAGGAAGGGAGACGAGAGATGTGAGAAGCGCCACTATGGATAATGGAAGAAAAGAGAGGAGACGGAGATATTTCTAGAGAAGTGGAGATGTGATAGTCACATGTGGCCCCACGGGCTACGTGTCGAGCAGACGATCATCACACCAATTCAAATCATTTTTCGTAGCTTTATCCTAATTAATGTGATTTTCCAACTATCTTATTCATTGTGACGATGCTACAAAAAATTAGTCAAAATTCTTGACTCGAAAACAAAGAATTTGGCATGCGGACCAAAAGATTTACCGTAATAATATTGGCGGACATTCACATCAGAAGTCCAATCCTAACAAACGTCCTCACAATAGACATATCCAGATCTGACGGCTGCATTTTATTTGCCAAAGCCTCCTCACAAAATTAAACAACTGCCATGGCAGTTTAAAATACCAATCTTGCCTCACTCAGTACATATAAAATTTCATTCAGGAGGTCGCAAATGTCATCCTAGCTAAGAAACCGTCGCCAGCTATTGAGGTCCTAGATTTAGGATCCTAATAAGTGCCACACGTTGACATGAACATATGACAAGTTCAAACGTTTTTTATGACAATTGTAGTGATGTGAAGATGATAACTTTAGTTATCAAGTATGACAACTTCCTTTTTGGATGGAAAGTTTTAATTTTTTTGTTTGCTCTTTCTTTTTGAATGACAATTTTAGTTGTAAAAAATATCATGACCGAAGTGCTTCATGCCACACGTGTGGCACTTATCATTTGCGTAGATTTATCCCAACTAGTGTTAATTTCTAACTGTCTTTTTATACAGTGTTGGGATATTTTCATGTGTTGAAAACATTTTTCCAACTCGACACAACTAGGAGGCAGTTCTCCAGGGTGCAACCGGCGCATCCGTAAAAAGGCAGGGTCGTTCCTGCAATTCGGCCCGGGAACCCTCCCACGTGTCGGCCACGCCAGCGCGCTCTCGGCCGCGTGTCGTGTCATCGCGTCGACGTGGAAAAAGCAAACAGACAGTTGTTTTTTGAGGCAAAGCAAACAGACAGCTCCAGGCGGCCGCGGGCGACATCCGGAGTGGACCTGCAGCATTTCGTTCGTGGGCTAGGAAAACATACGCCCATTTTTTAACCGGAAAACAGAGGCCCGTTATTCTGTCTCACCCTGGTCATGGTGCCTACATGGACATGCATTTGCCTAAAAAAAACAACTTGGACATGCATGCTATCACCAACAAAAAACTTGGACATGCATGCATGCTCAGCTGTGGTTAGCTAGGTTGCAGCCAAGGTCTCTGATGATGTGAATGTTGTTCAACCGAACAGAAACAACACAGATGTATATATACACAACAAAAGGCATTCTCGGCCATCACGCAAACGGACATGTGGACCAGTCACCTGTTGGGTCCACATGTCATAAATACAAAGGCAGATGCCTTAAGGCGCCGAAGCATTATTCTACGTAATTAAACCAAAGAATTCAAATAACGAATGTATATTCATCTAGTGTATTATTCATTGACGACCTTTACACATGACTATACTCTACGTGGCTATTTAAACTCCGAAACGATGAGATCTTATCCCTAGTATCATGTCTTGGTAAAACTAAAGCGGCCATGTAACTAAACATTAAGAGTAATACTCTTCACGAAACCATTCTCCTACCCATTCATCATCTTGTTTCTTTTCCCTTTTTTCATGGTGAAGCCTCTGAAAGACAAAATCAGAAGGGAATAATATAAATAGATTAGAGGGACACGCATATATCACAGAATTCAGATTGTCGTGGTTAGAAATTAATATTACCTGTAGGTGCTGACACGGGAGAACCAGCAGGCGCCGGAGACACGGGAGAAGTAGGGGGCGCCAGCGGCGGCAGGGGTTGAGCTGTCGAACATCACCATGAATTCATTAACGATCCACACGGAACGAGAGAACAAAACACGTAAAAGCTGCAACTTACCGGAGCACGTGAGAAGCGTCCCTAGTGGCAGCATGGCGCCGCACCCGAGCGGCAGGATGAGCATCCGGATCGGATCGATGGGCCTGGGGAAGAGCTTGCTCATGCCGCCGTTCATGCCGTGACAGAGGCAGATGGGCGCGCCGCTGATGACCGACTTGAGGCCGTCGCAGCACGTGGCCGGGAGCGTGACGACGGTGATGTTGGTGAGGTAGTCCACGCATGGCGCCATCTGCATCAACGGCGTTAGGCACTCTGCGGGCGGTGGCGGCGCTGGGGCGGCAGCAGAGCCAGCGCTGGGCGGGAAGTGTGGGAGGCCGGGCAGGCCTTGAGCTGGTGGAGCGCCTGGCGCGCCGGGGAGCGGCCCGAACAACGGTGGGAGCCCGGGGATCTGTGGCAATGGCGGGAAGGGAAAGCCGCCGAACAACGGCGGAAGGCCGGGGATCTGAGGCAGCGGGAGGGAGAAGCCGGGGGTGCCTCCGGCCTGGGCGGCGGCCTTGGACGAAGGATCTGCTTCTTCTTGGTTCGCGGTTGTGGTGGTGAACCCCTGCACCCTCGCTTCGGACGGCGGCAGCGTCGCTGCCACGGCCGTGAAAGCGAAGAGCAATGCGATGAGCTTGGAGATCGCCATTGGCTGCGTGGGGTAAGGAGCGGCTGGAGGTTAAGATCGATGTGGGACGTACGAGGTTCTCCTCATTCTTCATTTATAGTGCTCCGTACAGATTGAAAACACTTGAAAATACATGCAATACTTTGAACCGTTATCCTTAGGAGTCAAAGGTGCTAGACCGCTAGCTTTTGCTTCTAGAGACTTGCAATACTTCTCGTCTCTACTATAGAGATAGCACGGAACATTTTGTTAAAGAAACAAATGTGTCAAGATATGATATATAGTTCAGCCGGGGAAAAAAAGATACCGTAGTTCGTAACCTAAAAAACGTACACTTCTCTTTGAGGCAACTAAAAAATGTACACAAAGCCATGGAATGAGAGACCCGGTACAGGAGCCGTTGCGTGCGAGTCCTTACAGCAACTCTAGCAGACCCCGCATCCGTCCCTGACCCGCAAAATAACCGCCAAAATGCGGATAGGGGCGGAAAAATCTACCCGATCAAACCTCGCATCCCGCCCCGGCCCGCAAAAAATTTTGAGGGACGCGGCAAAATCCCGACCCTAATCCGGGAATACGCGGGTTTTCCCCTTGCGGCTGTAGTGCTCTGCATCACAGAGAATCAGTTGGCGGGAGGGACATTTCAGCCCGCGATCCTTCCCCCCTCCTTCCGCCACCGACCGCCCTTGCTTCCGCCCGCTAGCCGTCGGCGATTCCGGCCAAATCTGCGGGCGGAATCGCGCCGTGGGGCCAACCCACACCCTCCCACGCCGAGACTCTGCACCGCCCCCCCCCCCCCCCCCCGGGATCTGGCAAGAAGAGCCGCCCTCGTCAATGCCGCCACCGGGGGATCGACCACCATCGAGCCCGCCTCCTCGTCGCCGCCCGGGATCACCCGCCGCATCCGCCAACAGTTAGTGCGTTTTTTTTTGTGATTTTTGCGAGCGAGCGGTATAGTTGATTGACGTGCCGGTACGCACGTAGATGGAGTTGAGCCCGTGCGAGAAGTTCTTGCTCTTCGATTCGGACGATTCGGACGACTCAGATGTTGACACCATGCTTGCGAATTTTCGGCAGAAGACATTAGTCATGGCACTTGCCGTGAAGGAGCACGAAGACGAGAACCGGAAGAGGAGGCGAGGATCGACCGTCAGGCATCTTTGCATTCCTCGAAATCGTCATCTTGTGAACGAGGTGTTGATGCAAGACTACTTCGCAGAGAATCCTACATATCCACTGCACCTCTTCCGAAGAAGGTACCGAATGCGTCGATCCCTCTTTGCAAAATTGTTCAAGCTTGCGAGGTAAATTGCCGGTATTTTACTCAAAGAAGAAATGCTGCGGGCTTAAAGGGATTTAGTGTATATCAAAAAATCTCCACGGCAATGCGGGTGATTGCATATGGTGTTCCGGTTGACTATGCCGATGAGCACCTTTGCATTGGTGAAGATACTACAATTGAGTCTGTGCGTAGATTTGCAAAGGTGATCATCCATGTCTTTGGTCCTGAGTATCTACGGGCACCCAATGAAGATGACACAAAGAAATTGATGGCATCTAATGAGAGGAGATGTTGGCCTGGCATGCTAGGTAGCATTAACTGTATGCATTGGACTTAGAAAAATTGCCTCAAGACATGGCAAGGAATGTATTGTGGCAAGTCTCGTGATGCAACAATTGTGCTAGAGGCCGTAACATTTGAGGATTTATGGATTTGGCATTTTTTTTGGTATGCCGGCCACTCTCAATGATATCAATGTGTTGCAACGGTCTCATTTGTTTGCTAGGCTTACTAGTGGTGATGCTCCTGCTTGCAACTACACTATCAATGGGCCTGAATACACAAAGGGGTACTATCTTGCAGATGGTATATACCCTCTTTGGTGCACATTTGTCAAAAGCATCAAAGAACCCAAAACTAAAAAACAATGTGAATTTGCAAGGGCGTAAGAGGCAGCCCGAAAAGACATTGAAAGAGCATTCGGTGTTTTGCAATTTAGGTTTGCCATTGTTCGTGGTCCTGCTCGTTTTTTGAATAAGAAAACCTTGAAAAATATCATGACATGATGTGTTATCCTGCACAATATGATTCTTGAAGATGAGAGGGAAATGAACTTGAAATTCTTCTACGAGAATGTAGGTAGCCGTGTCAAACCAGATAGAGGCCCTAACCGCATTAGAGCTTTTCTTCAGACATACAAGGAGATTGAAAATGCAAACATACACTTTCAACTTTAGGAGGATCACATTGAGCACCATTGGCAAAGGGCTGGACAGTGAATAACTTTTGTATTCATTTGTATTTGTATTCATGACAAGTTTTGTATTGCATTATTTAAGTTTGTTACGGTGATTTGAATAATTATTTGTATTGTGTATGATTATTGTATTATGTTTGATTTGAATAATTTAGTTTTGCTTTCGATTATTGTATTATGTTGGATTTGATATTTTGCGGACCGATGAGATGCGGATGCAGCGGCGCAAAGAGCAGACCCCGCAAAGTTGACCCGTAAAAAGCCATATTCCGCGAATATACTTTTATACGGGTCCGTTTGAGGGGTCTGCATCTGTGGACGTCCGCGTCGGCCCGCAAAGGCCATTTTGCGTGAACTGCAAACGTGTTTTGCGAACCAACGGGATGCGGGGTCTGCTAAAGTTACTCTTAGCTTCTCTCGCCTGAAGGACTTTTTCCCTTGAATAGCAGAGGACGGGGCTCGACCCGTAGGCTGGGCAGCTGAGGTTGCTGCCAGCCCATCCGAGTTCGAGTCCCGGCTCGGACGCGTGGTGCTCGCGGAATTTCTTCTATATAAAAAATTGCCAATGAGGGTTAGCTCTTGGATTGGTCTCATTTTTTCCCCTTGAATAGCAACTAGGCCGGCCTATTTATCTGGTTTTTTTGCTCACTCGTACGCGATCACTTCGCCGGTTTGAATGTTTTTTGTTCCTTCCCTAGTTTTTATGTATGTTTTTGTTTTCACCAGGTATTTCGCTTCTTTATCTGTTTTTACCTTTTATTGTTTTCTTTTTTTTGGTTTTCGCTGCCTTTTTCTTTTCTTCTTCATTTCCTTTGGTTCTCTTTTTATTTTTCATATTTTCCATCGGTATTCTTCGTTTTCTTCCTTGGTTTTCACTGTTTTTCATTCTTTTTGTAGTTTTTTCTTCAGATTTTTTTCTTTTCCTTTCTTTTGACTTCCATTGTTTTTTTCTTCAGTTTTTGTTGCTTTTCTTAGTTTTGCTTTAGTTTATATATATATATATATGTGTACAAAAAATGTAGGACGTACATTAAGCAAAAGTAGACATAAAATATTTTTTTTAAATCAGTTATGTATTAAAAAAATGTCAAACATGTATTTAAAAATGTTCCTGGTTTATTAAAAAATGTACATTGTGTGCGAAAAAAATATTTTATTGCTATTTAAAACATACTCAACACATGAACAACATTGTTTTATACACTTGAACAATTTTTGATACACGTTTAACATGTTTTAAATACAAGTTTGACATTCTTTTCATACACATTGTATATATTTTGTATACATTTAACATTTTTTCAATACTTGATTAACATTTTTCAAATGCTTGATTAAGAATGTTTAAATAAATGATCAACTTTTGTCATACACATAGTATATTTTTTGTATACATGAGAAAAAAAATTTATACACGTTTAACATATTTTTCAAATGATTGATTAAGATTTTTCAAATGTTTTATGAAACTTTTTCATTCTGGTAAAGAAAAAGAAGGAAAACTAAGCCATTAAGTCAACTCTGCCAAGAGCAGTTAAAACATGACTCCAACTACGAAACACCTAATACCAGCTTTTCTTACTTTGTTTGAAGTCATTTTCTTTTCGTTCGAACCGTCTCTAGAGCCAGAGCCCCAATCCTTTGCTCCTGCTCGCGCATTCCCTTTACCCGAAACCAATCCGGAATCGAATTGTATTCTGTACAATAAAAAAATAGACTAGTTTTTCCACTTGGATCTTGTTTTGCTTGCTGGAAGAGAGGAAGCTCCCGGACCACCTTTTCAAGCCAGATAGCTAGCGATCACTCTACAATGATACCGGCGGACGAAGTACCTATCCCTTATCATATTTCAGTGGGTCGGGCAGTTCCGGTTGCAGTCCCAGGGCTTTCAATTACTACTACTTATGATGTTTTTTGTTCTATTGTAATCCTGCATCGAGCCGCTGTTTCATTGATTGATACCGGACACATCCATCACATAAACTATTTCAACTTTCATACGTATTTATTGACGGATCGATAAACTAGACCCGAAAAGCTTTGATTTTTTTTAAAACGAAAGACCCATCATAAAATTATGGCACAGTGATATGACGAGCATTGTTTTAATGAATGCGATTTTTGTAATATATTTAGAACTTTTGAAAGTATAAAAATCGAGAACATAAAATGTGAAACCCCCCAGAAAAATGAGGTTCTGGCTTGCCTCCCGTGTGCTGAGCCGGTCCAGTACAACACTCGCTTCAGGCGAGTCTTCCCTACATCTCACTATAAGCTATAAGGCCTTGTACAATGAAAAGTGCTTAGAGAGGTGTTTAGAAAAATAAACTGAATTTTTTTGAAGCACCAGTGCTAATTTTTATAGAAGAGACGCTTAGTTAAGCGTCTACCGTCTAGTTTATTTTTCTAAGCGCCTCCCATTGTACAAGGCCTAAACCAGATATATGCGCGCCCAAGATCCACCAACATGGCGAACAGGCCAATATGTGAACGGGCCTGAATAGTGGAAAACAGAGGCCCGTTGTGTCTATGAGAAAAGAAAGAAGGGGCCATGCTTCTGTTCTCTCTCGCCTAGGTCATCGCTACATGCTCTAGTCGGCAACTGGTAGTCACCGACGCGCGGAAGCACAACATGATGTCGGCTTCTTTACAGTTGGCCATCTTTTTGATAGTATTCCCTTCGTTTTAGATTACTCGTTGTAAAAATAAATATATTTATAATTAAAATAAATTTAGATACATCTATATCTACGATAAATAATTCGGAACGGAGAAAGGACATGGATAGTGAGAAATGCTCTTTGGTTCCTGGGTGTATATGCATCCTATATGGGAAAGAATAATTCAACAAAGTTTAAATGTCTGTTTGGGATAAACTTGACTTTCTTTTGCACTAGTATATAAATTCTCGCAAATAAAAAACCACTGTTGACTTCAGTTCCAATATTTTTATTGTTGTATACAAGTCACCATTGACACTTTTTTGGCCTAATTTTTTTTCTTTCTGAAGTCAACGTTTTTTTTTCTTTTTTGGATTTTTAAAGAGTACAATAAAAGGTCAAGTTTATTTTAAAATATTTTAATTTTTATTTAGTTACTTTTTTTCTCATATAGGGTTTATATACACCCATAAAGCAGACATCCTCGTCTAGGGCTAATTACATACTGTAGGACTGTGTCAACTGGACGACCCTCGCCGAAAATGCTAAATGGTGGCCAAGCTTCATGGAGGCGAATTTTATAAAAACTCGAAATTTATACTTCCATGACAAATACACATATACCGACACACCATAATGTACCTGTGTGCAAATTTGCATCACAAAATGCATTGAAATGGGAGCTACATAAAAAAACATGTGACTTTTCAGCACATGCATTGTTCATTCTGAAAGTCCATGATATTTTCTAGCTTGCAATTCAAGGTATTTCATCGTGAAATTTTACGCACATATACATTACATCCTTGTACATATGTATATTGTTTTTCAGATCTTTTTTAAACTGAAAAGTTCATTTAAAAAAATGGCCTCCATGGCGCTCGACCTCCAAAACGCCCTACTTTGCGAAACTAATATGTATAATAGCCAAAAAAATGCAGAGTGCGGCATTGTAGAGGCCGGGCTCCATGGAGCCCGTTAAAAAAACCAAAATATATTTAAAAATTCAAAACATGTCTTTTTTTAATACAAATACATATGCATGTTCTTCAGGTATGTACAAAGTTTCAACAAGTAATTTGATTATTTGCATGCTACACAAAAATATCTGGCCCAAAAACAACAAACAAAAAACCATTTTAATCTATGTATCTATCTTTTTGTGTATGTTACATATGAACATATATGTTCATGAAAATTTATACTTGTATACTACAAATATACATCTATGTATATACTTTCTTTTCAGATTTTTTCAATGTGTGAAAATAGTATTTTCGCTGAAAAATAAACAAAGAGCTCTATGGAGCTCAGCCTTTGTATGCACTTCTTGTTTTTCTTGCAAGCATATAGTTGTAATAGTAATGATTTCATCACATTTTCCAAAATCTTGGAAGGGAATTAAACCCCATATCTTTTCGGAAATACTAACGCCCACACGTGTGGGTGTTTGCATCTCGTCCACACGCATGGATCCACGTCTGTTTGTGGTTGCACGAATCTTGGCATGTTTGTGGTGTCACGTAGGACTGGGCTGGTGTGTGGGCATTCATCCGGTTGCCCACACGTTCATTTTCACCACACGGAGGGACCGTGTGTGGGCGTTTACAAGTTCGCCCACACGTCCATTTTCACCACACGGAGGGACCGTGTGTGGGCGTTTACAAGTACAGGGGCTGGTGTGTGGGCATTTGTCAGTTCGCCCACACGCCTGTCTCCTCTCCCACACCCAAAGCTGTCAGTTGCCATGTGTTTTGCAGGGTACATGACAACTGACCTAGTGTGCTTGTAAGCAGATGTCAACTCTCTCTTTTACCGGAACATGTCAGTTGCCATGTGTTTTGCAGGGTACATAGCAACTGCCCTAGTGTGCTTGTAAGCAGATGGCAATTCTCTCTTTACCCGAACATATTATTTTGCCATGTCTTTTTGTAGCGCTACACGGCAACTGCCTAGCGTTAGTAGGTGGAAACTCCTAAAGTTTTCAAATCATGGCAACTGTAGTAAACCAGACCATACATGGCAACTGTCTAGTGTTAGTAGGTGGCAACCCCTAAAGTTTTCAAATCATGAAAACTATAGTAAACCAAACCATACATGACAACAGTTGTGGTTGTCCAAAAAAAGCATCTAGCACTTGACCTGTGATGGCAACTGCAGTTGAGCAACCATGGCAACTATAGTTGTCCGACATGACAACTGTAGTTCAGCGACATGGCAACTGCAGTTAAACGAACATGAAAGAGGGTCCGGACCATGACAACTGCGAGGGGCGTGGTGACTGTCACGCGAGGCATGTGGGACCATGATGTAGGAGGCCTGATGTACGGGCGTGTGGGTGTTATCTATTTTGCCCACACGTAGGCATGTGAGAGGGACCGCGGAAAAAAAAAACGCGCGGACATTACTTGTTTCGCCCACACGTATGCGTGTGGGCTGATACTCTTAGACACCACACAAAATATGTGGGCAGACCCGTTAACGCCCACAAGTGTGGGCGTTATCGGCGTCCTATCTTTTTGTTGCAGGGAAGTAAACCCCATATCTGGTTGCTCAATCGAGTTTGCTTTCCTAGAATCGGCGTTGAACGTGGGTCGCCAACCATGAGTAAAGGTGGCAACAAGGTTGGGCGGCAAGAGGCCACCGTAGGTTTGTTTTTCCTCTTTACAATTGCTTGAAATTTATTCACACGTGTTTATTTAGAAAATGAATATCGTTCCAAGATTCGTTCACCTCTCTTATCTCTCTCTATCTTTCTTGAGCGGCTTCATTATATCCTGATTTCTCTCCTTCTACTTGACGACATGTCATCTATATATATATACACCTGAGAATCCATGAGAATGGCGATATATAATGGAATGGTTTCAGTCCTCCAGCATGAACCAACATTTTGACGTCTTGAAACCCTTCCCTCGGAAACTACAAACAGATGCTGATCCGGTGGATCAAGTGAGTGTGGCACAAATAATTTGCCTTGATCATGTGAAGGAGCAGCAAAAGTACCTGTCGGCAGCTATTTTTACATTATAAACTGCACGTGCATGCAAATATCACGGCTATGCATACATCTAGCTGGCCATATATATGTATGTCAACTAGATGGTAGACCCTGGCTTAGTCAATTCCATCCAGCAAGTTGCTAGTACTTTTCCCTGCCCTACGGCACTTCCCAAACAAGTCACTTGCCCTCCAAATAACCTTTCCGTTAAAGTCACACCCATCCATCTCCTATAAGATAGCCCTCGCTAACACTATAGCTGCCACACAACAACAACACACACATACACTGATACACACACTGCAATATTCATCTAGATCGACCACCCTCGTCGTGGCAACAATGGCTCGGGCACTGGTAGGCTGGTGCTTCTTTCTGGTGGCGGCATTTGCGGTAGGCGTCGTGGCCCAGCATTCTCCCTACACCCCTCCTCCTTCCCACCACACCCCGCCTCCCCAGTCCCAGGTCCCCTCCTACGCCAACGGCCAACCCTACCGTGTCAACTACAACAAACCCAACCGCATCTTCACCTGCGAAGACGACTGGGGCGATACATGCATCGCGCAGTGCCCGGACCTCTGCCCCAAGTCCTGCTCCATGTCATGCAGCTACTGTGAGACCACATGCAGTACGTCCAGTATATATTCATATGTCGATCAATGTGTTGCATAACAAATTTAAATTTCACTTTTGGATTAGTGTCGATTTATACACCTTTGAGTTTGATCCGTGTATGTAGAGTGTGTGGAGTTTCCAGGCACTTCGTGTGGCGACCCTAGCTTCACCGGTGGCGACGGTGTCACCTACTACTTCCATGGCAGGAAGGATCAGGATTTCTGCATCGTCTCGGACGTCGATCTCCACATCAACGCGCACTTTATCGGCAACCACAACCCCGTCAATGAGAGGAACTTCACATGGATACAGGCCATCGGTGTCACCTTCGGCGACCACCGCCTCTTTGTAGGCGCTCGCAAGGCTGTCAAGTGGGAGGAGGACGAGGACCACATTGAGATAACCTTCAATGGGGAGCCCATCAATATAGACACAGCCAACAATGCCCAGTGGGTGTCCAAGGTCCAATCCGGTCTATCCGTGCAACGCACAGACATTGTCAACTCCATCAAGGTGGATTTCGCCAATGTGTTCAGCATCTCGGCCAACGCCGTGCCGATCACGGACGAGGACTCTAAGATCCACAGCTATGGCAAGACCGCGAAGGACAGTCTCGTGCACCTTGACCTTCGCTTCAAGTTTCATTCCCTCACCGACGTTGTCGATGGCGTGCTCGGCCAAACCTACCGGTCTAACTACGTCAATAAGATGAATGTCACAGCCAAGATGCCCATCATGGGTGCCACGCCAAAGTACTTCTCGTCCGGCCTCTTCTCGACGGATTGTGCCGTCTCCAAGTTTCAGCACAATGGTGGCACAAGCCATGTTCGTGCCTTGGCTGCATAAATGAAGCCTCCAAGGAGATACGCAGTCACATACCTACTCTACCATGGAATAAGGCAGTGAGTGATGCCGGCATTGAGTGAGCGTAACGATCTCACGATGATAAATAAGCTCTATGTAGCTATCGTTGTAAAATGAATGTGAACCGTTAATTTGGCCGTGGATCTTCATAACATCCATTTTAAGAAGAAAAAAAATAGAGTGCATTAACCAGTATAGATGCAAATACAACTGTTCGAAGAATTTGGTAGAACGTAGGTCCCTAACTGCTAATTATGACCGCACATCAAGCTTAATAAGGATAGACTGTGTGCATCACTCGATGCAGAGGCTGATTGTCTTCCCTATTTTCGTAGAAGAAAAGTAAGGTTAATCGATAATTGAGAAGCCACCATAGTGGTATTATTTCTTTGCAATTGATAGAAATTTGTTGGCATATTTTATGCGGATAAATAAATACTTCGATTTGCTCCAATATCTGAAGATTCAGCTCTAGATAAAAACGTTGGTTGACTTTGATATAAAATACTTCGATTTGCTCCAATATCTGAAGATTCAGCTCTAGATAAAAACGTTGGTTGACTTTGATATAAAGTGTTGAATCTGTTTTCCATTCGCACAAAATACAATATTGCTTCTCGTTGTGACTGAAGGAAGACATTTTGTCCAAGATATATGGTAGCTTACAAAAAACATGAGGCCCTCCTTTCGACCTGCTTTATCTTACTCAATCTTTCTGGAGGGGTTTCATTCTCTATCTTGATCTCTTGTCTTCTACTCCTGGACAACATGCCATCTCCAGTAATGAGCAAACCCACTCAACCAAGTCATTGATGTTTTTATCGTGAATTTTGAATGATACCATTACCGTAATATGTCAACCGCGTGGGCAACTTGGTTCAGGTTTTCTTTAGGGTGTCTATGTGACTAGTTTATGGCGGTGAGGCGGCATCGTTGTCCTGGTGTAAGAATAATGTCCTCCCCGCCCTATCCCATTTTGTTGGTGTGCTTATCGCCGGCAGAGGGCATGTGGAGGTGTGTCTCCGGTAGGTCTTTCAGGATCCAATTGGTTTTGATTTTGGTGGATCTGTCTGGATTTGACCGGGTTTCGTGGTCTTCGGGGATTTTACAAGCCCCTTTTAGTAAAAAAAAACTTCCAATGGCGACTTGCTTGAGAGATCGCATCTGTCGGCGACATTTGGTCTACAACGATGACTTTCTGGCCGCTGCTTTTACAAGCTTCTGGATTTAAATAAGTTTTCTCCGTGAAGACATAGGACCAGAGGTGACAAAGAGTTATGCTCATGGCGAGCCGTCGATGGATGCAGAAAGAGGAAGGCTTCGGCACCTCAAGGATTTAAAAGTAACCAGGAACTCGAGGATAATAAGGTTTGCTTCTTGGGTGTATATACACCCTATATGAAAAATAGTAACTAAATAAGAAGTAAAAAAATTCTGAATATGTTTTTGAAATAAACTTGATCTTTTATTGTACTTGTAAAAAAATCACAAAAGAAAAACCCCATTTTTTCGCGAGGGAAAAGAAAAACCCCATTGACTTCAGGTAAAAAAAATTAAGGCCAAATAAGTGCGAGCAATAACTTTTATATAGCAATAGGTTCTGTTTTTCTTTGCCCAGAAGTGAGCACAGAATTTCCTTCCTGAAAATTTATATACTAGTGCAAAAGAAAGCCAAGTTACTCGAAAAAAGTTGTGAAATTTTATGAGGTTTTACGAAATTATTAAAAAAATAAATCCATATCGAGTGTGTATACCCGGGAACCAACGGCATTTCCCATAGAGCTATAGCATATATACGTGCCCGCTGGACGGTTCGCCGACTACGCGCGCTCGTACGTGCATGCGCACTGGTTTAGTTGGCCCGGCCCCTCACTCAACAAACGCAAACGCAGAGGAAGCTGCTAGCAGCTAATTCCAGCCTCGAACCTTTCTAGGATCGGTCAGCCTGCACATGCATGCCCAACGGCGTGAGCAAGACCCGGTCGCCGCGAGTGAAATCTCTCTAGCGCGCGCGAGTAATTCCAAGTCCAACACGTACGTACGTACGTACCCTGCGATCAATGATGAGCTTCCGCCGATCCAACAGTGCGCGTCCCTATCGATCCACATCCACCTCGAGGTAAATTTGACCGCTTCATGCACACACCAGCCCAGACCGTGCATGCAGCTCCCATTGCTCCTGCTGCCAACCCCGTCCGGTGAATCATTGTGCATGCATGCATAGGCATAGCACCCCACTGCCGTGCATTCGCAGGATGCAAACATCATCGTGGATCCGTGGTACGCATGGATCGGTACGATTCCGTGTGTGACCGATCGATGACATGCATGACCAGGTCGCGCGCGATTAGCTGCTATTCTACGTACTATGCTTACTGCTACGTACAATACCATATGAACTGCAAAAAAACGTCTTATAGTTTGGGACGGAGCTAGTTGCATCTTATGATCGGTTTTAACCGAGCTCGACTTTGCCCTTTTTTTTCTTTAGTGGAAAATGCAAGCATAGTGTATCTTCTGTGCATGCGGTGCAAGACTCATAATTATTTCTTATTATCTCGGGGATGACTTACAATTTATGGGAAATGATATGCTTCAGCCAGCGGATAGCGCACGGTGCGTCGACCGCCTCCCCTTCATGCCACGCCGCTCACATGATGCCCAACACAGTTTTGCAAGAAGGGTTGCAATGATGATGGATCACTGGCGAAGATGTTTTTCGCAACAAGGATTAAGTTGCAAACGAAATTTTGCAACAACATCCTGCTTGTTGCAAAGGACTTTAAAAGTTATTCGTAGGCTTCGCAACAACGTTCATGTTGCGAAGGAGCCTTTTGCAACAATGTCTCTGTTGTAAAGAATTGCAACAAAGGCTGTGTTGCAAAGGGACTTACTCAACGTGCTCTTTGTTATAAAATAATATGGCAACAAGAGGAGATCAGATGGCTGTGAAACTCTCCATCTAACGGCTAGAGGCGGAGGATCTTTCTAAAAGGCCGCCGGTCAACGTGTAGCAGCCTCCTAAAATTATTCATTTGCCTATCATTTTTATTTTATTTTTTGCTTCCACACCTTCTTCACCATCTCCATTACCATCATCTTTTAACCATGGACAGTGGCGGAGACAGGCCTGGGGCAGCTAGGGCTATAGCCCCAGGCCTAAAAACAACTTCCTTTGTAATTTCTTCATGCAAAGCATAGAAAATCATAAAAGTTTATCACTCAACATAGCACAACCCTAGGCGTAATCTGCATCTACCTCCGCCACTGACCATGGAAGCAGAAGGAAGAACTCCATCACGCGTGGAAAAGCTCTACTTTTTTCCAGTGAACTGGACAATGTAATTACCCTTATTTTTTCTTTGCGAAAGGAACAATGTAATTATCTACCACGCATTATTTTCAAGATTGTGATTTATTTGAACATGATGGGCAAGTATGTCTACCTCTGGTACTCTCCACGTACAGTATGCACTTTGGGCAGCCATGGTAGTAGCTTACCAGAACGTACCATGCATGCATGTATCCCAAATGATTTGGAATTGGTCGCACCCACTAGTACTCTCGATTTATGCTCCGAAACCAAAACATGAACCATGATTCTCTTGTTCTTGTAGTACAACACATTCCAATGAGTAGCACTGTACTGTACGTACACAAGGTCAGAACTTAGGACCAAGGATTCCACTGTCACGCAAGAGGCATGACCAGCGGCCACTTCACCTGCTCTCCCTCTCTTTCCTATATAAACGTGACCGAGACCACATGAATCTCCATCCTCATCACCATCACCACAAGGTATACTGGCCAGCGACTGGCGCACAGACCGATCGACCGCGTCACTCGAAGACCACCCCAGCTGCAGCAGCCTCTCCTGACACTGCCATGGAGCGCGCCACCATGGCCCTGGCCTTCCTGCTCGCTGCACTGGCCGCTTCCGCTGGGGCCAGCCCGGTCAACAAGTCCTGCGTCACCGGCAGCGCCGGCGCCTCTGTGAGCATCGGGTATGGCGGAGCCGGCGCCAGTGCCGGCGCCGGCGTGTCCCTCGGCGCCGACTGCCCCCGTGCGGAGGAGATCGTCCGCGCGGCCGTCGAGCAGGCCGTCGCCGCCGACCCCCGCATGGCCGCCTCCCTCCTCCGCCTCCACTTCCACGACTGCTTCGTCAATGTACGTACTCCAAGAGCTGCTGGCTGAGCTTCCGGCGCACGTTCTCTAGTCTCGCCATTGTGAGTGTGTTGCTCTTTTGTTGCTTGTGATGCAGGGTTGCGACGGCTCCGTGCTCCTGGACGACAAGCCGTTCTTCGTCGGCGAGAAGACGGCCGGGCCGAACATCAACTCGCTGAGGGGGTTCGAGGTCATCGACGCCATCAAGGCCGAGCTCGAGCAGGAGTGCCCCGAGACGGTCTCCTGCGCCGACGTCCTCGCCATCGCCGCCCGTGACTCCGTTGTCGCCGTATGTTATACTTCGGCTTGCTTATGATACACTGGTCACGGCGGGCGTACACACTCACGTTAACCATCACTAATGGATTGGATGGCCGCCGGCCGGTGCATGCAGTCTGGTGGACCCAGCTGGGAGGTGGAAACCGGCCGCAAGGACAGCCGCACGGCGAGCCTGCAGGCCGCCAACAGCAACCTCCCCGCGCCCACCTCCGGCGTCGCCACGCTCGTGCAGAAGTTCACCAACGTCGGCCTCACCGCAAAAGACATGGTCGCCCTCTCCGGTAATCAACCGTCGTTGCATCATTGCACATTTTCTTGGAGAGAAAGTACAATTGTACATTCTTGTAATATGCACGACGACGATCACAGGCGCGCACACCATCGGCAAGGCACGGTGCACGACGTTCAGCGCGCGGCTCGCCAGCGTGGGCGAGTCGGCCAAGGACACGGGGTTCCTGCAGTCGCTGCAGCAGCTGTGCGCCGGGTCGGCGGGGTCGGCGCTGGCGCACCTGGACCTGGCCACGCCGGCCACCTTCGACAACCAGTACTACATCAACCTGCTCTCCGGCGACGGCCTGCTGCCGTCCGACCAGGCGCTGGCCGCGCCCGCCGGCTCCGGGGCGGAGGACGTCGCGTCGCTCGTGGCCGACTACGCCTTCGACGCGGCGCTCTTCTTCGACGACTTCGCGGCCTCCATGCTGCGGATGGGGAGGCTCGCGCCGGCCGGCGGCCGCGCCGTCGGCGAGGTCCGCCGTAACTGCCGTGTGGTGAACTAGCTGGCTAGCTAGCTACGGTCAGGTCGATTAATAAGCACAGAAGCTTAACGTGCTAGCATTGGACTTGGGTAGTGTGTAGTGGCTTTCAATTAGTTTGATGTTTTCCATCGCGTTGTGAAATAAGCTGCTAGATTCTAACTAGTACTATGATGTATGATGATGTATGGCGTATCTGGTGATGTGCGGCGTTCTTGGCTTGTCAAAATAATTAATTTCACGTGTTGGAGGTGTTCGGTTGAGTTTTATTGTGCTTTTCTCCGTGTATTCATGTTGGTGAGTGTCATGATGTTTTCCAGAAAATAAAACAAAAAAGGGACCGTCTATTCAACAGGCGCCTGAAAAAAATCTCGTATCAGTCACTGTAGATCATCGGATCAATATCCACAAGCCCCGGAGCTCGGTGATGTGCTCCTCTGTGACCGTCGAGCACTTCCACAAGCCCTTCGTTTTGGGGGGCAGCCTTGCCCTCCTTCCCCGTCTTCTTGCCCTTTGGGGGCCTCATCTATAAGAAGCATTACCGGCCTGTCCTTAGCATACATAAAAAATGGGCCACTTTCTGTATTCTATTATTTTTGTTACTATTTATCATATGTAAATTATCCTGCTATCAAACTCACTCCTTGGGAGTGAAAACTCCTGATCTTCTTTTATTGGATATATGCAATGGTGGTGGCATATGTGTGTTGTTCCTTTTCTGGAGGCCTCGTTTTTGGAGAACTTTTAATCAGTCTATGTGTTGTCAAGGGTAGTGTTAGGTGTTGTTGCTCATTTTTGTGTGTCGTTGATTGGGCTCGACACGACTTTTTATGGTCATGCGCTTTGTTTTTTCTTAGCTTTGTCATTATTATTTGTGGTTGTGTGCATACTCGATGGCTAGACTTGTTCTCAACAATGTGTTTTTGCAGAGGGTGGTGTAATTGATATCCGCTCGGTACTAATATATCATCCTTTATAAAAAAATTGTATGCAATCGAGATGTTTGATTATCAAACTGGTGTCCAAAACTATTTCATATACACAAAAAAGATTCAGAAATTCACCCACACCATATTAGATCAGTTTGTAATTGTATACATAATATCACAATACAATATGCGCATTAATATGCAACTCATGAACAACCTCTCTCAAAGACAAAAGAACTGAAGAACAGTCCATGCCATCAATTTGGGACCCATGCATCAATTTGGATTAGGGTTTTTGTTCATGATACATGGATCGATCCCATCGAATTACATTGTTCATGATACATACACAGTCCGTCTACAGATTTACAGATTAGAGCTTTTTCACAGGAAGCAGCTCCACCAAGGCGCATATGCAACCCATCAAGTCCACCGCCTTGTACCCCGTCACCTCCTCCAGATCGTTGCTCAACTGCACGCCGAGGATCTGCCTGGCGAGGAACAGCGCCGATGCAGCCACGGCGGACGGCAGGATCCGCCCAACGAACCCGAAGAACGCCAACGTCAGGTTGACCAACCGAAGCGCCAGGGACCTCACCAAGAACTCGTCTTCTCGCTCGAAGAACCTCGTGAAGTGCTCGACGAACGTGTACGCGGTCGGGCCGTCCATGACGCAGCTGAGATCCATGACGAGCTCCCCCTCCATCTCCTCCACCGCGTGCACGGTGGTCCCGAGGAACGCCTCGACGACTTGGGCGTCGAGCCTCCAACCGCTGGCGGACTGCTCGTACTTGGCCCCGAGGGAGACGGCGGCGGCGGCAACGAGTTGGAGCGCCTCGTCGTGGGCCGGCACAGGGCGCACGGATAGGACGCGGTCGAGGTAGACGACAGCGCGGCAGAGCGTGCCCTCCGGGAGACCGCCGAGGTGGCGGGCGAAGGCGTCCATCCAGAGCACGAGCTCGGCGCGCATGGACGTGCTCAGGTGGCCCTGCTGCATTTTGGACATGTAGTCGGCGTCAGGGTGCTCCCTGGTGTCCCTTTCCTTGGCCCGGAGGTCCGCGTCGACGTCGGGCTCGTAGGGATCCGCGCAGTTGCGCCCTAGGTTTCTCTTGGCGCCGACTGCGGGAGAGAAGGGATGAACGGCCGGGACGTCGGCTTGCAGCGGGTCGTACGTCGGCTGGAGCAGCATTGGCCACGCAGCGAGGGCTGGGTCACCGGCGATTCGGGAGATGGCAGTCGAGTAATCGCTGATCGGAACGTGCAGGGAGAGCACCGTGCGTGGCAGGAGCAGTGTCTGTCCGGAGCGACGAAAGGAAAGCCGGCTTTGGCGATCGCGTATGGTGCCAGGTATTTATCGATGGGAGGCGAGTGTTCTGACCAGGTTTGACACCCATTACGTTTCGGTTTCGGAATTATCGTATCGAGTCGGACTTGCATTATTTTTTTTTCTTAATTTGCATGTTGTTACGTGGCGTCAGGTACATCAATATAGCGGATGTACATTGTCACATGAAATTAAATAATTAAATCCGAGATCAAGTCAATCAGCAGCTTATGCGACCCTAGAAGTTTCACTTTAGTTCTCCCGACTCTAGAGCAAAACCAAGTCTGCAAAGTTTTCATTTCTTTGAAAGACCAATCCTGGAAGTTCAAGCATTCTCTGCAACAGCAAAAGTACCAACAGGGACAGGCAGTTAAGTAATGAAGCAAAAGACCACACTTGTATTCCATCCCTCGAGGGAGGAATATCCAATGGTTCCTAGGTACATATGTACCCTATATGGAAATTTATTTTTAATAGTTAAACAAAAAGTTAAAATAGTTAAGAAACTATTTTTAGAATAAAGTTGACTTACTTGCGCACTAGTATACACATTTTCACAAAAAAGAAAACTATGTTGACTTCACAGCGAAAAAGACAATTTATTTGCTACTATAGGTCACTATTCACGCTATTTTGACCGAAAATTTGTCTTTTTTAAAAAGAAGTCAAAGAGGAATTTTATGTTTTTGTCACTTTTCTCACTAGTACAATGGAAGGTCAAGTTTTTATCAAAAATATTTTTAGAAATTTTTGACTTTTTTGTTGAATTACTAATCTATTTTTTTGCATATAGGGTACATATGTACCCAGGAACCAAAAGTTCCCCTCCTCCCTCGAGGGGTATATATATGCAGTTTACACGAGAGAGAGAGAGAGAGAGAGAGAGAGAGAGAGAGAGAGAGAGAGAGAGAGAGAGAGAGAGAGATACATGGGGAGGTGATCGGTAGCTACAATGGCTCGCATGCCGTGCATGCGATCGTGGGCGTGCGCACGAAGTGCACGCTCTCGTGATCCACCGGAGGACGCGGTCTAGCAGTTAGCCACGCTGAAGTGGACCTGATGACGTGTTCCAACCCCCCCTCCCCCACAGCCAAAACGTGAGGTTCTCGATCGTTGAGGCTGGAGCGTAACTCGTCGAAGACTGATGTCGGGAGCCCCTTGGTGAATATGTCCGCGAACTGAGAGCTCGTGGGGACGTGCTGGACGTGCACCTCGCCCAGAGCGACGTGCTCACGGACGAAGTGTAGGTCGATCTCCACGTGCTTCGTCCGCTGATGCTGCACCGGATTGTGAGACATGTACATGGCGCTGACGTTGTCGCAGTAGACGACCGTGGCACGGGCAGGAGGCTGGTGGAGCTCGCCGAGGAGCTGGCGGAGCCAGGCGGACTCAGCGACGGCATTGGCCACGGCCTGATACTCGGCCTCGGCGCTGGAGCGGGACACCGTGTTTTGCCGCTTCGAGGACCAAGTGAGCAGGTTGGGCCCGAGGAAAACGCAATGACCAGACATGAACTTGCGTGTATCAGGGCAGCCCGCCCAGTCGGCGTCGGAGTAAGCAACGAGCTCTGACGCGGCGGAGCGGTGATTCTGTAGGCCGAGATGCGTGGTGCCGCGAAGGTAGCGCGGAATGCGCTTGACGAGCTGGAAGTGCGCATCACGAGGCACGTGCATGAACAGGCAGCACTACTGCACGGTGTAGGACAAGTCCGGGCGCGTGAGAGTGATGTACTGGAGAGCACCTGCCAGGCTACGGTAGAGCGTCGGGTCGTGGAAGAGCGGGCCGGAGTCGATGGAGAGCTTGGCGAGCGTGTCGACCGGCGTGGAGATCGGCTTGCAGTTGAGCATGCCCGCGCGATCAAGTATCTCAAGAGCGTACTGTTCCTGAGAGAGGAACAACCCGGCTGGCATGGACGTGACGTTGATGCCGAGGAAGTGGTGGAGGGCGCCAAGATCCGTCATGGAGAACTCAGTATGGAGCGAGGCAATGATGCGCTGGAGAAGAGCGTCCGAGCTTGCGGTGAGGATGATGTCGTCCACGTACAACAACAGGTAGGCGAGGTGGTGACCGCGACGTAGGATGCACAGCGAGGAGTCCGAGCATGACGCCTAGAAGCCGAGGGAGCGCGGGTAGTTGGTGAAGCGCGAGAACCAGGCCCGCGGGGCCTACTTGAGGCCGTACAGCGAGCGGTTGAGGCGGCTGACATGCGAGGGGTGGACGGAGTCGACGAAGCCGGAGGGCTGCTAACCGTAGACAGTCTCCGCCAGGTGGCCATGAAGAAATGCGTTCTTCATGTCCAACTGGTGAATTGGCCACGACTGGCCAGCCGCGACGCTCAAGACGGTCCGAACTATAGCCGGCTTGACAACGGGGCTGAAGGTCTCCTCGTAGTCGATGCCAGCCTGTTGGGTGAAGCCGCGAAGAACCCAACACGCTTTGTAGCGAGCGAGCATGCCATCGGCGTTGAACTTGTGCCGGAAGATCCATTTTCCTGTAACCATATTAGCACCTGCAGGGCGAGACACCAAACACCACGTATCATTCCGCATTAGTGCATCATATTCCTCGAGCAGGGTGTTGTACCAGTTGGGGTCTTTTAAGGCAACGCGATAGGAGGGGTGAATGGGACTGATGTGGGATGTGGTGGCGTGGAGGGAGACGTGCTGTTTGGGTTGAGAGAAGCTAGACTTGGCTCTAGTACGCAGGCGTGAGAGTTGGAGGGAGGCCCAACAGGAACTGCGCGCGGTGGAAGGGGGGGGATGGGGGAGGCGGCCCGGGTGCGTCACGGGTGGGGTGCGGCATGGCGCTGTGGAAGCCAGGGGGACATGGAGGGTGGTGGATGGCTGCATAGGGGTGTAGGGGACGGTGGGATGGGCCGACTGGTGGGTGGTGGGGTGGGGGACCGGGGTGACGCGGGCGGCGTGCAGGTATGGGACAGCGTGCGCGCGCTGGTTGGTGGAGGTGGGGGAGGGGCGTGTCGCTCCCCCGCAATGATTGCGGGATCGGCTGGCGACCCAGAGCGCGCGGATCCCAGAGAGGATATGGGAGGGGACCGGTACGAGGTGGGGATGTCGTGCGGATCAGGAGGGAGGCGACGCGGATTTTCTGCGGCTGGATGGGTACGTGCAGGGGGAGAATAAGGAACTGATTTTCATCAAACGTAACATGCATGGAGATTATGACACATCGCGAGTCGAGATCAAGGCATCGACATCCTTTGTGTTCGAGGGCGTAGCCTAGGAAAACGCCGGGAATAGAGCGCGGGGCGAGCTTGTGCGGGCTGGTGGCGTATGTGTTAGAGAAACAGAGACAACCAAATACCCGCAAATGATCGTACGTGGGGTGGCGGCCGAACAGGCAGAGGTGGGTAGTTTCGTTGTGGATGGCAGAGGAGGGACGGCGGTTGAGGACGTGAGTGGCTGTGTGAAGGGCCTCGACCCAAAATTGTGGAGGAAGATGGGCATGGATGAGCATGACACGGAGGATATCGTTGGTCGTGCGAATAAGCCGCTCAACCTTGCCATTTTGTGGCGACGTGTGGGGGCAAGAGAGTCGGAAGGATGCGCCATGGGTGGAAAAGAGCGTGCGTAGAGAGGAGGTGAGGAATTCACCTCCGTTATCGCATTGCATGCATTGGAAGGCAATGTGGAACTGGGTTTGGACGTAGGTGAAGAAGCGAGAGATAATGGCAGCAGTGTCGGATTTGTGGCGTAGGGGAAACGTTCAGGAGTAGTGAGAGTAGTCGTCGAGCACCATGAGGTAATACTGAAAACCAGAAAAACTACACACTAGAGAGGTCCATAAATCGCAATGTAATAATTGAAAAGGTGCTGATGTTACAGATGTAGATGAAGAAATGGCAGTCGAGGCTGCTTGCCTAATTGGCATGACGTACAAACACTAGTTTTGGGCATGCGTTTATTACAAGATAGAAGGAAATCTTTAGCTAAAATGGAAATGGAGTTATTACTGGGGTGGCCTGATAACTCACAAGTATAAGGGATCGCAACAGTTTTCGATAAGTAAGAGTGTCGAACCCAACGAGGAGCTAAAGGTAGAATAAATATTCCCTCAAGTTCTATCGACCACCGATACAACTCTACGCACGCTTGACGTTCGCTTTACCTAGAACAAGTGTGAAACTAGAAGTACTTTGTAGGTGTTGTTGGATAGGTTTGCAAAGAGTACGTAAATAAAAAGTAGGGGCTGTTTAGATAAAGAAACAATAAAGTAAATATAGCGAGTGTGGAAAAGTGGTGGTAGGAGTTGCGAAATTGCCCCTAAGCAATTGACTACTTTACTAGACCGATAGCAAGTATTATGTGGGAGAGGCCACTGCTAGCATGTCATCCCTGACTTGGAATTCTATGCACTTATGATTGGAACTATTAGCAAGCATCCGCAACTACTAATGTTCATTAAGGTAAAACCCAACCATAGCATTAAGATATATTGGTCCCCCTTTAATCCCGTATGCATCAATTTCTATGCTAGGTTGAAACTTCTGTCACTTTTGCCCTCCAATACATAGTCCTATCAACATACAACTAACCCTAGGGTGTGATTCACGCGCGCAATCATATGATGGGCACCAAAGGACAGCAACATAACCACAAGCAAATTGAATCAATCATAGCAATTCATCAACCACCGATAGAACAACAAAAATCTACTCAGACATCATAGGATGGCAACACATCATTGGATAATAATATGAAGCATAAAGCACCATGTTCAAGTAGAGGGTACAGCGGGTTGCGGGAGAGTGGACCGCTATAGATAGAGGGGGAAAGGTGATGGAGATGTTGGTGAAGATGGCGGAGGTGTTGGTGTAGATCGCGGTGATGATGATGGCCTCCGGCGGCGTTCCGGCGCCACCGGAAGCGAGGGGGAGAGAGCCCCCCTCCTTCTTCTTCTTCTTCCTTGACCTTCTCCCTAGATGGGAGAAAGGTCCTCCAAGATTAGATCTGTCTCTCTGTCTTTCTCTGTTTCTGCGTTCTCAGATTCTTCCCTTTCACCGTTTCTTATATTCACGGAGATCCGTAACTCCGATTGGGCTGAAATTTTGACACGATCTCTATCCGGAAATTAGCTTTGTTGCTGTGAAAGAAGGGCATCAACCGCCTTACGGGGTGGCCACGAGGGTCAGGGGCGCGCCCCCCTACCTCGTGGGCCCCTCGAGCATCATCTCGCGTGGATTCTTCTTCCCAAAAATCATATATATTCCAAAAAAAATCTCCGTCAGTTTTTATTCCGTTTGAACTCCGTTTGATATAAATATTCTGCGAAACAAAAAACATGCAACAAATAGGAACTAGCACTGGGCACTAAATCAATATGTTAGTCCCAAAAATAGTATAAAAAATTGCCAAAAGTATATGAAAGTTGAATAATATTGGCATGGAACAATCAAAAATTATAGATACGACAGAGACGTATCAGCATCCCCAAGCTTAATTCCTGCTCGTCCTCGAGTAGGTAAATGATAAAAAAGATAATTTTTGACGTGGAATGCTACTTAGCATAATCTTGATCACATATCTAATCATGGCATTAATATTAAAATACGAGTGATTCAAAGCAATAGTCTATCATTTGACATAAAACAATAATACTTCAAGCCCACTAATAAAGCAATCATGTCTTTTCAAAATAACAAGGCCAAAGAAAGTTATCCCTACAAAATCATATAGTCTGGCTATGCTCCATCTTCACCACACAAAATACTCACGTCATGCACAACCCTGATGACAAGCCAAGCAATTGTTTCATACTTTTGACATTCTCAAACCTTTTCAACTTTCACGCAATACATGAGCGTGAGCCATGGACATAGCACTATAGGTGGAATAGAATGGTGGTTGTGGAGAAGACAAAAAGGAGAAGATAGTCTCACATCAACTAGGCGTATCAACGGGCTATGGAGATTCCCATCAATAGATATCAATGTGAGTGAGTAGGGATTGCCATGCAACGGATGCACTAGAGCTATAAGTATATGAAAGCTCTAACTGAAACTAAGTGGGTGTGCATGCAACTTGCTTGCTCATGAAGACCTAGGGCATTTGAGGAAGCCCATCGTTGGAATATACAAGCCAAGTTCTATAATGAAAATTCCCACTAGTATATGAAAGTGATAACTCAAGAGACTCTCTATATGAAGAACATGGTGCTACTCTGAAGCACAAGTGTGGTAAAAGGATAGTAACATTGCCCCTTCTCTCTTTTTCTCTCATTTTTTTTCTTCTTTTTTTTTCTTTTTTGTAGGCTTCTTTGGCCTCTCTCTTTTTTTTGGAGGGGGGGGGGCTTCTTTGGTCACTTTTATTTTGAGAACCTCACACGGGACAATGTTCTAATAATGATGATCATCACACTTTTATTTACTTACAACTCAATATTACAACTCGATATCTAGAATAAGGATATGACTCTATATGAATGCCTCCGGCGGTGTACCGGGATGTGCAATGATGTAGCGTAGCAATGACATCAAAAAATGGACAAGCCATGAAAACATCATGCTAGCTATCTTACGATCATGCAAAGCAATATGACAATGAATGCTCAAGTCATGTATATGATGATGATGAAAGTTGCATGACAATATATCTCGGAATGGCTATGGAAATGCCATGATAGGTAGGTATGGTGGCTGTTTTGAGGAAGGTATATGGTGGGTTTATGGTACCGGCGAAAGTTGCACGGTACTAGAGAGGCTAGCAATGATGGAAGGGTGAGAGTGCGTATAATCCATGGACTCAACATTAGTCATAAAGAACTCACATACTTATTGCAAAAATCTATTAGTAATCGAAACAAAGTACTACGCGAATGCTCCTAGGGGGATAGATTGGTAGGAAAAGACCATCGCTCGTCCCCGGCCGCCACTCATAAGGAAGATAATCAATAAATACCTCATGCTCCAACTTCGTTACATAACGGTTCACCATACGTGCATGCTACGGGAATCACAAACCTCAACACAAGTATTTCTACAATCCACAAGTACCCACTAGCATGACTCTAATATCAGCATCTTTATATCGCAAAACTATTGCAAGGAATCAAACATCATATTCAGTGATCTACAAGTTTTATGTAGGATTTTATGACTAACCATGTGAATGACCAATTCCTGCCATCTCTCTAAATAGATATAAGTGAAGCAAGAGAGTTTAGTTCTTTCTAAAAAAGATATGCCCACACTCTAACAAATATAAGTGAAGCAAAAGAGCATTCTACAAATGGCGGTTGTCTATGTAAAGAGAAACAGGCAATCCAAACTTCGAATGATATAAGTGAAGCACATGAAGCATTCTATAAAGCCATACTCAAAAGATATAAGTGAAGTGCATAGAGCATTCTATAAATCAACCAAGGACTATCTCATACCAGCATGGTGCATAAAAGAAAAATGAAAACTAAATGCAAAAGACGCTCCAAGATTGCACATATCGCATGAGCGAAACGAATCCGAAAACACACCGATACTGGTTGAAGAAAGAGGGGATGCCTTTGTTGGAGAACATTGCAGAAAACAAAAATTTTCCTACTCGTTTCACCAAGATCCATCTAGGAGTTCATCTAGCAACGAGTCATGAGATGCATCTACATACCTTTGTAGATCGCGTGCGGAAGCGTTCAACGAACGGGGATGATGTAGTCGAACACAACGTGATCCAAATCACCGATGACCGAGTGCCGAACGGATGGCACCTCCGCATTCAACACACGTACGGGACGGGAGACGTCTCCTCCTTCTTGATCCAGCAAGGGGGAAGGAGAGGTTGGTGATGATCCAGCAGCACGACGGCGTGGTGGTGGATGCAGGGCATCACAGTAGCAGGGCTTCGCCTATACTACGCAAGAGGGAGATGTAACAGGGAGAGAGGGAAGCACCAAAAGCCGTGGACCAAAGTCCCTCCTCTCCCCCACTATATATAGGGGTGCCAAGGGGGGGGGGGGGGGCGGCGGCCAAGGGTGGGGGGCTTGCCCCCCAAGGCAAGGGGGCGCCCCCCTTTAGGGTTTCCCCTAACCCTAGGCGCATGGGCCCCTTAGGGGGTGGTGCCCCAGCCCACTAAGGGCTGGGTTCCTTCCCACTTCAGACCATAGGGCCCTCCGGGATAGGTGGCCCCACCCGATGTTCCCCCGGGACCCCTCCGGTGGTCCCGGTACAATACCGGTAACCCCGAAACTTGTCCCGATGGCCGAAACAGCACTTCCTATATATAATTCTTTACCTCTGGACCATTCCGGAACTCCTCGTGACGTCCGGGATCTCATCCGGGACCCCGAACAACATTCGGGTTACTGCATATACATATCTTCACAACCCTAGCGTCACCGAACCTTAAGTGTGTAGACCCTACGGGTTCGGGAGACATGTAGACATGACCGCGACGACTCTCCGGTCAATAACCAACAGCGGGATCTGGATACCCATGTTGGCTCCCACATGCTCCACGATGATCTCATCGGATGAACCACGATGTCGAGGATTCAATCAACCCCGTATGCAATTCCCTTTGTCAATCGATATATTACTTGCCCGAGATTCGATCGTCGGTATCCCAATACCTCGTTCAATCTCGTTACCGGCAAGTCACTTTACTCGTACTGTAATGCATGATCCCGTGACCAGACACTTGGTCACTTTGAGCTCATTATGATGATGCATTACCGAGTGGGCCCAGTGATACCTCTCCGTCATACGGAGTGACAAATCCCAGTCTTGATCCGTGTCAACCCAACAGATACTTTCGGAGATACCCGTAGTCTACCTTTATAGTCACCCAGTTACGTTGTGACGTTTGGCACACCCAAAGTACTCCTACGGTATCCGGGAGTTACACAGTCTCATGGTCTAAGGAAAAGATACTTGACATTGCAAAACTCTAGCAGATGAACTATACGATCTTTATGCTATGTTTATGATTGGGTCTTGTCCATCACATCATTCTCTTAATGATGTGATCTCGTTATCAATGACAGTCAATGTCCATAGCCAGGAAACCATGACTATCTGTTGATCAACGGGCTAGTCAACTAGAGGCTTACTAGGGACATGTTGGTGTCTGTTATTCACACATGTACTACAATTTCCGGATAATACAATTATAGCATGAATAAAGACAATTATCATGAACAAGGAAATATAATAATAATGCTTTTATTATTGCCTCTAGGGCATATTTCCAACAGTCTCCCACTTGCACTAGAGTCAATAATCTAGTTACATTGTGATGAATCGAACACCCATGGAATTCTGGTGTTGATCATGTTTTGCCCTAGGGAGAGGTTTAGTCAACGGATCTGCTACATTCAGGTCCGTATGTACTTTACAAATCTCTATGTCTCCATCTTGAACATTTTCACGAATGGAGTTGAAGCGACGCTTGATGTGCCTTGTCTTCTTGTGAAACCTGGGCTCCTTGGCAAGTGCAATAGCTCCAGTGTTGTCACAAAAGAGTTTGATTGGCCCTGACGCATTGGGTATGACTCCTAGGTCGGTGATGAACTCCTTCACCCATATTGCTTCATGTGCTGCCTCCGAGGCTGCCATGTACTCTGCTTCACATGTAGATCCCGCCACGACGCTCTGCTTGCAACTGCACCAGCTTACTGCCCCACCATTCAAAATATACACGTATCCGGTTTGTGACTTTGAGTCATCCAGATCTGTGTCGAAGCTAGCATCGACGTAACCCTTTACGACGAGCTCTTCGTCACCTCCATAAACAAGAAACATCTCCTTAGTCCTTTTCAGGTACTTCAGGATATTCTTGACCGCTGTCCAGTGTTCCTTGCCGGGATTACTTTGGTACCTTCCTACCAAACTTACGGCAAGGTTTACATCAGGTCTGGTACACAGCATGGCATATATAATAGAACCTATGGCTGAGGCATAGGGGATGACACTCATCTCTTCTATTTCTTCTGCCGTGGTCGGACTTTGAGCCGAGCTCAATTTCATACCTTGCAGTACAGGCAAGAACCCCTTCTTATACTGATCCACATTGAACTTCTTCAATATCTTGTCAAGGTACGTACTTTGTGAAAGACCGATGAGGCGTCTCGATCTATCTCTATAGATCTTGATGCCTAATATATAAGCAGCTTCTCCAAGGTCCTTCATTGAAAAACTCTTATTCAAGTAGGCCTTGGTGCTGTCCAAGAGTTCTATATCATTTCCCATCAAAAGTATGTCATCTACATATAGTATGAGAAATGCTATAGAGCTCCCACTCACTTTCTTGTAAACACAGGCTTCTCCATAAGTCTGCGTAAACCCAAACGCTTTGATCATCTCATCAAAGCGAATGTTCCAACTCCGAGATGCTTGCACCAGCCCATAAATCGAGCGTTGGAGCTTGCACACCTTGTCAGCATTCTTAGGATCGACAAAACCCTCCGGCTGCATCATATACAATTCTTCCTTAAGGAAACCATTAAGGAATGCCGTTTTGACGTCCATTTGCCATATTTCATAATCGTAGAATGCGGCAATTGCTAACATGATTCGGACGGACTTCAGCTTTGCTACCGGTGAGAAAGTCTCATCGTAGTCAACCCCTTGAACTTGTCGATAACCCTTAGCGACAAGCCGAGCTTTATAGATGGTCACATTACCATCTGCGTCTGTCTTCTTCTTAAAGATCCATTTATTTTCTATGGCTTGCCGTTCAACGGGCAAGTCAGTCAAAGTCCATACTTCGTTTTCATACATGGATCCTATCTCGGATTTCATGGCTTCTAGCCATTTGTCGGAATCCGGGCCCGCCATCGCTTCTTCATAGTTCGAAGGTTCACCGTTGTCTAACAACATGATTTCCAAGACAGGGTTGCCGTACCACTCTGGTGCGGAACGTGTCCTTGTGGACCTTCGAATTTCAGTAGGAGCTTGATCAGAAGTATCTTGATCATTATCAGTAACTTCCTCACTAACCGGTGCAGGCACCTCAGGAACATTTTCTTGAGTTGCGCCATTTTCCGGTTCAAGAGGTAATACTTCATCAAGTTCTACTTTCCTCCCACTTACTTCTTTCGAGAGAAACTCTTTCTCTAGAAAGGACCCATTCTTGGCAACAAAGATCTTGCCTTCGGATCTGAGGTAGAAGGTATACCCAATAGTTTCTTTTGGGTATCCTATGAAGACGCATTTTTTCATTTGGGTTCGAGCTTTTCAGGTTGAAGTTTCTTGACATAAGCATCGCATCCCCAAACTTTTAGAAACGACAGCTTAGGTTTCTTCCCAAACCATAGTTCATATGGTGTCGTCTCAACGGATTTTGACGGAGCCCTATTTAAAGTGAATGCGGCAGTCTCTAAAGCATGGCCCCAAAAAGATAGCGGCAAATCGGTAAGAGACATCATAGACCGCACCATATCTAATAGAGTGAGATTACGACGTTCGGACACACCATTACGCTGAGGTGTTCCAGGCGGCGTCAGTTGTGAAACTATTCCACATTTTCTTAAGTGTGTGCCAAATTCATGACTCAAGTATTCTCCTCCATGATCTGATCGTAGAAACTTGATTTTCCTGTCACGTTGATTCTCAACCTCACTCTGAAATTCCTTGAACTTTTCAAAGGTTTCAGACTTGTGTTTCATTAAGTAGATATACCCATATCTACTTAAGTCATCAGTGAGGGTGAGAACATAACGATAGCCACCACGAGCCTCAACACTCATTGGACCGCACACATCAGTATGTATGATTTCCAATAAGTTGGTTGCTCGCTCCATTGTTCCTGAGAACGGAGTCTTGGTCATTTTACCCATGAGGCATGGTTCGCACGTGTCAAATGATTCATAATCAAGAGACTCTAAAAGTCCATCAGCATGGAGATTCTTCATGCGTTTGATACCTATGTGACCAAGGCGGCAGTGCCACAAGTATGTGGGACTATCATTATCAACCTTGCATCTTTTGGCACTCACATTATGAACATGTGTAGCATTACGTTCGAGATTCATAAAGAATAAACCATTCACCATAGGAGCATGACCATAAAACATATCTCTCATATAAATAGAACAACCATTATTCTCGGATTTAAATGAGTAGCCATCTCGAATTAAACGAGATCCCGATACAATGTTCATGCTCAAAGCTGGTACTAAATAACAATTATTAAGGTTTAAAACTAATCCCGATGGTAGATGTAGAGGCAGCGTGCCGACGGCGATCACATTGACCTTGGAACCATTCCTGACGCGCATCGTCACCTCGTCCTTTGCCAGTTTCCGCTTATTCCGCAGCCCCTGCTTTGAGTTACAAATGTGAGCAACTGCACCGGTATCAAATACCCAGGAGCTACTACGGACACTAGTAAGGTACACATCAATTACATGTATATCACATATACCTTTTGTTTTGCCGGCCTTCTTGTCTGCTAAGTATTTCGGGCAGTTCCGCTTCCAGTGACCGTTTCCCTTGCAATAAAAGCACTCAATCTCGGGCTTGGGTCCATTCTTTGGCTTCTTCCCGGCAGCTTGCTTGCCGGGCGCAGCAACTTCCTTGCCGTCCTTCTTGAAGTTCTTTTTACCCTTACCCTTCTTGAACTTAGTGGTTTTATTCACCATCAACACTTGATGTTCCTTCTTGACTTCTACCTCTGCTGATTTCAGCATAGCAAATACTTCAGGAATGGTCTTTTCCATTCCCCGCATATTGAAGTTCATCACAAAGCTCTTGTAGCTTGGTGGAAGCGACTGGAGGATTCTGTCAATGACCGCATCATCCGGGAGATTAACTCCCAGCTGAGTCAAGCGGTTATGCAACCCAGACATAGTGAGTATGTGCTCACTGACAGAACTATTCTCCTCCATCTTACAGCTGAAGAATTTGTCGGAGACTTGATATCTCTCGACCCGGGCATGAGCTTGGAAAACCATTTTCAGCTCTTCGAACATCTCATATGCTCCGTGTCTCTCAAAACGCTTTTGGAGCCCCGGCTCTAAACTGTAAAGCATGCCGCATTGAACGAGGGAGTAGTCATCGGTACGTGCCTGCCAAGCGTTCATAACGTCTTGTTCTGCAGGGAGAACAGGTGCGTCACCCAACGGTGCTTGTAGGACATAATCTTTCTTGGCAGCTATGAGGATGATCCTCAGGTTCCGGACCCAGTCCGTATAGTTGCTGCCATCGTCTTTCAGCTTGGTTTTCTCTAGGAACGCGTTGAAGTTGAGGACTACGTGGGCCATTTGATCTACAATACATATTGTAAAATATTTTAGACTAAGTTCAAGATAATTAAGTTCATCTAATCAAATTAATAATGAACTCCCACTTAGATAGACATCCCTCCAGTCATCTAAGTATAACATGATCCGAGTCAACTAGGCCGTGTCCGATCATCACGTGAGACGGACTAGTCAACGTCAGTGAACATTTTCATGTTGATCGTATCTTCTATACGACTCATGCTCGACCTTTCGGTCTTCTGTGTTCTGAGGCCATGTCTGTACATGCCAGGCTCGTCAAGTCAACCTAAGTGTTTGCATGTGTAAATCTGTCTTACACCCGTTGTATGTGAACGTCTGAATAAAACACCCGATCATCACGTGGTGTTTTGAAACAGCGAACTGTCGCAACGGTGCACAGTTAGGGGGAACACTTCTTGAAATTAATATGAGGGATCATCTTATTTACTACCGTCGTTCTAAGTAAACAAGATGCAAAACATGATAAACATCACATGCAATCAAATAATAAACGTGACATGATATGGCCAATATCACATAGCTCCTTTGATCTCCATCTTGGGGCTCCATGATCATCCTGTCATCGGCATGACACCATGATCTCCATCATCATGATCTCCATCATCGTGCCTTCATGAAGTTGCTCGCCAACTATTACTTCTACTACTACGGCTAACGCGTTTAGCAATAAAGTAAAGTAATTTACATGGCGTTTCTCAATGACACGCAGGTCATATAAAAGAATAAAGACAACTCCTATGGCTCCTGCCGGTTGTCATACTCATCGACATGCAAGTCGTGATTCCTATTACAATAGCATGAACATCTCATACATCACATATAGATCATTCATCATTCATCACAACTTTGGCCATATCATATCACAAACCACTTGCTGCAAAAACAAGTTAGACGTCCTCTAATTGTTGTTGCAAGTTTTACGTGGCTGAATTAGGGTTCTAGCAAGAACGTTTTCTTACCTACGTGAAAGCCACAACGTGATTTGTCAACTTCTATTTACCCTTCATAAGGACCCTGTTCATCGAATCCGCTCCAACTAAAGTGGGAGAGACAGACACCCGCCAGCCACCTTATGCAACTAGTGCATGTTAGTCGGTGGAACCGGTCTCACGTAAGCGTACGTGTAAGGTTGGTCCGGGCCACTTCATCCCACAATACCGCTGAAGCAAGAAAAGACTAGTAGCGGCAAGAAAGTTGACAAATCCACGCCCACAACAAATTGTGTTCTACTCGCGCAAGAAGAACTACGCATAGACCTAGCTCATGATGCCACTGTTGGAGAACGTTGCAGAAAACAAAAATTTTCCTACTCGTTTCACCAAGATCCATCTAGGAGTTCATCTAGCAACGAGTCATGAGATGCATCTACATACCTTTGTAGATCGCGTGCGGAAGCGTTCAACGAACGGGGATGATGTAGTCGAACACGACGTGATCCAAATCACCGATGACCGAGTGCCGAACGGACGGCACCTCCGCGTTCAACACACGTACGGGACGGGAGACGTCTCCTCCTTCTTGATCCAGCAAGGGGGAAGGAGAGGTTGGTGATGATCCAGCAGCATGACGGCGTGGTGGTGGATGCAGGGCGTCACAGTAGCAGGGCTTCGCCTATACTACGCAAGAGGGAGGTGTAACAGGGAGAGAGGGAAGCACCAAAAGCCGTGGACCAAAGTCCCTCCTCTCCCCCACTATATATAGGGGTGCCAAGGGGGGGGGGTGCCGGCCCTAGGAGATGGATCTCCTAGGGGGGGGGGGGGGGCGGCGGCCAAGGGTGGGGGGCTTGCCCCCCAAGGCAAGGGGGCGCCCCCTTTAGGGTTTCCCCTAACCCTAGGCGCATGGGCCCCTTAGGGGGTGGCGCCCCAGCCCACTAAGGGCCAGGTTCCTTCCCACTTCAGCCCATGGGGCCCTCCGGGATAGGTGGCCCCACCCAGTGGACCCCCGGGACCCCTCCGGTGGTCCCGGTACAATACCGGTAACCCCGAAACTTGTCCCGATGGCCGAAACAGCACTTCCTATATATAATTCTTTACCTCCGGACCATTCCGGAACTCCTCGTGACGTCCGGGATCTCATCCGGGACCCCGAACAACATTTGGGTTACTGCATATATATATCTTCACAACCCTAGCGTCACCGAACCTTAAGTGTGTAGACCCTACGGGTTCGGGAGACATGTAGACATGACCGCGACGACTCTCCGGTCAATAACCAACAGCAGGATCTGGATACCCATGTTGGCTCCCACATGCTCCACGATGATCTCATCGGATGAACCACGATGTCGAGGATTCAATCAACCCCGTATGCAATTCCCTTTGTCAATCGATATATTACTTGCCCGAGATTCGATCGTCGGTATCCCAATACCAAGTTCAATCTCATTACCGGCAAGTCACTTTACTCGTACTGTAATGCATGATCCCGTGACCAGACACTTGGTCACTTTGAGCTCATTATGATGATGCATTACCGAGTGGGCCCAGTGATACCTCTCCGTCATACAGAGTGACAAATCCCAGTCTTGATCCGTGTCAACCCAACAGATACTTTCGGAGATACCCGTAGTCTACCTTTATAGTCACCCAGTTACGTTGTGACGTTTGGCACACCCAAAGTACTCCTACGGTATCCGGGAGTTACACGGTCTCATGGTCTAAGGAAAAGATACTTGACATTGCAAAACTCTAGCAGATGAACTATACGATCTTTATGCTATGTTTATGATTGGGTCTTGTCCATCACATCATTCTCTTAATGATGTGATCTCATTATCAATGACATTCAATGTCCATAGCCAGGAAACCATGACTATCTGTTGATCAACGAGCTAGTCAACTAGAGGCTTACTAGGGACATGTTGGTGTCTGTTATTCACACATGTACTACGATTTCCGGATAATACAATTATAGCATGAATAAAGACAATTATCATGAACAAGGAAATATAATAATAATGCTTTTATTATTGCCTCTAGGGCATATTTCCAACAGCCTTCCGGGGCATCTCCAAGCTTAGACGCTTGAGTCTCCTTGAATATTTACTTGGGGTGCCTCGGGCATCCCCAAGCTTGAGCTCTTGCCTCTCTTCCTTCTTCTCACATCGAGACCTTCTCGATCATTGAACACTTCATCACACAAAACTTTAACAGAAAACTCGGTAAGATCCGTTAGTATAATAAAGCAAATAACTACTCTAAGTACTGTTGAAAACCAATTCATATTTTGCTTTTGCATTGTGGCTGCTTTAATATAACTTTTTCATGGCTTAATCCACTGATATAAAGTGACAGTTTCATCAAAACAAGCAAACTATGCATCAAAAACAGAATCTGTCTAAAACAGAACAGTCTGTAATAATCTGAACATTCACCATACTTCTGATACTTGAAAAATTCTACCAAAATTAGGAAAAATAAAACAATAGTATAGGAATACAGTGCAAAAATAATCAGAACCATTTTATGTTCCAGCTAAAAATGTAAAATCACGCACTACATCCAAAGTTTATGTCCTGCACCGTACAAACCATCAAGCAAATGTAAACATCCTAAAGACAAACCTTGGCACATTATTTTTATAATACAATGGAATTGTACAAAGGGATAATTATTTTTATTGAAAAGTTTCTGTAATCAAGATTCACAAAGTTTCCGTGAGCATGAACAAAGTTCAAGGCTAGCTCCCACTTCAACAATGCTTGTCTTTCTCACTTTCGCTTTCCTTTTTGAAAAAGTTTTGGGTTCCCCTCTTTATTTTTGTTGTTTTTACACTATATAAAAGCACTCAACAGAAATAAATAACTCTCTAAAACTTCCGGGTTGTCTCCCTGGCAACGCTTTCTTTAAAGCCATTAAGCTAGGCATATAGTGCTCAAGTAATGGATCCACCCGGATCCCAAGGTATATCAAAGCCAATTTTAATTAACAATGATTTGTAATGTAGTGGTGAGCACAGGGTAACATATATCATGTAATGACGAAGTCTAACTCTCTTCCTATGCATCGGCATGTCATAAAAGAACAATTTATGCACACAAAGTAAAGGCCAATGCATAGTATAAACAGTTTCTTGCAATTTTATCATATTGGAAACATAGAGAGGTGGAGATATAGTTCCTCTCTCATAATAATTGCAAGTATGAGCAGCAAGCACATGCATATTATATCCGTCAAAATCATCATGTGCAACGGTAAAAGGCAACCCATCAATATATTCCTTAATACGAGCAAACTTCTTCGATATAGTGTAGTTTGGAGAATTCAAAAAGATAATAGGACTATCATGTGTGGGTGCAATAGCAAAAATTTCATGTTTAACATAAGGAACTATAGCAATTTCATCTCCATAAGCATAATTCATATTGGCATCTTGGCCACAAGCATAGCAAGCATCATCAAAAAGGGATATTTCAAAAGAATCAACGGGATCATAACAATCATCATAGCAATCATCCTCCGGTAAGCACGAAGGGAAATTAAACAATGTATGAGTTGAACAGTTACTCTCATTAGAAGATGGGCATGGGTAGCTAATCCACTCTTCCTCCTTTTGTTCTTCGCTCTCCTCCTCATCTTTTTCATCCAATGAGCTCACAGTTTCATCAATTTCTTCTTCCATAGACTCCTGCAAAATATTAGTCTCTTCTTGGACAGTGGAGACTTTCTTAATAAGTGCATTAATATCGTAATTGTATTCATAATTCTCATAGCAATATTTAAGGATAGCTAAATTTTCAGGTCTATAAACCGAATTATCAAAATCTTCAAACTCTTTAAACATAGATTCAATTTCATAAGCACCCATAAAAGAAACAAATTCTTCTATTAGTAATCATATATACCTCTAGCATAAGAAGCTAAGGTTTTATTATCATTAAATTCACATAAAAAGGGAAGGTGTGGAGCCTTCATCTTAGAGCAAAAAGTATAATCATATCTCAAGCATAGTTGCCTAGCATACCAATTCAATATATGAATTTGATTCCATAATAGTTTTCCTTTTTGTGTCAAGCGGTAATCCCTAATGTATTCACATTGATCCAACGTTACTCACATTACATAATTGAATGGGGTCTTCTCAGGATTATTAAAGTAGTACATAATATTTTTCACATAACCAGCATCGAGGGTTTTAGGAGGTTCCCCATCTCCATGAGTAGCAAGTACACCTAATATTTTTGGTATTTCGTGTTCCATATCCATAACTAAAGATAGAGAACAACTAAGAACAACAAATAAAAATTACTTAGTGATAAAGCAAACAAGCACACACGAGAATATTCACCCCACGCTATTGCTTCCCGGCAACGGTGCTAGAAAAAGGTCTTGATAACCCACAAGTATAGGGGATCGCAACAATTTTCCATAAGAGTGTCGAACCCAACGAGGAGCTAAAGGTAGAACAAATATTCCCTCAAGTTCTATCGACCACCGATACAACTCTACGCACGCTTGACGTTCGCTTTACCTAGAACAAGTATGAAACTAGAAGTACTTTGTAGGTGTTGTTGGATAGGTTTGCAAGATAATAAAGAGTACGTAAATAAAAAGCAGGGGCTGTTTAGATAAAGAAACAATAAAGTAAATATAGCGAGTGTGGAAAAGTGGTGGTAGGAGTTTCGAAATTGCCCCTAAGCAATTGACTACTTTACTAGACCGATAGCAAGTATTATGTGGGATAGGCCACTTCTAGCATGTCATCCCTGATGTAACACCCCGGATGTAATTTACCTTATTTGTACTCCAACTCTTGCCGTTTCCAGCACTAAGTTATTCTATTTCCTCGTTGTCGGGTTTTTTGTCTCCGTGTGTTTTGTCCTTGTCATGCATCTCATATCATGTCATCATGTGCATTGCATTTGCATACGTGTTCGTCTCCTACATCCGAGCATTTTCCCCGTTGTCCGTTTTGCATTCCGGTGCTCCTATGTCCTCCGGTGGTCCTTTCTACTTCTTTTCGTGTGTGGGGGTTAAATTTTTTCGGATTGGACCGAGACTTGCCATGCGGCCTTGGTTTACTACCGGTAGACCTCCTTTCAAGTTTCGTGCCATTTGGACTTCGTTTGATACTCCAATGGTTAACCGAGGGACTGAAAAGGCCTCGTGTGTTTTGCAGCCCAACACCCTTCCAAAGTGGCCCAAAACCCACCTAAACCTCTTCTATCATCTAGAGCGTTCGATCACGATCGTGTGGCCGTAAACCGCACCTCATTTGGAGCTTCCTAGCTCCCTCTACCTCTATAAATATGCCTCCCCCGAAAATTTCCGGGTCTCCTCCACCCCTAACCTAGCTCCCAGCTCCTCTGCGCGGCCGGACACGTCCGATCCGGCCGGACGCATCGCCGCCACCCACTCGCGAGCCGCCACGTGTCCCGGGCGGGTACCACATCGCCGCCCCATCCTCGCCGGCCCGCGAGGCCCAGGCCGGGCACTCCCGCGCCGCCTCCCTGGATCGAGTCGCCCCGCGCGCCACCGCGCCTCTCTCCTCCGCCCGAGGCCGCGCCTCTCTTCCCGCGTCAGCAACGAACCTCACCGGACCAGCACCGCCGCCAGCGAGCTTGCCTGCCGCCCGGCCTCGCACAGCCCGACGCCGGCCATCGCGCCACCGCCCATGTCGTCCTCTCCGGCGAGCCCCTCGACTCCCTCTGGCGAGCCCCCCCCCCCCAAAGACCGGCAAGTCCCGCTCCGGCAAGCTACAAGAACTCCGGCGAACAGTTGAACGTCGGCGAACCTCATAATCCGCGCCAGATCTGGATCATCTCGGGGTTGACTTTTTCGTCCCTAACCCTAGATTTTTCGCATACTTTGACATGCCATAACTTCCTCATCGTAGCTCCAATTCGTGCATGTAGCATATCAAAATGTTCGCCTCGACGAGTACATCATTCCATCTCATTGCATCATTTTCATTTGAACTCATCTTGATGCCCGAAATGCTGTTGGAAGAGGGCTATGTGATGATTATTTCAGATCTGTTTCAGCAAATGGCCTTTTGTCATTTTTGCCATGATTAATGTGTGCATGCTATGATCCTGAGCTCTACATGTGTTTTGTAGAATGTCATGCCATCTTTACAGAGGTGTATGCCATGTATTTTTGTGATCTATGTGGTGACTAGCACACGCATGCAAAGTAGCTTACTCAACGATGCTGATTTCAGGGACTTAGGATTATTCTAAGTCCTTGCCCTGTCTTTATTTTTATGCGATATATTCATGTGGTTTCCTAGTGATCCGTGCCTCTTTTGAGCATGATCAGTAAGGATGTTTTGTAGATATTGTGGTGCTCTATCCATTCATGTATTTGTTTGCATTTATGGAGCACCCTAGCTTGAGTCAATCGAGCTATACTTTTGCTATAAAATGTTCCTAGCAGATTGTTAACAGGTTTAGCAATTTTGCCGAGACTGTTGCTATTGATCCGTGCATGCTATGTTGTTGTTCTTGCCATGTCTAGCTTCTATGCCATGTCTTCTTGATGGAGGTATGCTTAGTTTGTCATGCAATGCTTTGTAGTGAGTGCATCGAGCTCGTAAACATGCCTACTCATTAACTGTTTTGCATGCTCCAGTTTTTCACCAAGTCTGAATCTGTTTATGTTTTTGCTATGTTCACATGGTTGCAATTGTATTTTCTGATCCCTTTTGGCTCATGGTCACTAAGGGACTTTTGTTATATGCTTATCGTAGCTTCATTACATGCCTTTATTTTCCATGATATGTTCCTGTAGCATGTAGTTATCATGCTCTAAACTTTCCTTCCTGATGATAAATTCCTGATATGCTGATAATTTCACTAAGTCTGAAATCTGTTATGTTTTGCACTTTTGCCATGCTTGTTTGAACCTGTTAATGAGTGAATTAGCCGTAGCTCAGTGTTCATCTTTTGTCAAGCATCATGAGTGGATCCCTGCCATGTATTTTGTTGCTATGTTTTAGTGCTGTAGCATATTTATATTGATGCATTTAGATGGCTACTTGCTGTTTATCGCAGACCGGTGCCATATTTGTTTTGCTTGCCATTTCCAAACCGTGCATCCGATTCCGGTGATCTTTATATAGATTTCAACTGAAATCAACTCCTCTTTCCAGTGTCACTCTTAGATTTCCAAGTTGAGGCCAGGTTCATTCATTCCTTTCCAAATCATGCCTATGCATCACATATCGCATCCCGCATATCATACCATGTTTGCATCATGTTGTTTGAGCATTACACGTGGTTGATTGTGTTCCTTTTGCTTGTTGTTCTTGTTTAGGTAGAGTCGGGAGACGAGTACGTGAACGAGGAGCCCGTTGAGTATGCTTACGAGGATCAAGGCAACTCTGAGAACTTTGCATGCAAGATGACCATACCCTCGAAATCACTTCTATCTTTGCTTGCTAGATGCTCGCTCTTTTGCTATGCCTATGCTACGATACCTAACACTTGATTATCATGCCTCCGAATTGCCATGTCAAACCTCTAACCCACCTTATCCTAGCAAACCATTGTTTGGCTATGTTACCGCTTTGCTGAGCCCCTCTTATAGCGTTGCTAGTTGCAGGTGAAGATTGGAGATCGTTCTTTGTTGGAACATGTTTATTGTTGGGATATCACCATATTATCTTGTTTATCTTAATGCACCTATATACTTGGTAAAGGGTGGAGGGCTCGGCCTTATGTCTGGTGTTTTTTTCCACTCTTGCCGCCCTAGTTTTCGTCATATCGGTGTTATGTTCCCGGATTTTGCGTTCCTTACACGGTTGGGTTATAATGGGAACCCCTTGACAGTTCGCCTTGAATAAAACTCCTCCAGCAAGGCCCAACCTTGGTTTAACATTTGCCACCTAGCCTCTTTTTCCCTTGGGTTTCGTGGACTCAAGGGTCATCTTTATTTTAAACCCCCCCGGGCCAGTGCTTCTCTAAGTGTTGGTCCAACCCAGAGCACCGTGTGGGGCCGTCCCATGGCAACTTGGGTTACGTTGGCTCCCGTACGCTTAGCTTATCCGGTGTGCCCTGAGAACGAGATATGTGCAACTCCTATCGGGATTTGTCGGCACAGCGGGTGGTCTTGCTGGACTTGTTTTACCATTGTCGAGGATGTCTTGTAACCGGGATGCCGAGTCTGATCGGATTGTCTTGGGAGAAGGAATATCCTTCGTTGACCGTGAGAGCTTGTGATGGGCTAAGTTGGGACTCCCCTGCAGGGATTTGAACTTTCGAAAGCCGTGCCCGTGGTTATGGGCAGATGGGAATTTGTTAATGTCCGGTTGTAGATAACCTGAAACTTAACTTAATTAAATGCACCAACCGTGTGTGTAACCGTGATGGTCTCTTCTCGGCGGAGTCCGGGAAGTGAACACGGTGTTGGAGTAATGCTTGACGTAGGTTGTTCTAGGATCACTTCTTGATCATAGTTGTTCGACCGTGCTTTTGCCTCCTCTTCTCGCTCTCTTTTGCGAATATGTTAGCCACCATATATGCTAGTCGCTTGATGTAGCTCCACATCATACCTTTACCTTACCTATAAGCTTAAATAGTCTTGATCGTGAGGGTGTGAGATTGCTGAGTCCCCGTGACTCACCGTTTACTTCCAAAACCAGATGCAGGGACCGATGATACCATTCCAGATGATATGTGTGGGATCGAAAGTATGTCTAGAGGGGGGTGATTAGACTACTTGACCAAATAAAAACTTAACCTTTTCCCAATTTTAGTTCTTGGCAGATTTTAGCTATTTTAGGACAAGTCAAGCAATCATCACACAATTCAAGCAAGCATGCAAAGAGTATATTGGCAGCGGAAAGTAAAGCATGCAACTTGCAAGAATGTAAAGGGAAGGGTTTGGAGAATTCAAATGCAATTGGAGACACGGATGTTTTCCTGTGGTTCGGATAGGTGGTGCTATCCTACATCCACGTTGATAGAGACTTCAACCCATGAAGGGTAACGGTTGCGCGAGTCCACGGAGGGCTCCACCCACGAAGGGTCCACGAAGTAGCAACCTTGTCTATCCCACCATGGCCATCGCCCACGAAGGACTTACCTCACTAGCGGTAGATCTTCACGAAGTAGGCGATCTCCTTGCCCTTAAAAACTCCTTGGTTCAACTCCACGATCTTGTCGGAGGCTCCCAAGTGACACCTAGCCAATCTAGGAGACACCACTCTCCAAGAAGTAACAAATGGTGTGTTGATGATGAACTCTTTGCTCTTGTGCTTCAAATGATAGTCTCCCCAACACTAAACTCTCTCTCATAGGATTTGGATCTGGTGGAAAGAAGGTTTGAGTGGAAAGCAACTTGGGGAAGGCTAGAGATCAAGATTCATATGGTAGGAATGGAATATCTTGGTCTCAACACATGAGTAGGTGATTCTCTCTCAGAACATATGAGTTGGAAGTGTATATGTGTTCTGATAGCTCTCTCCACGAATGAAGAGGAGGTGGAGGGGTATATATAGCCTCCACACAAAATCCAACCGTTGCACACAATTTACCAATCTCGGTGGGACCAAATCAACAAACTCGATCGGACCAAAAAGGTAAACCTAGTGACCGTTAGAGATTTTCAGTGGGACTGACATGCAACTCGGTAGGACCGATATGGTTAGGGTTTGGGCATAACGTAATCTCGGTGAGACCGATTACACAAACTCGGTGAGACCGATTTTGGTAATTAGCTAACCAGAGAGTTGGTCAGGCAAACTCGGTGGGACCGATTTGCTCTTTTGGTGAGACCGAAAAGTTACAAAAGGGAAACAGAGAGTTTACATTGCAATCTCGGTGGGACCGATCCGCTCTTTCGGTGAGACCGGAAAGTTACGAAAGGGAAACAGAGAGTTTGCAATCCCATCTCGGTGAGACCGAGATCCCTATCGGTAGAACCGAATTGCTAGGGCTTGGCAGTGGCTTATGACAAGTGAAACTCGGTGGCGCCGGATAGAAAGAATCGGTAGGACCGAGTTTGGCTTAGGGTTTAGGTCAAATGTGGATATGGGAAAGTAGTTGAGGGTTTTTGGAGCATATCACTAAGCACATGAAGCAAGAGGCTCATTAAGCAACACCTCATCCCCCCTTGATAGTATTGGCTTTTCCTAAAGACTCAATGTGATCTTGGATCACTAAAATATAAAATGAAGAGTCTTGAGCTTTTGAGCTTGAGCCAATCCTTTGTCCTTAGCATTTTGAGGGTTCCACTTTCACATCCATGCCATGCCAATCATTGAGCTTTCCTGAAATAATCATCTTGGAATAGCATTAGCTCAATGAGCTATATGTTGTTATGAATTACCAAAACCACCTAGGGATAGTTGCACTTTCAATCTCCCCCTTTTTGGTAATTGATGACAACATATAGATCAAACTTCGACAAATGATAATAGGCATGAAATATATCGTCGCTTTGAGAAGTATGTGATAAGTAAGAGCTCCCCCTAAATTTGTGCATATTTAAGATTTGCTTTGGACTGCAAATGCAAAAAAGTTAGAGTCATGGGTAACTCTTCCATGTCACATACATCTTGGTGGAGCGCTTAAAATGATAAGAATGAAATACATGCACCCATCACCAAGAATAGTGAATGATCACATAAGATAGATAGGATAATAGCATTAAGCAAGCATTAAGTGTAGCTTATGATCAAACACATGATCAAGCACTCAAAAGCAAACAAAGTTCGAAAAACCACCAAATAAAGCAAGAGAGAAAAGCAACACACTCTCTCTCGAAGCCTATGATCTATACATTTTCTCCCCCTTTGGCAACAAGTTACCAAAAAGTTCCTAGAAAATGTATAGTGCTAAATCGACACTCAGGCTTGATCTTCAGGTGGTGGTGGAGTCCGGAGCACTCCAAGGATGAAGCCTTCTGTAGACGTGGTCGGAGTCGAGGCTGAAGTAGACGCTGGAGCTGGTGGAACTGAGGCTGTAGCTGGTGCAGAAGTGGTGGCTCTGGTGTCAGCAACTGGCACTTCAGACGACCTCGGACCTCGTGGCACTCTGGCAAAGGCATCAGTTGTAGTCTTGCCTCTCCTCTCCTGCATGTCATCTTGGAGCTGCTCCACTGCAGTCTGAATCGCTGTCACCTTGATATCCAAGTCATAGAACCTTTGTTCTACGATCCTCTCTAGGCTTGACTGGTTCTGAGTTAGGGTGGCTAATCCTTTCTCAATCCGCAGGGTGGATGCAATCAGGTAACCAAACTGCTCTTGTTTGGTTTTCAAGAAGTATTCAGATGCCTCCTCTTGAGTTGGCATCTTGGCAGCTTTCTCCTTCCTTGCCTTCTCCTTCTTGGCTTGTGCTTGGGCAGACGATGGTTCATTCTCAGTCATGACAACTTGATTATCTTCAAAATCTGGATGGATGGGCAGGTGTTCCTTGTCCAATAAGTATATGCCCGTGCCCATCTTGGAGTTAATGAGCTCCTGAATTTGTGGGGCATACCCACAACTCCTCTTCTGGTCTGCTGCAGTCCTCTTGATGGTCTCTACCATGAGGCTCATCACCTTGAACTTCTGTGGCACATCAAAGATATGTAGCAAATTGATCGCATGGCCTCTGATCATCTTGTGATGACCTGACTTGGGCAACAAGGTGTGCCTCAGTATCCAATTGATGGTTGGCAGCCCTGACAGAAGATAGTGTACTGAGCCAAACTTGAAAGTGTCAAGTGCTTCATTTGGAATCTCCTTGTACATGTTTGACATTGAGTTGTGGTCCATCTTCTTCTTGGCATAGATATCCAAGTCATCCTCATGCTCTTGTGGGGCATTGATCAACTGAGCCCATTCAGCAACTGTAGACTCGTACCTCGTACCCTCAGACATCCAAACAATTCTCCCATCGGAATAAAAATGTGCGGTGGAGTAGAACTGCATGATGAGTTCCTCGTTCCACTTTATGAGCTTCTGCCCAACAAAGTCCTCTACTCCACATGCCTTGAAGCTGTCCTGCACTCCAGGGTAGTACTCTTTGTTGTCCTTGATGTATTGCCAATCAACCCATCTCATATCACATACAATTGGCTTCTTATCTAGCAGCACTGTCTCATAGAAGTCCTATTGTTCCTTGGTGTGAAATCTGTAGTCCACATCAGTCCTCCTCCTTGAAGCATAAGGATCTGCTTCTCTCCATTTCTGGAGCCTTGAATCTCTCCTGAGCTTCATGTCCTCAGCCACAGGATGAGCATCGTTGTGGTCTGGGATCTTGGGCTTGAGTTTTCTGAGAACTTGCTCTTCATCATCTTCTGCAGTGTCAGGCACTGGGGCCTTGTTCTTCTCAGCAGCTGGGATGCTTCTTGTATTCCTCTTTGGCTTTGGCTTTGGAGCTAGCTTGGCCTTGGAAGCAGCTGCCCCTGATCTTATGGCATCACCCATCAGCTTGGGTGCCTTTGGTGCTGGTGCAGCTACCTCTTCTTCTTCCTCCTCATCTTCCATGATGGAAGCCTTTCCAAGCACTCTGGCTACGGTCTTCTTGACCCTTTCCTTTCTTTTCTTGCCTTCAGCAGCAACTGGCTCTATGGGAGTGGGCTTCTCAGTTGAAGCTCTGGCCTTTGACATAGGCTGCCTGCCTGCTGGCCTTTTGATCTTTAACCCTGGCTTTGTGCCATGTGCTGGCTCAACTCTCTTGGAAGTTGCTTCCTCTTCTGCCACATAATCCTCATCCTCTGATTCTGAGGTTCTCTTCTTTCTCTGTCTTGTGGCAGCTTTTGGCAGGTTGCTAGGAGTACTTCTGCTGCCATCATCTGAAGAACTTGAGGGACTAGTGCCCTCACTCATCTGCACTTGCTGCTCTGACAAATTCTGGCTATCACTTTGATCAGACATGTTGCAAACTCTGACTGCTGACCCTGTGAATAGGTTATAGATGAGATAGAGTGGATGAGCATCACAAAATGCAGAGATTTTTGCAAAAGAATAATTCAAAAACTTAGTTTTAGTTTCCCACTAAAATCATCTTGGATCTACCGATTTTTAAACTCGGTGATACCGAAGCAGTTTTGGCACCTGAACTAGTGAACTCGTTCAGACCGAGTCACAGTTCGGTGGCACCGAGACTGCTAGGGTTTCACAAAGTTCCAAAATCGGTCACACCGATAAGTAATTCTTGGTCAGACCGAGTCTCACTTGTGCAATGGCATAAGCCAAATTGGTGGGACCGTGTTTTTCAACTCGGTGGGTCCGAGATGATTTTGGCGGAAATCTAACCCTAAAATTTTCGAATTAAACCTAATCTACGAGTTCATTGACTGGATAGAAGTGTTTCAAACGTGGCAAGAATCATGATGATCACAATGTGCTAAGAATCGGATTGAGGAATAGCACAAAGATCGAGTCCATACCCTAGTTCGGCGGAGACTCGCTACGGCGGCAACGGCGGGGTTGATTCCCGTTGACGGCGACGGAGACCAGCGACTGGAGGCGAGGAGACGATCCGGAGACCACGTTGGCAGAGCAGGCTATCATGCGGGCGAAGGGGTTCGGAGAAATTTCCAAATTTTTGCCCGTGACTATATATAGCCCGACCCTGTTGGTGTGACCGAGTGAACAACTCGGTGGCACCGAGATGCAAAACTGTATACAGTTGTTGCAAGTCAGTGTGACCGAATGGTTCAAATCGGTTGCACCGAGATAGAAAACCTAGATCAACTTAATGATCTCGGTAGGACCGAAAGTAGGATATCGGTCAGACCGAGAATCACAAAGAGGTTTTGAAAGTTTAAGTCTATGACGAATCGGGGACTCCGAGCGCTCCTCACACAGAGTGGTTCGAATCTGACTTGATCAAATTTTGTGATGTAGCATGAATAGAGTTTGAGACGAGAAAAGCATAGATAGCTAGAGGAGGTTCTTAGGCATTCTTGTCCATCCACTTGGCAAAAGGAAATAAAACCAAACAATGAAAACAACAAGTGGATGTCCTCGAATGAGTAAAATATGCAACCAACATGCTCACACAATAAGATGGCAAATAAAATATGTGACAAAGCATGCACAACCAATTCTAGCATCTATCAAGCAATTTGCGATGACTAGGTCATCTATATATGAGTATATTGACTTAGGAGTCAAGTGAGAACACTTGATCATAGGTCATACTCATCGTTTAAGCTTAAGTGGGGTTACCACTTTTACATAAAGCATTGTTGTGTTCACATCTTTAGAGTTGCTTTAGCTCAAGTCTTAGAGTAAAGCTCCCCCTAGATGTGATATCCCCCCTAAGAGGGATGAACTAACCTTGGGTTTTGTCGATGATGACTTCATGTAGATGTTGAAGATGTGGATGCCCAATGTTGATGTAGATCACTTAGAGCTATCCATTTGAGTGAATTGCACTTTCAATACCTACATGGGTTAGTCCCACAAGGAACAAACAAGGATATCCATAGACATAGAGTGATGCACACACAAGATGATGTCCATGAAAACTTTTAGGTTACCTTGTCCCTTGTCTTACCAACAAGAGGGTTTGTGACTCCTTGAACTAGTGCAAGATGTGGAAGTTGATTGCACTTGTTCTTGCCAAAATGATAAAAGTGAAGTATGTTGGCGGAGTCACCCTCAAGAACTCTCTAGTTCTTCTTCTTTTGGATCCACACCATCTTGATGGGAATCCTTGGAGTTGTAGTCGTACTTGATGAAGTGGAACTTGACGTGGTCTTGGGAACCCACTTGACTAAGGTCTTAGGAGCTTCTTCAAATGCATCAATTTCCTCTTGAAGCTTGTCCTTGCCTTTTTGCTTGTAGCCTTGTGGTGGAAGATCATCTTGAGCTTGTGTTCCCTTGAAGGAAGTATCACACTTCTCTTGTTGAGGAACAAACTTTGTCTTGGGGTATTGATCTTCTTCCCACTCAACTCCATTGGCATTGAACTTTCGTTCAAAACCAACGCCTTGATTCTTCCGGTGCATTCCTTGCTTGCGCACAATTTCCTCGAATTGCTTACTCCCGGCAAGGCTTTTGTACACTCCTTTCTCTATAATTCCCTTCAATAAGCTATTTTCTTGCTCAAGTGTAACTTGGCTAAGAGAATCATTAGTGGAATCAAGAGAACTACTAGAAGCAACAATATTTGATTTAGCATGATCATTGTTACTACTAGAGGAAGAATCTTTCTTGTTCTTGTTACTAGACTTGACTTGAGGCATGTAAGTGGATAAGAGTAAACGCTTGGCAATGTAAGAAGAACTTTTCTTGCGGAGATCACCATTGATTGCTTTTAAAAACGCATGCTCTTGCTCAAGATTGAGCTTTTCAAAGCGTAACTTCTCATGAGCTCTTAAAAGTTCTCGATTATCTTCGAAGATAGTTTCATGAGCTAACTTAAGAGTGTTTAGTTCTTTAGTTAGAGCCTCAATCTTCTCCTTATCATTGTCATTCGTTTTATCTAGATTAGCATGATTAATTGACGTTTCATCATAGTATTCATCACTAGAGTTGTCAACAAGCAAATCATCATCACCTAACAAGTCATCTTCATCACTATTAAAATCAACATACTCGGGGTGTGTTACCTTAGGACCTTTCGCCATGAAGCATCTTCCAATTCCTTCATTTGGTGAGTCAAATATGTTGTAGGAGTTGGTTGACACAAGTGCTAGACCGGCAACACCTTCATCTTGAGTATCTTCGGAGTCGGAGTGATAACTTCTCTCGGAGTGGCTGTCGGAGTCAGAGCCGGATACCCATTCACCAACATGAGCTTGATGTCTTCGTTTTGTGTAGCTCCTTGACGATTTTTTCCTTCCTTTCCGAATCCTTGCTTCTCCGTGAGTATCTTCGTTCATAACGATCATCTCTACTCCTTCTCTCTCTTGGTGGTCATTCTTTGCTTCTTCTTTTTGGAGAGTCTTCTCTTCTCTTGTAGGGAGCCGTACACTCATTGGAATAGTGTCCGGGTCTTCCACAATTGTAGCAGTTTCGCTCTCGACTAGAAGATCTTTTGTTATTGTAGGACCTTGACTTGGAGCTTCTATCTTTGCTTCTACTCTTGTAGAACTTGTTGAAGTTCTTCACCATTAAGCTCAATTCTTCATTGAAGTTTTGTTTCTCACTTGATGATGTAGGGGCTTCACATGAGGCTTTGTAGGCACCACTTGATTTGTTGTGAAGTTCCTCTTTATCCTTAAGTGACATCTCATGAGCAACAATTCTTCCAATCACCTCCGTTGGCTTGAGATCTTTGTAATTGGGCATCATTTGGATCAATGTGCACACGGTATCATATTTTCCATCCAAGGCTCTTAGAATCTTCTTGATGATAAATCTATCGGTCATCTCTTCACTCCCTAAGCCGGCAATCTCATTTGTGATGAGAGCAAGCCTAGAGTACATTTCAACGACACCTTCACCATGCTTCATTTTGAACTTGTCAAGTTGACTTTGAAGCACATCCAACTTGGATTCCTTGATGGAGTCGGTACCTTCGTGCATATCAATCAAAGTGTCCCAAATTTCCTTTGCATTCTCAAGACGGCTGATTTTGTTGAATTCTTCGGGGCAAAATCCGTTGAAGAGAATATCACAAGCTTGAGCATTGTATTGCAACATCTTCAACTCATCCGCGGTAGCTTCACGGTTTGGTTCTCTCCCATCAAAGAAGTCACCTTGGAAACCAACACACACAATAGCCCAAACGGCGGGGTTATGTCCAAGAATATGCATTTTCATTTTATGCTTCCAACTAGCAAAATTAGTACCATCAAAGTAAGGACCTCTACGGTGATAATTTCCCTCGCTAGACGCCATACTCTCCTAGGTTGTGAAACCAAGGCTATGACCACCAAAAGCTATGGAAATCAAAGCAAATGGAGACCAAAGCTCTGATACCACTTATGGGATCGAAAGTATGTCTAGAGGGGGGGGGGGTGATTAGACTACTTGACCAAATAAAAACTTAACCTTTTCCCAATTTTAGTTCTTGGCAGATTTTAGCTATTTTAGGACAAGTCAAGCAATCATCACACAATTCAAGCAAGCATGCAAAGAGTATATTGGCAGCGGAAAGTAAAGCATGCAACTTGCAAGAATATAAAGGGAAGGGTTTGGAGAATTCAGACGCAATTGGAGACACGGATGTTTTCCCGTGGTTCGGATAGGTGGTGCTATCCTACATCCACGTTGATGGAGACTTCAACCCACGAAGGGTAACGGTTGCGCGAGTCCACGGAGGGCTCCACCCACGAAGGGTCCACGAAGTAGCAACCTTGTCTATCCCACCATGGCCATCGCCCACGAAGGACTTGCCTCACTAGCGGTAGATCTTCACGAAGTAGGCGATCTCCTTGCCCTTACAAACTCCTTGGTTTAACTCCACAATCTTGTCGGAGGCTCCCAAGTGACACCTAGCCAATCTAGGAGACACCACTCTCCAAGAAGTAACAAATGGTGTGTTGATGATGAACTCCTTGCTCTTGTGCTTCAAATGATAGTCTCCCCAACACTCAACTCTCTCTCATAGGATTTGGATCTGGTGGAAAGAAGGTTTGAGTGGAAAGCAACTTGGGGAAGGCTAGAGATCAAGATTCATATGGTAGGAATGGAATATCTTGGTCTCAACACATGAGTAGGTGATTCTCTCTCAGAACATATGAGTTGGAAGTGTATATGTGTTCTGATAGCTCTGTCCACGAATGAAGAGGAGGTGGCGGGGTATATATAGCCTCCACACAAAATCCAACCGTTGCACACAATTTACCAATCTCGGTGGGACCGAATCAACAAACTCGGTCGGACCGAAAAGGTAAACCTAGTGACCGTTAGAGATTTTCGGTGGGACTGACATGCAACTCGGTAGGACCGATATGGTTAGGGTTTGGGCATAACGTAATCTCGGTGAGACCGATTACACAAACTCGGTGAGACCGATTTTGGTAATTAGCTAACCAGAGAGTTGGTCAGGCAAACTCGGTGGGACCGATTTGCTCTTTCGGTGAGACCGAAAAGTTACAAAAGGGAAACAGAGAGTTTACATTGCAATCTCGGTGGGACCGATCCGCTCTTTCGGTGAGACCGAAAAGTTACAAAGGGAAACGGAGAGTTTGCAATCCCATCTCGGTGAGACCGAGATCCCTATCGGTAGAACCGAATTGCTAATGTTTGGCAGTGGCTTATGACAAGTGAAACTCGGTGGCGCCGGATAGAAAGAATCGGTAGGACCGAGTTTGGCTTAGGGTTTAGGTCAAATGTGGAGATGGGAAAGTAGTTGAGGGTTTTTGGAGCATATCACTAAGCACATGAAGCAAGAGGCTCATTAAGCAACACCTCATCCCCCCTTGATAGTATTGGCTTTTCCTAAAGACTCAATGTGATCTTGGATCACTAAAATATAAAATGAACAGTCTTGAGCTTTTGAGCTTGAGCCAATCCTTTGTCCTTAGCATTTTGAGGGTTCCACTTTCACATCCATGCCATGCCAATCATTGAGCTTTTCTGAAATAATCATCTTGGAATAGCATTAGCTCAATGAGCTATATGTTGTTATGAATTACCAAAACCACCTAGGGATAGTTACACTTTCAATATGACCGAGCTCAAGTGGGAGTTCGATGAAGACTCTCATTGTTACTACGTGTCTTTCCCAGATGATCGGTAGTGGTGCCCAGTTGGTGCGATCGGGGACTTTGTCGCATTTGGGGGTTGATCTTTATTTTGGTTCCGTAGTCGGACCCTGAGTGTATTGGATGAATGTAATGACTTATTCATGTATTTGTGTGACGTGGCGAGTGTAAGCCAACTATGTTACTTTTATTCCCGTATTGTATTACATGGGTTGTTGTGAAGATTACCTCACTTGCGACATTGCTTTCAATGCGGTTATGCCTCTAAGTCGTGCTTCGACACGTGGGAGATATAGCTGCATCAAGGGCGTTACACCTGACTTGGAATTCTACGCACTTAGGATTGGAACTATTAGCAAGCATCCGCAATTACTAATGTTCATTAAGGTAAAACCCAACCATAGCATTAAGATATATTGGCCCCCCTTCAATCCCGTATGCATCAATTTCTATGCTAGGTTGAAGCTTCTGTCACTCTTGCCCTCCAATACATAGTCCTATCAACATACAACTTACCCTAGGGTGTGATCCACGCGCGCAATCATATGATGGGCACCAAAGGACGGCAACATAACCACAAGCAAATTAAATCAATCATAGCAATTCATCAACCACCAATAGGACAACGAAAATCAACTCAGACATCATAGGATGGCAACACATCATTGGATAATAATATGAAGATAAAGCACCATGTTCAAGTAGAGGGTACAGCGGGTTGCGGGAGAGTGGACCGCTGTAGATAGAGGGGGGAAGGTGGTGGAGAAGTTGGTGAAGATGGCGGAGGTGTTGGTGTAGATCGCGGTGATGATGATGGCCTCCGGCGGCGTTCCGGCGTCACCGGAAGCGAGGGGGAGAGAGCCCCCCTCATTCTTCTTCTTCCTTGACCTTCTCCCTAGATGGGAGAAGGGTTCCCCTCTGGTCCATGGCCTCCATGGCACGGGAGTGGCGAGAGCCCCTCCGAGATTGGATCTGTCTCTCTGTCTCTCTCTGTTTCTGCGTTCTCAGATTCTTCCCTTTCACCATTTCTTATATTCCCGGAGATCCGTAACTCCGATTGGGCTAAAATTTTGACACGATCTCTATACGGAAATTAGCTTTCTTGCGGAAAAAGAAGGGCATCAACCACCTTACGGGGTGGCCACGAGGGTCAGAGGAGCGCCTGCCTCCCCAGGGCATGCCCCCCTACCTCGTGGGCCACTCGAGCATCGTCTCGCGTGGATTCTTCTTCCCAAAAATCATATATATTCCAAAAAAATATCCGTCAGTTTTTATTCCGTTTGGATTCCGTTTGATATGGATATTCTGCGAAACAAAAAACATGCAACAAACAGGAATTAGCACTGGGCACTGGATCAATATGTTAGTCTCAAAAATAGTATAGAAAACTGCCAAAAGTATATGAAAGTTGAATAATATTGGCATGGAACAATCAAAAATTATAGATACGACGGAGACGTATCATGGCCTAGGCGGAGGTGCCACAAGGTGTCGGCGACGGAGAGAGCATGCTGGACGCCGGAGTTGCCGAAGAACGGGTACAAGTCGCCATGGCTATTGGACCTCATCATGACGCGCCCCGTTGCTAGGTCCTTCGTAGTGAAACCATGGGGGTCAAACTCAATAGAACAAAAGTTGTCAATGATAAAACGGTGAATAGAGATGAGATTGCGAATGATAGAGGGCGTGATGAGCACGTCGTTGAGAGTGAAAGAGGAGAGTTGGGCACGGCCGACGGCGGTGATAGGGAGGCGAGATCCATCCCCAATGGTGATGCCTTGAGAATGATGCAGTAATAGGGAAGAACAAGAGGTGAGGGTGGATGCCTTACCAGCTACGTGGGAGGAAGCCCCAGTGTCGAGGATCCAGTCCGGGGCGGCGTCGGCGTGCTGCTGCTGCTGGAGGGACAGGTTGTGGAGCGTCGCGTTGAGCTGGTGGTACTGCTCCTAGGAGGGGCTGCCCGCGGGTGAGGGCGTCGCGACGGTGTACGCTTGGTGCGGCGGAGGTGGACGGGGCCCGAGGACGCCGGCGGCGTTGGGCGCGGACCACGGCGCACGAAGCTGCGGCGGCTGGGGAGGGAAGGGCGTGTCCCAGGGCGCGAAGTAGCCCAGCCATGGACGCACGCTCGCGGAAGGAGCAGGAGCACCACGGCCAGCCGCGTTGGAGACGCCTGAAGAAGATGAGCCGGGGGAGCCGCGCCCGCGCCCGCGCCCGCGCCCGCGTCCACGCCCACGCCCGCGCGCCTGCCTGTCACTGGGAGGAGTGGGGGCGGCAGCCTTGCCCTTGTCGTTGGAGGTGGCGCTGGTGCGGTCGCCGCCGGAGTCGGGGCCGCTCCCGATGGTGAGCGCGGTCGGCGCGCCCATGCCCTGCCCGTCCATGCAAGCCCGCTCATTGGAGGAGAGCTCGTCCATGAGGAGCCAGGAGCGGGCCTGGACGAAGGACGGGAAGGGGTCCTGCATCGGAAGGAGAGTCGCCATCACCTGGAAGCGATGGCTGAGTCCGCGAATGGGCTGGAGGGTGAGGGCTTGGTCGAAGACGGGGGCGCTGACCTCGCCGAGCGCGTCGGCGAGAGCCTTGAGTCGCCTACTGTATTCGGCGACGGAGAGGTTGCCCTGCACCATGTTGCGGAATTCCGCCTTGAGGATGATGGCGCAGCCCGGCTGATTGTCGCGGAACAGTAGGTGGAGCTGGACCCAGACGTTGCGCGTGGTGCTCTCCGGGGACATCACCACGTCCTGGAGATCTTCAGAGATCACTTCGTACATCCAGAGCACGATGGTGATGTCGTCGTTGCGTCACACGGCACTCTGGTGGAGCGGCGCGGCGACCGCGTCGAGGTGGTGCTGCACGTTGTGGCGACAATAGATGAAGTAGAACAATTGGCGCCACTTAGAGTAGTTACCCGTCTCCAGCTCGAGCTTGCAGTGGAAGTGGTGTGCGATGGAGGCGGGGAGGGCCGCGGTGCTGGTGGAGGGGCCGGCGTCGAGGCACGAGGTGCCGGGGGCGCCGAGGGTGAGGCGCGAGACCAGCTCACTGCCGGCCGTGCGGAGAGCAACCGCGGCAGGCGCCGCGAGTGGCGTGGCCTCGGGCACGGATTGTTTGCCGCGGAGGACGTCAGGTGCGAGGCGCGACCAGCGGAGCAGGGGTCGCCAGGGGCGCAGGCGGAGGAGCTGCGGCCAGAGGGAAGGGGGCAAAGGGGTTGGTTACCGGCGAGTCGAGGTCGTCGCCGGAGCGCGTGCGGCGAAGGAACCAATGCATGGCGGAAGCGAGAGGATATAATCGGTTGCGTCTGATACCAAGTTAAGTAATGAAGCAAAAGACCACACTTGTATTTCATCCCTCGAGGGGTATATATATGCAGTTTACACGAGAGAAAGAGTTACATAAGGAGGTGATCGTTAGCTACAACGGCTCGCAGGCCGAGCATGCCTTGCATGCGATCGTGGGCGTGCGTATGAAGTGCACGCTCTGGTGATCCATCAGAGGACGCGGTCTAGCAGTTAGCGACTCTGAGGTGGACCTGATGACATGTTCCAACACAGGCTAATGCACTAGATTACATCACAAAATTTTCACCAAAATGCCAATAGTACCAGTGCCAAATTCCTTGCAGAACACATAATTACGACAGTCCCTTGGGGTGAAGATTTCACGGATGTGGCGCATCTGATCTTCAAAAGACTAAATTGGTCATCAGGTGTCATTCCAGCGGAACAGCTTCACTCATTTCCAGGCTCTGAGGGTGAAAATAATCCACAGTAATAGTATAACCCGCTAGCACAACAAGAACACCGTTTATGCAGCGCATCCCAACAGGCATAAAACAGACGGAACAAAATATGCCGTGCATATTGACAACCATATAATATAATGTAACATAAAACTGTTAAGATAAGAAAAGAAAAGATGAAGCACGAGCATGGAGCAATGGCCAGCGATGGGAGCAGCTCATTCGTCAAGCGCGGCGGCGCGGCGCTGGCAGCATGGCCTCCCCGGCCTCGCCTGCAGCATTTTGCATCTTCCCCTGATGTATCGCGCCGTTGCCGCCACTGCACACCATGGGAGAGTCGAGATGACAGGGATGGGAGTGACAGCCGTGCCGCAGAGACCTTGAGACAACGGGTGCACGAGGGACAGCCGGCACCGGAGAGGTCTTGAGCTGGTTTCGCATGGCGGCGGCTCAGATCGAGAGAGGGAGAGTCGCGAGAGGGTGTTGTGCAAGTCGAGGGAGAGAAGCCGTTCTCGCAAAGTCATTTTGCGCGGTTAGTTCATGTACCAGTAAATCTGAGACTGTCCATTTTTTCTGAGATTCGTGAGATGGTATGACCCATCTAGATGTATAGCACTAATATATTTTTTGTATTTCTATTTTTAATCAAATCAATGGTAGCATAATGGGCCCCAAAATATACCTTTTGTCAGGGACAATACGCATGCAAGACTCTCCTCCCACTCTACGGAACAAATCCATAGACTTTATTCATCTTAGAAAAATTAAATCAATCATATCTTTTGAACTATAGACTCGTTTTTGGAACTTTTTATATATTTGGAATCCTGGCGTCAAGAACTTTAAAACTAGACCAATTTTGGATATATTTCAAACACATTTAATTTTTGACGATTCACATTTATACGTGGAATAAACCATTTCACTAGAAAAATCTGAACCTAACCTATTTCACTAGAAATATGTGAATAGCATTTTTCACATAAATGTATTAAACCCAAATATGAAACTCAAATGTCAACTTGTGAAATAATCAGTTGGAAGTGTTTAACATTTGTATTTCAAAAGAGTGAAATAAGTTATTTCATAAGTGCAATTGAAATAGATGTGATTTTTATGGAAGTAGCTAGTGAAAAGTAAAATGCACCTACTGAAAGTGAAAAAAAATGTGAAACTAAAATCTCAACTTGTGAAATTGAAAATTATGAAATGTGTAAGGATTTACTTCAAAAGAGCAAAATGTGCTTTTTCAATATTGTGAAATTAAGATAGGTGTATTTTTTGTGAAACAAGCTAGTGCAAAGTCAAATGTAGTTTCCGAAAGTAAGAAAACGTGAAACGGAATGTCAACTTGTGAAATTGAAAATTTTAAAATGTGTAACGGTTTATTTAAAAGAATGGAATGCGATTTTTTAGTAATGTGAAATTGAAATAAATGTGATTTTGGGGAAACAAACCAGTGAAAAGTGAAATGTAGGTTCTGAAAGTAAAAGGCAATATGAAACTGAAGTGTCAACTTGTGAAACTTATTATTTTGAAATGTGTAACTTTTTTTAAAGAGTGAAATGCGTTATTTGAAAATTGTGGAACTGAAATATATGTGATTTTTTTGAAATGCGGCTTTTGAAAATGACAATAATATTAAACTGAAATGTCAACTTGTGAAATTGATTAGTTGGAAATGTGTAACTATTTATTTAAAATGAGTGAAACATGTTATTTTATCCCGTGACAAAAACTAAACACACCCTTACACTTATCAAAATTTGAGACTCATATCACACAGGCAGTATAATGAATGACAACGGAGAGGTCGGACTTAATTTTGAATTCCATCGTGTAACTAATTAAATTCCTATAAACATCCCCATAAAGAAAACGATTTTTGTTCATCCATGATACATGCAGTAATCGCATCTACTTACATTGTCTGGATTAGGGTTAAAAAATAACGACATCTGCAAAGGCGCATCGATCGCACGCACAGTTCATCCATGGCCTTGTAGCACGTCATTTACAGATTAGGAAAATTTCCTAGGAAGCAGCTTCTCTAAGGCACATATGCAACCCATCAAGTCCACCGCCTTGTACCCCGTCACCTCCTCTAGATCGTCGCTCAACGGCACGCCGAGGATCTGCCTGGCGAGGAACAGCGCCGATGCAGCCACGGCGGACGGCAGGATCCGTCCAACGAACCCGAAAAACGGCAACGTCAGGTTGACCAGCCGAAGCGCCAGGGACCTCACCAGGAGCTCGTCTTCCCGCTGGAAGAACCTCGTGAAGTGCTCGACGAAGGTGTACGCGGTCGGGCCGTCCATGGCGCAGCCGAGATCCATGAAGAGCTCCCACTCCATCTCCTCCACCACGTGCACGGTGGTCCCGAGGAACGCCTCGACAACTTGGGCGTCGAGCCTCCGCCCGCCGGAGGACCGCTCGTGCTTGGCGCCGAGGGAGACGGCGGCGGCGGCCACGAGCTGGAGCGCCTCGTCGTGGGCCGGCACGGGGCGCACGGACAGGACGCGGTCGAGGTAGGCGACGGCACGGCAGAGCGTGCCCTCCGGGAGGCCGCCGAGGTGGCGGGCGAAGGCGTCCATCCAGAGCACGAGCTCGGCGCGCATGGACGGGCTCAGGTGGCCCTGCTGCATCTTGGACATGTAGTCGGCGTCAGGGTGCTCCCTGGGCTCCCTCTCCTTGGCCCGGAGCTCCGCGTCGACGTCGGGCTCGTAGGGATCCGCGCACTTGAGCCCCGGGTTTTCTCGCCGGGCGCCCATGACCCAAGAGACGGGATGAACGGCCGGGACGGCGGCTTGTCGCGGGTCGTTCATCGGCTGGAGCAGCATTGGCCACGCAGCGACGGCTGGGCTGCCGGCGACTTGGGCGATGGCAGTCGAGTCGTCGCGGATCGGAGCTTGCAGGGAGAGCGCGTACGTGGAAGGAGAGTTGTCTGTCTGCAGCCAACGAAGGAAAGCGGGCTTTGGCGATCGCATTGCGTCATGTATTTATCGATGGGATACGGGTGGTCTGACTGGGTTTGACACCCATTACGTTTCGGAATTATCGTACCGAGTCGGACTTGCATTATTTCTACTAGTAATTTGCATGTGATTAATTGTTACGTGGCGTCAATATATTGTCCACGTGAAGTTAAATCCGTAAATCCGATCCGAGCTCAAGTCAAATAGTCAATCAGCAACTAATGCGACCCTACAAGTTCTCCTGAGTCCTGACTCCTGTGCGTACATGTAAAACAGCTAGCATCTAATCAAGCAAACCCAAGTCTGCAAAGTTTTTCAATCCTGCAGGAAGTTCAAGCAAAGGAGATCTGCGCAACAGCAAAAGTAGCAACAGGACAGGCTAATGAACTGAATTCTATCACAGTGCCAAATTTCTTGCAGAACACATAATTACGACAGTCCCTTGGGAGGAAGATCTCATGCATGTGGCGCATCTGATCTTCAAAAGACATTATGATTGGTCATCAGGTGTCATTCCAGCGGAACAGCTTCTCGCATTTCCAGGCTCTGAGGATGAAAATAATCAGTAACAGTACAACCTGCCAGAACAACAAGAACACCTTTTATGCAGCGTATCCCAACAGGCATAAGGCAGATGGAAAAAAAAATGCCGTGCAGACTGATAGCCATCTAATATAATGTGGCTTAAAACTGTTAAGAAAAAGAAAAGATGAAGCACGAGCATGGAAAAATTCCTGAATACACTGAGCCTCGTTCACATTCACCCGTGAATGTGATTGTTCTCTTCCTGCCAACTACTAAACACCCTCTCTTCTAGCCACAAAATTATCTTTGCTTACCTTGAATAATACATAAGTGAAAACAGAATAGTAAAGTTGGAATGAATTAGGCACTGCGACTCTGTCCTTTGCTATTATGTATCATTGCTATGCTGGTATGCATGGTGTCAAACTTCCTAAACAATGCTATTATGTATCAATGCAATGCTGGAATGCAATAATGCTGGTAAGATTCTTTACCTTCAAATATAACCTCAGCATGAGTTGAAGCTTTTTTGTAGTTCAGTAACTTGTTCAGTCCATCCTCATTAGACATTCCCAATTGCACGGCACGACAAAGACTTATGGATAATGTGCGAAGAAGCCTTGCTTTACAAAGAATAACCTCTATGAAGGACATTTCATTTGAAAAAAAAAGTGAATACCAGTCATATCCACAAACTGAAGGTTGGCACACATGCCATCAGTATCCTGTGCATTTTGAAACTCTCCATTTGCCTCAAATTTCTGCTCCATGCCATAATCATAATCACAAACAACCTTAACAAATATAAGTAAACAGTGATTCATTGGAAGCAATAATGACAGCCTTCATATAATGTAAATAAAGATGATCTGTAGCACTAATCATTATCTGTATTTTGAGGCTTTCAAGGCTTGGGGCATTCCTTAGCAAGCAAAAGGTTGATAAAATGGATGGAAGTTCACAGAAGTGTGTCAGCAATGTCAAGCTCTTTAAGTTGATAAAGGTGCATGGAAGTGTCTCTAGAATATTGGCCCCATTTAACTGAAACGGACAAAAGAGAACCGTCAAAAATTAAACTCAACGCATAACCAGAAATCCAGAATCGTTCAACAAATATTACAGTCAAAAATTAAACTCAATGCATATCTAGAATCATTGATGCTACGATCCCGTAGCACTTCCCTGCTTCTCGTCAGGGTGTGGAACTAGAACCAGGAAAATATCTGAGAGAGAAAGGCTTGAAGAAGGGGAAAGAGAAGAGAGAGGAAAGCTTCAGATAGGGAATAGTGTTTACAGAGTCAATTACCTCTCACTCACGCACACACTGTCTATATGTACTACCATTACAAGCCACATGGGCCAAGCTGGTCCGCTAAGCGCGCGCGCGCGCACACACACACATGGGCCGTGTCCAGGTTGTAGCAGTTGAACAAATATTACATTATTTACTCATGTATAAGTAAAGTCACATTCACAGCTCACAAAGGCATGAACCCAATTCTAGGAGAACTATAGGAGTTTAGGATGTTACAGTTTATAGAGCCTCTCAACCCACTAGAAACAAAAAAAAACCAGTTCAAGTAGTAAACTAGTAATTTTTCTAGGAAACCACTACAAGATTACAAATATATACAACTCTGTGGCTAACGAAAGAACATCATGAGGAGGTAATTTCCAAGTTACATTCCAAACAATTTGGTTTCTCATTAAGTTGGGGTTTGAGACGCAACACCACTTTGAGTTGATCCCGATTGTCCCTAGCTGATCAAATGCTTGACAACAACCATATCATTGCACAATATCATGAATTAACAAGCAAATGAGATCAACAAAGTCCACCAATGCACTAGGAGGATGAGGCACAACACTACATGACCTAGTCCTCGATGTTGTCTGAAGGAAATTTTATTACGGAAATGATGAATCCCGAACGTTCGGGATTCACCCATGGCAAATCGAACGTTTTAATGGCAACTTTAGTTGCGGCGAGGATGGTAAGTTTAGTTGACAAGCACGACAATTTCATGGCAAAAAACAAACTGAGGGTGGAATTGCTATGCTTACCAACTAAATTTGACATCCCTCGCGTATATAAATTGGCAAAAAGAAAAACGTTTGAACATTCAGTAGTAGTTATATGCGTCCTTTAGTTATGTCTACGAGTGCCAAATTTAATTTCAATGGTAAGAAGGGGTAAACAGAGAGGATGTACTGGTTGATGATAAGTAGATATCTGAAGCTTGGTAAGAGTCGCAAGGCTGCAGAGAAATTTGGAGAAATCACGGTCGGCTAAATAGTCCCATATATCAATAACACCAGAATGCAGCCTCGGAAGATCCCAAGGTCACAACCATAATCATCAAGTGAAAGAATATGAAGCAATCCCAAATTAGGCCCCTGAATCACTCACTGTTTGAATTCACCAGGGATATTCATATCCCGAAGTGACAACACCTCGAGCAGCGGTGAGGTTGCAATGATCTCCTCCAGTTGGTATTGGCCGTTTTCCTGTAAGAAGACACTAGCCAGACTAAGTTTCCTCAGCTCGAATCCCCGGGGTAGCATCGGGATGGAGCAGTAGCAGAGACGGAGGGAGGTGAGGCGGCCGCAGGTGAAGACGGAGGAGGGGAGGGTCAGGGAGCCGGTGATGTCGAGGATCCCAACACCTTGGTGGGAGAGCACCAGGAGCCAGTCGTGGATGCGGCCTTCGTGGGGCTCGTCATCGTCACGGTTAACGCGGAAGAGCCGGACGCGGCCAGGGCAGCGGAGGAGGATGCTGTCCACGGCCCCGACATACCTGGGGTCATCATCGAAATCAAGGTCGAGTGGTGCAACCGACTCCCATCGGCATCACCAGGCGCGGGAGAGCGCCGACGTGCGGACGGCGTCGCGGCTGAGGATGTAGCCGAGGATCTCCCTTGGCAGGGGCGTCCGCCTCCACCACAACGGCATCAATCGCCGGAAGCGGCCTGTAGGAACGGCATGGCGGCGGCATTTCTCCGGCGACCAATGATAGGGGGGCTGGGCGAGAGGGGGTGGAGGCGGCGGAGTCGAGGGCTGGCGCCGCTGGCCTTGTGCGGGATGGGGACACGGTGGGGGAAGAAAGAAGCGAGTGGGTCAGATTTTTCAAATAAAAAATAAAATCAAAACGAGAAAAACCAAAAACACACATTTTACCCTTTAAAAAGCACACATTTTACATTTTGGAGCGCATGTTGTCAAGTCCTCTTTTTTTAGGATCTTGTCAAGTCCTCTTTTTTTTAGGATCTTGTCAAGTCCTCTTCTGAGGCATTTACTCCAGAAAGAACTTCGATGCTGACACTACATTGTTTTTTTTTCAAGCTGCAAATGTCCATTTTCTTAGATTTTTTTTCCTTCTACCCTTCATGTGGATTCTTGATTTTAAAGTATTTAGGGGTCTCGAAACAACACAAGAGCATGTGCTCATTACGAATAAACAGTCATTCTGAAACTCTCAAGCGTAAACTGCCGGGCCTCGGCTCCCTTGAGAAAACAATGGCGAGGAGAGATCACGCGTGTTGGTTCGGGAAGGAGACACAAGCACTAGCTTCTTCCACAAACATGTTCGTCGTCGAAAGAGAGGACTGGCTGCTCTAGCCTTGTGCGGGATGGGGAATAATTGCGAGTGAGTAAAAAAATGATTGGGAAAGCCTCTTGGTGCACTTTACATTGTTCAATACATTTTTGCAAAATAAAAGCAGGTAGATCAGAGCCCCCAATTCTGACAAATTTATTCACTTTCCTCGAACAATGTTGAATCTTGATCGAACGAAGCATTTGGATCTTGTAAAAACAACCCATCATAATAGCTGCGTGGGGAGCTATCACATCAATGTCACCGTTACAAGCTTGAGTGGTTTTCAAAGAGTCAGACTCATTGATCATTGATGAACAACCAGGCGTTCTCTATCAGTTACCACATAGCCTATGTGCTAAGCTGTCTTAAACCCTCCAACAAAAAAATAGTTCTATTAGTTGCAATGCATTACGAAGATCAATTGTTTCAGCTGAAGCTGAATCCATCATATGATTTAGAACCACCCACCAATGCTACTCCACGATGATTTCTCAATAGCCACAACAACCCATGATTCGTCCTCAAATTAACCAGCATCAACCCATGAATATGTTGGAAATATGCCCTAGAGGCACTAATAAAATGATTATTATATTTCCTTGTTCATGATAATTGTCTATTATTCATGCTATAATTGTATTATTCAGAAATCGTAATACATGTGTGAATACATAGACCACAATGTGTCCCTAGTGAGCCTCTAGTTGACTAGCTCGTTGATCAACAGATAGTCATGGTTTCCTGGCTATGGACATGGGGATGTCATTGATAACGGGATCACATCATTAGGAGAATGGTGTGATGGACAAGACCCAAACCTAAGCATAGCACAAAGATCGTGTAATTCGTTTGCTGTAGCTTTTCTAGATGTCAAGTATCATTTCCTTAGACCATGAGATTGTGCAACTCCCGGATACCATAAGAGTGCCCTGGGTGTGCCAAACGTCACAACGTAACTGGGTGACTATAAAGGTACATTACAGGTATCTCCGAAAGTGCCTGTTAGGTTGGCATGAATCGAGACTGGGATTTGTCACTCCGTATGACGGAGAGGTATCTCTAGGCCCACTCGGTAATGCATCATCATAATGAGCTCAATGTGATCAAGTGGTTGATCATGGGATCATGCATTACGGTACGAGTAAAGTGACTTGCCGGTAACGAGACTGAACAAGGTATTGGGATACCGACGATCGAGTCTCGGGCAAGTAACGTACCGATTGACAAAGGGAATTGAGTACGGGATTGATTAGGTCCTCGACATCGTGGTACATCCGATGAGATCATCGAGGAGCATGTGGGAGCCAACATGGGTATCCAGATCCCGCTGTTGGTTATTGACCAGAGAGTCGTCTCGGTCATGTTTGCTTGTCTCCCGAACCCGTAGGGTCTACACACTTAAGGTTCGGTGACGCTAGGGTTGTATAGATATGAGTATGTAGTAATCCGAAAGTTGTTCGGAGTCCCGGATGAGATCCTGGACGTCACGAGGAGTTCCGAAATGGTCCGAAGGTGAAGAATTATATATAGAAAGTGTTGTTTCGGCCATCGGGAAAGTTTCGGGGTCACTGGTATTGTCCCGGGACCACCGGATGGGTACCGGGGGTCCACCGGGTGGGGCCACCCATCCCGGAGGGCCCCATGGGCTGAAGTGGGGAGGGGAACCAGCCCATAGTGGGCTGGTGCGCCCCCCCTTGGGCCCCCCATGCGCCTAGGGTTGGGAACCCTAGGGGAGGGGGCGCCTCCACTTGCCTTGGGGGGTACTCCACCCCCTTGGCCGCCGCCCCCCTAGGAGATCCCATCTCCTAGGGCCGGCGCACCCCTAGGGGGCCTATATAAAGGGGGGGGGGAGGGCAGCCTCACCTCAAGCCTTGGCGCCTCCCTCTCCCCTGCTACACCTCTCCCTCTCGCAGACGCTCGGTGAAGTCCTACAGCGTTCACTGCTACATCCACCACCACGCCGTCGTGCTGCTGGATCTTCATCAACCTCTCCTTCCCCCTTGCTGGATCAAGAAGGAGGAGACGTCATCCGCTCCGTACGTGTATTGAACGTGGAGGTGCCGTCCGTTCGGCACTTGGTCATCGGTGATTTGAATCACGACGAGTACGACTCCATCATCCACGTTCTCTTGAACGCTTCCGCTCGCGATCTACAAGGGTATGTAGATGCACTCTCCTCTCGTTGCTAGTAGACTCCATAGATTGATCTTGGTGAAACGTAGGAATTTTTTTGTTTTCTGCAACGTTTCCCAACAGTGGTATCAAAGCTAGGTCTATGCGTAGTTACTATGCATGAGTAGAACACAAAGTAGTTGTGGGCGTCGATATTGTCAATTTGCTTGCCGTTACTAGTCTTATCTTGATTCGGCGGCATCGTGGGATGAAGCGGCCCGGACCAACCTTACACGTACGCTTACGTGAGACCGGTTCCACCGATTGACATGCACTAGTTGCATAAGGTGGCTGGCGGGTGTCTGTCTCTCCCACTTTAGTCGGATCGGATTCGATGAACAGGGTCCTTATGAAGGGTAAATAGAAATTGGGCAATTCACGTTGTGGTTTTGGCGTAGGTAAGAAACGTTCTTGCTAGAAACCTATAGCAGCCACGTAAAAATTTGCAACAATAATTAGAGGACGTCTAACTTGTTTTTGCAGCAAGTGTTTCGTGATGTGATATGGCCAAAAGTTGTGATGAATGATGAATGATATATGTGATGTATGAGATTGATCATGTTCTTGTAATAGGAATCACGACTTGCATGTCGATGAGTATGACAACCGGCAGGAGCCATAGGAGTTGTCTTTATTTGTGACCTACGTGTCCACATAAACGGCATGTAATTACTTTACTTTATTGCTAAAGCGTTAGCCATAGTAGTAGAAGTAATAGTTGGCGAGCAACTTCATGGAGACACGATGATGGAGATCATGGTGTCATGCCGGTGACAAGATGATCATGGAGCCCCAAGATGGAGATCAAAGGAGCCATATGATATTGGCCATATTATGTCACTATTATTTGATTGCACGTGATGTTTATCATGTTTTTGCATCTTGTTTACTTAGAACGAAGGTAGTAAATAAGATGATCCCTCATAAATTTTTTAAGAAAGTGTTCCCCCTAACTGTGCGCCGTTGCGACCATTTGTTGTTTCGAAGCACCACGTGATGATCGGGTGTGATAGATTCCAACGTTCACATACAACGGGTGTAAGGCAGATTTACACACGCAATACACTTAGGTTGACTTGACGAGCCTAGCATGTACAGACATGGCCTCGGAACACAGAAGACCAAAAGGTCGAGCATGAGCCGTATAGAAGATACGATTAACATGAAGATGTTCACCGATGTTGACTAGTCCGTCTCACGTGATGATCGGACACGGCCTAGTCAACTCGGATCATGTTATACTTAGATGACTGGAGGGATGTCTATCTAAGTGGGAGTTCATTGAATAATTTGATTAGATGAACTTAATTATCATGAACTTAGTCTAAAATCTTTACAATATGTCTTGTAGATCAAAAGGCCAACGTTGTCCTCAACTTCAACACGTTCCTAGAGAAAACCAAGCTGAAAGACGATGGCAGCAACTATACGGACTAGGTCCGGAACCTGAGGATCATCCTCATAGCTGCCAAGAAAGATTATGTCCTACAAGCACCGCTAGATGACGCACCCGTCCCACAGAACCAAGACGTTATGAACGCTTGGCAGGCATGTGCTGATGATTACTCCCTCATTCCGTGCGGCATGCTTTACAGCTTCGAACCGGGGCTCCAAAAGCGTTTTGAGCGACACGGAGCACATGAGATGTTTGAAGAGCTGAAAATGGTTTTCCAAGCTCATGCCCGGGTCGAGAGATATGAAGTCTCCGACAAGTTCTTCAGCTGTAAGATGGAGGAAAATAGTTCTGTCAGTGAGCACATACTCACAATGTCTGGGTTACATAACCGCTTGACTCAGCTGGGAGTTAATCTCCCGGACGACGCAGTCATTGACAGAATCCTTCAGTCGCTTCCACCAAGTTACAAGAGCTTTGTGATGAACTTCAATATGTAGGGGATAGAAAAGACCATTCCTGAATTATTTGCAATGCTGAAATCAACAGAGGTAGAAGTCAAAAAGGAACGTCAAGTGATGATGGTGAATAAAACCACTAAGTTCAAGAAGGGCAAGGGTAAGAAGAACTTCAAGAAGGACGGCAAGGGAGTTGCCGCGCCCGGTAAGCAAGCTACCGGGAAGAAGCCAAAGAATGGACCCAAGACCGAGACTAAGTGTTTTTATTGCAAGGGAAGTGGTCACTGGAAGCGGAACTGCCCCAAATACTTAGCGGACAAGAAGGCCGGCATCACGAAAGGTATATGTGATATACATGTAATTGATGTGTACCTTACCAGTACTTGTAGTAGCTCTTGAGTATTTGATACCGGTGCGGTTGCTCACATTTGTAACTCAAAGCAGGAGCTGCGGAAGAAGCGGAGACTGGCGAAGGACGAGGTGACGATGCGCGTCGGGAATGGTTCCAAGGTCAATGTGATCGCCGTCGGCACGCTACCTCTACATTTACCTACGGGATTAGTTTTAAACCTCAATAATTGTTATTTAGTGCCAGCTTTGAGCATGAACATTGTATCAGGATCTAGTTTAATACGAGATGGCTACTCATTTAAATCCGAGAATAATGGTTGTTCTATTTATATGAGAGATCTGTTTTATGGTCATGCTCCGATGGTGAATGGTTTATTCTTAATGAATCTCGAGCGTAATGCTACGCATGTTCATAGTGTGAATACCAAAAGATCTAAGGTGATAATGATAGTCCCACATATTTGTGGCATTGCCGCCTTGGTCACATAGGAGTCAAACGCATGAAGAAGCTCCATGCAGATGGACTTTTAGAGTCTCTTGATTATGAATCATTTGACACGTGCGAACCATGCCTCATGGGTAAAATGACCAAGACTCCGTTCTCAGGAACAATGGAGCAAGCAACCAACTTATTGGAAATGATACATACTGATGTGTGCGGTCCAATGAGCGTTGAGGCTCGCGGTGGCTATCATTATGTTCTCACCCTCACTGATGACTTGAGTAGATATGGGTATGTCTACTTAATGAAACATAAGTCTGAGACCTTTGAAAAGTTCAAGGAATTTCAGAGTGAGTTTGAGAATCAACGTGACAGGAAAATCAAGTTCTTGCGATCAGATCGTGGGGGAGAATACTTGAGTCACGAATTTGGCACATACTTAAGAAAATATGGAATAGTTTCACAACTCACGCCGCCTGGAACACCTCAGCATAATGGTCTGTCCGAACGTCGTAATCGCACTCTATTAGATATGGTGCGGTCTATGATGTCTCTTACCGATTTACCGCTATCATTTTGGGGCTATGCTTTAGAGACTGCCGCATTCACTTTAAATAGGGCTCCATCGAAATCCGTTGAGACGACACCGTATGAATTATGGTTTGGGAAGAAACCTAAGCTGTCGTTTCTAAAAGTTTGGGGATGCGATGCTTATCTCAAGAAACTTCAACCTGAAAAGCTCGAAGCCAAGTCGGAAAAATGCGTCTTCATAGGATACCCTAAAGAAACTATTGGGTATACCTTCTACCTCAGATCCGAAGGCAAGATCTTTGTTGCCAAGAATGGATCCTTTCTAGAGAAGGAGTTTCTCTCGAAAGAAGTAAGTGGGAGGAAAGTAGAGCTTGATGAAGTACTGCCTCTTGAAGCAGAGAGTAGCCCAGCTCAGGAAAATGTTCCTGTGGTGCCTACACCAATTAGAGAGGAAGTTAATGATGATGATCAAGATACTTCGGATCAAGCTCCTACTGAACTTCGAAGGTCCACAAGGACACGTTCCGCACCAGAGTGGTACGGCAACCCTGTCTTGGAAATCTTGTTGCTAGACAACGGTGAACCTTCGAACTATGAAGAAGCGATGGCGGGCCCGGATTCCGACAAATGGCTGGAAGCCATGAAATCCGAGATAGGATCCATGTATGAAAACGAAGTATGGACTTTGTCTGACTTTCCCGATGATCGGCAAGCCATAGAAAATAAATGGATCTTTAAAAAGAAGACATACGCGGATGGTAATGTGACCATCTATAAAGCTCGGCTTGTCGCTAAGGGTTATCGACAAGTTCAAGGGGTTGACTACGATGAGACTTTCTCACCTGTAGCGAAGCTGAAGTCCGTCCGAATCATGTTAGCAATTGCCGCATTCTATGATTATGAAATATGGCAAATGGACGTCAAAACGGCATTCCTTAATGGTTTCCTTAAGGAAGAATTGTATATGATGCAGCCGGAAGGTTTTGTCGATCCTAAGAATGCTGACAAGGTGTGCAAGCTCCAACGCTCGATTTATGGGCTGGTGCAAGCATCTCGGAGTTGGAACATCCGCTTTGATGAGATGATCAAAGTGTTTGGGTTTATGCAGACTTATGTAGAAGCCTGCGTTTACAAGAAAGTGAGTGGGAGCTCTGTAGCATTTCTCATATTATATGTAGATGACATACTTTTGATGGGAAATGATATAGAACTTTTGGACAACATTCAGGCCTACTTGAATAAGAGTTTTTCAATGAAGGACCTTGGAGAAGCTGCTTATATATTAGGCATCAAGATCTATAGAGATAGATCAAGACGCCTCATCGGTCTTTCGCAAAGTACGTACCTTGACAAGATATTGAAGAAGTTCAATATGGATCAGTCTAAGAAGGGGTTCTTGACTGTGTTGAAAGGTGTGAAATTGAGCTCAGCTCAATGTCCGACCACGGCAGAAGATATAGAAGAGATGAGTGTCATCCCCTATGCCTCAGCCATAGGGTCTATTATGTATGCCATGCTGTGTACCAGGCCTAATGTAAACCTTGCCGTAAGTTTGGTAGATAGGTACCAAAGTAATCCTGGCAAGGAACACTGGACAGCGGTCAAGAATATCCCGAAGTACCTGAAAAGGACTAAGGAAATGTTTCTCGTTTATGGAGGTGACGAAGAGCTCGTCGTAAAGGGTTACGTCGACGCTAGCTTTGACACAGATCTAGATGACTCTAAGTCACAAACCGGATACATGTATATTTTGAATGGTGGGGCAGTAATCTGGTGCAGTTGCAAGCAAAGCATTGTGGCGGGATCTACATGTGAAGCGGAGTACATGGCAGCCTCGGAGGCAGCACACGAAGCAGTCTGGGTGAAGGAGTTCATTACCGTCCTAGGAGTCATACCCAATGCGTCGGGCCTGATGACTCTCTTCTGTGACAACACTGGAGCTATTGCCCTTGCCAAGGAGCCCAGGTTTCACAGGAAGACCAGGCATATCAAGCGTCGCTTCAACTCCATTCGTGAAAGTGTTCAAAATGGAAACATAGAGATTTGTAAAGTACATACGGACCTGAATGTAGCAGATCCATTGACTAAACCTCTCCCTAGAGCAAAACATGATCAACACCAGAATTCCATGGGTGTTCGATTCATCACAATGTAACCAGATGATTGACTCTAGTGCAAGTGGGAGACTGTTAGAAATATGCCCTAGAGGCAATAATAAAATGATTATTATATTTCCTTGTTCATGATAATTGTCTATTATTCATGCTATAATTGTATTATTCGGAAATCGTAATACATGTGTGAATACATAGACCACAATGTGTCCCTAGTGAGCCTCTAGTTGACTAGCTCGTTGATCAACAGATAGTCATGGTTTCCTGGCTATGGACATGGGGATGTCATTGATAACGGGATCACATCATTAGGAGAATGATGTGATGGACAAGACCCAAACCTAAGCATAGCACAAAGATCGTGTAGTTCGTTTGCTGTAGCTTTTCTGGATGTCAAGTATCATTTCCTTAGACCATGAGATTGTGCAACTCCCGGATACTGTAAGAGTGCCTTGGGTGTGCCAAACGTCACAACGTAACTGGGTGACTATAAAGGTACATTATAGGTATCTCCGAAAGTGTCTGTTGGGTTGGCACGAATCGAGACTGGGATTTGTCACTCCGTATGACGGAGAGGTATCTCTGGGCCCACTCGGTAATGCATCATCATAATGAGCTCAATGTGATCAAGTGGTTGATCATGGGATCATGCATTACGGTACGAGTAAAGTGACTTGCCGGTAACGAGACTGAACAAGGTATTGGGATACCGACGATCGAGTCTCGGGCAAGTAACGTACCAATTGACAAAGGGAATTGAGTACGGGATTGATTAGGTCCTCGACATCGTGGTTCATCCGATGAGATCATCGAGGAGCATGTGGGAGCCAACATGGGTATCCAGATCCCACTGTTGGTTATTGACCAGAGAGTCGTCTCGGTCATGTCTGCTTGTCTCCCGAACCCGTAGGGTCTACACACTTAAGGTTCGGTGACGCTAGGGTTGTATAGATATGAGTATGCAGCAATCCGAAAGTTGTTCAGAGTCCCCGATGAGATCCTGGACGTCATGAGGAGTTCCAGAATGGTTCAGAGGTGAAGAATTATATATAGGAAGTGTTGTTTCGGCCATCGGGAAAGTTTCGGGGTCACTGGTATTGTACTGGGACAACCGGATGGGTCCCGGGGGTCCATCGGGTGGGGCCACCCATCCCGGAGGGCCCCATGGGCTGAAGTGGGGAGGGGAACCAGCCCATAGTGGGCTGGTGCGCCCCCCCTTGGGCCCCCCATGCGCCCACGGTTGGGAACCCTAGGGGAGGGGGCGCCTCCACTTGCCTTGGGGGGTACTCCACCCCCTTGGCCGCCGCCCCCCTAGGAGATCCCATCTCCTAGGGCCGGCGCACCCCCTAGGGGGCCTATATAAAGGGGGGGGGGAGGGAGGGCAGCCTCACCTCAAGCCTTGGCGCCTCCCTCTCCCCTGCTACACCTCTCCCTCTCGCAGAAGCTCGGTGAAGCCCTACTGCGTTCACTGCTGCATCCACCACCACGCCATCGTGCTGCTGGATCTTCATCAACCTCTCCTTCCCCCTTGCTGGATCAAGATGGAGGAGACGTCATCCGCTCCGTACGTGTGTTGAATGCGGAGGTGCCGTCCGTTCGGCACTTGGTCATCGGTGATTTGAATCACGACGAGTACGACTCCATCATCCACGTTCTCTTGAACGCTTCCGCTCGCGATCTACAAGGGTATGTAGATGCACTCTCCTCTCGTTGCTAGTAGACTCCATAGATTGATCTTGGTGAAACGTAGGATTTTTTTGTTTTCTGCAACGTTCCCCAACAGTGGTATCAAAGCTAGGTCTATGTGTAGTTACTATGCACGAGTAGAACACAAAGTAGTTGTGGGTGTCGATATTGTCAATTTGCTTGCTGTTACTAGTCTTATCTTGATTCGGCAGCATCGTGGGATGAAGTGGCCTGGACCAACCTTACACGTACGCTTACGTGAGAACGGTTCCACTGATTGACATGCACTAGTTGCATAAGGTGGCTGGCGGGTGTCTGTCTCTCCCATTTTAGTCGGATCGGATTCGATGAATAGGGTCCTTATGAAGGGTAAATAGAAATGGGCCATTCACGTTGTGGTTTTGGCGTAGGTAAGAAACGTTCTTGCTAGAAACCTATAGCAGCCACGTAAAAACTTGCAACAACAATTAGAGGACGTCTAACTTGTTTTTGTAGCAAGTGTTTCGTGATGTGATATGGCCAAAAGTTGTGATGAATGATGAATGATATATGTGATGTATGAGATTGATCATGTTCTTGTAATAGGAATCACGACTTGCATGTCGATGAGTATGACAACCGGCGGAAGCCATAGGAGTTGTCTTTATTTATGACCTGCGTGTCAATATAACCGGCATGTAATTACTTTACTTTATTGCTAAAGCGTTAGCCATAGTAGTAGAAGTAATAGTTGGCGAGCAACTTCATGGAGACACGATGATGGAGATCATGGTGTCATGCCGGTGACAAGATGATCATGGAACCCCAAGATGGAGATCAAAGGAGCCATATGATATTGGCCATATTATGTCACTATTATTTGATTGCATGTGATGTTTATCATGTTTTTGCATCTTGTTTGCTTAGAACGACGGTAGTAAATAAGATGATCCATCATAATAATTTTAAGAAAGTGTTCCCCCTAACTGTGCACCGTTGCGACAGTTCGTTGTTTCGAAGCACCACGTGATGATCGGGTGTGATAGATTCCAACGTTCACATACAACGGGTGTAAGGCAGATTTACACACGCAATACACTTAGGTTGACTTGACGAGCCTAGCATGTACAGACATGGCCTCGGAACACAGAAGACCAAAAGGTCGAGCATGAGCCGTATAGAAGATATGATTAACATGAAGATGTTCACCGATGTTGACTAGTCCGTCTCACGTGATGATCGGACACGGCCTAGTCAACTCGGATCATGTTATACTTAGATGACTGGAGGGATGTCTATCTAAGTGGGAGTTCATTGAATAATTTGATTAGATGAACTTAATTATCATGAACTTAGTCTAAAATCTTTACAATATGTCTTGTAGATCAAATGGCCAACGTTGTCCTCAACTTCAACGCGTTCCTAGAGAAAACCAAGCTGAAAGACGATGGCGGCAACTATACGGACTGGGTCCGGAACCTGAGGATCATCCTCATAGCTGCCAAGAAAGATTATGTCCTACAAGCACCACTAGGTGACGCACCCGTCCCACAGAACCAAGACGTTATGAACGCTTGGCAGACACGTGCTGATGATTACTCCCTCATTCAGTGCGGCATGCTTTACAACTTAGAACCGGGGCTCCAAAAGCGTTTTGAGCGACACGGAGCACATGAGATGTTTGAAGAGCTGAAAATGGTTTTCCAAGCTCATGCCCGGGTTGAGAGATATGAAGTCTCCGACAAGTTCTTCAGCTGTAAGATGGAGGAAAATAGTTCTGTCAGTGAGCATATACTCACAATGTCTGGGTTACATAACCGCTTGACTCAGCTGGGAGTTAATCTCCCGGACGACGCAGTCATTGACAGAATCCTTCAGTCGCTTCCACCAAGCTACAAGAGCTTTGTGATGTACTTCAATATACAGGGGATGGAAAAGACCATTCCTGAATTATTTGAAATGCTGAAATCAGCAGAGGTAGAGGTCAAAAAGGAACATCAAGTGTTGATGGTGAATAAAACCACTAAGTTCAAGAAGGGCAAGGTTAAGAAGAACTTCAAGAAGGACGGCAAGGGAGTTGCCGCGCCCGGTAAGCAAGCTACCGGGAAGAAGCCATAGAATGGACCCAAGCCCGAGACTGAGTGTTTTTATTGCAAGGGAAGTGGTCACTGGAAGCGGAACTGCCCGAAATACTTAGCGGACAAGAAGGCCGGCATCACGAAAGGTATATGTGATATACATGTAATTGATGTGTACCTTACCAGTACTCGTAGTAGCTCCTGGGTATTTGATACCGGTGCGGTTGCTCACATTTGTAACTCAAAGCAGGAGCTGCGGAAAAAGCGGAGATTGGCGAAGGACGAGGTGACAATGCACGTCGGGAATGGTTCCAAGGTCGATGTGATCGCCGTCGGCACGCTACCTCTACATTTACCTACGGGAGTAGTTTTAAACCTCAATAATTGTTATTTAGTGCCAGCTTTGAGCATGAACATTGTATCAGGATCTCGTTTAATACGAGATGGCTACTCATTTAAATCCGAGAATAATGGTTGTTCTATTTATATGAGAGATATGTTTTATGGTCATGCTCCGATGGTGAATGGTTTATTCTTAATGAATCTCGAGCGTAATGCTACGCATGTTCATAGTGTGAATACCAAAAGATATAAGGTTGATAATGATAGTCCCACATACTTGTGGCACTGCCGCCTTGGTCACATAGGAGTGAAACGCATCAAGAAGCTCCATGCAGATGGACTTTTAGAGTCTCTTAATTATGAATCATTTGACACGTGCGAACCATGCCTCATGGGTAAAATGACCAAGACTCCGTTCTCAGGAACAATGGAGCGAGCAACCAACTTATTGGAAATCATACATACTGATGTGTGCGGTCCAATGAGCGTTGAGGCTCGCGGTGGCTATCGTTATGTTCTCACCCTCACTGATGACTTGAGTAGATATGGGTATGTCTACTTAATGAAACATAAGTCTGAGACCTTTGAAAAGTTCAAGGAATTTCAGAGTGAGGTTGAGAATCAATGTGACAGGAAAATCAAGTTCTTGCGATCAGATCGTGGGGGAGAATGCTTGAGTCACGAATTTGGCACACACTTAAGAAAATGTGGAATAGTTTCACACCTCATGCCGCCTGGAACACCTCAGCGTAATGGTGTGTCCGGACGTCGTAATCGCACTCTATTAGATATGGTGCGATCTATGATGTCTCTTACCGATTTACCGCTATCATTTTGGGGCTATGCTTTAGAGACTACCGCATTCACTTTAAATAGGGCTCCATCGAAATCCGTTGAGACGACACCGTATGAATTATGGTTTGGGAAGACACGTGCTGATGATTACTCCCTCATTCAGTGCGGCATGCTTTACAGCTTAGAACCAGGGCTCCAAAAGCGTTTTGAGCGACACGGAGCACATGAGATGTTTGAAGAGCTGAAAATGGTTTTCCAAGCTCATGCCCGGGTCGAGAGATATGAAGTCTCCGACAAGTTCTTCAGCTGTAAGATGGAGGAAAATAGTTCTGTCAGTGAGCACATACTCACAATGTCTGGGTTACATAACCGCTTGACTCAGCTGGGAGTTAATCTCCCGGACGACGCAGTCATTGACAGAATCCTTCAGTCGCTTCCACCAAGCTACAAGAGCTTTATGATGAACTTCAATATGCATGGGATGGAAAAGACCATTCCTGAATTATTTGCAATGTTGAAATCAGTAGAGGTAGAAGTCAAAAAGGAACATCAAGTGTTGATGGTGAATAAAACCACTAAGTTTAAGAAGGGCAAGGTTAAGAAGAACCTCAAGAAGGACGGCAAGGGATTTGCCGCGCCCGGTAAGCAAGCTACCGGGAAGAAGCCAAAGAATGGACCCAAGCCCGAGACTGAGTGTTTTTATTGCAAGGGAAGTGGTCACTGGAAGCGGAACTGCCCCAAATACTTAGCGGACAAGAAGGACGGCATCACGAAAGGTATATGTGATATACATGTAATTGATGTGTACCTTACCAGTACTCGTAGTAGCTCCTGGTTATTTGATACCGGTGCGGTTGCTCACATTTGTAACTCAAAGAAGGAGCTGCGGAAAAAAGCGGAGACTGGCGAAGGACAAGGTGACGATGCGCGTCGGGAATGGTTCCAAGGTCGATGTGATCGTCGTCGGTACGCTACCTATACATTTACCTACGGGATTAGTTTTAAACCTCAATAATTGTTATTTAGTGCCAGCTTTGAGCATGAACATTGTATCAGGATCTCGTTTAATACGGGATGGCTACTCATTTAAATCCGAGAATAATGGTTGTTCTATTTATATGAGAGATATGTTTTATGGTCATGCTCCGATGGTGAATGGTTTATTCTTAATGAATCTCGAGCGTAATGCTACGCATGTTCATAGTGTGAATACCAAAAGATGTAAGGTGATAATGATAGTCCCACATATTTGTGGCATTGCCGCCTTGGTCACATAGGAGTTAAACGCATGAAGAAGCTCCATGCAGATGGACTTTTAGAGTCTCTTGATTATGAATCATTTGACACGTGCGAACCATGCCTCATGGGTAAAATGACCAAGACTCCGTTCTCAGGAACAATGGAGCGAGCAACCAACTTATTAGAAATCATACATACTGATGTGTGCGGTCCAATGAGCATTGAGGCTCGTGGTGACTATCGTTATGTTCTCACTCTCACTGATGACTTGAGTAGATATAGGTATGTCTACTTAATGAAACATAAGTCTGAGACCTTTGAAAAGTTCAAGGAATTTCAGAGTGAGGTTGAGAATCAACGTGACAGGAAAATCAAGTTCTTGCGATCAGATCGTGGGGGAGAATACTTGAGTCACGAATTTGGCACACACTTAAGAAAATGTGGAATAGTTTCACAAGTCACGCTGCCTGGAACACCTCAGCGTAATGGTGTGTCCGAACGTCGTAATCGCACTCTATTAGATATGGTGCGATCTATGATGTCTCTTACCGATTTACCGCTATCATTTTGGGGCTATGCTTTAGAGACTGTCGCATTCACTTTAAATAGGGCTCCATCGAATTCCGTTGAGACGACACCGTATGAATTATGGTTTCGGAAGACACGTGCTGATGATTACTCCCTCATTCAGTGCAGCATGCTTTACAGCTTAGAACCGGGGCTCCAAAAGCGTTTTGAGCGACACGGAGCACATGAGATGTTTGAAGAGCTGAAAATGGTTTTCCAAGCTCATGCCCGGGTCGAGAGATATGAAGTCTCCGACAAGTTCTTCAGCTGTAAGATGGAGGAAAATAGTTCTGTCAGTGAGCACATACTCAGAATGTCTAGGTTACATAACCGCTTGACTCAGCTGGGAGTTAATCTCCTGGACGACGCAGTCATTGACAGAATCCTTCAGTCGCTTCCACCAAGCTACAAGAGCTTTGTGATGAACTTTAATATGCAGGGGATGGAAAAGACCATTCCTGAATTATTTGCAATGCTGAAATCAGCAGAGGTAGAAGTCAAAAAGGAACATCAAGTGTCGATGGTGAATAAAACCACTAAGTTCAAGAAGGGCAAGGGTAAGAAGAACTTTAAGAAGGACGGCAAGGGAGTTGCCGCGCCCGGTAAGCAAGCTACCGGGAAGAAGCCAAAGAATGGACCCAAGCCTGAGACTGAGTGTTTTTATTGCAAGGGAAGTGGTCACTGGAAGCGGAACTGCCCCAAATACTGAGGGGACAAGAAGGCCGGCATCATTAAAGGTATATGTGATATACATGTAATTGATGTGTACCTTACCAGTACTCGTAGTAGCTCCTGGGTATTTGATACCGGTGTGATTGCTCACATTTGTAACTAAAAGCAGGAGCTGCGGAAAAAGCGGAGACTGGCGAAGGACGAGGTGACGATGCGCGTCGAGAATGGTTCCAAGGTCGATGTGATCGCCGTCGAGAATGGTTCCAAGAAGGGCAAGGGTAAGAAGAACTTTAAGAAGGACGGCAAGGGAGTTGCCGCGCCCGGTAAGCAAGCTACCGGGAAGAAGCCAAAGAATGGACCCAAGCCTGAGACTGAGTGTTTTTATTGCAAGGGAAGTGGTCACTGGAAGCGGAACTGCCCCAAATACTTAGGGGACAAGAAGGCCGGCATCATGAAAGGTATATGTGATATACATGTAATTGATGTGTACCTTACCAGTACTCATAGTAGCTCCTGGGTATTTGATACCGGTGCGGTTGCTCACATTTGTAACTCAAAGAAGGAGCTGCGGAAAAAAGCGGAGACTGGCGAAGGACAAGGTGACGATGCGCGTCGGGAATGGTTCCAAGGTCGATGTGATCGCCGTCGGCACTCTACCTCTACATTTACCTACGGGATTAGTTTTAAACCTCAATAATTGTTATTTAGTGCCAGCTTTGAGCATGAACATTGTATCAGGATCTCGTTTAATACGAGATGGCTACTCATTTAAATCCGAGAATAATGGTTGTTCTATTTATATGAGACATATGCTTTATGGTCATGCTCCGATGGTGAATGGTTTATTCTTAATGAATCTCGAGCGTAATGCTACGCATGTTCATAGTGTGAATACCAAAAGATATAAGGTTGATAATGATAGTCCCACATACTTGTGGCACTCCCGCCTTGGTCACATAGGAGTCAAACGCATGAAGAAGCTCCATGCAGATGGACTTTTAGAGTCTCTTAATTATGAATCATTTGACACGTGCGAACCATGCCTCATGGGTAAAATGACCAAGACTCCGTTCTCGGGAACAATGGAGCAAGCAACCAACTTATTGGAAATCATACATACTGATGTGTGCGGTCCAATGAGCGTTGAGGCTCGCGGTGGCTATCGTTATGTTCTCACCCTCACTGATGACTTGAGTAGATATGGGTATGTCTACTTAATGAAACATAAGTCTGAGACCTTTGAAAAGTTCAAGGAATTTCAGAGTGAGGTTGAGAATCAACGTGACAGGAAAATCAAGTTCTTGCGATCAGATCATGGGGGAGAATACTTGAGTCACGAATTTGGCACACACTTAAGAAAATGTGGAATAGTTTCACAACTCACGCCGCCTGGAACACCTCAGCGTAATGGTGTGTCCGAACGTCGTAATCGCACTCTATTAGATATGATGCGATCTATGATGTCTCTTACCGATTTAGCGCTATCATTTTGGGGCTATGCTTTAGAGACTGCCGCATTCACTTTAAATAGGGCTCCATCGAAATCCGTTGAGACGACACCGTATGAATTATGATTTGGGAAGACACGTGCTGATGATTAGTCCCTCATTCAGTGCGGCATGCTTTATAGCTTAGAACCCGGGCTCCAAAAGCGTTTTGAGCGACACAGAGCACATGAGATGTTTGAAGAGCTGAAAATGGTTTTCCAAGCTCATGCCCGGGTCGAGAGATATGAAGTCTCCGACAAGTTCTTCAGCTATAAGATGGAGGAAAATAGTTCTGTCAGTGAGCACATACTCACAATGTCTGGGTTACATAACCGCTTGACTCAGCTGTGAGTTAATCTCCCGGACGACGCAGTCATTGACAGAATCCTTCAGTCGCTTCCACCAAGCTACAAAAGCTTTATGATGAACTTCAATATGCAGGGGATGGAAAATACCATTCCTGAATTATTTGCAATGCTGAAATCAGCAGAGGTAGAAGTCAAAAAGGAACATCAAGTGTTGATGGTGAATAAAACCACTAAGTTCAAGAAGGGCAAGGGTAAGAAGAACTTTAAGAAGGACGGCAAGGGAGTTGCCACGCCCGGTAAGCAAGCTACCGGGAAGAAGCCAAAGAATGGACCCAAGCCCGAGACTGAGTGTTTTTATTGCAAGAGAAGAGGTCACTAGAAGCGGAACTGCCCCCAATACTTAGCGGACAAGAAGGCCGGCATCACGAAAGGTATATGTGATATACATGTAATTGATGTGTACCTTACCAGTACTCATAGTAGCTCCTGGGTATTTGATACCGGTGCGGTTGCTCACATTTGTAACTCAAAGAAGGAGCTGCGGAAAAAAGCGGAGACTGGCGAAGGACAAGGTGACGATGCGCGTCGGGAATGGTTCCAAGGTCGATGTGATCGCCGTCGGCACTCTACCTCTACATTTACCTACGGGATTAGTTTTAAACCTCAATAATTGTTATTTAGTGCCAGCTTTGAGCATGAACATTGTATCAGGATCTCGTTTAATACGAGATGGCTACTCATTTAAATCCGAGAATAATGGTTGTTCTATTTATATGAGAGATATGCTTTATGGTCATGCTCCGATGGTGAATGGTTTATTCTTAATGAATCTCGAGCGTAATGCTACGCATGTTCATAGTGTGAATACCAAAAGATATAAGGTTGATAATGATAGTCCCACATACTTGTGGCACTACCGCCTTGGTCACATAGGAGTCAAACGCATGAAGAAGCTCCATGCAGATGGACTTTTAGAGTCTCTTAATTATGAATCATTTGACACGTGCGAACCATGCCTCATGGGTAAAATGACCAAGACTCCGTTCTCGGAAACAATGGAGCGAGCAACCAACTTATTGGAAATCATACATACTGATGTGTGCGGTCCAATGAGCGTTGAGGCTCGCGGTGGCTATCGTTATGTTCTCACCCTCACTGATGACTTGAGTAGATATGGGTATGTCTACTTAATGAAACATAAGTCTGAGACCTTTGAAAAGTTCAAGGAATTTTAGAGTGAGGTTGAGAATCAACGTGACAGGAAAATCAAGTTCTTGCGATCAGATCATGGGGGAGAATACTTGAGTCACGAATTTGGCACACACTTAAGAAAATGTGGAATAGTTTCACAACTCACGCCGCCTGGAACACCTCAGCGTAATGGTGTGTCCGAACGTCGTAATCGCACTCTATTAGATATGGTGCGATCTATGATGTCTCTTACCGATTTAGCGCTATCATTTTGGGGCTATGCTTTAGAGACTGCCGCATTCACTTTAAATAGGGCTCCATCGAAATCCGTTGAGACGACACCGTATGAATTATGATTTGGGAAGACACGTGCTGATGATTACTCCCTCATTCAGTGCGGCATGCTTTACAGCTTAGAACCAGGGCTCCAAAAGCGTTTTGAGCGACACAGAGCACATGAGATGTTTGAAGAGCTGAAAATGGTTTTCCAAGCTCATGCCCGGGTCGAGAGATATGAAGTCTCCGACAAGTTCTTCAGCTGTAAGATGGAGGAAAATAGTTCTGTCAGTGAGCACATACTCACAATGTCTGGGTTACATAACCGCTTGACTCAGCTGTGAGTTAATCTCCCGGACGACGCAGTCATTGACAGAATCCTTCAGTCGCTTCCACCAAGCTACAAAAGCTTTATGATGAACTTCAATATCCAGGGGATGGAAAATACCATTCCTGAATTATTTGCAATGCTGAAATCAGCAGAGGTAGAAGTCAAAAAGGAACATCAAGTGTTGATGGTGAATAAAACCACTAAGTTCAAGAAGGGCAAGGGTAAGAAGAACATTAAGAAGGACGACAAGGGAGTTGCCGCGCCCGGTAAGCAAGCTACCGGGAAGAAGCCAAAGAATGGACCCAAGCCCGAGACTGAGTGTTTTTATTGCAAGAGAAGTGGTCACTGGAAGCGGAACTGCCCCCAATACTTAGCGGACAAGAAGGCCGGCATCACGAAAGGTATATGTGATATACATGTAATTGATGTGTACCTTACCAGTACTCATAGTAGCTCCTGGGTATTTGATACCGGTGCGGTTGCTCACATTTGTAACTCAAAGAAGGAGCTGCGGAAAAAAGCGGAGACTGGCGAAGGACAAGGTGACGATGCGCGTCGGGAATGGTTCCAAGGTCGATGTGATCGCCGTCGGCACGCTACCTCTACATTTACCTACGGGATTAGTTTTCCTCAATAATTGTTATTTAGTGCCAGCTTTGAGCATGAACATTGTATCAGGATCTCGTTTAATATGGGATGGCTACTCATTTAAATCCGAGAATAATGGTTGTTCTATTTATATGAGAGATATGCTTTATGGTCATGCTCCGATGGTGAATGGTTTATTCTTAATGAATCTCGAGCGTAATGCTACGCATGTTCATAGTGTGAATAACAAAAGATATAAGGTTGATAATGATAGTCCCACATACTTGTGGCACTGCCGCCTTGGTCACATAGGAGTCAAACGCATGAAGAAGCTCCATGCAGATGGACTTTTAGAGTCTCTTAATTATGAATCATTTGACACGTGCGAACGATGCCTCATGGGTAAAATGACCAAGACTCTGTTCTCAGGAACAATGGAGCGAGCAACCAACTTATTGGAAATCATACATACTGATGTGTGCGGTCCAATGAGTGTTGAGGCTCGCGGTGGCTATCGTTATGTTCTCACTCTCACTGATGACTTGAGTAGATATAGGTACGTCTACTTAATGAAACATAAGTCTGAGACCTTTGAAAAGTTCAAGGAATTTCAGAGTGAGGTTGGGAATCAACTTGACAGGAAAATCAAGTTCTTGCGATCAGATCGTGGGGGAGAATACTTGAGTCACGAATTTGGCACACACTTAAGAAAATGTGGAATAGTTTCACAACTCACGCCGCCTGGAACACCTCAGCGTAATGGTGTGTCCGCTATCATTTTGGGGCTATGCTTTAGAGACTGTCGCATTCACTTTAAATAGGCTCCATCGAAATCCGTTGAGACGACACCGTATGAATTATGGTTTGGGAAGACACGTGCTGATGATTACGCCCTCATTCAGTGCGGCATGCTTTACAGCTTAGAACCGGAGCTCCAAAAGCGTTTTGAGCGACACGGAGCACATGAGATGTTTGAAGAGCTGAAAATGGTTTTCCAAGCTCATGCCCGGGTCGAGAGATATGAAGTCTCCGACAAGTTCTTCAGCTGTAAGATGGAGGAAAATAGTTCTGTCAGTGAGCACATACTCACAATGTCTGGGTTACATAACCGCTTGACTCAGCTGGGAGTTAATCTCCTGGACGACGCAGTCATTGACAGAATCCTTCAATCGCTTCCACCAAGCTACAAGAGCTTTGTGATGAACTTCAATATGCAGGGGATGGAAAAGACCATTCCTGAATTATTTGCAATGCTGAAATCAGGAGAGGTAGAAGTCAAAAAGGAACATCAAGTGTTGATGGTGAATAAAACCACTAAGTTCAAGAAGGGCAAGGGTAAGAAGAACTTTAAGAAGGACGGCAAGGGAGTTGCCGCGCCTGGTAAGCAAGCTACCGGGAAGAAGCCAAAGAATGGACCCAAGCCCGAGACTGAGTGTTTTTATTGCAAGGGAAGTGGTCACTGGAAGCGGAACTGCCCCAAATACTTAGCGGACAAGAAGGCCGGCATCACGAAAGGTATATGTGATATACATGTAACTGATGTGTACCTTACCAGTACTCGTAGTAGCTCCTGGGTATTTGATACCGGTGCGGTTGCTCACATTTATAACTCAAAGCAGGAGCTGCGGAAAAAGCGGAGACTGGCGAAGAACAAGGTGATGATGCGCGTCAGGAATGGTTCCAAGGTCGATGTGATCGCCGTCGGCATGCTAGCTCTACATTTACCTACGGGATTAGTTTTAAACCTCAATAATTGTTATTTAGTGCCAGCTTTGAGCATGAACATTGTATCAGGATCTCGTTTAGTACGAGATGGCTACTCATTTAAATCCGAGAATAATGGTTGTTCTATTTATATGAGAGATCTGTTTTATGGTCATGCTCCGATGGTGAATGCTTTATTCTTAATGAATCTCGAGCGTAATGCTACGCTTGTTCATAGTGTGAATACCAAAAGATGTAAGGTTGATAATGATAGTCCCACATATTTGTGGCACTGCCGCCTTGGTCACATAGGAGTCAAACGCATGAAGAGGCTCCATGCAGATGGACTTTTAGAGTCTCTTGATTATGAATCATTTGACACGTGCGAACCATGCCTCATGGGTAAAATGACCAAGACTCCGTTCTCAGGAACAATGGAGCGAGCAACCAACTTATTCGAAATCATACATACTGATGTGTGCGGTCCAATAAGCGTTGAGGCTCGCGGTGGCTATCATTATGTTCTCACCCTCACTGATGACTTGAGTAGATATGGGTATGTCTACTTAATGAAACATAAGTCTGAGACCTTTGAAAAGTTCAAGGAATTTCAGAGTGAGTGAGAATCAATGTGACAGGAAAATCAAGTTCTTGCGATCAGATCGTGGGGGAGAATACTTGAGTCACGAATTTGGCACACACTTAAGAAAATGTGGAATATTTTCACAACTCACGCCGCCTGGAAAACCTCAGCGTAATGGTGTGTCCGAACGTCGTAATCGCACTCTATTAGATATGGTGCGATCTATGATGTCTCTTACCGATTTACCGCTATCATTTTGGGGCTATGCTTTAGAGACTGCCGCATTCACTTTAAATAGGGCTCCATCGAAATCCGTTGAGATGACACCGTATGAATTATGGTTTGGGAAGAAACCTAAGCTATCGTTTCTAAAAGTTTGGGCATGCGATGCTTATGTCAAGAAACTTCAACCTGAAAAGCTCGAAGCCAAGTCGGAAAAATGCGTCTTCATAGGATACCCTAAAGAAACTATTGGGTATACCTTCTACCTCAGATCCGAAGGCAAGATCTTTGTTGCCAAGAATGGATCCTTTCTAGAGAAGGAGTTTCTCTCGAAAGAAGTAAGTGGGAGGAAAGTAGAGCTTGATGAAGTACTGCCTCTTGAAGCAGAGAGTAGCCCAGCTCAGGAAAATGTTCCTGTGGTGCCTGCACCAATTAGAGAGGAAGTTAATGATGACGATCAAGATACTTCGGATCTAGCTCCTACTGAACTTCGAAGGTCCACAAGGACACGTTCCGCACCAGAGTGGTACGGCAACCCTATCTTGGAAATCATGTTTTTAGACAACGGTGAACCTTCGAACTATGAAGAAGCGATGGCGGGCCCAGATTCCGACAAATGGCTGGAAGGCATGAAATCCGAGATAGGATCCATGTATGAAAACGAAGTATGGACTTTGACTGACTTTCCTGATGATCGGCAAGCCATAGAAAATAAATGGATCTTTAAGAAGAAGACAGACGCGGATGGTAATGTGACCATCTATAAAGCTCGGCTTATCGCTAAGGGTTATCGACAAGTTCAAGGGGTTGACTACGATGAGACTTTCTCACCTGTAGCGAAGCTGAAGTCCGTCGGAATCATGTTAGCAATTGCCGCATTCTATGATTGTGAAATATGGCAAATGGATGTCAAAACGGCATTCCTTAGTGGTTTCCTTAAGGAAGAATTGTATATGATGCAGCCGGAAGGTTTTGTCGATCCTAAGAATGCTGACAAGGTGTGCAAGCTCCAACGCTCGATTTATGGGCTGGTGCAAGCATCTCGGAGTTGGAACATTCGCTTTGATGAGATGATCAAAGCGTTTGGGTTTATGCAGACTTATGGAGAAGCCTGCGTTTACAAGAAAGTGAGTGGGAGCTCTGTAGCATTTCTCATATTATATGTAGATGACATACTTTTGATGGGAAATGATATAGAACTTTTGGACAGCATTAAGGCCTACTTGAATAAGAGTTTTTCAATGAAGGACCTTGGAGAAGCTGCTTATATATTAGGCATCAAGATCTATAGAGATAGATCAAGACGCCTCATCGGTCTTTCACAAAGTACGTACCTTGACAAGATATTGAAGAAGTTCAATATGGATCAGTCTAAGAAGGGGTTCTTGCCTGTGTTGCAAGGTGTGAAATTGAGCTCAGCTCAATGTCCGACCACGGCAGAAGATATAGAAGAGATGAGTGTCATCCCCTATGCCTCAGCCATAGGGTCTATTATGTATGCCATGCTGTGTACCAGAGATGATGTAAACCTTGCCGTAAGTTTGGTAGGTAGGTACCAAAGTAATCCCGGCAAGGAACACTGGACAACGGTCAAGAATATCCTGAAGTACCAGAAAAGGACTAAGGAAATGTTTCTCGTTTATGGAGGTGACGAAGAGCTCGTCGTAAAGGGTTACGTCGACGCTAGCTTCGACACATATCTGGATGACTCTAAGTCACAAACCGGATACATGTATATTTTGAATGGTGGGGCAGTAAGCTGGTGCAGTTGCAAGCAAAGCGTTGTGGTGGGATCTACATGTGAAGCGGAGTACATGGCAGCCTCGGAGGCAACACACGAAGCAGTCTGGGTGAAGGAGTTCATTACCGACGTAGGAGTCATACCCAATGCGTCGGGCCTGATGACTCTCTTCTGTGACAACACCGGAGCTATTGCCCTTGCCAAGGAGCCCAGGTTTCACAGGAAGACCAGTCATATCAAGCGTCGCTTCAACTCCATTCGTGAAAGTGTTCAAAATGAAGACATAGAGATTTGTAAAGTACATACGGACCTGAATGTAGAAGATCCGTTGACTAAACCTCTCCCTAGAGCAAAACATGATCAACACCAGAATTCCATGGGTGTTCGATTCATCACAATGTAACCAGATGATTGACTCTAGTGCAAGTGGGAGACTGTTGGAAATATGCCGTAGAGGCAATAATAAAAAGATTATTATATTTCCTTGTTCATGATAATTGTCTATTATTCATGCTATAATTGTATTATCCGGAAATCGTAATACATGTGTGAATACATAGACCACAATGTGTCCCTAGTGATCCTCTAGTTGACTAGCTCGTTGATCAACAGATAGTCATGGTTTCCTGGCTATGGACATGGGGATGTAATTGATAACGGGATCACATCATTAGGAGAATGATGTGATGGACAAGACCCAAACCTAAGCATAGCACAAAGATCGTGTAGTTCGTTTGCTGTAGCTTTTCTGGATGTCAAGTATCATTTCCTTAGACCATGACATTGTGCAACTCCCGGATACCGTAAGAGTGCCTTGGGTGTGCCAAACGTCACAACATAACTGGGTGACTATAAAGGTACATTATAGGTATCTCCGAAAGTGTCTGTTGGGTTGGCACGAATCGAGACTGGGATTTGTCACTCCGTATGACGGAGAGGTATCTCTGGGCCCACTCGGTAATGCATCATCATAATGAGCTCAATGTGATCAAGTGGTTGATCACGGGATCATGCATTACGGTACGAGTAAAGTGACTTGCTGGTAACGAGACTGAACAAGGTATTGGGATACCGACGATCGAGTCTCGGGCAAGTAACGTACCGATTGACAAAGGGAATTGAGTACGGGATTGATTAGGTCCTCGACATCGTGGTTCATCCGATGAGATCATCGAGGAGCATGTGGGAGCCAACATGGGTATGCAGATCCCGCTGTTGGTTATTGACCAGAGAGTCGTCTCGGTCATGTCTACTTGTCTCCCGAACCCGTAGGGTCTACACACTTAAGGTTCGGTGACGCTAGGGTTGTATAGATATGAGTATGCAGTAATCCGAAAGTTGTTCGGAGTCCCGGATGAGATCCTGGACGTCATGAGGAGTTCCGGAATGGTCCGGAGGTGAAGAATTATATATAGGAAGTGTTGTTTCGGCCATCGGGAAAGTTTCGGGGTCACTGGTATTGTACCGGGACCACCGGATGGGTCCCGGGGGTCCACCGGGTGGGGCCACCCATCCCGGAGGGCCCCATGGGCTGAAGTGGGGAGGGTAACCAGCCCATAGTGGGCTGGTGCGCCCCCCCTTGGGCCCCCCATGCGCCTAGGGTTTTGGGAACCCTAGGGGAGGGGGCGCCTCCACTTGCCTTGGGGGTACTCCACCCCCTTGGCCGCCGCCCCCTAGGAGATCCCATCTCCTAGGGCCGGCGCACCCCCCTAGGGGCCTTATATAAAGGGGGAGGGAGGGCAGCCTCACCTCAAGCCTTGGCGCCTCCCTCTCCCCTGCTACACCTCTCCCTCTCGCAGAAGCTCGGCGAAGCCCTGCTGCGTTCACTGCTGCATCCACCACCACGCCGTCGTGCTGCTGGATCTTCATCAACCTCTCCCCCCCTTGCTGGATCAAGAAGGTGGAGACGTCATCCGCTCCGTACGTGTGTTGAATGTGGAGGTGCCGTCCGTTCGGCACTTGGTCATCGGTGATTTGAATCACGACGAGTACGACTCCATCATCCACGTTCTCTTGAACGCTTCCACTCGCGATCTACAAGGGTATGTAGATGCACTCTCCTCTCGGTGCTAGTAGACTCCATAGATTGATCTTGGTGAAACGTAGGAATTTTTTTTGTTTTCTGCAACGTTCCCCAACAGAATAGAGAAAGCAGTACTTGGCAGTGACACAATTCTTTCACCATTCACAACTTCGCGTCGTTGCCATCATATTTACCATGCGCCAACAACAAACATCTTGAGGAGGCTAAGAAGGTCGACATTCTCTTCATAGGATCTATTCAAGAACAATTAAATCATTTCTTAGCATCACCCTTTAAAGAGAAAGAAAACAACTTAAGAATATAGTAATAGCGAATTTTTTCTCATGGGCAAATAGGGTGGTTATATCATGCAATTTAGTAAGGTGTGCCACAACAATTTCAGTTTCATAACCATGAAAAGGATCAGATTAAACCAAAACAATTAACTCAGGATCAACAGAGAATTCATAATCCTTATCGATAACAAAGATAGGAGAAGTGGCAAACATAAGATCATACTTCATTCTCTCAATCATAGATTTTTCTTTCAACTTACTCAGTAATTTCTTAACATCATCTCTATCATTACAATCAAGAAATTGTCTAGCTATGCCACACCCATACATAATATTACAACACTTTAGCTATACGTAAGTCGCCTGAAAATCGATTTTGGACCAGTCAATTTTTCAGCCCTTGATTTTTCAGATTTGAGGTCTATGTTTTTTTTCCTGGACTGTTTTGAGTTGTTTTGGCCTGGTTCTGTTGACTGACCACAAATTTGGATCAGTCAATTTCTTGACGGGCTGCGACCCATTACCTGTGTAGCTCTGCCCTTCCCTCTCTTCCTTTGTGTCTTTTTTCTGATTTCATTTTTTAGGTGTTTTTTGCTTTTGTTTTCTTTCTTTATTAGCCAGCTTTTATTTTTAGGGGTCGTTTTTGGATGTTGGGTGAGTTTCAATATTATACGATCATTCTTTGCATAATATAAAAAAGGCTCAATTTCAGTGCAAAGCTGCGTGCAAGTTTTTTTTCTTAAATGGTAGTACCAATGCCACTAATTTATTGCTCCTTATAAAACTTCACTATTTTAATTTTGATTTATGTATTATTTTCTTTTATCTTTTATTTAAGGATAATACCAATGCGACTACTTCATTCCTTCTTAGGAAACTTATTATTTACAAAAATTCCACTATTGTTTACTTATTATTGCACATTAGAAAAAGGTGTTGTTTTTGTGTTTATTGTGTGCAGTTTTTGTCATTGTTAGTTAAAAAAATCATTTTTCTTTCTTCTTGAAGGTTAATACCAATGCCACTAATACAATCTTCCTTACAAATCTCTTATTTTGATTTGATTTTGGTTTTTGTTTTATTTCTGTCTTCTTATAAAGTAATACCAAACTCACTAATTCATCATTTCCTAGAAAACTTCATTATTGTGATTTTTTAGTGTTATTTCATTATTTTTCTTTTTTCGTGGTAATACTAATGCCACTCATTCAATTCTTCTTAGGAAACTCTTTTTTTGTAAAATTTCACTATTATATTCTTATTCTTGCATATTATAATGAAATGCAATTTCTTTGTAAATCATGCCAATTTTGTCACTATTTGTTTTATTGATTTTCATTTTCTTTCTTCTTAAAGGGTAATACCAATACCATCAATTCATACTTTCTTAGGAAAAATTATTATTTTGATTTATTTTTTATGTCATTTTGTGTTTTTAAGTGTAATACCAAAGCCACTAATTCATTATTTCTTAGAAAACTTCATACCTCTTTAATGGTTATACCATTGTCACTAATTCATTCTTCTTAGGGAACTTCATTTTTGTGTAAATTCCACTATTATACGCTTAATCTTATATATTATAAAAAGCGTAATTTCTGTGTAAATTGTGTGCAATTTTTTTTGTTTTTTGTTTCGTCAAATTTCTTCTTGAAGAGTAATAACAACGTCACTAATTCATTTTTTCTTAGAAAACTTTATTATTTTGATCTCCTTTCATTTTTTATCTCAATTTGTTTGTTCTTAAGGGTAATGCCAAAGCCACCAATTCATTCTTTCTTAGATAAAACTTCATTATTCTAATTTTAATTTAGTTTTCATTTTATTTTCTTTCTTTGGGCGTAATAGTAATGCAACTAATTTGATCCTTGTTAGAAATGTTTTTCTTACAATTATTATATTATTATATGTTTATTCTTGCATATTATTAAAAAGTGCAATTTACATGTATATTGTGTGCAAATATTTTAATTTCTTTAATAATTTTCCATTTCCTTTCTTCTTTTAGGGTAATATCAGTACCACTAATCCATTCTAACTTAGAAGAATTTATTATTTATTTTGTTTTATTTCTATTTAGTGTATTAGTATAGGGGAATGAAAAGGTTAGAAAAAGTTGAAACATAGACTTTTGACTCTGGCTGGATCTTCACCACGATCATTATGCACACAACACACTGTTGCAACACGCTAGCTCACGCACGGACGCATAGCCCGAGCTAGCTAGCTTCCGCGGGCCAGCCGGAGCTAACTAGTTCACGCATGCATTCAGCCGGGAGCTAGCTAGCTAACGGAGGCACGCACACCGCAGGCTGCATGGAAAAGAAACAAGTGACTGACCCAATTAACAAATCCAGGCCACTGCCTAGTAGTCAGTCCCATATTACTCTCTCCGTTTCTTTTTACTTTGCATATAAGATTTGATCAAAGTAAACTACACAAAATTTGACCATATTTATATAAAAAATATAAGCATCTACAATATTAAAACTATATAGTATGAAAATACGTTTCATGGTACATCCGATAATATTGATTTCATATTGTGAATGTTTATATTTTTTAATATAAAGTTAGTCAAACTCTATAAAGCTTGACTTTGACCAAACCTTATATGCGGACTAAAAAAAACGGAGGGAGTACAATAAAATATGCCCATTCATGCTCAACTCATCAGCAACCTCTCTCAAAGATAAAAGAACTGAAGAACAGCCCATGCCATCTTAGTTATCAAAAAAATTGGGACCCATATCGCACAGGCAGCAGAATGACAACGGAGGCCTGACGTAATTTTGAGTTTCATCATGCACGTAAGGAATAGGGTTTTAGTTCATGCATGATACATGCGTTGAGCGCATCGCATACATAATCCATCTATACTCCTTGCATGGCCTTGTAACAAGTCATTTTATTACAAATTAGGATTTTTCCTAGGAAGCAGCTTCTCTATGGCGCGTATGCTACCCATCAACTCCATCTCCTTGTACTCCGTCACCTCCTCCAGATCGTCACTCAACTGCACACCGAGGATCTGCGTAGCGAGGAACAGCGCCGATGCAGCCACGGCGGACGGCAGGATCCGTCCAACGAACCCGAAAAACGGCAACGTCAGGTTGACCAGCCGAAGCGCCAGGGACCTCACCAGGAGCTCGTCTTCCCGCTGGAAGAACCTCGTGAAGTGCTCGACGAAGGTGTACGCGGTCGGGCCGTCCATGGCGCAGCCGAGATCCATGAAGAGCTCCCACTCCATCTCCTCCACCACGTGCACGGTGGTCCCGAGGAACGCCTCGACAACTTGGGCGTCGAGCCTCCGCCCGCCGGAGGACCGCTCGTGCTTGGCGCCCAGGGAGACCGCGGCGGCGGCCACGAGCTGGAGCGCCTCGTCGTGGGCCGGCACGGGGCGCACGGATAGGACGCGGTCGAGGTAGGCGACGGCGCGGCAGAGCATGCCCTCCGGGAGGCCGCCGAGGTGGCGGGCGAAGGCGTCCATCCAGAGCACGAGCTCGGCGCGCATGGACGGGCTCAGGTGGCCCTGCTGCATCTTGGACATGTAGTCGGCGTCAGGGTGCTCCCTGGGCTCCCTCTCCTTGGCCCGGAGGTCGGTGTCGACGTCGGGCTGGTAGGGATCCGCGCACTTGAGCCCCAGGTTTTCTCGTCGGGCGCCCATGACCCAAGAGACGGGATGAACGGCCGGGACGGCGGCTTGCCGCGGGTCGTTCATCGGCTGGAGCAGCATTGGCCACGCAGCGACTTGGGAGATGGCAGTCGAGTCGTCGCCGATCGTGGAAGGAAAGTTGTCTCTCCACAGCCGACGAAGGAAAGCGGGCTTTGGCTATCGCATTGCGCCATCTATTTATCGATGGGAAGCAAGTATTCTGACCGGGTTTGACGTTTCGGTTTCGGAATTCTCGTACCGACTCGGACATGCATTATTTCTTGATTTTTTGTTCTTATTCTGAGCTGCATGTTATTGCGTGGCATCAATACAAGGGTGTGTGTGCAGCCATTTTGGCATCTATAGTCGACGTAATGCACCAGGTCCACATGTCACGCAATTCAGGATATATGAGCTTGTTGGACACTCGTGTTTCTACCGTGCACGGCTGCCGTCGACCATTGCGCCGCTATACGTGTGTCAGAAATGAGCTCAAAACGATAGTACGTACGGAGTACCATCCAATAGTGTTTTTGTCAATACCATCTAGTGTAGTGCAATAGTTCTTGAGAAAACGAAAGTGATGTTCTAATCCCGAGCTCACATGAGCTCGGGTGAACAGTAAAATAAAAAAAAATATTTTTTTATGTGAAACTTTGACAAATGCTTTCATAGCTTGATAATTTTCATAACTAGATGGCATTCGTGTAAAATGTGGCAGAAAAAATCGATGCTCCAAAATGCATTTGAAAATAACATTTTGGAGCATCGATTTTGTTTTTTTTGCCACATTTTCCACGAATGTCATATGGTGATGAATTTTTGCAAGATGAAAATATTTCCCAAAGTTTCACACAGAAAAACAGGACTATTTGAATTATTTTTCAAAAAAATATTGTTCACTCGAGCTCATGTGAGCTCAGGATCAGAACAGCTACATCCTTGAGAAAAGCAATTCTCCCAGTCCATTATGTGTGGAGTTTTCCATGCATGGATTGTATGCATGGCTTAGCCCTTAATAAAATTTGAGGGGTCCCCGCTTGCATGCTATTGGCAGAGATTCCACCCACCCCACCTCCTATGCTTTTTCATTTCACTTACAAAGTTTGATCTATTAAATCTTTTGAACCAAAAATTCAATTTACATTTCGTTTGCACATTCATGTTCCTTACGACAACGGCTTTGAAACAAGACCACTCTTGCATAACAAGTTTTAATTTTGTAAAATTTCACAAATTGAAACTTGATAATCCTAATATTAAGGTTTTGACATGTTTTATGATGTTTGATATAAATCAGTGATAACCCACAAGTATAGGGGATCAATTGTAACCTCTTTCGATAAGTAAGAGTGTCGAACCCAACGAGAAGCTAAAGGTAGAACAAATATTCCCTTAAGTTTTATCGACCACCGATACAACTGTACGCACGCTTAACGTTCGCTTTACCTAGAACAAGTATAAAACTAGAAGTACTTTGTAGGTGTAACGGGATAGGTTTGAAAGAATATAAAGAGCACGTGAATAAAAACTAGGGGTTGTTTTAGGTAAAGAAGCAATAAAGTTAGTATAGCGAGTGTGGAAAAGTGGTGGTAGGAGTTGCGAAATTGTCCCTAAGCAATTGACTACTTTACTAGACTGATAGCAAGTTTTATGTGGGAGAGGCCTCTGCTAGCATGTCATCCCTGACTTGGAATTCTATGCACTTATGATTGGAACTATTAGCAAGCATCCGCAACTACTAACGTTCATTAAGGTAAAACCCAACCATAGCATTAAGATATATTGGTCCCCCTTCAATCCCGTATGCACCAATTTCTATGCTAGGTTGAAACTTCTGTCAGTCTTGCCCTCCAATACATAGTCCTATCAACATACAACTAACCCTATGTTGTTATCCACATGCGTGCTCATATGATGGGCACCCAAGGACAACAACATAATCACAAGCAAATTAAACCAATCATAGCAATCCACCAATTACCGATAGGACAACGAAAATCTACTCAGACATCATAGGATGGCAACACATCACTGGATAACAATATGAAGCATAAAGCACCATGTTCAAGTAGAGGGTACAACGGTTTGCGGGAGAGTGGACCGCTGTAGATAGATGGGGGAAGGTGATTAAGATGTTGGTGAAGATGACAGAGGTGTTGGTGTAGATTGCGTTGACGATGATGGCCCCGACGGTGTTCCGGCGCCACCGGAAAAGAGGGTGGAGATCCCCCCTTCTTCTTCTTCCTTGACCTTCTCCCTAGATGGGAGAAGGGTTTCCCCTCTGGTCCATGGCCTCCATGGCGGCGGAGGGGCGAGAGCCCCTCCGAGATTGGATCTGTCTCTCTGTCTCTCTCTGTTTCTGCGTTCCCCGATTCTGCCCTTTCACCGTTTCTTAAATTTCCGGAGATCTATAACTCCGATTGGGCTGAAATTTTAACATGACTTGTATCCGGATATTGGCTTTCTTGCGGCAAAAGAAGGGCACCAACCTCCTTACAGGGTGGCCACGAGGGCAAGGGGGACGCCTACCCCCCTGGGGCGCGCCCCCTGCTATCGTGGATCTAAGACTGGCAGTAGAATGGGGGGTAGGTATGTAGAGGCAAGATCCTAGCTATGGAGAAGTTGTACACACAAGTTTTATGAGTTCAGGCCCTTCACGGAGGAAGTAATAGCCCTATGTCTCGGTTCCCGGAGGCGGTCGACTGGATTATGCGTGTGTGTGTGTGTGTGTGTGTGTGTGTTACAGGGGGTGCAAATCCTTATCCCTCAGGAGGGGGTGGCTTATATAGAGTTCGCTAGACCCCTCCTGCCCTCAATAAAGTGACCTAATGAGCATTAAGTCTACAGAGTAAACATTTGACCGTTGCTATACAGAGTGGCTTTAGGTCTTCTGATCGTCGAGTGACCATCGTCATGGTCGAGTGACACTGAGTCTTCCGAGCGGAACGTTGATGGTCGTGGACGAAGGTGTCCCTTGAATACTTCTGGACTTAGGGTGATGTCCTAGTGGAGGGTGTCTAGGTCAGGCCTTTGACCCTACCCTAGGTACATAGCTTCATCACTAGCCCCCGAATGGTTAAGGGTCCGAGTGGAGAAGGAGTTGAAAATACCGCCGACTCAATTCTTGTGCTTTGGAAGCGTCCTACTGAGATCAAATGACCAATCATGATGACTTCAACTTCTTTGTCAGTCGCCTTGATCCATTCTTAGTTTGTCGAGTGAACTTTTATTGAAAAGCTTCGAATGTTGATATGGAGAAAATCTTCCATCTGACAGGCTGATACGTCTCCAACGTATCTATAATTTTTGATTGCTCCATGCTATATTATCTACTATATTGGATGTTTAAGGGCTTTATTATACACATTTATATCATTTTTGGGACTAACCTATTAACCCAGAGCCCAGTGCCAGTTTCTGTTTTTACCTTGTTTTAGAATATCATGGAAAAAGAAAACCAAACGGAGTCCAATTGACCTGAAACTTCACGGAACTTATTTTTGGATCAGAAGAAGCCCAGAAGACTTGGAGTGCACTTCAGGGGATCTACGAGGAGGCCACGAGGCAGGGGGGGCGCCCTCCACCCTCGTGGGCCCCTCGTGGCCCCCTTGACGTACTTCTTCCGCCTATATATCTCCATATACCCTAAAAACATCCGAGAGCACAATAGATCGGGAGTTCCGCTGCCAGAAGCCTCCGTAGCCACTGAAAGCCAATCTAGACCCGTTCCGGCACCCTGCCGGAGGGGGAATCCCTCTCCGGTGGCCATCTTCATCATCCCGGTGCTCTCCATGACGAGGAGGGAGTAGTTCTCCCTCGGGGCTGAGGGTATGTACCAGTAGCTATGTGTTTGATCTCTCTCTCTCTCTCTCTCGCTCTCTCTCTCTCTCTCGTGTTCTTGAGGTGATACGATCTTGATGTATCGCGAGCTTTGCTATCATAGTTGGATCTTATGATGTTTTCTCCCCCCTCTACTCTCTTGTAATGGATTGAGTTTCCCCTTTGAAGTTATCTTATCGGATTGAGTCTTTAAAGATTTGAGAACACTTGTTGTATGTCTTGCCGTGCGTATCTGTGGTGACAATGGGATATCACGTGATTCACTTGATGTATGTTTTGGTGATCAACTTGCGGGTTCCTCCCATGAACCTATGCATAGGGGTTGGCACATGTTTTCGCCGTGATTCTCTGGTAGAAACTTTGGGGCACTCTTTGAGGTTCTATGTGTTGGTTGAATAGATGAATATGAGATTGTGTGATGCATATCGTATAATCATACCCACGGATACTTGAGGTGACATTGGAGTATCTAGGTGACATTAGGGTTTTGGTTGATTTGTGTCTTAAGGTGTTATTCTAGTACAAACTTTAGGGCTGTTTGTGACACTTATAGGAATAGCCCAATGGATTGATTAGAAAGAATAACTTTGAGGTGGTTTTGTACCCTACCATAATCTCTTCGTTTGTTCTCCGCTATTAGTGACTTTGGTGTGACTCTTTGTTGCATGTTGAGGGATAGTTATGTGATCCAATTATGTTATCATTGTTGAGAGGACTTGCACTAGTGAAAGCAATGTTGGGGATATCGCTTATCGGGAACTTATCGGTCGACCCATGATAAGAGGTAAATCGGCCAAGTTATCGGCATATCGGCCGATTTATTGCCATATCGGTTGATTTATCGACTGATTTATCTTATCGGTCAGACAATGGTAAGCGATAAATTGGTCGATTTATGGAATATCGGAAGATATCTTGAACAGTGAGTGAAAGTATGAACCCTAGGCCTTGTTTTCTAGCATTGCAATACCGTTTACGCTCACTTTTATCATTAGTTACCTTGCTGTTTTTATATTTTCAGATTACAAAAACATATATCTACTATCCATATACCACTTGTATCACCATCTCTCCGCCGAACTAGTGCACCTATACAATTTACCATTGTATTGGGTGTGTTGGGGACACAAGAGACTCTTTGTTAGTTGGTTGCAGGGTTGCTTGAGAGAGACCATCTTCATCCTACGCCTCCTACAGATTGATAAACCTTAGGTCATCCACTTGAGGGAAATTTGCTACTGTCCTACAAACCTCTGCACATGGAGGCCCAACAACGTCTACAAGAAGAAGGTTGTGTAGTAGACATCAAGCTCTTTTCTGGCGCCGTTGCCGGGGAGGTGAGTGCTTGAAGGTGTATCTTTAGATATTGCAACCGAGTATTTTTAGTTTCTTGTTTTATCACTAGTTTAATTTATAAAATAAACTATAAAAATGGAATTGAGTTTACCTCATACGCTTCATCTTTTTAATATCTTTCATGAGTATGATGGAAAGGAAAATTGTGGCAAAGTGTTAGAAGAAGAATGCATTAAAATGTTTGGCACTAAATATTTGAATGATGAGCATGATTGCAATGTTGTTAGTATGAATTCCTTGAATATCTATGATGCTAATGATATGCAAAGCCACAAGCTTGGGGAAGCTATGTTTGATGAAGATGATATTTTTTGTCCCCCAAGTTTTGATGAGCAAATTTATAATGATGAAAGCATGCCTCCTATCTATGATAATTATTGTGATGACACGTGTGCTTTAAAGAACAATGGTAACCATGAAACTTGTCATCTTGATCTTAATTTTCAATCACATGATAGTTATTTTGTTGAGTTTGCTCCCACTATTATTCATGAGAAGAAATCTGCTTATGTGGAGAGTAGTAAATTTTCTATGCTTGTAGATCATGAAAAGAATGCTTTAGATGCTGGTTATATTGTTGAATTCATTCATGATGCTACTGAAAATTATTATGAGGGAGGAATATATGCTTGTAGGAATGGCAATAATATCAAGTTTCCTCTCTATGTGCTTAAAGTTTTGAAGCTATGCTTGTTTTGCCTTCCTATGCTAGTTGATCATTGTTCCCATAAGTTGTTTGCTCACAAAATCCCTATGCATAGGAAGTGGGTTAGGCTTAAATGTGCTAGTCATATTCTTTATGATGATCTCTTTATGTTTCGACTCTTATCCTTTATGTGAGCATCATTGAAATCGTCATGCCTAGCTAGGCGCATTAAATGATAACGCTTGTTGGGAGGCAACCCAATTTTATTTTTGTTTCTTGATTTTTGCTCCTGTTTAGTAATAAATAATTTATCTAGCCTATGTTATAATTGAGTTTTTATGTTTTAGTTAGTGTTTGTGCCAAGTAGAACCATTGGGAAGACTTGGGGAAAGTCTTGTTAATCTTGCTGTAAAAAACAGAAACTTTAGCGCTCACGAGAACTGCTGCCATTTTTATTTGGAGAGCGATATTTAGATAATTCTTTTTGAAGATGATTAATAGATAAATTACTCATGTCCAGAAATGTATTTTAGAATTTTTGGGGTTCCAGAAGTTTGCGTTAGTTACATATTACTACAGACTGTTCTGTTTTTGACAGATTCTGTTTTTCGTGTGTTGTTTGTTTATTTTAATGAATCTATGGCTAGTAAAAGAGTTTATAAACCATAGAGAAGTTGGAATATATTAGGTTTAAAATCCATAATAATAAAGAATGAGTTCATTACAGTACTTTGAAGTGGTGTTTTGTTTTCTTTCGCTAACGGAGCTCACGAGTTTTCTGTTAAGTTTTGTGTTGTGAAGTTTTCAAGTTTTGGGTAAAGATTCGATGGACTATGGAATAAGGAGTGGCAAGAGACTAAGATTGGGGATGCCCAAGGCACCCCAAGGTAATATTCAAGGACAACCAAAAGCCTAAGCTTGGGGATGCCCCGGAAGGCATCCCCTCTTTCGTCTTCATTCATCGGTAACTTTACTTGGAGCTATATTTTTATTCGCCACATGATATGTGTTTTGCTTGGAGCGTCATTTTATTTTATTTTATTTTGCTTGCTGTTTACATAAAGTATCAAGGTCTAAAATTATTAAATGGGAGAGTCTTCACATAGTTGCATAATTATTCGACTACTCATTGATCTTCACTTATATCTTTCGGAGTAGTTTGTCATTTGCTCTAGTGCTTCACTTATATCCTTTTAGAGCACGGTGGTGGTTTTATTATATAGAAATAGATGAACTCTCATGCTTCACTTAGATTATTTTGAGAGTCTTAAATAGCATGGTAATTTGCTTAAATAATCCTAATATGCTAGGCATCCAAGAATAGTAAAAACTTTCTTATGAGTGTGTTGAATACTAAGAGAAGTTTGATGCTTGATGATTGTTTTGAGATATGGAGGTAATAATATCAAAGTCCTGCTAGTTGAGTAGTTGTGAATTTGAGGAATACTTGTGTTGAAGTTTGCAAGTCCTGTAGCATGCATGTATGGTAAACGTTGTGTAACAAATTTGAAACATGAGGTGTTACTTGATTGTCTTCCTTATGAGTGGCGGTCGGGGACGAGCGATGGTCTTTTCCTACCAATCTATCCCTCTAGGAGCATGCGCGTAGTGCTTGGTTTTTGATGACTTGTATATTTTTGCAATAAGTATGTGAGTTCTTTATGACTAATGTTGAGTCCATGGATTATACGCACTCTCATCCTTCCATCATTGCTAGCCTCTTCGGTACCGTGCATTGCACTTTCTCACATTGAGAGTTGGTGCAAACTTCACCGGTGCATCCAAACCCCGTGATATGATACGCTCTTTCACACATAAACCTCCTTATATCTTCCTCAAAACAGCCACCATACCTACCTATTATGGCATTTCCATAGCCATTCCGGGATATATTGCCATGCAACTTTCCACCATTCCGTTTATCATGACACATTCATCATTGTCATATTGCTTTGCATGATCATGTAGTTGACATCATATTTGTGGCAAAGCCACCGTTCATAATTCTTTCATACATGTCACTCATGACTCATTGCACATCCCGGTACACCGCCGGAGGCCTTCATATAGAGTCATACTTTGTTCTAGTATCGAGTTGTAATCATTGAGTTGTAAATAAATAAAAGTGTGATGATCATCATTTTCTAGAGCATTGTCCCAAGTGAGGAATAAAAAAAAGGAAGAGAAAGGCCATAAAAAAGAGAAGGCCCAAAAAAGAGAAAGGCCATAAAAAAGAGAAGGCCCAAAAAATGAGAGAAAAAGAGAGAAGGGACAATGCTACTATCCTTTGCCACACTTGCGCTTCAAAGTAGCACCATAATCTTCATGATAGAGAGTCTTTTGTTTTGTCACTTTCATATACTAGTGGGAATTTTCATTATAGAACTTGGTTTGTATATTCCAACAACGGGCCTCCTCAAGTGCCCTAGGTCTTCATGAGCAAGCAAGTTGGATGCACACCCACTTAGTTTCTTTTGTTGAGATTTCATACATTTATAGCTCTAGTGCATCCGTTGCATGGCGATCCCTACTCCTTGCATTAACATCAATCGGTGGGCTTCTCCATAGCCCATTGATTAGCCTCGTTGATGTGAGACTTTCTCCTTTTTTGTCTTCTCCACATAACCCCCCTCATTATATTCTATTCCACCCATAGTGCTATGTCCATGGCTCGCGCTCATATATTGCGTGAAAGTTTATAGGCTTGAGATTACTAAAGTATGAAACAATTGCTTGGCTTGTCATCGGGGTTGTGCATGATGAGAGCATTCTTGTGTGACAAAAATGGAGCATGACTAAACTATATGATTTTGTAGGGATGAACTTTCTTTGGCCATGTTATTTTGAGAGGACATAATTGCTTAGTTAGTATGCTTGCAGTATTATTATTTTTATGTCAATATGAACTTTTATCTTGAATCTTTCGGATCTGAATATTCATGCCACAATTAAGAAGAATTACATTGAAATTATGCCAAGTAGCACTCCGCATCAAAAATTCTGTTTTTATCATTTACCTACTCCAGGACGAGCAGGAATTAAGCTTGGGGATGCTGATACATCTCCAACGTATCTATAATTTTTGATTGCTCCATGCTATATTATCTACTGTTTTGGATGTTTAAGGGCTTTATTATACACTTTTATATCATTTTGCGATTAACCTATTAACCCAGAGACTAGTGCCAATTTCTGTTTTTACCTTGTTTTAGAATATCGCAGAAAAGGAAAACCAAACGGAGTCCAATTGACCTGAAACTTCACGGAATTTATTTTTGGATCAGAAGAAGCACAAAAGACTTGGAGTGGATGTCAGGGGATCTACAAGGAGGCCACGAGGCAGGGGGGCGTGCCCACCCCCTGGGCATGCCCTCCACCCTCGTGCGCCCCCTGACGTACTTCTTCCGCCTATATATCTCCATATACCCTAAAAACATCCGGGAGCACAATAGATCGGGAGTTCCGCTTCAAGAAGCCTCCGTAGCCACCGAAAGCCAATCTAGACGCGTTCTGGCACCCTGCCGGAGGGGGAATCCCTCTCCGGTGGCCATCTTCATCATCCCGGTGCTCCATGACAAGGAGGGAGTAGTTCTCCCTCGGGGCTATGGGTATGTAGCGGTAGCTATGTGTTTGATATCTCTCTCTCTCTCTCTCTCTCTCTCGTGTTCTTGAGGTGATACGATCTTGATGTATCGCGAGCTTTGCTATTGTAGTTGGATCTTATGATGTTTTCTCCCCCTCTACTCTCTTGTAATGGATTTAGTTTCCCCTTTGAAGTTATCTTATCGGATTGAGTATTTAAAGATTTGAGAACACTTGATGTATGTCTTGCCGTGCGTATCTGTGGTGACAATGGGATATCACGTGATTCACTTGATGTATGTTTTGGTGATCAACTTGCGGGTTCCGCCCATGAGCCTATGCATAGGGGTTGGCACACGTTTTCGTCATGATTCTCCAGTAGAAACTTTGGGGGCACTCTTTGAGGTTCTATGTGTTGGTTGAATAGATGAATATGAGATTGTGTGATGCATATCATATAATCATACCCACGGATACTTGAGGTGACATTGGAGTATCGAGGTGACATTAGGGTTTTGGTTGATTTGTGTCTTAAGGTGTTATTCTAGTACGAACTCTAGGGTTGTTTGTGACACTTATAGGAAGAGCCCAACGGATTGATTGGAAAGAATAACTTTGAGGTGGTTTCGTACCCTACCATAATCTCTTCGTTTGTTCTCCGCTATTAGTGACTTTGGTGTGACTCTTTGTTGTATGTTGAGGGATAGTTATGTGATCCAATTATGTTATCATTGTTGAGAGGACTTGCACTAGTGAAAGTATGAACTCTAGGCCATGTTTCCGACCGTTTATGCTCACTTTTATCATTAATTACCTTGCTGTTTTTATATTTTTAGATTACAAAAACCTTTATCTACTATCCATATACCACTTGTATCACCATCTCTTCGCCGAACTAGTGCACCTATACAATTTACCATTGTATTGGGTGTGTTGGGGACACAAGACTCTTTGTTATTTGGTTGCAGGGTTGCTTGAGACAGACCATCTTCATCCTATGCCTCCTACGGATTGATAAACCTTAGGTCATCCACTTGAGGGAAATTTGCTACTGTCCTACAAACCTCTGCACTTGGAGGCCCAACAACGTCTACAAGAAGAAGGTTGTGTAGTAGACATCACAGGCTGCTCTGCTGCTTGCGGATCCTGCGGGATTTGAATTTTGGGAAGCGCGTGGGGTGGAGGAGGCCGCAGTAATCGGAGAAGATTAGGCAGGGGTGCCTTGATTCCCGCGCCACCTTTTTCGCCATGTACTACGCGCGCGATTGTTGCGGGATTTGATGGGATTGCTTGGACCCACAAGTCAGCCACTCGGGAGAAGACCTCATATAAGGCGATGTGGCTGGGGATTTCTGCATAGTGCGCCCCATTCTCTCTCTCTCTCTCTTTCTTCTCTGTTTCTGCACCGCATCCACCTCTGCTCTCGGCGCTGCCGGCCTGCTCGAGCTCCATTCACTGCAATGGGGAAGGAGAAGACGTCGGCCTTGGAGCGCGTGAAGAAGGCGACGGCGAAGGCGAAGGGGAAGAAGACCAACCGGGGCGGATCTTCATCGAGATCCGTCCTGCCGCGTGGTTGGATCCAGGAAGATTGGATTCGGTTGACAATCCGGCAAGATGACATCGACGATCTGGTCGAGGGAGGACTGATTCCCCACAAGTCAGCGTGGCTCCCAGAGGGCGAGACCGAGCAGTGGCTGCGGGAGGGTGAGTGCGTGCTCCTCGCCACCCATGTCGACCGTGGTTTTTCTTTGCCTCCCCACCCTTTCTTCCAAGGTTTCTTGAACTTATTTGGGGGCACAACTTCATCAATTTTCCCCCAATACTATCGTGTACCTCGCTGCATTCGTATCCATGTGTGAGAATTTCTTGGGTTGTCGACCACACTGGGACCTCTTCAAACACATTTTCACCTGTCGATCTCAGTCGGTCAAAAAGGCCAATCCGAGTGATGAGAGGACACACGTGATCCAGATGTGCGGGGGTCTTGGGATCCAGATGCGAGGAAAAAGTACTTTCCCAGCCATGATTCTTCCCGAGTCAGTCAGAGGTTGGCAGTCGACCTGGTTCTACTGCAAAGACCAGCCGACTCCAGGCCAGTCGACTAGACTTCCCCCCTTTTTCCATGGCTCGAGTCGAGAAGCCCTCTGCCTTGAAAGTGACTCTGGAGGAGAAAGAGGAGGTGACGGTGCTAGTCGAGCGAGTGGTCCAGCTCGTTCGTGATGGTGTGACTGGCATGGATCTGCTGAAGGTCTTCCTCAGACGACGCATTCAACCACTTCAAGCTCGCGACCATCCGATGTGGATGTATTCGGGCCTCGAAGATACCACTCGGATCCACCCAGAAGAAGTCGACGAGGATACGGTGGAGTAGTGGTTGAGGGGCATCACTGGCAACAAAGATAACCCCAGGGGGTCCAGGAGAATCCCTCCACTCGACAACTCATATGAACCAGACAAGGTCCAATTATATATTCCGAGTGTTTTTTGATCGATCATGTAATTGCTTTTTGCCAATCGACTGACATTTGTTCCACTTGTTGTCTTTCAGGCTCTCATTGAGATGTACTCGATGCCCAACAGAGAACAGGAGCAGGACCTGGAAGGGGGGGGGGCAAGTGGAGGTGAAAGCATGGATTGGCAATCTGACGGAGAGGAAGAGGAGGAGGAAAGCGAGGACTCGAGCAGCGGTGAGGAACTCGAGTCACCGCCTCGCACTGAAAAGTGTTCCAAACATAAGCACGACCCGGCGAGTGTCTGTGGAGAAGTAGCTAGGTCGACCAGGCAAACTTCCAAGCGCACTCGGACCTCTTCCCCTGTGCTGACTGAGAAGGCCCCGAAGCAGCAAAAGATTACATAACCAAAGCCTTGGAAGGCCCTGCCCAAGATCAAGATTGACGTCCCCGTCGCTTCTGCATAAGTGTCTTGTCTCCACTTTTCGATCGAGGATTTATGTTGTCGACTCTCTTTCTCATATGTCCGATTGAATCTTGAAACTTGCAGAGCTATCACTTCTAGGACTTCTGCCTACAGGGATGAAGACGAAGGCGTAGAAGACACGGTCACTTCTAACCCGGTTATGATTTTTGCAAACTTGCCTTTGCTTTCTCAGCCATTTTGTTGACCGACTGAGTTCCAACAACTAACTCTTCTTTGCAGCTCCTCCTCGTGTCATTGATGTTCCGGATGACGACGAGGACGTGCCGCCGAGGCCTAGGAGGAGTAAGAAGGCATCAACTGGCAAGACATCCCAATCGGTGCTGGTGGCAGATCTAGTGACCCAACAGCCTGAAGATGTGACTCGGGCTTCTGTTACTTTCGCTGCTACAGTATCAAGTGAACGCCCCACATCGTCGACTGCACCAGTGTTTGCTTCAACTATCCAGCCTCATGTCTTGGAACTTCAAGCTGCCGCGACCGCACCGTCAACCCCATTCTTTACCACTCATCACGTTCTAGAAAGCCAAGCCGCCGCCGCCGCAGAAGCCATTCACCAAGCTGGCATAATGATGGAGCGAGTGAAGGTGGTGCACGAAAATAGTCAGGCTGCTTATGACGCCAGTGCGGCCCTTCGAGCCAATGTCCAGGTAAGTTGGCTTTCGACTGAACTCTTATCTTGTTGCTTGTTCTGTTAGGATATGCTACCTGAAAACTTTTCTCCGTGCAACTTCATGTTATTCTGCACTTTGCATCTGCACACCCACTGGGTGTTTGAAATTATGACGAGTAACTTTCCCAGTTGTGTCAGTTATAGTTCTGGTTTAGTGGGGGCACGCATAGTGCACCCACTAGGTGTAGTCCCCGAGATCACCGTCGAATGTGTGATTCAGCGGAGGTCTTGATAAAAAATGCCTTTATTGTTTCACTCTTCCACTTGGTCTGGGCGGACCATGTCGAGTGGAATCCAAATCAGTGGGGGAACGCTAAGTGCACCCACTGGATGTAGTCCCCGAGAGCACAGTCGACTGCTGGTAGTCGGTTGGGGTCTGAGTATGTCTTTTTTTACTCAGTCTGGGCAGGCCATGTCGAGTAGAAACCAGTGGGGGCACGATATGTGCACCCACTGGGTGTAGTCCCCGAGACTACTGTAGAATGTTTGATTCTGCAGTATTCTTAGAATTCTATTCACTTGGAAGCGAATGATCTTTGATCTTGTCCATTGATGTATCTTTTGCCGACTGTAGAAATCATGTGAGCTTATCTCCAAGTTCGCCGAATTCGAGGAAAAGCAGAGGCAACTCATCGTTGATTTGGAACTAGCCAATCAGAACTTGAAAAAGGCTCGAGACGAAGTAGCTGGTACGGAAGGTAACGACCTGTCGACTGTTTATCTTGACCATATCTTGAATTATCTCTTCGTTCCTTTCCTTGACCCGAGTGCACATTCTTTAGAGAAAATGAAGCAAGCCTTGGCGCAAAAGGATCTTTACCTTGCAGCTGCGCAGAAGGAGGCTAAGGAAAAGACCGCACTTGCTGACAAGTTTGGCTTCAGTCGGAGCATTGGAGGAAGACAACGCCAAGCTAAAGGCATCTCTCACTGAGGCCAACAAAGAAGTGACCCGTCTGAAGAAGGACAAAGTTTCTCTGAACGAGAAGATTGAAGGTATTTCTCGTAAGAGAAATGACCTAGAGGCTTATCTGGGGGCACTCGCCAAAAAGTTGTTCCTTATGCTTGAAGGTATTTCCCTTTGTTCGACTGTTTAAATTTCATCGATTCATCAAGCATCCGTCGACTCATTATTTCTTTGGGTTTGTAGAATTCTGTCAAAACTTTGAAGAAGAGGCTGGCCGGGTCGATACAGGTCTGGACCCTGTCCTTTCTCCCGTCGGTGATGCTACTGCTATGAGTGTGCTTCGACTGGAATCCCGTGTTGCCAGTGTTACAAGCTACCTTGCTCGCCTGAAGGTGGCTGTGTCACACATCGATACAGCACTCTGGCCAAGGGCGACACTTCAAAATGATCTCGAGTCTCTAATGAATCGACTCAATGAGGTCCCTGGCCAAGTGCAAGAATGGAAGAAGTCTTTTGCTCGATGTGGTGCTGATGTGGCTCTATCACTGGTTCGTGTCCACTGCAAGGAAGCCCGAGAAGAGAAGCTGGCAGTGATCAAGGTTGCCAATACCAAGAGGCATGACTTCCGATCATTCATGGAAACCTTCATTGCTGCTGCCACTTGGATTGCTGATGGGATTGATCTGGACGAGTTCGTCAAGCCTGCAAGCCCTCCTCCTGCGGAGTGAACAAACTTTATGCCTCGCCTTAAATTTTCCTCGGAATGGCGAGTGATTTTGTATTCGTTAAACTCCTTCAGGCCTGATGCCCGAGTACTTTAATCCGTGCTCTGGAACCTTAGGATTTTATCTGAACTTTGGTTGCTTTTGAATCTTTTGACTCTTTGCGCAGGACTTGTTTCTTGCAGTTTGAGTTGCTATTGACTTTGTGGCGCAGCTCAGTCGAGTGAATCATGAGCAGGTTGTGGTCGACCTGCATCTCGCCATCCTTACGGATAAGGATGGAGCGGACGTTGTATTTGTGGCGAAGCTCCGAGGGCAGACCATGGTCGACCTGCACCTTGCCGTCCTTACGGGTAAGGATGGAGCGGACGTTAAGACTTAGGCGAGTACTGGAGTGCAGCTAAGTCCCCGAGTGGGAGGGTTGCTCACCACTCGGTAGGATGTTTTGAACTTAGGCGAGTATTGAACTGCAGCTAAGACCCCGAGTAGGAGGGTTGCTCACCACTCGGTAGGATTTTTTTAAACTTAGGTGAGTACTGGACTGCAGCTAAGCCTCCGAGTGGGAGGGTTGCTCACCACTCGGTAGGATTTTTTAAACTTAGGCGAGTATTGAATTCCAGCTAAGCCCCTGAGTGGGAGGGTTGGTCACCACTCGATAGGATTTTTTAAACTTAAGCGAGTATTGAACTGTAGCTAAGCCCCCGAGTGGGAGGGTTGCTCACTACTCGGTAGGATTTTTTAAACCTAGGCGAGTATTGAACTGCAACTAAGCCCCCGAGTGGGAGGGTTGCTCACCACTTGGTAGGATTTTTTAAACTTAGGCGAGTACTGGACTGCAACTAAGCCCCCGAGTGAGAGGGTTGCTCACCAGCCGGTAGGATTTTCTTTAAACTTAGGCGAGCACTGGACTGTAGCTAAGCCACCGAGTGAGAGGGTTGCTCACCACTCGGTAGGATTTCTTTAGACATAGGCGAGTACTGGACTGCAGCTAAGCCTCCGAGTGTGAGGGTTGCTCACCACCCGGTAGGATTTTCTTTAAACTTAGGCGAGTACTGGACTGCAGCTAAGCCTCCGAGTGGGAGGGTTGCTCACCACTCGGTAGGATTTTTTAAACTTAGGCGAGTATTGAACTGTAGCTAAGCCCCCGAGTGAGAGGGCTGCTCACCACTCGGTAGGATTTTCTTTAAACTTAGGCGAGTACTGGACTGCAGCTAAGCCTCCGAGTGAGAGGGTTGCTCACCGCTCGGTAGGATTTTCTTTAAACTTAGGCAAGTACTAGACTGCAGCTACGCCTCCGAGTGAGAGGGTTGCTCACCACTCGGTAGGATTTTCTTTAAACTTAGGCGAGTACTGGACTGCAGCTAAGCCTCCGAGTGAGAGGGTTGCTCACCACTCGGTAGGATTTTCTTTAAACTTAGGCGAGTACTGGACTACAGCTAAGCCTCGCGAGTATTGAACTGCAGCTAAGCCCTCGAGTGAGAGGGTTGCTCACCACTCGATAGGATTTTCTTTAAAGTTAGGCGAGTACTGGACTGCAGCTAAGCCTCCGAGTGAGAGGGTTGCTCAGCACTCGGTAGGATTTTCTTTAAACTTAGGCGAGTACTGGACTACAGCTAAGCCTCTGAGTGGGAGGGTTGCTCACCACTTGGTAGGATTTTTTAAACTTAAGCGAGTATTGAACTGCAGCTAAGCCCTCGAGTGAGAGGGTTGCTCACCACTCGGTAGGATTTTTTAAACTTAGGCGAGTATTGAACTGCAGCTAAGCCCCCGACTGAGAGGGTTGCTCACCACTTGGTAGGATTTTCTTTAAACTTAGGCGAGTACTGGACTGCAGGTAAGCCTCCGAGTGAGAGGGTTGCTCACCACTTGGTAGGATTTTCTTTAAACTTAGGCGAGTACTGGACTGCAGCTAAGCCTCCGAGTGAGAGGGTTTCTCACCACTCGGTAGGATTTTCTTTAAACTTAGGCGAGTACTGGATTGCAGCTAAGCCTCTGAGTGGGAGGGTTGCTCACCACTCGGTAGGATTTTTTAAACTTAAGCGAGTATTGAACTCCAGCTAAGCCCCCGAGTGAGAGGGTTGCTCACCACTCAGTAGGATTTTCTTTAAACTTAGGCGAGTACTGGACTGCAGCTAAGCCTCCGAGTGAGAGGGTTGCTCACCACTCGGTAGGATTTTCTTTAAACTTAGGCGAGTACTGGACTACAGCTAAGCCTCCGAGTGAGAGGGTTTGCTACCTCTTGAGCACTGCATTGGTTTTCCCTTGAAGAGGAAAGGGTGATGCGGCAGAGCAACATAAGTATTTCCCTCAGTTTTTGAGAACCAAGGTATCAATCCGGTACGAGGCCACGCACGAGTCCCTCGCACCTACACAAACAAATAAACCCTCGCAACCAATGCGATAAAGGGATTGCCAATCCCTTCACGGTCACTTACGAAAGTGAGATCTGATAGATATGATAAGATAATATTTTTGGTATTTTTATGATAAAGAGAAATAAAGATGCAAGTAAAATAAATGGCAAAGGAAATAACTAAGTATTGGAAGATTAATATGATGGAAAATAAACCCGGGGGCCATAGGTTTCACTAATGGCTTCTCTCGAGAGCATAAGTATTACGGTGGGTGAACAAATTACTGTTGAGCAATTGACAGAATTGAGCATAGTTATGAGAATATCTAGGTATGATCATGTATATAGGCATCACGTGCAAGACAAGTAGACCGACTCCTACCTGCATCTACTACTATTACTCCACACATCAACCGCTATCCAGCATGCATCTAGAGTATTAAGTTCAAGAGAACAGAGTAACGCTTTAAGCAAGATGACATTATGTAGAGGGATAAACTCATGCAATATGATATAAACCCCATCTTGTTATCCTCGATGGCAACAATACAATATGTGCCTTGCTGCCCCTACTGTCACTGGGAAAGGACACCGCAAGATTGAACCCAAAGCTAAGCACTTCTCCCATTGCAAGAAAGATCAATCTAGTAGGCCAAACCAAACTGATAATTCGAAGAGACTTGCAAAGATAACCAATCATACATAAAATAATTCAGAGAAGATTCCAATATTGTTCATAGATAAACTTGATCATAAACCCACAATTCATCAGTCTCAACAAACACACCGTAAAAGAAGATTACATTGAATAGATCTCCACAAGAGAGGGGGAGAACTTTGTATTGAGATCCAAAAAGAGAGAAGAAGCCATCTAGCTAATAACTATGGACCTGAAGGTCTGAAGTAAACTACTCACACTTCATCAGAGAGCCTATGGTGTTGATGTAGAAGACCTCCGTGATCAATACCCCCTCCGGAGGAGCTCCGAAAAAGGCCCCAAGATGGGATCTCGTGGATACAAAAAGTTGCGGAGGTGGAATTAGGGTTTTGGCTCCGTATCTGGTAGTTTGGGGGCACGTAGGTATATATAACAGGAAGAAGTACGTCGGTGGAGCAACGTGGGCCCCATGAGGGTGGAGGGCGCCCCTAGGGGGTAGGCGCGCCCCCCTACCTCGTGCCTTCCTGGTTGATATCTTGGCGTAGGGTCCAAGTCCTTTGGATCACGTTTGTTCCGAAAATCATGTTTTCGAAGGTTTCATTCCGTTTGGACTCCGTTTGATATTCTTTTTTCTGTGAAACTCTGAAATAGGCAAAAAATAGCAATTCTGGGCGGGGCCTTCGGTTAATAGGTTAGTCCCAAAAATAGTATAAAAGTGTATAATAAAGCCCAATAATGTCCAAAACTGGATATAATATAGCATGGAACAATCAAAAATTATAGATACATTGGAGACGTGTCAAGCATCCCCAAGCTTAATTCCTGCTCGTCCTCGAGTAGGTAAATGATAAAAACAGAATTTTTGATGTGGAATGCTACTTGGCATAATTTCAATGTAATTCTTCTTAATGGTGGTATGAATATTTAGATCCGAAAGATTCAAGACAAAAGTTCAATATTGACATAGAAATAGTAATACTTCAAGCATACTAACTTAAGCAATTATTTCTCTTCAAAATAACATGACCAAAGAAAGTTATCCCTACAAAATCATATAGTCTGGCTATGGTCCATCTTCACCACACAAAGTATTTAAATCATGCACAACCAGGATGACAAGCCAAGCAATTGTTTCATACTTTTGGTGTTCTCAAACTTTTTCAATCTTCACGCAATACATGAGCGTGAGCCATGGACATAACACTATAGGTGGAATAGAATGGTGGTTGTGGAGAAGACAAAAAAGGGGAAGATAGTCTCACATCAACTAGGCGTATCAACGGGCTATGGAGATGCCCATTAATAGATATCAATGTGAGTGAGTAGGGATTGCCATGCAACGGATGCACTAGAGCTATAAGTATATGAAAGCTGAACAAAAGAACTAAGTGGGTGTGCATCCAACTCGCTTGCTGATGAAGACCTAGGGCATTTTAAGGAAGCCCATCATTGGAATATACAAGCCAAGTTCTATAATGAAAAATTCCCACTACTATATGAAAGTGATAACATAGGAGACTCTCTATGAAGATCTTGGTGCTAGTTTGAAGCACAAGTGTGGTAAAAGGATAGTAGCATTGTCCCTTCTCTCTTTTTCTCTCATTTTTTTATTTGGGCCTTTTCTCTCTCTTTTTTATGGCCTCTTATATTTTTTAGTCCGGAGTCTCATCCCGACTTGTGGGGGAATCATAGTCTCCATCATCCTTTCCTCACTTGGGACAATGCTCTAAAAATGATGATCATCACACCTTTTTTATTTACTTACAACTCAACAATTACAACTCAATACTTAGAAAAAAATATGACTCTATGTGAATGCCTCCGGCGGTGTACCGGGATATGCAATGAATCAAGAGTGACATGTATGAAAGAATTATGAACGGTGGCTTTGCCACGAATTCAATGTCAACTACATGATCACGCAAAGCAATATGACAATGATAAAGCGTGTCATAGTAAACGGAATGGTGGTAAGTTGCATGGCAATATATCTCGGAATGGCTATGGAAATGCCATGATAGGTAGGTATGGTGGCTGTTTTGAGGAAGGTATATGGTGGGTGTATGATACCGGCGAAAGGTGTGCGGTATTAGAGAGGCTAGCAATGGTGGAAGGGTGAGAGTGCGTATGATCCATGGACACAACATTAGTCATAAAGAACTCATATACTTATTGCAAAAATCTACAAGTTACCAAATAAAAGTATTATGTGCATGCTCCTAGGACGATAGATTGGTAGGAAAAGACCATCGCTCGTCCCCGACCGCCACTCATAAGGAAGACAATCAATAAATAAATCATGCTCCGACTTCATCACATAACAGTTCACCATACGTGCATGCTACGGGAATCATAAACTTTAACACAAGTATTTCTCAAATTCACAACTACTCAACTAGCATGACTCTAATATCACCATCTTCATATCTCAAAACAATTATCAAGTATCAAACTTCTCATAGTATTCAACACACTCACAAGAAAATTTTATTATTAATCTTGAATGCCTAACATAATTAAAGCAATTTACCATGCTGTTTTGTAGGACTCTCAAAATAATCTAAGTGAAGCACGAGAGAACAATGGTTTCTATAAAAAAAATCCACCAACGTGCTCTAAAAGATATAAGTGAAGCACTAGAGCAAAAACTATATAACTCAAAAGATATAAGTGAAGCACATAGAGTATTCTAACAATTTCCGAATCATGTGTGTCTCTAGCAGAAGGTGTGTACAGCAAGGATGATTGTGTAAAACTAACAAATAAAGACTCAAATAATACAAGACTCTCCAAGCAAAACACATATCATGTGGTAAATAAAAATGTAGCTCCAAGTAAAGTTACCGATGGAAGTAGACGAAGGAGGGGATGCCTTCCGGGGCATCCCCAAGCTTTGGCTTTTAGGTGTCCTTAGATTATCTTGGGGGTGCGATGGGAATCCCCAAGCTTAGGCTCTTGCCACTCCTTGTTCCATAATCCATCAAATCTTTACCCAAAACGTGAAAACTTCACAACACAAAACTTAAAGTAGAAAATCTCGTGAGCTCCGTTAGCGAAAGAAAACAAACCACCACTTCAAGGTACTATAATGAACTCATTATTTATTTATATTGGTGTTAAAACTACTGTATTCCAACTTCTCTATGGTTTATAAACTATTTTACTAGCCATAGATTCATTAAAATAAGAAAACAACACACGAAAAACAGAATCTGTCCAAAACAGAACAGTCTGTAGTAATCTGTAGCTAACGCAAGATATGGAACCTGAAAAATTATAAAATAAATTGCTGGACATGAGGAATTTATCTACTAATCATCTTCAAAAAGAATTAACTAAATATCACTTTCTAAATAAAAATGACAGCAATTCTCGTGAGCGCTAAAGTTTATGTTGTTTATAGCAAGATTAAAAAGACTTTCCCCAAGTCTTCCCAACGGTTCTACTTGGCACAAACACTAATTAAACACAAAAAACACAACCAAAACAAGAGGCTAGATAAATTATTTATTAGTAAACAGGAGCAAAAATCAAGGAATAAAAATAAAATTGGGTTTCCTCCCAACAAGCGCTATCGTTTAACGCCCATAGCTAGGCATAAAAGCGAAGATAGATCTAGGTATCCTTAGTTGGTAATTCTTTAATGAGACATCTATCACCTTTAGGAGTTTCTTTCCTTTTATCAATAATCAAACTTCTAGTCACAAAATCGAAAAAAATCATTAGTAGCAAATGGTTCCTTAATGATAGCAAAAAGATTAGGATGAATACTTATAGATTTGAGATCCGCAGTTTCTTTGCTAGAGGATTCACCCTTATTTTTAGGAACATACAGAAGCTTGGCAATTTTAGTTAGAGGACTTGGAGTATTATTTATGGAAGAAAAAGTGGTTCCCAAGTTGGTAATGATACCCTCAAGTTTATCGATTCTAGTGGAATCATGATTTATTCTTTAGCTATGGGTTCCCTCTCCTTAATATTTTTCAAAGTGACTCCTACTTTAGATCCATATTGAGTAATTTGGTTGTGCGTCTTTTTATCGAAATTTTCAATTAACTCTACGGTAGCAACTTTATTTTCAATAATTTCAAGTTTTTGCATTACATGCTCCAAAGTTAACATAGTTCCATTAACCAAAAGAGGGGGTGAGCCAAACAAATCTATCATAGCATTATAGGAATGAAAAGTGTGGCTACCCAAGAAATTCCCTCCGGTAATGGTATCAAGGACATATCTACGCCAAGGAATAGCACCTACATAAAAATTGCGGAGAAGAATAGAAGTAGATTGCTTCCTGGTAGATCTATTTTGAGCATTGCAAATTCTATACCAAGTGTCTTTTAGGTTTTCTCCTTCCCTTTGCTTAAAATTAAGAACTTCATTTTTGGGAGAAAACGGAGAAGATAGGGGACTAGCCATAACGACAAGCAAGCAAACCAACACACAAGCAGACAAGAGACGGGCAAAAAAGAGGCAAATAGAGAAAGAGGGGGAGGAGGGAGAGAGAGAGGGTGAATAAAACGGCAAGGGTGAAGTGGGGGGAGAGGAAAACAAGAAGCAAATGGCAAATAATGTAATGGCAAATAGAGAAGATAAGGGACTAGCCTTGCGCTTCTGTTTCCGATTGGAAGTGCCCCCGCCAGTGTCCTGACCGAATGGTTTGCTCTTACCACCGCGGACTCGATCTTCTTCTCCGTTTGCATACCGGGTGGCTATTTCCATCATCCGAGTCAGAGACATATCTCTTGTCCGACCGAATTTCAGAACCAGTGATACGTCTCCAACATATCTATAATTTTTGATTGTTCCATGCTATTATATTATGTGTTTTGGATGTTTATGGGCTTTATTATCCACTTTTATATTATTTTTGGGACTAACCTATTAAACCAGAGCCCAGTTCCAGTTTCTGTTTTTTCCTTGTTTTAGAATATCGCAGAAAAGGAAAATCAAACGGAGTCCAATTGACCTGAAACTTCACGGAACTTATTTTTGGACCAGAAGCAACCCGGGAGACTTGGAGTCCACATAAGAGAAGCAACGAGGAAGCCACGAGGCAGGGGGGCGCGCCCACCCCCCTGGGCGCGCCCTCCACCCTCGTGGGCCCCTCGTGGCCCCCCTGACGTACTTCTTCCCCCTATATATCTCCATATACCCTAAAACGATCGGGGAGCACAATAGATCGGGGGTTCCGCCGCCAGAAGCCTCCGTAGCCACGAAAAGCCAATCTAGACCCGTTCCGGCACCCTGCCGAAGGGGGAATCCTTCTCCGGTGGCCATCTTCATCATCCCGGTGCTCTCCATGATGAGGAGGGAGTAGTTCTCCCTCGGGGCTGAGGGTATGTACCAGTAGCTATGTGTTTGATCTCTCTCTCATGTTCTTGAGGTGATACGATCTTGATGTATCGCGAGCTTTGCTATTATATTTGGATCCTATTATGTTTTTCTCCCCCCTCTACTCTCTTGTAATGGATTGAGTTTCCCCTTTGAAGTTATCTTATCGGATTGAGTCTTTAAAGATTTGAGAACACTTGATGTATGTCTTGCCGTGCGTATCTGTGGTGACAATGGGATGTCACTTGATGTATGTTTTGGTGATCAACTTGTGGGTTCCGCCCATGAACCTATGCATAGGGGTTGGCACACGTTTTCGTCGTGATTCTCCGGTAGAAACTTTGGGGCACTCTTTGAGGTTCTATGTGTTGGTTGAATAGATGAATCTGAGATTGTGTGATGCATATCGTATAATCATACCCACGGATACTTGAGGTGACATTGGAGTATCTAGGTGACATTAGGGTTTTGGTTGATTTGTGTCTTAAGGTGTTATTCTAGTACGAACTCTAGGGCTGTTTGTGACACTTACAGGAATAGCCCAACGGATTGATTGGAAAGAATAACTTTGAGGTGGTTTCGTACCCTACCATAATCTCTTGTTTGTTCTCCGCTATTAGTGACTTTGGAGTGACTCTTTGTTGCATGTTGAGGGATAGTTATGTGATCAAATTATGTTATTATTGTTGAGAGGACTTGCACTAGTGAAAGAATGAACCCTGGGCCTTGTTTCCTAGCATGGCAATACCGTTTACGCTCATTTTTATCATTAGTTACCTTGCTGTTTTTATAATTTCAGATTACAAAAACTATTATCTACTATCCATATTGCACTTGTATCACCATTTCTTCGCGGAACTAGTGCACCTATACAATTTAGCATTGTATTGGGTGTGTTGGGGACACAAGAGACTCTTTGTTATTTGGTTGCAGGGTTGCTTGAGAGAGACCATCTTCATCCTACGCCTCCTACGGATTGATAAACCTTAGGTCATCCACTTGAGGGAAATTTGCTACCGTCCTACAAACCTCTGGACTTGGAGGCCCAACAACGTCTACAAGAAGAAGGTTGTGTAGTAGACATCAACCAGCTCTCGATTTTTGACGCCTTCCTTGAAAGCGCAGACTACTTTATGGTGGGACACATTTTCCACTGTGTGGTGCAGAGTGGTCCACCTCTGAATGTAATCTCTCAGAGTCTCACTCGGTTTTTGCATATAATGCTGCAATTCCATTAATCCCGCCGGCCGCTTGCAAGTACCCTCAAAAGTTTTGACAAACACTCGGGCAAGTTCTTCCGAGTTGAATATATTGCCTGGTGCTAACTGAGTCAACCACGCTCTGGCTAATCCTTCCAACATCAGAGGAAGATGTTTCATGGCCACTTCATCATTGCCACCAACAATATGTACAGCCACTCGGTAGTCCTCAAGCCAAGTATCAGGCTTAGACTCACCAGTGAACTTGCTGACTCCAGTCGCCAACCTGAAGTTGGGAGGAATCACTGCAGCCCTGATGGCTCTGCTGAAACACTCTGGACCTGAAACATGCACCCTGCTGCCAGTCGAGTGATCTCTGTCAAGACCCTCTTTGTGTGCTCTATTCCCGTCGACTAGACCTTGTACGAGAATAGATCTCGCATCAATGCCCGGCTCCCTTGGGTCGACTGGTACTCTTTGCTCGCCGTTGTGAGGGCATCTGTCATCATACTACCGAGGCACATATGATCCACTCCTCGGAGGAGGCGTGGGTACTCGACGACGGTCATCACGACCGAGTCGGTGATCATACTGCTCGCGGTTTCTGTGCTGGTCCTGCCGATGTCCATGTCCCTCACGCCGCGGGGCGATCTTGGGCTGTGGGCCGGCTGAACTGTATCCGCCATCATAGATCTGCTATGAATCCTATTCCTCGACTGAGATACTATTGTGTTCTGCTCCCCTATTGCCCGGAGCAAGGCCCGGATCTGCATCAAACCTCTGCCAGCCTCCGACTGGGAAGGCTGAATTGACTCTGCTATGTGGGCTGCAGCTGTGAGATTTTGAATCGGAGTGTGGTATACCAGAGGTTGAGGCGGAAAAAGCTGTCGTCGACTGGACTCGGGGATCCGTTGCCGTGCACGCTCATCGAGTGCACGCTGAAGGTTCTCTAGTCGAGTGCGCTCAGCCAAATTGGCTAGGCGCGCCTCCTCCAAGGCCCGAGCCTCGGAGGCTTACCCAACGATGGGCGTGTGAAGTGCATCCATATTGCGGCGTCGAAGCTCTTCCCTCTGCTGCGAAGAAAGGCGCTCGGGGCGGTACTCCTCGTGAACGCGTGACAGATTGCCGCCACCATTGCCGCCATCATCGCGGGGGAAACCAGGAGGACTACATGGTCCGTTGACCATCAAGACTTCAGCCGCGGGATCGCTGCTATCGCACTCGGATGCGGTCTCGACGGAGCCAGTCGATAGGTCGAACGGGCCGTAGAGAGTTTCGTCGGGCTCCATTGCCGCGACTTGTGGGATGGCCGACTGACGGACCACCGCGTGTCTCACCCATCGCTGAAGTCGCGACCGACCGGATCACTTGCATCGGCGAACAGTGGGGAGCGAGGACACCACAGGAGTCGACCGATGCTGGGTCGACAGCTGATGGAGAAGGACGCTGTGGACGCATGCGCGAAAGTGTGTCGCCCCGTGGACGGGGAGCGCGTCGACATTGAGGGGAGCTTCCTGATGCCAGGCGGAGTCATCGGCCACGAAGACGAGCGCGCTAAGACGGATCTCGCGGCCCTCAGCCAATCCACCGCCGGAAACCATGACGATGGGAGTCGGAAAAATCACAACTTCGCCAAAAATTCGCTAAGACACCTGCACCATGGTGGGCGCCAACTGTCGTCGATCTAAGACTGACAGTAGAATGGGGGGTAGGTATGTAGAGGCAAGATCCTAGCTATGGAGAAGTTGTACACACAAGTTTTACGAGTTCAGGCCCTTCGCGGAGGAAGTAATAGCCCTACATCTCGGTGCCCGGAGGCGGTCGACTGGATTATGCGTGTGTGTGTGTGTGTTACAGGGGGTGCGAACCCTTGTCCCCGAGGAGGGGGTGGCTTATATAGAGTTCGCCAGACCCCTCCTGCCCTCAGTTACACAGGGTTTAAGGTACATAAAGGTGGGGCGTTTCTGGTAACGCCAGCAATACAGAGTGGATTTAGGTCTTCTGATCATCGAGTGACCATCATCATGGTCGAGTGACACTGAGTCTTCCGAGTGGAACGTTGATGGTCGAGTGGACGAAGGTGTCCCTTGAATACTTCTAGACTTAGGGTGATGTCCTAGTGGAGGGTGTCTTGGTCAGGACTTTGACCCTACCCTAGGTACATAGCTTCATCACCTGCCTCGTGGCCCCCTCGGGCATCGTCTCGCATTGATTCTTCTTCCCAAAAAAATCTTCGGAAGTTTTTATCCTGTTTGGACTCTGTTTGATATGGATTTTCTGCGAAACAAAAAATATGCAACAAATAGGAACTAGCACCGGGCACTGGATCAATATGTTAGTCCCAAAAATAGTATTAAAAAGTTGCCAAAAGGATATGAAAGTTGTATAATATTGGCATGGAACAATCAAAAATTATAGATATGACAGAGACGTATCAGCAACCCCAAGCTTAATTCCTGCTAGTCCTCGAGTAGGTAAATGATAAAAAAGATAATTTTTGATGTGGAATGCTACCTAGCATAATCTTGATCATGTAATCTAATCATGGCATGAATATTAAGATACGAGTCATTCAAAGCAATAGTCTATCATTTGACATTAAGACAATAATACTTCAAGCATACTAATAAAGCAATCATGTCTTTTCAAAATAGCATGGCCAAAGAAAGTTATCCCTACAAAATCATATGGTCTGGCTATGCTCCATCTTCACCACACAAAATATCCAAATCATGCACAACCCCAATGACAAGCCAAGCAATTGTTTCATACTTTTGATGTTCTCAAACCTTTTCAACTTTCACGCAATACATGAGCGCGAGCCATGGATATAGCACTATAGGTGGAATAGAATATGATGATGGAGGTTGTGTGAGAAGACAAAAAAGGAGAAAGTCTCACATCGACGCGGCTAATCAACGGGCTATGGTGATGCCTATCAATTGATGTCAATGCGAGGAGTAGGGATTGCCATGCAACGGATGCACTAGAGCTATAAGTGTATGAAAGCTCAAACTGACACTAAGTGGGTGTGCATCCAACTTGCTTGCTCATGAAGACCTAGGACATTTGAGGAAGCCCATTGTTGGAATATACAAGCCAACTTCTATGATGAAAATTCCCACTAGTATATGAAAGTGATAACTCAAGAGACTCTCTATATGAAGAACATGGTGCTACTCTGAAGCACAAGTGTGGTAAAAGGATAGTAATATTGTCCCTTCTCTCTTTTCTCTCATTTTTTATATATTTTTTCTTTTTTTTGTAGGCTTCTTTGGCCTCTCTTTTTAGGGGGATTTTTTGCCACTTTTATTTTGATAACCTCACATTGGACAATGTTCTAATAATGATGATCATCACTCTTTTATTTACTTACAACTCAATATTGCAACTCGATACTAGAACAAAGATATGACTATATGAATGCCTCCGGCGGTGTATCAGGATGTGCAATGATCTAGCGTAGCAATGACATCAAAAAACGGACAAGCCATGAAAACATCATGCTAGCTATCTTACGATCATGCAAAGCAATATGACAATGAATGCTCAAGTCATGTATATGATGATGATGGAAGTTGCATGGCACTATATCTCGGAATGGCTATGCCGCTATGGAAATGCCATGATAGGTAGGTATGGTGGCTGTTTTGAGGAAGATATAAGGAGGCTTATGTGTGATAGAGCATATCATATCACGGGGTTTGGATGCACCGACGAAGTTTGCACCAACTCTCGACGTGAGAAAGGGTATTGCACGGTACCGAAGAGGCTATCAATGATGGAAGGATGAGAGTGCGTAAAATCCATGGACTCAACATTAGTCATAAAGAACTCACATACTTATTGCAAAAATCTATTAGTCATCGAAACAAAGTACTACGCGCATGCTCCTAGGGGGATATATTGGTAGGAAAAGACCATCGCTTGTCCCCGACCACCACTCATAAGGAAGACAATCAATAAATACGTCATGCTCCAACTTCGTTACATAACGGTTCACCATACGTGCATGCTACGGGAATCACAAACTTCAACACAAGTATTTGTACAATCCACAACTACCCACTAGCATGACTCTAATATCACCATCTTTATATCGCAAAACTATTGCAAGGAATCAAGACATATCATATTCAGTGATCTACAAGTTTTATGTAGAGTTTTATGACTAACTATGTGAATGACCAATTCCCGTCAACTCTCTAAATAGATATAAGTGAAGCAAGAGAGTTTAATTATTTCTACAAAAGATATGCCCACGCTCTAACAAATATAAGTGAAGCAAAAGAGCATTCTACAAATGGCGGTTTTCTATGTGTAGGGAAACAGGTAATCCAAACTTCAAATGATATAAGTGAAGCACATGAAGCATTCTATAAAGCCATACTCAAAAGATATAAGTGAAGTGCAATGAGCATTCTATAACTCAACCATGGACTATCTCATACCAGCATGGTGCATCAAATAAAAGTGAAAACTAAATGCAAAAGATGCTCCAAGATTTGCACATATCACATGAACGAAACGGATCCGAAAACATACCGATACTTGTTGAAGAAAGATGGGATGCCTTCCGGGGCATCCCCAAGCTTAGACACTTGAGTCTCCTTGAATATTTACTTGGGGTACCTTGGGCATCCCCAAGCACGAGCTCTTGTCTCTCCTCCTTCTCCTCACATCGAGACATCCTCGATCTTCGAACACTTCATCCACACAAAACTCAACAGAAAGCTCGCTAAGATCCGTTAGTATAATAAAGCAAATCACTACTCTAAGTACTGTTGCAAACCATTTCATATTTTGTTTTGCATTGTAGCTACTGTAATATAACTTTTACATGGCTTAATCCACTGATAGAAATCGATAGTTTCATCAAAACAAGCAAACTATGCATCAAAAACAGAATCTGTCTTAAACAGGACAGTCTGTAGTAATCTGAACATTCACCATACTTCTGGTAGTCCAAAAACTCTGAAAAATTTAGGAAAAATAAAAAAATTGTATAGAAAGACAGTGCAAAATGTTTCAAACCGTTTTACATTCCAGTAAGAAATGTAAAATGACGCACTACACACAAAGTTTCTGTTTTGCACCGCACGAACCAACAAGCAATGTAAACATCCTAAAGGCAAATCTTGGCACATTATTTTTATAATACGATGGATTTTTACTTTATAAAAGCACACAGCAGAAATAAATGACTTTTACTTTATAAAAGCACACAACAGAAATAAATGACTCTCTAAAACTTCCGGGTTATCTCCCTAGCAGCGCTTTGTTTAAAGCCATTACTCTAGGCATATAGTGTTCTAGTAATGGATCCACCCGGATCCCAAGGTATATCAAAGATAATTTTAATTAACAATGATTTGTGATTTAGTAGTGAGCACAAAGTAACATATATCATGCAACAATGAAATCTAACTCTCTTTCTATGCATTGGCATGTCATAAAAGAACAATTTATGAACACATAGTAAAGGCCAATGCATAGTATAAACAGTTTCTTGCAATTTTATCATATTTGAAACATGGAGAGGCGTAGATGTAGTTCCTCTCTCATAATAATTGCAACTGGAGCAGCAAGCACATGCATATTATATCTATCAAAATCATCATCTGTAGTAGTAAAACGCAACCCATCAATATAATCCTTAGTAAGGGCAAACTTCTCCGATATAGTGTAGTCGGGAGAATTCGAAAAGATAATAGGACTATCATGCGTGGGTGCAATAGCAACAATTTCATGTTTAATATAAGGAAATATAGCAAGATCATCTCCATAAGCATAATTCATATTGGCATCTTGGCCACAAGCATAGCAAGCATCATCAAAAAGGGATATTTCAAAAGAATCAACGGGATCATAACAATCATCATAGCATTCATCCTTTGGTGAACATGAATGGAAATTAAACAATGTATGAGTTGAAGAGTTACTCTCATTAGAAGGTGGGTGAGGGAGTCCTGGATTAGGGGGTGTCCGGATGGCCGGACTATACCTTCAGCCGGACTCCAGGACTATGAAGATACAAGATTGAAGACTTCGTCCTGTGTTTGGAAGGGACTTTCCTTGGCGTGGAAAGCAAGCTTGGCGATACGGATATACAGATCTCCTGCCATTGTAACCGACTCTATGTAACCCTAACCCTATTCGGTGTCTATATAAACCGGATGGTTTTAGTCCATAGGACAACATACACATCAACAATCATACCATAGGCTAGCTTCTAGGGTTTAGCCTCTCTGATCTCGTGGTAGATCAACTCTTGTAATACCCATACCATCAATATTAATCAAGCAGGACATAGGGTTTTACCTCCATCAAGAGGGCCCGAACCTGGGTAAAACTTCGTGTCCCCTGCCTCCTGTTACCATCCGGCCTAGATGCACGGTTCGGGACCCCCTACCCGAGATTCACCGGTTCTGACCGACATTGGTGCTTTCATTGAGAGTACCTATGTGCCGTCGCCGTCAGGACCGATGGCTCCTACGATCTTCAATAGCGATGCAGTCCAGGGTGAGACCTTCCTCCCCGGACAGATCTTCGTCTTCGGCGGCTTCGCACTGCGGGCCAATTCACTTGGCCATCTGGAGCAGATCGAAAGCTACGCCCCTGGCCGTCAGGTTAGATTCGGAAGTTTTAACTACACGACTGACATCCGCGGGGACTTGATCTTCGACGGATTCGAGCCACTGCCGAGCGCGCCGCACTGTCCCGACGAGCATGATCTAGCTCTGCCGTCGAACAGTGCCCTGGAGGCCGCACCCGCATCGGCTCCGGTCCCTAATTCAGAGCCAACTACGACGATCGGGGATGGGTGGGTGGTTGGACGCCACCTCGGGGGCTGCGATCCCAACGGCGATTGAGCCGAACACCAGCCCCGCACTCCGCGAGACTCATGACTCCAAGGAGCCGGACTCCTTTCCGGACTCCGAACCCTCCGTGCCCCAGCCTATCGAATCCGATTGGGTGCCGATCATGGATTTCACTACCGCGGACATCTTTCAGCACTCGCCTTTTGGCGATATTCTGAAGTCACTGATGTCTCTCTCTTTATCAAGAGAGCCCTAGCTGGACTGCGGCCAGCGAGGTTGGGATTCAGACGATGAAGAAATTCAAAGCCCACCCACCACCCACTTTGTAGCTACTATCGACGACTTAATCGACATGCTCGACTTCGACTATGAAGACATCGACGGTATGGACGCCGATGAAGGAGATAATGAACAACCAGCGCCTACTAGGCCCTGGAAAGCCACCTCGTCGTATGACATATACATGGTGGACACACCAAAAGAGGGAGATGGCGATGGAATAGCGGAGGACGACCCCTCCAAGAAACAGCCTAGGCGCCAACGTCAGCGGCGCCGCTCAAAATCCCGCCAAAACAAACATGGTGATTCCAGCACGGGAGATAATAACACTCCGGAAAGCGCCGAAGAAAACCCCCTCCAGCAAGATTTAACACAGGAGGATGGAGAAACCAGCCCTCATGAGAGAGTGGCAGACAGAGAGGTCGAGGACGATAATTATATGCCTCCCTTCGAAGACGAGGCAAGCCTCGACGACGACGAATTCGTCGTGCCAGAAGATCCCGTCGAGCAAGAGCGTTTTCAATGCAGGCTTATGGCCATGACAAGAAGCCTCAAGAAAAAACAGCAACAACTCAGAGCTGATCAAGATTTGCTAGTTGAAAGATGGACTGAAGTCCTTGCGGCCGAAGAGCATAAACTCGAACGCCCCTGCAAGAGCTACCCAAAGCGTAGGTTGCTACCCCAATTAGAGGAGGAAGCACTCGATGCGGCCGACTGGCCACCTCGTGGCTGTGACAGAGAGGCCTTTCGGCCCTCCACTCAAGCCGCACCCCGTACCAAGGCACGGGACTATGCGCCGGACTTACGAGATATGTTGGAGGACAAGGCTAAACAAACAAGATCGATCTACGGATCGTGTGGGCACCCCACGGCTCGAGACGGCATCCGTCATGCCGGCCACAAATTCGGCAGGGCCGAACACTGCAGACAAGGCTCACTAGAGCTACATCATGATATAGCCCAGTACAGTAGCGCCGCACACCCACTCTGCTTCACAGACGAAATAATGGATCATCAAATCCCCGAGGGTTTCAATCCCGTAAACATCGAATCATATGATGGCACAACAGATCCTGCGGTATGGATTGAGGATTATCTCCTTCATATCCATATGGCCCGCGGCGACAATTTCCACGCCATCAAATACTTCCCACTCAAACTTAAAGGACCAGCTCGGCATTGGCTTAATAGCTTGCCAACAGGATCAATCAGTTGTTGGGAGGACCTGGAAGCCGCATTCCTCGACAATTTCCAGGGCACTTATGTGCAACCCCCAGACGCCGATGACCTAAGCCACATAATTCAGCAGCCAGATGAATCGGCCAGGCAATTCTGGACACGGTTCTTAACAAAGAAAAATCAAATAGTCGACTGTCCGGACGCTGAGGCCCTACCAGCCTTCAAGCACAATACCCGCGACGAGTGGCTAGCCCGGCACCTTGGACAGGAAAAGCCGAAATCTATGGCAGCCCTCACGACACTCATGACCCGCTTCTGCGCGGGAGAAGATAGCTGTCTTGCTCGTAGCAACAATATAACCAAAAACCCTAGTAATTCGGACACCAGGGACAGTAGTGGCAGGTCGCGTCGAACCAAGCAGAAGCGCCACATTAACGGCGACAATGCTGAGGATATGGCAGTTAATGCCGGATTCAGAGGCTCTAAATCCGGTCAGCGGAAGAAGCCATTCAAAAGGAATCCTAGGGGCCCGTCCAGTTTGGACCGAATACTCGACCGCTTATGCCAGATACATGGCACCCCTGAAAAGCCGGCCAATCACACCAACAGGGATTGTTGGGTGTTCAAGCAGGCAGGCAAGCTAAACGCCAAAAACAAAGACAAGGGGCTGCATAGCAATGACGACGAGGAGCCCCGACTGCCGAACAACAGGGGACAGTAGGGTTTTCCTCCACAAGTGCGGACGGTGAACATGATATACGCAGCCCACATCCCCAAGAGGGAGCGGAAGTGCGCATTAAGGGACGTATACACGATAGAGCTAGTCGCCCCAAAGTTCAACCCATGGTCCTCCTGCCCGATCACCTTTGATCGAAGGGGCCACCCCACTAGCACCCATCATGGCGGCTTTGCCAAATTGGTTCTAGACCCGATTATTGACGGATTTCATCTCACTAGAGTCCTTATGGACGGCGGCAGCAGCCTGAACCTGCTTTACCAGGATACAGTGCGGAAAATGGGCATAGATCCCTCGAGGATTAAGCCCACCAAAACGACCTTTAAAGGCGTAATACCAGGTGTAGAGGCCAACCGTACAGGCTCAATCACACTTGAAGTGGTCTTCGGATCTCCGGATAATTTCAGAAGCGAGGAGTTAATCTTCGACATAGTCCCGTTTTGCAGTGGTTATCACGCACTGCTCGGGCAAACCGCATTCGCTAAGTTCAATGCGGTACCGCATTACACATACCTTAAGCTCAAGATGTCAGGCCCTCGAGGAGTAATTACGGTCAATGGAAACACCGAACGCTCCCTCCGAACGGAGGAGCACACGGCAGCCCTTACGGCGGAAGTTCAAAGCAGCCTCTTTAGGCAGTTCTCCAGTCCGGCCACTAAACAACCGGACACCATCAAGCGCGCCCGGAGTAACCTACAACAAGACCGCCTGGCACGATCCGAGCAGGCATAGCAATGCGCCCCCAACCCCAAGCCTCGCAAAAAGGCGACACCAGTACTTCGCGTACATAACTATGCTCTAGAGATACCATGGGCACAGGGGGAGGGGCACCATCACGGCACGCCCAAAACACGGCTTCAACCATACCAGGGGCTGCTGAATTTTTAATTTTCTCTTACTTTCAGGACTCCATTCTTCGGACGGCCTGTTCGGTAGTTCAATTGCCGCACAAACGATGCAAGAACCAGGGAAGCAGACAAGCCACGCCGCATTACGAAACTCCCAGGTGGTCTCTATCACGGGAAGTAGACCTGTTTCGCACATTTTTTTGCAGCTTGCCCTTGGAGCGGACATGTTACATAGTCAAACCTTTTGCTTATCGCTTTATTTGTATCGTTCTGCTTTGATCGCAGCTCTTTTTAATAAACAATGCATAGCTTTTGTCTATTTTTGCATTACTCTTTATTTATTTATTTATTTATGTTCCTTAACGACATGTTGCACCCGTACACTTTGGTACGGCCAAAATACGCCAGGGGCTTCAGTACCCCTCAACATGGTGTGAGAAGTCCGAACACTTCAACAAGTGCGGCACCCCGAACTTATAGCATTATATGCATCGGCTCCGAATCATGTCTTGGGTCAATAGTTGGGTTTGCCTGGCTCCTATGTTTTGGTGCCTTACGTTCCGCTATATCGGCTAAGGTAGCACTAGGAGAACCACTACGATTGTGCCCCGGTTGAGCTGGGTCGAGCACCTCAGTGGAGAAAGCTAAAACTAACCGTCATGATGATGCGAGAGCTGGTCGCTGTTCGAGAGGTCTTTTCGAGTCCTTAAAGACTTATGCCGCTTAGGGCGAGGAGACGGCTCTATCCGGCCAAGGCGTGGATAGCGCCCCGAACTCGGTCTTCCGAATACCAGGGGCTTCACCGAAATTTAAAATTATAGAATTCTATGGCTAAGTGAGAGTGTTCTCGCATTATGATCCGATTGCCTTGTTCGTTGGGCTGAGCGCCTCCCTCGAAGGACCTAAACATGGGAAAAAGAGCCCTCAGGTTTATCCCCGAACACCCCAGCACTAGCGGCACGGGGGCAGAAGCCGACGACTCGCCATCTCTCAGAATTGATAAACAGCCGCACAGAAGGTAATATTTTAAATTCAAACAGCATTGCTTAAGCGCATATGAACAAGTTTTCAGCGCACAGGATAAAACGAGCGAGTTTTACTCAAAAATTACATCCATCGAACATTCCTTCGCCACAAGGCGGGCACCCTTCAGAACATCCTTATAATAATTTTCAGGCTTGCGATGCTCTTTCCCCAGTGGTGGCCCGTCCTTCAATGCAGACGGAGCGCTTGATGACTTCGAGCCTTGGACAGGCCTCCACCAGCCGCCGCACCAGCCTGAAATAGCTCCCAGGCTGAGCCTCTCCAGGCCACAGCCGAACTAGGAGGCCCTTCATGGCCTGTTCGGCCGCCTTGTGGAGCTCGACCAGTTGCATCAACTGGTCGCTCAGGGGCACGGGATGTCTGGCCTCAGCGCACTGAGACCAGAACACCTTCTTCGTCGAGCTGCCCTCCTCGCCTCGATAGAATGCGGCGGCATCAGATACACTCTGGGGGAGATCTGCGAACGCACCTGGAGAACTCCAGATTCGGGTAAGTAACATGTAACTCACACTTATGTGTTTACTTTGCATAAAGAATGCCTTACCAGCCGCTATCTTCTTCACCTCATCCAACTCCTGGAGGGTATTCTGGGATTCGGCCTTGGCAGACTTGGCACTGTTAGTAGCCGCCGCGAGCACGGATGCTCGGGCCCTTGAGTCACGCTCCAAACCCTCATGTTTTTCCATGAGAGCTTGGAGCTCTTGCCGCACCTTGCCAACCTCGGCCTCATACTTTTCTCATTCAGTGTGCTCCGCGGCCGATCTCTTCTCGGCCTCGAGCAGCGCTTGCTTCAGGGTTGCCACCTCAAACGTGGCCCCTACAATAGCCACGATAATCCTGTCATTTTTTGCAATTGCAACTTTTTATATATACATATATTTTATTTAAATAAGGTATTTCTTACCTTCATTGTCCTCGAGCTGCTTCTTAGCACGTCCGAGCTCTTGCTCGGACCGCTCGAGGTTCTGCTTTAGCACGTTCACTTCCGCAGTCAGTGCGGCGGACGCCAGCAGGGAAGCCTGCACACGCATATTGACTCTTTTTAGACTCCTGCGATATTTTATTTGATCCTCTATTCGGCTTTTCTTTCTGAACTCCAAACAGAGCATCAGGGGCTACTATCTATGCGGTAATGTTATTTACACATTCTTTACTTACCTCAGAGCCTGTTAAAAGGCTTGTACAAGCTTCAGTCAGTCCGCTCTTGGCGGACTGAACCTACTGGATCACCGCACTCATAATAGTGCGGTGCCCCTCTTCGATGGAGTCGCCTTGGAGTGCCTCCAACATATTGTCCGGCGCCTCTGGTTGGACGGAGGTCGCCGCCGCGGTGGGCTTGCTACTCTTGGAAGGAGGTCCCCCGCCGGACTCTGGAACCTTTGAAGGTTCCGGAGCGGTGTCCGGCCTAGGGCCGGACTTGGAGCACTTGGGGGGTTTCGTCCCCTTTACTTCTAGGGTCCGGGTGGTCACCTTGCGGCGCCTCCATGACCACCTCCTCCCGGATTGGACCCTGTTTGGACAACACTTCGGTGTCGTCCGTAGGAAGGGGGGAGGAAGCCATCAGCAGCGAGTTCACGTCCGACGAGTCCAGAGAGCCGCTTGACGATGCGTCGAGCCGGTCTTTGGGTGGGCTGCATAAACATATTCGACATAAGGGAAAGTTGTGCAATAAACGAATACTATGAAATCACTCCGGTATCCGGATACTTATGATTTCGCCAGGGGCTTGGCCCTGGGTGGCCACTCCTCTTCATTGTTGTTGGTGTTGGTGGAGTAGTCCGGAGGAGGGATTCTCCCCTTCTTGGACCCTTCAGCCTCCCCAATTGGGGCGGCCTTCCTTTTCTTCCCTTCCCCTGCTGGAAGGGGAGGGGTCTCTTCTTCCTCCTCCTCATCTTCGTGGGAGGAGTGCGCCTCGGAACCATCGGATGATGGATCCGACGCCTCCTGGCGCCGGGCACTCTTTCGAGTCCCCGCGGCCTTTTTCACGGCCTTCTTCTCCGGCACCACATAGGGTGCCGGAACCAGCAGCTTCGCCAATTGAGCGTCCGCTGGGCCTTCGGGCAGAGGAGCCGGACAGTTGATCTGCCCGGACTTCGCTTGCCAATCTTGTCAAAGGTAAGGGAGCTTAGATCCCGCACAGAGTTGAACTATGAAAAACTAGTGCCCTGTAAAAGGTACAAAAAAACTTACCGCGCTAGCGTGACGCTGCGCGCCGTATCCGCGATCCTCGGCGGCAGATGCGGGAGCCTCAGCGCCTTTGAAGAGCACCTTCCAGGCATCTTCGTACGTTGTGTCGAAGAGCCTGCTCAGAGTTTGGTGCCGCACCGAATCAAACTCCCATAGGTTAAAAGCCCGTTGTTGGCACGGGAGGATCAAGCAGATGAGCATAACCTGGACTACATTGACAAGCCTGAGCTGCTTGTTCACCAGGGATTGGATGCATGTTTGTAGTCCGGTCACCTCCTTTTTGCTACCCCATGACAGGCCTGTCTCTTTCCAGGACGTGGGCCGCGTTGGGGGTCCGGACTGGAACTCAGGGGGTGCGACCCATTCGGCGTCGCGCGGCTCGGTGATGTAGAACCACCCCGATTGCCACCCCTTCAGGGTCTCCACAAAGGAGCCCTCGAGCCATAGGATGTTGGCCATCTTTCCAACCATGGCGCCTCCGCACTCCGCCTGGTTGCCGCGCACCACCTTTGGCTTGACGTTGAAGGTCTTGAGCCATAGGCCAAAATGGGGGCGCATGCGGAGGAAAGCCTCGCACACGACGATAAACGCCGAGATGTTGAGGACAAAATTCGGGGCCAGATCGTGGAAATCCAGGCCGTAGTAGAACATGAGCCCCTGGACAAATGGGTGGAGAGGGAAGCCTAGTCCGCGGAGGAAATGGGGGAGGAAGACCATCCGCTTATGGGGCCTAGGGGTGGGGATGAGCTGCCCCTTCTCGGGGAGCCGGTACGCGATGTCGTTAGAAAGGTATCCGGCCTTCCTCAGCTTTTTGATATGTCCCTCCGTGATGGAGGAGACCATCCACTTGCCTCCCGCTCCGGACATGGCTGGAGAAGGTTGAGGTGAGGAGTGCAGACTTGGGTGCTGGATCTCGAGTGCGCAAGAATGGATAGGCGAAGGAGTAAGAGGGCGTAGGTGAAAAGGTGGATCCTTATCCCCTTATATGGGTGGACGCAACTACATGTCCCCACCAGCCTGGTAAAACTCTCTTATCTCCCAAGCGTCGTAATCAAAGGCGCGGTTGGGTTACCCACGCCCGTATTGATGAGAATCCCGGAATAAGGGGACACGATCTCTGCTTTAACAAGACGTGCCAAGGAAACTGCCTCGCATAACGCGCTGAGATGGGACAGTAAAACGGTTCGAATAAAAGCTTGGCCGTGGTGTGATGTCACACTACGGAGTGCGTTAGCAGATTAGATTTGTGTAAATATTATTCTCTCTATGGCAATATGTGGAAACTTATTTTGCAGAGCCGGACACTACCTTCGTGTTCAAAATCTTCTATGAAGTACTTGGAGGAGGAACCCGCCTTGCAATGCCGAAGACAATTTGCGCACCGGACTCGTCATCATTGAAGCCTGGTTCAGGGGCTACTGAGGGAGTCCTGGATTAGGGGGTGTCCGGATGGCCGGACTATACCTTCAGCCGGACTCCAGGACTATGAAGATACAGGATTGAAGACTTTGTCCCGTGTCTGGAAGGGACTTTCCTTGGCGTGGAAGGCAAGCTTGGCGATACGGATATACAGATCTCCTGCTATTGTAACCGACTCTATGTAACCCTAACCCTATTCGGTGTCTATATAAACTGGAGGGTTTTAGTCCGTAGGACAACATACACATCAACAATCATACCATAGGCTAGCTTCTAGGGTTTAGTCTCTCTGATCTCGTGGTAGATCAACTCTTGTAATACCCATACCATCAATATTAATCAAGCAGGACGTAGGGTTTTAACTCCATGAAGAGGGCCCGAACCTGGGTAAAACTTCGTGTCCCCTGCCTCTTGTTACCATCCGGCCTAGACGCACAGTTCGGGACCCCCTACCCAAGATCCTCCGGTTTTGACACCGACAGTGGGCACGGGTAGCTAACCCGCCCTACCTCCTTTTGTTTTTCGCTCTCCTCATCATCTTTTTCATCCAATGAGCCCACAGTTTCATCAATTCCTTCTTCCATAGACTCCTACAAAATATTAGTCTCTTCTCGAACAGCAGATACTTTCTCAATATATGGTTTAATATAAGGATTAGATGCATAATTATCACAGCAATATTTAAGTATGGCCAAATTTTCAGATTTGTAGAGAGTAGTATCGCATTCTTCAATAAAAGAAGCAATTTCACAAGTACCCCTAAAACCAACAAATTCTACAATTTGTTGAACATCACAGTAATTATAAACACCCTTAGTATATGAAGATACGATTCCATTATCACTAAACCCACATTTGTAAGGAAGGTGTTTCTTCGGGTCTTTAGAACAACAAGTACAATCATATATTTCACATAAATTCCAAGCATAGCACTGCAAACGATGAATTTGATCCAGTAAAAGTTTCCCTTTTTCAGATATGTGGTGTCGCATATAACAAGCATGCTCATCTAAAGATTTGCCCTCAACTAAGCTAGTTGGGGTTTCAGCACGAGCACATAGGGATCGAAGATGATCCAAGTAAAAAGCTTCAGGAGTGTGATAGATTTTGAGTGGTTCTTCAACCATTGGTGTAGTAGGTACAACTAATTTTTTTTGTATTTTGTGTTTCCTACCCATAACTAAAGATAGAAAACAAGAGCACAAAATAAAAACTACTTAGTGATAAAGCAAACAAGCACACACGAGAATATTCACCCCACGCTATAACTCCCTGGCAATGGCGCAAGAAAAAGGTCTTGATAACCCACAAGTGTAGGGGATCAATTGTAGCCTCTTTCGATAAGTAAGAGTGTCGAACCCAACGAGGAGCTAAAGGTAGAACAAATATTCCCTCAAGTTTTATCGACCACCGATACAACTCTACGCACGCTTAACGTTCTCTTTACCTAGAATAAGTATAAAACTAGAAGTACTTCGTAGGTGTAACGGGATAGGTTTGCAAGAACATAAAGAGCACATAAATAAAAACTAGGGGCTGTTTTAGGTAAAGAAGCAATAAATTTAGTATAGCGAGTGTGGAAAAATGGTGGTAGGAGTTGCGAAATTGCCCCTAAGCAATTGACTACTTTACTAGACCGATAGCGAGTTTTATGTGGGAGAGGCCACTGCTAGCATGTCATCCCTGACTTGGAATTCTATGCACTTATGATTGGAACTATTAGCAAGCATCCGCAACTACTAACATTCATTAAGGTAAAACCCAACCATAGCATTAAGATATGTTGGTCCCCTTCAATCCCGTATGCATCAATTTCTATGCTAGGTTGAAGCTTCTGTCACTCTTGCCCTCTAATACATAGTCCTATCAACATACAACTAACCCTATGGGGTGATCCACGCGCGTGCTCATATGATGGGAACCAAAGGACAGCCACATAACCACAAGCAAATTAAACCAATCATAGCAATTCACCAATTACCGATAGGACAACGAAAATCTACTCAGACATCATAGGATGGCAGCACATCATTGGATAACAATATGAAGCATAAAGCACCATGTTCAAGTAGAGGGTACAACGGGCTGCGGGAGAGTGGACCGTTGTAGATAGATGGGGGAAGGTGATGAAGATGTTGGTGAAGATGACGGAGGTGTTGGTGTAGATTGCGGTGACGATGATGGCCCCGGCGGCGTTCCGGCGCCACCGGAAGAGAGGGGGAGAGATCCCCCTTCTTCTTCTTCTTCCTCCTTGACCTTTTCCCTAGATGGGAGAAGGGTCTCTCCTCTAGTCCATGTCCTCCATGGTGGCGGAGGGGCGAGAGCCCCTCTGAGATTGGACCTGTCTCTTTATCTCTCCGTTCCCCAGTTCTGCCCTTTCACCGTTTCTTAAATTCCCGGAGATCTGTAACTCCAATTCGGCTGAAATTTTAACACGATTTGTATCCGGATATTAGCTTTCTTGCAGCGAGACAAGGGCACCAACCGCCTTACAGGGTGGCCACGAGGGCAAGGGGGGCGCGCCCCCTGCCTCGTGCCCCCCTCGGGCATCGTCTCGCATTGATTCTTCTTCCCAAAAATCACATATATTCCAAAAAGAATCTCCGTAAGTTTTTATCCCTTTTGGACTCTGTTTGATATGGATTTTCTGTGAAACAAAAAACATGCAACAAACAGGAACTGGCACCGGGCACTGGATCAATATGTTAGTCCCAAAAATAGTATAAAAAGTTGCCAAAAGGGTATGAAATTTGTATAATATTGGCGTGGAACAATAAAAAATTATAGATACGACGGAGATGTATCAATCAGCTTAATATGTAATATTATTTTTTATTTCGGGTTTAGGGTTTTAAGTTTTAGTACTTCAAACTTCTTGATTTTTTAATCATGATATCAAGTTTTAATAGATGAAACTTGGTGAAGTTTTGAGAACTTATCAAAACATTTTGAATATTGGTCTTGTTTGAAAGCCAATGAAACATAAATATAATTTTTACTTCAAAAGAAATAATAGATTCAGATCTGAAAGCTAAAAGAAAAGGTAATGAAGGTTTGATGGGGGAGCATGCACTCTCTGCAAAATGTTGCATGCAGGGGTCCACCCAAAACTATCAATGGGCTCATCCATGCACGGGTCCCGTGCAAGTTAGAAAAACAATTCTCAACAGTTCTCCATTCACCTATAATTTTTCCATATGATCCAAAGATGTATCAATTGTATCTTTTGAGCATGAAGTCAGAAGAGTTATGATCCATTTCACATTTATGTTTCTCGCGATGAAGCTTTCCAAAAAACTAATCTTGAATACATATTGATAAGATTTAAAATTTGATTCAAAAACATGATGAAACTTAGTGATACACGATGCATTACAAAATAACCCAATAAAACTTGATAATATTGTTACATAACATTTTAGTTTGTTATATTTTATTTCGTCTTGTACCATAGTGTATCATGTCATTAAAATGTGTCTCAAAATGATGGGTAGAGAACTTGGTTAAACATGGAGAAACCTGGTGTATGATAATGTTTGTGACCACCGAACATGATGAAACCTGGTGAAAACTCAATATACGCTCTACGCAGAACATTAGTGTTTCAGTATGTTCCATAGAGTTTCACTATGTTTCACATTTCAATTTCAAAAATGTCAAAATGTATTGATGAGTGGTATTATTTCAAAGTATTCATCGCATGAAACACAAAGATGCAAACGGGTCCTAAATTAGGCTTTTGATTCAATGGATAAATTATATTCAGACTTGAAATCAAATGAAAAACGCATGGGTGGGTGGGGTATTACAGGAATATTTGAAAAAGCATAATGAATGAACAATATTTTTGAGCCGTGTGTGGGGAAATTGGTTTTATTTAGCATGTTCATGTTGCCTCTTGTATTCTACTCAAATGAAGCAACTAATGTGATTCACATGCCTATGACCGAGTTGAATGGCACTATCTTGAGGCAATGTTGACAAGACTAGGCTTTGGAGATCATTTTATCAGATTGGTTATGAAGTGTGTATCCTCTGTGAGGTTTACAATTAAAGTAAATGGAGAATTATTGCCATATTTTACTCCTACTAGGGGATTACGGCAAGGCGATCCGTGGTCACCCTACCTCTTTCTCATTTGTGCACAAGGCCTAACTTCACTCCTAAATAATTATGGAGGGGCTTTTATTGATAGAGGGATTCGGGTAAGTGTTCATGCACCGTGGGTTAATCATCTATTATTTGCTGATGATAGTCTCATCTTTCTCAGTGCCAAAACTCAGAGTGCAGAACGGCTAAATGAAATTCTCCGGATCTATGTGGACTGTTCGGGTCAAGCTGTGAATCGCGAGAAAAGTTCTATTTTCTTCAGTGCAAATACAGGGCAGCCACTTCGAGAGGAGTTAAAATCCTCTCTTGGGATCTCCAAGGAAGCGTTTTCAAAGCGCTATCTAGGGCTACCTACTGCTATTGGAAGAATAACCAACGGCACCTTTGCTCATATTGTGGAGCGTGTGCGCGGCAAAATTAGTGGTTGGTCAGAAAGAAACTTAGCTTGTGCAGGGCGGGAGGTGCTGCTGAAGTCCATTGCCCAAGAAATACCAACTTATAGCATGAGTTGTTTCTTGCTGACAAAGAATGTATGTAAGAAAGTTACTTCACCCATGGCTAAATATTGGTGGGGCAGCTCGATTGACAGGTGATCCCTCCACTGGCTATCGTGGAAGAAACTAACCGAGTCAAAGATCAAAGGAGGGATGGGCTTCAAGGATCCTCAACTGTTTAATCTCGCCATGCTCGGCAAGCAAGGCTAGAGGCTGTTGACACATCCCAACAGTTTGTGTGCGCGTGTACTAAAAGGAAAGTATTACCCAAACACTGATTTTCTGCATGCCGCGGTTCCCACCCGAGCTTCCTCAACATGGAGAGCGATCGTGGTAGGTAGAAAAGCTCTGGACACCGGACTAATTCATAGGATTGGAGATGGTTCCTCTATATCCATATGGACTGATCAGTGGATTCCCAACGCAATAAGTCTGAAACCCATGGGCCGAATTGGTTCTGCACCTTTGGAAAGGGTCTCAGATTTGATTGATGACTACACAGGAAATTGGAACATGGACTTGGTCCGTCAAAACTTCCTTCTCCCGGACGCGGAGGCAATTCTGAATATCCCTCTGAACCCAGACGGCGGTGAAGATACTTTGGCAGGGGCCTTGGAAAAATCAGGTCAGTATACTGTTAAATCGGTGTATCGCTCTCTAATGACTCGCAACGAGCTTAACACTCTAGAGGAAGGGACGATCACAAATACTTCATCATCAAGCAAACAGTTATGGTCTGCTTTGTGAAAACTACATGTCGTACCAAAGGTCCGAGTGTTCTGGTGGAGGGTGCTCCGAGGCATACTACCGGACGCTGCAACTCTGAAGTACAGACATATAAAACCTATAGGCCGGTGCGATATATGCCAGGCCACTGATGAAACGCTTATGCATGCACTCATATTGTGCACACATGCTGATACGTCTCCGTCGTATCTACTTTTCCAAACACTTTTGTCCTTGTTTTGGACTCTATCTTGTACGATTTGAGTGGAACTAACCCGGACTGACGCTGTTTTCAGCAGAATTACCATGATGTTGTTTTATGTGCAGAAAAAAATATTCTCGGAATGACCTGAAACTCCTCGGGAGGTCTTAGAAAAAATAAAAAAATCCTTGCCAAATATGAAGACCAAGGGGCCCACACCCTTCTCACGAGGGTGGGGGGCGCCCCCCCCTAGGGCGCGCCCCCTACCTCGTGGGCCCCCTGTTGACCCTCCGACGCCAACTCCAACTCTATATATTTGCTTTCGGACAGAGAAAATTAGAGAAAAGAAATCATCGCATTTTACGATACAGAGCCCCCACCAAGCCCTAAAACCTCTCGGGAGGGCTGATCTGGAGTCCGTTCAGGGCTTCGGAGAGGGGGATTCGTCGCCGTCGTCATCATCAACCATCCTCCATCACCAATTTCATGATGCTCATCGCCGTGCGTGAGTAATTGCATCGTAGGCTTGCTGGACGGTGATGGGTTGGATGAGATTTATCATGTAATCGAGTTAGTTTTGTTAGGGTTTGATCCCTAGTATCCATTATGTTCTGAGATTGATGTTCCTATGACTTTGCTATGCTTAATGCTTGTCACTAGGGCCCGAGTGCCATGATTTCAGATCTGAACCTATTATGTTTTCATGAATATATGTGAGTTCTTGATCCTATCTTGCAAGTCTATAGTCACCTACTATGTGTTATGATCCGGCAACCCCGAAGTGACAATAATCGGGACCACTCCCGGTGATGACCATAGTTTGAGGAGTTCATGTATTCACTATGTGCTAATGCTTTGTTCCGGTTCTCTATTAAAAGGAGGCCTTAATATCCCTTAGTTTCCAATAGGACCCCGCTGCCACGGGAGGGTAGGACAAAAGATGTCATGCAAGTTCTTTTCCATAAGCACGTATGACTATATACGAAATACATGCCTACATTACATTGATGAACTGGAGCTAGTTCTGTGTCACCCTATGTTATGACTGTTACATGATGAACCGCATCTGGCATAATTATCCATCACTGATCCGGTGCCTACGAGTTTTCCATAAACTGGTTCCCGCTGCTACTGTTACAATCACTACAAAATACCAAAAACATTACTTTTGCTGTCTTTACTTTTGTTGCCGCTACCACCACTATCATATTACTTTGCTACTAAACACTTTGCTGTAGATACTAAGTTTCCAGGTGTGGTTGAATTGACAACTCAACTGCTAATACTTGAGAATATTCTTTGGCTCCCCTTGTGTCGAATCAATAAATTTGGGTTGAATACTCTACCCTCGAAAGCTATTGCGATCCCCTATACTTGTGGGTTATCACATGCTAAGTCGTTTTGGACTGCAGCCAAGGATCGGCTTGACCTGAATCTACCCAAGCTAAGTCCACATACTTAGGCACATGACATCTTGCTAGATCAGCAATTTTCTTCTGACGACAGATGCAAGATCATCACCATTATGCACTCCATTTGGTCATCTCGTAACTGATAGACTCATGACAAAGAAGGGTATGATCCGGTCGTGGCCATCAAATGAAGGAAATATGCCCTAGAGGCAATAATAAAGTTATTATTTATTTCCTTATATCATGATAAATGTTTATTATTCATGCTAGAATTGTATTAACCGGAAACATAATACATGTGTGAATACATAGACAAACAGAGTGTCACTAGTATGCCTCTACTTGACTAGCTCGTTAATCAAAGATGGTTATGTTTCCTAACCATGAACAAAAGAGTTGTTATTTGATTAACAAGGTCACATCATTAGTTGAATGATCTGATTGACATGACCCATTCCATTAGCTTAGCACCCGATCGTTTAGTATGTTGCTATTGCTTTCTTCATGACTTATACATGTTCCTATGACTATGAGATTATGCAACTCCCGTTTGCCGGAGGAACACATTGGGTGCTACCAAACGTCACAACGTAACTGGGTGATTATAAAGGAGTACTACAGGTGTTTCCAATGGTAGATGTTGGGTTGGCATAATTCGAGAATAGGATTTGTCACTCCGATTGTCGGAGAGGTACCTCTGGGCCCTCTCGGTAATACACATCACATAAGCCTTGCAAGCATTATAACTAAGATGTTAGTTGTGAGATGATGTATTACGGAACAAGTAAAGAGACTTGCCAGTAACGAGATTGAACTAGGTATTGGATACCGACGATCGAATATCGGGCAAGTAACATACCGATGACAAAGGGAACAACGTATGTTGTTATGCGGTCTGACCGATAAAGATCTTCATAGAATATGTAGGAGCCAATATGGGCATCTAGGTCCCACTATTGGTTATTGACCGGAGACGTGTCTCGGTCATGTCTATATTGTTCTCGAACCGTAGTGTCCGCACGCTTAACGTTACAATGACAGTTATTATGAGTTTATGCATTTTGATGTACCGAAGGTTGTTCGGAGTCCCGGATGTGATCACGGACATGACGAGGAGTCACGAAATGGTCGAGACATAAAGATTGATATATTGGAAGCCTATGTTTGGACATCGGAAGTGTTCCGGGTGAAATCGGGAATTTTACCGGAGTACCGGGAGGTTACCGGAACCCCCCGGGAACCAAATGGGCCTTATTGGGCCTTAGTGGAAAGGTGAAAGGGGCAGCCCAAGGTGGGCTGCACGCCTCCCCCCTCCCCTAGTCCTATTAGGACTAGGAGAGGTGGCCGGCCCCCTTCTCCCTCTCTCTCTCTCTCGGAATCCTATTAGGAATAAGATTGGGGGGGAGTCCTACTCCCGGTAGGAGTAGGACTCCTCCTGCGCCCTCCTCCTTGTCCGACCAGCCCTCCCCCTGGCAACCTTTATATATGGGGGCAGGGGGCACCTCTAGACACACAAGTTGATCATTGAGATCGTTCCTTAGCCATGTGCGGTGCCCCCGGCCACCAAATTCCACCTCGATCATACCGTTGTAGTGCTTAGGCGAAGCCCTGCATCGGTAATACATCAAGATCGTCATCACGCCGTCGTGCTGACGGAACTCTTCCTCGACACTTTGCTGGATCGGAGCCCGAGGATCGTCATCGAGCTGAACGTGTGCTAAGAACTCGAAGGTGCCGGAGTAACGGTACTTGGATCGGTCGGATCGGGAAGAAGACGTACGACTACTTCCTCTACGTTGTGTCAACGCTTCCGTTGCGATCTACAAGGGTACGTAGATCAGACTCTCCCCCTCGTTGCTGTGCATCACCATGATCTTGCGTGTGCGTAGGAATTTTTTTGAAATTACTACGTTACGCAACAGTGGTGTCCGAGCCTAGGTTTTATGGTTTGATGTTATTTGCACGAGTAGAACACAAGTGAGTTGTGGGCGATACAAGTCATATTGCCTACCAGCATGTCATACTTTGGTTCAGCGGTATTGTTGGACGAGACGACCCGGACCAACCTTACGCGTACGCTTACGCGAGACCGGTTCCCTCGACGTGCTTTGCACATAGATGGCTTGTGGGCGACTGTCTCTCCAACTTTAGTTGAACCGAGTGTGGCTACACCCGGTCCTTGAGAAGGTTAAAACAGAGTCTATTTGACAAACTATCGTTGTGGTTTTGATGCGTAGGTGAGATGAGTTCTTGCTTAAGCCCGTAGCAGCCACGTAAAACTTGCAACAACAAAGTAGAGGACGTCTAACTTGTTTTTGCAGGGCATGTTGTGATGTGATATGGTCAAGGCATGATGCTGATTTTATTGTATGAGATGATCATGTTTTGTAACCAAGTTATCGGCAACTGGCAGGAGCAATATGGTTGTCGCTTTATTGTATGCAATGCAATCGCGATGTAATGCTTTACTTTATTGCTAAGCGGTAGTGATAGTCGTGGAAGCATATGATTGGCGAGACGACAACGATGCTATGATGGAGATCAAGGTGTCGCGCCGGTGACGATGGTGATCATGACGGTGCTTCGGAGATGGAGATCACAAGCACAAGATGATGATGGCCATATCATATCACTTATATTGATTGCATGTGATGTTTATCTTTTATGCATCTTATCTTGCTTTGATTGACGGTAGCATTATAAGATGATCTCTCACTAAATTATCAAGAAGTGTTCTCGCTGAGTATGCACCGTTGCCAAAGTTCATCGTGCCCAGACACCACGTGATGATCAGGTGTGATAAGCTCTATGTCCATCTACAATGGGTGCAAGCCAGTTTTGCACACGCAGAATACTCAGGTTAAACTTGACGAGCCTAGCATATGCAGATATGGCCTCGGAACACAAAGACCGAAAGGTCGAGCGTGAATCATATAGTAGATATGATCAACATAACGATGTTCACCATTGAAAACTACTCCATCTCACGTGATGATCGGTTATGGTTTAGTTGATTTGGATCACGTGATCACTTAGAGGGTTAGAGGGATGTCTATCTAAGTGGGAGTTCTTAAGTAATTTGATTAACTGAACTTAAACTTATCATGAACTTAGTACCTGAAAGTATCTTGCTTGTTTATGTTGATTGTAGATAGATGGCTCGTGCTGTTGTTCTGTTGAATTTTAATGCGTTCCTTGAGAAAGCAAAGTTGAAAGATGATGGTAGCAATTACACGGACTGGGTCCGTAACCTGAGGATTATCCTCATTGCTGCATAGAAGAATTACGTCCTGGAAGCACCGCTGGGTGCCAGGCCTGCTACTGGAGCAACACCAGATGTTATGAACGTCTGGCAGAGCAAAGCTGATGACTACTCGATAGTTCAGTGTGCCATGCTTTACGGCTTAGAATCGGGACTTCAACGACGTTTTGAACGTCATGGAGCATATGAGATGTTCCAGGAGTTGAAGTTAATATTTCAAGCAAATGCCCGAATTGAGAGATATGAAGTCTCCAATAAGTTCTATAGCTGCAAGATGGAGGAGAACAGTTCTGTCAGTGAGCATATACTCAAAATGTCTGGGTATAATAATCACTTAATTCAGATGGGAGTTAATCTTCCAGATGATTGCGTCATTGACAGAATTCTCCAATCACTGCCACCAAGCTACAAGAGCTTCGTGATGAACTATAATATGCAAGGGATGAACAAGACTATTCCCGAGCTCTTCGCAATGCTGAAAGCTGCGGAGGTAGAAATCAAGAAGGGGCATGAAGTGTTGATGGTCAACAAGACCACTAGTTTCAAGAAAAAGGGCAAAGGGAAGAAAAAGGGGAACTTCAAGAAGAACAGCAAGCAAGTTGCTGCTCAGGAGAAGAAACCCAAGTCTGGACCTAAGCCTGAAACTGAGTGCTTCTACTGCAAGCAGACTGGTCACTGGAAGCGGAACTGCCCCAAGTATTTGGCGGATAAGAAGGATGGCAAGGTGAACAAAGGTATATGTGATATACATGTTATTGATGTGTACCTTACTACAGCTCGCAGTAGCACCTGGGTATTTGATACTGGTTCTGTTGCTAATATTTGCAACTCGAAATAGGGAGTACGGAATAAGTGGACACTAGCAAAGGACGAGGTGACGATGCGCATGGGAAACGGTTCCAAAGTCGATGTGATCGCGGTCAGCACGCTACCTCTACATCTACCTTCAGGATTAATATTAGACCTAAATAATTGTTATTTGGTGCCAGCGTTGAGCATGAACATTATATCTGGATCTTGTTTAATGCGAGACGGTTATTCATTTAAATCGGAGAATAATGGTTGTTCTATTTATATGAGTAATATCTTTTATGGTCATGCACCCTTGAAGAGTGGTCTATTCTTGTTAAATCTCGATAGTAGTGATACACATATTCATAATGTAGAAGCCAAAAGATGCAGAGTTGATAATGATAGTGCAACTTATTTGTGGCACTGCTGTTTAGGTCATATCGGTGTAAAGCGCATGAAGAAACTCCATACTGATGGGCTTTTGGAACCACTTGATTATGAATCACTTGGTACTTGCGAACCGTGCCTCATAGGCAAGATGACTAAAACACCATTCTCCGGTACTATGGAGAGAGCAACAGATTTATTGGAAATCATACATACCGATGTATGTGGTCCGATGAATATTGAGGCTCGTGGCGGATATCGTTATTTTCTCACCTTCACAGATGATTTAAGCAGATATGGGTATATCTACTTGATGAAACACAAGTCTGAAACATTTGAAAAGTTCAAGGAATTTCAGAGTGAAGTTGAAAATCATCGTAACAAGAAAATAAAGTTTCTACGATCTGATCGTGGAGGAGAATATTTGAGTTACGAGTTTGGTATACATTTGAAAAATTGTGGAATAGTTTCGCAACTCACGCCACCCAGAACACCACAGCGTAATGGTGTGTCCGAACGTCGTAATCGTACTTTACTAGATATGGTATGATCTATGATGTCTCTTACTGATTTACCGCTATCGTTTTGGGGATACGCTTTAGAGACGGTCGCATTCACGTTAAATAGGGCACCATCAAAATCCGTTGAGACGACGCCTTATGAACTGTGGTTTGGCAAGACACCAAAGTTGTCGTTTCTTAAAGTTTGGGCCTGCGATGCTTATGTGAAAAAGCTTCAACCTAATAAGCTCGAACCCAAAGCGGAGAAATGTGTCTTCATAGGATACCCAAAGGAGACTATTGGGTACACCTTCTATCACAGATCCGAAGGCAAGACATTCGTTGCTAAGAATGGATCATTTCTAGAGAAGGAGTTTCTCTCGAAAGAAGTGAGTGGGAGGAAAGTAGAACTTGATGAGGTAACTATACCTGCTCCCTTATTGGAAAATAGTACATCACAGAAAACTCTTTCTACGACACCTATACCAATTAGTGAGGAAGCTAATGATGATGATCATGAAACTTCAGGACAAGATACTACTGAACCACGTAGATCAACCAGAGTGAGATCCGCACCAGAGTGGTACGGTAATCCAATTCTGGAAGTCATGCTACTAGATCATGATGAACCTACGAACTATGAAGAAGCGATGGTGAGCCCAGATTCCGCAAAGTGGCTTGAGGCCATGAAATCTGAGATGGGATCCATGTATGAGAACAAAGTATGGACTTTGGTTGACTTGCCCGATGATCGGCAAGCAATTGAGAATAAATGGATCTTCAAGAAAAAGACTGACGCTGACGGTAATGTTACTGTCTATAAAGCTCGACTTGTTGCAAAAGGTTTTCGACAAGTTCAAGGGGTTGACTACGATGAGACCTTCTCACCCGTAGCGATGCTTAAGTCTGTCAGAATCATGTTAGCAATTGCCGCATTTTATGATTATGAAATTTGGCAGATGGATGTCAAAACTGCATTCCTGAATGGATTTCTGGAAGAAGAGTTGTATATGATGCAACCGGAAGGTTTTGTCGATCCAAAGGGAGCTAACAAAGTGTGCAAACTCCAGCGATCCATTTATGGACTGGTGCAAGCATCTCGGAGTTGGAATAAACGCTTTGATAGTGTGATCAAAGCATTTGGCTTTATACAGACTTTTGGAGAAGCCTGTATTTACAAGAAAGTGAGTGGGAGCTCTGTAGCATTTCTGATATTATATGTGGATGACATATTGCTGATTGGAAATGATATAGAATTTCTGGATAGCATAAAGGGATACTTGAATAAGAGTTTTTCAATGAAAGACCTCGGTGAAGCTGCTTACATATTGGGCATTAAGATCTATAGAGATAGATCAAGACGCTTAATTGGACTTTCACAAAGCACATACCTTGACAAGATTTTGAAGAAGTTCAAAATGGATCAAGCAAAGAAAGGGTTCTTGCCTGTGTTACAAGGTGTGAAGTTGAGTCAGACTCAATGCCCGACCACTGCAGAAGATAGAGAGAAAATGAAAGATGTTCCCTATGCTTCAGCCATAGGCTCTATCATGTATGCAATGCTGTGTACCAGACCTGATGTGTGCCTTGCTATAAGTTTATCAGGGAGGTACCAAAGTAATCCAGGAGTGGATCACTGGACAGCGGTCAAGAACATCCTGAAATACCTGAAAAGGACTAAGGATATGTTTCTCGTATATGGAGGTGACAAAGAGCTCACCGTAAGAGGTTACGTTGATGCAAGCTTTGACACTGATCCGGACGATTCTAAATCGCAAACCGGATACGTGTTTACTTTAAATGGTGGAGCTGTCAGTTGGTGCAGTTCTAAACAAAGCATCGTAGCGGGATCTACATGTGAAGCGGAGTACATAGCTGCTTCGGAAGCAGCGAACGAAGGAGTCTGGATGAAGGAGTTCATATCCGATCTAGGTGTCATACCTAATGCATCGGGTCCAATGAAAATCTTTTGTGACAATACTGGTGCAATTGCCTTGGCAAAGGAATCTAGATTTCACAAAAGGACCAAACACATCAAGAGACGCTTCAACTCCATCCGGGATCTAGTCCAGGTGGGAGACATAGAGATTTGCAAGATACATACGGATCTGAATGTTGCAGACCCGTTGACTAAGCCTCTTCCACGAGCAAAACATGATCAGCACCAAGGCTCCATGGGTGTTAGAATCATTACTGTGTAATCTAGATTATTGACTCTAGTGCAAGTGGGAGACTGAAGGAAATATGCCCTAGAGGCAATAATAAAGTTATTATTTATTTCCTTATATCATGATAAATGTTTATTATTCATGCTAGAATTGTATTAACCAGAAACATAATACATGTGTGAATACATAGACAAACAGAGTGTCACTAGTATGCCTCTACTTGACTAGCTCATTAATCAAAGATGGTTATGTTTCCTAACCATGAACAAAAGAGTTGTTATTTGATTAATGAGGTCACATCATTAGTTGAATGATCTAATTGACATGACCCATTCCATTAGCTTTGCACCCGATCATTTAGTATGTTGCTATTGCTTTCTTCATGACTTATACATGTTCCTATGACTATGAGATTATGCAACTCCCGTTTGCCGGAGGAACACTTTGGGTGCTACCAAACGTCACAACGTAACTGGGTGATTATAAAGGAGTACTACAGGTGTTTCCAATGGTAGATGTTGGGTTGGCGTATTTCGAGAATAGGATTTGTCACTCCGATTGTCGGAGAGGTGCCTCTGGGCCCTCTCGGTAATACACATCACATAAGCCTTGCAAGCATTATAACTAAGATGTTAGTTGTGAGATGATGTATTACGGAACGAGTAAAGAGACTTGCCAGTAACGAGATTGAACTAGGTATTGGATACCGACGATCGAATCTCGGGCAAGTAACATACCGATGACAAAGGGAACAACGTATGTTGTTATGCGGTCTGACCGATAAAGATCTTCGTAGAATATGTAGGAGCCAATATGGGCATCCAGGTCCCGCTATTGGTTATTGACCGGAGACGTGTCTCGGTCATGTCTACATTGTTCTCAAACCGTAGGGTCCGCACGCTTAACGTTACGATGACAGTTATTATGAGTTTATGCATTTTGATGTACCGAAGGTTGTTCGGAGTCCCGAATGTGATCACGGACATGACGAGGAGTCTCGAAATGGTCGAGACATAAAGATTGATATATTGGAAGCCTATGTTTGGACATCGGAAGTGTTCCGGGTGAAATCGGGAATTTTACCGGAGTACCGGGAGGTTACCGGAACCCCCCGGGAACCAAATGGGCCTTATTGGAAAGGTGAAAGGGACAGCCCAAGGTGGGCTGCGCGCCTCCCCCCTCCCCTAGTCCTATTAGGACTAGGAGAGGTGGTCGGCCCCCTTCTCCCTCTCTCTCTCTCTCTCTCGGAATCCTATTAGGAATAGGATCGGGGGGGGGGGGAGTCCTACTCCCGGTAGGAGTAGGACTCCTCCTGCGCCCTCCTCCTTGGCCGGCCAGCCCTCCCCCTGGCAACCTTTATATACGGGGGCAGGGGGCACCTCTAGACACACAAGTTAATCATTGAGATCGTTCCTTAGCCGTGTGCGGTGCCCCCTGCCACCAAATTCCACCTCGATCATACCGTTGTAGTGCTTAGGCGAAGCCCTGCGTCGGTAATACATCAAGATCGTCATCATGCCGTCGTGCTGACGGAACTCTTCCTCGACACTTTGCTAGATCGGAGCCCGAGGATCGTCATCGAGCTGAACATGTGCTAAGAACTCGGAGGTGCCGGAGTAACGGTACTTGGATCGGTCGGATCGGGAAGAAGACATACGACTACTTCCTCTACGTTGTGTCAACGCTTCCGTTGCGATCTACAAGGGTACGTAGATCAGACTCTTCCCCTCGTTGCTATGCATCACCATGATCTTGCGTGTGCGTAGGAAATTTTTTGAAATTACTACGTTACCCAACATCAAATGGTTCCACGAGACTCTTTCACTCCTTGAGCTGCTGGCAAGATGTTCGAGACCCATCGTAACAGACTCGTGGCGCCCACCAGACGAGAGTTGGATCATCATCAACACCGATGGTTCAGTACTACCAGATGCCCTCTCCGCAGCAGCAGGTGGAGTAGCTCGCTCGCACCTCGCGTTCCTGGGAGCATGGTGTAAACCATTGCCAGGAGTTTCAGATCCTTTTGTCTCTGAGCTGTTGGCGTTTCGGGAGGGAGTGATTTTTGCTCAGCTTCGGGGATACTCACATGTGATAATACAGGTTGACTTCTTGGAGTTGATCAACCTCTGGAATACGCACACCACCACAAGATCAATTGCGGCACCTATCTTGAGAGAATTGGAGGCTATCTTACCCAGTTTTGTTTCTTTTTCAGTTCAGCATGTCACCAGGGAGTTAAATTGCCCGGCTCATAAGTGTGCACAACGCACATGTTCACTAGATGGGACGGAGAGCTGGCTAGTTAAGAGCCCGAATTTCCTTTCTAGCTGCCTACGGGCAGATTGTAATCGGTTATTACTTCATTGAATAAAGTTCTCCTTTCATTGCCAAAAAACATGCACCAAGATGTACAATACTTTACTAAGCCCCACGGGAATGGCTTTTCCAGATCTTACTCACATCCCCTCACTATCTTGTCCACACATTGTGGATCCAATGGTTGATGTGAATTATCCACGGGAAATGAACAAAAAGCATGACCACCCCTATATTCAGTGATAAGTTCTAAGAAATGAAGGAAATGATGCATAAAATGTTTGCAGAATTGTAGGAAATACAAAATCTTTGAAAGAAAAATCAAACACGATCATATGTTCCCTATTGTATTCGGGAACAAGACTAAATCACTGTTAGGGAAATCCCTAATTAGCGGCGTTCAATACTGATGGCTGGTAGCGTTCTTAGTGCGCACTGCTATTAGAATGTCGCTGGTGAGTTCAAACTACCAGCACGCGGGCTGGATGCTGCTAGTCTGTAATAGCTAGCAATGTTCCAGCCGGACGCCGCTAGCGTGTGTTACTTTAGCAGTGCTTCGGCGTTTCTAACTCGGTGAATAGACTCTTAACAAACCAATGGTACAATTTTTAGTTTTCTTGAAGTTTTGGCTCTAGTTAAAATACAACCAAGACTTTCTACACATGCATATCTAGAGAAAGAGCAATGGAAAGAATAGCACATGCAATTGTGCGGAAAGTAAAGGGGTAGAGATGGGAAGATCAAACGCAATGAAGACACGGTGGTTTTTGGTGTGGTTCTGATAGGTGGTACTATCGTACGTCCATGTTGATGGAGACTTCAACCTATGAAGGGTAACGACTGTGTGAGTCCATGGAGGACTCCACCCACTAAAGGTCCATGAAGAAGCAACCTTATCTATTCCACCATGGCTTGCGTCCATGAAGGACTAGCCTCACTCGATGTAGATCTTCACGAAGTAGGCGATCTCCTTTCCCTTACAAACTCCTTGGTTCAACTCCACAAGATCTTGGAGGTTCCTGAGTGACACCTAACCAATCTAGAAGAAACCACTCTTCAAAAGGTAATATATGGTGTTGTTGATGATGAACTCCTTGCTCTTGTGCCTTAAAAGATAGTCTCCTCAACACTCAATCACTCTCTCACATATTTGGCTTGGGTAGGAGAAGGATTGGAGTAGAAAGCAACTTGGGGAGGCTGGAAATCAAGGTTCAAATGGTTGGATTGGAAACTCTTGATCTCAACACATGAGTAGGTGGTTCTCTCTCCAAAAAGGAATGGTGAAAGTGTAGTTTCGGTCTGATGGTTCTCTCAAAGAGAAGGTGGGGGTGGAGAGGTATATATATCCTTCACCAGGAATCCAACCATTACAACCTTCTGACTCAACTCAGTGACACCGAAATGAAATGTTGGCGAGACTGAGTTGTGTAAAAGATTTAAACTTTAGACATCTCGGTAACCCCAACATACATTCTTGAAATACCTACTCGTCGGACGACCGTTGCCGGTTGGGGCATATCCATACTCCATGGTGGTGGGTTGGGTGTTTTTGACAGCATTAGCCCCAACAGACATCCCATCGGGCTCTCTAAACCCAAATCAGAGATTTCATCTCATATGGTGCCCATCTCACAACCAATTATGGTCTGCTCTGAGCTGACATCTGTGCACGCTCTTCATCGTTGGCCTCCAATCCGACAACATCTGCTGCATTTCTCAATCACTAAGCATGTGATTTTTGCAAATTAGCTGCCATGTTCGTGCTCTCATGTGTGAGAGCCTCCATCCCCTTCAGCTCCTCACGCTTCAAAGCACTTTGAGATGGGCTGATGATGGACCAGAAGAAGGAGATGGTCGGCAGGCCGGCAAGCAGCTGGAGGACGACGGTGTTCCAATGGAGGACGACGAGCCGGTGCCACCCTCCTCGTCTGCACCACTCTCACCGGTGCATTGCACCATGACCATTGGTGAGGCACGTACCCATTACATGGACATGGTGCGGGAGGAGCAGTTTCGGGAGGCGTAGGCTTACGTCGTCTACAACCTCCAACTCCTCCAGGAGCACCAACAAGCGGAGGAGCATCTCAACGCCAGCAGGAAGATCGCGCAAGACGTGGACGTGATAGAGCATGCAGCGATGCTCGAGTCCTACCACTCCGCCCGCCAGATCCTCCTCGATTGATGATGGTACCACTAGCGTCAGGCGGAACTGGAGGCCGCTTAGAAGGAGTTCAACATGGCGATGGATGAAGTGTGGGGCAAGAGCAGCGAGGAGGCCCGGCGGTGCCCTGCTGCCACGATCACAAAGCCTACACGTCTGCTGTCACCGCCGGCAGCGAGAAAGAGTAGTGCAGGGCTTGGTCACTGTCGTGGGTTTGTCACGGCAGATATCCTTGTGAAAGGACTTAGTCACGGAGCCATCGCAATGGGTTAGCTTAAAGGGGTTAAACTGGACAAGGGGACATGGGGAGTTTATACTAGTTCGGCCCCTTCGATGAAGGTAAAAGCCTACGTCTAGTTGTGATTGGTATTGCTAGGGTTTCGATGACCAAGGAGAGAATCCGCTTTGACTGGCTCTCGAGTTGTTGTGTGTTGTCCCTAAACCGCGATCGGGTCGTCCCTTTATATACATAGGTTAACGCCCGCCGGTTTACAGAGCCCCGAAGCCGGATCATAAATGTGTCTGGTTTGGTCTCTATACTTACTATCTTACAATGCAAGTTACATAATAAGGTCGGTTTACATCTACAGGCTTTAACTCGCCTTTGGGCCTTGGGCCTTCATAAAGCGCCATCATTCCTACGTCTTCATGGGCTTCTAATCTTCATAAAGTTAATCCGGCTACTCCTGGCCGATTTACATCCAGTAGTAATATCCCCAACATTAGGCCCCAGATTGGTTTGAACTTGTTCATGTCAATCTTCAACACTTAGAAAAACTCCTCCTTTGCATCTTCACCTTGATCTTGTAAACCGCCGTGACGTCATACTCCAGGATCATGATAAACCGCCCTAATGTCATCTATTCGTTGAAGCCGAAGATTACCTTCATTAATGTATATCCAATCATCGAGGCGACACCCTTATTAACTATCCATTTTTGAGCTCCTCGATTCCCGCACTTGTCGCCTTATCGCTTCGCTTTATAAATAGGACCATAGTCCCTTCTCCTTTTTTCCCTTCGTCTCCTTCACTTCTTCCTCCTCGCGACATCTCTGCCCCTGAGCGCCGCCGCTATCACCGAGCTTCCCCTCTGCTTCGACAAAGGCCGCTGCATCGACCTGATCGTACCAGAGAAACGCGGTGATCCTCTGCTGCTTCCTCCTCTGTGAGTTCTTTCCCTTTCCCCATTTGTAGATCTGCTGAAGGTTCATTCGTTCTTTGCCGTTTATCAAAGTTCATCGGGGCTCTAGTACGACTCTGTTCCTCCTCATCTATGGATTTAAAAACTTCACGCTTGATATATTGCGTGTAAATAGCTTACTTTCCATTACAAGAACAATCCTTTTGTATGCAAAAACCGATCTGAAGCATTACGAACTGCTGTGGGTCCAACCGTTATTAGGTCAAAATATTTTTGCTTTCCTGTCTTCAGTAGATCCAAAACTTCCATGCTCTCTTGCGGAATTTGTTTCTCCTTACTTAGTCATTTTACCTTGGGTCTGTATCCTCTTTACCATGTAGGCGGTTTACTCTTGTAAAAACAATATATCTCATACCATTAGTCCCCTGGTAAACCGGCAAACCCCCTTTACATTCATTGTAACAGTCCGGTTTAACAACACATGTATACCCTTGATATGACCTTGTCATTCATTATTGTATCAGTCTTAAGTTTACGCAATTTCACATATCTATATATTTTTAATCCATTGCATCTTGCGTACCACCATGAATGATTTGTAAACCAGCATTTCTTTTCCAGCTTTTCATTTCACAATGGCCAAACAGTTTTTCGCTTGCATCTGGGCTCCTTCCCGGGTCACCGAAGAACAGTTGAACGGAATGGTCAATATCGGCACCTTGCCCAAGAAAACTAAAATTTGATGGCGAGTTCCAGGAACAGAGAATCCTCCTACCCCAAGGCAGGGTGAGGTAGTGGTCTTTGTTGACCACATAGGCCGTGGTTTCAAACCGCCCGGGTTGAAGTTTTTCTGAGATGTGCTTGCCAGTTTCCAACTCCATCCTCAAGATATCGGACCCAACTCGGTGTCCAATCTATGCAACTTCCAAGTCTTCTGTGAAGTGTACTTACAAGAAGAACCAACTGCTGAGTTGTTCCGGGACTTTTTTCATCTGAACCATCATACCGAATTTGTAAACGGTCCCAACACTGAACTTGGTGGTGTCCCTGTTCAAAAGCGGAAAGAAGTTGAATTCCCTCATGCCAAACTGCACAGTCACCCTAAGGAATGGAACCAGACTTGGTTCTACTACATAAACACCTCTCCTGAAGATGAGAACCCTCTTCTAGGCTACCGTGATCACCGGCTTTCCAACACTCATCCAATGCCACAACGTTTAAGTTCTGTGGAACGGGCCAAATATGCCCCTCAACTCGCCAAGCTCCGGGCCTTTATGGCCAACAGTTTATCAAGCATTAATTTTGTGCGTTGCTGGATATCTTGGAGCATCTTGCCACTAAGTCGCCGCCCCGGTTTAATGTGTGAGTACACCGGTGAATTAGAAGACCCCCAACGCCACATCAACATTCAGTTAACCGATGAAGAGGTCACTGAAGGCGTTAAGAAAATTTTGAATGAATCAGAATCAGTCTGTCACCAAACCGGCTTGAACCCCTTCTACACTCAAAATAAACCGCCTGTTGTAAGCACTATGCTTCCTTTTTATCTTTAATATCTTTAAATTGTTCAACTTGTAAGCTTTCTTCTGTTTGTGTGTAAACAGGGTGATGATCCCTTCTGGAAGCGGAAATCTGTAGATAAAGCGGCAAAGCCGTCCCGTCCCAAAACCAAAGCCGTCAAGCGAACCTCAAAGCGGAAAACAGCCGATCGTATCAACATGGAACTTGATGAAGATGTAGAGGAACCGGAAGTTGAGGTAGAACTTGACTCCCTTGGCTCCCTTTTCATGCATCTCATTAACAATGATCTTTATCAGGAGGACGTAGAAGGCAGCCAGGCTGATGATGTAGAGGTAATTACCCTTTCGTCCGGTTCAGACTCTATGCCAACACAAAAAAAACCCGTCAAGCGATCCGGAAAGTAAGCTTTTCTCATCCTCTTGCTTACTTGGATCCAACGTTTATTTCGAAGACGCAGCAGCATGAAGCTCGCTGGACAACCCGGCACAGTGGCCAACAGGTCACTTCGGCCGGTGTCGTGGGATTGTCACGGCAGATGTCCTCATGAAAGGACTTAGTTGTGGAACCATCGCGACGGGTTAGCTTAAAGGGGTTAAACCGGACAAGGGGACACGTGAGTTTATACTACTTCGGCCCCTTCGATGAAGGTAAAAGCCTACGTCTAGTTGTGATTGGTATTGCTAGGGTTTCGAAGGCCAGGGAGCGAATCCGCTTTGTCTGGCTTTCGAGTTGTTGTTGTCTGTCCCTCAACCACGGCCGGGTCGTCCCTTTATATACATAGGTTGACGCCCGCCGGGCTACAGAGTCCCGAAGCCAGTTTATCAACGTATCTGGTTCGGTCTCTCTCTTTCTATCTTACTATACAAGTTACATGACTGGGCCGGTTTACATTTACATATTGTACTCGCCTCTGGGCCCTCTGTAAAGCACTAGCATCTTTACATCTTCATGGGCTTCTAATCTTCAAAGAGTCAACCTGGCTACCCAAGGCCGGTTTACCTCCAGTAGTAATATCCCCAACATTAGACCCCAGATTGGTTTGAACTTGTTCATGTCAATCTTCCACACTTTAGAAAAAATCTTCTCTCTTGTCTTCGTTTTTGATCTTGTAAACCGGCATGACGTCATACTTCAAAATTACGATAAACCGTCCTGACATCATCCATCCGTCGATATCGGAGATTTCATTCATTTAATATATATCCAGCTATCGAGGCAACACCTTTATTAACTTATCCATTTTTTGGACTCCTCGATTCCCGCATTTGCCATTTTTCACTTCGCCTTATAAATAGGACCGAGGGGTCACTTTCACCATTCCCCTCGTGCTTCTTCGCATCGTCTTCCTCACGTCGCTCAACCTCTGGAACTCCGCTGCCACCATCGACCATCGTCTCTGCTCCGACCTCGGCCGCTGCATCGCACTAAACGCACTAGAGAACTGCGGCGCCCTTCCGCTTCTTCACTAGCTCCGGTAAGCTCTGCTTTTTCACCATAGATTGGTTCTAGGGTTTCGATATTCCTCGCAGTTGTTCTGAAGTTTCATCAGTGTTGTTCTTCCATGTTCTTCCTTTAATAGATGGACACTTCATTCTTGATACATCTCTTACCGTAGCTTACCTACCATGATCATCACAAATCTTTATGCGCAAACAACTGATCTGTCTGTCAAAAATTGCTTCAGTTATGTACCCCTTCAAGATCCAATTATTTTTGCTTTTCTGTCTTATCTCTAGATCCGAAAGCATTATACATCACTGTGAGATCTGTTTCTCCTCACGCCAATATAAGCGATTTGACATTGGATAAATAGTCTATTCCATTAGCCCTCTGATAAACCGGAAGAGCATATTACCTTCACAAATATACTCCGGTTTAACAGTGTTTGATCAATCCTGCGCTAGCATTACTAGTCTCCGGGTTGCACCATTTATTATATCAGTACGTTTCTTACTCCCTTATCTCTTGTGTATGATCATGCATAATTTATAAACCGGCCTTTTATTTTCAGTTTGTTCGCTTTGCAATGGCCAAACAATTCACTGCCTGCAACTGGGCTCGTTCCCGGGTTACTGAAGCTCAACTGGATGAGATGGTTAGCATCGGCTCTCTGCCTAAGAAAACTGAGATCAAATGGCGAGCCCCAGGAACTGAGAATCCTCCAACCCCAAGAAAAGGCGAAGTGGTAATCTTTGTTGACCATATAAGCCGTGGTTTCAAACCGCCAGGGTCGAAATTTTATCGAGATGTGCTTGCCAGCTTCCAACTGCATCCACAAGATATTGGTCCCAATTATGTCTCCAACTTATGCAATTTCCAGGTCTTCTGTGAAGCCTATTTACAGGAAGAACCAACTGCCGAATTGTTCCGGGATTTCTTTCACTTAAACCGGCGCACAGAGTTTGTGAATGGCCCAAATACAGAGCTTGGTGGTGTTTCGATTCAAAAGCAGAAAGAAGTGGAATTTCCTCATGCCAAACACCATAGCCGCCCAAAGCAATGGAACCAAACATGGTTCTATTGCAGAGACACTTCGCCTGAAGATGAGAATCCCCTCCCCGGCTTCCGAGATCATAGATTATCCAGTACTCACCCAATGCCACAATGCCTGAGCTCCTCGAAAAGGGCAAAATATGCTCCTCAAATCACCAAACTGCGGACCTTTATGGCAAACGGTTTAACAGGTGTAGATTTTTTACGCTGTTGGATATCCTGGAGTATCTTGCCGCTAAGCCGGCATCCCGGTTTAATGTGCGAATATACCGGTGAGGTTGACGATCCTCAACGCCACTGCAACATCCAATTATCTGAGGAAGAAGTTACTGAAGGTGTAAAGAAGATTCTGAATGAATCGGAACTGGTCTGTAGTCAAACCGGCCTGAGTCCCTTCTACACCAAGAACAAACCGCCTACTGTAAGCATTACACTTCCTCTTCATCTCTAATATCTTTGACTTATACAAGCTGTAACCCTTCTTCTTTATATGTATAGGGTGATGACCCCATCTGGAAACGGAAATCCATAGAGAAAGCTCCAAAGCCAACTGGAGACAAAGTGGCCAAGCCAACCCGCCCGAAGACCAAAGCCGTAAAACGGACGTCAAAGCGAAAAATGGCTGACCGGATTAATATGGAGCTTGATGATGATACTGATGACCCAGAAGCTGAGGTAGAACTTGATTCACTTGGCTCTCTTTTTATGCATCTTGTTAACAATGATCTTCCTCGGGAGGCCGAAGCTAGTCAGGCTGAGGACGTAGAGGTAATTACCCTTTCCTTCGGTTCAGACTCTATGCCAACACAAAAAACTCGCCAAACAATCCGGAAAGTAAGCTTTTCTCATCCTCTTGCTCACTTGGATCCAACATTTATTTTGAAGACTCAACAGCATGAGGCTCGCCGGACAACTCGGCACAGTGGCCAACAATTCACCTCTACCGGTTTACATGATACTCCGGTTCAGAAGCGTCGGTCTAAGGTCTCTCCTACTTCTGACCATTCTTACCCCAAGGCAGTTTATTTCAGACAGCCTCTTAATCCGTCCGATTCAAATTATTAGGTGACACCTCCTTCCTCTTCTGGTGAATCGACAACAACTCAACTCCCCCCTTTGAAAACTATGGCTGGGTGAGTTACGAAAAAACTTTCCTTTCAATGCGCCATACATCCTTTGAACAAGATGTTAACCCTTTTTATTCTGTTTGCAGGGCCAAAGCCAGACCCAGCAAGAAAGCTCGGGTCACCAATCCGCCAGAAGACCTTGTTGCTGAAGAAGAAGAACCGAGAGTTGAACCGGAGCAAACAGATGAACCGGAAGGCCTCCATCCTGAAACAACTTTTGATGATCCGCCCCTTGACGGCCAACATACTGATGAACCCACAGATGCTGAACCTGCCGCCCCTGATGCTGAACTGGCAAAACCAAACCGGGCTAATCCAATGAAAGATACTGAAATTCCATCATCATCCGCCCAAAATCCTGAAGGACAAGGCGATGACGTTATTATTACTGGAGTAGGCCACAGTTCTCCTGGTCATCCCGTCATTTTGGCTCAGCATAGCGCCAAAGAAGAGCAAATTGCCAGGGATAAAGGTAAATGGAGCAGCGACTTATCCAACTAAGCTCATCTTAACGCTGATGAGCTTCATTCTAGCTTCTTGAACCGTCTGCACTCAAACCGGGATTATGAAGCCGGTTTGGTGAATTTAATGAAAGAACGATATGAGGTAAATTCTTCTCCCTTGCACATTGATTTATAGTTGAAATACTATTCCAAGTAGCCCCCAAGAGCTGTTTTATGATTATCAATCATAAACCGGGTCTTTGTAACACTTTAAGCATCCCATCATTAATCCTTGCCAAGGCGTGTCTTCAATCATGGATAAAACTCATGTGTGAAAATGACAAAACATTCTGTAGCATAGCCCCCAAAGGCCGGTTTAACTTGGCAAGTTAATCCAATTTTTAATCCATACCGTCAGTTTAGAACAAACGTACATTAGCCCCCAAGTGTCAAGGATAATGCTTGCATTGTTCTGGAGATTTGCATAGAAGGTAGTATTTGAGAACAAATAAGCATTAGCCCCCAAGTATGAAGTGGATAACTTGTTATAAGCTTTATACTTAGTGCATATACATGTTGTTTTGTTGAAGATACCCTCAATGTTGCAGGCTGAACTGAGAAGCAAAGATGCCAAAAACTCTGACTTGCAAGAAAATGTGAAGTCGCAACAAGCCGAAGCTGCAAAAGCCAAAGAGGAGCTGACCCAGGCCCTGGCCGGAATGGAAAAATTGAAAGAATCCTTTAAATAAAGAGCGTGCTGCATGGGAAACCGAAAAAGCCGGTTTGACCAAAAGAGCCGTAGATGCCGAGGAAGCCCTGAAACCGGTGGCTGAAGAACTAGCCGGTTTGAAGCACCAAATCAACGCTATGACCTCTGCTATCTTTGGTAAGTATCTGCTTATGTATGTTGCATCAATCAATGAATCTTAAACCTGACCACGATGTTGAAAAAATCTTTGGCAGGAACTCGGATCACTCATCTTGGTGCAGATATGCGGATGAAGCTCAAAGCGGCATACACATTGGTTGAGTAACTATACTCTGGATCTCAGCGAGCCATTAGTACAGCAGCCTATAACAAACCGGCGCCAACGTTGATTAAGGAAACCCTTGAGAAGCTGGGCATGTTACCGGTGCGTATTGCCGAGTTGAAAAGAGTCGCTGCAAGAGCCGGAGCATTAACTGCCCTTATTCGAGCCAAGGCCTGGATTCCAGATCTTGAAGCGGAGGATATCATTAAAGGGTATCCATGCGTTAAAGAAGACGGTTCAAACTTTGATAATGATGATCTTCGGCGGTTGACCAAACAGATGCGGCCAGCGGCCAACAAATTAGCTGAAGACACTGATTTGTCCCATTTTCAACCGTTTTATGATGCAGAAGGGAAAAGACAGCCGGCCGAGATCCATGAAGTCGAAGAACTTGTGCCTCCGATTCGTAAGCACACTTATGCCCCTGATCTTATCCATGAAGAAGTAGTATTCCGAGCTTTAACCGGAATCGATTAGTCAACGGCTGATTTCCAGCGGCTGGGGAGGGATGAAGAAGTGCGTGCACCAACTGATCCGCAACCGTCAAACCGTCATGAGGAAGAGTCCTGATCCGGTCGCCTGTTTATATAGCTACTGTGAAAAACAATGGCACTGTTGAGCCACTTTAAAGCTTCATGTAATAGGATAGCTGAAACTTTGTTTATCTGCCATGCCATCGAGCATGCTTCATAGCCCTTTGTGACAATCTGTGCCGCCCCTCAGGATATATTTTATGCATAGTCTATGATGACTTGCCTTCCTGGGTACAAAAAACTTAAAAATGTCTAGCGGTTTACCGCTAAACATGTCATAATATCCAAGAAGTATATAGTACTTGAGCTGAATAATCAAGTGTTTGTAAAAAAATGTACAGAACATACCTCCTTGAGTGAGAAAACGTGTATACAGCAAAGGTGTTTAACACCAACCCGATACATTTGATAATCTCATCTTCATAATGCCGGTCTATCTATTAAACCGGACTAGTATACCTACCGGATTTTCTTCATAATACTGGTGATCTAGTCAAACCATACCGGGTCAGTGACCACCGGTTTACAACTGATCATGAGCCAACAACTGGTGGTTGGAAAGCAAGCCGGATCAAAGATGCCAGTTTATCAAAAAATACTTATGATTGTCAACAAAAAGTTCAAATAGGAAAATATGCGAGGCTTTTTACGAGCTGCCGGGCTCCAAATCGAGGCTTTTCATGGGCTGCCAGGCCTCCGAGTTAAACCATTTAACAAAGCCTTTTAAGATGGGCCTCCAATTAACCAATCACTGTTTTAACTATGACAAGTTCAGGTTCTGTAAAAGATTGACTTGTCAAACGTTCGATGGGTCATGCCAGGATTACCTATATAGGAGTGGCTTACTTGATGAAGGCGGGTTGAGGGAGTCCTGGATTAGGGGGTGTTCGGATAGCCGAACTATACCTTCAGCCGGACTCCTGGACTATGAAGATACACGATTGAAGACTTCGTCCCGTGTCCGGAAGGGACTTTCCTTGGCGTGGAAGGCAAGCTTAGCGATACGGATATACAGATCTCCTACCATTGTAACCGACTCTATGTAACCCTAACCCTATTCGATGTCTATATAAACCGGAGGGTTTTAGTCCGTAGGACAACATACACATCAACAATCATATCATAGGCTAGCTTCTAGGGTTTAGCCTCTCTGATCTCGTGGTAGATCAACTCTTGTAATACCCATACCATCAATATTAATCAAGCAGGATGTAGGGTTTTACCTCCATCGAGAGGGCCCGAACCTAGGTAAAACTTCGTGTCCCCTGCCTCATGTTACCATCCGGCCTAGACGCACAGTTTGAGACCCCCTACCCGAGATCCACCGGTTTTGACACCGACATTGGTGCGTTCATTGAGAGTTCCTCTGTCCCATCGCCGTCAGGCCCGATGGCTCCTACGATCTTCAACAGCAATGCAGTCCAGGGTGAGACCTTCCTCCCCGGACAGTTCTTCGTCTTCGGCGGCTTCGCACTGCGGGCCAATTCACTTGGCCATCTGGAGCAGATCGAAAGCTACGCCCCTGGACGTCAGGTCAGATTCAGAAGTTTTAACTACACGGCTGACATCCGCGGGGACTTGATCTTCGACGGATTCGAGCCACTGCCGAGCGCGCCGCACTGTCCCGACGAGCATGATCTAGCTCTGCCGCTGAACAGCGCCCTGGAGGCCGCACCCGCATCGGCTTCGGTCCCTAGTTTGGAGCCAACTGCGCCGATCGAGGATGGGCGGTTGGACGCCACCTCGGGACCTGCGATCCCAATGGCGATTGAGCCGAACACCAGCCCGGCACTCCGCGAGACTCATGACTCCAAGGAGCCGGACTCCGAACCCTCCGTGCCCCTACCAATCGAATTCGATTGGGCGCCGATCATGGAGTTTACTGCTGCGGACATCTTTCAGCACTCGCCTTTTGGCGATATTTTGAAGACACTGAAGTCTCTCTCTTTATCAGGAGAGCCCTGGCCGGACTACGGTCAGCAAGATTGGGATGCGGACGATGAAGAAATTGAAGGCCCACCCACCACCCACTTTTTTGCCACTGTCGATGATTTAACCGACATGCTCGACTTCGACTCCGAAGACATCGACGGTATGGACGCTGATGAAGGATACGAGGAAGAACCAGCGCCTATTGGGCCCTGGAACGCCACCTCGTCATATGACGTATACATGGTGGACGCCCCAAAAGATGACGACGAGGAGCGGAAGGACGCACTGAAGGCTTGTTCCCTCGAAAAGCAGTCAAAGCGGCGACGCAAGCGCCGCCCCAAATCCCGCCTCGACAGAAATAGCGATCACACAGACCCAGCGCTGGAGCAGGGCGAACCACTGCCGGACAACGGTAATCCGGATACTCAAATCGAACAAACAAATCCTATCTAGGATAATGGTCCGGACGACATAACGCCGGACAGACACCCGGAGCAGCAGACTGCCCATAAAAGGCTTGTTGCCACCGTGAGGAGTCTGAAAGAGCAGAAGCAAAGGCTCAAGGCTACGCAAGACACACTCCACATTAGATGGAGCAAAATACTCAACATAGCAGCGAGGTATGGCGACAATCGCCCCTCCAAGAACTACCCAAAGCGGAAGCTGCTACCCGAATTCGATGAGGAGGCCTCAGACCCCCCACAACCAAATATCAAAGCAGCCACCTGGTCGGATAGACAACCCCTCTACCAACACAGAGCGGCATACAACGCCGCTCACAATACAATACGCGACCCATGCGAGGGCTCGCACCCAAAGGACGGTGCAACAAGATCCATCTATGGACCACGCAAGTGCGCCCCAGCATACAATGCAACACAACAAACACTCGAACAACATGGTACACCCAGCTGCAGGGGTGCCGCACACCCCCTATGTTTCACCGATGAGGTGCTGGACCATGAATTTCCAGAGGGATTCAAGCCCGTAAACATAGAGGCATATGACGGAACAACAGACCCTGGGGTCTGGATTGAGGACTACATCCTTCATATCCATATGGCTCGAGGAGATGATCTCCACGCCATCAAGTACCTACCCCTCAAGCTCAAAGGGCCGGCTCGTCACTGGCTCAAAGGCCTCCCTGAAAGCTCCGTTGGAAGTTGGGAAGAGCTCGAAGACGCCTTTCGGGAAAATTTTCAAGGGACTTATGTCCGACCTCCGGATGCGGATGATTTGAGTCATATAACTCAACAGCTCGGAGAGTCAGCCCGAAAGCTTTGGAACAGGTTTCTTACTAAAAAGAACCAGATTGTCGACTGTCCGGACGCCGAAGCCTTGGCAGCTTTCAAGCATAGCGTCCGTGACGAATGGCTCGCCAGACACCTCGGCCAAAATAATCCGAGAATGATGGCCGCATTAACAAACCTCATGACCCGCTTTTGCGCGGGTGAGGACAGCTGGCTAGCCAGATGCAGCACCAGCGACCCCAGTACATCTGAAGTTAGAGATGGAAACGGGAAATCATGGCACAACAACAATAACAAACGCCGGATTAAAGAAGATAGCACGAAGGGCACGACAGTAAATGCCGGATTCAAAATCTCTCTGACACGTCAAAAGCCGCCCCCTAAAGGCACCAGGGATGAACTATCCAGCCTCAACAAAATTCTGGACCAAATATGTCAGATTCATAGTACCCCTGGTAAACCTGCTAATCATACCCACATCGAATGTTGGGTCTTCAAGCAGTCCGGCAAGCTCAACGCCGTAAACAAGGGGAGGATACACCAAGTGAAGACGAGGACGAGCCCCCCAAGCAAGACACGGGGGAACAAAAGAAATTTCCACCCGAAGTCAAAATAGTAAACGTGTTACACGTGATCAAGGGAAAACACAATGCGGCACTCCCAGGAAAATATACCCAAGTGCCTGTCACCGCGGAGTCCTGCCACTGGTCGTCTCAACCGATCACTTTCGACCATCGCGATTACTCAGCAAGTATCCGGCACACAGGATGGGCTGCCCTGGTATTAGACCCAGTAATTGGCGGATATCACTTCACACGAGTCTTGATGGACGGCGGCAGTAGCCTAAACCTAATATATCAGGATACAATCCGCGGGATGGGGTTAGACCCAACACAAATTCTCCACAGCAATACTACCTTTAAAGGAGTAACGCCAGGCCCAGGGGCTCGTTGTACGGGCTCCCTCTTACTACAAGTTATATTCGGCTCCCCCGATAACTTCTGTCGTGAGCATTTAACTTTCCACATCGCTCCGTTTCAAAGTGGCTATCAAGCACTGCTCGGACGTGAAGCTTTCGCTCGCTTTAATGCAATACCACACTACGCCTCCCTTACACTCAAGATGCCCGGCCCACGTGGCGTCATTACAGTGTACGGAATTATCAAGCGATCTCTGCGCGCCGAAGAGAGTGAGGCTGCCTTGGCAGCTGCACATTAAAGGCGCCCGGACTAGCGAAAGCATCTAATAGGTCGTCAAGACCTTAGACGCAACCAATCGAGTCTGGCGCCGCTACTTATACCGAATAAATGGTTACACCCCTATTTGTCAATACAAGGGGCTCAACACGCGCAGACAAGTGGCAATTTCTTCTCATCTTGAATTATACATGGTTTCTTTAACAAACTATCTTTTTGCACGACAACTTTTTCACCTAAGTTCCTATCTTTTACAGACGATCACCGTGCTACACCCGTCCAGGATACGGCACAACGAAGACACAGGCGCAGATGTGCAGCTGGGACCTGCTCCAAGGATTCTTTTTAGATTAAGACCATGTGTAAACCTTTTTTACTGTCTCTTGTTGATACATATCCACCATTGAGAAGGATGCTGACGTCTTGGCATGTGGCGACGCCAGAATAATGCGCGTACCTGGACACAAGGGGCTTCTTACAAAGGCCATTATCTTGGCCCGGTTTATACCACAAAGACCGAATACCTTAGGGAGTGTTCGGTGTCGCGAGTTTGGCCCTATATGCATCAGCTCCGAATCATTGTCTTTGGTCAAATGTTGGGTTTGCCCGGCTCCTGTGTTTTGGTGCCTTACGTTCCGCTTTACCGGCTAAGGTAGCACTAGGAGAACTACTGCGATTGTGCCCTGGTTCATCCGGACGAGCACCTCAGTAGAGAAAGCCGAAAACTGACTGTCATGATGTAGCGTGAGACTGGTCAACCACTCGATGACCTGTGGGAATGTTAGAATTCCTCCGCCTTAACGAAGGGCCGTTTTCCGGCCAGGCATGTCCGCACCCCGAGATCGGGAGAGCGCGGAGCCACCAGGGGCTATCTAGTAGCCCCACTGTCAAACTCCTATGGCTAAGTGAAAGTGTTAAAGCATTATAGTCCGATTGCCTCGCTCCCTCCGCTATCACCTCCTTAATAGGACCAAGACGTTGGGTTAAGTGTGAACGCATGTTTTTGCGAGCACCTCCGCATTATATGCGTGGGGGTTGAAGCCGACGACTGCAATCTTTCAGGTTATACACATGTATACAAAAACGGCCGCCCAAGAGGCATCATACTACTTTTAGGCAAAAGTATAAAAATAGCCTTATAAACATTTATAAAAGCATCTCGCTTACAATGAGATTACATATCACTCAAACATAATATTTTTTGAGCACTGGGCCTCTACCAAACGGGCACCCTCAAGAACTTCTTCAAAGTAGTGCTCAGCAGCCTTTCGGCCTATGGTCGAATCCCGTGCTGCAACATTGGTAGCATCCATCTCCGCCCAGTATGCCTTGACACGGGCAAAGGCCATCCGTGCGCCCTCTATGCACGCCGACCTCTTCATCGCATCAATGCGCGGCACCACATCAAGTAACTGCTGCACCAAGCTGAAATAGTTGTTCGGTTTTGACCCTTCCAGCCTTAACTGATCCACAACAGACCTCATGGAGAGTCCGGACAACCTATTTAGTTCAGCCCATTCGGCTAATTGGCCAGTCAATGATAGCGGACGCTCGGGAGAATGGAATTGTCTCCAAAACAGCTGATCTACTTCACAGTTCGTCTGACCCTGGAAGTACTTGGCCGCATCAGCAGCGCTCGCCGCCAAATCCATATGCACATTCTCCGAACTCCACAGCCGATCCAGAGGGGCATACCGTGGATCTCCGAACCTCCTCTGCAACGTAAAAGATTTCCCAGCTACAATATCCCCGGCTTCCCGCAGCTCCTCCTTCTTTGCCCTCATAGCAGAGCGGTGGTCTTTTCTCGTCGCAGCAGCCTTCTCAAGGTCCAATGCCTTCGCCTGGTTTTCCTTTTCAAGAACCCAGCAACGATCGGCGGCGTCTTTTAATTATTTTGCCATCTTGGCCATTTTGTCTCGGCTCTCGCCATGTGCGGCCTTCTCGGCTTGCAACTCTTCGGCCGCCTTCAAAGCAGCCGCATTACCCAACCTCGTGTGTTCCTTGGCTCGGGCAAGTTCTGCCCTCAAGGCTTCAACAGTGGTAACTCCATCTACAGTCACAACATATTAAAGATGCTGGCATCATACTGCTCTTCCTATTGTGGCGTTTATCAGATAATGACACTTACCCTGTGCCTCGTCAAGCCTTTTGTTAACAAGCTCGATGTCGGTGTCTGCCGCATCCAACTGCCGTTCTAAATGGGCAAACTCGCTAGTCCGGCTAGCCACCGGAGCTTCCATCACCTGCACATAGAGGCAGTATGGTTATTACCTGGGAATATGATCCTCTGTTCGTCGTTGTTTCCGACGACAACCAGAGTCTCAGGGGCTACTATCTACACAGGGCACACCTAGTATGTGCAGGACTATCATACATTCTTTTACGTACCTCAAAGCCTGTTAGTAGACTCATAAAAGCTTCATGCAATCCGCTTTCGGCGGACGGTATTCTCTCCATCACCATACTCATCAGCACACAGTGTTCATCTGAGATGGCCGCTCGCCCCACCAACTCCCTCAGAACATCCGATCGCACACTAGACGGTGCCGGACTCTTTTGTCTGCTCTCTTCGGGAGCCGGACACTGGGAGCTTCAGGGGTCAATGGGATTATCTTATGGCCTCACCGGACTCGGAGAGGCCCTCCGCGACGACACTTCAGGGTCGCCCGCTTCCGGAGTGGAGGAGTCCGGAGGAGGCGTTTCGCTCTCCATCATCTCTGGAAGAAGATCCCCCGAAGACGAGCTCATTTGAGAGGGGCTAAGGCCCGAACTACAAAAATATATGCGGTGGTTATCTTCTCAGAAGAAAAGATGGCATATCTGTACTATTAAAGTATTTCGAGTCACTTACGACTCGCGGGAGAATTGATCCCCCCGCGGACTTTGTGCGGCAACAGCGCCCCCCAAGGTAGGACCCTTTGTGGGAGACTTTTTCTCCCGTTTGGAAGCTTCGGCTTCCGAATCCCTAGGCGCAGTCCTTTTCCTCGTCAGGTCGTCTTCCTTCATGGAGACGCTCGCTCCCTCAGTTAGAATGGGCAGCGTTGGGGGCCCGCGTCCGCCCACATTATCCTCCACAGTATCTTCCTTCAAGGGCTCCGGGCAAGGTGCGGTCTGAAGCATCTTTTCCAATACCGGGTTTTCCAAACCCTCAGGGAGGGGGGCCGAACACCGAATCAACTTCGCCTTTGTTAGCCAGTCCTGGTCAAAAAGTGAACTCTCAAAAAAATAACTTCGTAACAAAAGAGAGATAGTATGTTCGGCTGGAGGATACCTTACCTGTTCGACGGCGCGGTTACTACTCAGGCCCACATCCTCGGTGATTTCCGACACTCCACCTGAGGTCCGAAGAATGACTTGTACATCTCCTCGTGCGTCGGGCCGAGAAAATCTTGAATGACACGCGGTCCCTCGGGATTGAACTCCCATAGGCAAAGAGGCCGGCGTTTGCAAGGCTGGACTTGACGAACCAGCATAACTTGTATTACCGCAACCAAACTGAAATCTCCATTGAAGAGATCTCGAATGCGGCATTGCAGTATGGGCACGTCCTTGGCTAGCCCCCAGCTCAGACCTCTACTGATCCATGACATCAGTTGTGGTGGAGGGCCCGAGCGGAAAGCAGGGGCGGCCGCCCACTTGGCACTTCTAGGAGCCGTGATATAGAACCACTCCCGTTTCCACAATTCAGACACCTCTGGGATGGAACCTTTGGGCCACGGGGCTCCCGTCATCCTGCATATTGAGGCACCTCCACATGTTGCATGTTGCCCCTCGATCATCTTCGGCTCCACTTCAAAGGTCTTGAGCCAGAGGCCAAAGTGAGGGGTAACCCGGAGGAAGGCCTCGCACACGACAATAAATGTCGTGATATGAAGAAAGGAGTTCGGAGCTAGATCATGGAAGTATAGCCCGTAATAAAACATCAAACCCCTGACAAAAGGATCCAAAGCAAGGCCTAGACCTCGGAGGAAGTGGGAGACGAACACGACGTTCTCGTTGGGTTCGGGGGTGGGAACGGCCTGCCCTCGAGGAGGCAGCCGATGCAAAATCTCAGATATCTGGCCTCCCTCAACTTTTTGATGTCCTCTTCCGTGACGGAGGAAGGCACCCATTAGCCTTGAAAGCTAGATCCGCACATGACTGAAGGTTCGGAGCACCTGACCTGAACTTTGGGCGTTTGAGCTCGAGGTGGGGGAAGGATTTGATTGAGCACGGGAGGGAAAAATAAAAGCCTTGTCCCCTTTATAAAGAGGGTGAATATCAAGCGTCCTCTCCATGTCCGTTTGGACTTGCCTATAATCTAGGAGTCCTATAAGCGGTTGGGTTACCCACGCCCATATTGATGAGAATCCCGGAATAAGGGGACATGATCTCTGCTTTAACAAGACGTGCCATGGAAACCGCCTCTCATGACGCGCTGAGGTGGGGTAATAAAACGACTCGGATAAAGGCTTGGCCATGGTGTGACACATTACGGAATACGTCAGCAGATTAGATTTGTGTAAATATTATTCTCTCTATGGCAATATGTGGAAACTTATTTTGTAGAGCCGGACACTGTCTTTGTGTTCAAAATCTTCTATGAAGTACTTGGAGGAGGAACCCGCCTTGCAATGCCGAAGACAATCTGCGCGCCGGACTCGTCGTCATTGAAGCCTGGTTCAGGGGCTACTGAGGGAGTCCTGGATTAGGGGGTGCTCGGATAGCCGAACAATACCTTCAGCCGGACTCCTGGACTATGAAGATACCAGATTGAAGACTTCGTCCCGTGTCCGGAAGGGACTTTCCTTGGCGTGGAAGGCAAGCTTGGCGATACGGATATACAGATCTCCTACCATTGTAACCAACTCTATGTAACCCTAACCCTATTCGGTGTCTATATAAACCGGAGGGTTTTAGTCCGTAAGACAACATACACATCAACAATCATACCATAGGCTAGCTTCTAGGGTTTAGCCTCTCTGATCTCGTGGTAGATCAACTCTTGTAATACCCATACCATCAATATTAATCAAGCAGGACATAGGGTTTTACCTCCATCGAGAGGGCCCGAACCTGGGTAAAACTTCGTGTCCCCTGCCTCCTGTTACCATCCGGCCTAGACGCACAGTTCGGGACCCCCTACCCGAGATCCGCCGGTTTTGACACCGACACGGGTTAACCCGGGTTTTAGGTGAATACACTAGGCTTCCAAGCCGTGGCTTGATAGCCAATTACGAGGGTCCTTTCAAACTCTTTGTTGGTTTGCAAAAAAGAGCCCCCAAGTAACTTTGTGAGCGATGCTCACCGTGTGCCTATGTTTGAGTTTGTACAGTGTACAATACTCTCTTTGGCTCCACAAATTTTTCCTTGTGTGGCTGAAAAGCCTATCAAAAGGTGTAGTTGTGGTTTAAACATGACCAAGCCCCCTAGTGATTATCTTTATGCAGTTGCTAAATCTGGTTTTAACAAAGCCTCCGCTTTGACCGTTAACTTGTAAAAGCACACATATGATATAAGAAAGAACAGATACCCCGCTTATAACGGAGGCTCCGGTTTATTATATGGTATATACACTGTCATAAATATGTACAGGTGAAAAAGCCTATGGCTTCAAGTATAGTAAGGCTGAAGGAGAGCTATGTTCCATGGCCGCTTTGTCTCCTCCTCTGATTGACATGAGTCTTCATGCTCTCAAACATCAATGAGGTAGTAGGATCCGTTGTGCAGATTTTTGCTGACCACAAAGGGTCATTCCCAAGGGGGGGATAATTTATGCATATCAGTCTAATCCTGGATGAGCCGGAGCACCAAATCACCTTCTTGAAAGGTTCTAGTTTTAACCCGCCGGCTGTGATAACGTCGAAGATCTTGTTGATAAACCACCGATCGCGCTGCTGCAAGATCCCGCTCTTCATCCAATAGGTCCAGAGAATCCTGACGTGCCTTCTCATTATCAGCTTCAACATAGCTGCCACACGGGGCGAATCGTGACGGATGTCACTAGGAAGAACCGCCTCTGCTCCATAAACCATGAAGAAAGGCGTGTAACCCATAGACCTATTGGGTGTGGTGTTGATGCTCCATAACACGGAAGGTAGCTCCTCGACCCAACAACCCGGCGTCCGCTTTAAGGGAACCATAAGCCTTGGTTTGATACCCTGCAGAATTTCTTGATTTGCCCTTTTCGCTTGACCATTAGATTGGGGGTGAGCCACTGATGCTAGATCAAGCCGGATGTGCTTACATTGACAGAATTCTTCCATCTCTCCTTTTGACAAGTTAGAGCCATTATCTATTATAATGCTATGTGGGAAGCCAAACCGGAATATCACCTTTTTGATGAATTGAACCGCTGTGGCTGCATCACACTTGCTAACTGGCTCTGCCTCTGTCCACTTAGTGAATTTATCAACTGCTACTAACAGATGGGTCTTCTTGTCCTTGGAGCGCTTGAAGGGTCCAACCATATCCAGCCCCCAAGTGGCAAATGGCCACGTAATTGGAATCATCCGCAACTCTTGAGCCAGAATGTGCGCACAGCGGGCAAACTTTTGACATCCGTCACATCTTTTGACCAAATCCTCCGCATCAGCATGCGCCGTCAACCAGTAAAAACCATGGCGAAAAGCTTTAGCAACAAACGACTTTGAACCGGCATGATGACCGCAATCCCCTTCATGAATTTCTCGCAAAATCTCACAACCTTCTTGAGGAGAAACACATCGTTGAATCGCTCCTGAAACACTGTAATGATGTAACTCCCCGTTGAGTATTGTCATGGACTTGGAACGCCGGATTATCTGTTGGGCCAACGTTTCCTCAGCTGGTAACTCGCCCTGGTTCATGTAATCCAGATATGGGATCGTCCAATCCGGTATGGCATGCAAAGCTGCCACCAATTGAGCCTCCGAATTAGGAACAGCCAAATCTTCTTCGGTTGGTATTTTGACTGACGAATTGTGCAACACATCAAGAAAGACATTGGGCGGAACCGGTTTACGTTGGGAACCAAGACGACTTAAAGCGTACGCCGCTTCATTCTTCCGCCGGTCTATATGGTCCACCTGATAACCTTTAAAGTGACCAGCCACTATGTCCACCTCTCGCCGATATGCAGCCATGAGTGGGTCCTTAGAATCCCAAGTGCCAGACACTTGCTGAGCCACTAGATCTGAATCGCCGAAGCATTTAACCCGGCTCAAATTCATCTCTTTAGCCATCCGAAGACCGTGGAGTAAAGCCTCATATTCAGCTGCATTGTTAGTACAAGGGAACATTGAACGGAGGACATAACAAAACTTATCACCTCGTGGGGAGGTTAATATGACTCCAGCCCCCGAACCCTCTAGCTGTTTGGACCCATCAAAATGAATAGTCCAATATGTATTATCTGGTTTCTCCTCAGGTGCCTGTAACTCCGTCCAATCGTTGATGAAATCTACGAGTGCCTGGGACTTGATCACTGTGCGGGGTATATATCTGAGCCCGTGGGGTCCAAGCTCAATGGCCCACTTGGCAATCCGGCCAGTTGCCTCTCTGTTTCGAATGATGTCACCCAGAGGAGCTGAACTAACTACTATGATAGGATGGCCCTGAAAATAGTGTTTGAGCTTCCGGCTTGCCAAAAACACCCCATACACCAGTTTCTGCCAATGCGGATACCTCTGCTTTGACTCAATGAGCACCTCACTGATATAATAAACCAGTTGTTGAACCAGATACTCTTTGCCAGGCTCTTTGCGCTCTACCACAATGACTACACTGACAGCCCGGGCATTAGCAGCCACATATAATAATAAGGGCTCTTTATCGACCGGTGCTGCCAGCATGGGCGGTTCCACGAGCTGTTTCTTCATATCTTCAAACGCCTTATCAGCTGCTTCACTCCAGACAAAGTTATCCGTTTTCTTGAGCATCTGATATAAGGGAATGGCCTTCTCTCCAAGGCGGCTGATAAACCGGCTCAAGGCTGTAATCCGGCCGGCTAGACGTTGCACATCGTTAATACACGCCAGTTTAGCCAAGGACGTAATCGCTGCAATCTTTTCCGGATTATCCTCAATGCCTCTGTTTGAAACCAGAAAGCCTAAGAGCTTGCCTGCTGGGACACCGGAAACACACTTCTCCGGATTGAGCATCATCTTGTAGACCCGGAGATTGTCAAAAGTTTCCCGTAGATCATCTATCAACGTTTCCTCCTTTCTGGATTTGACCACAATATCATCTACATACGCATAGACATTGCGCCCAATTTTCTTATGAAGGCAATTCTGAACACATCGTTGGTAAGTTGTCTGGGCACTCTTGAGTCCAAAGGGCATGGAAACATAGCAGAAGGCTCCAAAGGGAGTTATAAAGGTTGTCTTCTCCTGGTCCTTAACTGCCATTTTGATCTGATGATAACCAGAATAAGCATCCAAAAAACACAAACGGTCACAACCCGCCGTAGCATCAATTATCTGATCAATGCGAGGGAGAGCAAAGGGGTCTGCAGGGCAAGCCTTGTTTAAATCTGTGTAGTCCACACACATGCGCCAAGTGCCGTTTTTCTTAACAACCAGCACCGGATTGGCTAACCACTCTGGATGAAAAACTTCAATAATAAACCCAGCAGCCAACAAACGGGCGACCTCTTCACCTATAGCCTTGCGCCTTTCCTCATTGAAGCGGTGGAGGAACTGTCGGACCGGTTTGAATTTTGGATCAATGTTGAGTGTGTGCTCAGCGAGTTCTCTCGGTACACCTGGCATGTCAGAAGGTTTCCATGCTAAGATGTCCCGATTCTCATGGATGAACTCGATGAACGCGCTTTCCTATTTGGGATCCAGGTTAGCGCTGATGCTGAACTGTTTGGATGAATCGCCAGGGACAAAGTCAACCATCCTAGTGTCTATAGCTGATTTGAACTTCAATGCTGGATCATGTTCCGTGGTTGGCTTTTTTAAGGAGGTCATGTCTGCCGGATCAACTTGCTCCTTATAGAATGTTAACTCCTCCGTGGCACAAACCGACTCAGCATAAGCCGCATCGCCTTCTTCACACCCCAAAGCAATCTTTCTACTTCCACGTACTGTGATAGTCCCCTTATGACCTAGCATTTTAAGCTGCAGGTAAACATAGCATGGCCTTGCCATAAACTTAGCATAAACCGGCCGCCCAAACAGAGCGTGGTACGGACTTTTGATCTTCACCACCTCAAATGTTAGTGTTTCTGATCTTGAATCGTAGTCATCTCCAAAAGCTACCTCCAAAGCTATCTTACCAACAGGATATGCAAACTTACCAGGCACCACACCGTGAAATACCGTATTCGACGGTTTAAGATCCTTATCTGTCAACCCCATACGGCGGAATGTATCATAATACAAAATATTGATACTACTTCCCCCATCCATGAGCACTTTAGTGAACTTGTATCCCCCAACTTGAGGGGCTACCACGAAGGCCAAATGACTTGGGTTATCAACCCGGGGCGGGTGATCCTCTCTGCTCCACAAAATAGGTTGCTCCGACCAGCGTAAATACTGAGGTACTGTCGGCTCAACAGAGTTGACTACCCTTTTGTTAAGCTTCTGATCATGTTTGCACAAACTAGTAGTGAAGACATGATATTGCCCGCTGTTCAGCTGTTTGGGATTGCTCTGATAACCCGACTGCTGCTGCTGCTGATTCCCCTGATGGTTGTAACCTCCCTGGTTGCCTTGGTGTCCTTGATTGACGTGTCCGGTTTGATTGCCTGGAAACCCTGAACCGGAACCACCGCCTCCGTAACCCGGCCCGTGGAAACCTCCTCCTGAACCGCCGGGCGGGCCATTGTCATATTGGAACATATAGGAATTCTTGAAATCCCGCATGATATAACAATCTTTCCAGAGATGTGATGTCGGTTTCTCCTTTGATCCATGCTTTAGACAGGGCTGATTTAACAAACGCTCCAAATTGTTGCCTGGACCTCCACCCCTCTGGGGCTGCTTGCCTTTACGGTGCTGGCCATTCTCCTACGCGTTGGTATTCGCGACAAAGTCCAAACCATTGTCGGCCTTGCGCTTACCGGCGTTTTCATGGCCTGACGGATTGTGTTGCTGGCCTTTCATATTGCCGGTCTTCTTACCCTTCTCCAGTTTGTCCTCCTCTGAATCCGGATCCTTAGTATTATCTGAATCGGCGTATTTAACCAAAGCAGCCATGAGTGTTGACATGTCGTTGCAGTGGCGTTTGAGCCTTCCCAACTTCTGTTTCAACGGTTTGAAACCGCAGTTACCCTCTAATGTTAACATTGTGGTGTCTGCGTTGATACGATCTAACGAATGCAAAATCGCCGAGACCCGTTTGACCCAATGGGTCATGGACTCCCCTTCCTCATGGACACAAGCGGCCAGATCTACAATTGACATCGGTTGCTTACACGTATCCTTGAAGTTCTGGATAAACCGGTGCTTCAATTCGGCCCATGATCCAATAGAGTTGATCGGCAAGCTCTTCAACCAAGTGCGAGCTGTTCCTTCCAACATCATGGTGAAATATTTAGCACACACCGCCTCGTCCACATCTAACATCTCCATTGCCATCTCATAGCTCTCCACCCACGCCTCTGGCTGCAAATCGGCGGTATAATTTGGTACCTTACGAGGTCCCTTGAAATCCTTGGGTAGTCGCACATTACGCAAAGCAGGAGATAAACACGGTACCCCTAAGGAACTGAACATCGCCCCTGGCTCCACGGAGGCAGTGGGGTGAACCGGAGTATGCTGTCATGCCTCGTGTCGAGCTGTCAACTCGGCCTCTCGACGTGCGCGGCCATGATCCACCACATCTTGCGCATTGGCACCTCCCCCAGCCGGGTTGTTACCTCATGGCGAATTTCGGCAGCATGCACTACTGGACACGGCCGGTTCGTCTTCCATGTGTCTGCTATAACTCCGGCTTGGGCAGGGAGTGGAGTGAATCCTCTCACGGCTGTGTGAATATGCTTGATGTTGATTTAGTGCTATTTGAAGGAGATCCCTGGCCTGACGTGCTTCCACTGCAACTGGTGACTCGCCATCGGTTGGGAGGGCCGCCAAGCGTGACACAGCGGCCACAATGTTGTCCAACGGGTTGGAATAATGCCCGGGCGGCGTTGATGGTACAACGTTGTTCCGGCAAGGCAGGTCTGTCGTGCGCGGCTGAACTGGCGCTCCTGCTCCTCGCGCCCCCGCCTGGTTTAGTGTGGGTTGGTTGCCAGTTCCTGCACCTAGCGTGTTGAAAAGATTCTGCTGCTCATAAACCGACGGGAGACGTGATCGGTACCTTCTTCTCATGACATCCTCCGAAGCATTCTGATCCAGTCTAAACCGGTAAGCCTGTGCTTCCAACTCGGCCCGCTCTGTAGCCATCCTGGCGTTCTCTACTGCCAAGTCCGCTTTGGCCTGGGCTATCTGATCTTTCACCTTTGCAATCTCCGCATCGTGCTGATCCCTGGCTACCGCGTCTACCTCCACGGACATCAATGTTGCTAGAGCGTCGAACAAATCAGATAAGACTTGGGCCGGAGGTGGCGCCGAGCTTCCTGCCCCTGCTGGCGTGGTTGTTGTTGAACGGGAGAGCATTGCTGCGGCGGTAGATGAGTGAGGCGCCGATTGTGTGCCGGCCATGAAGATGGCGGCCCGGTTTGGCAGACCGGGGGAATCCGGAATACTGTTGCCCTCGGATCCTCCCTCAATCCGGCCGTCCTGCAACTGGTAAAGCGATTTGGTTTCTCCAGAAGACTCGTCGTCAGAGCACACTACGGTTTCTCCTTCGGACACCGGTCCATCCTCATGCCCTGATCCATGGATGACACCTACGAAAACATGCCTTGCCTTGGGCTGAACCGGCGAAGGACTTGCACGCCGAGCCGTTTCGATGATGTCGGTGCAGATGTCCGGCTCGGGGGCCGGTTCGCCGATCTTGCCGATGAAGATGTGAATCCCACCAAAGGGGACCCGGTACCCGTCTTCGATTGAATTGGCTTCGGGACCCCATCCTGCGTTGTCGATGTAGAGCTTGCCGCGGCGACTCTTCGTCATCCGGCCCACAGCATATCCCTTAAGTCCATCGAAGCTGCCCTTCAAGAACTCGAAACCATCGTGCGATAGCCCCACGGTGGGCGCCAACTGTCGTGGGATTGTCACGGCAGATGTCCTCGTGGAAGGACTTAGTTGTGGAACCATCGCGACGGGTTAGCTTAAAGGGGTTAAACCGGACAAGGGGACACGGGAGTTTATACTAGTTCGGCCCCTTCGATGAAGGTAAAAGCCTATGTCTAGTTGTGATTGGTATTGCTAGGGTTTCGAAGGCCAGGGAACAAATCCGCTTTGTCTGGCTTTCGAGTTGTTGTTGTCTGTCCCTCAACCGCGACCGGGTCGTCCCTTTATATACATAGGTTGACGCCCGCCGGGCTACAGAGTCCCGAAGCCGGTTTATCAACGTATCCGGTTCGGTCTCTCTCTTTCTATCTTACTATACAAGTTACATGACTGGGCCGGTTTACATTTACATATTGTACTTGCCTTTGGGCCCTCCGTAAAGCATTAGCATCTTTACATCTTCATGGGCTTCTAATCTTCAAAGAGTCAACCCGGCTACCCAAGGCCGGTTTACCTCCAGTAGTAATATCCCCAATAGCCGGTTTACCTGATACCCCAGTTCGAAAGCGTCGAGCTGAGGCCTCTCCCACTTCTGACAATTCTTATCCCAAGGCAGGTTATTTTAGACAACCTCTTAATCCGTCTAATTCAAATTATCAGGTGACACCTCCCTCATCCTCTGGCGAGTCAACAACAACCCAACTCCCTCCTCTTAAAACTGTAGTTGGGTAAGCATTCAAACCCTTTCTTCAAATGCGTTACAAATCTTGAATAAGATGCTAAGCCTGTTTTAATTTTGTTTGTAGAGCCAAAGCCAGACCCAGCAAGAAAGCTTGGGTCAACAATCCATCAGAAGACCAGGCGGTTTTTGAAGAAGAGCAAATAGGTGAACCAGACCATACTCATGAACCAGAGGGTCCTCATCCTGAAGCTACCTTTGATGAACCGCCCCTTCAAGACCAAAATATTGATGAACAACCAGAAGTTGATCCTGCTATGCCTGACACTGAACCGACAGCTCCAAACTGGGCTAGTCCGGTGAGAGGTACTGATACTCCATCATCAACCGCAAAAACTACTGAAGGCCAAGGAGATGATGTTATCATTACTGGCATGGGCCACAACTCTCCTGGCCATCCTGTAATCTTGGCCCAACATAGTGCCAAAGAAGAGCGTGCTGCTAGGGAAAAGGGTAAATGGAGCACTGACTTATCAAGCTATGCTCTTCTCAGTGCTAAAGAACTTCACTCCGGTTTTTTAAACCGTCTGCACTCAAACCGTGACTATGAAGCCGGTTTGGTGAACCTGATGAAGGAACGCTATGAGGTATTTTCATCTCCCTTTATTTCTTGATTCCAAAGTTGAAACACTAGCCCAAGTAGCCCCCAAGGGCCGTTTTATGATGTTGATCTTAAACTGGGACTTTGTAATACTTTAATCCTCTCTGCTGACCCTCAAAATGTCAGGTCCTTAGTGAAAACAAAACCGATACTTTACCAATGTAATTAAGTAGCTTTCCTCAGTGTAGCCCCCGAAGGCCGGATTTGCTTTGCGAGGTAATCCAGGTCTTGAATCCATGCGTCCATTTTGAACAGATGTACATTAGCCCCCAAGTGTCAAGGATAATGCTTGCATTGTTCTGGAGACTTATAAAAGATGTATTGATAATAGAGCAAATAGGCATTAGCCCCCAAGTACGAAGTGCATAACTTGTTATACGCTTAGTACTTAGAAAATACATATCCCGTTGTTGACATATCTTAGCTGTTACAGGCTGAGCTAAGCAATAGAGATGCCCGAACCGTTGATTTGCAAGAGAACGTGAAGTCCCAACAAGCAGAGGCTGTGAAAACCAAGGAGGAGCTGACCAAAGCCCTGACAGCTATGGAAAAGCTAAAGGAGTCTTTTAACAAGGAACGTGTTGACTGGGAAACCAAAAAGGCCGGTTTAACCAAAAGAGCTGAGGATGTCGAAGCAGCCCTGAAACCAGTTGTAGATGAACTAACTGGTTTGAAGTGGCAAATCAACGCTATGACGTCCACTGTATTTGGTAAGTATCTCCTTATGCTGTTTGTCCAATTCATGAGATCTTATTGTCTACCAGTCCGGCTGATATTAAACCATGACAGGCACTCGCATTACTCATCTGGGCGCTGATATGCGGATGAAGCTTAAAGCGGCTTACACATTAATAGAACAGCTTTACTCTGGATCCCAGCATGCTATATGCACTGCAGCCTACAATAAACCAGCACCAACACTAATAAAAGAAACCCATGAGAAGCTGGCGATGCTACCAGCCCGGATTACTGAACTGAAGAAGGCAGCCGCAAGAGCAGGAGCGCTGACTGCACTAATCCGGGCCAAAGCATGGATTTCAGATCTTGAAGCGGATGACATCATTAAAGGATATCCAGGTGTGAAGGAGGATGGTTCAAACTTCGACAATGATGATCTCCGAAGGCTGACAAAGGAGATGCGGCCAATAGCCAGCAAACTGGCACAAGACACAGACTTATCTCATTTCCAGCTGGCTTACGACACTAAAGGGGAGAGACAGCCTGCCGAAATCCATGAAGTCGAAGAACTTGTTCCTCCAATCCGTAAGCATACTTATGCTCCTGACATTAACCCCTCCAGCCTTATCCATGAAGAAGCCATGTTTCAAGCTTTAACCGAAATCAATTGGTCAACGGTTGATTTCCAGCATCTAGGGAGGGATGAAGAAGAAGTGATTGCACCAAATGATCCTCAACCGTCAAGCCGTCCAGACGAAGCATCTTAAACCGGCAGCCGGTTTACCAGCTATTGTGTGTCACTGCTTAGAAACAATTATTCAATTGGAGCCGTTTTGAAGCTTCTTGTAATAGGATAGCAAAAAGCCCTTTATCTGTCATGCCATCGAGCATGTTTTGTGGTGTTTTGACATTGTGAAAACTTGCTCCACTTTTAGAATTCATGTATGCATAATCCTTTATGTTCCTGTATATGAAAACTAAAAAGCATCCTGGTGGTTTACCACTAGACGGGTTATGATGCCCAAAAGCCATACACAACTTGGATGGATAACCAAAGTTTGTAGTAATCCGATAAAATAAGTAATATCTGTGACATACCTCGTTGGCTGACCAACTGCTTGTATGGTAGAGGTAAAAACATCAATCTGGAGTGTTGATAACTCCTGGCCCACTTGTCGGTTCATGTAGAAATCATATTGGGCTAAAAAGCCGTTGATTTGTTTGTATAAGGTTGGTGACATCTAGTCAAGACCAGTCTGGAGCAATTCGCTACCAGTTTAGAATCTAATCATGTACTAACAACGAAGCGCTGAAAGTCATGCCGGTTTGTAATGAACACCAGTTTGTCATAAAAATGTTTATAAATCCCTTATCATAAAAACAGCAAAAACAATAGAAATATGCAAGGCTTTTCATGGGTTGCCAGGCCCTAAATCAAGGTTTTTCATGGGCCGCCGGGCCGCTGAGTTAAACCATTTTGCAAAGCCTTTTTAAGATGGACCTCAATCTTTAACCAATCACCGATTTAACTTTGACAAGTTCAGGGTCCATGGGATTGACTTGTCAAACGTTCGATGGGTCGTACCAGGTTTACCTGGACGGAGTGACTTACTTAAAGAGGCAGGATAACCCGGGGTTTTAGGTGAATACACCTGCCTTCCAAGCATGGCTTGATAGCCTATTACAAGGGTTCAAAACTCATTGTTCTTTGAGAAGCAAAGAGCCCCCAGGTAATATGTGAGTTGTGCTCGGTGGATACCTATGTTTGAGTTGTGCTTAATGCAACAGACTCTCTTTGGCTCCACATAATTTCCTTTTGGCTTAACGCCTATCAAGAGGTGTAGCTATGGTGTGATAACAAGCAAGCCCCCTAGTGATATCCCTTTGTGGTGTTAAACCGATCAAGAGGTGTAGCTATGGTGTGACAACAACCAAGCCCCCTAGTGATATCCCTTTGTGGTTTCAAACCGATCAAGAGGTGTAGCTATGGTTCAGATATGACCAAGCCCCCTAGTGATTTTCTTTATATCCGTGCGGCCGCAGAGACCGGTTTAACAAAACTCCGCTTTGTCAGTAGAAACTCTTGTAAGCTCACACACGATGTAAAAAGAACAGAGACCCCGCTTTATTCGAGGCTCCGGTTTATTATATAATATATACATTGTCATAAATATGTACATACGAAGAGCCTGTGGCTCAAGTATAGTAAGGCCGAAGAAGAGCTATATTCGCACGGCCGCTTGGTCTCCTCCTCCGATTTATGTGAGTGTTTGTGCTCTCGAACATCAATGAGGTAGTATGACCCGTTGTGCAGATTCTTGCTGACCACAAAAGGTCCTTCCCAAGGTGGGGATAATTTGTGCATATCAGTATGATCCTGGATGAGGCGGAGCACCAGATCGCCCTCTTGAAAAGTTCTGGTCTTAACCCGGCGGCTGTGATAATTTTGGAGATCTTGTTGATAAATCGCTGAACGTGCTGCTGCCAGATCACGCTCCTCATCTAACAGGTCCAGGGAATCCTGACGTGCCTTCTCATTATCAACTTCAACATAAGCTGCCACACGGGGCGAGTCGTGACGGATGTCACTAGGAAGAACCACCTCTGCTCCATAAACCATGAAGAAAGGTGTGTAACCCGTAGATCTGTTAGGTGTGGTGTTGATGCTCCATAACACAGAAGGTAATTCCTCCACCCAACAACCCGGTCTCTGCTTCAAAGGAACCATAAGCCGGGGTTTAATACCTCTCAAAATTTCTTGATTTGCCCTCTCTGCATGACCATTAGATTAGGGATGAGCCACCGATGCTATATCAAGCCGGATGTGCTCACGTTGGCAAAATTCCTCCATCTCTCCCTTTGAGAGATTAGTACCATTATCAGTTATAATACTGTGTGGAAAGCCAAACCGGAATATCACCTTTTTGATGAACTAAACTGCCATGGCCACATCACACTTACTGACTGGCTCTGCTTCTACCCATTTAGTGAACTTGTCAACTGCCACTAATAAGTGGGTCTTTTTGTCCTTGGAGCGCTTAAAGGGTCCAACCATATCAAGCCCCCAAGTCACAAACGGCCATGTTATTAGAATCATCCTCAACACCTGAGCCGGAATATGAGCATGGCGTGCAAATTTTTGACAACCGTCACATCGTTTAACTAAATCCTCAGCATCAACATGAGCTGTTAACCAATAGAAACCATGGCGAAAAGCTTTAGCCACCAAATACTTTGAACCGGCGTGGTGACCACAATCCCCTTCATGGATTTCTTGAAAAATCTCACAACCCTCTTGAGGAGAGACACAATGCTGAATTGCCCCTGAGACGTTGTAACGATGTAACTCTCCGTTGAGTATGGTCATCGACTTGGAACGCCGGATTATCTGCCGGGCCGAGGTTTCATCCTCTGGTAACTCGCCCCGGTTCATGTAAGCCAGGTATGGGATTGTCCAATCTGATATGACATGCAAAGCTGCCACCAATTGAGCCTTCGGATCAGGAATAGCCAACTCCTCCTCTGTTGGTACCTTGACCGACGGATTATGCAGCACGTCAAGAAAAACATTTGGTGGGACCGGGTTACTCTGAGAACCAAGCGGCTTAAAGCGTCCGCTGCTACGTCTTGAGCTTGCGGTGGTTTTCCCCGAAGGGGAAGGGATGATGCAGCAGAGTAGCGTAAGTATTTCCCTCAGTTTTTGAGAACCAAGGTATCAATCCAGTAGGAGGCCACGCTCAAGTCCCTCGTACCTGCACAAAACGACTACTCGCAACCAATGCGATTAGGGGTTGTCAATCCCTTCACGGTCACTTACGAGAGTGAGATCTAATAGATATAATATTTTTGGTATTTTTGGTATAAAGATGCAAAGTAAAAAGTAAAAGCAAAGTAAAAAAGCAAAGCAAGATTAAAGTGATGGAGATTGATATGATGAGAATAGACCCGGGGGCCATAGGTTTCACTAGTGGCTTCTCTCAACAGCATAAGTATTCTACGGTGGGTGAACAAATTACTGTTGAGCAATTGACAGAATTGAGCATAGTTATGAGAATATCTAGGCATGATCATGCATATAGGCATCACGTCTGTGACAAGTAGACCGAAACGATTCTGCATCTACTACTATTACTCCACTCATCGACCGCTATCCAGCATGCATCTAGAGTATTAAGTTAAAAACAGAGTAACGCCTTAAGCAAGATGACATGATGTAGAGAGATAAATTCATGCAATATGAAATAAACCCCATCTTGTTATCCTCGATGGCAACGATGCAATACGTGCCTTGATGCCCCTTCCTTCACTAGGAAAGGACACCGCAAGATCGAACCCAAAGCTAAGCACTTCTCCCATGGCAAGAACTACCAATCTAGTTGCCAAACCAAACATATAATTCGAAGAGACTTGCAAAGATAACCAATCATACATAAAAGAATTCAGAGAAGATTCAAATATTATTCATAGATAGACTTGATCATAAACCCACAATTCATCGGTCTCAACAAACACACCGCAAAAAGAAGATTACATCGAATAGATCTCCACAAGAGAGGGGGAGAACATTGTATTGAGATCCAAAAAGAGAGAAGAAGCCATCTAGCTACTAACTATGGACCCGAAGGTCTGAGGTAAACTACTCACACTTCATCGGAGGGGCTAGGATGATGTAGAAGCCCTCCGTGATGACGGCCCTCTTCCGGTGGAGCTTCGGAACAGGCCCCAAGATGGGATCTGGTGGATACAGAAAGTTGCGGCGGTGGAATTAGATTTTTGGCTCCTGTTCTGATCGTTTGGGGCTACGTATGTATATATAGGAGGAAGGAGTACGTCGGTGGAGCACCAAGGGGCCCACGAGGCAGGGGCGTGCCCTACCCTCGTGACCTCCTCTTTGACTCCTTGGAGTAGGGTCCAAGTCTCCTGGATCACGTTCGGTGAGAAAATCACGTTCCCGAAGGTTTTATTCCATTTGGACTCCGTTTGATATTCTGTTTCTCCGAAACACTGAAATAGGCAAAAAACAGCAATTCTGGGCTGGGCCTCCGGTTAATAGGTTAGTCCCAAAAATAATATAAAAGTGGAAAATAAAGCCCAATATAGTCCAAAACAGTAGATAATACAGCATGGAGCAATCAAAAATTATAGATACGTTGGAGGAGTATCAGGCATCCCCAAGCTTAATTCTTGCTCGTCCTCGAGTAGGTAAATGATAAAAAGAGAATTTTTGATGCGGAGTGCTACTTGGCATAATTTCAATGCAAATCTTCTTAATTGTGATATGAATATTCAGATTCGAAAGATTCAAGACAAAAGTTTATATAGACATAAAAATAATAATACTTCAAGCATACTAACAAAACAATTATGTCTTCTCAAAATAACATGGCCAAAGAAAGTTATCCCTACAAAATCATATAGTCTGGCAATGCTCTATATTCACCACACAAAATATTTAAATCATGCACAACCCCGATGACAAGCCAAGCAATTGTTTCATACTCTATCTTTTTTAAAACTTTTTCAATCTTCACGCAATACATGAGCATGAGCCATGGATGTAGCACTATAGGTGGAATAGAATGGTGGTTGTGGAGAAGACAAAAAGAAGGGGAAGATAGTCTCACATCAACTAGGCGTATCAATGGGCTATGGAGATGCCCATCAATAGATATCAATGTGAGTGAGTAGGGATTGCCATGCAACGGATGCACTAGAGCTATAAGTATATAAAAGCTCAAAAAGAAACTAAGTGGGTGTGCATCCAACTTGCTTGCTCATGAAGACCTAGGGCAATTTGAGGAAGCCCATCATTGGAATATACAAGCCAAGTTCTATAATGTAAAATTCCCACTAGTATATGAAAGTGATAACATGAGAGACTCTCTATTATGAAAATCATGGTGCTACTTCGAAGCACAAGTGCGGTAAAAGGATAGTAGTATTGCCCCTTTTTATTTATTTTCTCTCTCTTTTTTGGGCCTTCTTTTTTTCTTTGGCCTTTCTATTTTTTTGGTACAATGCTCTATTAAATGATGATCATCACACTTTATTTATTTACAACTCAATGATTACAGCTCGATTCTAAAACATAGTATGACTCTATATGGATGCCTCCGGCGGTGTACCGGGATATGCAATGAATCAAGAGTGACAAGTATGAAGAAATTATGAACGGTGGCTTTGCCACAAATACTATGTCAACTACATGATCATGCTAAGCAATATGACAATGATGAATGTGTCATGATGAACTAGATGGTGGAAAGTTGCATGGCAATATATCTCGGAATGGCTATGGAAATGCCATAATAGGTAGGTATGGTGGCTGTTTTGAGGAAGGTATATGGTAGGTGTATGATACCGGCGAAAAGTGCGCGGTATTAGAGAGGCTAGCAAAGGTGGAAGGGCGAGAGTGCGTATGATCCATGGACTCAACATCAGTAATAAAGAACTCATATACTTATTGCAAAAATCTAGAAGTTATCAAAGCAAAGTATTACGCGCATGCTCCTAGGGGGATAGATTGGTAGGAAAAGACCATCGCTCGTCCCTGACCACCACTCATAAGGAAGACAATCAATAAATAAATCATGCTCCGACTTCATCACATAACGGTTCACCATATGTGCATGCTACGGGAATCACAAACTTTAACACAAGTATTCTTTAAATTCACAACTACTCAACTAGCATGACTTTAATATTATCACCTCCATATCTCAAAACAATTATCATGCTTCAATCTTTTCTTAGTATTCAACACACTCAAAAGAAAGTTTCACAAATCTTGAATACCAAGCATATTATTATTAAGCAAATTACCATGGTATTAAGAGACTCTCAAAATAATTTAAGTGAAGCATGAGAGATCAATAGTTTCTTTAAAACAAATCCACCACCGTGCTCTAAAAGATCTAAGTGAAGCACATAGAGCAAAATTATAACGCTCAAAAGATATAAGTTAAGCACATAGAGCAAAACTACATAGCTCAAAAGATATAAGTGAAGCACATAGAGCAAAACTACATAGCTCAAAAGATATAAGTGAAGCACATAGAGTATTCTATCAAATTTTAATTCATGTATGGCTCTCTCAAAAGGTGTGTATAGAAAGGATGATTGTGGCATACTAAGACACAAAAACAAAAATAATACAAGATGCTCCAAGCAAAACACATATCATGTTGGTGAATAAAAATATAGCTCCAAGTAAATTACCGATGGAAGTGGACGGAAAGAGGGGATGCCTCCCGGGGCATCCCCAAGCTTTGACTTTTTGGTGTCCTTGGATTATCATGGGGGTGCCATGGGCATCCCCAAGCTTAGGCTCTTGCCACTCCTTGTTCCATAATCCATCAAAAGAATTCACCCAAAACTTGAAAACTTCACAACACAAAACTCAAAATAGAAAACTCATCAGCTCTGTTAGCGAAAGAAAACAAAAGACCACTTCAAGGTACTGTAATGAACTCATTCTTTATTTATATTGGTATTAAACCTACTTTATTCCAACTTCTCTATGTATTATAAACAATTTTACTAGCCATAGATTCATCAAAATAAGCAAACAACACATGAAAAACAGAATCTGTCAAAAACAGAACAGTCTGTAGTAATCTGTAGCTAGCGCAATATCTGGAACCCCAAAAATTCTAAAATAAATTGCTGGACGTGAGGAATTAATCTATTAATCATATGCAAAAAAGAATTAACTAAATATCTATAACGCCCCAAGACCCGGAGCTTCAGATGCCTTCCAGGGTTTCCGGGTTTCATTGTGTGATTTGTTTCGTCTGTTGCATTCATCTTTGCATCATGAGCATTGCATCAAGTCGTCGTGCAACCCGTTTTAAAACTCAACTAAATAAATTGCATGGATCTTCGGTCCATTTAAATCGAAGGAATTCACATGGTGATTCTCTTTATAACGTATCCTCCCGATATTAGGGAGCAATTTTAAATACTCCATTTTTGGAACCACCCATGAACACACTTGCAAATAATCGCATGCCTTTTTCCGCTTCAAGGTTGGTCCCCAAACTTTTTCTGTTATTTCTTTCGTCACTTCCCCGAGCTCCACCTAGATTCTCAACATTTCTGGGCACTTCCAAACCCTAGTCCAAGTTCAAACCATTTGATTAAATTCAAATGAGTTTGAATTCAAATATTCTGATCTTGCCACTTCTAATTTTCTCGGTCCAAGCATATTTTTGCGAGTCCAAGAAAATTTGCCCTGTGCTCCAATTCTTCTCCTATCCCTATCTATTTTTTTTCCAAACCCTCTGTTTATTTGCTAAAACAGGGAAAGGTATCTAAAGAGAGAAAGAGAGTGCAGGCCTCAGCCCATCCAAGCCGCACCATCCACCAGGCCCATCCTTTTCCCTAGCACCGGCCCATCCCTCTCCTAAGGCCCAGCGCCCCACTCCCACCTAAACCTAAACCCATCTCCCTCGAACCCCTCCTTCTCCTTCGTTTCCCCGAGCGCCGCGAGCCGGAGCCCGATCCCCTCGATCTCTCTCACCATCTCCCTCTCATTCCTTGTGAGCCACCGCCTTGCGCCGCCCGTTCGTCGTCCCATGCCTCCGCCGCCACCGAGGTCCATCAGGAAGGCCACCCCATGCGTGACCCGGCGCCTTGCTGCCTTTCCCCGCACCGGGGGCTGTCTCCTCGCCCTCGTTGCACGCTCGCGGGCCACGCGGCGTGATGCCGGCCTCGCTAGAGCGCGCTGCCAGCAGCAAGTCGCCGCCGAGCCCTGCCAGTTCCTCCGGCCTCACCGTCCTCTCCTTCACCTCCTCGCGCCCGCGCCTCCTACCTCCATTCGGCTTCAAGCTCGCTGCCTCCCTGCCATGGCATCTGTGTTGTATCGTCGCGCCGGCGACCACGACCAGCATCATGTCTCTGTCGTCGCCGCACCACGTTCTTGCTCCGACGCCATCTACCTCCCCCTCGTTGTTTCGCCAGCCATGGCCGCCTCTGCACCCGCATGTCGCCCCGGCAAGCTCTGCCCGCCCTTCTCCTTTTTCGGGTTCGTTTCCAGCGCCGCTCGACCCTGCTCCGCTTCCTGCAGGTGAACCTGTGGCCTCGAGCTCATGTGGTCTTCTGTGTTGGGGTTTGCTCCCGAGCTCCACCGTCAAACCCCGCTCATGCCTCCCTCGCAGGCCGACACGTCAAGCTCGACCCTAAACAGGGAATAACGCCAAGTACCAGGACGACGAGGACCTCCAAGTTCGTCCACCGCCGTCAAGTGAACGACTACCGTCGCCGAAGACCCATGAACCAAAACTTCAAGTTTAACTATGTCGCAAGAACGAGACCGACAAGTTCGAAGACCCCAAGTACCTCTTTGAAACGACCGAGTACCACTACTTCCCATGACGATCGTGAACGACTATAGCGCTTGACCCGAACCACTCCGATAACGCACCCTTCGAAGGTATAACCCTCGAGACGACGCCCGTGAACGAATGTCATGTGTTGTATGAGATGCTCGTGCTTGCTCCGTGCTCGAATTGTCGGTGCATGTCGCCCCTCTTTTTGCCTTGCCACCGACATGTGGGAACTCGATATCCGAGTTCAACCCACCATCCTTGCATGTCATGTTCCACACACTTCCCCTTTGCATCGGTATCTCAATCGAGTTACCAGAATCGGGACGTTGCCATGGCAGCGCTTCCGTTATCGTTGCCGTGGCACCGCTTCCGTTATCGTTGCCGTGGCACCGCTTTCGTTATCATTACCGTGGCACCCCTTCCGTTTCCACCTCGATGACAAATGCTTCATAATATGCTCTTGATAACCTTGTCATAAAACCTTGCATAAATTTGTTCATGTCATCCGCATCATGATAACAACAATTAAAATGTTTAAAATTGTTGTTGCACCAGATTGATAAATGCATATGGGGATCTACCGGAATTGTTGTTTGTTATTCCGGCCTCATTTAAACTTGCCTAATTAGGTAGTTTTATTATGCTTCTCCTCTTGCCATGTTTAACAACATTTAATATTGTTGAGTACCTAAACGAGAGAGAACTAAATAAGTCATGTGGTGTTTTCTTCAATATGCAACTCCGTTGCATATTGAGCTCCACTTAATTTGTAGTATTATCTGTGCACTTTGCCATGCCATGCTTCATTTAACCAGACATGCATCATACTTGATTGTGCATCATGCCATGATTATGTGCTGGTTGTTTACTATGTTGTTTGCTTCTTTCCGGTGTTGCTTCCTCGGGTTAGTTTCGATAACATCACGTTTGTGAGGATCCGTTCGACTTCGTCCGTTTGTCTTCTTCATGGACTCGTTCTTCTTCCTTGCGGGATTTCAGGCAATATGATCATACCCTCGAAATCACTTCTATCTTTGCTTGCTAGTTGCTCGCTCTTTTGCTATGCCTATGCTGCGATACCTACCACTTGCTTATCATGCCTCCCATATTGTTGAGCCAAGCCTCTAACCCACCCTGTCCTAGCAAACCGTTGTTTGGCTATGTTACCGCTTTGCTCAGCCCCTCTTATAGCGTTGTTAGTTGCAGGTGAAGATTGAAGTTTGTTCCTTGTTGGAACATGGAGATCGTTCCTTATTGGAACATGTTTACTTGTTGGGATATCACAATATATCTTATTTAATTAATGCATCTATATACTTGGTAAAGGGTGGAAGGCTCGGCCTTATGCCTGGCGTTTTGTTCCACTCTTGCCGCCCTAGTTTCCGTCATATCGGTGTTATGTTCCCGGATTTTGCGTTCCTTACGCGGTTGGGTAATAATGGGAACCCCTTGACAGTTCGCCTTGAATAAAACTCCTCCAGCAAGGCCCAACATTGGTTTTACCATTTGCCACCTAGCCTTTTCTTTCCCTTGAGTCGGCCGGCTCAAGGGTCATCTTATTTTAACCCCCCGGGCCAGTGCTTCTCTAAGTGTTGGTCCAACTGAGCGATGTCCGAGGCTACCAGGGGGAACTCTGGGCTGGCTTACCCGACGTCTTGCTCATCCGGTGTGCCCTGAGAACGAGATATGTGCAGCTCCTATCGGGATTTGTCGGCACATCTGGGTGGTTTTGCTGGTCTTATTTTACCATTGTCGAAATGTCTTGTAACCGGGATTCCGAGTCTGGTCGGGTCTTTCCGCTAGAAGGAATATCCTTCGTTGACCGTGAGAGCTTGTGATGGGCTAAGTTGGGACACCCCTGCAGGGAGTTGAACTTCCAAAAGCCGTGCCCGCGGTTATGGGCAGATGGGAATTTGTTAATGTCCGGTTGTAGAAAACCTGAACTTGACCTTAATTAAAATACATCAACCGCGTGTGTAACCGTGATGGTCTCTTTCCGGCGGAGTCCGGGAAGTGAACACGGTGTTGGAGTTATGTTTGACGTAGGTTGTTCTAGGATCACTTCTTGATCATAGTTTTATCGACCGTGCTTTGCCTTCTCTTCTCGCTCTCATTTGCGTATGTTAGCCACCATATATGCTAGTCGCTTGCTTCAGCTCCACCTCATACCTTTACCTTACCCATAAGCTTAAATAGTCTTGATCGCGAGGGTGCGAGATTGCTGAGTCCCCATGGCTCACAGATACTTCCACAACCAGCTTGCAGGTGCCGATGAGTCCTCGCAGATGCCGCAACCAAGCTCAGGAGGAGCTCGATGAAGATCTTGTCCTTTGTGTTGTTTCGTTCTACTTGATCAATAGTGGAGCCCAGTCGGGACGATTGGGGATCTGTGTCGCATTTGGGGTTCTTCTTTTATTTTGGTTCCGTAGTCGGACCTTGTCTGTATTTGGATGTTGTAATGCTTTATTCATGTATTGCGTGAAGTGGCGCTTGTAAGCCAACTATGTATCTCTTTCCCTTATGAATTACATGGGTTGTGTAAAGATTACCTCACTTGCGACATTGCTTTCAATGCGGTTATGCCTCTAAGTCGTGCTTCGACACGTGGGAGATATAGCCGCATCGAGGGTGTTACAAGTTGGTAATCAGAGCCTTCCCCGACCTTAGGAGCCCCCACTGCTTGATCGTATTTAGCAGCCGTTGTTGAGTCTAGAAAAATGTTTTGAGTCATTTAGGATTTATATATATCGGAGAGTTAGGAATTCTTTTTACTCCCCAATCTCCTCATCGCTCTGGTAAGGCATCCTGACGTAGAGTTTTGACTCTTCTCTTCTCAAATTTCACTAAAAAAAATTTAGGATCACGCGGGTATCTTGGAATCGTTTCGATGGTTTTGTGACGAGAACATTGTTCTTGGTGCCTCCTGTCTTTAGGGGTTGTGGCAGTGTCCCGGGGAGTTGAGCTCCGAGGTGTTGTCGTCACAATTTTATCGTTGCAGTTCTGGAATACCTGAGTTTAGTACGCCGACATCGAAAATCTCTTTTATGCAGTTGTTGGTGAGATAACCTCGACGCCACCCAGTACTGGGGCGGGAGTTCGGGAGTATTGCCATAGCTCGTATAACGGATGCTTTTCGAAGGTTGAGGTAGATGATTTTTGAAGGTTTCTTGGTTATGTGTTGAAGGATGGATACGCTGGATGTAGGATTTGCTAGTTTTGGTTGAGATATTATGCTTCCCCTGTATCCCCAACACTTGATTGCATAACCGGAAAATTTCGGGAGTTTATAAGTGGGAATTCAAGTAGCTCATAGGATATCTTTTCGACAGATGTATGATTTGAAATTGGGGTTCAACGTCTAGTGGTACGCCTATTCACGGTCGGTTTTACAGTGGTCTCGTTGTGTCTTAAAGAGTCCTTGGCTATGCCGACACGGGGACGCTTCATATGTCATGTGCACTGCCTTGTACATGATGGTGTTGTACGATCGAGCCCGTGTAGGCCCCACCACGAAAACTTCGGACGAAATCTCTATCATATGTTTGTTCCGGCTTATTCCGCAAGCCAATCCTTTGTTTTGTTTTGAGTTGTGGTATTCGAGTTGCTTCGAAGTCAAATGTTGATTCCATACCTTTCCCAAATGGTGTTCTCATATTCCTATGTGAATACTAATCCTTTTCGATCATCGAGTTTCTCATGTCAATCCTTTTTCACCGGTGTGTTTCTCTTCAAGTGGATCCGTTCATTTTCGACATCCGCAAGTTCACCTCTTGTTTTTTTTCCAACGTTGTTCGTTTCATCCGTCCTCAAGTTGCCTTTGTTTTTCCCGCCCACCCCCCCTTTTCTTCTTCGAGGACTAAGTTTTCTTTATCAAGTATCTATCTTACGATTATGAAGCCTCTCCATTTTTTTCCGTCAATGTTCTTACCCGGTGATTTTCATGAAGATTCTAATGGAGCCTCTAGTTCATCATCCTTCGTTCTTTTCTCTTCTCCGGTGGATTTAATTCTAGTTTTCGGTGTAGACCATATCCTTTTCCTCATTTCAAATATCTTCTCGTGCCGGTGCACCTCATTTGTCATTCCATTTCTCACTATTCATTTGTTCCGGAGTGCTAAAGATATCTCAAGGCTCGTCTTGTCATGCAAGATCCGTTCAACTTATTTCGATGTTGTTATCTCATTCAAGCCGTTTAATTCAACCGGTGCTATCCCCTTTTCAAGCAATCATTTCGATGGTGTTTCTTTTCAGTGGGCCCTAACCCACAGGTCTTTTTCCAGGATCTTACCCGACTCTTCTTATTTTCCCGGAGCTACCATCAAATTCTTTTCGAAGTTTGACGTAAGAATGAATTGTCATCAGTCAAATGCCTTTCTCCAAGATCTTTCAAATTCCTTTTATCGTTGGCTCAACTTTTCCATTTTTTATTCTGGTGTGCCTCAATAATTTTTGGGGGTGTTTCTCATTGTCATTCTCTGCGTTTGAAGACCGGAGAAGAGTTTCTCTTTAATCTTGCTCCATTCTCTTCAAGATTCATGGTGCTAGCTTGTTGCCATCCTCTCATAATTATTTTCAATTGTGAGAATCCTTTTCAACCATCCGGAGTAATTCAGGAGTATTTTACAGTTTGATTCTCCGAAGCCCATCATTTCAGAAGACCTATTCATTCTCAGCTTTCAGCTCTATTTCTCTCAATCTTACCGGTGCATCATTCAATATTCTCTAATCAGCTCGTAATCTCTTCGTTCTCATGGATCTAAACTCTCTCAAGCATCTTCGTTTATTTGCTAATCCTTCCCAGTGTTTCTTCATGTTTTATTCATTCTTTATCAATTCTTACAGTGTTTTGTTCAAGAGTTCTTCTCCTTAGTTATCATACAGTTTTATTCATTGTCTCAATCCTTTCGGTGGATCGTTGAAGACCTCTTCAAGTTTGCGCAATATCTATCTTAATCCTTTCTAAGAGAGTAAGTAGTATGCCAAACCCGTTGTTTGTCATCAATTTTAATTGGTGAAGGATAAGCATAATGTAATTCTTATTCTTGTTTCATCGAGTAAATTCAATTATTCCAGAGGTTCATCAAATTCTTGATCACGATTGTTAATCTTATCTTTTTCCCGGATGTCGGGGGCGCTGATCCCACGGACACCTATGGGGATCGGTGGACCGAACCCCTTTCGGTTCGGCAGGGGGCGGAGAGAGCACGAAGAGCAGATCGAGGCGATGCGCACGAGCAACGCGATCAGTTTACCCAGGTTCGGGCCGCACAGATGCGTAAAACCCTACTCCTGCTTTGTGTTTGTATTGATTTCTTGCTCGGGAGCGCTGATTGCTACAGTACACCCCAGCAGCTAGCCAGACCGAGCGTGAGAATCATTGTCCCACCCCCTCTACGTTGCGCATGGGCCTCCTTTTATACGTTTAAGGGGTCACCGACAGGTGTCAACATAGATGAGGGCAAAAATGGAAAAGGCGTGGCGGTTGGCACCACCGCCTACTACAGTGTTATCATACCTAACCCTGACAGCAGGGGACAAAGGCATTAAATGCCTGTCTGTGTCGCCTAGACGAGGCAGAAAGGGACCGCTAGGGACGCCATTGCTTGCCATGATGGCAGTCTTGTCAGCGCCGCTTGCCACTGTGTACCTCTGGCTGCACAGCCTTCCGCCACGTACGCCTGGGAGGGTCCCAGAGCGACACGTTGGTGGATGTGCTGGAGCGCAGGTACAGAGTGTAAGCTTGCCGCGGCAAGTGTCTTGCCGCGGTCGTTATCTCTGTCGCATCCGGGAGCTTGTCGCTCACCGGGCCTTGCCGGGTCGCGTGGTGCGTTGCGGCAAGTTCCTTGAGATGTCTTGGTTGGCCTTCCCGGCAAGCTCCTCTTGCCGGGGTCTTGTCTCCTTCCCGGCAAGCTCCTCTTGCCGGGGTCTTGGATACTTTGTTCTTGAATGGCTCCAAAGGAACCATGCAGGATCTTGGCGGTCACCCGGCAAGCCTTGCCGCGGGACGCTGCGACTGCCCGTGCACAAGTTCGGGATACTAAGGTACCCCTACTTTAGTACACTGACAGGAGCCCCCGGGCCTGGGCCATACACGGTGCCGAGCGCTGTTGGGCCAGACCCAAAACAGGGCACGGGCACGCGCAGCCTAGATTATGCCGTATCTTACTCCGCATCCACCGCGCCCTCCCCAAACGGCACGCGTCGAACGCGGCGTCGTGGGAGAGATCGTGGGCAGTTTCTTTATTAGGAAAGGCGGAACGTCCGCCACCTCCCCCTTTATAAGCAAGGGGAAGCAGGGGTAGTGCGCCCACTCGCCCCTTTTCCTCTCCAATCTCAAAAGCCTTCGCCCTGCCTCCATCTTCTCAAAGCAGCAAGAGAGCAGCGCCCTGCCCCCCCCCCCCCATTGCCACCAGCACCACCAACGCCGTCGACCTCCCCCACCACCTCTGCCATGGCTCCGAAAGCCGACAAGGGGAAGGCCGTGAAGTCGACTGAGGCGCAGCGGCTTGCAGCGCTGCGGAAGGAGCGGGCCATCTCCCCCCCCCCCCAAGCTTGACGCGAAGGAGTTGAGGGAGTACTACTACCTCTTCTGGTCGACGGAGACGCGAGCGCACCCGAGCACGAAGGTACTCCCGGCCTCTGCTCACAAAATGGCTCCACACGGCTACCCCTTCTTCGCCGTGTTCTTCTACTGCGGGCTCTGCCCGCCCTTCTCTGAATTCTTTTGCGACATCATGAACACCTATGGCCTCTGCCTCCTTGACTTCACCCCCAACGCCGTCCTCACCATGGAAGTTTCCGCACACCTTTGCGAAAACTTCGTCGGAGTCCACCCAAACATAGCTCTTTTCCGCCATTTCTTCATGCCCCGAGTAGAGAGAGGAGAGCCTCTGTCCGGCGGAATTGCTTGGATCTCAAGGTCCGGCAAGAAGGATTCATATCTGGAGGGCGAGTTCCGCGGCAAGTGGGAGGAGTTGAGAGCAGATTGGTGTTGGATCGTAGAGGAGAACCCGCAGCCATTTACTGCCGGGCGCCAAGTAGCAGCAGCACGCGGCAGCGACTGGAGTGATGTGGCCCCGGAAGACAGCAGGCTGAGGATTGCCGTCACCAGGATCCAACGCCTTAGGCTTGCCGGACTCACTGTAGGCGCCGTTGGTGCAGACTTCCTTCGCCGCCGCATCGCCCCCCTGCAGGAACGGAGGAGGCCCGCCTGGGAGTTCAAGAACGCGGCGGATATCATGAGGCTGTGCCCGGGCCTCAACTACAACTTCATTGTCTTGGAGCTCAACGCAATGTTGCAGGAGCTCTTCAAGTATGATCCTGACCACCCAGAAGTCTTTAGGTTGCCGCAGGGCGTCGTCCCGTTGTGCAACAACTCTGCGCTCGACCGCATCAGGGCAATGATGCCACTGTGCGACTCGCATGGAATCGTGCCAACTTGGCAGGAGCCTGAAGACGACGTCGTGCAGCAGTTCTTCGACAACTTGGTGGAAATGCCGATCCGCCCCGACGAGAAGGATGGCCTCACTCGCGACACCGCCGAGGCGGAGTTGAAGCGCATTGCCACCAGGCTGGAAGAGGCAGCGGCAGCCGCAGCGGCAGGCGAATTCGGATTCACCTTGGAGGAGGCAGCGGCAACAGAGGCGGCAAACCGTGCCGAGCGAGAGGAGCTTGCCGGCAAGAAAGAGCTTGCCCGGCAAGAAAGATCTTGCCGGGCAAGGGGAGACTGTCGGCAAGAAAGAGCTTGCCGGGCGTGACGCCGAGCCGAGCGAGCCCGCCGAAGACACGAGCGGCTCATTGGATATCGACTCCTCTTCCTCCTCATCTTCGGACAGTACGCCGCCAGCAGAGCCTCTATCTCCACCAAGAAGGCGTCTTCGCAAGGCCGGGGAAGTGGCGAGGCGGCAGGCGAGCCGACAGTCGCCGCATCATGCGACACGCTCCACCGCGGCAAGCACTGTTGCCGCGGGAGCGCCTCATGCTGCTGCGGCAACTGGAGCAGGGTCTTCTCGGACCACTGCTTCTGTTCCCGCCAAGCGGCCCAGGGAGCCTACTCCTCCACCTTCCCGCGCTGGACGCGAGCCAGACTTTGACTTCTCCGCGTTTAGCTCCGACGAGGAAGAAGAAGAAGAGTACGTTTTCCTTGTTGTTCTTGCAGTCCACCAATCCTTGCTGTTTTTGTCTTGCATCTTACTTGCTTTCCTCTGAACTTGCTCCTTTTCAGGACTCTGGCTCAGAGGGCAACAAAGAGAGCCAAGGCGTCGGTGATTGTCATCGAGGACGAACCCACCGCGTCAGCAGGGGATGCACCCGAGACAACCTTGCCGGACCCGGGGGCTGATCTCCAGAGCAGCCCCCAGCGTAAGTATCTTGTTTACTTCCCGCTGTTGGGCGCACATGAAGAGTCTTGCTTTGCTGATATCTGTTTGCTGACTTGTGCAGGAGCAGAGCAGCCCCACCAGGAGAGCCCGGAGGCCGCCCCCGAAGCGCCAAGGGAGAGTCCTCCGGCAAGGGAGAGGTCCCCGGCAAGGGAGAGCTCTCCGGCAAGGGAGGAGCCCCCGGCAAGGGAGGGGTCTCCGGCAAGGGATAGCACCAGCGGCCCCCCGGCGACAGAGACCACGACCGCAGAGCCTGGCACAGGTAATCTCCTTGCTCCAAAACTTCCCTTGGCTTCTTCTTCTTGTTGATCTTCTTCTTCTTTCTTTTTCTTGGATATTTGCTTGATTCTTCTCCCCTTTTCTGCCTGTCAGATTCATCTGCTGCCGAGCCGATGGAGACTGAAGTTGTCGCCGACCACGCTGTTGCCGCCGAGGAAGCAGCCGGCGCCGACGAGCCCGCCGGTGAAGAGGCCGCCAGGGCTGCCACCACAGAAGCAGGCGGGGGGTCCGGCGATTGTACTGACGACCCGGAGGCTGCAAGAGCGCCAGGCGCTGCACCGACCGCCGACCCCTCCGCTGCTGCCGCTGCGCCAGGCTCCGAAGAGCCCCAGCCTGGCGTATACTTGAAGGCCGGCGACGACATATTCATCAACCTCCCCTAGGCGTCAAGCTCCAGGGCGCCGGTCGAGGGAGAAACCTTTGACAGAGAAGCGCTTGTCGCCAAGGCGGGAGTCGATATTGAGAAGCGCGCGGAGGAGCTCCGGGGCCAAAATCAAGAAGCTCTCCGGTCTTTGGCGGCGGAGCGGGAGCAGCTTCCCGAGGAGCAGAGGGCTTTCCTCCTCGAGAAGGCCGAAGTCGAAGAGCAGCAAAGGCTTGCCGCTGAGAAGCTGTCCGTACAAGAGGGCGAGCTGGTGCAGCGGAAAGTTGATCTTGACAGCCACGAGGAGGAGCTTGCTGCGCGCGAGCGAATGGTTGGCGGAGCCCTTAAGCAAGCCGAAGATGCTGCCACAGCTGCCGAGGCCACCAAGAATGAGTTGGAAACGAAGGCGGTGCAGCTGGAGGCCGACCTCAAGGCGAGCGGCGACGAGCTTGCCGCGCTCAAGCTTGAGCACGAGAAGGACGCCGTCAGCTACTCGGAGCTGCAGACCCGCCTCGCCGAGAAGGGCAAGGAGCTTGACGCCACCAAGGACTCCACTGCAGATCTTGAGTCGAAGCTAATCACCATGACCAAGACACTGGACAGCGCCAAGGAGCAGGAGACGGCCCTGAAGGAGGAAGTCAAGGCCGGCAAGGCGCTGCTGGCGAGCGCTGCCGCCGCCCAGAGCACATTCCGGGAGAATGTGGAGCACTGGACGGAGGGGCTCGTGGATGTTGCCGCCGACATCGACAAGGAGCTGGCGCAGCTGGGAATGGGGGATCTCGGGTATTCCTCCGACGAGAACCTCCAACCCAGCGCCAAGCTCACCTCATTCTTCAAGGGCATGGCGACGGCACTCCGGTGACTCTGGGAAGGGATCCCGAAGCAGCTTGCTGACGAGTCGGGCAAGATCTGCGCGGGAGCTCTTCAGAAGGTGCTGATGAAGGTGGCATTCCGCAATCCGGGCCTCAACCTCACCAACGTCCTCAGGTCCTTGCCGCCGGATGCTGATTTGGAGGTGCTCAAGGCCCTTGTCGCACCCATTGTGGACAGGGTGAGCGGGATCAAGAGGGTCGAGGGCGACTGCGTAGACTAGGCTGCCCATTTCCTTCTTTCCTTGTCGCTGCTATTCATGTATAAGAACATTCTGTTAGAGCTGCGACAAGCTTATCTTGTAATATAACTCTATTTCGTGCAATGATTGCAATGTTATTTCCTTTACTTGATTCCTTCCTTTGTATGTTTTTACCCTACGCTTTTAGGGAACTTGCCGGCGCAGGCACCTTTGCCCCGAGCGCTGAGTGCGGAACATCAGCAGCCTGCTGGCGGTGCCGCAGCCGACAAGAAACCTTGTCGCAACTAGTCGCAGCTCACTTAAGTTGTTGAGCGGACTCGAAACAACAGTAAGGGCGCAACTAGCTACGAGTTGGTTCCTCCGCGCACAGGTTTTCCATACAAAGCACGGTCGTTCAAGGAAAATAACTTAAAAATTTAAAGGGAATCTGATTGCTCAAACTTTGGCAACTTATCTTTTCTGTTACTTGCTTCCCCGCAAGGCGAAACCTTCTTGAACAACGCCTGGTCCATATCATTATCTTCTCTCCCCCCCCCCCACCCCCCGGCAAACTTGTGCGCGAGGGAACCTTCTTTTCCTTGCGAAAAACAAAGAGGATGAAATAAAAATATGGAGCCTTATGGCTCGTTGTTGCTTACCGGGGGTAAGTGCTGCACAAAATGTCAGATAACATATGCAAAATTTAAAAAGCATGAAATCGACAAGGTGTGCGGAGCACATGATCTTTATGCATGGGGTCTGCGCCCGGCTTTGTACAAAGGATTACATGCAACAGCGGCAAGACTTGTACAAAAGGTGGTTGCCGGAACGGGTTCCGGCAACCGCGCCCTACGGGTAAAACTTGCGAAGATGTTCAATATTCCAGGAGTTGCTCACTGGGATGCCATCTTCGGTCTCCAGGTGGACAGCGCTAGGCCTAGTGACTCGTTTCACCCGGTAAGGGCCTTCCCACTTCGGCGTCAACTTGTTGGAATTCTTGGCGGACTGAACGCGCCGAAGAACAAGGTCGCCTTCCTCGAGACTTCTGGCGTTAACTTTGCGGCTATGGTAGCGACGCAAAGCTTGCTGGTAGCGAGCAGCTCGCACAGCAGCCTGAAGACGGTCCTCCTCAAGGAGCAGTGCGTCATCTTGCCGCAGCTACTCTTGCTCAAGATCATCGTAAGCGAGCACTCGAGGCAACCCGTATACGAGTTCCGTGGGGAGAACTGCCTCTGCTCCATAGACTAGAGCGAAAGGTGTCTGGCCAGTGTCTCGATTTGGCGTCGTCCTGATCGACCAAAGAACCACCGGCAGCTCCTCGATCCAGTTTCTTCCGCACTTGTACAGCCTGTCGAAAGTTCTGGTCTTGAGCCCGCGCGGAACTTCAGCATTTGCCCTCTCCGCTTGACCGTTGCTTCTCAGGTGAGCAATAGAAGCGAAGCAGACCTTGGCGCCAAGATCTTGGACGTACTGCATGAAGGTGCGGCTCGTAAATTGCGTACCGTTGTCGGTAATTATCCTGTTAGGGATCCCGAAACGGCAAACAATCGACCTGAAGAACTTGACTGCTGACTGTGCTGTCACCTTCCTCACTGGTTCCACTTCCGGCCACTTTGTGAACTTGTCGATTGCAACATACAAGTACTCAAAGCCCCTGACTGCTCGGGGAAAGGGGCCGAGGATATCGAGCCCCCAGACCGAAAATGGCCGGGATAAAGGGATCGTCTGGAGAGCTTGAGCTGACTGGTGTATCTGCTTGGAATGGAACTGGCACGCTTCACACTTGGCTACTTGTGCAGTTGCATCCTGGAGGGCTGTCGGCCAGAAGAAGCCTTGCCGGAATGCTTTGCCGACAAGTGCTCTTGCACCAATGTGGTGACCACATATGCCTCCATGTATCTCTGCCAACAGCTTTTGTCCATCTTCCCGGGGAATACACTTCAATTTCACACCGTTGAGTCTTCTTCTGTACAGTATGCTGTCGACAAACTGGTACATACTAGACTGCCGGGCTACTCTTTCCGCTTCTTCTTGCTCTTCGGGAAGTTCTCCTTTCTGAAGGAAAAGGACAATCTGCTGTGCCCATGCTGGAGCTTGCGGCTCGATAACAAGGACTAAAGGCACATCTGCTACTGCGGGAACACCCGCTTCTACGGCAAGAGCCTGCGGCTCTGCCGGAGCTTGATGTTCCCCGGCAAGCTTGCCGGAGCGAAACTTGTCGGGAGCGTCTGCTTCAACGGAACAAACCCTAGGGCTTGCCGGAGCAGACTGCTCCTCAGCACTCTTGGTGTTGATCTTGGGGACCTTCTTGGCGGCGGCTTCGGGAAGCTCTGCCGGAAAATAGTCGCCAGAAATCAACTTCATCTTCTTGCTCTGTCCAGTTGACGGTGTTACGGACGGTCGAGTCAGCTTGAGCACAAAGATCCCTGGTTCCACAGGTAACTTAATGCAGCGCACTTTGACAGGCCATCGGCAATGTCGTTCTGAGCTCTTGGGACATGCTCCATCTGCAGGCCGTCAAAGTGCTCTTCTAGTTTTCTCACTTCGTCAACGTAGGCTTCCATCAACGGACTTTGATAATTCTTGTTCACTTGGCGGACGACAAGCTGCGAGTCACCCCTGACAATGAGCTTCTTGATCCCAAGGTCTGCCGTGATCCTGAGACCGGCAAGCAAGCCTTCATACTCTGCAGTATTGTTTATCGCTTGCTCCTTGGGAAAGTGCATCTGGACTACGTACTTGAGGTGCTCTCCGGCGGGTGCGACAAGCAGTACGCCAGCACCGGCGCCTTGCAGCAAGAAGGCACCGTCAAAGTACATGAGCCACTCTTTGTTTGCTTCCTTGATGGGGATGCTCATCTCTGGAATTTCTTCATCTGGTGTTGGCGTCCACTCTGCTATGAATTCTGCCAATGCTCTGCTTTGGATAGTTGAAGTGCTCTCAAACTTGAGGCCAAAGCTTGACAGTTCCAGTGCCCACTCGACAGTCCTACCTGTTGCTTCTGGATTCTGCAGTATCCTCTTCAGCGGAAAGCGAGTGACAACTGTGATCTCATGTGCTTGGAAGTAATGGCGCAGCTTTCTCGAGGCCATGAGAAGGCCGAAAAGCAACTTCTGCACACTAGAGTACCTTGATCTAGCCCCTGCAGAAGGGAACTGACAAAGTAAACTGGGCGCTGCACCATTCTCTTCTATATCTCCTCGCGCACCTCCGCAGATCCATCCTTGTCAGGACCAGAGCTTGTCGGGGAAGCCCCCTGCTTGTCACTGGATGCGCTTGCCGCGGTTGTTGGCTCGTCGTCTGCCTCCCTCTCCGCCACTAACGCAGCACTAACCACTTGATTGGTTGCTGCTATATACAGCAGCAACTTCTCTTGTGGCTTAGGTGCGACAAGTGTTGGAGTGTAGGATAGGTATCTCTTCAAGTCCTGCAGCGCAGCTTCCGCTTCCGGAGTCCATTTCATTGGACCAGCCTTTTTCAAAATTTTGAAAAACAGCAGGGCGCGCTCAGCAGACCGAGAGATAAACCTACTGAGAGCAGCCACGCAACCGGCAAGTTTTTGTACATCCTTGACGCGCTTTGGTGCTTCGATCTGCTTAATGGCCTTAATCTTGTTGGGATTGGCTTCAATTCCCCGCTGAGATACAAAGAACCCGAGAAGCTTGCCGGAGGGGACTCCAAACACACACTTCTCGGGGTTGAGCTTGAGGTTGATCTTGCGCAGATTTGAAAAGGTTTCTTCTAAATCTTGAATCAGAGTTTCCCTGTCCTTGCTCTTGACCACTATATCATCCATGTAGGCCTCCACATTTCTGTGTATTTGCGGCTTAAGAGCGACATGGACTACTCTTGCAAACGTTCAACCAGCATTCTTTATTCCGAAAGGCATCCGTATGAAACAGTATGTGCCACATGGAGTAATGAATGCGGTTTTCTCCTCATCCTCTTCTGCCATGAAGATCTGATGGTATCCAGAGTATGTGTCAAGAAATGAAAGCAAATCACATCCGGCCATGGAGTCGACAATCTGGTCAATGCGCGGCAAGGGAAATGGGTCTTTAGGACAAGCTTTATTAACATCAGTAAAGTCAATACAAAGCCTCCATTTCCCGTTTGCCTTGCGCACTACAACAGGATTGGCCAACCACGTGGGATGGAGCACTCCTCTGACAAGGCCTGCTGCTTCCAACTTCTTGATTTCTTCTGCTATGAACTCTTGGCGCTCCACTGCTTGTTTCCTGACCATCTACTTGACAGGCCGCGCATGAGGACAAACGGCAAGGTGGTGCTCAATTACTTTCCTGGGAACACCGGGGATGTCAGACGGTTGCCACGCAAACACGTCGACATTCGCCCGCAGGAAAGCAACAAGCGCGCTTTCCTATTTAGGGTCGAGAGTGGCACTGATGGTGAAGGTACCACCAGTGCTGTCCTCCTTGGCGGACACCTTCTTAGTATGTGGTGGAGCTGCCATCGCCTTCTTACACTTGCCGGTGGAGCTCGATGGTGCGTCCTCGACGGTAGCGCAGCACTCCGAAGAGCTGCGCTTGCCGGAGTGGGCATCAGAGCTCTTACCGGACTTGGTCTCCTTCTTCCCCCCGAGAGCTTCAGCGGCAAGTGACTTGCGATCTGTTGCGGCAGCTGCTTCCCGGTAGATCTTGTCGGCGCAGATAAGAGCATCCTTCTTGTCGCTAGGGACAGAGATGACGCTTATCGGGCCTGGCATCTTGAGCATGTTGTATGCATAGTGAGAGGCTGCCATGAACTTGGCGAGCGTTGGACGGCCAAGTATCCCATTGTAAGGCAATGGGAAATCGGCAACGTCAAAAGTGACCCTCTCAGTCCTGAAGTTCATCTCGCTGCCAAATGTTACCGGCAACGTGACCTTCCCCTTCGGCTTGCTCCTTCCCGGGTTAATTCCTTGGAATGTGCCGGTCTCTTCGAGCTCGCTGTCAGGGATCTGGAGTTTCTGGAGTACAGCAGAGGAGATCAGGTTCAAGCCGGCCCCGCCGTCAACTAGCATCTTTGTGACCTTGAGGTTGCGGATGGTTGGCGAAACCAACAGCGGCAAGCACCCGGCCGCAGTTATGCAATCAGGGTGGTCCTCAATGTCAAAGATGATAGGCGTGCTGGACCATTTCAGAAGCTTGCGCGATTCGACAGGCGGTTCTGCCGCATTGACTTCCCGCGCCCACTGCTTGAGTTGGCGGTGGGAAGTATGCAGAGAAGCACCGCCGTCAACGCACAAGACTTCTATGGCTTTCTGGAACTCCTGCTTGCTGTTCTCGACATCATCCATGTCTTCATCATCGTCTTCGTCTTCATCCTTGTCGTGGCCGCGGGGAGGTCTGTCTCCTTGCCGCTGCTTGGCCTTGTCGTGGCGTCCTCCCCGACCGGCACGCTTCTTGCCAGCTTCTCCACTGCCTCCTTGGGCCCTCTCCTTGTCGCGCCGCTCGTACTCAGCTTTTTGCTGCTAGACAAGCTGCCCGACCTTCTTGCAGCTCTGGAGGTCATGGCCCTTGGTGCGGTGGATTTTGCAGTACTGCTTGTCAGAGCCGTCCTGCTTGTCGGCGGCCGCCACAGCCTGGCAGTTGGTGCATGCGGCAACCTCCTTGCCGGAGCTACCAACTTTGGCTTTGTTGGCGCCACCGTCATTGCCGGACTGCTCAACAACTAGCACCTCTTTGCCTTTCTTCTTCCTGTTATTGCGCCGCCGGTTCTTCTTTGCCGGGGCAGCATCTTCGCTGTCAGATCCTCCTGCTCCAGCATTCTCTCCGGGGAGTTTCCTCCCTTCTTCAGCGCATGCACACTTGTCGGCCAGGGCATATAGCTCACTGACGTCTCTGATCCTGCTCATCGCCATCTCCTCCCGCATCCTACGGTTACGCACGTTCTGATGGAACGCGCTGATGACCGCGGCAGGGTGGATATCTGGGATGTTGCGCTGTACACGGCTGAATCTCTGAATGTACTTGCGCAGGGGCTCTCCTTCCTTCTGGGCGAGCAGGTGAAGGTCACTCTCCTGGCCGTGAGGTTTGTGGCCGCCTATGAAGGCACCGACAAACTGATGGCACAGGTCTGCCCAAGAGGATATGGAGTTATCCGGCAAGTGCATGAGCCAGGACCTAACTTCGGGCTTGAGCACTAGCGGGAAGTAGTTGGCAAGGACCTTGTCGCCTTGCCCCCCGGCAGCCTGCACCGCGATGGTGTAGATGCTGAGGAACTCCGACGGGTGCGACTTGCCGTCGTACTTCTCTGGTACGTCTGGCTTGAAGTTCTTCTGGCTGGGCCACTGGACTTGCCGCAGCTCACGGGTAAACGCTGGGCAACCTACCGCGTACGGCAAGTCGCTTGGTTCCCCGGGCGCATGCATATCGACAGAAGGCCCAGCGCGCAGGTTTGACTGACGCCGCGCTTCTCTTCGGCGCTCAATGCAAGTACGAGCGTCTTCTTGCTGTCGTTCGTGAAGAACTTGGCGCTGGTCGCGATGAGCTCGTGGATCTGATGACGTGGTGGAGTTGCTGTCGTGGTAGACCCGGTGAGTCGGCGATCTTGGCCTTCGGGGCGGAGAGTGCACAGTGGTTGCACCCCCACCGGTCTTGTTGCCACCGGCTCGTGCCTGGCTGACTTGCCGCGGCAGCGAAGTACTCGGCTTCCGTGGATTGTCGCCGTTAGCAAAGCCAATGAGACTCTAGATAGTGGCCCTCCAGTCGTCGATTTTGTCCGCTGCTGGAGGGTAGTCTAGGAGCAGTTGAGCTTGCGCCAAAGCTTCTGCTGGAATGGCGGGCGGCGGCGGCGAACGGTGCGAGGAACGGGATATGCTTGGACTTCTAACTATGTTAGAAGGAGCAGTATCTCGTCCAAGCGACCGTGCCACGCTCGCGCCAGCATGTTGGCGTGCATGCTGGTCTTGAGCGCTCCGGGATCCGCCAGCTTGATCTTGGCCCAGCAAACGTATGGTACCGTGAGTACCATGACGCTGCTGGTCCCGCGCCTCCTGAGATGGGCGTGGTGCGTGTACGGACGCCGAAGTCTTGGAGTGCGCTTGGTCGTTGTGGGAGCCGACCGCGCCGCTGATGTGCAGCGCAGTCTTGTCCTTGGACCTGGCAGCACCATGAGCTCCCTCGTCGGCGCCCGTTCTTCCGCCGGCGTCTACTCCACCAGCCGTTCGCTTCGGTGATGGTGGGCTTGGCGCGGACGGAGCAACCGCCTCCGAATCCTTCTTCTTCGGCGGCATGTCGATGAAGACGATGAAGATTTGGCTCGTGTGAACGCCGGATCAGGTTCGCACAACCTCGACGCACCCCTACCTGGCGCGCCAAAGATGTCGGGGGGTGCTGATCCCACGGACACCTATGGGGATCGGCGAACCGAGCCCCTTTCGGTTCAGCAGGGGGCGGAGAGAGCATGAAGTGCAGATCGAGGCGATGCGCACGAGCAACGCGATCAGTTTACCCAGGTTCGGGCCGCATAGATGCGTAAAACCCTACTCCTGCTTTGTGTTTGTATTGATTTCTTGCTCGGGAGCGCTGATTGCTACAGTACACCCCAGCAGCTAGCCAGACCGAGCGTGAGAATCATTGTCCCACCCCCTCTACGTTGTGCATGGGCCTCCTTTTATACGTCTAAGGGGTCACCGACAGGTGTCAACATAGATGAGGGCAAAAATGGAAAAGGCGTGGCGGTTGGCACCACCGCCTACTACAGTGTTATCATACCTAACCCTGACAGCAGGGGACAAAGGCATTAAATGCCTGTCTGTGTCGCCTAGACGGTGCAGAAAGGGACCGCTAGGGACGCCATTGCTTGCCACGATGGCAGTCTTGTCAGCGCCGCTTGCCACCGTGTACCTCTGGTTGCACAGCCTTCCGCCACGTACACCTGGGAGGGTCCCAGAGCGACACGTTGGTGGATGTGCTGGAGCGCAGGTACAGAGTGTAAGACACTTGCCGCGGTCGTTATCTTTTTCGCATCCGGGAGCTTGTCGCTCACCGGGCCTTGCCGGGTCACGTGGTGCGTTGCGGCAAGTTCCTTGAGATGTCTTGGTTGGACTTCCCGGCAAGCTCCTCTTGCCAGGGTCTTGTCTCCTTCCCGGCAAGCTCCTCTTGCTGGGGTCTTAGATACTTTGTTCTTGAATGGCTCCAAAGGAACCATGGAGGATCTTGGCGGTCACCCGGCAAGCCTTGCCGCGGGACGCTGCGACTGCCCGTGCACAAGTTCGGGATACTAAGGTACCCCTACTTTAGTACACCGCCACCGGAGTTCCAAACTTTTTCAACTATTTCAACACGGAGATCCATTTAAGTCATTACAAGGATTCACCTTGTTCTTCCAACTTCTCTCTCCTTTCGTTTGATCATTCTTTTATTACCAGAGTTCTCCATGGAGGTTCTACATGATGATTCATCAAGGATTTTATCCCCTCTCGAAGTGCTCATCAAGATTCTTTTCTAAGGAGCTTAAGATTCTTCATCTTGCAATCCGGAGTGCAAATTCTTTCTACCATTTTATCGGAGGTGGTATTATGTCATTCTTGATAATTTGGGTTCATGTTTCATGATTCACATGTTGTTAGGAATGAGGTATTTTAAATCCATCAATCTCTTCTTTGGAGTTATCTTGGCTTATATTTCACCTAAAGCCTTCCACAAGGATTGTTGCTTTCTATGGTGCTCATAAATGACCCAAGTTCTTCATATATCCTTCCGGTGATAAGTTTATCGTCTCCTTGTTCATTCCAATCCAATTCTTTTTCCGTGAGTGGCAGGTTGTCACCTCATAATTTGAGATGTATCCCATAAGACCATATCAAGCTTATTCTTTTCGTTGTTGGTTTTCAACAACTCCGTTCTAGCATTAGTTGTAACCATGCTCTCTCAAGATATTGTTTCCCTTCGTTCCGGAGGCATTGTGATGTTGCTAGCTTCAACTTTTCTTTTTGTTCTTGTCAGGACTCTTTTCTAACGGAGTGTTTTCTGCTTCGTCATCTCCGTTGTATGCTTCTCTCGATTGGCTTAACCTTTCAAGGTTCTTTGGTCTCACTCGTTTGTCAAAGAAGCAACTTAATTTTACCTTTCTCTTTCTCTTCTGTTTTTCCCTCCGGTGCCATTCTAGATCTCGGGACGAGATCCTCTCGTAGTGGGGAGTGTTGTAACGCCCCAAGACCTGGAGCTTCAAATGCCTTCCAGGGTTTCCGGGTTTCGTTGTGTGATTTGTTTTGTCTGTTGCATTCATCTTTGCATCATGAGCATTGCATCATGTCATCATGCAACCCGTTTTAAAACTCAACTAAATAAATTGCATGGATCTTTGGTCCATTTAAATCGAGGGAATTCACGTGGTGATTCTCTTTATAACGTATCCTCCTGATATTAGGGAGCTATTTTAAATACTCCATTTTTGGAATCACCCATGAACACACTTGCAAATAATCACATGCCTTTTTCCGCTTCAAGGTTGGTCCCCAAACTTTTTCTTTTATTTCTTTTGTCACTTCCCCGAGCTCCACCTAGATTCTCAACATTTCTGGGCACTTCAAAACCCTAGTCCTAGTTCAAACCATTTGATTAAATTCAAATGAGTTTGAATTCATATATTCCGATCTTGCCACTTCAAATTTTCTCGGTCCAAGCATATTTTTGTGAGTCCAAGAAAATATGCCCTGTGCTCCAATTCTTCTCCTATCTCTATCTATTTTTTTCCAAACCCTCTGTTTATTTGCTAAAACAAGGAAAGGTATCTACAGAGAAAAAGAGAGTGCAGGCCTCAGCCCACCCAAGCCGCACCATCCACCAGGCCCATCCTTTTCCCTAGCACCGGCCCATCCCTCTCGTAAGGCCCAGCGCCCCACTCCCACCTAAACCTAAACCCATCTCCCTCGAACCCCTCATTCTCCTTCGTTTCCCCGAGCGCCGCCAGCTAGAGCCCGATCCCCTCGATCTCTCTCACCATCTCCCTCTCGTTCCCTGTGAGACACCGCCTTGCGCCGCCCGTTCGTCGTCCCATGCCTCCGCCGCCGCCGAGGTCCATCAGGAAGGCCACCCCACGCGTGACCCGATGCCTTGCTGCCTTTCCCCGCGCTGGGGGCTGTCTCCTCGCCCTCGTTGCACGCTCGCGGGCCACGCGGCCTGAAGCCGGCCTCGCTGGAGCACGCTGCCAGCAGCAAGTCGCCGCCGAGCCCTGCTAGTTCCTCCGGCCTCACCGTCCTCTCCTTCACCTCCTCGCGCCCGCGCCTCCTCCTCCCTCCGTTCGGCTTCAAGCTCGCCGCCTCCCTGCCACGGCGTCCGTGTTGTAATGTCGCACCGGTGAACACGACCAGCATCGTGCCTCTGCCGTCGCCGCACCACGTTCATGCTCCGATGCCATCTGCCTCCCCCTCGATGTTTCGCCAGCCATGGCCGCCTCTGCACCCGCACATCGCCCCGGCAAGCTTTGCCCGCCCTTCTCCTTTTTCGGGTTCGTTTCCAGTGTTGCTCGACCCTGCTCCGCTTCCTGCACGTGACCCTGCGGCCTCGAGCTCCTATGGTCTTCTGTGTTGGGGTTTGCTCCCGAGCTCCATCGTCAAACCCCGCTCCTGCCTCCTGTTGGGGAACGTAGTAATTTCAAAAAAAATCCTACGCACACGCAAGATCATGGTGATGCATAGCAACGAGAGGGGAGAGTGTGATCTACGTACCCTTGTAGACCAACAGCGGAAGCGTTAGCACAACGTGGTTGATGTAGTCGTGCGTCTTCACGGACCGACCGATCAAGCACCGAAACTACGGCACCTCCGAGTTCTAGCACACGTTCAGCTCGATGACGATCCCCCGACTCCGATCCAGCAAAGTGTCAGGGAAGAGTTCCGTCAGCACGACGGCATGGTGACGATCTTGATGTACTACCGTCGCAGGGCTTCGCCTAAGCACCGCTACAATATTATCGAGGGTTATGGTGGAAGGGGGCAATGCACACGGCTAAGAATATGATCATGTGGATCAAATTTTGTGTCTAGAGGTGCCCCCTGCCCCCGTATATAAAGGATCAAGGGGGGGGGTGCGGCCGGCCAGGAGGAGGGCGCGCCAGGAGGAGTCCTACTCCCACCGGGAGTAGGATCCCCCCCCCCTTTCCTAATTGGAATAGGATTCGGGAGGGGGAAAGAGGAGAGAGAGAAGGAAGGGGGGCGCCGCCCCCCTCTCCTTGTCCTATTCGAACTAGGGGGGGGGGGCGCGCGGCCCAGCCCTTGCCACCTCTCCTCTCTTCCACTAAAGCCCACTAAGGCCCATATACCTCCCGGGGGGTTCCGGTAACCTCCCGGTACTCCGGTAAAATCCCGATTTCATCCGGAACCCTTTCGATATCCAAATATAGGCTTCCAATATATCAATATTTATGTCTCGACCATTTCGAGACTCTTCGTCATGTCCGTGATCACATCCAGGACTCCGGACAAACTTCGGTACATCAAAATGCATAAACTCATAATATAACTGTCATCGAAACCTTAAGCGTGCGGACCCTACGGGTTCGAGAACAATGTAGACATGACCGAGACACGTCTCCGGTCAATAACCAATAGCAGAACCTGGATGCTCATATTGGCTCCTACATATTCTATGAAGATCTTTATCGGTCAGACCGCATAACAACATACGTTGTTCCCTTTGTCATCGGCATGTTACTTGCCCGAGATTCGATCATCGGTATCTCAATACCTAGTTCAATCTCGTTACTGGCAAGTCTCTTTACTTGTTTCGTAATACATCATCTCACAACTAACTCATTAGTTGCAATGCTTGCAAGGCTTATGTGATGTGCATTACCGAGAGGGCCCAGAGATACATCTCCGACAATCGGAGTGACAAATCCTAATCTCGAAATACGCCAACCCAACATGTACCTTTCGAGACACCTATAGAGCTCCTTTATAATCACCCAATTACGTTGTGACGTTTGGTAGCACACAAAGTGTTCCTCCGGTAAACGGGAGTTGCATAATCTCATAGTCATAGGAACATGTATAAGTCATGAAGAAAGCAATAGCAACATACTAAACGATCGGGTGCTAAGCTAATGGAATGGGTCATGTCAATCACATCATTCTCCTAATGATATGATCCCATTAATCAAATGACAACACATGTCTATGGTTAGGAAACATAACCATCTTCGATTAACGAGCTAGTCAAGTAGAGGCATACTAGTGATGTTTGGTTTGTCTATGTATTCACACAAGTATTATGTTTTCGGATAATACAATTCTAGCATGAATAATAAACATTTATCATGATATAAGGAAATAAAATAATAACAGTATTATTGCCTCTAGGGCATATTTCCATCAGTCTCCCGCTTGCACTAGAGTCAATAATCTAGATTACACAGTAATGATTCTAACACCCATGGAGCTTTGGCGCTGATCATGTTTTGCTCGTGGAAGAGGCTTAGTCAACGGGTCTGCTATGTTCAGATCCGTATGTATCTTGCAAATCTCTATGTCTCCCACCTGGACTAGATCCCGGATGGAATTGAAGCGTCTCTTGATGTGCTTGGTTCTCTTGTGAAATCTGGATTCCTTTGCCAAGGCAATTGCACCAGTATTGTCACAAAAGATTTTCATTGGACCCGATCCACTAGGTATGACACCTAGATCGGATATGAACTCCTTCATCCAGACTCCTTCGTTTGCTGCTTCCGAAGCAGCTATGTACTCCGCTTCACATGTAGATCCCACCACAACGCTTTGTTTAGAACTGCACCAACTGACAGTTCCACCGTTTAATGTAAACACGTATCCGGTTTGCGATTTAGAATCGTCCGGATCAGTGTCAAAGCTTGCATCAACGTAACCATTTACGATGAGCTCTTTGTCACCTCCATATATGAGAAACATATCCTTAGTCCTTTTCAGGTATTTCAGGATGTTCTTGACCGTTGTCCAGTGATCCACTCCTAGATTACTTTGGTACCTCCCTGCTAGACTTATAGCAAGACGCACATCAGGTCTGGTACACAGCATTGCATACATGATAGAGCCTATGGCTGAAGCATAGGGAACATCTTTCATTTTCTCTCTATCTTCTTCATGGTCGGGGATTGAGTCTTACTCAATTTCACACCTTGTAACACAGGCAAGAATCCTTTCTTTGCTTGATCCATTTTGAACTTCTTCAAAACTTTGTCAAGGTATGTGCTTTGTGAAAGTCCAATTAAGCGTCTTGATCTATCTCTATAGATCTTAATGCCTAATATGTAAGTAGCTTCACCGATGTCTTTCATTGAAAAACTCTAATTCAAGTATCCTTTTATGCTATCCAGAAATTCTATATTATTTCCAGTTAGCAATATGTCATCTACATATAATATCAGAAATGCTACAGAGCTCCCACTCACTTTCTTGTAAATACAGGCTTCTCCAAAAGTTTGTACAAAACAAAATGCTTTGATCACACTATCAAAGCGTTTATTCCAACTCCGAGAGGCTTGCACCAGTCCATAAATGGATCGCTTGAGCTTGCACACTTTGTTAGCTCCCTTTGGATCGACAAAACCTTCCGGCTGCATCATATACAACTCTTCTTGCAGAAATCCATTCAGGAAAGCAGTTTTGACATCCATTTGCCAAATTTCATAATCATAAAATGCTGCAATTGCTAACATGATTCGGACAGACTTAAGCATCGCTACGGGTGAGAAGGTCTCATCGTAGTCAATCCCTTGAACTTGCCGAAAACCTTTGGCGACAAGTCGAGCTTTGTAGACAGTAACATTACTGTCAGCGTCAGTCTTCTTCTTGAAAATCCATTTATTCTCAATTGCTTGCCGACCATTGGGCAAGTCAACCAAAGTCCATACTTTGTTCTCATACATGGATCCCATCTCAGATTTCATGGCTTCAAGCCATTTTGCGGAATCTGGGCTCACCATCACTTCTTCATAGTTCGTAGGTTCGTCATGATCTAGTAGCATGACTTCCAGAACAGGATTACCGTACCACTCTGGCGCAGATCTTACTCTGGTTGATCTACGAGGTTCAGTAGTATCTTGTTCTGAAGTTTCATGATCATTATCATTAGCTTCCTCACTAATTGGTGTAGGTGTCACAGAAACAGGTTTCTGTGATGTACTACTTTCCAATAAGGGAGCAGGTACAGTTACCTCGTCAAGTTCTACTTTCCTCCCACTCACTTCTTTCGAGAGAAACTCCTTCTCTAGAAAGTTTCCAAATTTAGCAACAAAAGTCTTGCCTTCGGATTTGTGATAGAAGGTGTATCCAATAGTTTCCTTTGGATATCCTATGAAGACACATTTCTCCGATTTCGGTTCGAGCTTATCAGGTTGAAGTTTTTTCACATAAGCATCGCAGCCCCAAACTTTCAGAAACGACAACTTTGGTTTCTTGCCAAACCATAGTTCATAAGGCGTCGTTTCGACGGATTTTGATGGTGCCCTATTTAACGTGAATGCGGCCGTCTCTAGAGCATAACCCCAAAACGATAGCGGTAAATCAGTAAGAGACATGATAGATCGCACCATATCTAGTAAAGTACGATTACGACGTTCGGACACACCATTACGTTGTGGTGTTCCGGGTGGCGTGAGTTGCGAAACTATTCCACATTGTTACAAATGTACACCAAACTCGCAACTCAAATATTCTCCTCCATGATCAGATCGTAGGAATTTTATTTTCTTGTTACGATGATTTTCAGCTTCACTCTGAAATTCTTTGAACTTTTCAACTGTTTCAGACTTATGTTTCATTAAGTAGATCTGTGAAGGTGATAAAATAACGATATCCGCCACGAGCCTCAACATTCATCGGACCACATACATCTGTATGTATGATTTCCAATAAATCTGTTGCTCTCTCCATAGTACCGAATAACGGTGTTTTTGTCATCTTACCCATAAGGCACGGTTCGCAAGTACCAAGTGATTCATAATCAAGTGGTTCCAAAAGCCCATCAGTATGGAGTTTCTTCATGCGCTTTATACCGATATGACCCAAACGGCAGTGCCACAAATAAGTTGCACTATCATTATCAACTCTGCATCTTTTGGCTTCAACACTATGAATATGTGTGTCGCTACTATCGAGATTTAATAAGAATAGACCACTCTTTATGTAGCGACCAGACCTCAAACAGTCTGATCTCTGTGCTCCGGTGTCATCCCTGGATCAGTAATGCTGACACCACACAGTACTTCGAAGGATTTATAGCAGAGTGGCAATCACACACTTATTACAACGATGTCTCAAAAGAGAACTTAATACAATAATATGGCTTAAGGCCATCTAATATCGATAACAGCGGAAGACTTGGAAGATAAATGGGTCCATCAACTCCAACGGCATCACTGAGTATAGAACCACGACCTAGAAGCACCTTAATCGTCGTCTGAAAAGTCTGCAACATTAACGTTGCAGCCCGAAACGGGTCAGCACATGGAATATGTTGGCAAAGTAACACATAGAGAATGATGGAATGAAACAGCTATACTATATGCATATTTGGCTGGTGGAAAGCTCTGTGGTTACTGTTTTGCGTAAAGCCAATTTTTCCCTACTGCAAAGGAATAAATTTATTTCACTATCATGGTGGTTGTTAAACATTGAGAATGGTTGACAGCATTCTCAATCCCAATTAAAAGTAAACAATTAAAACCCAACAATATTAATTAGAAGTAACATGATGAGATTCACATGATATTCAAGTACTAGATAATCAAGATTGTCCATAACCGGGGACATGGCTAATCATGATTAGTTTGTTACACTCTGCAGAGGTTTGCGCACTTTTCCCCACAAGACTCGATCGCCTCCGTTGGATTTCTCACACTACTGGTGTTTGAGAAATGGATGACCGAGACATAGTCTTTCAGAAGCGCTAGCACCTTATGATGGAGTAGACCGTACTACCTACATCCCCTACATCTGCTAGTCTACCCCTATAAGAGTTCGCACGACTTAGTCAACTATGCCAGAGCCCATATTGGCTTGTGGCTGCACACGTAAGTATTTAGCATGAAAGATCTTATGATCCCTTTGAGCCTGGGTGGCGGTCCAAAATAAAAACAGGCAAGTCCTGATAGACATCAGGTGCCTCAATCCACCCAGATGTGTGTTTAAGTTGCCACCTTAGATAAACCATTAAAATTATCAATCTCACATCTGTCATGGATATCACTCACCCACACGTCTACTAGCATAGCATGGCATAATAACCAAACGTAGAAGTAACTCCCAAAGGTTTCATAATAAACAGGTAATAGGTGCTACCTCATCTACTTCCCATCCCACAATTAAATTAGATCCTAATCATGCAATGTGTGAGGATGGATCTAATGCAATAAAACTGGGTTGCAGAAAAGGTATGATCAAAGTGTCACTTGCCTTGCTGATGATCCGCGAGTCCTAGATATTCGAAGTAACAGGCGGCGCAATCCGGGTAATCTATCGCAGACAAACAACAAGCATACAATACTCATCTAATGCATAGGTAAAACTCGAACAAGAGATCAAACCAGATAGTTCAACTTAAGAACTCCGGTTGCAAAGAAAGAAAGAACCGAACAAAGAAACCGAAAACAAACGGCGGAAAACAACTCAATTCTAGCAAGTTGAAACTAGGTCAAATTTTACCATAGCAAAAACTTGTTTAAGTTGATTAGTCGGAACGGCGGTTTCGAAACGAAACACCAGGCGTTTGAATCACCTGATTCCGATAAATGAGCGAGAAGATAGACTAGAAAGAAGATCGGATCTGAGATCGCGATTGCGGAATAAATCCGACGAAAGGAAAAAGAAGAACGGTTGAATGAATGGACGTTCGTTAACCTAGAGGAATCTGGTGATCACGTTCGTTAGGACGAACGGTCCGGCGAACAGTCTCGGGCAACTAAATCGGAAAAGAAAACGAATCTGATCTAGGGTTTCGGAGAAGAAAACCAATCGTAAAACCGATCTAGAAAACCAAAACGGTTTCGCGAAGAACCGGAGAGAAAAACGAATCGGAAAAGAAGAATCGGAACGATTAGAAGAAAACGATCCGACGAAAAGAAGAGATGCGGTGCGGGGCTACCTCCGGCGAGGTCTCCGGCGAGGGGCTCCGGCGGCGTGGGCGTGGGGCGGCGGCGGCGCGGGGCACAAGGGGCGGCGCGGCGCGGGTGAGGGGCGCGGGATGTGGGCGCGGTGGAGGCTTGGGGCTTTGGTTTGATGATTTAGAGGGGGGGTGGGGTATTTATATTGGGGAGGGGGGTTTGCTTGGAGGAGGGATCAAGGAATAAGAGTAGGACTAGGAAAGAAAAAGAGGGAAGGAAAGATCTAAAAAACGAAGTAGGACAAGAGTCCTACTAGGAAACCACAAAGGGCAGGGGCGGCGGCCTCTTGGCGCCTGGGCGCGCGCGCGATGGCCTCCTGGCCTTGGCCTTGGCTGGCGGCTTGGCGTGGGCCTTAGGCCCAGGGCGCTGCAGCTTTTTTTTTAATCGGTTCCGCGCTCGGAAAAAAACAGAAAAGCAAATCTACCGGACTCCAAAACTAATAAAGTAAATTTTCCCCGACTCCTAAAAATGAGTCGAACAAAATGAACTTTTCTCCGGGCCTAAAATGCAATTTTTTTAAGATGCGCATTTTTCCCTATCCAAATAAAAGCAAATGAAACTCCGACAAAACCAATGATCCTTTCTTCAAAATTTGAGAAGACTCAAATATGAAAAAGACGAAATCTCCAACTCTCTCCGAGGGTCCTTGAGTTGCGTGAAATTTCTGGGATCGCCAAAATGCAAGAAAATATGATATGCCTGATGATCTAGTGTATAACATTCCAAATTGAAAATTTGGGATGTTACAAACCTACCCCCCTTAAGATGAATCTCGCCCTCGAGATTCGGGTTGGCTAGAAAATAGGTGAGGGTGGTCCTTGAGCCAATCTTCTTCTCTCTCCCAGGTGGCTTCATCCTCTGGGTGGTGGTTCCACTAAACTTTGCAAAACTTGATAACCTTGCTGCGGGTAACTCTGCTGGCAAACTCGAGAATCTTGACTGGTTTCTCTTCATACGTTAAGTCGTCCTTCAACTGAATCGCTTCAAGCGGTACTGTCTCTCTTAACGGTACCTCCGCCATCTCGGCGTGACATTTCTTTAGCTAAGAAACATGGAATACGTCATGAACTCCTGACAGTCCCTCTGGTAATTCCAACTTATACGCGACTTCTCCCATACGTTGCAAGATCTTGTATGGTCCAACGAAACGCGGTGCTAACTTTCCCTTAACTCCAAAGCGCTTAACTCCTCGAAGGGGGGATACTCAGAGATAAACCCTGTCTCCGGTTTCGTAAACTGTCTCCTTGCGTTTAGAATCTATGTAGCTCTTCTGCCTGGACTGGGCTACCTTGAGCCTATCGCGAATCAACTTAACTTTCTGTTCAGACTCCTTAATCAAATCTTGTCCAAAGAACTAATGATCTCCAACTTCGTCCCATGACAACGGTGTCCTGCACCTCCTTCCGTACAAAGCTTCGAAAGGTGCCATCTTCAAACTGGTTTGGTAACTGTTGTTATAAGAAAACTCCGCGTACGGCAAGTTATCATCCCAACTAGATCCATAATCTAGTGCACAAGCTCTCAGCATATCTTCCAAAATCTGATTGACTCTCTCGGTCTGTCCATCTGTCTGCGGATGAAAAGCTGTGCTGAACTCTAGCCTGGTTCCCAAAGTTTCATGCAACTGATTCCAAAACTTTGAGGTAAATTGGGTTCCTCTGTCTGATACAATACTCCTTGGAACTCCGTGCAAACAAACGATCCTAGTCATGTATATCTTTGCCAACTTAGCACTGGTGTAAGTGGTCTTAACTGGAATGAAATGTGCTACCTTCGTCAAACGATCAACTACTACCCATATCGAGTCATATCCTGCCTTCGTCCTGGGTAGTCCTGTGATAAAATCCATGCCTATCTTATCCCACTTCCATTCGGGTATCGGCAATGGTTGTAACAATCCAGCTGGCTTCTGATGTTCTGCCTTTACTCTATGGCATACATCACAAACTGCTACATAAGCGGCAATATCCTTCTTCATTCCGGTCCACCAGAATGTCTCCTTCAAATCCAAATACATGTTGGTATTTCCTGGGTGAATCGAATATGGTGAATCATGTGCCTCTTGTAAAATCAACTTCCTGATCTCCGGGTCATTTGGCACATAAACATGGTCCTCAAACCATAGGGTATCATGCTCATCCTCACGAAATCCCTTTGCTTTTCCTTTGCTTAGTTTCTCCTTTATAGCAGCAATCTCCTTGTCAGATTTCTGGGCTTCTCTGATTCTATCCATCAATGTCGACTGAATCTCCAATGCTGCCACATAGCCTTTCGGAACTATCTCTAGACTTAGTTCACGAAGGTTTTCTGCTGACTCCTTGGGTATTGCTCCCGTCATTAATGTATTGACGTGGCTCTTGCGGCTCAATGCGTCAGCTACTACATTAGCTTTACCGGGATGGTAATGCAATTTCATATCATAATCCTTGATGAGCTCCAGCCATCTCCTTTGTCTGAGATTCAACTCCTTCTGCGTGAAAATGTACTTCAAACTCTTGTGATCCGTGTACACCTCACAATGATTTCCAATGAGAAAATGTCTCCATGTCTTTAATGCATGCACTATGGATGCTAACTCCAAATCATGCATAGCATAATTCAACTCATGAGGTTTCAGTTGTCGTGAAGCATACGATACAACTCTACCTTCCTGCATAAGCACTGCTCCAAGTCCTCGACGTGAAGCGTCGCAATATACCTCATAATCCTTGGTCTGATCTGGCAAAATCAACACTGGTGAGGTAACCAAACGTTTCTTCAACTCCTGGAAACTAGCCTCACACTCCTTAGTCCAATTGAACTTGGTATCCTTCCTCAACAACTCCGTCATAGGCTTCGCAATCTTTGAAAAGTTCTCAATGAATCTCCGATAGTATCCTACGAGTCCAAGAAAACTCCGGATTTCTCCAACAGTCGTTGGTGCTTCCCATTTGGTTACAGTCTCAACCTTGGCGGGGTCAACTGCTATCCCTTCTCCGGATATAACGTGTCCGAGGAATCCTACTTCCTTTAACCAAAACTCACATTTGCTAAATTTGGCATATAACTGATGTTCCCTTAGTTTCTCCAAAACCAAACGCAAATGTTCCTTATGTTCTTCTTCATTCTTCGAATAAACTAGGATATCATCAATGAACACTACGACGAACTTATCCAAAAACTCCATAAACACTTTGTTCATCATGTTCATAAAATAGGCAGGCGCGTTAGTCAATCCAAGTGACATAATGGTATACTCATACAGTCCATATCTTGTGGTGAATGCTGTCTTAGGTATGTCCTGCTCTCGAATCTTCAATTGGTGGTACCCTGATCGCAAATCGATCTTGGAAAACACTTTAGCTCCTTGCAAACGATCAAACAGATCATTAATCATTGGCAGGGGATACTTGTTCTTGATGGTTACTTCATTCAATCCACGATAATCAACAACCATCCTTAATGATCCATCCTTCTTCTCCACTAGAAGTACGGGTGATCCCCAAGGTGAAGAACTTGGGCGAATGTAACCTTTCTCCAATAACTCCTTAATCTGATTCTTAATTTCCACTAAATCCTTTGCTGGCATCCGGTATCGTCTCTTTGATATTGGGCCTGTACCTAGCAATAACTCAATCAAAAACTCAATGTCTCTATCCGGTGGCATGCCTGGCAACTCTTTTGGAAATACATCAGGAAAATCCTTTACCACTGGTACTTCCTCCTGCACTACTCCTGTCAGGCAATTTACTTGTGTCCTATTTGGCACATGCCGGGATACATACTTGATCCTTCTTCCTTCCGGCGTTGTAAGCAAAATTGACTTACTAACACAGTCGATGTTTCCTCCATACATCGACAACCAATCCATGCCTAATATCACATCCAATCCTTGAGATTCCAATACTATTAGGTCTGAGGGAAAAACATAGTTACCAATCCTTAGTGGTAACCGATCACACCATCGTCTAGCCATAAACTCCGCTCCTGGTGAGCTTACTAACATGGGTGACCTAAGGGCTTGGGTTGACAGGTTATATTTATCCACAAATCCCCTTGATATGTATGAATGCGATGCACCAGTATCAAAAAGAATGAGTGTGGTAAATGACTTAACCAAAAACTTACTGATCACTGCATCAGGCTGATCTTCAACCTCCTCCACGCTAACGTGGTTCACCGGTCCCCTATTGAAAGGGTTCAGCTTCTTCCCTGAGCTTCCATTGCCATTTCCATTTTGGCCTTCAGGACATTCATTTGCATAATGTCCGGTCTTGGAACACTTGAAACAGGTGACTTGGCTCAGGTCTCTCTTGGATGGGGTGGTCCAGTTCTGGTCGTTGCTTCCTCCATTCCCATTACCATTCTTGTGGCCATTGTGGTTGTGCGTACTACTTCCTCCATGGGTATGCTGAAACTAAAATCCCGATTTAGGGGTAAAACGGGGCTTCTGCTGGGCTCCAGAGTTATACTTCCCCTGTCCATACTTCCTCTTGCGGTTCTCAATCTGCTGTTGCTTCCCTTCAATCATGATGGCACGGTCTACCAACTCCTGGTAGTTGTTGAAACTTCCTACCATCAGCTGCATACTCAACTCATCATTCAATCCTTCCAGAAACTTCTCCTGCTTGGTTGCATCCGTAGCAACGTCATCTGGGGCATAATGTGCTAGCTTGCTGAAGTCGTCAACATACTGGCCAACTGTCCTTCCTCCTTGGCGTAAGTTGCGAAACTCACGCTTCTTCATGGCCATAGCTCCTGCTGAAACATGTGCAGTGCAGAACGCTTGCTGGAACTGATCCTATGTGACAGTGTCAACTGGGAAAGTGGCTGTGAAATTCTCCCACCATGCTGCCGCGGGTCCTTCTAACTGATGTGCGGCAAACTTCACTTTCTCACCATCCGTGCATCCTACAGTGGTCAACTCCCTTCCTATCTTGCGGAGCCAATCGTCTGCTACTATCAGCTCGATGCTACTAGAAAACACCGGCAGATTTAGCCTAAGGAAATGGGCTAAGTGGTCAACAGGGGGTGGTGGTGGTGGTGGGTTGTTGTTGTTGTTGTTCTGCTGATTCTGGACTAACATCTGCATCAACTGATTCTGCTGTGGGATCAACTGAGTGAGCTCCGGTGGGAATCCATTGTCACGTCTCGGAGGCATCTAAGGGTTTAGAAAAGAAGAGATATAAGAATAGAATGAGGTCTAAAGAGAAAACACTACCCCAATGCACATGAGCAAATTCACACAAAATCACTTCATTCAATCAAACAAGGGCATACAATCGATCTAGCTATCGCAAAAGTGCTCGAACTATAGTGTTTACATGGGGGAAAATACTACTAATATTTGGTGGTCATCTAGAAATTTGAACTGACGGAAGACTCCATGATGTCCGCTCCAGCTTCGTCGTCAAAGTCGGGTTCACTTGGATCCGAATCGGTGTCATCGATGATGATGTAGTTATCCGGGCATGCGACGTACTCGTCTTCCTCCTTGGATGCTAACTTCCTCTTGAGTTCTTCAATCTCTTACTTAAGATCGACGTTGTGTCTTTCTAGAGCTACGATCTCGTCCATGTAGTCCTTGCGTGTAGCCTTCAGTTCTCCTTCCAGCTCGATGATCCTTGTCTTCGTGTTCTTCAACTCTATCATATCATTGCACATCTGGTTCTCGTGGCGTCGAATGTGTTGGTTTAACTCCTGCATGAAAGCTGCAATGGATCTATCCTTCTTGGTGATGATTAACTCCCATTGTTCATCTCGGCATCCGCAAATCTGGTAGATAGTGTCCTTGAGGTCTTCTTGATATACTTCTCCAATGCGTCCTATGGTGATATGGGCTGCCATGCTCCTTCCTAGACTCCAGGTGGGTGCATTGAAAACACTATCTATGGGCTTCGTGATTGGCGCGAATGTCCTTCCCGGAACGTGAGCTTGAACCTTCCAGCACTCCTCTTCAGGCAAAGTGGCGTTGAAAGTCCCGGTGAAGCTTGGTAGTCCAATGTTTAGGTACTTGGTGACTTCCTTCAAGTGAAATCCAAAAGGTGTGCCTTCATCCGGTTGAGCGTACTTAATCTTCGCGTCCTTCATCCTAAAGAGCAGAAAAGATGAGGAGTTAGAAAATGAGGAGAGGATAGTGATCTATGGCTTTAACTTAGTGGTCGTGTCCTACAGTCCGCGTGAGCTCTGATACCATCTCTGTAGCGACCAGACCTCAAACAGTCTGATCTCTGTGCTCCGGTGTCATCCCTGGATCAGTAATGCTGACACCACACAGTACTTCGAAGGATTTATAACAGAGTGGCAATCACACACTTATTACAACGATGTCTCAAAAGAGAACTTAATACAATAATATGGCTTAAGGCCATCTAATATCGATAACAGCGGAAGACTTGGAAGATAAATGGGTCCATCAACTCCAACGGCATCACTGAGTATAGAACCACGACCTAAAAGCACCTTAATCATCGTCTGAAAAGTCTGCAACATTAACGTTGCAGCCCGAAACGGGTCAGCACATGGAATATGCTGGCAAAGTAACACATAGAGAATGATGGAATGAAACAGCTATACTATATGCATATTTGGCAGGTGGAAAGCTCTATGGTCACTGTTTTGCGTAAAGCCAATTTTTCCCTACTGCAAAGGAATAAATTTATTTAACTATCATGGTGGTTGTTAAACATTGAGAATGGTTGACAGCATTCTCAATCCCAATTAAAAGTAAACAATTAAAACCCAACAATATTAATTAGAAGTAACATGATGAGATTCACATGATATTCAAGTACTAGATACTCAAGATTGTCTATAACCGGGGACCCGGCTAATCATGATTAGTTTGTTACACTCTGCAGAGGTTTGCGCACTTTTCCCCACAAGACTCGATCGCCTCCGTTGGATTTCTCGCACTACTGGTGTTTGAGAAACGGATGACCGAGACATAGTCTTTCAGAAGCGCTAGCACCTTACGATGGAGTAGACCGTACCACCTACATCCCCTACATCTGCTAGTCTACCCCTATAAGAGTTCGCATGACTTAGTCAACTATGCCAGAGCCCATATTGGCTTGTGGCTGCACACGTAAGTATTTAGCATGAAAGATCTTATGATCCCTTTGAGCCTGGGTGGCGGTCCAAAATAAAAACAGGCAAGTCCTGATAGACATCAGGTGCCTCAATCCACCCAGATGTGTGTTTAAGTTGCCACCTTAGATAAACCATTAAAATTATCAATCTCACATCTGTCATGGATATCACTCACCCAATCCACGTCTACTAGCATAGCATGGCATAATAAGCAAACGTAGAAGTAACTCCCAAAGGTTTCATAATAAACAGGTAATAGGTGCTACCTCATCTACTTCCCATCCCACAATTAAATTAGATCCTAATCATGCAATGTGTGAGGATGGATCTAATGCAATAAAACTGGGTTGTAGAAAAGGTATGATCAAAGTGTCACTTGCCTTGCTGATGATCCACGAGTCCTAGAGATTCAAAGTAACAGGCGGCGCAATCCGGGTAATCTATCACACACAAACAACAAGCATACAATAAGTACTCATCTAATGCACAGGTAAAACTCAAACAAGAGATCGAACTAGATAGTTCAACTTAAGAACTCCGGTTGCAAAGAAAGAAAGAACCGAACAAAGAAACCGAAAACAAACGGTGGAAAACAACTCGGTTCTAGCAAGTTGAAACTAGGTCAAATTTTACCGTAGCAAAAACTTGTTTAAGTTGATTAGTCGGAACGGCGGTTTCGAAACGAAACACCAGGCGCTTGAATCACCTGATTCCGATAAACGAGCGAGAAGATAGACTAGAAAGAAGATCGGATCTGAGATCGCGATCGCGGAATAAATCCGACGAAAGGAAAAAGAAGTACGGTTGAACGAACGGACGTTCATTAACCTAGAGGAATCCGGTGATCACGTTCGTTAGGACGAACGGTCCGGCGAACGGTCTCGGGCAACTAAATCGGAAAAGAAAACGAATCCGATCTAGGGTTTCGGAGAAGAAAACCGATCGTAAAACCGATCTAGAAAACCGGAACGGTTTCGCGAGGAACCGGAGAGAAAAACGAATTGGAAAAGAAGAATCGAAATGATTAGAAGAAAACGATCCAATGAAAATAAGAGATGCGGCGCGGGGCTACCTCCGGCGAGGGGCTCCGGCGGCGTGGGCGTGGGGCGGCGGCAGCAAGGTCCGGCGGCGGCGCGGGGCACAAGGGGCGGCGCGGCGCGGGTGAGGGGCGCGGGGTGTGGGCGCGGTGGAGGCTTGGGGCTTTGGTTTGATGATTTAGAGGGGGTGTGGGGTATTTATATTGGGGAGGGGGGTTTGCTTGGAGGAGGGATCAAGGAATAAGAGTAGGACTAGGAAAGAAAAAGAGGGAAGGAAAGATCTAAAAAAACGAAGTAGGACAAGAGTCCTACTAGGAAACCACAAAGGGCAGGGGCGGCGGCCTCCTGGGGCCTAGGCGCGCGCGCGATGGCCTCCTGGCCTTGGCCTTGGCCGGCGGCTTGGCTTGGGCCTTAGGCCCAGGGCGCTGCAGCTTTTTTTTTAATCGGTTCTGCGCTTGGAAAAAACAGAAAAACAAATCTACCGGACTCCAAAACTAATAAAGTAAATTTTCCCCGGCTCCTAAAAATGAGTCGAACAAAATGAACTTTTCTCCGGGCCTAAAATGCAATTTTTTTAAAATGCGCATTTTTCCCTATCCAAATAAAAGCAAATGAAACTCCGACAAAACCAATGATCCTTTCTTCAAAATTTGAGAAGACTCAAATATGAAAAAGACGAAATCTCCAACTCTCTCCAAGGGTCCTTGAGTTGCGTGAAATTTTTGGGATCGCCAAAATGCAAGAAAATATGATATGCCTGATGATCTAGTGTATAACATTCCAAATTGAAAATTTGGGATGTTACACTTTAAGGGTGCATGACCATAAAAGATATTACTCATATAAATAGAACAACCATTATTCTCTGATTTAAATGAATAACCGTCTCGCATCAAACAAGATCCAGATATAATGTTCATGCTTAACGCTGGCACCAAATAATAATTATTTAGGTCTAATACTAATCCCGAAGGTAAATGTAGAGGTAGCGTGCCGACTGCGATCACATCGACTTTGGAACCATTTCCCACGCGCATCGTCACCTCGTCCTTAGCCAGTCTTCGCTTAATCTGTAGTCCCTGTTTCGAGTTGCAAATATTAGCAATAGAACCAGTATCAAATACCCAGGTGCTACTGCGAGCATTAGTAAGGTACACATCAATAATATGTATATCACATATACCTTTTGTTCACCTTGCCATCCTTCTTATCCGCCAAATACTTGGGGCAGTTCCGCTTCCAGTGACCGGTCTGCTTGCAGTAGAAGCACTCAGTTTCAGGCTTAGGTCCAGGTTTGGGTTTCTTCTCTTGAGTAGCAACTTGCTTGCTGTTCTTTTTGAAGTTCCCCTTCTTCTTCCCTTTGCCCTTTTTCTTGAAACTAGTGGTCTTGTTGACCATCAACACTTGATGCTCCTTCTTGATTTCTACCTCCGCAGCTTTCAGCATTGCGAAGAGCTCGGGAATAGTCTTATTCATCCCTTGCATATTATAGTTCATCACGAAGCTCTTATAGCTTGGTGGTAGTGATTGGAGAATTCTGTCAATGACGCAATCATCTGGAAGATTAACTCCCAATTGAATCAAGTGATTATTATACCCAGACATTTTGAGTATATGCTCACTGACAGAACTGTTCTCCTCCATCTTGCAGCTATAGAACTTATTGGAGACTTCATATCTCTCAATTCGGGCATTTGCTTGAAATATCAACTTCAACTCCTGGAACATCTCATATGCTCCATGACATTCAAAACATCGTTGAAGTCCCGATTCTAAGCCGTAAAGCATGGCACACTGAACTATCGAGTAGTCATCAGCTTTGCTCTGCCAGACGTTCATAACATCTGGTGTTGCTCCAGCAGCAGGCCTGGCACCCAGTGGTGCTTCCAGGACGTAATTCTTCTGTGCAGCAATGAGGATAATCCTCAAGTTACGGACCCAGTCCGTGTAATTGCTACCATCATCTTTCAACTTTGCTTTCTCAAGGAACGCATTAAAATTCAATGGAACAACAGCACGGGCCATCTATCTACAATCAAACATAAACAAGCAAGATACTATCAGGTACTAAGTTCATGATAAATTTAGGTTCAATTAATCATATTACTTAAGAACTCCCACTTAGATAGACATCCCTCTAATCCTCTAAGTGATTACGTGATCCAAATCAACTAAACCATGTCCGATCATCACGTGAGATGGAGTAGTTTCATTGGTGAACATCACTGTGTTGATCATATCTACCATATGATTCACGCTCGACCTTTCGGTCTCCGTGTTCCAAGGCCATATCTGTATATGCTTGGCTCATCAAGTATAACCTGAGTATTCCGCGTGTGCAACTGTTTTGCACCCGTTGTATTTGAACGTAGAGCCTATCACACCCGATCATCACGTGGTGTCTCAGCACGAAGAACTTTCGCAACGGTGCATACTCAGGGAGAACACTTCTTGATAATTAGTGAGAGATCATCTTATAATGCTACCGTCAATCAAAGCAAGATAAGATGCATAAAAGATAAACATCACATGCAATCAATATAAGTGATATGATATGGCCATCATCATCTTGTGCTTGTGATCTCCATCTTCGAAGCACCGTCGTGATCACCATCGTCACCGGCGCGACACCTTGATCTCCATCGTAGCATCATTGTCGTCTTGCCAATCTTATGCTTCCACGACTATCGCTACCGCTTAGTAATAAAGTAAAGCATTACAACACGATTGCATTGCATACAATAAAGCGACAACCATATGGCTCCCGCCAGTTGCCGATAACTCGGTTACAAAACATGATCATCTCATACAATGAAATTTAGCATTATGTCTTAACCATATCACATCACAACATGCCCTGCAAAAACAAGTTAGACGTCCTCTACTTTGTTGTTGTAAGTTTTATGTGGCTGCTATGGGCTTAAGCAAGAACCAATCTTACCAACGAATCAAAACCACAACGATAGTTTTTCAAGTTGGTGCTGTTTTAACCTTCGCAAGGACCGGGCGTAGCCACACTCAGTTCAACTAAAGTTGGAGAAACTGTCACCCGCTAGCCACCTTTGTGCAAAGCACATTGGCAGAACCGGTCTCGCGTAAGCATACGTGTAATGTTGGTCCGGGCCGCTTCGTCCAACAATACCGCCGAACCAAAGTATGACATGCTGGTAAGGAGTATGACTTATATCGCCCACAACTCACTTGTGTTCTACTCATGCATATAACATCAACACATAAAACCAGGCTCGGATGCCACTGTTGGGGAACGTAGTAATTTCAAAAAAATTCCTACGCACATGCAAGACCACGGTGATCCATAGCAACGAGAGGGGAGAGTGTGATCTACGTACCCTTGTAGACCAACAACAGAAGCGTTAGCACAACGCGGTTGATGTAATCGTACGTCTTCACGGACCGACCGATCAAGCACCGAAACTACGGCACCTTCGAGTTCTAGCACACGTTCAGCTCGATGACGATCCCCGGACTCCGATCTAGCAAACTGTCGGGGAAGAGTTCCGTTAGCACCACGGCGTGGTGACGATCTTGATGTACTACCGTCGCAGCGCTTCGCCTAAGCACCGCTACAATATTATCGAGGATTATGGTGGAAGGGGGCACCGCACACAGCTAAGAATATGATCACGTGGATCAACTTGTGTGTCTAGAGGTGCCCCCTGCCCCCGTATATAAAGGATCAAGGGGGGTGCGGCCGGCCAGGAGGAGGGCGCGCCAGGATGAGTCCTACTCCCACCGGGAGTAGGATTCCCCCCCCCCCTTTCCTAGTTGGAATAGGATTCGGGAGGGGGAAAGAGGAGAGAGAGAAGGAAGGGGGCGCCGCCCCCCTCTCCTTGTCCTATTCGGACTAGGGGGAGGGGCGCGCGGCCCAGCCCTGGTAACCTCCCGGTACTCCGGTAAAATCCCGATTTCATCCGGAACACTTTCGATATCCAAATATAGGCTTCCAATATATCAATCTTTATGTCTCGACCATTTCGAGACTCCTCGTCATGTCCGTGATCACATCCAGGACTCCGAACAAACTTCGGTACATCAAAATGCATAAACTCATAATATAACTGTCATCGAAACCTTAAGCGTGCGGACCCTACGGGTTCGAGAACAATGTAGACATGACCGAGACACGTCTCCGGTCAATAACCAATAGCAGAACCTGGATGCTCATATTGGCTCCTACATATTCTACGAAGATCTTTATCGGTCAGACCGCATAACAACATACGTTGTTCCCTTTGTCATCGGCATGTTACTTGCCCGAGATTCGATCGTCGGTATCTCAATACCTAGTTCAATCTTGTTACTGGCAAGTCTCTTTACTCGTTTCGTAATACATCATCTCACAACTAACTCATTAGTTGCAATGCTTGCAAGGCTTATGTGATGTGCATTACCGAGAGGGCCCAGAGATACCACTCCGACAATCGGAGTGACAAATCCTAATCTCGAAATACGCCAACCCAACATGTACCTTTGGAGACACCTGTAGAGCTCCTTTATAATCACCCAATTACGTTGTGATGTTTGGTAGCACACAAAGTGTTCCTCCGGTAAACGGGAGTTGCATAATCTCATAGTCATAGGAACATGTATAAGTCATGAAGAAAGCAATAGCAACATACTAAACGATCGGGTGCTAAGCTAATGGAATGGGTCATGTCAATCACATCATTCTCCTAATGATGTGATCCCATTAATCAAATGACAACACATGTCTATGGTTAGGAAACATAACCATCTTCGATTAACGAGCTAGTCAAGTAGAGGCATACTAGTGACGTTTGGTTTGTCTATGTATTCACACAAGTATTATGTTTCCGGATAATACAATTCTAGCATGAATAATAAACATTTATCATGATATAAGGAAATAAAATAATAAAAATATTATTGCCTCTATGGCACATTTCCTTCACCTCCCTCGAAGGCCGACACGTCAAGCTCGACCCTAAACAAGGAATAACGCCAAGTACCAGGATGACGAGGACCGCCAAGTTCGTCCACCGCCGTCTAGTGAACGACTACGGTCGCCGAAGACCCATGAACCAAAACTTCAAGTTTAACTATGTCGCAAGAACGAGACCGACAAGTTCGAAGACCCCAAGTACCTCTTCGAAACGACCGAGTACCACTACTTCCCACGACGATCGTGAACGACTACACCGCTTGACCCGAACCGCTCCGATAACGCATCCTTCGAAGGTATAACCCTCGAGACAACGCCCGTGAACGAATGGTGTGTGTTGTATGAGATGCGCGTCCTTGCTCCGTGCTCGAATTGTCGATGCACGTCGCCCCTCTTTTTGCCTTGCCACCGACATGTGGGAACTCGGTATCCGAGTTCACCCCACCATCCTTGCATGTCATGTTCCACACACTTCCCCTTTGCATCGGTATCTCAATCGAGTTACCGGAACCGGGACGTTGCCGTGGCACCGCTTCCGTTATCGTTGCTGTGGCACCGCTTCCGTTATCATTGCCGTGGCACCGCTTTCGTTATCATTACCGTGGCACCCCTTCCGTTTCCGCCTCGATGACAAATGCTTCATAATATGCTCTTGATAACCTTGTCATAAAACCTTGCATAAATTTTTTCATGTCATCCGCATCATGATAACAACAATTAAAATGTTTAAAATTGTTGTTGCACCAGATTGATAAATGCATATGGGGATCTACCGAAATTGTTGTTTGTTATTCCGGCCTCATTTAAACTTGCCTAATTAGGTAGTTTTATTATGCTTCTCCTCTTGCCATGTTTAACAACATTTAATATTGTTGAGTACCTAAACGTGAGAGAACTAAATAAGTCATGTGGTGTTTTCTTCAATATGCAACTTCGTTGCATACTGAGCTCCACTTAATTTGTAGTATTGTTTGTGCACTTTGCCATGCCATGCTTCATTTAACCGGACATGCATCATACTTGATTGTGCATCATGCCATGATTATGTGGTGGTAGTTTACTATGTTGTTTGCTTCTTTCCGGTGTTGCTTCTTCGGGTTAGTTCCGATAACGTCGCGTTTGTGAGGATCCGTTCGACTTCGTCCGTTTGTCTTCTTCATGGACTCGTTCTTCTTCCTTGCGGGATTTTAGGCAAGATGATCATACCCTCGAAATCACTTCTATCTTTGCTTGCTAGTTGCTCGCTCTTTTGCTATGCCTATGCTGCGATACCTACCACTTGCTTATCATGCCTCCCATATTGTTGAGCCAAGCCTCTAACCCACGCTGTCCTAGCAAACCATTGTTTGGCTATGTTACCGCTTTGCTCAGCCCCTCTTATAGCGTTGTTAGTTGCAGGTGAAGATTGAAGTTTGTTCCTTGTTGGAACATGGAGATCGTTCCTTATTGGAACATGTTTACTTGTTGGGATATCACAATATATCTTATTTAATTAATGCATCTATATACTTGGTAAAGGGTGGAAGGCTCGGCCTTATGCCTGGTGTTTTGTTCCACTCTTGCCGCCCTAGTTTCCGTCATATCGGTGTTATGTTCCCGGATTTTGCGTTCCGTACGCGGTTGGGTAATAATGGGAACCCCTTGACAGTTCGCCTTGAATAAAACTCCTCCAGCAAGGCCCAACATTGGTTTTACCATTTGCCACCTAGCCTTTTCTTTCCCTTGAGTCGGCCGGCTCAAGGGTCATCTTATTTTAACCCCCCCCCCGGGCCAGTGCTTCTCTAAGTGTTGGTCCAACTGAGCGATGTCCGAGGCTACCAGGGGCAACTCTGGGCTGGCTTACCCGACGTCTTGCTCATCCGGTGTGCCCTGAGAACGAGATATGTGCAGCTCCTATCGGGATTTGTCGGCACATCTGGGTGGCTTTGCTGGTCTTGTTTTACCATTGTCGAAATGTCTTGTAACCGGGATTCCGAGTCTGATCGGGTCTTCCTGCTAGAAGGAATATCCTTCGTTGACCGTGAGAGATTGTGATGGGCTAAGTTGGGACACCCCTGCAGGGAGTTGAACTTCCGAAAGCCGTGCCCGCGGTTATGGGCAGATGGGAATTTGTTAATGTCCGGTTGTAGAAAACCTGAACTTGACCTTAATTAAAATACATCAACCGCGTGTGTAACCGTGATGGTCTCTTTCCGGCGGAGTTCGGGAAGTGAACACGGTGTTGGAGTTATGTTTGACGTAGGTTGTTCTAGGATCACTTCTTGATCATAGTTTTATCGACCGTGCTTTGCCTTCTCTTCTCGCTCTCATTTGCGTATGTTAGCCACCATATATGCTAGTCGCTTGCTGCAGCTCCACCTCATACCTTTACCTTACCCATAAGCTTAAATAGTCTTGATCGCGAGGGTGCGAGATTGCTGAGTCCCCGTGGCTCACAAATACTTCCACAACCAGCTTGCAGGTGTCGGTGAGTCCTCGCAAATGCCACAACCAAGCTCAGGAGGAGCTCGATGAAGATCTTGTCCTTTGTGTTGTTTCGTTCTACTTGATCAGTAGTGGATCCCAGTCGGGACGATCGGGGATCTGTGTCGCATTTGGGGTTCTTCTTTTATTTTGGTTCCGTAGTCGGACCTTTTCTCTATTTGGATGTTGTAATGCTTTATTCATGTATTGCGTGAAGTGGCGATTGTAAGCCAACTATGTATCTCTTTCCCTTATGAATTACATGGGTTGTGTAAAGATTACCTCACTTGCGACATTGCTTTCAATGCGGTTATGCCTCTAAGTCGTGCTTCGACATGTGGGAGATATAGCCGCATCGAGGGCGTTACAATATCACTCTTCAAATAAAAATGACAGCTGTTCTCGTGAGTGCTAAAGTTTCTGTTTTTTGCAGCAAGTTCAACAAGACTTTCCCCAAGTCTTCCCAATGGTTCTACTTGGCACAAACACTAATTAAACACAAAAAACACAACCAAAACAGAGGCTAAATAATTTATTTATTACAAATCAGGAGCAAAAAGCAAGGAATAAAAATAAAATTGGGTTGCCTCCCAACAAGCGCTATCGTTTAACGCCCCTAGCTAGGCATAAAAGCAAGGATAGATCTAAGTATTGTCATCTTGATTCTTAATTCTTTTAGTGATGTCATGCTCAAATCCGGGAGATTCCTTATGGTTCCCTTCATACTCAGAGATCTTGAGATCTAAAGAATCCAACCGCTTATTGCAAAGAGTAATCAACATATTCATGCGGTGAAGATTTACGCTAACGCTCTTAAGAGGTTCAAGAGATTTCTGTAAAATCTTAGTTACTTCGCAAATTTTCTAAAAAACTTGCGTTTTCTCTTGGGTATGATGGGGCCCCTTTTGTTGAGGTAAAGTTCCTACTATACCTTCTATAATTTCATGCGTGATACTGGGATCAATTTCAATAAAATTGCCTTTGGCAACACAATCCAAAAGTTGTCTATGAGACATATTAAGCCCAACATAAAAGTTGCGAAGCAAAATTCTGAAATTTACTTCTAGGGTACATTTATGATAAGATTCCATCATTCTAAACCAAGCATCCTTTAAGTTTTCTCCTTGCTTTTGTTTGAAGTGAAGGACTTCAAACTCAGGGGACAAAGGAGCAGAAAGAGGACTAGCCATGACGACAAGCAAACAAACTAGCACACGAGAAGACAAGAGCAAACGGGCAAACGAGGCAAATAGAGAGGGAGGAGGAGATAGAGAGGGCGAATAAAACAGCAAGGGTGAAGTGGGGGAGAGGAAAACGAGAGGTAAATGGAAAATAATGTAATGCGAGAGATAGGGATTGTGATGGGTACTTGGTATGTAGACTTTTTGCGTAGACTCCCCGGCAACGGCGCCAAAAATCCTTCTTGCTATGTCTTGAGCTTGCGTTGGTTTTCCCCGAAGAGGAAGGGATGATGCAGCAGAGTAGCGTAAGTATTTCCCTCAGTTTTTGAGAACCAAGGTATCAATCCAGTAGGAGGCCACGCTCAAGTCCCTCGTACCTGCACAAAACGATAGCTACTCGCAACCAACGTGATTAGGGGTTGTCAATCCCTTCACGGTCACTTACGAGAGTGAGATCTAATAGATATAATATTTTTGGTATTTTTGGTATAAAGATGCAAAGTAAAAAGTAAAAGCAAAGTAAAAAAAGCAAAGCAAGATTAAAGTGATGGAGATTGATATGATGACAATAGACCCGGGGGCCATAGGTTTCACTAGTGGCTTCTCTCAACAGCATAAGTATTCTACGGTGGGTGAACAAATTACTGTTGAGCAATTGACAGAATTGAGCATAGTTATGAGAATATCTAGGCATGATCATGCATATAGGCATCACGTCCGTGACAAGCAGACCGAAACGATTCTGCATCTACTACTATTACTCCACTCATCGACCGCTATCCAGCATGCATCTAGAGTATTAAGTTAAAACAGAGTAATGCCTTAAGCAAGATGACATGATGTAGAGAGATAAATTCATGCAATATGAAATAAACCCCATCTTGTTATCCTCGATGGCAACGATACAATACGTGCCTTGCTTTCCCTTCTGTCACTGGGAAAGGACACCGCAAGATCGAACCCAAAGCTAAGCACTTCTCCCATGGCAAGAACTACCAATCTAGTTGGCCAAACCAAACGGATAATTCGAAGAGACTTGCAAAGATAACCAATCATACATAAAAGAATTCAGAGAAGATTCAAATATTATTCATAGATAGACTTGATCATAAACCCACAATTCATCGGTCTCAACAAACACACCGCAAAAAGAAGATTACATCGAATAGATCTCCACAAGAGAGGGGGAGAACTTTGTATTGAGATCCAAAAAGAGAGAAGAAGCCATCTAGCTACTAACTATGGACCCGAAGGTCTGAGGTAAACTACTCACACTTCATCGGAGGGGCTAGGATGATGTAGAAGCCCTCCGTGATGACGGCCCTCTTCCGGCGGAGCTCCGGAACAGGCCCCAAGATGGGATCTCATGGATACAGAAAGTTGCGGCGGTGGAATTAGGTTTTTGGCTCCTGTTCTGATCGTTTGAGGGTACGTATGTATATATAGGAGGAAGGAGTACGTCGGTGGAGCACCGAGGGGCCCACTAGGCAGGGGGCGCGCCCTAGGGGGGCGCCCCCCACCCTCGTGACCTCCTCTTTGACTCCTTTGAGTAGGGTCCAAGTCTCCTGGATCACATTCGGTGAGAAAATCATGTTCCCGAAGGTTTTATTCCATTTGGACTCTGTTTGATATTCTGTTTCTCTGAAACACTGAAATAGGCAAAAAAACAGCAATTCTGGGCTGGGCCTCCGGTTAATAGGTTAGTCCCAAAAATAATATAAAAGTGGAAAATAAAGCCCAATATAGTCCAAATAAGTAGATAATATAGCATGGAGCAATCAAAAATTATAGATACGTTGGAGACGTATCATCCGCCGCTTCATTCTTTCGCCGGTCTATATGGTCAACTTGATAACCCTTGAAATGGCCAGCCACCATGTCTACCTCTCGTCGGTATGCCGCCATGAGTGGGTCTTTTGAATCCCAAGTGCCAGACACCTGTTGAGCCACCAGATCCGAGTCACCAAAGCACTTAACTCAGCTTAGGTTCATCTCCTTTGCCATCCAAAGACCGTGGAGCAAGGCCTTGTATTCAGCTGCATTGTTAGTACAAGGGAACATTAAACAGAGGACATAACAAAACTTGACACCTCGTGGGGAAGTTAGTATGACTCCAGCCCCCGAGCCCTCCAACTGTCTGGATCCATCAAAGTGAATAGTCCAATACGTGTTATCTGGCTTTTCCTCTGGTGCCTGCAACTCTGTCCAATCATTGATGAAATCCACGAGCGCTTGGGATTTACTTGTTGTGCGAGGTGTGTATTTGAGCCCGTGAGGTCCAAGCTCAATAGCCCACTTAGCAATCCGTCTAGTTGCTTCTCTGTTTTGAATGATATCTCCCAGAGGGGCTGAATTGACCACTGTGATAGGATGACCCTGAAAATAATGTTTGAGCTTCCGGCTTGCCATAAACACTCCATACACCAGCTTTTGCCAATGTGGATACCTCTGCTTTGATTCAATGAGCACCTCACTGATATAATAAACCAGTCGTTGAACCGGATACTCCTTTCCAGCTTCCTTGCGCTCCACCACAATAGCCATGCTAACAGCTCGGGCATTAGCAGCCACATACAGCAATAACGGCTCTTTATCGATCGGGGCTGCAAGCACAGGCGGTTCAGCTAACTGCTTCTTCAGATCCTCAAACGCTTTATCAGCCGCCTTGCTCCAGACAAAACCATTTGTTTTCTTTAGCATCTGATATAAAGGGATAGCTTTCTCCCCAAGACGACTAATAAACCGGCTCAAAGCCGCAATCCGGCAGGCCAAACGTTGAACGTCATTGATACACGCCGGTTTAGCCAAAGATGTAATTGCTGAGATTTTTTCCGGATTAGCCTCAATGCCTTTGTTTGACACCAGAAAACCCAAGAGTTTCCCTGCCGGGACACCAAAGACACACTTTTCCGGATTGAGCATCATCTTGTAAACCCGGAGGTTATCAAAGGTTTCTCTCAAATCATCTATCAATGTTTCCTCCTTCCTGGACTTTACCACGATATCATCTACATATGCAAGAACATTGCGCCCAATCTGCTTATGAAGACAATTCTGAACACAGCGCTGATAAGTCGCCTGGGCACTCTTGAGCCCAAAAGGCATGGAGACATAGCAGAAGGCTCCAAAAGGAGTTATAAAAGTTGTCTTCTCCTCGTCCTTAACTGCCATTTTGATCTGATGATAACCAGAATAAGCGTCCAGAAAACACAAACGGTCACAACCTGCCGTAGCATCAATAATCTGATCAATACGAGGGAGGGCAAAGGGATCTGCAGGGCAAGCCTTGTTCAAGTCTGTGTAATCTACACACATACGCCAAGTGCCGTTTTTCTTAAGAACCAGCACCGGATTAGCCAACCACTCTGGGTGAAAGGCCTCCACGATAAACCCTGCGGCCAACAACTGAGCTACCTCTTCACCAATAGCCTTGCACCTTTCTTCATTGAAGCGGCGGAGAAACTGCCGGACCGATTTAAACTTAGGATCAATGTTAAGTGTGTGCTCAGCGAGTTCCCTCGGTACACCTGGCATGTCAGAAGGTTTCCATGCAAAGATGTCTCGGTTCTCATGGATGAACACGATGAGCGTGCTTTCCTATTTGGGATCCAAGTTAGCGTTGTTGCTGAACTGCTTGGATGAATCACCAGGAACAAAATCAACCATCTTAGTATCTGTGGCCGATTTAAATTACAACGTCGGATCATGTTCCGTAGTTGGCTTTTTCAAAGAAGTCATATCTGCCGGATCAACTTGGTCTTTATAAAACTTCAGCTCCTCCGTGGCACAAACTGACTCAGCATAAGCCGCATCACCTTCCTCACATTCCAAAGCGATCTTCCAGCTCCCGTGTACTGTGATGGTCCCCTTATGACCTGGCATTTTAAGCTGCAGATAAACATAACACGGCCTCGCCATGGACTTAGCATAAGCCGGTGATACGTCTCCAACGTATCTATAATTTTTGATTGCTCCATGCTATATTATCTACTGTTTTGAATGTTTATGGGCTTTATTATACACTTTTATATCATTTTTGGGACTAACCTATTAACCCAGAGCCCAGTGCCACTTTCTGTTTTTACCCTATTTTAGGGTTTCGAAGAAAAGGAAAATCAAACGGAGTCCAATTGACCTAAAACTTCACGGAACTCATTTTTGGAAGGAAAGAAGCCCAGAAGACTTGGAGTGCACGTCGAGGGACCTGCGAGGAGGCCACGAGGCAGGGGGCGCGCCCACCCCCCCTGGGCGCGCCCTCCACCCTCGTGGGCCCCTCGTGGCCCCCTGGTGTACTTCTTCTGCCTATATATCTCCATATACCCTAAAAACATCCAGGAGCACAATAGATCGGGAGTTCCGCCACCAGAAGCCTCCGTAGCCACCGAAAACCAATCTAGACCCGTTCTGGCACCCTGCCGGAGGGGGAATCCCTCTCTGGTGGTCATCTTCATCATCCCGATGCTCTCCATGACGAGGAGGGAGTAGTTCTCACTCGGGGCTGAGGGTATGTACCAGTAGCTATGTGTTTGATCTCTCTCTCTCTCTCGTGTTCTTGAGATGATACGATCTTGATGTATCGCAAGCTTTGCTATTATAGTTGGATCCTATGATGTTTCTTCCCCCTCTACTCTCTTGTAATGAATTGAGTTTCCCCTTTGAAGTTATCTTATCGAATTGAGTCTTTATAGATTTGAGAACACTTGATGTATGTCTTGCCGTGCGTATCTGTGGTGACAATGGGATACCACATGATTCACTTGATGTATGTTTTGGTGATCAACTTGCGGGTTCCGCCCATGAACCTATGCATAGGGGTTGGCACACGTTTTTGTCATGATTCTCCGGTAGAAACTCTGGTGCACTCTTTGAGGTCCTTTGTGTTGGTTGAATAGATGAATCTGAGATTGTGTGATGCATATCGTATAATCATACCCACGGATACTTGAGGTGACATTGGAGTATCTAGGTGACATTAGGGTTTTGATTGATTTGTGCCTTAAGGTGTTATTCTAGTACGAACTCTAGGGCTGTTTGTGACACTTATAGGAATAGCCCAACGGATTGATTGGAAAGAATAACTTTGAGGTGGTTTCGTACCCTACCATAATCTCTTCGTTCGTTCTCCGCTATTAGTGACTTTGGAGTGACTCTTTGTTGCATGTTGAGGGATAGTTATGTGATCCAATTATGTTATTATTATTGAGAGGACTTGCACTAGTGAAAGTATGAATCCTAAGCCTTGTTTCCTAGCATTGCAATACCGTTTACGCTGACTTTTATCATTAGTTACCTTGCTGTTTTTATATTTTCAGATTACAAAAACCTTTATCTACTATCCATATACCACTTGTATCACCATCTCTTCGCCGAACTAGTGCACCTATACAATTTACCATTGTATTGGGTGTGTTGGGGACACAATAGATTCTTTGTTATTTGGTTGCAGGGTTACTTGAGAGAGACTGAGGGAGTCCTGGATTAAGGGTTCTCCGGACAGCCGGACTATCTCCATTGGTCGGACTGTTAGACTATGAAGATACGAGATTGAAGACTTCGTCTCGTGTCTAGATGGGACTCTACTTGGCATGGAAGGCAAGCTATGCAATACGGATATGGATATCTCCTCCTTTGTAACTGACCTTGTGTAACCCTAACCCTCTCCGGTGTCTATATAAACCGAAGGGTTTTAGTCCGTAGGACAACAACCACAACATACAATCATACCATAGGCTAGCTTCTAGGGTTTAGCCTCTCTGATCTCATGGTAGATCTACTCTTGTACTACCCATATCATCGATATTAATCAAGCAGGACGTAGGGTTTTACCTCCATCACGAGGGCCCGAACCTGGATAAACATCGTGTCCCCTGCCTCCTGTTACCATCCAGCCTAGACGCACAGTTCGGGACCCCCTACCCGAGATCCGCTGGTTTTGACACCAACATTGGTGCTTTCATTGAGAGTTCCTCTGTGTCGTCGCCGTTAGGCTTGATGGCTCCTACTATCATCGATAGCGATGCGGTCCAGGGTGAGACTTTTCTCCCCGGACAGATCTTCGTATTCGGCGGCTTTGCACTGCGGGCTAATTCGCTTGGCCATCTGGAGCAGATTGAAAGCTACGCCCTGGCCATCAGGTTAGATTTAGAAGTTTGAACTACACGGCCGACATCCGCGGAGATTTGATCTTCGACGGATTCGAGCCACAGCCGGGCGCGCCGCACTGTCGCGATGGTTATGACCTAGCTCTGCCGCCGAACAGTACCCCAGAGGCTGCGCCCGCATCAGCTCCGACCCTTAGCTCGAAGCCAACTGCGCCAGTCGAGGACGGGTGGTTAGACACCGCCTCAGGGGCTGCAGTCTCAACGGCGATCGAGCCGAACACCAGCCTAACCCTCTGCGCAGCCCGTGACTTCAAGGTGCCGGACTCTTTTCCAGACTCTGAACCATCCGCGCCCCTGCCAATCGAATCTGATTGGGCGCCGATCATGGAATTCACCGCCATGGGTATCTTTCAGCACTCGCCCTTCGGCGACATTCTGAATTCACTAAGGTCTCTCTCTTTGTCAGGAGAGCCTTGGCCGGATTATGGCCAACAGGATTGGGATGCGGACGACGAAGAAATTCGACGCCCACCCACCACCCACTTCGTAGCCATTGTCGATGATTTAACCGACATGCTCGACTTCGACTTCGAAGACATCGATGGTATGGACGACGATGTAGGAGACGAACATGAACCAACACCTATAGGCCACTGGAAAGCCACCTCGTCATATGACATATACATGGTGGATACACCCAAAGAAGGCAATGGCGACGGGATAGCGGAGGATGGCCCCTCCAAGAAGCAACCCAAACGCCGATGTCAGCGGCGCCGCTCTAAGTCCTGCCAAAGCAAAAGTGGTGATACCGGCACAGGAGATAATAACACTCCGGATAGTGCCGAAGAAAACGACAAACCCCTCCAGCAAGATTTAGAGCAGGAGGAAGGAGGAGCCAGCTCTCCTGAGAGAGCGGCAGACGGAGAGGAGGAGGATGACAATCACATGCCCCCCCTCCGAAGACGAGGCAAGCCTCGGCGACAATGAATTCACCGTACCAGAGGATCCCGTCGAACAAGAGCGCTTCAAGCGCCGGCTTATGGCCACGGCAAATAGCCTGAAGAAAAAGCAGCAGCAGCTTCAAGCTGATTAAGATCTGCTAGCTGATAAATGGACTGAAGTCCTCGCGGCCGAGAACATAAACTTGAGTGCCCCTCCAAGAGTTACCCAAGGCGCAGGTTACTACCCCGACTGGAGGAAGAAGCATATGATATGGCTGATCGGCCACCTCGTGGCCGCGATAAAGAGGCATTCCAGCCAAAAGCTCAGCCTCCACCCCCAACGCCATTCAAATAAAAAGGCATGGGGAAATACGCCAGACCTGTGAGACATATTAGAGGACAAGGCAAAGCATTCAAGATCGATCTACGGATCACGAGGGCGCACCACTCTGCGAGATGACAAACGTCACACCGGATACAGTAAAAGAAAATCCGGCCGGGCCGAACATAGCGGGCAAGACCCATTCGAGTTGCGTCGCGATATAGCCCAATACAGAGGCGCCGCACACCCCTTATGCTTCACAGACGAAGTAATGGAACATCAATTCCCAGAAGGTTTCAAACCTGTAAATATTGAATCATACGATGGCACAACAGATCCCGCAGTATGGATTGAGGACTTCCTCCACATCCACATGGCCCGCGGCGATGACTTACACGCCATCAAATACCTCCCACTAAAGCTCAAAGGACCAGCGCGGCATTGGCTTAACAGCTTGCCAGCGGACTCCATTAGCTGTTGGGAAGATTTGGAAGCCGCATTCCTCGACAACTTTTAGGGCACTTATGTGCGACCACCAGACGCCGATGATTTGAGCCACATAATTCAGCAGCTAGAAGAGTCGGCCAGGCAATTCTGGACTCGGTTCCTTACAAAGAAAAATCAAACTATCGACTGTCCGGATGCGGAGGCCTTAGCGGCTTTCAAGCACAATATCCGAGACGAGTGGCTAGCCCAGCACCTTGGTCAGGAAAAGCCGAAATCTATGGCATCTCTCACGACGCTCATGACCCGCTTTTGTGCGGGAGAAGACAGCTGGCTTGCTCGCAGTAATAACATATCAAAGAACCATGGTACCTCAGATACCAAGGACGGCAATAGCAGGTCACATCGTAACAAGCATAAGCGCCGCATTAACAGCGAAAATATTGAGGATACAACAGTCAATGCCGGATTCAAAGGCTCTAAACTCGGTCAGCGGAAAAAGCCATTCAAACAAAGTACATCGGGTCCGTCCAGCTTGGACCATATACTCGATCGCTCGTGTAAAATACAAGGCACCCCAGACAAGCCATCCAATCACACCAACAGGGATTGTTGGGTGTTCAAGCAGGTCAGGAAGCGTGCGCTCAGGGACGTATATGTGTTGGAGCCAGTCGCCCCAAAGTTCAACCCTTGGTCCTCCTGTCCGATCACCTTCGATCGTAGGGACCACCCCACTAGTATCCGTCATGGCGGATTCGCCGCACTAGTCCTAGACCCAATCATCGATGGATTTCACCTCACTCGAGTCCTTATGGACGGCGGCAGCAGCTTGAACCTGCTTTATCAGGACACAGTGCGCAAAATGGGTATAGACCCCTCAAGGATCATACCCACAAAAACGACCTTTAAGGGCGTCATTCCAGGTGTAGAGGCCCATTGCACAGGCTCAATTACACTGGAAGTGGTCTTCGGATCCCCGGATAACTTCCAAAGCGAAGAGTTAATCTTCGATATAGTCCCGTTCCGCAGTGGTTATCACGCGCTGCTCGGGCGAACCGCATTTGCTAGATTCAATGCGGTACCGCATTATGCATACCTCAAGCTCAAGATGTCAGGACCTCGCGGAGTTATTACAGTCAATGGAAACACAAAGCGCTCTCTCCGAACAGAGGAGCACACCGCAGCCCTCGCAGCAGAAATGCAAAGCAGCCTCTCAAGGCAATCAACCAGTTCGGCGCTTCACAGCCCGGATACCTTCAAGCGCGCTCGGGGCAATCGGCAAATAGACCGCCTGGCGCGATTTGAGCTCGCGTAGCAATACGGCGGCCACCCCAATCCCAGCCCAGCGGCGAATCTCGTGCCGCGCGTACATAATTACGCATTTACCATGGGCACAGGTGGGGAGGGGGAAACAACTGCGGCACGCCCCAAGACGCGGCCTAAACCGCACTAGGGGCTTCCCATTCGGTTATTTTTCTTTTTCTTTCAGGACCTTAATCTCTGGAAACACTGTCCGGCAGCACTATTGCCGAACACATGATGCAGCAACCAAGGAGGCAGACAGCTATGTTATACCACGGAATTCCCAGGTTGATTACAGTAACGAGTGAAATATTCAATTTAACATCATTCCTTAGCTTGCCATTGGAAGGGACATAGTCCTACTCATTGCTTATCGCACTATCTGGATCACTCTGCTTCAACGCAATTTTTTAATAAACAATGCATGACATTACGACTATTATTCATTCTTGTTATATATATATATATGTGTGTGTGTATGTGTGTTCATTAATGACGCCTTGCAACCATACACTATGGTACGGCCAACACACCAGGGGCTTACGTACCCCACAATGCGGTGTGAAAAGTCCGAACACTTTCACAAGTGCGGCACCCCAAACTTATAGGATTATATGCATCAACTCCGAATCATGTCTTTGGTCAAATGTTGGGTTTGCCCGGCTCCTATGTTTTGGTACCTTATGTTCCGCTCTATCGGCTAAGGTAGCGCTAGGAGAACTACTGCGATTGTGCCCCGGTTCTGCTGGGTTCAGCACCTCAGTAGAGAAAGCTAAAACTGGCTGTCATGATAAGGCGAGAGACTGGTCGCTATTCGGCGAGGTTTTCAAGTCCCTAAAGACTTATGCCACTTAGAGCGAGGGGCCGGCCCTGTCCGGCTTAAAGGCGTGTATCGCGCCCCGAATTCGGCCTTCCAAATACCAGGGGCTTCGCCGAAATTTAAAATTATAGAATTCTATGGCTAAGTGAGAGTGATAAAGCATCATTAGTCCGGTTGCCTTGTTCGCTGTGCTGAGCACCTCCCTCGAAGGACCCAAACATGGGAACAAGAGTGCTCAGGTTTATCCCGAACACCCCAGCACTCGTGGCATGGGGCAGAAGCTGAGGACTAGCCATCTCTCAGATTGGATAAACAGCCAAATAGGAGGTAATATTTTAAATTCCAACAAGCGTTGCATAGCGCATATGAAACAAGTTTTCATACATACAGGATAAAACGAGCAAGTCTCATTCAAATATTACATCTTTTGAACACTCGTCCGCGATGAGACGGGCACCCGGCAGAACACCCTCGTAGTACATCTCGGGGTGACGGTGCTCCTTGCCCTCTAGCGGCCCCTCCTTGATCAGCTTCACGGCATCTAGCTTGACCCACTGCAATTTCACACGGGCGAAAGCCCGGCGTGCACCTTCAATCCAGACAGATCGCTTGATGACCTCCAGCCGCGGGCAGGCATCCACAAGCCGCCTCACCAGGCCAAAGAAGCTATTCGGAAGGGCGTCGCCAGGCCACAGCCGGACTATAAAGCTCTTCATGGCCTGATCAGCCGCCTTATGTAGCTCGACCATCTGCTTCAGCTAGTCGCTCATTGGCACCGGATGTTCGGCCTCAGCATACTGAGACCAGAACAGCTTCTCCATCAAGCTTCCGTCCTCGGCCTGGTAAAATTGTGCGGCATCGGACACACTGCGGGGCAAATCTGCGAATGCTCCTGAAGAGCTCCGGATCCGGGTAAGTAATCGGTAATTTACTTTTACATGCTTGCTTTGCATATAGAAAGCCTTACCCGCCGCTATCTTCTTCATCGCGTCGATCTCTTGGAGGGCCTTTTGGGCTTCAGCCTTGGCACTTTTTACACTCTCGAGGGTCGCGGCAAGCTCAGACTCCCGCGTCTTGGAGTCAAGCTCCAACGCCTCGTGCTTCGCCACAAGAGCCTGGAGCTCTTGCTGCACCTCGCCCACCCGAGCCTCGTGCTTCTCTCGCTCGGTGCGCTCCTTGGCCGCTGTATCTTTGGCCTTGGTTAGCGCTTGCTTCAGGGTCGCCACCTCGGTCGTGGCCCCTAGCAAACATACGATGATCCTGTCATTTTGCAATCGCGTCCTCTTTTATATATATACATAAGACAGGGTATTACTTACCCTTGTTCTCCTCGAGCTGCCTCTTGGCAAGGCCGAGCTCTTTCCTGGACCCCTCAAGGTCCTGCTTCAGTACGGCAACCTCCATAGTTAGTGCAGCGGACGCCAGCAGCGAAGCCTGCATATGCATATTGACATACTTATATTAGACTCCTGCGATATTATTTGATCCTCTGTTCGGCTTATCTTTGAGAACACTGAACAAAGCATCAGGGGCTACTGTCTATGCAGTAATATTTCTACTACATTTTAAAACACTTACCTCGAAGCCTGTTAGAAGGTTGGCACAGGCTTCAGTCAATCCGCTCTTGGCGGACTGAACCTTCTGGATCACCGCACTCATGATAGTGCGGTGCTCCTCGTCGATGGAAGCGCTGCGAAGCACTTCCAGCAGATTGTCCGGCGCCTCTGGATGGACATCACCGGCATAGGCGTCTTGCCCCTCTTAGAAGGAGGCCGCCTGCCTGAGCCTGGAACCGCTGGAGGTTCTGGCGCGGTGTTCGGCTGAGGGCCGAACTCGGAGCTCTCAGGGGCCCCGTCCCCTCGGCTCCCGGAGTCCGGAAGGTCGCCTTGAGGCGCCTCCGGGACTGTCTCCCCTCGATCTGGTGCCTCTTGAGACAACACCTCGGCGTCGTCGGCAGGATGAGGGGAGGTGGCAGTCGGGACTGGATCGCTATCCATGTCTGACAAGCCCAAGGAGCCGTCCGATGATACATCGATACTGGCTCGTGGCGGCCTGCATAATTGCGTTCAGCGTTAGGGAAAGCAGTGCGACAAAGGAATCCTATGAGTTACTAATACTTACGATCTCCTTGGGGGCTTGACCCTGGGCAACCACTCGTCTTCGCCTTCGTCGGCGGCGGTGGAACCGTCCGGAAGGAGAGTCCTTCCCTTCTTGGACCCTCCGGCCTCCCCGGTTGGGGCGGCCTTCCTTTTCCTGTCTCCCCCAGTCGGTGGGGGAGCATCTTCTTCTTCTTCTTCTTCTTCCTCATCTTCGGGGGAAGAGTGCGCCGTAGAGTCATCAGACGGTGAGTCCGACGACGCCTGGCGTCGAGAACTCTTTCGGGTTCCCTTGGCCTTCTTGGTCTTCTCCGGCACCGTATAAGGGGCCGAAGTCAACATCTTCGCCAGAAGAGCGTCTGCGGGGCCTTCGGGCAAAGGAGCCGGACAGTCGATCTGTCCAGCCATCTTCTGCCAGTCCTGTCAAAGGTACGGGAGTTTAGATCCCGCATAGAGTCAATCTATATAAAAAATAAGTATCATGTGAAAGGTAAAGCAGCTTACCGCACTGGCTTGGCGCTTCGCGTTGAATCCGCGATCCTCGGTAATAGGGGGGACCTCGACACTTTTGAACAACACCCTCCAGGCGTCTTCATGAGTCGTTGGATTGAACTCCCACAAGTTGAACTCCCGTTGTTGGCACAGGAGTATCTGGCGGATGAGCATAACTTGGACTATGTTGACAAGCTTGAGCTTCTTGTCCACCATGTTTTGAATACATGTTTGGAGTCCGGTCAGCTCTTTTGAACTACCCCAGGACAGGCCCTTCTCTTTCCAGGAGGTGAGCCGCATGGGGATGCCAGATCGGAACTCGGGGGCCGCTGCCCATGCAGGGTCGCGCGGCTCGGTGATATAGAACCACCCCGATTGCCACCCCTTTATGGTTTCCACAAAGGAGCCCTTGAGCCATGTTACGTTGGGCATCTTGCCCACCATGGCACCTCCGCACTCCGCCTGGCGGCCGCCCACCACCTTCGGCTTGACATTGAAGGTCTTCAGCCATAAGCCGAAGTGTGGCTTGATGCGGAGGAAGGCCTCGCACACGATGATAAACGCCGAGATGTTGAGGATGAAGTTCGGGGCCAGATCGTGGAAATCCAGGCCGTAATAAAACATGAGCCCCGAACGAAGGGATGGAGAGGGAATCCCTGTCCGCGGAGGAAATGGGTGAGGAATACTACTGTTGGGGAACGTAGTAATTTCAAAAAAATTCCTACGCACACGCAAGATCATGGTGATGCATAGCAACGAGGGGGAGAGTCTGATCTACGTACCCTTGTAGATCGCAACGGAAGCGTTGACACAACATAGAGGAAGTAGTCGTACGTCTTCTTCCCGATCCGACCGATCCAAGCACCGTTACTCCGGCACCTCCGAGTTCTTAGCACACGTTCAGCTCGATGACGATCCTCGGGCTCCGATCCAGCAAAGCGTCGAGGAAGAGTTCCGTCAGCACGACGGCGTGGTGACAATCTTGATGTACTACCGACGCAGGGCTTCGCCTAAGCACTACAACGGTATGATCGAGGTGGAATTTGGTGGCAGGGGGCACCGCACACGGCTAAGGAATGATCTCAATGATCAACTTGAGTGTCTAGAGGTGCCCCCTGCCCCCGTATATAAAGGTTGCCAAGGGGAGGGCTGGCCGGCCAAGGAGGAGGGCGCAGGAGGAGTCCTACTCCTACCGGGAGTAGGACTCCCCCCCCCCCAATCCTATTCCTAATAGGATTCCTCAAGAGAGAGAGAGAGAGAGAGAGAGAGAGAGAGAGAGGGGGGGGGGAGAAGGGGGCCGGCCACCTCTCCTAGTCCTAATAGGACTAGGGGAGGGGGGAGGCGCGCAGCCCACCTTGGGCTGCCCCTTTCACCTTTCCACTAAGGCCCAATAAGGCCCATTTGGTTCCCGGGGGGTTCCGGTAACCTCCCGGTACTCCGGTAAAATTCCCGATTTCACCCGGAACACTTCCGATGTCCAAACATCGGCTTCCAATATATCAATCTTTATGTCTCGACCATTTCGAGACTCCTCGTCATGTCCGTGATCACATCCGGGACTCTGAACAACCTTCGGTACATCAAAATGCATAAACTCATAATAACTGTCATCGTAACGTTAAGCGTGCGGACCCTACGGTTCAAGAACAATGTAGACATGACCGAGACACGTCTCCGGTCAATAACCAATAGCGGGACCTGGATGCCCATATTGGCTCCTACATATTCTACGAAGATCTTTATCGGTCAGACCGCATAACAACATACGTTGTTCCCTTTGTCATCGGTATGTTACTTGCCCGAGATTCGATCGTCGGTATCCAATACCTAGTTCAATCTCGTTACTGGCAAGTCTCTTTACTTGTTCCGTAATACATCATCTCACAACTAACATCTTAGTTATAATGCTTGCAAGGCTTATGTGATGTGTATTATCGAGAGGGCCCAGAGGTACCTCTCCGACAATCGGAGTGACAAATCCTATTCTCGAAATACACCAACCCAACATCTACCATTGGAAACACCTGTAGTACTCCTTTATAATCACCCAGTTACGTTGTGAAGTTTGGTAGTACCCAAAGTGTTCCTCCGGTAAACGGGAGTTGCATAATCTCATAGTCATAGGAACATGTATAAGTCATGAAGAAAGCAATAGCAACATACTAAACGATCGGGTGCTAAGCTAATGGAATGGGTCATGTCAATCAGATCATTCATCTAATGATGTGATCCCATTAATCAAATAACAACTCTTTGTCCATGGTTAGGAAACATAACCATCTTTGATTAACGAGCTAGTCAAGTAGAGGCATACTAGTGACACTCTGTTTGTCTATGTATTCACACATGTATTATGTTTCCGGTTAATACAATTCTAGCATGAATAATAAATATTTATCATGATATAAGGAAATAAATAATAACTTTATTATTGCCTCTAGGGCATATTTCCTTCAGTCTCCCACTTGCACTAGAGTCAATAATCTAGATCACATCACCATGTGATTAACATCGATAGTTCACATCATCATGTGATTAACACCCATAGTTCACATCGCCTTGTGACCAACACCCAAAGGGTTTACTAGATTCAGTAATCTAGTTCACATCGCTATGTGATTAACACCCAAAGAGTACTAAGGTGTGATCATGTTTTGCTTGTGAGAGAATCTTAGTCAACGGGTCTGCCACATTCAGATCCACATGTATTTTGCAAATTTCTATGTCAACAATGCTCTGCATGGAGCTACTCTAGCTAATTGCTCACACTTTCAATATGTATCTAGACCGAGACTTAGAGTCGTCTAGATTAGTGTCAAAACTTGCATCGGCGTAACCCTTTACGACGAACCTTTTTATCACATCCATAATCGAGAAACATATCCTTATTTCACTAAGGATAATTCTGACCGCTGTCCGGTGATCTACTCCTAGATCACTATTGTACTCCCTTGCCAAATCAGTGTAGGGTATACAATAGATCTGGTATACAGCATGACATACTTTATAGAACCTATGGCCAAGGCATAGGGAATGACTTTCATTCTCTTTCTATCTTCTGCCGTGGTCGGGCTTTGAGTCTTACTCAACTTCACACCTTATAATACAGGCAAGAACTCTTTCTTTGACTGCTCCATTTTGAACTACTTCAAAATCTTGTCAAGGTATGTACTCATTGAAAAAACTTATCAAGCGTCTTGATCTATCTCTATAGATCTTGAAGCTCAATATGTAAGCAGCTTTACCGAAGTCTTTCTTCGAAAAACTCCTTTCAAACACTCCTTTATGCTTTACAGAATAATTCTACATTATTTCCGATCAACAATATGTCATTCACATATACTTATCAGAAATGTTGTAGTGCTCCCACTCACTTTCTTGTAAATACAGGCTTCACCGCAAGTCTGTATAAAACTATATGCTTTGATCAACTCATCAAAGCGTATATTCCAACTCCGAGATGCTTGCACCAGTCCACAGATGGATCGCTGGAGCTTGCACATTTTGTTAGCACCTTTCGGATTGACAAAACCTTCTGTTGCATCATATACAAATCTTCTTTAATAAATCCATTAAGGAATACAGTTTTGTTTATCCATTTGCCAGATTTCATAAAATGCGGCAATTACTAACATGATTCGGACAGACTCAAGCATAGATACGAGTGAGAAGCTCTCATCGTAGTCAACACCTTGAACTTGTCGAAAACTTTTTGCGACAATTCTAGCTTTGTAGATAGTAACACTACTATCAGCGTCCGTCTTCCTCTTAAAGATCCATTTAATCTCAATTGCTTGCCGATCAACGGGCAAGTCAACCAAAGTCCAAACTTTGTTCTCATACATGGATCATATCTCAAATTTCATGGCCTCAAACCATTTCGCGGAATCTCGGCTCGTCATCGCTTCCTCATAGTTCGTAGGCTCGTCATGGTCAAGTAACATGACCTCCAGAACAGGATTACCGTACCACTCTGGTGCGGTTCTCACTCTGGTTTACCTACGAGATTCGGTAGTAACTTGATCTGAAGTTACATGATCATCATCATTAGCTTCCTCACTAATTGGTGTAGTAGTCACAAGAACAGATTTCTGTGATGAACTACTTTCCAATAAGGAAGATGGTACAATTACCTTATCAAGTTTTCTACTTTCCTCCCACTCACTTCTTTCGAGAGAAAACTCCTTCTCTGGAAAGGATCCATTCTCAGCAACGAATATCTTGCCTTCGGATCTGTGATATAAGGTGTACCCAACATATTCTTTAGGGTATCCTATGAAGACGCACTTTTCCGATTTGGGTTTGAGCTTATCAGGATGAAACTTTTTCACATAAGCATCACAATCCCAAACTTTAAGAAACGACAACTTTGGTTTCTTGCCAAACCACAGTTCATAAGGCGTCGTCTCAACGGATTTTGATGGTGCCCTATTTAACGTGAATGCAACTGTCTCTAATGCATAACCCCAAAACGATAGTAGTAGATCGGTAAGAGACATCATAGATCGCACCATATCTAATAAAGCACGGTTATGACGTTCGGACACACCTTTACACTATGGTGTTCCATGTGGCGTGAGTAGTGAAACTATTTCACATTGTTTTTAACTGAAGGCCAAACTCGTAACTCAAATACTCTTCTCTACGATCAGATCGTAGAAACTTTATTTTCTTGTTACGATGATTTTTCACTTCACTCTGAAATTCTTTGAACTTTTTCAAATGTTTCAGACTTATGTTTCATCAAGTAGATATACTCATATCTGCTCAAATCATCTGTGAAGATCGGAAAATAATGATACCTATCGCGAGCTTTAATATTCATCGGACCACATACATCAGTATGTATGATTTCCAACAAATCTGTTGCTCGCTCCATTGTTCTGAAGAACAGAGTCTTAGTCATCTTGCCCATGAGGCATGGTTCGCAAGCATCAACTGATTCATAATCAAGTGATTCCAAAAGCCCATCAGCATGGAGTTTCTTCATACGCTTTACACCAATATGACCTAAACGGCAGTGCTACAAATAAGTTGCACTATCATTATTAACTTTGCATCTTTTGGTTTCAATATTGTGATTATGTGTATCACTATGATCGAGATCCAACGAACTATTTTCATTGGGTGTGTAACCATATAAGGTTTTATTCATGTAAACAGAACAACAATTTATTCTCTTACTTAAATGAATAACCGTATTACAATAAACATGATCAAATCATATTCATGCTCAACGCAAACACCAAACAACACTTATTTAGGTTCAACACTAATCCCGAAAGTATAGGGAGTGTGCGATGATGATCATATCAATCTTGGAACCACTTCCAACACACATCGTCACTTCACCCTTAACTAGTCTATGTTCATTCTGCAACTCCCGTTTCGAGTTACTACTCTTAGCAACTAGCATCAAATACTGAGGGGTTGCTATAAACACTAGTAAAGTACACATCAATAACATGTATATCAAATATACATATGTTCACTTTGCCATCCTTCTTATCCGCCAATCACTTGGGGTAGTTCCGCTTCCAGTGACCAGTCCCTTTGAAGTAGAAGCACTTAGTCTCAGGCTTAGGATCAGACTTGGGCTTCTTCACTTGAGCAGCAACTTGCTTGCCGTTCTTCTTGAAGTTCCCCTTCTTCCCTTTGCCCTTTTCTTGAAACTAGTGATCTTTTCAACCATCAACACTTGATGTTTTTCTTGATTTCTACCTTCGTTGATTTTAGCATCACGAAGAGCTTGGGGTTTGTTTCCGTTATCCCTTGCATATTATAGTTCATCACGAAGTTCTACTAACTTAGTGATGGTGACTAGAGAATTCTATCAATCACTATCTTATCTGGAAGATTAACTCCCACTTGATTCAAGCGATTGTAGTACCCGGACAATCTGAGCACATGCTCACTAGTTGAGCGATCCTCCTCCATCTTTTAGCTATAGAACTTGTTGGAGACTTCATATCTCTCAACTCGGGTATTTGCTTTAAATATTAACTTCAACTCCTGGAACATCTCATATGGTCCATGACGTTCAAAACGTCTTTGAAGTCCCGCTTCTAAGCTGTTAAGTATGGTGCACTAAACTATCAAGTAGTCATCATATTGAGCTAGCCAAACGTTCATAACGTCTGCATCTGCTCCTGTAATAGGTCTGTCACCTAGCGGTGCATCAAGGACATAATTCTTCTGTGCAGCAATGAGGATAAACCTCAGATCACGGATCCAATCCGCATCATTGCTACTAACATCTTTCAACACAATTTTCTCTAGGAACATATCAAAATAAACACAGGGAAGCAACAACGCGAGCAATTGATCTACAACATGATTTGCAAAATACTACCAGGACTAAGTTCATGATAAATTTAAGTTCAATTTAATCATATTACTTAAGAACTCCCACTTAGATAGACATCCCTCTAATCCTCTAAGTGATCACGTGATCCAAATCAACTAAACCATAACCGATCATCACGTGAGATGGAGTAGTTTTCAATGGTGAACATCGTTTATGTTGATCATATCTACTATATGATTCACGCTCGACCTTTCGGTCGCCGTGTTCCGAGGCCATATTTGCATATGCTAGGCTCGTCAAGTTTAACCTGAGTATTCTGCGTGTGCAAAACTGGCTTGCACCTGTTGTAGATGGACGTAGAGCTTATCACACCCGATCATCACGTGGTGTCTGGGCACGACGAACTTTGGCAACGGTGCATACTCAGGGAGAACACTTCTTGATAATTTAGTGAGAGATCATCTTATAATGCTACCGTCAATCAAAGCAAGATAAGATGCATAAAAGGATAAACATCACATGCAATCAATATAAGTGATATGATATGGCCATCATCATCTTGTGCTTGTGATCTCCATCTCCGAAGCACCGTCATGATCACCATCGTCACTGGCGCGACACCTTGATCTCCATCATAGCATCGTTGTCGTCTCGCCAATCTTATGCTTCCACGACTATCACTACCGCTTAGTAAAAAAGTAAAGCATTACATCGCGATTGCATTGCATACAATAAAGCGACAACCATATGGCTCCTGCCAGTTGCCGATAACTTGGTTACAAAACATGATCATCTCATACAATAAAATTTAGCATCATGCCTTGACCATATCACATCACAACATGCCCTGCAAAAACAAGTTAGACGTCCTCTACTTTGTTGTTGCAAGTTTTACGTGGCTGCTACGGGCTTAAGCAAGAACTCATCTCACCTACGCATCAAAACCACAACGATAGTTTGTCAAATAGACTCCGTTTTAACCTTCTCAGGGACCGGGCGTAGCCACACTTGGTTCAACTAAAGTTGGAGAGACAGTCGCCCGCAAGCCATCTATGTGCAAAGCACGTCGAGGGAACCGGTCTCGCGTAAGCATACGCGTAAGGTTGGTCCGGGTCGTCTCGTCCAACAATACCGCCGAACCAAAGTATGACATGCTGGTAGGCAGTATGACTTGTATCGCCCACAACTCACTTGTGTTCTACTCGTGCAAATAACATCAAACCATAAAACCTAGGCTCGGATGACACTGTTGTGGAACGTAGTAATTTCAAAAAATTTCCTACGCACACGCAAGATCATGGTGATGCATAGCAACGAGGGGGAGAGTCTGATCTACGTACCCTTGTAGATCGCAACGGAAGCGTTGACACAACGTAGAGGAAGTAGTCGTACGTCTTCTTCCCGATCCGACCGATCCAAGCACCGTTACTCCGGCACCTCCGAGTTCTTAGCACACGTTCAGCTCGATGACGATCCTCGGGCTCCGATCCAGCAAAGCGTCGAGGAAGAGTTCCGTCAGCACGACGGCGTGGTGACAATCTTGATGTACTACCGACGCAGGGCTTCGCCTAAGCACTACAACGGTATGATCGAGGTGGAATTTGGTGGCAGGGGGCACCGCACACGGCTAAGGAACGATCTCAATGATAAACTTGTGTGTCTAGAGGTGCCCCCTGCCCCCGTATATAAAGGTTGCCAAGGGGAGGGCTGGCTGGCCAAGGAGGAGGGCGCAGGAGAAGTCCTACTCCTACCGGGAGTAGGACTCCCCCCCCCCCAATCCTATTCCTAATAGGATTCCTCGAGAGAGAGAGAGGGAGAAGGGGGCCGGCCACCTCTCCTAGTCCTAATAGGACTAGGGGAGGGGGAGGCGCGCAGCCCACCTTGGGCTGCCCCTTTCACCTTTCCACTAAGGCCCAATAAGGCCCATTTGGTTCCCGGGGGGTTCCGGTAACCTCCCGGTACTCCGGTAAAATTCCCGATTTCACCCGGAACACTTCCGATGTCCAAACATAGGCTTCCAATATATCAATCTTTATGTCTCGACCATTTCGAGACTCCTCGTCATGTCCGTGATCACATCCGGGACTCCGAACAACCTTCGGTACATCAAAATGCATAAACTCATAATAACTGTCATCGTAACATTAAGCGTGCGGACCCTACGGTTCGAGAACAATGTAGACATGACCGAGACACGTCTCCGGTCAATAACCAATAGCGGGACCTGGATGCCCATATTGGCTCCTACATATTCTATGAAGATCTTTATCGGTCAGACCGCATAACAACATACGTTGTTCCCTTTGTCATCGGTATGTTACTTGCCCGAGATTCGATCGTCGGTATCCAATACCTAGTTCAATCTCGTTACTGGCAAGTCTCTTTACTCGTTCCGTAATACATCATCTCACAACTAACATCTTAGTTATAATGCTTGCAAGGCTTATGTGATGTGTATTACCGAGAGGGCCCAGAGGTACCTCTCCGACAATCGGAGTGACAAATCCTATTCTCGAAATACGCCAACCCAACATCTACCATTGGAAACACCTGTAGTACTCCTTTATAATCACCCAGTTACGTTGTGACGTTTGGTAGCACCCAAAGTGTTCCTCCGGTAAACGGGAGTTGCATAATCTCATAGTCATAGGAACATGTATAAGTCATGAAGAAAGCAATAGCAACATACTAAACGATCGGGTGCTAAGCTAATGGAATGGGTCATGTCAATCAGATCATTTATCTAATGATGTGATCCCATTAATCAAATAACAACTCTTTGTCCATGGTTAGGAAACATAACCATCTTTGATTAACGATCTAGTCAAGTAGAGGCATACTAGTGACACTCTGTTTGTCTATGTATTCACACATGTATTATGTTTCCGGTTAATACAATTCTAGCATGAATAATAAACATTTATCATGATATAAGGAAATAAATAATAACTTTATTATTGCCTCTAGGGCATATTTCCTTCAGTTGGCACACGTTTTCATCGTGATTCTCCGGTAGAAACTTTGGGGCACTCTTTGAGGTCCTTTGTGTTGGTTGAATAGATGAATCTGAGATTGTGTGACGCATATCGTATAATCATACCCACGGATAATTGAGGTGACATTGGAGTATCTAGGTGACATTAGGGTTTTGATTGATTTGTGTCTTAAGGTGTTATTCTAGTACGAACTCTAGGGCTGTTTGTGACACTTATAGGAATAGCCCAACGGATTGATTGGAAAGAATAACTTTGAGGTGGTTTCATACCCTACCATAATCTCTTCGTTCGTTCTCCGCTATTAGTGACTTTGGAGTGACTCTTTTTTGCATGTTGAGGGATAGTTATGTGATCCAATTATGTTATTATTGTTGAGAGGACTTGCACTAGCAAAAGTATGAACCCTAGGCCTTGTTTCCTAGCATTGCAATACCGTTTATGCTCACTTTTATCATTAGTTACCTTGCTGTTTTTATATTTTCAGATTACAAAAACCTTTATCTACTATCCATATACCACTTGTATCACCATCTCTTCGCCGAACTAGTGCACCTATACAATTTACCATTGTATTGGGTGTGTTGGGGACACAAGAGACTCTTTGTTATTTGGTTGCAGGGTTGCTTGAGAGAGACCATCTTCATCCTATGCCTCCTACGGATTGATAAACCTTAGGTCATCCACTTGAGGGAAATTTGCTACTGTCCTACAAACCTCTGTACTTGGAGGCCCAACAACGTCTATAAGAAGAAGGTTGTGTAGTAGACATCAGCTGGTCGCCCAAACAAAGCGTGATACGAACTTTTGATTTTCACCACCTCAAAAGTCAATGTTTCTGATCTTGAATCATGATCATCTCCAAAAGCCACCTCTAAGGCTATCTTGTCCACTGGATATGCACACTTACCAGGCACCACACCATGGAAAACGGTGTTTGACGGTTTAAGATTCTTATCTGTCAACCCCATACGACGGAAGGTATCATAATATAGAATGTTGATACTACTTCTCCCATCCATGAGTACCTTAGTGAACTTATATCCCCCAACTTTAGGGGCCACCACTAAGGCCAGATGACCTGGATTGTCAACCCGAGGTGGGTGATCCTCTCTACTCCATAAAATGGGTTGCTCAGACCAGCGCAAATACTGAGGCACCGCTGGTTCAACAGAGTTCACCGCCCTCTTGTGAAGCTTCTGATCATGCTTACACAAGCTAGTGGTGAAGACATGATATTGCCCACTATTTAACTGCTTAGGATTGCTCTGATAACCCGACTGCCGCTGCTACTGGTTCCCCTGATGGTTGTAACCTCCTTGGTTGCCCTGGTTCCCTTGATTGCTGTGTTCGGTTTGATTGCCCTGAAACCCTGAACTGGAGTTGCCGCCTCCGTAACCCGTCTCGTGGAAACCACCTCCTGGACCGCCGGGCGGGCCATTATCGTACTGAAACGCATTGGAATTCTTGAAATCTCGCATAATATAACAATCCTTCCAAAGATGCGATGCTGGATTCTCCTTTGATCCATGCTTTGGACATGGGTGATTTAACAGGCACTCCAAATTGGAGCCTGGACCTCGGCCCCTCTGCGGCTGCTTGCTCTTACGGCGCTGACCATTCTCCTGAGCATTGGTGTTAGCCACAAAGTCCAAACTGTTGTCGGCTTTGCGCTTACCATTATTCCCATGGCCTGCCGGATTATGCTGCTGACCCTTAGTGTTGCCATTCTTTTTTCCTTTCCCCGGTTTGTCCTCCTTTGAGTCAGGGTCTTTGGTATTATCTGAGTCGGCATACTTAACCAAAGCGGCCATAAGTGTTGACATATCATTGCAGTGACATTTGAGTCTTCCTAACTTCTGTTTGAGCGGCAGAAAACGGCAATTGCCCTCCAACGTTAGCACTGCGGTATCTGCATTGATACGATCCGATGAATGCAGAAGCGGCCAGATCCACAATTGATATGGGCTGCTTACAAGTATCTTTGAAGTTCTGGATAAACCGGTGCTTCAATTCAGCCCATGATCCGACAGAGTTAGTTGGTAAGCTCTTCAACCAAGTACGAGTTGTTCCTTCCAACATCATGGTGAAGTATTTAGCACATACTGCTTCATCCACATCTAACATCTCCATTGCCATCTCGTAGCTTTCAACCCATGCCTCTAGTCGCAGATCGGCGGTGTAATTGGGTACCTTACGAGGTCCTTTGAAATCCTTGGGCAGTCGCACATTACGCAAAGCGGGGGTGAGACACGACACCCCTAAGGAACTGAATACCACACCTGGCTCTACTGAAGTGGTAGGGTGAACCGGAGTAGGTTGACGGGCTCCGTGCAGAGCTGCTAACTCGGCCTCTCGATGTGCGCGACCATGATCCACCACATCTTGCGCATTAGCACCTCCCCCTGCCGGGTTGTGCCCTCGCGGCGAGTTACGGCGACGTGCACTGCTTGACACGACCGTTTCATCCTCAACATGCCTGCTGTAGCTCCGGCTTGGACGGGGGGGGGGGGTGTGGAATGAATCCTCTCACGACTGTGCGAATATGCCTGCTGCTGGTTTGGAGCTGTTTGAAGGAGATCTTTGGCCCGTCGTGCCTCAATCGCAACTGGTGATTCACCGTCGGTTGGGAGGGCTGCCAACCGCGAAGCGGCGGCCACAATGTTGTCCAATGGGTTGGAGTAATGCCCGAGGGTGTTGGAACATACTGTGGCACAATGTTGTTCTGACGAGGCGGGTCCATCGTGTGCGGCTGAACCGGCGCTCCTGTTCCTGGCACCTCTGTCCGGTTTAATATTGGTTGGATACTAGTTCCTGCTCCTGGCGTGTTGAAGAGATTTTTTGGCTCATAACTCGGCGGGAGATGCGATCGGTATCTTCTTCTCATGACTTCTTCTGAAGCATTCTGATCCAGGCTAAGCCGGTAGGCCTGAGCTTCCAACTCGGCCTGTTCTATAGCCATCCTAGCGTTCTCTGGCGCTAGGTCCGCTTTAGCCTGAGTTATCTGATCTTTCACCTTTGCGATCTCCGCGTTGTGCTGATCCCGGGCTGCTGTGTCCACCTTCGCGACCATCAATGTTGCCAAAGCGTCGAACAAGTCAGACAGAACTTGAGCCGGAGGTGGTGCAGAGCTCCCTGCCCCCACCGGCGTGGCTGTTGCTGAACCGGAGAGCATTGCTGCGGCGGTTGATGAGTGGGGCGCTGATTGTGTACCGGCCATGAAGATAGCGGCCCGGTTTGGCAGATCAGGGGAGTCCGGAATACTGTTGCCCTCGGAACCTCCACTAATCCGGCCATCCTGCAACTGATAGAGCGATTCGGTTTCTCCAGAAGACTCGTCGTCGGAGCAGACAACGGTTTCTCCATCGGATGCTGGTCCATCCTTATATTCAGCTCCGTGGATGACACCTACGAAAACATGCTTTGCCATGGGCTGAACCGGGGAAGGGTTTGCACGCTGAGCCGTCTCGATGATGTCGGTGCAGGTGTCCGGCTCAGGGCCCGGTTCGCCAATCTTACCGATGAAGACGTGAATCCCACCAAAGGGGACCCGGTACCCGTATTCGATTGAATCGGCCTCGGGGCCCCATCCCGCGTTGTCGATGTAGAGCTTGCCGCGACGAATCTTCATCATCCGGCCCACAGCGTATCCCTTGAGTCCATCAAAGCTGCCCTTCAAGAACTCGAAACCATCATGCGATAGCCCCACGGTGGGCGCCAACTGTCGTGGGTTTGTCATGGCAGATGTCCTTGTGAAAGGACTTAGTCGTGGAGCCATCGCAATGGGTTAGCTTAAAGGGGTTAAACCGAACAAGGGGACACGGAGAGTTTATACTAGTTCGGCCCCTTCGATGAAGGTAAAAGCCTACGTCTAGTTGTGATTGGTATTGCTAGGGTTTCGATGACCAAGAAGCGAATCCGCTTTGACTGGCTCTCGAGTTGTTGTGTGTTGTCCCTAAACCGCTGCCGGGTCGTCCCTTTATATACATAGGTTGACGCCCACCGGTTTACAGAGTCCCGAAGCCGGATCATAAACGTGTCCGCTTCGGTCTCTATACTTCCTACCTTACAATGCAATTTACATAATAATGTCGGTTTACATCTACAGGCTTTAACTCGCCTCTGGGCCTTGGGCCTTCATAAAGCGCCATCATTCTTACGTCTTCATGGGCTTCTAATCTTCATAAAGTTAATCCGGCTACTCCTGGCCAGTTTACGTCTAGTAGTAATATCCCCAACAGTCACCGTCGCTCGAGTCCCAAGAAGGCCACAACTCCTCCCCTCGTGTGGAAGCCAAGCTTGGTGGGCTGAACATCGTCGGCCGATTTGCCGCTTGGCGGCGACGTGGAGACGGACAACTTCACTTTCCGTGGCTCCGGAGGCGGAGCTGAAGAGCGCCGAGGCAGAACTGAAGAAGGCGAAGTTTCAGTTCTTAGGGCTCATGGCCGGACACGGGAAACGGGCACTAGCGATCATAGATTAGGTTAATTAATTATACCTCTAGAGCCGGACGAGCACCGCATTTAGTTGAAGTATATCCGAAATGGAATGAAATCTGGTCGTGTTTGAACAAATTTCGTCCAATTAGTTAGAATTGTTGTTCAAATGTATGCACGTTAGATGGCCGTCTCCCGTATCCATATCCGCGTATTAATCCCTCTTTTATCGGCGGATGGATGCGGAAGAAAATTTGCGGATCGTCGTTGTTGAGATGCCCTTAAGTCATCAATAAAGCCGGCGTTCTTATCAATTTTTTTCTTCCAAACAATCGTGACATAAAAGGAGGAATTATTAAACCAGAGGGCCAAAATCGTCAACGTCTCACGCCTCCCATTAATTTCCTCCCCCTATACCGTCCGGAACGCTGAAATTACGAAGTCCTGCCATAACTGCGCCGATCTATCCCCCTCTCCTCCTCCTCCTCCTCCTCCTCCCCCCGTAGCCTCCAAAAATAACTCACGCGTACGAACGCCGCCGCAGCGAAGGCAGGGTGGAAAAATAAACGAAAAGAAAAAGGAAATAAATCCCGTGTTCTCCGATCGGAGGCGGCGACGGGCGACGGGCGACGATGAGGGCGTCGAAGCGGCCGCTCGGCGTGGTGATGGCGTGGGTGCGCCGGCAGCCGCCCAAGGTCAAGGCCTTCCTCGCCGTGGTCACCGGCATGGCCGCGCTCGTCTTCATCCGCTTCATCGTCCACGACCACGACAACCTCTTCGTCGCCGCCGAGGCCGTGCACGCGCTCGGCATCGCCGTGCTCATCTACAAGCTCACCAAGGAGAGGACCTGCGCCGGTTAGTGCCCCCGTCCCCCCTGCCGCTCCCGTTCACGGCCGCGCATCGATCCGTGGACGCCGCTCGTGATTTTTTAGGGGCGTTCTGACTGGCCGCGCGATTCGGAAACGTCTCTCCGGCGCAATTCGTAAGAGGAAAAGAAAATCGGCGGATTGGTGGTTTGTCCTGGTGAAATCTAGGTGGTGGCAGCCACCCAGATTGGAATTTTATTTCGATCTAGTATTTCCTTGCCTTAATTTCGCGTTTGCTAGTGGCAATTTCCTAAGATTTGATTTGTTCACGGAGCTGGAGTGATGCGTAGGCACCCTGTTGGTTTGGGATTTTGATGTATAAGAGGAAGCTAATTACTGATCTGGTATGCTGGGAGTCGTACTATGTTGGAAAATTGTTATAACCATCATGGCTGCGAGGATACATTTGATTAAGGTGTATGATACTATGATCTGGCTTGGCTATATATGCGCAGGATTAGAGGGAATATGCGCAATGATTCAATGCTGATGCAACTTGGAGAAAATGTCTCCTTTTATCCGATTATGTTGTTTTAAAGCTTTTGATTTTTCTAGCGTCTTCCGCTTAGAGGTTTTGGTATTGAAATTGTGTCTGCATGATCTTACATGAAACCATGTAGATTTGTTTGAAGGTCTGTATGTTTACAGTCGATTTGGTGTTGGTATGCAAAGCCAACTGCTTTATCCTTTTTTTCCTAGAATCGTCATATGAGGCAATATTGTTGATGTAGTAGTCCACAATTTTAATTTGCATCGTACACATTTTCTTTAGTTCTATATCTGTGGAAGATAGGTAATGTGCTGACTTCTGAGTGCATTTTTGGTCCATCTGGACTTAAATCTGTAGAAAAGGAAGTTGCTTTGTAACAACCGTATCCTTGTTAATGTACAAATTTTCAGTGATATCTTCAACCCTCAACTGGCAAATAATATGTGCATACTTTTTTGGCACGTGGATGAATAAATTTACATTTGATGGTTGGTATGATTGTGATAAGCCAGCTTGGAATCATCAAAATTTTAGTTTCTGATCCCAACTTAGAAATAGTTTTCCTGTCAAAATTTCCGTAATTTTCTTCAGCCATGTGTATGTTTTATTGTGCTTTGTCTACATGGTTTGTGACCATATATATTATGTACATTTTTGTGAGTACGGTATTTGCTATACTCAGAAAAGTTTCTCTTTTCAAACATGTAAACACGTGAGATAGGTAAAATTATAAAGTATAAACCTGCTAGCATTTATAATCACTCTTATGATTTATGTGTTTCTTTGTGGTGTTACTTGCGCTCTCTGTTTTACTAAGTATCTGATGACTTCTTTCTTAAATCTTGCAGGACTATCCCTTAAGACTCAGGATTTAACTGCGTTGTTTCTAGCTGTTAGACTGTACTGCAGCTTTGTCATGGAATATGACATCCATACAGTGTTGGATACTGCTACACTTGTGGCTACACTTTTTGTTATTTACATGATTCGGTTCAAACTTAGGTCAACTTATATGGTGGACAAGGACAACTTTGCATTGTACTATGTGGTAAGAATACACAAACTCCTTTACCTAATTTTGTAAATTTGGGTTTTCATAAGCTGGGGCTGTGATGTTCACACTTTCGTTGCAGCTTGATAAATAAGCTAAAAATTGACTTACCAATGCTCAGCTAATTAGTTGCTTACTTCTCTGCATATTCAAATTGCTATTTATATTCTTTCCGTGGCTTCCTTGCATGAAAGATAGAACTATTCCAACTTGTGCTCTGCATCACTCCTTTTTTTTGTTTTACTGGGTCTGCTGCCTTTCTTATCTGTAAGCTTTGCGCTCAGTTAGAAAACCATAGTGCTATACAGGCACCTTCATCTTTAACATAGTGTGATAATCTTGCCCGATCTATCTGCATATCTTCTGGTAAAATGTTTTAAGATAATTAATGGGCTCTCACCCTGGATGAGTTGTGGTGGTAAAATCTTATTGGTTAATGGGTAGTAGGAGTAGAAGTGTTAAGAAGACCATGTATAACTAACTTAAAGCGCTGAAACAACTACCAGATTGTTTTGCTTATTCAGTTGCAATCTTCCTCTTAATTTTCCCATTTATTTTACGTTATTTGTAGGTGATACCTTGTGCTGTGTTGGCACTAGTTGTTCATCCTTCAACGTCTCACAACATCGCAAACCGGTTTAGCTGGGCGTTCTGTGTTTACCTGGAAGCTGTCTCAGTGCTGCCGCAACTGCGTTTGATGCAAAATACCAAGGTAAACTATAAAAATGCAATTCCTTACTCGAGGTGAGGTTTGCTGACAAACTATCTTGTGCAGATTGTGGAACCGTTCACAGCTCACTATGTGTTTGCGCTGGGGGTTGCGAGGTTTCTTAGCTGTGCCCACTGGGTTCTCCAGGTTTGTCTTCTGAAAAGATTCCCCGAGCCTATTTTATGCAGTACATATGAGTCATGTTTATTGCTCATCTCGTAAGTGTGATTTGCATGGCTGCATGCTGTGTTCATTTCATTTTTGTTGCTGTCAACTGTGTCTTTACACCGTTGTCTGTGATGAGTTATTATGTGTTTTATTTTGACTTGTTTAGATTGCTTACCACATGCGTCACGTGGTATGAGTTATTATGTCTTAGTTTCCTCAATGTGTGTATTTTGGGGGGCATCATTATTCACTGGACATGTTCCATCATTCTTGTTCACCTTGCAAGAAGTGCAATTTGTATGGTTAATAACATGCCAGGAAAAATTCTATTTACGGCTATACATGTGCATTTGCAAGTTTTCTTGTCGGCGAGTTTCTGAAAACAAAACCCTCATTGACGCTTGTGTGAATTGTGTAGGTTCTGGACACCCGTGGGCGTCTGTTGACTGCGCTGGGCTACGGGCTGTGGCCATCGATGGTTCTCCTGTCAGAAATCGTGCAGACCTTCATCCTCGCGGATTTCTGCTACTACTATGTGAAGAGGTAAGTTCACCATCTATCTACCATGCGCATATATCAGAATCTGACCCTGAAGCACATTGCCTGATACGGTGAGCGTTTGTGGCGGTGCAGCCTGGTCGGCGGGCAGCTGGTGCTACGGCTACCCTCCGGGGTGGTGTAGGAGGATATCTGCGACGGGAGAAACGACTCGTCGGTTCACCCATCAGAGGAGGATATTTTCAGTTACAGCTTACAAGTATTAGTGAGAGAAAATTGCAGCAGCAGACATAGGTTTGTCGGTGTGTGTGTGACTGGTAACAGCAGCGTATGTATGACCTGACTTGAGAGTTAATTTTAGCTTCCGTATGCTTGTTTGTCGCCTCTATTCTGGAAAAGAAAGGGGGAAGCCGATGATAGTTATGATGTGATTGATGGTAATTCCCTCGTTTCTTCGAACCTGTGGAAATTATGATGAGAGGAAGAAGACCATATAGTAAGTATCATAGCCTGGTGAAGTGATGCGCGGGCCGTTGCATCACGCCTTGTGGCCTGCGTCTCACACCGGCACCGTGTGTGTGCAAGCAAAATCCTCGGGTCTCTGTTGACTGAACCGGCCAAGCGCCGCAGGTGGTGCAGAAATTTGATCGGGGCCGAACCATGCAGCAGTTGGCCATCTTTGCCCGGACAGGAGTGCCCTGTTCTCGTGCTGGACTAAAGAACAAGGGAAAAGGACCAAGCGGAAAGATAGGGACCCTGGCTGGCCGTTTTGTCTCTGTCAGGAAAGTTACGCCGGTTTTCAGAAAGCACCGATTGCATGTGACCTCGGTGACACGTGGGCCCGTGGATCCATATTTAGAAATAGCAAGCAGTAACTGAAACCGTCAACGTCATGTGAGAGCCATGGATCCATGTTTGAAAAAAATATAACATTCTAACCCTATGAGCACATTTTTTTCTTCATGATTATACGTGCCTCACTTATATCATAGTACAACCCACATACACACCAACATGACACAAACTGAATGCTAATCTTTGCATAAAGGAACACCATCTAAGAAGGAAAATTAAATTCAAGACCGAAGAATCATCTGAGCTTGACCCCAACCCCGTCACCTGCCTTTGGCAGCACCACATCAGCCCGTAAAGAAAAAAAATGACGGATCACCTCCTCACCTGAGCTTGATGCGGCTTCATCACTGATATGCAGCTTTGCAGATCTTCAAGGTGGCTCACCAAAGACGAAATCAGTACTGTTGAACGAATCAGATCGGCGCAACACCCCGGAGATGCCATCAAACTCCAAATTTAGCACCCCGCACGATTAAGACGTTGGTGGAGGAAACCATACCTGACATCCACGAACCCAACACATGATCCGTCATCTTCCAAATGCCGCTGATGCAAATCATTGTCTTCATCCGCTCCTCTACTATCTCCCAAGCTCCACGTCGGTGCTAGAGCACATGTCGTCGCAACGGCGGAGCCCGAGGATACAAATCCACCACGAAGATGCCGCCGCTGCCATGCCATCCTTACTTGAATAGACTGGTTTCCAAATTCATCCCCAACCATAGGATTGATCGCCTCGTCAGGGGAGGATATGAAGATTCTTTATTCAACCCCTCCATCATCGTCGCCGAAGCCAAGATGACGACCAACCTAAAACCTTAAGCAACCAGGGCCTAAAAATGATCCACATGCGTGGATCCAGCGACCCCTCACCATCGAAGATCGGGGTCGCCGGCAAAGGGGAGCCGCGGCTAGACTCTCCGGGTGGCTAGGCGAGATCACATTTCCTTTGTTCAAGAGGAAGAAAGAAAATCGATTTTGCCACATGAGCACATCCGATAGGCTGGGTCGGCATATTATCTTAAGATTGACGAAGTCGCCATAGACACCTACCTAGTTGACGGAACGTCTCCTCTCATTGAATGCGCATCACCGAAAGGCCTGGAATAGATCCAAGAAAATGCAGGCACTAGTGTCAAGTCTAAGATTTGAACCCTACTGGGTTGCGGATATCACTGTCCTCCTAACCACCCAATCACATGTTGGTTCACAAAATATAAAAGGTTTAGAAAGCACTGAGTCAAGTGAAAGGATCGATATGGTTGACTAGAGGGGGGTGAATAGGCAACTAACAATTTTTTAGCTTTTCTTTACCAAATTAAACTTTGCATCAAAGTAGGTTGTCTAGATGTGCAACTAGGTGAGCAACCTATATGTGCAATAACAACAAACAAACAAGCAAGCACGAGAAGTAACGCTAAAGAGCTTGCACAAGTAAAGGTAGGAAATAACCAAGAGTGGATCCGGTGAAGACGAGGATGTGTTACCGAAGTTCCTTCCTTTTGAGGGGAAGTACGTCTCCGTTAGAGTGGTGTGGACACACAATGCTCCCCAAGAAGCCACTAGGGCCACCGTATTCTCCTCATGCCCTCACACAATGCGAGATGCCGTGATTCCACTATTGGTTCCCTTGAAGGCGGCGACCGGACCTTTACAAACAAGGTTGGGGCAATCTCCACAACTTAATCGGAGGCTCCCAACAATACCACAAAGCTTCACCACAATGGACTATGGCTCCGTGGTGACCTCAACCGTCTAGGGTGCTCAAACACCCAAGAGTAACAAGATCCGCTAGGGATGAGTGGGGGAATCGAACCCTTGGTGGAAGTGTAGATCGGGGCCTTCTCAACCACTCCCAAGCAAATCAACAAGTTTGATTGGCTAGAGAGATAGATCGGGCGAAAAAGGAGCTTGGAGCATTAATGGAGCTTGAGAGGGAAGAGGTACGTCAACGGGGAAGAAGGGGACCCCCTTTTATAGTGGGGGCAACAATCTAACCGTTGCCCCACCAACCAGCCCCGTAGAGGGTGGTAGTACCGCTAGGGGGGCGGTACTACCACTGAGCCAGCGATACTGCCGCGCAGAGGAGTGCAGCAGGGACCTGGACCCAGAGCGGTACTACCGCGGTGGTAAGGGCGGTACTACCGCTGCGAAACGGTACTACCGCCTCTACTGCCGCAACTAGTGCCGCAAAAACCGACACGAGAAAAAGAGCCCTCGAGTCGAGGCGGTAGGAGCCAGACAGACCAGTAGTAGTACTGTTGCGGAGTCACCGGCTGTACTACCGCCGCGGAGCGGTACTGCCGCTTGTGACCCCTCAACGGTACTACCGCTGGGACCCAGACAAGAGAGAGAAGATCTCTCCATCGAGGCTAAGGTCGAGGCGGTAGTGCCAGGCAGGCCAGCGGTAGTACTGTTGCGGAGTCACCGGCGGTACTACCGCTGCGGAGCGGTACTGCTGCTTGTGACCCCTCAGCGGTACTACCGCTGGGTTGCATGGTACTACCGCTGGGACCCAGACAAGACACAAGAGAGAAGGGATCTCTCCAACGAAGCTGAAGAGCTCTAAGGGTGAGAAGCGGATGTGTACGTGTTGATTCCACCCAAGCAATACCCCAGCGGACCCCCTCTTGATAGTATGGTGCCCTCTACGCAACTAGTCCACCGAAAGAGAAACGAAAGAGCTACACCGTCTTGAATGACACTCTGAGGGGAAGAAATCATCTCGTGCCAAGGATGAATCTCTGAAATACTCAAAGCACACGATTAGTCCACAAACATGTTGTCATCAATCACCAAAACCACATCGAGAGAGATATGCCTCAACAATCTCCCCCTTTTTGGTGGATTGATGACAACTAGGGATTTGCGCAAGGAAAAGATATAAAAGTAAGAATACTTAGAACTACAAAATATAGACGGGCTCCCCCTGAATGTGTGCACCTAGTTAGTGGAGCCTTTGGAATGCAAGACACACACATTCGGATCAACACTCCCCCTATATTTTATAGTCCAACAATTCTAAGCACATGATAAAAGAGAGTAGGGTATAAAACAGGACAAGCATGCAACTCATAAGATGCTACAGTACGGAATAGACATAAGTAATAAGGGTAGCGATAGGGAGCATATGTCTCACACCATATGTCTAGAACTTAGGTCTCACAGGCACCAAACCAAACCAACCAAAGACAACGAAACAAAGGCAACGAGAGAACACAAAGACACACTCGCAGCACGGCAACAACACAAATCCCTAAACTCTCTCCCCCTTTGGCATCGAGATACCAAGAGGGTAAAGAGCGACGCTACGACTCCAGGTGATGGCAAGCTGAGGATCTCGAACATCACATCTCAGCGTGATCATCTGCATCTCCGTCGTTGGTCGGAAACTACTCGGCGTCTGAATCAGTCCAAGGGCAATGCTGGTGAATCCATTCTTCCTCTTCAGTGATTTGTCCCTCAGAACCGCTGGTAACGGTTGCACCAAGGTGACGCATGAGCTCCTTGTGGCGCACCCTGGCCTGCTTCTCCGCCACATGAGTCATGTACTGACCATGAGACTCCATGCAGAAAAACTTCTTCATCATGCGTTTAAGCTTCTTTGCCCAAGAAGGTTCTGCACTAGTAGGCCCAAAGTCCTCCTCATGATCATCAGTGGCAGCCCCACCCTCAGTCTCCATGGCAGCAGCAGCAGTCGATGGACCCCCGGGTTTAGGCGCTGGGGTGCCCCAATTGTCCTTCTTCCTTAGACGCTTGATCTCATGAGAAACCAAGTCTCCAGTTTCTAGCATCACTTTGGGATAGACATGTGCCCAGGCCTTCTCAATGAGCCTCGTAATGAATGGACCATATATCGGGCACTTGCACTCAGAAACGGCAGAGAGAAGTTCAGACCACATAACATGAGAAATGTCCAGGCTCTCTCCAGTGTTTGATTCCTTCTCATGCTGGCAGAAAAGAAGCATGTCCACGAGATAGGAGTGGACCATATCCAGATTCCCGATGCGAGGGAAGAGAGTCTCACGGAAGACACGATGAAGAATGTCCAGATACGTAGACAGCTCGTAGGTTTCCTTCTTAGTCATTGGGTGAACCTTCACAGTGCAGTAGGGCCAAAGGGCTTGCTTGTGAGTGGATGTAGTATTGCGGTGAGGGCGGAAACCTACTGAAGTCTCAAGCCCGTGATCTTCCACATCAAGTAACTCCATGAAGGCCTTCCACTTGACGGAAAGCAACTTGCCATTGGTCATCCAAGTCAGAGTCCTGTCGGCATCCGTTCCAAGATGAACGGTAGCAAAGAATTGAGCCACCAAATCTGCATCGAAATCCTTGTTGAACTGCATGATCCTGAGAATGTTCAGCTGATTGCATATCTGAAGGGCTTCGCCAAAGTACTCAGGGTCCTTCTCCATGGCATCAGTGTCGATGGAGCGAACATCAACAAAGAGATTCTTCTTGGCCTTGATCACATCAAAATAGATGGCAAACTGAAAGCGGTTCCAGAACGGGCGGTTGACCAAAGTGGGATCTTGGTCCACCTCATAGGGATTGCGGCGACGCTTTTCCCAAAACTCCTTGGCAGTCGTCTCAGTCACAGTCTTTCCCTTTGGCTTGTTGGCGGATCTCTTCGACTGCTGAGGTGGTGGAGGAGCACTTGCGGATGCGCCTGCTGGTGGCGGTTGAGTGCTAAAGGAACCACATGCTGGCTGAGAGGTGCGGTAGCGCTTTAACGTTGCACGCTCGGGGTTGACACGGCGAGCTTGATGCTCAAGATGTTCATCACCTGGAACCAAACACAAGAAAACGCAAAACAACCAGAAAGAACGAGCATAAGCCAACAAACACAACAAAAGGATCAAGGTAAGGCAGGAACATGATGGAACTTGGCAGGCAGTGGTAGTACCATGACATGCCCGCGGCAGTACCGCCCGAGCGGTAGTACCGCTCCAACGAGAGAGGTAGTACCGCTCGAGGCAGGGGAACAGTAGTTTCCTACTACCGTGGTCACATCCGGCACTACCGGCCTGCCAAATTCAAAAATATTCCTACCAAACTCTAATCTAGATAGTCTAGTTGCCTTCTCCAACCTACTCAAGCCTAGATTTAGCCAAAAATCCAGAGATGCAACCACCATTGCCCCTAAGAAGCAAGATCTGAAACGAGACAAAAGGAGAGAAGGAACGGGGGCAATACCGGCATCCATGGCAAGAGAACGAGGTGGGGATCGACTCCACCGAAGGAAATGGAGAGGGACGCCCCGGAGACGAAGATCCGCCGGAGCCCTCCCGCGGCGAGGCGAGGCTGGAGAGAGGAAGAGGAATGAGGGGGCAAAACGAATGGGTATGGGGGAGAAGAAACCTCCCCCTGCCCCGATATAACCCCCTGGTCCCATCCCTCAGCGGTAGTACCGCGCTGGGGGAGGTAGTACCGCGCACCACCAGCGGTAGTACCGCCCAGCACGCCACGGAAACCAAACAACACGGCTAAGCTCGAAAGAAAAACAAAAAAGGCAAGAAGAGAGAGCACACCAGCAAACGACCAAGACACACCTCTTCAAGAGAGGGCGGTGGCCGAGGCCACCTATGTTTGAGTCAAGATGTATGGCGCCATGAAGATTTTAACCTTGGGCCCATGACCAAAACTCGTCTTTGAAACACAAGTACCATCAACAATGGCTAATGTGAAAGACTTGATCAATTTATGCATAATGGGGGGAGGGAGAGTTCATTGAGAGAACAATACTCCCCCTATGTCCATGCCTACATCTAAACTAGACAACAAATTAAGTGTGGTGGGGTGTGCAAGGATTCAAGTCATATTGCTTGAATCAATGATATTTAGCTCATGCCTTAACTCGCGAAATCTTGCTTCATCCAAGGGCTTCGTGAAAATATTTGCAAGGTTATCATGAGTGTTGACATAGTTGAGCTCGATCTCTCCTCGCCTAATGTGATCCCGGATGAAGTGATACTGAATCTCAATATGCTTCGTCTTGAAGTGAAGCACCGGGTTGAGAGAGATCTTGATGGCACTTTCATTGTCACACCAAAGAGGCACTTTGTCACAAGTGACACCGTAATCCTTTAAAGTTTTCCTCATCCATAGGAGTTGTGCACAACAACTATCGACCGCTACATACTCCGCTTCGGTGGACGAGAGAGACACACAACTTTGCTCTTTGGAAGACCAACTTACCAAAGAGCAACCAAGGAATTGGCACCCTCCGGAAGTGGACTTCCTATCCACTTTGTCTCCCGCCAAATCGGAATCCAAGTACCCTACAAGCTTGAAGTTTGATCCTCTTGGGTACCATAAGCCAAAGTTTGGGGTATGAGCCAAATATCGAAAGATTCGTTTGACCGACACATAGTGACTTTCCTTAGGTGCGGCTTGAAACCATGCACAAATTCCCACACTCAACATGATATCCGGTCTAGATGCACAAATGTAAAGCAATGATCCAATCATGGAGCGATATACCTTTTGATCCACTGCTTTACCGTTGGGATCTATGTCAAGTTGGCACTTGGTGGGCATTGGAGTGGATGCCGGCTTGACATCACTTATCTTGAATCTCTTGACATTGTCTTGAGTGTATTTGGCTTGGTTGATGAAGGTTCCTTCTCTTCTTTGCTTCACTTCGAACCCTAGAAAGAACTTCAACTCTCCCATGGAAGACATCTCGAACTTTGAGGTCATGAGAGCAACAAATTCCTCATTGAAAGCTTTGTTAGGTGAGCCAAAGATAATATTATCAACATATAATTGGCACACAAACAACTCCCCTTTGACCTTCTTAGTAAGAAGAGTGGGGTCGATTAGCCCAACTTCAAAACCACGGTCTTGTAACAACTCGGTAAGGTGGTCATACCACGCACGTGGGGCTTGTTTAAGACCATATAGTGCCTTATCGAGTTGATACACATGATCGGGAAAGTAGGGATCCTCGAACCCGGGGGGTTGCTTGACATAAACCAATTCATTAATAAGACCATTAAGAAAAGCACTCTTCACATCCATTTGTTGTAACTTAAAGTTATGATGAGAAGCATATGCAATCAACATGCGAATGGATTCAAGATGAGCAACGGGAGCAAAGGTTTCACTGTAGTCGATACCCTCGACTTGGGAGTAGCCTTGTGCTACCAAACGAGCCTTGTTGCGAATGATAATCCCATGGGCATCTTGCTTGTTCTTTAAATATCCACTTGGTTCCAATGACATTGTGGTTCCCCGTCGGTCTTGGCACCAATCTCCACACTTTGTTGCGCTCGAAGTTGTTGAGTTCTTCATGCATGGCATTGAGCCAATCCGGATCTTCTAGCGCCTCATTGACCTTGTGGGGTTCGACACAAGAGACAAACGCGTGATGCTCACAATAGTTTGCTAATTTTCTACGAGTGCTTACCCCCTTTCTTAAGCTTCCAAGCACATTCGTCATGAGATGGTCCTTGGCGGAGAGCTTGGAAGCAACCTTGGAGACACGACGCTCCAATTCCTCCTCGGTGGTGAGACGAGGAGTGGTCACTTGATCATCTTGAGCGTCGTCTTGAGCTTGTTCTTGTTCTTGAACTTGCTCGGAGGATAGAACTTGACCTTGGCATCACTTGATGTGTCAACACCGTCTTGAGCATGATCTTACCCTTGGTCATGTTCTTGAGGATGAGGGCCTTCATGTTGTTCTTCGGAAGCATTTCGGCCTTGGGTTGGTGATGGCTCCACTTGAGTGGAGCATTGTCCTTCTCCTTCGGCCACAAGGGGTTCCTCAATGGGTAGGATAAAGCCAACACCCATTCTTCTTATGGCTTGAGGAGGAATTTCATCACCTGCATCACAAGTGCCACTTTGCTCCACTTGGGAGCCGCTATTCTCATCAAACTCCACGTTACATGTCTCCTCAATAAGTCCCGTGGATTTATTGAGGACATGGTAAGCATGAGAGTTTGTAGCATAACCAACAAATATGCCCTCATAAGCTCTAGCCTCAAATTTAGACAACCGAACACCTTTCTTGAGAATGAAACACTTACACCCGAACACCCGAAAGTACTTGAGGTTGGGCTTGTTACCGGTGAGTATCTCATATGGAGTCTTGTTCAAGCCCTTGCGGAGGTAGAGCCGATTGGATGCATGACACGCGGTGTTGATGGCTCCAGCCCAAAAGTTGTATGGAGACCTGAACTCCGCCATCATGGTCCTTGCCGCATCCATCAACGTCTGGTTCTTCCTCTCCGCAACACCGTTTTGTTGAGGGGTGTAAGGTGCGGAATATTGATGCTTGATCCCCTCATCACTAAGAAACTCATCCAAGGTGTAGTTCTTGAACTCGGTGCCGTTGTCACTTCTTATTGTCAAGATCTTTGCATTGTGTTGACGTTGTGCTTCATTTGGAAAGTCAATGACGGTTTGTTGGGTCTCGCTCTTCCTCTTGAAGAAAAACACTCAAGTGTATCTTGCGTAGTCATCCACAATCACCAAGCAATACTTCCTACCCCCAAGACTATCGAAGGATGGAGGCCCAAAGAGATCCATGTGAAGGAGCTCCAAAGGCCTCTTTGAGTAAATGATAGTCGTGGGAGGGTGAGCCTTCTCATGTAGCTTTCCTTCGATACAAGCACTGCAAGTACGATCTTTAGCAAAACTAACATTCGTTAGTCCATGGACATGGTCCCCCTTGAGAAGACTTTGCAAAGATCTCATATTGACATGGGCTAGACGGCGATGCCAAAGCCATCCCACATCAACTTTAGCCATTAGGCATGTCGCGGTCTTAGTGGGTCGCTCTGAAAAGTTAATCACATATAGACCGTTCTCGACATGCCCAACAAAGGCTACTTTAAGAGTCTTGCTCCACAAGAGGGCCACGGTATCGATATCAAAGAAAGTGGCAAAGCCCATGATTGCAAGTTGACGAACGGAAAGTAAATTGTATGCAAGGGACTCAACAAGCATGACCTTTTTGTTCGTGAGATCATGAGAGATGACCACCTTGCCAATTCCCATACCTTAGAGGATGAGGCGTCACCCCACTCGACATTGGTGGGCATAGATGGAATCTTGTGCACGTACACCACCAAGTCTTTGCTTCCGTACATATGATTTGTAGCTCCGCTATCGAGCAACCATGATCCCCCACCGGAATAAAACACCTACAAGAGATTAATGCTTGGTTTTAGGTACCCATTTTGTAATGGGTCCTTTGATGTTAGTAACAAGGGTCTTTGGAACCCAAATAGACCATTCAATGTATTCATGAGGAGAACCAATGAATTTGGCATAAACATGCCCATCACTAGCACGGCATAACACATAAGAAGGATTAAAGTCGCCGGCTTTGATGCGAGGAGTGGCATTCCCCTTTTTGACAACGCCACCCTTCGCATTGTTCTTCTTCTTCTCCTCGGAGGCACTCTCTCCCTCCTTCACAAAGGTTTCCATGAGAGGAGGAGGTCGTTTGGTCTTGTCATTCTTCTTCTTGTTCTTGGACTCGGGCACGTACCCAACCCCTTCCTTGGCCACAACTCCCTTTTGGTTGATCAAGAGGTCGTTGAGGTTCTTCTTGCCTTGTATGCAAGTCGCAAGACCTCTCTCAAGTTGCCCCTTTAGCTTAACGTTCTCCTCAACGAGATGCACATGCTCACAACACGGGTTAGTAGCATTTGCATTATCAATTAACATCATACGAGGAAAGGTGGCTTTTTCCTTGGTTAGCTTTACTTGAAGTTGATCATGAGACTCTTTGAGGCTAGCATGAGCACCCTTCAAGACCTTGTGAGCCTTGTCAAGTAGATCAAACTCCTCTTTGAGTCTAGCAAGATCAACCTCAAGTTTGGCCTTCTCGGAGTTTAGCACATGAGAAACACTGAGGACATGATCATAATCTTTCTTTAACTTAGCATGATCAACGTTGTGTGACTCCTCAAGAGCCAAACGAAGACCACGCTCTTCCTCAAGAGCATTGGAAAGATCCGAAATCTCATCGGCATAGTCACGACTATGCCCTTCCATCTTAGTGATGGTATCTTCGTGAGCCTCGATCATGTCATTGGCTTCACCAAGTTGTTTCAAGAGAGCAACAAAGTGCTTCTTGGATTTTCCCTTAAGTTTGCCCATAAAGGCCTCAAACTCATTTGCCTCCACATTAGCTCCCTCAAGTTCATTAATGCTATCCGTCGAAGAAGGATGATTAATGATGGTAGTTTTGATGTTGGGGGTTACCTTGTTGGTGGCTTTAGCCATGAGGCACTTGGAGGTGATGCTCTCATTGGGTGAGTCAAAGAGAGACACCCGTGGAGTCGTCGCAATGGCAACGGAGGCCATGGCAACCGACTCATCACCTTCATCATCGTCATCATCCTCATTGTACTCTTCTTTTACCACCAATGCCTTGGGAGGAGTCTTCTTGGTGAAGTTGCTCTTGTTGGGGAACGACTTGGCCTTGTCCTTTCGGATGAGCTTGCCACCATTGTCTTCCCTCTTCTCATACGGGCACTCCGCAACAAAATGACTCACGTTGCCACAATTGTAGCAAGTCCTTACACGTTGCTTGCTCTTCGTGCCACTTGAGTTGTTCTTGTTAAAGTTTGGCCTTGTGTTTTTCTTGCTCCAAAATTGCCTTGAAGCGAGTGCCATGTGTTCATGATATGCAGACTTTGTATCCTCGGGGTTGCTCTCCTCTTCTTCCTCTTCTTCTTCTTCTTCAGTGTAGAGCTTGGCCTTTAATGCAAGGTTGGGCTTCTTTGCCCTTTGAGAACGAAGCACCACATTGTCGGCAGTCTTGTCCAAAATGTTCATGGCCACAAACTCATCCAACACTTCACTTGAGGTCAAAGTGTGGAAGTCTGACCTTTGACGAATGACGGAGGGCATGGCCTTGTGGTAGGCCATCATTGCCTTGAGGAATTTGCGCTTGATCCAATTGTCATCCGTGTCCTTACTCCCGTGATCTCAGAGTGAGACCGCGAGTTTGGTTACTCTTCGATAAAGCTCACGAGGTTCTTCATCTTCTTTCATTGCAAACTCATCGGCCTCATCTTGCACCACTTCATAGTTGGAGCGTTGAATGCTTGCGCTTCCCCGATAGAGTGAGACAACACAACGCCATGCGTCTTTGGCCAAGGCGAAGGGACAAATATGAGGTAGGTCTTCGGGTGGGATTGCATCTTGAATGATGAAGAGAGCATTCTCATTGAATTGATTATCCGCGGCTTCTCGAGGAGTGAAGTTGCTTGGATCATGCGGATAGAAACCTTTTTCAATGATTCTCCAAAGATTAGTGTTCACATGATTTAAATGACGTTTAAAGTGGTAAACCCAAGAATCAAAGTCCTCATTTTTCACAATCTTAGGGGGAGGACCGGCATGATTCAAATGAGTGGAAGGAACCGGTCCACCATAAACAAGTGATGGTTTCACATGAGCAAAGATGCCGGTGCCATTTTTACCACTAGAAGAAGGAGCCTTTTCACTACTAGCTTCCCCCTTGTCGGAGATAGCATCCGTCACCTTGTCGGTGGGATCGCCCACTTTCAACTGTGCGATGGATAGTTTAAGCCCCTCAAGGAATTTAGTAAACATGCTTTCAACCTCGGTCGTCATGGAGGTTTTCAATGTCTCCAAGGACACATTGAACTCCTCACGAGAGAACGAGGTTCCCCCATCGCCCGTAGACGAGGTTGGATCCACACCGGAGTGTTCCTCCACACCGTCTACGGTATCAACCATACTCTTCGGACGGTAAGGTCCTTAATAAAGAGACGAGGCTCTGATACCAATTGAAAGGATCGATATGGTTGACTAGAGGGGAGGGGGTGAATAGGCAACTAACAATTTTTTAGCTGTTCTTTACCAAATTAAACTTTGCATCAAAGTAGGTTGTCTAGATATGCAACTAGGTGAGCAACCTATATGATGCAATAACAACAAACAAACAAACAAGCAAGCACGAGAAGTAGCACTAAAGAGCTTGCACAAGTAAAGGTAGGAAATAACCAAGAGTGGATCCGGTGAAGACGAGGATGTGTTACCGAAGTTCCTTCCTTTTGAGGGGAAGTACATCTCTGTTAGAGCGGTGTGGAGGCACAATGCTCCCTAAGGAGCCACTAGGGACACCGTATTCTCCTCACGCCCTCACACAATGCGAGATGCCGTAATTCCACTATTGGTGCCCTTGAAGGAGGTGACCGTACCTTTACAAACAAGGTTAGGGCAATCTCCACAACTTAATCAGAGGCTCCCAACAATACCATGAAGCTTCACCACAATGGACTATGGCTCCGTGGCGACCTCAATCGTCTAGGGTGCTCAAACACCCAAGAGTAACAAGATCCGCTAGGGATGAGTGGGGGAATCGAAAATCCCTTGGTGGAAGTGTAGATCGGGGCCTTCTCAAGCACTCTCGAGCAAATCAACAAGTTTGATTGGCTAGAGAGATAGATCGGGCGAAAATGGAGCTTGGAGCATTAATGGAGCTTGAGAGGGAAGAGGTGCGTCAACGGGGAAGAAGGGGACCCCCTTTTATAGTGGGGGCAACAATCCAACCGTTGCCCCACCAACCAGCCCCGCAGAGGGCGGTAGTACCGCTAGGGGGGAGGTACTACCACTGAGCCAGCGGTACTGCCGCTCCAGCTAGCGGTACTGCCGCGCAGAGGAGTGCAGCAGGGACATGGACCTAGAGTGGTACTACCGCGGTGGTAAGGGCGGTACTACCGCTGCGAAACGGTACTACCGCCTCTACTGCCGCAAAACCCGACACGAGAAAAAGAGCCCTCGAGTCGAGGCGGTAGGAGCCAAATAGACCAGCGGTAGTACTGCTGCGGAGTCACCGGCGGTACTACCGCTGGGACCCAGACAAGAGAGAGATCTCTCCGTCGAGGCTGAGGTCGAGGCGGTAGTGCCAGGCAGGCCAGTGGTAGTACTGCTGTGGAGTCACCGGCGGCACTACCACTGTGGAGCGGTACTGCCGCTTGTGACCCCTCAGCGGTACTACCGCTGGGTTGCACGGTACTACCGCTGGGACCCAGACAAGACACAAGAGAGAAGGGATCTCTCCAACGAAGCGGAAGAGCTCTGAGGGTGAGAAGCGGATGTGTACGTGTTGATTCCACCCAAGCAATACCCCAGCGGACCCCCTCTTGATAGTACGGTGCCCTCTATGCAACTAGTCCACCGAAAGAGAAACGAAAGAGCTACACCGTCTTGAATGACACTCCGAGGGGAAGAAATCGTCTCGTGCCAAGGATGAATCTTTGAAATACTCAAAGCACACGATTAGTCCGCAAACATGTTGTCATCAATCACCAAAACCACATCAAGAGAGATATGCCTCAACATCAAGTCCTTGGTGGCATGTCTCATGTCTGTCCATGGATCCATACATGGTGCTGCAAAAACTTCCAAGAAAAGTTTGTTAATATGGAAGAATAAATAATGTTGCTTGTTAGGGTTTCTATGATTCAGAGATTTGAAAGGAATTTTGGAGAATTTTGACCCTTCAGATTTTTCCTTACATGGGCTATTTGATTCGTAGGATCTCAAGCCAGAGGAAATTTTCCTTATGATTCTTTTTTTAGGGAAAACATCCGATCTAATCATGTTCAATCATGGCAGTACAATGAACACCAGAAATAATAAAAATTCTATCCAGATCCATAGAACACCTAACGATGACTACAAACACTGAAGCGAGCCGAAGGTGCGCCGCCGTCATCGCCCTCCCTCACCAGAGCCAAGAAAAACTTGTTGTAGTAGACAGTCCGAAAGTCATCGTGCTAAGGCGCCATAGGGCTAGCGCATCAGAACAACAACCGCCGTCGATAAAGAGTAGCGTAGATCGGAAGGATCAAACCTGAAGACGCACGAACATATACGAATGACGAACAGATCCGAGCAAATATATCAAGGACAGATCCACCGGAGACACATTTCCACATGCCTACCGACGATGCTAGACACATCACTAGAACAGGCTAGATGGGGAGAATCTTATTCCATCTTCAGGGAGATGCTACCGTCTCGTCTTCTTGACTAGGACACAAACCCTAACAAATCTCGAAGACACATATAAGAATAAAGCCCTCCCACTGGCAAGGGCCGGGATCCAGCGCACTCCCATGACCCTAAGGCCACTGGAGACGAGGCAGGCCGGCGGCGCTGCCGGTGAGAGGCAAAGGAACCCTAATTTCTTTATGATTCATTTGTGTTAGTTTCCATATAATTTGTTTGATCCACTCACAACTCATGTCATGACCCATGTTACCCCCGCCCCTCATGTGGTGAATCCTACTGTCGGTGTAAAAACCGGCGGATCTCGGGTAGGGGGTCCCGAACTGTGCATCTAGGCCGGATGGTAATAGGAGGCAAGGGACACGAAGTTTTACCCAGGTTCGGGCCCTCTCGATGGAGGTGAAACCCTACGTCCCGCTTGATTAATATTGATGATATGGGTAGTACAAGAGTAGATCTACCACGAGATCAGAGAGGCTAAACCCTAGAAGCTAGCCTATGGTATGATTGTTGATGTGTATGTTGTCCTATGGACTAAAACCCTCCGGTTTATATAGACACCAGATAGGGTTAGGGTTACATAGAGTCGGTTACAATGGTAGGAGATTTGAATATCCGTATCGCCAAGCTTGCCCTCCACGCCAAGGAAAGTCCCTTCCGGACACGGGACGAAGTCTTCAATCTTGTATCTTCATAGTCCAGGAGTCCGGCTGAAGGTATAGTTCGGCTATCCGAACACCCCCTAATCCAAGATTCCCTCAGTAGCCCCTGAACCAGGCTTCAATGACGACGAGTCTGGCGTGCAAATTGTCTTCAGCATTGCAAGGCGGGTTCCTCCTCCAAGTACTTCATAGAAGATTTTGAACACAAAGGTAGTGTCCGGCTCTGGAAAATAAGTTTCCACATATTGCCATAGAGAGAATAATATTTACACAAATCTAATCTGCTGACGCACTCCGTAGTATGACATCACACCACGGCCAAGCTTTTATTCGAACCGTTTTACTGTCCCATCTCAGCGCGTTATGCGAGACGGTTTCCTTGGCACGCCTTGTTAAAGCAGAGATCGTGTCCCCTTATTCCGGGATTCTCATCAATACGGGCGTGGGTAACCCAACCGCGCCTTTGATTACGACGCTTGGGAGATAAGCGAGTTTTACCAGGCTGGTGGGGACATATAGTTGCGTCCACCCATATAAGGGGATAAGGATCCACCTTTTCACCTACACCTTCTTCCTCCTTCGCCTATCCATTCTTGCGCACTCAAGCCCCAGCGCCCAAGTCCGCACTCCTCACCTCGACCTTCTCCAGCCATGTCCGGAGCGGGAGGCAAGTGGATGGTCTCCTCCGTCACGGAGGGACATCAAAAAGCTGAGGAAGGCCGGATATCTGGCTAGCGACATCGCGCACCGGCTTCCCGAAACGGGGCAGCTCATCCCCACTCCCAGGCCCCATGAGAGGGTGGTATTCCTCCCCCATTTCCTCTGCGGAGTGGGCTTCCCTCTGCATCCATTTGTCCGGGGGCTCATGTTCTACTACGGCCTGGATTTCCACGATCTGGCCCCGAACTTTGTCCTCAACATCTCGGCGTTTATCGTCGTGTGCGAGGCTTTCCTCCGCATCCGCCCCCATTTCGGCCTATGGCTTAAGACTTTCAATGTCAAGCCGAAGGTGGTGCGCGGCAGCCAGGCGGAGTGCGGCGGTGCCATGGTTGGCAAGATGTCCAACGCCCTCTGACTCGAGGGATCCTTTGTGGAGACCCTGAAGGGGTGGCAATCGGGGTGGTTTTACATCACCGAGCCGTGCGACGCCGAATGGGTCGCACCCCCCGAGTTCCGGTCCGGACCCCCAACGCGGCTCACGTCCTGTAAAGAGACGGGCCTGTCGTGGGGTAAAAAATGAGAGCTGACCGGACTCCAAACATGCATCAAAACCCTGGTGGACAAGAAGCTCAAACTTGTCAATGTAGTCCAGGTTATGCTCATCCGCTTGATCCTCCCGTGCCAACAACGGGCTTTCAACCTGTGGGAGTTCGACCTGGCGCGGCACCAAACTTTGAGCAGGCTCTTCAACACAACGTACGAAGATGCCTGGAAGGTGCTTTTCAAGGGCGCCGTGGCTCCAACATCCGCTACTAAGGATCGCGGATTAAGTGCACAGCGCCACGCTCTTGCGGTAAGCTATTTTCTTCCTTTTACAGGGTACCAGTGTTTCATAGTTTGACTCCCTGCGGGATCTAAGCTCCCTTTCCTTTGACAGGATTGGCAAGTGACGTATGGACAGATCAACTGTCCGGCTCCTTTGCCCGAAGGCCCAGCGGACGCTCAATTGGCGAAACTGCTGGTTCCGGCACCCTATGTGGTGCCGGAGAAGAAGGCCAAGAAGAAGGCCACGGGGACTCGAAAGAGTGCCCGACGCCCGGAGGTGTCGGATTCATCATCCGACGAATGCAAGACGCACTCCTCCCACGAAGATGAGGAGGAGGAAGAAGAGACCCCTCCCCCTCCAGCGGGGGAAGGGAAGAAAAGGAAGGCCGCCCCAACTGGGGAGGCCGAAGGGTCCAAGAAGGGGAGTACCCCTCCTCCGGACTACTCCACCAATGCCGACGACGGTGAAGAGGAATGGCCGCCCAGGGCCAAGCCCCTGGTGAAATCATAAGTATTCGGATACCGAAGTGATTTCATAGTATTCATTTATTGCACAACTTTTCCCTTACATCGAATATGTTTATGCAGCCCACCCAAAGACCAGCTCGATGCATCGTCGAGTGGCTCACTAGACTCGTCGGACGTGAACTCGCTGTCGACGGCGTCCTCCCCCCGCCCTACGGACGACACCGAAGTGTTGTCCCAACAGGTTCCAATCCGGGAGGAGGTGGTCCTGGAGGCACTGCAAGGCGACCTCCCGGACTCCAGGAGTAAAGGGGATGAAACCCCCCAGGGCTCCAAGTCCGGCCCTAGGCCGGACCCTGCTCCGGAACCTTCAAAGGTTCCAGAGTTCAGCGGGGGACCTCCTTCCAAAAGGAGCAAGCCTGCCGTGCCGGTGACCTCCGTCCAACCGGAGGCGCCGGACAATCTGTTGGAGGCGCTCCAAGGCGCCTCCATCGACAAGGGGCACCGCACCATTATGAGTGCGGTGGTCCAGAAGGTTTAGTTCGCCAAGAGCGGACTGACTGAAGCTTGTACAAGCCTTTTAACAGGCTTTGAGGTAAGTAAAAAATGCGTAGATAATATTACCGCATAGACAGTAGCCACTGATGCTCTGTTTGGCGTTCGGAAAGAAAAGCTGGATAGAGGATCAAATAAAAATCGCAGGAGTCTAAAAAGAGTCAATATGCATGTGCAGGCTTCCCTGCTGGCATCCGCCGCACTGACTGCGGAAGTGGACGTGCTAAAGCAGAACCTCGAGCGGTCCGAGCAAGGGCTCAGACGTGCCAAGAAGCAGGTCGAGGACAATGAAGGTACGAAATACCTTGTTTAAACTATATATATATATATATATATATATATATATATATATAAAGGTGCAATTACAAAAATGACAAGATTATCGTCGCTATTGTAGGGGCCACGTCTGAGGTGGCGACCCTGAAGCAAGCGCTGCTCAAGGCCGAGAAGAGATCGGCCACGGAGCGCACTGAGTGAGATAAGTATGAGGCCGAGGTTGGCAAGGTGCGGCAAGAGCTCCAGGCTCTCATGGAAAAACATGAGGGTTTGGAGCGTGACTCAAGGACGCGAGCGTCCGAGCTCGCGGCGGCTATTGAAAGTGCCCAGTCTGCCAAGGCCGAATCCCAGAAGACCCTCCAGGAGTTGGATGAGGTGAAGAAGATAGCGGCGGGTAAGGCATTCTTTATGCAAAGTAAACACATAAGCGTGAGTTACTTGTTACTTACCCGAATCCGGAGTTCTCCAGGCGCGTTCGCAGATCTTCCCCGGAGTATATCTAATACCGCCGCATTCTATCGAGCCGAGGAGGGCAGCTCGACGGAGAAGGTGTTCTGGTCTCAGTACGCTGAGGCTGGACACCCCGTGCCCCTGAGCGACCAGTTGAAGCAACTGGTCGAGCTCCACAAGGCGGCCGAACAGGCCATGAAGGGCTTCATAGTTCGGATGTGGCCTGGAGAGGCTCAGCCTGGGAGCTATTTCGGGCTGGTGCGACGGCTGGTGGAGGCCTGTCCAAGGCTCGAAGTCATCAAGCGCTCCGTCTGCATTGAAGGTGCCCGTAGGGCCCTTGCCCGTGCGAAGGTGCACTGGGGCAAGCTGGATGCTGAGAAGCTTGTGAAGGACGGGCCACCGCCGGGGAAAGAGCATCGCAAGCCCGAAAATTATTATAAGGATGTTCTGAAGGGTGCCCGCCTTGTGGCGGATGAATTTTCTATGGATGTAATCTTTGAGTAAAAATCGCTCGTTTTGTCCTGTGCGCTAAAAACTTGTTCATATGCGCTTAAGCAATGCTGTTTGAATTTAAAATATTACCTTCTGTGTGGCTGTTTATCAATTATGAGAGATGGCGAGTCGTCGGCTTCTGCCCCCGTGCCGCTAGTGCTGGGGTGTTCGGGGATAAACCTGAGGGCTCTTTTTCCCATGTTTGGGTCCTTCGAGGGAGGCGCTCAGCCCAACGAACAAGGCAATCAGACTATAATGCGTGAACACTCTCACTTAGCCATAGAATTCTATAATTTTAAATTTCGGCGAAGCCCCTGGTATTCGGAAGACTGAGTTCGGGGCGCTATCCACGCCTTGGCCAGACAGAGCCGGCTCCTCGCCCTAAGCGGCATAAGTCTTTAAGGACTCGAAAAGACCTCTCAAACAGCGACCAGCTCTCACCTCATCATGACGGTCAGTTTTAGCTTTCTCCACTAAGGTGCTCGACCCAGCTCAACCGGGGCACAATCGCAGTGGTTCTCCTAGTGCTACCTTAGCCGATATAGCAGAACGTAAGGCACCAAAACATAGGAGCCGGGCAAACCCAACTATTGACCCAAGACATGATTCGGAGCCGATGCATATAATGCTATAAGTTCGGGGTGCCGTACTTGTTAAAGTGTTCGGACTTCTCACACCATGTTGAGGGGTACTGAAGCCCCTGGCGTATTTTGGCCGTACCAAAGTGTACGGGTGCAACATGTCGTTAAGGAACATATATAAAAAAAGTAATGCAAAAATAGACAAAAGCTATGCATTGTTTATTAAAAAGAGCTGTGATCAAAGCAGAACGATACAAATAATGCGATAAGCGAAAGGTTGGACTATGTAACATGTCCGTTCCAGGGGCAAGCTGTGGAATAATATGCGAAACAGGTATACTGCTCGTGATATAGACCACCTGGGAGTTCGGTAATGCGGCGTGGCTTGTCTGCTTCCCTGGTTCTTGCATCATTTGTGCAGCAATTGAACTACCGAACAGGCCGTCCGAAGAATGGAGTCCTGAAAGTAAGAGAAAATTAAAAAATCGGCAGCCCCTGGTGCGGTTTAAGCCGTGTTTCGGGCGGGCCATGATGGTGCCCCTCCCCCTGTGCCCATGGTATCTCTAGAGCGTAGTTATGTACGCGAAGTACTGATGTCACCTTTTTGCGAGGGTTGGGGTTGGGGCCGCATTGCTACGCCTGCTCGGATCGTGCCAGGCGGTCTTGCTGTAGGTTACTCCGGGCGCGCTTGACGGTGTCCGGTCGTTTAGTGACCGGACTGGAGAAATGCCTAGAAAGGCTGCTTTGTACTTACGCTGCAAGGGCCGCCGTGTGCTCCTCCGTTCGGAGGGAGTGTTCAGTGTTTCCATTGACCGTAATTACTCCTCGAGGGCCTGGCATCTTGAGCTTAAGGTATGCGTAATGCGGTACCGCATTGAACTTAGCGAATGCGGTTCGCCCGAGCAGTGCGTGATAACCACTGCGAAACGGGACTATGTCGAAGATTAACTCCTCGCTTCGGAAATTATCCGGAGATCCGAAGACCACTTCAAGTGTGACTGTGCCTGTACAGTTGGCCTCTACACCTGGTATTACGCCTTTAAAGGTTGTTTTGGTGGGCTTAATCCTCGAGGGATCTATGCCCATTTTCCGCACTGTATCCTGGTAAAGCAGGTTCAGGCTGCTACCGCCGTCCATAAGGACTCTAGTAAGATGAAATCCGTCAATAATTGGGTCTAGAACCAATGCGGCGAAGCCGCTGTGACGGATGCTAGTGGGGTGGTCCCTTCGATCAAAGGTGATCGGGCAGGAGGACCATGGGTTGAACTTTGGGGCGACTGGCTCTATCGCGTATACGTCCCTTAACGCGCGCTTCCGCTCCCTCTTGGGGATGTGGGTTGCGTATATCATGTTCACCGTCCGCACTTGTGGGGGAAAACCCTTCTGTCCATTGTTGTTCGGCGGCCGGGGCTCCTCGCCATCATCGCTATGCAGCCCCTTGTCTTCATTGTCGGCGCTTAACTTGCCTGCCTGCTTGAACACCCAACAATCCCTGTTGGTGTGATTGGCCGGCTTTTCGGGGGTGCCGTGTATTTGGCACAAGCGGTCGAGTATTCAGTCCAAGCTGGACGGGCCCCTAGGATTCTTTTTGAATGGCTTCTTCCGCTGACCGGATTTAGAGCCTCTGAATCCGGCATTAACTGCCGTATCCTCAGCATTGTCGCTGTTAATGCGGCGCTTCTGCTTGTTACGACGCGACCTGCTACTAATGTCCCTGGTGTCTGAACTACCAGGGTTCTTGGTTATATTGTTGCTACGAGCAAGCCAGCTGTCTTCTCCCGCGCAAAAGCTGGTCATGAGTGTCGTGAGTGCTGCCATAGATTTCGGCTTTTCCTGTCCAAGGTGCCGGGCTAGCCACTCGTCACGGATATTGTGCTTGAAGGCTGCTAGGGCCTCAGCGTCCGGACAGTTGACTATTTGATTTTTCTTTGTTAAGAACCGTGTCCAGAATTGCCTGGCCGATTCATCTGGCTGCTGAATTACGTGACTTAGGTCATCGGCGTCTGGGGGTCGCACATAAGTGCCCTAGAAATTGTCGAGGAATGCGGCTTCCAGGTCCTCCCAACAACTGATTGATCCTGTTGGCAAGCTGTTAAGCCAAGGCCGAGCTGGTCCTTTAAGCTTGAGTGGGAGGTATTTGATGGCGTGGAAATCATCGCCGCGTGCCATGTGGATATGAAGGAGATAATCCTCAATCCATACCGCATGATCTGTTGTGCCATCATATGATTCAATGTTTACGGGTTTGAAACCCTCGGAGATTTGATGATCCATTATTTCGTCTGTGAAGCAGAGTGGGTGTGCGGCGCCTCTGTACTGGGCTATATCATGACGTAGCTCCAGTGAGCCTTGTCTACTGTGTTCTGCCCTGCCGAATTTGTGGCCGGCATGACGGATGCCGTCTCGAGCCGTGGGGCGCCCACACGATCCGTAGATCGATCTTGTTTGTTTAGCCTTGTCCTCCAACATATCTCTTAAGTCCGGCGCATATTCCCGTGCCTTGGTACGGGATGCGGCTTGAGTGGAGGGCCGAGAGGCCTCTCTGTCGCGGCCACAAGGTGGCCGGTCGGCCGCATCAAGTGCTTCCTCCTCTAATTGGGGTAGCAACCTGCGCTTTGGGTAGCTCTTGGAGGGGCGTTCGAGTTTATGCTCTTCGGCCGCAAGGACTTCAGTCCATCTGTCGACTAGCAAATCTTGATCAGCTCTAAGCTGTTGCTGTTTTTTCTTGAGGCTTCTTGCCGTGGCCATAAGCCTGCATTGAAAACGCTTTTGCTCGATGGGATCCTCTGGCACGACGAATTCGTCGTCGTCGAGGCTTGCCTCATCTTCGGAGGGAGGCATATAATTATCGTCCTCGACCTTTCTGTCTGCCGCTCTCTCATGAGGGCTGGTTTCTCCATCCTCCTGTGCTAAATCTTGCTGGAGGGGGTTTTCTTCGGTGCTTTCTGGAGTATTATTATCCCCCTTGTTGGAATCGCCGTGTTTGTTTTGGCGGGATTTTGAGCGGCGCCGCTGACGCCGGCGCTTAGGCTGCTTCTTGGAGGGGTCATCCTCCGCTGTTCCATCGCCATGTCCCTCTTTTGAGGTGTCCACCATGTATATGTCATATGACGAGGTGGCTTTCCAGGGCCTAATAGGCGTTGGTTCTTCATCATCGGCGTCCATATCGTCGATGTCTTCGGAGTCGAAGTCGAGCATGTCGGTTAAGTCGTCGACAGTGGCTACAAAGTGGGTGGTGGGTGGGCTTTGAATTTCTTCATCGTCCGAATCCCAACCTTGCTGGCCATAGTCCGGCCAGGGCTCTCCTGATAAAGAGAGAGACTTCAGTGTCTTCAGAATATCGCCAAAAGGCGAGTGCTGAAAGATGTCCGCGGCGGTGAACTCCATGATCGGCGCCCAATCGGATTCGACTGGCAAGGGCGCGGAGTGTTCGGAGTCCGGAGAGGAGTCCGGCTCCTTGGAGTCACGAGTCTCGCAGAGTACAGGGCTGGTGTTCGGCTCAATCGCCGTTGGGATCGCAGCCCCCGAGGCAGCTGTTGGGGAATGTAGCAGAAATTCAAAAAATTTCCTACGTGTCACCAAGATCTATCTATGGAGAGACTAGCAACGAGGGGAAGGAGAGTGCATCTACATACCCTTGTAGATCGCTAAGCGGAAGCGTTCAAGTGAACGGGGTTGATGGATTCGAACTCGTCGTGATCCAAATCACCGATGATCCTAGTGCCGAACGGACGGCACCTCCGCGTTCAACACACGTACAGCCCGGTGACGTCTCCCACGCCTTGATCCAGCAAGGAGAGAGGGAGAGGTTGAGGAAGACTCCATCCAGCAGCAGCACAACGGCGTGGTGATGATGGAGGAGCGTGGCAATCCTGCAGGGCTTCGCCAAGCACTGCAGAAGAGGAGGAAGAAGAGACGCAGGGCTGCACCAACGAGATTGAATCGCGTGTGTGGGCAGCCCCCTTAGGCCTCATATATATAGCGGAAGGGGAGGGCTGCGCCCCTCTAGGGTTCCCACCCCTAGGGGGGCGGCAGCCCTAGATGGCAAAGGGGGTGGCGGCCAAGAGGGGAAGGGGAGAGGGAGGCGCCCCAATATGGGCCCTAAGGCCCATATCCCATTAGGGTTTGCCCCCTTTCCACCTCTTGGGCACCTTGGGCCCTTGTGGAGGCACACCAGCCCACTAAGGGGCTGGTCCCTCACCACTCTTAGCCCACGCAAGCCTCCGGGGAAGGTGGCCCCACTTGGTGGACCCCCGGGACCCTCCCGGTGGTCCCGGTACGTTACCGATAAACCCCGAAACTCTTCCGGTGTCCAAAACAGGACTTCCCATATATAAATCTTTACCTCCGGACCATTCTGGAACTCCTCGTGACGTCCGGGATCTCATCCGGGACTCCGAACAACATTCGGTAACCACATACTAACTTCCTTTATAACCCTAGCGTCATCGAACCTTAAGTGTGTAGACCCTACGGGTTCGGGAGACATGTAGACATGACCGGGACGTTCTCCGGTCAATAACCAACAACGGGATCTGGATACCCATGTTGGCTCCCACATGTTCCACGATGATCTCATCGGATGAACCACGATGTCAAGGACTTAATCAATCCCGTATACAATTCCCTTTGTCTATCGGTACGATACTTGCCCGAGATTCGATCGTCGGTATCCCGATACCTTGTTCAATCTCGTTACCGGCAAGTCTCTTTACTCGTTCCGTAACACATCATCCCGTGATCAACTCCTTGATCACATTGTGCACATTATGATGATGTCCTATCGAGTGGGCCCAGAGATACCTTTCCGTCACACGGAGTGACAAATCCCAGTCTCGATTCGTGCCAACCCAACAGACACTTTCGGAGATACCTGTAGTGCACCTTTATAGTCACCCAGTTACGTTGTGACGTTTGGCACACCCAAAGCACTCCTACGGTATCCGGGAGTTGCACAATCTCATGGTCTAAGGAAATGATACTTGACATTAGAAAAGCTTCAGCATGCGAACTACACGATCCAGTGCTATGCTTAGGATTGGGTCTTGTCCATCACATCATTCTCCTAATGATGTGATCCCGTTATCAATGACATCCAATGTCCATGGTCAGGAAACCGTAACCATCTATTGATCAACGAGCTAGTCAACTAGAGGCTTACTAGGGACATGGTGTTGTCTATGTATCCACACATGTATCTGAGTTTCCTATCAATACAATTCTAGCATGGATAATAAACGATTATCATGAACAAGGAAATATAATAATAACTAATTTATTATTGCCTCTAGGGCATATTTCCAACAGCAGCGTCCAACCGCCCATCCTCGATCGGCGCAGTTGGCTCCGAATTAAGGATCGGAGCCGATGTGGGTGCGGCCTCCAGGGCACTCTTCGGCGGCAGAGCTAGATCATGCCCGCCGGGACAGTGCGGCGCGCTCGGCAGTGGCTCGGATCCGTCGAGGATCAAGTCCCCGCAGATGTCAGCCGTGTAGTTTAAACTTCCAAATCTGACCTGACGGCCAGGGGCGTAGCTTTCGATCTGCTCCAGGTGGCCAAGAGAATTGACCCGCAGTGCGAAGCCGCCGAAGACGAAGATCTGTCCGGGGAGGAAGGTCTCACCCTGGACTGCATCGCTATCGATGATCGTAGGAGCCATCGAGCCTGACGGCGACGACACAGAGGAACTCTCAATGAAAGCACCAATGTAGGTGTCAAAACCGGCGGATCTCGGGTAGGGGGTCCCGAACTGTGCGTCTAGGCCGGATGGTAACAGGAGGCAAGGGACACGAAGTTTTACCCAGGTTCGGGCCCTCTCGATGGAGGTAAAACCTTATGTCCTGCTTGATCAATATTGATGATATGGGTAGTACAAGAGTAGATCTACCACGAGATCAGAGAGGCTAAACCCTAGAAGCTAGCCTATGGTATGATTGTTGATGTGTATGTTATCCTATGGACTAAAACCCTCCGGTTTATATAGACACAGGATAGGGTTAGGGTTACATAGAGTCGGTTACAATGGTAGGAGATCTGAATATCCGTATCGCCAAGCTTGCCCTCCACGCCAAGGAAAGTCCCTTCCGGACACGGGACGAAGTCTTCAATCTTGTATCTTCATAGTCCAGGAGTCCGGCTGAAGGTATAGTTCGACTATCCGAACACCCTCTAATCCAGGACTCCCTCACCTATGTTACGCACAAAGTCCATGCCATTCCTTGTAGTGTCGAAGTTGACATGTCAGTCTATTCCACTGTATTTATTTTTATTCTTGTGTTTTATAAATCGCTTGAAGGGACGCACTAAAGTCGTAGAATTGACACCGGTGCTCGCATTATTAGATTTATTTCAGATGTTTCGGTGATGTGCATTTAGTGGAAGAAATGCTCCATTCGACTATGAAGGCGTATATGACGACTTTGTCAATCTTAAAGATGATGTGCTGCTTAATCTCTCGAAGGTGAGGATGGAGCTCATGATGACACTTTGGCGATGTTGGCACGTACGCAATGAGATGACACATCACAAGCAGCCGCCACCGGTTGAAGTATCGAAGAGGTTCCTCCTTAGTTACGTCGACTCGCTCGTTGGCATACAGAACAGTCCGAGTGCAGACCCGGCGAAAGGGAAGCAGGTAGTTGATGCAGTGGTGTCGAGCAAAGATATACTGCGTGGTATAGGTACGGCTGGGCCGCGACCACGATGGACTCCTCCGGCTGCAGGTTGGACAAAGCTCAACGTCGAAGGCTCGTTTTGCGCCACAACAGGAACCGCTGGCGCCGGAATGATCCTGAGGGATAGCTCCGGCGAGATTATCTTCTCATCGTGTAGGGAACTGAGGTCATGTGCGGAGCCTCTAGAAGCTGAACTCCTTGCCTGTATGGAGGGCCTGAACCTGGCTTTGCAGTGGACGCAGCAGCCCATAGAATTGGAGACGGACAGCCTCATGGCGCTCAATATGCTCAAGGCAGTGGAGAGGGACCGGTCTTGTTATGCTATGCTTACTGATCAGATTAGGAGACTGCTGAGAGACGGGAGACTAGTTAAACTGGCTCATGTACGCAGAGAGCAGAATGGCATTAGCCATTACCTAGCTGCTTTTGGTAGAACTGAGAAACGTACGGTTGTATGGTTGGGTTCAGGACCAGGTGAGGTGCCTGACTTATGTAACAAGGAGATTGATCCTGAGTGATAAATGAAAATTATTTTTCACCCGAAAAAAAAAGCACTCAAGTATCTCAGATGACACGCAGGGCTAGCTCCCCATTTCCCAAATGACGAGTGCGTGCAAAGCGCAACAAATATCTCATAATATCTAGCCGACAGGTGGGACCCAGCCCACAGTTTTGCACCTAAAACAAAATCTTAAATTCTTCTCAAAAGAAGATGTTTTATTATAGCAGTAGTACTCCAAAATACTTCGCTGTCGTGCTCTGCAGACTGCAGCCGCTGCTGCAGAAAATCCAACCCCAACCAAAACCCAAGCCAAGCCGAAACCCAAACCGAAACTGAAGCCGGAGCGGGTCGAACCAGCAGCAGCTACAACACGTAGCAGTAGGCAGTAGCAGCAGCAGCAGCAGATGGATCCATTTTCCATTCCATTCCCATCCACGGCGCCACGGCACCGCACGCCCTCCCCTCCCCCGGCCCAATAAGAGCCCCGCCGCCCACCCGACAGACCGATCGAACCATCCTCCCCCCCACCCCACCCCCATTCCCCTCCCCTCCCCCCAAATCGCCACCGCGCCGCAGCGCACGACTTCCACCGCCGGCGAGGAGGGAGGCGCCGTCGGAGGCCGCGGCGGACGGGAGGGGGGGCGGTGAAGATGAGCGACACGTTCTGCCCGGACTGCAAGAAGCACACGGAGGTGGCCTTCGACCACTCGGCGGGGGACACGGTGTGCACCGAGTGCGGCCTCGTCCTCGAGGCGCACTCCGTCGACGAGACCTCCGAGTGGCGCACCTTCGCCAACGAGTCCAACGACAACGACCCCGTCCGCGTCGGCGGGCCCTCCAACCCGCTCCTCACCGACGGCGGCCTCTCCACCGTCATCGCCAAGCCCAACGGCGCCCACGGCGACTTCCTCTCCTCCTCCCTCGGCCGCTGGCAGAACCGCGGCTCCAACCCCGACCGCTCCCTCATCCTCGCCTTCCGCACCATCGCAAACATGGCCGACAGGTCCCCCCCTTCCTCCTCCTCCTCCTCCTCATATCCCCATTCCCATGCCGTCTTGTATGCGTTCGATCCGATCCAATTGCGCCTCGATTTGCCTCAGATTTCGGTACTAGTTGTACTGGTTAGCAGCGGGATCAATCCATCGCTCGCCCGTGCCCCGGCCCCTGTCCTGATTTGATTTGATTTGATTGATGGCCGGATTTAGGAATCCACGAGTGATAGATTTATCTCTGCTGGCTCGCCTCAGTCAGTTTTGTTTGTAGATTCGGAACGTGTGATTGCGCCGTGGAGGGGGTTTGTTAGGGCTTGTGCTTTATCCTGTAGTAAGTATGGGTAGCGATCTTATGGGTAGGTGGTGCGTGCCTTTCACATGGATCTGGAGTGGGGAGGTTCTACTCAAGAAATATCTAGAATTTTGGGTTGATACAATGGATCTCATTACATACTTGTAAAATCCTACTAGTAGATATTTCTTTTCGTGAGTATAATAGGTTTGGTATAGACATGTCAGCCTCGAATGATTGTGTTACCATTTAACACCTTGTTTCTTGAAGCATGCATAATATTAGCCACATAGGTGCCTAAGCAAGTAGCAACAGCAAGCTGGTGTCTACAACATGGCAAACTTGAATCATTGATTGATGAACTGCCGAGGATCCTTTTCTTCACAAGGCATTTGCGATTGTGATAGCTTCCTCTTCTACCAGTATATCTAAAATGGGAAGTTGTCACCACATAAGTAGTTTACTGAACTGAATAGAATCATAGAAGCGCGACAACTAAAGATAGTTCATTGCATAGGCTGATTTACTACTGATGAAGTTGTTTGGGTCTTTTTGTTTCTAACATTTGGATTTTGACCATACATTCACATCTCTTGTGCAGGTTGGGTCTTGTGGCTACTATTAAGGTAAGAAATCTGATGTCTTTTGGCCTATTATTATGTTGACAGCTGGAAACCGAAAATGCTTATTACTACAGTTATACTTGCATGCGAGAACTGATGAATGAATTAAATGCATCTAGCTTGGTATGTCATCAATTCAGACACCCAGGGTTGTCCTGAAAATACTGAAAGCTCAGGTCTTTATGCTCGCATTGAATGAATGTTTAAAGTTTATCAGATTGTTTCTAGAGCAATTTACAAACTTTTATTTGTCCTAAACATAGTTTATCAGATTATTTCTAGAGCAATTTACAAACTTATATTTATCCTAAACATATATGCTAAAAGAGCAGCGGTCCATGTTTCGTAGTGTAGCAAGGTCTGTTTTATTGTAAGAAAAATTAGCACTTTAGCAGTATGCTGAATACATGGTGTGTTGCACAACACTTGTCCATGTACTCATTGTCAAGGTTCATTGCTGCTTCCTTGGGGTTATTTTCAAGATTTTCCCTATACAGTAACATCGTACTGGTTTGTTGCCACTGTATACTGAGTATATTTTATTATTTTTGTGTTGCCTTCCTGAAGGACCGAGCCAATGAAATCTATAAGAAGGTGGAAGATCTCAAGTCTATCAGGGGAAGAAATCAAGATGCTATATTAGCTGCTTGTCTGTATATTGCTTGTAGACAAGAAGATCGTCCTAGGACTGTAAAAGGTACATGATGTTCTAGCAAATTTCTAATTTATAGACATTAGAACCCGGCAGAATACATGATATGATGCCATTCTTTGTTGCGTTGCCTTTTTGCAGAAATTTGCTCAGTTGCCAATGGAGCAACAAAGAAAGAGATTGGTCGAGCAAAAGAGTTCATAGTGAAACAACTGGAAGTTGAAATGGGCCAATCTATGGAGATGGGAACCATCCATGCTGGAGATTTCCTGGTTTGTTGCTACTTATATTAGCATATTTAAACTTGCAATCGGAAGTTGATTACTTATAATCTTGGAAATCTGCAGAGGCGTTTCTGTTCAACTCTTGGGATGAACAATACTGCTGTTAAAGCAGCTCAGGAGGCAGTTCAGCGCTCAGAGGAGCTTGATATAAGGTTAGGCCTTTTTCCACCTTGTACACAGGAGATTGACTGGTCCTATGATCCTATCATGTTCCCACTTTGATTTAAATGAGACATGAAAGTTTTTCTAGTTAACCTCAACATTAGTCCCAGGTCGACCTTGGAAGTCTCAATCACTGGCATCTATTCCCTCTGTTCCTAAATATAAGTCTTTTTAGAGATTTCACTATAGACTACATTTGGATGTACTCCCTCCGTTCCAAAATAGATGACTCAACTTTGTACTAACTTTAGTACAAAGTTAGTATAAAGTTGGGTCATCTATTTTGGAACGGAGGGAGTATATAGATGCCTTTTCGAGTATAGGTTCACTCATTTTGCTCCTTATGTAGTCTATAGCGGAATCTCTTAAAAGACTTATATTTAGGAACGGAGGGAGTAGCTTCATGCTTGAGGTGGTTCCATGCAGGGTGACGTAAGGAGTCATAGACTATTAGAATAAAGAATATAACTAGTCTTAAGTTAATTGCAAGTGTGGCTCATGTGTACCCTTTGTAGCATGCTTTGGTAGATGCGATGTATGTAATTTCATATTAATAGTCATAGTATTTGACTCTTTAGACATGAACCTGCTTTTACATGTCAATTTCCTAGTGCACACTTGTTGACCTAGAAAGATATGTTTACACTTCATTCCAATCTGCCGTGCAGGAGGAGTCCTATTTCAATAGCGGCTGCTGTCATTTATATGATAACCCAGCTTTCAGAGGACAAAAAGCCGCTTAAAGGTTTGAACGCTGACCCTTCCCGTCATTTACTTTCTCCTTGTGTCTGTCACTGTCGCCGAGGTAACATTTAACACTCGGATGCTTGCACTTTGCAGATATCTCCTTGGCCACCGGAGTGGCAGAAGGCACCATCAGGAATTCGTACAAGGACCTGTACCCCTACGCCGCGAGGCTCATCCCGAACTCGTACGCCAAGGAGGAAGACCTGAAGAACCTGTGCACACCATAGGAGCCGAGTGGCAGCCATTTCTTCCTTTCTCTCGCTCTTTTTCTTGTTACATAACTTTTGAAAATTAGATTTGTCGGAGGGGAGTTTCGTTGTTGCGAGTGCTTCACCAGGCCCATGTATATCCCCCGCTTAATTTTATGTGCATGGACCTGTCGGATTCGGGACGAAGCTAAGTTATAAGATCTGGCTTTCCTTTCTGGTAAGCTGATGCAGAGGTTGGCGTTTCAATCTGTGTACTATCATTGTATTGCAGTGCCAGGGCCCAGGGGACTTGGATCATGATACGGCAGCGAAGTCTCCGTGATCACTCTGGGGGTTCCATCGGAATGTCCATACCACCTAATATCCTGGATATGCGCTACTGCTATATTTTGGTTCTACACGACCGATGTGGTCATTTTCTAACTCCCTGAGCTGGGGGAGCTTGTATGGCAGAGACACTGAGCCGATCAAAGATGGTAAGAAAACTATGGTCAGGCAGGTTGCTTGAAGATCGGCTGAGCTAGGCACAGGAGGAAGATCGATGTCTGCTCTCTCGACATTGCCTGCCAGAGAGCTTTTCTGATGGCTTTGGCGGTGACCGGCGCATAGATGATTGCCTGGTTTCCGGCTGCAACTTGGTCGGAGATCGTACGATCCGAAACGAAGAGTTGAAAGAAACTGAAAGAGCTGCCTTTGATTTGCCAGCCTCTTCTGAAACTGCACACCGACGTGTGACATTTTGATGGGAAGAAGCAGAATGGCGGTGAGCGATGCTACAGCAACTAACCGATTTGTGAAAACAGAGTCCAAAATTGTTATTTCTGTGTTTGATAAACCATTCATCGGCACCAACAATAAGCCGATGTAGGGCCTATATTTTGTTCATGTGCTCGAAAACCTGTGGGATGTCGCCTCAAACATCGGCCGCTTTCTCCCTTCTATGTGTCATTAGTGCACAAAATCTCAGCACAAAAGGGGTAAGCACAGGAGAATTTTCACGCGGGCAAATCTGGAATCATTCCATGCCCCTGCATTGTCACCAAGACCGGTTCTTTCTTTTTCTCCTACATAACTGAACATATTAATATCAAAATGATACCGATAACACCGAGCCTCTATAACAACACAATACCAAGAGCAATGTCGAGACAACAATGATGCATGCAGCAAAAAAAAGAAAAAAGAAGTAAAAGCAAACGAATTGCACCAGACGCAGAATGCACAAAATCTATGCATAGAAGCATATATTCTTCTTATAAGATAACCCTTGTTTGAGATCAGACAAGTAGTCCAAGAGTGCAGCGCAGCTGCTAAATTAAGGCATCTAATCAAGAAACTATTGGAGAATCCACCCCTCATAGTTGATCGTGTGCTGCATCATATGTAGGCTCATCTCCAGAATATCTACTTACTCTGTTTTCTCCGAGGGCACTTCCTCTTCCCCCGTCGCGGCTTCCTCTGGACTGCATGGGGAGAGGTTCTTGCACTCTGGCGGTGATGCTTGTACGCCGGCGACTGCGGACTGTAAGCTACAGGGCTGTATCTGTATGCCGGCGATTCTGGACTAAGTACCGGTTGATATTCCGGCGGCACTGGACTGTACACCGGCGAACATGGACTGTATGCCGGCCAATATGGGTGGTATACCGGCGACGTTGGGCTGTATACCGGCGAATATGGGCTGTGCACCGGCGATACTGGATCGCATACCGGCGACACGGGTTTGGGAACATAATACACGGGAGCATAACGCGTATACTCGTTCATCACCTCATTTTCAGGATCTCTTTTCATTGTCGTGCGCTCCTGGAACGGGGCGGGGGACGGGATCGCCGCCGCGGCGCCATTGCCAGGGTCGACGACGTGCCCCGCGAAGAGCACGGCGTGCGACGCCTCCTCCACTATGAAGTAGGCGAACGGGTGATCGGCCACGAAATCCACCTCTCGTTGCAAGATAGGAGGGGCTGCCGACGGATTCCAGAAACATGACATGGTGACGGCGGCGGCTTTGGTTCCTTCCTCGTTCACCTGGATGACGGCCTTCTGGAAGACGTCCTGCACGAGGAACGGCAAGCCGGAGCCGGAGCCGTCGCCGTCCTGCTCCTGCAGCATCTCGGAGAGGTCGGCGTCCTGGGTGAAGGGCAGCCGGAGCCCCAGGTCGTTGAGGACGCCGACGAGGCTGCTCTGGAAGGAGAGCTCCAACTTGGGCACCCAGAACTCGCCGACCGAGACCGTCCTCTTCGGCAGGTGCTCGCGCAGGAAGCCTGCGGCGGACGCCGACGTGATCTTGTCCAGCAGGCTGGCCAGGCCGTCGCGCGCGTCGGGGAGGAAGATGCACATGGACATGCCGTGGTTCCGACTACGAGGGTACCATGAACTTCTCTTGTAGTGCAGCTGGAGCACCTTGAACCCGTCGTGCTCGGCGATGAAGTGATGGTCGTAGTTGGACATGAAGGGGACGTCGACGGCGGTGCCGTCGAGCCGGTAGAAGGGCCTGTTCTTGGTCGAGCTCTCGTAGAACGGCAGGTCCCACTTGCCCCTGAAGTAGATGGCGTTGGCCAGCACGAGGTCGGTGCCCCGGTGCACGGCTCCCGGAGGGACGGCGGACTGGATGAGGTTCCTCGTGGCCGCCGCGGCCCACGCGTCGATCTGCTGCACCGCTTGCTCTGGGTCGTTGCGGAAGTCGACGGAGCTGGCCTCGGCATTGTACTTGCCGACGACGGCGTCGCGGAATGCCGGCTTCAGCGGCCGCGTCAGGTCGCTCCACAAGCCGCACGCGAACGCCACGCTCGGCCCGCCGCCGTCAGGCTCCGACGACCTGTCCCTGAGGGGTCCGTCCAGGAGGCGCGCCACGGAGTCCTCTAGCTCGCTGCGGGACCGCGCGCCCAGGACGCGGAGGATCTCTTCCAGCGTGTCCCCGCCGGCGCCGGCGGCCAGGAGCGCGAGGACGGCGTGGATGGAGAGCGGCGAGAAGACCAAGTTGCGGTCGCTGTTGGCGTCCGCGAGGCGTTTGGTGAGGCGGGCGGCGAGATCGGCGGACTGCTGCGCCTCCATGGCAACCGATCGAGCAGAGATCAATCGGTCTGACGATACACACTCTGGTCTGATATTTATGGAGAGGGTACGTACGTAAGTCCGTTGGAACCTCTGTTCGGAGGGTTATGATGAGTCGGAGTTGGTAATTCCAGTCTGATGTGGCATCCGACCCCATGAGTTGGTAATTCGTGGTTACTCATCCGTAACTTTTCTTGAAAATCAATTAAGTCAATTAACTCAATTTAATTTTGACGTGCTACACATCGGCCGGCGGATCCGCGAGTGTACGAGCCGTTCGGTCTGACGCTATCTTTGGGTCAAGCGCGGTTGTCACTTTTGCAACAGAAATGAGTTTTCTTTTTGAAGCAGATCTCTTGTTGCAATTTTTTTCTTGCAATACATGTCTTGTTGCAGAAAGTCATCATGTTGCGTTGCTTGCGGTCATGGCCTTGAGCAGAAGCTCGGCCTTGTTGGGGAAGGGAGGAGGGGTGTTGCGTATGGGATGATGGTGTGGTGGTGGAGGTGATGCAACATGGGGCCGGAGTGACATCAGCAATGGCGGCCGGAGCAGAGCTCTGGCGTGCACGCTCGAGCGGCCATGGCCACTGGTCGCGAGCGGACACAGGGAGACGGGGAGAGGCGACCTCATCACCGTGTTTGTTGGCGACCTCGTTCGCGTGCTGTCGCCTGTCGGCGGTCGGAGCAGTGCATGGAGACGTCGGCTTGATGGGGAGCTTGCGAGAGCACGAGAGGATCTAGATCCAGATCCCGCAACACATCACGATATGACATAAAGTTTTGCGAAATACATAGGGATCTGAATATGGCAAGACCCGTTGACTACAACCTCTCTCACAAGCATAACATGATCAAACCCAGAACTCATTGAGTGTTAATCACATAATGATGTTAACTAGATTAGTGACTCTAGTAAACTCTTTGGATGTTGGTCACATGGCGATGTGACCTGTGAGTGTTAATCACATGACGATGTGAACTAGATTATTGACTCTAGTGCAAGTGGGAGACTGTTGGAAATATGCCCTAGAGGCAATAATAAATTAGTTATTATTATATCATATTTCATTGTTCATGATAATCGTTTATTATCCATGCTAGAATTGTATTGATATGAAACTCAGATACATGTGTGGATGCATAGACAACACCATGTCCCTAGTAAGCCTCTAGTTGACTAGCTCGTTGATCAATAGATGGTTACAGTTTCCTGACCATGGACATTGGATGTCGTTGATAACGGGATCACATCATTAGGAGAATGATGTAATGGACAAGATCCAATCCTAAGCCTAGCACAAAGATCGTGTAGTTCGTATGCTAAAACTTTTCTAATGTCAAGTATCATTTCCTTAGACCATGAGATTGTGCAACTCCCGGATACCGTAGGAGTGCTTTGGGTGTGCCAAACGTCACAACGCAACTGGGTGGCTATAAAGGTTCACTACAAGTATCTCCGAAAGTGTCTGTTGGGTTGGCACGAATCGAGACTGGGATTTGTCACTCCGTGTAAACTGAGAGGTATCTCTGGGCCCACTCGGTAGGACATCATCATAATATGCACAATGTGACCAAGGAGTTGATCACGGGATGATGTGTTACGGAACGAGTAAAGAGATTTGCCGGTAACGAGATTGAACAAGGTATGGGGATACCGACAATCGAATCTCGGGCAAGTATCGTACCGATAGACAAAGGGAATTGTATACGTGATTGATTGAATCCTTGACATCGTGGTTCATCCGATGAGATCATCATGGAGCATGTGGGAGGCAACATGGGTATCCAGATCCCGCTGTTGGTTATTGACCAGAGAGTTGTCTCGGCCATGTCTGCATGACTCCCGAACCCGTAGGGTCTACACACTTAAGGTTCGATGACGCTAGGGTTATAGGGAAAGTATGTACGTGGTTACCGAATGTTGTTCGGAGTCCCGGATGAGATCCCGAACGTCACGAGGAGTTACAGAATGGTCCGGAGGTAAAGATTGATATATAGGAAGTATGGTTTTGGCCACCGGAAGTGTTCTGGGCATCACCGGTAGTGTACCGGGACCACTTGAGGGGTCCGGAGGTCCACCGGGAGGGGCCACGGGCTCCGGAGGCATACATGGGCCAATAGTGGGAAGGGACCAGCCCCTAGGTGGGCTGGGGCGCCTCCCACCAAGGCCCAGGGCGCCTCCTAGAGGGGAGGGGGCAAACCCTAGGGCAGATGGGCCCTAAGGCCCGCCCCAGGTGCGCCTCCCCCTCTCCCCCCTTGGCCGCAACCCTAGATGGGTTTTGGGGCTGCCGCCACCCCTAGGGAGGGAACCCTAGATGGGGGCGCAGCCCCTCCCCTTCCCCTATATATACTTGAGGTATTGGGGCTGCAACACACACGATTCGATCTCCCTGTTGGCGCAGCCCTACCCCTCTCCCTCCTCGTTTCTCGTATTGCTTGGCGAAGCCCTGCTGGAGTCCCGCGCTCCTCCACCTCCACCACGCCATCGTGCTGCTGCTGGACGGAGTCTTCCCCAACCTCTCCTTCTCTCCTTGCTGGATCAAGGCGTAGGAGACGTCACCGGGCTGCACGTGTGTTGAACGCGGAGGCGACGTGGTTTGGCGCTTAGATCGGAATCAACCGCGATCTGAATCGCTGCGAGTACGACTCCTTCATCCGCGTTCTTGCAACGCTTCCGCTTAGCAATCTACAAGGGTATGTAGATGCACTATCCTTCCCCTCATTGCTAGATTACTCCATAGATTGATCTTGGTGATGCATAGAAAATTTTAAATTTCTGCTTCGATCCCCAACAGTGGTATCAGAGCTAGGTCTATGCGTAGTTTCTATGCACGAGTAGAACACAAAGCAGTTGTGGGCGTTGATTTTGTCAATTTACTTGCCGTTACTAGTCTTATGTTGATTCGGCGGCATCATGGGATGAAGCGGCCCGGACCGACCTTACATGTACTCTTACGTGAGACTGGTTCCACCGACTGACATGCACTAGTTGCATAAGGTGGCTGGCGGGTGTCTGTCTCTCCCACTTTAGTCGGATCGGATTCGATGAAAAGGGTCCTTATGAAGGGTAAATAGAAATTGGCATATCACGTTGTGGTTTTCGCGTAGGTAAGAAACGTTCTTGCTAGAAACCTATAGCAGCCACGTAAAAACTTGCAACAACAATTAGAGGACGTCTAACTTGTTTTTGCAGCATATGCCTTGTGATGTGATATGGCCAAAAGGATGTGATGAATGATATATGTGATGTATGAGATTGATCATGTTCTTGTAATAGGAATCACGACTTGCATGTCGATAGTATGACAACCGACAGGAGCCATATGAGTTGTCTTAATTTATCTATGACCTGCGTGTCAACATAAACGTCATGTAATTACTTTACTTTATTGCTAAAGCGTTAGCCGTAGTAGTAGAAGTAATAGATGACGAGACAACTTCAAGAAAACATGATGATGGAGATCATGGTGTCATGCCGGTGACAACGATGATCATGGAGCCCCGAAGATGGAGATCAAAAGGAGCAAAATGATATTGGCCATATCATGTCACTATTTGATTGCATGCGATGTTTATCATGTTTTACATCTTATTTGCTTAGAACGACGGTAGCTTAAATAAGATGATCCCTCACTGAAATTTCAAGAAAAGTGTTCCCCCTAACTGTGCACTGTTGCGAAGATTCGTTGTTTCGAAGCACCACGTGATGATCGGGTGTGATAGATTCTAACGTTCGAATACAACGGGTGTTGACGAGCCTAGCATGTACAGACATGGCCTCGGGACACATGCGAAACACTTAGGTTGACTTGACGAGCCTAGCATGTACAGACATGGCCTCTGAACACGGAAGACCGAAAGGTCGAACATGAGTCGTATAGAAGATACGATCAACATGAGATGTTCACCGTTGATGACTAGTCTGTCTCACGTGATGATCGGACACGGCCTAGTCGATTCGGATCATGTTTCACTTAGATGACTAGAGGGATGTCTATCTGAGTGGGAGTTCATTAAATAATTTGATTAGATGAACTCAATTATCATGAACATAGTCTAAATTGTCTTTGCAAATATGTTGTAGATGAATAGCTCACGTTGTAGCTCCCTGTTTCAATATGTTCCTAGAGAAAGACCAAGTTGAAAGATATTGTAAGCAATGATGCATACTAGGTCCGTAGTCCGAGGAGTGTCCTCACTGCTACACAGAAGGCTTACGTCCTTGATGCACCGCTCGATGTGCAAACCCCTACAACGTCGTCTGTGGATGTTGTGAACACCTGACAGACACATTCTGATGACTACTTGATAGTTTAGTGCACCATACTTTACGGCTTAGAATCGGGATTCCAATGACGTTTTGAACGCCATAGAACATATGAGATGTTCCAAGAGCTGAAATTGGGATTTCAGGCTCATGCCCGTGTTGAGAGGTGTGAGACCTCTGACAAGTTCTTTTGCCAACAAGATGGAGGAGAATAGCTCAGCTAGTGAGCATGTGCTCAGAATGTCTGGGTGCTAGAATCACTTAAATCAAGTGGGAGTTAAACTTCCAGATAAGATAGTGATTGATAGAGTTCTCTAGACACTATAACTAGGCTACTAGATCTTCGTGATGAACTATGACATGCAAGGGACGGAGTTGATCCTGGAGCTGTTCGTGGTGCTTAAGACCGCAAAAGGTAGAAATCAAGAAGGAGCATCAAGTGTTGATGGTTTAACAAGACCACTGGTTTCAAGAAGGGCAAGGGCTAGAAGGGAAACTTCATGGATGGCAAACCAGTTGCCGCTCCAGTGAAGGAACCCAAGGTTGAACCCAAACCGAGACTAAGTGCTTCTATTGTAAGGGGAACGGTCACTGGTAGCGGAATTACCCCAAACGCATGGTAGATAAGAAGGTTGGAAACTTCAACAAAGTATATACGTGTTATTAATGTGTACCTCACTAGTACTCCTGGTAGCACCTGGGTATTGGATACCGGTTCAGTTGCTATTATTGGTGACTTGAAGCAAAAGCTACTGACTAAACGGAGACTGGCTAAGGGTGAGGTGACGATGTGTGTTGGAAGTGTTTCGAAAGTTGATGAGATCACCATCGCACGCTCCATCTGCCTTCGGGATTAGTATTGAACCTATAAATGTTATCAGGTGTCTACATTGAGCATGAATATGATTAGATCATGTTCATTGCAATACGGTTATTCATTTAAGTTAGAGAATAATGGTTATTCTGTTTACATGAATAATACCTTTCATGGTCATGCACCCTATGTGAATGGTTCAGTGAATCTCGGTTGTGGTAATACACATGTTCACGCCAAAAGATGTAGATAGTACCACTTTCTTGTGGCACTGCCGCTTAGGTCATATGGGCGTAAGATGCATGAAGAAACTCCGTGTCGATGAATGTTTGGAGTCACTTGATTTTGAATCGCTTGACACATGTGAGCCATGCCTCATGGGTAGGATGACTAAGACCCCGTTTTTAGGTACAATGAAACGGGCAAGTGACTTGTTGGAAATCATACATGCTGATGTGTGTGATCCAATGAGAATTGAAGCGTGTGGTGGATATCGCTATTTTCTCATCTTCACTGACGATTTGAGTAGATATAGGTATATTTACTTAATGAAGCACAAGTCTGAAGCATTTGAAAAGTTCAAGCGATTTCAGAGTGAAGTTAAGAATCATCATAACAAGAAGATCAAATTCCTACGATCTGATCAATGAGAATTTCTGAGTTATGAGTTTGGTAAACACTTAAAGACATTGTGGAATTGTTTCACAGTTGAAGCCATCTGGAACACCACAGGGTAATGGTGTGTCCGGACGTCGTAATCGAACCCTATGAGATATGGTGCGATCTATGATGTCTCTTACCGATCTACCGTTTTCATTTTGAGGATATGCGTTAGAGACAGCTGCATTCACTTTAGATAGGACACCATCTAAGTCCGTTGAGACGACGTCGTATGAACATTGGTTTGGCAAGAAACCAAAGTTGTCGTTTCTTAATGTTTGGGGCTGCGATGCTTAAGGCTTCAGCTGGAGAAGCTCGAACCCAAAGTGAACAAACACATCTTCATAGGATACCCAAAGGTGACAGTTGGGTATACCTTCTATCTCAGATCCGAGGGCAAATTGTTTGTCGCTAAGAACGGGTCCTTTCTCGAGAAGGAGTTTATCTCGAAAGAATTGAGTGGGAGGAAGATAGAACTTGATGAGGTTGTCGAACCTTTACTTCAACCAGAGAGTGATGCAACACAGAAAGATGTTTTCTGTGGAGCCTACTACTGTTGAATAGGAAGTTATTGATAGTGATCATGAAGCTTGGGATCAAGTTGCTATCGAACCTCGTAGGTCGACAAGGATATGTACTACTCCTGAGTGGTACGGTAATCCTGTCTCAGATATCATGTTGTTGGACAACAATGAACCTACGAGCTATGGAGAAGCGATGGTGGGCCCGTATTCCGACAAATGGTTAGAAGCCATGAAATCCGAGATAGGATCCATGTATCAGAACAGAGTATGGACTTTGGTGGACTTGCCCGATGATCAGCAAGCCATTGAGATAAATGGATCTTTAAGAAGAAGACGGACGTGGGCGGTAATGTTACCGTCTATGAAGCTCGACTTGTGGGAAAGAGTCTTTTCACAAGTTCAAGGAGTTGACTACGATGAGAATTTCTCACTCGTAGCGATGCTTAAGTCCGTCGGAATCATGTTAGCATTAGCTGTATTTTTCGATTATGAAATCTGACAGATGGATGTCAAAAACAAGTTTTCTTACCAGTTTTCGTAAGAAAAGTTGTATGTAATACAATAAAAGGTTTTGTCGATCCTAAGGATGCTAAAAGGTATGCTGGCTCCAGCAATCCTTCTATGGACTAGAGCAAGCATCTCGGAATCGGAATATATGTTTTGATGGAGTGATCAAAGCTTTTAGGTTTATACAATGTTTGCTATAAACTTGTATTTACAAGAAAGTGAGTGGGAGCACTACAACATTTCTGATGAGTATATGTGGATGACATATTGTTGATCCGAAATAATTTCTGGAAAGCATAAACGGTTGTTTGAAGAGTGTTTTTCAAAGGAAGACCTGGATAAAGCTGCTTACATATTGGGCATCAAGATCTATAGAGATAGATCAAGACGCCTGATGGTACTTTCAAAGAACGCACACCTTGACATGTTTTTGAAGGAGTTCAAAATAGATCAGTCAAAGAAGGGGTTCTTATCTGATTTGTAAGGTGTGAAGTTGGGTAAGGCTCAAAGCTTGACCACGGCAGAAGAAAGAGGAAGGACGAAGATCGTCCCCTATGCTTTTGTCATAGGTTCTATACGGTATGCCATGCTGAAGTACCGCACCTGATGTGTGCCTTGCCACATGTGTGGCAATAGGGTACAAAGGTGATCTAGGAGTAGATCACCAGATAGCGGTCAAAATTGTCCTTAGAGGAATAAGGAAATGTTTCTCGGTTATGGAGGTGATAAAGAGTTTGACGTAAAGAGTTACGTCGATGCAAGCTTAACACCTATTCGGCTAGCTCTGAGTAGAGATACCGGATACGTATAATGGAGCAACAATTTGGAATAGCTCTAAGTGGAACGTGATAGCATCATCTACGATATGACATAAAGTTTTGCGAAATACATAGGGATCTGAATATGGCAAGACCCGTTGACTACAACCTCTCTCACAAGCATAACATGATCAAACCCAGAACTCATTGAGTGTTAATCACATAGTGATGTGAACTAGATTAGTGACTCTAGTAAACTCTTTGGATGTTGGTCACATGGCGATGTGACCTGTGAGTGTTAATCACATGGCGATGTGAACTAGATTATTGACTCTAGTGCAAGTGAGAGACTGTTGGAAATATGCCCTAGAGGTAATAATAAATTAGTTATTATTATATCATATTTCATTGTTCACGATAATCGTTTATTATCCATGCTAGAATTGTATTGATAGGAAACTCAGATACATGTGTGGATGCATAGACAACACCATGTCCCTAGTAAGCCTCTAGTTGACTAGCTCATTGATCAATAGATGGTTACAGTTTCCTGACCATGGACATTGGTTGTCGTTGATAACGGGATCACATCATTAGGAGAATGATGTAATGGACAAGACCCAATCCTAAGCCTAGCACAAAGATCGTGTAGTTCGTATGCTAAAGCTTTTCAAGTATCATTTCCTTAGACCATGAGATTGTGCAACTCCCGGATACCGTAGGAGTGCTTTGGGTGTGCCAAACGGCACAACGTAACTGGGTGGCTATAAAGGTTCACTACAGGTATCTCCGAAAGTGTCTGTTGGGTTGGCACGAATCGAGAGTGGGATTTGTCACTCCGTGTAAACTGAGAGGTATCTCTGGGCCCACTCGGTAGGACATCATCATAATGTGCACAATGTGACCAAGGAGTTGATCACGGGATGATGTGTTACGGAACGAGTAAAGAGACTTGCCGGTAACGAGATTGAACAAGGTATGGGGATACCAACGATCAAATCTCGGGCAAGTATCGTACCGATAGACAAAGGGAATTGTATTCGTGATTGATTGAATCCTTGACATCGTGGTTCATCCGATGAGATCATCGTGGAGCATGTGGGAGCCAACATGGGTATCCAGATCCCGCTATTGGTTATTGACCAGAGAGTTGTGTCGGCCATGTCTGCATGACTCCCGAACCCGTAGGGTCTACACACTTAAAGTTCGATGACGCTAGGGTTATAGGGAAAGTATGTACGCGGTTACCGAATGTTGTTCGGAGTCCCGGATGAGATCCCGGGCGTCACGAGGAGTTCCAGAATGGTCCGGAGGTAAAGATTGATATATAGGAAGTATGGTTTTGGCCACCGGAAGTGTTCTGGGCATCACCGGTAGTGTACCGGGACCACCGGAGGGGTCCGGAGGTCCACTGGGAGGGGCCACAGGCTCCGGAGGCATACATGGGCCAATAGTGGGAAGGGATCAGCCCCTAGGTGGGCTAGGGTACCTCCCACCAAGGCCCAAGGCGCCTCCTAGAGGGGGGGGGGGGACCCTAGGGCAGATGGGCCCTAAGGCCCGCCCCAGGTGCGCCTCCCCCTCTCCCCCCCTTGGCCGCAACCCTAGATGGGTTTTGGGGCTGCCGCCACCCCTAGGGAGGGAACCCTAGATGGGGGCGCAGCCCCTCCCCTTCCCCTATATATACTTGAGGTATTGGGGCTGCAACACACACGATTCGATCTCCCTGTTGGCGCAGCCCTACCCCTCTCCCTCCTCTTTCTCGTAGTGCTTGGCGAAGCCCTGCCGGAGTCCCGCACTCCTCCACCACCACCATGCCATCGTGCTGCTGCTGGACGGAGTCTTTCCCAACCTCTCCTTCTTCCCTTGCTGGATCAAGGCGTAGGAGGCGTCACCGGGCTGCACGTGTGTTGAACATGGAGGCGCCGTGGTTCGGCGCTTAGATCGGAATCAACCGCGATCTGAATCGCTGCGAGTACGACTCCTTCATCTGCGTTCTTGCAACGCTTCCGCTTAGCAATCTACAAGGGTATGTAGATGCACTCTCCTTCCCCTTGTTGCTAGATTACTCCATAGATTGATCTTGGTGATGCGTAGAAAATTTTAAATTTCTGCTTCGATCCCCAACACTACGAATACATTTTTCAGTCTCCCTACGCTACAAACGGCTTCATACTGAGTTATATGGCAGAATTACAACAGATCAACAGGCGCGATCCAAGGCCAATTACTATTTCAGCGCCAAGACCAACTCGGTGGTTGCCTCCGGTCCAGGGGTGTGTCAAAGTAAACGTGGATGCAGCGGTCTCGAGAGGAGGAAGGTATGGCGTGGTTGGTGCTATATGCAGAGACCAAACCGGCCTGTTTCTTGGCGCTTCGATCATAGTGTACCGGCATATCAATAATCCTCAAACACTTGAATCATTGGCTATTAGGGAAGCTCTAGCGCTGGCGAATGATTTATATGTTCAAAGCATTCACGTGGCTTCCGATTGCAAGACGGTGGTGGAAGACGTAAAGAGCGGGACTTCGGCTGAATATGGTGCGGTGATACATGAAATCATAGAACATTCTTCTGGTTTTCAACTTTGTAAAATAGTTCATGAATTTAGGAGCTCAAACTTTGAGGCTCACAACTTAGCGAAGCATGCCTTATCTCTCGGGGGTGGCCGCCATGTTTGGTTAGGTCATCCTGGAGATCTTTCTTTCGTCCCTGTAAACATTGTGACGGGTTAATAAAAAGGTTCACAAGGTTGTCTCAAAAAAAAACCAATGATAACAGTTATATTTAGATCTTTGTCTAAACAAAAAAGTTATATTTAGATCTTGTCCCTCGCACAAGTCAACTCTCTCCCTCTCTTGTGGGTAGGTTGTTCCTCTTCTCACGAACACTTGACCTCGGGCAGAAAAAAGATAGAAAAGCCACCCCACACGCGCCACCGCCTGGCAGGCCAGACACCAATTACAACTTCGTCTGACAAAGGTCGTCACTCCGCTATCAATTGGTTGTAGCTTTCCCATCGTAGCTCCGCTTGCAGCTTTGCTGGAAGAAAGGTTGCAGCTTCGCCATCAGCGGGTGGCATCTTCCCGTCGTAGCATCTCCGGTGCGCGTCGTGTAGCGTCATAGCATCATCAGGCACAGTCGTAGCAACCCTTGGTGGCCAGTTGTAGCTATGCCCAAGATCATTATGTTGATTGTTCAAAAAAAAAGATCATTATGTTGATTGTTTTTACAGAGGTAGCAAGCTTTGACGTGAGAGATGAAGATTGTGGGTGGAGGAAGAATAAGATAAAAAAATGGGCAATTCAACTGCAAAAGAAGTCGATAATATCACCTAATGTGCAAGAGGTTCCTAAAGGTATGTTATTGAACCATGAAATATGTATGCCCTTGTCACAATGCAAAGACAAATAAATAAGATATATGAAAGATTATGCCTGAAACCGCAATTCTTCTTTAGCATAATACAGATGTGCCTCATAAATCAAAACATCACTTGTGTTATCGGCAGCATACTTATTAGAGGGGAGTGTTATGATTTTTGTTCCTGTTGCAACTCATGAGCATGTTTGCTATTATTAATATCAAGATGAATATTACGAATAACATTCAGTCTGGCATCGGCTGTACATAAGTCGCCTCAAAATTTAGGCTGTACATAAGTTGCCTCAAAATTAATTTAGGGTAAATGGGTTTTTTGGGTCATTAGATTAAGATCCAATGATCATATTGTTACTTCTTCCTCCAGCTTTCTTAGGGCATGTACAATGGTGCTATCTTAGGGCATGTACAATAGTTGATAAGGTAGTCTTATCTTAAGTCCATGTAGGATAAGTGATGAGGTGGAGGAGAGAGAACTCATAAGAAAAAGCTTGTCCTTTCTTATTTAAGAGAAGACAAGAGATGATCTCTTAGCACAATATGTCTCACCACGTTTTACCAGTGCCACGTAGGATAAGTGATGAGGTGGAGGAGAGAGAACTCATAAGAAAAAGCTTGTCCTTTCTTATTTAAGAGAAGACAAAAGATGATCTCTTAGCACAATATGTCTCACCACGTTTTTAGGAATGACTAGTTATTGAAGATAAAGCTAAGAGATGACCCATTGTAGATAAAATGTTTTCTCATCTCTAAATTACATGCAAGACTTAAGATAAGACTACCTTATCAACCATTGTACATGCCCTTACTCCTTCAACTGTCCTACCACAAAATTAGCTTATCCAGATTGAAAATTCAGTCGACTTACATATATAGCTATTATGAAGAAATAAAAACAAAGAGAGCCAATGCAGCTAAGGACTTGCAAAAGACAGGTGGCAATGCACAAAATCTATGCATACAGATATTCTTCATATGTAAACCTTGACATACCCTATATATATAGGCTCATTCCCGTAATATCTACTCTGTTTTCTCCTCGCGCAGTTCATCTTGTCCCGTCGCTGGTTCCTCTGTACTGTATGGCGGAGGCTTTTTGTACTCCGGCGACGATGGCCGATATGCTGCTGGACTGGCGCTGTCCCACCCAAACAGAACTGCCGGGTTGTAGTATGCCGGCGATTGTGGACTGTAACAAGGTACAGAGGACGGTTGATATACCGGCGACGTTGGACTGTATACCGGCGAATATGGGCTGTATACCGGCGATGTTGGGCTGTATACCGGCGATGTTGGGTTGTATACTGGCGACAGACCATAAGCCGGATACTTGTTCATCACCTCATCGTCGGCTTCTCTTTTTGTCGTGGTGCACTCCTGAAACGGGGCGGGGGACGGGATCACCGCCCCGGCGCCGTTGCTAGGGTCGACGACGTGCCCCGCGAAGAGGACCGCGTGCGACCCCTCCTTGACTATGAAGTAGGCGAACGGGTGGTCGGAGACGAAATCAACTCGCCGTGACAGGTCCGGCGAGTATGACGGACTGGTTGGGCAGTACGTCATGGCGGCGGCTTTGGTTCCTTCCTCGTTCACTTCGATGACGGCCTTCTGGAACACATCTGGCACCATCATCGGCTGGCCGTCCTCCAGCATCTCGGAGAGGTCAGCTTCTCGGGTGAAGGGTAGCAGGAGCCCCAGGTCGATGAGGACGCCGGTGAGGCTGCTCTCGAAGGAGAGATTGAACTTTGGCACCCCGAACTTGCCCACCCTGACTGTGCTCGTCGGCAGGTGCTCGCGCAGGAATCCTGCCGGGGATGAGGACGTGATCTTGTCCAGCAGGCTCGCCAGGCCGTCCCGCGCGTCCGGGAGGAAGATGCACATAGACATGCCGTGGGTCCGAGGGTACCGTGAACTGCATTTGTAGCGCAGCTGGAGCACCTTGAACCCGTCGTGCTCGGCGATAAGGTGACGGTCGTGGTTGGACATGAAGGGGACGTCGACGGCGGTGCCGTCGAGCCGGTAGAAGGGCCTGTTCTTGGTCGAGCTCCCGTAGAACGGCACGTCCCACTTGCCCCTGAAGTAGATGGCGTTGGCCAGCACGACCCTGGTGTCCTCGTCTACGGCTCCCGGGGGGACGGCGGACCGGATGAGGTTCATCGTGGCCGCCGCGGCCCACGCGTCGATCTGCCGCACCGCTTGCTCTGGGTCGTTGCGGAAGTCAACAGAGCTGGCCTCGGCCCTGTACCTGCCGACGACGGCGTCGCGGAAGGCCGCCTTCAGCGGCAGCGTGAGGTCGCTCCACACGCCGCACGCGAACGCCACGCTCGGCCCGCCGCCGTCAGGCTCCGACGATCTGTCTCTGAGGGGCCCGTCCAAGAGATGCGCCACGGAGTCGTCAAGCTCGCGGCGCGACCGCGCGCCCAGGACGCGGAGGATCTCTTCCAGCGTGTCACCGCCGGCGCCGGCAGCCAGGAGCGCGAGGACGGCATGGATGGAGAGCGGCGAGAAGACCAGGTTGCGGTTGCTGTTGGCGTCCGCGATGCGCTTGGTGAGGCGGGCGGCGAGATCGGCCATGCCGGTGGACTGCGGCGGCTCCATGCCAAACCTATAATAAGGTATCCAATCAGAGATCAATCGGTCTGAAATTTATGCAGGGGTACGTTAGAAACTCCAATAGTTCCCTTCCCTTATATCCCTATATATGTAAAATACGTATAAAAACAATTTACTGTATAAAGGGAATTAGGGTTAAAAAATCCTCCAACAGTTCCGTAAACATGGTTTTTTCACCGATCCCGTATATACCACTCCACCCCGTAAAAATTGGCGCCGGTTTTCATCGTTAGGGCAACTGGGTAGTAATGCTAATTTCAGTATTTTCTTGGGTCCAAATACTGATGTGATGACGAGGGAAAATGTGTGTAGAGATTTAAACATTTTAACAGAAGCTCTCTTAGACACATATTTGGGTCTCCCAACAATGGTTGGTGCAGATAGGAGCGATTGCTTTCAAACACCTCATTGATAGAGTATGCCAAAGATTAAAAGGTTGGAAGGAAAAAACACTCTCAATGCAAGGTAAGGTGGACTTGGTACGTCAGTGGCACATGCAATTGTCAGTGGCACATGCAATTTCATCATATGCTATGTCATCAGTGTTTAAGTTGCCCAAAGGAATTTGCAAATCAATAACTACTGAGATCTCTCGTGTTTGGTGGGGAGATAATGAAGAGAAGAGGAAGATGCATTGGTTTGCTCGGTGAAAATTGTGCATACTGAAGAAGAATTTGGGATCGGATTTTAGGGACCTTCGCAGTTTCAATCTTGCCGTGTTAACAAAGGCAATGTTGGCGACTAATCCAAAACCCGAACTCGTTAAGTGCACAAGTGCTTCAAAATAAATACAATACAGATGGTAACATTCTAAACGCGGGCCCAAAGAGGAGTATGGACTGACGGAGCTTGATAAAATGATTGGAGATGAGTGCTTCGATTCGTCGGATTCAGACGATGAAATGGACTTGATCATGCCCATGAGCATGCCAGAGGAAATGGACCGACAGGTGGGGCATATTCTCAACTTCAAGGTCTCAAGCAAAGGAAGAAGAGTGATCAATCGGGATGGGGTCTCCAAAGCATGGCTACTACACAAGGATTAGTTTGCTCCGGACCCAACTTTCTCAAATGATCCATGATTTTTCGCGGTTTTCATATGCGTATACCATTGTTTTTGCACATTATGGAGGGAGTGGAGGCACACGATGACTACTTGAAGCTCAGAAGGGATTGTTGCGGCCAACTTTTTTTCTCTGCTAAGAAGAAACGCACGACTGCTGTGAGGATCCTTGCACTTGGTACTATTGCTGATGCCGTTGGTGAGATGGTGTGGATGGGGGAGAACACATGCCTGAAGAGTACTGCCAGGTTTACCCGCGTCATGTTGTAGGTGTTTGGAGTAGAGTATCAGAGAGAGCCAAATGTGCAGGACACATAAAAGTTGTTGACTATTGGTGAGGGCAGAGGGTTTCCAAGAATACTCGGATCAATTGATTGCATGCTTCGGCAATGAAAGAACTGCCCAAAGGCTGGCGGGGGATGTATCAAGGTCATACCAAAGAGGCCACCATCATACTGAAAGCAATGTCATCACATGACTTGTGGATTTTGCATGCTTTCTTTGAAATGCTGGATTCTCATAGCAACATCAACGTGCTTCAACAATCTCTCATGTTTAGGTGGCTTTGTAATGAAGAATCATCGTCGTGCAACTACACTATCAACGGTCATGACTATAACATGTGATACTATCTTGCTGATGATATCTATTCTCAGTGGACGGCGTGATGTAGGGTAGGAACCCTATGGGCCGATCTTTCACAAAAGGAGCGGATCCCGCGATGAACACGAAGAACACGGGGAGGGAAATGAGGGGAAAATCACGAGGGGAACAGAAGAGAACACTCAAACCAATAAGAATGATCACACATGCGCTAGATTCATGAACACAAAGAAAGATACAAGATCCAAAGTCAACAACGGACGATACAAGAGGTAACCGGTCTTCTCCGTGAGGAGGTCTTGATGGGGCCGCCCAAGAGGGGGTCTTGATGTCTTCTTCGCAAGGAGGTCTTGAATCCAAAGGGATCTTCTCCGTAGAGGCCGTGGTCTCTCTCATGGAGTAGATCCGATGTGGATGAGCAATTCTCTATCTCTAAAATGAGCTAAACCAATGCTAACCCTAGAAAGAAGGACGAGGAGGAGTATATATAGTCTAGGTCCATGAAGGGGTAAGTGAGGGCGAAGGGATACATGGGCTCGGCCCGATACAATGTGCACAGACAGACATCGGACGTCCGACGGGTACCGGACGTCCGATGGCTCGCGAGGGTCCGGTCGTCCGGTACTTGTCGGACGTCCGGCGTTTTGGCTCGGGACAGCTGGCACCGGATTTCCGGAAGTGGCCGGTCGTCCGGTGGCATCGTACGTCCGCTCATTTGGCTCGGGCTTCAGGCTCCGGATTTCCGGAGATGTTTAGACGTCCGGTCGCTGGAGAGGGGTCGGACGTCCGGCGGCTGTAGCCTCCGGGCAGCTCCTTCTCTTGTTCCTCGCGCTTGGTGTCCTCGGCGTCTTGTCCATGGTCTTCCTCTTGGTTCCTGGTCATGCATGGCACACATGTTTGAGGTAGTAGCCATGTCTCACATGTGGAAATTGACGATTCGGAGAGGAGCAAATTCACCTTGTGTCCGATGGCATATGGGGTTTGGAGAGTAGTCGGAGTGTACATGGGGATGAACATGGGATGCTCCGCATCATCTCCCCCCCTTGGGAAAGATCCGACCTCGGATCGTGATCCTCATCACCATGGAAACAGTTGTCGTGGACAGACTTGTAGTTGGACGGAGTTGAAGGCATGGCGCAATCCAAGTACTCCAAGGTGTCTCCGGTATGTGGTACATGCAAAATGAGCAAACACAAAGTGTCCATCATAGAAGAATGAGTCCGTTCGGCAAGATTGTTTGTGACAAAGCGCATGAAGCTTATGAAGATGATATAGAATGATATGCAAAGCATTCATAGGAGCAAAAGCATTCATTGTGCACACAAATGTATTGTGAATATGATCAATGCAACCACGGTGCAACATGATGTCATAGTGAGATGGTTTATTGATAACCCACAAGTATAGGGGATCGCAACAGCTTTCGAGGGTAGAGTATTCAACCCAAATTTATTGATTCGACACAAGGGGAGCCAAAGAATATTCTCAAGTATTAGCGGCTGAGTTGTCAATTCAACCACACCTGGAAACTTAGTATCTACAGCAAAGTGTTTAGTAGCACAGTAATATGATAGTGGTGGTAGCAGCAATAAAAGTAAAGACAGCAAAAGTAATGTTTTTGGTATTTTATAGTGATTGTAGCAATAGCAGCCGGAAAGTAAATAAGCGTAAACCAGTATATGGAAAACTCGTAGGCACCGGATCAGTGATGGATAATTATGCCGGATGCGGTTCATCATGTATCAGTCATAACATAGGGTGACACAGAACTAGCTCCAATTCATTAATGTAATGTAGGCATGTATTCCGTATATAGTCATACGTGCTTATGGAAAAGAACTTACATGACATCTTTTGTCCTACCCTCCCGTGGCAGCAGGGTCCTATTGGAAACTAAGGGATATTAAGGCCTCCTTTTAATAGAGAACCGGAACAAAGCATTAGCACATAGTGAATACATGAACTCCTCAAACTATGGTCATCACCGGGAGTGGTCCCGATTATTGTCACTTCGGGGTTGCCGGATCATAACACATAGTAGGTGACTATAGACTTGCAAGATAGGATCAAGAACTCACATATATTCATGAAAAAGTAATAGTTTCAGATCTGAAATCATGGCACTCGGGCCCTAGTGACAAGCATTAAGCATAGCAAAGTCATATCAACATCAATCTCCGAACATAATGGATACTAGGGATCAAACCCTAACAAAACTAACTCGATTACATGACAAATCTCATGCAACCCATCACCGTCCAGCAAGCCTATGATGGAATTACTCACGCACGGCGGTGAGCATCATGAAATTGGTGACGGAGGATGGTTGATGATGACGACGGCGACGAATCCCCCTCTCCGGAGCCCCGAACGGACTCCAGATGAGCCCTCCCGAGAGGTTTTAGGGCTTGGCGGCGGCTTCGTATCGTAAAACGCAATGATTTCTTCTTCTTGATTTTTTTCTCTCCGAAAGCAAATATATATAGTTGGAGTTGGCGTCGGAGGGCATTCAGGGGGTCCACAAGGTAGGGGGCGCGCCCTGGGGGGGGGGCACCCTCGTGAGAAGGGTGCGGGCCTCCTGGTCTTCATCTTTGGCGAGGATTTTTATTATTTTTTCTAAGATGTTCCGTGGAGTTTCAGGTCATTCCGAGAATATTTGTTTTCTGCACACAAAACAACACCATGGCAATTCTGCTGAAAACAGCGTGAGTCCGGGTTAGTTCCATTCAAATCATACAAGTTAGAGTCCAAAACAAGGGCAGAAGTGTTTGGAAAAGTAGATACGATGGAGACGTATCAACTCCCCCAAGCTTAATTCAGTTGACAAACGGAAAGAAAGAAAGAAAAACTTTTACAAACTCTATTTGCTCTTGTTGTTGTAAATATGTCAAGCCAGCATTCAAGTTTTCAGCATAGATCATAACTAACCACATTTGTAATAATTCTCAGGTCTCACTATTACTCATATCAATAGCATAATCAACTAGCAAGCCATAATAATAAATCTCGGATGACAACACTTTCTCAAAACAATCATAATATGATATAACAAGATGGTATCTCGCTAGCCCTTTCTAAGACCGCAAAACATAAATGCAGAGCACCTTTAAAGATCAAGGACTGACTAGACATTGTAATTCATGGTAAAAGAGATCCAATCATAGTCACATCCAATATAAATTAATAGTGATGAATGCAAATGACAGCTGTGCTCTCCAGCTAGTGCTTTTTAATAAGAGGGTGATGACTCAACATAAAAGTAAATGGATAGGCCCTTCGCAGAGGGAAGCAGGGATTTGTAGAGGTGCCAGAGCTCGGTTTTGAAATAGAGATAAATTGTATTTTGAGTGGTATACTTTCATTGTCAACGTAACAACTAAGAGATGGCGATATCTTCCATGCTTAACACATTATAGGCAGTTCCCAAACAGAATGATAAACTTTATACTCCCCCTCCACCAACAAGCATCAATCCATGGCTTGCTCGAAACAACGAGTGCCTCCAACATACATCAGGTCCCAAGGGGAGTTTTGTTTGCAATTAATTTTGATTTAGTTTGCATAAAGCATGGGACTGGGCATCCCGGTGACCAGCCATTTTCTCGTGAGTGAGGAGCGGAGTCCACTCCTCTTGAGAATAAGCCGCCTAACACGGAAGATAAGGACATCCTTGGTTGATACATGAGCTATTCGAGCATACAAAACAGAATGTTTATTTGAAGGTTTAGAGTTTGGCACATACAAATTTACTTGGAACGTCAGGTAGATACTGCATATAGGAAGGTATAGTGGACTCATCTGGAATAACTTTGGGGTATAAGGGATTGGATGCACAAGCAGTATTCCCGCTTAGTACAAGTGAAGGCTAGCAAAAGACTGGGAAGTGACCAACTAGAAAGCGACAACAGCCATGTACATGCATTAAAATTCATAAACATTGGATGCAAGCATGAGTAGGATATAATCCACCATGAACATAAATATCGTGAAGGCTATGTTGATTTTATTTCAACTACATGCGTGAACATGCGCCAAGTCAAGTCACTTAAATCATTCAAAGGAGGATACCACCCCATCATACCACATCATAACCATCTCAATAGCATGTTGGCACACAAGGTAAATCATTATAACTCATAGCTAATCAAGCATGGACCAAGCAACTACGATCTCTAATTGTCATTGCAAACATGTTTATTCATAATAAGCTGAATCAAGAATGAGGGACTCATCATATTTATAAAAACAAAAGAGATCGAGTTCATACCAGCTTTTCTCATCTCAGCCAGTCCATCATATATCATCATAATTGCCTTTCACTTGCACGACCGAACGGTGTGAATAATAATAAGAGTATACGTGCATTGGACTAAGCTGGAATCTATGACCATTCAATAAACAGGAGAAGACAAGGCAATATGGGCTCTTGGTTAAATCAACAATAATGCATATAAGAGCCACTTCAACAATTTAATTATGGTCTTCTCCTACTGATCCCCAAATAAAAGAAAAGAAATAAAACTATTTACATGGGAAAGCTCCCAACAAGCAAAAGAAGAACGGGAAATATCTTTGGGTTTTCTTTTTAATTATTACTACTACAACAGAAAAATAAACTACTACTAATTTTTTGGTTTTTCTTAAGGTTTAACAAACACACAAGAAGAAAGCAGGAAAAAGAAAATAAACTAGCATAGATATTAAAGTGAAAAAGTATGAGCACCGACATCTAGCAATGAGTGTGTGTGTGAACATAAATGTAATGTCGGTGAGAAATACGTACTCCCCCAAGCTTAGGCTTTTGGCCTAAGTTGGTCTATGGCCACGGCTGGCCTGGTTGATATCCATAATAATAGTTCTTGGGGTCGTACTGTGATGAGGAAGAAGAAGGCGCCGATTGCCACTGGCTGGCAATCATCTCCGGATCCCACTGATAGTTAGACTACCGTGAAGGATCAAACTGTGGTTCCGGTTCTGGCTCCTCGGCTGGTGCAGGGTTCCGGTAGGCGTGAATAGCCGTTAACGGAACAAGGTACGTGCCTACAGTCAAATCAAACAAAGAAGGAGCAGGCAGGATAATAGTCTCGGGATGATGTTTGTTAAAGAACAATTGATATTTAAGCTCTCCTGCCATATTCTTAACAATAAAATCATGTGCCACCATACTTTTATGATCTAGATAAACACGGGGCAGCACCTTTTCTTCCTTCTCAGCATGCCTAATAGGTATGTTAAAATGTACGGCTAGGCGTGTAGCATAGATGCCTCCAAAGATGGGGCCTTTGGTACGGTTCATACTTAACCGTCTACCAATAATACCGCCCATACTAAAAGTGTTATCACTGTATAAACTGTGGAGCAGAATAATTATATCAGGGATACTAAGGTTTCCATAGTTTCCGCATCCAATTAAACAACGACTAGCAAATAATGCAAAGTAACGTAAAACAGGAAAATGTATGCTAGTGATTTGTGCATCGGAAACCTTCCTAGTTTCTCCTACAGTGATAGTATCAATAAACCCAACCACATCATCATGATGTGGTTCTTCTGTCTTGCCCTCAAAAGGGACTAAACAAATCCAGCAAAAATCATAAAGTGACATCTCCTTATGCTCATCATATAAATGAAACTCCATCGTAGGTGGTGAAGGAAATATGCCCTAGAGGCAATAATAAAGTTATTATTTATTTCCTTATATCATGATAAAGGTTTATTATTCATGCTAGAATTGTATTAACCGAAAACATAATACATGTGCGAATACATAGACAAACAGAGTGTCACTAGTATGCCTCTACTTGACTAGGTCGTTAATCAAAGATGGTTATGTTTCCTAACCATAGACAAAGAGTTGTCATTTGATTAACGGGATCACATCATTAGTTGAATGATCTGATTGACATGACCCATCCCATTAGCTCAGCACCCCATCGTTTAGTATGTTGCTATTGCTTTCTTCATGACTTATACATGTTCCTATGACTATGAGATTATGTAACTCCCGTGTGCCGGAGGAACACTTTGTGTGCTACCAAACGTCACAACGTAGCTGGGTGATTATAAAGGTGCTCTATAGGTGTCTCCAAAGGTGCATGTTGGGTTGACGTATTTCGAGATTAGGATTTGTCACTCCGATCGTCGGAGAGGTATCTCTGGGCCCTCTCGGTAATGCACATCACTTAAGCCTTGCAAGCAATGCAACTAATAAGTTAGTTGCGAGATGATGTATTACGGAACGAGTAAAGAGACTTGCCGGTAACGAGATTGAACTAGGTATTGGATACCGACGATCGAATCTCGGGCAAGTAACATACCGATGACAAAGGGAACAACGTATGTTGTTATGCAGTCTGACCGATAAAGATCTTCGTAGAATATGTAGGAGCCAATATGGGCATCCTGGTCCCGCTATTGGTTATTGACCGGAGACGTGTCTCGGTCATGTCTACATTGTTCTCAAACCCGTAGGGTCCGCACGCTTAAGGTTTCAATGACAGTTATATTATGAGTTTATACGTTTTGATGTACCGAAGGTTGTTCAGAGTCTCGGATGTGATCAAGGACATGACGAGGAGTCTCGGAATGGTCGAGACAAAAAGATTGATATATTGGAAGCCTATGTTTGGATATCGGAAGTGTTGTGGGTGAAATCGGGATTTTACCGGAGTACCGGGAGGTTACCGGAACCCCCCCCCCTTGATCCTTTATATACGGAGGCAGGGGAACCCCAGAGACACACAAGTTGATCCACGTGATCATATTCTTAGCTGTGTGCGGCGCCCCTGCCACCATAGTACTCGATAATATTGTAGCGGTGCTTAGGCGAAGCCCTACGACAGTAGTACATCAAGATCGTCACCACGCCGTCGTGCTGACGGAACTCTTCCCCGACACTTTGCTAGATCAGAGTCCGGGGATCGTCATCGAGCTAAACGTGTGCTAAAACTCGGAGGTGCCGTAGTTTCGGTGCTTGATCGGTCGGGCCGTGAAGACGTACGACTACATCAACCAAGTGCTTCCGTTGTCGATCTACCAGGGTACGTAGATCACACTCTCCCCTCGTTGCTATGCATCACCATGATCTTGCGTGTGCGTAGGAAATTTTTTGAAATTACTATGTTCCCCAACAGTGGCATCCGAGCCTAGGTTTTATGGTTTGATGTTATGTGCACGAGCAGAACACAAGTGAGTTGTGGGCGATATAAGTCATACTGCTTACCAGCATGTCATACTTTGGTTCAGCGGTATTGTTGGACGAAGCGGCCCGGACCGACATTACGCGTACGCTTACGCGAGACCGGTTCTCCCGACGTGCTTTGCACATAGGTGGCTTGCGGGTGACAGTTTCTCCAACTTTAGTTGAACCGAGTGTGGCTACGCTCGGTCCTTGCGAAGGTTAAAACAACACCAACTTGACAAACTATCATTGTGGTTTTGATGCGTAGGTAAGATTGGTTCTTGCTTAAGCCCGTAGCAGCCACGTAAAACTTGCAACAACAAAGTAGAGGACGTCTAACTTGTTTTTGCAGGGCATGTTGTGATGTGATATGGTCAAGACATGATGCTGAATTTTATTGTATGAGATGATCATGTTTTGTAACCGAGTTATCGGCAACTGGCAGGAGCCATATGGTTGTCGCTTTATTGTATGCAATGCAATCACGCTGTAATGCCTTACTTTATCACTAAGCGGTAGCGATAGTCATGGAAGCATAAGATTGGCGAGACGACAACGATGCTACGATGGAGATCAAGGTGTCGCGCCGATGATGATGGTGATCATGACGGTGCTTCGGAGATGGAGATCACAGGCACAAAATGATGATGGCCATATCATATCACTTATATTGATTGCATGTGATGTTTATCTTTTATGCATCTTATCTTGCTTTGATTGATGGTAGCATTATAAGATGATCTCTCACTAAATTATCAAGAAGTGTTCTCCCTGAGTATGCACCGCTGCGAAAGTTCTTCGTGGTGAGACACCACGTGATGATCAGGTGTGATAGGCTCTACGTTCAAATACAACGGGTGCAAAACAGTTGCACACGCAGAATACTCAGGTTATACTTGACGAGCCAAGCATATACAGATATGGCCTCGGAACACGGAGACCGAAAGGTCGAGCGTGAATCATATAGTAGATATGACCAACATAGTGATGTTCACCAATGAAACTACTCCATCTCACGTGATGATCGGACATGGTTTAGTTGATTTGGATCACGTGATCACTTAGAGGATTAGAGGGATGTCTATCTAAGAGGGAGTTCTTTAAGTAATTTGACTAATTGAACTTAAATTTATCATGAACTTAGTACCTGATAGTATCTTGCTCATGTATGTTTGATTGTAGATAGATGGCCCGTGCTGTTGTTCCGTTGAATTTTAATGCGTTCCTTGAGAAAGCAAAGTTGAAAGATGATGGTAGCAATTACACGGACTGGGTCCGTAACTTGAGGATTATCCTCATTGCTGCACAGAAGAATTACGTCTTGGAAGCACCGCTGGGTGCCAGGCCTGCTGCAGGAGCAACACCAGATGTTATGAACGTCTGGCAGAGCAAAGCTGATGACTACTCGATAGTTCAGTGTGCCATGCTTTACGGCTTAGAATCGGGACTTCAACGACGTTTTGAACGTCATGGAGCATATGAGATGTTCCAGGAGTTGAAGTTAATATTTCAAGCAAATGCCCGGATTGAGAGATATGAAGTCTCCAATAAGTTCTATAGCTGCAAGATGGAGGAGAACAGTTTTGTCAGTGAGCATATACTCAAAATGTCTGGGTATAATAATCACTTGATTCAGATGGGAGTTAATCTTCCAGATGATTGCGTCATTGACAGAATTCTCCAATCACTGCCACCAAGCTACAAGAGCTTCGTGATGAACTATAATATGCAAGGGATGAATAAGACTATTCCCGAGCTCTTCGCAATGCTGAAAGCTGCGGAGGTAGAAATCAAAAAGGAGCATCAAGTGTTGATGGTCAACAAGACCACTAGTTTCAAGAAAAAGGGCAAAGGGAAGAAGAAGGGGAACTTCAAGAAGAACATAAAGCAAGTTGCTGCTCAAGAGAAGAAACCCAAGTCTGGACCTAAGCCTGAGACTGAGTGCTTCTACTGCAAGCAGACTGGTCACTGGAAGCGGAACTGCCCCAAGTATTTGGCGGATAAGAAGGATGGCAAGGTGAACAAAGGTATATGTGATATACATGTTATTGATGTGTACCTTACTAATGCTCGCAGTAGCACCTGGGTATTTGATACTGGTTCTGTTGCTAATATTTGCAACTCGAAACAGGGACTACGGATTAAGCGAAGATTGGCTAAGGACGAGGTGACGATGCGCGTGGGAAACGGTTCCAAAGTCGATGTGATCGCGGTCGGCACGCTACCTCTACATCTACCTTCGGGATTAGTATTAGACCTAAATAATTGTTATTTGGTGCCAGCATTGAGCATGAACATTATATCTGGATCTTGTTTGATGCAAGAGGGTTATTCATTTAAATCAGAGAATAATGGTTGTTCTATTTGTATGAGTAATATCTTTTATGGTCATGCACCCTTGAAGAGTGGTCTATTTTTATTGAATCTCGATAGTAGTGACACACATATTCATAATGTTGAAGCCAAAAGATGCAGAGTTGATAATGATGGTGCAACTTATTTGTGGCACTGCCGTTTAGGTCATATCGGTGTAAAGCGCATGAAGAAACTCCATACTGATGGACTTTTGGAACCACTTGATTATGAATCACTTGGTACTTGCGAACCGTGCCTCATGGGCAAGATGACTAAAACACCGTTCTCCGGTACTATGGAGAGAGCAACAGATTTGTTGGAAATCATACATACAGATGTATGTGGTCCAATGAATATTGAGGCTCGTGGCGGATATCATTATTTTCTCACCTTCACGGATGACTTAAGCAGATATGGGTATATCTACTTAATGAAACATAAGTCTGAAACATTTGAAAAGTTCAAAGAATTTCAGAGTGAAGTTGAAAATCATCGTAACAAGAAAATAAAGTTTCTATGATCTGATCGTGGAGGAGAATATTTGAGATACGAGTTTGGTGTACATTTGAAACAATGCGGAATAGTTTCGCAACTCACACCACCCGGAACACCACAGCGTAATGGTGTGTCCGAACGTCGTAATCGTACTTTACTAGATATGGTGCGATCTATGATGCCCCTTACTGATTTACCGTTATCATTTTGGGGTTATGCTTTAGAGACGACCACATTCACGTTAAATAGGGCACCATCAAAATCCGTTGAGATGACGCCTTATGAACTATGGTTTGGCAAGAAACCAAAGTTGTCGTTTCTGAAAGTTTGGGGCTGCGATGCTTATGTGAAAAAGCTTCAACCTGATAAGCTCGAACCCAAATCGGAAAAATGTGTCTTCATAGGATATCCAAAGGAAACTATTGGATACACCTTCTATCACAGATCCGAAGGCAAGACTTTTGTTGCTAAATTCGGAAACTTTCTGGAGAAGGAGTTTCTCTCGAAAGATGTGAGTGGGAGGAAAGTAGAACTTGATGAGGTAACTGTACCTACTCCCTTATTGGAAAGTAGTACATCACAGAAAACTGTTTCTGCGACACCTACCCCAATTAGTGAGGAAGCTAATGATACTGCTCATGAAACTTCAGGACAAGATACTACTGAACCTCGTAGATCAACCAGAGTGAGATCCGCGCCAGAGTGGTACGGTAATCCTGTTCTGGAAATCATGCTGCTAGATCATGACGAACCTACGAACTATGAAGAAGCGATGGTGAGCCCAGATTCCGCAAAATGGCTTGAAGCCATTAAATCTGAGATGGGATCCATGTATGAGAACAAAGTATGGACTTTGGTTGACTTGCCCGATGATCGGCAAGCAATTGAGAATAAATGGATCTTCAAGAAGAAGACTGACGCTGGTGGTAATATTACTGTCTACAAAGCTTGACTTGTCGCAAAAGGTTTTCGACAAGTTCAAGGAGTTGACTACGATGAGACCTTCTCACCCGTAGCGATGCTTAAGTCTGTCCGAATCATGTTAGCAATTGCCGCATTTTATGATTATGAAATTTGGCAGATGGATGTCAAAACTGCATTCCTGAATGGATTTCTGGAAGAAGAGTTGTATATGATGCAACCGGAAGGTTTTGTTGATCCAAAGGGAGCTAATAAAGTGTGCAAGCTCCAGCGATCCATTTATGGACTGGTGCAAGCCTCTCGGAGTTGGAATAAACGCTTTGATAGTGTGATCAAAGCATTTGGTTTTATACAGACTTTCGGAGAAGCCTGTATTTACAAGAAAGTGAGTGGGAGCTCTGTAGCATTTCTGATATTATATGTGGATGACATATTACTGATTGGAAATGATATAGAATTTCTGGATAGCATAAAGGGATACTTGAATAAAAGTTTTTGAATGAAAGACCTCGGTGAAGCTGCTTACATATTAGGCATAAAGATCTATAGAGATAGATCAAGACACTTAAGTGGACTTTCACAAAGCACATACCTTGACAAGATTTTGAAGAAGTTCAAAATGGATCAAGCAAAGAAAGGGTTCTTGCCTGTGTTACAAGGTGTGAAGTTGAGTCAGACTCAATGCCCGACCACTGCAGAAGATAGAGAGAAAATGAAAGATGTTCCCTATGCTTCAGCCATAGGCTCTATCATGTATGCAATGCTGTGTACCAGACCTGATGTGTGCCTTGCTATAAGTTTAGCAGGGAGGTACCAAAATAATCCAGGAGTGGATCACTGGACAGCGGTCAAGAACATCCTGAAATACCTGAAAAGGACTAAGGATATGTTTCTCGTATATGGAGGTGACAAAGAGCTCATCGTAAACGGCTACGTTGATGCAAGCTTTGACACTGATCCGGACGATTCTAAATCGCAAACCGGATACGTGTTTACATTAAACGGTGGAGCTGTCAGTTGGTGCAGTTCTAAACAAAGCGTCGTGGCGGGATCTACATGTGAAGCGAAGTACATAGCTGCCTCGGAAGCAGCAAACGAAGGAGTCTGGATGAAGGAGTTCATATCCGATCTAGGTTTCATACCTAGTGCATCGGGTCCAATGAAAATCTTTTGTGACAATACTGGTGCAATTGCCTTGGCAAAGGAATCCAGATTTCACAAGAAGACCAAACACATCAAGAGACGCTTCAATTCCATTCGGGATCTAGTCAAGGTGGGAGACATAGAGATTTGCAAGATACATACGGAGCTAAATGTAGCAGACCCGTTGACTAAGCCTCTTCCACGAGCAAAACATGATCAGCACCAAAGCTCCATGGGTGTTAGAATCATTACAGTGTAATCTAGATTATTGACTCTAGTGCAAGTGGAAGACTGAAGGAAATATGCCCTAGAGGCAATAATAAAGTTATTATTTATTTCCTTATATCATGATAAAGGTTTATTATTCATGCTAGGATTGTATTAACCGGAAACATAATAGATGTGTGAATACATAGACAAACAGAGTGTCACTAGTATGCCTCTACTTGACTAGCTCGTTAATCAAAGATGGTTATGTTTCCTAACCATAGACAAAGAGTTGTCATTTGATTAACGGGATCACATCATTAGTTGAATGATCTGATTGACATGACCCATCCCATTAGCTTAGCACCCGATCGTTTAGTATGTTGCTATTGCTTTCTTCATGACTTATACATGTTCCTATGACTATGAGATTATGTAACTCCCGTGTGCCGGAGGAACACTTTGTGTGCTACCAAACGTCACAACGTAACTGGTGATTATAAAGGTGCTCTACAGGTGTCTCCAAAGGTGCATGTTGGGTTGACGTATTTCGAGATTAGGATTTGTCACTCCGATCGTCGGAGACGTATCTCTGGGCCCTCTCGGTAATGCACATCACTTAAGCCTTGCAAGCAATGCAACTAATAAGTTAGTTGCGAGATGATGTATTACGGAACGAGTAAAGAGACTTGCCGGTAACGAGATTGAACTAGGTATTGGATACCGACGATCGAATCTCGGGCAAGTAACATACCGATGACAAAAGGAACAACGTATGTTGTTATGCAGTCTGACCGATAAAGATCTTCGTAGAATATGTATGAGCCAATATGGGCATCTAGGTCCCGCTATTGGTTATTGACCGGAGACGTGTCTCGGTCATGTCTACATTGTTCTCGAACCCGTAGGGTCCGCACGCTTAAGGTTTCGATGACAGTTATATTATGAGTTTATATGTTTTGATGTACTGAAGGTTGTTCGGAGTCCCGGATGTGATCAAGGACATGACGAGGAGTCTCGAAATGGCCGAGACATAAAGATTGATATATTGGAAGCCTATGTTTGGATATCGGAAGTGTTCCGGATGAAATCGGGATTTTACCGGAGTACCGGGAGGTTACCGGAACCCACCCCCCCTTGATCCTTTATATACGGAGGCAGGGGAACCCCAGAGACACACGAGTTGATCCACGTGATCATATTCTTAGCCGTGTGCGGCGCCTCCTGCCACCATAGTACTCGATAATATTGTAGCGGTGCTTAGGCGAAGCCCTGCGACAGTAGTACATCAAGATCGTCACCACGCCGTCGTGCTGACGGAACTCTTCCCTGACACTTTGCTGGATCGGAGTCCGGGGATCGTCATCGAGCTGAACGTGTGCTAAAACTCGGAGGTGCCGTAGTTTCGGTGCTTGATCGGTCGGGCCGTGCAGACGTACGACTACATCAACCAAACGCTTCCGTTGTCGATCTACTAGGGTGCGTAGATCACACTCTCCCCTCATTGCTATGCATCACCATGATCTTGCGTGTGCGTAGGAATTTTTTTGAAATTACTACGTTCCCCATGAAGGAAATATGCCCTAGAGGCAATAATAAAGTTATTATTTATTTCCTTATATCATGATAAATGTTTATTATTCATGCTAGAATTGTATTAACCGGAAACATAATACATGTGTGAATACATAGACAAACAGAGTGTCACTAGTATGCCTCTACTGGACTAGCTCGTTAATCAAAGATGGTTATGTTTCCTAACCATGAACAAAGAGTTGTTATTTGATTAACGAGGTCACATCATTAGTTGAATGATCTGATTGACATGACCCATCCCATTAGCTTAGCACCCGATCGTTTAGTATGTTGCTATTGCTTTCTTCATGACTTATACATGTTCCTATAACTATGAGATTATGCAACTCCCGTTTACCGGAGGAACACTTTGGGTACTACCAAACGTCACAACGTAACTGGGTGATTATAAAGAAGTACTACAGGTGTCTCCAATGGTAGATGTTGGGTTGGCGTATTTCGAGATTAGGGTTTGTCACTCCGATTGTCGGAGAGGTATCTCTGGGCCCTCTCGGTAATGCACATCACATAAGCCTTGCAAGCACTGCAACTAATATGTTAGTTGTGAGATGATGTATTACGGAACGAGTAAAGAGACTTGCCGGTAACGAGGTTGAACTAGGTATTGGATACCGACGATCGAATCTCGGGCAAGTAACATACCGATGACAAAGGGAACAACGTATGTTGTTATGCGGTCTGACCGATAAAGATCTTCGTAGAATATGTAGGAGCCAATATGGGCATCCAGGTCCCGCTATTGGTTATTGACCGGAGACGTGTCTCGGTCATGTCTACATTGTTCTCGAACCGTAGGGTTCGCACGCTTAACGTTACGATGACAATTATTATGAGTTTATGCATTTTGATGTACCGAAGGTTGTTCGGAGTCCCGGATGAGATCACGGACATGACGAGGAGTCTCGAAATGGTCGAGACGTAAAGATTGATATATTGGAAGCCTATGTTTGGACATAGGAAGTGTTCCGGGTGAAATCGGGATTTTACCGGAATACCGGGAGGGTTACCGGAACCCCCCGGGAGACGAATGGGCCTATTGGGCCTTAGTGGAAAAGAGAAAAGGGAAGCCCACAAGCTGGCCGGCGCCCCCTTTCCCCAAGTCCTAGTAGGACTAGGATAGGGGGCCGGCCCCCCTTCTCTCTCCTTTCCCCCCCCCGGGAGTCCTAATAGGATTAGGATTGGAGGGAGGAGTCCTACTCCCGGTGGGAGTAGGACTCCCCTGCGCCTCCTCTCCCTGGCCGGCCGGCTCCCCCTCCTCTAACCTTTATATACGGGGGCAGGGGGCACCCCAAGGCACACAAGTTGATCCTTGAGATCGTTCCTTAGCCGTGTGCGGTGCCCCCTGCCACCAAATTCCACCTCGATCGTACCGTTACAGTGCTTAGGCGAAGCCCTGCGTCGGTAGTACATCAAGATCGTCATCACGCCGTCGTGCTGACGGAACTCTTCCTCGACGCTTTGCTGGATCGGCGCCCGAGGAACGTCATCGAGCTGAACGTGTGCTAAGAACTCGGAGGTGCCGGAGTAACGGTGCTTGGATCGGTCGGATCGGGAAGAAGACGTACGACTACTTCCTCTACGTTGTGTGATCGCTTCCGCAGTCGGTCTGCGTTGGTACGTAGACAACACTCTCCCCTCTCGTTGCTGTGCATCACCATTGAAAGATCGTGGATGTCGCCTAGAGGGGGGGGTGAATAGGCGTTTTAAAATAATTACGGTTTAGGCTTGAACAAATGCGGAATAAACCTAGCGGTTAATTTGTCAAGCACAAAACCTAAAACAACTAGGCTCACCTATGTGCACCAACAACCTATGCTAAGCAAGATAAGCAACTATGTGATAGCAAGATATATGACAAGAAACAATATGGCTATCACAAAGTAAAGTGCATAAGTAAAGGGGCTCGGGTAAGAGATAACCGAGGCACGCGGAGACGATGATGTATCCCGAAGTTCACACCCTTGCGGATGCTAATCTCCGTTTGGAGCGGTGTGGAGGCACAATGCTCCCCAAGAAGCCACTAGGGCCACCGTAATCTCCTCACGCCCTCGCACAATGCAAGATGCCGTGATTCCACTAAGGGACCCTTGGGGGCGGTCACCGAACCCGTACAAATGGCAACCCTTGGGGGCGGTCACCGAACCCGTACACTTTGGTAACCCTTGGGGGCGGTCACCGGTACCCGTCAAATTGCTCGGGGCGATCTCCACAACCTAATTGGAGACCCCGACGCTTGCCCGGAGCTTTGCACCACGATGATTGAGCTCCGAACACCAACAACCGTCTAGGGCGCCCAAGCACCCAAGAGGAACAAGCTCAAGGGTACCAAGCACCCAAGAGTAATAAGCTTCTCAACTTGTAACTTCCACGTATCACGTGGAGAACTCAAACCGATGCACCAAATGCAATGGCAAGGGCACACGGAGTGCCCAAGTCCTTCTCTCCCAAATCCCACCGAAGCAACTAATGCTAGGGAGGAAAATGAGAGGAAGAACAAGAAAGAGAACACCAAGAACTCCAAGATCTAGATCCAAGGGGTTCCCCTCACATAGAGGAGAAAGTGATTGGTGGAAATGTGGATCTAGATCTCCTCTCTCTTTTCCCTCAAAAACTAGCAAGAATCCATGGAGGGATTGAGAGTTAGCAAGCTCGAAGAAGGTCAACAATGGGGGAAGAACACGAGCTCAAAAGATTGGGGTTCAACGGGGAAGAAGACCCCCTTTTATAGGAGGGGGAAAATCCAACCGTTAACCCCCACTCAGCCCTGCAGAGAGCGGTACTACCGCTGAGGTAGAGCGGTACTGCCGCCCTCAAGCGATACTACCGCTCCCCCTCAGCGGTACTACCGCACCAGAAGAGAAGGGCTGGGGCAGGGGCCCAGGGCGGTACTACCGCGGAGGTAGAGCGGTACTACCGCTCTCAAGCAGTACTGCCGCCACTACTGCCGCAGCTAGTACCGCAAAACCCGACACGAGAAAATGCGCGCAAGAATCGAAGCGGAAGGAGCACCATGCCACCACGGTACTGCGGCTGAGCCCAGCAAGCGGTACTACCGCTCCGAGGAGCGGTACTACCGCTACAGACGCAGTGACAGGACGGTAGTAGCACGGAACCGCAGTGGTACTGCCGCTGAGGCCACCCAGCGGTACTACCGCTCCGGGGAGCGGTACTACCGCTCCGGGAGCGGTACTACCGCTTAGGGAATCTCATCCGCACTACCGCTGTGGACCGCGGTACTACCGCTGGGTCCAGGAGAAAAACCATACTCCAGAAAACCAGAACTGCCATAACTTCTGCATATGAGCTCCGAATTGAGCAAACTCAAGCTTGTTGAAAACAAGACGACGAGTAGCATCAAAACAGCGACTGGTTATAGTAAGAAGAGGCAGGGGAGGTATGCCAACAAATAGAGGAGTGAAACCTCCAACCAAGAAGAACCGGCAAAACCTCCAACATCGAAAACATCATAGAAGATGCATGCGAACTCCGGTTTCGATGAACTCAAGCTTGTCATCAAGATGACCATAAGCTCTAAGACTCACAAAGAGAACCAAACAAGAACCAAGAAAGATGATGCAAGGATGCAGTGGTTTGAGCTCTCAGCGAACGATACGATCAAGCTACTCATCGAGAGCCCCCCTTGATAGTACGGCAATCGATCCTATAACCCGGTCTCCCAACTACCATCATGAGACCGGTAAAATAGAAAACCTACCAAGGGCAAACCTTTGCCTTGCACATGGTCCACTTGAGCTAGATGATGACGATCTTGACTCCCTCAAGTCGGACCACCTTTCTTGATTGTGTTGGCTCGATGAAGACTAGTTGATTGCTCCCCCATACTCCACTATGGGTGAGCCTTTCTTCCGCACATCTTCATGAGTCCATTGTCACCACAATGGACGGCAAGCTTCAAGCATTTGATCTCTTCGTGATGCTCCACTTGAACTTGCACACCGCAACCTTTCTTGATTGTCTTGAGTCGATGAAGACTAGTTGATTGCTCCCCCATACTCTACTATGGGTGAGCTACTCTTCCGCACATCTTCACAGGTCCATTGTCACCACAAAGTATAGCACGCTTCAAGCATTTGATCTCTTGGTGGTGCTCCACTTGAACTTGCACACCGCAACCTAACCCCACAAAGAACTCTCACGAAGACCATGGGTTAGTACATAAAGCGTAATTGACAATGCTTACCATACCATGGGATCACTTGATCCCTCTCGGTACATCTTCTACGCTTTGTGGGTTGATCAACTTGATTCACTCTTTAACTTAGTCTTGATCAACCTCTCACAAGACCAATCTTTAGGTAATTCCTTGAATAGCACCTTGGTCGACACAAACTCTCCTTGAAACCAACACATGTACTCCAAGAAAAGCCTATGGACAAAACCTTCAAATATAACTCAAGGCAACCATTAGTCCATAGAGATTGTCATCAATTACCAAAACCAAACATGGGGGCACCGCATGTTCTTTCAACCATGATCTTGCGTGTGCGTAGGAAAATTTTCGAAATTACTGCGTTCCCCAACAGTGGTATCAGAGCCTAGGTTTTATGGTTTGATGTTATATGCGCGAGTAGAACACAAGTGAGTTGTGGGCGATACAAGTCATACTGCCTACCAGCATGTCATACTTTGGTTCGGCGGTATTGTTGGGTGAGACGATCCGGACCAACCTTACGCGTACTCTTACGCAAGACCGGTTCCCTCGACGTGCTTTGCACACAGATGGCTTGCGGAAGACTGCCTCTCCAACTTTAGTTGAACCAAGTGTGACTACGCCCGGTCCTTGAGAAGGTTAAAACGGAGTCTATTTGACGAACTATCGTTGTGGTTTTGATGCGTAGGTGAGATGAGTTCTTACTTAAGCCCGTAGCAGCCACGTAAAACTTGCAACAACAAAGTAGAGGACGTCTAACTTGTTTTTGCAGGGTATGTTGTGATGTGATATGGTCAAGGCATGATGCTGATTTTATTGTATGAGATGATCATGTTTTGTAACCGAGTTATCGGCAACTGGCAGGAGCCATATGGTTGTCGCTTTATTGTATGCAATGCAATCGCGATGTAATGCTTTACTTTATTACTAAACGGTAGTGATAGTCGTGGAAGCATAAGATTGGCGAGACGACAACGATGCTACGATGGAGATCAAGGTGTCGCACCGGTGACGATGGTGATCATGACGGTGCTTCGGAGATGGAGATCACAAGCACAAGATGATGATGGCCATATCATATCACTTATATTGATTGCATGTGATGTTTATCCTTTTATGCATCTTATCTTGCTTTGATTGACGGTAGCATTATAAGATGATCTCTCACTAAATTATCAAGAAGTGTTCTCCCCGAGTATGCACCGTTGCCAAAGTTCGTCGTGCCCAGACACCACGTGATGATCGGGTGTGATAAGCTCTACGTCCAAATACAACGGGTGCAAAACAGTTGCACACGCAGAATACTCGGGTTATACTTGACGAGCCAAGCATATACAGATATGGCCTCGGAACACGGAGACCGAAAGGTCGAGCGTGAATCATATAGTAGATATGATCAACATAACGATGTTCACCATTGAAAACTACTCCATCTCACGTGATGATCGGTTATGGTTTAGTTGATTTGGATCACGTGATCACTTAGAGGATTAGAGGGATATCTATCTAAGTGGAATTCTTAAGTAATATGATTAATTGAACTTAAATTTATCATGAACTTAGTCCTAGTAGTATTTTTGCAAATTATGTTATAGATCAATAGCTCGCATTGTTGCTTCCCAGTGTTTATTTTGATATGTTCCTAGAGAAAATTATGTTGAAAGATGTTAGTAGCAATGATGCGGATTGGATCCGTGATCTGAGGTTTATCCTCATTGCTGCACAGAAGAATTATGTCCTTGATGCACCGCTAGGTGACAGACCTATTGCAGGAGCAGATGCAGACGTTATGAACGTTTGGCTGGCTCAATATGATGACTACTTGATAGTTTAGTGCACCATGCTTAATGGCTTAGAATCAGGACTTCAAAGACGTTTTGAACGTCATGGACCATATGAGATGTTCCAGGAGTTGAAGTTAATATTCCAAGCAAATATCCGAGTTGAGAGATATGAAGTCTCCAACAAGTTCTATAGCTAAAAGATGGAGGAGAATCGCTCAACTAGTGAGCATGTGCTCAGATTGTCTGGGTACTACAATCGCTTGAATCAAGTGGGAGTTAATCTTCCAGATAAGATAGTGATTGACAGAATTCTCTAGTCACCATCACCAAGTTAGCAGAACTTCGTGATGAACTATAATATGCAAGGGATAACGGAAACAACTCCCAAGCTCTTCGTGATGCTGAAATCAACGAAGGTAGAAATCAAGAAAAACATCAAGTGTTGATGGTTGACAAGACCACTAGTTTCAAGAAAAGGGCAGAGGGCAGAAGGGGAACTTCAAGAAGAACGGCAAGCAAGTTGCTGCTCAAGTGAAGAAGCCCAAGTCTGATCCTAAGCCTGAGACTAAGTGCTTCTACTGCAAAGGGACTGGTCACTGGAAGCAGAACTACCCCAAGTGATTAGCGGATAAGAAGGATGGCAAAGTGAACATAAGTATATTTGATATACATGTTATTGATGTGTACTTTACTAGTGTTTATAGCAACCCCTTAGTATTTGATGCTAGTTCAGTTGCTAAGATTAGTAACTCGAAACAGGAGTTGCGGAATAAACAGAGACTAGTTAAGGGTGAAGTGACGATGTGTGTTGGAAGTGGTTCCAAGATTGATATGATCATCATCGCACACTCCCTATAATTTCGGGATTAGTGTTGAACCTAAATAAGTGTTATTTGGTGTTTGCGTTGAGCATGAATATGATTTGATCATGTTTATTGTAATACGGTTATTCATTTAAGTAAAAGAATAAATTGTTGTTCTGTTTACATGAATAAAACCTTATATGGTTACACACCCAATGAAAATAGTTCGTTGGATCTCGATCGTAGTGATACACATATTCATGATATTGAAACCAAAAGATGCAAAGTTAATAATGATAGTGCAACCTATATGTGGCACTGCCGTTTAGGTCATATCGGTGTAAAGCGCATGAAGAAACTCCATACTGATGGGCTTTTGGAACCACTTGATTATGAATCTCTTGGTACTTGCGAACCGTGCCTCATAGGCAAGATGACTAAAACACCGTTCTCCGGTACTATGGAGAGAGCAACAGATTTATTGGAAATCATACATACTGATGTATGTGGTCCGATGAATATTGAGGCTCGCGACAGGTATCATTATTTTCTGATCTTCACAGATGATTTGAGCAGATATGAGTATATCTACTTGATGAAACATAAGTCTGAAACATTTAAAAAGTTCAAAGAATTTCAGAGTGAAGTGAAAAATCATCGTAACAAGAAAAATAAAGTTTCTATGATCTGATCATAGAGAAGAGTATTTGAGTTACGAGTTTGGCCTTCAGTCAAAAACAATGTGAAATAGTTTCACTACGCACGCCACCTGGAACACCACAACATAATGGCGTGTCCGAACGTCATAACCGTACTTTATTGGATATAGTGCAATCTATGATGTATCTTACCGATCTACCACTATCGTTTTGGGGTTATGCATTAGAGACAGCTGCATTCACGTTAAATAGGGCACCATCTAAATCCGTTGAGATGACATTATATGAACTATGGTTTAGCAAGAAACCAAAGTTGTCGTTTCTTAAAAATTTTGGGGTTGTGATGCTTATGTGAAAAAGTTTCGTCCTGATAAGCTCAAACCCAAATCGGAGAAATATGTCTTCATAGGATACCCAAAGGAGACTGTTGGGTACACCTTCTATCACAGATCCGAAGGCAAGACATTCGTTGCTAAAAATGGATCATTTCTAGAGAAGGAGTTTCTCTCGAAAGAAGTGAGTGGGAGGAAAGTAGAACTTGACGAGGTAACTGTACCTGCTCCCTTATTGGAAAATAGTACATCACAGAAAACTGTTTCTGCGACACCTATACCAATTAGTGAGGAAGCTAATGATGATGATCATGAAACTTCAGATCAAGTTACTACCGAATCTCGTAGGTAAACCAGAGTGAGATCCGCACCAGAGTGGTACGGTAATCCTGTTCTGGAGGTCATGTTACTTGACCATGACGAACCTACGAACTATGAGGAAGCGATGATGAGCCCAGATTCCGCGAAATGGTTTGAGGCCATGAAATCTGAGATGGGATCCATGTATGAAAACAAAGTATGGACTTTGGTTGACTTGCCCGATGATCGGCAAGCAATTGAGAATAAATGGATCTTCAAGAAAAAGACTGACGCTGACGGTAATATTACTGTCTATAAAGCTCGACTTGTCGCGAAAGGTTTTCGGCAAGTTCAAGGAGTTGACTATGATGAGACCTTCTCACCCGTAGCGATGCTTAAGTCCGTCCGAATCATGTTAGCAATTGCCGCATTTTATGAAATCTGGCAAATGGATAAACAAAACTGCATTCCTTAATGGATTTATTAAAGAAGAGTTGTATATGATACAACAGAAGGTTTTGTCAATCCGAAAGGTGCTAACAAAATGTGCAAGCTCCAGCGATCCATCTCTGGACTGGTGCAAGCATCTCGGAGTTGGAATATACGCTTTGATGAGTTGATCAAAGCATATAGTTTTATACAGACTTGCGGTGAAGCCTGTATTTACAAGAAAGTGAGTGGGAGCACTACAACATTTCTGATAAGTATATGTGAATGACATATTGTTGATCGGAAATAATGTAGAATTATTCTGCAAAGCATAAAGGAGTATTTGAAAGGAGTTTTTCAAAGAAAGACTTCGGTGAAGCTGCTTACATATTGAGCTCCAAGATCTATAGAGATAGACCAAGAAGCTTGATAAGTTTTTTCAATGAGTACATACCTTGACAAGATTTTGAAGTAGTTCAAAATGGAACAGTCAAAGAAAGAGTTCTTGCCTGTGTTACAAGGTGTGAAATTGAGTAAGACTCAAAACCCGACCACGGCAGAAGATAGAAAGAGAATGAAAGTCATTCCCTGTGCCTTGGCCATAGGTTCTATAAAGTATGCCATGCTGTGTACCAGATCTATTGTATACCCTACACTGATTTTGGCAAGGGAGTACAATAGTGATCTAGGAGTAGATCACTAGACAGCGGTCATAATTATCCTTAGTGAAATAAGGATATGTTTCTCGATTATGGACGTGACAAAAGGTTCGTCATAAAGGGTTACGCCGATGCAAGTTTTTGACACTAATCTAGATGACTCTAAGTCTCGGTCTAGATATATATTGAAAGTGGGAGCAATTAGCTAGAGTAGCTCAATGCAGAGCATTGTTGACATAGAAATTTGCAAAATACATGTGGATCTGAATGTGGCAGACCCGTTGACTAAGATTCTCTCACAAGCAAAACATGATCACACCTTAGTACTCTTTGGGTGTTAATCACATAGCGATGTGAACTAGATTACTGAATCTAGTAAACCCTTTGGGTATTGGTCACATGATGATGTGAACTATCGATGTTAATCACATGGTGATGTGATCTAGATTATTGACTCTAGTGCAAGTGGGAGACTGAAGGAAATATGCCCTAGAGGCAATAATAAAGTTATTATTTATTTCCTTATATCATGATAAATGTTTATTATTCATGCTAGAATTGTATTAACCGGAAACATAATACATGTGTGAATACATAGACAAACAGAGTGTCACTAGTATGCCTCTACTGGACTAGCTCGTTAATCAAAGATGGTTATGTTTCCTAACCATGAACAAAGAGTTGTTATTTGATTAACGAGGTCACATCATTAGTTGAATGATCTGATTGACATGACCCATCCCGTTAGCTTAGCACCCGATCGTTTAGTATGTTGCTATTGCTTTCTTCATGACTTATACATGTTCCTATAACTATGAGATTATGCAACTCCCGTTTACCGGAGGAACACTTTGGGTACTACCAAACGTCACAACGTAACTGGGTGATTATAAAGGAGTACTACAGGTGTCTCCAATGGTAGATGTTGGGTTGGCATATTTCGAGATTAGGGTTTGTCACTCCGATTGTCGGAGAGGTATCTCTGGGCCCTCTCGGTAATGCACATCACATAAGCCTTGCAAGCACTGCAACTAATATGTTAGTTGTGAGATGATGTATTACGGAACGAGTAAAGAGACCTGCCGGTAACGAGGTTGAACTAGGTATTGGATACCGACGATCGAATCTCGGGCAAGTAACATACCGATGACAAAGGGAACAACGTATGTTGTTATGCGGTCTGACCGATAAAGATCTTCGTAGAATATGTAGGAGCCAATATGGGCATCCAGGTCCCGCTATTGGTTATTGACCGGAGACGTGTCTCGGTCATGTCTACATTGTTCTCGAACCGTAGGGTCCGCACGCTTAACGTTACGATGACAGTTATTATGAGTTTATGCATTTTGATGTACCGAAGGTTGTTCGGAGTCCCGGATGAGATCACGGACATGACGAGGAGTCTCGAAATGGTCGAGACGTAAAGATTGATATATTGGAAGCCTATGTTTGGACATAGGAAGTGTTCCGGGTGAAATCGGGATTTTACCGGAATACCGGGAGGGTTACCGGAACCCCCCGGGAGACGAATGGGCCTATTGGGCCTTAGTGGAAAAGAGAAAAGGGAAGCCCACAAGCTGGCCGGCGCCCCCTTTCCCCAAGTCCTAGTAGGACTAGGATAGGGGGCCGGCCCCCCTTCTCTCTCCTTTTCCCCCCCGGGAGTCCTAATAGGATTAGGATTGGAGGGAGGAGTCCTACTCCCGGTGGGAGTAGGACTCCCCTGCGCCTCCTCTCCCTGGCCGGCCGGCTCCCCCTCCTCTAACCTTTATATACGGGGGCAGGGGGCACCCCAAGGCACACAAGTTGATCCTTGAGATCGTTCCTTAGCCGTGTGCGGTGCCCCCTGCCACCAAATTCCACCTCGATCGTACCGTTACAGTGCTTAGGCGAAGCCCTGCGTCGGTAGTACATCAAGATCGTCATCACGCCGTCGTGCTGACGGAACTCTTCCTCGACGCTTTGCTGGATCGGAGCCCGAGGAACGTCATCGAGCTGAACGTGTGCTAAGAACTCGGAGGTGCCGGAGTAACGGTGCTTGGATCGGTCGGATCGGGAAGAAGACGTACGACTACTTCCTCTACGTTGTGTGATCGCTTCCGCAGTCGGTCTGCGTTGGTACGTAGACAACACTCTCCCCTCTCGTTGCTGTGCATCACCATGATCTTGCGTGTGCGTAGGAAAATTTTCGAAATTACTGCGTTCCCCAACACCCCAACAGGTGGTGAGTTCCTAGAATGAAAATGAAAGTTTTGCACAAAGGTATTTGTGAGTAAGAGTGATCGCATTGGTCGTGGAGGAAAGCGGTGAGGCCTGCATTGTGAGTCAATTCATGAAAATCTTCATAGATACCGGCTGCTCTCAAGAAATCATCAGAAGGCCATTCACACGCCCGAATCTCCGCAGTGCGCGGCAGATTATACTTAGGCTTCGGTGCCTTTTCCTTCGAGCTTTGGCTCGATGAGCCCGTCAATAATCTCCTCATCATTTTTTGAAAAATTCTAAAATTTTTAGTAACTTCAAAATAAAAGTAAACCAAACTCAATAGTATTGATAGCAACTACTCCTACGAGTGCCTAGAGCCTATATCAAGCATTAGAACTACTTGGAACCATATAAATTTGACATGCAAGCTCAAGAGCATGGTCACCTATGCAGCACAAATTTGCAAAGAATAAAGCACTAGAACAAAAACTAATTGGACCAATGGAGGAGTCACATACCAAGGAACAATCTCCCCAAGCAGTTTTGCGAGAGGTGCTTTGAGCAAGGAGATCGAAAATCACAGCAAAAGTGGCTGGAACTCATACTTGAGTTGGTTTTTCGGATTTGTGTGAGACACAGGAAGAAGATGGGTGCTGGGATAAGTGGAGGAGGGCCACCGTGGGCCCACGAGGCAGGGGGCGCGCCCTAGAGGGGGGGGGGGGGCGCCCACCACCCTCGTGGCCAGGTGGCTGCTCCTCCCGCGGTAATTTTTGCACAGTAAATCCTCAAATATTCCCAAAAATCATATTAAATTGGCATGGCATTCCGAGGACTTTTATTTTCAGGATATTTTTATATTGCATGGATAAGTCAGGAAACAGACAGAAAATACCATTTTTACTTTATTTAATATAAATAACAAAAAGTAAAAGTGGGGTACAGAAGGTTGTGCTTCTAGTTTCATCCATCTCATGCTCATCAAAAAGAATCCACTAACAAGGTTGATCAAGTCTTGTTAACAAACTCATTCCGATAATCATAAAACCGGAGAAATTTCAAATAACACTAAGTTACCTCAATGGGGATATGCACATCCCCAATAATAAGTATATCATATTTCTTCTTGACAGTAGGAAGAGGAAATTAAAAACCTCCAAATATAATCGATGGAATTTTTCTGATAGAATTGATACTATAAACTTGAGGTTGTTTCCTCGGAAAGTGTACCGTATGCTCATTACCATTAACATGAAAAGTTACATTGCCTTTGTTGCAATCAATAACAGCCCCTGCAGTATTAAGAAAAGGTCTTCCAAGAATAATAGACATACTATCATCCTCGGGAATATCAAGAATAACAAAGTCCGTTAAAATAGTAACGTTTGCAACCACAACAGGCACATCCTCACAGATACCGACAGGTATAACAGTTGATTTATCAGCCATTTGCAAAGATATTTCAGTAGATGTCAGCTTATTCAAGTCAAGTCTACAATATAAAGAGAGAGGCATAACACTAACACCGGCTCCAAGATCACATAAAGCAGTTTTAATATAATTTCTTTTAATGGAGCAAGGTATAGTAGGTACTCCAGGGTCTCCAAGTTTCTTTGGTATTCCACCCTTAAAAGTATAATTAGCAAGCATGGTGGAAATTTCAGCTTCCGGTATCTTTCTTTTATTAGTAATGATATCCTTCATATATTTAGCATAAGGATTTGTTTTGAGCACATCAGTTAATCGCATACGCAAAAAGATAGGCCTAATCATTTCAGCAAAGCGCTCAAAATCCTCATCATCCTTTTTCTTGGATGGTTTTGGAGGAAAAGGCATGGCTTTATGAACCCAAGGTTCCCTTTCTTTACCATGTTTCCTAGCAACAAAGTCTCTTTTATCATAACGTTGATTCTTTGATTGTGGGTTATCAAGATCAACAGCAGGTTCAATTTCTACATTATTGTCATTACTAGGTTGAGCATCATCATGAACATCATCATTACACTACTGGAATCAGCTACTTTGCCATCTGCCAGCTCTTTGCCGTCTGCTAGCAGACGGGAAAGAAGCTCTTTGCCATCAGCTGCCAGAAAGCAAACGACAAAGAACTGGCTGATGGCAAAGAAAGCCTTTGCCATCAGCCAGTTCTTTGCCGTCCGCTAGCTGACGGCAAAGATTCTTTGCCGTCTGCTAGCTGACGGCAAAGAGGGAGGGGCCCCACTGACGAGCTACTTAAAAAATAACTTAACGGGCCCCCCTCTTTGCCGTCTGCTAGCAGACGGCAAAGAGCAAATAAGCGGACGGCAAAGGGGGGCGGACGACAAAGATTTAACATATCTAACGGCGCGCCCCCCACCCCGCGCCCTCTCTCTCTCTCTGTTTCTCTCCCCTGCTCCCATACGCGCGCCGCCGCCAGCACCACTCGCCGCCGCCGCGCCCCGCCCGCCACCCCCCCCGCTCCCCAGTGCCCCGGGCCCGGCGCCGCCGCCCCGCCCCCCCTCCTCCACCGGCCCCCCGCCTCATCGCCACTGCCGCCGCCCCGCCCCCCTCCTCCACGGGCCCCCCGTCTCAGCGCCGCCGCGCCCCGGCCCCCCGCCCCCCCGCGCCCCACCGCCCTGGGCCCGGCGCCGCCGCCCCAGGCCGCCCCGCCCCCCTCCTCCCCGCCCCCCTCCTCCACCGGCCCCCCGCCTCGTCGCCACTGCCGCCGCCCCGCCCCCCCTCCTCCACCGGCCCCCCGTCTCAGCGCCGCCGCGCCCCGGCCCCCCGCCCCCCCGCGCCCCACTGCCCTGGGCCCGGCGCCGCCGCCCCAGGCCTCCCCGCCCCCCTCCTCCACCGGCCACCTCCTCCACCGGCCCAGGTGAGCTCTACCTCTCCTCTGTTTTCTTTTTTTCTTCTGTTTTTTAGTTTTAGGTTTATGTTTAGTTTAGATTTAGTTTCAGTTTTAGTTTTAGGTTTAGGTTTAGTCTTAGTTTAGTTTTAGGTTTTTAGATTTAGTTTTTTTCCTTTTTTCTGTTTTTTTAGTTTTAGGTTTATGTTTAGATTAGATTTAGGTTTAGTTTTAGGTTTAGTTCAGTTTTAGGAAAGAAAAAGAAGAAGAAGAAAAAACAGGAGAGGAGGAGAAGAAGAAGAGGAAAAAGGAAAGGAGGAAGAAGAAGAGGAGGAGGAGAAGAAAAAAGAAGAAGAGGAGGAAGAAGAAAAAACAGGAGAGGAGGAGAAGAAGAAGAGGAGGAGGAGAAGACCCTAGAAATTTTGCCGTCAGCGGCGGACGGCAAAGGCCTTCCGTTAGCCACTTAACGGACTGACAGCGCAACTATTGCCGTCCGCCGTCTTTGCCGTCTACCGCTCTCTCTTTGCCGTCCGCCGCAGACGGCAAAGACTTTGCCGTCAGTAGCAGACGGCAAAGAACCTGTTTACCGAAGCCTACTTTGCCAGAGCCTTTTGCCGTCCGCCGCTGACGGCAAAGGCCTTTGCCGTCCGCCGTTCGTGCCTTTGCCGTCCGCCATGGCAGACGGCAAAGTAGCTGATTCCTGTAGTGTTAATATTTTCACTAGGTTCATGTTAATTACCAGATTGTGTTTCAACATCAGACATAGAGATATCATTTGAATTATCAGGTGGTTCAGCAATAGGTTCACTAGAAGTTTGCACAGTTCTATCATTTTTCTTCTTCTTTTTAGAAGAACTAGGAACATCAATATTATTTCTTTGAGAATCTTGCTCAATTCTCTTAGGGTGGCCTTCAGGATACAAAGGTTCCTGAGTCATTCTACCAGTTCTAGTAGCCACTCTAACAGCATAATCATTTCTCTTACTATTCATTTCATCAAGCACTTCTTTTTGAGCCTTAAGTACTTGTTCTACTTGAGTGGTAACCATAGAAGCATGTTTTCTAACAAGTTGAAGTTCACCTTTAATATTAGTCATATAATCACCCCAAGCGTCTAACCATATAAGCATTTTCTTTTAATTGTCTACCAAAATAAGCATTGAAGTCGTCTTGCTTAAACATAAAGTTATCAAACTCATCCAAGCACTGACTAGCAATTTTAGTAGGAGGGACTTCACCTTTATCATATCTATAGAGAGAATTTACCTTTACTACCTGTGTCGGGATATCGGGATCAGGAGGTTCTTCAGTAAATAAAGAATTGAGATCATATGTTTCTTCAACAGTCGGTATATTAAGACCATGTATTTCTTCAATGGGAGGTAAATTCTTAACGTTTTCAGCTTTAAACCTTTCCCTTTCATAGATTTCTTTGCCTCTTGCATACCTTCGGGACTGAGGAATAGAACGCCTCTCTTCTTCGGAGTTGGTTTAAGAATAGGCTCAGTAATTGGAGCAGGGGCTGGCTCAGGAGATGCCCAATTATTTTCACTTGTCAACATATTATTCAATAGAATTTCAGCTCCATCCGATGTTCTTTCCCTGAAAAAAGAACCAGCACAACTATCCAGGTAATCTGTGGAAGCATCGGTTAGTCCATTATAAAAGATATCAAGTATTTCAGGTTTCTTATGAGGATGATCAGGCAAAGCATTAAGTAACTTGAGAAGCCTCCCCCAAGCTTGTGGGAGACTCTCTTCTTTAATTTGCACGAAGTTGTATATTTCCCTCAAAGCAGCTTGTTTCTTATGAGCAGGGAAATATTTAGCAGAGAAGTAATAAATCATATCCTGGGGACTAAGCACACAACCAGGATCAAGAGAATTAAACCATATCTTAGCATCACCCTTTAATGAGAACGGAAATATTTTGAGTATATAGAAGTAACGCGATCTCTCATCATTAGTGAACAAGGCAGCTATATTATTTAACTTAGTAAGATGTGCCACAACAGTTTCAGATTCATAGCCATAAAACGGATCAGATTCAACCAAAGTAATTATATCAGGATCAACAGAGAATTCATAATCCTTATCAGGAACACAGATAGGTGAAGTAGCAAAAGCAGGGTCGGGTTTCATTTTATCTCTAAGTGATTCTTTGTTCCATTTAACTAATAACCTCTTAAGCTCATATCTATCTTTGCAAGATAAAATAGCAGCAGAAGATTCCATATCAAAAAGATAGCCCTCAGGAATAACAGGCATATTTTCATCATCACTATCATCATCGTATTCAGATTCAATAATTTCTTTTTCTCTAGCCCTAGCAATTTGTTCATCAAGAAATTCACCAATGGGCACAGTAGTATCAGGCATAGAAGCAATTTCATCATAAGTATCATGCATAGCAGAAGTGGCATCATCAATAACATGCGACATATCAGAATGAATAGCAGAAGCAGGTGTAGGTGTCGCAAACTTACTCATAATAGAAGGTGAATCAAGTGCAGAGCTAGATGACAATTCCTTACCTCCCATCGTAGTTGAGGGATAGATCTTGGTTTTTGGATCTCTCAAGTTCTTCATAGTGTCCAGCAGATATAAATCCCAAGTGACTCAGAGAATAGAGCTATGCTCCCCGGCAACGACGCCAGAAATTGGTCTTGATAACCCACAAGTATAGGGGATCGCAACAGCTTTCGAGGGTAGAGTATTCAACCCAAATTTATTGATTCGACACAAGGGGAGCCAAAGAATATTCTCAAGTATTAGCAGCTGAGTTGTCAATTCAACCACACCTGGAAACTTAGTATCTGCAGCAAAGTGTTTAGTAGCACAGTAATATGATAGTGGTGGTAGCAGCAACAAAAGTAAAGACAGCAAAAGTAATGTTTTTGGTATTTTGTAGTGATTGTAGCAGTAGCAGCGGGAAAGTAAATAAGCGTAAACCTGTATATGGAAAACTCGTAGGCACCGGATCAGTGATGGATAATTATGCCGAATGCGGTTCATCATGTATCAGTCATAACATAGGGTGACACAGAACTAGCTCCAATTCATCAATGTAATGTAGGCATGTATTCCGTATATAGTCATACATGCCTATGGAAAAGAACTTGCATGACATCTTTTGTCCTACCCTCCCGTGGCAGCGGGGTCCTATTGCAAACTAAGGGATATTAAGACCTCCTTTTAATAGAGAACCGGAACAAAGCATTAGCACATAGTGAATACATGAACTCCTCAAACTATGGTCATCACCGGGAGTGGTCCCGATTATTGTCACTTCGGGGTTGCCGGATCATAACACATAGTAGGTGACTATAGACTTGCAAGATAGGATCAAGAACTCACATATATTCATGAAAACATAATAGGTTCAGATCTGAAATCATGGCACTCGGGCCCTAGTGACAAGCATTAAGCATAGCAAAGTCATGGCAACATCAATCTCAGAACATAATGGATACTAGGGATCAAACCCTAACAAAACTACCTCGATTACATGATAAATTTCATCCAACCCATCACCGTCCAGCAAGCCTACAATGGAATTACTCATGCACGGTGGTGAGCATCATGAAATTGGTGATGGAGGATGGTTGATGATGACGACGGCGACGAATCCCCCTCCCTGGAGCCCCGAACGGACTCCAGATCAGCCCTCCCGAGAGGTTTTAGGGCTTGGCGGCGGCTTCGTATCGTAAAACGTGATGATTTCTTCTTCTTGATTTTTTTTTCTCTCCGAAAGCAAATATATAGAGTTGGAGTTGGCGTCGGAGGGCATCCAGGGGGCCCATGAGGTAGGGGGCGCACCCTAGGGGGGGGGGCGCCCCCACCCTCGTGAGAAGGGTGTGGCCCCCCTGGTCTTCATCTTTGGCGAGGATTTTTTTATTATTTTTTCTAAGATGTTCCATGGAGTTTCAGGTCATTCCGAGAATATTTGTTTTCTGCACATAAAGTAACACCATGGCAATTCTGCTGAAAACAGCGTCAGTCCGGGTTAGTTCCATTCAAATCATACAAGTTAGAGTCCAAAACAAGGGCAAAAGTGTTTGGAAAAGTAGATACGACGGAGAAGTATTATTTATCAATAGCAAGAATATGGCAATGGATGCTCAAAATGGGTATGTGATCATGCAATTGATGATGGGAAATATGATAATGATGTATGAATATGCCATCAAGGTAGATCACAACAAATTTGCTAAAGAAAATGCACAAGCTCATATATCATGGATGACATGGGGATACAAGATGCAACAAGGCAATCATAATGTGAGCCAATCCATGCATAAGATGCAAATTTGTCATGTGTATGATGTCCATCGAGCATGACATGTGTGAGCACAATTAACAAATATGGAGGTGTTGGTGTACCAATGCTCGATGTCGTGGCATGAGTGGAGGTTCGAAGGTGCATAACCCATACTCTTTAAGTCCACAAGGGCTTCAAGATAAATACAATACAGATGGTAACATTCTAAATGCGGGCCCAAAGAGGAGTATGGACCGACGGAACTTGATAAAATGATTGGAGATGAGTGCTTAGATTCGTCGGATTCAGACGACGAAGTGGACTTGATCATGCTCATGAGCATGCCAGAGAAAATGGACCGACAGGTGGAGCATATTCTCAACTTCAAGGTCTCAAGCAAAGGAATAAGAGTGATCAATCGGGATAGGGTCTCCAAAGCACGGCTACTACATAAGGATTAGTTTGCTCTGGACCCAACTTTCTTGGATGATCCATGGTTTCTCGCCGTTTTCATATGCTTAAATCATTGTTTTTGCGTATTATGGAGGGAGTGGAGGCACACGATGACTACTTGAAGATCAGAAGGGATTGTTGTGGCCAACTTTTTTTCTCTGCTAAGAAGAAACACATGACTGCTCTGTGGATACTTGCACTTGGTACTATCACTGATGCCGTTGGTGAGATGGTCTGGATGGGGGAGTAGAGTATCAGAGAGAGCTAAATGTGCAGGACACATAAAAGTTGTTGGCTATTGGTGAGGGCAGAGGGTTTCCAAGAATACTCGGATCAGTTGATTGCATGCTTCGGCATTGAAAGAACTGCCCAGAGGCTGGCGGGGGATGTATTAAGGTCGTACCAAAGAGGCCACCATCATACTGAAAGCAACATCAACGTGCTTCAACGATCTCTCATGTTTAGGAGGCTTTGTAATGAAGAACCGTCGTTGTGCAACTATACTATCAACGGTCATGACTATAACATGTGGTACTATCTTGCCGATGGCACCTATTCTCAGTGGACGGCGTTTGTGAAGACCATATTCGAACAACAAGGCAACAAGCAAAGTCAGTTTGCAACAATGCAGGAAACAACTAGGAAGGATGTGGAGAGAGCATTCAGAGTGCTTCAAGCTCATTGTGGAATTGTTCATGGAGTTGCAATGATGTGGGAATCAGAAACTTTGTGATTGCTGATGACATGCTGTGTTATTTTGCATAATATGGTTATTGAGGATGAGGGTGATGGTGTAGTCCAAACCAATGATTTTGAAGCACCTACAGAACAAGTTCAAATCCCGAAAGATGAAGATGCAAATCAACTTATGAACTTTCCATAGATGCATTAGAATCTTCGAGATCATCAGGTGCACGTGCAGGTACGCAGTGATCTTGTGGAGCATATGTGGGCCCACAATGAAAACCAAAGAGCTAATCTTTCGGTTGTGCATTTCAAATAATTTTTATGTAAGACCTATGTATTTCGCTACCAAGATTTGTTATATACATAAGACATTGGCGTGTATGATGGTATTTGAGAGCCCGAATTTGAGACATGTGGTTGTTGGGCATGAAATACGAGGGGGCGATCTGGATGCATCCTTGGGCGTGCCCGGGCGCCGATCATGGACGTATAGGGGACCGGATTTGTCAAGTCATGTTGTAGATGCTCTCCGTTTAAAATAATAATTTCCCATTGAAAATTCAGTCAACTTATAGAGCTATTACAAAGAAATAAAAACAAAAGGAGCCAACGACTTGCCAAACACAAGCAGCAATGCAACTGCTGAATGAAGGCATCTAATTAGGAAACTATTAGAGAATTCATCCATGATAGTCAATCGCGTGCCCCGTAAGGCCGTAATAGATAGATAGGCTCATTTCCATGATATCTAGTCTGTTTTCTCCGCGTGCAGTTCATCTTGTCCCGTCACTCGCTGGTTCCTCTGGACTGTATGGCGGGGGCGTTTGTACTCCGGCAGTGATGGCCTGGCGCTATCCCACCCATACAGAACTGCCGGGTTGTATGCCGGCGACTGTGGAGTATAAGGTGCAGGACTGTCTGTCGGCGATTGTGGATGGTAAGGTACAGAGCATGGTTGCTATGCCGGCGATGTTGGACTGTACACCGGCGAATATGGGTTGTACACCGGCGATACTGGGTTGTATACCGTCGACATGGGAGCATAAGACGGACCATAAGCCGGATACTTGTTGATCACCTCATCGCCAGCTTCTCTTCTTGTTGTGGTGCACTCCTTGAACGGGGGAGGGGACGGGATCACCGCCCTGGCGCCATTGCCAGAGTCGATGACGTGCCCCGCGAAGAGGACAGCGTGCGAACCCTCCTCCACTATGAAGTAGGCAAATGGTTGGTCGGCTACGGAATCCACTCGCCGTGACAGGTCCGGAGAGAACGTCGGATTGCAGGGGGATGCCGTGGTGACGGCGGCGGCTTTCGTTCCTTCCTCGTTGACGGCCTTCTTGAAGACATGGTTCAGGACGACCGGAGAGCCGGAGCCGTCGTCCTCCAGCATCTTGGAGAGGTCGGCGTCTAGCAGGAGCCCCAGGTCGTTGAGGACGCCGGTGAGGCTGCCCTCGAAGGAGAGCTCGAACTTGGGCACCCCGAACTTGCCGGTCGAGACCTTGCTGTTGGGCAGGTGCTCGCGCAGGAAGCCTGCCGGGGAAGACGACGTGATCTTGTCCAGAAGGGTCGCCAGGCCGTCGCGCGCGTCCGGTAGGAAGATGCACATGGACATGTACCGTGAACCACTCTTGTAGCGTAGCTTGAGCACCTTGAACCCATCGTGCTCGGAGATCAAGTGACGGTCGTAGTTGGACATGATGGGGACGTCGACGGCGGTGCCGTCGAGCCGGTAGAAGGGCCTGTTCTTGGTCGAGCTCTCGTAGAATGGCACGTCCCACTTGCCCCTGAAGTAGATGGCTATCAGCAGCCTCCCCACACCTGGGCTGATGAAGGCCTGCGTGACGCCTGAGAGGCCCAAGAGAGAGAGAAGGCCATGCCACAGGTTCACTGGGCCTCAGTGGGTATCTTACATGTTCGGCCTAGGGGAACCCGCGAGTGACTGATATAAGCGAGCGTAGCATGTGTGTTTAGTCATCCTGGCTTGGATCAGAATGAACCGGCGGCGGCTGTAGCGTGTATCTTTCCCCTCAGTACTTCTTCTCCTTCCTCGAGCTCTCCTGTAATCGCCACCATACTCAATTCCTCCATTGATGTATGAAACAGTAGTAGTGGGTACCTAACACGTGGTATCAGTCGCCAGCCGGCCCCTCTTCCCCGCGCTGGAGACGCGCAAGCAGGCGGCCGATCGTCAACGACTCCTCGCCGCCATGGATCCAGCGCTCAAGTCCTACCTCGACAAGATGGTGGAGAACTTGACCAAGGCGAGCGACGACACCCGCGCCGACATCAAGCAGCTCGCGGGCCGCATCGACACCCAGGCGGCGCAAGTCGAAGAGCTCTCCGTGTGGAAGCCCGATCTGGAGGACCGCATCTCGAAACTCCAGGAAGCGGTCGGGGCGCTGCAAGCCAAGCGGCTATCGGCAGCAACAACATCCAGGGGTGGATCGCGCGCGGTGGATCTGTCCGATCTGATGCCCGGCGACGAGATCCACGGGCATGATGGCCACGGCGGTCCTTATCAGACCTCTCCGACCAATGATACATCGCAATTCCTACCCCAGGCACGTCTACTTGAGTCAGCACTAGGCCCCTGCCTCGCCCAGGGACAGTTTGTGGCGGGGCTAGGCCATACAACTCCATCAGTCTCATTTTCCCAGTTCTCCGGCGAGAATCCCAAAATCTGGAGAACTATGTGCGAGCAGTACTTCACGATGTTCCAAGTCCAACCATCCTATTTCATTCCCATGTCTACTCTGCATTTCACTGGCCCCGCGGGAATTTGGTTGCAGTCGGTTCAGCCAAAGATCGGCGAGCTCGATTGGGATGCATTTTGCAATCTGCTTTGTTCTCTTTTTGGGCGAGATCGACATCAGCTGTTGATTAGGCAATTTTATGCGCTTCGCCAGACTAGTTCTGTTTCCGATTACATTGAGCAGTTTGAAAATTTAATGAATCAGCTTATCTCTTATTCTGATGTTGTACATCCCTTGTATTTTCTGACGAGGTTCGTAGAGGGCCTGCGGGCAGATATCCGTGTTGTGGTTATGGTTCAACGTCCCAAGGATCTGGACACAGCTTGTGCACTGGCTGTCCTGCAAGAGGAAGTGGCTGAGGGCCACAAAGGGCCGTGGTACAGCCAGCCGGAAGGCTCTGGGTTACTTGGCTGCGCACGGCAACCAATGCCATTACTGTTGCTGCCACCACCAGCGCGAGCACCAGCCGCACATACTGCAGCGGAGGATCGCCGGGGAACAGATGTAGCTCAAGCCAATAGTGACGCGTCTAAACTCACTGCCCTTCGCAACTTTCGCCGTGCCAAGGGGCTCTATTTCAAGTGTGGAGAGCGGTGGGGGCATGATCATGTGTGTCCCCCGACATTCAAGCTGCACGTAATTGAGGAGATGCTCAGTTTGTTCAGCCTGGAGGCGTCCGATGAACATCCAGTTCCGCGTCCAGTAAATCAAGATCAGAACGATGCACAAGAGCAGGTTTGGCAACTGTCTTTGCAAGCAGTGTCAGGTACAGATGCGCCCACATGTCTCGAGCTGCACGGGTGGCTTCAGGGGCAAGAAGTATTGATGCTAGTCGACTCGGGTAGCTCTGCATCATTCGTGTCCCAACGGTTGTAGTCCAAGCTGAGAGGAATTCAGGATATGCCGCGTCCCGTGAAAGTGGCAGTAGCAAATGGATCCGAGCTATGGTGCAGCCAAGAAGTGTTGGGGTGTTCTTGGTACTCACAGGGCAAGGTGTTTACCACCAATTTCAGGTTATTGCTACTGGGCTGTTACGATGTCATTTTGGGCATGGACTGGCTGGAATATCAGAGCCCTATGCTCATTGACTGGCCAAGGCGTCGCATGCAAATTTAACATGAAGGTTTTACGGTCATCCTGCAAGGAATCACCTCCTCAGTCAGCAAGTGTGATACATTGAACAACATTCAGCTTGCGAGCATGGAAAAACAATCAGCGGTCGCCTATGCAGTCCACCTCTGTTATGCCCAGGATTCGGAGAACATCACTGACATAACATGCTCTGAGCTGCCACCAGAGATTGCCGAAGTGCTACTGAAATACGAGGATGTATTCATGGAACCTGTAGGGCTGCCACCGAAGTGTGATTGCGATCATCACATACCACTGATGCAGGGCGCGCAGCCTGTTAATATCCGAGCATATCGTCTTAAACCTGAACTAAAAACAGAGGTGGAGCGTCAGATCGCAGAGATGCTCAAGGCATGCATTATTCAGAAAAGCAGCAGTCCCTTCTCCTCGCCCATCATCCTAGTGAAAAAGAAAGATGAGACTTGGCGAATTTGCGTTGACTACCGAAGACTAAATGCCATGACCATCATCAGCAAGTACCCAGTACCAGTCATCGAGGATATCTTGGATGAGCTAGCAGGAGCTCGCTGGTTCTCTATGCTGGACCTGCGATCAGGGTACCACCAAATTCGTCTGGTCGAGGGCGAAGAGTTCAAGACAGCTTTTCAAACACATTTCGGCCATTTTGAGTACAAAGTGGTTCTGTTTGGCTTGGGAGGAGCACCTGCAACTTTCTTGGGAGGACTGAATGTTACCCTGAAGCCAGTTAATCGCGTATGTGCTATGTCGTTCTTCGACGACATTCTCATCTTCAGCCGCACCTACGCGCTGCACATTCAACACTTGCGTCAAGTCCTGTCACTTCTCAGGAAGGATCAATGGTATGTCAAGTGGTCCAAATGTGTGTTTGCACAGTAGGAGGTCAGTTATCTTGGGCACACCATTTCAGGCAAATGAGTGGCCACCGACCAAAGCAAAGTGAAGCAAGTGATCGACTGGCCAGTTCCAGTCTGTGTCAAGGACGTCCGAGCGTTCCTTGGTCTAGCGGGGTATTACAGGCGCTTTGTCAGGCAATTTGGCATGCTAGCGCGACCACTGACAAATCTTCTGCGCAAACATACTCAGTTTCAGTGGACAGCAACAACTCAGGCTGCTTTCGAAGCTCTCAAGACTGCACTGACTTCAGCCCCTACACTGGCTTTACTGGATTTCACCAAGCCCTTCATGGTCGAAACGGATGCCTGTGAGTATGGGGTGGGCGCAGTACTCCAGCAAGAAGGCCACCCAATTGCCTTCCTCAGCAAAGCATTGGGCCCGAGAACCAAAGGCATGTCTACGTATGAAAAAGAATACTTAGCAATTGTGTTGGCAGTCGAGCAATGGCGACCCTACCTGCAGTTTGGGGAGTTCATGATCAAAACCGACCAGCATAGTTTGGTGCACCTGGAAGAGCAGCGCTTACACACTCCCTGGAAACAAAAAGCTTTCACCAAACACTTGGGGCTGCAGTATCGTATCTGTTATCGCAAAGGATCGGAGAATGGTGCCGCCGATGCGCTTTCCAGGCGACCGGTGTCCACTACTGAACAAGTCCAGGTCATATCAGTTTGCCAGCCAGCGTGGTTACAGGAGATAGTTAAAGGCTATGAGACCGACCCCAAGACCCAGCAACTGATCGCACGGTTGGCAGTGGCACCCGTGGAGGACAGCCATTTCACTCTCAACAAGGGCATTGTGCGTTTTAAAGGGCGTGTCTGGCTGGGCAACAACACTCACCTGCAGCGACAGATCATGCGCGCCTTGCACGACAGTGCTGTCGGCGGACACTCAGGATTCCCAGCAACCTACAGAAGAACCAAGCACTTGTTTGTGTGGCCAAGTATGAAGCAGCACATTAAGGAGCATGTCCAGTCTTGCCAAGTGTGTCAGCAGGCCAAACCGGACCTAGCTCAATACCCAGGGCTGCTCCATCCATTACCAGTCGCCAAGCGCTGTTGGGACTTGATATCCATGGATTTCATTGGTGGATTACCTCCCTCTCGACAATACAACTGCATATTGGTGGTGGTAGACACCTTCTCCAAGTTTGCCCATTTCCTTCCGGTCAAGCATCCCTATACAACGCAGACTATTGCACAGCTCTACATCGATCAGATATACAGGTTACACGGCATGCCAGAGGCCATTATATCGGACAGAGACGCTGTTTTCACAAGCAAAGTGTGGCAAGAGATCTTCAAGCTGCAGGGCGTGGAACTGAAAATGAGCTCGTCGCATCACCCTCAAACGGACGGACAGACCGAAAGGGTCAACCAATGCCTAGAAACCTACTTGCGTTGCTTTGTCCACAGCTCTCCCAACAACTGGAGCAGATGGTTAGCGTTGGCTGAGTTCTGGTATAATTCAACATACCATTCCACGCTCAACAAGACACCATTCGAAGTGGTTTATGGCCAGGAGCCGCGGCACCTTGGGCTGATTCCTGAACAAGCAACACCAATTCCCGAGCTTAATGAGTGGTTGGAAGAGCGGCAGCAAATGCAAGATATCTTGAGACAACACTTACTGCGTGCCAAGCAGGTCATGAAGCAACAGACAGACAAGAGAAGGACTCCTAGAGAGTTCCAGATGGGCGACCAGGTGTTTCTCAAGTTGCGGCCATACATTCAGACGTCCGTGGCACGCAGAGCCAATCACAAGCTGAGTTTCAAGTTCTTTGGGCCTTTTACAGTGATCCGCCGAGTGAATGAAGTTACATACGAGCTGCAGCTGCCTGAGGGATCATCGATCTTTCCAGTCTTCCACGTTTCACAGTTGCGCAAGGCGCTGACCCCAGGTGCGAGTGCCTCGTCTTCCCTTCCATCACTCACTGATGTGGCTAATGTTCCAGTGGAGATTTTGGAGACAAGATGGCGTCGCGGCTCAAACAAAATGCGAGAGCAAGGACTCGTTCGCTAGCAGAATTCCAAGGCTACTCCGAACACCTGGGAAGACGTCAAAGATCTGCGCAGACGATTTTCCTCTGCTCCGACTTGGGGACAAGTCGTTTCTGAAGAAAGGGGGGGTGTCAGCAGCCTCCCCACACCTGGGCTGACGAAGGCCTGCGTGACGCCTGAGAGGCCCAAGAGAGAGAGAAGGCCATGCCACAGGTTCACTGGGCCTCAGTGGATATCTTACATGTTCGGCCCAGGAGAACCCGCGAATGACTGATATAAACGAGCTTAGCGTGTGTGTTTAGTCATCCTGGCTTGGATCAGAATGAACCGGCGGCGGCTGTAGCGTATATCTTTCCCCTCGGTACTTCTCCTTCCTCGAGCTCTCCTGTAATCGCTACCATACTCAATTCCTCCATTGATGTATGACAGAGTAGTAGTGGGTACCTAACAATGGCGTTGGCCAGCACGAGCGTGATCTTCTCGTCTACGGGTATCAGAGGGAGCGCGGATTGGATGAGGTCCCCCGTGGCCGCCGCGGCCCAAGCGTCGATCTGCCGCACCGCTTGCTTTCGGTCGTTGCTGAAGTCGACGGAGCTGGCCTCGGCCCTGTACCTGCCGCGTCGCGGAAGGCCGGCTTCAGTGGCCGGCTCAGGTCGCTCCACACGCCGCACGCGAACGCCACGCTGGGCCCGCCGCCGTCAGGTTCCGACGACCTTTCCCTGAGGGGGCCGTCCAAGAGACGCGCCACGGAGTCGTCAAGCTCGCGGCGAGACCGTGTCCCTAGGACGCGGAGGATCTCTTCCGGGCTCTCCCCACCGGCGCCTACGGCCAGGAGCGCCAGGACGACGTAGATGGAGAGCGGCGAGAAGACCAGGTTGCGGTCGCTGTAAGTATCCGCGAGTCGCTTGGTAAGGCGGGCGGCGAGATCGGACATGCCGGCGGACTGCTGCGCCTCCATGGCAACCTAGCTAGAGATCAATCGGTCTGAGGATACACTCGGGGCTGATATATATGGAGGGGTACAGATGTCCGTCGTGATTGCTTGAGCCGTGTGTGCTTGCCTGCGACTAGCGGTCGGTACAGCATCAGACGAAGCTGAATAAGTAATCGTGTAAGTGGGTTTATCTAAGGCACGTCTAGATATGCTATAGTTATTTCACATCTAAGTGACTCAATCAAGTTAGAAAGAAAAAAACAAAAAAATGCTTACACGAATCTTAGCGTAAAGTCAATGACATAGGACTTAGATGTGCAATCCTTAAAACACATCTAGCAAAACTGTAAGTAATTTTACCCGAGTCGGGATGTATCGGTGGTGGATCCATCCTTCGCCCAACTCTATACACTCATAATACAAATGTGGTCCCTTTGCATGCAACCGTTTTTTTCATGGAGACGACACTTACATGCATGGTTATATTATCCCCCCCCCCCCCCCCCCCCTCTCTCCCCATGCAAGACATCTATTTAATTTCTTTGGAAAAAATTTGGATGATAAATATGCTTTGAATCTAAACTCTGCTTTTGAAAAAGAAAATTGAATTCAGGGCGACAAGACCTTTGAAACAAGACCGATCTTGGATATATTTTGAACAATTTGAATTTTATAGTTTTCATATTTCAGTTCTAGTTGTATTTCACAAACATCAGTTTCACACAAAACAACTTGACAAACACATTGAAATATGTTTCATGTATTTCATAAATACCAGTTTCATATATTTTAAATAATCATTCGAACATATTTGAAATAACCCATTTAACATATTTCCGCACACCAAAAAAACTATTTCAGAAAAATGATTTCACTCATTAAAAAAATATCAGTTAAGAAAACAAATTTCACTCATTTCAAAAATATATTTCACTATTTTCAAAAGACACATTACACTCATTTCCAAAAGATATATTTCACTCATTTCATAAAACACATTACACTCACTTAATTGAAATACTATACTATATTTCACTCATTTAAAAAAATTGATTTCATTCATTAAAAAATATAGATCTCAAAACTAATTTCACTCATTTTAGAGAGCACATTACGCTCAATTACATAATTAGATTTCACTCAATATAGAGAAATACATTACACTCACTCAATTATAATACTATGTTTCACTCATTTCAAAAAACTGATTCACTCATTCCAAATGATAGATTTCACTCATTTCACTTGTTTCAGAAAACAAATTACACTTATTTACAAATGATAGATTTCACTCATTTCAAAGAATATAATTCCACTCATTCCAAAATCAGTATATCACTAGTTTGAAAAACAGATTTCACCGATTTGGAAAACTAATTCACTCTTTACAAAAAAAACTCTAATACTAATTCATTTCTTATTTTTGAAATATCTTGAAACGTATTTCACTCATCACAAAAATCAGTTTCAAACATTGAAATAGACAATTTCACAGAACAATGGACATATTTCATTTTTTTCAAGTATTTTATTTCTCACATTTCACTCATTTCAGAAAACGCATTACACTCACTCAATTAAAATACTATATTCCACTTGTTTCAAAAAATTGATTACACTAATTACAAAAGATAGATTTCAGTCATTTCACTAGTTTCAAAAAACACATTACAGTCACTAAATTGAGATAACAATTTCACTTGTTTCAAAGATAGATTTCACTTATTTTTTAAACTAATCAGAAATAATCAGCTTCACATTTTTCAAAATAACTAGTTTCACATTTTTTAAATAACAATTTTCACATATTTTGCACTGAAATATGTTTCATATACATGAAAAACAAAAAAAAATTCAAATTTCAAAAATTGGTTTCATTCAATTCAAAGAACTTATTTCACTTATTTCAGAAAACTAATTTTTACTCATTTGAAATGTTGAAATTTAATCATGATTAAATGTATTCAAGATTGATCTTGTTCTAAGAGCATCTCCTGCCGCGCCCCCAACATGCCCCTCAGGGCTCTTTTTTTAGTGTCAGCGTCGAAAAATCGGCCCAGTCGCGCCCCCAGGACCTTATTTATCCCCGGTTTGGGCCAAAATAGCGGCTGGCGAACCCGAGCCGAACCCAAGCCCCTGGGAGCGCCTGGGGCGCTGGCCGAAGCCAAAAGGCGCGTGGGTCCGCTCTGTCAGCGACAGACAAGACGTCCGGCGCACCTCGCCAAGGCCAAGGAGACGTAGAAGCCGGACGCGCCTGCCCCGGGGGCGGCGGATGGGCGCCCTGACGACAACAATAAAGCCAAGACGGCGAAGGACGCTGCACCGGCTGCTGAGAGGCTACACTTGTCGATCGAGCAGCGCATCGCCGACGCCAAGGACCACGCCGCCAAGAGGGAAGAGAAATCCAAGGCGCGGTGGTTGGCGTTGATGACGAACAGCGCCGTCAAACTCGACCTGCTCTGGACCAACGTCGCCGCAAAGAAGAGGAACACCGACCTGGTGTTCTTGATGGGGGCGGACATGTCGACGATGGACGAGCAGGTCAAGGCGTGACACCTGGCGGAGCGCGGCCTCATCTTCAACCAGATGCCTTCGACCACCGCGCCCACGCCCACACCAACTCCAACGGCTACGCCCACGCCGACCCCAACGCCGACGCCCAGCTCTGGTGGTGAAGCAACGCCGACGCCCAACCCAGGAACCACGACGACGCTGAACATCCCGGGCACAGAAGCCACGGCGACGCCGAACTGCTCGAGCACAAAAGCCATGCCATTGCCGACGGCGGCCAGTCCACGCCCGAGGAGCCCGTCGTTTGATGCATTCCTTTGTCTACGCGTCCTTCCTTTTGGACGCCGAACTATCATTTATGCTTGATCGCCGAAATGTGGCATGGTGATCGTCGAACTTTGTGGCAGATCGCCGTTGATCGCCGAACTTGGGGCATTTTTTTGGCAGCCGGAAAAGACAAGTTTGAACTTATGTGCGCCTTGGGGGCAAAACCTGGGGGCGCGGTTGGGAACTGCATCGCCCCCGGGGCGAAAAAACCGCCTGCGCATTGTCCAAACCACTATCGCCGGGCGCGCTGGGAGGCGAAACATGGGGGCGCGGTTGGGAACTGCATCGCCCCCGGGGCGAAAAAACCGTCTGCGCATTGTCCAAACCACTATCGCCGGGCGCACTGGGGGGCCGAACTGCTGGAGATACTCTAAAGGTCTTGGCGCCAGGAGTTCAAATATATAAAATGTTTCTAAAATGGAATTATAAAGATATGAATGAATAAAATTGTTAAAGAGAAAAATAAAAGGCATGATTTAATCTCACATGCGGATGCACTTTTACATGAGCCACAAGAGAGAATGGATCAAGCATGCATCATATTTTATCACTGCCATGGACCTGTCATCTGATATGACACAATATTGAATATGCCATGCTTTTTGGGAATACGCTAATATACATAAGATGTGGGCCAGCAAAATGCACAAATCGTAAAGTGGACGAACGGCAGATGGTTAACCGGTACCTCCCGGCACCGGTAAAAAGGATTTTGCGCAGACGAAGCATTCGTTTGCATGTTGCTCATCCCACACTAGATAGTAGGAATACCTGTCATTTTTTGTTTCAAGAAACACAGTATAAACACACGGATGCTCAGATACTCACCATTCATGTGAATGTATCCGTGCGCACTCTAATTTTAAGAGCATATTCAGAAAACTGAACGGGATATTTTGAAATAGACAGTCATCAAAGATGTGTCGTTGTGTCATGGTCGAAACATGGTCTCCATTGAACCAACGAGCACCCACCCCACCCCACCCCACCTAGCTGGCCAACTGAGCTACACTCGGATTGAGGGATGCGTTGGATTTGACAGTTCCTAGAATCCTGACTATTCGATATTGCTTATTTTAGTAAACTAAATTTGGAATTTAAATAAAATAAAGATATTAATTACTTTAGCATAGTGGGCTTGTTAGATAGTTTGCTTCCTTATGAAGCACATTTTGTTTTCAATGTTACTCAACTTTGCTTCCGACATCATTGAAACTTCCCCAATTAAAAGCATGGTGAATGAAATTTGATTTTGTTTGCTTCCAACGCCACTGAGGATGGGCTCTCATCATCGTCACTTGAGGAGACAAGGAGATTAATTCAAAAAACATAACAATTCAAAAAAGTTCATGAATTTCAAGACAGGTTTGTGAATTCAAAAAACATTCACGAATTGAAAAAAATTCTGTGTGTTCCAAAAATGTTCACGACTTTTGAAGAATGTTCACAAGTTTGATTTCTTCACAAATTTAAAAAATGGTAGGTGATTTAGGTTCATGAAATCAAGATTTTTTCATGATTCCATTTTTTATGCATTTTCAAAAAAGGTCTGTGATATTGAAAAAAGAAAAAGGGAAACTGAAAATAAACAGGAAGAAAATCATTTAAAACTAAAAATAGAATAACTTGTGGCCCATTCACGCTGGCGGGTGTGCAAGTTTGCTCCTGGGTTGATTTTCCCTCACTCTATGCATTTGAAAACCGAACCGAAAAACCATACCGAAAATAAACCGAACCGAATCGATTTTATGGTTTTATGGTTTCTGGTTTCGGTATGGTATGAACTTTTCATACCGATTTAAACTTTGGTTTTTATGGTATATACTGAAAAACTGAATGGATAACCAAATAAACTGAAGTAAAAAATAAATTTATATTTCTTGAGATAAACAACCATACAAGTTGTCATTTTTCTTGTACATGAGTTAAATTCACTACTAAGCTCGTAAATTTTTCTGGTAACATAGTCATTTTCTCCTTTTAAAATGCTAAGCACGTCCATAACCATCAACAGATGAATCAATGCATGTATATATCCTTATACATATAGTCATATACTATTTGTGTAAAATAGTATGCGTTTTGAGTCATAAATTTGCAAATTATTATTGGCCAAGTCTAGCGGGCGGCCGGCTGCTCGCTTAGTCTACGCGAACGGCCGGCCTAAACTGAAAATTTTGTGTCCCTTTTCTAATTAATCATTTTAATTAAGAAAGCTTTTCACCTGATTCTTAAATGTTTGCACATCCATCTTTTCGATACTCTTTGATGTATTTAATTTGTGGTTTCAAAAATTAAAAAAAGCATAACTTTTAATTCACATGTCGGAATTAAAATCCGTTTTTACCGCTGGAATCCTTGCGACGTGCTCTTCGAAACTAGATCCCGCATGAGGATGTTTCGACGAATTAGTCTTTCTGCCAACTAAACATCAATGTGTATACAACTATACTAGATTGCCGCGCCAACTGAGCATATGTGTGTGTGCCAAAAAAATCCTGCCAACTAAACATCAATGTGTGTGCAACTAGACTAGATTACTGCGTCAACTGAGCATATGTGTGTGCAATTAGTGTCCTGCCAACTAAACATGAATGTGTGTGCAACTAGACTAAATTAGAAGCCAACTGAGCATATGTGTGTGCAACTAGTCTTCCTGCCAACTAAACAACAATATGTGCAACTAGACTACATTATAAGCCAACTAGACATCAATGTGTGTGCAATTAAACTATATTACAAGTCAACTAAATATCAATGTGTATGCAACTAGACTATATTATAAGAGGAGGTTGCACATCGACTTTCGTCGAGGCAATAGGCTAGTTGCACATCAAAGTTGTCGTGGTTGCTAGGTTGCAACCTCATATGAAGGTGCAGCTCCAAACATTAGTTTTGGAAAAAGGTTGCACGATGTAGTAATAAAGTTGCATAATACAGTAATAGAGTTGCACATATAGCATCAAAGTTGACATCAAAAAAAATTCGTCAAAACATATCCATGCAAGATCTAGTTTCAAAGATCTCGTCGTGAGGATTTCAATAGTGAAAACAGATCTAAATTCCGAAGCATGGTTTAAAAGATATGGCATTTTAAAAATTTGAAAACCCGAATAAATGGACATGCGCATCCATGGAATAATGCCGCGTCACGAATAAAGACAAAATTTAGACCACAAAACTACATGCATGCGTGTGTAAGACCGGCCGCTCGTTTTCTCTAATTAGTGCGTATGCACTTTTTAGAATTTAGGATTATTATTACGTCATTTTCAAATTCGCGTCAATTTTGGTTTTTATGGTATATACCGAAACCATACTAAAATAATTTGGTATATACCAAAACCGAACCGTATTTACCGAAGTATTAATACCATACAAACCGAAAAACCGGATAAACCGAACCATGTAAACCGAATAAACCAAGTGCACAGGGTGAATTTTCCCAACCGAACCCAATGCAGGTGCATAGGGTGTCACCTTGGATCAGTGTGTAAAACCCCTATAATTATCCGTACACGTAGCTTTACTCCTTTTTTTTGTGGGTGGTAGCTTTACTCATTTTTACCTCTCCGAGAACGATTGTTCATTCGGGGACCTCCATGAAGGCCAGTCCTCAAGGGTCCATAATCTATGCATACAAATACATTCGTATAATATAGCTCTCATTTAAGTAAAAAATTAGAATTATCTAATATGTATTCAATTCATTTATTTTACATAAGTATTGTGCAAGCATGCTGCTGTGTCAAATGAAGAAACTATTTCATTCTAGTTGATCGTGTACTTCCTATCAATAGTATCTAGCATTATATTCTCTCCGCGGGCTGTTCGTCCTCTCCCGTCGCTCACTTCGATAATATCTACTCTCTTCTCTTCTGTACTCACTACCGGACTCGCGGGCTATGCCTACGGCCCAGGGCCGTCGGCATAGATCTATGCCTATGGCTGCCGTCGGCATAGCCCCGTCGGCGTCGATCACGTCAGCGTAGATGTGTCAGACCGTCGGCGTAGTATAGCCGTCGGCATAGGTGCATATGCCGACGGCCGTGGGATAGCCGTCGGCATAGTTTAGCCGTCGGCGTTGTTTTCCGTCTGACGGCAACGGACGGCGCCGTCAGCAGCGCTGGCCGTCGGCATACCTGTGCCACGTGTCGTCCACTGGCTTCTCCTGGCGGCAGAGATATGCCTACGGCAAAGCCGTCGGCAAGGGCAGATGGCCAGCGCCGCGGATCGATGACGTGTCAGATATGCCGACGGCTACCGTCGGCATAAGTCCTGGTCGGTGCGCTCTGGCTCGGTGACGTGTCACCCGTATCTATGCCGACGGCCGCACGTCACAGCCGTCGGCATAGATTTGACGTCGTTAGCCGGCCGTGATGCCCGTTGTCGGCGGGCCCGCATCTATGCCGACGGCCCATGTATGCTGACGGCAGCTGTAGGCGTAGTCTTGGATTAGCCGACGGCTGTTGTGTGCCGACGGCTGCTGTCGGCGTAGACGTGGATAGCCCGACGGCCGTTGTATGCCGACGGCCAGGATCTAGCTGTCGGCATAGCTCGGACTAGGCCTACGGTAGCCGTCGGCATATATTTGGCTGTCGGCTTAGAGCCCTGTTCCGGTAGTGACTCGCTGCTGGCCGCTCGTCTACTCTCATCCCGTTGATGCTGCCTACTGGAGCTGTGTCCGTGGGAAGATTGCGGCTGCTCATCCCTCCGCCTCTTGCGGCCGGATTCGGTATCGACCTTGTCAATTGTACCTTTTGTTGTGCTGCGTTCCCCTGACGGAGTCACCGCCCCGGTACCATCACTAGGGTCGACGACATGTCCGGCGAAGAGGATCGCATGCGACTCCTCCTCAACTATAAAGTAGGCGAACGGGTGGTCGGCGACGAAAAGCACTTCCTCCGGCGGGTATTGAGAGGATTTCGCGGTGACGTCATAGAAGGTCAAAGCAGCGGCTTTGGTTCCGTCCTCGTTGACCTCGATGACAGCCTTCTGGAAGACGTCTTGCACGCGGAACTCGTAGCCGTCGTTAAGCATCTCGGAGAGGTCGGCCCGATGGCTGAAAGGCAGCCGGAGCCCAAGGTCCTTAAGCACGGCGGTGACGCTGCTCCTGAAGGAGAGCTCGAACCTGGGCACCAGCACCTGGTCGACCTTGATCCTGCGCGTCGGCAGGTGCTCGCGCAGGAACCCTGCCGGGGACGACGACGTGATCTTGTCCAGCAGGCCCGCCAGGCCGTCGCGCGCGTCCGGGAGGAAGATGCACATGCAGTGGCGCTGGGTGTACGCTGTGCTGCTCTCGTAGGGTAGCTTGAGCACCTTGAACCCGTCGTGCACGGGCATGTAGTGATAGTATTTTCTGTCGTTGGTCATGAAGGGGACGTCGACGGCGGTGCCGTCGTGCCGGTGGAAGGGCCTGTCCTTGGTCGAGCTCTTGTAGAAAGGCACTTCCCACTTGCCCCTGAAGTAGATGGCATTGGCCAGCACGAGGTCGGTGCCCCGGTGTACGGCTCCCGGAGGGACGGCGGAGCCGATGAGGTTCCTCGTGGCCGCCGCGGCCCACGCGTTGATCTGCGCCGTCGCTGTTGGTCCAGACCCGGCGTCAAGTACTTTCTGACGACGGCGATACGACCGACGACGAACGACGAAGACAGACGAAGCTCGCTGACGAACTCGACGAAGTTCCTTAACACCGAGATGCACGGCAGTGCAAAGCTAGTCTCAACTCCCACGTTGAAAGCTAGCACCAGACCTTGATCGATTCTCAAGCACGTACACAACAGCCGTTTACTTTGGGCTGGAAAACACGTACGTACAGAACACTTGGACCAATATGATAGCCAAAGGCTCGTCTCGAGCCTTGTCTTACTTTATTGATTCAACTCAAGGTACGTTAGATTACAGGGGCTGGTCCATATATACTAGGCTAACCTAGCTACGTACATGACCGAATTGGCCAGAAATACTAATCCTAGTTGGACTAGGAATCCTACCAAACCACGACATACACATGCTGTGTACTACTAATTCGTGTTTAAGTCTAACATTCACCCCCCTAAACACGATGTGGTCACATCATAGATTGGACGCCAATCCTTCTTTGCATCTCCAAATACTTCTCTTGATCCAAAGCCTTGGTCAGCATGTCCGCCATCTGATCATCGGTGCAACCGTAGTTGACCTTCATCTTACCTTCTTCTACGCAGTCCTTTATGTAGTGATACATCGTATCAATGTGCTTACTCCTATCATGCCGCACTGGGTCTTCGCGTAGAAAACTTTTAGACTTGCTATCAACATTGAGCACCACCTGTTCCGGATCTCGATCCATGAGATCACCGTGTAGCCACCCTAGCCACACACCTTGACACGTCGCAGCTGCAGCCGCAATATACTCTATTGCATGAACTGCAGGTACTTTGCTCTTCTTGCTCAGCTCAAGACGAGGTTCCATTGAAGCATCAACTGAATTGCAATCTCTTATGATAGGGCTTTTAAGTACCTTCTTTCTGTATGCCTCCTGGCATAGTGTGACCCCCTCCGTCTTTTGATGTACCTCTATCCTGGGGTAGTAACTCAAAAGACCTAGATCATACATCTTGAAAAGCTCTTTCATCTGTAGCTTGAACTTTGCAATCACCTCTTCATCCGCTCCAGTAATCAATAGGTCGTCGACGTAGATGCCAACTAGTAGACGATCCCTTCCTTCACCTCGCTTGTACATTGCATGCTCTAGTGGGGCTTTCTCAAATCCAAGAGAAATCATCGTCCGATCAAGTTTGATGCTCCACGCCCGAGGGACTTGCCGTAGCCCGTACAAGACTTTGTGTAGCTTCAGTACCTTGTGTTCCTCTCCTTCTTTGATGAATCCCGGTGACTGATTCACATACACATCTCCTTCTAACTCGCCATTGAAAAACGAGGATTTTACATCCATGTGATGTATCTTCCATGATTCCTGAACCGCGAGAGCGATGAGTAGTCTCACCGATTCCATCTTTGCAATGGGAACGAACACTTCTTTGAAGTTCACACCTTCCTCTTGCACGTATCCTTTGGCTACTAGCCTCGCTTTGTGTTTCACGGATCCTTCGACATCTTTCTTGACCTTGAATTCCCACTTGAGCTCTATGGCTTTTTCATTGTTGGAAAGATCCATAAGCTCCCATCCATTGTTGTCGTGGATCGACCTCAACTCCTCTTCCATAGCAGGACGCCAACACTCCTCCGTATTTGCATCTTCGAATTTCACCGGTTCTTCGACGCTTGTGAGACACTGTCGCCCACTCCTTTTCACCTTTACCGGGTCAAGCATCCGAAGAGTTGTCTCCGGATATGGGTGTAACACCGGCGGTAGATGATCGGTTGTAGATGGACGTGTCCTTTTCTCCTGTATCGTCGGAGGCGACTCATGTGCCTTAGAGCCTTCCTCCGTGTACAAAGCTTCGCTGGCCATTGGTCCGGCGATTACTGGCGACTGCCGGGCCACTACAGCGACGCCTCCTGCGCTGACTTCTAGCTTTCCAGATGCTCGTGGGCCTCCTTCCCAGCTCGATTCTGCGAGTGGCATGGCTCCTGGATCGCAGCAAAGGCTCACAGATAAAATCCTTTCTTGCAATGGGCCAAGCTCACCACGTGTCTCTACTGCTGGGCTGCCTGTTCCTTTCGCTGGGTGCACGTCTCCTGGTAAAACAACACATGGGGCACCAGCCCAGGTTGTATTTCCAAACGTGCTCACGGTGGAAACTGGCTGCACGTCGCTTCTGCTTTCGGGCACAACTACGTACATGTCGTACCCTGCACTGGCCGCCTGCTTGTGTGACTTGGCGGGCGTGTCGCTCGGTGCGACGCACGCGACACCCGTACGTAGACGCGCCGTGTCAAGTGCGCCAACGTTCGCGCTCCTCTCCGGTGCCGTGCACATGCCATGCTTGCTTGGTCCGAGTGTAATTCGCCGCACGTCTAGCCTTGTCGTGTGACCTTCTGACACAACTAGTTCATCACACTTTGCGTTGCGGTCTTCTTCGGACCTCTCCTTCTGTCGACCAGTGGAAACACTGCTTCTCCATGGCCGAGCACACACTGCTTTCGCTGCATCCGCTCCAGCAAAGTTAGCACTTACATCCATAGCACTGACATAACTTTCGGAATCACTCTCCGCATCTGTATCTTCGACACGAGTTTCCGAACCATGATCATGATGGCAAACTTTTTCTTCAGCAAACGCGACAATTTCTTTAGCCGGCAGTTGAAGACCTGGATCCTTCTCGTCCACGAGTTCGCTCATCAACATCATGTCACCATCATCTCCTTGATGGGCCATGAGCGCCTTCTGCGAGTGTTAAGGAACTTCGTCGAGTTCGTCAGCGAGCTTCGTCTGTCTTCGTCGTTCGTCGTCGGTCGTATCGCCGTCGTCAGAAAGTACTTGACGCCGGGTCTGGGCCAACAATTGGTATCAGAGCAAGGTTGATCTTCTAGTAACGGAGGATCATGGCGGACGACGAGAAGAACAAGCAGCTGGCGGAGTATTCCGGTGCGGCTAAAGTATTTGCTGCTCCGGCGAGTTCATCGTATCCACGATTTGATCGCGAGAACTTTGGGGTCTGGAAGGCCCTCATGGAGTGTGGTCTCCGTGCCAACGAGCTATGGGACGCGATGGATCCCGGAGGCGACGCGTTCAAAAAGGAGGGAGCCGAGCACCGGAAGGATTGGCAGGCGGCGTCGGCGATCTATTCGGTGATGCCGATGGATGTCCTCCAGCACCTGATCGCCAAAGCAACGGCGAAGGAGGTGTGGGATACGCTGAAACTCATGTTCGAGGGACACACCCGCGTCAAGCAAGCCAATCTCCAAACTCTCTTAAGGAACTATGAGACTTTGGTCATGGGCGACAATGAGTCTGTGGATGCGTTCGCTTCACGGGTGGCTACTCTCGTCAATCGGATCCGCGCGCTTGGAGAAAACCTCACGGAGGCCTCGGTTGTCCGGCGGTTCTTGCGCGCGGCCCCTTCCCGGTACCTGCAAATTGTCACGGCGATCGAGCAGTGCGTCGATCTCGCGACTCTCTCCATCGACGATCTTGTCGGACGGTACAAGGCTCACGATGAGCGGATGCGGTACAGTCTTGGGGACGGGAGGAACGACGAGCTTGTGATGCTCACGAAGGCGAAGTGGATCGCCCTAGAAAAGCAAGGCGGATCCAGCAGCAGCAGCAAGAAGGGAAGCAGCGTTCGGTTTGAAAAAACTTCGCCGACTCGGACGACGACTCAGACGATGAGGCTGCACCACCACCGAGGAAAAAGTTTGACATCAGAAAAGTGAGGTGTTATAACTGTGCCCTCCTCGGTCACTTCAAGTCTGACTGCAAGGAAGCACCGAAGCAGAAGGCGCTCATGGCCCATCAAGGAGATGATGGTGACATGATGTTGATGAGCGAACTCGTGGACGAGAAGGATCCAGGTCTTCAACTGCCGGCTAAAGAAATTGTCGCGTTTGCTGAAGAAAAAGTTTGCCATCATGATCATGGTTCGGAAACTCGTGTCGAAGATACAGATGCGGAGAGTGATTCCGAAAGTTATGTCAGTGCTATGGATGTAAGTGCTAACTTTGCTGGAGCGGATGCAGCGAAAGCAGTGTGTGCTCGGCCATGGAGAAGCAGTGTTTCCACTGGTCGACAGAAGGAGAGGTCCGAAGAAGACCGCAACGCAAAGTGTGATGAACTAGTTGTGTCAGAAGGTCACACGACAAGGCTAGACGTGCGGCGAATTACACTCGGACCAAGCAAGCATGGCATGTGCACGGCACCGGAGAGGAGCGCTTGGAGAAAACCTCACGGAGGCCTCGGTTGTCCGGCGGTTCTTGCGCGCGGCCCCTCCCCGGTACCTGCAAATTGTCACGGCGATCGAGCAGTGCGTCGATCTCGCGACTCTCTCCATCGACGATCTTGTCGGACGGTACAAGGCTCACGATGAGCGGATGCGGTACAGTCTTGGGGACGGGAGGAACGACGAGCTTGTGATGCTCACGAAGGCGAAGTGGATCGTCCTAGAAAAGCAAGGCGGATCCAGCAGCAGCAGCAAGAAGGGAAGCAGCGTTCGGTGAGAAAGAACTTCGCCGACTCGGACGACGACTCAGACGATGAGGCTGCACCACCACCGAGGAAAAAGTTTGACATCAGAAAAGTGAGGTGTTATAACTGTGGCCTCCTCGGTCACTTCAAGTCTGACTGCAAGGAAGCACCGAAGCAGAAGGCGCTCATGGCCCATCAAGGAGATGATGGTGACATGATGTTGATGAGCGAACTCGTGGACGAGAAGGATCCAGGTCTTCAACTGCCGGCTAAAGAAATTGTCGCGTTTGCTGAAGAAAAAGTTTGCCATCATGATCATGGTTCGGAAACTCGTGTCGAAGATGTTAGACTTAAACACGAATTAGTAGTACACAGCATGTGTATGTCGTGGTTTGGTAGGATTCCTAGTCCAACTAGGATTAGTATTTCTGGCCAATTCGGTCATGTACGTAGCTAGGTTAGCCTAGTATATATATGGACCAGCCCCTGTAATCTAACGTACCTTGAGTTGAATCAATAAAGTAAGACAAGGCTCGAGACGAGCCTTTGGCTATCATATTGGTCCAAGTGTTTTGTACGTACGTGTTTTCCAGCCCAAAGTAAACGGCTGTTGTGTACGTGCTTGAGAATCGATCAAGGTCTGGTGCTAGCTTTCAACATGGGAGTTGAGACTAGCTTTGCACTGCTGTGCATCTCGGTGTTAAGGAACTTCGTCGAGTTCGTCAGCGAGCTTCGTCTGTCTTCGTCGTTCGTCGTCGGTCGTATCGCCGTCGTCAGAAAGTACTTGACGCCGGGTCTGGGCCAACAATTGGTATCAGAGCAAGGTTGATCTTCTAGTAACGGAGGATCATGGCGGACAACGAGAAGAACAAGCAGCTGGCGGAGTATTCCGGTGCGGCTAAAGTATTTGCTGCTCCGGCGAGTTCATCGTCTTGAGCTGAGCAAGAAGGAGATGGTGAGACTACTTGGCTATAGTGGTAGTGACAAGGAAGGGATTGTTGACGACCGTAAGAATACCTCGGACGTGACATATTTCCTTGGTGGAAGCATAGTAAGCTGGCTATCACGGAAGCATAAAGTGATGACATCGACTTCAAGTGAAGCAAAGTGTCAAGGTGTGTGGCTAGGGAGACTACACGGTGATCTCATGAAGCGAGATCCAGAACAAGTGGTGCTCAACATTGACAATGAGTCTACAACTTTTCCATCCGAGGATCCAGTGCGGCATGAAAGGAGTAAGCACATTGATACGGTGTATCACTACATAAAGGATTGCGTGGAAGAAGGAAAGACGAAGGTCAACTACAACTGCACCGATGATCAGCTTGCGGACATCCAGACCAAGGCTTTGGATCGAGAGAAGTTCTTGGAAATGTGAAGAAGAATCGGCGTCCGAACTGTAACGTAACGGCGTCGTGTTTAGGGGGGTGATTGTTGGAGTTAAACACGAATAGTATGTCACGTGTCCGATTCCGTGTACGATATACGAGTCCGTGTTGACTTCAAAGTCATTATCGAGTAGGATTGCTAGTAGACATAGGTTAGCTACTAGTATATATACTTGACTACCCCTGTAAACTTTGTACCACCGTGGAATAAAGAAAAGCAACAGGAGCGACACGCCCCTGCGGCCATCAAACAATCTGAGTACGTGCATCCCTGAGTGCTTGATCGATCAAAGTATAGATCGATTGGCTGGTTGTCTACGTGCCTGTATTGTGTGTTGTTCCGGCCAGAAGTACTAGTATTAGTAGTACACGTTCACGGAAGGATAGATTGCTAGCTCGAGGCTAGCCTTACACTGAGGGTGGTCTATCACAAGCCAGCGTTGCTTTGTCGGCGTCTGTCGTCGGTCGCCGCCTGTCGGCGACGTGGTCTGGGCTAACAGTCGCTTTCGCCGGGTCGTTGTGGAAGTCGACGGAGCTGACCTCGGCCTTGCACTTGCCGACGACGGCGTCACGGAAGGCCGGCTTCAGCGGCCGCGTCAGGTCGCTCCAGACGCCGCACGCGAACGCCACGCTCGGCCCGCCGCCGTCGGGATTCGACGATCCGTCCAGGAGACGCGCCACCGAGTCCTCTAGCTCGAGGCGGGACCGCGCGCCTAGGACGCCGAGGATCTCCTCCAGGGTCTTCCCACCGGCGCCTGATATTTATGGGGGGCACGTAAGTCGGTCGTGATCATGGAGTCCCGATCCAGCAGGAACCCGATCTGCCAGGCGTGCGTGCGTGCGACTTGCTGTGATTTGACTGCTCCCCGTGGAGTTTTGCTACACTACACGTACAGGATGTTATAGGGATGAGGGGTTTACAGGGTCTCGTGAGCCCCACCACCGTTGAAATCAGGGGGGGGGGGGGGGGGGGGTGTGTTTAGAAAGTTTGGAAGGAGCATGTAGAAACCTGTAAAAGCCTGTACATCTAGCATTTTTGCTCCCCGTGACTATTGGCGGTCGCTGTTTTTTTCTTTTTCCGGAATTGAAGAAAATAAAAGAATATACTGTATTAATTAATTATAAGTATAATGTGCTTTCACCATCCGATAGTTTGCTTCCTTGTGAAACACAAATTGTCTCCCGTCAAATTTCTTTTGTCTCCAATACTACTCAACTTTTCTTTCAACGACGCTGAAAGTTTGCTTTGATCAAGAACATGGTGAATGAAATTTGATTTAGTTATCTTTCGACACCATCGAAGATGGGCTCTTTCCGCCATCACCGAGGAGTGTGGTGGTGTCACCAACGAGGAGTCTTGCAAAGTCATAGCTACAAATGGTGCAACATCATCGACCTGATGTTGATGTGCTCCACGATATGCCAACCCCCGAAGGAAGACTGGCTAAGGCTGCTCCCAACGGCGGCATGGGTGCCTTGCCCGCCCCCGCCACCATCCTTCACCTCGTCCTTTTGTTCTTCTAGTTGTTGTCGTACAAAGCCAACGACAAAGTCTGCTCTTCGAATGGCGACGGTGGGGGTAACCCCTATGTTGCTCATTTGAGCAGCCTTGGGCAGTGCAACTCAGATGGACGGTGATGTTAGTTCACCAGTGTAGGCTAGCCGGGGCGGTGGCGCTAGGTATATCACAACGCCTTTCCCTTCCACCCTCACATGGCGGTGCTCTATCTGACCCATCGATGGCCAAGGAGATGGTGTCGTGGCACAGATGCAACATACTTGTGCCTAGCCGACGGAGACAAGGGCCACATCAGCTAGAAAGGGATCGGAACAGTAGGATCTGCCCTAGGGGCAACGGCTCCTGATCTAAGATTTGCGGCGCCGTGGCTCGTCCATCTGTGGCAACACATCATGGCAGCGAGCAGTGATGGTCGGTCGAGCGTGAGGTGGTGTGATGTGTGGTTTGTGGCTCTCTCCTATGACGACGCCACAAAGGTTGTGTGACAGCGTTCGGAAGCAATAAATATGATGGTATCTTCTCCACCAATGAATTCTCCTTTGGTCAGATAGTTCTGTGTGACTGGGTCGATAGAGAGTTGGATGACGAATTGATGGTGGGCATGGGGGTTGTTTTCTTTGGGTGAAAAACTCATGATTTATGGGCCCGGTGTTGCGGGGGGGGGGGGGGGGGGGGGGGGGGGGGGGACAAGTGGATATCAATTTCCTTCTATTTGGGCCCGGCCTATCCCATGTGGTCGGATATAAGAAAGCAGTACAATATTATCGGTTTTCCAAAAAAGAACGCATCCTCTTACCTCTCCCATTTGTTGTAATCTTTCCCTATTTTGTGAGAGAGTGTCAAATGATGTATTAAAACTGGGTGGCGGAAGACAAGCGACGACTATGGTTGTTGCAATCTCAACTGACTCTCTGGCCTTCAGCCTAACGTGGTAGGGAGGACTCGGGTCCTTCTTTCCATGTTAAGAAGTTACATTAGTATGAATTTATAGTTTATGTCGGCAGCGCTCGGGCGGAGAGTGTGATGCCGCTGAGAACAAATTTCGTTTGATTCTTCTCTTGCCGTGATGTTGCTTTATCGGGTAATGATTGTGGAGCTAGGGACGTCTTGTCTCCGCAGGTTCTATCTTGTAGAATTTGAGTTTTTGTCCTCACAAATGTGTCCATGCCCATGTTTGAGTTTGGGCTAGTATCTGGTGCTTTTTTTTGTATGATTTTTTGTGGATTTGGAGAGCTTCTATGATATTTTGGTTAAGATGTTGTGGTTCAAATACATGTACTTTTCGGCTTCCCATCTTTTTGGATGGCCGGCTCATGGGCTTTCGGAAACTTTGAGAAGTTGCTGAAGTATATGGGTGGCGATGCCACTAAGATGATCTGATTGCAGTGTCTTTATTGAATCTTTGACAATATTTCATATTGCAAAGATTGTGACCATGAAGAATAAGCCTCCGAGAGATTTCATTGTCTTTATTGAATCTTTGAAAATATTTCATATTGCAAAGATTGTGACCATGAAGAATAAGCCTCCGAGAGATTTCATTGTGATTCTTATTCATAAGAGTTACTTATGTAATTCCTTAAGTTATTAATGATCCAAAGCATATTTGCATGTACTGGTTGTCAAGTTTGAATAAAGGTACATGGGATTTAAAGAAAAAGCAACAACAAAGCACCAAAATAACTTCTACATGAGAGAGAAGGCCGGGCGGCTGGGCTTGGTGACAGCAACGGGGATGGCACCGACGGGAGGCTGCAACAAAGAATTCTTTGAGCCAATTTGAGTTGATTTCTCCTAGGAAAGCGGCGGGTTTTTTTCTAAAACCTCCACAGCTGGCCTTTTAGTGTTGTCTATAACTATTTTGCCAAAAACCGACTCCATGGATCAACTATAGGAATTCTTATACTGAAGTAAAACCAGTCTGGAATTATGATAAAAGAAAATATTATCAATACATTGTTGTGGCTCATAGGGCAAAGGAAAAGTGTTCAAAATCGTTACTAGCAGGGGCGGCACCAGGGGTCTTCTTAGATCTTCACATGAATACCAAAGATTTGGTGATGTGTGTGTATATTGTAGCTATATTTACTGTATATTTCTGGTATTCATAGTACAAACAAATTTCAATGAATACCATGCCGATGGTTCCTGCCTCCGTCACTGGTTACTAGTGCTTAAGGGCATCTCCAGCCGTTGGCCCCCCCAGGACGCATAAAAATTGCCCCCTGGGGGCGAGCCGGCGATGCATTCGGCGCTGGGGCGGTTTTGCGTCCAGTCGTCGCCCCCAGCTCACCACCAGGCACCGAAATTGGCCCACTTTGCAGCCCAATTTCGGTGAATAAACGGCCCATATGGGCGAGAATAGACCCATATTCGGCGTGGTTTCGCCGTGTCTTGGCGTTCAATTATCAACACAATTATTTCTTATCACATATTTCATCACAGAAAAATCAAATACTTCAACAAAATACTACAACAACAAATAGTTCAATACAAATTATATTGTTCAACAAATAAAAACTCGTATTTCATCACGAGGCGTCCCCCTTGAGCCTCCATAGGTACTCAATCAGATCTTTCTGCAGTTGATGATGCACCTGTGGGTTTCGGATCTCCTGGCGCATACTGAGATAGGCAGTCCAAGTTGCCGGTAGCTGGTGATCAACTTCGGCTAGAGGACCCTGCCAGTAGTATGGTTCAGTGTCAAACACTGGGTCTTCTTGCTCGCTCTCGATGATCATGTTGTGCAAGATGACACATCAAGTCATGATCTCCCACATTTGATCTTTCGACCAGGTCTGAGCGGGGTACCGAACAACAGCGAATCGAGATTGGAGCACACCAAATGCCCGCTCGACATCCTTCCTGCAAGCCTCCTGAAATTTCGCAAACCAGGCGTTCTTGCCTCCTGGCACAGGGTTTGAGATCGTCTTCACAAATGTCGACCATCTCGGATAGATGCCGTCAGCTAGATAGTACCCCTTGTTGTATTGGTGCCCATTGATCTCGAAGTTCACCGAAGGAGAATGGCCCTCAACGAGCTTGGCAAAAACAGGAGAGCACTGCAGCACGTTGATGTCATTATGAGTTCCTGGCATACCAAAGGAGTGCCAAATCCAGAGGTCCTGTGTGGCTACCGCCTCAAGCACCACACTGCAACCGCCTTTGGCGCCTTTGTACATCCCCTGCCAACCAAATGGGCAGTTCTTCCATTACCAATGCATGCGGTCGATGCTTCCAAGCATCCCAGGAAATCCTCTTGCCGCATTCTGGGCTAGGATCCGAGCAGTGTCTTCCACATTGGGTGTTCTCAAGTATTGTGGCCCAAACACTGCCACCACTGCCCGACAGAACTTGTAGAAACACTCTATGTTGGTGGACTCGGCCGTGCGCCCATAGTCGTCGAGTGAATCATTGGGAGCTCCATATGCAAGCATCCTCATCGCTGTCGTGCACTTATGGATGGAGGTGAATCCAAGAGCGCCAGTGCAATCCATCTTGCACTTGAAGTAGTTGTCGAACTCCCGGATTGAATTCACAATCCTGAGGAAGAGCTTTCGGCTCATCCGATAACGGTGCCGAAATGTTCTCTCGCCATGAAGTGGAGCATCGGTGAAGTAGTCGGAGTAGAGCATGCAGTAGCCTTGCAGACGATGCCGGTTCTTTGCTTTCACCCGCCCCGGGGCCGAGCCACCTCGCTGCGGCTTTTCACTGCTCGCCAGTAGCTGGGCGAGGGCGGCGAGCACCATCAGATGCTCTTCTTCCTGGACGTCGGCCGCGGCTTCCTCCTCCAGCAGTGCGGCGAGCTCTTCCTCGTCATCCGAGTCCATCACCGAGTCAGGCAAAACGCCGAACACCTTGCGCTCGGTGGGCGTGTACCCGCCGCTAAACCGCGCCTCCGCGGCCGGAAACGGCGGCCGGAAACGCCCAGCTGCTGTGGGAGGGGCTGCCGCGGCGAAGCGCTGCTATTTTCCGGCAGGGAATGGCTATCTAGCGGAGTAGGGCGGCGGCCGTCGCCGGGATATAGCTAGTGGTGGCCGAGGGTGCGGGGGGTGCGAGGCGAGTCGGGGGAAGAAAACCTTGACTTTTCCCCTCTCAGTGTGGGCCAGGCATGCTTTTCCCTAGCGCCGGAGCCCCCAACTGCTCCCCAGCGCGCCGGGTTCGGCCTGTGACCGCCGGGCGGAAAAAAGGTCCGAACCGACGATTTTCGGCGTCCTGGGGGCGCAACTGGGCCGTTTTTTCGGCGCCGGCGCCAAAAAAGTGGCCTGGGGGGGCCTGTTGGGGGCGCGGCTGGAGATGCCCTAAAAACTAGTGCAATGTTGCCTCAGGCATCCACCACTTTCTCCCTTCCCTTTGTATTACAAAATGTTATCAATCAAGCTCAGAACATCTCATCCCGTGACATCCGTCCGTAGGGTGAGCTCCTTACGGGCCCCCGTAAGTCTAGCATTTTTCATGGTCGTGGTTATACCTGGCCAGGCTTCGGGCCGGGCCGGGCCAAGCCTGACGCAAAAAACCCAGGCCCGGGCCTGGCCCGGCCTAGCCATCGGGCCTGTTTTCTAGGCCCGAGCCTGGCCGGGAATACGTAAAACCCCGTCGGGCTCCGGCCCGGCCCGGCCCAACCTTCAGGAAAGTGCAAAAACAACGGACCCGGACCCGGCCCGGCATCAATTGAAACGACTGGTCCCACAACTTCTTGCAGCGAACCACAACTTTCACGCCACATACGTCCGTAAGCTGGTTCCAAATCAAACTGTCCGTAACTGTAGCATTATTGTGTCTGTACGGCGGTCCTGGGTATGTCGTTAGACAGCCAAACGGAACAATTGGCAACACCGGCGAGTCCGGGCCATCATCGAAGAACGCGCGCTTGGATCTGTTGATCACCTCGCTCACCTTATCAAACTCTAGTATCCGTTTAATTCATTGTTGTGTTGCGCTCCCTGAAAGGAGGAGGAGGGGACGGTATCACCGCTCCGGCGACATTGCCGGGGTCGACAACATGCCCTGCAAAGAGGACTGTGTGCGACTCCTCCTCGACTATGCAGTAGGCGAACGGGTGGTCAGCCACGAAGTCCACCACTGGCGGCCGGAGCGCAGAGCACATCGCAGGAGCGGGGAACGCCATCGTGATGGCGGCAACTCTGGTTCCTTCCTCGTTCACCTCGATGACGACCTTGTGGAAGGAGGGTTTTTACAGTACCCTATACTGCTGCTGGGGAGGGAGCAGTATGTGTGATCCCACCGTTGATTTTTATGGGTAGTACATACATTTCTGGTTCAAAAAACATACGCTGGAAACTACTCTTGTTCACAAACGGAATTTGCCTGGTGGGCCAATACTTTGGAATGCATCCTGCACGCCAGCGACAACCAACTGACCAAGACAAGCAGGTTAAGGTGAGCGTTCGAGCACACGACGGTGGTTGTCGACGTCACAGCAAAGGCAGATGAGCAGCTCCACGTCCCGCCAGATGCGGCCGAAGTAGAGCAGTAGCAAAATGAAAAAAGGCGACCACGAGCGTAGCGAGGGCATGGTTAGCATGAACTAGGTGAGGTTCCGCCACGCTCCAGCGCTCACCTAGCCGCAGCTCTTCGGGCGTCAGAAGACCGTCACATCTTGGCCTTATCGTCGACGGCGGCGAGCTCGTCGGTGGCGCGGGGTGGTTTGGCATGCGCTGCTGCCGTGCACGAGGCACAATAAGCGTGATGCTAGGGTGAGGATGGGGTGCACGGCGGGGCCATAATGTCATAACTGTAGAAACATCGGTCCACGATCACGGTGAATTAAGTGGAGGCGGCTCGGCCTCTGCGTTGTTGAAGAGGAGACGAGCGCCAGGGCGTCTACCGGAGATGCAGAGAGTCACCGATTGAGCAAAGAGAATTGCTGGGTCGGGTCGATCTATCCCGCCAGGTGAAGACTGTGATCTTCCCATAATGAACTGCAAGCACGTATACTGGTGGGTGAGAGATACGCAGTATTAGCGATACTGCTGATCCGGTCTCACTAGTATAGATATCTATCTACCGTTGGATCTTTGCCGTTGGACGGTCTGTATTTAACATAGGGTACCATAAAAGAGCTCTGTGGAAGACGTCCTGCACGTGCATGTCCTCCATCATCTCGGAGCGAAAATGATACACCTACGGACGTTCCTCACGGGAAGAATCCTACAGGCGTACGTGTTCTATTGTAATTCATTCATCCCCGCTAAAGTTCAGGATGGGGCCCTCCTTCCCCCAACTGATTGATGGCAGCTCGGTCCGTAGGCTTAAGTCTGTAGAAAATTGTCCGTAGCTGTAGCATTGTTGATCTCGGAGAGGTTGGCGCCTTCGCCGAAAGGAAGAGCGAGCCCCAGGTCTTTGAGCACGTCGGTGACGCTGCCCTCGAAGGTGAGCTCGAACTTGGGCACCCCGAACTCGACGACGACGGCCATGCTCGTCGGCAGGTGCTCGAGACGACCAGGCTTTTACCGCTGTTGGCGTCCGCGAGCCGCTTGGTGAGGCGGGCGGCGAGGTCGGCCATGCCGGACTCGCCACAGATCAGAGACCGTGATTCGTTTGGACAATAAACTCCGATCTAGCGTATGTATGGAGGGCCAAGTCGGTTATGGTTTCAGAGTCCGAATCCATTATAAATTGCAACTGAAATAGGTACTCCTGCCGTCTGAAACTTGATGCTAGATACATTCATTTGAGGGACAAGCTTTTTCGGATGAAGGAAGTATATACCAATTCAATTCGCGATACAAAAAAATTGTTCTAAACGAGTCTGATTTGAATTCGGCTAGCTAGGTACGTCAGTCCAAAAAAACAAGCATCTCTGGTGAAATAATTCGAAGGTTACAATGGCCCGGCTTCAGTGTCCACCTCCAACTCATGGTTCTTCTTCATTGACATCTTGCCTCTCAGGAGCTGCAGCCTATGCTCCACCTCTTTCATGGTAGGCCTCTCCTCGCCTTTGTGCCTCAAGCATGCCCTCGCAAGGGCGGCCATCTCATTGATCTGTTTGTCGTTACCTTCCTCGAGAACTTGAACATCGACAATCTCCATCATAGTGTTAGCTTGTAGCCTTTGAAGGAAGTGGTAGCATAAGTTCTGCTTTTCACCCCTGGAATTGAGGAAGATTGGCTGCTTCCTAGTTAGGAGCTCGGCGATTATCACACCAAAACTGTAGACATCGCTCTTCTCAGTCAGCTGGCATGTGTGGTAATATTCAGGATCCAAGTATCCAAATGTACCCTGCACCGCCGTGACCACACAAGTCTCGTCGATGGAAATGGACCGTGAAGCACCAAAATCTGCAACCTTTGCAGTGAAGTTATCTGTTAAGAGTATATTGTCAGATTTCACATCCCTATGAAAAATTGGTGTTGCAGCAGCGGAATGAAGGTAAGCAATAGCGCTTGCCGCCTCGCTAGCGATTCTGATACGATCGTCCCAGGTCAACAAGCTTCTAGCACTCAGCTGGTCACCATGAAGAAGCTGAGAGAGCGTGCCGCTAGAGATGAACTCGTACACAACCAAAGGCACCTCCGACTCAAGGCAGCATCCATATAGTTTTACCACGTTTCGATGATGGATTTGCGACAGAATGGCAAGCTCGTTCACGAATTGATCAATCTCTATTTGATCGCCCATTTTGGATTTCTTTATGGCCACCACACGTTGATCTGATAAAATCCCCTTGTAAACGGTACCATGCGCTCCGAGGCCTAGAATGCGCGTGGAGTCAAAATTATCCGTTGCCTTTTCCAACTCATCCAAGGAAAATAATTTGCTGCTATGTGCGGCACTTTCATCGGATGAGTTCAATTGCTCCAAGAGAAGGCCGTTATTTTTTCTGAAGTGTGCTTTGCGAACTCGCTTTTTAATATTTCTCTTCCACTTCTGAACCAACAAAACTGAAATTGACGCAAGAAACAGAACTCCAATACCAGAGCTTAGTCCAATAACAATTCCTACAAAAGTATGCATACATAATAGTTAGAGGCATACAAGTTTTCCTTTTTCTATGTAACTACTTATCTTTTGTTTGTTTGTTGCCAGTGATAGTTGCAATTGCATTGTTTTGTTTTTTAGAATCAAAGGACTAACACTCTTGTCCCAGTCTAAGTTAAAGCAAAAAAGAGCATAACAGTGTCAACTCTGCTGCTCCCACCAAAACACAAAATATTTACCAGATTACACAACAGAGTATAACAGTGACAACTCTGCTGGTAACACCAAAACACAAAGTATTTAGCAGATTGCACAACAGAGTTCATTTTGCAGAATCTAAAATGGTGCATCATTGGTTGCAAGATGAAATAGAGCAAAGTGATAACTTCTGGTGGTTTACCTATAAACCGGTTGGTGCAAGTGTTTGTTTCATTTGAAAAATTGCTGCCAAAAGGACATGAACATTGGTAACCTCCAGCTATGTTTTCGCAAGATGCAGACTCAGGGCAGGGGCTTGGAGTGCGCTGGCATTCATTGACATCTACAGTGAAAATCAAACAAAATACCTGTCCCAAATGAGTACTTTGAAGATAATATAATAAACAGATACGAACATTGGAGTATCAGTAGATTACAAAATGACACTTATCTAGACTTTTTTTTCAGTTAACTGGGTTGCAGTTCTACTGGAATGAATATGCAGTCAAAGTGATAGGTTGAGCTGCTTGAGAAAGGTAAATCTAATATAACAAACTGATCACTATGAGATGAGTACAATAGGTTGTTACTATAATTCATTAATTTTTTAGGCAATTAGTTCTCAAAATTTTCCCATTTACATATCCATGTACTGATCTACTACAATCAAAACTATATAACTTGATCTGCAGCCTCCGCCGATAAGGATTTTCCTTTCTCTATTTAGATTATATGCATGCTTGAGAAGGAAAGCAAATACTACCTCCGTCTCAAAATGTAAGACGTTTTTCTAGGCTCTGACATTTTAAGACGGATGTAGTACTATTATACACGTATGTCCATTGCAGAATTCTTTTTTTCTAGATTGCTCTAAAAAAATTCTACGAACTAAAGATCCAAGCTGAGCGGGGAGGAACTTGCCTGTGCATCCGCACGAGATGTAAGGATTCCCTTGGTATCCGATGGAGCAGTTGCAACGATACCCTGGGCCATTGGACGAATCCACACAAACGGTGTTCCCGCCACGGCATGCATAGGAAGACATGTTTCTGCGTGCCGCCTCACATGTTGCATTTCCAATCACCCAGTCAAGCACCACCGGCTGGTGGCCGTGGTAGGTATCATTGAACCTTGTAGTTGTTACATAATCGGAGCTGAAGATAAACGCCTCTGTTTCCACCAAGCCGGCATAGCTGCATGGGTTGAAGTACCAACTATTTGTTTTATTGACATAATCCACATCATAGAAATAGACGTTGTAGCCCATTAAGCCCTTGGGGACAACATTTTGGCAGCAGCCAACACCAACGCACGAGCCATTTGTGAGGTCTTCTGGGCTCCCACACACCGATACGCATCCTGTTGCATCCCTCGTCATGCCGTTGGTCTTGTAGATGTACCCAATTGTGTTGCAACCGATGGTAACGAACTTGTTGTCCACGTTTGAGAACCGATAAGGCCAACTTAATTCAAAATCCCAAATTTTGCTATCCATTGTTCTTGTACTAGGATTGTAGCAATATGATGGGATGCGCGATAAAGCTCGGGATTGACCACGGGACAGCGATATGCTTACAATCTCCCGTCCAAGAAGGAACGGCTTGTCATTTCCATCGACGGACCTGCTGCAGTTGATCTCAAAGCCTTGGCCCATAGCACAGCCAATACTGATGCCGAATGGGTAGGGGATCTCGACATCACCGCAATGTGTTCTGCATCCGCGGTCAGGTTGTGCCACTGATATAGACGCTAGGTGCAGCATGACCGCAACAACACCGAGCAGTAGCACTGACGCCATATTAATTCCCTGAAAAAACAGTCACTTGTTAACTATTTTAAATCTTGCAACTGAGAAATTCTATGTATTATTTTGTTTATACATACATTGTACGTAGAAACAACCTGGAAAACTATAACAGTGTTGAGCTGTGTTTAAGGTACATGTCAGAGGACGAGGACTGTGATCTTGCAAATGCAAAGCTAGGTAAAATTCTGGTCAGAGATTTTGTGGGCTTGATATAAGGTAACAACATATACTAGGAGATGTCTCTTCATCTATTTCTATATATTTCTAGATTCAAGGATGTTTCTTGCTTTTGGATTGCTCTATGCCCCTCCTCACTAATTTAGTAATTTTGCACGATAAGATAAAAATAATACGCACACTCAGAAGAAAACATTTGGCGGTATTAATTGCTCGATCTGGATGAGAGATTGGGAGCTATACCTCCAGAGAGAGCGTTCGGAGGCGGGAAGCGGAGGTAGGGCGCAAGGTGGAGCGTGGCGGCGGGATGCGGTGTCGATGAGGCGGAAATGCGCGTGGGTGTACAGGGACGCGCCGACGACGCTGCCCACCTGCAGAGGGCGCCATGGCGAGGCGGCGAGCTTCGAATGCATGATTTGGACAGGGAGGCGCCGGACCTGTGGTAGTGTGCCGGGAGGGAGGGAGGCCGTGTGACCTCACCGGCGGTGTAGAAGAGATTTTTTTTTCAAAACTATCGTGTGTTTTGTAGCAATTTCGGAAACTATAGGACGTAATGCAAAAAAACCAAAACTAGTAGCCCGTCGGCCATTCTTTGGCCGAAGTAGTATTTTTCGGCCACAGCTAGGCCGAAATAGTACTTTTCGGCCGAAGTAGTACTTTTCAGCCACAGCTAAGCCGAAGTAGTACTTTTCGGCCACACTTAGACCGAAATTGACTTTTTGTCAAGTCTAGGCCGAAAGGTCACTTTTTGGTCAACCCTAGGCCGAAGTTGCATGGCTCATGCTGAATTGTATTTTGTCGCCACCCGTTTCCCGCCCACCCCTTCCCGCCACCCGTTTCCCGCCAACCCGTTCCCGCCTTATTTTTCCGCCAATCCATTCCCGCCTTATTTTCCCGACAATCCCTTCCCGCCTTATTTGCCCGCCAATCCCTTCCCGCCATACCGCAGTTATTCTTTCCTGCCATTTTCTCCTCTGTATCTATAAAACCCCCCTCGAAGGTATAATCACGTCGTCACAAATATTATGTAAATATTAGCGCATAGTTCGTGTAGCGGATAATATTAGTGTTCGTTGTGAATTTCAGTGTTAATTTAATTTAGGAGGCATTTTAGCGCATAGTTCGTGTAGCGGATAATATTAGTGTATATCGTGAATTTTACTGTTAATATATTTTTGGAGGCATTTTAGCGCATAGTTCGTGTAGCGGATAATATTAGTGTATATTGTGAATTTTAGTATTAATATATTTTTGGAGGCATTTTAACGCATAGTTCGTGTAGCGGATAATATTAGTGTATATTGTGATTAATATAGTTTAGTTAGTGTATATAAGTCATATTGTGAATTTTAGTGTTAATATATTTTTGGAGGCATTTTAGCGCATAGTTCGTTGTGATTAATGAGAAGGTGGCAATGTCTGACAGGTGAAAATGTCTAAATCAGTAAATCTGAATGTTTACTACGGCGCTAGTAATGTTCGATATAATGGCGGGCAAATAAGGCGGGAAGGGATTGGCGGAAAAATAAGGCGGGAACGGATTGGCGGGAAAATAAGGTGGGAACGGGTTGGCGGGAAACGGGTGGCGGGAAGGGGTGGGCGGGAAACGGGTGGCGACAAAATACAATTCAGCATGAGCCATGCAACTTCGGCCTAGGGTTGACCAAAAAGTGACGACTTGACCAAAAAGTCTATTTCGGTCTAAGTGTGGCCAAAAAGTACTATTTCGGCCTAGCTGTGGCCGAAGTGGTACTTTTCGGCCTAGCTGTGGCCGAAAAGTACTATTTCAGCCTAACTGTGGCCGAAAAGTACTACTTCGATCAAAGAATGGCCGACGGGCTACTAGTTTTGGTTTTTTTACATTACGTCATATAGTTTCCGAAATTGCTACAAAAAACATGATAGTTTTGAAAAAAAAATTGTAGAAGAGGCGTGCAGAAGAGGGATTTTTTTTGTTGAGGGGTATAAGAGGGAAATGGAAAGGGGTCTACTTTTTTTTTGCGTAACCGGAAAGGTGTCTACTGAAGCAAAGATTTGAGCATTTCTAACGAATCCCATAAAGTCCGGCCAACTACGTTTTTCCGGCCGGTTTATGGGACAGCCCAAAAAAATTCGGACCGAGCATATACCGCAAAAACGGCCTGGACGTAAAAGGTTTACGGGAGGTCAGTAAACCGCCCTCACATCCGGTATATATGCCGACGCCTTGCCAATTTAGGGTATCCCTCTCATTTCTTCCCTTTCCATCTCCGCCACAAATCATCCCTCTCCGGCAGCGTTTTGCCATGGTTTGCTCGAACGGATCTTCGCGGCGATGGCGACGGCGGGTGCGGAGCGTGGAGGTGGCAGGGGTTTCGGCGACCGCCGGGGCTTCGGGTGCCGTGGCGGAGGCGGTGGCCGCAACGACTTCATCGCCCACAAGCGCAGGAACGACGACAAGGCAGGCGGCTCCGGCCTCCGCCCTCCTGTGTCGGACAAGCAAAGGGAGGCGGCGCGCAAGCGCGGTGCCAAGTCCCGCAGCGCCGGCGCTGGGCCAACTTCCATCACCTCTGCGACATCTTTGATCCGGCACTACAGCGCCATAGGGAGATGGTGGTCGCGTGGTTCAACGCGAAGGAGGACGCCACGGCCGGAGATGTAGCTGCGGTCGCGGGTGTGCCGGCGCTCCTGAAGGAGTTCCAGCTGCAGGCAACCCTCTGCTCCATACTGACGTACAACACTTTGCATGGCAACGAGCCTCCGCCGAACCACGGTAGAGACAACGGCTCCAGCGAGGACTCCGGCGACGAGTAGATCTTTAAGGTATGTGTTTTTAAATTTCTGTTATGTTTAATTATGGTTTGTACTAAAAACTACCTATGCTATGTGTGTGAACTCCCGTATGCTATGCTATGCTATGTTGATTTGATGAACTCCGGCGACATGTTTTTAGCGCGAAATAGTTTGTTTAAATTTGTATCATATGCGGGATATGTTCTTGTAGCGCGTCTGGCTTGTGGGATCTGCTAGAGATGCTCTTAGGCCCACAAAAGCATCTCTAGCAATCCGGTATAATTCCGCCTAAAATGATTTTGCGGGAGGTACAACAAATGTAAAAACCAGTTTGTGATACAAAGTTCATCACACACCCCGAGTTCGTACATAGCTAATACAAAGTTCATACTACAAAGTAAACCTAGGGGAGACCGACTCAATCATCGATGCCTAGGTAGAACTTCTACGTCGAGACGACTTGCGGCACGCGTGGGCATAAGATTGATCCTCCTTTGCGGCAGGCGGTGCCTTCTTCTCTGGCCGCCACCACGCACTCCACAGCTAAGAACTCCGCATCCACCTCCCGGCACCTTAGGGTGTGCAGGAAAAGGACATCGTGGAGCTCGTAAAAGCGGGCCCACGGGCTCTATCCACCACTACGGGGGAGGCGGCTGTGATCGTGCACCTACTCGGACCGCCATGGCTCGATGGCGGGCCAGCTGGAGCTGTCGACCTCGGCGTCGTGCCGGGTGAGCTTGCACGGTGGCGACGTGCCACGACCGCCACGCTCGCGAGCAGCACCAGCCATGGGGGTTGAGGGAAACGGCGGATTCAAAGGAGAATTTGACGCTAGAGGTCGGGATGGCTAGCAGCGGGGCTGGCGATTTTGCGATGGAGAGATAGGGTTTGGTAACCCTAAATCCTAGTCGGGCCCGTAGATATAGCATTAAAGGGATGTTTTTGCCGGCCGCTTCTAATTTTTTAATGGGCCGGGCTATTAGTGGATCTATTTGGACCCAAAAAACACGAGATCCCGCAAAATGGCTAGAGTTTACAGGTCAATGAGTTTTTGCGGGATCTCTAGAGATGCTCTAACCGGGAGAGGTGGAAACTTTTTCGAGGGCCTCTATTTGTCATGTACCTAAAAATACGATTGCATTAGTCACCTTTTTATATGGACAGTCAGATCTTCATCCAACTGCCCATAATAGATCGCGCATTTTTTATCTTATTCCTCCTCAGGGTACCCCTAGCCTGCCCCGCCCTAACCGCCGGCCCCCACCACACGCAGCCGGTGGGCACTACTGCACACTGCCTCGCCTCCCCGCCCTCCCCTCAACCTCCTCCCACAGCTATTGTTGGTCGCCGTTCCGGCCTTCCCTCTAAGCCCCTTCGCCCCAATGAAGAACTCCAGCGATCCCTTGGGTCCCCCCCCCCCCCCCCCCCCCCGGCAATGGCTTCCCCCGAAGATACATAGTGCTTCTCCTTCACTGAGATCCCTTCTTCTCCGACGAGCTCGCATGAACTAAAAAAAGCGACTGGCGCGAAAAAAAATATTCAGGCACATGAGATATGGCAAAACCGAACTTTTTCAACTTGATGGCGGAAACAGAAATAAATACTATTACTGCCCCAGACTTTGCACATTAGAGTTCAGTTTTGGAGAAAACATTAGCAGAGTAGACTCTTCTGAGATGAGCTTACGCAGAGCCAAACTGGTTTCATTTCATTTGGCACCTAATTAAATCACCAAGCCAAAACAGGACGATGATCGACCAAGAGAAATCAAAGAGCTGGCTAGCCACTTAATTTGCAGCAGAGGAGCATGTGTAGTTAGTACTATAAGTGAAGTTTGGAAATCCATTGATCCCGAACTGGAGAATTACCTTACCTGGGGTGAAAAATGGCCGGCCAAACACGGCCGGCCGAGATGTGATCGAGGCCGCGCCGGGGCCGAAGCAGACGGCAGAAGGAACGGCAGTTGGTGTCAAAATGAATGGGAAGGACGTCGTTTCTGTCTGATAAGAGAGGCGCGAGTGATAGAGCACTGCTTGTTTTCTTCTCGCGCGGCTTTTGGACATGGTTTTGCCCCTTTTGAAATGTTCAACGCGGAGACTTGTTCACTCGCCAAAGAACAAATACACGTGGACATGGGCTTGGCAAAACTACAACCAGCTCATGAGTCCTGACATATGAAAGCTGACAAAGGAAAAAAAATCCAGTGTCCCCGTCAAAAAAAAAATCTAGTGAGTTTTTCCCGGTAACTGGTTCTCGTTGGGAAATTATGCGGAGCGCTGCAATGATGTGGGAATCAGAACCTTTTGTGGCAGCTGATGACATGTTGTGTTATTCTGCACAATGTAATTGTCGGGGATGAGGGTGATGGTGTAGCCCAAACCCATGATTTCGAAGCACGTGGAGAACAAATTGAAATCCCGGAAGATCAAGATGCGGCTCAGCTGATGAACTTTCTGCAGATGCATCAGAATCTTCGAGATCAGCAGGTGCACACGCAACTACTCAATGATCTTGTGGAGCACATGTGGACCCACAATGGTAACCAAGGAGACAATGCTTGATTTCGCATTTAAAGTAAATTTTATGTAAACGCTATCTATGCTTGGTACTAACAATTGCTATTTATGTGCGACATTGTGTTGCATGATCGACGTGTATGTATTTGCATGGATTTGAGAGTCTGTATTTGAGATATGTGGATGCCCGAAAGAAAATATGAGGACCGTCCGGATGCGCCCGGTCGCGTCCGCGGGCGTTTGAGGGGCCAAATTTACCAAGTCCGGCTGTAGATACTCTTAAGGCTTTCATTGTGATAAACACTCCGTGTAAATTAGACGACATTGATACTATGTGCATTTACTTTGTCACAGAAATTCAGATCCGATTTCAGTTCACAGATGTTGAGAAACAAGAAAAAAAATACAAGTCGTGTTATGGATAATTTGCTGCCGTCCACCGCCAGCTCAAACGCCGGCCGGAGAAGTTTTCCGATGGCTCTTGTAGAGATGGGCACATATATAAATGCCTGGTTTTTGGACTCCAGTTCGATTGGAAAATGACAGGAAAGAAAGGATTCAGCGAGCCAAAACACAGCTTTGGGAATTGAAGGACCAGCTGTTTATTTGTTGGTTTCTTCTGAAACTGCACACTAAGACATGAGACTTGGCTTGCTCAGGAACTACTAGCAGAGGCGACCACTACAAATGCAGGAGGAGATGGACAGGAATTATTCGGAGCAAATATCACAAAATCGTAACTATTATGGCTAGAAATTCACAAAACCATACATTTTTTGGGGGTAAGGCTGTGTTTGATAGCAAAGTATTATATAAACCAAAGTATCAAAAACTATAGTAATTTTGCTTATAGGTGTGAGATACCATAGTTTTGTCAAAACAGAGTATTTTGCAGTATTCATAATACATAGAACCTGTTTGGTTGTTGCCGCATAACGCTGTAAATTTTGCTGTTTAGCTGTTGTGTTTAAGCACTCAGAAGCTCTGTTTTTAAAAAAGAGGTTTGAGGTTCTTTTTTTTATGCAGAGAAAAAACTGCAGTTTGCCCAATACTACAATATTAAAAACACAGTTGTTAGGGGCAACCAAACAGCTCATTGTAAATAAAACCGTGGTAATCTTAAAAACTGTAGTATTCTCAAAATACTTAGAAAATACTTTGCTATCAAACAGGGCCTAAGTTGTTTCACAGAAGAGAAGACCTTTCAGATTACGACGTCTGACACTGATTGTCTCTGACACCCCACACTAGCCTGACATATATCCCAATCAAATATGAATTGCAACTCGGAGATTGAAACATAAGTCGGAAATCAAAGCACACCAATCCAGTTCGTGATACATAAAAGATCAAAATTGTTACCATAGCAAACTAAGGGGGTCCATTAAAATTCAGCGAGGTATGTCGGTCCAGGAAACAAGCTCCTGCTCCATAGTGTAGCATCTGGTGACATCCTGAGCTGAATGATTGGCAGCAGAGAAGAACTCACCATGCCGTGGACCGGGACTAGCACTGAAATAAGTGGAACAGTTTGAAGGTAACAATGGCATGGCTTCACCATCGCTCTCTAACCCGTGTTTTTTCTCCATCATCATCTTGCCCCCCAGGAGCTGCAGCCTAAGCTCCACTTCTTTCATGGTAGGCCGCTCTTCTCCTATGTGCCTCAAGCATACCCTCGCAAGGGCAGCCATCTCAGTGATCTGTCTGTCGTTGCCTTCCTCGAGAACTTGAACATCAACGATCTCTGTCAAATTGTTATCTTGTAGCATCTGAAGGAAGTAATGAGATAAGTTTTGCTTTTCACACCGGAAATTGAGGAAAACCGGCTTCTTCCTAGTCAGAAGCTCGACGATTATCACACCGAAACTGTAAACATCGCTCTTCTCGGTTAGCTCGCCGGTGTGGTAATACTCAGGATCCAAGTACCCAAATGTGCCCTGCACTGCTGTGACCACACGAGTTTCATCGATGGAAATGGACCTCGAGGCACCAAAGTCTGCCACCTTTGCAGTGAAGTTATCTGTTAAGAGTATGTTGCTAGATTTCACATCTCTATGGAAGATTGGTATTGCGGCAGCGGAATGGAGGTAAGCAAGAGCACTTGCCGCCTCGCTAGCAATTCTGATACGATCGCCCCAGGTTAACAAGCTTCTACCACTCAGGTGGTCACCATGAAGAAGTTCAGATAATGTCCCGTTGGAGACGAACTCGTACACGAGCAAAGGCACCTCTGACTCAAGGCAACATCCAAAAAGTTTCACCACGTTTCGATGACTGATTTGTGATAAAATTGCAAGCTCGTTTATGAATTGATCGATCTCTCTTTGATCGGCCATTTTGGACTTTTTTATGGCCACAACACGTTGATCGGATAAAATCCCCTTGTAAACAGTGCCATGCCCTCCGAGGCCTAGAATGCGTGTGGAGTCAAAATTATCCGCTGCCTTTTCTAACTCATCCAAGGAAAATATTTTAGTGCTATGTGTGGCACTTTCATCAGATGAGATCAACTGTTCCAAGACAAGGCCTTTGTTTTTTCTAAAGTATGCCTTTCGAACTCTATTTTTCATGCTTCTCTTCCACATCCGAACCAACAAAGTTGAAACTGACGCAAGAAATAGAGCCCCAATGCCGGAGCTTAGTCCAATAACAACTCCTGAAAAAGTAAGCATATGTAACAGTTAGGCGCATAAAAGTCTTCCTTGTGTAGGTAACTACTTTTCTTTTCTTTTTTGTGTGGATTGCTGGCGATACTTGCAATTGCATCGTTTTTACAATCCAGGGACTAATGCTCTGGTCCCAGTATACACTAAAGTAAAAAAAACAAAATTTTGTCCATGCCAGAGTGCAACAGTGACAAGCCTATTATACATTAGTACTCCCTCTGTAAAGAAATATAAGAGCATTTAGCTCGCTAAAGTAGTGATCTGAACGCTCTTATATTTTTTTAGAGGGAGTACTGGCCAATAAAGATAACAACAACTCTGCTACTCTCAACAAAACACAAAATATTTTACCAGATTACATAGAAAGATCATTCTTCAGATTCTAAAACAGTGCATCATTGATTGTAATAAGATGAATAAAGCAAGGTGCTAACTTCTGGTGGTTTACCTATAAACCGGTTGGTGCAAGAGTTTGTTTCCTTGGCAAAACTGCTGCCAAAAGGACATGAACAATGGTACCCTCCAACTGTGTTTTGGCAAGTTGCAGACTCAGGACAGGGGCTTGGAGTGTGCTCACATTCATTGACATCTGCAGTGAAAATCAAACAAAATATCTGAACCCAAGTGAGTCTTTTGAAGGAGATTGGAGTATAGATAACTATGAAGTGGCATTTGATCTAAACTTCTTTTTCGACGACCTGGGTTGCAATTCTACTCGAGTGAGTAATCTGGTGCCAAAGTGAAAAGTTAAGCACAAAGGTACTTCTGCACCATATTTAATCAACGATGGAAGTGAGATGGCATTCAAGATGCAAGGCAAGTTTAATGTAACAATTTGATCAACATGAGATGGGAAAAAAAAAAGAGTTGTAGTATACTGGTCTGTTCTCCATTTCCTTTTTTATATGTTGGTGGTTTCCATTAATATCCGTCTACATACTACATAAGTATATATAAAAGTTGATTTGCGACCCGCATTGCTCAAGAGATAAAATCCACAGTTTAACCCCCGATTTTCTTCACAGAGAAAATGCTATTATACACATTTTTCCATTCCACAAATCCTTTTGAAATAACGGGAGAAACTAGCCTGTGCATCCACCAGAGAGGTAAGGATTCCCTTGGTATCCAACGGAGCAGTTGCACAGATACCCTGGGCCGTTGGATGAATCCACGCACACGGTGTTTTCGCTCCGGCATGCATAAGAAGGCATGTTTCTGCGTGCCACCTCACATGTTGCATTTCCAATCACCCAGTCAAGGACAACCGGCTGCCGCCCCTCGTAGGTATCATTGAACCTCTTCGTGGTTATGTACTCGGAGTTGAAAGTGAATGTCTCTGCCTCCACCACCATGGCATAGCTGCATGGGTTGAAGTGCCAACTATTTGAAACATCCACATAGTCTACATCATAGAAGTAGACATGGTAGCTCGTTAAGCCCTTGGGGACGGTGCTCTGGCAACAGCCTACACCAACACACGAGCCATTTTTCAGGTCTCCCGGGCTCCCACACACCGACACACACCCTGTCGCATACCTTGTGGATTTTTCGGTGTTGTAGATGTACCCAATTGTGTTGCAACCAATGCTTATGAATTTGTTCTGCGAGTCAGAGATCCGATACGGCCAAACTAGGTAAAAATCCCAAATGTAGGAATCCATTTTTCCTGTACTAGAATTGTAGCAATATGTCGGGATGAACATCAAAACTCGGGATTGGCCACTTGATGCTGAGATGCTTAGAACCTCCCAGTAATTTATGAATGGCCTCTCGATCCCATCAGCGGCGGTCCTGCTGCAGCTGATCTCGAAGCCTTGTTCGATAGCACAGCCGGTACCAATGCCAAATGGATAGGGGATCTCTACGTCACCACAACGCGTTTTGCATCCGTGGTGAGGCTGCGCTGATGATATAGATGCAAGGTTCAGCATGAGTACAATGGCACCGAGCACTAGCACCGGCGCCATATCAAGTCCCTGCAACTGCAATTAGTGTGGTCAAATTAAGTAATTGTCTGCTATGCTGAAGGAAAAAGAGAACATCTCGAAAAAACATCGATGTTATCACTTCTTAATTGTCTGAAAGTTGAAAGTGAAAACACCTGTGTATGCTTATGCTATAGAAACAACTGAAGTTAATAGCAGGGGTTGGATGGGTTCAGAGATTTACATCAAACGGAAGTAACCTTGCAAATAAAATGATATGCTAACCTTGCCAATAAAACATAAGTATATATTTATTTATCTCCCGGATTTGGGTCACGGCGGCGTAACGGATCGCCTCCGGCGACGGCGCAAGGCGGCGGCGGCGCTGCATGGCGACGTGGAAGAGCAGGTGGTGTTGGCCGATCAGTGTGTCCGCGCGGTCACGACGGCCATGGCTACGGTGGTCGGCGGCGGCAGGATGTGACTGGTGGCAGCGGCGATGTCCGGCCTGGATCCTGGGGCGGCGGTCCTGGAAGGTGGTGGCAGGTGAAGCTCGGACCTCTCGCGGCAGCATGGCGTGGTGTTGTCCCTGTCCAAGGTGGGTCTGCGCCGGCGATCTGGTGGCTTTGGCTTTGGATTGGTTCGGATCAGAGACGATGACGAGCGCGCGGGTTCCCTCTCGGTGGCTCTTGCAGCTTGGCGAGGTGGGGTGGCAGCCCTCCTCGCAGGCTCCAGTGGTAGCACACACAGGCAGTGGCCGGTGTGCCAGGGCTCGCACGGTGGTAGTGTTGTTGTGGATGGTCGTCGGATCTGGGTGGCTAGATCTCGGGCTTTGAGGCGGTCTGGATGGTGCACAGGCTGTCGGTTGGATTTTCTTAGGACAAATCCGGGTGAAAACCTGGTCTTCGGCTGGTGGCTGGAGACGGTGATGGTGATGCCCTTGGCGTCGTTTCCTTCATGGAGACATCATCGAGGTGAAGCTCCCAACTCCTCCTGCTACCTTTGGGGGAAACCCTTGATCAGTTGATCGGATGATGGCAGCGCTCTTGTGTCGTTCCCCCCTTGGGGGGCGTCATTCTTAGAGGTGTGCATTGCCTCGAGGGACCAGTGGACGGATTTAGCGGTGGAGCGGCGATTCATGTCAAGCATCGATGATGTGGAGCCTCGACGGCGTGGTGCAGCAGGATCTTGGCGCTGGAGGTGTGATGATGGACGCGCGTAGAGAGGTGGCGTTGTCTGGTGTCGTGGTGGCGTTGATGGCAGGCCTGACAATGTCGATGCGTCAGTACCTGCAGAAGATGGATCGGCGTATGACGGCAGCGTCGGCATCTGAGACTGTGCCAAACCGGTGTGTGCCCCACACCCATCAATGTGGCTTGGTTAGGGCCTCCGGCTTTAGATGTTAGGCTTTGGTGCGAGGTCTGCTTGGTATTCGGCTCGGACAATCGGCATCCCTTCATCAACTAGATAGGAGTAGCAACAAATGTTGTTAAGATGGTGGCTTCAGACTTACTCCCTCCGTTCGGAATTACTTGTCTCAGGTATGGATGTATCTAGAACTAAAATACATCTAGATAGTACATCCATTTTTGCGACAAGTAATTCCGAATGGAGGGAGTACTTTATAAGGTCTTTGCGAATAATTAATAAAATAACTGCATGCATCGTCGAGATGCAAAAGTCAGGGTCATCCTCCTTTTAAAAAAAATTATGATAATATGTACTAATAAAAAACGACAGCATGCATCTTGCTTTTTGGCTGTTGACTGTTGTATTACGGCGCCTTGCAGAGAATGGTGAATTACTTTCCCCAAATTGTAAAAGATTCATGACATGTGAATTAGTGTACTGATGTTAAAATTAATTAATGGCAGTCCACTAATTTTCTCTAAAAATACGCCAAGCTCGATATGAACGCTCGGTTCGGATTTACCTAGAGAGCGGCTGGAGGCGGGAAGCGAGCGCGCGGCGGCGGCAGGATGCGGTGCTGACGAGGCGGCGAAGCGCATGTCGCCCGGGCCGGGGGAGTTGGCGCGGACACGGAGGCACCGCCGCCCCGCGCCACCTCCTGCGGAGGGCGTGATAACCTGGGCCATGGCGGAGCCGCGTTATTACCTCGCCGGACGTGGAAAAGACAACGCGGGGTGGGGTGGGGTGGGGTGGGGAGTTTGTGGCCAAGTGCGGACTGGGAGAGAAGGAGAGGCAAACTATCCATCCATCAGGCAGCTTGCAGGGGTCCTGCTAATTGCAGATGGTAAGAAGTTGTTTTGGAACTTAATAATAGCGCAAGCATAGGTTTGAATCGTTTGGTAGAAATTTTGGTAAAAACGTCTTATATTTTGGTACAGAGGCAGTAGATTTGATTCTTCGCGGACACTTCCTTCATGGCAGATGGCAAAAAGCTCCAAGTCTCGGGATCACAGGCTATTAGTACACACAAGTGCCATTTGAATCGAATCACTTAACATCAGAAGGCCAAAGCAGGGTGAAAATCAAAACGCAAAAGAGCCAGCCCTAGCTGTAGACAAGGGGAGCAGAAGTGAATCCCATTAATCTCCAACGGAGGTACGTACCAGGGGTATGGCCAGCTGGGAGCACGAGCACGACCGATGCGGGGCCGGCGCCGGAGGCAGTTGATCGAGCGTGCAACCGGAGCAGAGGATGAGGTTGAGAACGTAACATAGAGGCGTACGTACCGCGTGTTTTTTAGGTTGTCCGATGATCTGATAGAGGCGTCACTGGTAAAAGATTGTTTGTTTCTCTAGGCTAGGCAGCCTTTCAACGTGGTAACTCGTTTTGAAATGTTCAGCCGCATGAATGGAGACTAAACTGGGCAAAAACTCCAACCAAACGTGGCACTCATGACATATGGGATATGGTGGCTAATTAGTGCGATTTTTCTCCCCGTAACTTGTCCAGGGTTTGATTTACGACGGCGCCAATTGTTGACTTTTTTAGTGGAGTGGGCATATTGGTCGATATTGCGTGTTAAAAAGGGGTTTAGACAATCTTGCCTTCATGGCATAATTCCTCCCTTTCGTCTAAGTAGATCGAAATCGCAGAAACTTTCTTTGCAACGTAGATGCACACCGCGTCAATGATGTCGCTTCACACCTGAAGTGAAGGTTTTACCAAAGAACAATTCCACGGGTTGGTGCCTGCTAACATGCATTATTTCAGGCGTGAGTGTGACTTCTCTCACTCCTGTCAATTGCAAGTTGCAACAAGCAAACTCCTGTTTTCGTCCTGCAAAAGGTCCATGACAAGACAAATGGTGCCAGATCATGGTTTAATTTCACACGGGGCGCCTCCATCAGGCTGTGTAGCTTTAATTTCATGGACGTCATCAGGTTGCAAATCGTGGCGAAGTCGATCCGGACCCTGCAACACCCACTGAAATACTTTACTTCAAGAACCACGACAAGATAAAACATTGATAGCCCCGATAGATAGACCAGTAAAAAAGGCCATGCCATCCGATCCGAATGAAATATATGTCGATTCCTCGTAGCTTCAGAGACGCGCCACCAACATGGAAGCCTTCTTTGTGAGCTCTGAACATTTTGCTGCGTTTACGGAACCTGCAACGGAAGTATAGGAGGATGGTTAAATCACAGATAACCTAGACAGGCCTGTGCGCATTTACGTTTGTCCAAATAGTCAGATTGTAACATTACCTGGCCTCTCGTGAAGATGGGACGGGGGCGGATCCTAGAGCGTGCGCATGTGATGCATTTTGTGAGACGTCTACACCGGTTGGTACTTTCAACTTTGTTAGGCGGGCGGCTTCTGGAGGACACTGGATTAGATAGTGTCAGTTGACGCGGTCAGGGCACATCTTTATACTTGTAGGTATAGTGACTTTATTCACCTCGAAAGTGGCTTTGGGATAATCTTTGCAATCATTTTGTCAAACTATGATGAATAAATTAATAAAGATGGTTGCATGCATCATTTTGAAGCCGAGGCCAGGGTAACCCTCCTTTAAAAAAACATATTGCAGATAAATCAATGTTGTTCAGGCATGTCATTAAACTAGCTAAGAGCATCTCCAACAGCCGCGCTAAACAAGCGTCACACCGTAAATTTTGCCATTTTAGCGCGCGCGCAACCTGTAGACAAGCTCCAGCAGGCGCGCAATAACAGCGTGCACGGCATATGTAGTTGGGTGCGCGGTCCGACACGCCAACTCGCGCTGTGTATTTGGGGCGCCGACTTCCGCGCGCGGCAGACACAAGCGTTCGCGCTGCACTCTCTCCACCCCGCCACCTTCGCCCCACGCGCGCCGGCGCCGGCGAACTTGACCCGATGGACGCACGCGCCGGCACCCCGCTCACCCCATCCTACAGCCGCAACCCCTCCCTGCCGCCGCCGTTGGAAACCCTAGTGCGGGGAGCGTTGGCCTCGCCACCGCCGGAGCTCCTCTGAGCATCGGCCTCGCGCGCGGCCTCTTCATGTGGCGTCGCGCCGGCGCCGCCCCGTGCCCCCCCCCCCCCCCCTCGAAGCTCCCCAATGCGGCGCGGCTGAAGAAGGGCAAGACATCCGCGAAGAAGAACAAGGCGGCGGACGGCTCCGGCACCTCGAAGGCGAGGAGAAAGAAGCTTGCAGGGCGTGTGACGGGTGCGACGGCTACCAAAGCGCCGGCGAGCTCACTCGTTGAGCCGGTGGCCGACGCGCACAACGTGTTCAACGATGTGCCCCAAAGGTAGAATTTTTTTTCCAACTTTTCTTGTTATTTTTTGAATGCATCCATATAGATAGCTTATTTGCATTGTTCTATATATTTTGTAGTGTCAACGATGATGCATACATGTCAACTATGGGTATTGGCTCCAACAATTCACATTGGTCTCAAACCAATGACATGCATTTCGAAGAGCATGAGTTCGAGGTGGACGAAGATGGTGAGGGCATTGTCGACGCGCCGAAAGGAAAAGCGGGCAATTACACCAACGCCGATGACATCTTACTATGCAATACTTGTTTGCAAGTGTCGAGGGATCCATCCGTTGGAGGTGATCAAAGTAGAGATGCTTATTGGGGGCGGATGAAAGAACACTTTGATGTTTGCAACGTGAGTGGAATTGACCACTCCGAGAGATCACTTTGGTCCGGGTGGTCGACAATCAACTCGGATTGTCAAAGGTGGGCGTCCGCACAAAAGGCGGTTGACAAGTTGAACCCAAGTGGCACAAATGAGGACGATAGAGTAAGTGGCATTTCATGCATGATCATCATACCTGTTGTTGGTGTTCAAAGTGCTAACTTGCTTTGTTTTCATGTAGTACAACATTGCACAAAACTTGTTCAAAGGAGAGGAGAAGAGAACCAAGAAGGGGAAGATCAAGAAAGGAAGGATATTTACCTTGCCTCATTGCTATGAAGTGTTGAAGGATGATGAGAAATGGAAGAAGGGTGATGATTTGGATGATTTGCATTTGAGCAACAAACGCAAGAGAACAATTGAGTTGAATGATGATGATGATGAGGAGGATGATGCATCAAGTGACGGCAAGAGAAGCCCCACACCCAACTCGGTTTCATACTTGAAGCCAAAACGACCGGATGGGTGCAAGAAAGACGCAAAAGAAAAGAAGAAGAGGAAAGAAGATGATGAGCTCAAAAATGATATGGAAGCTATTGTGAAGGCAAGAAAAGAAGCCAACGAGGTGAGGAAAATGACAAGGAACCAAGATGCCGCGGCCGAGGAGAGGAGGTTGGCGGCTGAGGAGAGGAGGGTGGCGGCCGAGGAGAGGAAGGTGGCTTTGGAGGAGAGGAAGGTGAGCAATGAGGAGCGAACTAGATTGTTGAAATGGGATAAGCACTTGTTCTTCTTGGACACATCTATCCTCAATGAGGTGCAAAAGGAGTATGTCAATCTTGCCCGTGAAGAAGTCTTGATCCAAAAAAGAGCCATGATTCGTGCAATGGGTGGCAGTGGCCTTGGCGCCATGGGTGGCGGTGGCTTTGGCGCCATGGGAGGCATGGATGGCTTCGGAGATACCGTTGGCAGTTTAGGTGCCATGGATGGCTTTGGAGCTACCATGGAGACCATGGGAGGCATGTGTGGCTTTGGAGCACCCCCCGACGCTATGGCCGCCATGGGAGGCATGAGTTTTGCTTCTCTCATGGGAGGCATAGGCTGGCCGCGATGGGCGGAATGTCTTCCGGTGTGCCTCCTCACACACATTTCCATGAAGACACCATTGAAGATCTTGCCAACACCGTCGGAGCTTCACGTGATGCGGTGCGCGATGAGGAGGAGGAGGAAGAATCATCTTCGGAGGAGGAAGAATCGTCTTCCGAAGATGAGGACGAAGACGAGGACGAGGCTTGATGTGTCTTTCGTTTGTGTCATGAACTTGGTTTGCATTTTGAACTTGGTTGGATGAACTTGTGGGCATGATTTTGAACTTGTGGGCATAACTTTTATTCATCAACTTGTTTGTGTGAAATTTATATGTCATGTTCATTGCATTTTGAAGGTTTCAAATTCATTTTGTGTCCAAAATGCAACATATCCAATGCCCCGGCGAGTCGCGCGCTGTATTTTTTGCGCGCTACTGGAGCAGCGCGCGCGCTGTATTTTAGCGCGACTGTTGGAACTAGCGCCGCCAGCCGCGCAAAACCAGGCAAAGGGCGCGCGGTAAAGTAGTTTTTTGCGCGCGGCGTGTAGCGCGGCTGTTGGAGATGCTCTAAGATAAAGAAATTTCATGCAAATGCCTTTATATCTGATTAAAACATACATCAAAAGTTTTCCCATCTCCCCTCTCTTCCAACAGTTCTCCTATGCCTACACAACCTTCTTCAGAATAAACTTCACTTGATAAGCTTACTAGATCACATTACATGAGATCCTTCTTTGTAGAGACTATTAATTCGGCTATCTCAACCTTGCGGGTTGTCATCGCCATGGTCTGGCCAACAATAGTGCCAAATGGAGAGTTCATCATGTCTCAGGAAGAGAGATCACAACAGGGAGTTGATACAAACCTTTGGAGAGGACATGATTCTTGGAGCGTTGCCAACATTGGTATACAATCATATTCGTGTTACAAAAAACCCAGATTATTCTTGTTCATAGAACAAAGCAGAAAAAGTTCATCTAATTGGTATTATAGCAAGTAGAACAAAGGAAAAAACTATGCATTTTTTTTCTATCGAAAGAAGGGGAAATGTGACAATTTAGCGAGGTAGGTCCGTCCAAGAAACTAGTTCTCGCTCCATTGTACAACATCGAGTGACACGTTGATTTGATGAATTAGCAGCCCCAAAACTAGTGCTGAAATAGTTGGAATAATTTGAAGGTAACAATGTCACAGCTTCACCATGCCTTTCTAACTCGTGATTTCTCTTCATCACCATCTTCCCTCTCATGGCCTGCAGTCTTGGCTCCACTTCTTTCATGGTAGGCCTCTCCTCTCCTCTATGCTTTAAGCATGCCATCGCAAGGGAGGCCATCTCGTCGATCTGTCTTTCCGTACCTTCCTCAAGTACTTGAACATCGACGATCTGCTTGATGGTGTTATCTTGTTGCCTTTGAACAAAGTAATGGCATAGGTTTTTATTTTCACCATGGGAATCGAGAAAGATCGACTTTTTCCTTGTAAGGGGCTCCACAATTATCACACGAAAACTATAAACATCACTCTTTTCAGTTAGTTGGCCTGTGTGGTAATACTCGGGATCCAGGTATCCAAATGTACCTTGCACTGCTGTGACTACACGAGTTTCATCAATGGAGATGGATCTTGAAGCTCCGAAGTCTGCAACCTTTGCACTGAAGTTATGAGTCAAGAGTATATTGGCAGATTTCACGTCTCTGTGAAAGATTGGTATAGAAGCAGCGGAATGCAGGTAAGCAAGAGCACTTGAAGCCTCACTAGCAATTACAATACGATCGTCCCATGTTAAAGAGTTCCTGGAACTGAGGTTGTCACCCTGGAGGATTTCAGACAATGTGCCATTCGTACACAAGCAAAGGTACCTCTGACTCGAGGCAGCATCCAAAAAGTTTTACCACATTTCAATGATTGATTTGTCACATAATGGCAAGCTCGTTAATGAATTGATCAATCTTTATTTGATCAACCAATTTGGACTTCTTTATGGCCACCACGCGCCTATCTAATAAAATCCCCTTGTAAACGGTACCATGCTCTCCAAGACCTAGAATGCGTGTGGAGTCAAAATTGCCGGTTGCCTTTTCTAACCCATCCAAAGAAAATATTTTAGTGCTATGCATGGCACTTTCATCCGATGAGATCAGTTGTTCCAAGAAATTCTGCGGAAGTGCGCCTTTCGAACTCTACTTTTAATACCTTGGTTCCACCTTCGGACCAACAAGGTTGAAATTAACGCAATAAATAGAACCCCAGTACCACAACTTAGTTCAATAATAACTCCTGCAAAAGTATACATACGTAATATTTAGACATATTTTTTTTAAAAAGAGGATATATTCTCAGCCTCTGCATCTGGACGATGCATGCATCCATTTTATTAATTATTTATAAAGACCTTACAAATAATATATCAATATGCTTGAAGCCATCATCTTGGCAACACACATGTCGCTACTCCTATCCCCTTGATGAAGATGTGCCAAATGTCCGAACCTAATACCAAACAGACATCACATCAAATCCTAACATCTAAAGCCGGATGCCCCAACTAAGCCACAATGCTGGAATTGGGTCACACACCGGTCTGACGCACTCTCATAGGCCGCCGCCACCTCCAACCGCTTATCCATCTCTAGAGCAGGTACTCATGCACCAACCTTGGCAGGCCTGCCGTCGACGCCACCATGGCGTCAGACAATGCCACCATCCTGCGTGTGTCCATTCACACATGCCCATCCCCGAAACTCCGCAGCGCCATGCCGTAGTGATCCGCCGTCGGCCTTGCGGTAGATGTAACACCGTTCCTCCTCTTGTCACCTCCAGCCATCACTTGCTCCAAAACGATGCCAGAAGCGATACTGAGAACGCCATTATCGTCCGATCAGGGAGACCCAACTCTAGGGTTTCCCCCAGAGCATCCCGAACCTGGTCACGCAAACTGCAATGACGATGCCTCGACAAGGAAACGACATCAAAGACGCCGCCAATGTCCGCCATGACCATAGTCGGCGCGATTTTCATCAGCAGTTGCACCACCGGACGTGCGTTGTCGGCGTCGCTGCTCCCTTCAACTGGAGCAAACTCCAAAACGATGCCCTGAAGAGGGTACGATACAAAAGCAACACAATCGCTAACAAGGACCAGACAAGGATGGAATCTCGTAGATCCGCCCAGCTGCCGACGTGTCACACCCACCACCGTGCCGACCGCGACTCCGAGACCAAGCCCACGCCTAGGCACAGATCCGGCCACGCCGCCACCGTCCCTGGTAACGGCGACGTCCCAGATCGAGATCGAGACGACCCCGACCGAAACCCCGCCACCAGCGCCACCACGACGCACCACCGCCTCCTAGCCAAGAGGCCGCCGAATCCAGCCGTCCCCGCCATCGAGAATCCAGCCAGACGTCGCGCCCCTCGCCGCCGCATAGCCGACCCATGATGCCGCCACGACGACCAAAGGAAGGAGGAAGAGACCCCGCCGCCGCCCGCGCCGCACGGGCTTCGCCCAGCGGACGCACTCCAGCGGTGGCGAGGGGGGGGGGGAGGAAGCGTTGGAGAGGAGCGAGTCGCTGGCCGTCGATCTAGGGCACCCGTGACATACGCGCGGGGCGCCTCAAGGGAGGGGGGGGGGTGTGAATAGTTTTTTTTGTCTGTAACTACTTTGTCGTTATTTATGTGTTGCCGAAAACACTTTTGATTCCATTGTTTTTAGATTCAGCGGACCAATGCTCTGGTCCTAGTTGATGTTAAAAATAAAAATAACCAAAGTTTGGCAGTGGGCCAGTGACAACTGACAAAACCTCTCTACATTGCCAGCCAATGAAAAGAAAACTACCGTGTTGCTCTCACCAAAACATAATATTTAAATGATAAATAGCAAAAATCTCTTTTCAGATTCTAAAATGGTTGTAATGTTGTCAATGGTTATAAGACGAATAAAGCAAGGTGATAACTTCTGGAGGTTTACCTATCAATCCATTGGTGCAAGAGTTTGTTTCCTTTGCAAAATTACCGCCAAAAGGACATAAACAATGGTATCCTCCAACTATGTTTTAACAAGTTGCAGACTTAGGGCAGGGACTTGGACTATGCTCACATTCATTGACATGTGCAGTGAATATCCAAGAAAAAACACCTAATCCCATGTGAGACTTTTGAGGTAAGATAAGAAAGATATGTATATTGGGGTATTAGTAGATAACTATAGAATACCACTTGATCTAGGCTTCTTATTTATTCTAAGAAATGATTTGCAATTCTACTTAAATGAATATATATCAGTCAACATCAAAAGTTACAAACAAAGGTATACGTACCATTTTTCAATCAATGATGGAACTGAAATGGCATTCAAGATGCAAGACAAGTATAATGAAACAAACTAACAATTTGATCAATATGAGATAGAAAAAAAGTGAGTACAAGACTTGAGTATGACGGTATGTTCTCCTTTACAGTTTTTTTGTGGTTCGTTTTAAAAAAATCCAACAACATATTCATCTACTATTACATAAGTACTTGATTCTCAAGAGACAAAACTTACATATTATAACCCCTACTTTGCATTTCTCTATTCGGATTTTTTTTTGCATGCATATATGAGAGGGGAAATGGTACACATGAAAATTAATACAATGTAGGTGTGTGTAATATGGAGAGGTAAGGATTCCCTTGGAGAGGTAAGGATTCCCTTGTAGGGGGGGGGGGGGGGGGGGGGGGCTTGCCTGTGCATCCATTGGAGAGGTAAGGATTCCCTTGGTATCCGCTAGAGCAGTTGCATAGATACCCTAAGCCATTGGGTGAATTCACGCACATACGACGCGTTTGGTTGGACGCAGGTAACGTATTCAATACTGTAATGAGAATACGCTGTATTAGATCACAGACTGAGCGATTACACGATGTGTTTGGTTCAAGCAACGGAAAAGGAAACCGTGGTCTGCCGCCGACGGTCTTGTAGAAGATGCTCGGCTGCTGGGGATGACTTGCGGCCAAATCAGAGAGCGCTAGCTGTTCATGGTGGCGCCGCTGCTCACGGTAGAGAAAGGAAATCGGCCGCGCTGCTGCCCGTGGCGGAGATCAGCGGCGCTGCTCACGGCGGAGGGAGATCGCTGGCGCGCTGCTTATGGCGACGACTCATGGCGGCGAATGGAGATCCGGCGTTGTTTTTGAAGGGGAGGAAAATCTCCGGTCCTGCAGGCTGCTACTCGATCGGTGCTCGTGGTGAAGAAAAGATCGCGCAAGCAGAGAATAGAGAGAGGGGATCGATACCGGACGATCAGCGTTATTCCATACCACAGGGTATATGCTGTTTTTGCTTTTACGAAGAACCTTTTCCGATTACAGGGGACCCGAAACCGGTCTGACTCAAACAAACACAGGTAACGTATTCCTAAGCCGGTGTAATCGGAAGATGGCGGAAAAATCATCAACCAAACGCGTCGATAGTGTTTCCGGTCCGACATGCATAGGAAGACATGTTTCTGCTCGCCACCTCACATGTTGCATTTCCAATTGCCCAGTCAAGCACCACCGGTTGCCGCCCTTTGTAGGTATCATTGAACCTTGTCGTGGTTATATACTCAGAGTTGAAGACAAAATTCTCCGCTTCCACCACCATGGAGTAGCCGCATGGGTTGAAGTGCCAACTAGTCGTACTGTTGAGGTAGTCCACATCATAGAATACGACATGGTAGCTTGTTAATCCCTTGGTAATGGTGTTGGTGTTTTGGCAGCAGCCTTTGCCGACGCACGAGCCATTTGCCAGTTCGTCCGGGCTCCAACACACCGATATACACCCTGCTACATACCTCGATTTGCCTGTGTAAATGTATCCCATTGAGTTGCAACCAATGCTTATGAACTTGTTCTGCACGTCCGAGAACCGATATGGCCATGCTAAGTAAAAATCCCAAGGGCGCAAGTCCATTTTTGCTGTACTAGAATTGTAGCAATATGATGGGATGGTCATTAAAACTCTGGATTGACCGCGGGATGCTGAGATGTTTAGAACCTCCTGTTCATGAATGAACGGCCTGTCAATTCCATCAACAGTCCTGCTGCAGTTGACCTCGAACCTTTGTTCGATGGCACAGCCAATACCAATACCAAATGGGTAGGGAATCTCAATGTCACGGCAATGTGTTCTGCATCTGTGGCTAGGTTGCGCCAATGACATACTTTCTTCGTTCCGAATTACTTGTCGCAAATATGGATGTATCTAGATGTATTTTAGTTTTAAATACATCTATTTCTGAGACGAGTAATTTGGAACGGAGGGAGTAGATGTGAGGTTCAACAAGATTATAACAGCGCCAAGTAGTATCATCGAGGCCATATTAATTCTCTGAAATTGGTGTCACCAAATTAGGTGTCTGTTGTGCTAAAGGAGAACAGAAAACATCTTGAAAAAACTTTGATTTTATCACTTTTTAATTGGCTGATAGGTTGAAAGTTTCAATTCCTACGTATGTTCTTGTTTAACTTTTATATATGCTAAAGAAACAACAACCTGAAAAATAAGAACAGGGTTGAATGAATGGGTTTCAATATTTGTATCAAAGGGCAGTAATCTTACAAATAAAATGGCATGTTAAATTTCTGGTCAGTCCATCTGATTCATATTAATTCACGCAGCTTTAATACAACGTTAGTACAAAATTATACTAAAGCAACATCAATTAATATGGATAGGAGGGAGTATTACCTTTTGACACTAGACAAAGCATATATTATATTAGAAGGTCTCATCATATTTCATCTATATCTATATTTATACCTACTATTAAAAGGAGGTGATATTCTTAGTTTGGTCCCGCTTCGTTTGGTCCCACTTCAATTAATTTCACGTAAGCTATTTGGTTTCGTTACTTGCCACCCGTTTTGGCCCAACAGAGGAAACCCATCTGGCGGCGCACTGTGGGCTAGGTCAAAGAAAAATAAAATTGTCGAGTCATAACCCGCCAACCGGCCACGCATAGTTTGTCCAACTGACCCAGCTAAAGATATGACTGGATTTTTTTCTCCCGTTGTAACGCACGAGCCTTTTTGCTAGTGTTCAATAATGCATCTTGCTTTTGGGTTGTTGTGCGTCCCTTTCGTCCAAAATATATGGCGCCTTGTATGGAACGACGAATTAGTTTTCCCCTAGTTTCTAAAAGATCCATGACATGTGAATTACCACTGTTGTAACAAAAAGTGCCATCAGAATCACAACATCAAAATTATCAAGCCAAACCAAAACATGAATTACTAATGTTGGAACCAAACATATATTATTTTTTGGACAGTACACAAAACATATATTAGAAGGTGTTTTCATATTTATCTCTCAATTTCTAAATTTTTCATGGCATGCATGTAAATTACTAATGTTCGAACCAAATGAAATTGTAGTACTACATGATTAATCATAGTCATGGAGGCAATTCTACTAGGCGGCTTGCAGTGGTCCTAATTGTAATTGGTGAGAACTTTTGGAACATAGTAGTGGAAAATGAACTTTGAACATTGCTTTATTACTGGTCGTAGCTTCCAACAATTAGCTCTGAACATTAGTAGCTAGTAGGATTGTGGACACTCCCGGTTCCACAATTTTATCAGAGCCAAGGCACTGGATCACATATTTATTTACACTAGAGTGCTATTCGAATCACTTATAACGTCAAAACCATCAAATCAAACTGGAATGCTAACAACAGAAACAAGAGAAGGAGCAAAATCTAGAAAGTCCACTAATCTCGGAAGGAAGTGGGTACCGTACCAGGGGTAATGGCTGACTGGGAGCACAATGGTCGATGTGATTGAGGTGGTGCCGGAGCGAAGCGAGCGTGTAACCAGACAAGGGGACAAGGTGGAAATTGAACATATATAGGGACAGCCTTTTAACGTGGTGACTCTTTTTGAAATGTTCAGCAGGGAGATTTGGTCAAAACTCCAACCAACCGGTGCCACTAATTGATTGTTAACTTGTTGAGTGGGGCGCAAGGTTTTGATTTATGGTGGAACTAATTGTATTCTTTTGGGAAAAAGTCAGCAGACCATTACTCAAAATCTAGCATTACAAAGCACACACAAACAACCCCCCCCCCCCTTCCAAAAGAACTAGAAATTATATGTAGGTCTTTGAGGATATCGGGCGGTCTTCCACCTCCACTGATGGCGCGCTGATGACGCCACTCCACTATCGAAGCAAACCTAGATCTGTTTCCTGCGGCTGGGAAGTCATCGAGGCTATGGTTCAACCGGACTAGTGCGAGGAGAAGTCAATCCGAAATGGTGTAGTCATCGTTGAAGCAGGGTACAAGCCCGAGAACAAAAACCCTAGACGTTGTCGGCGTCGTCTCGTTGGTAGCATTAAGGTAAACAAAATCCTCTAAGACAACCCTCACAGCCCCCTCAAGGACTCAACCTCACCACTCAGGCTGCTAGAGGGAGATTTAATTCCGACAGCCGATGCCATCGCCATCCAAACACCGTCGGGTGAGACACAAACCTAGCCTATAGTATTGGATACACGCAAAACAAGGTCCCGTCGTTTCCACCACCCCTCCCCCTGTGAGTATCCGACAAAGGTGAGGAAACCTTGGTAACACTGTGTTGGTCAAGGCGTCCTTCTCTGTCTCCTCTCTCTAAGAGCATCTCCGGCCGTTGCGCCCCCAAGACGCGCCGAAAATCGCCGCTTGGGGGCGAGCCGGCATTTTTTTCGGCGTGGGGGCGAGCACGTTGAAAGAACATGCGGTGCCCCCATGTTTGGTTTTGGTAATTGATGACAATCTCTATGGACTAATGGTTGCCTTGAGTTATATTTGAAGGTTTTGTCCATAGGCTTTTCTTGGAGTACATGTGTTGGTTTCAAGGAGAGTTTGTGTCGACCAAGGTGCTATTCAAGGAATTACCTAAAGATTGGTCTTGTGAGAGGTTGATCAAGACTAAGTTAAAGAGTGAATCAAGTTGATCAACCCACAAAGCGTAGAAGATGTACCGAGAGGGATCAAGTGATCCCATGGTATGGTAAGCATTGTCAATTACGCTTTGTGTACTAACCCATGGTCTTCGTGAGAGTTCTTTGTGGGGTTAGGTTGCGGTGTGCAAGTTCAAGTGGAGTATCACGAAGAGATCAAATGCTTGAAGCTTGCCGTCCTTTGTGGTGACAATGGACTTGTGAAGATGTGCGGAAGAGTGGCTCACCCATAGTGGAGTATGGGGGAGCAATCAACTAGTCTTCATCGAGTCAACCCAATCAAGAAAGGTGGTCCAACTTGAGGGAATCAAGATCGTCATCACCTAGCTCAAGTGGACCATGTGCAAGGCAAAGGTTTGCCCTTGATAGGTTTTCTATTTTACCGGTCTCATGATGGTAGTTGGGAGACCGGGTTATAGGATCGATTGCCGTACTATCAAGGGGGGCCCTCGATGAGTAGCTTGATCGTATCGTTCATTGAGAGCTCAAACCTTTGCATCCTTGCATCATCTTTCTTGGTTCTTGTTTGGTTCTCTTTGTGAGTCTTAGAGCTTATGGTCATCTTGATGACAAGCTTGAGTTCATCGAAACCGGAGTTCGCATGCATCTTCTATGATGTTTTCGATGTTGGAGGTTTTGCCGGTTCTTCTCGGTTGGAGGTTTCACTCCTCTATTTGTTGGCATACCTCCCCTGCCTCTTCTTACTATAACCAGTCGCTGTTTTGATGCTACTCGTCGTCTTGTTTTCAACAAGCTTGAGTTTGCTCAATTCGGAGCTCATATGCAGAAGTTATGGCAGTTCTGGTTTTCTGGAGTATGGTTTTTCTCCTGGACCCAGCGGTAGTACCGCGGTCCACAGCGGTAGTGCGGCTGAGACTCCCTAAGCGGTAGTACCGCTCCCGGAGCGGTAGTACCGCTGGGTGGCCTCAGCGGCAGTACCTCTGCGGTTCCGTGCTACTACCGTCCCGTCACTGCGTCTGTAGCGGTAGTACCGCTCCTCGGAGCGGTAGTACCGCTTGCTGGGCTCAGCCGCAGTACCGTGGTGGCATGGTGCTCCTTCCGCTTCGATTCTTGCGCGCATTTTCTCGTGTCGGGTTTGCGGTACTTGCTGCGGCAGTAGTGGCGGTAGTACTGCTTGAGAGCGGTAGTACCGCTCTACCTCCGCAGTAGTACCGCCCTGGGCCCCTGCCCCAGCCCTTCTCTTCTGGCGCGGTAGTACCGCTGAGGGGGAGCGGTAGTACCGCTTGAGGGCGGCAGTACCGCTCTACCTCAGCGGTAGTACCGCTCTCTGCGGGGCTGTGTGGGGGATAACGGTTGGATTTTCCCCCTCCTATAAAAGGGGGTCTTCTTCCCCATTGAACAAAATCTCTTTGAGCTCGTGTTCTTCCCCCATTGTTGACCTTCTTCGAGCTTGCTAACTCTCAATCCCTCCATGGATTCTTGCTAGTTTTTGAGGGAAAAGAGAGAGGAGATCTAGATCCATATTTCCACCAATCACTTTCTCCTCTATGTGAGGGGAACCCCTTGGATCTAGATCTTGGAGTTCTTGGTGTTCTCTTTCTTGTTCTTCCTCTCATTTTCCTCCCTAGCATTAGTTGCTTCGGTGGGATTTGAGAGAGAAGGACTTGGGCACTCCGTGTGCCCTTGCCATTGCATTTGGTGCATCGGTTTGAGTTCTCCACGTGATACGTGGAAGTTACAAGTTGAGAAGCTTATTACTCTTGGGTGCTTGGTACCCTTGAGCTTGTTCCTCTTGGGTGCTTGGGCGCCCTAGACGGTTGTTGGTGTTCGGAGCTCAATCATTGTGGTGCAAAGCTCCGGGCAAGCGTCGGGGTCTCCAATTAGGTTGTGGAGATCGCCCCGAGCAATTTGACGGGTACCGGTGACCGCCCCCAAGGGTTGCCAAAGTGTACGGGTTCGGTGACCGCCCCCAAGGGTTGCCATTTGTACGGGTTCGGTGACCGCCCTCAAGGGTCCCTTAGTGGAATCACGGCATCTTGCATTGTGCGAGGGCGTGAGGAGATTACGGTGGCCCTAGTGGCTTCTTGGGGAGCATTGTGCCTCCACACCGCTCCAAACGGAGATTAGCATCCGCAAGGGTGTGAACTTCGGGATACATCATCGTCTCCTCGTGCCTCGGTTATCTCTTACCCGAGCCCTTTACTTATGCACTTTACTTTGTGATAGCCATATTGTTTCTTGTCATATATCTTGCTATCACTTAGTTGCTTATCTTGCTTAGCATAATTTGTTGGTGCACATAGGTGAGCCTAGTTGTTTTAGGTTTTGTGCTTGACAAATTAACCGCTAGGTTTATTCCGCATTTGTTCAAGCCTAAACCGTAATTATTTTAAAACGCCTATTCACCCCCCCCCCCCTCTAGGCGACATCCACGATCTTTCACACGTCCGCAGCCGTCGCCCCCAGGTCGGGCCCCAGACGAAATTTAGACGTTTTTTACACGAATAAAATGAACGGAAAAAAACCCTAAACTACGGGCCGAAGTAGGCGCTGAGCAGGGCGTAGTCGTCGCCGGCGTCGTCCTCCTGCTTCTCCTCCATGACACGGCCGGCGCCGCTGCTCGACCCCTCGCCCCGGCGCGCTGCTCGACCCCTCGCCCCGGCGCGCTGCTTCACGGCGGCGGCGTTCGGCGATCTCCTCCAGGGCACGGCGCTGGCGGTCCAGCTCCATGCGCGCGTAGTCCTTGCGCGCCCACTTCAAGGCGGCCTCTTCTTCGTCAGCCTCCTCGGCGAGAGCAGGCTCCGGCTTCAGGGCGGTGAGCCCCGGCTCCAGCTTCACCATCGCCAGCCCTGGCTCCCTCTTCAGCTTGACCAGGCGAGGAGGGGCCGAGGAGGAGGAGCCACGCCCGCCGTCGTTGATGACGAGGCCGGCGCCGCGGGTGCGCCTACCGAGCGGCATCTCGGACGGCTCTGGCTTGACGCTGACCAACGCCGGCGCGCCGGAGGAGTGAGAGGAGGAGGAGGAAGAGGAGGATGACCATCCCATCATCCTCCTCGGCAGCCACGCGCCGCCGCCCCGAGCGGTCGGGTACTCGAACGACGGGTCGTTGCCGCCCACGAGGTGCGCGAGGACGCCGCTGAGCGTGCGGCCCGGGACGCCCCACCACAGGCGGCGGCCCTCGCTGTTGTTGCGGCCGCGCGGCGTCGGCGCGTAGTTGGTGGAGGCGAGCCGCTCCTCCTGCCGGCGTCTGCAGTACGCGGCCCACGCCTCGTGGTTGCCGGTGGCGTACTCCGGGAGCGCCCGCTCCTCGGCCGTCAGGGACGCCCGCGCACGCTCGATCTCCACGTGGAAATAGACGGGCGTCTCGGGGACGGGCAGAGGGGGGACAAGGACCCCACCGGTGCTGAGCCTCCACCGCGACGGAGCGCGTACGTCGGGCGGCGCGGGGTAGTTGGCCTCGTGGAGGAGGTAGGCCTCCCACTCATGCAGCAAGCAGCGGCCGAAACCGTTGGCCGCCGCCGCGTCGCCGGGGTACCTCGCGCTCATGGTCGCCAGGGGGAGAGAGAGGGGCTTGAACGACAGAGAGAGAGAGAGAGGAGGAAGTGCGGCGGCGAGGAGGAGGAGATGGGTGCCTCACCGGCTCGCCTTTTATAGTGGCTCGGGGGCGGCCGCGTGCAAACGCGTGGCGAAAGGCGGGGCGGCGTCGTCGCACTTCGCCGCCCGTGAATTAATGGCAGGCTGACCGTCAGCAGCCTTGGCATTGATTCCCCGCGGGAAAACTGAGACGATGAGGACGACGAGCCTTCGTCTCGTTGACGCGCCGGTCCTGCCACTCTTTCGCGCCAAAACGTTCGCGCCGGCGCCCCCGGGCGCCCCCCAGCGCGCCGGGTTCGGGTTGGGTGCGCCGGCACCAATTTCGGCCCAATCCGACGAAAAACAGGCTCGTGGGGGCACGACTCGACCGATTTTTCGACCCCGGCGCTAAAAAACGGCCTTGGGGGGCCTGTTGAGGGCGCGGCTGGAGATGCTCTAACCTATCTTTGCTTTCACCCAACCAAATCAGATTTGATCGGTACAGCGATAGATAGGTTGGACATTGACAACGCGTGAAAAGAGGAGGTTTAGGAAAAACTGGATGAAAAATTGTGAATCAAATCAAAAAGATTAAAAGACAAATATCTGCCAAATATGTCCTAGTCAGTATATTTGTTTCTTTCGTTGTGGTGCACGAGCCTTTTCTACCTCGTATAAACCAAAAATGGCGTTCAATTGCAATCACATGGAGAGGTGGAGGAGCACATCGCCGACGGCGGCCGGCTGTAGCACGCCGAGGTCTGTGATCAGAAGCTCCAGGTACTTGGACTGGGTGTAGTCCCTCGCCGGCGCCTCGACGTCCACGCCGGCCGTCACAGGCACGTCGCCGAAGTCCACGGCTCGGCCACCCCGCTGCTCGATGTCTTTCTGTCCCAGCGGATACAGCTTTGCGAACTTGTAGCTCTCTGCTGCCACATAGACAGGCTTGCCCATGGCGCGAGCCACCAGGGCGACCTGGTACGTGCCAACGGCGCCGACCACGCCACCGGTCTCGGCGACCAAGTCGGCGCCTACCAGCACCACGTCAACCTGGGCCATCGAGTAGGCCACCGCCGAGTCGAGCAGGACCCTCGCCGGCACCCCGGCCGCCGCGAGTTCCCCGGACAGCCTCAGCCCCGCGCCGTCCGGCCTACCCTCTGCATGCAAGACGAAATCAAATTAGGCTCCAAACATTATTGGCAATGTTACGAAGTCTTGGTTATTCCGCGAGTTAATGATGCGTGCGTAGCGTACCGGTGCATAGGACTAGGAGGCGCTTGCCGCTGGTGCCGGCCAGCCGGAGAGCGTCGAGGACAGGCGGCGAGTGGCCGTGCACCAGCACGGTGCAGCCGTCCAGCAAGAAGTCCTGGCAGAGCGTCGCGATGGCCCCGCGCGCGCCTCGGCAGATGTCCCCGAACCTGGTGGCGCGGCCGACCAAGCGGCGTTTGAGGGCGGGGAACTGGGCGGGCTGATCATCGGCGACGGCGTCGTCGCCGCGCCGTACGTACCGGACGAACATGTCGCATGCCGCCGAGAGCGCGCCGTACGGCTCGCTATCCAGACGCTGCAAGTTTTCATCCATCAACATGTCGTCGATCAGGCATAAAAGATAAAACTCGTCTACATACGGTTGGCGTGTGCAAAAATTGACTAGAAACTCGATCAGTACGTAGAGCTCTAGAGCTGACCTTGAGTTCCTCCGCGGCCGCCTTGACCTCGGCTTGGAGCCCGGCGATGGTGTCGGCCTTGCTGGAGCGGACGGCGTCGAGGAGCGCCATGACCGCCGCCACGGCCTCGTCGGCCCCCTCTTTCGTCCACCGGTCCAAGCATCCGGCGATTCCTGGCGTCTCCGTCTCGGCCATTGTCGACGCGGCGGAGGTGGAAGCAGTAACGCGATCTTGCAGGGAAGCAGCGGTTATTGGTGCAGCTAAAGGATTCAGGGAGAGGGGCCATGATCGGGTTTGGAGGACGGCGATCGATCCGGCTTACAGCGTCGTGGTTTCCATGGTGAGTTGCGAATCCTTTCTTTTGCTCCGGTTCCGGAGGGGACACGTTCTATATATATGGACATGTATGTGTGGGCCATATAAGGCCTGGTTGTTTGGGCCGTGATTCGAGTTCCTTAGGCCTGGCCCAGCCCAAAGGAAAGAATCGTGAACTCAACCCTAATAAACGATGTGTACCACGCAAATCCGCCGCCAGGGAAGACGAACAATGGACATTCCGCTGCCGGGCGGCGGCGGCGAGGTTTCGGAGGACTACTCACCGGCGGCCACCGTCGTGCCCTTCGACCCGCCCCTCCCTCTGCTTCGCGCGCCGGTCCCTTCCTCTTCCTCTTCCTCCGCTGCCTCCACCGAGCCCCCCGTCCTCGCCTTCCGCGACGCCGCGAGCTGGCGCGCCGCCTGGGAGGCCGCCGAGGCCAGCCTCTTCTCCCAGTGCGAGGTAAGCCCCTACCCAACTGGTGATCTCTGTCTGTTCCACATACCTGAATCATCGGAGGCAAAGCGCGCGCTCACATATTCCTATCTAGGAGACGCCGATTGTTTAGACTTGTATGTTTAGATCTGTAGGGTAGACGCTGATTGCAGATGGCAGTGCGGTTCCTAGCACCGGAAGTATTTTGCGTCTTTAGTTCTTGCAGCTGGCCGAGCTGCCGTGCGCTAGTCAATGCCAGGCAGCAAGTTTAGCAGCTGCCTACATCAAACAGTGCAGGCAAACCCCTGACTAGTACCCAAGATTACTTGCTATTCGGGGTTTCCATAACATGGCATATATTCCGCGTGCGTATTTTACTTCTGCGGTGTTGCTGCTATATATGCCAATTCCCAGTTGACTGAGATGTTCTTGGGCCTCGATCGATTTCTCGGCGACTGAGACATATATAGACGACCCTGTTGACCAGTTTTTTTGTTCTTCCATGTCTGGGAAGATGAGGAATGTTTACTCTTGCAGCTGGCCGAGCTGACTTGCCCTAGTTCTGCTAGTCGGTAAATTTCTCAGCTGCGCACAGTGAAGAGAGCAGAAACCACTTCATGGCTGCTTAGCTTTAGCTGTCTTGGTTGGTGATGTTCTACAGTTGGCAAATGAAGTGCACCTTTTGTATCATTAGTCTTTTGTGTCGTCGTTTTGTTTTGTGGAGAAAGTGCTAGTAATCAGATTAGGATCTTGCAAGTCTGCATCTGTTATACTCCCTCTGTTCCTAAATAAAAGTCTTTTTAGAGATTCCAATGCAGGCTACATATGGAGCAAAATGAGTGAAATCTCCAAAAAGACTTATATTTAGAAACGGATGGAGTGGATGCCAAGATTAAATTGCATGTGGGTGTATAGTTATATGTTGTATTGTGTGATTAAGCATTTGAAGTGCACCTTTCACTTTTCGCCTTAGAGTTCTTACTGTCAGAATTCATTCTTGATATGACAAGAGTAAATTGGATTTAGCTGGAGCAAATCTACCGTGTATGCTGGTTAGTAGTATGATAAGTGTATATGTTGTGTATTTCGTATACAAGTAGAAGCTTTGCTTCCTAAAGATCTCCAGTGGTCTAAGCCCATTTGGCTTGCTTCATCACTCCTAATTGCATGATGTACTTAATCCCCCTAACTGTGAACAATGGATCTTTTCCTGCAAATGGAATGAACAGCGGATTGGTTCATCATTTTGCAGGCTGGTGCACGCTCCGGCTGTTCAATCGCTGCAACACGAAAATGCAAGCCCCCCTGGTGGAAAGGTTTGTTTGGAGGTGCAACAACCAACTATCAAGAAAGAGAAGAATGCGAAGAACGAGAAATGGCTTCTTGTCTTGAATCAGCAAAGGAGGCTTGCATTAAGTTTTCAAAGCAAAAATGTAGTGCACCATTCCAAGATGCAAGGATTGCCTCTGAAGGCCTCCTTGAAAATACAGATTTTGTTGTCTGGGATGCTGGGCGTAACAAGACAGCATCAGCATCCTTGTCTGTTGCAAACAACCACTACTCATCCAATCCCGGGCTTGGCGGCACAAACTACAAAGGAAGTGACTTGCTAGATAGCTTAGCATCTGAAGGCAATAGCAACTCAGGGCGATGACTTATCAAAGGCACCACTGTGGTCAATAGCTGGATTCATCATCAATGAAATAATGGTATGGCATTGTCGAGGCTTGTGTTCTGTTATTTGGTTTTCTGTTGCTACAGTTGGCTCTGTGGCAAGAAAAATAGTGAACACCTAATTGATAGAAGAAGACTGCGGCTGCGAGGCTTGAGATTGAATGGCTAGCATTCTGAAGTCTCGCGAGACCAAGAAGATTAAGAATACTTGGATATTGTTTCCTGCTACTGTCTTGGCCGTTTCCGTTGATTTTGATGCTGGGCAAAGGCGACACAAGATGCAAAAGGTGTACATCAAATGCATAAGTGGTGTAATGTGTAGCAGTAGCAGTATCGGTGAATATGTAGTATATGTTGATCATTTGTTGCTGTAAATAAATCACGCCCGGCTGAAGTCAATGAAAATCATGCTATCCAAGTGCCCATCTGGTTGTTTTTATCTTTAAGAAAGATGCTCATATACCAAAGACAGCATTCTGAAACAACCATGGCTACACTTGCCACTGGCTAGTACTCCCTCCGTTCCTAAATATAAGTCTTTTTAGAGATTCTAATAAGTGACTACATATGGAGCAAAATGAGTGATCTACACTTTAAAATATGTCTAATACATGAGTATGTTATACTCCCTTTGTTCCATAATGTAGTGCCTATAGATTTTTTTTAAAAGTCAAACCTCACAAACTTTAACCAAGTTTGTGGGGAAAAATATTTACATCTAGAGTGTGAAACATATATCACTAGATTCATCATAAGATGTAGTTTCACATTATATATTTTTGGTATTGTAAATATAAATATTTTTTCTTTACAAACTTGGTCAAAGTTTGTAAAGTTTGACTTCTTAAAAAATTTATAGGCACTACATTATGGAACGGAGGGAGTAGTCCATTTCAAATGTCTAAAAATACATAATTAGGAATGGAGGGAGTAATTCTAAAGATGGTGAATTTCATAAATTCTTTTTTTTTACATTATTTGGTGTGAGCCGGAATTAGTAGGGCCGCTGTTTTATCTATGTACCAAGAAGTGTTGGCTCTAACCCGAAAGCCTAGTGGGGGTTTTCAAGATATTTCTAACCCTAGAAATATCGAGAAAAACATGCTTCCAAAAGCATATTAGACTGATCACTGGCAGATGAAGTAACGAAGCGATCAACCGGCCATGGATTACACAAGGCTACCATTACAATCACTAAAAGAAAACATACACCGTACTTGCTCTTATGCAATTACAGTGTATTTTCATCTTGTAATATTATCTGAAACCAGACATATTGTATAGTACTAAAAAGACCAAGCTGTTTTGATTCTTGGAACAGAGGTGCAAAGTTCGTTCCATTTGGTATTCTAGCATGTAGACCAAAGGATAAAAGAGTTCAGAAAATCGTCACTAAAAACTTTAAGAAAGAAGCAGAACTTAGCGAGGTAGGTCTGTCCAAGAAACAAGCTCTCGCTCCATGGTGTAGCATCGGGTGCCACCCTGAGCTGACGACGAACTAGCAGCCGAGAACAACTCATCATGCCGTGTATCGGGACTAGCACCAAAATAATTTGAATAATTTGAAGGTAACAATGGCACGGCTTCATTGTTCATCTCTAACTCATGGTTTTTCTTCACTACCATCTTCCCTCTAAGGAGCTGCAGCCTTAGCTCCACTTCTTTCATGGTAGGCCTCTCTTTTCCTTTATGCCTCAAGCATACTCTCGCTAGGGAGGCCATTTTGTCGATCTGTCTACCATTACCTTCCTCGACAATCTGAGTGTCAATCATCTCCATCATAGTGTTATCATGTAGACTTTGAATGAAATAGTGGCACAAGCTTTGCTTTTCACCACAGGAATCAAGGAAGATTGGTAAGGGAGTCCTGAATTAGGGGTCTCCGGATAGCCGGACCATATCTTTTGACCGGACTGTTAGATTATGAAGATACAAGATTGAAGACTTCGTCTCGTGTCCGGATAGGACTCTACTTGGCGTGGAAGACAAGCTAGGCAATACGGATATGGATATCTCCTCCTTTGTAACCGACCTTGTGTAACCCTAACCCTCTCCGGTGTCTATATAAACCGAAGGGTTTTAGTCCGTAGGACAACAACCATAACATACAATCATACCATAGGCTAGCTTCTAGGGTTTAGCCTCTCCGATCTCATGGTAGATCTACTCTTGTACTACCCATATCATCAATATTAATCAAGCAGGACGCAGGATTTTACCTCCATCAAGAGGGCCCGAACCTGGGTAAAACATTGTGTCCCCTGCCTCCTGTTACCATCCGGCCTAGACGCACAGTTCGGGACCCCCTACCCGAGATCCGCCGGTTTTGACACCGACATTGGTGCTTTCATTGAGAGTTCCTCTGTGTCGTTGTCGTTAGGCTTGATGGCTCCTGCTATCATCGATAGCGATGCGGTCCAGGATGAGATTTTTCTTCCCGGACAGATTTTCGTATTCGGCGGTTTTGCACCGCGGGCTAATTCGCTTGGCCATCTGGAGCAGGTTGAAAGCTACGCCCCTGGCCATCAGGTCAGATTTGGAAGTTTGAACTACACGGCCGACGTCCGCGGAGACTTGATCTTCGACGGATTCGAGCCACAGCCGGGCGCGCCGCACTGTCACGATGGGTATGACCTAGCTCTGCCGCCGAACAGTACCCCAGAGGCCGCGCCCGCATCAGCTCCGACCCTTAGCTCGGAGCCAACTGCGCCAATCGAGGACGGGTGGCTAGACACCGCCTCAGGGGCTGCAGTCTCAACGGTGATCGAGCCGAACACCAGCCTAATCCCCTGCGCAGCCCGTGACTCCAAGGTGCCGGACTCTTTTTCGAACTCCAAACCGTCCGCGCCCCTGTCAATCGAATCCGATTGGGCGCCGATCATGGAATTCACCGTCGCGGATATCTTTCAGCACTCGCCCTTCGGCGACATTCTGAATTCACTAAGGTCTCTTTTTTTGTCAGGAGAGCCCTGGCCGGATTATGGCCAACAGGATTGGGATGCGGATGACGAAGAAATTCGACACCCACCCACCACCCACTTCGTAGCCACTGTCGATAATTTAACCGACATGCTCAACTTCGACTCCGAAGACATCGACGGTATGGACGACGATGTAGGAGACGAACATAAACCAGCGCCCATAGGGCACTAGAAAGCCACCTCATCATATAACGTATACATGGTGGACACACCAAAAAAAGACGACGACGAGGAATGGAAGGACGCTACGAAGGCTTGTCCCCTCGAGAAGCAGTCAAAGCGGCGGCGTAAACACCGCCCCAAATCCCGCCTCGGCAGAAATAACGATCATACATACCCAGCATTGGAGCAGGGCGAACCACCGCCGGACCACGGCAATACGGAGAATTAAACCGAACAAACCAATTCTGTCAAAGATAATAGTCCGGACGACATAACGTCGGACAGGCACCCGGAGCAGCAGAATGCCCGTCAAAGGCTTGTTGCCACCGCGATGGGGTAAAGTACTCAACACAACAGCGAAGTACGGCGGCAATCGCCCCACCAAAAGCTACCCAAAGCGGAAGTTGCTACCTGAATTCGATGAGGAGGCCTTAGACCCCCCACAACCAAAAATTAAAACAATCATCTGGCCGGATAGACGACCTCACGACCAACATAAAGCGGCAAGCAACGCCGCACATAAGCCAATGCGCGGTCTACGCGAGGGCTCGCATCAAAAGGACGGCGAAACCATATCCATCTATGGACCACGCAAGCGTGCTCCAGCATAGGATGCAACACAACAAACATCCGAACAACGCAGTACACCCAGATATAGGGGTGCTGCACACCCCCTATGTTTCACCGATGAGGTGCTGGACCATGAATTTTCAGAGGGATTCAAACCCGTAAACATAGAGGCATATGATGGAACAACAGACTCTGGGGTCTGGATTGAGGACTATATCCTCCATATCCACATGGCTCGGGGAGATGATCTCCACGCCATTAAGTATCTACCCCTCAAACTCAAAGGGCCAGCTCGGCACTGGCTTAAGAGCCTCCCTGAAAGCTCCATTGGAAGTTGGGAAGAGCTCGAAGACGCCTTTCGAGCAAATTTTCAAGGGACTTATGCCCGACCTCCGGACGCAGATGATTTGAGTCATATAACTCAACAGCCCGGAGAGTCAGCCCGAAAGCTTTGGAACAAGTTTCTTACTAAAAAGAACCAAATCGTCGACTGTCCGGACGCCGAAGCCTTGGCAGCTTTTAAGCATAGCGTCTGTGACGAATGGCTTGCCAGACACCTCGGCCAAGAAAAGCCGAGAACAATGGCAGCATTAACAAGCCTCATGACCCGCTTTTGCGCGGGTGAGGATAGCTGGCTAGCCAGATGCAGCACCAGCGACCCCAGTACATCCGAAGTTAGAGATGGAAATGGGAAATCACGGTGCAACAGCAATAACAAACGCCGGAATAAAGAAGATAGCGCGAAGAGCACGGCAGTAAATGCCGGATTCAAAAGCTCTCAGCCAGGTCAGCAAAAGCCGCTCTCTAAAGGCATCAGAGACGAACTGTCTAGCCTAAACAAAATTCTGGACCAAATATGTCAGATCCATAGCACCCCTGGTAAACCCGCTAATCATACCCATAGAGAATGTTGGGTCTTCAAGCAGTCCGACAAGCTCAACGCCGTACACAAGGGGGAGGATACACCAAGCGAAGACGAGGATGAGCCTCTCAAGCAAGACACTGGGGAACAAAAGAAATTTCCACCAGAAGTCAAAACAGTAAACGTGTTACACGTGATCAAGGGGAGAAACAAAACGGCACTCCCAAAAAAATATGCCCAAGGGCATGTCACCGCGGAGTCCTGCCACTGGTCGTCTCAACCGATCACTTTCGACCATCGTGATTACTCAGCAAGTATCCGGCGTGCAGGATGGGCTGCCCTGGTATTAGACCCAATAATTGATGGATACCACTTCACACGAGTCCCAATGGACGGTGGCAGCAGTCTAAACCTGATATACCAGGATACAATCCGCGAAATGGTGATAGACCCAACGAAAATTTGCCATAGCAATACTACCTTTAAAGGAGTAACGCCAGGCCCAGGGGCTCATTTCACGGGCTCCCTGCTACTAAAGGTTATATTCGGCTTCCTCGATAACTTCCGTAGCGAATATTTAACCTTCCACATCGCTCCGTTCCAAAGTGGCTATCAAGCACTACTTGGACGCGAAGCTCTTGCTCGCTTTAATGCAATACCGCACTACGCTTCCCTCACACTCAAGATGCCTGGCCCACGTGGCATCATTACAATGAACGGAAGTATTAAGCGATCTTTGCGCGCCGAAGAGAGTGTGGCTGCCTTGGCAGCCGCACAATAAAAATGGCCTCACCAACTAAAGCATTTAACAGGTCATCAAGACTACGGACACGGTTAGACGAGTCCGGCGCAGCTATATGTAATTCATACCGGTCACACCCCTACTACAATTACAAGGCGCTCAACGCGCGCAGACAAGTGGCAATTTTTACTCATCTTGAATTATACATGGTCTCTTTAAATACTATCTTTTTGCACGACAACTTTTTCACCTAAGTTCCTCTCTTTTACAGATGATCATCGTGCTACACCCGTCCAGGATATGGCACAATGGAGACACAGGCGCAGACGTGCAGCAGGGACCCGTTCCAAGGATTCTTTTTAGATTAAGACCTGCATAAACCTTTTTTATTGTCTCTTGTTGATACACATCCACCGAATTCTCAGCACAATTGAGAAGGATGCTGACGTCTTGGCATGTGGCCACGTCAGAATAATGCACGTACCTGGACACAAGGGGATTCTTACAAAGGGCACTATTTAGGCCCGGTTTATACCATAAAGACCGAACACCTTAGGGAGTGTTCGGCGTCGCGAGTTTGGCCTTATATGCATCAACTCCGAATCATTGTCTTTGGTCAAATGTTGGGTTTGCCCGGCTCCTGTGTTTTGGTGCCTTACGTTCCGCTTTATCGGCTAAGGCAGCACCAGGAGGACTACTGCGATTGTGCCCTGATTCATCCGGACGAGCACCTCAGCAGAGAAAGCCGAAAACTGACTGTCATGATATAGCGTGAGACTGGTCAACCACTCGATGACCTATCAGAATGTTAGAATTCCTCCGCCTTAACGAAGGGCCGTTTTCCGGCCAGGCATGTACGCACCACAAGATCGGGAGAGTGCGGAGCCACCAGGGACTATCTAGTAGTCCCACTGTCAAACTCCTATGGCTAAGTGAAAGTGTTAAAGCACTATAGTCCAGTTGCCTCGTTCGCTGCGCTATCACCTCCTTAATAGGACCAAGACGTTGGGTTAAGTGTGAACACGCGTTTTTTGCGAACACCTCCGCATTATATGCATGGGGGCTGAAGCCGACGACTGCAATTTTTCAGGTTATACACATGTATACATAAACGGCCGCACAGGAGGCATCATATTACTTTCGGGCAAAAGTATAAACACAGCCTTATAAAATTTCATAAAACATTGTGTTTACAATGGGAATACATGTCACTCAAATATAATATTCTTCGAGCACTGGGCCTCTATCAAACGAGCACCCTCGAGAACCTCCTCGAAATAGTGCTCGACAGCCACTCGGCCTATGGCCGAACCCTGCGCCGCAACAACGGTAGCATCCATCTCCGCCCAGTATGTTTTAACACGGGCAAGGGCCATCTGCGAGCCTTCTATATATGCCGACCTCTTCATCGCATTAATGCGCAGCACCGCACCAAGGAACTGCTGCACTAAACTGAAGTAGCTGTTCGGCTTTGGCTTTTCCGGCCATAGCTGATCCACGACAGACCTCATGGCAAGTCCGGACAACCTATTTAGTTCGGCCCATTCGGCTAGCTGATCAGTCAATGGAAGCGGACGCTCTGGAACGTTGAATTGCGACCAGAACAGCTTGTCCACTTCACAATCTGTTTGACCTTGGAAGTATTTGGCCGCATCGGCAGCGCTCGCCGCCAAGTCCATATACGCATCTGCTGAACTCCATAGCCGATCCAGAGGGGCATACCGTGGATCTCCGAACTTCCTCCGTAGCATGAAGGGCTTCCCAGCCGCAATATCCCCGGCTTCACGCAGCTCCTCCTTCTTCGCTCTCATAGCAGAGCGGGTGTCTTTGTCTGCCATCGTGGCCTTCTCAAGGTCCGTTGCCTTCGCTCGGTTTTCTTTTTCAAGGAGTCGGCAACGGTCGGCGGTGTCTTTTAATTCTACGGCCATCTTGGCCATCTTCCCTTGGCTCTCGCAATGTGCGGCCTTCTCGGCTTTCAACTCTTCGGCCGCCTTCAAAGCAGCCACATTACTAATCCTCGCTTGTTCCTTGGCTCGGGCAAGTTCTGCCCGCAAGGTTTCCACGGTGGCAACTCCATCTGCAGTCACAACATATTAAAGATACTGGCATCATGCTGCTCTTACTATGTGGCGTTCACCAGATAATAACACTTACCCTGTGCCTCGTCAAGCCTCTTGTTAACAAGCTCGATGTCGGCGTCTGCCGCATCCAGTTGCCGTTTTAATTCGGCAAACTCATTAGTCCGGCTAGCCACCGGAGCTTCCACAACCTGCACATAAGGGCAGTCTGGTTATTGCCTGGGACTATGATCCTCTGTTCGCCGCCGTTCTCGACGATAACCAGAGTCTCAGGGGCTACTATCTACACAGGGCACACCTAACATGTGCGATACTATCACATATTATCTCACGTACCTCAAAGCCTGTCAGTAGACTCATAAAGGCTTCATGTAATCCGCTTTCGGCGGACGAAATTCTCTCCATCACCGTAACCATCAGCGTACGGTGTTCTTCTGAGATGGCCGCTCACCCCACCAGCTCCCTCAGAACGTCCGACTGCATACCAGACGGTGCCGGACTCTTTTGTTTGCTCTCTTCGGGAGTCGGACGCTGGGGACTTCGGGGGTCTATGGGATTATCTTCTGGCCTCACCGGATCCGGAGAGGCCCTCCGTGACGACACTTCGGGGTCGCTCACTTCTTGAGCGGAGGAGTCCGGGGGAGGCGTTTCGCTCTCCATCATCTCCGGAAGAAGATCCCTCGAAGACAAGCTCAGCTAAGAGGGGCTAAGGCCCGAACTGCAAGATATATGCGGTGGTTATTTTCTCAGAAAAAAGATAGTATACCTTCACTATTAAAGTATTTTGGATCACTTATGACTCGTTGGAGGGCTGATCCCCCCGCGGACTTTATGCGGCAAAGGCACCCCCCGAGGCAGGACCCTCTGTGGGAGACTTCTTCTCCCGTTTGGAGGCCTCGGCTTCAGAATCCTCGGAAGCAGTCCTTTTCCTCCCCCGGTTATCCTCCTTCATGGAGACGCTCATTCCCTTGGTTGGAACTGGCAGCGACGGGGGCCCACGTCCGCCTGTATTATCCCCCCATGTATCTTCCTTAGAGGGCTCCGGGCAAGGTGTGAGCTCGAGCATCTTTTCCAATACCAAATTTTCCAAACCCTCAGGGAGGGGGGCCAAACACCGAATCATCTTCGCCTTTGTTAGCCAGTCCTGGTCAAAGAGAAAACTCTCAGAAATAACTTCATGATGAATAAAAGATAGTGTGTTCGGCTAGAGGATTTCTTACTTGTTCGGCGGCGCGGTTACTGCTCAGGCCCACGTCCTCGGTAGTATCCGGACACTCTATTTGAGGTCCGAAGAATGACTTGTACATCTCCTCGTGTGTCAGGCCGAGGAAACTTTGAATGGCATGCGGTCCTTCTAGGTTGAACTCCCACAAGCGAAGGGGCCGGCGTTTGCAAGGCTGGACTTAACGAACTAGCATAACTTGTATTACCGCGACCAAATTAAAATCTCCCTCGAAGAGATCTCGAATGCGGCTTTGCAGTATAGGCACGTCCTTGGCTGGACCCCAGCTCAGACCTCTGCTAATCCATGACATCAGTCGTGGTGGGGGCCCGAGCGGAAAGCGAGGGCAGCCGCCCACTTGGCACTTCTGGGAGCCGTGATGTAAAACCACTCCCGTTGCCATAATTCGGACACCTTTGGAAAGGAACCTTTCGGCCATGGAGCTCCTGCCATCTTGCCAATTGATGCACCTCCGCACGCCGCATGTTGCCCCTCGATCATCTTCGGCTTCACTTCAAAGGTCTTAAGCCACAGGCCGAAGTGAGGGGTAATGCGGAGGAAGGCCTCACACACGACAATAAATGTCGAAATGTGGAGAAAGGAGTCTGGAGCTAGATCGTGGAAGTCTAGCCCGTAATAGAACATCAAACCCCTGACGAAGGGATCCAGAGTGAGGCCTAGGCCTCGGAGGAAGTGGGAGACGAACACAATGTTCTCATTGGGTTCGGGAGTAGGGACGACCTGCCCTCGAGCAGGCAGCCGATGCGAAACCTCGGCGGTCAGGTATCTGGCCTCTCTCAACTTCTTGATGTCCTCTTCCGTAACGGAGGATGGCATCCATTGGCCTTGAAGGCTGGATCCGGACATGATTGAAGATCCGGAGCACCTAACCTGGGCTTTGGGTGTTAGAACTCGAGGCGGGGGAAGGGTTCGATTGAGCACGAGAGGGAAAAAGCAAAAACCTTGTCCCTTTATAAAGAGGGTGAATATCAAGCGTCCTCTCTGTAGCGTCCTCTCTCAGCGGTTATGTGTAGAGCTTGTTGAAGAAAAACGGTTCGAATAATCACCGGGCCATGACATAACGTCATGCTGCCAAAACAAGCGAGCAAATTAGATCTGCGAAAATATTATTCTCTCTACGGTGGAATGTGGAACTTATTTTGAAGGAAATATGCCCTAGAGACAATAATAAAGTTATTATTTATTTCCTTATATCATGATAAATGTTTATTATTCATGCTAGAATTGTATTAACCGAAAACATGATACATGTGTGAATACATAGACAAACAGAGTGTCGCTAGTATGCCTCTACTTGACTAGCTCGTTGATCAAAGATGGTTATGTTCCCTAGCCATAGACAAAGAGTTGTCATTGGATTAACGGGATCACATCATTAGGAGAATGATGTGATTGACTTGACCCATTCCGTTAGCATAGCACTTGATCGTTTAGTTTATTGCTATTGCTTTATTCATGACTTATACATGTTCCTATGACTATGAGATCATGCAACTCCCGTTTACCGGAGGAACACTTTGTGTGCTACCAAACGTCACAACGTAACTGGGTGATTATAAAGGTGCTCTACAGGTGTCTCCGAAGGTACTTGTTGGGTTGGCGTATTTCGAGATTAGGATTTGTCACTCCGATTGTCGGAGAGGTATCTCTGGGCCCACTCGGTAATGCACATCACTATAAGCCTTGCAAGCATTGCAACTAATGAGTTAGTTGCGGGATGATGTATTACGGAACGAGTAAAGAGACTTGCCGGTAACGAGATTGAACTAGGTATTGAGATACCGACAATCGAATCTCGTGCAAGTAACATACCGATGACAAAGGGAACAACGTATGTTGTTATGCGGTTTGACCGATAAAGATCTTCGTAGAATATGTAGGAGCCAATATGAGCATCCAGGTTCCGCTATTGGTTATTGACCGGAGACGTGTCTCGGTCATCTACCATTCTTAAGAAGTTGCTCCCCACTACTTCCTATTCTCTCAACATGCACACTATCCACATCAGCAATGTGCCACGTCATTATTCAGTTTTCAAAAACAGCCAATCAGTTCTCCACCTTAGCAAATCTGCCACCTCAGCAAAAAATCTTGATTTAACAAAATAATCCTATGATTTTAATCTCTGCAGTGGCTTCTCTTGGTCTTCTAAACTGATGAAACAGCCCATCTATTAATAGGAGCCGAGACGCCTGCTAATATTCTCCCATGGTTCTGTTACTCTTCCCACCAATCTATGTTTGCATCTTCCCCACTACCGTGACCATCCCTTGGCCTTACGAATCCACACATATAAATTCACCTCTTTGCTGGTCCCGATGATTGGCGTTGCATCTGGCCTGCCGGTCCTCTTTGCTGGTCCGGATTTGACTTCGAGGAGCTGCGACATCCCTGCCACCGATGGACTCGGATGGCGAGGAGCTGCATCCTAGCTCCACCGCCCTTCCCCTATACCATCTTCAAATCTGTGTAGACCCCTCCCATGTACAGGTAACTGATGTCTGATGCAATTGCTTTATCTTCGTTCCCATCGTCACCACAAATACGAGCACATGCCTGACGCCCTTGCCGGGATTCGCGGGTCTCGCCTTCTGGATGTATCAGTTATTGACACACATATACTGCTGGTACAAAGCGTGTTAGCCGGGACACATCTGCAGCCGTGGACGTCACCTCCCCACTCTCTGTCCCAGGTTCTCCATGCAGCCTCTTCCTCACAGCTTCTATTGATTAAGCACCCTCCCATCCATTTTTTACAGGTCTGTCAATTTGTGTGGGTTTGCTGTCTTGGACAAATTCATTCCTTCGACGATACAAAGCTCAATTATAGAATTGTATCTGAGATGGAGGAGCTTGATACGATGATTGTTTGGAGATTTTGCTCCTAAATTTTACATGCCCCGATAGAGAATTTAATCTCATTTTTTTTTACTCTATGTCGACAAGGTATTCGATCAAAATCCAAGTAGGTAGCGGGTCTGTTTTTTTGGTAGAAATTTTTAATTTATGTCGGTCACTGATCATCCCCTCTACTACTTTTACAGGTCGCGGTGTCCTAGGCTCCTAGCAAATGATCCATGGACTGGGGGTGCATCATAGATTCATAGCAAGATACAGTTTGCCTTGATAGTATCCTAGAGAGCATACAGAATGAATAGACATCTACTGGAATATGGTCTATTGTCTATCTCTCTTTTCTTATGAAGTTGTAAGTTTTTACATGGAAAATAGCAACAATCTGTGTTGATTTGCGAGTTATATATCAGCATATGTTGACATAGATTTCGATCGAATTGTACAATCTTTATCTTACTTTTGTATATGTATACCAATTGATTTTTTAGTAATGAACTGATTTTTAAATTTTGGTAATTGTCTTTGCAGCCAACAGTTTGTTGTGATGCTTACCATTTTCTTGGCAACTCAAACAATGTGTTCCGAAGTTTCAACTCATCTGCTGCCACTAATGTTATCCCATGTAAAAAAATAGAGTTCATTGTCCATAGCCAAATAATGAACTGATTCACTTTTCTCTAGATATGAGAACCATCCAACATAACATCAAATCAGTAGAGAACTCTCATAACAAGACCTTCAGGACATAGATGTTGTAGTGACAGTAAATGTCATTATTGATCACTATAAAGTTGCATCTACTTATTTGTGTTAGCAATATTTGAACGAGATTTTTGTATACAGAGATGCCAACCAACGGACCACAATAAACATATGCATCACTACATCAGAAATTACAATTTGCATGTAGCTTTTCTATTTTACTAATCATGCATGCCTCCTTACATTTTTGTAGTCGACAAGGAAAAACCTAAGCTACAAGCACATGACACGACACAGAGATCACACCATAAAGTTTTAATTGTTTTCTTACTGTTTTCATAAACATGCATTTACAATTTTACATTATCTCATAGATAGTTTTGTTATCGGTCAATATATGGGTGTAATAAATTTTGTAACTACTTATCATAGTGGTCCGTTAGCATAACCGCACTCCATGAGTGTGTCTATGGTTCTATTTGTTTCCAATATATGATCACATCTACGATTAAACTTTGTAGTTTTACATCATGTTCTTATGACGTCCCGCAGCAACGCGCGGGGTATCACCTAGTGTCTACATAGTTCTCGAACCCGTAGGGTCCGCACGCTTATATTATGAGTTTATGTGTTTTGATGTACCGAAGGAGTTCGGAGTCCCGGATGAGATCGGGGACATGATGAGGAGTCTCGAAATGGTCGAGACGTAAAGATCGATATAATGGTCGAGACGTAAAGATCGATATATTGGACGACTATGAGATCAGGGAACGTAGCAGAAATTCAAAATTTTCCTACGTGTCACCAAGATCTATCTATGGAGAGACCAGCAACGAGGGGAAAGAGAGTGCATCTACATACCCTTGTAGATCGCTAAGCGGAAGCGTTCAAGAGAACGGGGTTGATGGAGTCGTACTCGTCGTGATCCAAATCACCGATGATCCTAGTGCCGAACGGATGGCACCTCCGTGTTCAACACACGTACAGCTCGGTGACGTCTCCCATGCCTTATCCAACAAGGAGAGAGGGAGAGGTTGAGGAAGACTCCATCCAGCAGCAGCACAACAGCGTGGTGGTGGTGGTGGAGGAGCATGGTACTCCAGCAGGGCTTCGCCAAGCACCGCAAGAAACGAGGAGAAAGAGAGGTAGGGCTGCACCAACAGGGAGAGGAACTCGTGTGTTTTGGGCAGCCCAAACCTCAACTATATATAGGGGGAGGGGAGGGGCTGCGCCCCCACCTAGGGTTCCCTCCCTAGGGGTGGCGGCAGCCCCCTAGATCCCATCTAGGGGCGGCCAAGGGGAGGGGAGAGGGGGAGGCGCACCAGGGTGGGCCTTAGGGCCCATCTTCCCTAGGGTTTGCCCCCTTCCCCTCTTTCTTGCGCCTTGGGCATTGGTGGGGGCGCACCAGCCCACCTGGGGCTGGTCCCCTCCCACACTTGGCCCATGCAGCCCTCCGTGGCTTGTGGCCCCACTTGGTGGACCCCCGGGACCCTCCCGGTGGTCCCGGTACGTTACCGATAAAACCCGAAACTTTTCCGGTGACCAAAACAGGACTTCCCATATATAAATCTTTACCTCCGGACCATTCCGGAACTCCTCATGACGTCCGGGATCACATCCGGGACTCCGAACAACATTCGGTAACCACATACAAACTTCCTTTATAACCCTAGCGTCATCGAACCTTAAGTGTGTAGACCCTGCGGGTTCAGGAGACATGCAGACATGACCGAGATGACTCTTCGGTCAATAACCAACAGCGGGATCTGGATACCCATGTTGGCTCCCACATGTTCCACGATGATCTCATCGGATGAACCACGATGTCAGGGACTTAATCAATCCCGTATGCAATTCCCTTTGTCCATCGGTACGATACTTGCCCGAGATTCGATCGTCGGTATCCCGATACCTTGTTCAATCTCGTTACCGGCAAGTCTCTTTACTCGTTCCGTAACACATCATCCCGTGATCAACTCCTTGGTCACATTGTGCACATTATAATGATGTCCTACCGAGTGGGCCCAGAGATACCTCTCCGTTTACACGGAGTGACAAATCCCAGTCTTGATTCGTGCCAACCCAATAGACACTTTCGGAGATACCTGTAGTGTACCTTTATAGCCACTCAGTTACGTTGTGACGTTTGGCACACCCAAAGCACTCCTACGGTATCCGGGAGTTGCACAATCTCATGGTCCAAGGAAATGATACTTGACATTAGAAAAGCTTTAGCATACGAACTACATGATCTTGTGCTAGGCTTAGGATTGGGTCTTATCCATCACATCATTCTCCTAATGATGTGATCCCGTTATCAATGACATCCAATGTCCATGGTCAGGAAACCGTGACCATCTATTGATCAATGAGCTAGTCAACTAGAGGCTTACTAGGGACATGGTGTTGTCTATGTATCCACACATGTATCTGAGTTTCCTATCAATACAATTCTAGCATGGATAATAAACGATTATCATGAACAAGGAAATATAATAATAATCAATTTATTATTGCCTCTAGGGCATATTTCCAACAGTCTCCCACTTGCACTAGAGTCAATAATCCAGTTCACATTGATATGTGATTAACACTCAAGGTCACATCCCCATGTGACTAACACCCAAGAGTTCTGGGTTTGATCATGTTATGCTTGTGAGGGAGGTTTCAGTCAACGGGTCTGCAACATTCAGATCCGTATGTACTTCGCAAATTTCTATGTCATCTTGTAGATGCAACTACTACGCTACATTTGGAGCTATTCCAAATAACTGTTCTACTATACGAATCCAGTTTACTACTCAGAATAATCTGGATTAGTGTCAAAGTTTGCATCGGCGTAACCCTTTACGACGAACTCTTTTACCACCTCCATAATCGAGAAAATTCCTTAGTCCACTAGTTACTAAGGATAACTTTGACCGTTGTCCTGTGATCCATTCTTGGATCACTCTTGTACCCCTTGACTGACTCATGGCAAGGCACACTTCAGGTGCGGTACACATCATAGCATACTGTAGAGCCTACGTCTAAAGCATAGGGGACGACCTTCGTCCTTTCTCTCTATTCTGCCGTAGTCAGGTTTCGAGTCTTACTCCATGTTCACACCTTATAACACAGCCAAGAACTCCTTTGCCGATCCATTTTGAACCCCTTCAAAATCTTGTCACGGTATGTATTCATTTGAAAGTACTATTAAGCGTTTTGATCTATCCTTATAGATCTAAATGCTCAATACTCAAGTAGCCTAATCCATGTTTTCCATTGAAAAACACTTTTCAAATAACTCTGCATTCTTTCCAGAAATTCTACATCATTTCCGATCAACAACATGTTAACAACATATACTCATCGGAAATTCTATAGTGCTCCCACTCACTTCTTTGGAAATACAAGTTTCTCATAAACTTTGTATAAACCCAAAAATCTTTGATCATCATCAAAGCATACATTCCAACTCCGAGATGCTCACTCCAGTCCTTAGAAGGATTGCTGGAGCTTTGCATACTTATTAGCATCTTTCAGGATTGACAAAACCTTTCGGTTGTATCACATACAACCTTTCCTCAAGAAAATCGTTGAGGAAACAATGTTTTGACATCCTATCTGCAAGATTTCATAAATAATGCAGTAATCGCTAATATAATTCCAACAGACTCTTAGCATCGCTACGAGTGAGAAAGTCTCATCATAGTCAACTCCTTGAACTTGTCGGAAAACATCTTAACGACAAGTCGAGCTTTCTTAATGGTGATACTTACCATCATTGACTGTCTTCCTTTTAAAATCCATATGTACCTAACAGCCTTACGACCATCAAGTAGTTCTTCCAAAGTCTACACTTTGTTTTCATATATGGATCCTCTCTCGGATTATATGGCCTCGAGCCATTTTGGAATCCAGGCCCACCATCGCTTCTCCATAGCTCGTAGGTTCATTGTTGTCTAGCAACATGACTTCCAAGACAGGATTACGTACCACTCTGAAGTAGTACGCTTCCTTGTCATCCCACGAGGTTTGGTAGTGACTTGATCTGAAGTTTCATGATCACTATCATAAGCTTCCACTTCAATTGGTGTAGGTGCCACAGGAACAACTCCCGGTGCCCTGCCACACACTAGTTGAAGAGACGGTTCAATAACCTCATCAAGTCTCCACCATCCTCCTACTCAATTCTTTCGAGAGAAACTTTTCCTCGAGAAAGGACCTGATTCTAGAAACAATCCATTATTGCTTTCGGATCTGAGACAGGAGGTATACCCAACTGTTTTGGGTGTACTATGAAGATGCATTTATCCGCTTTGGGTTCGAGCTTATTAGCCTGAAACTCTTTCACATAAGCGTCGCAGCCCCAAACTTTTAAGGAATGACAGCTTAGGTTTCTCTAAACCATAGTTCATACGGTGTCATCTCATCGGAATTACGTGGTGCCCTATTTAAAGTGAATGTGATTGTCTCTAATGCCTAACCCATAAACTATCGTGGTAATTTGATAAGAGACATCATAGTATGCATCATATCCAATAGGGTGCAGTTATGATGTTCGGACACACCATCACACTATGGTGTTCCAGGCTGTATTAGTTGTGAAACAATTTCCACAATGTCTTAATTCTGTGCCAAACTCGTAATTCAGATATTCATCTCTATGATCGTATCATAGATATTTTATCCTCTTGTCACGACGATCTTTCAACTTCACCCTGAAATTACTTGAACCTTTCAATAATTCAGACTCGTGATTCATCAAGTAAATATACTCAACATCTACTCAAATCATCTATGAAACAAGAACATAACGATATCCACTACATGCCTCAGCACTCATTGGACTGCACACATCAAAATGTATTACTTCGAACAAGTTGCTTTCTAGTTCCATTTTACTAAAAACGAGGCTTTCAGTCATCTTGCCCATGTGGTATGATTTGCATGTCTCAAGTGAGTCCAAACGGTCCATTTGCATGGAGTTTCTTCATGCATATACACCAATGGACATGGTTCGCATGTCTCAAACTTTTCAAAACGAGTGAGCCCAAAGATCCATCAACATGGAGCTTCTTCATGCGTTTTACACCGATATGACTTACGTGGCAGTGCCACAAGTAGGTGGTACTATCATTACTATCTTATATCTTTTGGCATGAATATGTGTATCACTACGATCGAGATTCAATAAACCATTCATTTTAGGTGCAAGACCATTGAAGGTATTATTCAAATAAACAAAGTAACCATTATTCTCCTTAAATGAATAACCGTATTGCGATAGACATAATCCAGTCATGTCTATGCTCAACGCAAACACCAATCTCGATGGTAGAGGGAGCGTGTGATGCTTGATCACATCAAGCTTGGAAAAACTTCCAACACATATCGCCAGCTCACCTTTAGCTAGTCTCCGTTTACTCCGCAGTCTTTTATTTCGAGTTTACTAACACTTAGCAACCGAGCCGGTATCGAATACCATGGTTCTACTAGGAGTACTAGTAAAGTACACATTAACACAATGTATATCCAATATACTTCTATCGACCTTGCCAGCCTTCTCATCTACCAAGTATCTAGGGTAATTCTGCTCCAGTGGATGTTTCTCTTATTACAGAAGCACTTAGTCTCGGGTTTGGGTTCAACCTTGGGTTTCTTCACTAGAGCAGCAACTGATTTGCCGTTTCATGAAGTATCCCTTCTTGCCTTTGCCCTTCTTGAAACTAGTGGTTTCACCAACCATCTACAATTGATGCTCCTTCTTGATTTCTACTTTTGTGGTGTCAAACATCACGAATATCTCAAGGATCATCATATATGTCCCTAATATATTATAGTTCATCACGAAGCTCTAGCAGCTTGGTGGTAATGACTTCGGAGAAACATCACTATCTCATCTGGAAGATCAACTCCCACTCGATTCAAATGATTGTTGTACTCAGACAATCTGAGCACAAGCTCAACAATTGAGCTTTTTTCCCTTAGTTTGCAGGCTAAGAAAATCGTTGGAGGTCTTATACCTCTTGACGTGGGCACGAGCCTGAAATTCCAATTTCAGCCCTCGAAACATCTCATATGTTTCGCGACGTTTCAAAACGTCTTCGGTACCTCAACTCTAAACCGTTTAACTGAATTATCACGTAGTTATCAAAATGTGTATGTCAGATGTTCGCAACATCCACAGACGACATTCGAGGTTCAGCACACTGAGCGGTGCATTAAGGACATAAGCCTTCTATGAAGCAATGAGGACAATCCTCAGTTTACGGACCTAGTTCACATAATTGCTACTATCATCTTTCAACTAAATTTTCTCTAGGAACATATCTAAACAGTAGAACTGAAGCGCGAGCTACGACATAATTTGCGAAGACCTTTTGACTATGTTCAGGATAATTAAGTTCATTTTATGAACTCCCACTCAGATAGACATCCCTCTAGTCATCCAAGTGATTACATGATCCGAGTCAACTAGGCCGTGTCCGATCATCACGTGAGGCGGACTAGTCAACATCGGTGAACATCTTCATGTTGATCGTATCTTCTATACGACTCATGCTCGACCTTTCGGTCTCTTGTGTTCCGAGGCCATGTCTGTACATGCTAAGCTCGTCAAGTCAACCTAAGTGTTTCGCGTGTGTAAATTTGGCTTACACCCGTTGTATGTGAACGTAAGAATCTATCACACCCGATCATCACGTGGTGCTTCGAAACGACAAACTTTCGCAACGGTGCACAGTTAGGGGGAACACTTTCTTGAAATTTTAATGAGGGATCATCTTATTTACTACCGTCATTCTAAGCAAATAAGATGCAAAAACATGATAAACATCACATGCAATCAAATAGTGACATGATATGGCCAATATCATATTGCTCCTTTTGATCTCCATCTTCGGGGCTCCATGATCATCAACGTCACCGGTATGACACCATGATCTCCATCATCGTGTCTCCATGAAGTTGTCTCGCCAACTTATTACTTCTACTACTATGGCTACCGGTTAGCAATAAAGTAAAGTAATTACATGGCGTTGTTCAATGACACGCAGGTCATACAATAAATAAAGACAACTCCTATGGCTCCTGCCGGTTGTCATACTCATCGACATGCAAGTCGTGATTCCTATTACAAGAACATGATCAATCTCATACATCACATATCATTCATCACATTCTTCTTGGCCATATCACATCACATAGCATACCCTGCAAAAACAAGTTAGACGTCCTCTAATTGTTGTTTGCATGTTTTACGTGGCTGCTATGGGTTTCTAGCCAGAACGTTTTTTACCTACGCAAAAACCACAACGTGATATGCCAATTGCTATTTACCCTTCATAAGGACCCTTTTCATCGAATCCGATCCGACTAAAGTGGGAGAGACAGACACCCGCTAACCACCTTATGCAACTAGTGCATGTCAGTTGGTGGAACCAGTCTCACGTAAGAGTACGTGTAAGGTCGGTCTGGGCCGCTTCATCCCACGATGCTGCCGAATCAAGATAAGACTAGTAACGGCAAGTAAATTGACAAAATCAATGCCCACAACTGCTTTGTGTTCTACTCGTGCATAGAATCTACGCAATAGACCTAGCTCATGATGCCACTGTTGGGGAACGTAGCAGAAATTCAAAATTTTCCTACATGTCACCAAGATCTATCTATGGAGAGACCAGCAACGAGGGGAAGGAGATTGCATCTACATACCCTTGTAGATCGCTAAGCGGAAGCGTTCAAGATAACGGGGTTGATGGAGTCGTACTTGTCGTGATCCAAATCACCGATGATCCTAGTGCCGAACGGACGGCACCTCCGTGTTCAACACACGTACAGCCCGGTGACGTCTCCCATGCCTTGATCCAGCAAGGAGAGAGGGAGAGGTTGAGGAAGACTCCATCCAGCAGCAGCACAATGGCGTGGTGGTGGTGGAGGAGCGTGGTACTCCAGCAGGGCTTCGCCAAGCACCGCAAGAAACGAGGAGAAAGAGAGGTAGGGCTGCACCAACAGGGAGAGGAACTCGTGTGTTTTGGGCAGCCCAAACCTCAACTATATATAGGGGGAGGGGAGGGGCTGCGCTCCCACCTAGGGTTCCCTCCCTAGGGGTGGTGGCAGCCCCCTAGATCCCATCTAGGGGCGGCCAAGGGGAGGGGAGAGGGGGAGGCGCACCAGGGTGGGCCTTAGGGCCCATCTTCCCTAGGGTTTGCCCCCTTCCCCTCTTCCTTGCGCCTTGGGCCTTGGTGGGGGCGCACCAGCCACTTGAGGCTGGTCCCCTCCCACACTTGGCCCATGCAGCCCTCCGTGGCTTGTGGCCCCACTTGGTGGACCCCCGGGACCCTCCCGGTGGTCCCGGTACGTTACCGATAAAACCCGAAACTTTTCCGGTGACCAAAACAGGACTTCCCATATATAAATCTTTACCTCCGGACCATTCCGAAACTCCTCGTGACGTCCGGGATCACATCCGGGACTCCGAACAACATTCGGTAACCACATACAAACTTCCTTTATAACCCTAGCGTCATCGAACCTTAAGTGTGTAGACCCTACGGGTTCGGGAGACATGCAGACATGACCGAGATGACTCTCCGGTCAATAACCAACAGCGGGATCTGGATACCCATGTTGGCTCCCACATGTTCCACGATGATCTCATCGGATGAACCACGATGTCAAGGACTTAATCAATCCCGTATGCAATTCCCTTTGTCCATCGTTACGATACTTGCCCGAGATTCGATCGTCGGTATCCCGATACCTTGTTCAATCTCGTTACCGACAAGTCTCTTTACTCGTTCCGTAACACATCATCCCGTGATCAACTCCTTGGTCACATTGTGCACATTATAATGATGTCCTACCAAGTGGGCCCAGAGATACCTCTCCGTTTACACGGAGTGACAAATCCCAGTCTTGATTCGTGCCAACCCAACAGACACTTTCAGAGATACCTGTAGTGTACCTTTATAGCCACCCAGTTACGTTGTGACGTTTGGCACACCCAAAGCACTCCTACGGTATCCGGGAGTTGCACAATCTCATGGTCTAAGGAAATGATACTTGACATTAGAAAAGCTTTAGCATACGAACTACATGATCTTGTGCTAGGCTTAGGATTGGGTCTTGTCCATCACATCATTCTCCTAATGATGTGATCCCGTTAGCAACGACATCCAATCTCCATGGTTAGGAAACCGTGACCATCTATTGATCAACGAGCTAGTCAACTAGAAGCTTACTAGGGACATGGTGTTGTGTATGTATCCACACATGTATCTGAGTTTCCTATCAATACAATTCTAGCATGGATAATAAACGATTATCGTGAACAAGGAAATATAATAATAATCAATTTATTATTGCCTCTAGGGCATATTTCCAACAATTCGGACATCGGCAAGGTTCCGAGTGATTCGGGTATTTTCGGGAGTACCGGGGAGTTACGGGAATTCGTATTGGGCCTTAATGGGCCATACGGGAAAAGAGAGAATGGCCTCAAAGGGTGGCCAGACCCCTCCCCATGGGCTGGTCCGAATTGGACTAGGGAGGGGGGGCCTTCCTTCCTTCTCCTTTTCCCTTCCCTTTCCTTCCCTCCTACTCCTACTACTTGGAAGGGCTCCTAGTTCTACTAGGAAAAGAGGAATCCTACTCCCGATGGGAGTAGGACTCCCCTAGGGTGCGCCATAGAGAGGGCCGGCCCTTCCCCTCCTCCACTCCTTTATATACGGGGGCAGGGGGCACCCCAAAGACACAACAATTGATCTCTTGATCTCTTAGCCATGTGCGGTGCCCCCCTCCACCATAATCCACCTCGGTCATATCGTAGCGGTGCTTAGGCGAAGCCCTGCGTCGGTAGAACATCATCATCGTCACCACGCCGTCGTGCTGACGGAACTCTCCCTCAAAGCTCGGCTGGATCGGAGTTCGAGGGACGTCATCGAGTTGAATGTGTGCAGAACTCGGAGGTGCCGTGCGTTCGGTACTTGATCGGTTGGATCGTGAAGACGTACGACTACATCAACCGCGTTGTGCTAACGCTTCCGCTTCTGGTCTACGAGGGTACGTAGACAACACTCTCCCCTCTCGTTGCTATGCATCACCATGATCTTGCGTGTGCGTAGGAATTTTTTTGAAATTACTGCGTTCCCCAACAGTGGCATCCGAGCCTAGGTTTTATGCGTTGATGTAATATGGACGAGTAGAACACAAGTGAGTTGTGGGCGATATAAGTCACACTGCTTACCAGCATATCACAGTTTGGTTCGGCGGTATTGTTGGATGAAGCGGCCCGGACCGACATTATGCGTACGCTTATGCGAGACTGGTTCTACCGACGTGCTTTGCACACAGGTGGCTGGCGAGTATCAGTTTCTCCAACTTTAGTTGAACCGAGTGTGGCTATGCCCGGTCCTTGCGATGGTTAAAACAACACCAACTTGACAAACTATCTTTGTGGTTTTGATGCGTAGGTAAGAACGGTTCTTGCTCAGCCCGTAGCAGCCACGTAAAACTTGCAACAAAAAAGTAGAGGACGTCTAACTTGTTTTTGCAGGGCATGTTGTGATGTGATATGGTCAAGACGTGATGAGATATAAGTTGTTGTATGAGATGATCATGTTTTGTTGAAGTTATCGTCAACTGGCAAAAGCCTTATGGTTATCTCTCTATTGCATAAGATGCCAGCGCCAAATAATTGCTTTACTTTATCGCTATGCGATAGAAATAGTTGCAAGAGCAATTGTTGGCGAGACAACCATGTGATGACACATTGATTTAGATCGAGATGATGGAGATCATGGTGTCATGCCGGTGATGATGGAGATCATGACGATGCTTTGGAGATGGAGATCAAAGGCACAAGATGATGATGGCCATATCATGTCACATACTATGATTGCATGTGATGTTTATCTTTTATACATCTTATTTTGCTTAGTTCAGCGGTAGCTTTATAAGATGATCCCTCACTAAATTGTCAAAGTATAAGTGTTCTCCCTGAGTATGCACCGTTGCGAAAGTTCTTCGTGCTGAGACACCACGTGATGATCGGGTGTGATAGGCTCTACGTTCAAATACAACGGGTGCAAAACAATTGCACACGCAGAATACTCAGGTTAAACTTGACGAGCCTAGCATATAACAGATATGGCCTCGGAACACGGAGACCGAAAGGTCGAGCATGAATCATATAGTAGATATGATCAACATAGTGATGTTCACCATTGAAACTAATCCATCTCACATGATGATTGGACATGGTTTAGTTGATATGGATCACGTGATCACTTAGAGGATTAGAGGGATGTCTATCTAAGTTGGAGTTCTTAAGTAATATGATTAATTGAACTTAAATTTATCATGAACTTAGTCCTCGTAGTATTAGCATATCTATGTTGTAGATCAATAGCTCGCGTTTAGCTCCCCTGTTTTATTTTTGATATGTTCCTAGAGAAAATTAAGTTGAAAGATGTTAGTAGCAATGATGCAGATTGGATCCGTGATCTGAGGATTATCCTCATTACTGCACAGAAGAATTATGTCCTTAATGCACCTCTAGGTGACAGACCTATTGCAGGAGCAGATACAGACGTTATGAACGTTTGGCTAGCTCAATATGATGACTACTTGATAGTTTAGTGCATCATGCTTAAACGGCTTAGAATCGGGACTTCAAAGACGTTTTCAACGTCATGGACCATATGACATGTTCCAGTAGTTGAAGTTAATATTTCAAGAAAATACCCGAGTTGAGAGATATGAAGTCTCCAACAAGTTCTATAGCTAAAAGATGGAGGAGAATAGCTCAAGCAGCGAGCATGTGCTCAGATTTTCTGGGTACTACAATCGCTTGAATCAAGTGGGAGTTAATCTTCCAAATAAGATAGTGATTGACAGAATTCTCTAGTCACCATCACCAAGTTAGTAGAACTTCATGATGAACTATGATGTGCAAGGAATAACGGAAACGATTCCCAAGCTCTTCGTAATGTTGAAATCAATGAAGGTAGAAATCAAGAAAAATATCAAGTGTTGATGGTAGACAAGACCACTAGTTTCAAGAAAAGGGCAAAGGGAAGAAGGGGAACTTCAAGAAGAATGACAAGCAAGTTGCTTCTCAAGTGAAGAAGCCCAAGTCTGGTCCTAAGCCTGAGACTAAGTGCTTCTACTGCAAAGGGACTGGTCACTGGAAGCGGAACTGCCCCAAGTATTTGGCGGATAAGAAGGATGGCAAAGTGAACAAAGGTATATTTTATATACGGATTATTGATGTGTATTTTACTAGTGTTCGTAGCAACCCCCCGGTATTTGATACTGGTTCAATTGCTAAGAGTAGTAACTTCAAACGGGAGTTGCAGAATGAACAGAGACTAGTTAAGGGAGAAGTGACGATGTGTGTTGGAAGTGGTTCCAAGATTGATATGATCATCATCGCACACTCCCTATACTTTTGGGATTAGTGTTGAACCTAAATAAGTGTTATTTGGTGTTTGCATTGAGCATGAATATGATTTGATCATGTTTATTGCAATATGGTTATTCATTTAAGTAAGAGAATAAATTGTTATTCTGTTTACATATATGGTTACACACCCAATGAAAATGGTTCGTTGGATCTCGTCGTAGTGATACACATATTCATAATATTGAAACCAAAAGATGCACAGTTAATAATGATAGTGCAACTTATTTGTGGCACTACCGTTTAGGTCATATTGGTGTAAAGCGCATGAAGAAACTCCATGCTGATGGACTTTTGGAATCACTTGATTATGAATCAGTTGATGCTTGCGAACCATGCCTAGTGGGCAAGATGACTAAGACTCCGTTCTCCGGAACAATGCAACAAGCAACAGATTTGTTGGAAATCATGCATACTGATGTATGTGGTCCGATGAATATTGAAGCTCGCGACAGGTATCATTATTTTCTGATCTTCACAGATGATTTGAGCAGATATGAGTATATCTACTTGATGAAACACAAGTCTGAAACATTTGAAAAGTTCAAAGAATTTCAGAGTGAAGTGGAGAATCGTCGTAACAAAATAAAAGTTTCTACGATATGATCGCAGAAGTAAAATATTTGAGTTACGAGTTTGGCCTTCAGTTAAAACAATGTGAAATAGTTTCACTACTCACGCCACCTGGAACACCAGAGTGTAATGGTGTGTCCGAACGTCGTAACCGTGCTTTATTAGATATGGTGTGATCTATGACGTCTCTTACTGATTTACCGCTATCGTTTTGGGGTTATGCATTATAGACAGCTACATTCACGTTAAATAGGACACCACTAAATCCGTTGAGAGGACACCGTATGAACTATGGTTTGGCAAGAAATCTAAGCTGTCGTTTCTTAAAGTTTGAGGTTGCAATGCTTATGTGAAAAAGTTTCAACCTAATAAGCTCAAACCCAAATCGGAGAAGTGCATCTTCATAGGATACCCAAAAGAAAATTTTGGGTACACCTTCTATCACAGATCCGAAGGCAAGATATTCGTTGCTGAGAATGGATCCTTTCTAGAGAAGGAGTTTCTCTCGAAAGAAATGAGTGGGAGGAAAAAAGAACTTGATGAGGTAAGTGTACCTGCTCCCTTATTGGAAAGTAGCTCATCACAGAAATATGTTCCTGTGACTACTACACCAATTAGTGAGGAAGCTAATGATGATGATCATGTAATTTCAGATCAAGTTGCTACCGAACCTCGTAGGTAAACCAGAGTGAGATCTGCACCAGAGTGGTACGGTAATCCTGTTCTGGAGGTCATGTTACTTGACCATGACAAGCCTACGAACTATGAGGAAGCGATGATGAGCCCAGATTCCACGAAATGGCTTGAGGCCATGAAATCTAAGATGAGATCCATGTATGAGAACGAAGTATGGACTTTGATTGACTTGCCCGTTGATCGGTGAGCCATTGAGATTAAATGGATCTTCAAGAGGAAGATGGACGCTGATAGTAGTGTTACTATCTACAAAGCTAGAATTGTCGCAAAAAGGTTTTTGACAAGTTCAAGGTGTTGACTACGATGAGAGTTTCTCACTCGTATCTATGTTTAAGTCTGTCCGAATCATATTAGCAATTGCCGCATTTTATGAAATCTGGCAAATGGATAAACAAAACTGCATTCCTTAATGGATTTATTAAAGAAGAGTTGTATATGATGCAACTAGAAGGTTTTGTCGATCCAAAGGGAGCTAACAAAGTGTGCAAGCTCCAGCGATCCATTTATGGACTGGTGCAAGCCTCTCGGAGTTGGAATAAGCGCTTTGATAGTGTGATCAAAGCATTTGGTTTTGTACAGACTTTTGGAGAAGCCTGTATTTACAAGAAAGTGAGTGGGAGCTCTGTAGCATTTCTGATATTATATGTGGATGACATATTATTGATTGGAAATGATATAAAATTTCTGGATAGCATAAAGGGATACTTGAATAAGAGTTTTTCAATGAAAGACCTCGGTGAAGCTGCTTACATATTGAGCATCAAGATCTATAGAGATAGATCAAGACGCTTGATAAGTTTTTTCAATGAGTACATACCTTGACAAGATTTTGAAGTAGTTCAAAATGGAACAGTCAAAGAAAGAGTTCTTGCCTGTGTTACAAGGTGTGAAGTTGAGTAAGACTCAAAACCCGACCACGGCAGAAGATAGAGAGAGAATGAAAGTCATTCCCTATGCCTTGGCCATAGGTTCTATAAAATATGCCATGCTGTATAGCAGATCTATTGTATACCCTACACTGTTTTTGGCAAGGGAGTACAATAGTGATCTAGGAGTAGATCACTGGACAACGGTCAAATTATCCTTAGTGGAATAAGGATATGTTTCTCGATTATGGAGGTGACAAAAAGGTTCGTCGTAAAGAGTTATGTCGATGCAAATTTTGACACTAGTCCAGATGACTCTAAATCTCAATCTGGATACATATTGAAAGTGGGAGCAATTAGCTAGAATAGCTCCGTACAGAGCATTGTTGACATAGAAATTTGCAAAATACTTACGGATCTGAATGTGACAGACCCGTTGACTAAACTTCTCTCACAAGCAAAACATGATCACACCTTAGTACTCTTTGGGTGTTAATCACATAGTGATGTGAACTAGATTATTGACTCTAGTAAACCCTTTGGGTGTTGGTCACATGACGATGTGAACTATGGGTGTTAATCACATGGTGATGTGAACTATTGGTGTTAAATCACATGGCGATGTGAACTAGATTATTGACTCTAGTGCAAGTGGGGGACTGAAGGAAATATGCCCTAGAGGCAATAATAAAGTCATTATTTATTTCCCTATATCATAATAAATGTTTATTATTCACGCTAGAATTGTATTAACCGGAAACATGATACATGTGTGAATACATAGACAAACAGAGTGTCACTAGTATGCCTCTACTTGACTAGCTCGTTGATCAAAGATGGTTATGTTTCCTAGCCATAGACAAAGAGTTGTCATTTGATTAACGGGATCACATCATTAGGAGAATGATGTGATTGACTTGACCCATTCCGTTAGTAGGCACTTGATCGTTTAGTTTATTGCTATTGCTTTCTTCATGACTTATACATGTTCCTATGACTATGAGATTATGCAACTCCCGTTTACCGGAGGAACACTTTGTGTGCTACCAAACGTCACAACGTAACTGGGTGATTATAAAGGTGCTCTACAGGTGTCTCCGAAGGTACTTGTTGGGTTGGCGTATTTCGAGATTAGGATTTGTCACTCTGATTGTCGGAGAGGTATCTCTGGGCCCACTCGGTAATGCACATCACTATAAGCCTTGCAAGCATTGCAACTAATGAGTTAGTTGCGGGATGATGTATTATGGAACGAGTAAAGAGACTTGCCGGTAACGAGATTGAACTAGGTATTGAGATACCGACGATCGAATCTCGGGCAAGTAGCATACCGATGACAAAGGGACCAACGTATGTTGTTATGCGGTTTGACCGATAAAGATCTTCGTAGAATATGTAGGAGCCAATATGAGCATCCAGGTTCCGCTATTGGTTATTGACCGGAGACGCGTCTCGGTCATGTCTACATAGTTCTCGAACCCGTAGGGTCCGCACGCTTAAAGTTCGATGACGGTTATATTATGAGTTTATGTGTTTTGATGTACTGAAGGAGTTCGGAGTCCCGGATGAGATCGGGGACATGACGAGGAGTCTCAAAATGGTCGAGACGTAAAGATCGATATATTGGACGACTATATTCGGACATCAGAAAGGTTCCGAGTGATTCGGCTATTTTCGGGAGTACCGGTGAGTTACGGGAATTCGTATTGGGCCTTAATGGGCCATACGGGAAAGGAGAGAAAGGCCTCAAAGGGTGGCCGGACTCCTTCCCATGGGCTGGTCCGAATTGGACTAGGGAGGGGGGCGCCCCCTTCCTTCCTTCTCCTTTTCCCTTCCCTTTCCTTCCCTCCTACTCCTACTATTTGGAAGGGCTCCTAGTTCTACTAGGAAAAAAGGAATCCTACTCCCGGTGGGAGTAGGACTCCCCTAGGGTGCGCCATAGAGAGGGCCGGCCCTCCCCCTCCTCCACTCCTTTATATACGGGGGCAGGGGGCACCCCAAAGACACAACAATTGATCTCTTGATCTCTTAGCCGTGTGCGGTGCCCCCCTCCACCATAATCCACCTTGGTCATATCGTAGCGGTACTTAGGCGAAGCCCTGCGTCGATAGAACATCATCATCGTCATCACGCCGTCGTGCTGACGGAACTTTCCCTCAAAGCTCGGCTGGATCGGAGTTCGAGTGACGTCATCGAGTTGAACGTGTGCAGAACTCGGAGGTGCCGCGTGTTCGATACTTGATCGGTCGGATCGTGAAGACGTACGACTACATCAACCGCGTTGTGCTAACGCTTTCGATTTCGGTCTACGAGGGTACGTAGACAACACTCTCCCCTCTCGTTGCTATGCATCACCATGATCTTGCGTGTGCGTAGGAAATTTTTTGAAATTACTACGTACCCCAACATATTTTGCAGGGTCGGACACTATCCTCGTATTCAAATTCTTCTGTGATGTATTCGGAGAAGGAACCCGCCTTGCAATGCCGAAGACAATACTGCGCGCCGGACTCATTGTCATTGAAGTCTGGTTCAGGGACTACTGAGGGAGTCCTGGATTAGGGGGTCTCCGGACAGCCGGACCATATCCTTTGGCCAGACTATTAGACTATGAAAATACAAGATTGAAGACTTCGTCTCGTGTCCGGATAGGACTCTACTTGGCGTGGAAGGCAAGCTAGGCAATACGGATATGGATATCTCCTCCTTTGTAACCGACCTTGTGTAACCCTAATCCTCTCTGGTGTCTATATAAACCGAAGGGTTTTAGTCCGTAGGACAACAACCATAACATACAATCATACCATAGGCTAGCTTCTAGGGTTTAGCCTCTCCGATCTCGTGGTAGATCTACTCTTGTACTACCCATATCATCAATATTAATCAAGCAGGACGTAGGGTTTTACCTCCATCAAGAGGGTCCGAACCTGGGTAAAACATCGTGTCCCCTGCCTCCTGTTACCATCCGGCCTAGACGCACAGTTCGGGACCCCCTATCCGAGATCCGTCGGTTTTGACACCGACAATTGGCTTCTGTCTTGTCAGGAGCTCGATGATGATCACACCAAAACTGTAAACATCGCTCTTCTCACTTAGCTGGCCTGTACGGTAATACTCAGGATCCAAGTATCCAAATGTACCCTGCACTGTAGTGACCACGCGAGTTTCATCCATGGAAATGGATCTCGAAGCACCAAAGTCTGCAACCTTTGCAGTGTAGCTATCAGTCAAGAGTACATTGGCAGATTTCACATCTCTGTGAAAGATTGGTATGGACACAGCAGAATGGAGGTACGCAAGCGCACTTGCAGTCTCACTAGCAATTCTGATACGATCATCCCATGTTAACAAGCATCTAGAACTCACCTGGTGACCATGAAGATGTTCAGACAGTGTGCCGCTGGAGATGAACTCATACACGAGCAAAGGCACCTCCGACTCAAGGCAACATCCAAAAAGTGTTACTACATTTCGATGATTGATTTGTGACCAGGTTGCAAGCTCATTGACGATTGATCAATCTCTCTTTGATCTACCATTTTGGACTTCTTTATGGCCACCACACGTTAATCTGATAAGATTCCCTTGTAAACGGTTCCATCCCCTCCACGGCCTAGAATGCACATGGAGTCGAAATTGTCCGTTGCCTTTTCTAACTCATCCAATGAAAATATTGCAGTGCTATCTGCTATGGGTGGCACTTTCATCGGATGAGATCAACTGCTCCAATAGAAGGCCTCTGTTTTTCCCGAAGTGTGCTTTCCGAACTCTCTTTTTGATGCTTCTCTTCCACATCCGAACCAACAATATTGAAATTACCACAAGAAACAGAACTCCAATTCCAGAGCTTAGTCCAACAACAACTCCTACAGAAGTGTTCATACATATTATCAGACTACACAGCGAAGATCATTTTTAGAGTCTAAAAGGATGCATCATTGATTGTAAGATGAATAAAGCAAGGTTTTAACTTCTGGTGATTTACCTATTAAATGGTTGGTGCACGAGTTTGTTTATTTTTCAAAATTGCTGCCAAAAGGACATGAACAATAGTACCATTCAACTGTGTTTTGTCAAGTTGCAGATTCAGGGCAGGGGCTTGGACTCTGATCACATTCGTTGACATCTACAGAAAAAAATCCTTCTAAGGTAATATAATAAACAGATATGTAGATTGAAGTATGAGTAGATTAAAATAAAATGACACTTGATCTATAGTTCTTTTTCTAAGAACTGAGTTGCAATTCTACTGGAATTAACATCAAGTCAAACTGTCAATCTGAAAAGCTAAGCACAAATGTATTGTCTGCACCATTCTTTAATCAACGATTGAAGAGAAATAGCAATAAGTATAACAATTCAACATAATATGAGTACAATAGATTGTTTGTATAATTGTTTGCTCTCCTTTTCTTTTCTTTAGGCTGTTTTTTGTATAATTGTCTACTACAAACTATTTGTAAAAATTGATCTGTAACCCCCATTATTAAAGAGACAAGTCCACACAGTCTAACCCCTGATTTTCCTTTCTCTATTTGGATTTTTTACATGCTTGAGAGGGGAAAAAATAGTATCATACACATTTGTCCACTGCGGAAATCCTTTTTATCGACTGATGTACAAATATTCTTACGAACTAATCAGAGCTGAAGAAAAACACCTCTGTAGGTATCATTGAACCTTGTAGTTGTTACATAATCGGAGCTCAAGAAAAACGCCTCTGTTTCCACCAAGCCAGCGTAGCTGCACGTATTGAAGTACCAACTATTTGAAGTATTGACATAATCCACATCATGGAAATAGACGTTGTAGCCCATTAAGCCCTTGGGAGTGACATTTTGATAGCAGCCAACACCAGCGCACGAGCCATTTGTCAGGTCTTGTGGGCTCCCACACATCGGTGCACATCCTGTTGCATCCCTTGTCCTGCCATTTGTGTTGTAGATGTACCCAATAGTGTTGCAACCAATGCTTATGAACTTGTTGAGCTCGTGCAAAAACCGATAGGGCTAAGTTAATTTGAAATCCCAAATGTAGGCATCCATTTCTCTTGTACTAGAATTGCAGCAATATTTCGGGATGGTCATCGGAGCTCAGGATGTTTAGAATCTCCCACCGGTGAATGGATGGCCTCTCGATTCCACCCGCAGTCCTGCTGCACTTGATCTTGAAGCCCTGTTCGATAGGACAGCCGATACCAATGCCAAATGGATAGGGTACCTCTATGTCACCGCAGTGTGTTCTGCATCCATGGTGACGTGGCGCTGATGATATGAATGATAGGTTCAGCATGACTGCAACGGCGCTGAGCAGTAGCACTGACGCCATATTAATGCTCTGAAATTGGAGCCGTGAAATTAAGCAAGTATCGGATGAGCTAAAAGGAGAGGAAAAACATCATGAACGGAGTATAGAACGTTAAGCAGAGAAACCCAAGAACCTGTTTTTTAAACTGCAAGAAACCCAGGAACTTAATAAGCTACTAGCAGAAGAGCATGTATAGTGGAGGAAGGGAGCAGAAGTGAATACCGAACGGAAGCACGTACCTCTGGGTGAGAAACAAGTTCGACGTTCGTGGTCGAGTTGGCGCCGTGCCGGAGCCAATTCATGGAGCGCCGCCACCTTCCAACCGGAGCAGAGAGGACGAGACTGTAGGTATGTGGTTAGTACTTCCTCCGTTTCTTTTTAGTCTGCATATAATATTTGGTCAAAGTCAAACATTGTTAAGTTTGACTAAGTTTATAGAAAAATATATCAAGATTCACAGTATGAAATTAATATTGTTAGATGCATCATGAAATTAATTTCCATATCATATAGTTTTAGTATTGTAGATGTTGATATTTTTCATAACAAAGTTGATCAAACTTTATAAAATTTGACTTTGATCAAATGTTATATGTAGACTAGAAAGAAACGGATGGAGTAGCTGACAACCTGCGCAGCTTTCAAACATGGTTGGTTGGCTCCTTTTGGCAAAGGCTCGGCGTGGAGACCCCAAACGTGTCACTCGTGTCATACATATGCAACTGGACAATGGGCTGCGAGCTTCACCCCACAGACGTGTTGGGTGTACATTTGGTTTCAATAAATTTGAGATTTTATCTTTTTTGTTTGGATTTGCAACTTTTACATCATGTTAAATACGTATGTATGTTGTCAATACAGTCCAGATTGACAATATAGTCTGTTTTTCTCAACAAGACTTCAGCGCATGTACGGCAGTGCACACACGACATCTCCAGTATATGCCTCCCCTGGAGACCGACAACAGAACAACAGTTCCACAAGCATGAGCACACTTGAATTCAGGTGTGAGTGTGACCACTCACATTCCTGTCACGTACAAAGAAGAAAACTCCCGTTTCGTACAGAAATTCCATGAGAAGCAAAATGGCGCCACGTCGTATTATTTGTATTTCTTCGTTCTACGAATCAGCAAAACCAGATCACGACTCGACACGATTCACGGTTCACGTGGAGCACCTATCTCACGCTTTTTCGACGCGGTAGCCAGGCTGCCTCTCTTTCTCATCACTTATTTCTACCATGGAGGTGGTGGTCTCACATCAGGCTGTAACTTTCTTCGACGTCACTGAGTTGCAGATGGTAGCAAAGTCCGGACCCTGCAAAACACCCAAATATTTTGCTCAGGAGATTTGAGATGATAAAGCAGAGACATGCAACAACTGAGAACAAATGGCATTAGTTTCCTAAGTTCATCTCTTTTGTCTGAATAAAAATTCATGTCAATTTCTCATACCTTCAAAGAGGCACCGCCGACAAGGAAGCCATCAATATCTTCCTTCTTTGCTAGCTCTGCACAGTTTGCTGCGTTTACAGAACCTGCAACGGAAGCATAGGGGGATGGTCATATCATAGGATTTATGAGCCATGTTAAGTTGTTAACCATAACCAAAGTATTGGCTGTAACCCAAAAGTCTAATGCCTTGGAAGGTGAAATCAGAGGTTGGGAATTTCTAACACGCCAAAAAATAACAAGAAAAATATGCCTCCTGTAGCTCAGATACGACATTTCTAACACGCCAAAAAAAAGGCTATGAAGATATTTATGAGTCACCATGTGATACTAAATTTATGGTTCCTAAGTTCATCTTCCAGTCATCAGTTTAATATATGGGTGAAACAGGGAACATGTTGGCCCTGAATGAAGATCATTATAAGAAACTAACCTCCGTATATAATTCGAACGGTAGAAGCAACATCAGCTGATACATTGGTTTTTAACCAATCACGGACAGCGGCATGAACTTCTTGAGCTTGCTCAGGAGAAGCAACCTTTCCGGTTCCAATAGCCCACACAGGCTCGTATGCAATAACGACGTTTGTCCAGTCTGTAATATTATCTGAAAGCACACATTTTCAAGATAAATCAATGCTGTTCAGGCCCATCACTAAACTACTAAACATGACCAAATTTCACCTGCAAAAGCCTTCATCTGCTTAAAACAGACATCGAAAGTTTTCCCAGCTTCCCTCTCTTCCAACAATTCTCCTATGCATGCCATAACCTTAAGATTTTGACTCAACGCATATGCAGCCTTCTTCCCAATAAACTGCATAGGCCAAACTTGTTAGATCGCAATCCCAAACTAAGTTACTGCAGGACAACAGCAACTATACATCTCAAAGTCAACTTCAGACTCTAGAGAAATGGACAAGAGAAGTACACAAAATCAGTAGCATCTGCAATTACCTCATCATCTTCACCGATAACATGTCTGCGCTCAGAGTGACCAAGAATAACCCATTGGCAGCCAATGTCCACCAACTGCTCCGCACTGGAGTTTTCCAATGAGAAAATAAAACTCAGAAATGAAAGCCCAAAAGGAACAAAAATAGAAACAACATTTTGTAACCCTCATTACTTAGTACATTCCAGTAAAACAAATGCTTTTTGGTCATCAGTGTGACAGAAGAATTTTCGACCTCTTGTGTACCAGGAAAAGATAAACTTGACAAGTTTAACTAGCAGTATCCAACCTGATCTCTCCAGTGAAAGCTCCTCCTTTTCCAATCCATGTATTTTGAGCAGACACCTCAATACGGTCAGTTAGTGAACTCTTGACCTGGTCGATATAGATGAATGGCGGTGCTACCACAACATCTGCACCATATCCACAGCTCCACATATTAATGTATTGCTGAGTCAATGAGACAAGCAGCTAAATATCTTAAAATAAACTACATAATCATGTTTGGAAGGTGAAACACATTAGCTTCAGAAGTGAGCAGCCATAGTAATCTGAAACTCCCTGTTCTTCATAACAGTAGTCTATTAAAAGTAGTTACTGAATTGGTGCAAGCAAAATACTTGTGTCTTCCACCATGAAAATTTACCTTTTAGTGGTACCCAGTGTAAAATTCACAGATGATAGTAAACAATCATGCATATTGCTACTGTGGAGCATGTACAAGCTAATACGCTATGACATCTCTATTTGGCCAACTTGGTAACCAACTAACAACCAGGAAGAAGTGCCTCCTCCATGACACTGATGCTCATACATGATGTATGTTGTCATGTATGTAATTAAATCTTTTGCTAGACAAGGGGATCAAGACTGACTGAAAAGTAACTAGGAGCTTTGAACTTAAAAAATAATAGGCAACAGGTTGGGGCTAATATGTGGTCTAGACTTCTGGTGATAGCACTACTCTACAAGAGCAAATGTACTAGTAAATAATTTACATAGGTATAGAACATAGCTGGTAGAAGGTGCATAATATAGTCAGGAAAATGTCCATACTAAATGGAAACAGGCACCATTGACATGATGTATACCAATTAAACACGCACACCCATTGCACAGGTCATAACGAAAGGAAGCTTAGGATATGCGTAGAAGAAGCAAATGAGCTTACCTACATCGCTTTCGAGTGTGGCAGCATTCAAATCAGAGACAAGCTTGGTAATGGATTCCTTTGTTCCATTCTAGAGTCAGGGACAAGAAGAGAAATCAGATATTAATCCAAAAAATTCCAAGACACCTGACCGAAACATTAATCAATGTAACTTTATATGGTCAACAAAAGCTCCCTATAAATGCGAAGCAGAATCAGAGACATAAGCATAGGAAGGCTCCCCCCAATCATGTACACACATCCGCCTTAATACATTGGCATGGCAGCGACCAACACCCTAGCTGCTGCAACCCCTTGCACTGATTGATGGCCGCCCCCTGCTGGATGCCTTAATCCATGGCATCTCTTATCTCATGATTAAAACAACACAGTGACAATAATAACTAGCAGCATTCCTCTGTTCCTTAAGTCATCGAATGCCCCTCAAATCTGGACATCTTTTGGAATCTGATGAAGGCTATCAAGGGACAGCAGAGACGGAAGTTGCAAAACTGGCGGCGCGGCACGAAAAGCAACTCTAATACTGGAAGAGGACATCAGTACGGTGTATAGCACGATGTCTGCATGAACGAATAGGGACAAACGAAATCCCCTAAAGGCGACAACCACAATGCCGCCGCGAGGATTAAAAAAAACGTCACGCGGGGCGCAAGGGGAATCTCCACCGCCACCGCCACCGCCACCGCCGTACCCGAGATTCCCCATCGCGCGGTGCCGACGCGTCAAACCCGTGCGCGCAAAGCGAGTGGGATTGTGAGGAGAGCGGGGGGGTTACTTACGCACTTCCAGTTGCCTCCGACGAAGAACTGCAAAACGACATCAGGGGAGGGAGTTATCAGGCGCGAGCAATGACTTTCACCGGGGAAATATTAACGGGTAGAGGGGAGGGGAAGAGGGCGGGGATTGGTGGCGCGCGGCTGTACCTTTCCGGATCCGGCCATGGCGACGAGGCGCTGCGCGCGGCGGCGGGAGCAGCCGAGGCGGAGCTGGTGGTTCTGGTGGTGGTGGTGCTGCGGGGCCGGGGCGGCGGCGGCGAGGCGGGAGGAGGCGAGGGACGACGGCGCCGCCATTCTCTCTCTGCGTCGCGCGCTCCTGTGGTGGTGCGGTTGGTGGGCGAGGGAGGGGGCTCTGACGACGATGCGCGCAGCAGCCACCACACCAACCGCAACCAGGAGGAGGGTAGGCGCACGGGAGGCCTGAGGGAAAGGAGAGAGCGAGGGCGACCCGTGCGGCCACGGTGGCTTTGTGTATGGCCGGCCGCCTCCGCCCGCGCCTTATCGGCCCACGGATAGGGTGCCGAGGGCCGAGGATCCCCCTACGTTCGCAACGGCTGTACCTACCCGGGCCGGGCCGGGCCGGATCGTGAGGGCGACAGGCCACCGCGCGCCTGCCCCCTGAAAACCCACGCAAGGGGATGAAAGGAACTGCTCCGTCCGTCCTACCGTCCGTCCATCTCTCTGATGCCTACGTCTCCGGCAATGTACGAGGTAGAGACTCAAACTTGGGTGTCAGAGAGACCATGGTTAGGGTTTTCCCTTGAAAGAAAAAGCATCCCATCAAGGGTCAAGTCTTTTGGTATTGGTGCTCGCATTTTTCTGTGGGTTGTGGCTGGAGACCTCCGGAGTAAGGATGAGTCAAGATCAACTATATATGATGCTACAATCAGTTCGGAAATTAGTCGGGAGGTGTTCCCCTTCACCATCATCCTTGCGCGATGTATGGTGCAAACCCAACGAAGGTGTGATGGATCCAATGGTTGTCGAGACAATGCCTTTACGAGATGGAGTGATCTTTGCAAAACTCGGGGTTTCCACACATGTGACCTTGAGGATATTCTAATATCATGGCCAAATTTGTGCTAGGTGTGCTTGCACTCATGGTTATAGAGAGTGGGATGGACTTTGAACCTCATTCCCTAATCAGCATCCAGATGGCTGACTATCCCGAAAGTACTTTTGTTGAATAAAGCTATCGAAATTTGGCACAAAAAAGGTACATATACAGATTTTTAGGGAGGAAATTTACAGCCTGAGGTGGAGTGGTAGGGTAAGATTTAGGGGAATCCACCATCAATGGGAGAGGACACTTACCCCATACGCTTGAGGGGTTAATGGGGTCTACTTAGGTCCCTCTGCTATGGTGCTTTAAGGTACTGACAATTCAGAAACATTAGAGATGCTAGCGTGTGTTATGAGGCACTATCTTTGGATAGCGATCTACATCTAACAATAATGAGAAGAAACAATGATGCCTATCTGTTATAACCAGCCCGAAAGATGGAACTTGGGGTTAGTATGCTCATCCAGGAAATTTATGCTCGGACACTGAAGTTTGTCTCCGCACGGTTTTATCATGAGAATAAAGAAAGCAATGAGCAAGCCCATGACAAGGCGGATTCGCGCCCGCATCGAATGGAGGCCACGGATCCTCCCGCCAGAAGGGGCGAGGGGGCAATGCCAAGGTGCACCGGTGCGAGGCATGGGCAAAAGAAGGGAGCATGGGAGTTTTTTTAAAGCAGATACATGAGAGTAGTTACTGAAATTGGGTTAGATAGATGCTTAGCGCTAAATAGTTTTTTGGAAAGAAACATAAATTGTATTTATTAGAAATAACGATTACTCCGTCAGTAAGAAAAGGTACAGTATCATCCATAGGCTCCTCAAACCAATCCCTTGTCACAAAAAATTTCGCTAACCTAACAAGTTCTTATTTGCTTCCCTATTACACTGTTCAAACTTAGTAAGAGAGAAATCACATGACATATAAATAACAATCATCGAATATGGGGGCCTAGAGGATTGGATGGAGGCGTAAAGGTTGAAATAGTTTTGTTTCTCTACTCTTCGTGGTTTCGGAGTTTCAAAAGGCAATGAATAAAGCCATTGAATTAACTAAACAAACAGATATAAGGGGAGTAAAAGTAAAAATTGCGGGTGGGAGGAAAAAAATTGCACGTGCTGAATCCATAAAGAAGGGTAGACTTCCTCTCCAAACAATTCATGCTAAAATTGATTATTGCTGCTATCCAATTCGAACTATCTATGGAGTATTACGTGTAAAAAATTGGATAGTCGTAGAAGAGAAAAAAAATTCTACAAACAATACGTACGTGCACCAAAAAATCTGATAGCACACTTGCACCATCTTGTCACGTACTTACAAAAAAGAACTGAAATGCACCAAAATCATATAATCCTCAAAAATATTACTAGTATTATACTACGTTCTTGCGTCTTGCATTATCCTCACTGAATATTATACAAGTAGACAAGAAAGATTCAGTTCTTAAGTCTCTCCCAAAAGTCCTTCAAGTAGCCCTGGACGGGAGATTCTGATCGCATCTGAAGGACGAGGACATCATAGCGGAGGCGGAGGCAGTCGCCGTCGACGTGGTCCTCCGCCCACTTCAGGAGCTCCTCCCGTTTGACGAAGTCGTGCACGTCGACGCTCCACGAGGACCGGCCAGGGTAGATCATCCCGTGAATATCGCGCGGCTCGATGAGGCGGCTGAACGCCGGCACCCCCGCGCGGTCGAGGATGCTCACCTGGCACATGGCGGTGGCAGTCTTGCCGGAGTTGTTGGTCCCGGCGAGGTGGAGGCCAGCGCCGACGCAGAGGCCGCGGGCGTGGGGATGGTAGGCGGCCTGCCAGTCGATGCCGCCGACGCGGAACTTGCGGGACTTGATGGAGGAGCCGTCGACCATCCTGTGCACGAGCTTATAGCCGTCGATCTGGAAGAGGTGCGTCCCGGTCACCGGCCGCGCGCGGACGGAGGAGGAGGAGAAGGAGTGCACGGCGCGCTGGTAGGCGCCGCGCAGGGCCGGCAGAATCAGCTCCGTGGCGGCGGCTCCTGTCATGGCGATCGATGGCGGATACGATGTGCGTACGGGACGTGCATACCGTTCTTGTGTGTATTATATGCATGGGCTATGATGAGATCAGTGTTTCTCAAGATTTCCTTGTGATATCCACGTCAACATCCTAGGAAAGAAACCCTTTCCTACGATTTTTCACACCGAAAAACCTAAACTTACGCTCGGGGTGGTTAGGATTTTATACGGACCCCTTTCCCTCCCTTCCTCCCTTCCCCCTAATGTCCAACCATAATTTTACATGTTTCTCGTAAGAGTTTGGGTGTGTTTGGATTGTAGCCAAAGTGCATCTTATCAAAATTTTGGTCATGACCCAAAGATTGATTTTTATTTGGATGGTTGTCAATTTTTTGCATGCCAATGAACTTTAGTCAACTCTAATTCATTTTTCTTGCCAATGTTGACCAAATTATGGGCAACCAAAACCTCAACCAAAATTTTGTCTAGCCAATGCTTTGGTGGGGCAACCTTCGGCACAAACCAAACACATTCTTTGTTCCATGCTAAAAAAAACTTATGATATTCTGACTGTATATAGTTAGCACCTCTCTTCTGTCACAATACCAAGAGTTTTTGCTACACTTACGGATTTTTTTTCTTTTTTTTTTGCGGGGAAACTTCCAATTTATTCTTTTTTATCATGGCAGTAAAACGAATATTAGAAATAAAAATTACATCCAAATTCATAGACCACCTAGCGACTAGGTTTACATTACTACGTGGGTGGACTAGAGAAAATTTAGTGGCTTGTTAGAGGTTTTGAAAATGGCACCTTGGATTTATTTAGGCTCAATTTTGCTCTAATTATTCTCATCCCTAAGGAAAATGATGCCAAAGATATGGAAAAGTTTAGAAATTGTGCTGTGAAGACTTTGACCGAAACCATGACTAGTATGTTTTCTCCCATTAGCATAGACTTACCTCTCCTAATCACTCTGTCTTTATTAGGGATAGATGTATCCTGAAGGGTGTTGTCATGGCCCATGAGGTTAGACATACGATTCATAATAGGACTAGTTCTGAGGAGCTTATTTTAAAACTCGATTATAAGAAAGCCTATGACAGAGTGAGATGGGATTTCCTTTTGGGAAATGCTTTCTTGTAGAAGTTTTGGTGAGAAGTTGATTGGTTTGATATTGATGACCCGTATTTTACTGGGGGCAAAGGTCTCAAACAAGGTAACCCCCCTTTCTCCTATCCCGTTTAACCTTGTGTGTGCCTGATTTCTTTTCTAAAACGTTGTACAAAGCTACCGGCCATGGTTTAGTTTCTGGGCTTTTACCCAATGTCATTCCTGGTGGTGCGTAGTTTGCAGTATGCTCATGACACTTCGCTATTTATTGATAATTCCATTGACAAGGCTAGAAATTTTGAATGGATCTTGTCCAGATTTGGAAGTTTATCTAGTATGAAAAATAACTTCCATAAGAGTGCCTTTTAACTATCCATCCTAGTGAGGTGCCCAAAATCTTTTGTTGTAAAATTGGTTCATTTTCCTTCGAGTATTTGGGAGTGCCTTTGCACTTTGATAAACCGAGGAGAGATGACTTACAACCTATCATTTATAGGATCATTAAAATTATTTCAGGTTGGATGGGTAAGACTTTGTCTTTCAGGGGTAACTTATTTTATTATGTTCCTATATTACTAGCAATCTTGCTTATCTAATGTCTATGATTAAATCTCTCAAATGGATAATTAATGTCATTAACTTTCAAATGACACACTTCTTCTGGGGAATATGGATGATTCTCACAAGTACCATTTGGCCTGTGGGGTTTTGGTTTCTAGGAAGAAGAAATTTGGTGGTCTAGGTGTCTCTAATCTGGGGATTTTAACATGGCTTTACTTGCCTCTTGGGTAAGAGATATTTTGAGAGTGGGGATTAAGATTGGGAAAGGATTTTGGATTTTAAATATATTACTCTGCCTTTTTGTTGTCTAAACCTTGGCAATGGTTCTCCTCTTTGGAAGAGTGTTACTTGGGTTTCAATGCTTCTAAGACCTTTTAGAGCATCTCCAACCGTTGGCTCCCCAGGAGGCTCGTAAAATCGCCGCCTGGGGGCGTGTTGGGGAACGTAGTAATTTCAAAATTTTACTACGCACACGCAAGATCATGGTGATGCATAGCAACGAGGGGGAGAGTCTGATCTACGTACCCTTGTAGATCGCAACGGAAGCGTTGACACAACGTAGATGAAGTAGTCATACGTCTTCTTCCCGATCCGACCGATCCAAGCACCGTTACTCCGGCACCTCCGAGTTCTTAGCACACGTTCAGCTCGATGATGATCCCCGGGCTCCGATCCAGCAAAGCTTCGGGGAAGAGTTCCGTCAGCATGACGGCGTGGTGACGATCTTGATGTTCTACCAACGCAGGGCTTCACCTAAGCACTACAACGGTATGATCGAGGTGGAATTTGGTGGCAGGGGGCACCGCACACGGCTAAGGAACGATCTCAAGAATCAACTTGTGTGTCTAGAGGTGCCCCCTGCCCCGTATATAAAGGTTGAGAGGGGGAGGGCTGGCCGGCCAGGCTAGGGAGGCGCAGGAGAGTCCTACTCCCACTGGGAGTAGGATTCCCCCTCCAATCCTAGTCCAACTAGGATTCCTCGGAGGGGAAAAGAGGAGGAGGTGGCCGGCCACCCTTTCCTAGTCCTAATAGGACTAGGGGAAGGGGGAGGCGCGCAGCCCATCTAGGGCAGCCCCTTCTCTTTTCCACTAAGGCCCATTATGGCCCATTTAGCTCCTGGGGGGTTCCGGTAACCCTCCCGGTATTCCGGTAAAATCCCGATTTCACCCGGAACACTTCCGATGTCCAAACATAGGCTTCCAATATATCAATCTTTATGTCTCGACCATTTCGAGACTGCTCGTCATGTCCGTGATCACATCCGGGACTCCGAACAACCTTTGGTACATCAAAATGCATAAACTCATAATAACTGTCATCGTAACGTTAAGCGTGCGGACCCTACGGTTCGAGAACAATGTAGACATGACCGAGACACGTCTCCGGTCAATAACCAATAGCGGGACCTGGATGCCCATATTGGCTCCTACATATTCTACGAAGATCTTTATCGGTCAGACCGCATAACAACATACGTTGTTCCCTTTGTCATCGGTATGTTACTTGCCCGAGATTCGATCGTCGGTATCCAATACCTAGTTCAATCTCGTTACTGGCAAGTCTCTTTACTCGTTCCGTAATACATCATCTCACAACTAACATCTTAGTTATTATGCTTGCAAGGCTTATGTGATGTGTATTACCGAGAGGGCCCAGAGATACCTCTCCGACAATCGGAGTGACAAACCCTAATCTCGAAATACGCCAACCCAACATCTACCATTGAAGACACCTGTAGTACTCCTTTATAATAACCCAGTTACGTTGTGACGTTTGGTAGTACCCAAAGTGTTCCTCCGGCAAACGGGAGTTGCATAATCTCATAGTCATAGGAACATGTATAAGTCATGAAGAAAGCAATAGCAACATACTAAACGATCGGGTGCTAAGCTAATGAAATGGGTCATGTCAATCAGATCATTCAACTAATAATGTGACCTCGTTAATCAAATAACAACACATTGTTCATGGTTAGGAAACTTAACCATCTTTGATTAACGAGCTAGTCAAGTAGAGGCATACTAGTGACACTCTGTTTGTCTATGTATTCACACATGTATTATGTTTCCGGTTAATACAATTCTAGCATGAATAATAAACATTTATCATGATATAAGGAAATAAATAATAACTTTATGATTGCCTCTAGGGCATATTTCCTTCAGGGCGAACCGGCGCTAAAATCGGCCTGGGGGCTTTCGGGTTCCCAGCCGCCGGCCCCAGGGTCACCCCCAGAAGGCGTGTTTAATACTTTTTGAAAAGGAATTCGGCTAAAATCCGGCAAACGGGACAAAGTTTCGGCTAAAATTTGGCGAACATGACATTACTTAGGCCACTTAAATAGTTTTTTACATAGGAAACTGAAAATACTAAAAAAAAGAAAGGCCGCAACTACGGGGCAAAGAACGCGCTGAGCACGGCGAAGTCGCCACCGTCGCCACCATCGCCGTTGCCATCGTCGTCCTTCTCCTCCTTCACGCAGCCACCCCTGCTGGACCCATGCCCGGGGTCGCCCTGGCAGATCGGTGGCGGCGCGTCCTCGTCGCTGTCGTCGTCGAGGACGACGACGCCCTCCCTTGTTGCGGCCCCGGCGCCGAGCGACGAACTGCTCATAGGCACGGCACTTGCGCTCCAGCTCCGTCCGCGCCCAGTCTTCGCGCGCCCACTTCAAGGCCGCCTCGTCGGAGAGCCCCGGCTCCGTCTTCACGACGGCGAGCCATGGCTCTGTCTTCACAGAGGCGAGCTCGAGCTCCGTCTTCACGGCGGCCGGCTCCGTCTTCGGCTTGACGAAGCGGGGAGGGGCCAAGGAGGAGGCGCGCCCGCCCTCGTTGATGAAGATGTCGGCGCTGCGGGTGCACCGGCCGAGCGGCGTCTCCGCGGGCTCGCCCTTGACGCTGAACAGCACCGGCAACCCAGAGGAGTGTGAGGAGGAGCGGGATGAGGAGGAAGAAGAGGACGCCGTCCTCCTCGGCATCCATTGGCCACCGCTCCGGACCGGGGCGGCAGGGTACTTGAACGGTGGGTCGTTGCTGCCCTCGAGGTGTCGGAGAACGGCGTGGAGCGTGCGGCTGGGGGCGCCCTGTTGACGATCGTAGCAGAAATTTAAAATTTTCTACGCATCACCAAGATCAATCTATGGAGTAATCTAGCAACGAGGGGAAGGAGAGTGCATCTACATACCCTTGTAGATCGCTAAGCGGAAGCGTTCAAGTGAACGGGGTTGATGGAGTCGTACTCGTCGTGATCCAAATCACCGATGATCCTAGCGCCGAACGGACGACACCTCCGCGTTCGACACACGTATGGAACGGAGACGTCTCCTACGCCTTGATCCAGCAAGGGGAGAATGAGAGGTTGGGGAAGACTCCGTCCAGCAGCAGCACGATGGCGTGGTGGTCATGGAGGAGCGCAGAACTCCAGCAGGGCTTCGCCAAGCACTACGAGAGACGAGGAGGGAGAGAGGTAGGGCTGCGCCAAGAGGGAGATGATCTCGTGTATCTTGCAGCACCCAATACCTCAAGTATATAAAGGGGAAGGGGAGGGGCTGCGCCCCCATCTAGGGTTCCCTCCCTAGGGGCGGCGGCAGCCCCAGAAACCCATCTAGGGTTACGGCCAAGGGGGGAGAGAGAGGGGGCGCACCTAGGGTGGGCCTTAAGGCCCATCTGCCCTAGGGTTTGCCCCCTCCCCTCTAGGAGGCGCCTTGGGCCTTGGTGGGAGGCGCCCCAGCCCACCTAGGGGCTGGTTCCTTCCCACTATTGGCCCATGTATGCCTCCGGGGCCCGTGGCCCCTCCCGGTGGACCCCCGGACCCCTCCGGTGGTCCCGGTACACTACCGGTGATGCCCGGAACACTTCCGGTGGCCAAAACCATACTTCCTATATATCAATCTTTACCTCCGGACCATTCCGGAACTCCTTGTGACGTCTAGGATCTCATCCGGGACTCCGAACAACATTCGGTTACCGCGTACATACTTTCCCTATAACCCTAGCGTCATCGAACCTTAAGTGTGTAGACCCTACGGGCTCGGGAGTCAAGCAAACATGGCTGAGACAACTCTCCGGTCAATAACCAACAGCGGGATCTGGATACCCATGTTGGCTCCCACATGCTCCACGATGATCTCATCGGATGAACCACGATGTCAAGGATTCAATCAATCCCGTATACAATTCCCTTTGTCTATCGGTATGATACTTGCCCGAGATTCGATCGTCGGTATCCCGATACCTTGTTCAATCTCGTTACCGGCATGTCTCTTTACTCGTTCCGTAACACATCATCCCGTGATCAACTCCTTGGTCACATTGTGCACATTATGATGATGTCCTACCGAGTGGGCCCAGAGATACCTCTCCGTTTACACGGAGTGACAAATCCCAGTCTCGATTCGTGCCAACCCAACAGACACTTTCGGAGATACATGTAGTGTACCTTTATAGCCACCCAGTTACATTGTGATGTTTGGCACACCCAAAGCACTCGTACGGTATCCGGGAGTTGCACAATCTCATGGTCTAAGGAAATGATACTTGACATTAGAGAAGCTTTAGCAAACGAACTACATGATCTTGTGCTAGGCTTAGGATTGGGTCTTGTCCATCACATCATTATCCTAATGATGTGATCCCGTTATCAACGACATCCAATGTCCATGGTCAGGAAACCATAACCATCTATTGGTCAACGAGCTAGTCAACTAGAGGCTTACTAGGGACATGGTGTTGTCTATGTATCCACACATGTATCTGAGTTTCCTATCAATACAATTCTAGCATGGATAATAAACGATTATCATGAACAATGAAATATAATATAATAATAACTAATTTATTATTGCCTCTAGGGCATATTTCCAACAGTTTCCCACTTGCACTAGAGTCAATAATCTAGTTCACATCGCCATGTGATTAACACTCACAGGTCACATCGCCATGTGACCAACATCCAAGAGTCTACTAGACTCAATGATCTAGTTCACATCATTATGTGATAAACACTCAAAGAGTTCTGGGTTTGATCATGTTATGCTTGTGAGAGAGGTTGTAGTCAACGGGTCTTGCCATATTTAGATCCCTATGTATTTCGCAAAACTTTATGTCATATCATAGATGCTGCTACCACGTTCCACTTGGAGCTATTCCAAATTGTTGCTCCATTATACGTATCTGGTATCTCTACTCAGAGCTATCCGGATAGGTGTTAAGCTTGCATCGACCTAACTCTTTACTTCAAACTCTTTATCACCTCCATAACCGAGAAACATTTCCTTATTCCTCTAAGGATAATTTTGACCGCTATCTGGTGATCTACTCCTAGATAACCTTTGTACCCTCTTGCCAGACATGTGGCAAGGCACACATCAGGTGCGATACTTCAGCATGGCATACCGTATAGAGCCTATGACAAAAGCATAGGGAACGACCTTCGTCCTTCCTCTTTCTTCTGCCGTGGTCAATCTTTGAGTCTTACTCAACTGCACACCTTACAACTCAGGTAAGAACCCCTTCTTTGACTGATCTATTTTGAACTCTTTCAAAAACATGTCAAGGTGTGCGTTCTTTGAAAGTATCATCAGGCGTCTTGATCTATTTCTATAGATCTTGATGCCCAATATGTAAGCAGCTTTATCCAGGTCTTCCTTTGAAAAACACCCTTCAAACAACCGTTTATGCTTTCTACAGTATTTCGGATCAACAATATGTCATCCACATATACTTATCAGAAATGTTGTAGTGCTCCCACTCACTTTCTTGTAAATACAAGTTTCTAGCAAACATTATATAAACCTAAAAGCTTTGATCACTCTATCAAAGCATATATTCTGACTCCGAGATGCTTGCTCTAGTCCATAGAAGGATTGCTGGAGCCAGCATACCTTTTAGCATCCTTAGGATCGGCAAAACTTTGATTGTATCACATACAACTCTTTCTTACGAAAACTGGTAAGAAAACTTGTTTTTGACATCCATCTGTCAGATTTCATAATCGAAAAATACAGCTAATGCTAACATGATTCCGACGGACTTAAGCATCGCTACGGGTGAGAAATTCTCATCGTAGTCAAGTCCTTGAACTTGTGAAAAGACTCTTTCCCACAAGTCGAGCTTCATAGACGGTAAAATTACCGCCCACGTCCGTCTTCTTCTTAAAGATCCATTTATCTCAATGGCTTGCCGATCATCGGGCAAGTCCACCAAAGTCCATACTTTGTTCTGATATATGGATCCTATCTCGGATTTCATGGCTTCTAACCATTTGTCGGAATACGGGCCCACCATCACTTCTCCGTAGCTCATAGGTTCATTGTTGTCTAACAACATGATATCTAAGACAGGATTACCGTACCATCAGGAGTAGTACATATCCTTGTCAACCTATGAGGTTCGATAGCAACTTGATCCGAAGCTTCATGATCACTATCATTAACTTCCTCTTCAACAGACGCAGGCGCCACAGAAAACATCTTTCTGTGTTGCATCACTCTTTGGTTGAAGCAAAGGTTCGACAACCTCATCAAGTTCTATCTTCCTCCCACTCAATTCTTTCGAGAGAAACTCCTTCTCGAGAAAGGGCCCGTTCTTAGCGACAAACAATTTGCCCTTGGATCTGAGATAGAAGGTATACCCTACTGTCACCTTTGGGTATCCTATGAAGATGTGTTTGTCCGCTTTGGGTTCGAGCTTCTCCGGCTGAAGCCTTAAGCATCGCAGCCCCAAACATTGAAACGACAACTTTGGTTTCTTGCCAAACCAATGTTCATACGACGTCGTCTCAACAGACTTAGATGGTGTCCTATCTAAAGTGAATGCAGCTGTCTCTAACGCATAACCTCAAAATGAAAATGGTAGATTGATAAGAGACATCATAGATCGCACCATATCTCACAGTGTTCGATTACGACGTCCGGACACACCATTACCTTGTGGTGTTCCAGGTGGCTTCAATTGTGAAACAATTCCACAATGTATTAAGTGTTTGCCAAACTCATAACTTAGAAAATCCCCTTTTGATCAGATCGTAGGAACATGATCTTATTGTTATGATGATTCTTAACTTCATTCTAAAATCGCTTGAACTTTTCAAACGTTTCAGACTTGTGCTTCATTAAGTAGATATACCTATATCTACCCAAATCGTCAGTGAAGATGAGAAAATAGCGATATCCACCGCACGCTTCAATTCTCATTGGATCACACGCATTAGCATGCATGATTTCCAACAAGTCACTTGCCCGATTCATTGTACCTGAAAACGGGGTCTTAGTCATCCTGCCCATGAGGCATGGCTCGCATGTGTCAAGTGATTCAAAATCAAGTGACTCCAAACATCCATCGACATGGAGTTTCTTCATGCATCTTACGCCAATATGACCTAAGCGGCAGTGCCACGAGAAAGTGGTACTATCATTATTAACTCTACATCTTTTGGCGTGAACATGTGTATTACCACGACCGAGATTCAATGAACCATTCACATAGGATGCATGACCATGAAAGGTATCATTCATGTAAACAGAATAACCATTATTCTGTAATTTAAATGAATAACTGTATTGCAATGAACATGATCTAATCATATTCATGCTCAACGTAGACACATGATAACATTTATCTAGGTTCAATACTAATCCCGAAGGCAGATGGAGCGTGCGATGGTGATCTCATCAACTTTGGAAACACTTCCAACACACATCGTCACCTCACCCTTAGCCAGTCTCCGTTTAGTCTATAGCTTTTGCTTCAAGTCACCAATAATAGCAATTGAACCGGTATCCAATACCCAGGTGCTACCAGGAGTACTAGTGAGGTACACATTAATAACACGTATATACTTTGTTGAAGTTGCTAGCCTTCTTATCTACCATGCATTTGGGGTAATTCCGCTACCAGTGACCGTTCCCCTTACAATAGAAGCACTCAGTCTCGGGTTTGGGTTCAACCTTGGGTTCCTTCACTGGAGCGGCAACTAGTTTGCCATCCATGAAGTTTCCCTTCTAGCCCTTGCCCTTCTTGAAACCGGTGGTCTTGTTAAACCATCAACACTTGATGCTCCTTCTTGATTTCTACCTTTTGCGGTCTTAAGCACCGCGAACAGTTCCGGGATCAACTCCACCCCTTGCATGTCATAGTTCATCATGAAGATCTAGTAGCTTAGTGATAGTGGATAGAGAACTCTATCAATCACTATCTTGTCTGGAAGTTTAACTCCCACTTGATTTAAGTGATTGTAGCACCCAGACATTCTGAGCACATGCTCACTAGCTGAGCTATTCTCCTCCATCTTGTTGGCAAAAGAACTTGTCAGAGGTCTCATACCTCTCAACACGGGCATGAGCCTGAAATCCCAATTTCAGCTCTTGGAACATCTCATATGTCTTATGGCATTCAAAACGTCATTGGAATCCCGATTCTAAGTCATAAAGTATGGTGCACTAAACTATCAAGTAGTCATCAGGATGTGTCTGTCAGGTGTTCACAACATCCACAGACGACGTTGTAGGGGTTTGCACATCAAGCGGTGCATCAAAGACGTAAGCCTTCTGTGTAGCAGTGAAGACACTCCTCGAACTATAGACCGAGTCCGCATCATTGCTTACAATATCTTTCAACTTAATCTTTCTCTAGGAACGTATTGATACAAGGAGCTACAACGTGAGCTATTTATCTACAACATATTTGCAAAGACAATTTAGACTATGTTCATGATAATTGAGTTCATCCAATCAAATTATTTAATGAACTCCCACTCAGATAGACATACCTCTAGTCATCTAAGTGAAACATGATCCGAATCGACTAGACCGTGTCCGATCATCACGTGAGACGGACTAGTCATCAACGGTGAACATCTCATGTTGATCGTATCTTCTATACGACTCATGTTCGACCTTTCGGTCTTCCGTGTTCCGAGGCCATGTCTGTACATGCTAGGCTCGTCAAGTCAACCTAAGTGTATTGCATGTGTAAATCTGGCTTATACCCGTTGTATTCGAACGTTAGAATCTATCACACCCGATCATCACGTGGTGCTTCGAAACGACGAACCTTTGCAATGGTGCACAGTTAGGGGGAACACTTTCTTGAAATTATTGCGAGGGACCATCTTATTTAAGCTGCAGTCGTTCTAAGCAAATAAGATGTAAAACATGATAAACATCACATGCAATCAAATAGTGACATGATATGGCCAATATCATTTTGCTCCTTTTGATCTCCATCTTCGGGGCTCCATGATCATCGTTGTCACCGGCATGACACCATGATCTCCATCATCAAGATCTCCATCATCGTGTCTTCTTGAAGTTGTCTCGTCATCTATTACTTCTACTACTATGGCTAACGCTTTAGCAATAAAGTAAAGTAATTACATGATGTTTATGTTGACACGCAAGTCATAAATAAATTAAGACAACTCCTATGGCTCCTGCCAGTTGTCATACTCATCGACATGCAAGTCATGATTCCTATTACAAGAACATGATCAATGTCATACATCACATATATCATTCATCACATCCTTTTGGCCATATCACATCACAAGGCATATGCTGCAAAAACAAGTTAGACGTCCTCTAATTGTTGTTGCAAGTTTTTACGTGGCTGCTATAGGTTTCTAGCAAGAACGTTCTTACCTACGCGAAAACCACAACGTGATATGCCAATTTCTATTTACCCTTCATAAGGACCCTTTTCATCAAATACGATCTGACTAAAGTGGGAGAGACAGACACCCGCTAGCCACCTTATGCAACTAGTGCATGTCAGTCGGTGGAACCAGTCTCACGTAAGAGTACGTGTAAGGTCGTTCCGGGCCGCTTCATTCCACGATGCCGCCGAATCAAGATAAGACTAGTAACGGCAAGCAAATTGACAAAATAGACGCCCACAACAACTTGTGTTCTACTCGTGCATAGAAACTACGCATAGACCTGTTGGGGAACGTAGTAATTTCAAAAATTTCACTACGCACACGCAAGATCATGGTGATGCATAGCAACGAGGGGGAGAGTCTGATCTACGTACCCTTGTAGATCACAACGGAACCGTTGACACAACGTAGAGGAAGTAGTCGTATGTCTTCTTCCCGGTCCGACCGATCCAAGCACCGTTACTCCGGCACCTCCGAGTTCTTAGCACACGTACAGCTCGATGACGATCCCCGGGCTCCGATCCAGCAAAGCTTCGGGGAGGAGTTCCGTCAGCACGACGGCGTGGTGACGATCTTGATGTTCTACCGACGCAGGGCTTCGCCTAAGCACTGCAACGATATGATCGAGGTGGAATATGGTGGCAGGGGGCACCGCACACGGCTAAGGAACGATCTCAAGGATCAACTTGTGTGTCTTGGGGTGCCCCCTGCCCACGTATATAAAGGAGCAAGGGGAGGAGGCGGTTGGCCAAGGTGTGGCGCGCCAAGGGGAGTCCTACTCCCATCGGGAGTAGGACTCCTAGTTGGACTAGGAGAGAAGGGGGAGAATAGGAGGAAGAGAGGAAGGAAAGGGGGGGGGGCGCCGGCCCCCTTCCCTTGTCCTATTCGGACTAGGAAGGGGAGGGGCGCGCGGCCACCTCTTGCCTCCTCTCCTCTTCTTCCTTAAGGCCCATGTTGGCCCAATAACCCCTCGGGGGGTTCCGGTAACCCTCCCGGTACTCCGGTAAAATGCCGATTTCACCCGGAACAATTCCGATGTCCAAATATAGGCTTCCAATATATCAATCTTTATGTCTCGACCATTTCGAGACTCCTCGTCATGTCGGTGATCACATCCGGGACTCCGAACTAACTTTGGTACATCAAAATGCATAAACTCATAATAACTGTCATCGTAACGTTAAGCGTGCGGACCCTACGGTTCGAGAACAATGTAGACATGACCGAGACACGTCTCCGGTCAATAACCAATAGCGGGACCTGGATGCCCATATTGGCTCCTACATATTCTACGAAGATCTTTATCGGTCAGACCGCATAACAACATACGTTGTTCCCTTTGTCATCGGTATGTTACTTGCCCGGGATTCGATCGTTGGTATCCAATACCTAGTTCAATCTCGTTACTGGCAAGTCTCTTTACTCGTTCCGTAATACATCATCTCACAACTAACATCTTAGTTATAATGCTTGCAAGGCTTATGTGATGTGTATTACCGAGAGGGCCCAGAGATACCTCTCCGACAATCGGAGTGACAAACCCTAATCTCGAAATACGCCAACCCAACATCTACCATTGGAGACACCTGTAGTACTCCTTTATAATCACCCAGTTACGTTGTGATGTTTGGTAGTACCCAAAGTGTTCCTTCGGTAAACGGGAGTTGCATAATCTCATAGTTATAAGAACATGTATAAGTCATGAAGAAAGCAATAGCAACATACTAAACGATCGGGTGCTAAGCTAATGGAATGGGTCATGTCAATCAGATCATTCAACTAATGATGTGACCTTGTTAATCAAATAACAACTCTTTGTTCATGGTTAGGAAACATAACCATCTTTCATTAACGAGCTAGTCAAGTAGAGGCATACTAGTGACACTCTGTTTGTCTATGTATTCACACATGTATTATGTTTCCGGTTAATACAATTCTAGCATGAATAATAAACATTTATCATGATATAAGGAAATAAATAATAACTTTATTATTGCCTCTAGGGCATATTTCCTTCAGTCTCCCACTTGCACTAGAGTCAATAATCTTGATTACACAGTAATGATTCTAACACCCATGGAGCCTTGGTGCTGATCATGTTTTGCTCGTGGAAGAGGCTTAGTCAACGGGTCTGCAACATTCAGATCCGTATGTATCTTGCAAATCTCTATGTCTCCCACCTGGACTAGATCCCGGATGGAATTGAAGCGTCTCTTGATGTGTTTGGTCCTTTTGTGAAATCTGGATTCCTTTGCCAAAGCAATTGCACCAGTATTGTCACAAAAGATTTTCATTGGACCCGATGCACTAGGTATGACACCTAGATCGGATATGAACTCCTTCATCCAGACTCCTTCGTTCGCTGCTTCCGAAGCAGCTATGTATTCCGCTTCACATGTTGATCCCGCTACGACGCTTTGTTTAGAACTGCACCAACTGACAGCTCCACCGTTTAAAGTAAACACGTATCTGGTTTGCGATTTAGAATCGTCCGGATCAGTGTCAAAGCTTGCATCAACGTAACCTCTTACGGTGAGCTCTTTGTCACCTCCATATACGAGAAACATATCCTTAGTCCTTTTCAGGTATTTCAGGATGTTCTTGACCGCTGTCCAGTGATCCACTCCTGGATTACTTTGGTACCTCCCTGCTAAACTTATAGCAAGGCACACATCAGGTCTGGTACACAGCATTGCATACATGATAGAGCCTATGGCTGAAGCATAGGGAACATCTTTCATTTTCTCTCTATCTTCTGCAGTGGTCGGGCATTGAGTCTGACTCAACTTCACACCTTGTAGTACAGGCAAGAACCCTTTCTTTGCTTGATCCATTTTGAACTTCTTCAAAATCTTGTCAAGGTATGTGCTTTGTGAAAGTCCAATTAAGCGTCTTGATCTATCTCTATAGATCTTAATGCCCAATATGTAAGCAGCTTCACCGAGGTCTTTCATTGAAAAACTCTTATTCAAGTATCCCTTTATGCTATCCAGAAATTCTACATCATTTCCAATCAGCAATATGTCATCCACATATAATATTAGAAATGCTACAGAGCTCCCACTCACTTTCTTGTAAATACAGGCTTCTCCAAAAGTCTGTATAAAGCCAAATGCTTTGATCACACTATCAAAGCGTTTATTCCAACTCCGAGATGCTTGCACCAGTCCATAAATGGATCGCTGGAGTTTGCACACTTTGTTAGCTCCCTTTGGATCGACAAAACCTTCCGGTTGCATCATATACAACTCTTCTTCCAGAAATCCATTCAGGAATGCAATTTTGACATCCATCTGCCAAATTTCATAATCATAAAATGCGGCAATTGCTAACATGATTCTGACAGACTTAAGCATCGCTACGGGTGAGAAGGTCTCATCGTAGTCAACCCCTTGAACTTGTCGAAAACCTTTTGCGACAAGTCGAGCTTTATAGACAGTAATATTACCGTCAGCGTCAGTCTTTTTCTTGAAGATCCATTTATTCTCTATTGCTTGCCGATCATCGGGCAAGTCAACCAAAGTCCATACTTTGTTCTCATACATGGATCCCATCTCAGATTTCATGGCCTCAAGCCACTTTGCGGAATCTGGGCTCACCATCGCTTCTTCATAGTTCGTAGGTTCATCATGATCTAGTAGCATGACCTCCAGAACTGGATTACCGTACCACTCTGGCGCGGATCTTGCTCTAGTTGATCTACGAGGTTCAGTAGTATCTTGTTCTGAAGTTTCATGATCATTATCATTAACTTCCTCACTTATTGGTGTAGGTGTCGCAGAAACAGTTTTCTGTGATGTACTACTTTCTAATAAGGGAGCGGGTATAGTTACCTCGTCAAGTTCTACTTTCCTCCCACTCACTTCTTTCGAGAGAAACTCCTTCTCAAGAAAGTTTCCAAATTTAGCAACAAAAGTCTTGCCTTCGGATCTGTGATAGAAGGTGTATCCAATAGTTTCCTTTGGATATCCTATGAAGACACATTTTTCCGCTTTGGGTTCGAGCTTATCAGGTTGAAGCTTTTTCACATAAGCATCGCAACCCCAAACTTTAAGAAACGACAACTTTGGTTTCTTTCCAAACCACAGTTCATAAGGCGTCGTCTCAACGGATTTTGATGGTGCCCTATTTAACGTGAATGCGGTCGTCTCTAAAGCATAACCCCAAAATGATAGCGGTAAATCAGTAAGAGACATCATTGATCGCACCATATCTAGTAAAGTAAGATTACGACGTTCGGACACACCATTACGCTGTGGTGTTCCGGGTGGTGTGAGTTGCGAAACTATTCCACAATTTTTCAAATGTACACCAAACTCGTAACTCAAATATTCTCCTCCACGATCGGATCGTAGAAACTTTATTTTCTTGTTATGATGATTTTCAACTTCACTCTGAAATTCTTTGAACTTTTCAAATGTTTCAGACTTGTGTTTCATTAAGTAGATATACCCATATCTGCTTAAATCATCTGTGAAGGTGAGAAAATAACGATATCCGCCACGAGCCTCAATATTCATCGGACCACATACATCGGTATGTATGATTTCCAATAAATTTGTTGCTCTCTCCATAGTACCGGAGAACGGTGTTTTAGTCATCTTGCCTATGAGGCACGGTTCGCAAGTACCAAGTGATTGATAATCAAGTAGTTCCAAAAGCCCATCAGTATGGAGTTTCTTCATGCGCTTTACACCGATATGACCTAAACGGTAGTGCCACAAATAAGTTGCACTATCATTATCAACTCTGCATCTTTTGGCTTCTACATTATGAATATGTGTATCACTACTATCGAGATTCAACAAGAATAGACCACTCCTCAAAGGTGCATGACCATAAAAGATATTACTCATATAAATAGAACAACCATTATTCTCTGATTTAAATGAATAACCGTCTCGCATTAAACAAGATCCAGATATAATGTTCATGCTCAACGCTGGCACCAAATAACAATTATTTAGGTCTAATATTAATCCCGAAGGTAGATGTAGAGGTAGCGTGCCGACCGCGATCACATCGACTTTGGAACCGTTTCCCACGCGCATCGTCACCTCGTCCTCTGCTAATCTTCGCTTAATCCGTAGTCCCTGTTTCGAGTTGCAAATATTAGCAATAGAACCAGTATCAAATACCCAGGTGCTACTGCGAGCATTAGTAAGGTACACATCAATAACATGTATATCACATATACCTTTGTTCACCTTGCCATCCTTCTTATCTGCCAAATACTTGGGGCAGTTCCGCTTCCAGTGACCAGTCTGCTTGCAGTAGAAGCACTCAGTTTCAGGCTTAGGTCCAGATTTGGGTTTCTTCCCCTGAGCAGCAACTTGCTTGCCGTTCTTCTTGAAGTTCCCCTTCTTCTTCCCTTTGCCCTTTTTCTTGAAACTAGTGGTTTTGTTAACCATCAACACTTGATGCTCCTTCTTGATTTCTACCTCCGCAGCTTTCAGCATTGCGAAGAGCTCGGGAATAGTCTTGTTCATCCCTTGCATATTATAGTTCATCACGAAGCTCTTGTCGCTTGGTGGCAGTGATTGGAGAATTCTGTCAATGACGCAATCATCTGGAAGATTAACTCCCATCTGAATCAAGTGATTGTTATACCCAGACATTTTGAGTATATGCTCACTGACAGAACTGTTCTCCTCCATCTTGCAGCTATAGAACTTATTGGAGACTTCATATCTCTCAATCCGGGCATTTGCTTGAAATATTAACTTCAACTCCTGGAACATCTCATATGCTCCATGACGTTCAAAACGTCGTTGAAGTCCCGATTCTAAGCCGTAAAGCATGGCACACTGAACTATCGAGTAGTCATCAGCTTTGCTCTGCCAGACGTTCATAACATCTGGCGTTGCTCCAGCAGCAGGCCTGGCACCCAGCGGTGCTTCCAGGACGTAATTCTTCTGTGTGGCAATGAGGATAATCCTCAAGTTACGGACCCAGTCCGTGTAATTGCTACCATCATCTTTCAACTTTGCTTTCTCAAGGAATGCATTAAAATTCAACGGAACAACAGCACGAGCCATCTATCTACAATCAACATAAACAAGCAAGATACTATCAGGTACTAAGTTCATGATAAATTTAAGTTCAATTAATCATATTACTTAAGAACTCCCACTTAGATAGACATCCCTCTAATCCTCTAAGTGATCACGTGATCCAAATCAACTAAACCATGTCCGATCATCACGTGAGATGGAGTAGTTTCATCGGTGAACATCATTATGTTGATCATATCTACTATATGATTCACGCTCGACCTTTCAGTCTCCGTGTTCCGAGGCCATATCTGTATATGCTTGGCTCGTCAAGTATAACCTGAGTATTCCGCGTGTGCAACTGTTTTGCACCCGTTGTATTTGAACGTAGAGCCTATCACACCCGATCATCACGTGGTGTCTCAGCACGAACAACTTTCGCAACGATGCATACTCAGGGAGAACACTTCTTGATAATTTAGTGAGAGATCATCTTATAATGCTACCGTCAATCAAAGCAAGATAAGATGCATAAAAGATAAACATCACATGCAATCAATATAAGTGATATGATATGGCCATCATCATCTTGTGCTTGTGATCTCCATCTCCGAAGCACCGTCATGATCACCATCGTCACCGGCGCGACACCTTGATCTCCATCGTAGCATCGTTGTCGTCTCGCCAATCTTATGCTTCCACGACTATCACTACCGCTTAGCAATAAAGTAAAGCATTACATCGCGATTGCATTGCATACAATAAAGCGACAACCATATGGCTCCTGCCAGTTGCCGATAACTTGGTTACAAAACATGATCATCTCATACAATAAAATCAGCATCATGCCTTGACCATATCACATCACAACATGCCCTGCAAAAACAAGTTAGACGTCCTCTACTTTGTTGTTGCAAGTTTTACGTGGCTGCTACGGGCTTAAGCAAGAACTCATCTCACCTACGCATCAAAACCACAATGATAGTTTGTCAAATAGACTCCGTTTTAACCTTCTCAAGGACCGGGCGTAGCCACACTCGGTTCAACTAAATTTGGAGAGACAGTCGCCCGCAAGCCATCTATGTGCAAAGCACGTCGAGGGAACCGGTCTCGCGTAAGCGTACGCGTAAGGTTGGTCCAGGTCGTCTCGTCCAACAATACCGCCGAACCAAAGTATGACATGCTGGTAGGCAGTATGACTTGTATCGCCCACAACTCACTTGTGTTCTACTCGTGCAAATAACATCAAACCATAAAACCTAGGCTCTGATACCACTGTTGGGGAACGTAGTAATTTCAAAAATTTCCCTACGCACACGCAAGATCATGGTGATGCATAGCAACGAGGGGGAGAGTCTGATCTACGTACCCTTGTAGATCGCAACGGAAGCGTTGACACAACATAGGGGAAGTAGTCGTACGTCTTCTTTCCGGTCCGACCGATCCAAGCACCGTTACTCCGGCACCTCCGAGTTCTTAGCACACGTACAACTCGATGACGATCCCCGGGCTCCGATCCAGCAAAGCTTCGGGGAGGAGTTCCGTCAGCACGACGGCGTGGTGACAATCTTGATGTTCTACCGACGCAGGGCTTCGCCTAAGCACTGCAACGATATGATCGAGGTGGAATATGGTGGCAGGGGGCACCGCACACGGCTAAGGAATGATCTCAAGGATCAACTTGTGTGTCTTGGGGTGCCCCCTGCCCCCGTATATAAAGGAGCAAGGGGAGGAGGCGGCCGGCCAAGGTGTGGCGTGCCAAGGGGAGTCCTACTCCCAGCGAGAGTAGGACTCCTAGTTGGACTAGGAGAGAAGGGGGAGAATAGGAGGAAGAGAGGAAGGAAAGGAGGGGGGGGGCGTCGGCCCCCTTCCCTTGTCCTATTCGGACTAGGAAGGGGAGGGGTGCGCGGCCACCTCTTGCCTCCTCTCCTCTTCTCCCTTAAGGCCCATGTTGGCCCAATAACCCCCCGGGGGGTTCCGGTAACCCCCCCGGTACTCCAGTAAAATGCCGATTTCACCCGGAACAATTCCGATGTCCAAATATAGGCTTCCAATATATCAATCTTTATGTCTTGACCATTTCGAGACTCCTCATCATGTCCGTGATCACATCCGGGACTCCGAACTAACTTCGGTACATCAAAATGCATAAACTCATAATAACTGTCATCGTAACGTTAAGCGTGCGGACCCTACGGTTCGAGAACAATGTAGACATGACCGAGACACGTCTCCGGTCAATAACCAATAGCGGGACCTGGATGCCCATATTGGCTCCTACATATTCTACGAAGATCTTTATCGGTCAGACCGCATAACAACATACGTTGTTCCCTTTGTCATCGGTATGTTACTTGCCCGGGATTCGATCGTCGGTATCCAATACCTAGTTCAATCTCGTTACTGGCAAGTCTCTATACTCGTTGCGTAACACATCATCTCACAACTAACATCTTAGTTATAATGCTTGCAAGGCTTATGTGATGTGTATTACCGAGAGGGCCCAGAGATACCTCTCCGACAATCGGAGTGACAAACCCTAATCTCGAAATACGCCAACCCAACATCTACCATTGGAGACACCTGTAGTACTCCTTTATTATCACCCACTTACGTTGTGACGTTTGGTAGTACCCAAAGTGTTCCTCCGGTAAACGGGAGTTGCATAATCTCATAGTTATAGGAACATGTATAAGTCATGAAGAAAGCAATAGCAACATACTAAACGATCGGGTGCTAAGCTAATGGAATGGGTCATGTCAATCAGATCATTCAACTAATGATGTGACCTCGTTAACCAAATAACAACTCTTTGTTCATGGTTAGGAAACATAACCATCTTTGATTAACGAGCTAGTCAAGTAGAGGCATACTAGTGACACTCTGTTTGTCTATGTATTCACACATGTATTATGTTTTCGGTTAATACAATTCTAGCATGAATAATAAACATTTATCATGATATAAGGAAATAAATAATAACTTTATTATTGCCTCTAGGGCATATTTCCTTCAAGACCTAGCTCATGATGCCACTGTTGGGGATCGTAGCAAAAATTTAAAATTTTCTACGCATCACCAAGATCAATCTATGGAGTAATCTAGCAACGAGGGGAAGGAGAGTGCATCTACATACCCTTGTAGATCGCTAAGCGGAAGCGTTCAAGTGAACGGGGTTGATGGAGTCGTACTCGTCGTGATCCAAATCACCGATGATCCTAGCACCGAACGGACGGCACCTCCGCATTCAACACACGTACGGAACGGAGACGTCTCCTACGCCTTGATCTAGCAAGGGGAGAAGGAGAGGTTGGGGAAGACTCCGTCCAGCAGTAGCACGATGGCGTGGTGGTGGTGGAGGAGCTCGGAACTCCAGCAGGGCTTTGCCAAGCACTACGAGAGACGAGGAGGGAGAGAGGTAGGGCTGCGCCAAGAGGGAGATGATCTCGTGTATCTTGCAGCCCCCAATACCTCAAGTATATATAAGGGAAGGGGAGGGGCTGCGCCCCCATCTAGGGTTCCCTCCCTAGGGGTGGTGGCAGCCCCAAAAACACATCTAGGGTTGCGGCCAAGGGGGGAGAGAGAGGGGGCGCACCTAGGGTGGGCCTTAAGGCCCATCTGCCCTAGGGTTTGCCCGCTCCCCTCTAGGAGGCGCCTTGGGCCTTGGTGGGAGGCGCCCCAGCCCACCTAGGGGCTGGTCCCTTCCTACTATTGGCCCATGTATGCCTCCGGGGCCCGTGGCCCCTCCCGGTGGACCCCCGGACCCCTCCGGTGGTCCCGGTACACTACCGGTGATGCCCGAAACACTTCCGGTGGCCAAAACCATACTTCCTATATATCAATCTTTACCTCCGGACCATTCCGAAACTCCTTGTGACGTCCGGGATCCCATCCGGGACTCCGAACAACATTCGGTTACCGCGTACATACTTTCCCTATAACCCTAGCGTTATCGAACCTTAAGTGTGTAGACCCTACGGGCTCGGGAGTCAAGCAGACATGGCCGAGACAACTCTTTGGTCAATAACCAACAGCGGGATCTGGATACCCATGTTGGCTCCCACATGCTCCATGATTATCTCATCGGATGAACCACGATGTCAAGGATTCAATCAATCCCGTATACAATTCTCTTTGTCTATCGGTATGATACTTGCCCGAGATTCGATCGTCGGTATCCCGATACCTTGTTCAATCTCGTTACCGGCAAGTCTCTTTACTTGTTCCGTAACACATCTTCCCGTGATCAACTCCTTGGTCACATTGTGCACATTATGATGATGTCCTACCGAGTGGGCCTAGAGATACCTCTCCGTTTACACGGAGTGACAAATCCCAGTCTCGATTCGTGCCAACCCAACAGACACTTTCGGAGATACCTGTAGTGTACCTTTATAGCCACCCAGTTACGTTGTGACGTTTGGCACACCCAAAGCACTCGTACGGTATCCGGGAGTTGCACAATCTCATGGTCTAAGGAAATGATACTTGACATTCGAAAAGCTTTAGCAAACGAACTACACGATCTTGTGCTAGGCTTAGGATTGGGTCTTGTCCATCACATCATTCTCCTAATGATGTGATCCCGTTATCAACGACATCCAGTGTCGATGGTCGGGAAACCGTAACCATCTATTGATCAACGAGCTAGTCAACTAGAGGCTTACTAGGGACATGGTGTTGTCTATGTATCCACACATGTATCTGAGTTTCCTATCAATACAATTCTAGCATGGATAATAAACGATTATCATGAACAATGAAATATAATAAAATAATAACTAATTTATTATTGCCTCTAGGGCATATTTCCAACACGCCCCACCACAGGCGACGCCCCTCGCTGTTCTTGGTGCCCCGCACCACCGGCGCCCCGTTGGTGGAGGCAAGCCGCTGCGCCTGCCGGTGCTGGAAGTACGCCGCCCACGCCTCGTGCTCGCCGGTGGCGTACTGCAGGAGGGTCCGCTGCTCCTCCATCAGCGACGCCCGCACCTGATCGACCTCGTGGCGAAGTAGTCGGGGTGCATGTCGACGTCGGGCGGCGGGGGGATGGCGATGCCACCGGCGCTGAGCTTCAACTGCCCCGGCGCGCGCATGTCGGGAGGCGCCGGGATGTTCGCCTGGAACAGCAAGTGGGCTTCCCACTCGTGCAACGTGCGGCGGCCCAAGCCATTGGCCGTCGCGCCATCTCCGGGGAAACGCTCGCCCATCGTCACGGCTGGGCACGGGGAGAGAGAGGGAGGAGCGTCAGTGGCGGCTGCACACGGGGGGAGATGCAGAGCTCGGTGGCTGTGGGCGGTGTGTGGTCACAGGAGAGTGGGAGGTGTTGCTTTATAGCGGCCGGGGGGTGGGCGCCGTGTGTACGCGGGGCAGGAGAGGGGGCGTCGTCGCGCCGCCCATGAGGAATCAATGGAAGGCTGACCGGCGGCAGCCTTCGCATTGATTCCCCGCGGAAACCGAGGCGATGAGGACGACAAGGCCCGGGGGTCGCTGACGCGGCGGGCCTGACGTTATTTCGTGCCAAAAACACTTGCCCCGGCGCCCCCGGGCGCCCCCCAGCGCGCCGGGTTCGGCCTGGGTCCGCCGGCGCCAATTTCGGCCCCAACCGGCGAAAAACAGGCTCCTGGGGGCGTGACTGGGTCAATTTTTTGGCGCCGACGCTGAAAAATCGCCTAGGGGGGCTGTTGGGGGCGCGGCTGGAGATGCTCTTACAGATGGACTATGGGTGATGGCGAAAACATTAGCTTCTAGCATGATCTTTGGGATGGGGGTTGTTCCCCTAACACCAAATTTTGGGACATGTTTATCATTTGCAACCTTATACTTTGTCCTAGGTTTGGGATGGGGTCAATATGAAGCTTACTTTGGGTAGGTGTGCGAATAAAGTGGGCATGTCCTTACTGTGTCAATTGGTTGATTTTGTTAGTTATGTTCCCTTGTATGAGGGTAATGATGCTCCTATTTCGATGGTATCTTTTTCTAGGTAATGCACTGTCAAGTTGTTTGAGACCATTAACTTTGGTGGCTTAATTTCAACTTTGAGTGATTGGTTTCGGGAAATCCTATGTCCGAAGTGAATTCATGTGTTCCTTTGGCTATTGATTAATAACACGAATCTAACCAAAGATAATACATCAAAATAAATACATGTACATGATCCCACCTATTAGTTTTGTACTGAAGTGAAAATTATCCAACATCTTTTCTTTAACTGTTTAGTGGCAAAAAAATATGGGCTTTTATATATAATTTCTTTGGAGTTGATGATCCTCGCTACATTTTTGAGCTTGTCTCTTTCTGGCGCCGGCATAAAACAAGAGCTATTATAAGCATGGTGTGTATATACTACATAAGAGCTTAAGTCCATCGGGAGAAGCGCTTCGGATCTTGTGCAGGAGGCTTTTTCGCCTGGGGAACTAATCGGACTATTGCAAGCTGATTCAATTTCAGTAGTTTCCCTCAAACTAGAGGTTACCAAGGAACAACGATCTATTAGATTGCATTCTTAGACACCACGATACCTTTCAACCCACTTTAGTAGAGGGGCGTACTATTTCAAGTGAGCTGATAATGGAATTTTTCTTTGATAAATAGAAAACTTAAGATAAGATGCTCCAGAATGGAAATGAGAGAGATATGGATTTTCTGTTTAGCTCAAATTGTGGATTGTGAATCCCCCATATGTGGGTTCAATTCCCATCGCTCGCCCATCGGTGTGGTACACATATCTGTCAATGTCAATCAAGTAAGAAAATGCATTCCCACTGTCTGAGGAAAAGGTCTGGATTCTCTTTCGGATAGACCCTGAATGGAGAAGAAAGGTTGCTTCCTTATATGCTACTTTTATACCGTTATTACATCATTTTGACACATTTTTATACAATTTTATCGGACTAACCTACAATTCTAGTGCTTAGTTCGATAAAATTGTAGGTTACTACAATTCTTCATCATTTTGACATAATATGCTACTTTTATATGCTCATTGGTGTGCTAAAAACTATTTTTAGGGAGCAAATAAAATAATATAAAAATACGTCGCTTAGATTGAAGACTAGAGGGACACCATGAGCCAGAGGGCCACCAAAAGGGAGACCCTAGGCTCCCATGCGACCTAGGGCTGGGTCATGTCATGCGGTTGCGTGCCCCTAGGGACCCCCTCCACCGCCTCTCGGTTTTCGTGTCCTTATATACCTGTAAAAATCCTAAAAATAATTATCGAGGATCATTTCTGCCACCACCACCACCATCACACGTTCTGAAACAATCCAATTCTGAGGCCTTTTTTGACCTTGCTGCTTTGATGATCACATGTGAGTAGTGCTCCTTGTACTATGAGTCCATAATAGTAGTTATGTGGCCAGAGAGGATTTGTGGGACGCAGGGGAGGAGGCTCTGACTCCATTTTTCTTTTGGCTTTTGATTTTCAAATTTCCGTATCTTTGGAATTGAAAGTCCAAATTATTTTTAATTTTCATATTGATATTTCTTGTGACGAAGGCCTTTCAAATAAGACCCATTTTGAATATCTTTTGATGATTTTTAAAAACTTTGTTAAGTTTCAAATGTTGAAACTTGATACAAAGAATGACAAAAGTAGCAGGTTTCAAAAAACCAAACTTAAAATGTGGTGTGCCCTCATGCGGAACTGAATGGCTTTGTGGATCATGAGGCAATCATGCAGCCGGGCAAGGCTGCTATGGGGCGTGGGTCCGCACATGCATGCCCCCGCGAATTTCCTGCTATGTGGCTTGCTCTCTCCCTTGTTCTTCAATAAAAATATCACATGAGCTATCCTATGAGATTTGTAATCCATCTAGTGTAATTTTCAATGTGTTTCTTGCGGTGCAACGAATCGCCATTTTATGACCAGATTATGTATGGATTTATATTTTTCTTGGGTCCCTTGCTACATGATTATAACAGATATACTCTTGGATCTACCATTGTCAATGATTAGATAAACGATCTCTGAGAGGGTGTAGCATGATAGAGATGAACCCTGAACACAAAGTTTAGGGAGTGATTGTTGCAATAAACTTAGCCGATTCAGGTTCATGCCATGCCAGGGGTTTTCCATTTACATGGCAAAAGTTTATGTTTCAATAATTGTGACATGGCAAAGGTTTGCACGTTGACTACTGTCACATAGCACCGTACAACGTCGGGACGTGAACAGATCAACTGCGACGGAGGCGGTAGCTTAGAGTCAATTCTAACAGGCCAATCTAAAATTATTTTGGCTGCCACGCATAAGCCTAAGAAAAAGGACATCGATAAGTGCCGACCGTTCGGCCTGGAGGAGCACCAGACTGAACGACTCGTTCGCTCGGGGATGCACCTTTTACCGAACGAAAAGGTTCGGGACGAAACCCCTCCAGCCCGAACTATCCCCATCAGCACGATCTGAAAAAGGCCCCAATAGCCCATTTTGCTGGGCCTCTTCTCAGGCGTGAATAGAAAGCCCCAAAAATCAGGAAAAGTAAAACAAAAACAAAAACAGTAAAAAATGAAGAAGAAAAATGAACTCCTTGCCTTCAAAACCAAAAAAAAAGTTTAGTGTAAAAATGGCATGGTTGATGATCCACTTTCATTAACAAAAAGACATTAACAAATCAGTTTGCCATGGTTGCTGATCCATTTTCATTAAAAAGACATTAATAAATCAGTTTGCCATGGTTAACAAAGGTAAAAAATGCCATGTTTCAGACAATAAAAATGCCATGGTAGCAGGAAATAACTTTGCAATGGTTTAAAATGATTATTTGGATATGGAAAAAGATCTAAAATTGCCATGGGTGTAACATAAAAATTGCCATGTTCGAAAACAAGAAATTTGCCATGGCAAATAAACATCTTAAGTAACCATGGTAACATTCTTCAAATAAGATATGACAATGGCACTACCACATCAAGTTGACTTCACTACGAAGTCTACACTACGAAAAGTTTCCATGAAGTTTGCATATATATGGATACAGCATGGGAAAAGAAATGAAGTTTACACTACGTAGTTGCCATCATGGCAACATATGAAAAAATAGATACCGTGAAAAAAATTGTTTCTCTAAACACATAGATTTTTTTTAAATGGAGAAAGCATCTTAACTTGTAATGATATCGTACATGTAATCGCCATGACAAGACGAATTTTAGAGGATCAAAACATTTTTCCGTGGAAAAACAAATTGGAAAGAACAAAACTTGTTGTCTTCTCAAACTAATATGTAATGGTCATGGCAAACATTCTTCGGAACCAAGGCAAAAAATGCATTTAGTTGCCATGGAAAAAACACATCTATAAAAAATACTGATTTTAGTTGCCATGGCAAGTTTGCAATGTTTTCGAACATCTTTAGTTGCCATGGCAAGTTTACCATGTTTTTTAACAAACTTAATTAAAAGAAGTTTTCCATGTTTTTTAGCGTCTTAAGTTGCCATGGCAAGTTTACCATGTTTTTTTAACAAACTTAATTAAAAGAAGTTTGCCATGTTTTTGAGCGTCTTAAGTTGGCATGGCAAGTTTGCCATGTTTTTGAGCATCTTTAGTTGCCATGGCAAGTTTGTCATGTTTGTGAACATCTTAATTTAAAAAGGTTGACATGTTTTTGAACAAACTTAATTAAAAGAAATTTGCCATGATGCGTAGATCATAGTTGTCATGGGCCGTTAGCCAAATTTGTCGTGGTCCAGAAAACAAAATTTGCCATGATACATAGACTAATTCAAAAAAGTTAAATTGCCATCGTTCATGCTCTAAATTTTCCATGATGCATAGACTATAGTTGCCATGGGCCTAAATTTGTCGTGGTCTAGAAAGCAAATTTGCCATGGTCATTTTTTTAAAATGTCATGGTGCATACATAAAATTTGCCATGATGTGTAGACTATAGTTCCCATGGGTCTAAATTTGTCATGGTCTAAAAAGGAAATTTTTCATGGCCAATTTGAAAATGAAAAAAATGCCATGGTACATGCCCTAAATTTGTCTTGGTGCATAGATAAATAGTTGCCATGGGCCATTAACTAAATTTGTCGTGGTCCAGAAAGCAAGAAATGCCATGATGCATAGACTTAATTTTAAAATAAAAATGGTCATGGTTGATACACTAAAAATTGTCATGACGCATATACTATAGTTGCCATGATTGATAAACTAAATTTACCATGGTCCCATGAAATATCCATGGGCATGTGGAAAATTAAATAATTCATGAACAATTTGCCGTGGTATAAATAGTATATTTGCCATGTTTTTGCACATCTTTAGTTTGTCGTGGCAAGTTTGCAAATGGTTTTGAGCATTTTAAAATGACATGGCAAGTTTGCCATGTTTTTGAACATCTTAAGTTGCCATGGCAAGTGACATGTTTTTGAACATCTATAAATTTGCCATGGCAAGTTTGCATGTTTTTGAACATGTTAATTAAACAAGTTTTCCATGTTTGCCATGTTTTTGAACAAACCTAATTAAAAGAAGTTTGCCATGTTTTTGCACATAGTTAAGCTTGCAATGGCAAGTTTGCCATGTTTTTGAACATCTTAAGTGCCATGGCAACTTTGTCATGTACTATAACTTTGCCATGTTTTTAGCATCTTAAGTTGTCATGGCAACTTTTCTGATAACTAACTTAGAATTATTTTCTCTCTACAACTTGCCATGGCAACTTTCTAATAAAAACTTAGAATTTTATTTCACTCTACAAAAATTGCCATGTCAACTTTCTGATAACAACTCAGAATTATTTTCCACTCTACAAAATTGCCATGGCAACTTTTCTGATAACAACTTAGAATTATTTTTCTCTCAACATGCTGCCCAAATCAATGACGCATATATATAAACACTCTGTTAAAAATGGCTCTGTTCATTACGCATACACAACGGCAACATACAGAGATAAGAAGAATCACAACAATATGTCACTGAATGATGGATTGGGGATGCTCACCGATAGCAACGATGGTGTACGGCGGCACGCAGGATCGAATCGAAGGGGACCAAGGGGCCTGGCGATGTCCAGGAGGCGAGCACGGGCGTCGTGGCCGAAGCCCTGTCTCTGGCGCAGCCCTTCCGAGCCTTTGAGTGGAGCGCCGTCACCCGGTCAGCGCTGCCCCCTGTCCCGGTCCGCCTCGCCTCCCCTGAGCTCGCCTTGCCGGAGATGAAAGCGACAGAAGACATGGGGCGACACGGCGGGGGACGCCGGTGGAGCCTCGCATGGCGCTTCTTCTCCTCCCCCTCCATTCCTCTCTCCCTCCTCCATCTCCCCCAGCTTTGGGCCCTCCTCGCCGAACACCACGCCCGCCGGCCCCGATGCAGGTCCGCCTCATCGAGCACCGCGGCCGCCGCCCCCTGTGTCGGCGCTGGGCTTGATGCGGAGGAGCAGGATCCAGCGGGGGACGCCGGTGGAGCCTCGCGCGGTGCCTCTTCTCCTCCCCCTTCCATTCCTCTCTCCCCCTCCATCTCCCCCAACTCTGGGCCCGCCTCGCGGAACACCACGCTCGTCGCCCCATGGTGCAGGTCTGCCTCACCGAGCACCGCGGCTACCGCCCCCAGTGCCGGCGCTGGGCTTGATGCGGGGGAGGCGGGATCTGGAGGCGCGTCGCCGTGCTGGGGTGCGGGCCGCATTGCCGGGGGTGGTCTGGAGGCGCGTCGCCGGGGCCGGTGCACGTCCATGGAGGGGAAAGCGGTGGGTGGTTTGCTTGTAAGTGGGGTGGGTGGGGTGAGGAGTAGTGTGGCTGTAGAGGGACGAGACGTTCGGGACGACCTCTGTTTTTCCAAACGAAAAAAAAACAACGACGTGGCTGGTCAGACATGCTTTAAGATTCGTGATTTGATCCAATGGTCCATAGGACGTTCGGTCCCAGATCCTAAAATACAGGCGTTCGGGAGTTATTGATTCTGAAGAAAAATTGGCCATGTCTCGCATGCATGATTCGGCTTGTCAGATGATCTCTGTAGCCACTGAATAAAAGGAAAAGAAAGATGAAGAAAAGCCGTGTTATTGTATGCATCGTAAAAAAAACTTCTGTATGTTGTCCCCAAATCCAAAATCTCTCTCGCGTATTCCAATCCTTCCGACTGTGGCTGTTGTTTTTGATGATTATAAGAACATAATTTCTAATTAATATATTGGGTTTTGTTGGCATGGATGTTTTAGCGACAAGTAATATGGATCGGAGGGAGTAGAAATAGTCAGAATAGCAAAACTTACATCATGTCCTTTTTTTTCCAAGAGAGGAGCGATATCTAGACCATAAGCCTTTCACGTAGCCCTGGACGAAAACATGAAAGACAAAAGCGAAAGGAAATATTATACTCTATACCACTTAAAAAGATTTACTCTACTACGAAAACATAAGCCTTTCAAGTGTCCCCCCTTTCAAGACATGAGATTCGGGGTACGGTGCATCCGGAGGACGATGACGTCGCAGCGGAGGTGCAGGCGATCGTCGTCGATGTGGTTCTGCACCCACTTCAGGAGTTCCTCCTTGCTAACAAAGTTGTCCGCTTCGGCGCTCCACCACAACCGGTAACTATAGATCTGATCGCGCAACTCAATGAGGCGGCTGAAAGCCGGCACCCCCGCGCAGTCGAGGACGCTCAGCTGGCACATGGCTGACAGGTCCTTGCCGGTGTGGTTCGGGGCGGCGAGGTGGAAGCCGGCACCGACGAAGCGGCCGTGGGCGTAAGCGTTTGGGCTGTAGGCCACCCGCCACTCGAGGCCGCCGACGCGGAACTTGCGGGACATGATGGGGCCGTCGACCATCCTGTGGACGAGCTTGTAGCCGTCGATCTGGAAGAGGTGGGACCCGATCACCGGCCGAGCGCGGACGCCAGAGGAGGAGGAGTGCGCTGCGCGCTGGTAGGCGCCGCGCAGGGCCGGAAGCATCAGCTCGGTGGCGGCGGCGCCGGTCATGGCGATCGACGGTGGATATGAATATGGTAGGAGTATTGCTTAGCTAGATACTCCCTCCGTTCCGAATTACTTGTCTTAGATTTGTCTAGATACGGAGGTAGATACCTCCGTATCTAGACAAATCTAAGACAAGTAATTCGGAACGGAAGGAGTACGTGCGTACATGCTAAAGGGCTACTGTTCGTGTGTGTGTGCTATATATGCATGGGCTTGTTTCTCATGGTTTCCTTCATTCCTTGTAATATTCCTGTAAATATCGGTCCAAAAGGAAATGTATTTTTTGTTGGAATATTTTCCTTTTTGTGGTGAACAAAAGAAATACGGAAATGTTAACGCCCACATGTGTGAGCGTTGACCATCTCAACCACACGCATCCATCACCGTCCAGTACTATATGCACGAACCTTGACACAATTTGGCTGATTTTCTGTACCACGTAGGACAAGGCGTGTGTGTGGTGTGTGACATAGTTCGCCCACACATCCGTTTTACCACACGGAGGGGCCGGTGTGTGGACGTTTAGCAGTTCACCCATACACCAGTTTTCAGTCACGCACAAGGAATGGTGTGTAGGCATTTGCCATCTCGCCCACACGCCCGTCTCCTCTCCCACACGTAAGCTGCTAGTTGCCATGTGTTTTTGCAGCGCACATGGCAACTGCCTCTAGTGTGCTTTATAAGCAGGTGGCAACTCTCTTTTTTTACCCGAGTTGCCATATGTTTTTGCAGAGTACACGGCAACTGACTAGTGTGCACGTAAGCAGATGGCAACTGTCTTTTACCAAGTTACCATGTGTTTTTGCATGGTACATGGCAACTGCCCCAACGTGCACGTACATGGCAACTGCCCTAACGTGCACGTAAGCAGATGGCAACTCTTCCTTTTTACATGGCAACTGCCCTAGCATGCTTGTGAGCACATGACAACTCTCTCAACTGCCTAGTGTTAGTATGTGGCAACTCCTAAAGTTATGAAATCATGGCAACTACATTAGATCAGACCATACATGGCAACTGCAGTTGAGCAACCATGGCAACTGCAGTTGTCCGACATGGCAACCGTAGTTCAGCGACATGGCAACTGCAGATAAACGAACATGGACGAGAGTCTGGACCATGGCAACTGCGAGCGCGCGGTGGGCATCACGCGTCGCGTGCGGGACCAGAAGGGTACGAGGCCTGACATACGGGCGTGTGGGCGTTATCAACTTCGCCCACACGCACACGTGTGAGAGGGTTTAAGAGGGAAAAAAAGATGTGTGTGGGCATTAGTTGTTTTGCCCACACGTAGGTGTGTGGGCTGGTTGCTGCCCATGCCACACGAGGCATGTGGCACAACTACCGGATACACCACACGTGTGGCAGTTATCGGGACCCAAGAAATAACGGCAGTAGTTCTTTAGGAAATGAATCATATCCTAATTTTTTGACACAATACCACCGGATAACATCCGACGTGAGCTCATTTTCCGGTTATATACACCCTATGTTCCTAAATATAATATGTTTTGGCAGTGCAAATTCTTATATTTAGAAACAGAGGTACGTAGTATATACAAAGATAATTGGTCGTGGGCCCTTTACGTTAGACTGCAAATATAACAGGTGGAAATTCAACTTCCAAAGATTGATGATCGGCACAACTGGCCTGTAAACACCTCAATGATAATGGTTAACTATCATGCATTGGATGTTTTTATTTTCAATGGTGATATCTATGTCATGGTGCTCAAGGCTATGTCTGAATCTAAGTGTAAATTTCTACCGATGAACTCGGAATGAATGAAATCAAAATGTTCTGCTTCTCTGATGCTATTTCTTGTAAATCTTCCCTTCCGTTGCTCTCTGCTAACATAATTTACCTTCTCTTTTCCTTTGAGAACTGATAATTGTTAGGTTTTGTAGAAGCGTCTCAACTCCCGTAACATGGGAGCCCGTGTATATATATTGATATGGGCAAGGCCAGCTCTCGCAGGAGGCATACATTAAGGTTGTTGGAATCACCAGAGAGATACATGGGGATAGAGAGGATTACATCAAGAGATAAACATGAAATAAAACAAAGAGATCTCCTCTAACTACCCAAGCACCAGAGGTGGCATGTATGCGTACGTGACATAGCATGGGTGTATAATCCAATGTTTAACAGTCCCCCTTAATCGCAACTGCCTCAAGTTGAGATTACGCCTGAATTCTTGAAAGCTTCTGGTTGGTAAGGCCTTTGTAAAGCCATCTGCAAGCTGATCTTTGGAGGGAATAAACCGAACATCAAGTTGTTTATTTGTAACTTGTTCTCTCACAAAATGAAAATCTATCTCAATATGTTTGGATCTGACATGAAAAACTGGGTTAGCAAACAAATAAGTGGCCCAAGATTATCACACCACAAACAAGGAAGTTGAACTTGAGGTACTCCAAGTTCTTTAAGCATAGATTGAACCCAAATGACTTCTGATGTGGCATTTGCTAATGCTTTATATTCTGCTTCTGTACTTGACCTGGTAACAGTGGCTTGTTTCTTGGCACACCATGAAATTAGGTTAGGACCATAAAATATAGCAAAACCCAATGTAGACTTGCTGTCATCCAAACAACCAGCCCAGTCTACATCTGCGAAAGCACTCACAAGTGTGGAAGATGACTGTCAAAATGTAAGACCTATGGTTAAAAGTATTCTTTATGTACCTCAAAATTCTTTTGGCTGCTGTCCAATGGGCTGTGGTAGGTGCATGGAGAAACTGACACACCTTGTTAACTACAAAAGAGATATCTGGTCTGGTAAGAGTTAAGTACTGAAGACCACCAACCAAGCTTCTGTACCCAGTAATGTCCTCTCGAGTCAAAGGTTCTCCTTCTGTTAAAGAAAAAGTTTCTGAACTAGACAAAGGTGTTGGTGAGGGTTTGCAATTTTCCATGCCAATTCTGCTCAACAACTCTGTTGCATATTTTGCTTGTGACAAGTGAATACCATTATTGATTTTGTTTACCTCAATGCCTAGAAAGAAATGCAACTCTCCCAAATCCTTGAGAGCAAATTCTGACCCTAAGTCTCTGAGTAAAGCTGACACTGCTCCATTTGAAGAATTGGTGACAATTGTTGGGGAACGTTGCAGAAAACAAAAATTTTCCTACGGTTTCACCAAGATCCATCTATGAATTCATCTAGAAACGAGTGATCAGATGCATCTACATACCTTTGTAGATCACGAGCGGAAGCGTTCAAAGAACGGGGATGAGGGAGTCGTACTTGACGTGATCCAAATCACCGGAGATCCTAGCGCCGAACGGACGGCACCTCCGCGTTCAACACACATACGGTCAGTGTGATGTCTCCTTCTTCTTGATCCAGCAAGGGGAAAGGAGAGGTTGAGGAAGATGGCTCCAGAAGCAGCACGACGGCGTGGTGGTGATGGAGCTGCAGTACTCCGGCAGGGCTTCGCCAAGCTCTATGGAGGAGGAGGAGGTGTTGGAGAGGGAGAGGGAGGCACCAAAGGATAAGGTGAGAGGTCCTCCATCCCCCCCACTATATATAAGGGGGCCTAGGGGGGCGCCGGCCCTAGGAGATGCAATCTCCTAGTGGTGCGGCGGCCAAGGGGTGGGGGGCTTGCCCCCCAAGCAAGGGGGCGCCCCCCCCCTTTAGGGTTTCCCCCACCCTAGGCGCATGGGCCCTAGGGGAAGTGGCGCCCCAGCCCACTTTCGGCTGGATCCCTTCCCACTTCAGCCCATGGGGCCCTCCGGGATAGGTGGCCCCACCCGGTGGACCCCCGGGACCCTTCCGGTGGTCCCGGTACAATACCGGTGACCCCGAAACTTGTCCCGATGGCCGAAATAGTACTTCCTATATATAATTCTTTACCTCCGGACCATTCCGGAACTCCTCATGACGTCTGGGATCTCATCCGGGACTCTGAACAACATTCGGGTTACTGCATATACATATCCCTACAACCCTAGCGTCACCGAACCTTAAGTGTGTAGACCCTACGGGTTCGGGAGACATGTAGACATGACCGAGATTGCTCTCCGGTCAATAACCACCAGCGGGATCTGGATACCCATGTTGGCTCCCACATGCTCCTCGATGATCTCATCGGATGAACCACGATGTCGAGGATTCAAACAACCCCGTATACAATTCCCTTTGTCAATCGGTATGTTACTTGCCCAAGATTCGATCGTCGGTATTCCAATACCTTGTTCAATCTCGTTACCGGCAAGTCACTTTACTTGTACCGTAATGCATGATCCCGTGACCAGACACTTGGTCACTTTGAGCTCATAATGATGATGCATGACCCAGTGGGCCCAGTGATACCTCTCCGTCATACGGAGTGACAAATCCCAGTCTTGATCCGTGTCAACCCAACAGACACTTTCGGAGATGCCCGTAGTATACCTTTATAGTCACCCAGTTACGTTGTGACGTTTGGTACACCCAAAACACTCCTACGGTATTCGGGAGTTACACGATCTCATGGTCTAAGGAAAGGATACTTGACATTGGAAAAACTCTAGCAAACGAACTATACGATCTTATGCTATGTTTAGGATTGGGTCTTGTCCATCACATCATTCTCCTAATGATGTGATCTCGTTATCAATGACATCCAATGTCCATAGTCAGGAAACCATGACTATCTGTTGATCAACTAGCTAGTCAACTAGAGGCTTACTAGGGACATGTTGGTGTCTATTATTCACACATGTATTACGATTTCCGGATAACACAATTATAGCATGAATAAAGACAATTATCATGAACAAGGAAATATAATAATAATGCTTTTATTATTGCCTCTAGGGCATATTTCCAACAGTCTCCCACTTGCACTAGAGTCAATAATCTAGTTACATCGACGTAACCTTGCATCGACGTAACCCTTTACGACGAACCTTTTTGTCACGTCCATAATCGAGAAACATTTCCTTATTTCACTAAGGATAATTCTGACCGCTGTCCAGTGATCTACTCCTAGATCATTATTGTACTCCCTTGCCAAATCAGTGCAGGGTATACAATAGATCCGGTACACAGCATGGCATACTTTATAGAACCTATGAATGAGGCATAGGGAATGACTTTCATTCTCTTTCTATCTTCTGCCGTGGTCGGGCTTTGAGTCTTTACTCAACTTCACACCTTGTAACACAGGCAAGAAACTTTTTCTTTGACTGTTCCATTTTGAACTACTTCAAAATCTTGTCAAGGTATGTACTTATTGAAAAACTTATCAAGCGTCTTGATCTATCTCTATAGATCTTGAAGCTCAATATGTAAGCAGCTTTACTGAAGTCTTTCTTTGAAAAACTCCTTTCAAACACTCCTTTTATGCTTTACAGAATAATTCTACATTATTTCCGATCAACAATATGTCATTCACATATACTTATCAGAAATGCTGTAGTGCTCCCACTCACTTTCTCGTAAATACAGGCTTCACCGCAAGTCTGTATAAAACTATATGCTTTGATCAACTCATCAAAGCGTATATTCCAACTCCGAGATGCTTGCACCAGTCCACAGATGGATCGCTGGTGCTTGCACATTTTGTTAGCACCTTTTGGATTGACAAAACCTTCTGGTTGCATCATATACAACTCTTCTTTAATTAATCCATTAGGGAATGCAGTTTTGTTTATCCGTTTGCCAGATTTCATAAAACGCGGCAATTACTAACATGATTCGGACAGACTTAAGCATAGATACGAGCGAGAAAATCTCATCGTAGTCAACACCTTGAACTTGTCGAAAACCTTTTGCGACAATTCTAGCTTTGTAGATAGTAACACTACTATCAGCGTCCGTCTTCCTCTTGAAGATCCATTTATTCTCAATTGCTTGCCGATCATCAGGCAAGTCAACCAAAGTCCATACTTTGTTCTCATACATGGATCATATCTCAGATTTCATGGCTTCAAGCCACTTTGTGGAATCTGGGCTCATCATCGCTTCTTCATAGTTCGTAGGTTCATCATGATCTAGTAGCATGACTTCCAGAAAAGGATTACCGTACCACTCTGGTGCGGATCTTACTCTGGTTGATCTACGAGGTTCAGTAGTATCTTGTTCTGAAGTTTCATGATCATCATCATTAGCTTCCTCACTAACTGGTGTAGGTGTCACAGAAATAGTTTTCTGTGATGTGCTACTTTCCAACAAGGGAGCAGGTACAGTTACCTCGTCAAGTTCTACTTTCCTCCTACTCACTTCTTTCGAGAGAAACTCCTTCTCCAGAAAGTTTCCGAATTTTAGCAACAAAAGTCTTGCCTTCGGATCTGTGATAGAAGGTGTATCCAATAGTTTCCTTTGGATATCCTATGAAGACGCACTTCTCCGATTTGAGTTTGAGCTTATCAGGATGAAACCTTTTCATATAAGCATTGCAACCCCAAACTTTAAGAAACGACAGCTTAGGTTTCTTGCCAAACCATAGTTCACACGGTGTCGTCTCAACGGATTTATATGGTGCCCTATTTAACGTGAATGCAGCTGTCTCTAATGCATGACCCCAAAAACGATAGTGGTAAATCGGTAAGAAACATCATATATTGCACTATATCCAATAAAGTACGGTTATGACGTTCGGACACACCATTATGCTGTGGTGTTCCAGGTGGCTTGAGTAGTGAAACTATTTCACATTGTTTTTAACTGAAGACCAAACTTGTAACTCAAATACTCTTCTCTATGATCAGATCATAGAAACTTTATTTTCTTGTTACGATGATTTTTCACTTCACTCTGAAATTCTTTGAACTTTTCAAATGTTTTAGACTTATGTTTCATCAAGTAGATATACTCATATCTGCTCAAATCATCTGTGAAGATTCAGAAAATAATGATACCTGTCGCGAGCCTCAATATTCATCGGACCACATACATCAGTATGTATGATTTCCAACAAATCTTTTGCTTGCTCCATTGTTCCGGAGAACGGCGTTTTAGTCATCTTGCCCAAAAGGCATGGTTTACAAGCATCAAGTGATTCATAATCAAGTGATTCCGAAAGCCCATCAGTATGGAGTTTCTTCATGCGCTTTACACCAATATGACCTAAACGGTAGTGCCACAAATAAGTTGCACTATCATTATTAACTTTGCATATTTTGGTTTCAATATTATGAATATGTGTATTATTAAGATCGAGATCCAATGAACTGTTTTCATTGGGTGTTTAACCATATTAGGTTTTATTCATGTAAACAGAACAACAATTTATTCTCTTACTTAAATGAATAACCGTATTACAATAAACATGATCAAATCATATTCATGTTCAACGCAAACACCAAATAACACTTATTTAGGTTCAACACTAATCCCGAAATTATAGGGAGTGTGCGATGATGATCATATCAATCTTGGAACCACTTCCAGCACACATCGTCACTTCACCCTTAACTAGTCTCTGTTTATTCTGCAACTCTCGTTTCGAGTTACTAATCATAGCAACTGAACTAGTATCAAATACTGAGGGTTTGCTATAAACACTAGTAAAGTACACATCAATAACATGTATATCAAATATACTTATGTTCACTTTGCCATCCTTCTTATCCGCCAATCACTTGGGGTAGTTCCGCTTCCATTGACCAGTCCCTTTGCAGTAGAAGCACTTAGTCTCAGGCTTAGGATCAGACTTGGGCTTCTTCACTTGAGCAGCAACTTGCTTGCCGTTCTTCTTGAAGTTCCCCTTCTTCCCTTTGCCCATTTCTTGAAACTAGTGGTCTTGTCAACCATCAACACTTGATGTTTTTCTTGATTTCTACCTTCGTTGATTTCAGCATCACGAAGAGCTTGGGAGTTGTTTCCGTTATCCCTTGCATATTATAGTTCATCGCGAAGTTCTACTAACTTGGTGATGGTGACTAGAGAATTCTGTCAATCACTATCTTATCTGGAAGATTAACTCCCACTTGATTCAAGCGATTGTAGTACCCAGACGATCTGAGCACATGCTCACTAGTTGAGCGATTCTCCTCCATCTTTTAGCTATAGAACTTGCTGGAGACTTCATGTCTCTCAACTCGGGTATTTGCTTGAAATATTAACTTCAACTCCTGGAACATATCATATGGTCCATGACGTTCAAAACGTCTTTGAAGTCCCAATTCTAAGCAGTTAAGCATGGTGCACTAAACTATCAAGTAGTCATCATATTGAGCTAGCTAAACGTTCATAACGTCTGCATCTGCTCCTGCAATAGGTCTGTCACCTAGCGGTGCATCAAGGACATAATTCTTCTGTGCAGCAATGAGGATAAACCTCAGATCACGGATCCAATCCGCATCATTGCTACTAACATCTTTCAACATAATTTTCTCTAGGAACATATCAAAATAAAACGCAGGGAAGCAACAATGCGAGCTATTGATCTACAACATGATTTGCAAAATACTACCAGGACTAAGTTCATGATAAATTTAAGTTCAATTTAATCATATTACTTAAGAACTCCCACTTAGATAGATATCCCTCTAATCCTCTAAGTGATCACGTGATCCAAATCAACTAAACCATAACCGATCATCACGTGAGATGGAGTAGTTTTCAATGGTGAACATCGTCATGTTGATCATATCTACTATATGATTCACGCTCGACCTTTCGGTCTCTGTGTTCCGAGGCCATATCTGCATATGCTAGGCTCGTCAAGCATAACCTGAGTATTCTGCGTGTGCAAAACTGGCTTGCACCCGTTGTAGATGGACGTAGAGCTTATCACACCCGATCATCACGTGGTGTCTGGGCACGACGAACTTTGGCAACGGTGCATACTCAGGGAGAACACTTCTTGATAATTTAGTGAGAGATCATCTTATAATGCTACCGTCAATCAAAGCAAGATAAGATGCATAAAAGGATAAACATCACATGCAATCAATATAAGTGATATGATATGGCCATCATCATCTTGTGCTTGTGATCTCCATCTTCGAAGCACCGTCATGATCACCATCGTCACCGGCGCGACACTTTGATCTCCATCGTAGCATCGTTGTCATCTCGCCAATCTTATGCTTTCACGACTATTACTACCGTTTAGTAATCTAGTAAAGCATTACATCGCGATTGCATTGCATACAATAAAGCGACAACCATATGGCTCCTGCCAGTTGCCGATAACTTAGTTACAAAACATGATCATCTCATACAATAAAATCAGCATCATGCCTTGACCATATCACATCACAACATACCCTGCAAAAACAAGTTAGATGTCCTCTACTTTGTTGTTGCAAGTTTTACGTGGCTGCTACGGGCTTAAGTAAGAACTCATCTCACCTACGCATCAAAACCACAACGATAGTTCGTCAAATAGACTCCGTTTTAACCTTCTCAAGGACCGGGCGTAGTCACACTTGGTTCAACTAAAGTTGGAGAGACATTCACCCGCAAGTCACCTGTGTGCAAAGCACGTCGGGGAAACCGGTCTCGCGTAAGCGTACGCGTAAGGTTGGTCCGGGCCGCTTCATCCAACAATACCGCCGAACCAAAGTATGACATGCTGGTAGGCAGTATGACTTGTATCGCCCACAACTCACTTGTGTTCTACTCGTGCATATAACATCAAACCATAAAACCTAGGCTCGGATGCCACTGTTGGGGAACGCAGTAATTTCAAAAATTTTCCTACGCACACGCAAGATCATGGTGATGCATAGCAACGAGAGGGGAGAGTGTTGTCTACGTACCAACGCAGACCGACTGCGGAAGCGATCTCACAACGTAGAGGAAGTAGTCGTACGTCTTCTTCCCGATCCGACCGATCCAAGCACCGTTACTCCGGCACCTCCGAGTTCTTAGCACACGTTCAGCTCGATGACGTTCCTCTAGCTCCGATCCAGCAAAGCGTCGAGGAAGAGTTACGTCAGCACGACGGCGTGATGACGATCTTGATGTACTACCGACGCAGGGCTTCGCCTAAGCACTACAACGGTACGATCGAGGTGGAATTTGGTGGCAGGGGGCACCGCACACGGCTAAGGAACGATCTCAAGGATCAAGTTGTGTCCATGGGGTGTCCCCTGCCCCCGTATATAAAGGAGCAAGGGAGGAGGGGCTGGCCGGCCAAGGTGGGGGCGCAGGAGAGTCCTACTCCCACCGGGAGTAGGACTCCCCCTCCAATCCTAGTCCAATTAGGATTCCCGGGAGGGGGAAAGAGGAGGAGGTGGCCGGCCCCCCCTTTCCTACTCCTAGTAGGACTAGGGGAGGGGGGAGGGCGCGCAGCCCATCTAGGGCAGCCCCTCTTCCTTTCCACTAAGGCCCATTATGGCCCATCTAGCTCCCGGGGGGTTCCGGTAACCCTCCCGGTATTCCGGTAAAATCCCGATTTCACACGGAACACTTCCGATGTCCAAACATAGGCTTCCAATATATCAATCTTTACGTCTCGACCATTTCGAGACTCCTTGTCATGTCCGTGATCACATCCGGGACTCCGAACAACCTTCGGTACATCAAAATGCATAAACTCATAATAACTGTCATCGTAACGTTAAGCGTGCGGACCCTACGGTTCGAGAACAATGTAGACATGACCGAGACACGTCTCCGGTCAATAACCAATAGCGGGACCTGGATGCCTATATTGGCTCCCACATATTCTACGAAGATCTTTATCGGTCAGACCGCATAACAACATACATTGTTCCCTTTGTCATCGGTATGTTACTTGCCCGAGATTCGATCGTCGGTATCCAACACCTAGTTCAATCTCGTTACTGGCAAGTCTCTTTACTCGTTCCGTAATACATCATCTCACAACTAACATCTTAGTTATAATGCTTGCAAGGCTTATGTGATGTGTATTACCGAGAGGGCCCAGAGATACCTCTCCGACAATCGGAGTGACAAACCCTAATCTCGAAATACGCCAACCCAAAATCTACCATTGGAGACACCTGTAGTACTCCTTTATAATCACCCAGTTACGTTGTGACGTTTGGTAGTACCCAAAGTGTTCCTCCGGTAAACGGGAGTTGCATAATCTCATAGTTATAGGAACATGTATAAGTCATGAAGAAAGCAATAGCAACATACTAAACGATCGGGTGCTAAGCTTAATGGAATGGGTCATGTCAATCAGATCATTCTACTAATGATGTGACCTGGTTAATCAAATAACAACTTCTTGTTCATGGTTAGGAAACATAACCATCTTTGATTAACGAGCTAGTCAAGTAGAGGCATACTAGTGACATTCTGTTGGTCTATGTATTCACACATGTATTATGTTTCCGGTTAATACAATTCGAGCATGAATAATAAACATTTATCATGATATAAGGAAATAAATAATAACTTTATTATTGCCTCTAGGGCATATTTCCTTCAGCCGTCCCTAGGAGATGCAATCTCCTAGGGGGGCGGCGGCCAAGGGGTGGGGGGCTTGCCCCCCAAGCAAGGGGGCGCCCCCCCTTTAGGGTTTCCCCCACCCTAGGCGCATGGGCCCTAGGGGAAGTGGCGCCCCAGCCCACTTTCGTCTGGATCCCTTCCCACTTCAGCCCATGGGGCCCTCCGGGATAGGTGGCCCCACCCGGTGGACCCCCGGGACCCTTCCGGTGGTCCCGGTACAATACCGGTGACCCCGAAACTTGTCCCGATGGCCGAAATAGCACTTCCTATATATAATTCTTTACCTCCGGACCATTCCGGAACTCCTCATGATGTCTGGGATCTCATCCGGGACTCCGAACAACATTCGGGTTACTGCATATACATATCCCTACAACCCTAGCGTCACCGAACCTTAAGTGTATAGACCCTACGGGTTCGGGAGACATGTAGACATGACCGAGATTGCTCTCCGGTCAATAACCACCAGCGGGATCTGGATACCCATGTTGGCTCCCACATGCTCCTCGATGATCTCATCAGATGAACCACGATGTCGAGGATTCAAGCAACCCCGTATACAATTCCCTTTGTCAATCGGTATGTTATTTGCCCGAGATTCGATCGTCGGTATCCCAATACCTTGTTCAATCTCGTTACCGGAAAGTCACTTTACTCGTACCGTAATGCATGATCCCGTGACCAGACACTTGGTCACTTTGAGCTCGTAATGATGATGCATTACCGAGTGGGCCCAGTGATACCTCTCCGTCATACGGAGTGACAAATCCCAGTCTTGATCCATGTCAACCCAACAGACACTTTCAGAGATGCCCGTAGTATACCTTTATAGTCACCCAGTTACGTTGTGACGTTTGGTACACCCAAAGCACTCCTACGGTATCCGGGAGTTACACGATCTCATGGTCTAAGGAAAGGATACTTGACATTGGAAAAACTCTAGCAAACGAACTATATGATCTTATGCTATGTTTAGGATTGGGTCTTGTCCATCACATCATTCTCCTAATGATGTGATCTCGTTATCAATGACATCCAATGTCCATAGTCAGGAAACCATGACTATCTGTTGATCAACGAGCTAGTCAACTAGAGGCTTACTAGGGACATGTTGGTGTCTATTATTCACACATGTATTACGATTTCCGGATAACACAATTATAGCATGAATAAAGACAATTATCATGAACAAGGAAATATAATAATAATGCTTTTATTATTGCCTCTAGGGCATATTTCCAACAACAATAATATCATCAACATATATGAGGACAAATATGAAGGTTTGATGCTTATTGTAGATGAACAAGGATGTGTTAGACTTTGATGGAATAAAACCAAGTGCTTGCAGTTTCATACTTAATCATGAGTACCATGCTCTAGGTGCTTGTTTTAATCCATACAGGGCCTTATCAAGTTTACACACATGGAAAGGTGCATCTTTATCTTCAAACCTAGGAGGTTGTTTCATGTAAACTTTCTCTTCCAGAACACCATGAAGAAACGCGTTATGTACGTCTAGCTATCGAAGGCTCCATCCCCTAGACACAGCAATTGACAGTACAAGGCGTATCGTTGCAGCTTTAACAACTGGACTAAACGTGTCCTTGTAATCTATGCCATACCTTAATTTGCTTGAAGCCCTTGGCCACAAGTCTTGCTTTATAGCGATCTACTGTGCCATCAGATTTCTTAGATACACCCATTTGCAGTCAATCAAGTTTCTGCCTTGCCGAGGGGGAACAAGATGCCACGTCTTGTTTTTCTTCAAAGCCTTGAACTCTTCTTCAATTGCCCGTTCCCACCTGGGTCAAGAGCTTCCTTCAAGTTTTGTTAGGTTCACCAGTAGTACATAGCATGCCAAATTTAGAGAATTTTTTGTAATTCATGCGAGTGGTAACTCCCCTTTGAATTCTAGTGCACGGTGCCACAGGAGAGGCCACAGGCTGCTGTTGCACGGGTGATCCAGGAGGTGGAGATCCTCCTGCGCCAGTGTCAGGTGCTGGCGACCCCAATCCCGAGGGGATCCTGTCGCTGGCGCAAGCGACCGCGAGCTGGGCAACCGATCTACCCTGGCGGGGCCAGGCGATGCGGGACCGAATGAATTTGCTGCTAGTCCCCTCCACGTGTTCTCCTCTGGTTGGCGCGGGATGGAGGATTGCATGCATCCGCCCGTGACGCTGTTGTCCACCACCGGGCGCGCAGGCACCGAGGCAGGGTCAGGCGCTGCAGCACCAAATCTCGAAGCAGACCTGTTTGCCGCCTGCAGAAGCGATCCCGAGGCAGATCCGCCTCGTGTCTCAGTGTCTCCTACTGGGGGGCACATGAAATGATGCTCATTTGGACCCAAATTTGCTCCTGAGGATGAATCTGCAGCAATAAACTCAGGCAAAACATGATGAGTAGTCAAAGGTTGATCAGTACTATTGTGTTCCCCCGTGATCAATGCCGAAAAGGGAAGGTGGAAGAAGGAGTATTTCTTGTTTGAGAAGGGCACCGACATTTGGATGAAGGGATTCAAAAGGGAATTTTATTTCATCGAAAACAACACCACGGGAGATGTATACACGTCCCGTGGCCACATCAAGACATTTTACTCCCTTGTGTTGGGCACTATAGCCAAGTAAACGCATTGTTTGGATCTGAAGCTAAGTTTGTGAGTATTATAAGGACGGAGATTGGGCCAACAGGCACACCCAAAGACACGGAGAGAGGTATAATCTAGCTCGGTGTGAAAGAGGCGCTCAATTGGGGTTTCATTGTTGATAACTCGACTAGATAGGAGATTTATAAGGTGAACCACGGTTAGGAAGGCCTCATCCCAAAACTTCAAGGGCATGGAGGCGGCGACAAGAAGTGAAAAACCCACATCCACAATGTGTTTGTGTTTACGTTCTGCATCCATTTTGCTGGCGAGCGTGGGGGCAGGATACATGATGAGAGATTCCTATTTTTTGAAAAAATGAGTTCAGTTTTTCATACTCACCACCCCAGTCTGATTACATGGCAGTAATTTTGCTATCAAATTTTCTCTCAACTAGGGATTGGAAGTTGTGAAATACTTGGAAAACATCGGAACGTTTCTTAAGCAAATAGATCCACGTATACTTGCTATAATCATCTATAAAGCTCACGTAGTATGTGCGTCTACCAACAGAGGAGGGGGCTGGACCCCATACATCGGAAAAAAATTAGTTGCAAGGGTTTTGTGGACACACTAGTTGAAATAGAATAGGGCAATTGGTGACTCTTTGCCCTTTTACAAGCATCACAAATAGTTTCACGATCATGCTCACTAACAAATGGTAGCTTATGTTTACTAAGAATTTGATAAACAATGAAAAAAGATGGGTGGCCTAAACGATTGTGTCATCGTACTCAAGAGACTTTGAAGGCTCCATCAACTTGCTTATTGAATTTGGAAAACTTGAGAATCAGCGGATAGAGACCGTGCACGCATCTACCGTGATAGAGGACCCTCCTCGTGACCTGGTCCTTGATTAAAATGAAAAATGGGTGAAATTCAATAAGGACACCACTATCAAGTGTGATACGATGAACGGACAGAAGATTTTTGGATGCACTTAGAACATGTAAGACATCTTTGAGATGAATATCACAATGTGGGGTTTTAACAATAGACTGACCAACATGACTTATCATCATACCCGCAGCGTTTTCTTCCATGTTGATTTGCTCCTTGCCGTGGTATCTTTCATGCATGGTCAGCTTCTCAAGATCAGAAGTGATGTTCTCGTTGATGCCTGAATCAAGGTACCAGTTGGAGTCAACTCCGTAGGAGGTATCCGTTGCAGCCGCAACTCGTTTCCTCTGGGAGTTATCCTCTGCATAGCGCCATTTGCACTCTTTTGCGATGTGGTTAATTTTTTTGCAAGTCTGACATTTGTTCTCATATTCCTCATACCCGGCAAAGTGACGACCTTGGTTGTTGTTGTTGTAGGGGTGCGGCTGGCCGTTGTTGTTGTAGTAGCCGCCGCCGCCACCATGATTGTTGTTGTGGTTGTTGTAGTTGCCGCCACCGCCGCCACGGTAGCCACTGCTGTTTCCATGGCCGCCATCGCGCCGTGGTAGTCGCCGTTGTTGTCACCGTCGTTGAAACCGCCCTTGCTGCTACCATTGTTGCCGCCACCCTTGGGGAAGCCGCGGTTACCCTTGGAAGGGCCACCACGTCCTCGAGCGGCGGTGTTTGCAGATGACTTGAAGGCGCCCGATCCAGAGCCGTGGAACATCTCCACTCTTTGATCGAAGTTCGACACCATGCCGAACAGATCGTCGACGGAGAGGGTCTCAGTGCGGACGTCAAGAGCACATATGAGGGGTTGGTAGTCCATATCAAGGCCAACAATGACGAAGGAGATCAGCTCTCCCTCGAGAAGAGGCTTTCCAGCCATGGCCAGTTCATCTGCGAGTGCATGCATCTGACCGAAGTAAGCAATAGTAGATTGAGAACCCTTTTGGGCATTGGAGAGGGCGGAGTGGCAGTTGTTGGCACGCGACCTGGACTGGGCAACAAACATGTTTGCGAGGGCAGTCCAGATGGCGTGGGATTTTTCTAGGGAGGCGACTTGCACCAGAACTTCTTTTGAGAGATTGCGAAGCAGATAGGCTACAAGTTGTTGATCCTAGATCAACCAGGCGGAGTAGGCTGAGTTTGGAACGATCTGATCTTTGCCTTCAGCGTTCTTTGAGGTGATGGTGGCTGGTTGTTCTGGAATTGTCTGATCTAGGTATCCTAGGATGCCCGCTCCTATAATCTGAGATCGGGCTTGAGCTCGCCACAGAACATAGTTCGTGCGAGTCAGGGGTTCTGAGATGGTGTTGTTTAGGCCAGCGGAGAAGAGGGTTGAACTGGAGGAAGACATGGCGAGGTGAGGTTGGATGCGTTGGTGGAGGTTGATGACGGGAGCTAGACGAGAGGGAAGAGGGAGGCTCTGTATACCATGTTAGGTTTTGTAGAAGCGTCTCAACTCCCGTAACATGGGATCCCGCGTATATATATATTGATATGGGCAAGGCCAGCTCTCGCAGGTGGCATACATTGAGGTAGTTGGAACCACCAGACAGATACATGGGGATAGAGAGGATTACATCAAGAGATAAACATGAAATAAAACAAAGAGATCTCCTCTAACTACCCTAGCACCAGAGGTGGCCTGTATGTGTACGTGACATAACATGGGTGTATAATCCAATGTTTAACAATAATTACTTATGCATTTTTTAGGTGAGATAATTACTTATGTAAATTACGTGCACAGAAGATAACTACATGCTTACATATCATATATAGAAATAGATACTCAGTGGGTACCAGTATAATTATGGAAGAACCAATCTGGAAGATGATTCTGTTCGTGGTACACAAGCTGGAAGTTGTAGACCACACATGAGTTTTTTAGGATAAACATATGCATATTCAGTCATTCAGAAAAGACTAAGGCTTCTAATATTATTATTTTTGCAATGTTGAAACAATACAAAGGCTACTACCTCCTGCCTAATGCAAAATATTTCCCTAAGTTATTTTACCTTCCTCGTAGTAGGGTACTGGTGTTCACTATTACCTCCATTACATTATGACAGTTCAATTAGTATTCTGCCACACTTTTACAATTGATGCGATACTAAAAATGTAATTTGAACCACTGACATATTTCTTACTTACAAGAAAAATAGGCACACCTTATTACTAACAAAAATTTCAACATCAGAGAAGATCTTATGTTGCTGGAACACAGGATCAAAGCTAAGCATTTGAACATTTTGAAAGGATGGATTTGGTGCTCATCTGTGATGCTAGAATGTTAAGTTTTTAGCTTAGTACTTGATCTCATGATAGTGTTTTGAAGAGTAGGAATTAGTTGACTGTTTGTTTTTCTAGCTTTTGTCTTAAAAATTGTACTGTACTATATTTTGATTGCTAATGAGATAACACCGTATAACTGTTCTACGGTTTGCAGTTAAAAAAATGCAGCACCTCTTCAGTATTCATCTTACCATGAGGTCATGGCACTATACAGGTACATGTGAAATCACATACTAATTTCGTCCCATATTAATTAATGCTCAAACGGATGAAGGACATGTGGTTTGAAGTTTTTTTTTTACAAGACTACGCAAAATGCGCACCATTTTTTTCTTATACTACAGAGAGCAAATATAGTTTACAGGAAATCCCGCCAAGATCAAGGGACAGACACCACTCCTAGCTCCTAGTTTCTATCGAAGGCAACTACTCAGGTAATGGAATTCTCCCAGCTCCCCCAGTCAAGCTCCAAAGATGCAGATCACACTTAATAGCAGCACAAAGATTGAACTCAGATAGTACCGGTCAGTGTTGCCTAAGACACTGGCGTTGCGCTGTTTCCAAAGCGACCAAAAGATGAGCATGACTAGAGAGTCGAAGCTCGATCTTTGATTCTTTGGGATCCACATCCTTGACGTGCCCACCATTCCTCCAGCGTGTGGCCAATACCTGGTATGTCATGTCGTTCTTAATCCTACAGGATTTGTATGAGTGTTTGATTGTGTTCAGGAAAACGTAGGATTCTTCACATGAGAGGTTGGAGTGGATGAATTATTTTCCATAGAAAGTAGTACAAGTGAATCCAATGCAAAAAAATCCATATGAATTGCAATCATATGAATCAAAGAACCCACAACCCCAGAGAAAAAATCCTAAGGATTAGAATCCTTCAAAATTCCTTTAGAGATCCTTTGAATCAAAGAGGGCCTTATTATGGTGGATGCTGTAAGTTTGGTTTTGTTTCCGCAATGAGAATGGAGCCGTGGCAGAGCGAAAATCTCCTGCTGCCCCCGAGCTCAAATGAGCTCGGGTGAATAGTAAAATCACAAAAACTTCAAAAAAAAAATGAATTTTTTGTGACAAACATTGACAAAATTTTCAAATGCATGCAAAAATTTATCATGTAATCACATTCCTAGAAGGCGTAGCAAAAAAAAGTAAAATCAGCGCTCCAAAATGTTTTTGAAAGTAGCATTTTCAGAGTATCGATTTTTTTTCTACGTCTTCTAGACACGTGAGTCCATGACGATTTTTTGCAAGCACGTGAAACTTTTGGCAATGTTTATAACAAAAAAAATCAGATTTTTTTATTTGAATGTTCACCCGAGCTCGTTTGAGCTCGGGAGTAGAAAGTCCGTGTCCCCATGGCGGAGCCCCTTTTGATCGGGGAACAAAGGAGATCAGATGTGCACTGCCACTACATGACATGCATACACCCTTCCGATGGATGTGCATTGCCAAGGCAGCGTGCCGCGAGCAAGGCACCGGACGAGCGACGTGCCGTCTGGGCACTTATTTGGAGGTGCCCTGCTCCCCCAAAGGTTCGCATCTTCGCCTGGAAACTTGCATCCAATTGTCTAGCCACTTGGGCAAACAAAAATCGAGAACACTGGAGGTTACTGATACATGTCCGTTGTGTGCGATGGAACGAGAGGATACGTTCCATGTCTTCTGCAGGTGCCCCCGAGCTGTGGAACTGTGGCGCGCCATGTCGAAGCATTGGTGCCTACTAGACCTGAACTCTCTCAGGCCCACCGGTGTCGAGTGGTTGTTCGACGTGTTGTATCCCATGCAGGCTGATGATCACATGAGGGTCCTTTTGGTGCTGTGACGCGCCTGGCATATCCGTAACGAAATTGTCCATGGAAAGAGGCCACCCCCAGTGGAGGTCTCATCCCGGTTCCTGCTCAGCTATGAAGCGTCCCTAGCTGCTATTCAGCGACACCCGGACGGGGACCACGTGAAGGGCAAGATGGTGCTTGTGCCCGCTGCAAGGGCGGCACCGGGAATGCATCAGGACACCACGCCATCACCGGACAGCAAGTGGCAAGCCCCGGCACCTGGGCGGGTTAAACTGAACGTCGATGGGTCCTACTGTCCCGCTTCTGGTGGTTTGGGGGCAGGCATAATCTTGAGAGATAGCAATGGAATGATCATTTTCTCGGCGTGCAGAAACCTACTTTCTTGTGCAGATCCTTTGCAAGCAGAGCTGGTGGCTTGTCTGGAGGGCCTCAACTTTGCCATGCAATGGTCAGCATTGCCGGTGGACGTGGAGATGGTTTGCCTGGTCGCCGTCCAGGCTATCCGGTCGACGACGGATGACAAATCAAAACATGCGATGATGATTAATGAGGTTAAGCGACTTCTTGGTGAAAGGGGAAGCTCGATTGCTCATATTAGTAGGAGCCAAAATTGTGTTGGGCATAGACTAGCTATGTTTGATCGGGTAGAAGCTAGGACTGCCGTTTGGTTAAAATTTGGGCCAGCTAATGTACCGGACTTGTGTATGAAGAAGGATCTTCCTCCAGGCGTGCCGGATGAAAAATTCAGTCCGGTTTGCGGTGTTTGGTCGATCCGGCGCGCGTGCAAAATCGCTTTAATATGCGTAGCGTAGCGTATCCAACCGAGTCTCCACAGATATCTTGGTTTCGTTGGGGCCAAGCCAGGTCAACCACCCGATTCTCCCTCCTTTTAATACTCGAATCGCAATCTCATCAAAGGCACTTCACGAATCACCCGCATCGTCGCGCGCGCTAGCTAGCTTTGGTGCCATCGATAATTCGACTCCCCGCATTCACATGGCGCCGCCGGCCGTCGTGGGTTTCTCCGACCTGCCGACGGAGGCGCTGGACGAGATCGCCCAGCGCTCCGGGCCCCTCGACAACGTGCTCTGCTCCGCCGTCTGCAGGTCCTGGCGCCGCGCGCTCAGGACCGCGCGCCTCGGCCGCCTCCAGGAGCCGAACCGCCCGCACAGCATATTCCTGCATACCGAGGCGCGCGAGGTCGTCTTGGAGGTCAGCTCCATCCATCGCCGCGATTATTACGAGGACCCGCCCTTTGGACAAGTACGGCTACGAACCGTGGTGGACGGCAAGATCAACAACTACCCGTCCATCAAGATCATAGGGGCCTCCTACGGCTGGATCGTGGCCGTCTACAAGCACGACGACGGGAGCGTCATCTACCTCGTCGACCCCTTCACCGGCCGGCGGTTCCCGCTGCCTCGCTTCACCGACTCGTCACGCAGCTGGAAGCAGCAGGAGGAGCTCCGGACCGAGCTCCTCTCCAATTACAAGGACATGTTCCACAAGGCGGCGCTCGCTCCGGGGCGCCGGCTCGGCACCTACGCCGTCATGCTCATCCACAGCGACGGCCGCGGCCTCTCGTTCCTGCGGCCCGGGGTCCGGGGATAGTTCCTGGAGGACGGCGCGCTCCGCGAGGGCCACGCCGCACAGGTACCTCGACGTCGTCTTCCACAAGGGCGCGTTCTGCACGCTCAGCAGCTTCGGCGAGGTGAACGCCTGGACGCCCGACGGCGGGGGCGGCCTGCGCACGAGGCGGCTCACGGACCAGCGACCGGAGCAGCTGGCGTGGGCCGTCCTCGCCGAGTCCGTGTCGCGCCACGACCTTCTCATGGTGAGCACCATGGATAGGCCGATGTGCTATGAGCGCCGGCCGCTGTGCTGTCCGCGCCGTCGGCAGCACTTCGAGGTGTCCCGCTGCGACGAGCGCCAGCGCAGGTGGCTCCCCGTGAAGGACATTGGGGAGACGGCCATCTTGGCCGGGAGCCAGTGCAGCCTGTGCCTCTCCACGCGAGGCTCCCCTCGACTCGCCGGGAGCAGCAACCACATCTACTTTGCCTCGGACTGTGCGACGAGCAACATCAAGTGTGATTACGGAAACCCTGACTACTACCGCATGCCGATTGCGGCCGAGAGCTTGGCGGGTAGGGAGATATCCGGCTGGACTTGGTTTCTACCTTACGTTGCACGATTAGACTATGGAGCTTCTTGAGATGTCAAAAGGAAAAAGATTGAGCTTGTTGATGTATATACAGCGGGGCATCATGCACACGCTCTATTGATTCAGTCTGCATACATTTGCTTACTCTAGTTTTTCCTTTTGAGGGGTATTGCTTACTCAAGCTAATTGATTGATGTCCGTTGGATTCATGTGTCTTCCTACAAATTGTGAACCTGTGATTGGGAAATACTCCCTTTGATCCATAAACTAAAACCACGACACTTATTATGGATTGGATTGAGTAGCTGATAATTTAGTTTCTTGAGATTCATCACCTTCTGGTTAGTCTGTTTTGTTGCTCCACCTCCCGGCCGAGCAGTCCTCCCAGGGCCTTAAGCTTAAGCTTGCCAGCGGACCACGGCCAACTTTGCGCCAGCTCACTCGGTCGCGCGCTTGCTTTGCCAATGGGTATTTTTTTCTTTTTCTTTTGTTGTTGATCTGGTAGGAAAAAGCGGTCCGGTTTTAATTGTCATATCAAAAAATACTTATGGATTTTCGAAAAGTTCTAATTTGAAAAAGTTTGCAAATATGAAAAAGTTCATGAATTTGAAGATACTTTAGTTCATAAGAAAAGTTCAATTGAAAAAGAAGTTTGCGAACTCAGAAAATTTTCATGCACAAATTAAGGAAAAACATTGCGAATTTGAAAATTGTTCATAAATTTGAAATAAGTTCATGAATTTGAGAATGTTCAGGAATTTGAAAGAGAAGGTCATGAACTAGAAAAAAGTTCAGGCATTTAAAAAAATCACGGATTTGAAAAATATTCGTGAATTTGGAAAAAGTTCATGACTTTTTACAGTTTTTTAAAAATCAGGTATTTAAAGAAGGAAAAGGCAAAAAACAAAATAAAAGCAAAAGTAAAAAAACACTGAAAACTGACGAAACCTTCTGGCAACCATAATGTGAGAAGAAGAAAAGATGAGCATGTGGTATGAAGAATTAAATGGGACAAAGCCCAAGGTTTAACCGGGTTTGCACCCTCTTCCAAAACAATAGAAAGTAGCGCCTCAAGCGTTGAATAGGGTTTGCCTTCCTAACCGATTTGGTTCCTGTCCATTATCTTCTTTTCCTGTTCGAGGCAAATCGTAAACGGCGTCTTAAGCGCCCGTTTCTTCAATTTTCGCAAGCTGGCGCACCCCAATCCCCCCCCACCCCCCCACCCCCCCCCCCCCCCCCCCCCCCCCCCGCGCGCGTGTGCGCGCTGAGTCGGCCCATTTACTCCTTTTCTGTTTTAAACTACAAAAAAGTTTGTGTGACGTGTGATTCGAACCCATGACTTCCTCAATCAGTGTAAGCCGACATAAAAAACCGGCCACGACAGCTTGTGTTATTACTTACATATTTTTTTCCTATTTAATCCTTTTCTTTATTTCCCAGTTCCTTTTTCTTTATTTCAAAATGTGTGAACTTTTTTATCAAAATTTATGGAGTTTATTTCAAATTGATGAACTTTTCTTTAAATTGATGATTTTCTTTTCAAAACCTTTCTTAAATTTGATGAACTTTTTCAACATTGATGGTTTTTTTATTTGATGACCTTTTTTAAAATTGGATAAACTTTTTCAGAATTGATGAACTTTTTTCAAATTTGATGACCCTTTTTCAATTTTTGTGAACTTTTATAGAAAATTGATGAACTTATTTTCAAAATAGAGGAACTTTTCATGAATGTTGTGAAATTTTCTTAAAAAATGATGACCTTTTTCCCAAAATCGATGAACTTTTTCCAGATGGATGAACTTTTTCCCAAAATCAATGAAATTTTCTTCAAATGGATGAATTGTTTTATAAAAATCCATAAAATGTTTTTTATTTCACATTTTTTCATAAGTATTGAAAAAACATGCAATTTTTTCTACCAGATCAACAACACAAAAATGAAAAACTAGGTTATTTACCGAGAGAGTGAAGCTAGCGGGGCATGGGAGCGAACTCTGGTGGGCCGCGGCCCCCTTGGGGTGTGCTTGAGCACCGACACACATTTCTGGCGCTGAAGGTGCCCTATAGGCCCTCACAAAAAAAAAGAAGGTACCCTATAGGAGCACCCCTTATTTGATTGGCCTAGTTCAGTCAATGATTGTTGGGTGTAGTTGGGTTGGGTTTGTTTGATAGTAGTTGTGCAGGGCATAAAAACAGAGAAAAGGACAATACATGTCATTGTGGAAAGAGAATATCAACGGGTCTAAAAAGGCCAACTAGTGGAAGGAGAATTGGGCCACCAAGGCCCAATAGGGGAGGCGCCCCTTTTCCCTTGGTGGGAGGCCCAATTGGAGAGGGGGGGGGGGGGGGGCTCCTTCCCCCCTTGAGGGGAGTCCTCCCCGCTCCCCTTGTGGCGTCCCTCCTCTCCTCTAACCTACATATAGTAGAGGTTCTCGACACTTTTGGATACATAAGTTTTGGAGCCTCCTCTAGTCGTAGTTCTAATTAATCTAATTAGGACTAGACCTAGATCCTCTAATATTCATAATTAGAATCCCATTGTGGTTCTAATCTCCTCCCTCTAATTCTCTAGCGACAATTAGCTCTGGACAGCGAAGCGCTGCCTGATCGTGAAGACCATATGCTTGCAACCAAATAGAGAGGTCGTGCTTTTGGTCTTCCATTCGAGGGATCGTTCATCTATGGTTCGAGGGACTTCAAGTATGATCTACACCAACTCGTCTAGTTCTACTACTACTCGAAGTCGGTAACGATCGTTATCCTAACCGTTAATGCATCTTCATATTGTTCCTGGGTGATCGTAAGACGAATTTTTTGTTTTCCACTATCCCAACAAAATGCAGGTTTGCCCTTCTCAGTTTATAGACAATATTGCTGGCGTTATAAATTTTAAGTTGTTATTTTTCCCTAATCATGGTTTGTTAGGGGGTATTTGCTGGGTATGTATGTTGATTTCTTATCATATTTTGGAGGAGGATATAGGCAATTTTATGTTAGAGCCTTGGTCATGTCTAAAATTACTAGTGAGTTGTGTACTTTTATGTCTGTGTATGGTGCTGCCCAACCTAGAAATAAAGACATTTTTCTTAATAGAACTGGTCCATGTGCTTAACAGTAGAACCTTACGTTATGTGGTCGGGTGATTTTAATATCAATAGAAAAAATAGTGAGAGTGGTAGGAGGAAAAACTTTCTTAATTGTCTAATACAGAATAATGAGTTGAACGAGTTAGAGTTAGATGGTAGATGTTTCACTTAGTCTATTATCAGGAGAATCCCATTATGGGAAAATAACATAGGACATTAATTTCTATAGAATGGGGAATTCAATTTCCTATGGTATTTGTTAAGACCTTGCCTACAATTTTGTCAGATCATACTCATTTGGTCATGGATGTTAATACCACAAAAGTACAGAAAAATAATATTTTTCTTGTTGGAATTACGTTGGTTTTAGGCCTAATGTAGATGAAATTGTGATTACATGTTAGAATACCATTTTTTTGGCAGTACTAGATGGATAAATAGCAGAACAAGAATAGAAATCTTAGGTGGGTGTTGAGAGGGTCGAATATATTATGAGACGAAGGGAGTAGCTAGGGCCAAAGGGTACCTTAACATCCATGAATTTGCAGCCCTAACTGATATGGACACCGAAGTAGTTCCTGTAATAACCAACTAACTGATGTGCCCGCAGAGAAGCATGTGGAAATTTCGTGACCCGAATCCGGGTAGGATGCGATCGACACAAAGCGGTGGAAATAGTCGGCCTCTCCACGTTTCCACCACATCCATGTATTGCCGCGACGGCGACGCAAACCCAAAACGTGTGCTGTGCTTTTCAATCCACCGCACCCAGCCCTGCCCCCCGATCAATCTGCGGTTGTCAACGCTCATCGGGAGTACATATATACCTGCCGTGCGCCACCGCTTTCTTCCCTAGCTACTCCAGTTCGCTTTCTCCCAAAGCATTCTTTTCTTCGCACAGAGCGAGACAGAAAGAGAGGCCGAGATGAAGCTGGTGTGGTGCCCGGAGACCGCGTCCCAGGCCTTCATCGCCGGCGTCAGCGCGCTGTCAGACTCCGAGCACGGCCCCGCGGGGTCGGCTGGCGTCGCCGAGCTCGTCTCCGCCATGGTCGGTGGATGGAACGCGCAGCTCGTCGTCGAGGCGCCGGAGGTCTCGGCTCCCGACTCGGCCACCATGAGCCTCGCCCTCGCCGCCGCCGCCGGGCGCACGGGAGGCCGCTACGCCCGCGTGCTGCCGGACGAGGACGCGGACCGGGCCATGGCGGAGCTGGAGGGCGTGGACTTCTTGGTGGTCGACGCGCGGAGGCGGGACGGGGCGGCCGTGCTGGCGGCGGCCAGGCCTGGGCCGAGAGGGATGGTGGTGGTGCGCCACGGCGACGGGAGGCGGCCTGGCACGAAGGCGCTCGAAGCATCCATGGCGGCAGGCACGAGGGTAGTGCGGTCCGTGTACCTGCCGGTCGACAAGGGCGTCGAGGTCCTCCACGTCGGCGTAGGCAAGGGGCCGAGCCTACAGTGCCGGCGCAGCCGGAGCGCGTCGAGCCGTTGGATCCGGCACGTCGACCACAAAACCGGCGAGGAGCACCTCTTCCGCCGGCCGTAAATTCAACCGCTAGCTTTCCTGTACATCAATCGGTGGTTGTAGACTAGCTAGGCGGCCATGGTCATGGTGTCCAGATTCTTTGAATCTGCCGGCATGTTTAAGCTAAGAGGGAGGGAAACTGCGGTGAGCCATGGTGTAAATAAATAAAAATACCCCGCCAACTGGCTAGTTTCCTAGCTCCAATGTGAACGATCTTGTTCTTGCTGCTCTACAAGAGTGTTCCTTTGATGTGATACTGAATCATCCATCCATGTTGATGATTTCCTAAGTTCAGCATCGTAGTTCATCGTTTGCTTTAAGTGTGTTCCTTGTGTTGAAGTTAGCGAAAGCATCTTGAAAACATAGTATGATCGATCTAACTAGAAGGTGCCGCGCGCTTTGCCGCGCCGCTCTTCATTCGTAGTGCCGACAACGTAAGGGACCTCTCACTTCGACGAGCCAACATCACCCCCCACCCCCCACCTCACCCCATCCCACCAACCCACACACAGCGGCGGCAAAGATCTAGAGACCATTACCGGCCCTTTCACACACGTGCCAGCCATGTAAACATGCAACTCACCACATCCCAACAATACACACGTACTAGCACCGACACGTAAGGTGCAAAGAACCTTTGACACACGTGCCGACCATGCACATAGACAACTCATCATGTCCTGGCAACGCACTCGCACCAGCATTGGCACGTAAGACGCAAAGAGTCATACACACGCCACACATACTTGCAAGTAGGCACAACCCTACGAAGTTGATCATCCACTTACGGCCGGGGCCAGCGGTGCGCTAGCCCCAATGTACCCCAATCTTTTTTTTCTGAGGATCCACCCCAATCTTTTTCTAGGGGCACCGTAGTTCAATCAACATTTAAGAATTGACTAACTTGATGGCTATGGCAGTAAATACTACCGTAATTGGCTAGCTTCTAGCTCCACTGTGAATCATATTCTCTTTGTTGCTCTAGAAATTAAGTGCATTTCTTCCAAAATTACAGTATAATTGATATGAGTAGAAAGTGTTGTGCGCTTGAAAGAACATGCGGTGCCCCATGTTTGGTTTTGGTAATTGATGACAATCTCTATGGACTAATGGTTGCCTTGAGTTATATTTGAAGGTTTTGTCCATAGCCTTTTCTTGGAGTACATGTGTTGGTTTCAAGGAGAGTTTGTGTCGACCAAGGTGTTATTCAAGGAATTATCCAAAGATTAGTCATGTGAGAGTTGAGCTTATTGCAAGCATGTCTTGAAGAAGAAGATTGTGTGATCATTCATGTCTACCTTCAAGACATCATCCAAATGAAGAGAATTGGAAAGGTTCAAGGTTGATCAAGACTAAGTCAAGAGTGAATCAAGTTGATCAACTCACAAAGCGCAGAAGATGTACCGAGAGGGATCAAGTGATCCCATGGTATGGTAAGCATTGTCAATTACGCTTTGTGTACTAACCCATGGTCTTCGTGAGAGTTCTGTGTGGGGTTAGGTTGCCGTGTGCAAGTTTAAGTAATGCATCACGAAGAGATCAAGTGCTTGAAGCTTGCCGTCCATTGTGGTGACAATGGACTTGTGAAGATGTGCGGAAGAGTTGCTCACCCATAGTGGAGTATGGGGGAGCAATCTACTAGTCTTCACCAAGCCACCGCAACCAAGAAAGGTGGTCCAACTTGAGGAAGTCAATATCGTCATCATCTAGCTCAAGTGGACTATTTGCAAGACAAAGGTTTGCCCTTGATAGATTTTCTATTTTACCGGTCTCATAGTGGTAGTTGGGAGACCGGGTTATAGGATCGATTGTCGTACTATCAAGGGGGGCTCTCGATGAGTAGCTTGATCGTATCGTTCGTAGAGAGCTCAAACCGTTGCATCATTGCATCATCTTTCTTGGTTCTTGTTTGGTTCTCTTTGAGAGTTTTGGAGCTTATGGTCATCTTGATGACAAGCTCGAGTTCATCAAAAACGGAGTTCACTCGCATCTTCTATGATGTTTTCGATGTTGGAGGTTATGCCGGTTCTTCTCGGTTGGAGGTTTCACTCCTCTATTTGTTGGCATACCTCCCCTGCATCTTCTATGATCATTGTTTTGATGCTACTTGTCGTCTTGTATCCAACAAGGTTGAGTTTGCTCAATTCGGAGCTCGTATGAAGAAGTTATGGCAGTTCTGGTTTTCTCCATGCGGTAGTACCGCGGTCGGCAGCTGTAGTACCGCTTATAGCGTCAAGCGGTAGTACCGCTCCAGTACCGCTCTACTACCACCTCGATTTTGGGTCTTGCTCTTTTCGTGTCGGGTTTAGCAGTAGTTGCACGACAGTAAGGCACGGTAGTATCGCTCCGGTCGGGCGGTAGTACCGCTACTGCATTATTGCCGCCGTACTCTGCTCTGCCCTGCCTCTTTTGGTCCCGTGTTCTGCTCCTCCAGCGGTAGTACCGCTGGGGTGAGCGGTAGTACCTCATATAAGCGGTACTACCGCCGCAAGGTTCATGTTTTGTTGCTCCATTTCCTTGCTTCTTCCGCCCGAGCGGTAGTACCGCTCGTGTGCGGGCTGGGTACATAACGGTTGGATTTTTCCCCTCCTATAAAAGGGAGTCTTCTTCCCCAATGAATTTAATCCTTTGAGCTCGTGTTCTTCCCTTATTGTCCACCAATCACTTTCTCCTCTATGTGAGGGGAATCCTTTGGATCTAGATCTTGGAGTTCTTTGTGTTCTCTTCTTTGTTCTTCCTCTCATTTTCCTCACTAGCATTAGTTGCTTCGGTGGGATTTGGGAGAGAAGGACTTGGGCACTCCGTGTGCCCTTGCCATTGCATTTGGTGCATCGGTTTGAGTTCTCCACGGTGATACGTGGAAGTGAAGTTTGAGAAGCTTATTACTCTTGGGTGTTTGGGCACCCTAGAGCTTGTTCCTCTTGGGTGCCTTGGTGCCCTAGACGGTTGGTGGTGTTCGGAGCTTAATCATTGTGGTGTAAAGCTCCGGGCAAGCGTCGGGGTCTCCAATTAGGTTGTGGAGATCGCCCCGAGCAATTTGACGGGTACCGGTGACCGCCCCCAAGGGTAGCCAAAGTGTACGGGTTCGGTGACTGCCCCCAAGGGTTGCCATTTGTACGGGTTCGGTGACTGCCCTCAAGGGTCCCTTAGTGGAATCACGGCATCTTGCATTGTGCGAGGGCGCGAGGAGATTACGGTGGCCCTAGTGGCTTCTTGGGGAGCATTGTGCCTCCACACCGCTCCAAGCGGAGATTAGCATCCGCAAGGGTGTGAACTTCGGGATACATCGTCGTCTCCGCGTGCCTCGGTTATCTCTTACCCGAGCCCTTTACTTATGCACTTTACTTTGTGATAGCCATATTGTTCTTTGTCATATATCTTGCTATCACATAGTTGCTTATCTTGCTTAGCATAAGTTGTTGGTGCACATAGGTGAGCCTAGTTGTTTTAGGTTTTGTGCTTGGCAAATTAACCGCTAGGTTTATTCCGCATTTGTTCAAGCCTAAACCGTAATTATTTTAAAGTGCCTATTCACCCCCCCCCCCCTCTAGGCGACATCCACGATCTTTCAGCGCTTTGCCGCGCCGCTCTTCATCCGGGGGCCCTTTTCGTTGGCATATGTTTTCTTTATTTTTGTTTGAGAGGTGTCGATGACATATGCAGACGAGCAGAAGGTTGGCGGCATAAGGCAACAACGCATGACCGCCACCCACCTACCCACCCAAAGTGGTAGAGATCAATGCCGCCACATTTTATACACGTATCAATCATGCACAGAGGCAACTCACCACGTCTCAGCAACACATTTGTACTGCTGCTGCCACCTTTTACACATGTGCCGAGCACAGAGGCAACTCGCCATGTCCCGGTAGCGATACGTGAGACACAAAAAGCCATGCAAAAGCCATGCAAAAAGTCACGAGGAGGCCACAAGCCTCTAGGGCACGCCCCTAGCTTGTGGGCCCCTCGGGATTCTACTGGTCTTCTCTCTAAGTCACGTAGGTGTCTTCTGGTCCAAGAAAAATTATCGTAAAGTTTTATTTCATTTGGACTCCGTTTCATATTCCTTTTCTGTAAAAGTCAAAAATAAGGAAAAAAATAGAAATTGGCACTAGGCTCTAGGTTAATAGGTTAGTCCCCAAAATAATATAAAATAGCATATTAATGCATATAAAACATTCAAACCAAATAATATAATAGCATGAAACAATCAAAAATTATAAATACGTTGGAGACATATCAAATACAATTACAGATCCCTACCTGGTAAGGAGATATTGAGAGTGAGAGAAACTGGCTACTACCATTGCTGAAGGATGTGCGGATATTTAACAATAAGAATAAAAGCTTAGTGCAAAGTCTAAGCTAACATTCAATGCTAAGCAAACTTATATATTGAATATTATTTTAAATGACAATATCTAATTAATAAGTTAGCATCACGACATAGTATATCTATTTTGTGCAACATTCGGATTTTAGGGGTCAAGAAGTACAAGTGGGCCTTTGTGGCCAAAACTTGTGTGATTTTAGGACCTGTGGCAATAATCCCAGAACTTTGGGAAATAAATCCTTAAGCTTGCAAACTCTCTCTCTCTCTCTCTCTCTCTCTCTCTCAATTTCCTTTTATAAATTACGAGGACACTATTTTCAAAACTATCAGTTCTAGTTGTTGACTTCATCACACGAATATGAGAAAACATATTGTATCCACTTTAAAGAGTACGGAATTATCTTTTCCATTGTAATCCCTCTGTAAACTAATATAAGAACGTTTAGATCACTAAAATAGTGATTTAAACACTCTTGTATTAGTTTACGAAGGGAGTACATGTTTCTTATTTGGCACTGCATGAGAAAACCGTGTTGGTCCAAAATTTAGATCTCTTGGCAATTTGGATTGACTTCAACTCTTCTTTCCTTCAATTCTCTTGTTTTTTCTGCCTCAACCCAAACTGTAACGTATCAAAGAAGGCTTTGGTAGTCTCCTAATGGCTAATGGTCATGTGAAAGTAAGATTCCACCTACACTTGGGCTACATGAGCTTAATTTCTCAGGTACACCAATTTCTAGTTGTTATTGGAAACTCCTTGTGCAACCGTCACCTCCAAAAACATTATTTCACAAGGTAGATCGTAATCATGCACTGTTTGTTTCATTTGATAGTAGACTCGTACTTTATAACTATTCATATGTCGGTGCTTGAATATGTTTGATGTCGCTACTGACTTTCCTCTCTCTCCTTCCGCTGCACATGACTACATGAGCATGTCTCATCTTCCCCTTGGGCGTGTAAAGGTCAACAAGTATTCTACAAACATCATAAAAATGTAGTAGATGTGCTCCTTTATATATATAACATGTGTACTCCCTCCGATCCAAAATAAGTGTCGTGGTTTTAGTTCAAATGTATAAGTGTCATGGTTTTAGTTCAAATGCAACATTTAAACTAAAACCACGGCACTTATTTTGGATCGGAGGGGTAGTAAACAAGTTTTCATTGTCATTAGGCTAAGTACAACTTTTCAGCATATTTCTACTATTGAAGGGGGTTGGCAGCGTCGCCTTCACTCCCACCTAATCTTTCCTCCCACGTTCCGCACCCCCTTTGGTTTCTTTTTTTTTAACCCAAACCGATGCCATACAAAGTAAAAACCAACATAAATATATTCACTTGGAATAATCTAAACCAAATCGATACTTTCCCAAAACCTCCTCATGCATTAATTCAATCAAATCAAACCAAATTAATCTTACCAAAATCTCAACAAAAATCAAAATTTGCCTTGCCTTCTCCTACCTATACTCTCACCAAATTAAATATAACCAAAAGTGATGTAAGGTATATGTCGAACAAGATTGAAGTTGCACCACTAGAGTATGTGCCGGTTGCAACGCACGGACAATTAGCTAGTTATGATAAATGCTAGTGGACATGATTGCTCCTGCATCAATGCTGTTTTTTATATGCAAGGCAGGAGCTCTGCCAATTTCATTCAGATAAAACCCCCAAAAATACATTTGATGATACCTAAAAGGGGCATGCCAAAAAAATGCACCATTTTGCACACAATATCTCATACACGTGATACTCAACCATTTATCTGATGCCTACGCCTACCACTCGATGTAGAGCTTGTGATACCTTTTTTTTTTGTGGTGGGGGGTGTTTGTCTGTTTCTTCTTTCAAGCACTGTAATCATTCTTGCCAATTAAGCGCATGGTGAGCTCGGGTGCAAACGGCGGTTGTTCACATGGATGAAAATATGTTTAATGTTTATAACGTTCCAAAAAAAGTATTTTATAACATGACGACGAGATAACCATGAAGGCGTGAATGCAGCAGGTACCAACTCACAAGGATGACTAGATCAGGGTTTAAGTTTGTCTCTTTGTGTAAACAACTGGGGCGGCCGGCAGCTAGACTTCCATGTCTTAGCGCTACATTTCCCCCTTTTAAATAAACTTTCAAGTTGCAGCTTACAATCGTCACAGGGAATCTTTCATAAACATATTACTTACTCCAGAGAGGTAACTTGCTTCTCAGCTCAATAGTTTGACCTCCTTACAATACAGAGACGTGTTACCAATATTAAATTCCCATTCCTTCTTCTTTCAACTCTTTCGGCAGCTGCTTGATTGGCATCTTTAATTTGTCCTTTGATCCGTTCTTGTGATAAGCGCCTGTACGGGCAGCATTGCTGCTTAAGAAAAGTTGGTGTGAGGAGCGTCTTGGAAGTCAATATACATGCTGGGTCCTGGTTATGGTGTGGCGGTCAGCATATATAGAGTACTAGATTGATACGTACACCGTTACCACGATACGTGCACTGCATTATTCTAGAGCTAATTGAATAGCGACATATATACTAGACTAGCTTTTAGTTGACCTTGGAAGACAAAGACATGAGAAACACACGTTCTTGGTTGGCTCCATATCACATCCCGTCCGGCATCTGGTTAAGATAAGTACGGCATCGGCATCACGCCCTGGATAGATACTCAAATGAACGGCCGGTTTCTTTGTTCCTATCTAAGGCACGTAGTGAGAAACAGGAGATGAGCAAGCGCGTGGCCTGGAGATGTATGTCTGCCGCGGTTTATATGCAGGCGCATAGACGTGATCGAGAAGAGAAGACAAAGAAAAACACATACACATAATCTGACTAATGAAACCGCAAGTACACACGTGATGGAACACAACCGATCCAACGGACACGGCGCTCACCATTGCAGACAATCTGATGCAGCGGAGGCCCGATCGAAAGATGAGAAGGGGAGAACTATCGATTTGATGAATTTTGACCTTGATGGTCCGGCTATATCTTACTCGATGATATGCCTTGTCAATAGCTAAACCGATCTCCGATGATTATTGATTTTATATCATAGGCATGGTTAAACTGAACGACGAGGTTCAAATTCCTACAAACCATTAAAAACCTGGCAAAAACTCTAATATTGCAATCTGAATTGTTGAATATAGATTATGCATACGATATTGGTGGGGGCTCCTGGTAGAAAATCTGAATAAGGCGATGCTAGAACCGGTGCTACTCGTGATATGGAGTTGTTGAGTTTCCCCGAAAAAAAAGAGTGAAGCAGTATAGTAGCAGAAATACTATTTCTCTCGGTTAAGAACCAAGGTTATCGAATCAGAAGAAAGCAACACATGAACAAAGTAAACGGTACTTGCACACACACAAAGCAAATGCTTGCACCCAAAAAAGGCAAGGAGATCGTCACTCTCCTTGTTCGTGCCAGCTGCAAAATTAAATCTGGTAGCGGAAGGAAAAACAATAAAATAAAAAGTAAACACAATAAAATAGAAAGGTAATTATAGGATTATTAGTAATAATTGAGAATGGACCCGGGGCCATTGGTTCACTAGAGGCATCTCTCTCATAAGCATAACATCGGTGGGTTGAAAAATTACTGCTGGGTAATTGACAGAATTGCGCATAGTTATGATGATCATCCAGGCATAATTAATATATAGGCATTACGCCCGTGACAAGCAGACCGTTAATCCAACTGCATCTACTACTATTACTCCACTCCAAGACGGCTATCCAGGATAAATCTCAAAGTAATAAGTTGATGAAAAATAAAGTAACACATTAAGCAAGATGACATGATGGAGACTAAGTAAGACCAATCAATATGACTGAACCCCGTCGTTTTATTCTTAGTACCAACAATATAATACATGCCTTTACATCTCTTGTCACAAAGAAAGATCACCGCAAGATTAAACCTATCACAAAGCACCTCTCCCGCTGAAGATAAATCTATCTAACTTGGCCAAAGTAGACAGATACATCATAGGAAAATACAAATCTATAAAATTACACAGCGAATAGATCCCAAGAGACTCAAATAATTCAATGGATAATTCTGATCATAAACCCACAATTCATCATATCCGAACAAACACACCGTAAAAGATTACAACAGATTGATCTCATATTAGATCATTGTATTGAGGTTCAAGAGAGAGAGAGAGGGAGAGAGAGAAAGCCATCTAACTACTACTATGACATGTAGGTCCTGAAAAAACTACTCACACATCATTATGGAGGCAGCAAGGTTGATGAAGATTGCCTCCCCAATGGTTTCCCCCCTTTGGTAGAGCATTGGAATAGCGCTATTGTTTCCCCCCTTTGGTAGAGCATCGGAATAGCGCTGCATATGGGACCGCTTCGGAACAAAGGCTTGGAGTGGCGGAAGAATTGTTTCGGATCTCACTTCGAGGGTTTCAGAATATATGAGAATTTATACGCCAAAAAATAGGGCAAACGAAGCTATCCGGAGCCCGCATGTCAGGCGGGGTGCGCCGAACTGGCTTGTGGGGCCCACATGGGTCTTCTCGTCCTTCCCTGAAGCTTACAGTGTCTCTTATGTTTTAGAGAAAGTCGTCGTAAAATTTCATTGTGTTTGAACTTCGGTAGGTATGGTTTTTTACGAAACAAAAAACATGCAAAAAAACAGAAACTAACATACAAGTGTTAGTGTCCCGGATGAACAGTACCTTAAATAAAGTGGCAAAATATTTTTTAAAAAAATAGAATTTTTTTTGGATGTTTGTGTTAGTGTCGCAAGCATGCTTGACAATTTTCATGCGAAACGAAGCAGTAGTGTTTCGTAGTAAGAAAAATATTTGGTGTTCAATTTGCTTTTTTTTTTCACAGGCCAAAATGTTTAACCTTTTTGTCTAAAACTTTGCAGGCAGCACTTGGATGTGACTATGAATACATAAGAATTTTGTTGGATTTTTTTTAGATTTAAAAAAATCATCTTTTGCGTGCAGGAGCACGTGCTCCCGGGAGCGAAATTGGATTTCCGCATATAAAACATACAAAACTAATAATATAATTACATGAAACAATAAAAAAAATATACGTTAGAGACGTATCAACCAGCACTGGTTGAAGTTGTGACCGACGCCTATCGGGGCTAGAGAAGACACGTCTGAATGCCGTTGTGCTACAACCTACACTTGCCGTTGCTGAGATGGTGGACACCATTTGTTTCAACCGGTTGGTATTGGCGACGTCTGACACCGCGTGCTGGAATCGACCACCACCCTCGGCAACGGTAAAAAATTGTAACCATTGACAGCCAAAGTTGCACCCTTCCGACGACGACATTGAAACTGGGCTGAAGTTGTGTCAGGACTCGGGACTGCCACATGTAAAGTGACACAAGCTAAAACTGTGGGGGCAGGAGCTGCAAACCGTCAATGATTGTGCTGCAATCATTGGCGGCCGCGTTCAAGGGTGACGGCTGAAATGCTACCATGAGGTTATGCTGAAACCGGCGAGGATGGGTGCTACGAGGGCGGCAAGCCGGAGTGCTTCAAGGGCAGTGCCGCGCCCGCTGCTTGCTCTCTCCCTACATGCTTTGTGTGTGAACTAGTAGTTGGAGCGCCACCCGATGACATCGAAAGAAAGTTGTGCACACATTTTCATTCAAAAAGTACATGTAGTCATCACCTCCATTTAAAAAAATATTTAAAAAAATCATCACCTCCATCTAGAAAAGAAGTAAAAAAAAATCACAAACGCACCCTACCAGCGAGCGCCACTTTGCTTAGCCGTTCATTTAAAAAAATATGGGATCATCACCTCCAAGTAAAAAGAAAAAAATATTTAAAAAAATTCCTCACCTCCATCTAAAAAGAATATTCCACTAGTGCAGAACCGGGCAATAGCACCGGTTCGTAAGGCCCTTTAGTGCCGGTTTAGGAACCGGCACTAACGTTTCGGCACTAAAGCCCCCCCCCCCCTTTAGTACCGGTTCAGCACGAACCGGTGCTAAAGGGAAACCACGTGGCACGAGCCAGCTCCGGGGGCCGGGAGCCCTTTTGTTTGGGGGGTTTTTTGGTTTTATGATTTTTTTTTCATTTAATTTTGTGTTTTCCATTTTAATTCTTTTTCGTTTGCTGGTATTTTACGGTACTACACATTGTACATGTTATGCATATATATATATATATATATATATATATATATATATATATATATATATATATATATAGAATTTCTAGTAGAACCAATCATATATATATCATCAATCATGTCTCACAAACCACCATATTAATTCATACATACACACATGTATAGCTATATATAATTTCTCCTACATATGCATGTTGCCTTCGGAGCCAGTGGCATTAGCCTAATTGGTGCCTTCGGAGCACGATGACAATTGGAAGTGGTTCATGACTTGGTCGATGGGGGCGGTAGCGGGTAATAGTATTCTCCCTTCGGATTTATGACCTGGTCGAGCAAAAATCCCGCTATTTTCTCTTGAAGTGCTTGTACGCGCTCCGTTGGTAGGAGCTTGTCCCACACCTCTTTGAACTGTTAAGAAGGAGATCAATATGCATGTGTATTAGTTGTGTGACTAGATATCGATAATGGTGTAAAAATTGTGAATAGTGTTCTGACAAGCGTACCCATTCCTGTCTTTGAGATCTGCTCCTTTCGGACGCCATCATGCGAATGTTCTCGCAAACGCAGTATGCACACAGATCAGTCCCCTGCGCCTGCTTCAGGGCCTTTATTACGAGAATGGAATTTAATTTGATCAGATAATAATTAATCAAGCATGATAATTAAAGAGATGGCAGCTAGCTAGCTAGCTAGTACTACTTAATTACTTATCTTGGATCGAAACCATTTCAGCTGTGGTTTCCATTCGCCTTCCGTGACGCTGATGAACCTTGCCCAAGCCCTGCCCGCCGACAAAGAAAATGAATAAAGGGGTTATTAAATAGTTCATATCATGAAATGACGAACTAAATAGGCCGAGATATATAGTTATAAATAATGATTGAAATTACCTGTTGACTATCCCATACAAGATGTTGTAGTCACCTTTTGCTGTGAGTAGCGAGTCCAGTATTTCAACTGTTCCGGCGTCAACTTTAATGATACACAAGATTCAATGAAATCTGCATGCACACACGTTTGCATGTCTTAATTAAGCGGGCATATGCAAGCAAAAACATGTAGCTAGCTAGTAGGCAAAAATAGAGAATTTGTAGTACAAGAAAGTGTGACTCACTCAAAGTTGTAAGGAAGTAGTATATCTTCATTGTATTTGAGGCGCTTCAAGAACTCTAGCATGCTGTCCTCTACCTCTTTTTCATAATATGCATCTAATTTCCATGTGTATTCATTAACGGTGTTTGGGTCAATGAACCCAATGCCATAGCGTCCACCTTTTCTCATTTCATACATCTTCATCCTGCATAATACCACAGAAAAGAATATAGTGAGGATAATTACACGTAATGATTGATCAAAAGGATCACTACAGCTAGCTTGAGACTTAAATTACAGAAAGAAATCACTTACAGACAATAGCAACTGACGATAGATTTGTCGAGTGCGTCTTGATTGTATAACTGAAACAGTTCAGAATACTCAACGGTCACAGCTTTCTCATGGTAGTAATCATCCTTTTTGACATACACCATGAGGGACTCTCGATCGGATCCCTTGCTAATGTCCATGTACCATTGATGCAATTCATACATTCTCGTTGGGAGCTTCTTGACATCTTCTGGCTCGTGGTTGGCCCCGGACAAATTTCCGTTTTATTTCCTCCTCTCTAATCATAGGCATGTCCTCGATCTCGAGGAGTTGTCCAACAGTGATCTTGAGTTCTTCTTCCTGCATTATATGCTCCTGGGTTATTACCACATCGCCCACCTCGGGAACGTAAACTGTTTGGCCACAATAATATTGGGCGCGCGTACTGTCATGTGTTGTTGGCGGCACAATAAGCGGGGGATCGATTGCGCCGCCTGTTTTCCCAGCTAGGCAACGGTTTTCCCGCATTTTTTGACAGCTGCTTGTGAAGGAAATATGCCCTAGAGGCAATAATAAAGTTATTATTTATTTCCTTATATCATGATAAATGTATATTATTCATGCTAGAATTGTATTAACCGGAAACATAATACATGTGTGAATAGATAGACCAACAGAGTGTCACTAGTATGCCTCTACTTGACTAGCTCGTTAATCAAAGATGGTTATGTTTCCTAACCATGAACAAAGAGTTGTTATTTGATTAACGAGGTCACATCATTAGTTGAATGATCTGATTGACATGACCCATTCCATTAGCTTAGCACCCGATCGTTTAGTATGTTGCTATTGCTTTTCTTCATGACTTATACATGTTCCTATGACTATGAGATTATGCAACTCCCGTTTACCGGAGGAACACTTTGGATGCTACCAAACGTCACAACGTAACTGGGTGATTATAAAGGAGCATTACAGGTGTCTCCAAAGGTACATGTTGGGTTGGCGTATTTCGAGATTAGGATTTGTCACTCCGATTGTCGGAGAGGTATCTCTGGGGCCCTCTCGGTAATACACATCACATAAGCCTTGCAAGCATTATAACTAAGATGTTAGTTGTGAGATGATGTATTACGGAACGAGTAAAGAGACTTGCCAGTAACGAGATTGAACTAGGTATTGGATACCGACGATCGAATCTCGGGCAAGTAACATACCGATGACAAAGGGAACAACGTATGTTGTTATGCGGTCTGACCGATAAAGATCTTCGTAGAATATGTAGGAGCCAATATGGGCATCCAGGTCCCGCTATTGGTTATTGACCGGAGACGTGTCTCGGTCATGTCTACATTGTTCTCGAACCGTAGGGTCCGCACGCTTAAGGTTTCGATGACAGTTATATTATGAGTTTATGAGTTTTGATGTACCGAAGGTAGTTCGGAGTCCCGGATGAGAACGGGGACATGACGAGGAGTCTCGAAATGGTCGAGACGTAACGATTGATATATTGGAAGCCTATGTTTGGACATCGGAAGTGTTCCGGGTGAAATCGGGATTTTACCGGATTACCGGGAGGGTTACCGGAACCCCACGGGAGCCAAATAGGCCAACATGGGCCTTAGTGGAAAGGTGAGAGGGCAGCCCACATAGGGCTGCGCCTCCCCCCCTCTCCCTAGTCCTATTAGGACTAGGAGAGGGGCCGGCCACCTCTCTCTTTCACTTCCCACTTGGGAATCCTAGTTGGACTAGGATTGGAGGGGGGAGTCCTACTCCCGGTAGGAGTAGGACTCCTCCTGCGCCTCCCTCCTTTGGCCGGCCAGCCTTCCCCCCTCCATCCTTTATATACGGGGGCAGGGGACACCCCAAGACACACAAGTTGATCCTTGAGATCGTTCCTTAGCCGTGTGCGGTGCCCCCTGCCACCAAATTCCACCTCGATCATACCGTTGTAGTGCTTAGGCGAAGCCCTGCATCGGTAGTACATCAAGATCGTCACCACGCCGTCGTGCTGACGGAACTCCTCCCCGAAGCTTTGCTGGATCGGAGTCTGGGGATCGTCATCGAGCTGTACGTGTGCTAAGAACTCGGAGGTGCCGGAGTAACGGTGCTTGGATCGGTCGGATCGGGAAGAAGACGTACGACTACTTCCTCTATGTTGTGTGATCGCTTCCGCAGTCGGTCTGCGTTGGTACGTAGACAACACTCTCCCCTCTCGTTGCTATGCATCACCATGATCTTGCGTGTGCGTAGGAAATTTTTCGAAATTACTACGTTCCCCAACAGTGGCATCAGAGCCTAGGTTTTATGGTTTGATGTTATTTGCACGAGTAGAACACAAGTGAGTTGTGGGCGATACAAGTCATACTGCCTACCAGCATGTCATACTTTGGTTCGGCGGTATTGTTGGACGAGACGACCCGGACCAACCTTACGCGTACGCTTACGCGAGACCAGTTCCCTCGACGTGCTTTGCACATAGATGGCTTGCGGGCGACTGTCTCTCCAACTTTAGTTGAACCAAGTGTGGCTACGCCCGGTCCTTGAGGAGGTTAAAACGGAGTCTATTTGACAAACTATCGTTGTGGTTTTGATGCGTAGGTGAGATGAGTTCTTGCTTAAGCCCGTAGCAGCCACGTAAAACTTGCAACAACAAAGTAGAGGACGTCTAACTTGTTTTTCCAGGGCATGTTGTGATGTGATATGGTCAAGGCATGATGCTAAATTTTATTGTATGAGATGATCATGTTTTGTAACCAAGTTATCGGCAACTGGCAGGAGCCATATGGTTGTCGCTTTATTGTATGCAATGCAATCGCGATGTAATGCTTTACTTTATTACTAAGCGGTAGTGATAGTCGTGGAAGCATAAGATTGGCGAGACGACAACGATGCTACGATGGAGATCAAGGTGTCGCGCTGGTGACGATGGTGATCATGACGGTGCTTCGGAGATGGAGATCGCAAGCACAAGATGATGATGGCCATATCATATCACTTATATTGATTGCATGTGATGTTTATCCTTTTATGCATCTTATCTGGCTTTGATTGACGGTAGCATTATAAGATGATCTCTCACTAAATTATCAAGAAGTGTTCTCCCTGAGTATGCGCCGTTGCCAAAGTTCGTCGTGCCCAGACACCATGTGATGATCGGGTGTGATAAGCTCTACGTCCATCTACAACGGGTGCAAGCCAGTTTTGCACACGCAGAATACTCAGGTTAAACTTGACGAGCCTAGCATATGCAGATATGGCCTCGGAACATGGAGACCGAAAGGTCGAGCGTGAATCATATAGTAGATATGATCAACATAACGATGTTCACCATTGAAAACTACTCCATCTCACGTGATGATCGGTTATGGTTTAGTTGATTTGGATCACGTGATCACTTAGAGGATTAGAGGGATGTCTATCTAAGTGGGAGTTCCTAAGTAATTTGATTAACTGAACTTAAACTTATCATGAACTTAGTCCTGGTAGTATTTTGCAAATTATGTTGTAGATCAATAGCTCGCGTTGTTGCTTCCCTGTGTTTATTTTGATATGTTCCTAGAGAAAATTGTGTTGAAAAATGTTAGTAGCAATGATGCGGATTGGATCCGTGATCTGAGGTTTATCCTCATTGCTGCACAGAAAAATTATGTCCTTGATGCACTGCTGGGTGACAGACCTATTGCAGGAGCAGATGCAGACGTTATGAACGTTTGGCTAGCTCAATATGATGACTACTTGATAGTTTAGTGCACCATGCTTAATGGCTTAGAATCGGGACTTCAAAGACGTTTTGAACGTCATGGACCATATGAGATGTTCCAGGAGTTGAAGTTAATATTTCAAGCAAATACCCGAGTTGAGAGATATGAAATCTCCAACAAGTTCTATAGCTAAAAGATGGAGGAGAATCGCTCAACTAGTGAGCATGTGCTCAGATTGTCTGGGTACTACAATCACTTGAATCAAGTGGGAGTTAATCTTCCAGATAAGATAGTGATTGACAGAATTCTCTAGTCATTATCACTAAGTTAGTAGAACTTCGTGATGAACTATAATATGCAAGGGATAACGGAAACAACTCCCAAGCTCTTCGTGATGCTGAAATCAACGAAGGTAGAAATCAAGAAAAACATCAAATGTTGATGGTTGACAAGACCACTAGTTTCAAGAAAAGGGCAAAGGGAAGAAGGGGAACTTCAAGAAGAACGGCAAGCAAGTTGCTGCTCAAGTGAAGAAGCCCAAGTCTGATCCTAAGCCTGAGACTAAGTGCTTCTACTGCAAAGAGACTGGTCACTGAAAGCGGAACTACCCCAAGTGATTGGCGGATAAGAAGGATGGCAAAGTGAACATAAGTATATTTGATATACATGTTATTGATGTGTACTTTACTAGTGTTTATAGCAAACCCTCAGTATTTGATACTAGTTCAGTTGCTAAGATTAGTAACTCGAAACGGGAGTTGCAGAATAAACAGAGACTAGTTAAGGGTGAAGTGACGATGTGTGTTGGAAGTGGTTCCAAGATTGATATGATCATCATCGCACACTCCCTATAATTTCGGGATTAGTGTTGAACCTAAATAAGTGTTATTTGGTGTTTGCATTGAGCATGAATATGATTTGATCATGTTTATTGCAATATGGTTATTCATTAAAGTCAGAGAATAATTGTTGTTCTGTTTACATGAATAAAACCTTCGATGGTCATACGCCCAATGAAACAAGTTCGTTGGATCTCGATCGTAGTGATACACATATTGAAACCAAAAGATGCAAAGTTAATAATGATAGTGCAACTTATTTGTGGCACTGCCGTTTAGGTCATATTGGTATAAAGCGCATGAAGAAACTCCATGCTGATGGGCTTTCGGAATCACTTGATTATGAATCACTTGATGTTTGCGAACCATGCCTTTTGGGCAAGATGACTAAAACGCCGTTCTTCGGAACAATGGAGCGAGCAACAGATTTGTTGGAAATCATACATACTGATGTATGTGGTCCGATGAATATTGAAGCTCGCGGCAGGTATCATTATTTTCTGATCTTCACAGATGATTTAAGCAGATATGAGTATATCTACTTGATGAAACATAAGTCTGAAACATTTGAAAAAGTTCAAAGAATTTCAGAGTGAAGTGAAAAACATCGTGACAAGAAAATAAAGTTTCTATGATCTGATCGCGGAGACAAATATTTGAGTTACGAGTTTGGTCTTCAGTTAAAACAATGTGAAATAGTTTCACTACTCACGCCACCTGGAACACCACATCATAATGGTGTGTCCGAACGTCATAACCGTACTTTATTGGATATAGTGCAATCTATGATGTCTCTTACCGATTTACCACTATTGTTTTTGGGGTCATGCATTAGAGACAGCTGCATTCACGTTAAAAAAAGGGGCACCATCTATATCCGTCGAGACGACGCCTTATGAACTATGGTTTGGCAAGAAACCAAAGTTGTCGTTTCTTAAAGTTTGGGGTTGCGATGCTTATATGAAAAAGTTTCATCCTGATAAGCTCAAAACTCAAATCGGAGAAGTGCATCTTCATAGGATATCCAAAGGAAACTGTTGGATACACCTTCTATCACAGATCCGAAGGCAAGACTTTTGTTGCTAAATTCGGAAACTTTCTGGAGAAGGAGTTTCTCTCGAAAGAAGTGAGTGGGAGGAAAGTAGAACTTGACGAGGTAACTGTACCTGCTCCCTTATTGGAAAGTAGTACATCACAAAAAAATGTTTCTGTGACACCTACACCAGTTAGTGAGGAAGCTAATGATGATGATCATGAAACTTCAGAACAAGACACTACTGAACCTCGTAGATCAACCAGAGTAAAGATCCGTGCCAGAGTGGTACGGTAATCCTGTTCTGGAAGTCATGCTACTAGATCATGATGATCCTACGAACTATGAAGAAGCGATGGTGAGCTCAGATTCCTCAAAGTGGCTTGAAGCCATGAAATCTGAGATATGATCCATGTATGAGAACAAAGTATGGACTTTGGTTGACTTGCCCAATGATCGGCAAGCCATAGAAAATAAATGGATCTTCAAGAGGAAGACGGACGTTGATGGTAGTGTTACTATCTACAAAGCTAGAATTGTAGCAAAAGGTTTTCGACAAGTTCAAGGTGTTGACTACGATGAGATTTTCTCACTCGTATCTATGCTTAAAGTCTGTCCGAATCATGTTAGCAATTGCCGCATTTTATGAAATCTGGCAAATGGATAAACAAAACTGCATTCCTTAATGGATTTGCTAAAGAAGAGTTGTATACGATGCAACTAGAAGGTTTTGTCAATCCGAAAGGTGCTAACAAAATGTGCAAGCTCCAGCGATCCATCTGTGGACTGGTGCAAGCATCTCGGAGTTGGAATATACACTTTGATAAGTTGATCAAAGCATATAGTTTTATACAGACTTGCGGTGAAGCCTGTATTTACGAGAAAGTGAGTGGGAGCACTACAGCATTTCTGATAAGTATATGTGAATGACATATTGTTGATCAGAAATAATGTAGAATTATTCTGTAAAGCATAAAGGAGTGTTTGAAGGAGTTTTTCAAAGAAAGACCTCGGTGAAGCTGCTTACATATTGAGCTTCAAGATCTATAGACATAGATCAAGACGCTTGATAAGTTTTTCAATGAGTACATACCTTGACAAGATTTTGAAGTAGTTCAAAATGGAGCAGTCAAAGAAAGAGTTCTTGCCTGTATTATAAGGTGTGAAGTTGAGTAAGACTCAAAGCCCGACCACGGCAGAAGATAGAAAGAGAATGAAAGTCATTCCCTATGCCTTGGCCATAGGTTCTATAAAGTATGTCATGCTGTATACCAGATCTATTGTATACCCTGCACTGATTTGGCAAGGGAGTACAATAGTGATCTAGGAGTAGATCACTGGACAACGGTCAGAATTATCCTTAGTGAAATAAGGATATGTTTCTCGATTATGGACGTGACAAAAAGGTTCGTCGTAAAGGGTTACGTCGATGCAAGTTTTTGACACTGATCCAGATGATTCTAACTCTCAATCTGGATACATATTGAAAGTGGGAGCAATTAGCTAGAGTAGCTCCGTGTAGAGCATTGTAGACATAGAACTTGCAAAATACTTACGGATCTGAATGTGACAGACCCGTTGACTAAAATTATCTCACAAGCAAAACATGATCACACCTTAGTACTCTTTGGGTATTAATCACATAGAGATGTGAACTAGATTACTGACTCTAGTAAACCCTTTGAGTGTTGGTCACATAACGATGTGAACTATGGGTGTTAATCACATGGTGATGTGAACTATTGCTGCTAAATCACATGGCGATGTGAACTAGATTATTGACTCTAGTGCAAGTGGGAGACTGAAGGAAATATGCCCTAGAGGCAATAATAAATTTATTATTTATTTCCTTATATCATGATAAATGTTTATTATTCATGCTAGAATTGTATTAACCGGAAACATAATACATGTGTGAATACATAGACCAACAGAGTGTCACTAGTATGCCTCTACTTGACTAGCTCGTTAATCAAAGATGGTTATGTTTCCTAACCATGAACAAAGAGTTGTTATTTGATTAACGAGGTCACATCATTAGTTGAATGATCTGATTGACATGACCCATTCCATTAGCTTAGCACCCGATCGTTTAGTATGTTGCTATTGCTTTTCTTCATGACTTATACATGTTCCTATGACTATGAGATTATGCAACTCCCGTTTACCGGAGGAACACTTTGGATGCTACCAAACGTCACAACGTAACTGGGTGATTATAAAGGAGCATTACAGGTGTCTCCAAAGGTACATGTTGGGTTGGCGTATTTCGAGATTAGGATTTGTCACTCCGATTGTCGGAGAGGTATCTCTGGGGCCCTCTCGGTAATACACATCACATAAGCCTTGCAAGCATTATAACTAAGATGTTAGTTGTGAGATGATGTATTACGGAACGAGTAAAGAGACTTGCCAGTAACGAGATTGAACTAGGTATTGGATACCGACGATCGAATCTCGGGCAAGTAACATACCGATGACAAAGGGAACAACGTATGTTGTTATGCAGTCTGACCGATAAAGATCTTCGTAGAATATGTAGGAGCCAATATGGGCATCCAGGTCCCGCTATTGGTTATTGACCGGAGACGTGTCTCGGTCATGTCTACATTGTTCTCGAACCATAGGGTCCGCACGCTTAAGGTTTCGATGACAGTTATATTATGAGTTTATGAGTTTTGATGTACCGAAGGTAGTTCGGAGTCCCGGATGAGATCGGGGACATGACGAGGAGTCTCGAAATGGTCGATACGTAAAGATTGATATATTGGAAGCCTATGTTTGGACTTCGGAAGTGTTCCGGGTGAAATCGGGATTTTACCGATTACCGGGAGGGTTACCGGAACCCCCCGGGAGCCAAATGGGCCAACATGGGCCTTAGTGGAAAGGTGAGAGGGCAGCCCACATAGGGCTGCGCCTCCCTGATGGGGAACGCAGTAATTTCAAAAAAATTCCTACGCACACGCAAGATCATGGTGATGCACAGCAACGAGAGGGGAGAGTGTTGTCTACGTACCAACGCAGACCGACTGCGGAAGCGATCACACAACGTAGAGGAAGTAGTCGTACGTCTTCTTCCCGATCCGACCGATCCAAGCACCGTTACTCCGGCACCTCCGAGTTCTTAGCACACGTTCAGCTCGATGACGTTCCTCGGGCTCCGATCCAGCAAAGCATCGAGGAAGAGTTCCGTCAGCACGACGGCGTGATGACGATCTTGATGTACTACCGACGCAGGGCTTCGCCTAAGCACTACAACGGTACGATCGAGGTGGAATTTGGTGGCAGGGGCACCGCACACGGCTAAGGAACGATCTCAAGGATCAAGTTGTGTGTCTTGGGGTGCCCCCTGCCCCCGTATATAAAGGTTGGAGGAGGGGAGCCGGCCGGCCAAGGGAGAGGAGGCGCAGGGGAGTCCTACTCCCACCGGGAGTAGGACTCCTCCCCCCAATCCTAATCCAATTAGGACTCCCCGGGGGAAAAGAGAGAGAAGGGGGGCCGGCCCCTTATCCTATTCCTAATAGGACTTGGGGGGGCGCCGGCCAGCTAGTGGGCTTCCCTTTTCTCTTTTCCACTAAGGCCCAATAGGCCTATTAGTCTCCCGGGGGGTTCCGGTAACCCTCCCGGTATTCCGGTAAAATCCCGATTTCACCCGGAACACTTCCGATGTCCAAACATAGGCTTCCAATATATCAATCTTTACGTCTCGACCATTTCGATACTCCTCGTCATGTCCGTGATCTCATCCGGGACTCCGAACAACCTTCGGTACATCAAAATGCATAAACTCATAATAACTGTCATCGTAACGTTAAGCGTGCGGACCCTACGATTCGAGAACAATGTAGACATGACCGAGACACGTCTCCGGTCAATAACCAATAGCGGGACCTGGATGCCCATATTGGCTCCTACATATTCTACGAAGATCTTTATCGGTCAGACCGCATAACAACATACGTTGTTCCCTTTGTCATCGGTATGTTACTTGCCCGAGATTCGATCGTCGGTATCCAATACCTAGTTCAATCTCGTTACCGGCAAGTCTCTTTACTCGTTCCGTAATACATCATCTCACAACTAACATATTAGTTGCAGTGCTTGCAAGGCTTATGTGATGTGTATTACCGAGAGGGCCCAGAGATACCTCTCCGACAATCGGAGTGACAAACCCTAATCTCGAAATACGCCAACCCAACATCTACCATTGGAGACACCTGTAGTACTCCTTTATAATCACCCAGTTACGTTGTGACGTTTGGTAGTACCCAAAGTGTTCCTCCGGTAAACGGGAGTTGCATAATCTCATAGTTATAGGAACATGTATAAGTCATGAAGAAAACAATAGCAACTTACTACGCGATCGGGTGCTATGCTAATGGAATGGGTCATGTCAATCAGATCATTCTACTAATGATGTGACCTCGTTAATCAAATAACAACTCCTTGTTCATGGTAAGGAAACATAACCATCTTTGATTAACGAGCTAGTCAAGTGGAGGCATACTAGTGACATTCTGTTGGTCTACGTATTCACACATGTATTATGTTTCCGGTTAATACAATTCTAGCATGAATAATAAACATTTATCATGATGTAAGGAAATAAATAATAACTTTATTATTGCCTCTAGGGCATATTTCCTTCAGTCTCCCACTTGCACTAGAGTTAATAATCTAGTTCACATCGCCATGTGATTTAATAGCAATAGTTCACATCACCATGTGATTAACACCCATAGTTCACATCGTCATGTGACCAACACTCAAAAGGTTTACTAAAGTCAGTAATCTAGTTCACATATCTATGTGATTAACACCCAAAGAGTACTAAGGTGTGATCATGTTTTGCTTGTGAGATAATTTTAGTCAACGGGTCTGTTACATTCAGATCCGTATGTATTTTGCAAAATTCTATGTCTATAATGCTCTGCACGGAGCTACTCTAGCTAATTGCTCCCACTTTCAATATGTATCCAGATTGAGACTTTAGATTCATCTGGATCAGTGTCAAAACTTGCATCGGTGTAACCCTTTATGACGAACTTTTTGTCACGTCCATAATCGAGAAACATATCCTTATTTCACTAAGTTTAATTCTGACCGTTGTCCAGTGATCTACTCCTAGATCACTATTGTACTCCCTTGCCAAATCAGTGCAGGGTATACAATAGATCTGGTACATAGCATGACATACTTTATAGAGCCTATGGCCAAGGCATAGGGAATGACTTTCATTCTCTTTCTATCTTCTGCCGTGGTCGGGCTTTGAGTCTTACTCAACTTCACACCTTGTAATACAGGCAAGAACTCTTTCTTTGACTGCTCCATTTTGAACTACTTCAAAATCTTGTCAAGGTATGTACTCATTGAAAAAACTTATCAAGCGTCTTGATCTATCTCTATAGATCTTGAAGCTCAATATGTAAGCAGCTTCACCGAAGTCTTTCTTTGAAAAACTCCTTTCAAACACTCCTTTATGCTTTACAGAATAATTCTACATTATTTCTGATCAACAATATGTCATTCACATATACTTATCAGAAATGCTGTAGTGCTCCCACTCACTTTCTCGTAAATACAGGCTTAACCGCAAGTCTGTATAAAACTATATGCTTTGATCAACTCATCAAAGCGTATATTCCAACTCCGAGATGCTTGCACTAGTCCACAGATAGATCGCTGGAGCTTGCATATTTAGTTAACACCTTTAGGATCGACAAAACCTTCTAGTTGCATCGTATACAACTCTTCTTTAGCAAATCCATTAAGGAATGCAGTTTTGTTTATCCATTTGCCAGATTTCATAAAATGCGGCAATTGCTAACATGATTCAGACAGACTCAAGCATAGATACGAGTGAGAAGCTCTCATCGTAGTCAACACCTTGAACTTGTCGAAAACCTTTTGCGACAATTCTAGCTTTGTAGATAGTAATACTACTATCAACGTCCGTCTTCCTCTTGAAGATCCATTTATTCTCAATTGCTTGCCGATCATCGGGCAAGTCAACCAAAGTCCAAACTTTGTTCTCATACATGGATCATATCTCAGATTTCATGGCTTCAAGCCACTTTGTGGAATATGGGCTCACCATCGCTTCTTCATAGTTCGTAGGTTCATCATGATCTAGTAGCATGACTTCCAGAATTGGATTACCGTACCACACTGGTGTGGATCTCACTCTGGTTGATCTACGAGGTTCAGTAGTATCTTGTCCTGAAGTTTCATGATCATCATCATTAGCTTCCTCACTAATTGGTATAGGTGTCGCAGAAACAGTTTTCTGTGATGTACTATTTTCCAATAAGGGAGCAGGTACAGTTACCTCGTCAAGTTCTACTTTCCTCCTACTCACTTCTTTTGAGAGAAACTCCTTCTCCAGAAAGTTTCCGAATTTTAGCAACAAAAGTCTTGCCTTCGGATCTGTGATAGAAGGTGTATCCAATAGTTTCCTTTGGATATCCTATGAAGACGCACTTCTCCGATTTGAGTTTGAGCTTATCAGGATGAAACTTTTTCATATAAGCATCGCAACCCCAAACTTTAAGAAACGACAACTTTGGTTTCTTGCCAAACCATAGTTCATAAGGCGTCGTCTCGACGGATATAGATGGTGCCCCTTTTTTTAACGTGAATGCAGCTGTCTCTAATGCATAACCCCAAAACGATAGTGGTAGATCGGTAAGAGACATCATAGATCGCACTATATCTAATAAAGTACGGTTATGACGTTCGGACACACCATTACACTATGGTGTTCCATGTGGCGTGAGTAGTGAAACTATTTCACATTGTTTTTAACTGAAGGCCAAACTCGTAACTCAAATACTTTTCTCTATGATCAGATCATAGAAACTTTATTTTCTTGTTACGATGATTTTTCACTTCACTCTGAAATTCTTTGAACTTTTCAAATGTTTTAGACTTATGTTTCATCAAGTAGATATACTCATATCTTCTCAAATCATCTGTGAAGATCAGAAAATAATGATACCTGTCGCGAGCCTCAATATTCATCGGACCACATACATCAGTATGTATGATTTCCAACAAATCTGTTGCTCGCTCCATTGTTCCGAAGAACAGAGTCTTAGTCATCTTGCCCATGAGGCATGGTTCGCAAGCATCAACTGATTCATAATCAAGTGATTCCAAAAGTCCATCAGCATGGAGTTTCTTCATGCGCTTTACACCAATATGACCTAAACGGCAGTGCCACAAATAAGTTGCACTATCATTATTAACTTTGCATCTTTTGGTTTCAATATTATGAATATGTGTATCACTACGATCGAGATCCAACGAACTTGTTTCATTGGGTGTATGACCATCGAAGGTTTTATTCATGTAAACAGAACAACAATTATTCTGTGATTTTAATGAATAACCGTATTGCAATAAACATGATCAAATCATATTCATGCTCAACGCAAACACCAAATAACACTTATTTAGGTTCAACACTAATCCCGAAAGTATAGGGGAGTATGCGACGATGATCATATCAATCTTGGAACTACTTCCAACACACATCGTCACTTCACCCTTAACTAGTCTCTGTTTATTCTGCAACTCCCGTTTCGAGTTACTACTCTTAGCAACTGAACTAGCATCAAATACTAAGGGGTTGCTATAAACACTAGTAAAGTACACATCAATAACATGTATATCCAATATACTTATGTTCACTTTGCCATCCTTCTTATCCGCCAATCACTTGGGTAGTTCTGCTTCCAGTGACCAGTCCTTTTGCAGTAGAAGCTCTTAGTCTCAGGCTTAGGATCAGACTTGGGCTTCTTCACTTGAGCAGCAACTTGCTTGCCGTTCTTCTTGAAGTTCCCCTTCTTCCCTCTGCCCTTTTCTTGAAACTAGTGGTCTTGTCAATCATCAACACTTGATGTTTTTCTTGATTTCTACCTTCGTTGATTTCAGCATCACGAAGAGCTTGGGAGTTGTTTCCGTTATCCCTTGCATATTATAGTTCATCACGAAGTTCTACTAACTTGGTGATGGTGACTAGAGAATTCTGTCAATCACTATCTTATCTGGAAGATTAACTCCCACTTGATTCAAGCGATTGTAGTACCCAGACAATCTGAGCACATGCTCACTAGTTGAGCGATTCTCCTCCATCTTTTAGCTATAGAACTTGTTGGAGACTTCATATCTCTCAACTCGGGTATTTGCTTGAAATATTAACTTCAACTCCTGGAACATCTCATATGGTCCATGACGTTCAAAACGTCTTTGAAGTCCCGATTCTAAGCCGTTAAGCATGGTGCACTTAAACTATCAAGTAGTCATCATATTGAGCTAGCCAAACGTTCACAACGTCTGCATCTGCTGCTGCAATAGGTCTGTCACCTAGCGGTGCATCTAGGACATAATTTTTCTGTGCAGCAATGAGGATAAACCTCAGATCACGGATCCAATCTGCATCATTGCTACTAACATCTTTCAACACAATTTTCTCTAGGAACATATCAAAATAAACACAGGGAAGCAACAACGCGAGCTATTGATCTACAACATGATTTGCAAAATACTACCAGGACTAAGTTCATGATAAATTTAAGTTCAATTAATCATATTACTTAAGAACTCCCACTTAGATAGATATCCCTCTGATCCTCTAAGTGATCACGTGATCCAAATCAACTAAACCATAACCGATCATCACGTGAGATGGAGTAGTTTTCAATGGTGAACATCGTTATGTTGATCATATCTACTATATGATTCACGCTCGACCTTTCGGTCTCCGTGTTCCGAGGCCATATCTGCATATGCTAGGCTCGTCAAGTTTAACCTGAGTATTCTGCGTGTGCAAAACTGGCTTGCACCCGTTGTAGATGGACGTAGAGCTTATCACACCCGATCATCACGTGGTGTCTGGGCACGACGAACTTTGGCAACGGTGCATACTCAGGGAGAACACTTCTTGATAATTTAGTGAGAGATCATCTTATAATGCTACTGTTAATCAAAGCAAAAATAAGATGTATAAAAGATAAACATCATATGCAATCAAAATATGTGACATGATATGGCCATCATCATCTTGCTTTTTTGATCTCCATCTCCAAAGTACTGTCATGATCTCTATCATCACCGGCATGACACCATGATCTCCATCATCTTGATCTATATCAATGTGTCGTCACACGGTCGTCTCGCCAACTATTGCTCTTGCAACTATTGCTATCGCATAGCGATAAAGCAAAGCAATTATTTGGCGCTTGCATCTTATGCAATAAAGAGACAACCATAAGGCTTTTGCCAGTTGCCGATAGCTTCAACAAAACATGATCATCTCATACAACAACTTATATCTCATCACGTCTTGACCATATCATATCACAACATGCCCTGCAAAAACAAGTTAGAAGTCCTCTACTTTGTTGTTGCAAGTTTTACGTGGCTGCTACGGGCTTAAGTAAGAACCAATCTCACCTACGCATCAAAACCACAATGATAGTTTGTCAAATAGACTCCGTTTTAACCTTCGCAAGGACCGGGCGTAGTCACACTCGGTTCAACTAAAGTTGGAGAAACAGTCACCGCAAGTCACCTTTGTGCAAAGCACGTCGGGGAAACCGGTCTCGCGTAAGTGTACGCGTAATGTCGGTCCGGGCCGCTTCATCCAACAATACCGCCGAACCAAAGTATGACATGCTGGTAGGCAGTATGACTTATATCGCCCACAACTCACTTGTGTTCTACTCGTGCATATAACATCAAACCATAAAGCCAGGCTCTGATACCACTGATGGGGAACGCAGTAATTTCAAAAATTTTCCTACGCACACGCAAGATCATGGTGATGCACAGCAACGAGAGGGGAGAGTGTTGTCTACGTACCAACGCAGACCGACTGCGGAAGCGATCACACAACGTAGAGGAAGTAGTCGTACGTCTTCTTCCCGATCCGACCGATCCAAGCACCGTTACTCCGGCACCTCCGAGTTCTTAGCACACGTTCAGCTCGATGACGTTCCTCGGGCTCCGATCCAGCAAAGCGTCGAGGAAGAGTTCCGTCAGCACGACGGCGTGATGACGATCTTGATGTACTACCGACGCAGGGCTTCGCCTAAGCACTACAACGGTACGATCGAGGTGGAATTTGGTGGCAGGGGGCACCGCACACGGCTAAGGAACGATCTCAAGGATCAAGTTGTGTGTCTTGGGGTGCCCCCTGCCCCCGTATATAAAGGTTGGAGGAGGGGAGCCGGCCGGCCAAGGGAGAGGAGGCGCAGGGGAGTCCTACTCCCACCGGGAGTAGGACTCCTCCCCCCAATCCTAATCCAATTAGGACTCCCGGGGGGAAAAGAGAGAGAAGGGGGGCCGGCCCCTTATCCTATTCCTAATAGGACTTGGGGGGCGCCGGCCAGCTAGTGGGCTTCCCTTTTCTCTTTTCCACTAAGGCCCAATAGGCCTATTAGTCTCCCGGGGGGTTCCGGTAACCCTCCCGGTATTCCGGTAAAATCCCGATTTCACCCGGAACACTTCCATTGTCCAAACATAGGCTTCCAATATATCAATCTTTACGTCTCGACCATTTCGAGACTCCTCGTCATGTCCGTGATCTCATCCGGGACTCCGAACAACCTTCGGTACATCAAAATGCATAAACTCATAATAACTGTCATCGTAACGTTAAGCGTGCGGACCCTACGGTTCGAGAACAATGTAGACATGACCGGGACACGTCTCCGGTCAATAACCAATAGCGGGACCTGGATGCCCATATTGGCTCCTACATATTCTACGAAGATCTTTATCGGTCAGACCGCATAACAACATACGTTGTTCCCTTTGTCATCGGTATGTTACTTGCCCGAGATTCGATCGTCGGTATCCAATACCTAGTTCAATCTCGTTACCGGCAAGTCTCTTTACTCGTTCCGTAATACATCATATCACAACTAACATATTAGTTGCAGTGCTTGCAAGGCTTATGTGATGTGTATTACCGAGAGGGCCCAGAGATACCTCTCCGACAATCGGAGTGACAAACCCTAATCTCGAAATACGCCAACCCAACATCTACCATTGGAGACACCTGTAGTACTCCTTTATAATCACCCAGTTACGTTGTGACGTTTGGTAGTACCCAAAGTGTTCCTCCGGTAAACGGGAGTTGCATAATCTCATAGTTATAGGAACATGTATAAGTCATGAAGAAAACAATAGCAACTTACTAGGCGATCGGGTGCTATGCTAATGGAATGGGTCATGTCAATCAGATCATTCTACTAATGATGTGACCTCGTTAATCAAATAACAACTCCTTGTTCATGGTAAGGAAACATAACCATCTTTGATTAACGAGCTAGTCAAGTAGAGGCATACTAGTGACATTCTGTTGGTCTACGTATTCACACATGTATTATGTTTCCGATTAATACAATTCTAGCATGAATAATAAACATTTATCATGATGTAAGGAAATAAATAATAACTTTATTATTGCCTCTAGGGCATATTTCCTTCACTCCCCCCTCTCCCTAGTCCTATTAGGACTAGGAGAGGGGCCGGCCACCTCTCTCTTTCACTTCCCACTTGGGAATCCTAGTTGGACTAGGATTGGAGGGGGGAGTCCTACTCCCGGTAGGAGTAGGACTCCTCCTGCGCCTCCCTCCTTTGGCCGGCCAGCCTTCCCCCCTCCATCCTTTATATACGAGGGCAGGGGACACCCCAAGACATACAAGTTGATCCTTGAGATCGTTCCTTAGCCGTGTGCGGTGCCCCCTGCCACCAAATTCCACCTCGATCATACCGTTGTAGTGCTTAGGCGAAGCCCTGCGTCGGTAGTACATCAAGATCGTCACCACGCCGTCGTGCTGACGGAACTCCTCCCCGAAGCTTTGCTGGATCGGAGTCCGGGGATCGTCATCGAGCTGTACGTGTGCTAAGAACTCGGAGGTGCCGGAGTAACGGTGCTTGGATCGGTCGGATCGGGAAGAAGACATACGACTACTTCCTCTACGTTGTGTGATCGCTTCCGCAGTCGGTCTGCGTTGGTACGTAGACAACACTCTCCCCTCTCGTTGCTATGCATCACCATGATCTTGCGTGTGCATAGGAAAATTTTCGAAATTACTACGTTCCCCAACAACTTGTTGTTTGCTTGAGCTCGAGCTCGCCTCCTTCTGTAGACGTTGTCGATGTAACTTCCTGATGTGGCGCTCATAGTCTGAGTCAACATGCTTAGGAGCTGGTGGTTGAGCCATACGAATGAAGTGGTCAACTACTTCTACGGGCACTTTCTCCCTTGGCGGCGGTGGCGGTTTCGGTCCAAAATGGGCGTCAACTTCTGCCCGCACTATGGCATTGGTTTGCTCCTCGGTCCTGTTGTAAACCCTCACAGGAAGAGGAGTACTGAGGTTTGGACCATATTTATATCGCTTGCCTCTGCCTGTACTTCCTGTACTATGACCTCGACTCGTACCGCTACGCACCATAGCTGCGGGGTGACTCTTCTGCGATTGCTGAGGCGGTGGAGACGGCTGACGGGGCTGAGTTAGACGAGGAGGAGTGGCCTGAAGCTGTGCCGGACTTGGAGGAGGAGTGGCCTGAGGTTGTGCCGGACTTGGAGGAGGAGTGGACGTCTGACGCTGTGTCGGACTTGGAGGAGGAGTGGCCTGACACTTTGCCGGACTTGGAGGAGGAGGAGTGGCCTGACACTTTGCCGGACTTGGAGGAGGAGGAGTGGCCTCACGCGTTGGTGGACTTGGAGGAGCGGGAGTCTGCTGACTCGGTGGCGTACTTCGACGAGGAGTCGGGTGACGCGGTGTCGGTGGCCTTCGAAAAATGATGCAATCCTTTCTTCATAGGATGATACGATGTTTGGCATCTCCGAGTGTGTGCTCCTCGTCACCTCCAGGAATGTCAAGCTCTAGCCCCGAATATTGGTCCGCCACCTCATCAACCAAGACACGAGCATAGCCCGCTGGAATCGGGTTGCAATGGAAGGTTGCCTCGGGGGAATTTGAAAAAGCAACGGCGTCCGCCACCTTCATGGATATGTTCTTCATTTTGAAGTGTAGCTCGCAGTTAGTGTTCTCCGTGATGTCATCCACGGGGTATCTATCCAGCACTACTGCGTCGCCCGGGGCGGAACCCACGCTGCTTCTCGGCATGGATGGGGCGGTGGTATCCAATGCTGGATCATCCGCTAGCTGCTGCAGCTGCTGAGACCCCCTTTGCTGGCTAAGTGAGTCGATCTGCTCCTGCTGCCGCTGGAATTTAGCTGCCAATTCCGCTTGACTTGCTTCTAGGCCTTGAAGGCGTTCATAGTCCCGCTTCCTCTGCTCCTCCTCCATCTTCCTCTTCTTGTCCTCCGCAATCTTCTTTCTCGCACGGGTTCTGTAGTCGGCATTCCAGTCCTTAAACCCCTCATACCACGGAAGAGCGCCCTTGCCTCGTGTTCTTCCCGGGTGTTCAGGATTTCCCAAGGCACACGTAAGCTCGTCGTTCTCTCTGTTGGCTGGAACACCCCCGATCGAGCCTCTTCTATTGCAACAAGTAGCGCATCATTGGCTCCGTTCAGACATGCCTTCGTCGAAACATTGCCTGTCTTCGGGTCCAACTCCCCCCCATGCGCATAGAACCAAGTCCTGCACCTGGGGGGCCAGCTCTTAGTAACCGGAGTGACACTTGCATCCTCCATCTCTTTCTCAGACTTATCCCACTTAGGCATTGCCACCGCGTAGCCACCTGGCCCCAGCTTATGGAACTTATCCTTTTTTCGGCATTGGCCTTGTTTATTCTCGACCGTTCCTTAGCTAATTCTGAATCCTTGAATTTCACGAAATCGTCCCAATGAGCACTTTGATTCTCTAGTATCCCCTCGAATACTGGAGTCTTCCTTCCTCCCTTGATGTACTTCTCCCACGTCATTCTCTTGTGGTTCTTGAATGCAACCGCCATCTTCCTAAAAGCAGCGTCCTTGACTTTCCGCACATCTGCTTCTGTCATATTATCTGGTAGGGTGAAATGTTCCATGAGAGTATCCCAAAGCAGTTTTTTTTATTCTCATCGACAAAAGTAACATCTGGACGTGGCTTTGCTGGCTTTCTCCATTCTTGAAGGGAGATCGGGAGTTGGTCCTTCACAAGAACTCCGCACTGACGAACGAACTTGTCCGCAATCTTCTTAGGCGCTAATGGTTCGCCATTAGGTTTGAATGCCTCGATATTGTACTTTACGCCCTCCTTCAACTTTTTGTTCGGGCCTCGTTTCGTCCTTTTGCCTGAAGATTTGCTCGATCCGGATGGCTAAAAGAAGAAAGATCGATTTGTTAATATATCTTCAACTCATTTAAAACATGCGATGATCACCAGATTTCTGCTTATATAAATATATATACCTCGCCGGTGTTTGTTGTTTCAGGATCAACATGTTCTTCGTCGTAGTTCATGACTTCATCTTCTCGGTCGTCGCGATCGAATATCATATCACCCTCTCCGGTGTTGTTTAGAAATTCGGAGCCGTCAAAATCTTCTTCATTCTGATCATCATCTGGCCCGCGTATGATATCGAACATGGTCTGTTCTCTCTCTCTGTCGGTATTGTCCGCCATAGCTTTTATTTAACTATGCCAAAAGAAATATAAAACAATTTAGTATAATCTCGATTAATAGATATAATCTCGAATACATCGTCTCGAATAATAGATATAATCTCGAATACATCGTCTCGAATAATAGATTTAATCTCGAATACGTCGTCTCGAATAATAGATATAATCTCAATACATCGTCTCGAATAATAGATATATATAGTCTCGAATACATCATCTCGAATAATATAGATATAATATTGAATACATCACTAGCTAGCTAGCAAGCTAATAAAGATCGAATACTACAGAGTAATCTAGGCCACTCGCGGTTCCTGAGGTGCGGGCGGTGGACACCCAAAGAGAAGGAACCATCACTGGATCATAGCTCGGGTGATCTCCCCAAAGAACCTGCCAGGTATTGGAGAACCTGACGTCCATAGCAGCCATGTAGCGATGGACGTGCTCGTCTTCCTCCCTGACACGGTGACGTACCACCTCCGGCGGGGCCGGCTCCCTCCGCACCGAAAGTGACCCACGCGAATGCCACCAAAGGAGATGAGGGTCGACGACGGGACCCGGGGCCGGGTTCCTCACCAAGCGTCGCGCCCCTGAAGGTAGCACCTTCCAGTGCCAGCCCGGCGGAGCCCAGTCCCGGACATGGGTCCTCTGAAGCAGGACGTCATCGCGGACGTGTCGACGGCGAGGATGCGGGCCGGGCATCGTCGACAACAAAATACGATATGCCGCAAAAGTAAAGTAACATTTTTTAAATGATGGATTGTGATGATTTCATATATGCAAATTCTAAATTTTATAACTAAAAATATAAGAAACTAAAAAAACATCGATCATCGTCTAACAATTTGAAATTAATCTAATTCATCTAGCTAGCTAAAACTAACATTTTCAAAATTTCTAACATTTCTATATAACTAACATTTCTATAACATTTGACATTATATATATTATAACTAACATTTCTACATACTATTTGACATTAATCTAATCTAATTAATTAATTCATCTAAAACTTTGTATGAAAAACAGAAAAACAGAAAAAACTAAAAGCTAAAAACAGAAAAATTGTGTGTGTGCGCGCGTCTAGTGTACATGTGTGTGTAGTGTGTGTGTGTGTGTGTGTGTGTGTGCATGTAGTGTGTGTGTGTGTGTGCATGTAGTGTGTGTTAGCGCTACGGTCGGCGCCGGCGCCAGCGCCGGTGTGCGCTACGATCGATGAGGGAGGAGAGGGGCCGGGGGAGGGGCTCACAGCGCGTGCGGGCAAGGTCGAGGCGACGGCCCGGGGCGTGACGGGGCGGCGACGGCGCGACGGGGACGGGGACGGGCCCGGGGCGGCGACGGAGACGAGGCCGGCGACGGCGACGAGGGCGGCGACAGCGACGGGGGCGGCGACGGGGATGAGGGTGGCAACGGCAACGGCGCGCGACGGGGGCGGCGTAGGACGGGGGCGGCGTCGATCGATCAGGAAGAAACAGAGGGGGAGAATGAAATTTTTTGAAGTGTTGTATATATAGAACCAACCTTTAGTACCAGTTGGAGCCACCAACCGGTACTAAAGGCCTGTTTTGGCCAGGCCAAGCGGCGGGAAGCACCCCTCTTTAGTACCGGGTGGTGGCTCCAACCGGTACTAAAGGCCCCCCCTTTAGTACCGGTTGGTGCCACGACCCGGTACTAAAGGGGTTGCGCTGCCAGGCGAGAGGCGCAGAAGTTTAGTCCCACCTCGCTAGCCGAAGGGCGTTCGCACCTGCTTATAAGCCCCGTCGTCGCTGCTGTCTCGAGCTCCTCTCTAAAGCAGGCCTTCTGGGCCTACCTCTGCTACTCTGCCCTGTGGGGCCTATTGGGCTTGCGGGCCTGCATCCTGGCCCAATAACAGGTTGGGTTTCTAGTCGTATGCAGGCTGCTGTGGCCCGGTAGGTGGGCTTTTTTCATTTAGTTTTTTCTTTTCTGCTTTATTTATTTTGTTTTATTTATTTTTAGTTGTTTTTTGCTGTATTTAGAGTTTCTTTGTGAATATTTTTGATAGTTTTTAGAAACTTTCAGTTAGTGCCGGTAGTTTTTAAATTTGAATAGTTTAAATTTTAAATTATTTGAAATTTGTGTGAATCACTAGTTTGTGAATAACTTAACTTTAAAAATACATTTTCCAGTGATTCTTTTTTCTTATGTTTAATATTAGTGTGTTTTATCATTATGTTCAATTTGGTAATGCTTAAGTTATTTAAAAAATGAAATGACTTTGTAACGGATGAGTTTTCATCCGAAACCCTGATACTTCGAAACAGATTGTCCATTTTGTACACGAAGTGCATTCAGTTTTTGCGGTAACCCTCTCTACTTTTTTGCACATGCTATGTGGGTGAAATTATGATGCCATGCCAACTTTCATCCTTTTCTGAGTTCATTTGAAATGCTTTTCAACTTCAGGGTCATTTAGCTGAAAAAATCAGTAAATGCATGAAAGAATTTGCTTGCACATAAAATTTCTTCGCGTTTCAAATGCCAAAACACATAACTAGCTACCCTAACTATTACAGAGATTCCCTCCTGGGTGTGAAACACAGAAGAAAGTGATGATAGTTAAGCCGATCACATCCCAGATCTTTGGGTGTGAAACTTTTTCTTCGCGTGTGTCCCTTTGCGTCGTAGCCATGGAAAATCTTCATCATTTAACGGGATGCTCGGGTCAATATTCACTGTGAATGGAGCAATTTCATCAAACTTTTCATAATCTTCTGACTTGTCTGTCTTGCCATCCACTCCCACAATGTTTCTCTTCCCAGAAAGAACTATGTGCCGCTTTGGCTCATCGTACGATGCATTTGCTTCCTTATCTTTTCTTTTTCTTGGCTTGGTAGACATGTCCTTCACATAGAAAACCTGTGCCACATCATTGGCTAGGACGAATGGTTCGTCTACATACGCAAGATTGTTGAGATCCACTGTTGTCATTCCGTACTGCGGGTCTTCCGTTACCCCGCCTCGTGTCATATTGACCCATTTGCACCGAAACAAAGGGACCTTCAAACCACGTCGATAGTCAAGTTCCCATATGTCATGTATATAACCATAATATGTTTCCTTTCCCGTCTTGGTTTCTGCATCAAAGCAGACACCACTGTTTTGGTTGGTGCTCTTCTTATCTTGGGCGATCGTGTAAAATGTATTACCATTTATCTCGTACCCTTTGAAAGTCATTATATTCGAAGATGGTAACTGGGACAGCAAGTACAGGTCATCTTCAATAGAGGTGTCATGCATGGTACGTGCTTGCAACCAGCTGGCGAAACTCCTGGTTTGTTCACGTGTAATCCAGTCATCAGACCGCTCCGGGTGTTTGGAGCGTAGCAAATTCTTGTGTTCATCCATATACGGAGCCACCAAGGTGGAATTCTGTAGAACTGTGTAGTGTGCTTCAGTGAGAGAATGTCCGTCCATACATATTATTTGTTCCCCTCCTAGTGTGCCTTTTCCATCCAGTCTGCCCTTATGCCGCGATTCAGGAACACCAATCGGCTTAAGGTCAGGAATAAAGTCAATACAAAACTCAATGACCTCCTCATTTTGACGGCCCTTGGAGATGCTTCCTTCTGGCCTAGCACGGTTATGAACATATTTCTTTAAGACTCCCATGAACCTCTCAAAGGGGAACATATTGTGTAGAAATACAGGACCCAAAATGTTAATCTCTTCGCATAGGTGAACTAGGACGTGCGTCATGATGTTGAAGAAGGATGGTGGGAACACCAACTCGAAACTGACAAGACATTGCACCAAATCATTCTGTAACCTTGGTATGATTTCTGGATCGATTACCTTCTGAGAGATTGCATTGAGAAACGCACATAGCTTCACAATGGCTAATCGAACGTTTTCCGGTAGAAGTCCCCTCAATGCAACCGGAAGCAGTTGCGTCATAATCACGTGGCAGTCATGAGACTTTAGGTTCTGGAACTTTTTCTCTGCCATGTTTATTATTCCCTTTATATTCGACGAGAAGCCAGACGGTACCTTAATACTGAGCAGGCATTCAAAGAAGATTTCCTTCTCTTCTTTGGTAAGAGCGTAACTTGCATGACCCTGATGTATGCCGTCTTTTCCGTGCATACGTTGCTGGTCCTCCCGTGCCTCAGGTGTATCTTTTGTCTTCCCATACATGCCCAAGAAGCCAAGCAGGGTCACACAAAGATTCTTCGTCACGTGCATCACATCGATTGCGGAGCGGACCTCGAGGTCTTTCCAATAGGGCAGGTCCCAAAATATAGATTTCTTCTTCCACATGGGTGAGCGTCCGTCAGCGTCATTCGGAACAGGTTGTCCACCAGGACCCTTTCCAAAGACCACCTTCAAATCCTTGACCATATCATGTACATCAGCACCAGTACGGTGGCGAGGCTTCGTCCGGTGATCCGCCTCACCTTTGAAATGCTTGCCTTTCTTTCTTACGGGATGCCTGCTCGGAAGAAATCGACGATGTCCCAGGTACACATTCTTCTTACAATTAGCCAAATATATACTGTCGGTATCGTCCAAACAGTGCATGCATGCGCGGTATCCCTTGTTTGTCTGTCCTGAAAGGTTACTGAGAGCAGGCCAATCATTGATGGTCACGAACAGCAATGCCTTTAGGTCAAATTCTTCCCCCATGTGCTCATCCCACGCACGTACACCTGTTCCATTCCACAGTTGTAAGAGTTCTTCAACTAATGGCCTTAGGTACACATCAATGTCGTTGCCGGGTTGCTTAGGGCCTTGGATGAGCACTGGCATCATAATGAACTTCCGCTTCATGCACAACCAAGGAGGAAGGTTATACAAACATAGAGTCACAGGCCAGGTGCTATGGTTGCTGCTCTGCTCCCCAAAAGGATTAATGCCATCTGCGCTTAGACCAAACCATACGCTCCTTGCGTCATCTGCAAACTCCTTCCCGTACTTTCTTTCGATTTTTCTCCACTGCGACCCGTCAGCGGGTACTCTCAACTTTCCGTCTTTCTTACGGTCTTCTCTATGCCATCGCATCGCCTTGGCATGCTCTTTGTTTTGGAACAAACGTTTCAACCGTGGTATTATAGGAGCATACCACATCACCTTGGCAGGAATCTTCTTCCCGGGGCGCCGGCCCTCGACATCACCAGGGTCATCGCGGCAGATCTTATAGCACAATGCACCACATACCGGGCAAGCGTTCAAATCCTCGTACTCACCACGGTAGAGGATGCAATCATTAGGGCATGCATGTATCTTCTGCACCTCTAACCCTAGAGGGCAGACAGCCTTCTTTGCTTCGTATGTACTCTCGGGCAATTCGTTGTCCTTTGGAAGCATATCCTTTATCATTACCAGCAACTTTCCAAATCCCTTGTCAGATACACCATTCTCTGCCTTCCATTGCAGCAATTCTAGTGTGGTGCCCAGCTTTTTCTTGTCACCTACGCAATTCGGGTACAACAATTTTTTGTGATCCTCTAACATGCGCTGCAACTTCTTCTTCTCCAAATCACTTGCGCAGTTTCTCTTTGCATCGGCAATGGCCCGACCTAGATCATCAACGGGCTCATCTGATGCCTCTTCTTCAGCTTCTTCCCGCATTGCCGGCTCAGCTTCTTCCCGCATTACCGGCTCAGCTTCTTCCCCCATTGTTGTATCATCGTATTCAGGGAACCCATGGCCAGGATAGCTGTCGTCGTCCTCTTCTTCTTCATTGTCTTCCATCATAACCCCTCTTTCTCCGTGCTTGGTCCAAACATTATAATGGGGCATGAAACCAGACTTAAACAGGTGGACATGAATGGTTCTTGACGTAGAGTAATTGTGACCATTCTTACAGCGAGCACATGGACAAGGCATAAAACCATCCGCCCGCTTGTTTGTCTCAGCCACAAGCAGAAAAGTATGCACGCCCTCAACAAACTGGGGAGAGCATCGGTCATCGTACATCCATTGCCGGCTCATCTTCATTACACAACACCGAATAGACCAAATTAATACAAGTTCATACAATTAATACAAGTTCATACATAAAGTTCATACAACACTTAAATCCAACAAACAAATAACTCTCTAGCTAAAGCATTTAAATGCAATAACAAATATGATCAAGATCGCAACTAAGGTAACAATGGATCCAACAGCATAATGATACCAAGCCTCACTATTGATGGCATATTTTCTAATCTTTCTAATCTTCAAGCGCATTTTCTCCATCTTGATCTTGTGATCATCGACGACATCGGCAACATGCAACTCCAATTCCATCTTCTCCCCCTCAATTCTTTTCAATTTTTCTTTCAAGTACTTGTTTTTTCTTTCAACTAAATTTAACCTCTCGGCAATAGGGTCGGTTGAAATTTCCGGTTCACATACCTCCTAGAAAAAATTTCTATGTCAACTTGATGGGCATAATTTGTCATAAACACGAAATGCAACTAGTTTTAAAAGAGAATATACATACCACATCCGAATCATAACAAGGACTAGGGCCGACGGGGACGGATATCAAAACCATGGCACTATATGTATAACAAACAATGTACGGGTAAGATAATTATACGAGTAACTATATATCCAAATCACACAAACATCAATTTTTATATAAAATTTCATGAACAAGAGGCTCACCACAAGGTGGTGCCGGCAACGGGACGGTGCGGGCGATCGACGGTGGCTACGATGGAGATTTAGAAGTCACTAAGTAAACCACACCTACATATGCAAACTAAGTGTTATTTTTGACCTCAAATTGCATATAAATCAAATACTAGCACACACACACACATATATATATATATATCCTCCCAAATTACTAAACTCACAAATTAATCATTATATAAACCAATGCAAGAGCTAATCTAGCAATGAGAGATGAAAGGACAAAGTTGCTAACCTTTGTGATCATTTGAATGGATGAGGGCCTTCAAATCTTGACAAATTTTGGGCAATTTTTGTGATGAACTCGAGAGGAAGAAGGGAAGAACAGAGGAGAGGGAGAGGGGAAAGGGGGAAGAACAGAGTGCTGGTGGACGAAGGGTTTATGTAGGACGACCTTTAGTACCGGTTCGTGCCAAGAACCGGTACTAAAGGGGCTGGAGGGGCCCCATTCTGACAACATCCTGCCACCACTCTCATTAGTACCGGTTCGTGGCACGAACCGATGCTAAAGGTTCGCCACGAACCGGTACTAATGAAAGCGGCCCGGCTAGCCGTTGGAACCGGCACTAATGTATACATTAGTGCCGGCTCAAATACAAACCGGCACTAATGTGCTTCACGTTTGACCCTTTTTCTACTAGTGTTCTAAAAGATTTTTCACCGTGGCCAACCAGTTTGCGCCACATGGCATAGCTGGTTGGCCTCCTTCATGCGTAGCTTAATGGGTTTAACTAGTGGCTGGGGCGCCACCCGGTGGCGCCTCTTAGGCGGGATTGTGCACACTAATCAAGCTGTTGTATTTGTTAAGTGTCTGTATAACAATATGCTTAGTTTAGAGAGAAGACAGGCAGCGCAGATGAGACAATATTATTTGGAGCTAACATAACTTTTTCTATTACACGTATCACTATGACACTATGATAATTATCCTCAAAAGGGTTACCAGCCAAAAAGAAACTATGTACTTGACACTTAGAAGAGCTAGTGCATTATGACTAGTGTAATTTCACAGAAATAATAAGCTAACAATGTATATTTGGTCGATGGAGATGTCCAGATCATGACCAATATGTTACTGTGCGCACTAATCAAGTTGCCGTAGTTGTTAAAGTGTTGACAGTACAAATAAGAGACATTTTTCATGCTTTGCTCAAATCTTCTCTTCGGGTCCATCTCTCTTTAAGATTTTTTGTGAGCTTTATCAACATACCAATTTCACAAATAATAGCGCTCTTTTAAATCACATTCGTACACCTCTTATCAAAAGACCGAACAAATTATTCATTGCCAAACCAGAAAGTACCATTCATATACATCAGGAAAAGAACATTTATAACTAAAATAGCACCCCACATTAAGATCAGTCAACTGCTATGAATCTAAAAACTCAGGGGGTACATACAATTGAGCCAAGCAAAGCACTCACCGTACATGAATTACACACCTCTGGCAGCTTCCTACTTCAATCCTAGTACAGACTACAGCCCCATCAGTGAACCATGGGAGGAAGAGAAAAACAAGCAACAGTCGATCATCTTCAAGACAGGAAGAAACCGGATCATAAACTGGAAGAAAAATTGGGACAACAGAACCCTCACCTCATAATGGACCTTGTGTTTCTTGTCTCTGGTGCAGGTTCTGCAGAATTAGATTGTACAACAAATGAGCAGAATCTATAAGCATTGTCTCTTCAGATTATTTGTAATGGCAGCATAACACTTGGTTCAAGCAAACGATTGGTGCTGCTGCTAGTCCTATTTTTTCAGGAGCAGAGCAAATTGTACAGCAAATAAATCACCCATATATACAAGTATGGAACAAATTATACTAAGCTATGATATAACTCCCAAACATAGTGACATTTCAGGAGCACAGCAAATTGTCCAACAAATAAATCATCCAATACAAGTATGTAATGAATTAGACTAAGTTACTCTATCATACACCTCATATTTGAACCAGGCATGTGTGTGCAATATATTAATTATTTCTCTCATAAACTTGAAACACGACAAGTTGCCCTTACTCATGACTGGTCAAAACATCAAATAAATGGGTGTAAATTAAGCTACCTCAAGCTCCACACCATGATCTGAAAACCAGTGCATACATGACATGTGGTAAGCAACTCAATCATTTTCATGGTTGCTGGTCAAAATGGTACACACATTAATTGCCACTATTTCATTCAGACAATCAATAGAAAACCAAATCACTGACATAAAACAGACAGGTACAACATGTGTTCCTAGCATACAGGCATTACACGACGGCTAGGCCACAATTACAGTGCAGATTATGCAATCAAAAGGCAAGACAGTATGCGGCGTACACGTGCCGATGGCTCGAGATGGTGCCCGTTGGCCTGCCGCCGGAGATCTTGACCTACAAACAGCCATTCACACTGACTGGAGGAACACCAAAGCAACAGATTTGCAGCCCAATGGGAATCAAGGTATGGTACCTTCCTTTCATAAGAACTTGCCTTTCTGATATATGACCACCACGTTGATGTCGCATCTCAGGTTCTCCTGCAGCAGAGAAGGATCTTCACAATGCACCACATAAAAATTCAAAAAGAGTAGAACATCAGAAATAGAAATTTTACTAAATGGAAGTTAGAGAGATAAATGACAGTTCATGTGGCAACATCTTGATTCTCTCCAAATCCCCACTACCGTAATCAACGAATCATCACTAAATCCATCAAAACAAATAGAGGCATTATTGAATAGCACAAAAGCATGTTTCTGCTGTGCTACAAGATTCAGAAAGGTAAAAGATAAATAATATTTGGTACTACCGTCGTAGTCGTATACCAACAAGAAATGCATCACACAGCCACACAAGATTTACCTGTTCTTTTCCCTTGCCTTGCCTTGTAGTGGAAACAAACCAAACATATGTTGTCAAAGAAACTGTCAACATCGCCACAATGTCTGATGGCCATGTCAGGATCACATCCTAGATTATTTTCTTCCTATTTTTTTCACTGTTTTATGTGGTAGCTCCATTGGTTCCTTAGTTTGTTCTCTCCAGAGAAGTATGCCAGATGATCATCGTGAAAAAGCTACAGCCATCCAGGTTCCCACCTTTATATTTCAGTACAACATAGACTGTTTTTACTGCTAATTAAGTGGTTAAACATTTATATTTCAGTACAATGTAGACTGTTTTTTACTGCTAAATAAGTGATTAACTATCATTACTTTGTTCTATATTAAGTTCCATGTGCATTTTACACAACATTTATCTTCCGAGAGATCTCTTCAGTTCGAGCAAGCATAAAACAAGGTTCCGCGTATCACTTCTCATTAGATGCGAAGCTACTTCCTGTTGGGGGGTCACGCTGATAAGGTAAAGATGTTTGTTCATCCTAATTATGCCAACTTGTAAGCTCTGTGAGTGTAGAGGTAGCTCAGGATTTTTATAGTTTCATTTTATTGAGATTCAGGAACTAAACATAAGAAGTAGGAAAACTCTCACATTGCCATGTCGCATAGAAATGTCCGTCTAGCCTGAAAGCCCTAGCAATTGTGAGAACATAACGAACCTAAAATCTCTTCACTCGCTATGCACTGCAAATCTGAAACGCTGCATCTAAATAATTCTAACCAATAGAGTTACTCCAATTAGCAACTAACGATTTGGAATGACAGCCAAATCAAACAGGGGGGATGGATAGAGCCACCGGGAAGAGAAGAGGGGCAAGAGCACCTTGATCGTGGACACCGTGCTTGTCGTCCGTGCGTGGAGCAGCCCGTGGCCATCAGCCGCGCGACTGCAATCGCGGTGCAGGAGCTAGAGGTCGTGCTTGGTTGCAGCCAGCTCGAGGCCTTAACGGCGACCTGCGTGACCGCATCAGGAAGTAAAGCAAATCGGACCTTCATGAGTAACAACAACGCAACATCTAAATCAAATCGAATCGAACCAAGGGCAGAAAAGAGAGACATGAGAGGCGTCAGAGGGAACGACATCCTGATGTAGCTCGGCATCTCCCGCTCTTTCATGGTGCGGTCATGGATGTCTTATGAAGGCGGAAGTGTTAATTAATTCTCGTTCAAACGTAGCTAATAACATCACAGTATATAGTATTCAAAGCACAGGAGCATCTGTTGGGACATTACCTCAAACACCTGTTGCGCATCCAGAACTGGGGCTCGATTCCCGGCCTTGAGATCCCATATGCAAATCTTCTTATTGTACGAGCCGCTCAGCAGGAACCCCTCCTTCATTGTGATCCACGCCAATCCATACCTCCATGCCGTCCTTCCCAAGGCCGTACATATGCTCCCGGCACGGTTGACCTCCCCCTTATGGGGCGCTGAGTGACCGATGGACACGGACGGGGTGGCGCGGCCTTGGCGGCAGCCGCCACGGCCAGGCGCGGCGGGGGCTGGAGCACGACATCGACAAGCATGAGGTGGTTGGGGGAGTCATCGGAGGTGTGGGTGCCGAGGACGAGGCTGTGGGAGCGGGTGGAGGCCGGCGACTCTGAAAGGAGCCACTGGAAGGTGAGCAAGGGCAACTCGAGCGACTAGGACATGACGAGGTCGTAGAGCACTGGCGCACTCTTCTTCCAGTTCAGGTATTCCATCTCCATCGTGGCGGCGGGGGCGACGGCTCCTCTGCCAGCCATGGAAGAGCAACTCTTTCTCCTCTCGGAGGCGAGACGAGGCGGGCGGAGCAGGATTTTTGGGGCGGCGGCAGCCCTAGCCGGCACTCGGGGTGTGGAGAACGAGCCCCTCTCTCTTTCGGCCAACCGCTTCTTTCCTTTTCACCTCCGCACAGTAATAAGGGACACGTGGATTACCTCCCCGCTCGCCCCATCTGGGCACGTTAATGTTTTAATTTTCTTGGCAAAAAAATGATGTGAGGGACTGATCCGATGGCTGGGAAACAACGCAATCGGCTCACGGGATGCGACCGACCGGGAGGCTGGCGCCGCTCGACCGCCGCCTAGCACCGAAACAGCGCTGGCTTCGGACGCGAGCCTTTCCCCTCTTCCTTCTTCTGGCGATTAGGGTTGTCCCCAGCGCCGCCGGCCAGCTGCTGGCACCGGCGCGGTACCTCGTTCCTGCCGGCACACCGCCGGCCGCTTCCACCCCCCCATACACCTCCGTCGCCAGAGCCTGCCCGCTGCCCCGCCACCCCTCATCCTGAGGACTTCCTGCTAGCCCCCGCCGGCAAGAAAGCCCGAGGACCACCAGCTTTTCACGAGGAGGCCACTGTCTCCGCATCGTCCACTGTTTCGCTACTGCTACCGCCTGTCTGTCATCTGCGTCAGCGGCTGCAGGTTTGGTGCTCCAGCCTTTCTAGTTGATTTCTTGGTGATGAACTGTATATGCAATTGTTGGTATCTTAGAAATTTGGTGTACTTTATGGCTTGATGCTTTCTTTTGAACTAAATTACAAGTGCGCAGATCCTCTAATTTGAGTCACCAAAGCATCTGCTTGTATTGGGTCGTTTCATTAGAGCCTAGTCAAATGCCAGTGTAAACTGAACACAAGCACATAAGTTTACCTGGAAGCCAAGCGGGGCCTTCATCGCAAATTTATTTACCTCACGAATTGTTCTGTGTGCATCTAGATCCGCCCCGGCATCATGTCTTCAGAGGAGCTCACAACAAGCTTGTCAGATTTGGCGGTGGCTTCGCAGGCCCCGACGGCCAGCCAAATCGGTTCTTCAGGTGATCTGTCCTCTGAAAGTGGGGCGCAGGTCACTTGTTTCAGTGAGGACCTGCACGACATCACACTCCATTTCCAGATCATAAGGTTCTCTAAACAGGTAAACACAAGGTTTCACTTGTAACTTATTGCCAAAATACTCACAACTCACAAGGTTTGTTGGGGCTTCCAAGCAAACTGAAGTTGCGTAAGTTCTGAAATGTGAACAACGTTTGGTTGGTGACTCTCGTCTACAGTTTTAGAGCTGTTTGCGTCGTGCTGTCTAAAACTTTCATTGTTTGTGTCGAGCTCTGGTGAAACTTATCTAATTGAGACATTGTTTGGTTTGTGTGATTGTGTCCCCAGTTCCTCACTTCTGGATTTGGGCATTGGATCAAACTTTGCATCAAAATGTAACTCAAACAAAGACATTGGATTAGAAATCTTACCTACGAGACTGGGGGTGGGGGAGGTCTTGCAAGGCTGTGTTTCTTGGGATGCAGTTTTCAGACAGTCTATCGAGGTGGCGAAGAAAAACAAAACATGTCATAAGCAGTGGAAGGGATGTTCTACTAGATGTGCAATTCAGTTAGTTGATGTCATGGAGAAAAATCATATCATTTGTAAAGCTGCCAAAGGAAGATGTTCTAGCAGTTGTCCATGTTCAGTTTCAGTTAGTATATGTAAATTTTTAACATGAAGCTAAACTTGCCTTGAACATTTGTTGTAACATGATTACATGAAGTATGCAAGTGTATGCGTTTGTTATCATCCCCGTGTGAGTTAAGCTTGATTCATTTCTACACAAACTGGGAATATGGGTAGCAATATTTCGGATGATTATTTTTCTTTGAATCATATACTCCCTCCTTCCATCTATATAAGGCCTAATGCGTTTTTCGAGGCTAACTTTAACCAAATATTAGAGCAATAATATATGACATGCAACTTACACAAAGAACCCCGTTAAATTCGTGTGTGAAAGGAGCTTTCAATGATATAATTTTCATATTGTGCATGTCATGTAGTATTAATCTTATCAATAGTCAAAGGCGGTCTTAAAAAACGAATTAGGCCCTATATAGATGGAAGGAGGGAGTACATATTTATCCACAATGTGGTATGATCTCCATTCTGCTCTTTGTCAAACATTCATGTGTTATCTTTTTTAAGCCCCTCTTTTTTTTTCCAATGCAGATCTATGCATGGATAGGATGCAACAACTCGGCAAAGTTTGGCCATTTATATGCTGCTGCAACCACTAGGCTGGTAACATGCAATGAATATAACCTTAAGAACCGGTGTATATTTATTTCTACTGAGACTGATCACTGTACCATCATGGTCGTTGCAGGGTGATGGAGTGAGTGTCACATCTGTACTTGGAGGAACATCTGATAACACTGGATCAAGCATGGCCCGCCGCTTAGGTACTTCAATTTCTGCTGCAATTGACCCACCTTTCATCATATTGGTATGAAAAACAGCAAGCTCATGTCACCTCATGTTTCAGTGCTGAAGACAGGTCTAAATATAATTTTAGCGTGTAACATTCCGAAGGACAGCCCCATGCTTGAGGTACTAACTGGAACATCTTTGTGTTAGAATTGCCAAGTTTCTGTATCTGATGGGAGCACTGTTTTCAGGCTGCTGCAGAGAGGAAACTTGTAGAGAAGCTGAGAAGTTTAGGCTATATCAGATCTAAAACAGGAGAGGCTAACGCTTCCGCAACTCCTTGATCCACAACACGCTGATGGATACTTGTGAACTGTCAAGTCAATCGTAGAGAAAGTCACCACTCTTAATGTGTTTGAAACATTTTGAATGGTTATGAAGGCTCAGCAGGGGCTTACTGAGTGTAGGCATGATGATCTGAATTTTTTGTGCGCGACTGTGAACTGCTTCATGTTCACTGAATTATCAAACATGTGGCAAGTATCACATCTGGCATATTTTACACGTCTGCATCTTCAGAGGTTGTGTGCCATCTACTATTTCAGTGTCTCACGTGTGGAACCCTACATTGAGGTATTTGTTGCTCACAATGAACTATGCTCGTCTTGTTTGAGCCGTGCCTTTATTGAATTGACAATGTTTCTAAAAATTCTTGATTAATTTCTTCAGTATGTTGTGCTATCTGTCTTAAGTATCTCTGTTATTTGATTTTCACTATAATTGCCGCCAACCTCGGAGGCCTCAGTTTTATTAAGGGGATCACGGGTATATTTTGATGCAATATCCTCTGCCTTTTACCCCATACACATTATGCTTTAGAAGAAGAGCTTAACATGGATATGTAATTTAGGTGTGCTAATTCTATATAGTGGAGTGTGCTATTAGGCAGAACTTAATGTTCTATTCTTTCCCGCAACACATCGAAGTTTTAGCCAACACAGCAAATCTCAATGAACTCGAACTCATCTTACCTTTTAAGACGGGGATATGCGAACTATAGTTATTGTAATGCGAACTATAGTTATTGTAACAAGTCGCGGGCGACTCTGGCTATCGCAAGTGTGTGCAAGTATCTATTTCTCATTGGTTTGTTTCTTACGTTGCGAGACTAGCTCCAGCCTTTTGATCTCTACTGATAAGCGCTTGTATACAGACAGCATTGCTGCTTAAGAAAAGTTGGCGTGAAAATTTTATGGAAAGTCAATACATGCTTGGTCCTAGTTTTTTTTTATATGTGTTTGGTCCTAGTTTTGGTGTGGCGGTAGACTTTTTTTCAGAGCTTCCTAGATTTTGAGAATCTCAGGCATTGCCGGCTGGGGGGAAAATTGATTGAAACGAATAACAACTACTCACGATTAGGGACAACATTATAGTAGAATATTGATAAGTGCACTGCATATTCTAGAGCTAATTGAATACATACTGGGTAGCTGCTCTTAGTTGGCCTTGAAAGACAGAGACATGAGAAACACACGTTCTTAGGTTGCTCCATATTACACCTTAGGGCATCTCCAGCCGTTGGCCCCCTCAGGACGCATAAAAATCGCCCCCTGGGGGCGAGCCGGCGATGCATTCGGCGCTGGGGGTGGTTTTGCGCCCAGTTGTCGCCCCCAGCTCGCCCCCAAGCGCCGAAATTGGCCCACTTTGCAGCCCAATTTCGGCGAATAAACGGCCCATATGGGCGAAAATAGGCTCATATTCGGCGTGGTTTTGCCGTGTCTCGGCGTTCAATTATCAACATAATTATTTCTTATCACATATTTCATCACAGAAAAATCAAATACTTCAACAAAATACTACAACAACAAATAGTTCAATACAAATTATATTGTTTAACAAATAAAAACTCGTATTTCATCACGAGGCGTCCCCCTTGAGCTTCCATAGGTGCTCAATCAGATCTTTCTGCAGTTGATGATGCACCTGTGGCTCTCGGATCTCCTGACGCATACTGAGATAAGCAGTCCAAGTTGCCGGTAGCTGGTGATCAACTTCGGCTAGAGGACCCTGCCTGTAGTATGGTTCAGTGTCAAACACTAGGTCTTCTTGCTCGCTCTCGATGATCATGTTGTGCAAGATGACACAGCAAGTCATGATCTCCCACATTTGATCTTTCGACCAGGTCTGAGCGGGGTATCGAACAACAGCGAATCGAGATTGGAGCACACCAAATGCCCGCTCGACATCCTTCCTGCAAGCCTCCTGAAGCTTTGCAAACCAGGCGTTCTTGCCTCCTGCCACAGGATTTGAGATCGTCTTCACAAATGTCGACCATCTTGGATAGATGCCGTCAGCTAGATAGTACCCCTTGTTGTATTGGTGCCCATTGATCTCGAAGTTCACCGGAGGAGAATGGCCCTCAACGAGCTTGGCAAAAACAGGAGAGCACTGCAGCACGTTGATGTCATTGTGAGTTCCTGGCATACCAAAGAAGGAGTGCCAAATCCAGAGGTCCTGTGTGGCTACCGCCTCAAGCACCACACTGCAACCGCCTTTGGCGCCTTTGTACATCCCCTGCCAACCAAATGGGCAGTTCTTCCATTTCCAATGCATGCAGTCGATGCTTCCAAGCATCCCAGGAAATCCTCTTGCTGCATTCTGGGCTAGGATCCGAGCAGTGTCTTCCGCATTGGGTGTTCTCAAGTATTATGGCCCAAACACTGCCACCACTGCCCGACAGAACTTGTAGAAACACTCTATGCTGGTGGACTCGGCCATGCGCCCATAGTCGTCGAGTGAATCACTGGGAGCTCCATATGCAAGCATCCTCATCGCTGTCATGCACTTCTGGATGGAGGTGAATCCAAGAGCGCCAGTGCAATCCATCTTGCACTTGAAGTAGTTGTCGAACTCCCGGATGGAATTCACAATCCTGAGGAAGAGCTTTCGGTTCATCCGATAACGGCGCCGAAATGTTCTCTCGCCATGAAGTGGAGCATCGGCGAAGTAGTCGGAGTAGAGCATGCAGTAGCCTTGCAGACGATGCCGGTTCTTTGCTTTCACCCGCCCCGACGCCGAGCCACCTCGCCGCGACTTTTCACTGCTCACCAGCAGCTGGGCGAGGGCGGCGAGCACCATCAGATGCTCTTCTTCTTGGATGTCGGCCGCGGCTTCCTCCTCCAGCAGTGCGGCGAGCTCTTCCTCCTCGTCTGAGTCCATCGCCGAGACGGGCAAATCGCCGAACACCTTGCGCTCGGTGGCCGTGAACCCGCCATTAAACCGCGCCTCCGCGGCCGGAAACTGCGACCGGAAACGCCCAGCTGTTGCGGGAGGGGCTGCCGCGGCGAAGCGCTGCTATTTTCCGGCGGGGAATGGCTATCTAGCGGAGTCGGGCGGCGGCCGTCGCCGGATACAGCTAGTGGTGGCCGAGGGCGCGGGGGGTGCGAGGCGAGTCGGGGATGAAAACCTTGACTTTTCCCCTGGCGGTGTGGGCCAGGCATGCTTTTCCCTAGCGCCGGAGCCCCCAACGGCTCCCCAGCGCGCCGGGTTCGGCCTGTGACCGCCGGGCGGGAAAAAGGTCCGAATCGGCGATTTTCGGCGTCCTGGGGGCGCGACTGGGCCGTTTTTTCGGCGCCGGCGTCGAAAAAGTGGCCTGGGGGGCCTGTTGGGGGCGCGGCTGGAGATGCCCTTAGCCATCTGGTCAGGTAAGCACGGCATCCAATTGTTGAAGTACTGAAATGAACGGCAGCAAGTTTTTATTATTATTACAAAAGCCTTCCCAGAGGGCTAAACTTTATTATTTGGCAACCAAAACACTTTTTTTTGAAATGGAGGACCTCCGGCATCTGCATCTGGACGATGCATGCATACACTTTATTAATTATTTACACAAGACCTTACAAAATCATACAATAGTAAGACTAAAGCCACCGTCTAGGCAATATCTGTCGCTACTCCTGTTGATGAAGGGATGCTGATAGTCTGGGCCTAATACCAAACTGATCTCGCAGCCAAATCTAACATCTAAGACCTGTGGTCCCAACCAGGACTCCTGTCGGGTATGGGGCACCCACCAGTTCGGCGCACTTCTCAACCAGGACGCCTGCCGAGTATGAGCCTGCCGCAGCCACCTGCCACCAATCCATCTTCAGTGATGTACTGCTGCATCTACCTTGCCCGGTCTAGCTGTCGTCGACGCCACCACGATGCCGCACAACGTGTAACGCCCCGAGACCGATGTGCCAGGTGTCCTCCGCTTATTTACTGTTGTTGGCTTGTCTTCTGCTTGCGTGTTGCATTTTATCATGTCATCATGTGCATTGCATCATCATGTTTTCAAAACTTGCATCCGTCCTGGCCTTCTCGTTCTCTCCGTTGTCCGTTCTGAGCCCAGACACACTTGCACGCGCCCGCGGCATGTCCGAAATATTATTTTGTAAGTGGCCGGAAAATGTTCTCGGAATGGGATGAGAATTGACGTGTGGTCTTATTTTAGTGTAGATAGACCGCCTGTCAAATTTCATCGCGTTCGGAGTTCGTTTGATAGTCCAACCGTTAAACTATAGCGGCATTATAGCCGGTCTAACGTCGGACATTTTCGGTCTCCGGAAACAGCCGCCAGGCCTCCCTCTTTTCTCTTCTCTCAGCTCGAGACCGTCTGCACAGGATACCTACCGTCAGGTCTAACCTAACCTCTCTCGTCAGCTCGCAGCCCCCTCGCGCGCGTCCGAAAGTTGTCCCGAACCCGACCCGAACTGTCGTCACCGTTGGGTCTGGATCATCCCCAAACGTCTACAAAACGTCTCCGTTTTTTTATTTGATCTCCCTAGCCTATTCATCCGTGACCGTCTGATTAAGATCGGAGCGTTCAAATGCCCCTAAACTTAGCCTTTTTTTGCTATATATAGATCAAACTCTAGCCTAACCCTAAAAATCATCTCTCTTGTCCCATCACGCCGCCGCCACCCACTCACCATTCCCCTCGGGATCTTCCCAGATCCACCTCGTTTTGCCCATCCACCCAACTGGCGCCCCTCGAATCCTCCCTCCTCCTGGCCGAGGAACCAGCCCGCAGCCGCATCGAGCTCCTCCCCGAGCACCGCGCCCGCGGCCAGCAGATGAGCGCCACCCCTCTCCTTCCCGTGGTCTCTCCATCCCTCTGGTTCTTTCTCTGTCTCTCTCTAAACTTTTCTCTCTCTCTCTCTCTCTCTCTCTCTCTCTCTCTCTCTCTCTCTCTCTTTCTTCTCCAGGGAATCCCGACGCCAGCAAGCAGCAGCTCCCGCATCCCCGACTCCCTACAGCCTCCCGTCCGCGCCATTTCTTGCCGGACCTTGCCGGAAGGAGCAGCACCACCACCCACATTCATGGCGCCATCCTTGCCTCGTCTCGGCCCGGTGGAGCCGGACACCCAAGACCCCGCGCCAACTCCCGAAGTGTTCATCGCCAACAGATGCCATGGCCGCCTGAGTTTCTTCCACGCCGGCCTACTACCTTGCCTCCTGCCGAGCGCCGTCCCGTCTGCGCCTCCTCCTCTGCTTCGTCCAGGAGATGAGGGACGCGCCTCGTCCCGCTCCTGCGCGGTGCCCACCACGAACCGCCGCGCCGCCCCTCCGCGACGAGCCCGGTGCCGCCAAGCTGCTTCCCCGCTGGATCTCGCCGCCTCGCACCGAGCACGCTGCCGTCCGCCAAGTCTCTGCGCCGCCCCTGCCAAGTCCTTCGTCGCCGGCCCTGCTCGCTCTGCTCGAAAGCAGAGGAGCTTCGCTCGTCCCGCTCGAGCGCCGTTGACCACGCGAGCATCGTCAGCGTCTCCCTGCCTCGCATCGCGATCTGACTCCAGCGTCCCTCGCCAAGGCCCACCTCCAGCGCCATTGTGGGCCGCGTGAGCAAGCCAGCGCCAGGCCTCCCTCCTCCCACCGAATGGGCCAAGCCCATGGTGAGAACACCCCTGGCGCCCCACCCTTTCTTTTCCCTGTTGTTGGGCCAGCAGATCCGGCCCAGTATCCTTTTTTTAGGCTCTGCAAATTTAGCTAATTTCCAGGGAATTGCAGTTTTACAGAAAACCCCCTAGTTTCATGCATTTAATAACTTCACAACCGTGCATCGGATCTAAATGAATTATATATGAAAGTTGCTTAGAATTTTGTCTAGTTTAATAATATGCAACTTTCATCCATGTTTAAAATGATTAAAATGATGTTTGGTTAAATTTACTCCTATGCCATGTTAAAACGGTTTAATTCATAAGTAAATAACCGTAACTCGGAATTTAATAAACTTTATATGTAAATGGGGTAGAAAAATGCCTAGTTTAACATGGTGTACTTGTTTTGCATGTTTATTAACTCTAAAATTATGTTTAGGGCAGATCAGTACCAAACCTAAAATATGCATATGGGGATTTACCGGAATTGTTGTTTGTTGTTTCCGGCCTCATTTAAACTTGCCTAAATAGTTAGTTTACTTTGCTTCACCCTTTTGCCATGTTTAACAACATTTAATATTGTTGGGTACATAAACGAGATCAAACTAAATAACTTATCGTGGTGTTTCGTCAATATGCAACTCGTTGCATATTGAGCTCCATTTAATTTGTAGGATTGCTTGTGCACTTTGCCATGTCATGCTTCATTAAACCGGACATGCATCATACTTGATTGTGCATCATGCCATGATTATGTGGTGGTTGTTTACTATATTGTTTGCTCTTTTCCGGTGTTGCTTCTTCGGGTTGGTTCCGATAACGTTGCGTTTGTGAGGATCCGTTCGACCACGTCCGTTTGTCTTCTTCATGGACTCGTTCTTCTTCCTTGCAGGATTTCAGGCAAGATGATCATACCCTCGAAATCACTTCTATCTTTACTTGCTAGTTGCTCGCTCTTTTGCTATGCCTATGCTGCGATACCTACCACTTGCTTATCATGCCTCCCATATTGTGAACCAAGCCTCTAACCCACCTTGTCCTAGCAAACCGTTGTTTGGCTATGTTACCGCTTTGCTCAGCCCCTCTTATAGCGTTGTTAATTGCAGGTGAAGATTGAAGTTTGTTCCTTGTTGGAACATGGAGATGTTGTTCCTTGCTTGGAACATGTTTACTTGTTGGGATATCACAATATATCTTATTTAATTAATGCATCTATATACTTGGTAAAGGGTGGAAGGCTCGGCCTTATGCCTGGTGTTTTGTTCCATTCTTGCCGCCCTAGTTTCCGTCATATCGGTGTTATGTTCCCGGATTTTGCGTTCCTTACGCGGTTGGGCTATTATGGGAACCCCTTGACAGTTCGCCTTAAGTAAAGCTCTTCCAGCAATGTCCAACATTGGTTTTACCATTCGCCACCTAGCCTTTTCTTTTCCCTTGGGAGTCGCGCTCCTGAGGGTCATCATTATTTACCCCCCGGGCCAGTGCTCCTCTGAGTGTTGGTCCAAACTAGAGTCCTGTGCAGCGCCCCCTCGGGGAAACTCGAGGTTTGGATTTAGTTGTATGGAGAGCTCATCTGAGTGTGCCCTGAGAACGAGATATGTGCAGCTCCTATCAGGATTTGTCAGCACATTCGGGCGGTGTTGCTGGTTTAGTTTTACCCTGTCGAAATGTCTTGTTGTACCGGGATACCGAGTCTGATCGGAATGTCTCGGGAGGAGGTCTATTCCTTCATTGACCGTGAGAGCTTGTGATGGGCTAAGTTGGGACACCCCTGCAGGGATTTGAACTTTCGAAAGACGTGCCCACGGTTATGGGCAGATGGGAATTTGTTAACGTACGGTTGTAGAAAACCTGAAGTCGACCTTAAGTAAAATGAATCAACAGCGTGTGTTACCGTGATGGTCTCTTTCCGGCGGAGTCCGGGAAGTGAACACGGTGTTGGAGTTATGCTTGACGTAGGTTGCTATAGGATCACTTCTTGATCATAGTTTCTTCGTTCGTGCTTTGCCTTCTCTTCTCGCTCTTTTTTGCGAACATGTTAGCCACCATATATGCTAGTCGCTTGCTGCAGCCCCACCTCATACCTTTTACCCTACCTATAAGCTTAAATAGTCTTGATCGCGAGGGTGCGAGATTGCTGAGTCCCCGTGGCTCACAGATACTTCCAAAAACCAGCTTGCAGGTGCCGATGAGTCCGTGCAGATGACGCAACCAAGCTCAGGAGAAGCTCGATGAAGATCTTGTCCTTTGTGTTGTTTCGTTCTAGTTGATCAGTAGTGGAGCCCAGTTGGGGTCGATCGGGGACCTTTGTCGCATTTGGGGTTCTTCTTTTATTTTGGTTCCGTAGTCGGACCTTGATTGTATCTGGATGATGTAATGTTTTATTCATGTAATTGTGTGAAGTGGCGATTGTAAGCCAACTATGTAACTCTTTTCCCCTATTATATTACTTGGGTTGTGTGAAGATTACCTCACTTGCAACATTGCTTTCAATGCGGTTATGCCTTTAAGTCGTGCTTCGACACGTGGGAGATATAGCCGCATCGAGGGTGTTACACAACGCCACCATCCTGCACTCGTCCATCATCACACGCCCGCCGGCGAGACCCCGCTGGTCCATGCCGCTGAGACCCGCCGTTGTCGACGTGCCAGATGCCACGCCGCTCCTTCGTCGCAAACACCACCTGTTGCCACTGGTCCCATCCCCTCCGCTTGCAGTTCCTCTAACCGAGCACCCAAACATCCCAGGCGGCGCCTCCAAGAAGGGTACGACATACGCAGTGCCGCCGCCACCCAATCTAAGGAGATTTTGAGTTTTCACCCAGGCATGGGGTCGGGGTGGAGGGCAGGGACCTCGACGGCGCCTGCAAGGAGGAGAATGGCAACCCTGGTCGTCATCACCGTCGGGATGAATGAGTCATCCAGAGTTTCCTTCGGTCCGATGGCACCTCTACCAGCCCCCACGAACACACCGAGGCCGACGACCGCGATCGTAAGCCACCAAGTGCAGCGGGAGAGCCTGCAGCACGGAGGAGATCCACCGGCACCTCACCGCCCAGGCGGTCAAGACGCCGTCCATCCACCCCCGGCGAACGTCGGCTGGCGACGCCATGCCTAACGGGGCCGCCGCCCCAGGTCCAGGTTCCTCCACGATGGCTGGAGTGGCAGGATCCGCCACGAACGACAAGATCCGGCACAACACGGCCAACGCCATCGCCCAAGCCCGCCGTTGACCGATCCCGCCGCCGTCGGGAGTCCCACACCCATGGATCTGGGCGCTCGTGCACCGCCTCCGGGATCCGCCACACCGTCGGGAGGGCCGCACCCCGCGGATCAGGACGCCCGCGCCGCTGCAGATCCGGAAGAGGGAGGAGAGACCCTCCGCCGCCGCCGTCGCACGCACGGGCTTTGCCCGGCGCCGACCATCGGCAACGGCGGAGGGAGAGAAGGGCGCTGGAGGGTTACTAGGCGGCGGCGGCTGAGCCCTCCCGAGCCGCCTGCGGGGGAGGCGACGCGAGAGGGAGGAGAGGCGCTAGGAGAGGACCAGTCGTGCTGGGCAACCAAAACACTTTACAGATAGAATCTTCCCCGTAGGGAAAGAGATGGCTTCAAAAGTCATTTTGGAATTACAGTTCGAACCTTTTCCTATATAAGAAGTTGCAGTTAGAGGAGGATCTACTGAAGAATGCCTTTTTTTTTGCTAAAGTATGAGCTATTCGATTCTTCAGTTTGGGAATGTGTTATCCTGGATTGATTGAGACATGAAGTGAGATTGAACAATTCAGCTAGGACCGGTCTGATCCTCCATTGACCTGGATGCTTAAGGAGATCCTTGGCTTCAGCCTTGGCAATTGTTGTTGCAAGAAGTAGACCCAATACTAAATTTCCACTAAGCTAATTCCTTAGAGAAATTTCAAGGGAAGTTTCATCAGTCATCACAGTTGGGTTGTATGTTGCAGGTTGTATATGCACATTTGTACTTGGGAGCAGGTTAGAGTTGGTATCTTCGGGAGATGTTTTCTTTTCCTCCTCCATTAAGCATTGCATTTTAAGCCTGGAGAACCTGCATAGGACTCCATTTTCTTCTATTGAAAAGGAGAACATTTCTGACTTTCCATATGTTCCAAAGAATTGTGAAAACATTATCGAGTTTTAGCTCTTGTTGAGAAGACATAATCATTTCAGTGATATCAACAAGATATAAATTGGGGTCCAGCATATCAGTTTTGAGGCCAAATTGAAACCAAATTTATCTAGAGAAACTGCATTGAAAGAAAAGGTGCAAATCCGATTCTATTTGACCACATCTACATCATTCTTTTAGAATGCCTAGAAGCTCTCAATAGTCAATACCATTGCAACAACTCTCCTAATAAGCCTCCAAGCAAAAAAAAATGAAGCAGGGGGGCATGGTTTTGCTTTTCCAAACCCGATTTAGGACAGAAAATTCTTGATCCGAAGTAAGTGCTCGTCTTCGAAAAGAGCTATCTCTGATTTCCTGCACAAAAGTTTTGTATGCATTTTTTTGTTGTACAATCTGCATCAGGAGTGTGAGTCCAACAAATGGTATCTTCAATATTAGCATTGATAACTGAATATTCAAACTCCCATTCTTAACAGAATCATCAAATAAGCAATCATTTTGTCTTCATCCCAAGGTTTGGAATTGGACCTCCAAAGATCACTAATGATACTAGGGCAGGGTCCCTCTAAATTAGGCTTAAGATGATCGTAAATATTCTCCCAATCTTTACAGCAAGTACTAGTCCATATGTAAGAGTTGCCTTTAGCAATTTGAAGCTGACTAGCCTCCAGCATGAATGGCAGAACTTTTATAACAGTGGTCCAAAAAGCTGACTACGAGAGCTAGGTTTCTAAATAGAAGAGTTATGAAAATATTTAGCTCTAAGAATATTTTTCCTAGCTACTAGGACCAAAGGGTACCCTAACATCCATCAATTACTATTTCCTCTGTTTTTAAATATGAGTCTTTTTAGTATAGATTCTAATGCGAACTACTCCCTCTGTTCCAAATTACTTGTCGTGGTTTTAGTTCAAATTTGAACTAAAACCACAACAAGTAATTTGGAACGGAGGAAGTACATACTAAACAACATGAGTGAATCTATATTTAAAAATACGTCTATATACATTTATACATAGTTTTTGTTGGAATATTAAAAAAGACTTATATTTAGAAACAAAGCGAGTTATTGATATGGCAGGAGAGAAACATATGGAAATTGGTGACCCGAATCCGGGTGGGATGCGATGGAGACAAAGCGGCGGAAATAGTCGGTCTGTCCACGTTTCCGCCACACCCAGCCCAAAACGTGTGATGTGCTTTTCAAGCCACCGCACCTAGCCCTGCCCCCCGACCGATCTGCCGTTGTCAACGCTTATCGGAGTACATATATACTATCTGCAGTGCACCGCCTGGCGTGCACCAACCCTTTCTTCCCTAGCTAGTTCGCTTTCTCCAAACCCAAAGTATTCTTTTCTTCGCACAGAGCGAGGCAGAAAGAGAGGCCGAGATGAAGCTGGTGTGGTGCCCGGAGACCGCGTCCCAGGCCTTCATCGCCGGCGTCAGCGCGCTGTCAGACTCCGAGCACGGCCCCGCGGGGTCGGCTGGCGTCGCCGAGCTCGTCTCCGCCATGGTCGGGGGATGGAACGCGCAGCTTGTCGTCGACGCGCCGGAGGTCCCGGCCCCTGACTCGGCCACCACGAGCCTCGCCCTCGCCGCCGCCGCCCAGCGCACGGGAGGCCGCTACGCCCGCGTGCTGGCGGACGCGGACCGGGCCATGGAGGAGCTGGAGGGCGTGGACTTCCTGGTGGTCGACGCGCGGAGGCGGGACGCTGCGGCGGTGCTAGCGGCGGCCAGGCCCGGGGCGAGAGGGATGGTGGTGGTGCGCCACGGCGACGGGAGGCGGCGTGGCACCAAGGCGCTCGAAGCTTCCATGGCGGCAGGAACGAGGGTCGTGCGGTCCGTGTACCTGCCGATTGACACGGGCGTCGAGGTCCTCCACGTTGGGGTGGGCAAGGGGCCGAGCATACAGTGCCGGCGCAGCCCCAGAGCGTCGAGCCGCTGGATCCGGCACGTCGATCAGGAAACCGGCGAGGAGCACCTCTTCCGCCGGCAGTAATTCAAACCGCTAGCTTTCCCGTACATCAATCGGTTGTAGTGCCGGCCAGGAGAATTAGCTAGGTGGCCATGGTGTGTGGCTTCTTTGAATCTTCCAGCATGCTTAAGAGATGAGGGGAAACTGTGGTGAACCATGGTGTAAATAAATAAATAAAGCATCTAATCTCTCCCCACCTGATTTCAAGTGGGGACTCAGGTAGATACTTTGTGATTTGTAAATGTCACGTGTCATTCATCAGTATGGGTCTCACATGCTATCCCGTAAGATCCGATCTCATATAATTCTTTTCTGATAAACTATGATGTAAATAAATAAATATCTCTGTAACTGGCTAGCTTCCTAGCATCATTGTGAATTTGAGTGCCTTTGCTATGATACTGAATCATGCATCCATGTAGATGGTCTCTTAAGTTCAACAATCGAAGTGCATCGTTTTTTTAGTGCAACGTTGCAGTACATCGTTTGATTTAAGTGTGTTCCTTGTGTTGAAATTAGCGAAATCATCTCCAAAAATATAGTATTCCCTCTCATTCATATTAATTGAGGCATACTTAGTACAACTTTAGTAAAAAAGTATAATCAATTTAAACAGAAGGTGTCACGCTCGTTGCTGTGCCGCTCTTCGTTCATAGGGCCGCGGCGTAAGGGACCTCTTCCTTGGGCGACCCAAAACCCATCCACCCACGAACAGTGGCAACAAAAATTGATTTTTTTTGGAAAAGGAGGTGTGCCCCCGGCTTCTGCATCTGAACGATGCATGCAGCCATAATATTAAAAATCTCAAAACACAAATAGTATTCAAAGTATTACAGCTCGCAAAAAGGAGCCGGACGACAAAGCAATAAAAGATCTCAAGATTACAACCGATGATGATAACAGAACTAGACACCTAAGCTCCTATCCTGTTAAGCGACCGCCATTCAAATCGGTTGAATATAACCCGTGCTACCATCTTCCAATGGTTGCATCCAGTAACCAGCGGCTCCCTGGATTCCATAGGAGTGAGTAAGGACCACGTACGGATCCATGCGGTAGCTCTGAAGATAACCTGCAAGAAGTTTAAAAATGGTTGCCTGTTAAAGATCATATCATTCCTGCAGTTCCATATAGCCCACAAAAGAGCACATATTCCAACTCGAATATGAGCCGCAGCATTGCGATCCACCCCATCTAACCACGTCCCAAACAACGATTCAATGTTAATTGGAGGGGCAATGTTGAAAGCTATATGAATTGTTCGCCATAATAATTTAGCCAAAGGACAATCGATGAAAAGGTGTTGTGTTGTTTCATTATTATAGCAAAAACAACATCGTGAGCTGCCTACCCAATGTCGTTTTAACAGATTGTCTTTGGTGAGAATCACTTGTTTATGTACGAACCACATAAAAATTTTGATACGCAAAGGGACCTTAACTTTCCAGATATGAATGGATCTCGGGAGGAGGCTAGAGTTAATTAGGTCCAAATAAAATGATTTGACCGTGAATGAGCCATTCTTGGTCAGTGTCCAATGTAATGAATCCGATTGGTCAGTTAATTGTACATCCATCACTCTCCGTACTAGATGTATCCATGAATTCCATCTCTCCCCAACCAAAGATCGCCTAAACTGAATATTTAGAGGTACTGATTGTAATATCGTGCCAACATAATCTTACTTACGTTGGACAATATTATAAAGACTTGGATACTGAATGGCTAAAGGCGTCTCCCCTAGCCATGTATCCTCCTAAAATCGTGTTGACATCCCGTTGCCAATAATGAATTTGGTTCTACGGAAGAATACGTTTTTAGTTCTCATTAGCCCTTTCCAGAAAGGCGAATCGGATGGCCTCGCGTTAACTTGTGCTAGAGTTTTGGATTGTAGATACTTGTTTCGTAAAATTTGTGCCCACATCCCTTCGTTCTCTACCGAAAGCATGAAAAGCCATTTGCTCAAAAGACATTTATTCTTGATCTCCAGGTTCTCAATCCCGAGACCCCCCTGATTCTTAGGTCGACATAGGATATCCCAGCGAGCTAGGCGGTATTTCTTCTTGGCCTCATCTGACTGCCAGAAGAATCGAGATCGGAAGAAGTCTAGTCTCCTTCGTACCCCTTTAGGTACCTCAAAAAAGGAGAGTAGAAACATCGGCATACTCGTCAGGACAAAGTTAATGAGTACTAGTCGACCACCGTAGGACATTAACTTGCCTTTCCAACAACTTAGCTTCTTTTCAATTCGATCCTCGATGCACTTCCACTCCTTAATAGATAATTTCCTATGGTGAATAGGTATGCCCAAATAGCTAAAAGGCATTGACCCTAATTCACAACCGAACAAATTTTTGTAAGTATCTTGCTCATCTTTGGCCCTACCAAAGCAAAATAACTCACTTTTGTTAAAGTTTATTTTGAGTCCCGATAATTGCTCGAAGAGACATAAAACCAATTTCATATTCCGAGCTTTTGCAACATCATGCTCCATGAATATAATAGTGTCGTCTGCGTATTGTAGAATCGATACTCCACCATCCACCAGATGGGGAACTAAACCATCTACTAGGCCATTCTCCTTAGCCCCGCGAATAAGCACGGTCAACATATCTGCCACTATATTAAACAAGAGTGGAGACATCGAATCCCCTTGCCTCAACCCTTTGTGTGTCTGAAAATAGTGGCCTGTATCATCGTTAACCTTAATACCGACACTACCTTTCTGGACAAGAGAATCCACTTGGCTCCTTCAAGCTTCAGAAAAACCTTTCATGCGCATAGCTTGCTGAAGAAACGTCCATTTCACTTTATCATAAGCCTTTTCGAAATCCACTTTAAAGATAACCCCATCTAGTTTCTTGGAATGAATTTCGTGGATCGTTCCATGTAGAACCACTACCCCTTCTAGGATGTGTCTACCAGGCATGAAGGCCGTCTGACTCTCTTGAACCACAGAATGGGCGATTTGCGTCAACCTATTTGTCCCCACCTTCGTGAATATCTTGAAACTCACGTTTAAAAGACAAATTGGCCTAAACTGCTCGATACGAATCGCCCCTTCCTTCTTTGGCAATAGAGTAATCGTACCAAAGTTAAGATGGAAAAGTTCTAGATGTCCATTAAACAAATCGTGGAACATAGGCATCAGATCATCTTTAATGATATGCCAACATTTCTTATAAAACTCCGCAGGAAACCCGTCTGGTCCCGGTGCTTTATTTGGTTTCATTTGTGTTATGGCGTCCAGAATTTCCTTTTCAGTGAAAGGCGCAGTTAGAATCTCATTCTGTTCTGTCATGAGCTGAGGAATATCTCCAGTATCAGACTCATTCATGGACACCGTGCTCTCTGCCGGTGACCCGAATAATTGTTTATAATAATTGGAAATATATAGTTTAAGGTTTTCATGTCCTACAATGGTTCCTTCATCCTGCTCGAGCTGAATTATTTTCTTCTTTCTATGTTTGCCATTTGCAATCATATGAAAGAATTGTGTATTATCATCTCCATGAACAACCTTGAGAGTCTTAGCCCGCAATGCCCATTTGAGTTCCTCTCCTCTCATAAGGGCTCGTAGGCTTTGCTCTGCTACAGATTTCATGGCCTGTTCATTTACGTCTAACAGTGTCCCCTCTGCTTTAATGTCCAGGTAATCAATTAATTGAAGGAGCCTTTCTTTCTCTTTTTTATATATGCCACTCTCGTTCCTTGCCCACCCCCTAAGAAATTGTCTTAGATGACGGATCTTGTTCTGCCAAGTCTCCATGCTTGTTTGGCCAGCAACAGGCTTTGACCATTCACGTGCAATGATGGCCAAAAAAAATTTCTTTTTCAAACCAGCTTAGTTCGAAATAGAACAAATTCTTATTACCAGTATGTGTTGCCTCTCCCGAGTCCACGAATAACGGTGTGTGGTCTGAGACTGCCCTCTGCATCGCATGAACTGACACCAATGGGTATTTCTGTTCCCATTCAATACTGGCCAGAACCCGATCCAGCTTCTCATAAGTCGGAATAGGTAAGAATTAGCCCAAGTATATTGTCTTCCAGTAAGCTCAATCTCCCTCAAATTGAGACTTTCGATGATCATATTAAACATAAGTGACCATCGCCCATCGAAGTTATCGTTGTTCTTCTCATCTCGCCTCCGTATAATATTAAAATCTCCACCAACTAAGATGGGAAGATTCTCATCTCCACATATCCTGACTAAGTCAGCTAGGAAATCAGGTTTGAGTTCGGGTTGGGCTGCTCCGTACACCGCGACAAGTGACCAACGGAAACCATCTAACTTTGATCTCACCCGAAACTTAACCGCAAAATCTCCCCTGACCACATTTAGCACCTCCAGTGTTTCACATCTAACCCCTAGTAATATCCCACCGGATCTTCCTCTAGGGGGTAGACAGTGCCAGTCAAAATCAATTCCACCAGACAGAGTTCCGAGGAATTGTGAGGTGAAATTATCTCTACCGGTTTCGAGTAGTGCAATAAAATCGAGCTGTTGTTCTACCGATGTATCTGCAAGGAACCTTCTTTTAGCCAAGTCAGCTAGACCTCTGCTATTCCAAAAGATTCCTCTCATAGGTCGTCGTGGATTTTTTTTTAAAAGTTTAATCCTAGTACTCCTCCGAACAGCCGAAGTCGGATGAATTTTCCTTCTCCAGGAACGTTTGGGCTTACCCTCTACATTTAACGTATTGATAGAGACCAATGTCGCCCCTTTCACAAATGTGTCAGCCACACACAGAGGCAAGTCACTAGGTCCCAGCAGCGCACTCGGACCAGTACTGACACGTGAGATACAAAAAGCCACACATACGCCATGAGCACTGACACGTGAGACGCAAAAAGCCATACAACCGTATCCATTTCTAGGGGGGCTTAATAGTTGTATCAACATTTGAGAATTGACTGGCATGACTGCTACAATAAATATCCCCGTAACCGGCTAGCTTCCTAGCTCAACTGTGAATGATATTCTCTTTGTTGCTCTAAAAAGTTAGCGTGTTTTATATGATGATCATACATCCATGTAGATGATTCCCTAAGTTCAACATCAAAGTCCATTATTGCTTTAAGTTTGTTCCTCATGTTTAAATTAGTGAAAGCGTCTCCAAAATTGTAGTATATATGACCTGACTAGAAGATGCCGCGCTGCTCTTCGTTCATTGGACCATTTTCTATTGGTGTTTGTGTTTCTTCTTTTCACTGTAGATAGAGGCATTGACGATATCATGTGGAAAAGAAAAAGGACAGTGACATAAGGAGCCCTTCCGTTCGGCGAGGCAAGAAGACGCCAACCCCACTCACCCAAAGCGGCAACAAAAATCAACAGAGATCAGCACCGCCCCCTTTCACACATGTGCTGGCCATGCAAAGAGGCAAATCGCCACGTCCCAACAATGCACTTGTACTAGCACCAATACGTGAAGCGCGTCCATACACACGTCACACCTGCCTGCAAAATAGGCCAAATAGAACTACACAGCCGGAACAACACCCACTTACAGCCGGGCACAAGCGGTGCACCACAAGGCTCCCTTTCTAAGGGGCCTAGTAGTTCTAGTGTTATCTTATTTGGGTTAGAAGATTGCCATGGTAGGATGTTGTAAGCCTACCCACACCTCAGTTGTGTGGTTGACAAAAGAAAATGGACACGTCCCCTCCTTTCAAATAAAAATACAAGGACACTATTTTGGAAACTATCATTTATAGTTGCCGACTTCCTCAAGCCAATTTGAGAAAGAAATCACATCCATCCTGAAGAGCAGGGAATTATTTTTTCAAACGTACTTATTTCCCTTATTTGGCATTGTATGTGAAAGCCATGTTGGTTCGAAATTCAGTTCTCTTGGCAATCTGAACTGACTTCAACTCTTCTTTCCTTCTATAGATTGTCTGGTGTATTCCACCTCGTGCTAAGTGTAACCCATCAAGGATGGCTTTGGTAGTCTCTAGATGGTCGTGTTGGCGTAGAATTCCACCAACACTTCGCACACGAGAAAGTACACCAAATTATTTTTAGGGGAAGCACACCAATTTCTAGATGTTATTCGAAACTCCTTATGCAACCATCATCTCCAAGAATATTATTTCACAAGGTAGATCGTAATCATGCATCATTTGTTTCACTTGAGAGTAGACTTGATATACTTTACAATTATGCATGACAATGAATAATCATATAAAATTTTGATTGACTTTACCTAGTTGTTTATCAATTAGACTTGTACCACTTTTCAACATATTATGATAAATGCTAGTATTCTTGCATCAGTGATGAAATCTAAAGGCATGTTTATATCCATCCAACATGTTATTTTAGGTAAGACATGTATAAAAATTCAACAATTTACACACAATTTCACTCATACACACAAGACTCAACCATTTGTTTGATGCCTACATGTACTTTATGCATAGCCCCAGGATACCCCTTTCCCGGGCGAAAATTCTCAATCAAGTTCATTGGTGCAAATGGTAGCTGGTGGTTGTTATTGTTAACTTGTATAGTATGAAAACATATTTGAAATGTTTATAACGTTCCTCACGAAAAGGCGAATTTTATATAACCTGACGACGAGGATAACCGTGAAGGCATGAATACAGCGGATAACAACACACAGCGATGACTAGATCAGGGTGCAAGCTTGTCTCTTTGTGTAAACAACTGGCTGGCGGCCGGTAGCTAGACTTTCCTGTGTTAGCGCCACATTTTCCTCCTTTTTAAAAAACTTCCAAGTTGCAGCTTACAATCGTCACAGGGAATCTTTCATAAACATATTACTTGCTAGCCAGAGAGATAACTTGTTTCTCAGCTCAAGAGTTTGACCTCCTTATAATACAGAGACGTGTTACCAATATTAAATTTCCGTTCCTTCTTCTTTCAACTCTTTCGGCAGCCGGTTGATTGGCATCTTTGTCATTTGATCCGTTCTTGTGATAAGCGCTTGTACGGGCACCATTGCTGCTTAAGAAAAGTTGGTGCCAAAATTTGTCAATATGCACGTACTTGGTCCTAGTTTTGGAGTACTAGATTGGTATGTACACCCTCACCACGATACGTGCACTGCATTACTCTACAGCTCTTAGTTGACACTGGGAGACAAAGACATGAGGAAAACACATTCTTTGTTGGCTCCATATCACACCCAGTCTTGCGTCTGGTCAAGATAAGTACGGCATCCAGTTGTTGGAGACTTGGAGTACTTGTCGTCCCAATCCTGGATATTGAAATGAGCAGCCAGTTTATTCGTTCCTATCCAAGGTATGCAGTGAGAAAAAAGAGATTTTTTTTTTGAGCGAGTGAGAAAAAAGATGAGCAAACAATCCAAGCCGTCACCGCAGTTTATATAAGGGCCGACCCTGGGCCAAGGCAAAGAGGGCGACGGCTCAGAGCCTAGCCTGACTAGGGCCCAGACCATGTGCACATTTGGTCCCCCATAAAAAAATAAGTGCACATTCTTCTTTTGAAAATAGAGAGTTGTATTAATTAGAAGGGAAAGCATTGTTTTTACAATCTTGCAAGGCGACGCTCAACACGCAGGTTGGCACTGTCCCTTGCATAACACCACCACGCAACTCTTTACGCCCAAACTGGACAAGACTACGGGCTAAACTATTGACTTTCCTATCTACACGATGAACTTTAACTTCTCTGTTTCCTTGCTTGATGGCCTGAAATTCCCTTGCAATCACTCCGATCTCCGATCTATCCATACATGAGGGGTCCAGTGCCTTCGCCATTATGATGCTGTCCATTTCAATAGCTAAAGGTAGGTCTGTACCCGACATCGCTTTCCGTAGTCCTTCAAGACAAGAAGTAGCTTCTGCAAAGTCTGCTCCTTTGCATCGCGGAATGTAGTCCCATGCCGACAAGATAATTCTCCCATCATGATCTCGAACCACAGCTCCCCATGCTCCACTGCTGCACTCCTGCAAAAAACTTCCATCGACATTGACCTTAGCCCACCTGGGGTCAGGCTTTTGCCAAACTTTCTGTTTTGTATTATCATGTTTTTCCAACTCTGGCATTTTGATCATAGGGCTTTTTCCTTTACAATCAATCTTGGAATTTTCGTTCTCAATCAAGCGGATGTTTGCAAGGTAGTTTTTGTTGGGGAACGTAGTAATTTCAAAATTTTCCTACGCACACGCAAGATCCTTGTGATGCATAGCAACGAGAGGGGAGAGTGATGTCCACTTACCGTCGTAGACCGAAAGCAGAAGTGTTAGCACAACGCGGTTGATGTAGTCGTACGTCTTCACGATCCGACCGATCAAGTACCGAACGCACGACACCTCCGAGTTCAGCACACGTTCAGCCCGATGACGTCCGTCGAACTCCGATCCAACCGAGTGTTGAGGGAGAGTTTCGTCAGCACGACGGCGTGGTGACGATGTTGATGTTCTACCGACGCAGGGCTTCGCCTAAGCACCGCTACAGTATTATCGAGGTGGACTATGGTGGAGGGGGGCACCGCACACGGCTAAGAGATCAAGAGATCAAATGTTGTGTCTACGGGGTGCCCCCTGCCCCCGTATATAAAGGAGCAAGGGGGAGTGTGGCCGGCCAGGGAGAGGGCGCGCCAGGAGGAGTCCTACTCCCACCGGTGGACTCCCCCCTTTCCTAGTTGAAATAGGATTCGAGAGAAGGAAAGAAAGAGGGGAAGAAGTAAAGAGGGGGCCAGCCCCCTTGCCCTAAACCAATTCGGTTTGGGCCTTGGGGGGCGCGCCCCACACTTCCCTTGCTTCCCTCTATTTCCACTAAGGCCCGTGTAGGCCCATTAAGCCCCCGGGGGGTTCCGGTAACCTCCCGGTACTCCGGTAAAATCCCGATTTCACCCGGAACACTTCCAACATCCAAATATAGGCTTCCAATATATCAATCTTTATGTCTCGTCCATTTCGAGACTCCTCGTCATGTCCTTGATCACATCCGGGACTCCAAACAATCTTCAGTACATCAAAACATATAAACTCATAATATAACTATCATCGTAACATTAAGCGTGCGGACCCTACAGGTTCGAGAACTATGTAGACATGACCGAGACATGTCTCCAGTCAATAACCAATAGCGGAACATATATGCTCATATTGGCTCCTACATATTCTACGAAGATCTTGTTGGAAATATGCCCTAGAGACAATAATAAAAGCATTATTATTATATTTCCTTTTTCATGATAATTGTCTTTATTCATGCTATAATTGTGTTATCCGGAAATCGTAATACATGTGTGAATAATAGACACCAACATGTCCCTAGTAAGCCTCTAGTTGACTAGCTCGTTGATCAACAGATAGTCATGGTTTCCTGACTATGGACATTGGATGTCATTGATAACGAGTTCACATCATTAGGAGAATGATATGATGGACAAGACCCAATCCTAAAACATAGCATAAAGATCGTATAGTTCGTTTGCTAGAGTTTTTCCAATGTCAGGTATCCTTTCCTTAGACCATGAGATCGTGTAACTCCCGGATACCGTAGGAGTGCTTTGGGTGTACCAAACGTCACAACGTAACTGGGTGACCATAAAGGTATACTACGGGTATCTCCGAAAGTGTCTGTTGGGTTGACACGGATCAAGACTGGGATTTGTCACTCCGTATGACGGAGAGGTATCACTGGGCCCACTCGGCAATGCATCATCATTATGAGCTCAAAGTGACCAAGTGTCTAGTCACGGGATCATGCATTACGGTACGAGTAAAGTGACTTGCCGGTAACGAGATTGAACAAGGTATTGGGATACCGACGATCGAATCTCGGGCACGTAACATATCGATTGACAAAGGGAATTGTATACGGGGTTGCTTGAATCCTCGACATCGTGGTTCATCCGATGAGATCATCGAGGAGCATGTGGGAGCCAACATGGGTATCCAGATCCCGCTGTTGGTTATTGACCGGAGAGTCGTCTCGGTCATGTCTACATGTCTCCCGAACCCGTAGGGTCTACACACTTAAGGTTCGGTGACGCTAGGGTTGTGAAGATATGTATATGCAGTAACCCGAATGTTGTTTGGAGTCTCGGATGAGATCCCGGACGTCACGAGGAGTTTCGGAATAGTCCGGAGGTAAAGAATTATATATAGGAAGTGCTGTTTCGGCCATCGGGACAAGTTTCGGGGTCACCGGTATTGTACCGGGATCACCGAAAGGGTCCCGGGGTCCACCGGGTGGGGCCACCCATCCCGGAGGGCCCCATGGGCCAAAGTGGGGAGGGGAACCAGCCCATAGTGGGTTGGTGCACCCCCCTAGGCCCACCCCATGCGCCTAGGGTTGAAACCCTAGGGGTGGGGGGGGGGGGGGCGCCCCACCTTACCTTGGGGGCCACTCCAGCCCCGGTCGCCGCCCCCCTAGGAGATCTCATCTCCTAGGGCCGGCGCCCCCCCTAGGGGAGCCTATATATATGAGGGGGAGGGAGGGGCAGCCGCACCTTGAGTCTTGGCGCCTCCCTCTCCCCTGCTACACCTCTTCCTCTCGTAGTATACGGCGAAGCCCTGCTGCTGTGACGCCCTGCATCCACCACCACGCCGTCGTGCTGCTGGATCATCATCAACCTCTCCTTCCCCCTTGCTGGATCAAGAAGGAGGAGACGTCACGCTGACCGTACGTGTGTTGAACGCGGAGGTGCCGTCCGTTCGGCGCTAGGATCTCCGGTGATTTGGATCACGTCGTGTACGACTACCTCATCCCCGTTCTTTGAACGCTTCCACTCGCGATCTACAAAGGTATGTAGATGCATCCGATCACTCGTTGCTAGATGAACTCATAGATGGATCTTGGTGAAACCGTAGGAAATTTTTTGTTTTCTGCAACGTTCCCCAATAGTGGCATCATGAGCTAGGTCTATGCGTAGTTCTTCTTGCGCGAGTAGAACACAATTTGTTGTGGGTGTAGATGTTGTCAACTTTCTTGCCGCTACTAGTCTTATCTTGCTTCAGCGGTATTGTGGGATGAAGCGGCCTGGACCAACCTTACACGTACGCTTACGTGAGACCGGTTCCACCGACTGACATGCACTAGTTGCATAAGGTGGCTGGCGGGTGTCTGTCTCTCCCACTTTAGTTGGAGCGGATTCGATGAAAAGGGTCCTTATGAAGGGTAAATAGAAGTTGATAAATCATGTTGTGGCTTTCACGTAGGTAAGAAAACGTTCTTGCTAGAACCCTATTTCAGCCACGTAAAACTTGCAACAACAATTAGAGGACGTCTAACTTGTTTTTGCAGCAAGTGCTTTGTGATATGATATGACCAAAGTTGTGATGAATGATGAATGATATATATGTGATGTATGAGATGTTCATGCTATTGTAATAGGAATCACGACTTGCATGTCGATGAGTATGACAACCGGCAGGAGCCATAGGAGTTGTCTTTATTTTTGTATGACCTGCGTGTCATTGAGAAACGCCATGTAAATTACTTTACTTTATTGCTAAACGCGTTAGCCATAGTAGTAGAAGTAATAGTTGGCGAGCAACTTCATGGAGACACGATGATGGAGATCATGATGATGGAGATCATGGTGTCAAGCCGGTGACAAGATGATCATGGAGCCCCAAGATGGAGATCAAAGGAGCTATGTGATATTGGCCATATCATGTCACTATTATTATTTGATTGCATGTGATGTTTATCATGTTTTGCATCTTGTTTACTTAGAACGACGGCAGTAACTAAGATGATCCCTCATAATAATTTCAAGAAAGTGTTCCCCCTAACTGTGCACCGTTGCGACAGTTCGTTGTTTCGAAGCACCACGTGATGATCGGGTGTGATAGATTCTAACGTTCACATACAACGGGTGTAAGACAGATTTACACATGCAAACACTTAGGTTGACTTGACGAGCCTAGCATGTACAGACATGGCCTCGGAACATAGAAGACCGAAAGGTCGAGCATGAGTCATATAGAAGATACGATCAACATGAAGATGTTCACCGACGTTGATTAGTCCGTCTCACGTGATGATCGGACACGGCCTAGTTGACTCGGATCATGTTATACTTAGATGACTAGAAGAGGGATGTCTATCTAAGTAGGAGTTCATTGAATAATTTGATTAGATGAACTTAATTATCATGAACTTAGTCTAAAATCTTTGCAATATGTCTTGTAGATCAAATGGCCAACATTGTCCTCAACTTCAACGCGTTCCTAGAGAAAACCAAGCTGAAAGACGACGGCAGCAACTATACGGACTGGGTCCGGAACCTGAGGATCATCCTCATAGCTGCCAAGAAAGATTATGTCCTACTAGCACCGCTAGGTGACCCACCCGTCCCACAGAACCAAGACGTTATGAACGCTTGGCAAACGCGTGCTGATGACTACTCCCTCGTTCAGTGCGACATGCTTTACAGCTTAGAGCCGGGGCTCCAAAAGCGTTTTGAGAGACATGGAGCATATGAGATGTTCGAAGAGCTGAAAATGGTTTTCCAAGCTCATGCCCGGGTCGAGAGATATGAGGTCTCCGACAAGTTCTTCAGCTATAAGATGGAGGAAAATAGTTCTGTCAGTGAGCACATACTCACTATGTCTGGGTTGCATAACCGCTTGACTCAGCTGGGATTTAATCTCCTGGATGATGCGGTCATTGACAGAATCCTCTAGTCGCTTCCACCAAGCTACAAGAGCTTTGTGATGAACTTCAATATGCAGGGGATGGAAAAGACCATTCCTGAGTTATTTTCAATGCTGAAATCAGCGGAGGTAGAAGTCAAGAAGGAACATCAAGTGTTGATGGTGAATAAAACCACTAAGTTCAAGAAGGGCAAGGGTAAAAAGAACTTCAAGAAGGATGGCAAGGAAGTTGCCGCGCCTGGCAAGCAAGCTGCCGGGAAGAAGCCAAAGAATGGACCCAAGCCCGAAACTGAGTGCTTTTATTGCAAGGGAAGCGGTCACTGGAAGCGGAACTGCCCCAAATACTTAGCGGACAAGAAGGCCGGCAAAACAAAAGGTATATGTGATATACATGTAATTGTGTACCTTACTAGTACTCGTAGTAGCTCCTGGGTATTTGATACCGGTGCAGTTGCTCACATTTGTAACTCAAAGCAGGAGCTGCGGAATAAACGGAGACTGGCAAAGGACGAGGTGACGATGCGCGTCGGGAATGGTTCCAAGGTTGATGTGATCGCCGTCAGCACGCTACCTCTACATTTACCTACGGGATTAGTTTTAAACCTCAATAATTGTTATTTAGTGCCAGCTTTGAGCATGAACATTGTATCCGGATCTCGTTTAATTCAAGATGGCTACTCATTTAAATCCGAGAATAATGGTTGTTCTATTTATATGAGAGATATGTTTTATGGTTATGCTCCGATGGTGAACGGTTTATTCTTAATGAATCTCGAGCGTAATGCTACACATGTTCATAGTGTGAATACCAAAAGATGTAAGGTTGATAATGATAGTCCCACATACTTGTGGCACTGCCGCCTTGGTCACATAGGTGTCAAACGTATGAAGAAGCTCCATGCAGATGGACTTTTAGAGTCTCTTGATTATGAATCATTTGACACATGCGAACCATGCCTCATGGGTAAAATGACCAAGACTCCGTTCTCAGGAACAATGGAGCGAGCAATCAACTTGTTGGAAATCATACATACTGATGTGTGCGGTCCAATGAGTGTTGAGGCTCGCGGTGGCTATCATTATGTTCTCACCCTCACTGATGACTTGAGTAGATATGGGTATATCTACTTAATGAAACACAAGTCTGAGACCTTTGAAAAGTTCAAGGAATTTCAGAGTGAGGTTGAAAATCAACGTGACAGAAAAATCAAGTTTTTGCGATCAGATCGTGGAGGAGAATACTTGAGTCACGAATTTGGCACACACTTAAGAAAATGTGGAATAGTTACACAACTCACGCCGCCTGGAACACCTCAGCGTAATGGTGTGTCCGAATGTCGTAATCGCACTCTATTAGATATGGTGCGATCTATGATGTCTCTTACCGATTTACCGCTATCTTTTTGGGGCTATGCTTTAGAGACTGCCGCATTCACTTTAAATAGGGCTCCGTCGAAATCCGTTGAAACGACACCGTATGAATTATGGTTTGGGAAGAAACCTAAGCTGTCGTTTCTAAAAGTTTGGGGATGCGATGCTTATGTCAAGAAACTTCAACCTGAAAAGCTCGAACCCAAGTCGGAAAAATGCGTCTTCATAGGATACCCTAAAGAAACTATTGGGTATACCTTCTACCTCAGATCCGAAGGCAAGGTCTTTGTTGCCAAGAATGGATCCTTTTTAGAGAAGGAGTTTCTCTCGAAAGAAGTAAGTGGGAGGAAAGTATAACTTGATGAAGTGTTACCTCTTGAACCGGAAAATGGCGCAACTCAAGAAAATGTTCCTGAGGTGCCTGCACCGACTAGAGAGGAAGTTAATGATGATGATCATGAAACTTCAGATCAAGTTGCTACTGAACTTCGAAGTTCCACAAGGACACGTTCCGCACCAGAGTGGTACGACAACCCTGTCTTGGAAATCATGTTGTTAGCATGGTGAACCTTCGAACTATGAAGAAGCGATGGCGGGCCCGGATTCCGACAAATGGCTAGAAGCCATGAAATCCGAGATAGGATCCATGTATGAAAACGAAGTATGGACTTTGACTGACTTGCCCGATGATCAGCGAGCCATAGAAAATAAATGGATCTTTAAGAAGAAGACAGACGCGGATGGTAATGTGACCATCCATAAAGCTCGGTTTGTCGCTAAGGGTTATCGACAAGTTCAAGGGGTTGACTACGATGAGACTTTCTCTCCCGTAGCAAAGCTGAAGTCCGTCCGAATCATGTTAGCAATTGTCGCATACTATGATTATGAGATATGGCAAATGGATGTCAAAACAACATTCCTTAATGGTTTCCTTAAGGAAGAATTGTATATGATGCAGCCAGAAGGTTTTGTCGATCCTAAGAATGCTGACAAGGTGTGCAAGCTCCAACGCTCGATTTATGGGCTGGTGCAAGCATCTCGGAGTTGGAACATTTGCTTTGATGAGATGATCAAAGCGTTTGGGTTTACGCAGACTTATGGAGAAGCCTGCGTTTACAAGAAAGTGAGTGGGAGCTCTGTAGCATTTCTCATATTATATGTAGATGACATACTTTTGATGGGAAATGATATAGAACTCTTGGACAGCATTAAGGCCTACTTGAATAAGAGTTTTTCAATGAAGGACCTTGGAGAAGCTGCTTATATATTAGGCATCAAGATCTATAGGGATAGATCGAGATGCCTCATAGGTCTTTCACAAAGCACATACCTTGATAAGATATTGAAGAAGTTCAGTATGGATCAGTCTAAGAAGGGGTTCTTACCTGTGTTACAAGGTGTGAAATTGAGCTCAGCTCAATGTCCGACCACGGCAGAAGATATAGAAGAGATGAGTGTCATCCCCTATGCCTCAGCCATAGGTTCTATTATGTATGCCATGCTGTGTACCAGACCTGATGTAAACCTTGCCGTAAGTTTGGTAGGAAGGTACCAAAGTAATCCCGGCAAGGAACACTGGACAGCGGTCAAGAATATCCTGAAGTACCTGAAAAGGGCTAAGGAAATGTTTCTCGTTTATGGAGGTGACGAAGAGCTCGTCGTAAAGGGTTACGTCGATGCTAGCTTCGACACAGATCTGGATGACTCTAAGTCACAAACCGGATACGTGTATATTTTGAATGGTGGGGGAGTAAGCTGGTGCAGTTGCAAGCAGAGCATCGTGGCGGGATCTACATGTGAAGCGGAGTACATGGCAGCCTCGAAGGCAGCGCATGAAGCAATTTGGGTGAAGGAGTTCATCACCGACCTAGGAGTCATACCCAATGCGTCGGGGCCAATCAAACTCTTCTGTGACAACACTGGAGCTATTGCACTTGCCAAGGAGCCCAGGTTTCACAAGAAGACAAGGCACATCAAGCGTCGCTTCAACTCCATTCGTGAAAATGTTCAAGATGGAGACATAGATATTTGTAAAGTACATACGGACCTGAATGTAGCAGATCCGTTGACTAAACCTCTCCCTAGAGCAAAACATGATCAACACCAGAATTCCATGGGTGTTCGATTCATCACAATGTAACTAGATTATTGACTCTAGTGCAAGTGGGAGACTGTTGGAAATATGCCCTAGAGGCAATAATAAAAGCATTATTATTATATTTCCTTGTTCATGATAATTGTCTTTATTCATGCTATAATTGTGTTATCCGGAAATCGTAATACATGTGTGAATAATAGACACCAACATGTCCCTAGTAAGCCTCTAGTTGACTAGCTCGTTGATCAACAGATAGTCATGGTTTCCTGACTATGGACATTGGATGTCATTGATAACGAGATCACATCATTAGGAGAATGATGTGATGGACAAGACCCAATCCTAAAACATAGCATAAAGATCGTATAGTTCGTTTGCTAGAGTTTTTCCAATGTCAGGTATCCTTTCCTTAGACCATGAGATCGTGTAACTCCCGGATACCGTAGGAGTGCTTTGGGTGTACCAAACGTCACAACGTAACTGGGTGACCATAAAGGTATACTACGGGTATCTCCGAAAGTGTCTGTTGGGTTGACACGGATCAAGACTGGGATTTGTCACTCCGTATGACGGAGAGGTATCACTGGGCCCACTCGGTAATGCATCATCATTATGAGCTCAAAGTGACCAAGTGTCTGGTCACGGGATCATGCATTACGGTACGAGTAAAGTGACTTGCCGGTAACGAGATTGAACAAGGTATTGGGATACCGACGATCGAATCTCGGGCACGTAACATATCGATTGACAAAGGGAATTGTATACGGGGTTGCTTGAATCCTCGACATCGTGGTTCATCCAATGAGATCATCGAGGAGCATGTGGGAGCCAACATGGGTATCCAGATCCCGCTGTTGGTTATTGACCGGAGAGTCGTCTCGGTCATGTCTACATGTCTCCCGAACCCGTAGGGTCTACACACTTAAGGTTCGGTGACGCTAGGGTTGTGAAGATATGTATATGCAGTAACCCGAATGTTGTTTGGAGTCTCGGATGAGATCCCGTACGTCACGAGGAGTTTCGAAATAGTCCGGAGGTAAAGAATTATATATAGGAAGTGCTGTTTCGGCCATCGGGACAAGTTTCGGGGTCACCGGTATTGTACCGGGACCACCGAAAGGGTCCCGGGTTCCACCGGGTGGGGCCACCCATCCCGGAGGGCCCCATGGGCCAAAGTGGGGAGGGGAACCAGCCCATAGTGGGTTGGTGCACCCCCCTAGGCCCACCCCATGCGCCTAGGGTTGAAACCCTAGGGGTGGGGGGGGGCGCCCCACCTTACCTTGGGGGCCACTCCAGCCCTGGCCGCCGCCCCCCCTAGGAGATCTCATCTCCTAGGGCCGGCGCCCCCCCTAGGGGAGCCTATATATATGAGGGGGAGGGAGGGGCAGCCGCACCTTGAGTCTTGGCGCCTCCCTCTCCCCTGCTACACCTCTTCCTCTCGTAGTATACGGCGAAGCCCTGCTGCTGTGACGCCCTGCATCCACCACCACGCCGTCGTGCTGCTGGATCATCATCAACCTCTCCTTCCCCCTTGCTGGATCAAGAAGGAGGAGACGTCACGCTGACCGTACGTGTGTTGAACACGGAGGTGCCGTCCGTTCGGCGCTAGGATCTCCGGTGATTTGGATCACGTCGTGTACGACTACCTCATCCCTGTTCTTTGAACGCTTCCGTTCGCGATCTACAAAGGTATGTAGATGCATCCGATCACTCGTTGCTAGATGAACTCATAGATGGATCTTGGTGAAACCGTAGGAAATTTTCTGTTTTCTGCAACGTTCCCCAACAGATCTTTATCGGTCAAACCGCACAACAACATACGTTGTTCCCTTTGTCATCGGTATGTTACTTCCCCGAGATTCGATCGTCGGTATCTCAATACCTAATTCAATCTCGTTACAGGCAAGTCTCTTTACTCGTTCGGTAATACATCATCCCGCAACTAACTCATTAGTTGCAATGCTTGCAAGGCTTAAGTGATGTGCATTACCGAGAGGGCCCAGAGATACCTCTCCGAAAATTGGAGTGACAAATCCTAATCTCGAAATACGCCAACCCAACAAGTTCCTTTGGAGACACCTGTAGAGCACCTTTATAATCACCCAGTTACATTGTGACGTTTGGTAGCACACAAAGTGTTCCTCCGGTAAACGGGAGTTGCATAATCTCATAGTCATAGGAACATGTATAAGTCATGAAGAAAGCAATAGCAACAAACTAAATGATCAAGTGCTAAGCTAACGGAATGGGTCAAGTCAATCACATCATTCTCCTAATGATGTGATCTCGTTAATCAAATGACAACTCATGTCTATGGTTAGGAAACATAACCATCTTTGATCAACGAGCTAGTCAAGTAGAGGCATACCAGTGACACTCTGTTTGTCTATGTATTCACACATGTTTTATGTTTCCGATTAATACAATTCTAGCATGAATAATAAACATTTATCATGACATAAGGAAATAAATATTAACTTTATTATTGCCTCTACGGCATATTTCCTTCAGTCTCTGATAACCCACACGTATAGGGGATCGCAACAGTTTTCGATAAGTAAGAGTGTCGAACCCAACGAGGAGCTAAAGGTAGAACAAATATTCCCTCAAGTTCTATCGACCACCGATACAACTCTACGCACGCTTGACGTTCGCTTTACCTAGAACAAGTATGAAACTAGAAGTACTATGTAGGTGTTCTTGGATAGCTTTGCAAGATAATAGAGAGTACGTAAATAAAAAGTAGGGGCTGTTAGTAAGTAAAGAAGCAATAAAGTAAATATAGAGAGTGTGGAAAAGTGGTGGTAGGAGTTGTGAAATTGCCCATAGGCAATTGACTACTTTACTAGACTGATAGCAAGTATTATGTGGGAGAGGCCACTGCTAGCATGTCATCCCTGACTTGGAATTCTATGCACTTATGATTGGAACTATTAGCAAGCATCTGCAACTACTAACGTTCATTAAGGTAAAACTCAACCATAGCATTAAGATATATTGGTTCCCCTTCAATCCCGTATGCATCAATTTCTATGCTAGGTTGAAGCTTCTGTCACTCTTGCCCTCCAATACATAGTCCTATCAACATACAACTAACCCTAGGGTGTGATCCACGCGCGCAATCATATGATGGGCACCAAAGGACAGCAACATAACCACAAGCAAATTAAATCAATCATAGCAATTCATCAACCACCGATAGGACAACGAAAATCTACCCAGACATCATAGGATGGCAACACATCATTGGATAATAATACGAAGTATAAAGCACCATGTTCAAGTAGAGGGTACAACGGGTTGCGGGAGAGTGGACCGCTATAGATAGAGGGGGGAAGGTGATGGAGATGTTGGTGAAGATGACGGAGGTGTTGGTGTAGATCGCGGTGATGATGATGGCCCCTAGTGGCACTCCAATGCCACCGGAAGCGAGGGGGAGAGAGCCCCCCTTCTTCTTCTTCTTCTTCCTTGACCTCCTCCCTGGATGGGAGAAGGGTTTCCCCTCTGGTCCATGGCCTCCATGGCACGCGAGGGGCGAGATCCCCTCCGAGATTGGATCTGTCTCTCTCTGTTTCTGCGTTCCCAGATTCTTCCCTTTCACCGTTTCTTATATTCCCGGAGACCCGTAACTCCGATTGGGCTGAAATTTTAACACGATCTCTATCCAGAAATTAGCTTTCTTGCGGCAAAAGAAGGGCACCAACCGCCTTACGGGTGGCCCACGAGGGTCAGGGGCGCGCCTGGGGGGGGGCAAGCGCGCCCTCCTGCCTCGTGGCCACCTCGGGCACCGTCTCGCGCGGATTTTTCTTCCCAAAAATCATATATATTCCAAAAAAATCTCCGTCAGTTTTTATCCCGTTTGGACTCCATTTGATATGGATATTCTGCGAAACAAAAAAAACATGCAACAAACAGGAACTAGCACTAGGCACTGGATCAATATGTTAGTCCCAAAAATAGTATAAAAAGTTGCCAAAAGTATATGAAAGTTGAATAATATTGGCATGGAACAATCAAAAATTATAGATGCGACGGAGACGTATCAGCATCCCCAAGCTTAATTCCTGCTCGTCCTCGAGTAGGAAAATGATAAAAAAGATAATTTTTGATGTGGAATGCTACCTAGCATAATCTTGATCATATGTCTAATCATGGCATGAGTATTACGACACGAGTGATTCAAAGCAATAGTCTATCATTTGACATAAAAACAATAATACTTCAAGCCTACTAATAAAGCAATCATGTCTTTTCAAAATAACATGGCCAAAGAAAGTTATCCCTACAAAATCATATAATCTGGCTATGCTCCATCTTCACCACACAAAATATTCACATCATGCACAACCCCGATGACAAGCCAAGCAATTGTTTCATACTTTTGACGTTCTCAAACCTTTTCAACTTTCACGCAATACATGAGCGTGAGCCATGGATATAGCACTATAGGTGGAATAGAATATGATGGTGGAGAAGACAAAAAGGAGAAGGTATTCTCACATCAACTAGGCGTATCAACGGGCTATGGAGATGCCCATCAATAGATATCAATGTGAGTGAGTAGGGATTGCTATGCAACGGATGCACTAGAGCTATAAGTGTATGAAAGCTCCAACTGAAACTAAGTGGGTGTGCATCCAACTTGCTTGCTCATGAAGACCTCGGGCATTTGAGGAAGCCCATCATCGGAATATACAAGCCAAGTTCTATAATGAAAATTCCCACTAGTATATGAAAGTGATAACTCAAGAGACTCTCTATATGAAGAACATGGTGATACTTTGAAGCACAAATGTGGAAAAAGGATAGTAGCACTGCCCCTTCTCTCTTTTTCTCTCAACTTTTTTAATTTTTTTCATTTTTTGGTGGGCTTCTTTGTCCTCTTTTTTTATTTGGGCTTCTTTGGCCTCTTTTATTTTTTTGTAAAGTCTAGAGTCTCATCCCGACTTATGGGGGAATCATAGTCTCCATCATCCTTTCCTCACTGGGGCAATGTTCTAATAATGATGATCATCACACTTTTATTTACTTACAACTCAATATTACAACTCAATGTCTAGAACAAAGTATGACTCTATATGGATGCCTCCGGCGGTGTACCGGGATGTGCAATGATCTAGCGTAGCAATGACATAAAAAAAGGACAAGCCATGAAAACATCATGCTAGCTATCTTATGATCATGCAAAGCAATATGACAATGAATGCTCAAGTCATGTATATGATGATGATGGAAGTTGCATGGCAATATATCTCGGAATGGCTATGGAAATGCCATGATAGGTAGATATGGTGGCTGTTTTGAGGAAGGTATATGGTGGGTTTATGGTACCGGTGAAAGTTGCGCGGTACTAGAGAGGCTAGCAATGGTGGAAGGGTGAGAGTGCGTATAATCCATGGACTCAACATTAGTCATAAAGAACTCACATACTTATTGCAAAAATCTATTAGTCATCGAAACAAAGTACTACTCGCATGCTCCTAGGGGGATAGATTGGTAGGAAAAGACCATCGCTCGTCCCCGACCGCCACTCATAAGGAAGACAATCAATAAATAAATCATGCTCCGACTTCGTTACATAACGGTTCACCATACGTACATGCTATGGGAATCACAAACCTCAACACAAGTATTTCTACAATCCACAACTACCCACTAGCATGACTCTAATATCACCATCTTTATATCGCAAAACTATTGCAAGGAATCAAACATATCATATTCAGTGATCTACAAGTTTTATGTAGGATTTTATGACTAACCATGTGAATGACCAGTTCCTGTCATCTCTCCAAATAGATATAAGTGAAGAAAGAGAGTTTAATTCTTTCTACAAAATATATGCCCGTGCTCTAAAAAATCTAAGTGAAGCAAAAGAGCATTCTACAAATGGCGGTTTTCTATGTAAAGAGAAACAGGCAATCCAAACTTCAAATGATATAATTGAAGCACATGAAGCATTCTATAAAGCCACACTCAAAAGATATAAGTGAAGTGCATAGAGCATTCTATAAATCAACCAAGGATTATCTCATACCAGCATGGTGCATAAAAGAAAAATGAAAACTAAATGCAAAAGACGCTCCAAGATTGCACATATCACATGAACGAAACGACTCCGAAAACATACCGATACTTGTTGAAGAAAGAGGGGATGCCTTCCGGGGCATCCCCAAGCTTAGACGCTTGAGTCTCCTTGAATATTTACTTTGGTTGCCTCGGGCATCCCCAAGCTTGAGCTCTTGCCTCTCTTCCTTCTTCTCACATCGAGACCGTCTCGATCATCGAACACTTCATCCATACAAAACTTTAACAGAAAACTCGGTAAGATCCGTTAGTATAATAAAGCAAATCACTACTCTAAGTACTGTAGCAAACCAAGTCATATTTGGTTTTTCATTGTGTCTACTGTAGTATAACTTTTTCATGGCTTAATCTACTGATATAAATTGATGGTTTCATCAAAACAAGCAAACTATGCATCAAAAACAGAATCTGTCTAAAACAGAACAGTCTGTGATAATCTGAACATTCACCATAATTATGATACTTGAAAAATTCTACAAAAAATAATAAAAATAAACAATTTGTATAGGAAGACATCTCAAAAAGAATCAGAACCATTTGACGTTCCATCTAAAAATGTAAAATCGCGCACTACAGCCAAAGTTTCTGTCCTCCACCGTACAAACCATCAAGCAAATGTAAACATCCTAAAGGAAAACTTTGGCACATTATTTTTATAATACAATGGAATTGTATAAGGGGATAATTATTTTTGTTGAAAAGTTTCTGTAATCAAGATTCACAAAGTTTCTGTGAGCATGAACAAAGTTCAAGGCTAGCTCCCACTTCAACAATGCTTGTCTTTCTCACTTCCGCTTTCCTTTTTGAAAAAGTTTTGGGTTCCCCTCTTTATTTTTGTTGTTTTTGAACTATACGAAAGCACTCAACAGAAATAAATGACTCATTAAAATTTTCGGGTTGTCTCCCTGGCAGCGCTTTCTTTAAAGCCATTAAGCTAGGCATATAGTGCTCAAGTAATGAATCCACCCGGGTCCTAAGGTATATCAAAGCCAATTTTAATTAACAATGATTTAGCATTTAGTAGTGTGCACAAAGTAACATATATCATGTAACAACGAAGTCTAACTCTCTTCCTATGCATCGGCATGTCATAAAAGAACAATTTATGCACACATAGTAAAGGCCAATGCATAGTATGAACAATTTCTTGCAATTTTGTCATGTGGGAAACATAGAGAGGTGGAGATATAGTTCCTCTCTCATAATAATTGCAAGTAGGAGCAGCAAGCACATGCATATTATATCTATCAAAATCATCATGTGTAGTAGTAAAAGGCAACCCATCAATATAATCCTTAATAAGGGCAAACTTCTTCGATATAGTGTAGTTTGGAGAATTCAAAAAGATAATAGGACTATCATGTGTGGGTGCAATAGCAACAATTTCATGTTTAACATAAGGAACTATAGCAAGTTCATCTCCATAAGCATAATTCGTATTGGCATCTTGGCCACAAGCATCATCAAAAAGGGATATTTCAAAAGAATCCAAGGGATCATAACAGTCATCATAGCAATCATCCTTCGGTAAGCACGAAGGGGAATTAAACAATGTATGAGTTGAAGAGTTACTCTCATTAGAAGGTGGACACGGGTGATCAATCCGCTCTTCCTCCTTTTGTTCTTCGCTCTCTTCCTCATCTTTTTCATCCAATGAGCTCACAGTTTTATCAATTTCTTCTTCCATAAACTCCTGCAAAATATTAGTCTCTTCTTGGACAGCGGAGACTTTCTCAATAAGTGCATTAATTTCGGAATTTTATTCATAATTCTCATAGCAATATTTGAGGATAGCTAAATTTTCAGATCTATAAACAACATCATCAAAATCTTCAAACTCTTTACACATAGATTCAATTTCATAAGCACCACAAAAGCAACAAATTCTTCTATTTGTTCCACATCATAGTAATCATATATACCATTAGCATAAGAAGCTAAGGTTTTATTATCATTGAATTTGCATGAAAAGGGAAGGTGTGGAGCCTTCTGTTGGGGAACGTAGTAATTTCAAAAAATTTCCTACGCACACGCAAGATCATGGTGATGCATAGCAACAAGAGGGGAGAGTGTGATCTACGTACCCTTGTAGATCGACAACGGAAGCGTTTGGTTGATGTAGTCATACGTCTTCACGGCCCGACCGATCGAGCACCGAAACTACGGCACCTCCGAGTTCTAGCACACGTTCAGCTCGATGACGATCCCCGGACTCCGATCCAGCAAAGTGTCGGGGAAGAGTTCCGTCAGCACGACGGCGTGGTGACGATCTTGATGTACTACTATCGCAGGGCTTCGCCTAAGCACCACTACAATATTATCGAGGACTATGGTGGCAGGGGGCGCCGCACACGGCTAAGAATATGATCACGTGGATCAACTTATGTTTTTCTGGGGTGCCCCTGCCTCCGTATATAAAGGCTCAAGGGGGGGGCTGCGGACGGCCAAGAGGTGGCGCGCTAGGAGGAGTCCTACTCCCTCCGGGAGTAGGATCCCCCCCCCCCCAATCCTAGTTGTAATAGGATTCACGGAGGGGGGAAAAGAGAAAGGGGGCCGGCCCCCTCTCCATGTCCTATTCAGACCAAGGGAGGGGAGGGGCGCGCGGCCCATCTTAGGCTGCCTCTTCTCTTTTCCACTAAGGCCCACTAAGGCCCATATAGCTCCCGGGGGGTTCCGGTAACCTTCCGGTACTCCGGTAAAATCCCGATTTCACCCGGAACACTTCCGATATCCAAACATAGGCTTCCAATATATCAATCTTTATGTCTCGACCATTTCGAGACTCCTCGTCATGTCCGTGCTCACATCCGGGACTCCGAACAACCTTCGGCAAATCAAAATGTATAAACTCATAATATAACTGTCATCAAAACCTTAAGCGTGCGGACCCTACGGGTTCGAGAACAATGTAGACATGAGTGAGACATGTCTCCGGTCAATAACCAATAGCGGGACCTGGATGCCCATATTGGCTCTTACATATTCTACGAAGATCTTTATCGGTCAGACCGCATAACAACATATGTTGTTCCCTTTGTCATCGGTATGTTACTTGGCCGAGATTCGATCGGCGGTATCCAATACCTAGTTCAATATCATTACCGGCAAGTCTCTTTCCTCGTTCCGTAATACATCATCTCGCAACTAACTCATTAGTTGCATTGCTTGCAAGGCTTAAGTGATGTGCATTACCGAGAGGGCCCAGAGATACCTCTCCGACGATCGGAGTGACAAATCCTAATCTCGAAATACGTCAACCCAACATGTACCTTTGGAGACACCTGTAGAGCACCTTTATAATCACCCAGTTACGTTGTGACATTTGGTAGCACACAAAGTGTTCCTCCGGCACACGGGAGTTAGATAATCTCATATTCATAGGAACATGTATAAGTCATGAAGAAAGCAATAGCAACATACTAAACGATCGGGTGCTAAGCTAATGGAATGGGTCATGTCAATCAGATCATTCAACTAATGATGTGATCCCGTTTAATCAAATAACAACTCTTTGTCCATGGTTAGGAAACATAACCATCTTTGATTAACGAGCTAGTCAAGTAGAGGCATACTAGTGACATTCTGTTTGTCTATGTATTCACACATGTATTATCTTTCCGGTTAATACAATTCTAGCATGAATAATAAACATTTATCATGATATAAGGAAATAAACAATAACTTTATTATTGCCTCTAGGGCATATTTCCTTCAGTCTCCCACTTGCACTAGAGTCAATAATCTAGATCACATCGCCATGTGATTTAACATCAATAGTTCACATCTTTATGTGATTGGTTCACATCTCCATGTGACTAACGCCCAAAGGGTTTACTAGATTCAATAATCTAGTTCACATCGCTATGTGATTAGGACCCAAAAAGTGATCATGTTTTGCTTGTGAGAGAAGTTTAGTCAACGGGTCTGCCACATTCAGATCCGCATGTATTTTGCAAATTTCTATGTCAACAATGCTCTGTATGGAGCTACTCTAGCTGATTGCTCCCACTTTTAATATGTATCCAGATTGAGACTTAGAGTCATCTGGATCAGTGTCAAAACTTGCATCGACGTAACCCTTTACGACGAACCTTTTGTCACCTCCGTTATCGAGAAACATATCCTTATTCCAGTAAGGATAATTTTGACCGCTGTCCATTGATCTACTCCTAGATCACTATTGTACTCCCTCTCTTAACACAATGTATGGTATACAATAGATCTGGTACACAACATGGCATACTTTATAGAACCTATGACTGAGGCATAGGGAATGACTTTCATTCTCTTTCTATCTTCTGCCGTGGTCGGGCTTTGAGTCTTACTCAACTTCACACCTTGTAACACAGGCAAGAAACTTTTTCTTTGACTGTTCCATTTTGAACTACTTCAAAAACTTGTCAAGGTATGTACTCATTGAAAAACTTATCAAGCGTCTTGATCTATCTCTATAGATCTTGATACTCAATATGTAAGCAGCTTTACCGAGGTCTTTCTTTGAAAAACTTCTTTCAAACACTCCTTTATGCTTTGCAGAATAATTCTACATTATTTCCGATCAACAATATGTCATACACATATACTTATCAGAAATGTTGTAGTGCTCCCACTCACTTTCTTGTAAATATAGGCTTCACCGCAAGTCTGTATAAAACTATATGCCTTGATCAACTTATCAAAGCATATATTCCAACTCCGAGATTCCTGCACCAGTCCATAGATGGATCGCTGGAGCTTGCATATTTAGTTAACACCTTTAGGATCGACAAAACCTTCTAGTTGCATCGTATACAATTCTTCTTTAGTAAATCCATTAAGGAATGCAGTTTTGTTTATCCATTTGCCAGATTTCATAAAATGCGGCAATTGCTAACATGATTTGGACAGACTTAAGCATAGATACGAGTGAGAAAATCTCATCGTAGTCAACACCTTGAACTTGTAGAAAACCTTTTGCGAGAATTCTAGCTTTGTAGATAGTAACACTACTATCAGCGTCCGTCTTCCTCTTGAAGATCCATTTATTTTCTATGGCTTGCCGATCATCGGGCAAATCCATCAAAGTCCATACTTTGTTCTCATACATGGATCATATGTCACATTTCATGGTTTCAAACCATTTCGCGTAATCTGGGCTCATCATCGCTTCCTCATAGTTCGCAAGTTCGTCATGGTCTAGTAACATGACTTCCAGAACAGGATTACCGTACCACTCTGGTGCAGATCTCACTCTGGTTTACCTACGAGATTTGGTAGTAACTTGATTTGAAGTTACATGATCATCATCATTAGCTTCCTCACTAATTGGTGTAGTAGTCACAGGAACAGATTTCTGTGATGAACTACTTTCCAATAAGGGAGCAGGTATAGTTACCTCATCAAGTTCTACTTTCCTCCCACTCACTTCTTTCGAGAGAAACTCCTTCTCTAGAAAAACTCCGAATTTAGCAACAAAAGTCTTGCCTTCGGATTTGTGATAGAAGGTGTACCCAACAGTCTCCTTTGGGTATCCTATGAAGACATATTTCTCCGATTTGGGTTTGAGCTTATTAGGATGAAACCTTTTCATATAAGCATCACAACCCCAAACTTTAAGAAACGACAACTTTGGTTTCTTGCCAAACACAGTTCAGATTGTGTCGTCTCAACGGACTTAGATGGTGCCCTATTTAACGTGAATGCAGCCGTCTCTAATGCATAACCCCAAAACGATAGTGGTAGATCGGTAAGAGACATCATAGATCGCACCATATCTAATAAAGTACGGTTATGACATCCGGACACACCATTATGCTGTGGTGTTCCAGGTGGCATGAGTTTGTGAAACTATTCCACATTGTTTTAATTGAAGACCAAACTCGTAACTCAAATATTTTACTTCTGCGATCATATCGTAGAAACTTTCATTTTTGTTATGATGATTCTCCACTTCACTCTGAAATTCTTTGAATTTTACAACTGTTTCAGACTTGTGTTTCATTAAGTAGATATACCCATATCTGCTCAAATCATCTGTGAAGATCAGAAAATAATGATACTTGTCGCGAGCCTCAATATTCATCGGACCACATACATCAGTATGTATGATTTCCAACAAATCTTTTGCTCGCTCCATTGTTCCGAAGAACAGAGTCTTAGTCATCTTGCCCATGAGGCATGGTTTGCAAGCATCAACTGATTCATAATCAAGTGATTCTAAAAGCCCATCAGCATGGAGTTTCTTCATGCGCTTTACACCAATATGACCTAAACGGCAATGCCACAAATAAGTTGCACTATCATTATTAACTTTGCATCTTTTGGTTCAATATTATGATTATGTGTATCACTACGATCGAGATCCAATGAACTATTTTCATTGGGTGTGTAACCATATAAGGTTTTATTCATGTAAACAGAACAACAATTTATTCTCTTACTTAAATGAATAACCGTATTACAATAAACATGATCAAATCATATTCATGCTCAACGCAAACACCAAATAACACTTATTTAGGTTCAACACTAATCCCGAAATTATAGGGAGTGTGCGATGATGATCATATCAATCTTGGAACTACTTCCAACACACATAGTCACTTCACCCTTAACTAGTCTTTGTTTATTCTGCAACTCCCGTTTCGAGTTACTAATCTTAGCAACTGAACCAGTATCAAATGCCAAGGGGTTGCTATAAACACTAGTAAAGTACACATCAATAACACGTATATCCAATATACCTTTGTTTACCTTGCCATCCTTCTTATCCGCCAAATACTTGGGGCAGTTCCACTTCCAGTGACCAGTCCCTTTGCAGTAGAAGCACTTAGTCTCAGGCTTAGGATCGGACTTGGGCTTCTTCACTTGAGCAACAACTTGCTTGCCGTTCTTCTTGTAGTTCCCCTTCTTCCCTTTGCCCTTTTCTCGAAACTAGTGGTCTTGTCAACCATCAACACTTGATGTTTTTCTTGATTTCTACCTTCGTTGATTTCAGCATCACGAAGAGCATGGGAGTTGTTTCCGTTATCCCTTGCATATTATAGTTCATCACGAAGTTCTACTAACTTGGTGATGGTGACTAGAGAATTCTGTCAATCACTATCTTATCTGGAAGATTAACTCCCACTTGATTCAAGCGATTGTAGTACCCATACAATCTGAGCACATGCTCACTAGTTGAGCGATTCTCCTCCATCTTTTTGCTATAGAACTTGTACGAGACTTCATATTTCTCAACTCGGGTATTTGCTTGAAATATTAACTTCAACTCCTGGAACATCTCATATGGTCCATGACGTTCAAAACGTCTTTGAAGTCCCGATTCTAAGCCATTAAGCATGGTGCACTAAACTATCAAGTAGTCATCATATTGAGCTAGCCAAACGTTCATAACGTCTGCATCTGCTCCTGCAATAGGTCTGTCACCTAGCGGTGCATCAAGGACATAATTCTTCTGTGCAGCAATGAGGATAAACCTCAGATCACGGATCCAATCCGCATCATTCCTACTAACATCTTTCAACACAATTTTCTCTAGGAACATATCAAAATAAACACAGGGAAGCAACAACGCGAGCTATTGATCTACAACATAATTTGCAAAATACTACCAGGACTAAGTTCATGATAAATTTAAGTTCAATTAATCATATTATTTAAGAACTCCCACTTAGATAGACATCCCTCTAATCCTCTAAGTGATCACGTGATCCAAATCAACTGAACCATGTCTGATCATCACGTGAGATGGAGCAGTTTCATTGGTGAACATCACTATGTTGATCATATCTACTATATGATTCACGCTCGACCTTTCGGTCTCCGTGTTCCGAGGCCATATCTGTATATGCTTGGCTCGTCAAGTATAACCTGAGTATTCCGCGTGTGCAACTATTTTGCACCCATTGTATTTGAACGTAGAGCCTATCACACCCGATCATCACGTGGTGTCTCAGCACGAAGAACTTTCACAACGGTGCATACTTAGGGAGAACACTTCTTGATAATTAGTGAGAGTTCACCTTGAAATGCTACCGTCAAACTAAGCAAAATAAGATGTATAAAAGATAAACATCATATGCAATCAAAATATGTGACATGATATGGCCATCATCATCTTGCGCCTTTGATTTCCATCTCCAAAGTACTATCATGATCTCTATCGTCACCGGCATGACACCATGATCTCCATCATCTTGATCTATATCAATGTGTCGTCACGTGGTCGTCTCGCCAAAAATTGCTCTTGCAACTATTGCTATCGCATAGCGATAAAGTAAAGCAATTATTGGACGCTTGCATCTTATGCAATAGAGAGACAACCATAAGAATTTTGCCAGTTGCCGATAACTTCAACAAAACATGATCATCTCATACAACAACTTATATCTCATCATGTCTTGACCATATCACATCACAACATGCCCTGCAAAACAAGTTAGACGTCCTCTACTTTGTTGTTGCAAGTTTTACGTGGTTGCTACGGGCTTAGCAAGAACCGTTCTTACCTACGCATCAAAAACCACAACGATAGTTTGTCAAGTTGGTGCTGTTTTAACCTTCGCAAGGATCGGGCATAGCCACACTCGGTTCAACTAAAGTTGGAGAAACTGACACCCGCCAGCCACCTGTGTGCAAAGCACGTCGGTAGAACCAGTCTCGCGTAAGCGTACACGTAATGTCGGTCCGGGCCGCTTCATCCAACAATACCGCCGAACCAAAGTATGACATGCTGGTAAGCAGTATGACTTATATCGCCCACAACTCACTTGTGTTCTACTCGTGCATATAACATCAACACATAAAACCTAGGCCAGGATGCCACTGTTGGGGAACGTAGTAATTTCAAAAAAATTCCTACGCACACGCAAGATCATGGTGATGGATAGCAAAGAGAGGGGAGAGTGTGATCTACGTACCCTTGTAGATCGACAACGGAAGCGTTTGGTTGATGTAGTCGTACGTCTCCACGGCCCGACCGATCAAGCACCGAAACTACGACACCTCCGAGTTCTAGCACACGTTCAGCTCGATGACGATCCCCGGACTCCGATCCAGCAAAGTGTCAGGGAAGAGTTCCATCAGCACGACAGCGTGGTGACGATCTTGATGTACTACTGTCGCAGGGCTTCGCCTAAGCACCGCTACAATATTATCGAGGACTATGGTGGCAGGGGGCGCCACACACGGCTAAGAATATGATCACGTGGATCAACTTGTGTTTTTCTGGGGTGCCCCTGCCTCCGTATATAAAGGCACAAGGGGGGGGGGGTGCGGCCGGCCAAGAGGTGGCGCGCCAGGAGGAGTCCTACTCCCTCCGGGAGTAGGATCCCCCCAATCCTAGTTGTAATAGGATTCACGGAGGGGGGAAAAGAGAAAGGGGGCCGGCCCCCTCTCCATGTCCTATTCAGACCAAGGGAGGGGAGGGGCGTGCGGCCCATCTTAGGCTGCCTCTTCTCTTTTCCACTAAGGCCCACTAAGGCCCATATAGCTCCCGGGGGGTTTCGGTAACCTCCCGGTACTCCGGTAAAATCCCGATTTCACCCGGAACACTTCCGATATCCAAACATAGGCTTCCAATATATCAATCTTTATGTCTCGACCATTTCGAGACTCCTCGTCATGTCCGTGCTCACATCCGGGACTCCGAACAACCTTCGGCAAATCAAAATGTATAAACTCATAATATAACTGTCATCAAAACCTTAAGCGTGCGGACCCTACGGGTTCGAGAACAATGTAGACATGAGTGAGACATGTCTCCGGTCAATAACCAATAGCGGGACCTGGATGCCCATATTGGCTCCTACATATTCTACGAAGATCTTTATCGGTCAGACCGCATAACAACATATGTTGTTCCCTTTGTCATCGGTATGTTACTTGGCCGAGATTCGATCGGCGGTATCCAATACCTAGTTCAATATCATTACCGGCAAGTCTCTTTCCTCGTTCCGTAATACATCATCTCGCAACTAACTCATTAGTTGCATTGCTTGCAAGGCTTAAGTGATGTGCATTACCGAGAGGGCCCAGAGATACCTCTCCGACGATCGGAGTGACAAATCCTAATCTCGAAATACGTCAACCCAACATGTACCTTTGGAGACACCTGTAGAGCACCTTTATAATCACCCAATTACGTTATGACGTTTGGTAGCACACAAAGTGTTCCTCCGGCACACGGGAGTTACATAATCTCATAATCATAGGAACATGTATAAGTCATGAAGAAAGCAATAGCAACATACTAAACGATCGGGTGCTAAGCTAATGGAATGGGTCATGTCAATCAGATCATTCAACTAATGATGTGATCCCGTTTAATCAAATAACAACTCTTTGTCCATGGTTAGGAAACATAACCATCTTTGATTAACGAGCTAGTCAAGTAGAGGCATACTAGTGACATTCTGTTTGTCTATGTATTCACACATGTATTATGTTTCTGGTTAATACAATTCTAGCATGAATAATGAACATTTATCATGATATAAGGAAATAAATAATAACTTTATTATTGCCTCTAGGGCATATTTCCTTCACCTTCATCCTAGAGCAACAAGTATAATTATAACTCACGCAAAGTTGCCTAGCATACCACTTCAATATATGAATTTGATCCCATAATAGTTTCCCTTTTGTGTCAAGCGATAATCCCTAAAGTATTCACGTTGATTCAACGTTACTCCCATTACATAACTGAATGGGGTTTTCTTAGGATTATTAAAGTAGTACATAATATCTTTCACATAACCAGCATCGAGGGTTTTAGGAGGTTCCCCATCTCCATGAGCAGCAAGTACACCTAATTTTTTTGGTATTTCGTGTTCCATATCCATAACGAAAGATAGAGAACAACTAAGAACATCAAATAAAAATTACTTAGTGATAAAGCAAACAAAGACGCACGGGAATATTCACCCCACGCTATTGCTCCCCGGCAACGGCGCCAGAAAAAGGTCTTGATAACCCACAAGTATAGGGGATCGCAACAGTTTTCGATAAGTAAGAGTGTCGAACCCAACGAGGAGCGAAAGGTAGAATAAATATTCCCTCAAGTTCTATCGACCACCGATACAACTCTACGCACGCTTGACGTTCGCTTTACCTAGAACAAGTATGAGACTAGAAGTACTTTGTAGGTGTTGTTGGATAGGTTTGCAAGATAATAAAGAGTACATAAATAAAAAGTAGGGGCTGTTTGTAAGTAAAGAAGCAATAAAGTAAATATAGCGAGTGTGGAAAAGTGGTGGTAGGAGTTGTGAAATTGCCCCTAAGCAATTGACTACTTTACAAGACCGATAGCAAGTATTATGTGGGAGAGGCCACTGCTAGCATGTCATCCCTGACTTGGAATTCTATGCACTTATGATTGGAAATATTAGCAAGCATCCACAACTACTAACGTTCATTAAGGTAAAACCCAACCATAGCATTAAGATATATTGGTCCCCCTTCAATCCCGTATGCATCAATTTATATGCTAGGTTGAAGGTTCTGTCACTCTTTCCCTCCAATACATAGTCCTATCAACATACAACTAACCCTAGGGTGTGATCCACGCACGCAATCATATGATGGGCACCAAAGGACATCAACATAACCACAAGCAAATTAAATCAATCATAACAATTCATCAACCATCGATAGGACAATGAAAATCTACTCAGACATCATAGGATGGCAACACATCATTGGATAATAATGTGAAGCATAAAGCACCATGTTCAAGTAGAGGGTACAGAGGGTTGCGGGAGAGTGGACCGCTGTAGATAGAGGGGGGGGGTGATTGAGATTGTAACGCCCCAGATATAACTTTCCCAATTTGTACTCCAACTCTTGCCGTTTCCGGCGTTAAGTTATATTTATTTCTTGGGTTCGGGTCTTTGTCTCCGTGTGTTGTTTTCATTGTCATGCATCTCATATCATGTCATCACGTGCATTGCATTTACATACATGTTCATCTCATGCATTCGAGCATTTCCCCGTTGTCCGTTTTGCATTTCGGCGCTTCGTTCTCCTTCGGTGGTCATTTCTAGTTTTCTTTCGTGTATGGGGATTAAACATTTCCGGATTGGACTGATACTTGCCAAGCGGCCTTGGTTTACTACCGGTAGACCGCCTGTCAAGTTTCGTATCATTTGGACTTCGTTTGATACTCCAACGGTTAACCGAGGGACTGAAAAGGCCTCGTGTGTGTTGCAGACCAACACCCCTCCAATTTGGCCCAAAACCCACCAAACTCTGCTCCATCATCTAGAGCGTTCGATCACGACCGCGTGGCCGAAAACCGCACCTCATTTGGACTCTCCTAGCTCCACTTATGCCTATAAATAGACACCCCATTTTTCGGATCTCCTCCTCCCCCCGAAAACCCTAAAAATCTCCGCGCCGCGCCGGACACGCTCGCCCCCGGCCGGACAGCATCGCCGCCGCCTTCGTCCAACCGGGTCGCGCCACGTGGCAGTCAGCCGCCTCCACCGCCGCCGGCCCGCCAAGCCCGGGGCAGGCCCTCCCGCGTCGCCTCCCGGGCCGCGCCCCGCGCCTCCTCCCTGCCTCCCAGCGCCGCCCGGCTCGCCCTCGCCTGCCGCGCCGGCCGCCGCGCCCCTCACCGGCGTCGGCGACCGCCCACGCCGTCTCGCCGCTCCGGCGGGCCACCGCCGCCATCCGCGCCCGCCGGTGCCGCCGCACCTCGCCTCGGCCTCTCCCTCCTCGTCCCCGCCTCGGTCTTCTTCCTCTCCGGCAAGAACTCCGGCGGTGAACAGTGTTTTCCGGCGAGCCTCGAAGTCCATGCCCGTGAACAGTGATTCCAGATCTGGATCTGGAGATATTTTCGGTTGACCTTCCCTCCTAACCCTAATTTTTCGAGCATACTTTGACCTGCCATATCTCCGCATCCGTAGCTCCGATTTGGACATATAGTATATCAAAATGTTCGCCTCGAGGAGTACATCATTTCATTCCATTGCATCATTTTCATTTGAGCTCATCTTGATGCCCGAAATGCTGGTAGAAGGAGGCTTCGTGAGATAATTGTCACATCTGCTAGTTCATCTTAGACTTTTGTTATTTTTGCCATGATTATTGTGTGTATGATATGCCTGTGAGTCCTTCATATGTTTTGTTAAGCATCTTGTTATCTTTCTAGAGGTGCAACCCATGCATTTTTAGGATGTGTGTGGTGACTTGTGCAAGCTTGCAAAGTGAGGCACTTGGGAAATCTGTTTTCAGGGACTTAGTAGTTTTCACTAAGTCTGGGATTATTTAGTTCATGATGCCATATGTTCATGCTATTTCCTAGTGATCCGTGCCTCTTTTGAGGATGATCAGTAAAGGAGTTTTGTTAATCTTGTTATTCTCTATCCATCCATGTCTTTGTTTGCATATGTGGAGCACCCTAGCTTGAGTGAATCGAGCTCTACTTTTGCTTCGTGGTAAATCTGGGCAGATCGTCAACGTGTTTGCGATTTTGCCGATGTTATTGTAGTTGATCCGTGCATGCTATGCCATTGTTCTTGACATGTTTGGCTAGCATTTTGTGCCTTCTTAATGGATGTATGCTTGTCTTGCCATTACTTGCACTGTAGTGAGTGCATCGAGCTCGTTTACATGCCTTCGTGAGTTAAATCCCAGCATGTCTCAGTTTTCTCTAAGTCTGAAAACTGATTGTGTTTTAGCTATGTTCGTGTGCTTGTTAGTATATTTTGTGATCCCTTTTGGCCCCAGGTCACTTGGGGACTTTTGTTAAGCTTGTTGAGTAGCTCCATGCCATGTTCTTATTCATCTTAATCAGGTCATGTATCATGTTGTTTTGCTGCTCCGAAGAGAGCTTCGTGATCTGAAATTTTAGACAAGTGTTAATTTCACTAAGTCTGGAATCTATTTTGCATTTGCGTTTTTGCCATGCTTGTTTGAACCTCATAATGGATGAATTGGCCGTGGCTCAGTGCTAGTGTTTTGTTAAGCATCTTGTGTGCATCCCTGCCATGTATTTTGTTGTCATGTTTGGGTGCTGTAGCATGTTCATTTCGTTGCATTTAGATGCCTACTTGCTGTTAATCGCAGACCGGTGCCATTCTTAAAACGCTTGCCATTTCCAAACCGTAACTCCGATTCCGGCGTTCTTTATATTGTTTTCAAGCAATTTCATCCCATATTTCCAGTGGCACACTTGGTTTTCCAGGTTGAGGCCAGGTTCATGCATTTCCTGTCACATCTTGCATTTTGCATCCCGCATCGCATCCCACATAGCATACCATCATTGCATCTTATTGTTTGAGTTTGCACGTGGTTGATTGTATCCTTGTTGCTTGTTTGTCTTGTTTGGGTAGAGCCGGGAGACGAGTTCGCTAATGAGGAGCCCGTTGAGTTTGCTTTTGAGGATCCAGTCAACTCTGACAACTGTGCAGGCAAGATGATCATACCCTCGAAATCACTACTATGTTTGCTATGCTAGTTTGCTCGCTCTTTTGCTATGCCAATGCTATGATGCCTACCACTTGCTTGTCAGCCTCCCAAATTGCCATGTTCAACCTCTAACCCACCATTGTCCTAGCAAACCGTTGATTGGCTATGTTACCGCTTTGCTCAGCCCCTCTTATAGCGTTGTTAGTTGCAGGTGAAGATTGGAGCCGTTCCTTGTTGGAACACTTATTTACTTGTTGGGATATCATTATATTGCCATGTTATCTTAATGCATCTATATACTTGGTAAAGGGTGGAAGGCTCGGCCTCTCGCCTAGTGTTTTGTTCCACTCTTGCCGCCCTAGTTTCCGTCATATCGGTGTTATGTTCCCGGATTTTGCGTTCCTTACGTGGTTGGGTGATAATGGGAACCCCTTGATAGTTCGCCTTGATTAAAGCTTTTCCAGCAATGCCCAACATTGGTTTTACCATTTGCCACCTAGCCTCTTTTTCCCTTGGGTTTCCGGAGCCCGAGGGTCATCTTATTTTAACCCCCCCGGGCCAGTGCTCCTCTGAGTGTTGGTCCAACTGTCAGCTGCCGGTGGCCACCAGGGGCAACTCTGGGCTGGCCTACCCGTACCTAAGACAATATGAGTGTGCCCTGAGAAAGAGATATGTGCAGCTCCTATCGGGATTTGTCGGCATATTCGGGCGGTGTTCCTGGTCTTGTTTTAACCTGTCGAAATGTCTTGTTGTACCGGGATACCGAGTCTGATCGGAATGTCTAGGGTGGAGGTCTATTCCTTCGTTGACCGTGAGAGCTTGTTATGGGCTAAGTTGGGACCCCCCCCGCAGGGATTGAACTTTCGAAAGCCGTGCCCATGGTTATGGGCAGATGGGAATTTGTTAATGTCCGGTTGTAGATAACCTGAACCTTAATTTAATTAAAATGAATCAACCGTGTGAGTTACCGTGATGGCCCCTTCTCGGCAGGGGTCCGGGAAGTGGACACGGTGTTGGAGTTATGTTTGCGCAGGTTGCTCTCTAGTTTCTCGCTCGCGCTTTGCCTCCTCTTCTCGCTCTCTTTTGCGAATAAGTTAGCCACCATATATGCTAGTCGCTTGCTGCAGCTCCACATATATTTACCCCATCCTACCTATTAAGCTTAAATAGTCTTGATCGCGAGGGTGCGAGATTGCTGAGTCCCTGTGGCTCATAGATTACTATTACACCAGATGCAGGGACAGATGATACAACTCCAGATGGCGCGTTTGAGCTCAAGTGGGAGTACGACGAGGATTCTCAGGGTTACTATGTGTCTTTTCCTGATGATCAGTAGTGGTGCCCAGTTGGGGTGATCGGGACCTTTGTCACTTGTTGGGTTGTCTTTTATTTTGGCGCCGTAGTCGGGCCATGAGTGTTTGGATGATGTATGTTATTTATGTACTTTCATGTGACGTGGCGAGTGTAAGCCAACTATGTATCTCCCCTTTTATTCTATATATTACATGGGATGTTGTGATGATTGCCTAACTTGCGACATTGCTTTCAATGCGGTTATGTCTCTAAGTCGTGCCTCGACACATGGGAGCGATAGCCGCATCGAGGGCGTTACAGAGATGTTGGTGAAGATGGTGGAGGTGTTGGTGTAGATTGCGGTAATGATGATGGCCCCCGGTGGCACTCCGGTGCCACCGGAAGCGAGGGGGAGAGAGCCCCCCTCCTTATTCTTCTTCCTTGACCTCCTCCCTAGATGGGAGAAGGGTTTTCCCTCTGGTCCATGGCCTCCATGTCACGAGAGGGGCGAGAGCCCCTCCGAGAATGGATCTCTCTCTCTGTCTCTCTCTGTTTCTGCGTTCCTAGATTCTTCCTTTCACCGTTTCTTATATTCCCGGAGATCCGTAACTCCGATTGAGCTGAAATTTTGACACGATCTCTATCCGGAAATTAGCTTTCTTGCGGCAAAAGAAGGGCACCAACTGCCTTACGGGTGGCCCACAAGGGTCAGGGGCACGCCTGGGGGGGGGGGGTAGGCGCGCCCTCCTGACTCATGGCCACCTCGGGCACCGTCTCGCGTGGATTTTTCTTCCCAAAAATCATATATATTCCAAAAAAAATCTCCGTCCGTTTTATCCCATTTGGACTCCGTTTGATATGGATGTTCCGCGAAACAAAAAAACATGCAACAAACAGGAACTGGCACTAGGCACTAGATCAATATGTTAGTCCCAAAAATAGTATAAAAAGTTACCAAAAGTATATGAAAGTTGAATAATATTGGCATGGAACAATCAAAAATTATAGATACGACAGAGATGTATCAATCTCCCACTTGCACTAGAGTCAATAATCTAGTTCACATCGTCATGTGATTTAATACCAATAGTTCACATCACCATGTGATTAACACCCATAGTTCACATCGACATGTGACCAACACCCAAAGGGTTTACTAGAGTCAATAATCTAGTTCACATCGCTATGTGATTAACACCCAAAGAGTACTAAGGTGTGATCATGTTTTGCTTGTGAGAGAAGTTTAGTCAACGGGTCTGCCACATTCAGATCCGTAAGTATTTTGCAAATTTCTATGTCAACAATGCTCTGCACGGAGCTACTCTAGCTAATTGCTCCCACTTTCAATATGTATCCACATTGAGACTTAGAGTCATCTGGATCAGTGTCAAAACTTGCATCGATGTAACCCTTTACGACGAACCTTTTGTCACCTCCATAATCGAGAAACATATCCTTACTCTAGTGAGGACAATTTTGACCAATGTCCAGTGATCTACTCCTAGATCACTATTGTACTCCCTTGCCAAACTCAGGGCAGGGTATACAATAGGTCTGGTACACAGCATGGCATACTTTATAGAACCTATGGCTGAGGCATAGGGAATGACTTTCATTCTCTTTCTATCTTCTGCCGTGGTCGGGCTTTGAGTCTTACTCAATTTCACACCTTGTAACACAGGCAAGAACTCTTTCTTTGACTGTTCCATTTTGAACTATTTCAAAATCTTGTCAAGGTATGTACTCATTGAAAAAACTTATCAAGCGTCTTGATCTATCTCTATAGATCTTGATGCTTAATATGTAAGCAGCTTCACTGAGGTCTTTCTTTGAAAAACTCCTTTCAAACATTCCTTTATGCTTTGCAGAATAATTCTACATTATCTCCGATCAACAATATGTCATTCACATATACTTATCAGAAATGTTGTAATGCTCCCACTCACTTTCTTGTAAATACAGGCTTCACCGCAAGTCTGTATAAAACTATATGCTTTGATCAACTTATCAAAGCGTATATTCCAACTCCGAGATGCTTGCACCAGTCCATAGATGGATCGCTAGAGCTTGCATATTTTGTTAGTACCTTTAGGATTGACAAAACCTTCTGGTTGCATCATATACAACTCTTCTTTACTAAATCCATTAAGGAATACAGTTTTGTTTATCCACTTGCCAGATTTCATAAAATGCGGCAAATGCTAGCATGATTCGGACAGACTTAAGCATAGATACGAGTGAGAAACTCTCATTGTAGTCAACACCTTGAACTTGTCGAAAACCTTTTGGTGACAATTCTAGCTTTGTAGATAGTGACACTACTATCAGCATCCGTCTTCCTCTTGAAGATCCATTTAATATCAATGGCTCGCCGATCAATGGGCAAGTCAATCAAAGTCCATACTTTGTTCTCATACATGGATCTCATCTCAGATTTCATGGCCTCAAGCCATTTCGCGGAATCTGGGCTCATTATCGCTTCCTCATAGTTCGTAGGCTCGTCATGGTCAAGTAACATGACCTCTAGAACAGGATTACCGTACCACTCTGGTGCGGATATCACTCTGGTTTACTTACGAGGTTCGGTAGTAACTTGATCTGAAGTTACATGATCATCATTATTAGCTTCCTCACTAATTGGTGTAGTAGTCATAGGAACAGATTTCTTTGATGAACTACTTTCCAATAAGGGAGCAGGTACAGTTACCTCATCAAGTTCTACTTTCCTCCCACTCACTTCTTTCGAGAGAAACTCCTTCTCTAGAAAGGATCCATTCTTAGCAACGAATATCTTGCCTTCGGATCTGTGATAGAAGCTGTACCGAACATTTTCTTTTGGGTATCCTATGAAGACGCACTTCTCCGATTTGGGTTTGAGCTTATCAGGTTGAAACTTTTTCACATAAGCATTGCAACCTCAAACTTTAAGAAACGATAGCTTAGGTTTCTTGCCAAACCAAAGTTCCTACGGTGTTGTCTCAATGGATTTAGATGGTGCCCTATTTAACGTGAATGTAGTTGTCTCTAATGCATAATCCCAAAACGATAGCGGTAAATCGGTAAGAGACGTCATAGATCGCACCATGTCAAATAAAGCACGGTTACGACGTTCGGACACACCATTACACTGTGGTGTTCCAGGTGGCATGAGTAGTGAAACTATTTCACATTGTTTTAACTGAAGGCCAAACTCGTAACTCAAATATTTTACTTCTGCGATCATATCATAGAAACTTTTATTTTGTTACGATGATTCTCCACTTCACTCTGAAATTCTTTGAACTTTTCAAATGTTTAAGACTTGTGTTTCATCAAGTAGATATACTCATATCTGCTCAAATCATCTGTGAAGATTAGAAAATAATGATACCTGCCGTGAGCCTCAATATTCATCGGACCACATACATGAGTATGTATGATTTCCAACAAATCTGTTGCTCGCTCCATTGTTCCGGAGAACAGAGTCTTAGTCATCTTGCCCATGAGGCATGGTTCGCAAGCATCAATTGATTCATAATCAAGTGATTCCAAAAGCCCACCAGCATGGATTTTCTTCATGTGCTTTACACCAATATGACCTAAACGGCACTGCCATAAATAAGTTGCACTATCATTATTAACTTTGCATCTTTTGGCTTCAATATTATGAAAATGTGTATCACTACGATCGAGATCCAACAAACCATTTTCATTGGGTGTATGACCATAGAAGGTTTTATTCATGTAAACAGAACAACAATTATTCTCTAACTTACATGAATAACCGTATTGCAATAAACATGATCCAATCATATTTATGCTCAATGCAAACACTAAATAACATTTATTTTAGGTTTAACACTAATCCCAAAAGTATAGGGAGTGTGCGATGATGATCATATCAATCTTGGAACCATTTCCAATACATCGTCACTTCACCCTTAACTAGTCTTTGTTCATTCTTCAACTCCCATTTCGAGTTACTATTCTTAGCAACTGAACCAGTATCAAATACCGGGGGGTTGCTACGAACACTAGTAAAATACACATCAATAAGCCGTATATCAAATATACCTTTGTTCACTTTGCCATCCTTCTTCTCCGCCAAATACTTGGGACAGTTCCGCTTTCAGTGACCAGTCCCTTTGCAGTAGAAGTAGTTCCGCTTCCAGTGACCAGTCCCTTTGCAGTAGAAGCACTTAGTCTCAGGCTTAGGACTAGACTTGGGCTTCTTCACTTGAGCAGCAACTTGCTTGCCGTTCTTCTTGAAGTTCCCCACCTTCCCTTTGTCCCTTTACTTGAAACTAGTGGTTTTACCATCAACACTTGATGCTTTTCTTGATTTCTACCTTCGTCGATTTCAGCATCACGAAGAGCTTGGGAATCATTTCCGTTATCCCTTGCATATTATAGTTCATCACGAAGTTCTACTAACTTGGTGATGGTGACTAGAGAATTCTGTCAATCACTATTTTATATGGAAGATTAACTCTCACTTGATTCAAGCGATTGTAGTACCCAGACAATCTGAGCACATGCTCACTGCTTGAGCTATTCTCCTCCATCTTTTAGCTATAGAACTTGTTGGAGACTTCATATCTCTCAACTCGGGTATTTACTTGAAATATTAGCTTCAACTCCTGGAACATCTCATATGGTCCATGACGTTCAAAACGTCTTTGAAGTCCCGATTCTAAGCTGTTTAAGCATGGTGCACTAAACTATCAAGTAGTCATCATAGTGAGCTAGCCAAACGTTCATAACGTCTACATCTCCTCCTACAATAGGTCTGTCACCTAGCGGTGCATTAAGAACATAATTCTTCTGTGCAGTAATGAGGATAATCCTCAGATCACGGATCCAATCCGCATCATTGCTACTAACATTTTTCAACATAGTTTTCTCTAGGAATATATAAAAATTAAATGGGGAGCAACATCGCGAGCTATTGATCTACAACATAGATATGCTAATACTACCAGGACTAAATTCATGATAAATTAAAGTTCAATTAATCATATTACTTAAGAACTCCCACTTAGATAGACATCCGTCTAATCCTCTAAGTGATCACGTGATCCATATCAACTAAACCATGTCCGATCACCACATGAGATGGAGTAGTTTCAATGGTGAACATCAATATGTTGATCATATCTACTATATGATTCACGCTCGACCTTTCGGTCTCAGTGTTCCAAGGCCATATCTGCATATGCTAGGCTCGTCAAGTTTAACCTGAGTATTCTACGTGTGCAAAAACTGGCTTGCACCCATTGTAGATGGACGTAGAGCTTATCACACCCGATCATCACGTGGTGTCTGGGCACGACGAACTTTGGCAATGGTGCATACTCAGGGAGAACACTTTTATCTTGAAATTTAGTGAGAGATCATCTTATAATGCTACCGTCAATCAAAGCAAGATAAGATGCATAAAAGATAAACATCTCATGCAACCAATATAAGTGATATGATATGGCCATCATCATCTTGTGCTTATGATCTCCATCTCCGAAGCACCTTCATGATCACCATCGTCACCGGCGCGACACCTTGATCTCCATCGTAGCATCGTTGTCGTCTCGCCAATCTTATGCTTCCACGACTATCGCTACCTCTTAGTGATAAAGTAAAGCATTACATGGTGATTGCATTGCATACAATAAAGCGACAACCATATGGCTCCTGCCAGTTGCTGATAACTTGGTTACAAAACATGATCATCTCATACAATAAAATTTTAGCATCATGTCTTGACCATATCACATCACAACATGCCCTGCAAAAACAAGTTAGATGTCCTCTACTTTGTTGTTGTAAGTTTTATGTGGCTGCTACGGGCTTAGCAAGAACCGTTCTTACCTACGCATCAAAACAACAACGATAGTTTGTCAAGTTGGTGATGTTTTAACCTTCGCAAGGACGGGCGTAGCCACACTCGGTTCAACTAAAGTTGGAGAAACTGACACTCGCCAGCCACCTGTGTGCAAAGCACGTCGGTAGAGCCAGTCTTGCGTAAGCGTACGCGTAATGTTGGTGCGGGCAGCTTCATCCAACAATACCGCTGAACCAAAGTATGACATGCTGGTAAGCAGTATGACTTATATCGCCCACAACTCACTTGTGTTCTACTCGTGCATATAACATCAAAGCATAAAACCGGGCTTGGATGCCACTGTTGGGGAACGTAGTAATTTCAAAAAAATTCCTACGCACACGCAAGATCATGGTGATGCATAGCAACGAGAGGGGAGAGTGTTGTCTACATACCATTGTAGACCGTTCGCGGAAGCGTTATATCAACGCGGTTAATGTAGTCGTGCGTCTTGACGATCCGACCAATCCAAGTACCGAAAGCACGGCACCTCCGAGTTCTGCACACGTTTGGCTCAGTGACATCCTCTCCTTCTCGATCCAGCAAGAGGGGCGAAGTAGTAGATGAGTTCCGGCAGCACGACGGCGTGGTGACGGTGTTGGTGAAGAACAATCTCCGCAGGGCTTCACCTAAGCACTACGAAAACTAGGACGGAGGATAAACTAGAGGGGATGAGGTTGCCTGCACACGGATTGGTGTTTTTTGATGTGTCTTGGGTGCTAGCCCTACCCCTCTATTTATATGTTGAGCCTTGGGGTCTAAACTTGGAGTAAAAGCCTCCACAAAGTCGGTTTCACCCGAAAGGTAAGAGTCCTTCTCGGACTCCAGGGCCAGACGCCAGGGTTCCCGGCGTCTGGCCCCAGACGCCAGGGACCCTGGCGTCTGGCCCCTGGACTCCGCAAAACTTCCTTTTGCGCTTTCCAAAAACCTTGTGGGCTTTCCCCTTTGGCCCAAATAAAGTGTTCTTGTACCCAAACATTTCGGGGAACATCCGAACCCCTTCCGGTGATTTCCGGAACCCTTCCGGTGACCAAACACTATTATCCCATATATCAAAGTTTATCTCCGGACCATTCCGGAGTTCATCGTCATGTCCGTGATCTCATCCCGGACTCCGAACAACATTCGGTCATCAACATACATAACTCATATAGTACTATATCGTCAACGAACGTTAAGCGTGCGGACCCTACGGGTTCGAGAACTATGTAGACATGACCGAGACACCTCTCTGGTCAATAACCAATAGCGAGGCCTGGATGCCCATATTGGCTCCTACATATTCTACGAAGATCTTTGTCGGTCAGACCACATAACAACATACATTGTTCCCTTTGTCATCGGTATGTTACTTGCCCGAGATTCGATAATTGGTATCTCAATACCTAGTTCAATCTCGTTACCGGAAAGTCTCTTTACTCGTTCCGTAATACATCATCCCATAACTAACTCATTAGTTGCAATGCTTGCAAGGCTTATAGTGATGTGCATTACCGAGTGGGCCCAGAGATACCTCTCCGACAATCGGAGTGACAAATCCTAATCTCGAAATACGCCAACCCAACAAGTACCTTCGGAGACACCTGTAGAGCACCTTTATGATCACCCAGTTACGTTGTGACGTTTGGTAGCACACAAAGTGTTCCTCCGGTAAACGGGAGTTGCATAATCTCATAGTCATAGGAACATGTATAAGTCATGAAGAAAGCAATAGCAACAAACTAAATGATCAAGTGCTAAGCTAACGGAATGGGTCAAGTCAATCACATCATTCTCCTAATGATGTGATCCCGTTAATCAAATGACAACTCATGTCTATGGTTAGGAAACATAACCATCTTTGATCAACGAACTAGTCAAGTAGAGGCATACTAGTGACACTCTGTTTGTCTATGTATTCACACATGTATTATGTTTCCGGTTAATACAATTCTAGCATGAATAATAAACATTTATCATGATATAAGGAAATAAATAATAACTTTATTATTGCCTCTAGGGCATATTTCCTTCAGAAAGGAGTACGTCGGTGGAGCCACGAGGGCCCCACGAGGCAGGGGGCGCGCCCTAGGGGGGTGGGCGCGCCCCCACCCTCGTGGCTTTCTCGTTCCTTCCTTGACGTGGGGTCCAAGTCCATCGGGTGGCTTTCGTTCCAAAAATAACTTCTCTAGTTGATTTCGTTCCGTTTCGACTCCGTCTGATATTCCTTTTCTTCAAAACACTGAAATAGGCATAAAACAACAAATCTGGGCTGGGCCTCCGGTTAATAGGTTAGTCCCAAAAATAATATAAAAGTGGATAATAAAGCCCAATATTGCCCAAAATAGTAGATAATATAGCATGGAGCAATCAAAAATTATAGATACGTTGGAGACGTATCAAGCATCCCCAAGCTTAATTCCTGCTCGTCCTCGAGTAGGTAAATAATAAAAAAGATAATTTTTGATGTGGAATGCTAGTTGGCATAATTTCAATGTAATTCTTCTTACTTGTGATATGAATATTCAGATCCGAAAGATTCAAGACAAATGTTCATATTGACATAACAATAATAATACTTCAAGCATACTAACTAAGCAATTATGTCTTCTCAAAATAACATGGCCAAAGAAAGGTCATCCCTACAAAATCATATAGTTTAGTCATGCTCCATTTTCGTCACACAAGAATGCTCTCATCATGCACAACCCCGATGACAAGCCAAGCAATTGTTTCATACTTTAGTAATCTCAAACTTCGAAACCTTCACGCAATACATGAGAGTGAGCCATGTATGTAGCACTATGGGTGGAATAGAATAATGAGGGGGTTATGTGTAGAAGACAAAAAGGAGAAAGTCTCACATCAACGAGGCTAATCAATGGGCTATGGAGATGCCCATCGATTGATGTTAATGCAAGGAGTAGGGATTGCCATGCAACGGATGCACTAGAGCTATAAATGTATGAAAGCTCAACAAAAGAAACTAGTGGGTGTGCATCCAACTTGCTTGCTCACGAAGACCTAGGGCACTTGAGGAGGCCCATTGTTGGAATATACAAGCCAAGTTCTATAATGAAAAATTCCCACTAGTATATGAAAGTGACAGAACAAGAGACTCTCTATCATAAAGATTATGGTGCTACTTTGAAGCACAAGTGTGGAAAAAGGATAGTAGCATTGTCCCTTTTTTATTTGGCCTTTTTTTGGCCTTTATTTTTTTATTTGGCCTTTCTTTTTTATGGCCTTTCTCTCTTTTTTTGGGACAATGCTCTATTGAATGATGATCATCACACTTCTACTTATTTACAACTCAATGATACAACTCGATACTAGAACAAAGATGACTCTATATGAATGCCTTCGGCGGTGTACCGGGATATGCAATGAATCAAGAGTGACATGTATGAAAGAATTATGAATGGTGGCTTTGCCACAAATACTATGTCAACTACATGATCATGCTAGCAATATGACAATGATGAATGTGTCATGATAAACTGGATGGTGGAAAGTTGCATGGCAATATATCTCGAAATGGCTATGGAAATGACATAATAGGTAGGTATGGTGGCTGTTTTGAGGAAGATATAAGGAGGTTTATGTGTGACAGAGTGTATCATATCACGGGGTTTGGATGCACCGGCGAAGTTTGCACTAGCTCTCAATGTGAGAAAGGGCAATGCACGGTACCGAAGAGGCTAGCAAGGATGGAAGGGTGAGAGTGCGTATAATCCATGGACTCAACATTAGTCATAAAGAACTCACATACTTATTGTAAAAATCTACAAGTCATCAAAAACCTCGGCACTACGCGCATGCTCCTAGGGGGATAGATTGGTAGGAAAAGACCATCGCTCGTCCCCGACCGCCACTCATAAGGAGGACAATCAAATAACACCTCATGCTTCAAATTTGTTACACAACGTTTACCATACATGCATGCTACGGGACTTGCAAACTTCAGCACAAGCACTTCTCAAATTCACAACTACTCAACTAGCATGACTTTGATATTATTACCTCCATATCTCAAAACAATCATCAAGCATCAAACTTCTCTTAGTATTCAGAACACTCATAAGAGAATTTTATTATTAATCTTGTATACCTAGCATATTAGGATTTTAAGCAAATTACCATGCTATTAAGACTCTCAAAATAATCTAAGTGAAGCATGAGAGATCAATACTTTCTATAAAACAAATCCACCATGCTCTAAAAGATATAAGTGAAGCACTAGAGCAAATGACAAACTACTCCGAAAGATATAAGTGAAGATCAATGAGTAGTCGAATAATTATGCAACTATGTGAAGACTCTCTAACAATTAATAATTTAAGATCTTGATAATTTATTCAAACAGCAAGCAAAAAAAAAGAAAATGACATTCTAAGAATGGCAAACATCATGTGAAGAAGCAAAAACTTAGGATCAACCGAAACTAACCGATAATTGTTGAAGAAGAAAGGTGGGATGCCAAACCGGGGCATCCCCAAGCTTAGATGCTTGAGACTTCTTGAAATATTATCTTGGGGTGCCTTGGGAATCCCCAAGCTTGAGCTTTTGTGTCTCCTTAATTCCTCTCATATCACGGTCTCCCTAAATCTCAAAAGCTTCATCCACACAAACTCAACAAGGACTCGTGAGATAAGTTAGTATAAACCATTGCAAAAACCTTATCATAATCTACTGTAGCAACCACTAAAATTATTATTCAACATTGCATACTAAATTCCTATGCATATTTAATAGTCCTATCCTCAAATAGAATCATTAGAGAAGCAAACATATGCAAACAATGCAAACATAACAACAATCTGCCTAAACAGGATAGTCTGTAAAGAATGCTGCAACATCCATACTTCCCTAGCTCCAAAAATTATGAAAGAAAATTCCCACTTTAGTAAATTTATCATAGATTAATATGCAAAAGGTTTCAACATTTTATCACATTCTGACTTTTCTAGGGAATTATTGCAACAGCGGTAAACTTTCTGTTTTCAAACAGCAACATGTATACTTGTAACATAGGCATAGTAAAGGCTATCAATGCCACTTTTATTGAAATAAAAGATGCAAAACATTATTATAAATAACAGCAAGCAAATCCTAACAAAATAAATTGACGCTCCAAGCAAAACACATATCATGTGGCGAATAAAAATATAGCTCCAAGTAAAGTTACCGATGAATGAAGACGAAAGAGGGGATGCCTTCCGGGGCATCCCCAAGCTTAGGCTCTTGGTTGTCCTTGAATATTACCTTGGGGTGCCTTGGGCATCCCCAATCTTAGGCTCTTTCCACTCCTTATTCCATAGTCCATCGAATCTTTACCCAAAACTTGAAAACTTCACAACACAAAACTTAACAGAAAACTCGTAAGCTCCGTTAGTATAAGAAAGCAAAACACCACTTCAAGGTACTGTAATGAACTCATTATTTATTTATATTGGTGTTAAACATACTGTATTCCAACTTCTCTATGGTTTATAAACTATTTTACTAGCCATAGATTCATCAAAATAAGTAAACAACACATGAAAAACAGAATCTGTCAAAAACAGAACAGTCTGTAGTAATCTGGATCAAACGTATACTTCTGGAACTCATAAAATTCTCAAATAAATTTTTGGACCTTAGGAATTTATCTATTAATCATCTTAAAAAATAATTAACTAAATATCACTCTCCAATAAAAAATGGCAGCAATTCTCGTGAGCGCTAAAGTTTCTGTTTTTTACAGCATGATCAACAAGACTTTCCCCAAGTCTTCCCAAAGGTTCTACTTGGCACAAACACTAATTAAAAACTAAAAACACATCTAAACAGAGGATAGATGAATTATTTATTACTAAACAGGAACAAAAAGAAAGGAACAAAAATAAAATTGGGTTGCCTCCCAACAGGCGCTATCGTTTAATGCCCCTAGCTAGGCATGATGATTTCAATGATGCTCACATAAAGGATAAGAATTGAAACATAAAGAGAGCATCATGAAGAATATGACTAGCACATTTAAGTCTAACATAATTCCTATGCATAGGGATTTTGTGAGCAAACAACTTATGGGAATAATAATCAACTAGCATAGGAAGGTAAAACAAGCATAACTTCAAAATTTTAAGCACATAGAGGGAAAACTTGATATTATTGCAATTCCTACAAGCATATGTTCCTTCCTCATAATAATTTTCAGTAGCATAATGAATGAATTCAAAAATATAACCAGCACCTAAAGCATTCTTTTCATGATCTACAAGCATAGAAAATTTACTACTCTCCACACAAGCAAATTTCTTCTCATGAATAATAGTGGGAGTATTATAAGAGACTTGGATACTATAAATTGTTTCCACATTAAGAGAGTAATGTTCAGAGAAGGGGTAACCATAATCATGACAAGTTTTATAAATATAATCACTACTTTTTATAGCATAAGTATCATCACAATAATTATCATAAGTAGGAGGCATGCTATCATCATTATAAACTTGCATATCAAAACTTGGGAGACTAAAAATATCATCATTATTAAACATAGCATCCCCAAGCTTGGGACAAACATTAATTGCAGCAAATATATTCTCAAATATGTCATCCTCATCAAACATAGCTTCCCCAAGCTTGGGCCTTTTCGTATCATAAGCATAATCACTCTCATCATTAATACCATGGATAGCACCAATAGTATAGCAATTATTATATTCTTCCAAGCAAGTGCCAAAAAGATTTTCAAGATCATAAGAAGTATCATTATGTTCCCAATCATAATCATCACAACAAGCAATAGGCATAACGAGATCATCATCAAGTGTATCATCTTCATTTTCATGAGGCACATCAATAATAGGAGCAACTTTATTTGGGAGAGATACATTTTTACCTCTCTTCCCTTTTCTTTTCTTCTTCTTCATCACATCATGTGTGGGTTCAATCCTATTTTTAGAGCTCCTTATTAATGAGATTGGTTGGATAGAAAGCTCCTCCTCGTTACCTGATTCATCATAAGAAATAATAGGAGGATATTGGGAAGTCTCTTCCCTTTCATTAGTATTCTCTTCATCCTCTATTTGTTTTCTTTTCTTTATGTAATTGGCAATATAGTGATTTTCAATGCAATTCACTGCACAATACATATAAATATTCTCTAGATCAAAATCAAGAACTCTATCAAGATTAAACTTTGGAATACCCTTAGTTATACGTTTCATTTCTTCATAACCCAAAAGAAGGCTAAGCTCTTTATGATGCTCAAGGGTAATCAAATTATCACAATGTTTGGACACGACTTGATCATGAAACAAATAACATTGGAGCTTTAAATGACCATGTTCATTGCAAAGTTCACAAGGGGCACGAAAAAAATTGAATCTTTCAGCACATTAATATAGCTCTTCTTGCAACAATTTAGTTTCTAAGTACTTATGCCTCTTGCAATATCTATCTTCCCTATTTGGTGTGTACTTGCAAACCCAATGCACTCCACAAAATTTGACATGTTTATAGGAGACATTTTCATCATAACTAGTGCAATCATCATTAGTATTATGGATATTCAAAGAATTCGTACTAACAACATTGCAATCATGCTCATCATTCACATATTTAGTGCCAAACATTTCTTATATTTCTTCTTCTAGCACTTGGGCACAATTATCCTTTCCATCATACTCACGAAAGATATTAAAAAGGTGAAGCGTATGAGACAAACTCAATTCCATTTTTTATAGTTTTCTTTTATAAACTAAACTAGTGATAAAACGAGAAACTAAAAAACTCGATTGCAAGATCTAAATATATACATTCAAGTGCTAACCTCCCCGGTAACGGCGCCAGAAAAGAGCTTGATGTCTACTACACAACCTTCTTCTTATAGACGTTGTTGGACCTCCAAGTGCAAAGGTTTGTAGGACAGTAGCAAAATTCCCTCAAGTGGATGACCTAAGGTTTATCAATCCGTAGGAGGCGTAGGATGAAGATGGTCTCTCTCAAATAATCCTGCAACCAAATAACAAAGAGTCTCTTGTGTCCCCAACACACCCAATACAATGGTAAATTGTATAGGTGCACTAGTTCGGCAAAGAGATGGTGATACAAGTGGTATATGGATAGTAGATAAAGGTATTTGTAATATGAAATTATAAAAACAGCAAGGTAACTAATGATAAAAGTGAGCGTAAACGGTATTGCAATGCTAGGAAACAAGGCCTAGGGTTCATACTTTCGCTAGTGTAAGTTCCCTCAACAATACTAACATAATTGGGTCATAAAACTATCCCTCAACATGCAACAAAGAGTCACTCCAAAGTCACTAATAGCGGAGAACGAACGAAGAGATTATGGTAGGGTACGAAACCACCTCAAAGTTATTCTTTCCAATCAATCCATTGGGCTATTCCTATAAGTGTCACAAACAGCCCTAGAGTTCGTACTAGAATAACACCTTAAGATACAAATCAAACAAAACCCTAATGTCACCTAGATACTCCAATGTCACCTCAAGTATCCGTGGGTATGATTATACAATATGCATCACACAATCTCAGATTCATCTATTCAACGAACACAAAGGACCTCAAAGAGTGCCCCAAAGTTTCTACCGGAGAATCACGACGAAAACGTGTGCCAACCCCTATGCATAGGTTCATGGGCGGAACCCGCAAGTTGATCACCAAAACATACATCAAGTGAATCACGTGATATCCCATTGTCACCACAGATATCCACGGCAAGACATACATCAAGTGCTCTCAAATCTTTAAAGACTCAATCCGATAAGATTACTTCAAAGGGGAAACTCAATTCATTACAAGAGCGAAGAGGGGGAGGAGAAACATAGGATCCAACTATAATAGCAAAGCTCGCGATACATCAAGATCGTATCACCTCAAGAACACGAGAGAGAGAGAGAGAGAGAGAGAGAGAGAGAGAGAGATCAACACATAGCTACTGGTACATGCCCTCAGCCCCGAGGGAGAACTACTCCCTCCTCGTCATGGAGAGCACCAAGATGATGAAGATGGCCACCGGAGAAGGATTACCCCCTCCGGCAGGGTGCCCGAACGGGTCTAGATTGGTTTTCAGTGGCTATGGAGGCTTCTGGCGGCGTAACTCCTGATCTATTGTGTTCTCTGGAAGTTTTACGATACATAGGTATATATGGGTTAAAGGAGTACGTCGGTGGAGCCACGAGGGCCCCACGAGGCAGGGGGCGCGCCCTAGGGGGGTGGGCACGCCCCCCACCCTCGTGGCTTCCTCGTTCCTTCCTTGGCGTGGGGTCCAAGTCCATCGGGTGGCTTTTGTTCCAAAAATAACTTCTCTAGTTGATTTCGTTCCGTTTCGACTCCGTCTGATATTCCTTTTCTTCAAAACACTAAAATAGGCATAAAACAACAAATCTGAGCTGGGCCTCCGGTTAAAAGGTTAGTCCCAAAAATAATATAAAAGTGGATAATAAAGCCCAATATTGCCCAAAACAGTAGATAATATAGCATGGAGCAATCAAAAATTATAGATACGTTGGAGACGTATCATTACAGTTACCTCATCAAGTTCTACTTTCCTCCCACTCACTTCTTTCGAGAGAAACTTCTTCTCTAGAAAGGATCCATTCTTAACAATGAATATCTTGCCTTCGGATCTGTGATAGAAGGTGTACCCAACATTTTCTTTTGGGTATCCTATGAAGATGCACTTCTCCGATTTGGGTTTGAGCTTATCAGGTTGAAACTTTTTCACATAAGCATTCCAACCTCAAACTTTAAGAAACGACAGCTTAGGTTTCTTGCCAAACCATAGTTCATATGGTGTCGTCTCAACGGATTTAGATGGTGCCCTATTTAATGTGAATGCAGCTATCTCTAATGCATAACCCCAAAACGATAGTGGTAAATCAGTAAGAGACATCATAGATCGCACCATATCTAATAAAGTACGGTTACGACGTTCGGACACACCATTACACTGTGGTGTTCCAGGTGGCGTGAGTAGTGAAACTATTTCACATTGTTTTAACTGAAGGCCAAACTCGTAACTCAAATATTTTACTTCTGCGATCATATCGTAGAAACTTTTATTTTTGTTACGATGATTCTCCACTTCACTATGAAATTCTTCGAACTTTTCGAATGTTTCAGACTTGTGTTTCATCAAGTAGATATACTCATATCTGCTCAAATCATCTATGAAGATCAGAAAATAATGATACCTGTCGCGAGCCTCAATATTCATCGGACCACATACATCAGTATGTATGATTTCCAACAAATCTGTTGCTCGCTCCATTGTTCCGGAGAACGGAGTCTTAGTCATCTTGTCCATGAGGCATGGTTCGCAAGCATCAACTGATTCATAATCAAGTGATTCCAAAAGCCCATCAACATGGATTTTCTTTATGCGCTTTACACCAATATGACCTAAACGGTAGTGCCACAAATAAGTTGCACTATCATTATTAACTTTGCATCTTTTGGCTTCAATATTATAAAAATGTGTATCACCACGATCGAGATCCAACAAACCATTTTCATTGGGTGTATGACCATAGAAGGTTTTATTCATGTAAACAGAACAACAATTATTCTCTAACTTACATGAAGAACCGTATTGCAATAAACATGATCCAATCATATTCATGCTCAAGGCAAACACTAAATAACATTTATTTTAGGTTTAACACTAATCTCGAAAGTATAGGGAGTGTGCGATGATGATCATATCAATCTTGGAACCATTTCCAATACACATCGTCACTTCACCCTTAACTAGTCTCTGTTCATTCTGCAACTCCCGTTTCGAGTTACTATTCTTAGAAACTGAACTAGTATCAAATACTGAGGGGTTGCTATAAACATTTGTAAAGTACACATCAATAACATGTATATCAAATATACCTATATTCACTTTGCCATCCTTCTTATCCGCCAATTACTTGGGGTAGTTCCGCTTCCAATGACCAGTCCCTTTGCAGTGGAAGCACTCAGTTTCAGGCTTAGATCCAGACTTGGGTTTTTTTCACTTGAGCAACAACTTGCTTGCCATTCTTCTTGAAGTTCCCCTTTCTTCCCTTTGTCCCTTTACTTGAAACTAGTGGTTTTGTATACCATCAACACTTGATGCTTTTCTTGATTTCTACCTTCGTCGATTTCAGCATCAGGAAGAGCTTGGGAATCGTTTCCGTTATCCTTTGCACATTACAGTTCATCACAAAGTTCTACTAACTTGGTGATGGTGACTAGAGAATTCTGTCAATCACTATTTTATATGGAAGATTAACTCCCACTTGATTCAAGCGATTGTAGTACCCAGACAATCTGAGCGCATGCTCACTGCTTGAGCTATTCTCCTCCATCTTTTAGCTATAGAACTTGTTGGAGACTTCATATCTCTCAACTCGGGTATTTGCTTGAAATATTAACTTCAACTCCTGGAACATCTCATATGGTCCATGATGTTCAAAACGTCTTTGAAGTCCCAATTCTAAGCCGGTTAAGCATGGTGCACTAAACTATCAAGTAGTCATCATATTGAGCTAGCCAAACATTCATAATATCTGCATCTGCTCCTGCAATAGGTTTGTCACCTAGCGGTGCATCAAGGACATAATTCTTCTGTGCAGCAATGAGGATAAACCTCAGATCACGGATCCAATCCGCATCATTGCTACTAACATCTTTCAACTTAGTTTTCTCTAGGAACATATCAAAAATAAAACTTGGGAGCTAAACGCGAGCTATTGATCTACAACATAGATATGCTAATACTACCAGGTCTAAGTTCATGATAAATTTAAGTTCAATTAATCATATTACTTAAGAACTCCCACTTAGATAGACATCCCTCTAATCCTCTAAGTGATCACGTGATCCATATGAACTAAACCATGTCCGATCATCACGTGAGATGGATCAGTTTCAACGGTGAACATCACTATGTTGATCATATCTACTATATGATTCAGGCTCGACCTTTCATTCTTCGTGTTCCGAGGCCATATCTGTTATATGCTAGGCTCGTCAAGTTTAACCTGAGTATTCCGCGTGTGCAACTGTTTTGCACCCGTTGTATTTGAACATAGAGCCTATCACACCCGATCATCACGTGGTGTCTCAGCACGAAGAACTTTCGCAACGGTGCATACTCAGGGAGAATACTTATACTTTGATAATTTAGTGAGGGATCATCTTATAATGCTACCGTCAATCAAAGCAAGATAAGATGCATAAAAGATAAACGTCACATGCAATCAATATAAGTGATATGATATGGCCATCATCATCTTGTGCTTGTGATTTCCATCTCCAAAGCACCGTCATGATCACCATCGTCACCGGTGCGACATCTTGATCTCCATCGTAGCATCCTTGTCGTTTCACCAATCTTATGCTTCTACGACTATCGCTACCGCTTAGTGATAAAGTAAAGCATTACAGGGCGATTGCATTGCATACAATAAAGCGACAACCATATGGCTCCTGCCAGTTGCCGATAACTCGGTTACAAAACATGATCATCTCATACAATAAAATTTAACATCATGTCTTGACCATATCACATCACAACATGCCCTGCAAAAACAAGTTAGACCTCCTCTACTTTGTTGTTGCAAGTTTTACGTGGCTGCTACGGGCTGAGCAAGAACCGTTCTTACCTACGCATCAAAACCACAATGATAGTTTCTCAAGTTAGTGTTGTTTTAACCTTCTCAAGGACCGGGCGTAGCCACACTCGGTTCAACTAAAGTTGGAGAGATTAACACCCGCTAGTCACCTATGTGCATAGCACGGCTGTAAAACCAGCCTTGCGTAAGCGTACGCGTAATGTCGGTCCGGACCGCTTCATCCAACAATACCGCCAAACCAAAGTATGACATGCTGGTAAGAAGTATGACATATATCGCCCACAACTCACTTGTGTTCTACTCGTGCATATGACGTCTACGCATAAAACCTGGCTCTGATGCCACTGTTGGGGAACGTAGTAATTTGAAAATTTTCCTACGCACACGCAAGATCATGGTGATGCATATCAACGAGAGGGGAGAGTGTTGTCCACATACCCTCGTAGACCGAAAGCGGAAGCGTTAGCACAACGCGGTTGATGTAGTCATATGTCTTCACGATCCGACCGATCAAGTACCGAATGCACGGCACCTCCGAGTTCAGCACACGTTCAGCCCGATGACGTCCCTCAAACTCCGATCCAGCCGAGTGTTGAGGGAGAGTTTTGTCAGCACGACGGCGTGGTGATGATGTTGATGTTCTACCGACCCAGGGCTTCGCCTAAGCACCGCTATAGTATTATCGAGGTGGACTATGGTGGAGGGGGGCACCGCACAAGGCTAAGAGATCAAGAGATCAACTGTTGTGTATATGGAGTGCCCCCTGCCCCTGTATATAAAGGAGCAAGGGGGGTGCGGCCGGCCAGGGAGAGGGCGTGCCAGGAGGAGTCCTACTCCCACCAGGAGTAGGACTCCCCCCTTTCCTAGTTGAAATAGGATTCGGGAGAAGGAAAGAAAGAGGGGAAGAAGGAAAGAGGGGGACGGCCCCCTTGCCCTAAACCAATTCGGTTTGGGCCTTGGGGGGCGCGCCCCACACTTACCTTGCTTCCCTCTATTTTCACTAAGGCCCATGTAGGCCCATTAAGCCCCTGGGGGTTCCGATAACCTCCCGGTACTCCGGTAAAATCCCGATTTCACCCGGAACACTTCCGACATCCAAATATAGGCTTCAAATATATCAATCTTTATGTCTCGACCATTTCGAGACTCCTCGTCATGTCCTTGATCACATCCGGGACTCCGAACAACCTTCGGTACATCAGAACATATAAACTCATAATATAACTGTCATCGTAACGTTAAGCGTGCGGACCCTACGGGTTCGAGAACTATGTAGACATGACCGAGACACGTCTCCGGTCAATAACCAATAGCGGAACCTGGATGCTCATATTGGCTCCCACATATTCTACGAAGATCTTTATCGGTCAAACCGCATAACAACATACGTTGTTCCCTTTGTCATCGGTGTGTTACTTGTCCGAGATTCGATCGTCGGTATCTCAATACCTAGTTCAATCTCGTTACTGGCAAGTCTCTTTACTCGTTCCGTAATACATCATCTCGCAACTAACTCATTAGTTGCAATGCTTGCAAGGCTTTAGGTGATGTGCATTACCGAGAGGGCCCAGAGATACCTCTCCGACAATCGGAGTGACAAATCCTAATCTCGAAATACGCCAACCCAACAAGTACCTTTGGAGACACCTGTAGAGCACGTTTATAATCACCCAGTTACGTTGTGATGTTTGGTAGCACACAAAGTGTTCCTCTGGTAAACGGGAGTTTCATAATCTCATAGTCATAGGAACATGTATAAGTCATGAAGAAAGCAATAGCAACAAACTAAACGATCAAGTGCTAAGCTAATGGAATGGGTCAAGTTAATCACATCATTCTCCTAATGATGTGATCTCGTTAATCAAATGACAACTCATGTCTATGGTTAGGAAGCATAACCATTTTTGATCAACGAGCTAGTCAAGTAGAGGCATACTAGTGACACTCTGTTTGTCTATGTATTCACACATGTATTATGTTTTCGGTTAATACAATTCTAGCATGAATAATAAACATTTATCATGATATAAGGAAATAAATAATAACTTTATTATTGCCTCTAGGGCATATTTCCTTCAGTTTTGCAGAAACTGGGCAGAGTGGGAAATTTTTGCTTTACCTTTTGCAAAGATTGCATCATTTCTATGATGCCAAACACGCCACCAAAATAGCATAAGTTTTTGTCGTATGTCTTCAGTCACTTTATCTAATAGGATAATAACCCAATCCCTTTCTGTGTAGCTTATTTTATGCTCAGGAGGAAGGTTCCACACGTCCTTCAATTCATGCCAAAGGGCTCTCAGGAACGTACATCGGTGTGCAACATGGAAACCCGATTTGTCATCAGCACCACAAACATTACAAATTGAAGTGAGGCCCGAAATGCGTCTGAATCTATTGGTTTGAACCGCAAGGGATTCTGTTGCTAGTCTCCACATAAAGATACACACTTTTTGAGGGACATTTGTTTTCCAGATAGTGTCCCAAATACCGCGGTCCCCTGATATATTGTAGCTTGGTCCAATACTTTCAGATTTCTTTTCATCCATGGCTAACCTACACGCGCTACGCACAGTGAAAATTCCATTCTTTTCTGGCTGCCATGCAATATAATCGTCCTCATCAAAATTTGGGAGTTGAATACTCAAGATATCATTCGCATCTTGTTGTGTAAAAATACGCCGGACGTTATCCTCCTTCCAAGAGTGGGTTTCTTGGTCAATGAGATCCGCTACCCAGCGGATTCGGGAGTTTGTTGGGTTTATATTAATTTTCATATTTTGCCCTTGGAATCCAGTTGTCTCTCCGGATGCGAACACTTTTTGCATTGCATAAACGCCGTACACATCCTTTCTTAAGGAGTTTTAAACCATGAATGATACCCTGCCAACTCGGCAATGCATTGTGAATAAACGCTGTGTCAAGTAGATCTGCCTCATGATAGTATTTAGCCTTCAGCACTCTCGCACACGAACTATCAGGATATGCAATAAGACGCCAAGCTTGTCTAGCAAGGAGAGCCTGGTTAAAAACTCTAAGGTCCTTGAACCCCATACCTCCCTGATTTTTGCGTTGTGTGAGTTTCTCCCAAATCAACCAGTGGATATGTCGGCGATCCTTGTCATCCCCCCACCAGAAATCTCTAGTCATGTGCATGAGGTCCTCGCATAGGGCCCAACTAGCATGTAAACGAAGACCCTATGAAGAATAAATGCGGCCGCCGTTTCACTTTTCTTTTCCCCTTCTCAACTTCTTTTCCGATGGACTGCAACTTCTTCTACAAGCACTCCCATCCTGGCGAGCAGCAGTTGCAGCATGGCACATTCTACATGCTGCTGTGTCACTGGGTCAACCGGTCAAGGACTTACTATAATTCTCGAATTATATACCTGATGGACTTTTTTTGCGGGTGAATATACCTAATGGACTTTGCTTATATACCTTAGGTTGCACCATTAGATGAAGCTTCTTGATGTATATATGTGGCTGCTACAGCCTACAGATACATGTATGCATGTGCACCTAGCTTCACACATTCTATATTTATCCAGTCAGGATATATTGCCTAGAGCATCTCTAGCAGATTCACTGTATTAGCGATTGTCAAATGGAATATGGAGCATGCTCCATATGAATATGCAGGCCGCAGCGGCTGTGCGTAAACATAGAGTCGTCATAATGTGGCCTTCATACCCTTTCATTTATTTGACATTTTTGTCTTTTTCTCAAAAATATAGGAGAAATTTTAAGACATTGTATCAAACATATATTTCAACATGATAAATTAACAGAAACTATGATGAAACTATAATAGGGGCCAAAAACCTCTCGCATTACATATAACTAGCGTCTACAAATGTCATTTAATGATATTTTCAACCTCGACATTGGCACATATATACACTAGTAGCATGTGGCGTCTAGACCTCCTCATCATCCTCTCCGGACGAGATATCATCCATCCACGCGTAGGGGTCGGACTCACGAGCGGCAACTCAGTGGCATCTGGGATGTACTTGATGATGATGATTTATTTATTTTGCATGACGGATGACATGGCCGCAGCACTGAGGGGTACCATGCATTGGACATATGCGAAGAAACTCGGTGCCCAGATGAAGAACCTTGGACGTACAACATCATGTGCATCCATCGTGTGTAACATTATTAGATATGTAATTCTAGCTGACGACGAATGTTAGCTGGGAAGAAACTCACATCAAACACACTCACAGCCATTTGATCAAGATCAAACGATGGTAGAATTGAGAGTTATTTACTCAAAACCATCACAGTTGGGGTTAGGGTAACAACTTGGTACCACATTTGTGCCAGGGCATAAAAAACCACCAACTATACGCCTAACCAGTAACGTGGAGCACTGATGCTCGGATTTAGTTGCGAAAATAGCCAAACTGACAAGTAGAGCCCGCATGTCAGGTTGACGTGACATGCTTATGTGGACAATATGCTGAGTTGGACGAAGGTCCCACTTGTTAATGACTCAAGTGTTTTCTCCCATCCATTCTTCATCCTCCGGATAAGGGATGCACAGAGGGCGTGCTTGGAACGCCCCATATGTAACTTTCCCAAATTATACTCCAACTCTTGCCGTTTCCGGCATTAAGTTATATTTAATTCTCGGGTTCGGGTCTTTGTCTCCGTGTGTTGTTTATGTTTTCGTGCATCTCATATCATGTCATCACGTGCATTGCATTTGCATACATGTTCATCTCATGCATTCGAGCTTTTTCCCCGTTGTCCGTTTTGCATTCTGGCGCTTCGTTCTCCTCCGGTGGCCATTTCTAGCTTTCTTTCGTGTGTGGGGATTAAACATTTCCAGATTGGACCGAGACTTGCCATGCGGCCTTGGTTTACTACCGGTAGACCGCCTGTCAAGTTTCGGGTCAATTGGACTTCGTTTGATACTCCAACGGTTAACCGAGGGACCAAAAAGGCCTCGTGTGTGTGCAGCCCAACACCCCTCCAATTTGGCCCAAAAACCCACCAAACTCTGCTCCATCGTCTCGATCGTTCGATCACGATCGTGTGGGCGAAAACCGCACCTCATTTGGACTCTCCTAGCTCCCTCTAGGTCTATAAATAGACCCCTTCCCCGAAATCTGGATCTCTCCCCCGTCCAAACCCTAAAATTACAGATCCGCCGCCGCCGGACACGTCCGCCACCGACGGACATGTCCGGTCCGCCCGCCGCCGCCATGTGGCACGCCACCATTGGCTCGCGCCCGCCGCCGCCGCCGCGGGCCGGGGAGCCCGGAGCCGGCCCCCGCGGCCCGGTTCGTCCCGCCGCCACCCGCGTTCCTCTTCCCCGAGGCCGGCAGCGTCGCTCGCCGCTCCGGCCACCGCCGACCACCGCGCCACTGCGGGCTCGCCGGAGTAGCCCGGCCCGACCTCGCCGGTCGCCACCCGCCGCATCCCGCCGAGCTCCGCGCCGCCCCCGCGCCGCCCCCGCGCCTCGGCTTCCACGCCGCCCTCGCCGGCGGCCACCACCGCGCCGCGCCCACGCCGGCCCGCCTCCCCGCGCCGCCGTCCGAGCTCGCCGGATCGGTGAACAGTGCCCGCGCGCCCGGTGAACAGTAAACCCTAGATCTAATCGGGGTTGACTTTCTCCTCTAATTTCTAGTTTTTCGTGCTACGTTTGACCTGCCATATCTTTGCATCCGTGGCTCCGTTTTGGGCATATGATATATCAAAATCTTCGTCTCGACGATTACATCATTTCATTCCATTGCATCATTTGCATTTGAGGTCATCTTGGTGCCCAAAATGCTGTTGGAAGGAGGCATCATGAGTTAAATTGCAGATCCGTTAGCCCTACATTGACTTTTGTCATTTTTGCCATGATTATTGTGTGCATGATATGCCTGTGCCCCTTTGGGATGAATTGTTAAGCATGTTGTCTTCTTTCCAGAGGTGCCTCCCTTGCATTTTTAGGATGTGTGTGTTGTCTTGTGCAAGCTTGCAAAGAGGGGTACCTGAGTTTACTGATTTTAGGGACTTAGTGAAAATCACTAAGTCTGGGATGTTTTAGTTCACGATGCTATATGTCCAGCTTGTTTCCTAGTGATCCGTGCCTCTTTTGAGGATGATCAGTAAGAGTGATTTGTTATGATTGTTGTGCTTAATCCATCCATGTCTTTACTTGTTATGTTGGAGCACCCTAGGTTGACTCAATCGAGCTCAACTTTTGCATAGTTGTTAATTTGGGCAGATCGTGAACTCTTTTGCGATTTTGCCGGAGCTATTGCTAGTGATCCATGCATGCTATGCCATTGTTCTTGCCATGTCTAGCTAGCATTTTATGCGTTCTTCATGGATATATGACTGCCTTGCCATGACTTGCACCGTAGTGAGAGCATCGAGCTCGTTTACATGCCTCCGTGAGTTATTATTTCAGCATGTCCCAGTTTTCACTAAGTCTGAAAACTGATTGTGTTTCATCAATGTTCGTGTGCTCGGTAGAACATTTTTGAACCCTTTTGGCCCCAGGTCATTTTGGGTGTTTTGTTAAGCTTGTTGAGTAGCTCCATGCCATGCTCTTACTTGCCATGTTCAGGTTTTGTTTCATGTTATTTTGCTGCTCCGAAGAGAGCATCGTGGTCTGAAATTTCAGACTAGCGTTAATTTCGCTGTCTGAAATCTGTTTTGCTTATTCAGTTTTGCCATGCTTGTTTGAAGCGCTTAATGGATGAATTTGCCTATGCCTCAGTCCTGGTGATTTGTTAAGCTTCTTGAGTACATCACTGCCATGCAATTTGTTTTCCTGTTTGGTGGCTGTAGCATGTTCATTTCGTTGCATTTAGGAGCCTACTTGCTGTAAATCGCAGATCGGTTCGTTTAGTAAAGCGCTTGCCATTTCTAAACCGTAGCTCCGATTGCCATGATCTTTATATCGTTTTCAGGGGATTTCTTCCCCTCTATCCAGTGGCACACTTGGTTTTCCATGTTGAGGCCAGGTTCATGCATTTCCTTTCACGTCTTGCATTTTGCATCCCGCATCGCATCCCGCATAGCATATCGTCTTTGCATATTATTGATTGCCCTTGCACGTGGTTGATTGTATCCTTGTTGCTTGTTTGTGTTGTTGGGTAGAGCCGGGAGACGAGTTCGCTAACGAGGAGCCCGTTGAGTTTGCTTTTAAGGATCCAGTCAACTCTGACAACTGTGCAGGCAAGATGATCACACCCTTGAAATCACTACTATCTTTGCTATGCTAGTTTGCTCGCTCTTCTGCTTTGCCAATGCTACGATGCCTACCACTTGCTTGTCAGCCTCCCAATTGCCATGATTGAGCCTCTAACCCACCTTTGTCCTAGCAAACCATTGATTGGCTATGTTACCGCTTTGCTCAAGCCCCTTCTTATAGCGTTGCTAGTTGCAGGTGAAGATTGGAGCCGTTCCTTGTTGGAACATTTATTTACTTGTTGGGATATCATTATATTGCTATGTTATCTTTACTCATATATATACTTGGTAAAGGGTGGAAGGCTCGGCCTCTTGCCTAGTGTTTTGTTCCACTCTTGCCGCCCTAGTTTCCGTCATATCGGTGTTATGTTCCCGGATTGTTGCGTCCCTTACGCGGTTGGGCTATATGGGAACCCCTTGATAGTTCGCCTTGATTAAAGCTTTTCCAGCAATGCCCAACATTGGTTTTACCATTTGCCACCTACCCTTTTTCTTTTCCCTTGGGTTTCCGGAGCCCGAGGGTCATCTTTATTTTAGCCCCCCCATGGGCCAGTGCTCCTCTGAGTGTTGGTCCGACCGAGTAGACTGCGGGGCCACCTCGGGGCAACTTCAGGGTTGGTTTTACTCGTAGGATGTCTCATCTGAGTGTGCCCTGAGAATGAGATATGTGCAGCTCCTATCGGGATTTGTCGGCGCATTCGGGCGGTGTTGCTGGACTAGTTTTGACCTGTCGAATCATCTTATTGTACCGGGATATCGAGTCTGATCGGTGGGTCCTGGGTGGAGGTCTATTCCTTCGTTGACCGTGAGAGCTTGTTATGGGCTAAGTTGGGACCCCCTGCAGGGATTGATCTTTCGAAAGCCGTGCCCGCGGTTATGGGCAGATGGGAATTTGTTAATGTCCGGTTGTAGATAACTTGAACGTTAAATAATTAAAATGAATCAACCGAGTGTGTTGCCGTGATGGCCCCTTCTCGGCGGAGCCCGGGAAGTGGACACGGCGTTGGAGTTATGTTTGCGTAGGCTGCTCTATATAGTTTTCCGCTCGTGCTTTGCCTCCTCTTATCGCTCTCCTTTGCGAATAAGTTAGCCACCATATATGCTAGTCGCTTGCTGTAGCTCCACTTTACTTTACCCCTTTCCTACCTATTAAGCTTAAATAGTCTTGATCGCGAGGGTGCGAGATTGCTGAGTCCTTTGTGGCTCACAGATTACTATTACACCAGATGCAGGGACCGATGATACCTCTCCGGATGGCGCGCTCGATCTGAAGTGGGAGTACGACGAGGACTCTCAGCGTTACTATGTGTCTTTTTCGGATGATCAGTAGGGATGCCTATTCGGGGCTAGATTCAGGGCCTAGTCGCTTGTTGGGGGTCTTTTCCATTTTGGCGTCGTAGTCAGGCCATGAGTGATTGTATGATGGATGTTATTTATGTACTTTGATGTGACATGGTGAGTGTAAGCCAACTATGCTATTATTCCCCTTTATATTATATATGTACATGGGTTGTGTAATGATTCCCGACTTGCGACATTGCTTTCAACGCGCTTATGTATCTAAGTCGTGCCTCGACACATGGGAGACATAGCCGCATCGAGGGCGTTACAAGTTGGTAATCAGAGCCTTCCCCGACCTTAGGAGCCCCATTGCTTGATCGTTTTTAGCAGCCGAGTTGTGTCTAGAAAAATGTTTTGAGTCCTTAGGAATTATATATCGAAGAGCTTAGGAATTCTTTTTACTTCCCAGTCTCCTCATCGCTCTGGTATGTCATCCTGACGTAGAGTTTTGACTCTTCTCTTCTCATATTTCACTAAAAAAATTTTTAGGATCACGCGAGTATCTTGGTTTTGTTCCGATGGCTTATGATGAGAATACAGTCTTGGTGCCTCCTGTCAGGGGTTTAGTGGAAGTGTCCCGGGGAGTTGAGCTCTGAGGTGTTGTCATCATAATTCTATCGTTGCAATTCTGGCATACTTGAGATATGTGCGCGACATCGAAAATCTCCTTTATGCAGTTCGTTGGTGAGATAACCTCGACGCCACCCAGTACTGGGGCGGGAGTTCGGGAGTATCGCCATAACTTGTATAACGGATGCTTTTCGAAGGTTGAGGTAGATGGTTTCTGAAGGTTTCTTGGTTATGTGTTGAAGGATGGATGCAACTGGATGTAGGATTGCTAGCTTGGGTGAGATATTATGCTTCCACTGTATCCCCAACACCTGACTGCATAACCGGAAAGTTTCGGGAGTTTCATAGGCGGGAATTCAAGTAGCCTTAGGATATCTTTCCAGCAGATGTGTCATACGAAATTGGGGTTCGACGTCTAGTGGTTCGCCTATTCATGGTCGATTTTACAGTGGCCTCGTTGTGTCTTAAAGAGTCCTTGGCTATGCTGACTCGGGGACGCTTCGTATGTCATGTGCACTGCCTTGTACATGATGGTGCTGTACGGTCGAGCCCGTGTAGGTCATACCACGAAAACTTCGGACGAAATTTCTATCATGTGTTTGTTCCGGCTTATTCCGCAAGCCAACCCTTGGTTTTATTTCGAGTTGTGGTATTCGTTCTCCTTCAACGTCATATGTTGATTCCATCCCTCGTTGATGTACCTCTTCTACCTGATTCTTCGTGGCTTCGCAATTTAGGAATATGTGACCACTTCAAGAGAAGTGCATTCGTTCATTTTGTTCGGATGTGAAGACTTTATGTTGCAATTTTCATTCTGTTGGTTTCAGCTTTATTTATCTGCCTATGTGCTAACGGTGGTCAACCTCTTCGGGATGGCTCCTGCTAAGAGCACCAGTCAGAACCAGAATCAAGATCCGCCGCCACCTCCTCTGGAAGCATGGCAAGCTGTGATGGCTGCTACTAATGCAAATACACAGCTGATCATGCAAATCATCCAAGAGCGGAATCAAAGCAGTCAAGCAAATCAAGGCAACAACCAGAACCATTTTGCAACTCTGAATCAGTTCCTCGCAAATGGTCCAAACACGTTCAGCAACTGCGTTGAGGCTACCGATGCTGATGATTGGTTAGTCGATCTGGGAAAGCATTTTGAATGTAGCAACATTAGACCTGAAGATTTCGTCAAGTTCGCGTCTTTCCAGCTCAAGGATCAGGCCGTAGAGTGGTTTCAGCAGTACCGGGATTCCAGAGGTGGACGTTTGATCATCTGGGATGATTTCCGTCGTGATTTCCGAGCTCATCACATCCCTCAAAGTGTGACTGAAAGCAAACGTGAAGAATTCCGCAATCTGAAGCAAGGCTCTTTATCTGTCTATGACTACAACAAGTTGTTCCAGAAGCTCGCCCGTTTTGCCAAGCAGGATGTTCCTGATGAGAAGAGCATGATCTATCAGTTCAGGGGTGGTCTTCATGAAGAAATTCAGCTCGCTCTTGTCCTCTTCGAGCCGCTAAGATACGATGAGTTCTACAACATGGCACTAAAGCAAGAGGCTGCTCACCTAAGGTGTGATGCTTCCAGGAAGTGAGTCAGAGACACTACGCCTTCTTCCTCTACTCAAGTGGCCAAGCAGCAGAAGTATTGGCTTCCTCCTCCTCCGTTCCGTCAGCCGTATCAGCAAAAGAGCAAAGGTGGCAGTGGTTCATCCCACCCACCCAACCCAGGCTTTCAGAACAAGACTTCGTCTCAAGCTTCAAGATCGAGTGCCCCTATCACCGTCCGCTCTCAGAGGTCACGTGCAACAAGTGCCAACAGAAGGGTCACTATGCCAACAAGTGTTTCAACCAGAGGTGTCTTCCTCCTCCTCCTCTTGTCAGATCGGCAAGTACAGCTGTGGTCAAGCATAACCCCAAGTCCGCCAAGGTCAACTTGATGAACGCAGCTCAGGCAGAGGATTCGTTAGATGTGATCATGGGTAACCTTCCTGTTAACGATGTTCCCGCAAAAGTACTTTTTGATACTGGTGCATCGCATTCTTTCTTGTCATGCCCGTTTGCATCGAAGCACAATGTTGATACTGAGATTATGCCCAAAGCCATGCAAGTTGTTTCTCCAGGCAAGCTTTTGACTTCAAGTTTGGTTGCTCCCGATATTTCTATCACATTGGGCAATTACAAGTTTCTCTCTTCCCCGGTGGTTCTTGGTAATTCTGATATTGACCTCATTCTTGGGATGGACTGGCTCTCTAAACACAAGGCTCACCTCGATTGTGCAGCCAGGCAGATTCAACTGACTCATTCATCTGAAGATGTCATTGTCTTTGCTGCTCGGGATAATACCATCCGGTTGTTCTCTCTCAATGAAAAGGGTGAATTGTATGCTATTTCACAGATTCCGGTTGTTTGTGAGTATCAAGATGTCTTCCTAGAAGAACTCCCAGGCATGCCTCCAAACCGGCCGGTTGAATTTGTGATTGAACTTGAGCCTGGTATGGAACCTGTGTGCAAACGTCCCTACAAGCTCGGCCTCGAAGAGTTGAAGGAGTTGAAGAAACAACTCGATGTTCAAGAAAGAATGGGTCTCATTCGGCCTAGTACTTCTCCGTGGGGTTGTGGTGTTCTTTTTGTGAAGAAGAAGGATGGACCTAACCGACTTTGTGTTGATTATCGTCCATTGAACAAGAAGACCATCAAGAACAAATACCCACTTCCCAACATCAATGAGCTGTTTGAACAACTCAAGGATGCCCAAGTATTCTCCAAGCTTGACCTCCGTATGGGTTATCACCAAATTCGCATTCGTGAGCAAGATATTCCCAAGATGGCGTTCAGAACAAGCTATGGGTCATATGAATACACTGTCATGTCTTTTGGCCTCACCAACGCTCCTCCGACGTTCTCTCGCATGATGAACTTCATCTTCAACCCCTACACCAATGACTTCGTTTTGTTCTATCTCGACGACATTCTGGTTTTCTCGAAGAACAAGGAAGATTATGCCAAGCACTTGCGTTTGGTTCTTGACAAGCTAAGGGAACATCAGTTCTACGCCAAGTTCTCCAAGTGTGAATTTTGGCTCGATGAGGTTCTTTATCTTGGCCATATTATCTCTGCCAAGGGCATTTCCGTGGATCCTGAGAAGGTGTCTGCAATCGTTAATTGGGAACCTCCTCAGAATGTGAAGCAACTCCGTAGCTTCCTCGGTCTCGCAAGCTACTGCCGAAGATTCGTTGAAAACTTTTCCAAGATCGCGAAGCCTCTCTCAAATCTTCTTCAGAAGCACGTCAAGTACGTTTGGTCTCCGGAGTGTGATATCGCTTTCAACGCTTTGAAAGAGAAATTGATCACTGCTCCAGTTCTAACTCCGCCTGACGAAACCAAGCCATACGAGGTCTTTTGTGATGCCTCTCTCCAAGGTCTCGGTGCTGTACTGATGCAAGAGAAGAAAGTTGTTGCTTATACCTCTCGCCAGTTGAAGCCTAATGAGAAGAACTACCCCACTCATGATCTTGAGTTGGCGGCAGTGGTGCACGCATTGTTGACTTGGAGACACCTTCTATTGGGAAGGAAAGTGAACATTTTCACTGATCACAAGAGTCTCAAGTACATCTTCACTCAGCCTAATCTCAACCTCAGGCAGACTCGATGGGTCGAAATGATTCAAGAGTACAATCCGAGTATCGAGTATACTCCAGGCAAGGCTAATGTGATTGCTGACGCTTTGAGCAGAAAAGCATATTGCAACAGTCTGATTCTCAAGCCTCATCAACCCGAGCTTTGTGAAGCTTTCCGCAAACTTAATCTGCAAGTTGTTCCTCAAGGTTTCCTCGCCAACCTTCAAGTTTCTCCTACCTTGGAAGACCAGATTCGCCAAGCCCAACTTCTTGATGCTATGGTGAAAAAGGTGAAGATTGGTATTGCAAAGAGTCAGTCCAAGTACAAGTGCTACCGACTTGATGACAAGGACACTCTCTTCTTCGAGGATCGAATTGTTGTGCCCAAAGGTGAACTTCGTAAAGTGATCATGAATGAGGCTCACAACTCTCTCCTCTCCATCCGCCCTGGGATCACGAAGATGTATCAAGATCTGAAGCAAACCTATTGGTGGACTCGAATGAAGCGCGAGATCGCTCAATTTGTGAATGAATGTGATGTCTGCAGAAGAGTAAAGGCAGAACACCAAAGGCCAGCAGGTCTCCTCCAACCTCTTGCCATTCCAGAATGGAAGTTTGACCACATTGAAATGGACTTCGTGACTGGGTTTCCAAAGTCCAAGCGTGGCAATGATGCTATATTCGTTGTCATCGACAAGCTCACCAAAGTGGCTCATTTCCTGCCTATCAAAGAGTCAATCACTGCAGCTCAATTGGCGGAGCTCTATACCTCTCGAATTGACTCTCTGCACGGTATTCCTCAAGTGATATCTTCAGACCATGGCAGCATCTTTACCTCCAAGTTTTGGGATTCTTTTCAGAAGGCCATGGGCACCAGCATTCGCTTCAGCACTCCTTTCCATCCTCAAACAAGCGGTCAAGTCGAGCGTGTCAACCAGATTCTTGAAGATATGCTCAGGGCTTGTGTTATCTCCTTCGGCATGAAGTGGGAGGATTGTCTTCCTTATGCTGAATTCTCGTACAACAACAGTTTTCAAGCAAGTTCCGGTAAGGCCCCATTTGAAATTCTGTATGGTAGGAAGTGCCGTACATCTCTCAACTGGTCTGAAACCGGTGAACGTCAGCTGCTGGGTAATGACCTAATCACAGAGGCAGAAGAAATGTGCAAGGTCATTCGTGATAACCTCAAAGCAGCCCAATCTCGCCAGAAGAGCTACTATGATAGTAAGCACCGTGATTTGGCTTTCGAGATCGGAGATCATGTCTACCTCCGCGTCTCTCCTATGAAAGGGACTCGTCGCTTCGGTATCAAAGGGAAGCCTGCCCCCAGATACGTCGGGCCTTTCAAGATCGTCAGCAAGAGATGCGACCTCGCCTATCAACTCGAGCTTCCTGCAAACTTCGCCAATGTTCATGATGTGTTCCATGTCTCCCAACTCCGAAAGTGCTTCAAGACGCCTGAATGCACCGTCAACTTCGAGGACATTGAGCTCCAAAAAGATCTCTCCTACCGTGAGCACCCAGTTGCAATCCTTGAAGAGACTGAACGGAAAACTCGCAACAAGTCAATCAAATTTCTCAAAATCAAGTGGTCACACCATTCCGACCGTGAAGCTACCTGGGAACGCGAGGATCACCTCCGTTCTGAGTACCCGGAGTTCTTTTAGTCCTAGATCTCGGGACGAGATCTTTTCGTAGTGGTGGAGTGTTGTAACGCCCCATATGTAACTTTCCCAAATTATACTCCAACTCTTGCCGTTTCCGGCATTAAGTTATATTTAATTCTCGGGTTCGGGTCTTTGTCTCCGTGTGTTGTTTATGTTTTCGTGCATCTCATATCATGTCATCACGTGCATTGCATTTGCATACATGTTCATCTCATGCATTCGAGCTTTTTCCCCGTTGTCCGTTTTGCATTCTGGCGCTTCGTTCTCCTCCGGTGGCCATTTCTAGCTTTCTTTCGTGTGTGGGGATTAAGCATTTCCAGATTGGACCGAGACTTCCATGCGGCCTTGGTTTACTACCGGTAGACCGCCTGTCAAGTTTCGGGTCATTTGGACTTCGTTTGATACTCCAACGGTTAACCGAGGGACCGAAAAGGCCTCGTGTGTGTGCAGCCCAACACCCCTCCAATTTGGCCCAAAAACCCACCAAACTCTGCTCCATCGTCTCGGTCGTTCGATCACGATCGTGTGGGCGAAAACCGCACCTCATTTGGACTCTCCTAGCTCCCTCTAGGTCTATAAATAGACCCCTTCCCCGAAATCCGGATCTCTCCCCCGTCCAAACCCTAAAATTACAGATCCGCCGCCGCCGGACACGTCCGCCACCGACGGACATGTCCGGTCCGCCCGCCGCCGCCACGTGGCACGCCACCATTGGCTCGCGCCCGCCGCCGCCGCCGCGGGCCGGGGAGCCCGGAGCCGGCCCCCGCGGCCCGGTTCGTCCCGCCGCCGCCCGCCTTCCTCTTCCCCGAGGCCGGCCGCGTCGCTCGCCGCTCCGGCCACCGCCGACCACCGCGCCACTGCGGGCTCGCCGGAGTAGCCCGGCCCGACCTCGCCGGTCGCCACCCGCCGCATCCCGCCGAGCTCCGCGCCGCCCCCGCGCCGCCCCCGCGCCTCGGCTTCCACGCCGCCCTCGCCGGCGGCCACCACCGCGCCGCGCCCACGCCGGCCCGCCTCCCCGCGCCGCCGTCCGAGCTCGCCGTCGCCGGCAACCGCCACCTCGCCGGATCGGTGAACAGTGCCCGCGCGCCCGGTGAACAGTAAACCCTAGATCTAATCGGGGTTGACTTTCTCCTCTAATTTCCAGTTTTTCGTGCTACGTTTGACCTGCCATATCTTTGCATCCGTGGCTCTGTTTTGGGCATATGATATATCAAAATCTTCGTCTCGACGATTACATCATTTCATTCCATTGCATCATTTGCATTTGAGGTCATCTTGGTGCCCAAAATGCTGTTGGAAGGAGGCATCATGAGTTAAATTGCAGATCCGTTAGCCCTACATTGACTTTTGTCATTTTTGCCATGATTATTGTGTGCATGATATGCCTGTGCCCCTTTGGGATGAATTGTTAAGCATGTTGTCTTCTTTCCAGAGGTGCCTCCTTTGCATTTTTAGGATGTGTGTGTTGTCTTGTGCAAGCTTGCAAAGAGGGGTACCTGAGTTTACTGATTTCAGGGACTTAGTGAAAATCACTGTCTGGGATGTTTTAGTTCACGATGCTATATGTCCAGCTTGTTTCCTAGTGATCCGTGCCTCTTTTGAGGATGATCAGTAAGAGTGATTTGTTATGATTGTTGTGCTTAATCCATCCATGTCTTTACTTGTTATGTTGGAGCACCCTAGGTTGACTCAATCGAGCTCAACTTTTGCATAGTTGTTAATTTGGGCAGATCGTGAACTCTTTTGCGATTTTGCCGGAGCTATTGCTAGTGATCCATGCATGCTATGCCACTTTTCTTGCCATGTCTAGCTAGCATTTTGTGCCTTCTTCATGGATATATGCCTGCCTTGCCATGACTTGCACCGTAGTGAGAGCATCGAGCTCGTTTACATGCCTCCGTGAGTTATTATTTCAGCATGTCCCAGTTTTCACTAAGTCTGAAAACTGATTGTGTTTCATCAATGTTCGTGTGCTCGGTAGAGCATTTTGTGAACCCTTTTGGCCCCAGGTCATTTTGGGTGTTTTGTTAAGCTTGTTGAGTAGCTCCATGCTATGCTCTTACTTGCCATGTTCAGGTTTTGTTTCATGTTATTTTGCTGCTCCGAAGAGAGCATCGTGGTCTGAAATTTCAGACTAGCGTTAATTTCGCTAAGTCTGAAATCTGTTTTGCTTATTCAGTTTTGCCATGCTTGTTTGAAGCCCTTAATGGATGAATTTGCCTATGCCTCAGTCCTGGTGATTTGTTAAGCTTCTTGAGTACATCACTGCCATGCAATTTGTTTTCCTGTTTGGTGGCTGTAGCATGTTAATTTCGTTGCATTTAGGAGCCTACTTGCTGTAAATCGCAGATCGGTTCGTTTAGTAAAGCGCTTGCCATTTCTAAACCGTAGCTCCGATTGCCATGATCTTTATATCGTTTTCAGTGGATTTCTTCCCCTCTATCCAGTGGCACACTTGGTTTTCCAAGTTGAGGCCAGGTTCATGCATTTCCTGTCACGTCTTGCATTTTGCATCCCGCATCGCATCCCGCACAGCATATCATCTTTGCATATTATTGATTGCCCTTGCACGTGGTTGATTGTATCCTTATTGCTTGTTTGTGTTGTTGGGTAGAGCCGGGAGATGAGTTCGCTAACGAGGAGCCCGTTGAGTTTGCTTTTGAGGATCCAGTCAACTCTGACAACTGTGCAGGCAAGATGATCACACCCTTGAAATCATTACTATCTTTGCTATGCTAGTCTGCTCGCTCTTCTGCTTTGCCAATGCTACGATGCCTACCACTTGCTTGTCAGCCTCCCAATTGCCATGATTGAGCCTCTAACCCTAGAATTAAGAATTGTCATATGCTAGTCAGAAGAAGTTGCTATCCCTCTTTTAACTAATACAGCCATGAAAAATGTTCGCAAATGCCAACCTTCACCGAACGTTCGCTAGCTAAAAGGGTCCTCTATACGGTATTTCAAATTTGCCCCGTCCATGTATGTATGTTCACGTTTCGTTGCGGGCAAGACAAGGCAATCATCCGATCCCCTTTTAATCCGGGCGCTTAGAAATCACAACTTGGACAAAATCGGTGGCACCGATCGATCATCCTACTACGCATGTATAGATGGCGCCGACGGCCGTCGTGGGTTTCTCCGACCTGCCGACGACGGAGGCGATGGACGAGATCGCCCGGCGCTCCGGCCCCCTCGACAACGTGCTCTGCTCCGCCGTCTGCAAGTCCTGGCGCCGCGCGCTGAGAACCGCGCGCCTCCGCCTGCTCGGACGACTACCCAACCGCCTGCACTACTTCTACATGCTGCCGCCCCCTCGGCGTCCATCACGGGGGGATGCCGCACAGGTCACCCCTGTCCACGGCGATCGCGGTGCCGTCACCGTCCTGTCCGCCCTCGACGACGTGATATCGGACACGCGCGTGATAGGCTGCTCCTACGGCTGGCTCATCACCGTCAACGACGACATGCTCTCCCGCGGCCGGTATCTGCTCGACCCGTGCACCGGCAGGCGGTTCCGGCTCCCTCGCGTCGTCGACACGCCCCGTGCCCTGGAGAAGCTTCGCCAGATTTCCCGGAAGCTCGGCGCCAACAACCACTTGTACCATAAGGCGGCGCTGGCTCCCGGGCGCCGGCTGGGCACCTACGCGGTGATGCTGCTCCACAGCGACGGCCGCGGCCTGTCGTATCTCAGGCCCGGGGCCGCGTCCTGGACGACGCTGCGCCCGCCGAGGGGGATGCCGCACAAGTACATCGACGTCGTCTTCCACAGGGGCGCCTTCCGCACGGTGAGCTGCTACGGCGAGGTGAACGTGTGGGTGCCGGACGGCGGGGCCGGCCTCCGGACGAGACGGCTCACGGAGCCGCGCATGGATCATCCGTTGGTGTGGGCCGCCCTGGTCGAGTCGGCGTCCCGGGACGAGCTTCTCATGGTGAGCTGCGGCATGAAGCAGCAGTACCAGTACGAGGTGTTCCGCTGTGACGAGCGGCAGCGCAGGTGGCTCCCGGCCAAGGACCTCGGGGTGACGGCGATCATCATCGGGAGAACCTGCAGCCTGTGCGTCTCGACACGAGGCTCCGATGATGCATCGCCGGGTTTGAAGTTGAATCCGATGACTTCAACTACATGGATGCCTTATGTTGCAGGATTAGACCCGACTTATTGATAGCAGACGGTCCTCTGACAAGGGAAACTTCAAACATCGTATCACACTTCAGACTACAAATCATACACTCCTATATCATATACTATATACTACCTAAGAGAGTCACCCATGAATTTATTTATCTCAACATGCAAACATGTTACCTCACCATACAATTATGATTGGAAAAAGACTCACTACACCATTTAACCATGCAACGCGTAACATCCAAAATTTTCATCAACCAATTTCCGCAGCAACGCGCGGGGTCTCCTCTAGTACTAATAAAGCCATGTTTGAAAGTGGTGCAATCTAATACTAACGTATTTATTTTCGCTACTCTTTCGATACAACCATAAACACATCAACGAAGAAGATCTTTTCATAGCTCTTCATAATAAAAAGTAGGATGGTCTTTCTTAAAAGTGTCCATGCCGAATGCGCCGATACGTGACATGTGTGTGTACCACCCATACACGGCCTGGCGTATGTAGCACATTTTACCTTTTCTTTTATGTTAACCTGCAAAAAGTGTGCAGGACGTGATTCGAACCGGTGAGCTCCTTGTTAAGTCATTCAGAAAACTCACGTCATGCGAATACTTACATCATTTTTCTTCTTTTCTCTTATTTCTTCGGATCGTGTCCCACTCAACGAGGAAGTCGTGGGTTTACTTTTTTTTTTCTAGTTTCGTTTGGCCGAGGTGGTCACGAGTTTACTTTTTTTTAATCATTTTTCTTGTTTTATTTGGTGATTTTTCTTTTTTCTCTCTCTTTCTCTTTTCCTTTAATTTAAACTCGTGAACTTTTTAAAAAATTGACAAACCTTTTCAAATCCGTTTGACAACGACCGGTTTACTCTAGTGAACCGGACTTTTTCTCACTATTTTTTACTTTTTGTTTCTTTTTTCTTTTTCACAAAATGCTCGTGCTTTAAAAATTTATTCATGTATTTAAAAAATATATATATACATTAAAAAAATGCATGTGTCTTTCAAAACTGCTCAAAATGCCAAAACGCAAACATTTTTTAAAAAGAGCAAACACTTATATCCTTTTTCTTCTTTCTTATATTCGTGTCCCATTGAACAAGGAGGTCGTGGGTTTACTTTTTTTTTCTAGAATCATTTGGCCAAGGAGGTCGCGGGTTTACTTTTTTTTTCATTTTTTCTTGGTTTCTTTGGTCTATTTTATCTTCTCATTCTATTTTTTTCTCATTCTCTTTTCCTTTTATTTAAATTCATGAAATTTCCTAAAAATTGACAAACTTTTTCAAATCTATGTAACAGTGACCGGTTTACTGTAGCGGACCGGTCTCCTTCTCACTATTTCTTTTTTCTTTTCCTTTTTTCTGTTTTCCTTTTTTTAGAAAATGCTCATGCTTTTAAATTTTTGTGCAAAATTTGGAAAAAAATGTTTTTTCTAAAATCATGTTAAAAATACAAATTTTGTGTACTTAAAAAATTATACAAAAATTCAAAATAAACTGCGTGTTTCTTTCTAAATTGCTCAAAATATCAAAATACAAATATTTGTTAAAAAGATTGAACAAATTTTGAAGATAAGCATTTTTTCAAAAACACAATCAAATTAGGATTTTTTTTAAATTCAGAAAAAATAAGAATAAAAATTTGAAACCATTTTTTTAGTTTCCTGTGCAACTACATGCATTGTTGTGCCAACTGATGACAATTTTTTGTGCAATTTCCAAAAAAGTGACCAGACATCAAAAGAACATAAAAAGAAGACACTGTTGGAAAAAAATCAAAGAGAACTCACTTGTAATTTGCCGAACACACCAGGAGATAGTATCCTTCTTGATCACCTTGGCAATTAGAGTACTATCCCATGCATTCGATCGTCTCGCGCAATTGCTTACTGGGATGTCATGTACGAGCGCATCAAGGTATAATATCTGCACCAGACCCAACAAAAGAAAAAGCCAAGTTCAGTTATTATTATGAGTATTTCAACAAACTATAACTGCACAAAAAAAAGGAACAGATGGAAGTGGTCGTTTTCACTAACCATCAAGTGATACAAGCAGCATCACACAGTTTGCTTCTCCTGGTCCATGTTCCGGAAAGCTTCATTAATGTGTTCTGCTACAAAGAGGCAGATGTTTGTGTTCTTGAGCATTTGATGATCTAGCACAACTCCGTAGCACTTTGGGCTGAGCTTCAAGACCGTGGTTGGTGCTAGAAAAGTGCTGAAGGCAACCGCAAGCCAGGCCATAAAGAATGTGTTATGCGTTCTTCCAGCCATATTCTGAATCATCTTGAGCCATGTAGTGATCCGGGGATGAGAATTTCCAGTTATGTTGAAAGCCTCTCTGAATCTCCTAGTAGCATCCTTGTCAACTAAATATCTGACTTTTTGACCCCTGTTTGGGAGATCAAATACCCTCTGAACACTGTCAGTGTCAGGACCCCGATTCCAAGCCACATCGATCTAGCCGGTAACACCTCATATTACTTTAAGGCCTCACGCACGGTATCCCACGGGTGTCGCCTTACCATGGCCCGGGACCGTTTGCGCCTTTTGGCTCACGTATATGATAGTGTCGCTAGCATTCATATGACAGAGAACCCGGGCCGACATGGCTAGTCGTGAACCCAAAGCGGCACAGACCTATGGAGACAGGCATACATGAATCACATTCGAGCATGTCGGTCATCAGCAAGTGATTCCGGGCTGTAGCACTGGGCTAACAGGACTCCGGGGAACCCGGGCTGTAGCAGGCTAGGCAGCACTCCGGAAGTCACCGCGTGACATTTCCCCGAAGGGACAGACATAGGAACGAAGTGAATCACATGCCGGCCAGTCAAGTGTCCTGAGCAGTAGTGCTGGGCTAGCAGGACTCCGGTGAACTGGGCTGTAGCGGACTACTATGGCTCGAGGAGCACTAGACTACATTTCCCCATAAGAAAGGCTGCCAAGGATAAACAACTAGATTGTCGGATCCCACTCATACCAAGCATTTCAATCATACACACAATATGCCCGATATGAGTACATACAACATGGCATCACAACAAAACTCTACAACTCAAGTACTTTATTTAAAGGCTCCAGGGAGCCATACATAACATGTTCATACAGATAGGGGTGGCCGGGATCACCACCTGGGTGGCTAGTCACTCGTCGACGTCAAGGTCTACATAGAACCCATCGGAGGGGGCAGAGCTGTCGTCTGAAAACAGTAAATAAGCAAACATGAGTACGAAGGTACTCAGCAAGTCTTACATCAGAACCTACTATACATGCTTATTCTCAAGAAGGTGGTGGGGTTGATGCAGCAAGCCAGCCTTGACTCTTGGTTAAGCTATCCTATGGAACCTCTCTAGTAAAACAGTTTTCGCACACGAGTCCACTACTCACCAACACAATACTCCACCGGTGATCCTCCCTCGCCATCCTACGAGAGGGCCATCCTCGGTACTCACACTTATCTTGAGTCTTTTAGTAGTATCCATTAATTTGTCTATGAACTGTATAGGCAACCAAGTAGTCCTTTACTGCGGATGCGGCTATTCGAATAGTTTTATACCCTGCAGGGGTGTACTTCGTCACACATGTTTCCACCACTTAGCGTTTGCACACGACATGTGCTCGGCAGACTTCAAGCGAAAACCGACGTGGGTGTAGACCACGACCTAACTAACCTCACAAGTCTCTAGTCCAGGTTTATCACCTATTCAGGTTCCATCCGTAAGGAAATCCGGCCGGGGTGTCCAAAACGACCCCAAACGATGTGAACAGGGTTCCCGAGACACCAAACGGGTGACTCGGTACACCATGCCATGGTGTATCTACCGCAACATAGCCCACCCCTAGGGTCAGCGCTACGCATGGCTGCCAACACATGTCCTACAAACACCAGAAACTAGTTGTAACTCCTGGACAGAGGCGAGAGGGGTCAGTAAGTCGAGCGGGGTCATATTTCAGGGCCCAATGTGTGGTAGTAGTTGAATCTTAAATCACGCATACAGATCTCAGTTCTTAGGGACGGCCTCAATGAAACAACCCACCATGTACTCCTACATGGCCTCTCATCGATACCTTTACCAAACATGTTCAACACATCCCTCATATTACCGATATAAGCATTTCACTCTAGCCCATCACCCAGATGAACCAGACCTGACACAACTCTAAGCATAGCAGGCATAGCAAGGTAGGAATCATATACATGGCTTAATCAACTCCTACACATGCTAGTGGGTTTCATCTAGTTACTGTGGCAATGACAGGTCATGCAGAGGATAAGGGTTCAACTATCGTAGCACACAGCAGTTTGAATCGCGATGTCTTAATGCAGTAAACAAGAGCAGAAGCGGGAACATGGGTTTGTATCGGGATGATCAATGGGTTGCTTGCCTGATGGAGTGGTAGCGGGATACTGCCCTTCAGTTGGATACTCGTGAATATCCTCGGAGGCAGGACCTACCACGAAGAACACATCGGAACATAATCAACACATGACGATATGCAACAATATGATGCATGCTATGACATGGCAATATGATTGTGTCTTGGCCTAATGCAAGCTAGAATAGAAAGGGATGAACTCATTTGAATCAAAGATTCAAATATTATCTCATTAAACATGGCCTTAATAGTGCATTTCCTTATTCTGCCTAAACAGCAAGGTAAACTTGTTTTGTCATGCATGAAACCATTACAGATGGATAGATTGAATTTTTCTGATAATTTTTCATATATAAATTATTTCATTTCGAGTTACGGTTGAATTTCTATTAATTTTTGAAGTTTGAACTATTTTCTGGAATTTCCTGTATAAAAATAAATCCAGAAATTCAATTACTGCGTTAGCATTGCGTCATGCTGACCTCAGCAGGTCAAAGGCGCCAGCCCAGGTCAAACTTGACTGGTGGGCCCCTTCTGTCAGCCTCTTAGTTAATTAGCAGAATTAGATTAACACTAATTAGCTGTCAGTGGGGCCTGGGCCCACATGTCAGTGACTAATTTAATTAGAATTAATTAAAACTAAACCTAAATTAGTTAACAGGCCGGCCCCACCTGTCATAGACTCAGGGGGGGTCTACCTGGGCCCACCCAAGGGTCAAACTGGGTCAACTCACCGGCGGCTCGACGCCGGCGAGGCCCGGGATGGCGGAGGGCTTCGGAAAACGCCCTCAGGCGAGCAAAACGACGGCGGAGATGTGCTACGCGATGCGGGGAGCAAGCCGCATCGTTTGGTGGTGGTAGTTGGGCTCGAGGTGGCCGGAAACGACGCCGGCGACGAGCTTGGCGGTCGCCGGAGTTCGGGCGTGGTTGAACCCGACGCTACGGGGCACGGCGAGGCACGGGGAGTGGTGCGTTAGGTTCCAGCGGGCGTGTAGAAGACGAAGGCGTGCTCGGACTCGAGCTTACGCGCCTGTGGCCATGGCGGCGACATGGCCGGCGGTGGGGAGCTCTCGGGTGCGATTGAAACGGCGGCTACAGGGCGCAAATGAGCTAGGGGAAGGTGGGGATCGAAGGAGAAGCTCATGGGGAGTGCAGCAGGGGTCTTGGGGAGCTCGGGGACGCAACGGAGCGGGCACACGGTCGCCGGCGATCTCGGATGCCCGAGGTTGAAGACGAGGGCGAAGGCGGCATTGCAGGGCTTCCGGCGAAGCGTGGCTCGGTGGGGAGGATGCGGGAGTCGAGGCAGAGCTGATGGGCTCGTCGGAGGGGCGAGGGAGTGGCTGTGGTGGCGACTACGGTGATCGGCGGTGAGGGGCGCGCTCGGCCATCGCGGGAGAGGATGAGGGAGACGAGGGGGAGAGTGAGAGAGGACGAGAGGGGGACGAGGGGGTCTCGTGGCGTCTCTGGGCGCCTCCCAGCGTCGGCAGAAGCAGGAGGTGGCTGGCGCGTGGCCGGCGCACGGCGAGCACGCGCCCCTGCCTCCTGGCGCGAGGTAGGGGGTGACTGGCCGAGCCAATAGGCTGGGCCGAGCCAGGTAAGGCCCATGTGGGCTTCTTTCTCTTTTTTTGATTTTGTTTCCTTTTCTATTTTTCTGTAGCTTTAGGGCTTTATTTAAAATACTTAGGCACTTACTAAAATCCTGAAAATAATTGTGGGCTCTGTTGGAATTATTCCTAACAGCAAACATTTATTTCCAGAATTATTTGAGCATTTGAATTATTTTATAGCATTTAAATGCCCAAATTCAAATATTTATGATTTAAATCAATGACCTTCTGTTGACCTAGAAAATTGTGCACCAATTTTGCCAGAGGTTCTAACCCAAGGCAAAGAGGGTGAACATTTTAGAAGGGCATTTCAGGTTCATTGAAATTATTTTTAGTAAACTCTAGTTGATTTCAAAAGGGGTGCTGGGGGTTCTGCCTTCCCCATTTCAAGTTTCTGATGAAAGTAAACATGATGCACACTCTAATGCATGGCCTAGCTAGGGTGTGACAACTCACCCCCACTCAAAAGAATCTCGTCCCGAGATTTAGGATCCTCTGGAAAGAAGGTAGGGTACTCAAGTCGAAGACGATCCTCCCTTTCCCAAGTGGCTTCTTTCTCAGAATGGTGTGACCATTGAACCTTGAGAAACTTGATATTATGACGTCGAGTGGTACGCTCGGCTTGATCAAGGATACGAACGGGATATTCACGATAAGAGAGGTTATCTTGTAGATCAAGCGTTTTGTGGTCCACTCCACGGATAGGATCCGCGAAGCAACATCTGAGTAGCGAAACGTGGAAGACATCGTGAACTCTGGAAAGATGCGGAGGTAGTTCCAATTGGTAGGCAACTTCTCCTCGTTTGGCAAGAATGCGAAAGGGTCCAATGTAACGAGGAGCCAATTTGCCTTTGATACCGAAACGATGGGTTCCCTTTAACGGAGTAACCCGAAGGTAAGCCTTCTCGTTGACTTCATAAGTCATAGGCTTATGTTTGTGATCATATTGACTCTTTTAACGAGATTGGGCTGTTTTCAAATTCTCACGAATAGCACGAACCTGCTCTTCTGCTTCCTGAATCATATCCGGGCCAAAGAGTTGTCTTTCCCCGGTTTCTGACCAGTTAAGAGGCGTTCGACATTTTCGTCCATAGAGAACTTCGAAAGGAGCTTTGCCCAAACTAGCTTGATAACTATTGTTATAAGCAAACTCCGCGAATGGAAGGCATTTCTCCCAACTCATTCTGGACGAGATAACAGAAGCTCGGAGCATATCCTCCAGAATTTGATTGACTCGCTCTACTTGACCACTTGATTGAGGATGGAAGGCGGTGCTAAAGGAGAGATGAGTTCCCATAGCATTTTGGAAACTTTCCCAAAATAGAGAGGTGAAGAGACTCCCACGGTCTGAGTTAATTTCCAATGGGACACCATGGAGAGACACTATTCGGGAGATGTATAAATCGGCTAGCTGGCTAGCGGTGATACTCTCACGAACAGGTAGGAAATGGGATACTTTGGAAAGTCGGTCGATCACGACGAAGATGGCATTATTCCCTCTCTTGGTCCTGGGAAACCCAGTGATGAAATCCATACTGATTTTATCCCATTTCCATTCAGGAATAGCCAAAGGTTGAAGGGTGCCAGCAGGCCGTTGATGCTCTGCTTTAACACGATGACAAACGTCGCAGCTAGCAATGTATTGAGCGATTTCTCTCTTCATCCTAGTCCACCAAAACCTCTGGCGTAGGTCTTGATACATTTTAGTACTACCGGGATGAATGGTGAGAGGGGATTCATGAGCTTCCTTAAGGATCAACTGGCGTAGATGTTTTTTCTTGGGAACCACCAGACGGTTCTCGAAGAAGACAACACCTTGCTCATCCATGGAGAAACATTTAGCAACTCCGCTAGCGATGTTTTCCTTAATCCGAGGTATGCCCTTATCACGCTTCTGGGCAGCTATGATTTGATCCATAAGGGTAGGTTTCGCCACCAGGGTGGATAGGAATCCTTGAGGAACAATGTGAAGATTAAGCTTACGAAATTCCTCATGGAGAAGTGGTTGACTTTGTTGTAACATCAGGTTGTTACAATAGGACTTACGACTTAGTGCATCAGTCATGACATTGGCTTTGCCCGGGGTGTAAGTTATTCCTAAGTCGTAATCCGAGATCAACTCAACCCAACGTCTTTGCCTGAGATTCAAATCTGGTTGGGTGAAGATATATTTCAAACTTTGGTGATCGGTGAAGATCTCGCAATGATTACCACGAAGGTAATGTCGCCAGGTTTTAAGTGCATGGACTACAACTGCAAGCTCTAGATCATGTGTGGGATAATTTTCCTCATGTGGGTGTAATTGCCGTGAAGCATAGGCAACTACCTGACGATCTTGCATGAGTATGCAACCTAGTCCTTGTCGCGAGGCGTCGCAATAGGTAATAAAGTCCTTGGAGAAGTCAGGTGGTACCAGTACGGGGGCAGATATCAGGCGTCTTTTCAGTTCCTGAAAGCTGAACTCGCACTGCGGAGTCCACTCGAACTTTTTATCTTTCTTGAGGAGTTCAGTTAGAGGTTTAGCAACCTTGGAGAAATTTTTGACGAAGCGGCGGCAATAGCTCGCTAAGCCAAGGAAGCTCCGAACTTGCTTGACCGTCTCAGGTGGAGTCCAATCAAGGACGGCTTGAACTCGCTCGGGATTGACAGCAATACCCTTACCAGAGATTACATGGCCTAGATAGGTCACTTCTGGCAACCAAAATTCGCACTTGGATAATTTGGCATAAAGGCGATGCTCTCGAAGTTTCATCAATACTAGCCTTAGATGTTCGGCATGTTCCTCTTCATTCTTGGAGTAGATGAGTATGTCATCGAGGTATACTACGACGAATTTATCCAAGTACTCCATGAAAACCGAGTTCATTAACAGGGAGAAGGTGGCTGGGGCATTGGTTAAACTGAAGGACATAACGGTGTACTCGTATTGGCCATAACGAGTAACAAAGGCCGTTTTGGGGATGTCCCTGTTTCTGATTTTGATTTGATGGTAACCCAACCTCAAATCCATCTTGGAAAAGACTGAGGATCCAGCGAGCTGATCATACAGATCGTTGATCCTGGGAAGCGGGTATTTGTTCTTGATGGTGACCAAGTTGACAGGTCGGTAATCCACAACCATTCGATCCATTCCATCCTTCTTCTTGACAAAGAGGATGGGGCAAGCCCAAGGAGAGGAACTAGGGCGGATGAAACCCTTGTTCAAGGACTCATCGAGTTGGTTCTTAAGCTCGGCTAGTTCTAGGGGTGCCATCTTATAGGGTCTTCTAGAAATTGGAACGGTTCCTGGAACAAGGTCTATCACAAACTCGACATCCCTGTCAGGTGGAACACCTGGCAGTTCTTTTGGAAAGACATCCGGAAAGTCTCGGACTACCGGAACATCCTCAAGGTCTGGAAGAGGGTTGGCATTTATGGAGTAAAGCTGGCGCTTGGCCACTCGAGTTAAGACATTGACTGTCTTGCCCGATGGGTGAGTAAGTTGAACGGTTCTAGTGGCACAGTCAATCTTAGCATAATGTGCTGACATCCAGTCCATACCCAAGATGATGTTTATGTCGGAGGACTTGAGAGCTATTAAGGATGCAAGGAAGACAAGTCTATCGACAAGAATTTCGTTCCCATGGCTTACCCTAGAAGTTTGCCATTTGGAACCCGGAGTTTGAATTACCATGGAAGTGGGCATGTCACAGAATGTCGTGTTATGCAATCGAGCATAGTTCTCCGATATGAATGAATGAGATGCTCCAGTATCGAAAAGAACAGATGCCGGATGGCAGTTAACAAGGAGCGTACCAAGGACGATGTTAGGATCCTCATGAGCCTCCTCGGCTGAAACATAATTGACATGGCCACGTGCAGTGGTGGCCGGCTTGGCGTAGAAAGTCTTTCCCGCTGGCTTACCACGGCCAACGGACTTTCCAGTTTGATTGGTGTTGTTGTTCTGGGGACACTCTCGGCTATAGTGACCCGGCTCTCCACACTTGAAGCATGTCACCACATTGGGGCGTGGAGCAGCATTAGCAGCGGGGCCACCATAGGGCTTGGGCGGTGCAAATTGTTGGTTGGGACGAGGCGCCTCAAAGGATGGCCTCGGAATGAACCTGGGTGGGAGTGTCGTGCTTGGAATCCACACCCGGCGCTTCTGAGCTCTAGAGCCGGATGAAGAGCCAAAATCACGGGAGTGCTTGCGTGAAGCGTCATAATCAGTCTGGCCTATCTCAGCACTGATAGCTTTATTGACCAACTTCTGAAAGGATGTGCACTTGTGCAGACGGAGATCACGGCGAAGCTCAGGGCTAAGTCCCTTGCGGAACCTTGCCTGCTTCTTAGCGTCAGTAGATACCTCTTCAGGGGCATAATGTGCCAGGTTTCCAAATTCACGACTGTAAGCATCCACGGTCAGTCTTCCTTGGGTGAAGTTGCAGAACTCCTCCCTCTTGCGATCCATGAGACCTTCCGGAATGTGATGCTCACGGAAAGCCTCACTGAATTCAGCCCAAGTAGTGATTTGACCGACCGGGCGCATAGCTTCAAAGTTTTCCCACCAATGGCTAGCAGGGCCTTCGAGGTGATAGGCAGCATAGGTAACCTTGTCGGCTTCGGCTACGTTGGCAGAACGTAGCTTGTGGGTGATGCTGCGAAGCCAGTCATCCGCGTCGAGGGGCTCGACGGAATGGTTAAACTTTGGTGGGTATAGCTTGATAAAGTCATTGATTGACACCAAGTCATTTCACGGGTGGCGTGCAGTGTTCTGCTCAATCCGCTCCAGCAGGCGGTTGGTCTCACGCTTGTTCTTTTCCGCCTCCAGCATTACTTTGGCCAGAGAAGGCGGGTGAGGCAGATTTTCACCTCTAGCAGCACTGGCTTCCCCCTGCTCCGGGGCAACAGGGTTGCTGCAGTTGTTGACCATCCTAGGGGAAAACAAGACAACGGTTTAGACAAGGATGGCTCAAACTTAGCAAGGAAGTGCAGAATGTAATGGATAACACGGAATGCAGACATGTTCATCCGTATGTCATGGTAATATAAAACTGCCATATATATACCAACGGTCATACACATCATACATAGTTTAGTACAAGCCAGGCTACAGTACAACTATGATGAAAGATGTTACATCTCATCGGAGGCATTCCAAGCTCCTATACATTATTTGTCTACACCTCCGGAATCGATTACACGCAAAGTCATATTCCACAAGTCACGCAGGACAGTGGAGATACAACTACTACAATACTAGTGGTACTACTACTAACTCAGACAGCTCCGTAGTAGTCCTCATAGAAGTCACCTCCATAGCCTGGAAGTTCAACGTGACCATCCGGGAACAGACGGTCCTGAGGGGCCTGTGGACCATAGGGGCTAGGATGGGGTCTTGGACCAACAAACGGTGGCCTGCGAGGACCACGGGGTGGGGTGATGCCTCCCACATCACACCAATCCACCACGTCTGGCAAAGCAGACCTCACAGGATACAGATCCCTTGTATCCATACATCCAGCTTGCACCGCAGGTGCAAACCGAGTCAATGTGGCCCAATGATCAGCACGAGTATTAAAAAGCTCCAGCCTCAAGGCCCGATTCTCTCGGTCCTTATCTTCGAGCATCTCAGCAGTGGTACGAGTTAATGAATCCTCCTGAGTGGAGTCAGCATAGATAGCCTGAAGATACCCTTGCGCTCCCGGAAGTGAAGCTGGCATGTAACGGAAATCAGTGTTCCGAAGCAGGCCAGTCCGGACTCGCATGATGGTCATCATGGAATAGGCAGCATCCTGCACAGCCATCTCAACGGTAACCCCGAGTCCATAGGAACAGTGAAGGGGCTCGGTAGATCCAGGATAAGAAGGAAATATCCTGACGGTGCAGAAATACCGGCTTTGATTAAAGTCGCGGAACTGCTCTTCGACGGTGTATTCGGGATACCAACGGTAACCCGTCTCGATCATGACCCGGACTAACATAGCAGTATGACCGGGCACGTCGAGGCACCTGGTCAGGCGAACCACTTGGTTATGAACACGGTTGGCCATCTGAAAGCACAACCACAATGCAAAGACATTAGAATTTCTAGGGAAAATTGGACAGCATAACGGCTGTAAATGCTCAGAAAAAGATTTGAGACATCCACAACAGTTCACAATACCGCTCAACAACATCATATCAAGGTTCTGATTCAAATAGCAACATACTAAAAATAGTAGAAACTGAACTGGGACTTGTAACAATAATCCTATAAGCTACTACGGATTAGTAACACGTGAACCTGATAGAAGAAGAGAGCCTAGTCCTTAACCCACGTTGAATGAGAAGAGAATGGCTCAGATCAGAGGGCATGAGGTAAAGGAGTAAAAGAACCTTACGTTCCCTCCCACAATCAATTCCCCTACATATAACTAAAGCATTTCTAGACTCGACATCGACCAGTTTGGCTCAACGAACCTACAGGTAGTCTGGCTCTGATGCCAACGCTGTCAGGACCCCGATTCCAAGCCACATCGATCTAGCCGGTAACACCTCATATCACTTTGCGGCCTCACGCACGGTATCCCACGGGTGTCGCCTTACCATGGCCCGGGACCGTTTGCGCCTTTTGGCTCACGTATATGATAGTGTCGCTAGCATCCATATGACAAAGAACCCGGGCCGACATGGCTAGTCGTGAACCCAAAGCGGCACAGACCTATGGAGACAGGCATACATGAATCACATTCGAGCATGTCGGTCATCAGCGAGTGATTCCGGGCTGTAGCACTGGGCTAACAGGACTCCGGGGAACCCGGGCTGTAGCAGGCTAGCCAGGACTCCGGAAGTCACCGCGTGACATTTCCCTGAAGGGACAGACATAGGAACAAAGTGAATCACATGCCGGCCAGTCAAGTGTCCTGAGCAGTAGTGCTGGGCTAGCAGGACTCCGGTGAACTGGGCTGTAGCGGACTACTATGGCTCGAGGAGCACTAGACTACATTTCCCCATAAGAAAGGCTGCCAAGGATAAACAACTAGATTGTCGGATCCCACTCATACCAAGCATTTCAATCATACACACAATATGCCCGATATGAGTACATACAACATGGCATCACAACAAAACTCTACAACTCAAGTACTTTATTTAAAGGCTCCAGGGAGCCATACATAACATGTTCATACAGATAGGGGTCACATGACCCGACACTCAAGTCATACAATCATACAAGCACATGCGGAAGCAACTAGTCTGAGTACAGACTCTAGAAAGAAAGAAGGCTTCTCGAAGCCTGTCTATCTACATAAGGCCCTCCATGGCCGGGATCACCACCTGTGTGGCTAGTCACTCGTCGATGTCAAGGTCTACATAGAACCCATCGGAGGGGGCAGAGCTGTCGTCTGAAAACAGTGAATAAGCAAACATGAGTACAAAGGTACTCAGCAAGTCTTACATCAGAACCTACTATACATGCTTATTCTCAAGAAGGTGGTTGGGTTGATGCAGCAAGCCAGCTTTGACTCTTGGCTAAGCTATCCTACGGAACCTCTCTAGTAAAATAGTTTTCGCACACGAGTCCACTACTCACCAACACAATACTCCACCGGGGATCCTCCCTCGCCATCCTACGAGAGGGCCATCCTCGGTACTCACACTTATCTTGAGTCTTTTAGTAGTATCCATTAATTTGTCTATGAACTGTATAGGCAACCAAGTAGTCCTTTACCGCGGACATGGCTATTCGAATAGTTTTATACCCTGCAGGGGTGTACTTCGTCACACATGTTTCCACCACTTAGCGTCTGCACACGACATGTGCTCGGCAGACTTCAAGCGAAAACCGACGTGGGTGTAGACCACGACCTAACTAATCTCACAAGTCTCTAGTCTAGGTTTATCGCCTATTCAGGTTCCATCCGCAAGGAAATCCGGCCGGGGTGTCCTCAACGGCCCCAAACGATGTGAACAGGGTTCCCGAGACACCAAACGGGTGACTCGGTATACCGTGCCATGATGTATCTACCGCAACATAGCCCACCCCTAGGGTCAGCGCTACGCGCGGCCGCAAACACATGTCCTACAAACACCAGAAACTAGTTGCAACTCCTGGATAGAGGCGAGAGGGGTCAGTAAGTCTTGCGGGGTCATATTTCAGGGCCCAATGTGTGGTAGTAGCTGAATCTTAAATCACGCATACAGATCTCAGTTCTTAGGGACGGCCTCAATGAAACAACCCACCATGTACTCCTACATGGCCTCTCATCGATACCTTTACCAAACATGTTCAACACATCCCTCATATTACCGACATAAGCATTTCACTCTAGCCCATCACCCAGATGAACCAGACCTGACACAACTCTAAGCATAGCAGGCATAGCAAGGTAGGAATCACATACATGGCTCAATCAACTCCTACACATGCTAGTGGGTTTTATCTAGTTACTGTGGCAATGACAGGTCATGCAGAGGATAAGGGTTCAACTACCGTAGCACACAGCAGTTTGAATCACGATGTCTTAATGCAGTAAACAAGAGCAGAAGCGGGAACATGGGTTTGTATCGGGATGATCAATGGGTTGCTTGCCTGATGGAGTGGTAGCGGGATACTGCCCTTCAGTTGGATACTCGTGAATATCCTCGGAGGCAGAACCTACCACGAAGAACACATCGGAACATAATCAACACATGACGATATGCAACAATATGATGCATGCTATGACATGGCAATATGATTGTGTCTTGGCCTAATGCAAGCTATAATAGAAAGGGATGAACTCATTTGAATCAAAGATTCAAATATTAGCTCATTAAACATGGCCTTAATAGTGCATTTCCTTATTCTGCCTAAACAGCAAGGTAAACTTGTTTTCTCATGCATGAAACCATTACAGATGGATAGATTGAATTTTTCTGATAATTTTTCATATATAAATTATTTCATTTCGAGTTACGGTTGAATTTCTATGAATTTTTGAAGTTTGAACTATTTTCTGGAATTTGCTGTATAAAAATAAATCCAGAAATTCAATTACTGTGTCAGCATTGCGTCATGCTGACCTCAGCCGGTCAAAGGCGCCAGCCCAGGTCAAACCTGACTGGTGGGCCCCTTCTGTCAGCCTCTCAATTAATTAGCAGAATTAGATTAACACTAAGTAGCTGTCACTGGGGCCTGGGCCCACATGTCATGACTAATTTAATTAAAATTAATTAAAACTAAACCTAAATTAGTTAACAGGCCGGCCCCACCTGTCATAGACTCAGGGGGGTCTACCTGGGCCCACCCAAGGGTCAAACTGGGTCAACTCGCCGGCGGCTCGACACCGGCGAGGCCCGGGACGGCGGAGGGCTTCGGAAAACACCCTTAGGCGACCAAAACGACGGCGGAGATGTGCTACGCGATGCGGGGAGTGAGCCGCATCGTTTGGTGGTGGTAGTTGGGCTCGGGGTGGCCGTAAACGACGCCGGCGACGACCTTGGCGGTCGCCGGAGTTCGGGCATGGTTGAACCCGACGCTACGGGGCACGGCGAGGCGCGGGGAGTGGCGCGTTTGGTTCCTCGGAGCGCGTAGAAGACGAAGGCATGCTCGGACTCGAGCTTACGCGCCTGTGGCCACGGCGGCGACGTGGCCGGCGGCGGGGAGCTCTCGGGTGTGATGGAAACGGCGGCTACAGGGCGCAAATGAGCAAGGGGAAGGTGGGGATCGAAGGAGAAGCTCACGGGGAGTGCAGCAGGGGTCTTGGGGAGCTCGGGGACGCAACAGAGCGGGCGCATGGTCACCGGTGATCTCGGATGCCCGAGGTTGAAGAGAGGGTGAAGGCGGCGTTGCAGGGCTTCCGGTGAAGCGTGGCTCGGTGGGGAGGACGAGGGAGTCGAGGCGGAGCTGATGGGCTCGTCGGAGGGGCGAGGGAGTGGCTGTGGTGGCGACTACGGCGATCGGCGGCGAGGGGCGCGCTCGGCCATCGCGGGAGAGGATGAGGGAGACGAGGGGGAGAGTGAGAGAGGACGAGAGGGGGACGAGGGGGTCTCGTGGCGTCTTTGGGCGCCTCCCAGCGTCGGCAGAAGTAGGAGGTGGCTGGCGCGTGGCCAGCGCACGGCGAGCACGCGCCCTTGCCTCCTGGCACGAGGTAGGGGGTGACTGGCCGAGCCAGTAGGCTGGGCCAAGCCAGGTAAGGCCCAGGTGTCCTTCTTTCTCTTTTTTTGATTTTGTTTCCTTTTCTATTTTTCTGTAGCTTTAGGGCTTTATTTAAAATACTTAGGCACTTACTAAAATCCTAAAAATAATTGTGGGCTCTGTTGGAATTATTCCTAACAGCAAACATTTATTTCCAGAATTATTTGAGCATTTGAATTATTTTATAGCATTTAAATGCCCAAATTCAAATATTTATGATTTAAATCAATGACTTTCTGTTGACCTAGAAAATTGTGCACCAATTTTTCCAGAGGTTCTAACCCAAGGCAAAGAGGGTGAACATTTTAGAAGGGCATTTCAGGTTCATTGAAATTATTTTTAGTAAACTCTAGTTGAATTCAAAAGGGGTGCTGGGGGTTTTGCCTTCCCCATTTCAAGTTTCTGATGAAAGTAAACATGATGCACACTCTAATGCATGGACTAGCTAGGGTGTGACAGTCAGCATCGACACGGATCCTTCCCCTTCCTGGGAAAACCATTTCAGAGGTCTGTGGCTGGTAGGACTGCACTAGGAACTTAGTGAGGTCCGCTGGAAGTGTGTCTGATAAGTTCAATAGCCCCCCGAACAACCTCGAAACTAGCTCTGACTTCTGTGGTGGGGTTAGAGAGGCGTTGAAATTTGCAAACCGCGCTGGTGATGCCCTTATCCTGCCCGCTTGTGATGGTCGCTCCACATCTTCCCCTGCAGCCACCTCAACTCCTTCACCGCTGGCCTGTTGATGAGAAGATAAAAACATTAAGGAAACATTAAACACAAACAGAAAAAACAAGAATGAAAAAAAACACTAGCAATCATCATTTGGATTCAGTATTGGAATAATCTATATATTCATAAAATTGGATCATGCCAAGTAATATGATGTATTTGTGCAACTAATAAAGCTCATGAGGACAACTGAAGACTGCCAGTGTGCAACCTTAAAAAAAACTAAGAAAAAATACGAGACCTGGCAACTACAAAAATTTCTAGCGGATGTGCAGCAATAAGAAATGATATAGCAACAAGATGATAACAACTAAAAAAAGGTTTGCAAGGAACTGTTCAATAGCTCATAAACACACAAAAAACCCATATACCTCAGCATCTACTGCGGAAGATGCGACACCTCCTCCAGCAGCTGCTGCCTGCACAAAAAATTGACCAGTGATGTCAACTATAAAAGATGCCAACTTGTCAACTACAAGATGCCAACTAATGCCAACTAATGTCAATTGTTATTTAGATCAAGATGACTAGAGATGTCAACTACAAGGTTGTTATTGACAAACTAAAAACAAAAATAGTGGTGCGAACTGCTGCATAATTTCTTCAGCATCTAAAAAGCGAGAAACACTTATATTCGAGAATTTACTTACCCTAGAAGATGACTCAGCTCCTTTCCAAGTGCTGCACGTCTAATCCGCTTTACAACACGGAACTGATCAGCATCCTAAGAAAAAATAAAAAACATGAGCATGGGAAAAAAACAAAAAAATGTTATATGACCCAAACAAAACCGAAAAATGGGCTTGTGTCATCAGCATGCCACTTACCTCAACATCCACTCCCTGCTCAATGCTCCGCGCAGGTCGTGGCTGGCGATTAGCAGGACGCTCGAGTTCCGGCGAAGCGACTGACTTCCAGAACGCTGATTAAGCAACCAAAAGAAAACATGAAAAAAAGACATTAGCATACATGCATAAGTTGAAAAACTCAAAAACACAGAAAAACATGAAAAAATACATCTTCTTCATTGCCATCGGCATCTCCTCCTATTATAACCATTTTTGCCCCGCGGGAGGAAATACAACAAAAGAAAACATAGTTAAAAGATGCGGAAACAAATTAGAGAAATCATAGAAGGTTGCTTTGAACTGCGGATAACATGTGGACAACCAACTATAAAACGTGTGGACAACCAACTACTATAGTGATGCAACCAACTAGGCAGTCAACCTTGTGCAAACTGGACAACATATAAGCCAACTAAGTTTAACTGTGGAAAGCAATAACTAGGCAGAAAATAGTTAACTAAAAGGCAACAAGCTCATTATGATAACTTGTGCAACTGGGACAAACAAAAAATGCATAGCCAACAGGAAAAAATATTCAGCAAAACAATTGAGTATAATATATTGGAAATTGGCAAGCATTGATACTGATTTGCACAAATAAGGGTCCATATTTGCACACATCAGGTGAAAACACATGAACAACCACATTCACAACAAAGAGTGCAAGATTCGGGTAGACCATATTGAAAAATTGGTAAGCATTGATGCTAATTTGCACAATCAAGAGGGCCTAGTTGCACACAACAGGGAAAAAACGCACGAACAACCAGATCCAGCACAAAGGCCGGCAGAAAAATCAGTAGACTGTATTGGACAATTGTCAACCATTGGTACTGATTTGCACAAGTGATGATCTCTATTTTCACACAGCCGAATAAAAACACGTGGACCACCACATCCACCACAAGGCTGGCAGATTGGGTACACTATAATGCAAAAAAATGGCAAGCATTGGTTCTAAACTGCACAAAACAAAGGGTTCCTGTCGGTGTCAAAACCGGCGGATCTCGGGTAGGGGGTCCCGAACTGTGCGTCTAGGCCGGATGGTAATAGAAGGCAGGGGACACGAAGTTTTACCCAGGTTCGGGCCCTCTCGATGGATGTAAAACCCTACGTCCTGCTTGATTAATATTGATGGTATGGGTATTGCAAGAGTTGATCTACCACGTGATCAGAGAGGCTAAACCCTAGAAGCTAGCCTATGGTATGATTGTTGATGTGTAAGTTGTCCTACGGACTAAAACCCTCCGGTTTATATAGACACCGGATAGGGTTAGGGTTACATAGAGTCGGTTACAATGGTAGGAGATCTGAACATCCGTATCGCCAAGCTTGCCTTCCACGCCAAGGAAAGTCCCTTCCGGACACGAGACAGAGTCTTCAATCTTGTATCTTCATAGTCCAGGAGTCCGGCTTGAAGGTATAGTTCGGCTATCCGGACACCCCCTAATCCAGGACTCCCTCAGTAGCCCCTGAACCAGGCTTCAATGACGACGAGTCCGGCACGCAAATTCTCTTGGGCATTGCAAGGCGGGTTCCTCCTCCAAATACTTCATAGAAGATCTTGAACACAAAGAGAGTGTCCGGCTCTGCAAAATAAGTTTCCACATATTGCCATAGAGAGAGTAATAACATTAACACAAATATAATCTGCTGACGTATTCCGTGGTGCGACATGCCATGGCCAAGCCTCTATCTAAATCGTTTCACTATCCCACCTCAGTGCGTTATGCGAGGCGGTTTCCCTGGCACGTCTTGTCAAAGCAGAGATCGTGTCCCCTCATTACGGGATTCTCATCAATATGGGCGTGGGTAACCCAACCGCTTCTAGGACTCCTAGATCATAGGCAAGTCCAAACGGACACGGGGAGGACGCTTGATATCCACCCTCTCTATAAAGGGGCAAAGCTTTTACTTTTCCCTCACGTGCTCAATCGAATCCTTCCCCCGCCTCAAGCTCAAACGCCCAAAGCTCAGGTCAGGTGCTCCGAACCTTCAGTCATGTCCGGATCCAGCCTTCAAGGCCGATGGATGCCCTCCTCCGTCACGGAAGAAGACATCAAAAGTTGAGGGAGGCTAGATATCTAACCGCCGAAATATCGCATCGGCTGCCTCCCCGGGGGCAGGCCGTCCCCTCTCCCAAACCCAACGAGAGCGTTGTGTTTGTCCCCCACTTCCTCCGAGGTCTAGGTTTTGCACTGGATCCTTTCATCAGGGGCTTGATGTTTTATTACGGGCTAGATTTCCATGATCTAGCTCCGGACTCCTTCATGCATATCACGACTTTTGTTGTCGTATGCGAGGCCTTCCTCCGGGTTACCCCCCACTTCGGCTTATGGCTCAAGACCTTTGAAGTAAAGCCGACGGTGATCGAAGGGCAACATACAGAGTGTGGAGGCGCCTCAATACGCAAGATGACGGGAGCTCCGTGGCCCAAAGGTTCCATCCCAGAGGTGTCTGCATTGTGGCAAGAGGAGTGGTTCTACGTCACAACTCCTAGAAGTGACAAGTGGGCGGCCGCCCCCGTTTTTTGCTCGGGCCCTCCACCACGACTGATGTCATGGATCAGCAGAGGACTGAGCTGGGGTCTAGCCAAGGACGTGCCTTTACTGCAAAGCCGCATTCGAGATCTCTTCAACGGAGATCTCAGTTTGGTCGCGGTAATACAAGTTATGCTGGTTCGTCAAGTCCAGCCTTGCAAACGTCGGCCCCTTCACTTGTGGGAGTTCAATCCCGAGGGTCCGCGTGCCATTCAAAATTTTCTCGGCCTGACGCACGAGGATATGTATAAGTCATTCTTCGGACATCAAGTAGAGTGTCCGGACATCACCGAGGACGTGGGCCTGAGCAGTAACCGCGTCGCCGAACAGGTAAAGAATCTTCCGGCCAAACATATTATCTTTCCTTCATTACGAAGTTATTGAGAGTTTGCTTTTTCGACCAGGACTGGCTAACAAAGGCGAAATTGATTCGGTGTTCGGCCCCCCTCCCTGAGGGCATGGAGAATCCGGTATTGGAAAAGATGCTCCAGACCGCACCTTACCCAGATTCCTTGAAGGAAGATACTGTGGAAGGTAATGCGGGCGGACGTGGGCCCCCAACTCTGCCTATTCTAACCGAGGGAGTGAGCGTCTCCACGAAGGAAGACGATCGGAAAAGGAAAAGGACTGCGCCCGGGAATTCGGAAGCCGAAGCTTCCAAACGGGAGAAGAAATCTTCTACCAGGGGCCCTACCTCGGGGGGCGGTGCTGCCGCACAAAGTCCGCAGGGGAATCAATTCTCCCGGGAGTCGTAAGTGACCCGAAAACTTTAGTAGTACAGATATGCCATCTTTTTTTCTTCTGAGAAAATAACCACCGCATATATTTGTGCAGTTCGGGCCTTAGCCCCTATCAAATGAGCTTGTCTTCGGGGGATCTTCTTCCAGAGATGATGGAGAGCGAGACGCCTCCTCCGGACTCCTCCGCTCCGGAAGTGGGCGACCCTGAAGTGTCGTCGCGGAGGGCCTCTCTGAGTGCGGAGAGGCCAGAAGGTGATCCAATCGATCCCCGAGGCTCCCAGTGTCCGGTTCCCGAAGAGGGTAGACAAAAGAGTCCGGCACCGTCTAGTGTGCGATCGGACGTTCTGAGGGAGTTGGTGGGGCGAGCGGCCATCTCAGATGATCACCGTGTGCTGATGAATATGGTGATGGAGAGGATATCGTCCGCCGAAAGCAGATTGCATGAAGCTTTTATGAGTCTACTGACAGGCTTTGAGGTACGTGAAAAGGAATGTGTAATAGTCCTGCACATGCTAGGTGTGCCCTGTGTAGATAGTAGCCCCTGAGACTCTGGTTGTCGTCGGAAACGATGACGAACGGAGGATCATATTCCCAGGTAATAACCATACTGCCTTTATGTGCAGGAGATGGAAGCTTCGGTGGCCAGCCGGACTAGCCAGTTTGCCCATTTAGAACGGCGGTTGGATGCGGCAGATGCCAACATCGAGCTTGTTAACAGAAGGCTTGACGAGGCGCAGGGTAAGGATCCTTGTCTGGTGGCCAGCCGGACTAGCCAGTTTGCCCGTTTAGAACGGCGGTTGGATGCGGCAGATGCTGACATCGAGCTTGTTAACAGAAGGCTTGACGAGGCGCAGGGTAAGGATCCTTGTCTGGTAAACGCCAAATAGGAAGAGTATGGTGCCAGTGTTTTTAACATGTTATGACTGCAGATGGAGCTGCCACTGTTGAAGCCTTGCGGGCGGAACTTGCCCGAGCCAAGGAACAAGCAAGATTGGGTAATGCGGCTGCTTTGAAGGCGGCCGAAGAGTTGCAAGCCGAGAAGGCCGCACATGGCGAGAGCCAGAAGAAGATGGCTAATATGGCCGTAGAATTAAAAGCCGCCGTAGACCGTTGCCGGGCTCTTGAAAAGGAAAACCAGGCGAAGGCATCGGACCTTGAGAAGGCTGCTGTAACGGGAAAAGACCTCCGCTTTGTTGGGGAACGTAGTAATTTCGAAAATTTTCCTACGCACACGCAAGATCATGGTGATGCATAGCAACGAGGGGGAGAGTCTGATCTACGTACCCTTGTAGATCGCAACGGAAGCGTTGACACAATGTAGAGGAAGTAGTCGTACGTCTTCTTCCCGATCCGACCGATCCAAGCACCGTTACTCCGGCACCTCCGAGTTCTTAGCACATGTTCAGCTCGATGACGATCCTCGGGCTCCGATCCAGTAAAGCGTCGAGGAAGAGTTCCGTCAGCACGACGGCGTGGTGACGATCTTGATGTACTACCGACGCAGGGCTTCACCTAAGCTCTACAACGATATGACCGAGGTGGAATTTGGTGGCAGGGGGCACCGCACACGGCTAAGGAACGATCAACAATGATCAACTTGTGTGTCTATGGGGTGCCCCCTGCCCCCGTATATAAAGGAGCAGGGGGAGGGGTTCGGCCGGCTAGGGAGAGGGGCGCAGGAGGAGTCCTACTCCTACCGGGAGTAGGACTCCCCCCCCCCCCCAATCCTATTCCTAATAGGATTCTCCAAAGAGAAGAGAGAAAGAGGGGGGGGTGGCCCCTTCTCCTAGTCCTAATAGGACTAGGGAAGGGGGGGGGAGGTGCGCAGCCCTTGTGGGCAGCCCCTTTCACTTTTCCACTAAGGCCCAATAGGCCCATTTGCCTCCCGGAGATTTCCGGTAACCCTCCCGGTATTCCGGTAAAATCCCGATTTCATCCGGAACACTTCCGATGTCCAAACATAGGCTTCCAATATATCAATCTTTACGTCTCGACCATTTTGAGACTCCTCGTCATGTCCGTGATCACATCCGGGACTCCGAACAACCTTCGGTACATCAAAATGCATAAACTCATAATAACTGTCATCGTAACGTTAAGCGTGCGGACCCTACGGTTCGAGAACAATGTAGACATGACCGAGACATGTCTCCGGTCAATAACCAATAGCGGGACCTGGATGCCCATATTGGCTCCTACATATTCTACGAAGATCTTTATCGGTCAGACCGCATAACAACATACGTTGTTCCCTTTGTCATCGGTATGTTACTTGCCCGAGATTCGATCGTCGGTATCCAATACCTAGTTCAATCTCGTTACTGGCAAGTCTCTTTACTCGTTCCGTAATACATCATCTCATAACTAACATCTTAGTTATTATGCTTGCAAGGCTTATGTGATGTGTATTACCGAGAGGGCCCAGAGATACCTCTCGGACAATCGGAGTGACAAACCCTAATCTCGAAATACGCCAACCCAACATCTACCATTGGAGACACCTGCAGTACTCCTTTATAATCACCCAGTTACGTTGTGACGTTTGGTAGTACCCAAAGTGTTCCTCTGGTAAATGGGAGTTGCATAATCTCATAGTTATAGGAACATGTATAAGTCATGAAGAAAGCAATAGCAACATACTAAAAGATCGGGTGCTAAGCTAATGGAATGGGTCATGTCAATCAGATCATTCAACTAATGATGTGACCTCGTTAATCAAATAACAACTCTTTGTTCATGGCTAGGAAACATAACCATCTTTGATTAACGAGCTAGTCAAGTAGAGGCATACTAGTGACACTCTGTTGGTCTATGTATTCACACATGTATTATGTTTCCGGTTAATACAATTCTAGCATGAATAATAAACATTTATCATGATATAAGGAAATAAATAATAACTTTATTATTGCCTCTAGGGCATATTTCCTTCAGTCTGCCACTTGCACTAGAGTAAATAATCTAGATTACACTGTAATGATTCTAACACCCATGGAGCCTTGGTGCTGATCATGTTTTGCTCGTGGAAGAGGCTTAGTCAACGGGTCGGCAACATTCAGATCCGTATGTATCTTGCAAATCTCTATGTCTCCCACCTGGACTAAATCCCGGATGGAGTTGAAGCGTCTCTTGATGTGTTTGGTACTTTTGTGAAATCTGGATTCCTTTGCCAAAGCAATTGCACCAGTATTGTCACAAAAGATTTTCATTGGACCCGATGCACTAGGTATGACACCTAGATCGGATATGAACTCCTTCATCCAGACTCCTTCGTTCGCTGCTTCCGAAGCAGCTATGTACTCCGCTTCACATGTAGATCCCGCTACGACGCTTTGTTTAGAATTGTACCAACTGACAGCTCCACCGTTTAAAGTAAACACGTATCCGGTTTGCGATTTAGAATCGTCCGGATCAGTGTCAAAGCTTGCATCAACGTAACCTCTTACGGTGAGCTCTTTGTCACCTCCATATACGAGAAACATATCCCTAGTCCTTTTCAGGTATTTCAGGATGTTCTTGACCGCTGTCCAGTGATCCACTCCTGGATTACTTTGGTACCTCCCTGCTAAACTTATAGCAAGGCACACATCAGGTCTGGTACACAGCATTGCATACAATATAGAGCCTATGACTGAAGCATAGGGAACATCTTTCATTTTCTCTCTATCTTCTGCAGTGGTCGGGCATTGAGTCTGACTCAACTTCACACCTTGTAACACAGGCAAGAACCCTTTCTTTGCTTGATCCATTTTGAACTTCTTCAAAATCTTGTCAAGGTATGTGCTTTGTGAAAGTCCAATTAAGCGTCTTGATCTATCTCTATAGATATTTATGCCTAATATGTAAGCAGCTTCCCCGAGGTCTTTCATCGAAAAACTTTTATTCAAGTATCCCTTTATGCTATCCAGAAATTCTATATCATTTCCAATCAGCAATATGTCATCCACATATAATATCAGAAATGCTACAGAGCTCCCACTCACTTTCTTGTAAATACAGGCTTCTCCAAAAGTTTGTATAAAGCCAAATGCTTTGATCACACTATCAAAGCGTTTATTCCAACTCCGAGATGCTTGCACCAGTCCATAAATGGATCGCTGGAGTTTGTATACTTTGTTAGCTTCCTTTGGATCGACAAAACCTTCCGGTTGCATCATATACAACTCTTCTTCCAGAAATCCATTCAGGAATGCAGTTTTGACATCCATCTGCCATATTTCATAATCATAAAATGCGGCAATTGCTAACATGATTCTGACGGATTTAAGCATCGCTACGGGTGAGAAGGTCTCATCGTAGTCAACCCCTTGAACTTGTCGAAAACCTTTTGCGACAAGTCGAGCTTTATAGACAGTAATATTACCGTCAGCGTCAGCCTTTTTCTTGAAGATCCATTTATTCTCAATTGCTTGCCGATCATCGGGCAAGTCAACCAAAGTCCATACTTTGTTCTCATACATGGATCCCATCTCAAATTTCATGGCCTCAAGCCACTTTGCGGAATCTGGGCTCACCGTCGCTTCTTCATAGTTCGTAGGTTCATCATGATCTAGTAGCATGACTTCCAGAACTGGATTACCGTACCACTCTGGTGCGGATCTTACTCTGGTTGATCTACGTGGTTCAGTAGTATCTTGTCCTGAAGCTTCATGATCATCATCATTAGCTTCCTCACTAATTGGTATAGGTGTCGCAGAAACAGTTTTCTGTGATGTACTATTTTCCAATAAGGGAGCAGGTACAGTTACCTCGTCAAGTTCTACTTTCCTCCCACTCACTTCTTTCGAGAGAAACTCCTTCTCTAGAAATGATCCATTCTTAGCAACGAATGTTTTGCCTTCGGATCTGTGATAGAAGGTATACCCAACAGTTTCCTTTGGGTATCCTATGAAGACACATTTCTCCGCTTTGGGTTCGAGCTTATCAGGTTGAAGCTTTTTCACATAAGCATCGCAACCCCAAACTTTAAGAAACGACAACTTTGGTTTCTTGCCAAACCACAGTTCATAAGGCGTCGTCTCAACGGATTTTGATGGTGCCCTATTTAACGTGAATGCGGCCGTCTCTAAAGCATAACCCCAAAACGATAGCGGTAAATCAGTAAGAGACATCATAGATCGCACCATATCTAGTAAAGTATGATTACGACGTTCAGACACACCATTACGCTGTGGTGTTCTGGGTGGCGTGAGTTGCGAAACTATTCCACAATTTTTCAAATGTACACCAAACTCGTAACTCAAATATTCTCCTCCACGATCAGATCGTAGAAACCTTATTTTCTTGTTACGATGATTTTCAACTTCACTCTGAAATTCTTTGAACTTTTCAAACGTTTCAGATTTGTGTTTCATTAAGTAGATATACCCATATCTGCTTAAATCATCTGTGAAGGTGATAAAATAACGATATCTGCCACGAGCCTCAATATTCATCGGACCACATACATCGGTATGTATGATTTCCAACAAATCTGTTGCTCTCTCCATAGTACCGGAGAACGGTGTTTTAGTCATCTTGCCCATGAGGCACGGTTCGCAAGTACCAAGTGATTCATAATCAAGTGGTTCCAAAAGCCCATCAGTATGGAGTTTCTTCATGCGCTTTACACCGATATGACCTAAACGGCAGTGCCACAAATAAGTTGCACTATCATTATCAACTCTGCATCTTTTGGCTTCAACATTATGAATATGTGTATCACTACTATCGAGATTCAAAAAATAGACCACTTTTCAAAGGTGCATGACCATAAAAGATATTACTCATATAAATAGAACAACCATTATTCTATGATTTAAATGAATAACCGTCTCGCATCAAACAAGATCCAGATATAATGTTCATGCTCAACGCTGGCACCAAATAACAATTATTTAGGTCTAATATTAATCCCGAAGGTAGATGTAGAGGTAGCGTGCCGACCGTGATCACATCGACTTTGGAACCATTTCCCACGCGCATCGTCACCTCGTCCTTTGCTAGCGTCCGCTTATTCCGTAGTCCCTGTTTCGAGTTGCAAATATTAGCAACAGAACCAGTATCAAATACCCAGGTGCTACTGCGAGCTCTAGTAAGGTACACATCAATAACATGTATATCACATATACCTTTGTTCACCTTGCCATCCTTCTTATCCGCCAAATACTTGGGGCAGTTCCGCTTCCAGTGACCAGTCTGCTTGTAGTAGAAGCACTCAGTTTCAGGCTTAGGTCCAGACTTGGGTTTCTTCTCCTGAGCAGCAACTTGCTTGCCGTTCTTCTTGAAGTTTCCCTTCTTCTTCCCTTTGCCCTTTTTATTGAAACTAGTGGTTTTGTTAACCATCAACACTTGATGCTCCTTCTTGATTTCTACCTCCGCAGCTTTCAGCATTGCGAAGAGCTCGGGAATAGTCTTGTTCATCCCTTGCATATTATAGTTCATCACAAAGCTCTTGTAGCTTGGTGGCAGTGATTGGAGAATTCTGTCAATGACGCAATCATCTGGATGATTAACTCCCATCTGAATCAAGTGATTATTATACCCCGACATTTTGAGTATATGTTCACTGACAGAACTGTTCTCCTCCATCTTGCAGCTATAGAACTTATTGGAGACTTCATATCTCTCAATTCGGGCATTTGCTTGAAATATTAACTTCAACTCCTGGAACATCTCCTATGCTCCATGATGTTCAAAACGTCGTTGAAGTCCCGATTCTAAGCCGTAAAGCATGGCACACTGAACTATCGAGTAGTCATCAGCTTTGCTTTGCCAGACGTTCATAACATCTGGTGTTGCTCCAGGACGTAATTCTTCTGTGCAGCAATGAGGATAATCCTCAGGTTACGGACCCAGTCCGTGTAATTGCTACCATCATCTTTCAACTTTGCTTTCTCAAGGAACGCATTAAAATTCAACGGAACAACAGCACGAGCCATCTATCTACAATCAACATAAACAAGCAAGATACTATCAGGTACTAAGTTCATGATAAGTTTAAGTTCAGTTAATCATATTACTTAGGAACTCCCACTTAGATAGACATCCCTCTAATCCTCTAAGTGATCACGTGATCCAAATCAACTAAACCATAACCGATCATCACGTGAGATGGAGTAGTTTTCAATGGTGAACATCGTCATGTTGATCATATCTACTATATGATTCACGCTCGACCTTTTGGTCTCTGTGTTCCGAGGCCATATCTGCATATGCTAGGCTCGTCAAGTTTAACCTGAGTATTCTGCGTGTGCAAAACTGGCTTGCACCCGTTGTAGATGGACGTAGAGCTTATCACACCCGATCATCACGTGGTGTCTGGGCACGACGAACTTTGGCAACGGTGCATACTCAGGGAGAACACTTCTTGATAATTTAGTGAGAGAACATCTTATAATGCTACCGTCAATCAAAGCAAGATAAGATGCATAAAAGGATAAACATCACATGCAATCAATATAAGTGATATGATATGGCCATCATCATCTTGTGCTTGTGATCTCCATCTCCGAAACACCGTCATGATCACCATCATCACCGGCGCGACACCTTGATCTCCATCGTAGCATCGTTGTCGTCTCGCCAATCTTATGCTTCCACGACTATCACTACCGCTTAGTAATAAAGTAAAGCATTACATCGCGATTGCATTGCATACAATAAAGCGACAACCATATGGCTCCTGCCAGTTGCCGATAACTTGGTTACAAAACATGATCATCTCATACAATAAAATCAGCATCATGCCTTGACCATATCACATCACAACATGCCCTGCAAAAACAAGTTAGACGTCCTCTACTTTGTTGTTGCAAGTTTTACGTGGCTGCTACGGGCTTAAGTAAGAACTCATCTCACCTATGCATCAAAACCACAACGATAGTTTGTCAAATAGACTCCGTTTTAACCTTCTCAAGGACCGGGCGTTGCCACACTTGGTTCAACTAAAGTTGGAGAGACAGTCTTCCGCAAGCCATCTGTGTGCATAGCACGTCGAGGGAACCGGTCTCGCGTAAGAGTACGCGTAAGGTTGGTCTGGATCGTCTCGTCCAACAATACCGCCGAACCAAAGTATGACATGCTGGTAGGCAGTATGACTTGTATCGCCCACAACTCACTTGTGTTCTACTCGTGCAAATAACATCAAACCATAAAACCTAGGCTCGGATGCCACTGTTGGGGAACGTAGTAATTTCGAAAATTTTCCTACGCACACGCAAGATCATGGTGATGCATAGCAACGAGGGGGAGAGTCTGATCTACGTACCCTTGTAGATCGCAACGGAAGCGTTGACACAACGTAGAGGAAGTAGTCGTACGTCTTCTTCCCGATCCGACCGATCCAAGCACCGTTACTCCGGCACCTCCGAGTTCTTAGCACACGTTCAGCTCGATGACGATCCTCGGGCTCCGATCCAGCAAAGCGTCGAGGAAGAGTTCCGTCAGCACGACGGCGTGGTGACGATCTTGATGTACTACCGACGCAGGGCTTCGCCTAAGCTCTACAACAATATGACCGAGGTGGAATTTGGTGGTAGCGGGCACCGCACACGGCTAAGGAACGATCAACAATGATCAACTTGTGTGTCTATGGGGTGCCCCCTGCCCCCGTATATAAAGGAGCAGGGGGAGGGGTTCGGCCGGCTAGGGAGAGGGGCGCAGGAGGAGTCCTACTCCTACCGGGAGTAGGACTCCCCCCCCCCCCCCAATCCTATTCCTAATAGGATTCTCCAAAGAGAAGAGAGAAAGAGGGGGGGCCGGCCCCTTCTCCTAGTCCTAATAGGACTAGGGAAGGGGGGAGGTGCGCAGACCTTGTGGGCAGCCCCTTTCACTTTTCCACTAAGGCCCAATAGGCCCATTTGCCTCCCGGGGATTTCCGGTAACCCTCCCGGTATTCCGGTAAAATCCCGATTTCATCCGGAACACTTCCGATGTCCAAACATAGGCTTCCAATATATCAATCTTTACGTCTCGACCATTTTGAGACTCCTCGTCATGTCCGTGATCACATCCGGGACTCCGAACAACCTTCGGTACATCAAAATGCATAAACTCATAATAACTGTCATCGTAACGTTAAGCGTGCGGACCCTACGGTTCGAGAACAATGTAGACATGACCGAGACATGTCTCCGGTCAATAACCAATAGCGGGACCTGGATGCCCATATTGGCTCCTACATATTCTACGAAGATCTTTATCGGTCAGACCGCATAACAACATACGTTGTTCCCTTTGTCATCGGTATGTTACTTGCCCGAGATTCGATCGTCGGTATCCAATACCTAGTTCAATCTCGTTACTGGCAAGTCTCTTTACTCGTTCCGTAATACATCATCTCATAACTAACATCTTAGTTATTATGCTTGCAAGGCTTATGTGATGTGTATTACCGAGAGGGCCCAGAGATACCTCTCCGACAATCGGAGTGACAAACCCTAATCTCGAAATACGCCAACCCAACATCTACCATTGGAGACACCTGTAGTACTCCTTTATAATCACCCAGTTACGTTGTGACGTTTGGTAGTACCCAAAGTGTTCCTCCGGTAAACGGGAGTTGCATAATCTCATAGTTATAGGAACATGTATAAGTCATGAAGAAAGCAATAGCAACATACTAAACGATCGGGTGCTAAGCTAATGGAATGGGTCATGTCAATCAGATCATTCAACTAATGATGTGACCTCGTTAATCAAATAACAACTCTTTGTTCATGGTTAGGAAACATAACCATCTTTGATTAACGAGCTAGTCAAGTAGAGGCATACTAGTGACACTCTGTTGGTCTATGTATTCACACATGTATTATGTTTCCGGTTAATACAATTCTAGCATGAATAATAAACATTTATCATGATATAAGGAAATAAATAATAACTTTATTATTGCCTCTAGGGCATATTTCCTTCACGCTCTGCTATGAGGGCAAAGAAGGAGGAGCTGCGGGAAGCTGGGGATATTGTAGCCGGGAAGTCCTTTATGCTGCAGAGGAAGTACGGAGATCCACGGTATGCGCCTCTGGATCGGCTGTGGAGTTCGGAGGATGCATATATGGATTTGGCGGCGAGCGCTGCCGATGCGGCCAAGTACTTCCAGAGTCAGACGGACCGTGAAGTAGACCAGCTGTTTTGGAAGCAATTCCTTTCTCCCGAGCGTCTGCTTTCGTTGATGGACCAATTAGCCGAATGGGCCGAACTAAATAGGTTGTCCGGACTCTCCATGAGGTCTGTTGTGGATCAACTATGGCCCGGAAGGTCAAAACCGAGCAGCTATTTCAGCTTGGTGCAGCAGGTCCTTAATGTGGTGCCGCGCATAAATGCGATGAAGAGGTCGGCGTGCATAGAAGGCGCACGGATGGCCTTTGCCCGTGCTAAAGCATACTGGGCAGAGATGGATGCTACCACTGTTGCAGCGCAGGATTCGGCCGTAGGTCGAAGGGCTGCTGAGCACTACCTTGAGGAAGTTCTTGAGGGTGCTCATTTGATAGAGACCCAATGCTCAAAAAATATTATGTTTGATTGACATGTAATCTCATTGTAAGCGAAATGCTTTTTAAATTTTTATGAGGCTACTTTTATACTTTTGCCTGAAAGTAATGTGATGCCTCCTGGGTGGCCGTTTATGTATACATGTGTATAACCTAAAAGATTGCAGTCGTCGGCTTCAATCCCCACGCATATAATGCGGAGGTGTTCGCAGAAACATGCGTTCACACTTAACCCAACGTCTTGGTCCTATTAAGGAGGTGATGGCGGAGCGAGCGAGGCAACCGGACTATAATGCTTTAACACTTTCACTTAGCCATAGGAGTTTGACAGTGGGGCTACTAGATAGCCCCTGGTGGCTCCGCACTCTCCCGATCCCGGGGTGCGTATATGCCTGGCCGGAAAGCGGCCCTTCGTTAAGGCGGAGGAATTCTAACATTCCCATGGGTCATCGAGTGGTTGACCAGTCTCACGCTAGATCATGACAGTCAGTTTTCGGCTTTCTCTACTGAGGCGCTCTTTCGGATGAACCATGGCACAATCGCAGTAGTTCTCCTGGTGCTATCTTAGTCGGTAAAGCGGAACGTAAGGCACCAAAACACAGGAGCCGGGCAAACCCAACATTTGACCAAAGACAATGATTCGGAGCTGATGCATATAGGGCCAAACTCGCGACGCCGAATACTCCTAAGGTATTCGGTCTTTGTGGTATAAACCGGGCCTGAAGAATGGCCTTTATAAGAAGCCCCTTGTGTCCAGGTACGTGCATTGTTCTGGCATGGCCACATGCCAAGACGTCAGCATCCTTCTCAATGGTGGATATGTATCAACAAGAGACAGTAAAAAAGGTTTACGCAGGGTCTTAATGTAAAAAGAATCCTTGGGTCAGATCCCTGCTGCACGTCTGCGTCTGTGTCTCCGTTGTGCCGTATCCTGGACGGGTGTAGCACGATGATTATCTGTAAAAGAGAGGAATTTAGGTAAAGAGGTTGTCGTGCAAAAGGATAGTTTTCTAAAGAAACCATGTATAATTCAAGATAAGAACAAATCGCCACTCGTCTGCGTGCGTTGAGCCCCTTGTACTTTTGAAAGATAGGGGTGTGACCGTTTATTTGATATGAGCAGCGGCGCCGGATTTGGTTAGTTTTGTCTGAGGTCTTGACGACCTATTGGATACTTTTGCTAGTCCGGGCGCCTTTAGTGTGCGGCTGCTAAGGCAGCCTCACTCTCTTCGGCGCGCAGAGATCGCTTGATACTTCCATGCACTGAAATGATGCCACGTGAACCGGGCATCTTGAGTGTTAGGGAGGCGTAGTGTGATATTGCATTAAAGCGAGCGAAAGCTTCGCGTCCGAGTAGTGCTTGATAGCCACTTTTAAACGGAGCGATGTGAAAAGTTAAATGCTCGCGACGGAAGTTATCGGGGGAGCCGAATATAACTTGTTGTAGGAGGGAGCCCGTACAACGAGCCCCTGGGCCTGGCGTTACTCCTTTAAAGGTAGTATTGCTATGGCGAATTTGTGTTGGGTCTAACCCCATCCCGCAGATTGTATCCTGATATATTAGGTTTAGGCTACTGCCGCCATCCATCAGGACTCGTGTGAAGTGGTATCCGCCAATTGCTAGGTCTAATACCAGTGCAGCCCATCCTGCGTGCCGGGTACTTGATGTGTAATCATGATGGTCGAAGGTGATCGGTTAAGACGACCAGTGGCGGGACTTCGCGGTGATGGGCACTTGGGTATATTTTCAGGGAGTGCCGCATTGTTTTTTCTCTTGAGCACGTGTAACACGTTTGCTGTTTTGACGTCGGGTGGAAGTTTCTTTTGTTCCCCCTTGTCTTGATTGGGAGGCTCGTCCTCGTCTTCACTTGGTGTATCTTCCCCTTTGTGTATGGCGTTAAGCTTGCCGGACTGCTTGAAGACCCAACATTCTCTGTGGGTATGATTAGCAGGTTTGCTAGGGGTACTATGGATCTGACATACTTGATCCAGAATTTTGTTGAGGCTGGACAGTTCATCTCTGGTGCCTTTGGAGGGCGGCCTTTGGTTTGGCCGAGGGACTTTGAATCCGGCATTTACTGTCGTGCCCTTCGTGCTGTCTTCTTTATTCCGGCGTTTGCTATTGCTGTTGCGCCGTGATTTCCTGTTTCCATCTCTAACTTCAGATGTATTGGGGTCGCTGGTGCTGCATCTGGCTAGGCAGCTGTCCTCACCCGCGCAGAAGCGGGTCATGAGGTTTGTTAATGCGGCCATCATTCCCGGCCTATTTTGGCCGAGGTGTCTGGCGAGCCATTCGTCGCGGACGCTGTGCTTGAAAGCCGCTAAGGCTTCGGCGTCCGGACAATCGACAATCTGGTTCTTTTTAGTAAGAAACCTATTCCAAAGCTTTCGAGCTGACTCTCCGGGCTGTCGAGTTATGTGACTCAAGTCGTCCGCATCCGGAGGTCGGACATAAGTCCCTTGAAAGTTTACCCGAAAGGCGTCTTCGAGCTCTTCCCAACTTCCAATGGAGCTTTCGGGGAGGCCTTTGAGCCAGTGACGAGCTGGCCCTTTGAGTTTGAGAGGTAAGTACTTGATGGCATGGAGATCATCCCCTCGAGCCATATGTATATGAAGAATATAGTCCTCAATACAGACCCCAGGGTCTGTTGTTCCGTCGTATGCCTCTATGTTTACGGGCTTGAATCCCTCTGGGAATTCGTGGTCCAGCACCTCATCGGTGAAACATAGGGGGTGTGCGGCACCCCTGTAGCTGGGTGTGCCGCGTTGTTCGGATGCTTGTTGTGTTGCATTGTATGCTGGGGCGCCCTTGCGTGGTCCATAGATGGATCTTGTTGCACTGTCCTTTGGGTGCGAGCCCTCGCATGGGTCGCGTGTTGTATTGTGAGCGGCGTTGAATGCCGTTCTGTGGTGGTAGAGGGGTCGTCTATCCGACCAGGTGGCTGCTTTGATATTTGATTGTGGGGGGTCTGAGGCCTCCTCATCGAATTCGGGTAGCAGCTTCCGCTTTGGGTAGCTCTTGGAGGGACGATTGTCGCCGTACCTTGCTGCAGTGTTGAGTATTTTGCTCCATCTGAACAGGAGCGTGTTTTGCGCGGCCTTGAGCCTCCGCTTCTGCTTTTTGAGGCTCCTTGCGGTGGCGACGAGCCTCTTACGGGCATTCTGCTGCTCCGAGTGCCTGTCCGGCGTTGTGTCGTCCGGACCATTATCATTGATAGGGTTTGTTTGTTCGGTTTGATTATCCGGATTGCCGTTGTCTGGCAGCGGTTCGCCCTGCTCCAGCGCTGGATCAGTGTGATCGCTATTTCTGTCGAGGCGGGATTTGGGGCGGCGCTTGTGTCGCCGCTTTGACTGCTTTTCGAGGGAACAATCCTTCGGTGCGTCCTTCCGTTCCTCGCCGTCATCTTTGGGTGCGTCCACCATGTATACGTCATATGACGAGGTGGCATTCCAGGGCTCGATAGGCGCTGATTCTTCATCGTCTCCTTCATCGGCGTCCATACCGTCGATGTCATCGGAGTTGAAGTCGAGCATGTCGGTTAAATCGTCGACAGTGGCTACCAAGTGGGTGGTGGGTGGGTTTTGAATTTCTTCATCGTCCGAATCCCAACCTTGCTGACCGTAGTCCGGCCAGGTTTCTCCTGATAAAGAGAGAGATTTTAGTGACTTCAGGATATCGCCGAAAGGCGAGTGCTGAAAGACGTCCACGGCCGTGAACTCCATGATCGGCGCCCAATCGGATTCGCTCGGCAGGGGCGCGGAGGGTTCGGAGTCTGGAGAAGAGTCCGGCTCCATGGAGTCACGAGTCTTGCAGAGTACGGGGCTGGTGTTCAGCTCAACCGCCGTTGGGATCACAGCCCCCGAGGCGGCGTCCAACCGCCCATCCTTGATCGGCGCGGTCGGCTCCGAACCAGGGGCCGGAGCCGATGCAGGTGCGGCCTCCAGGGCACTGTTCGGCGGCAGAGCTAGATCATGCTCGTCGTGACAGTGCGGCGCGCTCGGCAGTGGTTCGAATCCGTCGAAGATCAAGTCCCCGCGGATGTCGGCCGTGTAGTTTAAACTTCCGAATCTGACCTGACGGCCAGGGGCGTAGCTTTCGATCTGCTCTAGATGGCCAAGTGAATCGGCCCGCAGTGCAAAGCCGCCAAAGACGAAGATCTATCCGGGGAGGAAGGTCTCACCCTGGACCACATCGCCATTGATGATCGTAGGAGCCATCGGGCCTGACGGCGACGGCACAGAGGAACTCTCAATGAAAGCACCAATGTCGGTGTCAAAACCGGCGGATCTCGGGTAGGGGTCCCGAACTGTGCGTCTAGCCCGGATGGTAATAGGAGGCAGGGGACACGAAGTTTTACCCAGGTTTGGGCCCTCTCGATGGAGGTAAAACCCTACGTCCTGCTTGATTAATATTGATGGTATGGGTATTACAAGAGTTGATCTACCACGAGATCAGAGAGGCTAAACCCTAGAAGCTAGCCTATGGTATGATTGTTGATGTGTCAGTTGTCCTATGGACTAAAACCCTCCGGTTTATATAGACACCGTATAGGGTTAGGGTTACATAGAGTCGGTTACAATGGTAGGAGATCTGAACATCCATATCGCCAAGCTTGCCTTCCACGCCAAGGAAAGTCCCTTCCGGACACAGGACGGAGTCTTCAATCTTGTATCTTCATAGTCCAGGAGTCCGGCTTGAAGGTATAGTTCGGCTATCCGAATACCCCCTAATCCAGGACTCCCTCAGTTCCTATTTACACATAGCAGCGCGAAAACACACAAACCACTAGATCAAACACAAAAGGCTGATAGCTTGGATAGAGAATATTGGGAAATTGGCAAGCATAGGTACTAATTTGCACAGGTAATGGTCCCTAATTGCAAACAAGAGGAGAAAAACACATGACCCACAAGAACCACCATAAGGCTGGCAGATTGGCTATATTTTCTCAAAAATTGTCTACTACTGCTCCTAATTTACACGCAAGGGGCGACAGAGTTGCACACCGCGGGGGAAAAACACTCATAAAAAACAACAGATCCACTGCGAGGCTTCAATCCATAGAAGAGGCTCTATCGCCGCGAACCACTCATCCTCCCTGAACCACTCGTACCGTACGTATATGCATGAGCTCACCCCCTACTGCAACGCAAAAATGATGGGATGAGCACAGCCCTAACCCACCCCTGCCAATCCGGCGGTTTCCCAAACGAAGTAGTCCGCGGGGGTGACCTCAACCTCGCCAAAAAATGAGTTCGACCTCCCTAACCCTGACCGCGACCTCGACTTTGACCTCTACCTCGACCTCCCTGACAACGACCGTGACCTCACCGGAAAACGAGCGACCTCACCAGAAAAAGGAGGACGGGCGAGTGGAGAAACAAGCAGGGACGAAGACGAGGAGTGCGCGTAGGAGCAGTACCTGTGCCGCCGCGGATGACGACCCTCGCGGCGCACCCCGCCGTCGACCACAACCCGACGGATTTGGAACCGCCTCCGAGCACCAACCAACGGTGAAAGCAAAGGGGGAAAGTGAAGGGATGGGCGGCGAGAGGTGGGGGTGGACGGGGTAATGGCACGAAATTCGAAACCGCCACCCACTACGCACGACGGCTAAAACGCTGGAGAACTGCCTAATCCTCAATGACATGTGGGTCCCACGGACGGTTTATCACGCGCGGCGTGGCGCAATTGGACCAGGCGACCGGTCCACGCGCGGGTCTGAGCGGCGCGGCCCCACCTCCCGACCAGGGGACACCTGGACACCGCGCGGCGTCGATCGGGACGAGATCGAGCGGCTCTCGTTCGGCCGCTCATTCACTCTATTTAGCGTGCGGCCACTTTTTAGGTTTTGGGATCAATCATTCTACATCCAAGAGCACAACATCCGGGTGCTCAAAAATCACGACCTCCACGGACTCGCGGCATCGATCGCTCATCATACGTACATGGCGCCTCTGGCCTTCGCTGGTTTCTCGGATCTGCCAACGGAGGCGCTGGACGAGATCGCCCGGGGCGTCGGGCCCCTCGACAACGTCCTCTGCTCCGCCGTCAGCAGGACCACGCGCCTCCGCCTGCTGGGACGTCGACCCGGCCGCCCGCACCATATGCGCTTACAGAGACGCGGTTACAGGTACAGCTGGGACATCCCCGTCGTGAAGGTCAGCCCCTACCACATCGACAAATACTACGACAGCCGAGGCAGACGGTGTCCATGCCCCGTCGAGACCGTCGTGGACGACGAGGTGGCGCGCTCGCGGATCATCGGGAGCGCCTACGGCTGGGCCGTCATCGTGGACGACGACACCTGGGCCATGTCCCTGCTCGACCCCTTCACCGGCCGGACCTTCCCGCTGCCTCCCTTCACCGACTCCCTCCCCGGCAAGCAGCGGCCGGTGCCCACGGGCGGGAACTCTCGCTTCTGGAGGCACATGTTCCACGGGCCACCCTGAGATCTGAAAATAGCATCTATAGTACTGTAGCATAAAGGCCAAAAAATAGAAGAAAAAATAAATTTATATGTAAATTGCACTATTGGCCCACCCTGACTCAATGGGCTAGGTCCGCCACTGGCCGCCGGCTGGGCACCTACGCCGTGATGCTGCTCCACAGCAACGGCCGCGGCCTGTCCTACCTTTCTCCCGGCGCCACGTCGTGGGCGATGCTGCGCCTTCCGAGGCGCATGCCGCACAAGTACATGGACGTCATCTTCCACAAGGGCGCCTTCTACACGATCAGCTGCTACGCCGAGCTGAATGCCTGGGTGCCCGACGGCGACGGCGTCCTGCGGACGAGGCGACTCACGAGCCCGCTGCCAGAGCAGGTGTGGGCCGTGCTCACCGAGTCCATGTCTCGCGATGGCATCCTCATGGCGAGCAGCACGAAAACGCATGAGCACGGCGCCAACTACCACAACTACTACAGCCATGGCTACTGGCAACGACCGTACAAGGTGCACCGCTACGCAGAGAGCGAGCGTAGGTGGATTGCCGTGGAGAACCTTGATGGCATGACGATCATGGTCAGGGAAGGGTGCGACTTCTGCGTCCCAGGCGGCGGCAACTATGACGGCTTCGGGCACCGTAGCGTGCAGGCATCTGGTTGTCATTGGTTTTTTCCTTATGTTGCAAGACTGGATCATGCTTTCTCATAGCGGAGTTAATTGCAAAAAACCACCACATTTAGGGCATCGTTTGCGGAAAACCACCAGATCACTAATTTTTTGCAAAAATCACCGCAGATTCAGTAAACATTTTGCAAATAGCACTGATCAGGTGATTTGGCCCGTTTGATCACTTTCCGACAAGTGGGACCGGATTGTAAGAAGATGACTTAGCAAAAAATTTACACACACACCCTTGAATCTAAAATTAAAAAGCAATCAACCCCTGCGCCCGATCCAATCGGGAGGAGGCAACCGACGGCGGCAACGGGAGCCGGTGGGGGCGGCAACCATGGCTCTCTCTGGATGTGCAGCATGTGTAGCCGGGGAGCCGGAGCACAACGTCGCCGGTGATGGAAAACCGAGGAGCTGGAGCAGCTGTGCAGCGGCCGCGGCGTGGACTAAGCGGAGGCGGCCGCCGGGAGCTCGACCTTGAAAAAGCCACGACGCCGCCCTTTGCCATGTCGTCCGCCGGGATGCCTTGGCCGTGCCTCGATCGTCTGCCGGGGACGCCCAGACCTCCGTGCGCTTCAGCCGCCGCCGGCGGCGGCTCCGCCATTATGCAGCGCCTCTTTCCCTGCTCCTACACCTCCCTCTGCCCCTTGCTCGCGCCATCGGAACCTCCACGCCCGCATGAGAGCCCCGCAGGCCCGTGCGCACACGCCACCGAGCCACGCGCCGCTCCGACTTGCCCGCAGATGGCCGCCGCCAGTTCGCCGGTGTACCGGGCACCACCGCCGTTCCCTCTCCCTCTCCTTCCTCCCGTATCGCTCCCCCTCCCCCCTTCTCTCTCTCTCTTCAGGATAGCCTAGGCCGCTGGCTGAAGCCGGATCCTATGGCGGCCATGAGCCAGCAACCGCCGGGAAGGAGCTCCCTCGTACCCTCCGGCCATGAGCTCCATGAGCTTCGGCTAGTGGCTCCCGTGTACTCCGGCCCAGGTAGCGCAGGGGCGGCCTTGGCGAGGTCGGGGACGAACTCCAGGCCGCGAGGTCCGCCTGCGCGCGCGGGGGGGTCGATTGCTTTTCTTTTTCAAATCCAGGGGCGTGTGTGTAAATTTTTTGCTAAGTCAACTCCTTACAATCTGGCCCCACTTGTCATAAAGTGATTAAACGGGCCAAATCACCCGATCAGTGCTATTTGCAAAATGTTTACCGAATCCGCGGTGATTTTTGCAAAAAATTAGTGACCTGGTGGTTTTCTGCAAACGATGCCCCAAATGTGGTGGTTTTTTGCAATTAACTCCTCATAGCGGGATGTCGCATAATTGATTGATTAGTTCCTGGATGTAAATGTAGAATGTGTGGTCTTGACCCTATTTTGCTGCAATTTATTGAATCGGTTTTGCTAGAAATTGAAGGACACCGATATCTAGTCTAGGTGACGGTCGATCTAGCTGACTCCAATGATTAGTTCCGATCGTTTCGATCCAACGAAAACGTTCGATCGATCCCGAACAAGGGGCATCCCCATGTCTTACTTATAGCGAGATATGAATCCTTGTGTTCTTCTTTTGTCCTGAAACAAATGCAATTCAGAAAACTTGAAGTAGACGTCAAGAAAGCAGCGAGGAAGCCATGAGACAGGAGAGCGCGTCCAGGGGGCAGGCGCGCCCCCACCCTCGTGGGCCTCTCTTAGCTCCACCGACCTACTTCTTTTGTCTATATATATTCATATACCCTGAAATCTTCGAAGAGAGCCACGAAACATCTTTTCCACCGTCGTAACCTTCTGTACCTGTGGGATCCCATATTGGGGCTTTTCCGGCGCTCCGTCGAAGGGGGATTCGATCACGGAGGGCTTCTACATCAACACCATAGCCTCTCTGATAATGTGTGAGTAGTTTACTACAGACCTTCGAGTCCATAGATATTAGCTAGACGGCTTCTTCTCTCTTTTTGGATCTCAATACAAAGTTCTCCTCGTCTTCTTGAAGATCTATTTGATATAAATATTTTTGCGGTGTGCTTGTCGAGATCTGATGAATTGTGGATTTATGATCAAAATTATCTAAAAACAATATTTGATTCTTCTCTGAATTCTTATATGCATGATTTAATATCTTTGCAAGTCTTCTCGAATTATCAGTTTGGTTTGGCCTACTAGATTGATTTTTCTTGCAATGGGAGAAGTGCTTAGCTTTGGGTTCAATCTTGCGGTGTCTTTCCCAGTGACAGCAGAGGCAACAAGGTATGTATTGTATTGTTGCCATCGAGGGTAAAAGGATGGGGTTTATATCATATTGCTTGAGTTTATCCCTCTACATCATGTCATCTTGCGTAATGTGTTACTCTGTTCTTATGAACTTAATACTCTAGATGCATGCTGGATAGCGGTCGATGTATGGAGTAATAGTAGTACATGAAGAATCATTTCGGTCTACTTATCACGGACATGATGCCTATGTTTATGATCATGCCTAGATATTCTCATAATTATGTGTTTTTCTATCATCTCGACAGTAATTTGTTCACCCACCATAATATTTGCTATCTTGAGAGAATCCACTAGTGAAACCTATGCCCCCCGGGTCTACTTTACATCATATAAGTTTCCAATCTACAATTCTAGTAACTATTTATTTTACAATCTTTATTTTCCAATCTATATCACAAAATACCAAAAATATTTATCTTACTATTTTTATCATATCTCACTTTTGCAAGTGGCCGTGAAGGGATTGACAACCCCTTTATCGCGTTGGTTGCAAGGTTCTTATTCCTTTGTGCAGGTACTAGGCGATTTGCGTGTAGTCTCCTACTGGATTGATACCTTGGTTCTCAAAAACTGAGGGAAATACTTATACTACTTTGCTGCATCATCCTTTCCTCTTCAAGAAAAAACCAACGCATGCTCAAGAGGTAGCAGCTCTTCATGCCATTCCTGATTGGACAGTTCCATATTTGGCTTATATGACCCAGGACGAGTTACCTGAGAATGAAACTTTGGTCAGGCAGATAACCCGGCGGTCTAAGTCTATGACTATTAATGTCAATGGAGAGTTGTATCATCGCATTATTATAGGGGCGTTTCAACGTTGTGTTTCTCCTGAAGAAGGTCGTGAGATCCTACGAGAGATTCATGAGGGAGATTGTGGTCATCATGCCGGCACGAAGTCTCTCGTGGCCAAGGCTTTTCGTCATGGATTTTATTGGCTGACGGCTCATGTTGATGCTAAGGATCTGGTCAATAAATGTGATGATTGTCAGAAATTTTCAAGACGAGCTCATGTGCCGGCTCAAGAATTAAGGATGATTCCAATTACTTGGCCATTTGCAGTCTGAGGGCTTGATATGATTGGGTCTTTCAAAAGATCCAAGGATAAAAAGACTCATCTTTCGGTGGCGGTTGACAAATTCACAAAGTAGGTTGAAGCAGAGCCGGTTAGTAAGTGTGATGCGGCAACAGCGGTGCAATTCATCAAAAAGGTGATTTTTCGTTTTGACTTTCCCCACAACATTATAACTGATAATGGCACTAATCTCTTCAATAATGCTATGAAAAAGTTTTGTCAACGAAAAAAATAGCATGTGATAGTTATTGAAAAAAATATATTAACCAGTCTGGTAGCTGAGACGCGAGTAAACTTGCCGTGTAATGAGGGGTAGAACTAACCCAAAACTGAATGTTTGATGGCAAAAGCCAAAATGAAGTTGCCGTGGTATGTAGATGGAGTCCTAAAACATAGGAGTACTAGATAATTGATGATGCGCATTGCCACACCTATATATTTTTTGATAGAATAAAAATATACATGCAAAATATTAGAGTAAATTTAATTAAACTACCCGTCATAAGGTTGGCACCGCAAGGTGGCCGGAACCCTCGCTTTCTCTCCCTCTCTGATATGCTTCCCTCACATTTTGGATGGCCATGAGGAAAAATGTGGAAAGCGAGTGGGAGGAGGGAGGGGGGGGGGGGGGGGGGGGGTTGGATTAGACGCGGATGCTCTCTGTTCGCTGGGTTCAAGCATAAAGCGAACGCAGCCAGAAAAATGACATGGCACCTTAGTGTGCACCTTACTATGCTTCCCTCACATTAGTGTGCATAAAGCGAACGCAGCCAGAATATTTTCTTTTTCTTTTTTTCTTTTTTTTCTATGCTTGAACGAGTCACTTGCCCTAGAAACTTTCGAAATTTGCGTATCCGAGTTGATCAGGGTGTGATGCGCGGCCGCTCGATCGCTTCGGAGGGCCCGTCCGATCGGCGCACGGATACGTCGGGGCCAAACTGGATTGGTAGCTGATTTGGTCAAGTTGGAGTATGTTGAGGTTTCGTCGGGGTCAAGTCAAATCAATCTTTAATACCGAACAAACTTAGTCAGGCGCTCAAAAATCACAAGTTCGACGCACTTGGTGGCATCGACCGCTCATCCTAGATACATGGCGCCGCCGGCCCCGGCCGTCGTGGGGTTCTCCGACCTGCCGATGGAGGCGCTGGACGAGATCGCCCGGCGCGTCGGGCCCCTCGACAACGTCCTCTGCTCCGCCGTCTGCAGGCCCTGGCGGCGCGCGCTCAGGACCAGCCGCCTCCGCCTGCTGGGACGACGACCCGACCGCCCGCCCCAGATATATATCGAAAGATACCGGCATGCCCCAGTCGTGAAGGTCAGCCCCAACTACATCAACACGTACGTCTAAGGCACCCGAGACGGACCATACCCCGTCGAGATCGTCGTCGACCGCGACGTGGCGCGCTCACGGATCATCGGGAGCTCCTACGGCTGGGCCGTCACCGTGGACGACGACACCTGGGCCATGTTCCTGCTCGACCCCTTCACCGGCCGAACCTTCCCGCTGCCTCCCTTCAGCGACTCCCTCCCGGGTAAGCAGCGGCGGGAGCCCAAGGGCGGGACCTTCTGGAAGCCGGACGGGAACTCCCGCCTGTGGAGGCACATGTTCCGTAAGGCGGCGCTGGCTCCCGGCCGCCGGCTGGGCACCTACGCCGTGATGCTGCTCCACAGCAACGGCCGCGGCCTGTCCTACCTTGCTCCCGGCGCCACGTCGTGGGCGGCGCTGCGCCCTCCCCGGGGCATGCCGCACAAATACCTGGATGTCATCCTCCACAAGGGGGCCTTCTACACGGTCAGCTGCTACGGCGAGGCGAACGCGTGGGTGCCCGACGGCGACGGTGGCCTGCGGGCGAGGCCAGTCACAAACCCGCTGCGGGAGCAGGTGTGGGCCTTCCTCGCCGAGTCCATGTCTGGCGATGACATTCTTATGGTGAGCAGCACGGAAACCAAGGAGAGCAGCTACAGGTACAACCACTACAGCTTTTCCTCCACAGATAACTACTGGCGACGACCCAAGAGTGTGCGCCGCTGCGTGGAGAGCGACCGTAGGTGGCTTCCGGTGGAAAATGGCAACGGAATGAGGATCATAGTCGGGGAAGGATGCTGCTTGTGCGTCCCAGCCAGCTACGGCGGCATATATGACGGCTACGGGTCATCTGGTCCTCATTGGTTTTTCCCTTACGTTCCAAGACTAGATACAGCCATTAGGTAGCGGGTGTCGTATAATCGATTGATTTTAGTTTCAAGCTTTATTTGTTGTACGGATGCGTGTTCTTGATCGATCCAATTAATTTGGCTGCAGTTTATTTGTTTTGCTAATTAATTTGTCTAGGATTTTCTTATTCTACCCTTTTTTTCAGGAACGTATTGCGAACATGCTTACAATCATGATCACCTGTAGTTCGTGAGCAATTGTGTTGAGGAACATCTTCTTCCACCGAAAGAATATGGCCAAAATGACTAAAATAAATACAGAAAATATAAGCATGCCAAGTCTAGGACTTAAACCCTGATGGGCTAGTTTCACCATAAGGAACATATTCATCTGGGCTATGCTCATTTCGCCTCTGCTCGCATGCTTGGTTATTAAGTTGGGACACAGCAAGTATTTAGAGCATCTATAATCAGGCCACTTATATCCTCCCCAAACATCTAGACGGGCAGTATGTTCTTTGCTCACACAAGAGAAAGGAGGAAGAAAGGCACCCAACCGGACCCACCCTCCCCCACTTTGTCCTCAGTAGACAACACCCCGCACGTTATAGCGGGGTGGTAGTGTAATAAACAATTTGAAAGACAGGGGCACACGGTAAGGGAAAAAGAGTAAGAAAAGAAAAATAAGAAATATTTTGCTGTAAAAGATGGCTTGGATTTAATGTGTAACTCTGAAATCAACTTACTTAGTACGATCAGTTCTCTAACCAAATTTGCAGAGGATCTTACCTTTGATCATCTCAATGGAAAGAAGACAATACATATCATGTGTTGCTAATAAAAAAGTAGCGATTAGTACTGCAATACAAATTACATGTTTGCACCTTGAATGAACTCCCCGCGTGACTTCGCTAAACTCACATAATTCTATATGTATGTATAGCATCTAGATCGTGAAATAGACATCGTGGCAGTTTATGCTAGAAACAGTACAAATGAAGCACGAGATTTAAGAGCCATACCTTCTTCCCTTTACAACAACTGGATGTGTTGCAGTTGAATCAACAGATGTGGTGAGGAATAGGTGGATCGTGCAGGCGGAGGCCAACCAGGTATCCTAGCAGCAATGACGCAATACAATGATATGCTCGTGTAACGGATCGAAATCAAACTAATGATGAGTGGTGGAGAAATAGTAAGATATGTGGGACATGCGCATGCCTGACCCTGCTGGGTTGCATGACACTGAGGGAGAAGGCGGGCCAGATGGCCTGATCGAAGTGGCTTCATGGTGTTACCCCGGCAAATTCCTTAGTGGCAGTGCGTCCCGCGACCACGACGCCTTCGTCCGATTTGGTCGATGACATGTAGCGCTTTGTCCTTTCGTCCCGCCTTATTGTTGTCCCTATCACAGCACCGATGTTGTCCACGCCTAGAGCAAAATTGGTGACATGGTCTTCCCGCACCAACATCAGCCTCTGAACCTCTAGGTATGTATATAGTCGTACAATACAATATTTTTTTCATGCATGGTTGAATGTTGTGGTGGGTCTTTTTTTCTTTGCATTTTGCTTGTTGAGTTGGACCTTATTTTATTCATAATTGTATGATGAGATGGCATACTTGCATGATGAGATAAATAAGGAAATGAGAATGACTATTGGTATATAAGATGTACTATGTGGTTTGGGAGTGGGGGAGTATGAGCTACGGGATTTTTTTTGCCAGGAGCTACAAGACAGCTTAGGGCATTTCAAGCGGCAACCCGCAAATATCCTCCCGCATTCATTAGAGGACAAGGACCACTCCGCAGATACGAATGTAGGATGACATCATCCAACTGTAGCTACATACATTTCAGCTTGCATTTAAAGAAACTAGATAAAATTCATGCAAACCGTCGATATTCATCGAAGTTCGAAAAGAAAATAGCACAAATCATTCGTACATAGCATAAAAATTAAGTTTAGCACAACAATGTTTCAAATTTGACTATCTCCCAGCTGTCTAACAAGTTTTTCATCAACGAATCATGTCGTTCTATACATATTCCCCTTCAGCTTCATCCAACGGTGTGTGCATGTAAATGACCGTCCATCTGTCTTGTGGTACACCACGAGCAGCGCGTGCGGGCTACATATAAAATGTGTAGACCAACATCGAGGCAACAAATCAATCAACGAGTTGAGCAAGAGGAAGAAAAACTTACGATCTCATCCTCTGCCGCGTGCAATTTCCACTTTACCTCGAGCTGACGAACCACGTTGCAAAACATGGTGATGCTTATCTGAATAGTGTGCCAGTGATACGACAACGACCTCACATAGCGTGATTGAATGATGTACATGTCGTAGGGCGCAATGTCCTTTCATGCGTGAAACATTTCGTGCACTTGCTGAGGCCAACTCCACCGCGCGACCCCAAACGGACGTCCGTTTTGTCCGGTTTCTCTCCGTTTGGGTAGGGCAATGGGGTCGTGTCCGGGCCTGTCCTAGGATGCGGTGGTCGTGCGCCCAATGTGCGGACACATCCCGGCCGCATCCTGTCCGCGTACTTTTTGTATGCAAGCCCTTCAATTTTTTTTCATCATTCATTCTTGGTACATGGGAATACATCACCAAATTTTGACTAGAAAAGTAAGACCAAAGAAAACAAGAACCACAAGAATACATTTTAGAAAATATTCAACTTCCATAACTGCTTCTGTAAGTTGGATTAGTGCCTTCTCGATGCATTCATTGTTGATCTGCGGAGGAGCCGCCTCCATCTTGCGTGTTTCTTTCTTCTTCGAGTCTAAAGAAGTAGAGGTTGCTTCCTCCCATCTAGTCTCGTGTCTAGCCTCTAATCTAGCAACAAGTGCACTTGTCTCATCTACAGCCTCTATACTAGCTAAAAGTGCACGAACATCTACTAAATTTCGCTCTATCAATATATCGATGTACTCTTCTTTCCAATACCAAAACTTGCATTCATTCTACACAACAAAATTTGAAGTTAGCACAACTCGTCAAATCTAGAGCACAAACTGAAGCTAAAAAAAGCACATACCCCATCATTTAAGCACTTGATGAACACCCATCCGGGATGTTCCGGCGTTGTAGACACGCGGCGCACGACCATCTTTAGGCAGTGGTCGCACTTAATGAGCAGCAACGGTACGCCGACGAGGTTTTGGGCTAGCACCGAGCCCGACCGATCGCCATTCGTGTTTCTGCCGGCGGACCACTAACGGTGTAGATCCGAGCGGCTAGAGAAGGAGCCACTGCCTGCATGTGGCCTTGCGGCCCTGCCATGGCCTTCCGGCCCGGTGCCTGGCCAGTCCATGGCGTGGCACTGCCTCCCATAGTCGGGCGAGCTCAATACCGACCGGATCCGCCCTAAATCCGACCGGCGAGTGCGCAAAACAGGTGGCCGTGGTTGGGTAGCTCGGGGGCGCCGAGGGGAAGGGGCTGGGCGAGCGCACGTTCGAGCTGCACAGCTACAATGGCAGCAGCGGCGGCGGCGAGAGAAGAGTGGGGAAGAGTGGAGAAGAATGGAGGGTGTGCGGCCGGAGGGAGGGAGAGGGGTGGATAGAAAAAGGCACCCATGTGCCACCGGTGGGCGGGTCAGAGGAGGACACGCACAGACGGCCCGCGCGTCCGCGTGCTGTCCGCTTCACCCCAAAAGCGGCACACACTTGGGCCGGGGATGGGTCGAAAACGGACACAAAACAGACAAAAATCTGTTTGCGCCCACGCGCTAGGCCGTCTAATTCGTCCATTTTACTTTAAACAGACGCGCGCGGACAGAATGAGATCGCGGTGAAGTTGGCCTGATAGAAGGCCTCCCCTTTGCTCCCACTATACTGTCAATATCTCTACTCCTAATGGACGAATTGGTTGAATAGTCCCCCCCCCCACTTTCAACCGGTTTATTTTCAACCAGTTTTTCTTCGTCCCACCTCCCACCAGCCCCTCCCACCGGTTTTTCTCTTTTCTCGTCTGACCGGCAATACCCAACGTATTTATGGTAATCAATCATAATTAATCCACGTATAGTAATAAATCAATCCAGGTATGGTAAGGTCATAACTCAGGAAATTTTGAATATGGTAATTATATGGTAATAAATTTAAATTACCCCAAAGGCTATCAATCCAGGTATGGTAAGGCCATAACTCGGGAAATATCGAATATGGTAATAAATTTAAATTACCATCAGGTATGGTAAGGCTATCGATCCAGGTATGGCACGCCCTCACCTGATCACCTATCACAATCTCCAGCCCCACGCACGCACCAATGTATTTATGGTAATCAATCATAATTAATCCACGTATAGTAATAAATCAATCCAGGTATGGTAAGGTCATAACTCAGGAAATTTTGAATATGGTAATTATATGGTAATAAATTTAAATTACCCCAAAGGCTATCAATCCAGGTATGGTAAGGCCATAACTCGGGAAATATCGAATATGGTAATAAATTTAAATTACCACCAGATATGGTAAGGCTATCGATCCAGGTATGGCACACCCTCACCTGATCACATATCACAATCTCCAGCCCTACGCACGCACCAAAGAACCCACCCGGCACCAAACGCAGCTCCTCTCGATCCCCTCGAGTAAACGCCGCCACCGTCGTGCGATCTTCCTGACACAGACGCCGTCACCGCCTCCGTCCCACCTACGGCGTCCCCCACGTCCATGGTAACGGCGCTCGCGTCCTACACTGACCCTCCGCCTCATATAGGTTGGTCGTTGATGGAGTGGGATGTGCCGCTGCGGTTTGGGGAGGCGCAATCACGATCTGGTTGGGATCTCAGTGTGGACTCGTTCTCTGCGATGAAGGATGGCGCTGCCTCCCTGGCAAATGGGATCGGAGGAAGGGGCTCTACGTCGTGAATGTCGGCGAGGCAGCGGCCGAAGGCGAGCCCGACGGTGAGCACGGGTGTTCGTCCCATGAAATAGGCGGCCACGGAGGGCGGATCTGAGGCCACCCCAATCGCCGGTGGCCCTTCCTCCCATCGCTCATTGCCTCCATTCTCTCTCTCCTCTAAATCTTTGTCGCCCCTGCCTGATTCTGGCCGACGCCATCCGGCTCTCGCATCGACCACCACCAGCACCATCACCACCATCGGCCTCCTTGATCCACTTGGTGGATGAGGGCGACTCCGGTCCTGGCACCCATAGTGCCAGTGATCCAAAAATCATAGGGCCTGGATATAGCTCTAGCAGACGTATGCGGCTTGCGCATCGAGCTTGGTCATCTCGAGCATGGAGATAGGCGAGTTGTAGACCAAGAGCTGGTACAGAGATAGGCGAGTTGTAGACAAGAGCTGGTGGGCAGCAAGAAACGCATGCACACCAAAGAACAAATCTGAGTCACATGCCTACTTCTATTGGTTTCTACAAAGAGCGGCTAGCTTAGATCTTAGACCAGTCGGTCACTGTCGAGGTCGCCAAGGTGATCTTACAGCACCGCCGTGGGGATTTCTCATGATTTTATGTAGGCAAGCCGCAAGCGGTGGTGGTGATTGGCTGGGTTGTGTCACTGCCTTGGGAAGAGACGAAGTGATGGTAAAAGTAAGCAGGATCCGATGATTCTTCCGTGGGGATAGCCAAAGTCAAGATGTCGACTACAGACTCGTCGCAGACTTGCAGTGAACCTGGATGCGGCGAGCCTGATTTGTGGATCGATGGCGGGTCTTGACTTTGTTAGGCTGGGATTGGATGGTTGCGGAGGGTGGTGTGCTTGGTTGGGTTCCCATGGAAGAATGTGGCCTCCTCGTGGATCTGGTCATGCCCATCCTAGAGAACATTGTGTCCCTAACTCCCTCGAGGAGCAAGGACAGTGCAAGCGGCAGCAGGGGGTAGGGGTAGATGTGGGGAGGGATGTCGGCGGCTGCTCGAGGTCATCATGATGAAACCCTTGACGTCCCATCTTCATCAATGGAAGTGGAAGAGCACGAAGTCGAGATTGGATAGGAGTTTGAGTTTTTTTTGGCACCGATCGGTTCCCCACTTTAGAGATGTATTTTTTTTGCGTGCGAGCAAACAGTGGGTTGATTCTAAAAGGGATAGGCACTTTTCAACAGAAGTGCATGACGGACCAAAAATATGACCTCATTTTATTCGTTTGATAGATATCGTATTATTCGTTGTTGTTCGTTCGGCGAAATTTCCTAATATTTGATTGTTGTGTTTCTAATTAAAGCACCCCATAATCATTCAATATAAGGGGATGATAAATGAAAGATACTGATTATAAATTTTGAAGTGCCCGTGACAAGGCACGGGCATTATACTAGTATGCATAGCAACAGAATCACTCAGTTTGTGGAACCTCCGGCGAATGGGTACTTCCTGGTCTAAGTCAGCGAGCAGGTTTCGTTGGGGGCACGCCAAGTTAACCAATTTCCGTATTTCCTTATCTTTGTATCCATTTTCTCATTTAACACTTTCCTAAAAATATCCCATTTAATTAACACACGCAAATTTGGTACTGTACTTAACTAGAAACACGGCGCGGCAACGCCCGTCGCGCAGCAGCGGCGGCGGCGCTTCACAAATCCACCATTCGATCCCCCGTACCGTGCATGCATGGCGCCGCCGCCCGTCGTGGGTTTCTCAGATCTGCCGACGGAGGCGCTGGACGAGATCGCCCGGCGCGCCGGGCCCCTCGACAACGTCCTCTGCTCCGCCGTCTGCCGGTCATGGCGCCGCGCGCTCAGGACCACGCGCCTCCACCGGCTGGGGCGGCAGCCGAGCCTCCCGCACCGCATATACATGTACGAAGGCAGTTACTGGAAGGAGGGGCAGCCCCCGGTCGTCGAAGTCAGCCGGCCGTACTGCAGAGACTCCGGCCCGTGGGCCGTCAAGACCGTCATGGACGACGGCGAGGTGGCGCGCGCGCGCATCCTCGGAAGCTCGTACGGCTGGGTCATCACGGTCGACAATGACACGTGGGCCATGTCCCTGCTCGACCCCTTCACCGGCCGGAGCTTCCCGCTGCCTCCCTTCACGGACTCCTCCCGCGCCGGCAAGCAGCTCTGGTCGGAGTTCCGATGGGGGCGAGCGATGTTCCGTAAGGCGGCGCTGGCTCCTGGGCGCCGGCTGGGCACCCACGCCGTGATGCTCCTCCACAGCGGCGGGCGCGGCCTCTCCTAACTCGCTCCCGGCGCCACGTCGTGGGCGACGCTGCGCCCTCCGCGGGGCATGCCGCACAAGTACCTGGACGTCATCTTCCACAAGGGCGCCTTCTACACGGTCTGCTCCTACGCCGAGGTGAACGCGTGGGTGCCGGACGGCAGCGGCAGCCTGCGGACGAGGCGGCTCACGAACCCGCGGCGGGAGCAGGTGTGGGCCGTGCTCACCGAGTCCGTGTCCCGCGACGGCGTTCTCATGGTGAGCAGCACGGACACGCGCGACCACGATACCTACTTATCTTATGGCTTCCGGCAACGACAGTACAGGGTGCACCGCTGCGCGGAGAGGGAGCGCAGGTGGCTTCGCGTGGAGAACCATGAGCTCGAGGAAATGACGATCGTGGTCGGGGGCAGGTGCGGCTTCTGCGTCCCGCGCAGCTACGGCTACGACGTCGGCGACCATGGCCACCGGAACGGACGTGTGCAGGCGACTTCTTCTCATTGGTTTCTCCCTTACGTTGCAAGGCTAGACCCAGCTTTCTGGTAGCGGGATCATCCATGTCGACCGTAGACTCGATTCAGTTCCAGCTTAGGGCATCGGCGCTTAGCAGGGGCGCCAAGATTAGGAATCTGGCTATAGCGTCGGCGCAAGATTGTTTCTCTTCCCATGCGAAGCGCCCGGCTTGTTTAATTTAGCCCCGCACAATTAGCGCCTGCCGTTGTAAGCTCAGGCGCTGAGGCGATTTTTTATGATATATAAAACTTATTTATTTTCCGCCTCCACAAACGTCTACCGTTGTTTTTTAATTTTTGCGGCAAAAACGTCTACCGTTGTTGATGCCCCAGCAAAGATTCCAGCAGACAAATGGAAGGCGCAGATTCTCTGACTTGCCATGGCAAAGGCTGCCTCTACCTTACCCCTCACGATGCCCTCCGTTTCTGATCTCACGGCTGCTGAGCGAACTGCCTTTCTCTGTGCACATCAATTGGTCCAAATCGAAACGAAGCCAGCCCGTAAAGGCCCAGCTAGAGGACCTGGAGGAGGAAAAGCCAGAGCATCTGGCGGGTGAGCAGCCGCCAGATGCAATTTTTGGCGCGGGAGTCCAGTGCGGATTCTCATTTCAATTAGCGTCTTACCGATTGGGACGATCATCGGGGTGCCTAGACGCCTCGCTGGCTGGGCCGTCCTAGTTAAGCGTCGGAGCAGATCGAAGCTGCTCGACTTCCCTCTGCTTCAGGTTTGTGTCCTCCTTTGATTTCAAGAAACAGAGACTGCCTAGTTTTTAGGTTTGTGTCCAAGTCGCATAGAGCAGGAACGCAAACTGCCTGTAATTGCTATCTGTCTGAAATATTCGCTCTTTCACTGCCTAGTATGATTGATTTATTTGTTCGGTTATCCTAAAGAAATCTACACACTTTCACTTGTAATTGTCTGAAATATTCAGTCTGTTTGTTCATAATATGTGCAGTATACATCGACTTCTTGCCTTCCAGTTAAGATTCAATGGCAAAATCCAACAAGAAGTAAGTTAGACTTTCCATTCGGAAAAAAATGTATTTGCTTGCAACCAGATCTGTAGCAACAAAGATTGATTAACTTTTGTGTAGGGAGAATGAGAGTCCTATCTGGTTACCTCAAGTTGGTCTGGAATTCAGAAAGTTAGATGATGCTTGGTTGTTCTGGGTAAACTATAGAGGCCGTGCAGGTTTTGAGGTCAGAAAAAAGGTATAAAAATAAGATTAAAGTTGACGAGAAGGCAACATCATGTAGATATGTGTGTGCCAAAGAGGGTCTTCGAGCACACGACAAGAGGGATCATATCACAAAGAATCCTCGAGCTCAAACAAGAACAAATTGTGAAGTTCGGATGGCACTTTCATTGGATCGAGTGGCAGGGAATTGTGAAGTGGTTGATGTAATGCTTGTCCACAATCATGGTCTTTACTTGCCACAAACATTCCATTTGATGTTATCACAAAGAAAGATTTCAGAAGTTCAAGCTTTTGAAATTGAGATAGCCGATGATTCTGGAATTAGGCCAAAAGCTTCACATGAGCTAGCTAGTCGCCGAGTTGGAGGACCAATGAATCTCACCTACACTCCTCGTGATCTAAAGAATCACTTACAGGGCAGGCGCCAAAGAGAGTTGGCATATGGACAAGCAGGAAGCATGTTGAAGTATTTTCAAGGCAAGATCATCGAGAATCCTTCTTACCAATATGCTTTGCAATTGGATTGTGAGGAGATTATAAGCAATATTTTTTGGGTTGATGCTAAGATGGTCATTGATTATGCACACTTTGACAATGTTGTCACATTCGATACTATACTGCAATATAAGCAATATATGTTGGAAATGTTTGTTTAGTTATGATTGTACTGTACTACAGTGCCAAAATTGAATTCTGTCTATACGTGTGCCTTTACTTAACTAAATCTTTTCTGTATTTGTTCCTATATTGAACCATAGTTCATTTCTGAACCTGAATCGCTGCATTCTCCTCTCTCTGGCGAGCTGGGCATGTTTCCCCTCGAACTGGGCCTTAGTTGGGCCAATGAATCACATGGTTTGGCAAGCTGTGCTTAGAGAGAGGCAGCTCGCTCAACAACCATTGGATCAGAAAGGGAGGGCATCCATGAGGGGAAAGGTAGAGGCAGCCTTTGCCATGGCAAGGCAGAGAATCTTCGCCCACAAATGGAGGCCACCAAAGGACACTGTTTATAAGATAAATGTTGACGGCTCCTTCGTGCCCGGGGAAGCACATGCTGGTTGGGGCGCGGTGGTAAGATCAAGCGATGGCTCGCTCGGCTGTGCAAGAGCGGGAAGACAGGAGCATGTAAATGATGCCTTTGCAGCCGAGATCTATGCTATGTCGCATGCAATCAACATGGCGGCTGAACTAGGCCCGGTTCGGGTGCACTTTGAAACAGACTTATAATTGGTCTCTGAAGCCCTCGATGTGCGAAAAGTGAACACCTCCGCCTATGCTGCTGTCATTGAGGATATGAAGTACCAACTAAAGCTTTGGTTCACCTCGTTTTCTATTTCAGTGTGTAGGCGCACTGCCAATACTGTAGCTCATGAGTTGGCCTCTATTGGCCGTCTGTATGAACGTAACCATTCCGTAGAATGGATGTCGGATGTCTGAGCCTCTGTGGCTGAGTATGCTTTGGATGATTTGCCCAACACCGTTGATTAATAGAGCTTTGCTCTCTCTCAAAAGAAAACTATCTCTCCAGCGACTGAAAAAAGTCTAGTTTATGAAAAAGGCTTTGGCTCTGTTTTATGTAGCAATACGACCAAACCAATATCAAGTGGTGAGGGAACCCACTTACAAAGCAGATCATCAAAGATAAACATACAAACAGTAGTAGCCGCACCCCAACAAGCACTCCAGACTACTGACTAGACGCACGCCTCCACAAGAAAGCAGCGGACATCAGTTGCAACGCACACACCAAGCTGTGACTGGAGAGAGCCCCCTGCCCTCTCACTCCAGGACGTGGAGTGCCGATCCTGCCAGCACACACCAAGGACCGAGAACGATGCCAATGAGGTCATGTGTAAAAGATAGGATGTAGCGAGACCACCTCACACCAGAGGCGCAGGGACTTCAATCCGGGATCTGAGCTTGCCCACTGATGACGACGTGCCATGACCAGATAGAACCTGAGCTCCATGACGACACCCCCAGGAAGGTGACGACGCAATGCGCCACTTCCGTCAAGACCGAAGGAATGGTCAAAGATTTTCACCCGGAGCCCTGGCACAGGAAAAAGGGACCTCGACGACGCCCCCAAGAGGGACATGACAGCCACAGGCATCGTCATCGCCGCGCCGAGCTTTCGCCCGGAGCCTCACCCATGCCACATTGAGGTGACCTAGTCAACAAGCCCACTAACACACCAAATCAAGCCTCCATATCGCGGTCAGGAGACGTCTTTGCTGAAGCATCGCCATCACCAGGATCCCCCGACGCTCCACTCCACGCCATCCACATAGCCACAGAGAGAAGCCATTGAAGGAAATATGCCCTAGAGGCAATAATAAAGTTGTTATTTATATTTCCATATGTCATGATAAATATCTATTGTTCATGCTAGAATTGTATTAACCAGAAACTTGATACATAGACAAAACAAAGTGTCCCTAGTATGCCTCTACTAGACTAGCTCGTTAATCAAAGATGATTAAGTTTCCTGACCATAGACATGTGTTGTCATTTGATGAACGGGATCACATCATTAGGAGAATGATGTGATGGACAAGACCCATCCGTTAGCTTAGCATAATGATCGTTAAGTTTTATTGCTACTTCTTTCTTCATGACTTATACATATTCCTTTGCCTATGAGATTATACAACTCACGAATACCAAAGGAATACCTTGTGTGCTATCAAACGTCACAACGTAAAAGTGAGATTATAAAGATACTCTACAGGTATCTTCGAAGGTGTTTCGTTGGGTTGGCATAGATCAAAATTAGGATTTGTCACTCCGTGTATCGGAGAGATATCTCTGGGCCCTCTCGGTAATGCACATCACTCTGAGCCTTGCAAGAAATGTGACTAATGAGTTAGTTACGGGATGATGCATTACGGAACGAGTAAAGATACTTTCCGGTAACGAGATTGAACTAGGAATGATGATACCGATGATCGAATCTCAGGCAAGTAACATACCGATGACAAAGGGAACAACGTATGTTGTTATGCGGTTTGACCGATAAAGATCTTCGTAGAATATGTAGGAGCCAATATGAGCATCTAGGTTCTGCTATCGGTTATTGACCGGAGATGTGTCTCGTTCATGTCTATATAGTTCTCGAACCCGTAGGGTCTGCACGCTTAACGTTCGATGATGATTTGTAATATGAGTTATGTGATTTTGATGACGGAACATTGTTCGGAGTCCCGGATGAGATCACGGACATGACGAGGACTCTCGAAATGGTCGAGAGGTAAAGATTAATATATTGGAAGGTTATATTCGGACACCGGAATGGTTCTAGAGTGATTCGGGTATTTTTCGGAGTACCGGGAGGTTACCGGACCCCCCCCCCCTCCGGGGAAGTAGTGGGCCTTCATGGGCCTTAGTGGAAAGGAAAGGAGGTCCACAAGAGTGCCCCCCCATGGAAAGTCCGAATTGGACTAGGGAGGGGGCGTCGCCCCCCCCCCCCCCTCTTTCCTTCTCCCTCTCCTCCTCCTTTCCTCTCTCCCCCTCTTGGAAAAGGAAGGGGAGTCCAACTAGGATTGGACTCCGCTATGGCGCGCCCCTCCTGGCCTCCGGCCTCCTCCTCTCCCTCCTTTATATACGTGGCCAGGGGCACCCCGAAGCACAACAGACAATCTCTTAGCCGTGTGCGGTGCCCCCCTCCACAGTTTAACACCTCGGTCATATCGTCGTAATGCTTAGGCGAAGCCCTGCGCCGGTAACTTCATCATCACCGCCACCACGTCGACATGCTGACGGAACTCTTCCTCGACCCTCTACTGGATCAAGAGCTCGAGGGAAGTCATCATGATAAACGTGTGCTGAACACGGAGGTCCGTACATTTGGTACTTGGATCGTGAAGACGTTCGACTACATCAACCACATTACTAAACGCTTCCGCTTTCGGTCTACGAGGGTACGTGGACACACTCTCCCCTCTCGTTGCTATGCATCTCCTAGATAGATATTGCGTGATAGTAGGAATTTTTTTTGAATTACTACGTTCCCCAACAGCCACCACCACTGCACCCCCCCAAAGCCAAACGTGCAGTCCACCTTCCAGGGCCACCACCCCTAGCATCCAAGTGCTCGCATACCCGCACCACCATCAGCAGCACGCACGCAAGGGAATCAATCACCAGAAGGTGATGGAAAGAAGCCTCTTACACATCTAGAGGGCCCCGGCCACCCCACCATGCCACGCCAAGCCCCCAATCGAACTTTTTCAGAGCCGAGCGCCAGTCACTAGCCAGCCCACACAGTGGCGCACTAGCACCACAGGCCGCTCCGGACGTCTCCAGCCACCCTCAGTGCTCTGCAGAAAGGCAAGAGCAACGGATCTGCACTGGAGGGCAGCAGAGCGCCAGCACGCACCAGATCCGGTACGAGGGCTACCCGACCTGGCCGCCAGCCACCGGAGGAGCAGCATCCGGGAGGCCTCCCGCCATGGCGTACCCAGGGCAGGGGATTTGGCAGGGTGCCGCCACAGGCCGCCCGCAACACCCCGCGAACCAGGGACGAGGCGCGACGAGGATGCGGGCAGGCCGGATCCTGTTGGCAACAGCGTAGGATGGACATGGGACGCGAGCCATGACCGAGGGGAAAGGGAGGGGGCGCCAGGCCTAGGCGAAGCTCGAGCACCTGCCGCCGCCGACAACCACCACGGGCTTTGCCCTTGCCGTCCGACGGCGGTGGTGGGAGGTGAAGGAAATATGCCCTAGAGGCAATAATAAAGTTATTATTTATTTCCTTATATCATGATAAATGTTTATTATTCATGCTAGAATTGTATTAACCGGAAACATAATACATGTGTGAATACATAGACAAACAGAGTGTCACTAGTATGCGTCTGCTTGACTAGCTCTTTAATCAAAGATGGTTATGTTTCCTAACCATGAACAAAAGAGTTGTTATTTGATTAATGAGGTCACATCATTAGTTGAATGATCTGATTGACATGACCCATTCCATTAGCTTAGCACCCGATCGTTTAGTATGTTGCTATTGCTTTCTTCATGACTTATACATGTTCCTATGACTATGAGATTATGCAACTCCCATTTGCCGGAGGAACACTTTGGGTGCTACCAAACATCACAACGTAACTGGGTGATTATAAAGGAGTACTACAGGTGTTTCCAATGGTAGATGTTGGGTTGGCGTATTTCGAGAATAGGATTTGTCACTCCGATTATCGGAGAGGTACCTCTGGGCCCTCTCGGTAATACACATCACATAAGCCTTGCAAGCATTATAACTAAGATGTTAGTTGTGAGATGATGTATTACGGAATGAGTAAGGAGACTTGCCAGTAACGAGATTGAACTAGGTATTGGATACCGACGATCGAATCTCGGGCAACTAACATACCGATGACAAAGGGAACAACGTATGTTGTTATGCGGTCTGACCGATAAAGATCTTCGTAGAATATGTAGGAGCCAATATGGGCATCCAGGTCCCGCTATTGGTTATTGACCGGAGACGTGTCTCGGTCATGTCTACATTGTTCTCGAACCATAGGGTCCGCACGCTTAACGTTACGATGACAGTTATTATGAGTTTATGCATTTTGATGTACCGAAGGTTGTTCGGAGTCCCGGATGTGATCACGGACATGACGAGGAGTCTCGAAATGGTCGAGACATAAAGATTGATATATTGGAAGCCTATGTTTGGACATCGGAAGTGTTCCAGGTGAAATCGGGAATTTTACCGGAGTACCGGGAGGTTACCGGAACCCCCCGGGAACCAAATGGGCCTTATTGGGCCTTAGTGGAAAGGTGAAAGGGGCAGCCCAAGGTGGGCTGCGCGCCTCCCCCCTCCCCTAGTCCTATTAGGACTAGGAGAGGTGGCCGGCCCCCTTCTCCCTCTCTCTCTCTCGAGGAGTCCTATTAGGAATAGGATTGGCGGGGGGGGGGGGGGGGGGAGTCCTACTCCCGGTAGGAGTAGGACTCCTCCTGCGCCTCCATAGTTGGCCGGCCAGCCCTCCCCTTGGCAACCTTTATATACGGGGGCAGGGGGCACCTCTAGACACACAAGTTGATCATTGAGATCGTTCCTTAGCCGTGTGCGGTGCCCCCTGCCACCAAATTCCACCTCGATCATATCGTTGTAGTGCTTAGGCGAAGCCCTGCATCGGTAGTACATCAAGATCGTCACCATGCCGTCGTGCTGACGGAACTCTTCCTCGACACTTTGCTGGATCGGAGCCCGAGGATCGTCATCGAGCTGAACGTGTGCTAAGAACTCGGAGGTGCCGGAGTAACGGTGCTTGGTTCGGTCGGATCGGGAAGAAGACGTACGACTACTTCCTCTATGTTGTGTGATCGCTTCCGCAGTCGGTTTGCGTTGGTACGTAGACAACACTCTCCCCCCTCGTTGCTATGCATCACCATGATCTTGCGTGTGCGTAGGAAATTTTTTGAAATTACTACGTTCCCCAACAGTGGCATCTGAGCCTAGGTTTTATGGTTTGATGTTATTTGCACGAGTAGAACACAAGTGAGTTGTGGACGATACAAGTCATACTGCCTACCAGCATGTCAAACTTTGGTTCGGCGGTATTGCGAGACGACCCGGACCAATCTTACGCGTACGCTTACGCGAGACCGGTTCCCTCGACGTGCTTTGCACATAGATGGCTTGCAGGCGACTGTCTCTCCAACTTTAGTTGAACCGAGTGTGGCTACGCCCGGTCCTTGAGAAGGTTAAAACGGAGTCTATTTGACAAACTATCGTTGTGGTTTTGATGCGTAGGTGAGATGAGTTCTTGCTTAAGCCCGTAGCAGCCACGTAAAACTTGCAACAACAAAGTAGAGGACGTCTAACTTGTTTTTGCAGGGCATGTTGTGATGTGATATGGTCAAGGCATGATGCTGATTTTATTGTATGAGATGATCATGTTTTGTAACCAAGTTATCGGCAACTGGCAGGAGCCATATGGTTGTCGCTTTATTGTATGCAATGCAATCGCGATGTAATGCTTTACTTTATTGCTAAGCGGTAGTGATAGTCGTGGAAGCATAAGATTGGCGAGACGACAACGATGCAACGATGGAGATCAAGGTGCCGTGCCGGTGACGATGGTGATCATGACGGTGCTTCGGAGATGGAGATCACAAGCACAAGAAGATGATGGCCATATCATATCACTTATATTGATTGCATGTGATGTTTATCCTTTTATGCATCTTATCTTGCTTTGATTGACGGTAGCATTATAAGATGATCTCTCACTAAATTATCAAGAAGTGTTCTCCCTGAGTATGCACCGTTGCCAAAGTTCGTCGTGCCCAGACACCACGTGATGATCGGGTGTGATAAGCTCTACGTCCATCTACAACGGGTGCAAGCCAGTTTTGCACACGCAGAATACTCAGGTTAAACTTGACGAGCCTAGCGTATGCAGATATGGCCTCGGAACACAGAGACCGAAAGGTCGAGCATGAATCATATAGTAGATATGATCAACATAACGATGTTCACCATTGAAAACTACTCCATCTCACGTGATGATCGGTTATGGTTAAGTTGATTTGGATCACGTGATCACTTAGAGGATTAGAGGGATGTCTATCTAAGTGGGAGTTCTTAAGTAATTTGATTAACTGAACTTAAACTTATCATGAACTTAGTACCTGATAGTATCTTGCTTGTTTATGTTGATTGTAGATAGATGGCTCGTGCTGTTGTTCCATTGAATTTTAATGCGTTCCTTGAGAAAGCAAAGTTGAAAGATGATGGTAGCAATTACACGGACTAGGTCCGTAACCTGAGGATTATCCTCATTGCTGCACAGAAGAATTACATCCTGGAAGCACCGCTGGGTGCCAGGCCTGCTGCTGGAGCAACACCAGATGTTATGAACGTCTGGCAGAGCAAAGCTGATGACTACTCGATAGTTCAGTGTCCCATGCTTTACGGCTTAGAATCGGGACTTCAACAACGTTTTGAACGTCATGGAGCATATGAGATGTTCCAGGAATTGAAGTTAATATTTCAAGCAAATGCCCGAATTGAGAGATATGAAGTCTCCAATAAGTTCTATAGCTGCAAGATGGAGGAGAACAGTTCTGTCAGTGAGCATATACTCAAAATGTCTGGGTATAATAATCACTTGATTCAGATGGGAGTTAATCTTCCAGATGATTGCATCATTGACAGAATTCTCCAATCACTGCCACCAAGCTACAAGAGCTTCGTGATGAACTATAATATGCAAGGGATGAACAAGACTATTCCCGAGCTCTTCGCAATGCTGAAAGCTGCGGAGGTAGAAATCAAGAAGGAGCATCAAGTGTTGATGGTCAACAAGACCACTAGTTTCAAGAAAAAGGGCAAAGGGAAGAAGAAGGGGAACTTCAAGAAGAACAGCAAGCAAGTTGCTGCTCAGGAGAAGAAACCCAAGTCTGGACCTAAGCCTGAAACTGAGTGCTTCTACTGCAAGCAGACTGGTTACTGGAAGCGGAACTGCCCCAAGTATTTGGCGGATAAGAAGGATGGCAAGGTGAACAAAGGTATATGTGATATACATGTTATTGATGTGTACCTTACTAGAGCTCGCAGTAGCACCTGGGTATTTGATACTGGTTCTGTTGCTAATATTTGCAACTCAAAACAGGGACTACGGAATAAGCGGACACTAGCAAAGGACGAGGTGACGATGCGCGTGGGAAACAGTTCCAAAGTCGATGTGATCGCGGTCGGCACGCTACCTCTACATCTACCTTTGGGATTAATATTAGACCTAAATAATTGTTATTTGGTGCCAGCGTTGAGCATGAACATTATATCTGGATCTTGTCTAATGCGAGACGGTTATTCATTTAAATCAGAGAATAATGGTTGTTCTATTTGTATGAGTAATATCTTTTATGGTCATGCACCTTTGAAGAGTGGTCTATTTTTGATGAATCTCGATAGTAGTGATACACATATTCATAATGTTGAAACCAAAAGATGCAGAGTTGATAATGATAGTGCAACTTATTTGTGGCACTGCCGTTTAGGTCATATCGGTGTAAAGCGCATGAAGAAACTCCATACTGATGGGCTTTTGGAACCACTTGATTATGAATCACTTGGTACTTGCGAACCGTGCCTCATAGGCAAGATGACTAAAACACCGTTCTTCGGTACTATGGAGAGAGCAACAGATCTGTTGGAAATCATACATACCGATGTATGTGGTCCGATGAATATTGAGGCTCGTGGCGGATATCGTTATTTTCTCACCTTCACAGATGATTTAAGCAGATATGGGTATATCTACTTAATGAAACACAAGTCTGAAACATTTGAAAAGTTCAAAAAATTTCAGAGTGAAGTTGAAAATCATCGTAACAAGAAAATAAAGTTTCTACGATCTGATCGTGAAGGAGAATATTTGAGTTACGAGTTTTGTGTACATTTGAAAAATTGTGGAATAGTTTCGCAACTCACGTCACCCGGAACACCACAGCGTAATGGTGTGTCCGAACGTCGTAATCGTACTTTACTAGATATGGTGCGATCTATGATGTCTCTTACTGATTTACCGCTATCATTTTGGGGTTATGCTTTAGAGACGGCCGCATTCACATTAAATAGGGCACCATCAAAATCCGTTGAGACGACGCCTTATGAACTATGGTTTGGCAAGAAACCAAAGTTGTCGTTTCTTAAAGTTTGAGGCTGCGATGCTTATGTGAAAAAGCTTCAACCTGATAAGCTCGAACCCAAAGCGGAGAAATGTGTCTTCATAGGATACCCAAAGGAGACTGTTGGGTACACCTTCTATCACAGATCCGAAGGCAAGACATTCGTTGCTAAAAATGGATCATTTCTAGAGAAGGAGTTTCTCTCGAAAGAAGTGAGTGGGAGGAAAGTAGAACTTGACGAGGTAACTGTACCTGCTCCCTTATTGGAAAATAGTACATCACAGAAAACTGTTTCTGCGACACCTATACCAATTAGTGAGGAAGCTAATGATGATGATCATGAAACTTCAGGACAAGATACTACTGAACCACGTAGATCAACCAGAGTGAGATCCGCACCAGAGTGGTACGGTAATCCAATTCTGGAAGTCATGCTACTAGATCATGATGAACCTACGAACTATGAAGAAGCGATGGTGAGCCCAGATTCCGCAAAGTGGCTTGAAGCCATGAAATCTGAGATGGGATCCATGTATGAGAACAAAGTATGGACTTTGGTTGACTTGCCCGATGATCGGCAAGCAATTGAGAATAAATGGATCTTCAAGAAAAAGACTGACGCTAACGGTAATATTACTGTCTATAAAGCTCGACTTGTCGCAAAAGGTTTTTGACAAGTTCAAGGGGTTGACTATGATGAGACCTTCTCACCCGTAGCGATGCTTAAGTCTGTCAGAATCATGTTAGCAATTGCCGTATTTTTTGATTATGAAATTTGGCAGATGGATGTCAAAACTGCATTCCTGAATGGATTTCTGGAAGAAGAGTTGTATATGATGCAACCGGAAGGTTTTGTCAATCCAAAGGGAGCTAACAAAGTGTGCAAACTCCAGCGATCCAGTTATGGACTGGTGCAAGCATCTCGGAGTTGGAATAAACGCTTTGATAGTGTGATCAAAGCATTTGGCTTTATACAAACTTTTGGAGAAGCCTGTATTTACAAGAAAGTGAGTGGGAGCTCTCTAGCATTTCTGATATTATATGTGGATGACATATTGCTGATTGGAAATGATATAGAATTTCTGGATAGCATAAAAGGATACTTGAATAAGAGTTTTTCAATGAAAGACCTCGGTGAAGCTGCTTACATATTGGGCATTAAGATCTATAGAGATAGATCAAGACGCTTAATTGGACTTTCACAAAGCACATACCTTGACAAGATTTTGAAGAAGTTCAAAATGGATCAAGAAAAGAAAGGGTTCTTGCCTGTGTTACAAGGTGTGAAGTTGAGTCAGACTCAATGCCCGACCACTGCAGAAGATAGAGAGAAAATGAAAGATGTTCCCTATGCTTCAGCCATAGGCTCTATCATGTATGCAATGCTGTGTACCAGACCTGATGTGTGCCTTGCTATAAGTTTAGCAGGGAGGTATCAAAGTAATCCAGGAGTGGATCACTGGACAGTGGTCAAGAACATCCTGAAATACCTGAAAAGGACTAAGGATATGTTTCTCGTATATGGAGGTGACAAAGAGCTCACCGTAAGAAGTTACGTTGATGCAAGCTTTGACACTGATCCGGACGATTCTAAATCGCAAACCGGATACATGTTTACTTTAAACGGTGGAGCTGTCAGTTGGTGCAGTTCTAAACAAAGCGTCGTAGCGGGATCTACATGTGAAGCGGAGTACATAGCTGCTTCGGAAGCAGCAAACGAAGGAGTCTGGATGAAGTAGTTCATATCCGATCTAGGTGTCATACCTAGTGCATCGGGTCCAATGAAAATCTTTTGTGACAATACTGGTGCAATTGCCTTGGCAAAGGAATCCAGATTTCACAAAAGGACCAAACACATCAAGAGACGCTTTAACTCCATCCGGGATCTAGTCCAGGTGGGAGACATAGAGATTTGTAAGATACATACGGATCTGAATGTTGCAGACCCGTTGACTAAGCCTCTTCCACGAGGAAAACATGATCAGCACCAAGGCTCCATGGGTGTTAGAATCATTACTGTGTAATCTAGATTATTGACTCTTGTGCAAGTGGGAGACTGAAGGAAATATGCCCTAGAGGCAATAATAAAGTTATTATTTATTTCCTTATATCATGATAAATGTTTATTATTCATGCTAGAATTGTATTAACCGGAAACATAATACATGTGTGAATACATAGACAAACAGAGTGTCACTAGTATGCCTCTACTTGACTAGCTCGTTAATCAAAGATGGTTATGTTTCCTAACCATGAACAAAAGAGTTGTTATTTGATTAACAAGGTCACATCATTAGTTGAATGATCTGATTGACATGACACATTCCATTAGCTTAGCACCCGATCGTTTAGTATGTTGCTATTGCTTTCTTCATGACTTATACATGTTCCTATGACTATGAGATTATGCAACTCCCGTTTGCCGGAGGAACACTTTGGGTGCTACCAAACGTCACAACGTAACTGGGTGATTATAAAGGAGTACTACAGGTGTTTCCAATGGTAGATGTTGGGTTGGCGTATTTCGAGAATAGGATTTATCACTCCGATTGTCGGAGAGGTACCTCTGGGCCCTCTCGGTAATACACATCACATAAGCCTTGCAAGCATTATAACTAAGATGTTAGTTGTGAGATGATGTATTACGGAACGAGTAAAGAGACTTGCCAGTAACGAGATTGAACTAGGTATTGGATACTGACGATCGAATCTCGGGCAAGTAACATACCGATGACAAAGGGAACAACGTATGTTGTTATGCGGTCTGACCGATAAAGATCTTCGTAGAATACGTAGGAGCCAATATGGGCATCCAGGTCCCGCTATTGGTTATTGACCGGAGACGTGTCTCGGTCATGTCTACATTGTTCTCGAACCGTAGGGTCCGCACGCTTAACGTTACGATGACAGTTATTATGAGTTTATGCATTTTGATGTACCGAAGGTTGTTCGGAGTCCCGGATGTGATCACGGACATGACGAGGAGTCTCGAAATGGTCGAGACATAAAGATTGATATATTGGAAGCCTATGTTTGGACATCGGAAGTGTTCCGGGTGAAATCGGGAATTTTACCGGAGTACCGGGAGGTTACCGGAACCCCCCGGGAACCAAATGGGCCTTATTGGGCCTTAGTGGAAAGGTGAAAGGGGCAGCCCAAGGTGGGCTGCGCGCCTCCCCCCTCCCCTAGTCCTATTAGGACTAGGAGAGGTGGCCGGCCCCCTTCTCCCTCTCTCTCTCTCTCTCGAGGAGTCCTATTAGGAATAGGATTGGGGGGGGGGAGTCCTACTCCCGGTAGGAGTAGGACTCCTCCTGCGCCTCCATAGTTGGCCGGCCAGCCCTCCCCTTGGCAACCTTTATATACGGGGGCAGGGGGCACCTCTAGACACACAAGTTGATCATTGAGATCGTTCCTTAGCCGTGTGCGGTGCCCCCTGCCACCAAATTCCACCTCGATCATATCGTTGTAGTGCTTAGGCGAAGCCCTACGTTGGTAGTACATCAAGATCGTCACCACGCCGTCGTGCTGACGGAACTCCTCCTCGAAGCTTTGCTGGATCGGAGCCCGGGGATCGTCATCAAGCTGAACGTGTGCTAAGAACTCGGAGGTGCCGGAGTAACGGTGCTTGGATCGGTTGGATCGGGAAGAAGACGTACGACTACTTCCTCTACGTTGTGTCAACGCTTCCGTTGCGATCTACAAGGGTACGTAGATCAGACTCTCCCCCTCATTGCTATGCATCACCATGATCTTGCGTGTGCGTAGGAATTTTTTTGAAATTACTACGTTCCCCAACAGGAGGAGGGTGGAGAAGGGGGGCTAGCGGAGCGGTCGCGGGGTCGCCGCCCGAGTTGAACGCAGGGTGATGCGGAGGCACCTAGTGTTGGAGTCGCGCGTTAGTAAAATAATCCAGTTTCGGTTCACCCAACACTCACGTTCCTCCTTTTACGACCGAACCGCAATCCATTGCTGGCACCACCGGCACCCACACCAGCTCCACGCGTCGCCCTGCCCTATCCGAGCTGCCTCCTCCATCGGGCCATCCCTCTAAGCCCCGCTCTTCTCTGGCGTCAATGGTGCACCCCTCCTGTCGATGGCTATGGTCGGTATTTGCTCGGAAATGACCCAAACTACAAGGGTTGAGCGCGCTTTGCTGCGCCGTTGGTGTTGTTGGTTTTTAAAAAAGAATTACTCGGTCTAGTTCAAAATATAAGGTGTATGACTTTTTTGAAAGTCAAACTTTTATGTTTGATAAAATTTGTAGAGAAATATATCAAAATCTAAAATATCAAATCGGTATGATTAGATTCATCATAAATTGAATTTCCATACTTTTCTTGTTTAATATTTTAGATGTCGATATTGTTTGCTCCGACCTTGGTCATTTTTTTAAATGACTTCCCAAAAATCTAAGATATGTTTTGAAACTAATTAATTATTTAGTTTGGTGGGTGGGGGAAATGATGTAATGTATTATATTGTTATGTATAATACGGTGATTTGATGAGACTTTCGTGATGTGGTTCTGTGTTATCCACTAACCGACGTATATTTATGTGGGAAAATTTCGACGTTGATGGATGCATGTACTATATTGGTGCTACCGTATGACATGTCGGCCCTGTTTTCTAGATGGTGGAGGGTGCACGGGATTGATATGTTTTTATAGGCCGACTACTGTTGATTGATTTGAAAAATCGTTGGCCCGATCAAAATCATAAACTGATAATAATTGAATACCTCAACTGAATGAAAGAGATTCAAAATGAGAATACATAGGGAATTAAAAGAATTGAATGGGAGAGTTCCTTGAGAAATTATTGACCCGGTCAAAATCAGGCGACTCAATTCTAAATTGAAGATCTCGATTAATTATGAGGCCTTAAAAAATACGAAGCATAACATATAGTATAAAAAATTAAATAAGAAAGCTTTGAGAAATTGTTGACCCGGTCAAAATAGGGTGATCCAATTCTAATTGAAAAACTCAATTGAATATGGGATCTTTAAAAGTAGGAACATAGTGTTATAGAGGATGTGTTTCTAGCATGCATACCGTGTCCTATGCTAATCGAGAAGACATGCAACAAATCACACGAATCACCCATTCTGTCCTTCACTTTGTATTTCAGCTTCGTATTGTGTTTGTATTTATCTTTTTGAATTCTTTTTTGAAAGATCCAGCTAGATCGCTGGCTTCATTGATCTAGCAGATAGGAGAATACAACTGTTTGATCAAAATGATCAGAATAGGAAAAAAAGGAGAGGTGACCAAGCGACCATCTACTCCTCCTGGGTGCCACTAAGCTAATTTTCTCCCAAAAGATCCCTGAATGGGGTCTCTAATTTCTTGGCTCCTTCTAGTCTCCATCGCTCTAAATTATTCCTGATTTTTGCACATATACGCTGAATACTTGGCAGCATTCCCCCAAACGTGCAATCATTCCTCTCCTTCCATAGTTCCCACAATATCATAATGATCATCGATCTGATTGCCTCTCTGTTTTGCGGAAGAGTCTGACTGATGATTTCCTGACTTGCTTGAACAGAGGTGAGAAGTCCCCTGTCCGAGGGAGCTAGAGAGGAGCAGCCAGATCGCCCTGCCATGTGCAGCCAAACTTCCCGCGCAAAACTGCAGTCCCAAAACAGGTGCGTAGACGTTTCAAGGTTGCGGAGACACAACTGACAGAAGTAGCTATTGGGCTAACCCCTCCTTTGAAGCCGATCATTGCACCATAGTCTGTCTTGTAGCATAAGCCACATGAACATCTTGAGCTTGTTAGAAGCCCACACCTTCCAAACCAGAGAGTTGAGGTTTGACTGGACGTCTGGCTGAAACTGGTTGTCGTAGGTTGAGCTTGTAGTGTAGCAGCCATTGTTAGTACCTTGCCATCTTATGAGGTCGTCTTCATCGGGCCGCAACACGGTGTTTGCATCTTGAAGCATATGCCATATGGACAGAAAATCCAGGGCTATGGCCATGGTGTTTCCGTGTTGGAGGTCTTTGATCCACTGATCATTCCGGAGAGATGCTTCGACACTTTTGTTTTTTCTACGGGCATGATTGAAGATTGCTGGGAAATATATTGCTAAAGGAGAATCACCTATCCAGTAATCATTCCAGAAGCTAGCTTTGCGACCATTTCCGATCCGAACTCTAGTTGCCAAGCTGAAGATTCTTCGTTCCTTCTCCGAAGCCGGGAGGTGAAGCTGCGTCCAAGGTTGTTCCGGATGCTCCCACGCTAACCACTGCCATCTAACACATAGGGCAGTGTTAAACTTGTTTAAATCGAGGATGCCCAGCCCGCCTTGCCGCACCGGGGAGCAGACTTTAGACCAGGCCACTTTGCACTTTCCACCAGTTAGCTCTTCGTCCTGGGTCCATAAGAACCGCCTTCTAGCCTTGTCTATCTCTCTTATGATTTTCTTTGGGACCTTGAGGACCGTCATCGCGAATGTTGGCAGGGCAGAGAGCACACTATGGACTAGAACCCTCCTACCTGCCAAATTGAGCAGCCTTCCTTTCCATCCCGCTAGCCACGCTTTTATTCTTTCCAGGATGAACTGGAAGGGAACCAAACTCAGCCTGGTCGTCGAAATTGGCAGACTAAGGTAAGTCATTGGAAAATGAACCAGTGAGCCTCCAAAACCCTGTAGCACTTCTGACAAATTCAGATCGTCACACCTAATGGCGGTTGACGAAGCTATGTAACTAGGGTAGTGTCATGGATCTGTCCAAGATGCCCTCCCCAAGGACATCTCTAAAAGAACCAGAAGCAATCAGAGAGAAATCATCATCCACTTGACCATGAAGTTATGTCCCACTCGACAGCCTTGAAGACACTCGACCATGCGAACAACCATTCGACCGTCAGAAGATGTGAAGACACTCACTCCGCAACGGTCGAGATTTAAGTCATAGCTTTATGGTCATTTATAGCACTTTACTCCGGACGTTACCAGTAACGCTCCTCCTTTATGAACATCGAACCCTGTGTAACGGAGGGGAGCTGGGGTCCTAGTGCACTCTATATAAGCCACCCCTCTCCTCTGGGACAAGGGTTCGCACCTTTTGTAATTCACATGCGTATATCCAGTCGACCGCCTCCGGGCTTCGAGACGTAGGGCTGTTACTTACTCCGAGAAGGGCCTGAACTCGTAAAAATCGTGTGTACAGCTCCTCCATAGCTATGATCTTGCCTCTACATTCCTACCCCCCTATTCTACTGTCAGGCTTAGAACCACGACAGTTGGCGCCCACCTTGGGGCAGGTGTCTTAGCGACTTTTTTTTGAGCAAACACAGTAGGGTAAAAACCCTACTGTAACTCTTTTTCATTATATTGGGGGGAAGTTATATACAGATGGAATACAACAAAGGATAGCAAAAAACAGAAAATCTACAAATAATCCAACCAGCTTTGCATTCCCTCCTTTAAACTAGGTCTGACTCTTTTCATGATGGTGCCAAAGTGGTCCTTGTAGCAGGAGATACAGTAGCTCAAATCCCTTTCTTTGTTGTCAAAAATGATGTCATTCCTATGTTTCCAGATGGTCCAACAACCAGCAATTAGGCATTCTTTAAAGGGTTGAATCTGAGTTCTATTTCTGGCTTCAATAAGCATCTCATTGCAGCTCAGATCAGTGTTCCATTCAAAACCAATTGATAACCAAAAATTTGGCTGAAATCACATGAAAAAAAGATGTTTCATGTACTCATTAGGCTCATCATCACATAACACACAGACGGTGCTTTCAATGTAGAAACCTTTCCTGGTGAGAAGATCTCTAGTGTTTAACCTGTCTAGAAGAAGTAGCCAGAAAAACAATTTTTGCTTAGGTAGGCAACCAGACTTCCAAATCCATTGGAAAGGCTTGGGAGCTTTCTCTGGGCATCCCAAGTACTCAAGGTAGACTTTCTTAGCATTGTAGTGTCCAAAGGCCCATTTAAATCTCCATGTATCAGGATTTCTGTTACTCATCACACCATTAAGAAGGGCTATTAGCTCAGTGCTTTGTTGGACAACCATAGAAGACATAGGCAGATGGAACATGCTATAGAAATCATTCTCACTTTCAGTGCAAGCCTTCTGGAGAGAGATGTCTCTGTTTATGGCATAGGAGTATAGGTGTGGGAAACTATCTTTCATTGTATTGTCATTCCATTTGTCATGCCATAAAGAAATGGTGTCACCCATACCAGCAGAACAGGTTGTGAGGTTCTTGTATTTGTCAAGAATAGAGCAACAATCTCTCCACCAGAAAGATCCTATCCTAGTTGGGAATTGTGGTAAATCACCATTTCCATAGTACTTGCTCCAAATTAGTTGCACCCATGGGATATCCTGTTTATTGAAAAACTTGTGCAAAAATTTGGTTAACAAAGCTTTGTTGTGTGCTCTAAGATCTAGAACACCAAGACCACCAGCATCCTTGGGTAAACAAACCTGCTCCCACTTAACAAGGCACTTGCCAAATTTATTGATGTCCTTACCATACCAGAGAAAACTTCTGCCAGATTTTTCAAAATGATCCAAGATGGTGAGAGGAACCCTAATACAGCACATTGCAAATATAGGTAGGGCTGTGATAATGGCCTTTAGGTGGATGAGCCTACCTGAATATGACATCATTGTTGCAATCCCATATAACCTTTTATCTAGTCTTGAAACCATTGGCATGAATTCCTCAACTCTTGGTATGGTGGTCCCCATTGGCAATCCCAGGTAGGTGAAAGGCATGCTTTCTTTTTTACAGCCCAAAATATTAGCAAGCTGAGTGGCTTTTTCATCAGATATGTTAATGGGTATAAGAGAAGATTTGTGGAAATTCACCTGAAGCCCAGTGAAATTAGAAAAGATCTTAAGAGTTTCCATGACATGTGAGATCTGATGAGGCTCAGCTGGCATAATAATTAAGGTGTCATCAGCATATTGGACAATAGGATATGACATGGATGCAGGTTGCTCAATGGGAGTGTTGATGTGGCCATTGTGCCAGGCTTGGTTGATTAGGATCTGTAGTAATTCAGTAGCAATAAAAAATAAGAGAGGGGAGAGTGGGTCCCCTTGTCTTACTCCACATTTACAATTGATTTTTTTCCTAGGTACACCATTTAAAATTACTGAAGCAGAAGCAGTGTGTAAGGTGTTATTGATCCATCTAATCCATTTCTCTCCAAATCCCAAGTGCTTGAGCATGAAAAGAATGGCCCCATAGTTGATTTTGTCAAATGCTTTCTCAAAGTCTACTTTGAAAATGACAATTTCTTTCTTAGATTTATGGCACATATGGATGTACTCAAAGACCATGCAAGGCAATCCCGAATATTTCTGGTTTTGATGAAGCCATATTGATTCTTGCTTAGCACTGGAATGATGCATTTTTGGACTTTGTTTGCAAGAATCTTAGTAAGTATTTTGATAGGCATACTTACCAAGGAGATGGGCCTGAAATCATTGGGAGTTTCAGGATTTTCTTTCTTAGGGATCAGAGCAATATAAGCAGTATTAATTGGGGTAAGATCCATGTTGGGGAATGTAGTAATTTCAAAAAAAATCCTACGCACACGCAAGATCATGGTGATTCATAGCAACGAGAGGGGAGAGTGTTTTCTACGTACCATCGTAGACCGGCAACGGAAGCGTTGACACAACGTAGAGGAAGTAGTCGTACGTCTTCCCGATCTGACCGATCCAAGTACCGAACGTACGGCACCTCTGAGTTCTGCACACGTTCAACTCGGTGATGTCCCTCGAGCTCCGATCCAGCAAAATGTTGAGGGAGAGTTTCATCAGCACGACGGCGTGATGACGGTGATGATGTCCTACCGATGCAGGGCTTCGCCTAAGCACCGCTACGATATGACCGAGGTGGAATATGGTGGAAGGGGGCACCGCACACGGCTAAGGAACGATCACGAAGATCAACTTGTGCATGGGGTGCCCCCTTGCCCCCGTATATAAAGGAGGGAGAGGGGGAGGTGCGGCCGGCCCTAGGGGTGCGCCTGGAGGAGTCCCCCCTCTTGCCTTGTTGGAAAAGGAAGGGGGAAGGGAGAAAGAGGAAAGGGGGGTGCCGCCCCCTTCCTTGTCCTATTCAGACTAGGGGGGAGGGGGCACGCCGCCTGCCCTGGCCGGCCCTCCTCTTCACCCTTATGGCCCATGTAGGCCCAATAACCCCCAGGGGGGTTCCGATAACCCCCCGGTACACCGGTAAAATCCCGATTTTACCCGGAACGTTTCCGATATCCAAATATAGGCTTCCAATATATATATATATATATCTTTATGTCTCGACCATTTTGAGACTCCTCGCCATGTCCGTGATCACATCCAGGACTCCGAACAACCTTCGGTACATCAAAACACAAAAACCCTAATTACGATCGTCACCGAACTTTAAGCGTGCGGACCCTACGTGTTCGAGAACTATGTAGACATGACCGAGACACGTCTCCGGTCAATAACCAATAGTGGAACCTGGATGCTCATATTGGCTCCTACATATTCTACGAAGATCTTTATCGGTGAGACCGCATAACAACATACGTTGTTCCCTTTGTCATCGGTATGTTACTTGCCCGAGATTCGATCGTCGGTATCTTAATACCTAGTTCAATCTCATTACCGGCAAGTCTCTTTACTAATTCCGTAATACATCACCCCGCAACTAACTTATTAGTTGCAATGCTTGCAAGGCTTGAGTGATGTGCATTACCGAGAGAGCCCAGAGATACCTCTCCGACAGTCGGAGCGACAAACCCTAATCTCGAAATACGCCAACCCAACAAGTACCTTCGGAGACACCTGTAGAGCACCTTTATAATCACCCAGTTACGTTGTGACGTTTGGTAGCACACAAAGTGTTCCTTCGGTAAACGGGAGTTGCATAATCTCATAGTCATAGGAACATGTATAAGTTATGAAGAAAGCAATAGCAACAAACTAAACGATCAAGTGCTAAGGTAATGGAATGGGTCAAGTCAATCACATCATTCTCTTAATGATGTGATCCCGTTAATCAAATGACAACTCATGTCTATGGCTAGGAAACATAACCATCTTTGATTAATGAGCTAGTCAAGTAGAGGCATACTAGTGACACTCTGTTTGTCTATGTATTCACACATATATTATGTTTCCGGTTAATACAATTCTAGCATGAATAATAAACATTTATCATGATATAAGGAAATAAATAATAACTTTATTATTGCCTCTAGGGCATATTTCCTTCAGTCTCCCACTTGCACAAGAGTCAATAATCTAGATTACACAGTAATGATTCTAACACCCATGGAGCCTTGGTACTGATCATGTTTTGCTCGTGGAAGAGGCTTAGTCAGCGGGTCTGCAACATTCAGATCCGTATGTATCTTGCAAATTTCTATGTCTCCCACTTGGACTAAATCCCGAATGGAATTGAAGCGTCTCTTGATGTGCTTGGTTCTCTTGTGAAATCTGGATTCCTTCGCCAAGGCAATTACACCCGTATTGTCACAAAAGATTTTCATTGGATCTGATGCACTAGGTATGACACCTAGATCGGATATGAACTCCTTCATCCAGACTCCTTCATTTGCTGCTTCGAAAGCAGCTATGTACTCCGCTTCACATGTAGATCCCGCCACGACGCTTTGTTTAGAACTACACCAACTGACAGCTCCACCGTTCTGTATAAACATGTATCCGGTTTGTGATTTAGAATCGTCCGGATCAGTGTCAAAGCTTGCATCAATGTAACCATTTACGATGAGCTCTTTGTCACCTCCATATACGAGAAACATATCCTTAGTCCTTTTCAGGTATTTCAGGATGTTCTTGACCGTTGTCCAGTGATCCACTCCTGGATTACTTTCGTACCTCCCCGCTAGACTTATAGGAAGGTACACATCAGGTTTGGTACACAGCATTGCATACATGATAGAGCCTATGGCTGAAGCATAGGGAACCTATTTCATTTTCTCTCTATCTTCTGCGGTGGTCAGACATTGAGTCTTACTCAACTTCACACCTTGTAGCACAGGCAAGAACCCTTTCTTTGCTTGATCCATTTTGAACTTCTTCAAAACTTTGTCAAGGTATGTGCTTTGTGAAAGTCCAATTAAGCATCGTGATCTATCTCTATAGATCTAAATGCCCAATACGTAAGCAGCTTCACCGAGGTCTTTCATTGAAAAACTCTTATTCAAGTATCCCTTTATGCTATCCAAAAATTCTATATCATTTCCAATCAATAATATGTCATCCACATATAATATCAGAAATGCTAGAGAGCTCCCACTCACTTTCTTGTAAATACAGGCTTCTCCAAAAGTTTGTACAAAACAAAATGCTTTGATCACACTATCAAAGCATTTATTCCAACTCTGAGAGGCTTGCACCAGTCCATAAATGGATCGCTGGCGCTTGCACACTTTGTTAGCTCCCTTTGGATCGACAAAACCTTCCGGTTGCATCATATACAACTCTTCTTCCAGAAATCCATTCAGGAATGCAGTTTTGACATCCATTTGCCAAATTTCATAATAATAAAATGCGGCAATTGCTAACATGATTCGGACAGACTTAAGCATCGCTACGGGTGAGAAGGTCTCATCGTAGTCAATCCCTTGAACTTGTCGAAAACCTTTCGCAACTAGTCGAGCTTTGTAGATAGTAACATTACCGTCTGCGTCAGTCTTCTTCTTGAAGATCCATTTATTCTCAATTGCTTGCCGATCAACGGGCAAGTCAACCAAAGTCCACACTTTGTTCTCATACATGGATCCCATCTTAGATTTCATGGCTTCTAGCCACTTTGCGGAATATAGGCTCACCATCGCTTCTTCATAGTTCGTAGGTTCATAATGATCTAGTAGCACAACTTCCAGAATAGGATTACCGTACCACTCTGGTGCGGATCTTACTCTGGTTGATCTACGAGGTTCGGTAGTAACTTGATCTGAAGTTTCATGATCATTATCATTAGCTTCCTCACTAATTGGTGTAGGTGTCACAGAAACTGGCTTCTGTGATGTACTACTTTCCAACAAGGGAGCAGGTACAGTTACCTCATCAAGTTCTACTTTTCTCCCACTCACTTCTTTCGAGAGAAACTCCTTCTCTAGAAAGGAAACATTCTTAGCAACGAAAGTCTTGCCTGCGGATCTGTGATACAAGGTGTACCCAACAGTTTCCTTTGGGTATCCTATGAAGACACATTTCTCCGATTTGGGTTCAAGCTTATCAGGTTGAAGCTTTTTCACATAAGCATCACAGCCCCAAACTTTCAGAAACGACAACTTTGGTGTCTTGCCAAACCACAGTTCATAAGGCGTCGTCTCAACGGATTTTGATGGTGCCCCATTTAATGTGAATGCAGCCGTCTCTAAAGCATAACCCCAAAACGATAGCGGTAAATCTGCAAGAGACATCATAGATCGCACCATATCTAGTAAAGTACGATTACAATGTTCGGACACACCATTACGCTGTGGTGTTCCGGGTGGCATGAGTTGCGAAACTATTCCGCATTGTTTCAAATATAAACCTAACTCGTAATTCAAATATTCTCCTCCACGATCAGATCGTAGAAACTTTATTTTCTTGTTATGATGATTTTCAACTTCACTCTAAAAGTCTTTGAACTTTTCAAATGTTTCAGACTTATGTTTCATTAAGTAGATATACCCATATCTGCTTAAATCATCTGTGAAGGTGAGAAAATAACGATATCTGCCATGAGCCTCAATATTCATCGGACCACATACATCTGTATGTATGATTTCCAACGAATCCGTTGCTCTCTCCATAGTACTGGAGAACGGCGTTTTGGTCATCTTGCCCATGAGGCACGGTTCGCAAGTACCAAGTGATTCATAATCAAGTGATTCCAAAAGTCCATCAGTGTGGAGTTTCTTCATGCGCTTTACACCGATATGACCTAAACGGCAGTGCCACAAATAAGTTGCACTATCATTATCAACTCTGCATCTTTTGGCTTCAACATTATGAATATGTGTATCACTACTATCGAGATTCATCAAAAATAGACCACTCTTCAAGGGTGCATGACCATAAAAGATATTACTCATATAAATAGAACAATCATTATTCTCTGATTTAAATGAATAACTGTCTCGCATCAAACAAGATCCAGATATAATGTTCATGCTCAACGCTGGCACCAAATAACAATTATTTAGGTCTAAAACTAATCCCGAAGGTAGATGTAAAGGTAGCATGCCCACCGCGATCACATCGACTTTGGAACCATTTCCCACGCGCATCGTCACCTCGTCCTTTACCAGTGTTCGCTTAATCCGTAGTCCCTGTTTCGAGTTGCAAATGTTATCAACAGAACCAGTATCAAATACCCAGGTGCTACTGCAAGCTCTAGTAAGGTACACATCAATAACATGTATATCACATATACCTTTGTTCACCTTGCCATCCTTCTTATCCGCCAAATACTTGGGGCAGTTCCGCTTCTAGTGTCCTGTCTGCTTGCACTAGAAGCACTCAGTTTCAGGCTTAGATCCAGATTTGGGTTTCTTCTCCTGAGCAGTAACTTACTTACTGTTCTTCTTGAAGTTCCCCTTCTTCTTCCCTTTGCCCTTTTTCTTGAAACTGGCAGTCTTGTTGACCATGAACATTTGATGCTCCTTCTTGATTTCTACCTCCGCATCCTTTAGCATTGCGAAGAGCTCGGGAATTGTCTTATCCATCGCTTGCATGTTATAGTTCATCACGAAGCTCTTGTAGCTTGGTGGCAAGGATTGAAGAACTCTGTCAATGACACTATCAACAGGAAGATTAACTCCCAGTTGAGTCAAGTGATTATGATACCCACACATTTTGAGTATATGTTCACTCACAGAACTATTCTCCTCCATCTTGCAGCTATAGAATTTATTGGAGACTTCATATCACTCAATCCGGGCATTTGCTTGAAATATTAACTTCAACTCCTGGAACATCTCATATGCTCCATGACGTTCAAAACATCGTTGAAGTCCCGATTCTAAGACGTAAAGCATGGCACACTGAACTATCGAGTAGTCATCAGCTTTGCTCTGCCAGACGTTCATAACATCTGGTGTTGCTCCAGCAGTAGGCCTGGCACCTAGCGGTGCTTCCAGGATGTAATTTTTTTGTGCAGCAATGAGGATAATCCTCAAGTTATGGACCCAGTCCGTGTAATTGCTACCATCATCTTTCAATTTTGCTTTCTCAAGGAACGCATTAAAATTCAACAGAACAATAGCATGGGCCATCTATCTACAATCAAACATAGACAAGCAAGATACTATCAGGTACTAAGTTCATGATAAATTTAAGTTCAATTAATCATATTACTTAAGAACTCCCACTTAGAAAGACATCCCTCAAATCTTCTAAGTGATCACGTGATCCAAATCAACTAAACCATAACCGATCATCACGTGAAATGGAGTAGCTTTCAATGGTGAACATCAATATGTTGATCATATCTACTATATGATTCACGCTCGACCTTTCGGTCTCAGTGTTCCGAGGCCATATCTGCATATGCTAGGCTCGTCAAGTTTAACCTGAGTATTCTGCGTGTGCAAAACTGGCTTGCACCCGTTGTACATGGACGTAGAGCTTATCACACCCGATCATCACGTGGTGTCTGGGCACGACAAACTTTGGGAACGGTGCATACTCAGGGAGAACACTTTTATCTTGGAATTTAGTGAGAGATCATCTTATAATGCTACAGTCAATCAAAGCAAGATAAGATGCATAAAAGATAAACATCACATGCAATCAATATAAGTGATATGATATGGCCATCATCATCTTGTGCTTGTGATCTCCATCTCCGAAGCACCGTCATGATCACCATCATCATCGGCGCGACACCTTGATCACCATCGTAGCATCGTTGTCGTCTCGCCAATCTTATCTTCCATGACTATCGCTACCGCTTAGTGATAAAGTAAAGCATTACAGCGCAATTGCATTGCATACAACAAAGAGACAACCATATGGCTCCTGCCAGTTGCCAATAACTCGGTTACAAAACATGATCATCTCATACAATAAAATTTAGCATCATGTCTTGACCATATCACATCACAACATGCCCTGCAAAAACAAGTTAGACGTCCTCTACTTTGTTGTTGCAAGTTTTACGTGGCTGCTACGGGCTTAGCAAGAACCGTTCTTACCTACGTATCAAAACCACAACGATAGTTTGTCAAGTTGGTGTTGTTTTAACCTTCGCAAGGACCGGGCATAGCCACACTTGGTTCAACTAAAGTTGGAGAAACTGACACCCGCCAGCCACCTGTGTGCAAAGCACGTCGGTAGAACCAGTCTCGCGTAAGCGTACGCGTAATGTCGGTCCGGGCCGCTTCATCCAACAATACCGCCGAACCAAAGTATGACATGCTGGTAAGCAGTATGACTTATATCGCCCACAACTCACTTGTGTTCTACTCGTGCAAATAACATCAACGCATAAAACGTAGGCTCAGATGCCACTGTTGGGGAACGAAGTAATTTCAAAAAAATTCCTACGCACACGCAAGATCATGGTGATGCATAGCAATGAGAGGGGAGAGTGCCGTCAACGTACCCTCGTAGACCGGCAACGGAAGCATTGACACAACGTAGAGGAAGTAGTCGTACGTCTTCCAGATCCGACCGATCCAAGTACCGAACGTACGGCACCTCCGAGTTCTGCAAACGTTCAACTCGGTGACGTCCCTCGAGCTCCGATCCAGCAAAACATTGAGGGAGAGTTTTGTCAGCACGACGGCGTGATGACGGTGGATGTTCTATCGACGCAGGGCTTCGCCTAAGCACCACTACGATATGACTGAGGTGGAATATGGTGGAAGGGGGCACCGCACACGGCTAAGGAACGATCACGAAGATCAACTTGTGTCTCATGGGGTGCCCCCTTGCCCCTGTATATAAAGGAGGGAGAGGGGGAGGTGCGGCTGGCCCTAGGGGTGTGCCTGGAGGAGTCCTACTCCTACCGAGGGTAGGACTCCCCCCTCTTGCCTTGTTGGAAAAGGAAGGGGGAAGGAAGAAAGAGGAAAGGGGGGCGCCGCCCCCCTTCCTTGTCCTATTCGGACTAGGGGAGGGGGCATGCGGCCTGCCCTTGCCGGCCCTCCTATTCACCCTTATGGCCCGTGTAGGCCCAATAACCCCCGGGGGGGTTCCGGTAACCCCCCGGTACTCCAGTAAAATCCCGATTTCACCCGGAACGTTTTCTATAGCCAAATATAGGCTTCCAATATATCAATCTTTATGTCTTGACCATTTCGAGACTCCTCGTCATGTCCGTGATCACATCCGGGACTCCAAACAACCCTCGGTACATCAAAACACAAAAACCCTAATTACGATCGTCACCGAACTTTAAGTGTGCGGACCCTACGGGTTCGAGAACTATGTAGACATGATCGAGACACGTCTCCGGTCAATAACCATATTGGCTCCTACATATTCTATGAAGATCTTTATCGGTGAGACCGCCTAACAACATACGTTGTTCCCTTTGTCATCGGTATGTTACTTGCCCAAGATTCGATCGTCGGTATCTTAATACCTAGTTCAATCTGGTTACCGGCAAGTCTCTTTACTCGTTCCATAATACATCATCCTGCAACTAACTTATTAGTTGCAATGCTTGCAAGGCTTGAGTGATGTGGATTACCGAGAGGGCCCAGAGATACCTCTCCGACAATCGGAGTGACAAATCCTAATCTCGAAATACGCCAACCCAACAAATACCTTCGGAGACACCTGTAGAGCACCTTTATAATCACTCACTTACGTTGTGACGTTTGGTAGCACACAAAGTGTTCCTCCGGTAAACGGGAGTTGCATAATCTCATAGTCATAGGAACATGTATAAGTTATGAAGAAAGCAATAGCAACAAACTAAACGATCAAGTGCTAAGATAATGGAATGGGTCAAGTCAATCACATCATTCTCCTAATGATGTGGTCCCGTTAATCAAATGAAAACTCATGTCTATGGCTAGGAAACATAACCATCTTTGATTAACGAGCTAGTGAAGTAGAGGCATACTAGTGACAATCTGTTTGTCTATGTATTCACATATGTATTATGTTTCCGGTTAATACAATTCTAGCATGAATAATAAACATTTATCATGATATAAGGAAATAAATAATAACTTTATTATTGCCTCTAGGGCATATTTCCTTCAATCCACACTCTCTGATTGGAAATCCTGAAGAAACTTATAGATGCTCTCTTTAATGATATGCCAACACTTTTTCATGAAAATGCCATTAAAACCATCTGGTCCAGGGGATTTGTCATTAGGCATAGAACTAATGATATCATCCACATCTTTCATACAGAAAGGTTGTTCGAACTCCTCTTGATTAAATGATCTAGAAAGGTGATCAATGTTGAAATTCATCTGGGAAGAACCAGCAGTGCCAATCCTGTTTTTGAATGAGTTCCACAAGATAGCTGCTTTCTGCTCATGATCATTAACAATCAGGTTGTCAGAGTTAATTAGGAAAGTAATATAATTACTTCTGAAAACCTGTGTGGCTATAGCATTGAAGAATTTGGTGTTTTCATCACCCAGCTGAGCCCATCTAATGTTGGCTCCGATTCTCCAATATTTCCTTTTGGCCTCAAGAAGTATATTGGTGTGCCTCATCAATAACTTCCTGAAGTTCTTTTCATGCTGAAAGAGATCTCTTTGATCTTCAATACCATCAAGGAGCTTAACATAAAGCAGCAGTTTTCAATGGTTTTATTAAGTTGTGAAAGTTGCTTGCTCCAAATTTTCAGTCCCTTTCAGTGTCTTAGCGACTTGTTGGAGAAGTTGCAATTTTTCCGATCCCCTTCATCATGGTTCCAGGCGGAGGTTTGGCTGAGGGCCGCGGGATCCGTCTCGGTGCGCTCGTATTTGTCGCCGACGACTCCGCTTGGCTTCAGGAGGCTCCACTCAATGTTGACGCACTCCCCGCCCGTGGGGCGACGCACTTTCGCGCGTGCATCCGCAGCGTCCTCCTGCGGCAGTCGTCGACTCAGTATCAGTCGGCTCCAGCAGCTTTCCAACTCCCTGCTGCCCGCCGGAGCAAATGTTCCGGTCGGTCGAGGCTTCAGCGGTGGGTGAGGCATGCGGTGGCCCGCCAGTCGGCCACCCCTCAAGTCGCGGCAATCGAGCCCGACGAAAATCTCTATGGCTTGTTCGATCTCACGATTGGCTCCGTAGAGACTGCATCCGAGTGCGACAGCAACGACCCAGCGGCAGAAGTTTTGATGGTTAATGGACCACCCGGTCCTCCTGGCTTCACCCATGAAGACGGAGGTGATGGGGATGGCGATCCGTCGCGCGTTCATGAAGAGTACCGCCTCGAACCCCTCTCTTCACAGCAGAGGGAGGAACTTCGTCGCCGGAACATGGATGCACTGCACACTCCTATAGTTGGAGAAACCCTTGAGGCCCAGGCCTTGGAGCAGGCGCGCTTAGCCAACTTGGCTGAGCGCACTCGACTGGAGAACCTCCACCGTGCATTCGACGATCGCGCTCGGCAGCGTGCTCCCGAATCCAGTCGACGCCAAGTTTTTCCACCTCCGACTCAGGTATACCGAACCCTGATCTAGAATCTAGTAGCTGATGCCCAGATAGCGGAGTCGATCCAACCTTCCCAGTCAGAAGCTGGCCGAGGTCTGGTGTAGATCCAAGCTTTGCTCCGGGCGGCGGGAGAACAGAATACAGCCGTATCTCAATCGCGGAATAGGATCCATAGCAGATCCGTGGTTGTAGACACAGTTCAGTCGGCCCACAGCCCAAGATTGCCCCCGAGGCATGAAGGACATGGAGATCGACGAGATCAGTACAGAAACCGTGAGCAGTATGATCACTGAGTCGATCGCGATGATCGTCGTCGAGTGCCCACACCTCCCCCAAGAGTGTGTCGTACGTGCCTCGACAACATGAAGACAGGCGCCCTCACAGTGTTGGGCGAGGGATTCCAGTCGACCCCAGGGAGCCAGGCTTTGATGCGAGATCTATTCTCATTCAGGGCTTGGTCGACAGAAACTGAGCTCACCGAGAGGGCCATGACAGGGATCCGCAAACTAGCAGCAGGGTGCATGTCTCAGGTCCAGAGTGCTTTAGCAGAGCCATCAGGGCTGCAGTGATTCCCCCCAACTTTAGGTTGGCGACTGGAGTCAATAAGTTCACTGGTGAGTCCAAGCCTAACACTTGGCTTGAAGACTACCGAGTGGCTATCCAGATTGGTGGCGGCAATGATGAAGTGGCCATGAAACACCTTCCTCTGATGTTGGAGGGCTCGACTAGAGCATGGCTGAATCTGTTGGCACCTAGCAATATTTATACTTGGGAAGATATCGCCCGAGTGTTTGTCAGAACATTTGAGGGCACTTGCAAACGGCCGACAGGTTTGACAGAATTACAGTGTTGTGTTCAGAAATCGAATGAAACTTTGAGGGATTATATCCAGAGATGGATCACCCTCCACCACACGGTGGAGGATGTGTCTGATCATCAGGAAATTTGTGCCTTTAAGGAAGGTGTCAGGTATCGGGAGTTGAATCTGAAATTCGGTCGGACAGGAAATATGACTCTGACTCGGATGATGGAGATTGCCACCAAGTATGCCAATGGTGAAGAAGAAGAATGACTCCGACTGGCAAGCACAAAGCAGTCGCCCATGAAGCCGGAGGAGGAAACTCCGGTCGGAAACAGAAGCGCAAAGCCGAGCCAGCTGCTCCTGGTGAAGCCTTAGCCGTGGTTCAAGGAAAGTTCAAGGGGAAGCCCAAAGGGCCGTGGAACCCCAAGAAAGTAAAAGATCAAGATGGAAATAACATGATGGATTTGCCGTGCCATATCCACACCAAAAAAGATGAAGAGGGTAATTTCATTTATCCGAAACACACCACTTGGTAGTGTCGACTCCTAATCCAGCAATTCCGAGAGAAACATCCCAAGGAAAAGGAGAAGGAAGCAGACAAGGCTGAGGGTGAGGAAGAAGATGATGATGGTTATCCCCATGTGAATTCCACTCTGATGATTTTTGCTGACGTTGAGAGCAAAAGTCGATTGAAAGTCATCAATAGAGAAGTGAACATGGTCGCTCCGGTGACACCCAGTTATTTGAAGTGGTCACAGACTGCCATTACATTCGACCAATCTGATCATCCAGCGCACATAGCCACCCCTGGGAGGCAAGCACTGGTGGTCGACCCAGTGGTCGAAGGCACCCGACTGACAAAGGTCCTGATGGATGGTGGCAGTGGCCTGAACATACTGTATGCAGAGACGTTGAAGGGAATGGGCATTCCGATGTCCAGGCTTAGTGAAAGCAATATGAGTTTCCATGGGGTCATTCCAGGCAAGAAGGCTGCATCACTCGGCTAGATTGCTCTCGACGTGGTTTTCGGTTATTCCAAGAATTACCGCAAAGAAAAGTTGACATTTGAAGTTGTGGATTTCCAGAGTGCCTATCATGCCATTCTGGGCAGGCCAGCTTATGCACATTTTATGGCTCGACCATGTTACGTGTACCTCAAATTGAAGATGCCTGGTCCCAAAGGGGTGAGCACTATCACTGGTAATCGGAAGAAGGCAGAAGAGTGCTTCCAGAAGGGTTCAAAGATCGCTGACTCACAGATGGTCGTGGCAGAATTGCAAGAATACCAGAAAAATGCAGATTCGAGTGATTTGTTGCGGGCCAAGAAGCCAGCCACAGATTTAGCATTCCAGTCGTCTGGTGAAACGAAGTCGATTCACATTCACCCGACAGACCCCAATGCCGCTCTGACTCACATTTCAACCACACTCGACTCCAAATAGGAAGAGGCGCTCATCCAGTTCCTCCGCGAGAACTGGGAAATCTTTGCATGGAAACCTTCGGACATGCCGGGTGTTCCCAGGGGACTGGCTGAGCATCGTTTGCGAGTCGACCCAAAAGTGAAATCAGTCAAAGAACATCTTCGACGGTCCGCCGTACAGAAGAGAAAGGCAATCGTTGAAGAGGTGGCTCGGCTTTTGGCGGCTAAGTTTATCCGAGAGATTTACCACTCCGAGTGGTTAGCTAATGTTGTCATAGTCCCAAAGAAGGATGACTCACTTCGCATGTGCATTGACTTCAAGCATATCAATTGGGCCTGCCCGAAAGATCACTTTCCTCTCCCCGCATCGACCAGATAGTCGATTCAACTGCGGGGTGCGAGCGTTTGTCCTTTTTGGACGCCTACTCCGGGTATCACCAGATCCGTCTGTACGGACCCGACGAGATAAAGACATCTTTCATCACCCCGCTTGGGTGCTTCTGTTATGTCACAATGCCATTCAGTCTGAAGAACGCTAGAGCCACATTCACACGGATGATTCAGAAGTGCCTGCTCACTCAGATCAGTCGGAATGTGGAAGCATACATGGATGACATTGTGGTCAAGTCACGTAAAGGTTCCGACCTACTGACTGACCTTGCTGAAACCTTTGCCAACCTCAGAAGGTATGATATCAAGCTTAATCCATCAAAGTGCACGTTTGGAGTTCCAGGCGGAAAATTACTCGGTTTTCTCGTTTTCGAACGAGGGATCGATGCTAACCCAGAGAAAGTGGGTGCTATACTCCAAATGAAACGCCCTGTGCGTGTGCATGATGTCCAGAAGCTTACTGGTTGCTTGGCCGCCCTAAGTCGATTCATTTCTCGCCTCGGTGAAAAGGCACTGCCTCTTTACTAACTGATGAAGAAATCAGATAAGTTCGAGTGGGCTCCTGAAGCTGATGCAGCATTTGCAGAGCTAAAAGCCCCGCTTTCCACCCAGCCAGTGCTTGCTGCCCCAATCAGCAAAGAGCCTTTACTGCTTTATATAGCAGCCGCTGGACAAGTCGTCAGTACAGTACTTACGGTTGAGCGGGAAGAAGAGGGAAAAGCCTACAAAGTTCAGCGCCCAGTTTATTATATTTCTGAAGTTCTGACTCCGTCAAACCAGAGATATCCGCACTATCAGAAGCTCGTTTATGGAATTTACATGACCACGAAGAAGGTTGCACACTATTTCTCTGATCACTCTATTACGGTCGTCAACGACGCTCCATTGTCAGAGATTCTGCACAACAGAGACGCAACCGGACGAGTGGCAAAATGGGCGATTGAACTCCTTCCCTTGGATGTCAAGTTTGAGGCAAAGAAAGCTATCAAGTCCCAAGCAATAGCAGATTTCCTCGCCGAGTGGATCGAACAGCAACTGCCGACTCAAGTTCACTTGGAGCACTGGACCATGTTCTTTGATGGATCCAAAATGCTGAATGCATGGTTCTGGTGCTGGGGTAGTACTGGTATCCCCCCGAGGAGACAAGCTCAGATATGTCCTCCAGATTCACTTTGACTCCTCCAACAATGTAGCAGAATATGAAGCACTCCTGTATGCGTTGCGCATGGCCATCTCACTCGGCGTCCGTCGCCTTATGGTCTACGGCAACTCAGATTTGGTAGTCAATCAAGTGATGAAGGAGTGGGACGTCAGAAGCCCAGCCATGACTGGTTACTGCAACGCGGTGAGGAAGTTGGAAAAGAAGTTTGAGGGGTTAGAGCTTCATCACATACCCCGGCTGAAAAATCAAGCAGCCAATGACTTGGCAAAGATAGGTTCCAAGAGAGAAGCCATTCCCAGCAATGTGTTTTTGGAGCATATTCACACGCCGATAGTTCAGGAAGATCCTTTTACTGAAGAGCCCCCGCAGCCTAAGAGCGCCACAGATCCGACTGAAGTCGAGGTCCCGGCCGTGGTCGACCTAATCATGGAGGTTCTGGTTATTACTCCCGACTGGACAGTGTTGTACATTGCATACATCCTAAGGAAGGAACTCCCAGAGGACGAAAAAGAGGCTCGACAGATCGTTCGTTGATCCAAGGCCTTTACTGTGATCAGAGGGCAATTGTTCAGGGAAAGCGTGACTGGAGTCGGTAGAAATGCATAACGCCAGAAGAAGGTCGAATGATCCTCAATGACATCCACTTGGGGACCTGTGGTCACCATGCGTCCTCTCGGGCCATCGTGGCTAAAGCATACCGAGCTGGATTCTATCGGCCACGAGCAAATGAAATGGCGAAAGATATAGTCGACAGATGTGAAGGTTGCCAGTTTTACTCCGACATGTCTCACAAGCCAGTGTCAGCCCTGAAGACCACTCCCCTCATCTGGCCCTTTTCTATTTGGGGACTGGATATGGTTGGACCACTGAGAACTGGTAGGAGTGGCTTCACTCATGTGCTCATCGCAGTCGACAAGTTTACCAAATGGATCGAAGCTAAACCTATCAAGAATCTTGAAGCCAGCACCGCTGTCAGTTTTATCAGAGAATTGACATTCAGATATGGAGTCCCTCACAGCATCATCACGGACAACGGATCGAATTTTGATTCTGACGAGTTTAGAGCTTTCTGCGCTTCTCAAGGCACACAAGTCGACTATGCTTCAGTCGCTCACCCGCAGTCGAATGGACAAGCAGAAAGAGCAAATGGCCTAATTCTCAAAGGATTGAAACCCCGACTGATGCGTGATCTCAAACACGCAGCAGGCGCTTGGGTCGATGAACTTCCGTCAGTTCTGTGGGGTTTGAGGACAAGTCCCAACCGGTCGACTGGACGAACTCCTTTCTTTTTGGTCTATGGAGCCGAAGCTGTTCTACCGAATGACCTACTCCACAATGCACCCCGAGTAGAGCTTTTCTCCAAAGAAGAAGCAGAGCAAGCCCGGCAAGATTCAGTCGATCTCCTAGAGGAGGAAAGAGAGATGGCCTTGATCCGGTCGACCATCTATCAGCAAGACTTGTGTTGATTCCACGCCAGAAGCGTGAGAAGTCAAGCCTTCCAAGAAGGAGACCTGGTTCTTCGAGTGGATCAACAGAAACCACACAAGCTCGCCCCGGCTTGGGAACGCCCCTTCATTGTCACCAAAGTTCTCCACAATGGAGCATACCATCTTTACAGTGTTGAGCATCAGAAGGACAAGCCACGAGCCTGGAACGAGGAGCTGCTCCGCCCCTTTTATACTTAATCACTCTTCGAATAAAATGTAATAAGAAGTACCTTTGTAATTTGTTCGTCAAAGACAAGAGCTTTTCAGTCTTCTCGCTTGATTGTTGTTGCTTTTATTTACCTCTGAAATCCCCTAGTGGGTGGGCTTAGCCGCGAATCTGTTTCACCTAAGTTCGAAAGAAAATCCTACCGGGTGGTGAGCAATCCTCCCACTCGGGGGCTTTGCTGCAGTCCAGTACTCGCCTAAGTTCTCTCACCCGAAGACTTAGCTGCAGTCCGGTACTCGCCTAAGTTCGAAAAAATCCTACCGAGTGGAGAGCAATCCTCCCACTTGAAGGCTTAGCTGCAGTCCAGTACTCGCCTAAGATCTCTCACCCGGAGACTTAGCTGCAGTCCGGTACTCGCCTAAGTTCGAAAATATCCTACCGAGTGGAGAGCAATCCTCCCACTCGGGGGCTTAGCTGCAGTGCAGTACTCGCCTAAGTTCTCTCACTCGGAGACTTAGCTGCAGTCCGGTACTCGCCTAAGTTTGAAAAAATCCTACCGAGTGGTGAGCAATCCTCCCACTCGGGGCTTAGCTGTAGTTCAGTACTCGCCTAAGTTCCCTCACCCGGAGACTTAGCTGTAGTCCGGTACTCGGCTAAGTTTGAAAAAATCCTACCAAGTGGAGAGAAATCCTCCCACTCGGGGGCTTAGCTGCAGTCCAGTCCTCGCCTAAGTTCTCTCACCCGGAGACTTAGCCGCAGTCCGGTACTCGCCTAAGTTTGAAAAAATCCTACCGAGTGGAGAGCAGTCCTCCCACTCGGGAGCTTAGCTGCAGTTCGGTACTCGCCTAAGTTTGAAAAAAATCCTACCGAGTGGAGAGCAGTCCTCCCACTCGGGGGCTTAGCTGCAGTCCAGTACTCGCCTAAGTTCTCTCACTCGGAGACTTAGCTGTAGTCTAGTACTCGCCTAAGCTCTCCCACTCTGAGGCTTAGCTGCAGTCCAGCACTCGCCTAAGTTTAAAAAATCCTACCGAGTGGAGAGCAACCCTCCCACTCGGGGGCTTAGCCATAGTCTAGTACTCGCCTAAGCTCTCCCACTCGGGGGCTTAGCTGGAGTCCAGTACTCGCCTAAGTTTAAAAAAATCCTACCGAGTGGAGAGCAACCCTCCCACTCGGGGGCTTAGCTGCAGTCTAGTACTCACCTAAGCTCTCCCACTCGGAGGCTTAGCTGCAGTCCAGTACTTGCCTAAGTTTAAAAAATCCTACCGAGTGGAGAGCAACCCTCCCACTCGGAGGCTTAGCTGCAGTCCGGTACTCGCCTAAGTTTGTAAAATCCTACCGAGTGGGGAGCAACCCTCCTACTCGGAGGTTCGGAGCTACGCCACAAGTACAACATGCGCTTCATCCCTATCCGCGAGGACGACGAGGTGCAGGTTGACTGCAACCTTCTCCTTCGGAACTACGCCACAAGTACAACGTGCGATCCACCCCTATTCGCAAGGACGACGAGGTGCAGGTCGACTGCAACCTTCTCCTTCGGAGCTACACCACAAGTACAACATGCGCTTCATCCCTATCCGCAGGGGCGGCAAAGCGCAGGTCGACTGGGGTCGCCACCTCAGAGCTGCATCTCCAACACAAAGACTATTCCGAACAAAGAAAAAAGTCCACTTGAAGGCAAAACGCAAGCATATTCGGAAATAAACCAAATTCGAATAAATCCTAAGGTTCCAAGGAGCAAGCCAAAATTATTCGAGCATCAAGCCCGAAGGAGTTTAACGGTTACAGCAACCACTCGGCATTCTGAGGCAAATTTAAAGCAGATTCAAGTCTCATAAGTTTGTTCACTCGACAGGAGGAGGGCTGGAAGGCTCGACGAATTCGTCCAGGTCGATCCCATCCGCGATCCGAGTGGCAGCAACGATGAAAGTCTCCATGAAGGACTGGAAGTCATGCTTTTTGGTGTTAGCGACCTTGATCGCCGCCAGCTTGTCTTCATGAGCTTCCTTGCAGTGGACTCGCACCAAGGATAGTGCCACGTCAGCACCACATCGGGCGGAGGACTTCTTCCATTCATGCACTCGGTCAGGGATCTCATTGAGTTGAGCCATCAGGGATTCCAGGTCATTTTGAGGCATCGCCCTTGGCAAGAGCAATGAGTCCACTCGTGAGACTGCCTCCTTCAGGCGCGTGAGGTAGCTTGTGACGCTGGCGACACGAGACTCCAGTCGGAGCCCGTTCATTGCAGTTTCGTCGCAAACTGGAGAAGCGATAGGATCCAGACCCGTCTCGACCTTTCCAGTTTCCTCGTCAAAGTCTTGGCAGAATTCTGCAGCCAAAAATCAGTGAGTCGACCGGATAGGATCCGTTCGCAAGCACCAACATAGTCGGTTTAAAAGAAATACCTTCCAGCATAAGATAAAGCTTCTTGGAGAGAGTTCTCAAATAAGCCTCCATGTCATTCCTCTTGTGGACCGCAGACTCCAGCTTTTCATTCAGGGTGATTCTGTCTTTCTTCAGACGAGTCACCTCTCGGTTAGACTCGTTGAGACTGGACTTCAGCTTGGTCACCTCCCCTTCAAGTGCTTCGACTGAAGCCAACTTCTGGTCTGCGAGGGCAGTTTTATCTTGGGCTTCCTTCTGTGCAGCGGCGAGGTCCGAGTCCTTCTTCTCCAGAGCCAACTTCATTTTCTCTGCAAAAGAAGCAATCGGATCAGTCAGGAGCTCGAAGAAATGTTTTAAAAAAGACAGTCGACAGGCAGTTACCTTCCATACCAGCAGCTTCGTCTTGAGCTTTCTTCAGATTCTGCTGAGCCAACTCCAAGTCGAGGTTGAGTTGCCTCTGCTTCTCCTCAAGTTCAGCAAACTTGGAAATGAGAGTACAAGACTTCTGCAGAAGGCAAAAGACGTGTTAATCGACGAGATCAAAGGTTGTTCACTTCCGAGTGGATAAAACTTAAAGAGGTTCGCTTAGACCCCAGCCGGCTGCACACAGTCGACTGCGGTCTCGGGGGCTACACCCAGCGGGTGCACTTGGCGTGCCCTCGCTGATTAAGAACCAACTCGACTGGTCCACCCGGGTCAAGTCAAAAAAACAAACTGTTCAGACCCCAGTCGACTGCGGTCTCGGAGACTACACCCAGTGGGTGCACTTGGCGTGCCCCCACCGGATCTGATCTCATTCGACCGGTCCGCCCGGGTCGAGTGGAAGAAAAGAAAGGAAGGCAGAACTCAGACCCCAGTCGACTGCCAGCAGTCGACTGCGGTCTCGGGGACTACACCCAGTGGGTGCAGTTGGCGTGTCCCCATCGGTTCAGATCCTACTCGCACAGACTAAGTGAAAGAATGCAACTACCAAACACAACAAAACACCCAGTGGGTGCACTGACTCGACGCAAACAACAGGAAATTGTATAGAAGACAATTTTTTGGGTAGCATATCCTGATAGAACAAGGACAGTCGAAAAGTCTACTTACCTGGACATTGGCCCAGAGAGCAGCGCTGGCATCATAGGCAGCCTGGCTATTCTCATGCACCGTCTTCATCCGCTCCATCATCATGTCAGCCTGTCGGATGGCTTCCGTAGCTGCTTTCGACTTGTTGTCCGGAATGGGGTAGCTGGTGAAGAAGAGAGTAGACGACCCAGGTGCAGCAGCTTGGACCTCCGAGGCGTGAGATGGGACGACTGAAGGAATCACCAGAACAGTTGACGGTGTGGGGCGCTCACTCGACAAGGGTACAGCGAAGGTTACAGAGGCCCCGCCCGCGTCTTCGGATTGATAGACGGTTGGTGTTGTCGTTGGTCCCTGCTGAGACGCCTTACCAGCCGTCGCCTTTTTATTCTTCCTGGGCCTAGGAGCCACATCTTCATCGTCAACTGGGAGATCGATGATGTTGGGCGGAGCTGCGGAGAAGATCAGTCGACTCTAAAGCAAACCGCCAGAATTCAATCGACCAAGCAGTCAAGAGCAAGATCATAAGAGTTTTTAGCTAGGTTGGAGGTGACCGCATCTTCCATCTCCTCGTCTCGGTACTGGAGAGAAGAGGTTCCTGAGGTAGCAGCACTACAAAGACCCGCACCCAGTCGGTTATGTTCTGTTGCTCGAGTTGACGAAAAGAACAAGTCAGATGATTAGCCGGAGATGGTAGGGATGGTCACTTTGATCCTGGGCAGAGCTTTTGGCAATTTGGAGAAGGTGGCTTTCGGTGCTCTTGGCGCTGGAGGCGGCACAACCTTGGGCTGCTTTGGAGCCTTCTCAATCGGCGCTGGGGAGGACGTCCTGTGGCGCTTCGAAGACTGCCCAGTCGCCGCAGTCACCGGGTCCGGAGTGCTCGCCGGATCGTGAGCGTGTTTGGATCTCCTCTCCCTGTGAGGAGGCGAGTTGACCTCTTCGTCATCAGTCGATTCGTCGCTCTCCTCGTCCTCCTCGGCATCCGAGCGCCACTTGCCGCTCTCGTCCCCGCTCGCTCCTTCCTCGTTGTCTTGCTCCTGCACTCCATTGGGCATCGAGTACATGTCAATGAGGTCCTGAAAAAACAACGATCAAAAGAAATTCAGTCGACCATCAACAAGGTGTCACACAGTGAATCGAAAAGATACTAGGTAAAACAGATTCTTACGTGCTCCGGTTGGCGCGAGTGGTCGAATGGAATCACCCTCCTAGACCCCCGGGGGTTGTCTTTGTTGCTGGTGATTCCCATCAGCCACTTCTCCAAGATGTCCTTGCTGACGTCCTCTGGGTGGATCTGAGTGGAGTCCTCGAGTCCAGAGTACATCCACATCGGATGGTCACGGGCCTGAAATGGTTGGATGCGTCGACCGAGGAAGACCTCCAGTAGGTCCATTCCAGTCACCCCGTCGCGGACGAGTTGGACGACCCGCTCGACCAGCACCTTGACCTATGCCTTCTCTTCTGGGACCACCTTCAGGGAGGAGGGCTTCTCCACTCGAGCCAGAGAAAGGGGAGAAAGTCCAGTCGACTGACCCGGGGTCGGCTGGTCCTTACAGTAAACCCAAGTCGACTGCCAGCCCCGGACCGAGTCGGGAAGGATCATTGCTGGGAAGGTGCTCTTGTTCCTCATCTAGATCCCCAGGCCCCCACACATCTGGATCACGTGCGTCCTCTCATCACTCGGATTGGCCTTTTTGACTGACTGGGAGCGGCAGGTGAAGATGTGTTGGAAAAGACCCCAGTGCGGTCGACAGCCCATGAAATTTTCACACATTGACACGAAAGCAGCCAGATAGACTATGGTGTTTGGAGTGAAGTGGTGGAGCTGAGCCCCAAAGAAGTTCAAAAAGCCCCGAAAGAAAGGATGGGGATGCAGAGAAAATCCGCGATTGACGTGGGTGGCGAGGAGAACGCACTCACCCTCCCTTGGCTGTGGCTCGGTCTCGTTCCCCGGGAGCCGCGCCGATTTGTGGGGGATCAGTCGCCCCTCCACCGGGTCATCGAGGTCGTCCTGGCTGATCGTCGAGCGGATCCAGTCGCCCTTCGCCTTCGCGGTCGCCTTCTTCATGCGTTGCAGCGCCACCATCTTCTCTTTTCCCATGGCGGCGGATCGAGTTCGAGCGAGGGTTCGGCGACAAGAGCAGAAGCGAGCGTGGCGGAGAGGTCGAAGGAAGAAGAAAAGAGAATGGGAGCGCACGGGGTAGAGACCCGGTCCGGTGCCATTTATAAGGTCGTTCCCCAGGTGACTGACTGGTAGTCCCAGACGATCTAAACAAATCCTGCAACAGTCGCGCGCGCAGTACGTGGCGAAAAAGGTGGCGCAAAGATCGAGGAGACTTGCCTAATCCGTCTCAATTACCATGAAGGAAATATGCCCTAGAGGCAATAATAAAGTTATTATTTATTTCCTTATATCATGATAAATGTTTATTATTCATGCTAGAATTGTATTAACCAGAAACATAATACATGTGTGAATACATAGACAAACAGAGTGTCACTAGTATGCCTCTACTTGACTAGCTCGTTAATCGAAGATGGTTATGTTTCCTAACCATGAACAAAAGAGTTGTTATTTGATTAAAGGGATCACATCATTAGAAGAATGATGTGATTGACATGACCCATTCCATTAGCTTAGCACCCGATCGTTTAGTATGTTGTTGTTGCTTTCTTCATGACTTATACATGTTCCTATGACTATGAGATTATGCAACTCCCGTTTGCCGGAGGAACATTTTGTGTGCTACCAAACGTCACAACGTAACTGGGTGATTATAAAGGAGGTCTACAGGTGTCTCCAAAGGAACATGTTGGGTTGGCGTATTTCGAGATTAGGATTTGTCACTCGTTTGTCGGAGAGGTATCTCTGGGCCCTCTCGGTAATGCACATCACATAAGCCTTGCAAGCATTGCAACTAATGAGTTAGTTGCGAGATGATGTATTACGAAACGAGTAAAGAGACTTGCCGGTAATGAGATTGAACTAGGTATTGAGATACCGACGACTGAATCTCGGGCAAGTAACATACCGATGACAAAGGGAACAACGTATGTTGTTATGCGGTCTGACCGATAAAGATCTTCGTAGAATATGTGGGAGCCAATATGAGCATCCAGGTTCCACTATTGGTTATTGACCAGAGACGTGTCTCGGTCATGTCTACATAGTTCTCGAACCCATAGGGTCCGCACGCTTAAGGTTTCGATGACAGTTATATTATGAGTTTATGAGTTTTGATGTACCAAAGGAGTTCGGAGTCCCGGATATGATCAGGGACATGACGAGGAGTCTCGAAATGGTCGAGACGTAAAGATCGATATATTAGACGACTATATTCAGACATTGGAAAGATTCTGAGTGATTCGGGTATTTTCGGAGGTACCGGGGAGTTACGGGAATACGAGGAAGAAGCAATGGGCCTTAGTGGAAAGGACCAGGAGGTGGCGCGCGCCCCTCCCAAGCCCAGTCCAAATTGGACAAGGGGTTTGGGGCGCGGCCCCTCTCTCCCTTCCTTCCCCTCTTCCCCCCTTTCCCCCCTTCTCCTAGTTGGACTAGGAAAGGAGGAAACCTACTCCAACTAGGAGTAGGAATCCTACTCCCTGGCGCGCCCCTCCTAGGGCCAGCCTCCTCCCCCTTGCTCCTTTATATACGGGTGTAGGGGGCACCTCTAGACACACAAGTTGATCCACGTGATCGTTTTCTTAGCCATGTGCGGTGCCCCCTTCCACCATAATCCTTGATAATATTGTAGTGGTGCTTAGGCGAAGCCCTGCGACAGTTGAACATCAAGATAGTCACCACGCCGTCGTGCTGACGGAACTCTTCCCCGACGCTTTGCTGGATCGGAGTCCGGGGATCGTCATCGAGCTGAACGTGTGCTAGAACTCGGAGGTGCCGTAGTGTCGGTGCTTTATCGGTCGGGCCATGAAGATGTACGACTACAGCAACGGCGTTGTGCTAACGCTTCCGCTGTCGGTCTACAAGGGTACGTAGATCACACTCTCCCCTCTCATTGCTATGCATGACCATGATCTTGCGTGTGCGTAGGAAATTTTTTGAAATTACTACGTTCCCCAACAGTGGCATCCGAGCCTAGGTTTTATGTGTTGATGTTATATGCACGAGTAGAACACAAGTGAGTTGTGGGCGATATAAGTCATACTGCTTACCAGCATGTCATACTTTGGTTCAGCGGTATTGTTGGATGAAGCAGCCCGGACCGACATTACGTGTACGCTTACGCGAAACCGGTTCTCCCGACATGCTTTGCACACAGGTGGCTGGCGGGTGTCAGTTTCTCCAACTTTAGTTGAACCGAGTGTGGCTACACCCGGTCCTTGCGAAGGTTAAAACAACACCAACTTGACAAACTATCGTTGTGGTTTTTAATGCGTAGGTAAGATTGGTTCTTGGTTAAGCCCGTAGAAGCCACGTAAAACTTGCAACAACAAAGTAGAGGACGTCTAACTTGTTTTTGCAGGGCATGTTGTGATGTGATATGGTCAAGACGTGATGAGATATAAGTTGTTGTATGCGATGATCATGTTTTGTTGAAGTTATCGGCAACTGGCAAAAGCCTTATGGTTATCTCTCTATTGCATAAGATGCAAGCGCCAAATAATTGCTTTACTTTATCGCTATGCGATAGCAATAATTGCAAGAGCAATTGTTGGTGAGACAACCATGTGACGACACATTGATATAGACCAAGATGATGGAGATCATGGTGTCATGCAGGTGATGATAGAGATCATGACTGTACTTTGAAGATAGAGATCAAAGGCGCAAGATGATGATGGCCATATCATGTCACATATTTTGATTGCATATGATGTTTATCTTTTTATACATCTTATTTTGCTTAGTTTGACGGTAGCATATTAAGATGATCTCTCACTAATTATCAAGAAGTGTTCTCCCTGAGTAAGCACCGTTGCAAAAGTTCTTCGTGCTGAGACACCACGTGATGATCGGGTGTGATAGGCTCTACGTTCAAATACAACGGGTGCAAAACAGTTGCACACGCGGAATACTCAGGTTATACTTGACGAGCCAAGCATATACAGATATGGTCTCGGAACACGGAGACCGAAAGGTCGAGCGTGAATCATATAGTAGATATGATCAACATAGTGATGTTCACCATTAAAACTACTCCATCTCACGTGATGATCGGACATGGTTTAGTTGATTTGGATCACGTGATCACTTAGAAGATTAGAGGGATGTCTTTCTAAGTGGGAGTTCTTAAGTAATATGATTAATTGAACTTTAAAATTATCATGAACTTAGTCCTGGTATTATTTTGCAAAATATGTTGTAGATCAATAGCTCGCGTTGTTGCTTTCATGTGTTTATTTTGATATGTTCCTAGAGAAAATTTTGTTGAAAAATGTTAGTAGCAATGATGCGGATTGGATCCGTGATCTGAGGTTTATCCTCATTGCTGCACAGAAAAATTATGTCCTTGATGCACCGCTAGGTGACGGACCTATTGCAGGAGCAGATGCAAACGTTATGAATGTTTGGCTAGCTCAATATGATGACTACTTGATAGTTTAGTGCACCATGCTTAACGGCTTAGGATCGGGACTTCAAAGACGTTTTGAACATCATGGAACATATGAGATGTTCCAGGAGTTGAAGTTAATATTTCAAGCAAATACCCAAGTTGAGAGATATGAAGTTTCCAACAAGTTCTATAGCTAAAAGATGGAGGAGAATCGCTCAACTAGTGAGCATGTGCTCAGATTGTCTGGGTACTACAATTGCTTGAATCAAGTGGGAGTTAATCTTCCAGATAAAATAGTGATTAACAGAATTCTCTAGTCACCATCACCAAGTTAGTAGAACTTCGTGATGAACCATGATATGCAAGGGATAACGGAAACAATTCCCAAGCTCTTCGTAATGCTGAAATTGACGAAGGTATAAATCGAGAAAAACATCAAGTGTTGATGGTAGACAAGACCACTAGTTTCAAGAAAAGGGCAGAGGGAAGAAGGGGAACTTCAAGAAGAACAGCAAGCAAGTTGCTGCTCAAGTGAAGAAGCCCAAGTCTGGTCCTAAGCCTGAGACTAAGTGCTTCTACTGTAAAGGGACTGGTCACTGGAAGCGGAACTACCCCAAGTGATTGGCGGATAAGAAGGATGGCAAAGTGAACATAAGTATATTTGATATACATGTTATTGATGTGTACTTTACTAGTGTTTATAGCAACCCCTCAGTATTTGATACTAGTTCAGTTGCTAAGATTAGTAACTCGAAATGGGAGTTGCAGAATAAACAGAGACTAGTTAAGGGTGAAGTGACGATGTGTGATCGCACACTCCCTATAATTTCGGGATTAGTGTTGAACCTAAATAAGTGTTATTTGGGGTTTGCGTTGAGCATGAATATGATTTGATCATGTTTATTGTAATACAGTTATTCATTTAAGTAGGAGAATAAATTGTTGTTCTATTTACATGAATAAAACCTTATATGGTTACACACCCAGTGAAAATAGTTCGTTGGATCTCGATCGTAGTGATACACATAATCATAATATTGAAACCAAAAGATGCAAAGTTAATTATGATGGTGCAACTTATTTGTGGCATTGCTGTTTAGGTCATATTGGTGTAAAGCGCATGAAGAAACTCCATGCTGATGGGCTTTTGGAATCACTTGATTATGAATCAGTTGATGCTTGCAAACCATGCCACATGGGCAAGATGACTAAGACTCTGTTCTTCGAAACAATGGAGCGAGCAACAGATTTGTTGGAAATCATACATACTGATGTATGTGGTCCGATGAATATTGAGCCTCGTGACAGGTATCATTATTTTCTGATCTTCATAGATGATTTGAGCAGATATGAGTATATTTTCTTGATGAAACATAAGTCTGAAACATTTGAAAAGTTCAAAGAATTTCAGAGTGAAGTGAAAAATCATCGTAACAAGAAAATAAAGTTTCTACGATCTGATCGTAGAGAAGAGTATTTGAGTTACGAGTTTGGCCTTCAGTTAAAAAACAATGTGAAATAGTTTCACTACGCACGCCACCTGGAACACCACAACATAATGGTGTGTCCGAACGTCATAACCGTACATTATTGGATATAGTGCAATCTATGATGTATCTTACCGATCTACCACTATCGTTTTAGGGTTGTGCATTAGAGACAGCTGCATTCACGTTAAATAGGGCACCATCTAAATCGGTTGAGACGACACCGTGTGAACTATGGTTTGGCAAGAAACCAAAGTTGTCGTTTCTTGAAGTTTGGGGTTGCGATGCTTATGAGAAAAGGTTTCATCCTGATAAGCTCAAACCCAAATCGGAGAAATATGTCTTCATAGGATACCCAAAGGAAACTGTTGGGTACACCTTCTATCACAGATCCGAAGGCAAGACATTCGTAGCTAAGAATGGATCCTTTCCAGAGAAGGAGTTTCTCTCGAAAGAAGTGAGTGGGAGGAAAGTAGAAAACTTGATAAGGTAATTGTACCTTCTCCCTTATTGGAAAGTAGTTCATCACAAAAATCTGTTCTTGTGACTACTACACCAATTAGTGAGGAAGCTAATGATGATGATCATGTAACTTCAGATCAAGTTACTACCGAATCTCGTAGGTAAACCAGAGTGAGATCCGCACCAGAGTGGTACGGTAATCCTGTCCTGGAAGTCATGTTACTAGACCATGACAAACTTGCGAACTATGAGGAAGCGATGATGAGCCCAGATTCCGCGAAATGGCTTGAGGCCATGAAATCTGAGATGAGATCCATGTGTGAGAACAAAGTATGGACTTTGATTAACTTGCCCAATGATCGGCGAGCCATTGAGATTAAATGGATCTTCAAGAGGAAGACAGACGCTGATAGTAGTGTTACTATCTGCAAAGCTAGAATTGTCGCAAAAAGGTTTTTCGACAAGTTCAAGGTGTTGACTACGATGAGAGTTTCTCACTCGTATCTATGCTTAAGTCTGTCCGAATCATGTAAGCAATTGCCGCATTTTATGAAATCCAGCAAATGGATAAACAAAACTGCATTCCTTAATTGATTTATTAAAGAAGAGTTGTATATGACACAACCAGAAGGTTTTGTCAATCCTAAAGGTGCTAACAAAATGTGCAAACTCCAGCGATCCATCTATGGACTGGTGCAAGCATCTCGGAGTTGGAATATGCGCTTTGATGAGATGATCAAAGCATATAGTTTTATACAGACTTGCGGTGAAGCCTGTATTTACAAGAAAGTGAGTGGGAGCACTACAACATTTCTGATAAGTATATGTGAATGACATATTGTTGATCAGAAATAATGTAGAATTATTCTGCAAAGCATAAAGCAGTGTTTTGAAAGAAAGACCTCGGTGAAGCTGCTTACATATTAAGCATCAAGATCTATAGAGATAGATCAAGACGGTTGATAAGTTCTTTTTCAATGAGTACATACCTTGACAATATTTTGAAGTAGTTCAAAAATTGGAACGGTCAAAGAAAGAGTTAATGGCTGTGTTACAAGATGTGAAATTGAGTAAGACTCAAAGCCCGACCACGGCAAAAGATAGAAAGAGAATGAAAGTCATTCCCTATGCCTCAGCCATAGATTCTATAAAGTATGACATGCTATGTACCAGATCTATTGTATACCCTACACTGTGTTAAGCAAGGGAGTACAATAGTGATCTAAGAGTAGATCACTGGACAGCGGTCAAAATTATCCTTAGTGGAATAAGGAAATATTTCTCAATTATGGAGGTGACAAAAAGGTTCGTCGTAAAAAGTTACGTCGATGCAAGTTTTGACACTGATCCAGATGGCTCTAAGTCTCAATCTGGATACATATTGAAAGTGGGAGCAAATAGCTAGAGTAGCTCCGTGCAGAGCATTGTTGACATAGAAATTCGCAAAATACTTACGGATCTGTATGTGACAGATCCATTGACTAAAATTATCTCACAAGCAAAACATGATCACACCTTAGTACTCTTTGGGTGTTAATCACATAAACGATGTGAAACTAGATTACTGACTCTAGTAAACCCTTTGGGTATAGGTCACATGACAATGTGAACTATGGGTGTTAATCACATGGTGATGTGAACTATTAGTGTTGGATCACATGGCGATGTGAACTAGATTATTGACTCTAGTGCAAGTGGGAGACTGAAGGAAATATGCCCTAGAGGCAATAATAAAGTTATTATTTATTTCCTTCTATCATGATAAATGTTTATTATTCATGCTAGAATTGTATTAACCGGAAACATAATACATGTGTGAATACATAGACAAACAGAGTGTCACTAGTATGCCTCTACTTGACTAGCCCATTAATCGAAGATGGTTATGTTTCCTAACCATGAACAAAAGAGTTGTTATTTGATTAACGGGATCACATCATTAGAAGAATGATGTGATTGACATGACCCATTCCATTAGCTTAGCACCCGATCGTTTAGTATGTTGTTGTTGTTTTCTTCATGACTTATACATGTTCCTATGACTATGAGATTATGCAACTCCCATTTGCCGGAGGAACACTTTGTGTGCTACCAAACGTCACAACGTAACTGGGTGATTATAAAGGAGCCCTATAGGTGTCTCCAAAGGTACATGTTGGGTTGGCGTATTTCGAGATTAGGATTTGTCACTCCGTTTGTCGGAGAGGTATCTCTTGGCCCTCTCGGTAATGCACATCACATAAGCCTTGCAAGCATTGCAACTAATGAGTTAGTTGCGAGATGATGTATTACGAAACGAGTAAAGAGACTTGCTGGTAATGAGATTGAACTAGGTATTGAGATACCGACGATCGAATCTCGGGCAAGTAACATACCGATGACAAAGGAAACAACGTATGTTGTTATGCAGTCTGACCGATAAAGATCTTCGTAGAATATGTGGGAGCCAATATGAGCATCCAGGTTCCGCTATTTGTTATTGATCGGAGACATGTCTCGGTCATGTCTACATTGTTCTCGAACCCGTAGGGTCCGCACGCTTAAGGTTTCGATGACAGTTATATTATGAGTTTATGAGTTTTGATGTACCGAAGGAGTTTGGAGTCCCGGATGAGATCGAGGACATGATGAGGAGTCTCGAAATGGTCGAGACGTAAAGATCTGTTGGGGAACGTAGTAATTTCAAAAAATTTCCTACGCACACGCAAGATCATGGTGATGCATAGCAACGAGGGGAAGAGTCTAATCTACGTACCCTTGTAGATCGCAACGGAAGCGTTGACACAACGTAGAGGAAGTAGTCGTACGTCTTCTTCCCGATCCGACCGATCCAAGCACCGTTACTCCGGCACCTCCGAGTTCTTAGCACACGTTCAGCTCGATGACGTTCCTCGGGCTCCGATCCAGCAAAGCGTCGAGGAAGAGTTCCGTCAGCACGACGGCATGGTGACGATCTTGATGTACTACCGACGCAGGGCTTCGCCTAAGCACTGCAACGGTATGATCGAGGTGGAATTTGGTGGCAGGGGGCACCGCACACGGCTAAGGAACGATCTCAAGGATCAACTTGTGTGTCTTGGGGTGTCCCCTGCCCCCGTATATAAAGGATGGAGGGGAGGGAGCTGGCCGGCCAAAGGAGGGAGGCGCAGGAGGAGTCCTACTCCTACCGGGAGTAGGACTCCCCCCTCCAATCCTAGTCCAACTAGGATTCCTAAGTGGGAAGAGAAAGAGAGAGGTGGCCGGCCCCTCTCCTAGTCCTAATAGGACTAGGGAGAGGGGGGGAGGCGCAGCCCTATGTGGGCTGCCCTCTCACCTTTCCACTAAGGCCCATGTTGGCCCATTTGGCTCCCGGGGGGTTCCGGTAACCCTCCCGGTAATCCGGTAAAATCCCGATTTCACCCGGAACACTTCTGATGTCCAAACATAGGCTTCCAATATATCAATCTTTACGTCTCGACCATTTTGAGACTCCTCGTCATGTCCCCGATCTCATCCGGGACTCCGAACTCCTTCGGTACATCAAAACTCATAAACTCATAATATAACTGTCATCGAAACCTTAAGCGTGCGGACCCTACGGTTCGAGAACAATGTAGACATAACCGAGACACGTCTCCGGTCAATAACAAATAGCGGGACCTGGATGCCCATATTGGCTCCTACATATTCTACGAATATCTTTATCGGTCAGACCGCATAACAACATACGTTGTTCCCTTTGTCATCGGTATGTTACTTGCCCGAGATTCGATCGTCGGTATCCAATACCTAGTTCAATCTCGTTACTGGCAAGTCTCTTTACTCGTTCCGTAATACATCATCTCACAACTAACATCTTAGTTATAATGCTTGCAAGGCTTATGTGATGTGTATTACCGAGAGGGCCCAGAGATACCTCTCCGACAATCGGAGTGACAAATCCTAATCTCGAAATACGCCAACCCAACGTGTACCTTTGGAGACACCTGTAATGCTCCTTTATAATCACCCAGTTACGTTGTGACGTTTGGTAGCACCCAAAGTGTTCCTCCGGTAAACGGGAGTTGCATAATCTCATAGTCATAGGAACATGTATAAGTCATGAAGAAAAGCAATAGCAACATACTAAACGATCATGTGCTAAGCTAATGGAATGGGTCATGTCAATCAGATCATTCAACTAATGATGTGACCTCGTTAATCAAATAACAACTCTTTTGTCCATGGTTAGGAAACATAACCATCTTTGACTAACGAGCTAGTCAAGTAGAGGCATACTAGTGACACTCTGTTTGTCTATGTATTCACACATGTATTATGTTTCCGGTTAATACAATTCTAGCATGAATAATAAACATTTATCATGATATAAGGAAATAAATAATAACTTTATTATTGCCTCTAGGGCATATTTCCTTCAGTCTCCCACTTGCACTAGAGTCAATAATCTAGATCACATCACCATGTGATTAACATCGATAGTTCACATCATCATGTGATTAACACCCATAGTTCACATCGCCATGTGACCAACACCCAAAGGGTTTACTAGATTCAGTAATCTAGTTCACATCGCTATGTGATTAACACCCAAAGAGTACTAAGGTGTGATCATGTTTTGCTTGTGAGAGAATCTTAGTCAACGGGTCTGCCACATTCAGATCCACATGTATTTTGCAAATTTCTATGTCAACAATGCTCTTCATGGAGCTACTCTAGCTAATTGCTCCCACTTTCAATATGTATCTAGACCGAGACTTAGAGTCATCTAGATTAGTGTCAAAACTTGCATCGGCGTAACCCTTTACAACGAACCTTTTGTCACGTCCATAATCGAGAAACATATCCTTATTTCACTAAGGATAATTCTGACCGCTGTCCAGTGATCTACTCCTAGATCACTATTGTACTCCCTTGCCAAATCAGTGCAGGGTATACAATAGATCTGGTATACAGCATGACATACTTTATAGAACCTATGGCCAAGGCATAGGGAATGACTTTCATTCTCTTTCTATCTTCTGCCGTGGTCTGGCTTTGAGTCTTACTCAACTTCACACCTTGTAATACAGGCAAGAACTCTTTCTTTGACTGCTCCATTTTGAACTACTTCAAAATCTTGTCAAGGTATGTACTCATTGAAAAAACTTATCAAGCGTCTTGATCTATCTCTATAGATCTTGAAGCTCAATATGTAAGCAGCTTCACCAAAGTCTTTCTTTGAAAAACTCCTTTCAAACACTCCTTTATGCTTTACAGAATAATTCTACATTATTTCCGATCAACAATATGTCATTCACATATACTTATCAGAAATGCTGTAGTGCTCCCACTCATTTTCTCGTAAATACAGGCTTCACCGTAAGTCTGTATAAAACTATATGCTTTGATCAACTTATCAAAGCGTATATTCCAACTCCGAGATGCTTGCACCAGTCCACAGATGGATCGCTGGAGCTTGCACATTTTGTTAGCACCTTTCGGATTGACAAAACCTTCTAGTTGCATCGTATACAACTCTTCTTTAGCAAATCCATAAAGGAATGCAGTTTTGTTTATCCATTTGCCAGATTTCATAAATGTGGAAATTGCTAACATGATTCGGACAGACTTTAAGCATAGATACGAGTGAGAAAATCTCATCATAGTCAACACCTTGAACTTGTCGAAAACCTTTTGCGACAATTCTAGCTTTGTAGATAGTAACACTACTATCAGCGTCCGTCTTCCTCTTGAAGATCCATTTATTTTCTATGGCTTGCCGATCATCGGGCAAGTCAACCAAAGTCCATACTTTGTTCTCATACATGGATCATATCTCAGATTTCATGGCTTCAAGCCACTTTGCAGAATCTGGGCTCACCATCGCTTCTTCATAGTTCGCAAGTTCGTCATGGTCTAGTAACATGACTTCCAGAACAGGATTACCGTACCACGCTGGTGCGGATCTCACTCTGGTTTACTTACGAGATTCGGTAGTAACTTGATCTGAAGTTACATGATCATCATCATTAGCTTCCTCACTAATTGGTGTAGTAGTCACAAGAACAGATTTTGTGATGAACTACTTTCCAATAAGGGAGAAGGTACAATTACCTTATCAAGTTTTCTACTTTCCTCCCACTCACTTCTTTCGAGAGAAACTCCTTCTCTAGAAAAACTCCGAATTTAGCAACAAAAGTCTTGCCTTCGGATCTGTGATAGAAGGTGTACCCAACTGTCTCCTTTGGGTATCCTATGAAGACATATTTCTCCAATTTGAGTTTGAGCTTATCGAGATGAAACTTTTTCACATAAGCATCGCAACTCCAAACTTTAAGAAACGACAGCTTAGGTTTCTTGACAAACCATAGTTCACACAGTGTTGTCTCAACGGATTTAGATGGTGCCCTATTTAACGTGAATGCAGCTGTCTCTAATGCATAACCCCAAAATGATAGTGGTAAATCGGTAAGAAACATCATAGATTGCACTATATCCAATAAAGTACGGTTATGACGTTCGGACACACCATTATGCTGTGGTGTTCCAGGTGGCGTGCGTAGTGAAACTATTTCACATTGTTTTTAACTGAAGGCCAAACTCGTAACTCAAATACTTTTCTCTACGATCAGATCATAGAAACTTTATTTTCTTGTTACGATGATTTTTCACTTCACTCTGAAATTATTTGAACTTTTCAAATGTTTCAGACTTATGTTTCATCAAGTAGATATACTCATATTTGCTCAAATCATCTGTGAAGATTAGAAAATAATGATACCTGTTGCGAGCCTCAATATTCATCGGACCACATACATCAGTATGTATGATTTCCAACAAATCTGTTGCTCACTCCATTGTTCCGAAGAACAGAGTCTTAGTCATCTTGCCCATGAGGCATGGTTCGCAAGCATCAACTGATTCATAATCAAGTGATTCCAAAAGCCCATCAGCATGGAGTTTCTTCATGCGCTTTACACCAATATGACCTAAATGGCAGTGCTACAAATAAGTTGCACTATCATTATTAACTTTGCATCTTTTGGTTTCAATATTATGATTATGTGTATCACTACGATCGAGATCCAACGAACTATTTTCATTGGGTGTGTAACCATATAAGGTTTTATTCATGTAAACAGAACAACAATTTATTCTCTTACTTAAATGAATAACCGTATTACAATAAACATGATCAAATCATATTCATGCTCAACGCAAACACCAAATAACACTTATTTAGGTTCAACACTAATCCCGAAATTATGGGGAGTGTGCGATGATGATCATATCAATCTTGGAACCACTTCCAACACACATCGTCACTTCACCCTTAACTAGTCTCTGTTTATTCTGCAACTCCCGTTTCGAGTTACTAATCTTAGCAACTGAACTAGTATCAAATACTGAGGGTTTGCTATAAACACTAGTAAAGTACACAGTGATAACATGTATATCAAATATACTTATGTTCACTCTGCCATCCTTCTTATCCACCAATCACTTGGGGTAATTCCACTTCCAGTGACCAGTCCCTTTGCAAGAGAAGCACTTAGTCTCAGGCTTAGGATCAGACTTGGGCGTCTTCACTTGAGCAGCAACTTGCTTGCCGTTCTTCTTGAAGTTCCCCTTCTTCCCTTTGCCCTTTTCTTGAAACTAGTGGTCTTGTCAACCATCAACACTTGATGTTTTTCTTGATTTCTACCTTCGTTGATTTCAGCATCACGAAGAGCTTGGGAGTTGTTTCTGTTATCCCTTGCATATTATAGTTCATCACGAAGTTCTACTAACTTGGTGATGGTGACTAGAGAATTCTGTCAATCACTATCTTATCTGGAAGATTAACTCCCACTTGATTCAAGCGATTGTAGTACCCAGACAATCTGAGCACATCCTCACTAGTTGAGCGATTCTCCTCCATCTTTTAGCTATAGAACTTGTTGGAGACTTCATATCTCTCAACTCGGGTATTTGCTTGAAATATTAACTTCAACTCCTGGAACATCTCATATGGTCCATGACGTTCAAAACGTCTTCGAAGTCCCGATTCTAAGCCATTAAGCATGGTGCACTAAACTATCAAGTAGTCATCATATTGAGCTAGCCAAACGTTCATAACGTCTGCATCTGCTCCTGCAATAGGTCTGTCACCTAGCGGTGCATCAAGGACATAATTCTTCTGTGCAGCAATGAGGATAAACCTCAGATCACGGATCCAATCCGCATCATTGCTACTAACATCTTTCAACACAATTTTCTCTAGGAACATATCAAAAATAAACACAGGGAAGCAACAACGCGAGCTATTGATCTACAACATAATTTGCAAAATACTACCAGGACTAAGTTCATGATAAATTTAAGTTCAATTTAATCATATTACTTAAGAACTCCCACTTAGATAGACATCCCTCTAATCCTCTAAGTGATCACGTGACCCAAATCAACTAAACCATAACCGATCATCACGTGAGATGGAGTAGTTTTCAATGGTGAACATTGTTATGTTGATCATATCTACCATATGATTCACGGTCGACCTTTCAGTCTCCGTGTTCCGAGGCCATATCTGCATATGCTAGGCTCGTCAAGTTTAACCTGAGTATTCTGCGTGTGCAAAACTGGCTTGCACCCGTTGTAGATGGACGTAGAGCTTATCACACCCGATCATCACGTGGTGTCTGGGCACGACGAACTTTGGCAACGGTGCATACTCAGGGAGAACACTTCTTGATAATTTAGTGAGAGATCATCTTATAATGCTACCGTCAATCAAAGCAAGATAAGATGCATAAAAGGATAAACATCACATGCAATCAATATAAGTGATATGATATGGCCATCATCATCTTGTGCTTGTGATCTCCATCTCCGAAGCACCGTCATGATCACCATCGTCACCGGCGCGACACCTTGATCTCCATCATAGCATCGTTGTCGTCTCGCCAATCTTATGCTTCCACGACTATCACTACCGCTTAGTAATAAAGTAAAGCATTACATCGCGATTGCATTGCATACAATAAAGCGACAACCATATGGCTCCTGCCAGTTGCCGATAACTCGGTTACAAAACATGATCATCTCATACAATAAAATCAGCATCATGCCTTGACCATATCATATCACAACATGCCCTGCAAAAACAAGTTAGACGTCCTCTACTTTGTTGTTGCAAGTTTTACGTGGCTGCTACGGGCTTAAGTAAGAACACATCTCACCTACGCATCAAAACCACAACGATAGTTTGTCAAATAGACTCCGTTTTAACCTTCTCAAGGACCAGGCGTAGCCACACTTGGTTCAACTAAAGTTGGAGAGACAGTCTTCTGCAAGCCATCTGTGTGCATAGCACGTCGAGGGAACCGGTCTCGCGTAAGAGTACGCGTAAGGTTGGTCCGGATCGTCTCGTCCAACAATACCGCCGAACCAAAGTATGACATGCTGGTAGGCAGTATGACTTGTATCGCCCACAACTCACTTGTGTTCTACTCGTGCAAATAACATCAAACCATAAAACCTAGGCTCGGATGCCACTGTTGGGGAACGTAGTAATTTCAAAAAAATTCCTACGCACACGCAAGATCATGGTGATGCATAGCAACGAGGGGAAGAGTCTGATCTACGTACCCTTGTAGATCGCAACGGAAGCGTTGACACAACGTAGAGGAAGTAGTCGTACGTCTTCTTCCCGATCCGACCGATCCAAGCACCGTTACTCCGGCACCTCCGAGTTCTTAGCACACGTTCAGCTCGATGACGTTCCTCGGGCTCCGATCCAGCAAAGCGTCGAGGAAGAGTTCCGTCAGCACGACGGCATGGTGACGATCTTGATGTACTACCGACGCAGGGCTTCGCCTAAGCACTGCAACGGTATGATCGAGGTGGAATTTGGTGGCAGGGGGCACCGCACACGGCTAAGGAACGATCTCAAGGATCAACTTGTGTGTCTTGGGGTGTCCCCTGCCCCCGTATATAAAGGATGGAGGGGAGGGAGCTGGCCGGCCAAAGGAGGGAGGCGCAGGAGGAGTCCTACTCCTACCGGGAGTAGGACTCCCCCCTCCAATCCTAGTCCAACTAGGATTCCTAAGTGGGAAGAGAAAGAGAGAGGTGGCCGGCCCCTCTCCTAGTCCTAATAGGACTAGGGAGAGGGGGGGAGGCGCAGCCCTATGTGGGCTGCCCTCTCGCCTTTCCACTAAGGCCCATGTTGGCCCATTTGGCTCCCGGGGGGTTCCGGTAACCCTCCCGGTAATCCGGTAAAATCCCGATTTCACCCGGAACACTTCTGATGTCCAAACATAGGCTTCCAATATATCAATATTTACGTCTCGACCATTTTGAGACTCCTCGTCATGTCCCCGATCTCATCCGGGACTCCGAACTCCTTCGGTACATCAAAACTCATAAACTCATAATATAACTGTCATCGAAACCTTAAGCGTGCGGACCCTACGGTTCGAGAACAATGTAGACATGACCGAGACACGTCTCCGGTCAATAACAAATAGCGGGACCTGGATGCCCATATTGGCTCCTACATATTCTACGAATATCTTTATCGGTCAGACCGCATAACAACATACGTTGTTCCCTTTGTCATCGGTATGTTACTTGCCCGAGATTCGATCGTCGGTATCCAATACCTAGTTCAATCTCGTTACTGGCAAGTCTCTTTACTCGTTCCATAATACATCATCTCACAACTAACATCTTAGTTATAATGCTTGCAAGGCTTATGTGATGTGTATTACCGAGAGGGCCCAGAGATACCTCTCCGACAATCGGAGTGACAAATCCTAATCTCGAAATACGCCAACCCAACGTGTACCTTTGGAGACACCTGTAATGCTCCTTTATAATCACCCAGTTACGTTGTGACGTTTGGTAGCACCCAAAGTGTTCCTCCGGTAAACGGGAGTTGCATAATCTCATAGTCATAGGAACATGTATAAGTCATGAAGAAAAGCAATAGCAACATACTAAACGATCATGTGCTAAGCTAATGGAATGGGTCATGTCAATCAGATCATTCAACTAATGATGTGACCTCGTTAATCAAATAACAACTCTTTTGTCCATGGTTAGGAAACATAACCATCTTTGATTAACGAGCTAGTCAAGTAGAGGCATACTAGTGACACTCTGTTTGTCTATGTATTCACACATGTATTATGTTTCCGGTTAATACAATTCTAGCATGAATAATAAACATTTATCATGATATAAGGAAATAAATAATAACTTTATTATTGCCTCTAGGGCATATTTCCTTCAAGATCGATATATTGGACGACTATATTCGGACATCGGAAAGATTCCGAGTGATTTGGGTATTTTCGGAGGTACCGGGGAGTTACGGGAATACGAGGAAGAAGCAATGGGCCTTAATGGGCCTTAGTGGAAAGGACCAGGAGGTGGCGCGCGCCCCTCCCAAGCCCAGTCCGAATTGGACAAGGGGTTTGGGGCGCGGCCCCTCTCTCCCTTCCTTCCCCTCTTCCCCCCTTTCCCCCCTTCTCCTAGTTGGACTAGGAAAGGAGGAAACCTACTCCAACTAGGAGTAGGAATCCTACTCCCTGGCGCACCCCTCCTAGGGCCGGCCTCCTCCCCCTTGCTCCTTTATATACGGGTGCAAGGGGGCACCTCTAGACACACAAGTTGATCCACGTGATCATTTTCTTAGCCGTGTGCGGTGCCCCCTTCCACCATAATCCTCGATAATATTGTAGTGGTGCTTAGGTGAAGCCCCGCGACAGTTGAACATCAAGATCGTCACCACGCCGTCGTGCTGATGGAACTCTTCCCCGACGCTTTGCTGGATCGGAGTCCAGGGATCGTCATCGAGCTGAACGTGTGCTAGAACTCAGAGGTGTCGTAGTGTTGGTGCTTGATCGGTCGGGCCATGAAGACGTACGACTACATCAACCGCGTTGTGCTAACGCTTCCGCTCTCGGTCTACAAGGGTACGTTGATCACACTCTCCCCTCTCATTGCTATGCATCACCATGATCTTGCGTGTGCGTAGGAAATTTTTTGAAATTACTACCTTCCCCAACATACCACGGCCCCGCCCGTCTGGCGCGCTTCCTGAAATTCGAATCCTGCGAAATCTGCGGAGAGCAGAGCAACTTCTCAGACTGAAAGCATCCTCTACATTATCATTCAGAATTCTACCGTGAAAATTCACTCGACAAAAACCAAGAATGGACCAAGGCGAGTGAAGAAGAAGTTGACATTGTCTCCTCAGTTCATGGCTCCAGAACAAGTTATACTCATAGCACGAAGAATGAGTCGAAAGTGTTCTCAACTCCTTCCCCACTCAAACCCTGATCCATTCGGGGGCTAATGACGAAGCTATGTACCTAGGGTAGGGTCATGGATCTGTCCAAGATGCCCTCCCCAAGGACATCTCTAACAGAACCAGAAGTAGTCGGAGAGAAATCATCATCCACTCGACCATGAAGTTATGTCCCACTCGACAGACTTGAAGATACTCGACCATGCGAACAACCATTCGACCGTGAGAAGATATGAAGACACTCACTCCGCAACGGTCGAGATTTAAGTCATAGCTTTATGGTCATTTATAGCACTTTACTCCGGACGTTACCAGTAACGCTCCTCCTTTATAAACATCGAACCCTGTGTAATGGAGGGGAGCTGGGGTACTAGCGCACTCTATATAAGCCACCCCTCTCCTCTGGGACAAGGGTTCGCACCTTTTGTAATTCACACGCGTATATCTAGTCGACCGCCTCCGGGCTCCGAGACGTAGGGCTGTTATTTCCTCTGAGAAGGGCCTGAACTCATAAAACTCGCGTGTACAGCTCCTCCATAGCTAGGATCTTGCCTCTACATTCCTACCCCCCTATTCTACTGTCAGGCTTAGAACCACGACAGCGGCCACAGAAGATTTACTTTGGTTGAGGTGTAGCCCCGTGGCCTCCCCAAAGTTTGCCAGCAGGCCTAGCAGCGTTTCAACCTCGGGCTTGGACGAGTTGGCAAAGGTAATTATGTCATCCGCATAGAGGCATACTCTCATGCTTGCCCCCCGGCCCGGCAAAAGAGCCAGCATCCCCTTCTCCGCGGCCGCAGCTAGCAGGCGGTGAAGAGGGTCAATGGCGAGGATGAAAAGTAACGAGGAGAAAGGGTCTCCCTGGCGCAGGCCTTGGCGGTGCCAAAACTTCTCCCTCGGCTCGCCGTTCAGTAGGACGGAGGAGGTAGCTGTTGACAGCAGCATGGTGGTCGAATCCCTCCATCGTGAACTAAAACCCAATCTCTACAGGAGATCCAGCAAATATTCCCAGGAAACCGAATCAAAGGCTTTAGCAATATCTAATTTGAATAGAAGGGCCGGTTTCTTATCTCTATGAAGCGCTCTGACACAGCCCTTCACGTACTGATAACTATCATGGATACACTTGCCCTTCTGGAAGGCAGTTTGTGCCAGGGAGATCAGATCCTTGAGTTTGGCGGCCAGTCGTACAGATAACACCTTAGCAATGAGCTTCGATACGGAGTGAATGAGGCTGATAGGCCTGAAGTGGCGCATCTCCGTTGCCCCGTCCTTTTTTGGCAGCAGAGCTATGAACGCGGTGTTGAGTTCCTTCAAATTATCTCCCACTAGGTTGTAGAATTTCTAAAAAACTGACATAACGCCATACTTGACGATGCTCCAGCAAGCCCTGAAAATGCGCCCGGTGAAGCCGTCTGGTCCAGGCGCTTTCTCCACCGGCGAGGCTAGGACCGTCGCCCACACCTCAGGGTCGGCGAAGGGGAGGTCGAGACCAGACATGTCGATCTCCGGTAGGTGCAGCTCTTCCCAGTTCAGGGTGCAGGTGCGCTGTCGTAGCGGTCCTATGGTCGCCGTACAGTGATCGCACGCAGCCGAGGCCTTCTCATGGTGCTTTGTAATATCGGCATTGCCCACCTTGATGGAATGAATGTAGTTATTCCTCCTTCTAGCTCTGATTTTTGCATGGAAGAATTTTGAATTTGGGTCGCCCACTTTGAGCCACATGATCCTAGACGACTGCCTCTTTCTGGCCCTCTCGATGGCAGCCAACCCGAGCACCTTCAGTTTAAGCTGCTTGCGTAGCAGGCGCTCTTGCTCCGTCAAGTTTCTGGCCTCTTGCACCATGTCTAACTGCAAGATCACCGTATTTGCAATGTGAAACTGCAATTTGGCGCCTCCAAAGAGTGATCTGCTCCAGATTTTTAGGTCGGTCGCAACCCTCTGCAGCTTCCTACTGATGCGTATGAAGGGGCAGTCATGATTCACTGGCCGATACCAGGTGTGTTGCACCATTTCCTGGAAGTGTGGAAATCGTGGCCAGAAGTTCTCAAACCTAAACCTAGCCTTCCTGATCGGAGGTGCTCCAATAGCTAACAGGAGAGGGCGGTGATCAGAAAAGGAAGTTGAAGCCACCGTGAGCTTCAAATCAGGAAACATGTCCTCCCATGCCAAGTTAGAAAAAATCTTGTCCATGCTGCATAAGGTTGGGGATTCTCTTTCACTACTCCAAGTAAACCGCTTGTTTCTGCATTTGACCTCTCTGACCCCGGCAAGATCAATCGCCCGGCAGAAACGACCCATCATCCCTCTGTTAATCAGACCGTTGTTTTTGTCCCTCGCCTGATATATCATGTTGAAATCTCCGTTGAGCATCCAAGGTTCAGAGAGGGGAGGTGCTGCGCTGGCTAATTCAGTTAGGAAGTTTTCCTTTTGCTCATCCTCCGAAGGCCCGTAGATAGTTTTCATCCAAAAGAACTCACTGCTACTGATGATCTCTACCCTAACCGTGATGGAGAAGCTAGCAATCATGTGCGTAACTACGTTGACTAGTTGCTTATCCCAGAAGATGGCCGCACCGCCTCTAGTACCCATCGCGGGTAGAACTGCGCAACCCTGAAGTGAAGGCCTCCCTACTTCTACTGCTAGCTGCGTGGTCCAGGACTCGATCTTAGTTTCCTGGTGAGTTTAGTCCCCTCACGTTCCAGGACATGATTCTGAAGTTTGTATCAATCTTGGGGGCAGGCTATATCTCTTCGTTGACTAAAATTACTACTGAAAGTAACAAGAACACACACACACACGCGCGCGCGCGCGCACGCCTTACAATCCTGCAGGGGGTGGCGCCGGCCACCAAAGGGCCCCAAATTCCGATGCCGTCTAACTACCACTACCTTACAATGGGCACAACACGTGGGAATAAAACCTAGCTCGAACTGGTTTAAGACCAGCCGTCGGCGAAGACTACCTAGGACGACTAACATGATCATATAGCAAGAACGTCATCATCGCTCGCTCCGGCTATGCCGGCAGTGATCTTCAGGGCCTCGCAGTCCAGACCTGTGAGTTTGGCAATAGCAGCGATGTCCTTGGTAGTTAGCGGCTCCTGGAAACGCTTGAGAAGATCAGCGGCAGCCTTGGGCGTCATTTTGTCCTTTGGCCCGAGCCCACCTAGCTCCTGGATGAGGCGCTGATGACCCACAAGTATAGTGGCTCTATCATAGTCCTTTCGATAAGTAAGAGTGTCGAACCCAACGAGGATCAGAAGGAAATGATAAGCGGTTTTCAGCAAGGTATTCTCCGCAAGCACTGAAATTATAGGTAACAGATAGTTTTGTGATAAGATAATTTGTAACGAGCAACAAGTAACAAAAGTAAGTAAAGTGCGGCAAGGTGGCCCAATCCTTTTTGTAGCAAAGTACAAGCCTGGACAGACTCTTATATAGAGAAAGCGCTCCCAAGGACACATGGGAATTATCGTCAAGCTAGTTTTCATCATGTTCATATGATTCGCGTTCGGTACTTTGATAATTTGGTATGTGGGTGGACCAGTGCTTGGGTGCTGCCCTTACTTGGACAAACATCCCACTTATGATTAACCTCTATTGCAAGCATCCACAACTACAACAAAAGTATTAAGGTAAACCTAACCATAGCATGAAACATATGGATCCAAATCAGCCCCTTACGAAGCAACGCATAAACTACGGTTTAAGCTTCTGTGACTCTAGCAACCCATCATCTACTTATTACTTCCCAATGCCTTCCTCTAGGACCAAATAATGGTGAAGTGTCATGTAGTCGACGTTCACATAACACCACTAGAGGAGAGACAACATACATCTCATCAAAATATCAAACGAATACCAAATTCACATGACTACTAATAGCAAGACTTCTCCCATATCCTCAGGAAGAAACGTAACTACTCACAAAGCATATTCATGTTCATAATCAGAGGGGTATTAATGTGCATATAGGATCTGAACATATGATATTCCACCAAGTAAACCAACTAGCATCAACTACAAGGAGTAATCAACACTACTAGTAACCCACAGGTACCAATCCTAGACTTAGAGACAAGAATTGGATACAAGAGCTGAACTAGGGTTTGAGAGGAGATGGTGTTGGTGAAGATGTTGATGGAGATTGACCCCCTCCTGATGAGAGGATCGTTGGTGATGATGGTGGTGATGATTTCCCCCTCCCGCAGGAAAGTTTCCCCGGCAGAACAGCTCTGCCAGAGCCCTAGATTGGTTCCACCAAGGTTTCGCCTCGTGGCGGCGGAGTATCATCCCGAAAGCTTGCTTACGATTTTTTCCTCAACGAAAGACTCCATATAGTAGAAGATGGGCATCGGAGTGCCACCAGGGGGCCCATGAGGCAGGGGGCGCGCCCCCACCCTCGTGGCCAGGGTGTGGGCCCCCTCTGGAACTTCTTGCGCTCAGTATTTTTATATATTTTGAAAATAGCTTCCGTGAAGTTTCAGAACTTTTGGAGCTGTGCAGAATAGGTCTCTAATATTTGCTCCTTTTCCAGCCCAGAATCCCAGTTGCCGGCATTCTCCCTCTTCATGTAAACCTTGTAAAATAAGAGAGAATAGGCATAACTATTGTGACATAATGTGTAATAACAACCCATAATGCAATAAATATCGATATAAAAGCATGATGCAAAATGGACGTATCAACTCCCCCAAGCTTAGACCTCGCTTGTCCTCAAGCGAAAGCCGAAATCGAGAAACATGTCCACATGTTTAGAGATAGAGGTGTCGATAAAAATAAAATACGGACATGAGGGCATCATGATCATTCTTAGAATAGCAGCTTATATAATTATTGTCATATGATCTCTTATGCTAGAGTAACAATTCAATCACAATTTCAAGTATGAATCATAAACTTCATTGAAAACTAACCTATAATCTCAGTCATTGAAGCAATTGCAATTTATCATAACATAAGAAAGAGTCAATATAAGAGCTTTTCAGCAAGTCCACATACTCAATCATCTTTTAGTCTTTCACAATTGCTAACACTCACGCAATATTTATGGGTATGAAGTCTTAATCGGACACAGAGAAAGATAGGGGCTTATAGTTTTTTTCCTCCCAACGTTTTACCTCAAGGGTAATGTCAACAATAATGGTTCATGAAAACTCGCATCCAATTAGCCATATATACCAGGATCCTTCCAACATATTGTGATTGCCAAAAGATAAAATGTAAGAAGGAAAGGTGAAGATCACCATGACTCTTATGTATGGTAGGAGATAAAAGTAAAAGATAGGCCCTTCGCAGAGGGAAGCAGAGGTTGTCATGCACTTTTATGGTTGGATGCACAAAATCTTAATGCGAAAGAATGTCACTTTATATTGCCACTTGTGATATGGACCTATATTATGCAGTCCGTCGCTTTTATTTCTTCCATATCACACGATCATATAAAGCTTATTTTCTCCCACACTAATATGTCATACATATTTAGAGAGCAATTTTTATTGCTTGCACCGATGACAACTTACTTGAAGGATCTTACTCAATCCATAGGTAGATATGGTGGAATCTCATGGCAAAACTGGGCTTAAGGGTATTTGGAAGCACAAGTAGTATCTCTACTTGGTGCAAAGAGTTTAGCTAGCATGAGGGGTAAAGGCAAGATCAACCATGTTGGATGATCCATGGCAATATAATTTATCTTATATGCAAGAAAACATAACCCGTTATGTTGTCTTCCTTGTCCAACGTCAACTCTTTAGCATATCATATTTTAATGAGTGCTCACAATCATAAAAGATGTCCAAGATAGTATATTCATATGTGAAGACCTCTCTTTCTTTATTAATTCCTATTAATTGCAATGATGACCAAAACTATGTTTGTCAACTCTCAACAACTTTTATTCATAATACTCTTTATATTTGAGCTCATTACTCTCCATAAGATCCTTATGATCTCTTTTATTTCTTTTTATTCTTTTCTCTTTTCTTTTATTCACTCAAGATCATGGGAAAATAATCAAGCCCTCGACTCAACACTAATCTTTATTATATAGCTCACGGACTCGATTACATAGAGGGATCTTAAAGCAAAACTCAAAACTAGATCATACTAAAAACTTTTATTCTACTTGATCAAAATATTATCAAAAGGATCGAACTAAGAAAAACGGTAACGATAAAAGTGATGGTGATACGATACCGGGGCAGCTCCCCCAAGCTTGGCAGTTTCCAAGGGGAGTGCCCATACCCATGTGATTATATCTCTTTTGCCGGTGAAGGAGATGGAGTTGTTGATGATGGATAGTCGCACATCGAGCGTAGGAGATCTTCCAACTTGCGGATAATTCCCTTGAGTGTGATGATATGCTCCTTCAACAAAATATTTTCATGTGTGAGATACTAGTTTTGTACATGAGATAACCCAATCATCTTGAAAGCTTCGATCTCAGTTGGGGTAAGAAGATTGTGATCAAGTTGAAGGATGTCTTCTATTGCCAGAACTTGGTCCTCCATGGCCTTCTTGATCCCTTCATCCTTGTTGATCTCCATGGGTTCTTCTCTCTTCAGCTCTATCTTCATTAGCCAAGCGTCGTTGCCCTCATTGTTGGAGGAGGAGGGAGACGACATGATGCTTGGCTTTGACAACCCTGGCAGGAAACAACTCGAAACAAGAACAAGATATTTTTGTGTGATACGGTGGTCAAAACCTTCGGGAGATTATATAATGAATTTTTACCGACCAAAATACGTAACGTGCAAGAAAACGGAGTCCGGAGAGCGCACGAGGTGCCCACGAGGTAGGGGGCGTGCCCTCCACCCTCGTGGAGCCCTTGTGTCCTTCCCGTACTACTTCTTATTTTTCTATTTTTCTAAATATTCCAAAATGGAGAAAAAATGCCATTAGAACTGTTTTGGAGTCGGTTTACTTATTGTACCACATACCTATTCCTTTTCGGAGTTTGAAACATTCCGAAAAGTGTCCCTTATGTAATCCTCCGGGGTTACGGTTTCAATAACATTGGTTTCAACATTTATAGGATTACTTGAGATACAATGTTTGATTGTTTGACCGTTCACCACCTTTGGATTTGTGCCTTCGAAGTTGTTGATTTTTATGGCACCGGAACGATAGACCTCCTCGATAACGTAAGGACCTTCCCATTTAGAGAGAAGCTTTGCTGCAAAAAATCTTAAATGAGAGTTGTATAGCAATACATAATCACCTACATTAAACTCACACTTTTGTATTATTTTGTCATGCCATCTTTTAACTTTTTCTTTAAACAATTTGGCATTCTCATAGGCTTGGGTTCTCCATTCATCAAGTGAGCTAATGTCAAATAACCTATTCTCACCGGCAAGTTTGAAATCATAATTGAGCTCTTTAATAGCCCAATATGCCTTATGTTCTAGTTCGAGAGGTAAGTGACATGCTTTTCCATAAACCATTTTTTTACGGAGACATACCCATAGGATTTTTATATGTAGTTCTATAGGCCCATAATGCATCATCAAGTTTCTTGGACCAATTCTTTCTAGATCTGTTAACAGTCGTTTGCAAAATTAATTTGAGCTCTCTATTACTCAATTCTACTTGACCACTAGACTGTGGGTGATAAGGAGATGCAATTCTATGACTAACATCATACTTAGCAAGCATTTTACGAAAAGCACCATGAATAAAATGTGAACCACCATCAGTCATTAAATATCTAGGGACTCCAAACCTCGAAAAAATAACTTCTTTAAGCATCTTAATAGAGGTGTTATGATTAGCACTACTAGTTGGAATAGCTTCTACCCACTTAGTAACGTAATCAACAACAACTAAAATATGTGTATATCCATTAGAGGCAGGAAAAGGTCCCATATAATCAAAGCCCCAAACATCAAATGGTTCAATAACAAGTGAATAATTCATAGGCATTTCTTGACGTCTACTAATATTACCAATTCTTTGACATTCATCACAATATAAGACAAACTTATGGGCATCCTTGAAGAGAGTAGGCCAATAAAAAACGGATTGCAATACCTTATGTGCAGTTCTATCTCCAGCATGGTGTCCTCCATAAGCTTCGGAGTGACACTTGCGTAGGATCTGTTCCTGTTCATGCTCAGGTACACAACGTCTAATAACACCATATACTCCTTCTTTATAAAGGTGTGGGTCATCCCAGAAGTAATGTCGTAAATCATAGAAAAACTTTTCTTTTGCTGGTATGTGAAACTAGGTGGTATAAACTTAGCAACAATGTAATTAGCATAATCAACATACCATGGAGCAGTGTGAGAAGCATTTATGACATTTGATTTTTCATCAGGAAAGCTATCATCAATAGGTAGTGGGTCATCAAGAACATTTTCCAACCTAGACAAGTTATCTGCAACGGGGTTCTCAACTCCCTTTCTATCAATAATATGCAAATCAAATTCTTGTAGCAGGAGAACCCATCTAATAAGTCTAGGTTTAGAATCTTTCTTTCCATAAGATATTTAATAGCAGCATGATCAATGTGAATAGTTACTTTAGAATCAACAATATAAGGTCTGAACATATCACAAGCAAATACAACTGCTAAGAATTCTTTTTCAATTGTAGCATAATTTCTCTGGGCATTGTCTAGAGTTTTACTAGCATATTGAATAACATTTAATTTCTTATCAACTCTTTGCCCTAGAACGGCACCTATAGCATAATCACTAGCATCGCACATAATTTCAAAAGGTAAATTCCAATCAGGTGGCTGAACGATAGGTGCAGAGATTAATGCTTTCTTAACTATTTCAAATGCTTCTATACAATCATCATTAAAGACGAACAGTATATCTTTTTGTAATAAATTAGTCAGAGGCCGAGAAATTTTTGAGAAGTCCTTAATGAACCTCCTATAAAAACTGGTGTGACCAAGGAAACTTCTTATACCTTTGATGTCCTTAGGACACGACATATTTTCAATAGCATCAACTTTAGCTTTATCAACTTCAATGCCTCTTTCAGAAATTTTGTGCCCAAAGACAATACCTTCATTAACCATAAAGTGACATTTCTCCCAATTCAAGACAAGGTTAGTTTCTTCACATCTGTGCAAAACTTGATCAAGGTTGCTTAAGCAATCATCAAAAGAGGATCCACAAACGGAGAAATCGTCCATGAACACCTCACATATCTTTTCACAAAAAAATCAGAAAATATAGCCATCATGCATCTTTGAAAGGTAGTAGGTGCATTACATAAACCAAAAGGCATACGTCTATAAGCAAAAGTACCGAAAGGGCAAGTAAAAGTGGTCTTAGATTGATCATCAGCCGATACACGTATTTGAGAGAAACCAGAATAACCATCTAGAAAGCAAAAATGTGTATGTTTTGATAATATTTCTAGCATTTGATCAATGAAAGGTAAGGGGTAATTATCTTTTTTAGTAGCCTTATTTAATTTGCGTAAATCAATTACCATCCTATAACCTGTAATAATTCTTTGCGGAATCAATTCATCTTTATCATTAGGAACGACAGTAATACCTCCCTTCTTAGGAACACAATGAACACAATGGACGGGACTTATCCACTGACTATCAGCAACGGGATAAATTATACCTGCCTCAAGGAGCTTTAGCATTTCTTTTCTTGCCACTTCTTTCATCTTAGGATTCAGTCGTCGTTGGTGATCAATAACCGTTTTGGCATCTTTCTCCAAATTTATTTTGTGTTGACATAGAGTGGGACTAATGCCCTTAAGATCATCAAGAGTATATCCAATAGCAGCACGGTGCTCCTTCAGAATTTTCAATAATTTTTCTTCCTCCATCTCTGAAAGGTTAGCACTAATAATAACATGATATATCTTCTTTTCATCAAGATAAGCATATTTAAGAGTATCAGGCAATGGTTTAAGCTCAAACACGGGATCACCCTTGGGTGGAGGAGGATCCCCTAAGATGTCAACACGCAAATTGTGTTTCAGAATAGGTCCCTGTTTAAAGAACACCTCATCTATTTCCCTTCTTTCATTCATAAACATATCATTTTCATGGTCTAGCAAATATTGTTCTAAAGGATCACTAAGAGGTACGGCAATAGAAGCAAGACCAATAATTTCATCTTTACTAGGCAATTCCTCTTCACGGTGTTGTCTACAAAATTTAGAAAAGTTGAACTCATGAGACATATCACCTAAACCAATAATAACAACATCCATTTTGCAGTCTATCCTAGCATTAACAGTGTTTAAGAAGGGTCTACCAAATATAATGGGACAAAAGCTATCTTGTGGGGAACCAAGAACAAGAAAATCAGCAAGATATTTAGTTTTCCCACACAAGACTTCAACATCTCTAACAATCCCAATTAGTGAAATAGTATCTCTATTGGCAAGTTTAATTGTGACATCAATATCTTCTAACTCAGCAGGTGCAATATCATGCATAATTTCACTATACAAGTCAATAGGCATTGCACTAGCACTGGCACCCATATCACACAAGCCATGATAACAATGATCTCCTATTTTAACAAAAATAACAGGCATGCCTACCACAGGTCTATGTTTATCTTTAGCACAAGGTTTAGCAATTCTAGCAGTTTCATCACAGAAATAAATAACATGCCCATCAATATTATCAGCCAAGAGATCCTTAACAATAGCAATATTAGGTTCAACTTTAACTTGTTTAGGAGGTGTATAGGTTCTAATATTTCTTTTACGAACCACAGTTGAAGCTTTAGCATGATCTTTTATCCTAACAGGAAAAGGTGGTTTCTCAACATAAGCAGTAGGAATAATAGGATCATTATAAGTGATAGTCTTTTCTTCAAGTTTAATAGGTGCAGCTACTTTTACATCTATGGGAGGATGATATTTAAACCACTTCTCCTTAGGGAGATCAACATGAGTAGCAAAATATTCACATAAAGAAGCTACTATCTCAGAGTCAAGTCCATATTTAGTTCTAAATTTACGGAAAACATCGGTATCCATAAAAGATTTAACACAGTCAAACTTAGGTGTCATACCTGACTCCTTACCTTCGTTGAGATCCCAATCTTCGGAGTTGCGTTCAATTCTTTCCAATAAATCTCATTTGAATTCAATAGTCTTCATCATAAAAGAGCTAGCACAAGAAGTATCGAGCATGATGCGATTGTTGTCAGAAAGACGAGCATAAAATTTTTGGATAATCATTTCTCTTGAGAGCTCATGATTGGGGCATGAATATAACATTGATTTCAACCTCCCCCAAGCTTGAGCGATGGTTTCTCCTTCGCGAGGCCAAAAATTATATATATAATTACGATCACGATGAACAAGATGCATAGGATAAAACTTCTGATGACATTCCAATTTCAATTGTTTGTAGTTCCATGATCCCATATCATCACATAGCCTATACCATGTGAATGCATCTCCCTCCAAAGATAAAGGGAAGACCTTCTTCTTGATAACATCATCGGGCATATCTGCAAGCTTAAATAATCCACAAACTTCATCCACATATATTAGGTGCTCATCAGGATGTAATGTTCCATCTCCTGAAAAAGGATTAGCTAGCAGTTTTTCTGTCATACCCGAAGGAATTTCAAAGTAGACATTTTCATTTTCAGTAGGTTCAGTAGGTTGAGGAGCAACTCTTTGCACTACTGGTCGGGGTGAAGATGTTGGGGAACGTAGTAATTTCAATAATTTCCTACGCACACGCAAGATCATGGTGATGCATAGCAATGAGGGGGGAGAGTGTTGTCTACGTACCAACGCAAACCGACTGCGGAAGCGATCACACAACGTAGAGGAAGTAGTCGTACGTCTTCTTCCCGATCCGACCGATCCCAGCACTGTTACTCCGGCACCTCTGAGTTCTTAGCACACGTACAGCTCGATGACGATCCCCGGGCTCCGATCCAGCAAAGCTTCGGGGAGGAGTTCCGTCAGCACGACGGCGTGGTGACGATCTTGATGTTCTACCGACGCAGGGCTTCGCCTAAGCACTACAACGATATGATCGAGGTGAAATATGGTGGCAGGGGGCACCGCACACGGCTAAGGAACGATCTCAATGATCAACTTGTGTGTCATGGGGTGTCCCCCTGCCTCCGTATATAAAGGAGCAAGGGGGAGGGGGCGGCCGGCCTAGGAGGAGACGCGCCAAGGGGAGTCCTACTCCCACTGGGAGTAGGACTCCCTCCTTCCTTGTTGGAGTAGGAGAAGGGGAAAGAGGGGGAGAGGAATAAGGAAAAGGGGGCTGCGCCCCTTGTCCAATTCGGACCAGAGGGGGGGCGCAGGCCTCCTTCCTTTTGGCCTCTCTCCTCTATTCCCGTATGGCCCAATAAGGCCCATATATTCCTCGGCGAATTCCCGTAACTCACCGGTACTACGAAAAATACCCGAATCACTCGGAACATTTCCGATGTCCGAATATAGTCGTCCAATATATCGATCTTTACGTCTCGACCATTTCGAGACTCCTCGTCATGTCCCCGATCTCATCCGGGACTCTGAACTCCTTCGGTACATCAAAACTCATAAACTCATAATATAACTGTCATCGAAACCTTAAGCGTGCGGACCCTACGGTTCGAGAATAATGTAGACATGACCGAGACACGTCTCCGGTCAATAACCAATAGCGGGACCTGGATGCCCATATTGGCTCCTACATATTCTATGAAGATCTTTATCGGTCAGACCGCATAATAACATACGTTGTTCCCTTTGTCATCGGTATGTTACTTGCCCGAGATTCGATCGTCGGTATCCAATACCTAGTTCAATCTCGTTACCGGAAAGTCTCTTTACTCGTTCCGTAATACATCATCTCACAACTAACACATTAGTTGTAATGCTTGCAAGGCTTATGTGATGTGCATTACCGAGAGGGCCCAGAGATACCTCTCCGACAATCGGAGTGACAAATCCTAATCTCGAAATACGCCAACCCAACATCTACCTTTGGAGACACCTGTAGTACTCCTTTATAATCACCCAGTTACGTTGTGACGTTTGGTAGTACCCAAAGTGTTCCTCCGGCAAACGGGAGTTGCATAATCTCATAGTCATAGGAACATGTATAAGTTATGAAGAAAGCAATAGCAACATACTAAACGATCGGGTGCTAAGCTAATGGAACGGGTCATGTCAATCAGATCATTCAACTAATGATGTGATCCCGTTAATCAAATAACAACTCTTTGTCCATGGTTAGGAAACATAACCATCTTTGATTAACGAGCTAGTCAAGTAGAGGCATACTAGTGACACTCTGTTTGTCTATGTATTCACACATGTATTATGTTTCCGGTTAATACATTTCTAGCATGAATAATAAATATTTATCATGATATAAGGAAATAAATAATAACTTTATTATTGCCTCTAGGGCATATTTCCTTCAGTCTCCCACTTGCACTAGAGTCAATAATCTAGATCACATCACCATGTGATTAACATTGATAGTTCACATCATCATGTGATTAACACCCATAGTTCACATCGCCATGTGACCAACACCCAAAGGGTTTACTAGATTCAGTAATCTAGTTCACATCGCTATGTGATTAACACCCAAAGAGTACTAAGGTGTGATCATGTTTTGCTTGTGGGAGAATCTTAGTCAACGGGTCTGCCACATTCAGATCCACATGTATTTTGCAAATTTCTATGTCAACAATGCTCTGCATGGAGCTACTCTAGCTAATTGCTCCCACTTTCAATATGTATCTAGACCGAGACTTAGAGTCATCTAGATTAGTGTCAAAACTTGCATCGGCGTAACCCTTTACGACGAACCTTTTTATCACGTCCATAATCGAGAAACATATCCTTATTTCACTAAGGATAATTCTGACCGCTGTCCAGTGATCTACTCCTAGATCACTATTGTACTCTCTTGCCAAACTCAGTGGTAGGGTATACAATAGATCTGGTACACAGCATGGCATACTTTATAGAACCTATGACCAAGGCATAGGGAATGACATTCATTCTCTTTCTATCTTCTGCCGTGGTCGGGCTTTGAGTCTTACTCAATTCACACCTTGTAACATAGGCAAGAAACTCTTTCTTTGACTGTTCCATTATGAACTGCTTCAAAATCTTGTCATGGTATGTATTTATTGAAAAAAACTTATCAAGCGTCTTGATCTATCTCTATAGATCTTGAAGCTCAATATGTAAGCAGCTTCACCGAAGTATTTCTTTGAAAAACTCCTTTCAAACACTCCTTTATGCTTTACAGAATAATTCTACATTATTTCCGATCAACAATATGTCATTCACATATACTTATCAGAAATGTTGTAGTGCTCCCACTCACTTTCTTGTAACTACAGGCTTCACCGCAAGTCTGTATAAAACTATATGCTTTGATCAACTCATCAAAGTGTATATTCCAACTCCGAGATGCTTGCACCAGTCCACAGATGGATCGCTGGAGCTTGCACATTTTGTTAGCACCTTTCGGATTGACAAAACCTTCTGGTTGCATCATATACAACTCTTCTTTAATAAATCCATTAAGGAATGCAGTTTTGTTTATCCATTTGCCAGATTTCATAAAATGCGGCAATTACTAACATGATTCGGATAGACTCTAGCATAGATACGAGTGAGAAACTCTCATCGTAGTCAACGCCTTGAACTTGTCGAAAACCTTTTGCGACAATTCTAGATTTGTAGATAGTAACACTACTATCAGCGTCTGTCTTCCTCTTGAAGATCCATTTATTCTCAATTGCTTGCTGATCATCGGGCAAGTCAACCAAAGTCCAAACTTTGTTCTCATACATGGATCATATCTCAGATTTCATGGCCTCAAACCATTTCGTGGAATCTGGGCTCATCATCGCTTCCTCGTAGTTTTCAAGTTCGTCATGGTCTAGTAACATGACTTCCAGGACAGGATTACCGTACCACTCTGGTGCGGATCTCACTCTGGTTTACCTACGAGATTCGGTAGTAACTTGATCTGAAGTTACATGACCATCATCATTAGCTTCCTCACTAATTGGTGTAGTAGTCACAAGAACAGATTTTTGTGATGAACTACTTTCCAATAAGGGAGAAGGTACAATTACCTTATCAAGTTTTCTACTTTCCTCCCACTCACTTCTTTCGAGAGAAACTCCTTCTCTGGAAAGGATCCATTCTTAGCTACGAATGTCTTGCCTTCGGATCTGTGATAGAAGGTGTACCCAACAGTTTCCTTTGGGTATCCTATGAAGACATATTTCTCCGATTTGGGTTTGAGCTTATCAGGATGAAACTTTTTCTCATAAGCATCGCAACCCCAAACTTCAAGAAACGACAACTTTGGTTTCTTGCCAAACCATAGTTCACACGGTGTCGTCTCAACGGATTTAGATGGTGCCCTATTTAACGTGAATGCAGTTGTCTCTAATGCACAACCCTAAAACGATAGTGGTAGATCGGTAAGATACATCATAGATTGCACTATATCCAATAAAGTACGGTTATGACGTTCGGACACACCATTATGCTGTGGTGTTCCAGGTGGCGTGCGTAGTGAAACTATTTCACATTGTTTTAAGTGAAGACCAAACTCGTAACTCAAATATTTTACCTCTACGATCATATCGTAGAAACTTTTATTTTCTTGTCACAATGATTTTCCACTTCACTATGAAATTCTTTGAACTGTTCAAATGTTTCAGACTTATGTTTCATCAAGTAGATAACCCCATATCTGCTCAAATCATCTTGTGAAGGTCAGAAAATAATGATACCTGCTGTAAGCCTTAATATTCATCGGACCACATGTTGGGGAACGTAGTAATTTCAAAATTTTCCTACACACACGCAAGATCATGGTGATGCATAGCAACGAGAGGGGAGAGTGTTGTCTACGTACCAACGCAGACCGACTGCGGAAGCGATCACACAACGTAGAGGAAGTAGTCGTACGTCTTCTTCCCGATCCGACCGATCCAAGCACCGTTACTCCGGCACCTCCGAGTTCTTAGCACACGTTCAGCTCGATGACGATCCTCGGGCTCCGATCCAGCAAAGCGTCGAGGAAGAGTTCCGTCAGCACGACGGCATGGTGACGATCTTGATGTACAACCGACGCAGGGCTTCGCCTAAGCTCTACAACGATATGACCGAGGTGGAATTTGGTGGTAGGGGGCACCGCACACGGCTAGGGAACGATCAACAATGATCAACTTGTGTGTCTAGAGGTGCCCCCTGCCCCCGTATATAAAGGATGAAGGGGGAGGCTGGCCGGCCAAGCTAGGAGGCGCAGGAGGAGTCCTACTCCTACCGGGAGTAGGACTCCCCTCCCCCCAATCCTATTCCAAATAGGATTCCCCAAAGGGGAAGAGAAAGAGAGAGGTGGCCGGCCCCTCTCCAAGTCCTAATAGGACTAGGGAGAGGGGGGAGGCGCAGCCCTATGTGGGCTGCCCTCTCACCTTTCCACTAAGGCCCATGTTGGCCCATTTGGCTCCCGGGGGGTTCCGGTAACCCTCCCGGTAATCCGGTAAAATCCCGATTTCACCCGGAACACTTCCGATGTCCAAACATAGGCTTCCAATATATCAATCTTTATGTCTCGACCATTTCGAGACTCCTCGTCATGTCCGTGATCACATCCGGGACTCCGAACAACCTTCAGTACATCAAAATGCATAAACTCATAATAACTGTCATCGTAACGTTAAGCGTGCGGACCCTACGGTTCGAGAACAATGTAGACATGACCGAGACACGTCTCCGGTCAATAACTAATAGCGGGACCTGGATGCCCATATTGGCTCCTACATATTCGACGAAGATCTTTATCGGTCAGATCGCATAACAACATACGTTGTTCCCTTTGTCATCGGTATGTTACTTGCCCGAGATTCGATCGTCGGTATCCAATACCTAGTTCAATCTCGTTACTGGCAAGTCTCTTTACTCGTTCCTAATACATCATCCCGCAACTAACTCATTAGTTGCAATGCTTGCAAGGCTTAAGTGATGTGCATTACCGTGAGGGCCCAGAGATACCTCTTCGACAATCGGAGTGACAAATCCTAATCTCGAAATACGCCAACCCAACATCTACCTTTTGAGACACCTGTAGTACTCCTTTATAATCACCCAGTTAACCTGTGACGTTTGGTAGCACCCAAAGTGTTCCTCCGGCAAACGGGAGTTGCATAATCTCATAGTCATAGGAACATGTATAAGTCATGAAGAAAGCAATAGCAACATACTAAACGATCGTGTGCTAAGCTAATGGAATGGGTCATGTCAATCAGATCATTCAACTAATGATGTGACCTCGTTAATCAAATAACAACTCTTTTGTCCATGGTTAGGAAACATAACCATCTTTGATTAACAAGCTAGTCAAGTAGAGGCATACTAGTGACACTCTATTTGTCTATGTATTCACACATGTATTATGTTTCCGGTTAATACAATTCTAGCATGAATAATAAACATTTATCATGATATAAGGAAATAAATAATAACTTTATTATTGCCTCTAGGGCATACTTCCTTAAGTCTCCCACTTGCACTAGAGTCAATAATCTAGTTCACATCGCCATGTGATTTAGCAGCAATAGTTCACATCACGATGTGATTAACACCCATAGTTCACATCGTCATGTGACCAACACTCAAAGGGTTTACTAGAGTCAGTAATCTAGTTCACATCTCTATGTGATTAACACCCAAAGAGTACTAAGGTGTGATCATGTTTTTGCTTGTGAGATAATTTTAGTCAACGGGTCTGTCACATTCAGATCCATAAGTATTTTGCAAAATTCTTTGTCTATAATGCTCTGCACGGAGCTACTCTAGCTAATTGCTCCCACTTTCAATATGTATCCAGATTGTGACTTTAGATTCATCTGGATCAGTGTCAAAAACTTGCATCGACATAACCCTTTACGACGAACCTTTTTGTCACGTCCATAATCGAGAAACACATCCTTATTTCACTAAGGATAATTCTGACCGCTGTCCAGTGATCTACTCCTAGATCACTATTGTACTCCCTTGCCAAATCAGTGGAGGGTATACAATAGATCTGGTACACAGCATGGCATACTTTATAGAACCTATGAATGAGGCATAGGGAATGACTTTCATTCTCTTTCTATCTTCTGCCGTGGTCGGGCTTTGAGTCTTTACTCAACTTCACACCTTGTAACACAGGCAAGAAACTTTTTCTTTGACTGTTCCGTTTTGAACTACTTAAAAATCTTGTCAAGGTATGTACTTATTGAAAAACTTATCAAGCGTCTTGATCTATCTCTATAGATCTTGAAGCTCAATATGTAAGCAGCTTTACCGAAGTCTTTCTTTGAAAAACTCCTTTCAAACACTCCTTTTATGCTTTACAGAATAATTCTACATTATTTCCGATCAACAATATGTCATTCACATATACTTATCAGAAATGTTGTAGTGCTCCCACTCACTTTCTCGTAAATACAGGCTTCACCGCAAGTCTGTATAAAACTATATGCTTTGATCAACTTATCAAAGCGTATATTCCAACTCCGAGATGCTTGCACCAGTCCACAGATGGATCGCTGGAGCTTGCACATTTTGTTAGCACCTTTCGGATTGACAAAACCTTCTAGTTGCATCACATACAACTCTTCTTTAATAAATCCATTAAGGAATGCAGTTTTGTTTATCCATTTGCAAGATTTCATAAAATGCGGCAATTGCCAACATGATTCGGACAGACTTAAGCATAGATACGAGTGAGAAAAACTCATCGTAGTCAACACCTTGAACTTGTCGAAAACCTTTTTTCGACAATTCTAGCTTTGTAGATGGTAACACTACTATCAGCGTCCGTCTTCCTCTTGAAGATCCATTTATTTTCTATGGTTTGCCGATCATCGGGCAAATCCATCAAAGTCCATACTTTGTTCTCATACATGGATCATATCTCAGATTTCATGGCCTCAAACCATTTCGCGGAATCAGGGCTCATCATCGCTTCCTCATAGTTCGTAGGTTCATCATGATCTAGTAGCATGACTTCCAGAAAAGGATTACCGTACCACTCTGGCGCGGATCTTACTCTGGTTGATCTACGAGGTTCAGTAGTATCTTGTTCTGAAGTTTCATGATCATCATCATTAGCTTCCTCACTAACTGGTGTAGGTGTCACAGAAACAGTTTTCTGTGATGTACTACTTTCCAATAAGGGAGCACGTACTGTTACCTCATCAAGTTCTACTTTCCTCCCACTCACTTCTTTCGAGAGAAACTCCTTCTCTAGAAAGTTTCCGAATTTTAGCAACAAAAGTCTTGCCTTCGGATCTGTGATAGAAGGTGTATCCAATAGTTTCCTTTGGATATCCTATGAAGACGCACTTCTCCGATTTGACTTTGAGCTTATCAGGATGAAACTTTTTCATATAAGCATCGCAACCCCAAACTTTAAGAAACGACAGCTTAGGTTTCTTGCCAAACCATAGTTCACACGGTGTCGTCTCAACGGATTTAGATGGTGCCCTATTTAACGTGAATGCAGCTGTCTCTAATGCATAACCCCAAAACGATAGTGGTAAATCGGTAAGAAACATCATAGATTGCACTATATCCAATAAAGTACGGTTATGACGTTCGGACACACCATTATGCTGTGGTGTTCCAGGTGGCGTGAGTAGTGAAACTATTTCACATTGTTTTAACTGAAGACCAGACTCGTAACTCAAACATTTTACCTCTGCGATCATATCGTAGAAACTTTTATTTTCTTGTCACGATGGTTTTTCCACTTCACTCTGAAATTCTTTGAACTGTTCAAATGTTTCAGACTTATGTTTCATCAAGTAGATATCCCCATGTCTGCTCAAATCATCTGTGAAGGTCAGAAAATAATGATACCTGCTGCAAGCCTTAATATTCATCGGACCACATACATCAGTATGTATGATTTTCAACAAATCTGTTGCTTGCTTCATTGTTCCGGAGAACGGCGTTTAGTCATCTTGCCCATAAGGCATGGTTTGCAAGCATCAAGTGATTCATAATCAAGTGATTCCAAAATCCCATCAGCATGGAGTTTCTTCATGCGCTTTACACCAATATGACCTAAACGGCAGTGCCACAAATAAGTTGCACTATCATTATTAACTTCGCATCTTTTGGTTTCAATATTATGAATATGTGTATTATTAAGATCGAGATCCAATGAACTATTTTCATTGGGTGTGTAACCATATAAGGTTTTATTCATGTAAACAGAACAACAATTTATTCTTTTACTTAAATGAATAACCGTATTATAATAAACATGATCAAATCATATTCATGCTCAACGCAAACACCAAATAACACTTATTTAGGTTCAACACTAATCCCGAAAGTATAGGGAGTGTGCGATGATGATCATATCAATCTTGGAACCACTTCCAACACACATCGTCACTTCACCCTTAACTAGTCTCTGTTCATTCTGCAACTCCCGTATCGAGTTACTACTCTTAGCAACTGAACTAGCATCAAATACTAAGGGGTTGCTATAACCACTAGTAAAGTACACATCAATAACATGTATATCAAATATACTTATGTTCACTATGCCATCCTTCTTATCCGCCAATCACTTGGGGTAGTTCCGCTTCCAGTGACCAGTCCCTTTGCAGTAGAAGCACTTATTCTCAGGATTAGGATCAGACTTGGGCTTCTTCACTTGAGCAGCAACTTGCTTGCCGTTCTTCTTGAAGTTCCCCTTCTTCCCTCTGCCCTTTTCTTGAAACTAGTGGTCTTGTCAACCATCAACACTTGATGTTTTTCTTGATTTCTACCTTCGTTGATTTCAGCATCACGAAGAGCTTGGGAGTTGTTTCCGTTATCCCTTGCATATTATAGTTCATCACGAAGTTCTGCTAACTTGGTGATGGTGACTAGAGAATTTTGTCAATCACTATCTTATCTGGAAGATTAACTCCCACTTGATTCAAGCGATTGTAGTACCCAGACAATCTGAGCACATGCTCACTAGTTGAGCGATTCTCCTCCATCTTTTAGCTATAGAACTTGTTGGAGACTTCATATCTCTCAACTCGGGTATTTGCTTGAAATATTAACTTCAACTCCTGGAACACCTCATATGGTCCATGACGTTCAAAACGTCTTTGAAGTCCCGATTCTAAGCCATTAAGCATGGTGCACTAAACTATCAAGTAGTCATCATATTGAGCCAGCCAAACGTTCATAACGTCTGCATCTGCTCCTGCAATAGGTCTATCACCTAGCGGTGCATCAAGGACATAATTCTTCTGTGCAGCAATGAGGATAAACCTCAGATAACGGATCCAATCCGCATCATTGCTACTAAAATCTTTCAACATAATTTTCTCTAGGAACATATCAAAATAAACACAGGGAAGCAACAACGCGAGCTATTGATCTATAACATAATTTGCAAAATACTACCAGGACTAAGTTCATGATAAATTTAAGTTCAATTAATCATATTACTTAAGAACTCCCACTTAGATAGATATCCCTCTAATCCTCTAAGTGATCACGTGATCCAAATCAACTAAACCATAACCGATCATCACGTGAGATGGAGTAGTTTTCAATGGTGAACATCGTTATGTTGATCATATCTACTATATGATTCACGCTCGACCTTTCGGTCTCTGTGTTCCGAGGCCATATCTGTATATGCTTGGCTCGTCAAGTATAACCTGAGTATTCCGCGTGTGCAACTGTTTTGCACCCGTTGTATTTGAACGTAGAACCTATCACACCCGATCATCACGTGGTGTCTCAGCACGAAGAACTTTCGCAACGGTGCATACTCAGGGAGAACACTTCTTGATAATTTAGTGAGAGATCATCTTATAATGCTACCGTCAATCAAAGCAAAAATAAGATGTATAAAAGATAAACATCATATGCAATCAAAATATGTGACATGATATGGCCATCATCATCTTGCTTCTTTGATCTCCATCTTCAAAGTATTGTCATGATCTCTGTCATCACCGGCATGACACCATGATCTCCATCATCTTGATCTATATCAATGTGTCGTCACACGGTCGTCTCGCCAACTATTTCTCTTGCAACTATTGCTATCGCATAGCGATAAAGTAAAGCAATTGTTTGGTGCTTGCATCTTATGCAATAAAGAGACAACCATAAGGCTTTTGCCAGTTGCCGATAACTTCAACAAAACATGATCATCTCATACAACAACTTATATCTCATCACGTCTTGACCATATCATATCACAACATGCCCTGCAAAAACAAGTTAGACGTCCTCTACTTTGTTGTTGCAAGTTTTACGTGGCTGCTACGGGCTTAAGCAAGAACCAATCTCACCTACGCATCAAAACCACAACGATAGTTTGTCAAATAGACTCCGTTTTAACCTTCGCAAGGACCGGGCATAGCCACACTCGGTTCAACTAAAGTTGGAGAAACAGTCACCCGCAAGTCACCTATGTGCAAAGCAGGTCGGGGAAACCGGTCTCGCGTAAGCGTACGCGCTATGTCGGTCCGGGCCGCTTCATCCAACAATACCGCCGAACCAAAGTATGACATGCTGGTAGGCAGTATGACTTATATCCCCACAACTCACTTGTGTTCTACTCGTGCATATAACATCAAACCATAAAACCTAGGCTCGGATGCCACTGTTGGTGAACGTAGTAATTTCAAAATTTTCCTACGCACACGCAAGATCATGGTGATGCATAGCAATGAGAGGGGAGAGTGTTGTCTACGTACCAACACAGACTGACTGCGGAAGCAATCACACAACATAGAGGAAGTAGTCATACGTCTTCTTCCCGATCCGACCGATCCAAGCACCGTTACTCCGGCACCTCCGAGTTCTTAGCACACGTTCAGCTCGATGACGATCCTCGGGCTCCGATCCAGCAAAGCATCGAGGAAGAGTTCCGTCAGCACGACGGCGTGGTGACGATCTTGATGTACTACCGACGCAGGGCTTCGCCTAAGCTCTACAACGATATGACCGAGGTGGAATTTGGTGGCAGGGGGCACCGCACACGGCTAGGGAATGATCAACAATGATCAACTTGTGTGTCTAGAGGTGCCCCCTGCCCCCGTATATAAAGGATGAAGGGGGGAGGCTGGCCGGCCAAGCTAGGAGGCGCAGGAGGAGTCCTACTCCTACCGGGAGTAGGACTCCCCTCCCCCCAATCCTATTCCTAATAGGATTCCCCAAAGGGGAAGAGAAAGAGAGAGGTGGCCGGCCCCTCTCCTAGTCCTAATAGGACTAGGGAGAGGGGGGAGGCGCAGCCCTATGTGGGCTGCCCTCTCACCTTTCCACTAAGGCCCATGTTGGCCCATTTGGCTCCCGGGGGGTTCCGGTAACCCTCCCGGTAATCCGGTAAAATCCCGATTTCACCCGGAACACTTCCGATATCCAAACATAGGCTTCCAATATATTAATCTTTATGTATCGACCATTTCGAGACTCCTCGTCATGTCCATGATCACATCTGGGACTCCGAACAACCTTCGGTACATCAAAATGCATAAAATCATAATAACTGTCATCGTAACGTTAAGCGTGCGGACCCTACGGTTCGAGAACAATGTAGACATGACCGAGACACGTCTCCGGTCAATAACCAATAGCGGGACCTGGATGCCCATATTGGCTCCTACATATTCTACGAAGATCTTTATCGGTCAGACCGCATAACAACATACGTTGTTCCCTTTGTCATCGGTATGTTACTTGCCCGAGATTCGATCGTCAGTATCCAATACCTAGTTCAATCTCGTTACTGGCAAGTCTCTTTACTCGTTCCGTAATACATCATCCCGCAACTAACTCATTAGTTGCAATGCTTGCAAGGCTTAAGTGATGTGCATTACCGAGAGGGCCCAGAGATACCTCTCCGACAATCGGAGTGACAAATCCTAATCTCAAAATACGCCAACCCAACATCTACCTTTTGAGACACCTGTAGTACTCCTTTATAATCACCCAGTTACGTTGTGACGTTTGGTAGCACCCAAAGTGTTCCTCCGGCAAACGGGAGTTACATAATCTCATAGTCATAGGAACATGTATAAGTCATGAAGAAAGCAATAGCAACATACTAAACGATCGTGTGCTAAGCTAATGGAATGGATCATGTCAATCAGATCATTCAACTAATGATGTGACCTCGTTAATCAAATAACAACTCTTTTGTCCATGGTTAGGAAACATAACCATCTTTGATTAACGAGCTAGTCAAGTAGAGGCATACTAGTGACACTCTGTTTGTCTATGTATTCACACATGTATTATGTTTCCGGTTAATACAATTCTAGCATGAATAATAAACATTTATTATGATATAAGGAAATAAATAATAACTTTATTATTGCCTCTAGGGCATATTTCCTTCACCACATACATCAGTATGTATGATTTCCAACAAATCTGTTACTTGCTTCATTGTTCCGGAGAACGGCGTTTTAGTAATCTTGCCCATAAGGCATGGTTCGCAAGCATCAAGTGATTCATAATCAAGTGATTCCAAAATCCCATCAGCATGGAGTTTCTTCATGCGCTTTACACCAATATGACCTAAACGGCAGTGCCACAAATAAGTTGTACTATCATTATTAACTTCGCATCTTTTGGTTTCAATATTATAAATATGTGTGTCACTAAGATCGAGATCCAATGAACTATTTTCATTGGGTGTGTAACCATATAAGGTTTTATTCATGTAAACAGAACAACAATTTATTCTTTTACTTAAATGAATAACCGTATTACAATAAACATGATCAAATCATATTCATGCTCAACGCAAACACCAAATAACACTTATTTAGGTTCAACACTAATCCCGAAAGTATAGGGAGTGTGCGATGATGATCATATCAATCTTGGAACCACTTCCAACACACATCGTCACTTCACCCTTAACTAGTCTCTGTTTATTCTGCAACTCCCGTTTCAAGTTACTAATCTTAGCAACTGAACTGGTATCAAATACTGAGGGTTTGCTATAAACACTAGTAAAGTACACATCAATAACATGTATATCAAATATACTTATGTTCACTTTGCCATCCTTCTTATCCGCCAATCACTTGGGGTAGTTCCGCTTCCAGTGACCAGTCCCTTTGCAGTAGAAGCACTTAGTCTTAGGCTTAGGATCAGACTTGGGCTTCTTCACTTGAGCAGCAACTTGCTTGCCGTTCGTCTTGAAGTTCCCCTTCTTCCCTTTGCCCTTTTCTTGAAACTAGTCGTCTTGTCAACCATCAACACTTGATGTTTTTCTTGATTTCTACCTTCGTTGATTTCAGCATCACGAAGAACTTGGGAGTTGTTTCCGTTATCCCTTGCATATTATAGTTCATCATGAAGTTCTACTAACTTGGTGATGGTGACTAGAGAATTCTGTCAATCACTATCTTATCTGGAAGATTAACTCCCACTTGATTCAAGCGATTGTAGTACCCAGACAATCTGAGCACATGCTCACTAGTTGAGCGATTCTCCTCCATCTTTTAGCTATAGAACTTGTTGGAGACTTCATATCTCTCAACTCGGGTATTTGCTTGAAATATTAACTTCAACTCCTGGAACATCTCATATGGTCCATGACGTTCAAAACGTCTTTGAAGTCCCGATTCTAAGCCATTAAGCATGGTGCACTAAACTATCAAGTAGTCATCATATTGAGCTAGCCAAACGTTCATAATGTCTGCATCTGCTCCTGCAATAGGTCTGTCACCTAGCGGTGCATCAAGGACATAATTCTTCTGTGCAGCAATGAGGATAAACCTCATATCACGGATCCAATCCGCATCATTGCTACTAACATCTTTCAACACAATTTTCTCTAGGAACATATCAAAATAAACATATGAAAGCAACAACGCGAGCTATTGATCTTCAACATAGATATGCTAATACTACCAGGACTAAGTTCATGATAAATTAAAGTTCAATTAATCATATTACTTAAGAACTCCCACTTAGATAGACATCCCTCTAATCCTCTAAGTGATCACGTGATCCAAATCAACTAAACCATATCCGATCATCACGTGAGATGGAGTAGTTTCATCGGAGAACATCTTTATGTTGATCATATCTACTATATGATTCACGCTCGACCTTTCGGTCTCCGTGTTCCGAGGCCATATCTGTATATGCTTGGCTCGTCAAGTATAACCTGAGTATTCCGCGTGTGCAACTGTTTTGCACCCGTTGTATTTGAACGTAGAGCCTATCACACCCGATCATCACGTGGTGTCTCAGCACGAAGAACTTTCGCAACGGTGCATACTCAGGGAGAACACTTCTTGATAACTTAGTGAGAGATCATCTTATAATGCTACCGTCAATCAAAGCAAAAATAAGATGTATAAAAGATAAACATCATATGCAATCAAAATATGTGACATGATATGGCCATCATCATCTTGCTTCTTTGATCTCCATCTCCAAAGTACTGTCATAATCTATATCGTCACCGGCATGACACCATGATCTCCATCATCTTGATCTATATCAATGTGTCGTCACGTGGTCGTCTCGCCAACAATTGCTCTTGCAACTATTGCTATCGCATAGCGAGTAAAGCAATTATTGGACGCTTGCATCTTTTGCAATAGTGAGACAACCATAAGGCTTTTGCCAGTTGCCGATAACTTTAACAAAACATGATCATCTCATACAACAACTTATATCTCATCACGTCTTGACCATATCACATCACAAAATGCCCTGCAAAAACAAGTTAGACGTCCTCTACTTTGTTGTTGCAAGTTTTACGTGGCTGCTACGGGCTGAGCAAGAACCGTTCTTACCTACGCATCAAAAACCACAATGATAGTTTGTCAATTTGACTCCGTTTTAACCTTCGCAAGGACCGGGCGTAGCCACACTCGGTTCAACTAAAGTTGGAGAAACAGTCACCCGCAAGTCACCTATGTGCAAAGCACGTCGGGGAAACCGGTCTCGCGTAAGCGTACGCGTAATGTCGGTCCGGGCCGCTTCATCCAACAATACCGCCGAACCAAAGTATGACATGCTGGTAGGCAGTATGACTTATATCGCCCACAACTCACTTGTGTTCTACTCGTGCATATAACATCAAACCATAAAACCTAGGCTCGGATGCCACTGTTGGGGAACGTAGTAATTTCAAAAATTTCCTACGCACACGCAAGATCATGGTGATGCATAGCAATGAGGGGGGAGAGTGTTGTCTATGTACCAATGCAGACCGACTGCGGAAGCGATCACACAACGTAGAGGAAGTAGTCGTACGTCTTCTTCCCGATCCGACCGATCCCAGCACCGTTACTCCGGCACCTCCGAGTTCTTAGCACACGTACAGCTCGATGACGATCCCCGGGCTCCGATCCAGCAAAGCTTCGGGGAGGAGTTCCGTCAGCACGACGGCGTGGTGATGATCTTGATGTTCTACCGACGCAGGGCTTCGCCTAAGCACTACAACGATATGATCGAGGTGGAATATGGTGGCAGGGGGCACCGCACACGGCTAAGGAACGATCTCAATGATCAACTTGTGTGTCATGGGGTGCCCCCTGCCTCCGTATATAAAGGAGCAAGGGGGAGGGGGCGACCGGCCTAGGAGGAGACGTGCCAAGGGGAGTCCTACTCCCACCGGGAGTAGGACTCCCGCCTTCCTTGTTGGAGTAGGAGAAGGGGAAGAGGAATAAGGAAAAGGGGGCTGCGCCCCTTGTCCAATTCGGACCAGAGGGGGGGCGCAGGCCTCCTTCCTTTTGGCCTCTCTCCTCTATTCCCGTATGGCCCATTAAGGCCCATATACTCCCCGGCGAATTCCCGTAACTCTCCGGTACTCCGAAAAATACCCGAATCACTCGGAACCTTTCCGAAGTCCGAATATAGTCGTCCAATATATCGATCTTTACGTCTCGACCATTTCGAGACTCCTCGTCATGTCCCCGATCTCATCCGGGACTCCGAACTCCTTCGGTACATCAAAACTCATAAACTCATAATATAACTGTCATCGAAACCTTAAGCGTGCGGACCCTACGGTTCGAGAACAATGTAGACATGACCGAGACACGTCTCCGGTCAATAACCAATAGCGGGACCTGGATGCCCATATTGGCTCCTACATATTCTACGAGGATCTTTATCGGTCAGACCGCATAACAACATACGTTGTTCCCTTTGTCATCGGTATGTTACTTGCCCGAGATTCGATCGTCGGTATCCAATACCTAGTTCAATCTCGTTACCGGCAAGTCTCTTTACTCGTTCCGTAATACATCATCTCACAACTAACACATTAGTTGTAATGCTTGCAAGGCTTATGTGATGTGCATTACCGAGAGGGCCCAGAGATACCTCTCCGACAATCGGAGTGACAAATCCTAATCTCGAAATACGCCAACCCAACATCTACCTTTGGAGACACCTGTAGTACTCCTTTATAATCACCCAGTTACGTTGTGACGTTTGGTAGTACCCAAAGTGTTCCTCCGGCAAACGGGAGTTGCATAATCTCATAGTCATAGGAACATGTATAAGTTATGAAGAAAGCAATAGCAACATACTAAACGATCGGGTGCTAAGCTAATGGAACGGGTCATGTCAATCAGATCATTCAACTAATGATGTGATCCCGTTAATCAAATAACAACTCTTTGTCCATGGTTAGGAAACATAACCATCTTTGATTAACGAGCTAGTCAAGTAGAGGCATACTAGTGACACTCTGTTTGTCTATGTATTCACACATGTATTATGTTTCCGGTTAATACAATTCTAGCATGAATAATAAATATTTATCATGATATAAGGAAATAAATAATAACTTTATTATTGCCTCTAGGGCATATTTCCTTCAGAAGATACCCCAAACAAGCCCCTCAGAGGATTGCTTTCCATAGTAACAAGTGACAGTAAATTTCAGCACACTATATAAATTTTTCCTTACCAAAGGCGCTTCACTCCCCGGCAACGGCGCCAGAAAAGAGTCTTGATGACCCACAAGTATAGGGGATCTATCGTAGTCCTTTCGATATGTAAGAGTGTAGAACCCAACGAGATGCAGAAGGAAATGATAAGCGGTTTTCAGCAAGGTATTCTCCGCAAGCACTGAAATTATAGGTAACAGATAGTTTTGTGATAAGATAATTTGTAACGAGCAACAAGTAACAAAAGTAAATAAAGTGGAGCAAGGTGGCCCAATCCTTTTTGTAGCAAAGGACAAGCCTGGACAAACTCTTATATAGAGAAAGCGCTCCCGAGGAGACATGGGAATTATCGTCAAGCTAGTTTTCATCACGTTCATATGATTCACGTTTGGTACTTGATAATTTGGTATGTGGGTGGACCGGTGCTTGGGTGCTACCCTTACTTGGACAAACATCCCTTATTAACCTCTATTGCAAGTATCCGCAACTACAACAAAAGTATTAAGGTAAACCTAACCGTAGCATGAAACATATGGATCCAAATCAGCCCCTTATGAAGCAACGCATAAACTAGGGTTTAAGCTTCTGTCACTCTAGCAACCCATCATCTACTTATTACTTCCCAATGCCTTCCTCTAGGCCCAAATAATGGTGAAGTGTCATGTAGTCGACGTGTCGGGGATCATAGCAGAAATTTAAAATTTTTTGCGCATCACCAAGATCAATCTATGGAGTAATCTAGCAACGAGGGAAGGGGAGTGCATCTACATACCCTTGTAGATCGCTAAGCAGAAGTGTTACTAGAACGCAGATGAGGTAGTCGTACTCGTAGCGATTCAGATTGCGGTCGATTCCGATCTAAGCGCCGAACAACAGCGCCTCCGCGTTCAACACACGTGCAGCCCAGTGACGTCTCCCATGCCTTGATCCAGCAAGGAGAGAGGGATATGTGGAGGAAGAACCCGTCCAGCAGCAGCACGACGGCGTGGTGGTGCTGGAGGAGCGCGGTACTCCAGCAGGGCTTCGCCAAGCACTACGAGAGACGAGGAGGGAGAGAGGTAGGGCTACGCCTTGGGAGAGAGAGACTCGTGTGTTGGGCAGCCCAAAAACTCCACTATATATAGGGGGAGGGGAGAGGCTGCGCCCCGACCTAGGGTTCCCTCCCTAGGGGTGGCGGCAGCCCCCAGATCCCATATGATCCGACGTTAAGAGAGGGGGCACACCTAAGGTGGGCCTTAGGGCCCATCTGCCCCTAGGGTTTGCCCCCTCTCCTCTTGAGGGAGCCTTGGTCCTTGGTGGGAGGCACCCCAGCCCACCTAGGGGCTGGTCCCTTCCCACTCTTGGCCCACTAAAGCCTCCGGGGCTGGTGGCACCTCCCGGTGGACCCCTGGAACCCTTCCGGTGGTCCTGGTACATTACCGGTGATGCCCGGAACACTTCCGGTGGACAAATCCACACTTCCTATATATCTTTACCTCCGGACCATTCCGGAACTCCTTGTGACATCTGAGATCTCATCCGAGACTCTGAACAACATTCAGTAACCGCATACATACTTTCCCTATAACCCTAGCGTCATCGAACCTTTAGTGTGTAGACCCTACGGGTTCGGGAATCATGTAGACATGACCGAGACATCTCTCTGGTCAATAACCAACAGTGGGATCTGGATACCCATGTTGGCTCCCACATGTTCCACGATGATCTTATCGGATGAACCACGATGTCAAGGATTCAATCAGTCCCGTATACAATTCCCTTTGTCTACTGGTATGATACTTTCCCGAGATTTGATCATCGGTATCCCGATACCTTGTTCAGTCTCGTTACCGGAAAGTCTCTTTACTCGTTCCGTAACACATCATCCCGTGATCAACTCCTTGGTCACATTGTGCACATTATGATGATGTCCTACCGAGTGGGCCCAGAGATACCTCTCCGTTACACGGAATGACAAATCCCAGTCTCGATTCGTGCCAACCCAACAGACGCTTTTGGAGATACCCGTAGTGCACCCTTATAGCCACCCAGTTACGTTGTGACGTTTGGTACACCCAAAGCATTCCTACGGTATCGGGAGTTGCACAATCTCATGGTCTAATGAAATGATACTTGACATTAGAAAAGCTTTAGCATATGAACTACACGATCTTGTGCTAGGCTTAGGATTGGGTCTTGTCCATCACATCATTCTCCTAATGATGTGATCCCGTTATCAACGACATCCAATGTCCATGGTTAGGAAACCATAACCATCTATTGATCAACGAGCTAGTCAACTAGAGGCTTACTAGGGACATGGTGTTGTCTATGTATCCACACATGTATCTGAGTTTCCTATCAATACAATTCTAGCATGGATAATAAACGATTATCATGAACAAGGAAATATAACAATAACTAATTTATTATTGCCTCTAGGGCATATTTCCAACAGTCTCCCACTTGCACTAGAGTCCATAATCTAGTTCACATCGCTATGTGATTAACACTCAAGGTCACATCGCCATGTGACTAACACCCAAAGAGTTTACTAGAGTCAACTATCTAGTTCACATTACCATGTGATTAACACTCTGGGTTTGATCATGTTATGCTTGTGAGAGATGTTATAGTCAACAGGTCTGCAACAATCAGATCCGCATGTACTTCGCAAAACTTTATGTCATATCGTAGATGCTGCTACCACGTTCCACTTGGAGCTATTCCAAATGGTTGCTCCGTTATACATATTCAGTTTTTTCTACTCATAGTCATCCGGATACGTGTTAGAGCTTGCATCGACGTAACTCTTAACGTCGAACTCTTTATCACCTCCATAACCGAGAAATATTTCCTTATTCCTCTAAGGATAATTTTTGACCACTGTCCGGTTATCCACTCCTGGATCACCTATGTACCCTCTTGCCAGACATGTGGCAAGGCACAAATCAGGTGTGGTGCTCAGCATGGCATACCGTATAGAGCCTATGACAAAAGCATAGGGGACGACCTTCGTCGTTCCTCTTTCTTCTGTAGTGGTCAAGCTTTGAGTCCTACTCAACTTCACACCTTACAACTCAGGTAAGAATCCCTTCTTTGACTGATCTATTTTTAACTCCTTCAAAATCATGTCAAGGTGTGCGTTCTTTGAAAGTATCATCAGGCGTCTTGATCTATCTCTATAGATCTTGATGCCCAATATGTAAGCAGCTTTATCCAGGTCTTCCTTTGAAAAACACTCTTCAAACAACCGTTTATGCTTTCCAGAAATTCTACATTATTTCGGATCAACAATATGTCATCCACATATACTTATCAGAAATGTTGTAGTGCTCCCACTCACTTTCTTGCAAATACAAGTTTCTAGCAAACATTGTATAAACCTAAAAAGCTTTGATCACTCCATTAAAGCATATATTCCGACTCCGAGATGCTTGCTCTAGTCCATAGAAGGATCGCTAGAGCCAGCATACCTTTTAGCATCCTTAGGATCGACAAAACCTTTTATTGTATCACATACAACTTTTTATTACGAAAACCGGTAAGAAACCTTGTTTTGACATCCATCTGTCAGATTTCATAATCGAAAAATACAGCTAATGCTAACATGATTCCGAGGGACTTAAACGTCACTACGGGTGAGAAAATCTCATCGTAGTCAACTCCTTGAACTTGTGAAAAACTCTTTGACACAAGTCGAGCTTCATAGACGGTAACATTACCGTCCACGTCCGTCTTCTTCTTAAAGATCCATTTATCTCAATGGCTTGCCGATCAACGGGCAAGTCCACCAAAGTCCATGCTTTGTTGTGATACATGGATCCTATCTCGGATTTCATGGCTTCTAACCATTTGTCGGAATATGGGCCCACCATTGTAACGCCCTCGATGCGGCTATATCTCCCACGTTTGAAGCATGACTTAGAGGCATAACCGCATTGAAAGCAATGTCGCAAGTGAGGTAATCTTCACACAACCCATGTAATACAATATGGGAAAAAGATACATAGTTGGCTTACAATCGCCACTTCACACAATTACATGAATAAAGCATTACAACATCCAAATACAATCAGGGTCTGACTATGGAGCCAAAATAAAAGAAGAACCCCAAATGCGACAAAGGTCCCCGATCGACCCCAACTGGGCTCCACTACTGATCAACTAGAACGGAAACAACACAAAGGACAAGATCTTCATCGAGCTCCTCCCGAGCTGGGTTGCGTCATCTGCACGGTCTCATCGGCACCTGCAAGCTGGTTTTGGAAGTATCTGTGAGCCACGGGGACTCAGCAATCTCGCACCCTCGCGATCAAGACTATTTAAGCTTATGGGTAAGGTAAAAGGTATGAGGCGAAGCTGCAGCAAGCGACTAGCATATATGGTGGCTAACATACGCAAATGAGAGCGAGAAGAGAAGGCAAAGCATGGTCGATAAAAGTATGATCAAGAAGTGATCCTGGACTACCTATGTCAAGCATAACTCCAACAACCGTGTTCACTTCCCGGACTCCGCCGGAAAGAGACCATCACGGTTACACACGCAGTTGTTTCATTTTAATTAAGGTCAACTTCAGGTTTTCTACAACCGGACGTTAACAAATTCCCATCTGCCCATAACCGCGGGCACGGCTTTCGAAAGTTCAATCCCTGCAGGGGTGTCCCAACTTAGCCCATCACAAGCTCTCACGGTCAACGAAGGAATAGACCTCCACTCGAGACATTCCGATCAGACTCGGTATCCCAGTACAACAAGACATTTCGATAGGGTAAAACTAAACCAGCAACGCCGCCTGAATGTGCCGATAAATCCCGATAGGAGCTGCATATATCTCTTTCTCAGGGCACACTCAGATGAGCGCTCCATACAACTAAAACCAAACCTCGAGTTTCCCCGAGGGGGCGCTGCATAGGACTCTAGTTTGGACCAACACTCAGAGGAGCACTGGCCCGGGGGGGTTAAATAAAGATGACCCTTGGGCTGGCCGACCCAAGGGAAAGAAAAGGCTAGGTGGCAAATGGTAAAACCAATGTTGGGCATTGCTGGAGAAGCTTTACTTAAGGCGAACTGTCAAGGGGTTCCTATTATAGCCCAACCGCGTAAGGGACACAAAATCCGGGAACATAACACCGATATGACGGAAACTAGGGCGGCAAGAGTGGAACAAAACACCAGGCATAAGGCCGAGCCTTCCACCCTTTACCAAGTATATAGATGCATTAATTAAATAAGATATATAGTGATATCCCAACAAGTAAACATGTTCCAACAAGGAACAACATCTCCATGTTCCAACAAGGAACAAACTTCAATCTTCACCTGCAACTAACAATGCTATAAGAGGGGCTGAGCAAAGCGGTAACATAGCCAAACAACGGTTTGCTAGGACAAGGTGGGTTAGAGGCTTGGTTCAACAAATTAGGAGGCATGATAAGCAAGTGGTAGGTATCGCAACATAGGCCAGCAAAAGAGCGAGCATCTAGCAAAGCAAAGATAGTAGTGATTTCGAGGGTATGATCATCTTGCCTGAAATCCCGCAAGGAAGAAGAACGAGTCCATGAAGAAGACAAACGGACGTAGTCGAACGGGTACTCACAAACTCGACATTACCGGATCCAACCCAAAGAAGCAATCACCAGAAAAGAAGCACACCACATAGTAAACAAACCACACATGAACATGGTATGATATGCGAGATGCGGTATGCGATGCATATGCATGATATGACAGGAAATGCATGAACCTGGCTTCAACTCGGAAAACCAAGTGTGCCACTGGAAAGATGAGATGAAATCGCTTGAAAATGATATATAGATCACCGGAATCGGAGTTACAGTTTGGAAATGGCAAGCGTTTCAAATATGACACCGGTCTGCGATTTACAGCAAGTAGGCATCTAAATGCAATGAGATGAACATGCTACAGCACTCAAACATGGCAAAAAAATACATGGCAGGGAAGCATTCAAGATGCTTAACAAAAGTCTAGCACTGAGCTATAGCCAATTCATCCATTAAGAGGTTCAAAAAAGCATGGCAAAAACGCAAACGGTAAACAGATCTCAGACTTAGTGAAATTAACACTTGACTGAAATTCAGATCATGAAGCCCTCTTCGGAGCAACAAAACAACATGCTACAGGACCTGAACATGACAAAGAAAGACATGGCATGGAGCTACTCAACAAGCTTAACAAAAGTCCCTTAGTGACCTTGAGCCAAAAGGGATCACAAAATATACTAACAAGCACACGAACATAGTTAAAACATAATCAGTTTTCAGACTTGGTGAAAACTGGGACATGCTGAAACATAACTCACGAAGGCATGTAAACGAGCTCGATGCTCTCACTACGGTGCAAGTCATGGAAAGACAAGCATACAACCATTAAGAAGGCACAAAATGCAAGCTAGACATGGCAAGAACAATGGCATAGCATGCACGGATCAACTACAATAACAACAGCAAAATCACAAACAAGTTGACGATCTGCCCCGATTCACAACGAAGCAAAAGTAGAGCTCGATTGACTCAAGCTAGGGTGCTCCATATATGCAAACAAAGACATGGATGGATAGAGCATCACAATATTAACAAAACTCCTTTACTAATCATCCTCAAAAGAGGCACAGATCACTAGGAAATAGCATGAACATATGGCATCATGAACCAAATAATCCCAGACTTAGTGAAAACTACTAAGTCCCTAAAAACAGAGTTACCGGGTGCCTCACTTTGCAAGCTTGCACAAGTCACCACACACATCACAAAAATGCATGGGTTGCACCTCTGGAAAGATAACAAGATGCTTAACAAAACATATGCAGGACTCATAGGCATATCATGCACATAACAATCATGGCAAAAATGACAAAAGTCTAAGATGAACTAGCAGATCTGACAATTAACTCACGAAGCCTCCTTCTAGTAGCATTTCGGGCATCAATATGAACTCAAATGAAAATGATGAAATGGAATGAAATGACGTACTCGTCGAGACGAACATTTTGATATACTATATGTCCAAATCGGAGCTACGGATGCGGAGATATGGCAGGTCAAAGTATGCACAAAAATTAGGGTTCGGAGGGAAAGTCAACCGCTCGTTTTTTTTGGATCTGGATCTGGCCGGGTGGTTACTGTAGCAGTTCGCCAGAGTCAACATCGAGGTCGCCGGAGGAAGATGCCGAAGAGGTGGAGGAAGCCGGAGGAAGACGGGGCGGCGCTGGTGAGGTGCGGGCGCGGCGCCGGCGCCTGGTGCCGTGCAGGGCGGCGGAGGCGAGGGTGGCCGGCCGGAGCGATGAAGCGCGGCGGGGTCACCGGCGCGGTGGCGGCCGCCGGCGTGGAGGCGGCCCGAGGCGGCTCGGCGAGGAGCCAGGCGGCGGGGCAGGGCGGATCGGGCGGCGCTGCACGGGCCCGGTCGGGCGGCGGACGGGCCGGCGCTGGGCCTAGCGGCGGGGACGGCAGACACGGCCAATGGGGCGGCGACACGTGGCGGCGGCGGGTTAAGTCGGACACATCCGGTCCGGATCGGACGTGTCCGGCGGCGAGAGGTGGAAGATGACTAGGGTTTCGGGGAGGGGATCCGAGATTTGAAATGGGGGTTCTTTAAATAGGCATAGAGGGAGCTAGGAGAGTCCAAATGAGATGCGGTTTTAGGCCACGCGATCGTGATCGAACGCTCTAGGTGATGGAGCAGAGTTTGGTGGGTTTTGGGCCAAATTGGAGGGGTGTTGGGCTGCAACACACACGAGGCCTTTTCGGTCCCTCGGTTAACCGTTGGAGTATCAAACGTAGTCCAAATGGTACGAAACTTGACAGGCGGTCTACCGGTAGTAAACCAAGGCCGCTTGGCAAGTCTCGGTCCAATCTGGAAATGTTTAATCCCCACACATGAAAGAAAGGTAGAAATGACCACCGGAGGAGAAGGAAGTGCCGGAATGCAAAACGGACAACGGGGAAAATGCTCGGATGCATGAGATGAACACGTATGCAAATGAAATGCACATGATGACATGATATGCAATACATGACACGCAAGCAATGACAACGCAACAACAACGAATAAGTTGAGGACAGCTGGCACATCGGTCTCGAGGCGTTACAACCATCGCTTCTCCATAGCTCGTAGGTTCATTGTTGTCCAACATGATATCTAAGACAGGATCACCGTACCACTCAGGAGTAGTACATATCCTTGTTGACCTACGAGGTCCGATAGCAACTTGATCTGAAGCTTCATGATCACTATCATTAACTTCCCCTTCAACCGACGTAGGCGCCACAGAAACATCTTTCTGTGTTGCACCACTTTCCGGTTGAAGTAGAGGTTCAACAACCTCATCAAGTTCTATCTTCCTCCCACTCAATTCTTTCGAGAGAAACTCCTTCTCGAGAAAGGACCCGTTCTTAGTGACAAACACTTTGCCCTCGGATCTAAGATAGAAGGTATACCCAACTATTACCTTTGGGCATCCTATGAAGATGTATTTGTCCGCTTTGGGTTTGAGCTTTTTCGGCTGAAGCCTTAAGCATCGCAGCACCAAATATTAAGAAATGACAACTTTGGTTTCTTGCCAAACCAATGTTCATACGACGTCGTCACAACGGACTTAGATGGTCCCCTATCTAAAGTGAATGCAGCTGTCTATAACGCATAACCTCAAAATGATAGCGGTAGATTGCTAAGAGACATCATAGATCGCACTATATCTCATAAGTTTCGATTACGACACCCGGACATGCCATTACGCTGTGGTGTTCCAGGTGGTGTCAACTGTGAAACAATTTCAAAATGTGTTAAGTGATTGCCAAACTCATAACTCAAAAATTCTCCATCGATCAGATCGTAGGAATTTGATCTTCTTGTTATGATGGTTCTTAACTTCACTCTGAAATTGCTTGAACTTTTCAAACGTTTCAGACTTGTGCTTCATTAAGTAAATATACCCATATCTACTCAAATCGTCAGTGAAGATGAGAAAATAGCGATGTCCACCGCACGCCTCAATTCTTATTGGATCACACACATCAGCATGTACGATTTCCAACAAGTCACTTGCCCATTTCATTGTACCTGAAAACGGGGTCTTAGTCATCCTGCCCATGAGGCATGGCTCGCATGTGTCAAGCGATTCAAAATCAAGTGACTCCAAACATCCATCGACATGGAGTTTCTTCATGCATCTTATGCCAATATGACCTAAGCGGCAGTGCCATAAGAAAGTGGTACTATCATTATTAACTCTACATCTTTTGGCGTGAACATGCGTATTATCATGACCGAGATTCAATGAACCATTCACATAGGGTGCATGACCATGAAAGGTATTATTCATGTAAACAAAATAACCATTATTCTCTAACTTAAATGAATAACTGTATTGCAATGAACATGATCTAATTGTTGGGGAATGTAGTAATTTCGAAAATTTTCCTACGCACACGCAAGATCATGGTGATGCATAGCAACGAGGGGGAGAGTATTGTCTACGTACCAACGCAGACCGACTGCGGAAGCGATCTCACAACATAGAGGAAGTAGTCGTACGTCTTCTTCCCGATCCGACCGATCCAAGCACCGTTACTCCGGCACCTCCGAGTTCTTAGCACACGTTCAGCTCGATGACGATCTTCGGGCTCCGATCCAGCAAAGCGTCGAGGAAGAGTTCCGTCAGCACAACGGCGTGGTGACGATCTTGATGTACTACCGACGCAGGGCTTCGCCTAAGCACTACAACGGTATGATCGAGGTGGAATTTGATGGCAGGGGGCACCACACACGGCTAAGGAACGATCTCAAGGATCAACTTGTGTGTCTTGGGGTGTCCCCTGCCCCCGTATATAAAGGATGGAGGAGGAGGAGCTGGCCGGCCAAGGTGGGAGGCGCAGGAGGAGTCCTACTCCTACCGGGAGTAGGACTCCCCCCTCCAATCCTAGTCCAACTAGGTTTCCTCAAGTGGGAAGTGAAAGAGAGAGGTGGCCGGCCCCTCTCCTAGTCCTAATAGGACTAGAGAGAGGGGGGAGGCGCAGCCCTATGTGGGCTGCCCTCTCACCTTTCCACTAAGGCCCATGTTGGCCCATTTGGCTCCCGGGGGGTTCCGGTAACCCTCCCGGTAGTCCGGTAAAATCCCGATTTCACCCGGAACACTTCCGATGTCCAAACATAGGCTTCCAATATATCAATCTTTACGTCTCGACCATTTCGAGACTCCTCGTCATGTCCGTGATCACATCCGGGACTCCGAACAACCTTCGGTACATCAAAATGCATAAACTCATAATAACTGTCATCGTAACGTTAAGCGTGCGGACCCTATGGTTCGAGAACAATGTAGACATGACCGAGACACGTCTCCGGTCAATAACCAATAGCGGGAACTGGATGCCCATATTGGCTCCTACATATTCTACAAAGATCTTTATCGGTCAGACCGCATAACAACATACGTTGTTCCCTTTGTCATCGGTATGTTACTTGCCCGAGATTCGATCGTCGGTATCCAATACCTAGTTCAATCTCGTTACTGGCAAGTCTCTTTACTCGTTCCGTAATACATCATCTGACAACTAACATATTAGTTGCAGTGCTTGCAAGGCTTATGTGATGTGCATTACCCAGAGGGCCCAGAGATACCTCTCCGACACTCGGAGTGACAAACCCTAATCTCGAAATACGCCAACCCAACATCTACCATTGGAGACACCTGTAGTACTCCTTTATAATCACCCAGTTACGTTGTGACGTTTGGTAGTACCCAAAGTGTTCCTCCGGTAAACGGGAGTTGCATAATCTCATAGTTATAGGAACATGTATAAGTCATGAAGAAAGCAATAGCAACATACTAAACGATCGAGTGCTAAGCTAATGGAATGGGTCATGTCAATCAGATCATTCAACTAATGATGTGACCTCGTTAATCAAATAACAACTCTTTGTTCATGGTTAGGAAACATAACCATCTTTGATTAACGAGCTAGTCAAGTAGAGGCATACTAGTGACACTCTGTTGGTCTATGTATTCACACATGTATTATGTTTCCGGTTAATACAATTCTAGCATGAATAATAAACATTTATCATGATATAAGGAAATAAATAATAACTTTATTATTGCCTCTAGGGCATATTTCCTTCAGTCTCCCACTTGCACTAGAGTCAATAATCTAGATTACACAGTAATGATTCTAACACCCATGGAGCCTTGGTGCTGATCATGTTTTGCTCGTGGAAGAGGCTTAGTCAACGGGTCTACAACATTCAGATCCGTATGTATCTTGCAAATCTCTATGTCTCCCACCTGGACTAAATCCCGGATGGAGTTGAAGCGTCTCTTGATGTGTTTGGTCCTCTTGTGAAATCTGGATTCCTTTGCCAAAGCAATTGCACCAGTATTGTCACAAAAGATTTTCATTGGACCCGATGCACTAGGTATGACACCTAGATCGGATATGAACTCCTTCATCCAGACTCCTTCGTTTGCTGCTTCCGAAGCAGCTATGTACTCCGCTTCACATGTAGATCCCGCTACGACGCTTTGTTTAGAACTGCACCAACTGACAGCTCCACCGTTTAAAGTAAACACGTATCCGGTTTGCGATTTAGAATCGTCCGGATCAGTGTCAAAGCTTGCATCAACGTAACCTCTTACGGTGAGCTCTTCGTCACCTCCATATACGAGAAACATATCCTTAGTCCTTTTCAGGTATTTCAGGATGTTCTTGACCGCTGTCCAGTGATCCACTCCTGGATTACTTTGGTACCTCCCTGCTAAACTTATAGCAAGGCACACATCAGGTCTGGTACACAGCATTGCATACATGATAGAGCCTATGGCTGAAGCATAGGGAACATCTTTCATTTTCTCTCTATCTTCTGCAGTGGTCGGGCATTGAGTCTGACTCAACTTCACACCTTGTAACACAGGCAAGAACCCTTTCTTTGCTTGATTCATTTTGAACTTCTTCAAAATCTTGTCAAGGTATGTGCTTTGTGAAAGTCCAATTAAGCGTTTTGATCTATCTCTATAGATCTTTATGCCTAATATGTAAGCAGCTTCCCCGAGGTCTTTCATCGAAAAACTTTTATTCAAGTATCCCTTTATGCTATCCAGAAATTCTATATCATTTCCAATCAGCAATATGTCATCCACATATAATATCAGAAATGCTACAGAGCTCCCACTCACTTTCTTGTAAATACAGGCTTCTCCGAAAGTCTGTATAAAGCCGAATGCTTTGATCACACTATCAAAGCGTTTATTCCAACTCCGAGATGCTTGCACCAGTCCATAAATGGATCGCTGGAGTTTGCACACTTTGTTAGCTCCCTTTGGATCGACAAAACCTTCTGGTTGCATCATATACAACTCTTCTTCCAGAAATCCATTCAGGAATGCAGTTTTGACATCCATTTGCCATATTTCATAATCATAAAATGCGGCAATTGCTAACATGATTCTGACGGATTTAAGCATCGCTACGGGTGAGAAGGTCTCATCGTAGTCAACCCCTTGAACTTGTCGAAAACCTTTTGCGACAAGTCGAGCTTTATAGACAGTAATATTACCGTCAGCGTCAGTCCTTTTCTTGAAGATCCATTTATTCTCAATTGCTTGCCGATCATCGGGCAAGTCAACCAAAGTCCATACTTTGTTCTCATACATGGATCCCATCTCAGATTTCATGGCCTCAAGCCACTTTGCGGAATCTGGGCTCACCATCGCTTCTTCATAGTTCGTAGGTTCATCATGATCTAGTAGCATGACTTCCAGAACTGGATTACCGTACCACTCTGGTGCGGATCTCATTCTGGTTGATCTACGTGGTTCAGTATTATCTTGCCCTGAAGTTTCATGATCATCATCATTAGCTTCCTCACTAATTGGTATAGGTGTCGCAGAAACAGTTTTCTGTGATGTACTATTTTCCAATAAGGGAGCAGGTACAGTTACCTCATCAAGTTCTACTTTCCTCCCACTCACTTCTTTCGAGAGAAACTCCTTCTCTAGAAATGATCCATTCTTAGCAACGAATGTCTTGCCTTCGGATCTGTGATAGAAGGTATACCCAACAGTTTCCTTTGGGTATCCTATGAAGACACATTTCTCCGCTTTGGGTTCGAGCTTATCAGGTTGAAGCTTTTTCACATAAGCATCGCAGCCCCAAACTTTAAGAAACGACAACTTTGGTTTCTTGCCAAACCATAGTTCATAAGGCGTCGTCTCAACGGATTTTGATGGTGCCCTATTTAACGTGAATGCGGTCGTCTCTAAAGCATAACCCCAAAACGACAGCGGTAAATCAGTAAGAGACATCATAGATCGCACCATATCTAGTAAAGTACGATTACGACATTCGGACACACCATTACGCTGTGGTGTTCCGGGTGGCGTGAGTTGCGAAACTATTCCACAATTTTTCAAATGTATACCAAACTCGTAACTCAAATATTCTCCTCCACGATCAGACCGTAGAAACTTTATTTTCTTGTTACAATGATTTTCAACTTCACTCTGAAATTCCTTGAACTTTTCAAATGTTTCAGACTTATGTTTCATTAAGTAGATATACCCATATCTACTTAAATCATCTGTGAAGGTGAGAAAATAACGATATCCGCCACGAGCCTCAATATTCATCGGACCACATACATCGGTATGTATGATTTCCAATAAATCTGTTGCTCTCTCCATAGTACAGGAGAACGGTGTTTTAGTCATCTTGCCTATGAGGCACGGTTCGCAAGTACCAAGTGATTCATAATCAAGTGATTCCAAAAGCCCATCAGTATGGAGTTTCTTCATGCGCTTTACACCGATATGACCTAAACGGCAGTGCCATAAATAAGTTGCACTATCATTATCAACTCTGCATCTTTTGGCTTCTACATTATGAATATGTGTATCACTACTATCGAGATTCAATAAGAATAGACCACTCTTCAAGGGTGCATGACCATAAAAGATATTACTCATATAAATAGAACAACCATTATTCTCTGATTTAAATGAATAACCGTCTCGCATCAAACAAGATCCAGATATAATGTTCATGCTCAACGCTGGCACCAAATAACAATTATTTAGGTCTAATATTAATCCCGAAGGTAGATGTAGAGGTAGCGTGCCGACCGCGATCACATCGACTTTGGAACCGTTTCCCACGCGCATCGTCACCTCGTCCTTTGCTAGCGTCCGCTTATTCCGTAGTCCCTGTTTCGAGTTGCAAATATTAGCAACAGAACCAGTATCAAATACCCAGGTGCTACTGCGAGCTCTAGTAAGGTACACATCAATAACATGTATATCACATATACCTTTGTTCACCTTGCCATCCTTCTTATCCGCCAAATACTTGGGGCAGTTCCGCTTCCAGTGACCAGTCTGCTTGCAGTAGAAGCACTCAGTTTCAGGCTTAGGTCCAGACTTGGGTTTCTTCTCCTGAGCAGCAACTTGCTTGCTGTTCTTCTTGAAGTTCCCCTTTTTCTTCCCTTTGCCCTTTTTCTTGAAACTAGTGGTTTTGCTAACCATCAACACTTGATGCTCCTTCTTGATTTCTACCTCCGCAGCTTTCAGCATTGCGAAGAGCTCGGGAATAGTCTTGTTCATCCCTTGCATATTATAGTTCATCACGAAGCTCTTGTAGCTTGGTGGCAGTGATTGGAGAATTCTGTCAATGACGCAATCATCTGGAAGATTAACTCCCATCTGAATCCAGTGATTATTATACCCAGACATTTTGAGTATATGCTCACTGACAGAACTGTTCTCCTCCATCTTGCAGCTATAGAACTTATTGGAGACTTCATATCTCTCAATTCGGGCATTTGCTTGAAATATTAACTTCAACTCCTGGAACATCTCATATGCTCCATGACATTCAAAACGTTGTTGAAGTCCCGATTCTAAGCCGTAAAGCATGGCACACTGAACTATCGAGTAGTCATTAGCTTTGCTCTGCCAGACGTTCATAACATCTGGCGTTGCTCCAGCAGCAGGCCTGGCACCCAGCGGTGCTTCCAGGACGTAATTCTTCTGTGCAGCAATGAGGATAATCCTCAGGTTACGGACCCAGTCCATGTAATTGCTACCATCATCTTTCAACTTTGCTTTCTCAAGGAACGCATTAAAATTCAACGGAACAACAGCACGAGCCATCTATCTACAATCAACATAAACAAGCAAGATACTATCAGGTACTAAGTTCATGATAAGTTTAAGTTCAGTTAATCAAATTACTTAGGAACTCCCACTTAGATAGACATCCCTCTAATCTTCTAAGTGATCACGTGATCCAAATCAACTAAACCATAACCGATCATCACGTGAGATGGAGTAGTTTTCAATGGTGAACATCGTCATGTTGATCATATCTACTATATGATTCACGCTCGACCTTTCGGTCTCTGTGTTCCGAGGCCATATCTGCATATGCTAGGCTCGTCAAGTTTAACCTAAGTATTCTGCGTGTGCAAAACTGGCTTGCACCCGTTGTAGATGGACGTAGAGCTTATCACACCCGATCATCACGTGGTGTCTGGGCACGACGAACTTTGGCAACGGTGCATACTCAGGGAGAACACTTCTTGATAATTTAGTGAGAGATCATCTTATAATGCTACCGTCAATCAAAGCAAGATAAGATGCATAAAAGGATAAACATCACATGCAATCAATATAAGTGATATGATATGGCCATCATCATCTTGTGCTTGTGATCTCCATCTCCGAAGCACCGTCATGATCACCATCGTCACCGGCGCGACACCTTGATCTCCATCGTAGCATCGTTGACGTCTCGCCAATATTATGCTTCCACGACTATCACTACCGCTTAGTAATAAAGTAAAGCATTACATCGCGATTGCATTGCATACAATAAAGCGACAACCATATGGCTCCTGCCAGTTGCCGATAACTCGGTTACAAAACATGATCATCTCATACAATAAAATCAGCATCATGCCTTGACCATATCACATCACAACATGCCCTGCAAAAACAAGTTAGACGTCCTCTACTTTGTTGTTGCAAGTTTTACGTGGCTGCTACGGGCTTTAAGTAAGAACTCATCTCACCTACGCATCAAAACCACAACGATAGTTCGTCAAATAGACTCCGTTTTAACCTTCTCAAGGACCGGGCGTAGTCACACTTGGTTCAACTAAAGTTGGAGAGACAGTCTTCCGCAAGCCATCTATGTGCAAAGCACGTCGAGGGAACCGGTCTCGCGTAAGAGTACGCGTAAGGTTGGTCCGGATCGTCTCACCCAACAATACCGCCGAACCAAAGTATGACATGCTGGTAGGCAGTATGACTTGTATCGCCCACAACTCACTTGTGTTCTACTCGTGCAAATAACATCAAACCATAAAACCTAGGCTCGGATGCCACTGTTGGGGAACGTAGTAATTTCGAAAATTTTCCTACGCACACGCAAGATCATGGTGATGCATAGCAACGAGGGGGAGAGTATTGTCTACGTACCAACGCAGACCGACTGCGGAAGCGATCTCACAACATAGAGGAAGTAGTCGTACGTCTTCTTCCCGATCCGACCGATCCAAGCACCGTTACTCCGGCACCTCCGAGTTCTTAGCACACGTTCAGCTCGATGACGATCTTCGGGCTCCGATCCAGCAACGCGTCGAGGAAGAGTTCCGTCAGCACAACGGCGTGGTGACGATCTTGATGTACTACCGACGCAGGGCTTCGCCTAAGCACTACAACGGTATGATCGAGGTGGAATTTGATGGCAGGGGGCACCGCACACGGCTAAGGAACGATCTCAAGGATCAACTTGTGTGTCTTGGGGTGTCCCCTGCCCCCGTATATAAAGGATGGAGGAGGAGGAGCTGGCCGGCCAAGGTGGGAGGCGCAGGAGGAGTCCTACTCCTACCGGGAGTAGGACTCCCCCCTCCAATCCTAGTCCAACTAGGTTTCCTCAAGTGGGAAGTGAAAGAGAGAGGTGGCCGGCCCCTCTCCTAGTCCTAATAGGACTAGAGAGAGGGGGGAGGCGCAGCCCTATGTGGGCTGCCCTCTCACCTTTCCACTAAGGCCCATGTTGGCCCATTTGGCTCCCGGGGGGTTCCGGTAATCCTCCCGGTAGTCCGGTAAAATCCCGATTTCACCCGGAACACTTCCGATGTCCAAACATAGGCTTCCAATATATCAATCTTTACGTCTCAACCATTTCGAGACTCCTCGTCATGTCCGTGATCACATCCGGGACTCCGAACAACCTTCGGTACATCAAAATGCATAAACTCATAATAACTGTCATCGTAACGTTAAGCGTGCGGACCCTACGGTTCGAGAACAATGTAGACATGACCGAGACACGTCTCCGGTCAATAACCAATAGCGGGACCTGGATGCCCATATTGGCTCCTACATATTCTACGAAGATCTTTATCGGTCAGACCGCATAACAACATACGTTGTTCCCTTTGTCATCGGTATGTTACTTGCCCGAGATTCGATCGTCGGTATCCAATACCTAGTTCAATCTCGTTACTGGCAAGTCTCTTTACTCGTTCCGTAATACATCATCTGACAACTAACATATTAGTTGCAGTGCTTGCAAGGCTTATGTGATGTGCATTACCGAGAGGGCCCAGAGATACCTCTCCGACACTCGGAGTGACAAACCCTAATCTCGAAATACGCCAACCCAACATCTACCATTGGAGACACCTGTAGTACTCCTTTATAATCACCCAGTTACGTTGTGACGTTTGGTAGTACCCAAAGTGTTCCTCCGGTAAACGGGAGTTGCATAATCTCATAGTTATAGGAACATGTATAAGTCATGAAGAAAGCAATAGCAACATACTAAACGATCAGGTGCTAAGCTAATGGAATGGGTCATGTCAATCAGATCATTCAACTAATGATGTGACCTCGTTAATCAAATAACAACTCTTTGTTCATGGTTAGGAAACATAACCATCTTTGATTAACGAGCTAGTCAAGTAGAGGCATACTAGTGACACTCTGTTGGTCTATGTATTCACACATGTATTATGTTTCCGGTTAATACAATTCTAGCATGAATAATAAACATTTATCATGATATAAGGAAATAAATAATAACTTTATTATTGCCTCTAGGGCATATTTCCTTCACTAATCATATTCATGCTCAACGTAGACACCTGATAACATTTATCTAGGTTCAATACTAATCCCGAAGGCAGATGGAGCGTGCGACGGTGATCTCATCAACTTTGGAAACACTTCCAACACACATCGTCACCTTGCCCTTAGCCAGTCTCCGTTCAGTCCGTAGCTTTTGCTTCAAGTCACCAATAATAGCAACTGAACCACTATCTAATACCCAGGTGCTACCAGGAGTACTAGCAAGGTACACATTAATAACACGTGTATACTTTTGTTGAAGTTGCCAGCCTTCTTATCTACCATGCATTTGGGGTAATTCCGCTACCAGTGACCATTCCCCTTACAATAGAAGCACTTAGTCTCGGGTTTGGGTTCAACCTTGGGTTCCTTCACTAGAGCGGCAACTGGTTTGCCATTCATGAAGTTTCCCTTCTAGCCCTTGCCCTTCTTGAAACCAGTGGTCTTGTTAAACCATCAACACTTGATGCTCCTTCTTGATTTCTACTTTTTTGCGGTTTTAAGCACCGCGAACAGCTCCGGGATCATCTCCATCCCTTGCATGTCATAGTTCATCACGAAGATCTAGTAGCTTAGTGATATTGACTAGAGAACTCTATCAATCACTATCTTATCTGGAAGTTTAACTCCCACTTGATTTAAGTGATTGTAGCACCCAGACATTCTGAGCACATGCTCACTAGCTGAGCTACTCTCCTCCATCTTGTAGGCAAAGAACTTGTCAGAGGTCTCATACCTCTCAACACGGGCATGAGCCCGAAATCCCAATTTCAGCTCTTGGAACATCTCATATGTTCTATGGCGTTCAAAACATCATTGGAATCCCTATTCTAAGCCATAAAGTATGTGCACTTAACTATCAAGTAGTCATCAGGACGTATCTGTTAGATGTTCATAACATCCACAGACGACGCTGGAGGGGTTGGCACACCGAGCGATGCATCAAAGACATAAGCCTTCTGTGTAGCAGTGAGGACACTCCTCAGGCAACGGACCTAGTCCGCATCATTGCTTACAATATCTTTCAACTTAATCTTTCACTAGGAACATATTGAAACAGGGAGCTACAACGCGAGCTATTGATCTACAACCTTTTTGCAAAGACAACTTAGACTATTGTTCATGATAACTAAGTTCATCTAATCAAATTATTTAATGAACTCCCACTCAGACAGACATCCCTCTAGTCATCTAAGTGATACATGATCCAAGTCAACTAGGCCGTGTCCGATAATCACGTGAGACGGACTAGTCATCATCGGTGAACATCTTCATGTTAATCGTATCTTCTATACGACTCATGTTCGACCTTTCGGTCTTCCGTGTTCCGAGGCCATGTCTGTACATGCTAGGCTCGTCAAGTCAACCTAAGTGTATTGCATGTGTAAATCTGGCTTACACCCGTTGTATTCGAAAGTTAGAATCTATCACACCCGATCTTCACGTGGTGCTTCGAAACAACGAACCTTAGCAACAGTGCACAGTTAGGGGGAACACTTTCTTGAAATTATTGCGAGGGGTCATCTTATTTATGCTACCGTCGTTCTAAGAAAATAAGATGTAAAACAGGATAAACATCACACGCAATCAAATAGTGACATGATATGGCCAATATCATTTTGCTCCTTTTGATCTCCATCTTCGGGGCGCCATGATCATCGTCGTCACCGGCATGACACCATGATCTCCATCATCGTGTCTTCGTGAAGTTGTCTCACCAACTATTACTTTTACTACTACGGCTAACGCTTAGCAATAAAGTAAAGTAATTACATGACGTTTATGTTGATACGCAGGTCATAAATAAATTAAGACAACTCCTATGGCTCCTGCCGGTTCTCATACTCATCGACATGCAAGTCGTGATTCCTATTACAAGAACATGACCAATCTCATACATCACATGTATCATTTATCACATCCTTTTGGCCATATCACATCACACGGCATATGCTGCAAAAACAAGTTAGGCGTCATCTAATTGTTGTTGCAAATTTTACGTGGCTGCTATAGGTTTCTTAGCAAGAACGTTTCTTACCTACGCCAAAACTACAACGTGATATGCCAATTTCTATTTTCCCTTCATAAGGACCCTTTTCATCAAATCCGATCCGACTAAAGTGGGAGAGACAGACACCCGCTAGCCACCTTATACAACTAGTGCATGTCAGTCGGTGGAACCAGTCTCACGTAAGAGTACGTGTAAGATCGGTTCGGGCCGCTTCATCCCACGATGCCGCCGAATCAATATAAGACTAGTAACGGTAAGTAAATTGACAAAATCGACGCCCACAACAACTTGTGTTCTACTCATGCATAGAAACTACGCATAGACCTAGCTCATGATGCCACTGTTGGGGATCGTAGCAGAAATTTAAAATTTTCTACGCATCATCAAGATCAATCTATGGAGTAATCTAGCAACGAGGGAAGGGGAGTGCATCTACATACCCTTATAGATCGCTAAGCAGAAGCGTTACTAGAACACGGATGAGGTAGTCGTACTCGTAGCGATTCAGATCGCGGTTGATTCCGATCTAAGCGCCAAACAACGGCGCCTCCGCGTTCAACACACGTGCAGACGGTGACGTCTCCCATGCCTTGATCCAGCAAGGAGAGAGGGAGAGGTTGGGGAAGACTCCATCCAGCAGCAGCACGACGGCGTGGTGGTGGTGGAGGAGCGCGGTACTCCAGCAGGGCTTCGCCAAGCACTACGAGAGAAAAGGAGGGAGAGAGGTAGGGCTGCGTCTTGGGAGAGAGAGACTCGTGTGTTGGGCAGCCCAAAAACTCCACTATATATAGGGGGAGGGGAGGGGCTGCGCCCCCACCTAGGGTTCCCTCCCTAGGGGTGGTGGCATCCCCCAGATCCCATCTGGGTGGCGGCCAAGGGGGAGAGAGAGGGGGCGCACCTAGGGTGGGCCTTAGGGCCCATCTGCCCCTAGGGTTTGCCCCCACTCCTCTTGAGGGCGCCTTAGGCCTTGGTAGGAGGCACCCAGCCCACCTAGGGGTTGGTCCCTTCCCACTCTTTGCCCACTAAAGCCTCCGGGGCTGGTGGCACCTCTCGGTGGACACCCGGAACCCTTCCGGTGGTCCCGATACATTACCGGTGATGCCCAGAACACTTCCGGTGGCCAAATCCACACTTCCTATATATCAATCTTTACCTCCGGACCATTCCGGAACTCTTTGTGATGTCCGGGATCTCATCTGGGACTTTGAACAACATTCAGTAACCGCATACATACTTTCCCTATAACCCTAGCGTCATCAAACCTTAAGTGTGTAGACCCTATGGGTTCGGGAATCATGTAGACATGACCGAGACATCTCTCTGGTCAATAACCAACAGCGGGATCTAGATACCCATGTTGGCTCCCACATGTTCCACGATGATCTTATCGGATGAACCACGATGTCAAGGATTCAATCAATCCCGTATACAATTCCCTTTGTCTACTGGTATGATACTTGCCCGAGATTCGATCGTCGGTATCCCGATACCTTCTTCAATCTCGTTACCGGCAAGTCTCTTTACTCGTTCCGTAACACATCATCCCGTGATCAACTCCTTGGTCACATTGTGCACATTATGATGATGTCCTATCGAGTGGGCCCAGAGATACCTCTTCGTTACACGGAGTGACAAATCCCAGTCTCGATTCGTGCCAACCCAACAGACACTTTTGGAGATACCCGTAGTGCACCTTTATATCCACCCAGTTACGTTGTGACGTTTGGTACACCCAAAGCATTCCTACGGTTTCCGGGAGTTGCACAATCTCATGGTCTAAGGAAATGATACTTGACATTAGAAAAGCTTTAGCATACGAACTACACGATCTTGTGCTAGGCTTAGGATTGGGTCTTGTCCATCACATCATTCTCCTAATGATGTGATCCCGTTATCAACGACATCCAATGTCCATGGTCAGGAAATCGTAACCATCTATTGAGAGGCTTACTAGGGACATGGTGTTGTCTATGTATCCACACATGTATCTGAGTTTCCTATCAATACAATTCTAGCATGGATAATAAACGATTATCATGAACAAGGAAATATAACAATAACTAATTTATTATTGCCTCTAGGGCATATTTCCAACACGACGTTCACATAACACCACTAGAGGAGAGACAACATACATTTCATCAAAATATCGAATGAATACCAAATTCACATCACTACTAATAGCAAGACTTCTCCCATGTCCTCAGGAACAAATGTAACTACTCACAAAGCATATTCATGTTCATAATCAGAGGGGTATTAATGTGCATATAGGATCTGAACATATGATCTTCCACCAAGTAAACCAACTAGCATCAACTACAAGGAGTACTCAACACTACTAGCAACCCACAGGTAGCAATCCCAGACTTAGAGACAAGAATTGGATACAAGAGATGAACTAGGATTTGAGAGGAGATGGTGCTGGTGAAGATGTTGATGGAGATTGACCCCCTCCCAATGAGAGGATCGTTGGTGATGACGATGGTGATGATTTCTCCCTCCCGGAGGGAACTTTCCCCGGCAGAACAGCTCCACGAGAGCCCTAGATTGGTTCCGCCAAGGTTCCGCCTCGTGGCGGCGGAGTCTCGTCCCGAAAGCTTGCTTATGATTTTTTTTCCTCAACGAAAGACTACATATAGTAGAAGATGGGCATCGGAGGGCCACCAGGGGGCCCACGAGGCAGGGGATCGCGCCCAGGGGGGTAGGGCGCGCCCCCACCCTCGTGGCCAGGGTGTGGGCCCCCTCTGAAACTTCTTGCGCTCAGTATTTTTTATATATTCTAAAAATAGCTTCCGTGAAGTTTCAGGACTTTTGGAGCTGTGCATAGTAGGTCTCTAATATTTGCTCCTTTTCCAGCCCAGAATCCCAGCTGCCGGCATTCTCCCTCTTCATGTAAACCTTGTAAAATAAGAGAGAATAGGCATAAGTATTGTGACATAATGTGTAATAACAGCCCATAATGCAATAAATGTCGATATAAAAGCATGATGCAAAATGGACGTATCAGGCGCAGAAGGACGCGGCCGCACCGGAGGACTGGGTAGGACGGCCTGGGGCACCGGAGCAAAGAGCGATGGCAGTTTGTCGCGGCTGCTGCCGCCCCACCTCCTGGATGCTGGGGCCCTGGCCTCCGCCGAGCTGCAAGCAGTCCACCTTCTGCGTGATCGCGTCGACGTGGAACCCCACCGCTATCGGAGCGGGCGAGCTGATGCAGGGGCTGGAGAGCGGGGCAGACAGGTCAGCGATGCATGGGAGGATGTCATCATCTTCATGAAAATCTTCTATCACACTAGCGCGCGTCCTGGCATGCGGCGGCAAGCGTCTGCCATCTTCAAAGGCCAGCGGGGAGTTGAGGGCGTTGAGCATGGCGTTTTCAAACTCGAGCTGCATGACGTCCGTGCGCGGCGCAGGGGAGAGCTGACGACCACCGGGGAAGGAGAAGAAGGCAGCCATGGGTCCAGCTCCAGTGCGTCGAGACGCTGGACCGCCACCACCGGGCGGAGAGGGAGTGGCGGGGTAGCCCGCAGGGGCGTCACCTCGGCCGCCTCTTCGCACTTGGTGCGCCCCCGACCCAGGACGCCGTGTCGACGCCCCACCGGGGTCCTGCTGCGCCATCATGATGTCGCCTCAATGACATCGGTGGACTTGCCCTTGGCGTGGCAGGAGTTGCCCAGGAACGCATCGCGCCACGAGCGACGCTTCCCACCGGCGCCATCTTCGTCGTGGTTGCGCCTCTCCGGCCGAGGAGCCGCCTGGCAAGTAGCCGTGGCCAGCCAAGCAGCCAGACGGCGACCCTGCTCCTGTCCGTCTTCAATGCCACCCGTCCAGGAACCAGGCTCGACATGAGGGAAGGGGCGGTCGGAGGAGGAGGAGGGGAGCCCGCTCTGGCCTGAGTGCGAAGAGCGTGGCGAGAGCGGGGTCCAGTCTTCAACTCGATCCACATGCAGCAGCAGGTCGTAGCGGCGCACACCTGGCGGCGGAGGCACACAACGGTCTGGGGGAGAGTAGCCGAGGATCTCGTCAACTCGCCCCGCTCCCCTCTTGAGCACCCAGAGCGCCCTCTTGGTCGGGATGTGCACGACATCCCAGGCCCAGAGCCAGAACGCGAGGGTTCTGGTGTTGCCCTGCTCCAGCGTCCTGTTGTCGAGGCGGTCGATGCGGCTGAAGTCGCCGAACGCCTCCTCCGCACCCTCCAGCGACCAGAATTGCATCGGGAGGTCCTCAACAACGATGCGGACGTGCAGGGGAAGCTTTATGATGGCAGCATGGTCGTCCTCATGCCAGACGTGGATGAAGAACTTGGCGCCGTCCACCTTTAGGACGCCGTGTCGCACAGCGTCGTCGCGGTGCGCCGGGAGGTCGAAGTGGACGAGGAAGGCCTCCGGGTGGTGGGAGGTGACACGCAGCTGGAACGGGAGGGTGCCCAGTTGTGCCTCAATGGCCTTGCCCACCGCCATAGGATTGGCGGAGTGGACCCCGTCGGCGGCGGTGAGGGTGACGGCGTGCAGGCGCAGGACAAACTCCTCAAGCTCTAGCGCGGGCGAGGCCACCACCACCTTGTTGCTGACGGGCGGGCGCCGCGAGGGATCGTAGTGAAGGAACCGATCCATGGAGTGACGATGGGGCGGGGGGTGGCGGTGAAGAGGGCGTAGGAGGCGAAGGAAAACGAAGACGCTCGCGCACCGGGGCCTGGGGCGCTGCCGGCGGCAGCCTCTCCCAGACGGACCTGTCCGGAGGCCCGTTCCTCGGGTTCTGCGGGAACTCCCAGCCGAAGTGGCCAAGCTGCTCGCAGATGATGCAACGTAGGGGGTCTCTGCAGTCTTTGCGTCGGTGGAGCTTGCTGAGGCACTGGAAGCATTTGCCTCTGAATCTGCTTAAGAAGGCGTTGCGGCCGGCCTTGGCAGTGAATGCGGGTTGCCGGTCCGAGCAGCGCCCCGGCCGCCCCTGCGGATGGACCGCAAGGTCTTCTCTTGCACGCCTGCCCTTCTTGGAGGTGACCTCCGTCCATCCCTCCTCCGAGCCTGAAAGGGGAAGGTCGACTGCAGCGGGCGGAGCGACCACTATGGATTTAAGGCGGCTCGGCCCAAAAAGAGGGGACGCGCCCAGATCCGTCGGAGTAAGCCGCGGCGCCGAGCTAGATGACTCTCCCCGATGCAGGATACGCGGCGTGGAAGCCGGATCTGAGCCCGCCAGGGTGGTGGCCGGTGAAGATGGCGAGGCAGGAGCGCGCGACGGACTGCCCGAAACCAAGGAACCGCTGGGGCGAGAGGCCGCCCCGTGCCCGCAAGGGGCGGGGCTCGAGGGACTGACCGGACGGGGGGCCATGAATGCCGGATTTGTGGCCGCCACGGCCGGAGTGGCCGTGGCGCGGGGGGAGGAGCGTGGCTACCTAGAGACTCTTGTTTGTCACGAAGAAATCAAAATAACCATGTACTGTTCTCTTTGAATTCAAATCAGCCGTGGCCACAAATAAGCTAGCTGAGGAAACAAGTAGTGAAAAGAATTTGTTGGCTTATCAACTTGGGGTAGGACCGATTTTCACATGAGTTTATTTTCACAGCATAACTCGAAAGACGTACTCAAGGGAACGTGCACGGTGAGCATGAACACGCACACATGACACACCGTGCTAACAGCAACATTACGGAACAAGCCAAACTTTGCCGAAATCATAAAACGTGGAACGAATCTCCGACTCGACGGAGGGTGATGTACGTACGCACGAGTCATTGTCGCCTCCATTAGCCATGGAGTCACTTCACTGGTCCTTGTAGAATCGGAGTTGCTGAACGAACTCATCGATGTACCTCTCATGGCAGGCAGTGTCCGCGACAACCTGCTGCCACTTCTTGGCATCGGCGGCGAAGACGCGTCCTGCTTGCTCGTCCACCACGACGGCCCGGACCGTGGACGCGACGCCTTGCCGGTCAAAAGACAGTCCATCCTCCCCGTTCCTCGGCACCAGCAGACCGACCTTCTTCCTCTCCATGAACTGAGCCCCCGTCTGTTGGTCTCCGAAGAAGGGCAGCATGACGAGGGGATGCCCATACTGGATCCCCTCGATGGCGGAGCCCGGCCCGCTGTGCGTGAGGAACGCGCCCACGGAGCCGTGCGCTAGCACCCTGGTCTGCGGAACCATCCCCATCGCCACGATGCCGCGGCCCTTGATGCGCTCCTCGAAGCCCGGAGGAAGAACGTCTTGGTCGCCGACCTTCCTCAGAGCCCACAGGAACGGCGTCCCGGCGAGCTCCAGGCCGATGGCCAGCTCGTGCACCAGCTCGGTGGTCAGCGGCGCTTCGGTTCCCAGCGCGACGTAGACGACGGATTTTGCCGGGTGCCGGTCCAGCCATGACACGAGCTCGTCACCTTCATTATTCGAACTCGCCCTCAGAGGCGGCGGCGGCAGCAGGCCCATAGGGGCGAACGGCTTGCCCAGGACGCCCGGCAGCAGAGGCACGGCCTCGGGGTCGAACTCCACGCAGCACCGCTGGGCGACGATCTTGCAGCACTGGTAGGTTAGCACGAAGCGCTGGGGCACGGTCGCCCCTAGCTCTGGGTCCACCACCGTGGACACACGCGGCACGCCCCAGAGCGCGGTCGACGCGGCGGCGAAGGGGAGGAACATCACGGACGGCACGCCTCGGTCGGCGGCGGCGCCCGCTGCCAGGTAGTGGAGGTTGTCGAGGACGAGCCAGTCTGGCTTCTTGCCCTCGTCGAGGAAGGCGGAGAATGGGCCGACGAGGCCGTCGGCGGCCTTGAGTAGAAGCTCGGCCAGGTTGCCGGGACTGGGCGGGAGGTCGGAGGTGGCCTCGGCTCCCTCCGGGAGGCCGTCCACGCGGGGCAGCGGCAGGGCGACGAAGTGGACGCCGACGACCGGCCGGAGCCGGCTGAGGTTGCGCGGCGTGGAGACGAAGGAGACGCGGTGGCCGCGCGCCACCAGGCGCTCCGCAAGCTCCAGCAAGGGGATCATGTGCCCGAACGCGAGCCACGGGAAGATGACGATGTGCATGGGCGAGGACGAGGAGCGGGCATCGGCGTTGGCGTCCATGGTCGTAGCTAGCAGTATCGCTCCAGGTGGCGGTGGATCGGCGTGTGAATGTGATGCCTCTGGCCTCGATGGAGTGTATATATAGTGAGTGAGCCGAGAGCTGTTGATCTTGGCCTGGGTCTGGGTGGCGTGGAGCGGCGTTCACCACGCATGGCACCTACCAAAACGCGACATGAATCGATCAATCCATCCATACTTCGTCCCCGCTAACATAACATGGACCTGGATCGACACAGCTGTTCACTTCTACGACAAGTATTTCCGGACGGATGAAGTATGTACGTAGACGTTTTGGCAGCTTAATTTAGAAACAGAGATATTGTCGAATTGGAGTTTTGTACTACTAGAGCTTGTTCTCCTTCCGCTCGGCTATGGTGGTGGTTGGGAGCTGATTGCTCCGACGGGGCCACCCTGAAGCTAGCTTGTGAAATGGTCTGCAAATCTCTTTTTACTGGAGCCGGGCCGTCTCAAAAGTTGTCAGAATTTGTAGTCTTATATTTCAACCTATTCTTCATTTAAACCTCTTTATTTCATCAGACTGCGAGTGGGACCACCCTGTGATTTGACCAGCTGGACCCACCCATGTGATTTTAGACACACGCCTCTCACTTTACAAATACGCATCAATGTTTTAAATAACGGGCTATGGCATTTAACGGCGACCCTTAAAAATAGCTATAGATGGGCTATAGCGGCAAATTGTACATGAAATCATTTAGCGGCAACACCCTCAAATAGCGATAGCGGAGTTATAGCCGGCTATTTAAAACTATGATACGCACACACGAACTACAGAAGTACATACTTCGTTTATTTTCAAAGGATCAACCCCTCTCACTTTAAATTGATTTGAAATCTTTTAAAACTCATTTTTTTTTATTTTTAAAAACATATATTTCAGATGGGTAAAAGGAATACAATTTCAATTTCTTTAAAAAGGTAATTTCAGCTATTAAAATTTCATATTTTTCAAAGAAGATTGAAATTGAATATTCCAAAAGTGGCGGAAACAATTTCAATCTATATTTAAAAATCTATTTCAATACGTATCTCATAGAAATAACAAGATACATATATTAGAAATAGCAAAATAACAAGATACATATATTAGAAATAGCAATTTCATACATTTCATATTTTTAAAAAGTGAAACTTACTATTTCAAAAGAGTGGCATAAACAAATTTATTTTTTTACAATGTGATTTCAGTTAATTTCAATGCCAATGCCATATTTCATAACGATTGAAACTCATTATCTCAATCATCAAAGAACTGATTTCAATCCTTTCAAAAACAAATTTCACTACCACATTTTTACAAAAGACTGTAAATTCATATTTCACAGACTATCAATTTCGCATATGTGCACACTATTGTGTACAATTTTAGATCACAAAACCAAATGACACAAAAGTTGATTCACTCATCAACTTCTCAATTATATCAACTAGTACAATGCCCGTGCGTTGCCATGGGCTCTTGAAATATTTTGCAAGAGTTATATAAAAACAATGCATGTTAAATTTCACACGTCATACAATATAACACAGACATCGCCTAAGATACATAGTGGGAGGAACCCAGCCTCCTCAGACTTTAGCGCTTCCTGGCCGTTGGATCTGGTTCTTGATACATTTTGGACCGTCGGATCAAGCCCCCGGTTGATCCCATTCGTCGGATCAAAACTGAGCATTGTAGATCGAAACAGTGTTAAAACTGGGCTACCAACGCATGTTATTCCGGTGCCCCGCCAAGGGCATTATTGGAATTTCATCAACAGGTATAAAAAGCCCGACGCGCCTCTCCTATCCCAAATCTAGCCGCCGCATCGCCCCGTTCCAGTTCTCCCGCCCGCCGCTCGCGATGCTCCTTGCCACGCCGCCGCCGCTCGCCGTGCTTCTCGCCCTTCCTGTCTCGCCGCCCCTCCCTCCTTCTCCTCCATCGCCAGGAGAGGCCGCCGCTCGCCATGATCCCCGTCCTTCCTGTCTCGCCGCCCCTCCCTCCATCTCCTCCATCGCCATGAGAGGCTCGACCTCGCTCGGGACGCTGCTCCCCGGTCGAGTTCGTGTGCCTGCATCGTCAGGAGGAGCGGAGGTTGCGGCTCGCGTATCTGCTCCTCCATGGACTGCAACACAGATGGGGGAAGACGTACGATTTTTTGTCGAAAGAGACCCTCTGCCCACTGGAATTGACAAAAGAGACCCCCTGCGGACGAAATTGATAAAAAAGACCCCCTCACAAGTGGCGGCAGGCGCGGCAGGCGACACGTGTCACCTGCCGCCACACCACGAGGCGGCTGGCCCCGCCGCCACTGCAGGAGGCGGCCGCGCGTGGCAGAACGGTGGCAGCACAGGCCAGCGTGCCGCGACGGAACGGGCCGCGCCAGGTGGGCCCGGCCGCCACCGGGTGAGGCGGCCGCCGCTGCCGCTGTCGCCACCCGACCGACAAGGCCTGCTGCGCGTGGGCCCAGCAGGTGGGCCACGCCGCCACCTGCCGAGGCGGCCTGTCCTGTGCTGCTGCACGCGCGCCAGTGCGCAGACGGCGCTGATTCCGAGGCGCGACAGTGATGGCTGTGACTCTGACGCGCGGGAATATGCACGCTTTTGGTTCTTTCGCCCGGAAACCAATCCTGCCTTTGCTTCTTTTGCCTCAGCGGATGCGATGGCACTGGGAATCCTACGGGAAACTGTTGTGCCGACACTACAGGGATCGTAAATATCCCCGCTTAATTTTCTCGCCATCATTTATCGTCTGAGCTTATAAAAGGAGACACCGAGGCTCTCGTCCAGCCATCCTCGAAATCGGCAGTGTGCAAAGTGTGTAACACATTTTTTCAGTCGGTATGAGTTTGCCTTGCTCGGATCAAAGCATTAGGCCGAGGAAAATGAAGAATGCAAGTTTGCCTCCGGGGGTGGCAGTCCTGCGGTGTTGGTGTGGCGATCTTTGCAAGGTGAAGGAGGTTACGGATTTTTCAGATTGGTTGGGCATGAAGTTTTTCATGTGCGCCAATTATGAGGAAGATCCACCCATAGCTATTTCAGAGTACGACAAGCCTCCGGTATGCTTTAACCATCACAAATAGATATTGTTGGTATTTTGATAGATTCTTTAATAACATTCTGGTTTTTCGTTGTAGTCTCCTCCGCCTCTGTGCATGTACTATCGTTGGATTGACATGGAGATACCGGCTTGGGCAGTGACTGAGATTCGTGAAAGAAGTCGCCGTGCGTGGAATAGTTTCTATGTGGAAGAGCGACGCGAGAAGGCGAAAGCTGAGGAGAAAGCAGAGCAAGAGAGAGAGTTAAAAGAATACTATGCGGAGCAACACCGGTTTTTTCAGGATTTAGGAAAGAAAAACAGGGAAGAGGCTCGTCGCATGGAGGAACAGGAACGACAGCGAAAGGAGGCTCGTGAGGCGGAGAGGCAGAGAAAGAAAGAAAGGGCTCGTCAGGCCAAGGCAGCAGAAGAAGGTGGCGATGGAAAAGGAAAATATCCACGTTGGACTCAGTAGATTCCCGTGGTAGTATTTTAAATTTCGCAATCATCTGTATCTTTATTTCTGCAGTTTAATGTAGCTTCATTTCAGTAGTTAAATGTAGCTTTATTTAAATTGTACGATGTATCTTATTTTCAGTTGTACCTTGTCGTGTTGTATCTTATTTTCAGTTGTACCTTGTGGTGATGGAAAAAATATATAGTTTTAGAATAAAGTAGTGGCATTTTCTCTCCCTCCACTAATTATCAAACATCGTGCAACAACTATAAAATGAGATTTAGAACATAATGCCTTACAATAAGAGAGTACAAACTAATAATGCAAGTACATCTGAATTAAACGGTACAATGGGTCGCGCACGTGCATAGAAGAATCACCCTACTTTACGACGACCACCTGGCCTTTCCTTACGACCGGAAGGCGACAAGCGATTAGGTGGCCGGGTCACACGAAGACCGCGGCCGTACTCCAATTCGGCTTCATGTGTCTGCGAGTCCTGCGTAGGTGGTGGAGTCGCGAATCCTTGTTGCGAACCTGAAGCGTAATTGTAGGCGTATGGTTGTGACTCCGCGGGGATAAAAGATGGGCCAATAACGTCCCCTCCGAAAAACTCTGTAACTAATGATGTAACCGGGTCGCCAAGATCATGTGATGTTCCCCGGAGGCCTGTGTTGACGCCATGATCATGTGATGCTCCCTGGAGGCCCGTGTTGACGCCGCGTTGGGTGTTCTCATCGCCCCAATTAATATCAGGTGTGTCCTGCACATAGAAACATTTTAAACAAACTGTTAGAGGATAATATATGATATCATTGTAAATGCATTGAAATGTAAACATGACTACCTGAGCATATCCCTCTCCTATACTGTCTGGCCATTGTACGTGGTGCTGGTTTAAATCTGGTACACGAGTCTCCTCGGGCATGGGGATCCCTCGCGTGGAGAGATACGGTTGAGATCCCTCACCTTGGGTGTATGCATCATATCCTGTGTACGCATATGGGTTAGGGGAAAGAAACTGCTCAGGCATCGAATCCAAGCCCGTGCCATGCCCCTAAGATGTCTGCCCCTGACGAAGCTGCATCGAAGAAGAGCGATGCAGTGGCAGAGATGAGTCATGTCGTGGCAATGTCGTTCTAGTACTCGGACCCTCCCCCCATTGCTCATGGCTCGTACGCGCCTCGCTCGGTCTGGACGACTGCGCCGCACTCGGTCTAGACGACTGCGCCGCACTCGGTCTGGCTAACCTCGCTACCGGCATGTATGCTCCAGTGACAACGTCGTCGCCTCTACCGCATCTGAACTTCTTTGCCACGAATTGTTGCAAAAGTTTCTGGAATGTCTTGCGATATGGGCCCTGGGCCGGCATGCTATCCGTAGCCATCTGTCCTACTTCGTTGACATTTTCAAGCTGAACAATATTTAGATGTTATTTAGTTCAAATGATTATGAAATGATGGACATAAAAAAGTTACAAGTGATTACAATCTGGTCACGATAGTAAGCTGCATGCAGCTCAACATGTCTCCGCGCCTGCTCCTCTTGTGTGAGATGTGTTGGTATATTAGCTGGCTGACTGGCCAGGCTAGCACGTGTGTTCATGCAGTACCACTGCTTGTACGCTTGATCTGTACTTCCATCGTACGGTCTACAAAATTAAATAATTACATAAACCGTTGTAATGAAAGCAAAGCATCTTCACGCATCGTATGATCATCGTAAAAAAATAATGTACATAAAATATACCTAAGTTGATGCACTATATCTGCTAGCGCTTCATTTTCCCACTTGTGTACCCATTCAATGTTCTCTTCCCTCCAATCGTATAAACTCCAACCCCTACCCATATTGGTTAGCCTGCAAATTATGTAACAAAGTGTGAGTTTAGTAAATTAAAAATGACACTAACTATTTAGGGATGTCACATCTTACTTATGTGTTTCCTCGTCGATACGTCTGGGAAAAGGTGGTGGAATTTCTTGATAGAGACCGAACTGTCTCATTACACGCTCTGGGTTGTAAGGCTCAACACACCACAGGAACAATAAGTTGCAGCGAGTCAGCCAGAATGCACTATCGGTCAACATGCCTGGTGTGAAGTGTCGAGCATCAAAGACCATTTTTAGCTGGTCCTGAGTCCACGGGTTCCATGTGACTTCTGCCTCATCAAGTATCTCAAACTGCTGGTGGTACATAGGGTAACAATTTTTCGCAATATCTGGAGACCAACGTTTCCGTGCCTTTGTCCACCTGGTGGCCATAGTTGCGCAAGCACCCTCGCTAAAGTCGTATGGGTATATGGGTTGTACTATACGAGGTCGTCCTACAGGGAGGTATTCCCAGGACCACAACTGTAGAAACTCATAGGCGACACAAAGTAATGGAGCTTTTTGTGCGAAAGAGGTTTTTTGCGTGGCATCACACAAGCCTCTGTATGTATGAGATAGCATGGCAGAACCGAAGCTGTATTTTGGCTGCTCGGGTAAAGGTTCATCTACCATATTCTCTGCAATGTAGATGAGACCAGGGACAACAACGTCCCCATGTGAATTTGGAAATAGATTCCCGAGGAGCCACAACAAATACGCAAACAGATGTCTTTTTCTCGTCTCCTCATTGGCGAAGTTAGAAAAATTAAGAAAGTTATCACGAAGCCAGACGAGTGGGATGCCCCGAGGGTTACCAGAACGTTGTGATTCTGGCATTTCCATCCCAAGACGGGCTGCTATATCTAATGCCCAAGATGGAGACACTCGTGGAGAGACTACCGGCTCACCTCTAATTGATAGAGCAGTGATCATAGAAACATCTTTTAGTGTAGGTGTAAGCTCCCCAAAACGAAAGTGAAAGGTGTGGGTTTCAGGTCTCCACCGGTCAACGAGGGATGTCAAAAGGGATGGGTCCAAACGTACTTGGTCGTTGCATGATGTGAGCCTAGCAAAACCTTGTAGTCCATAAGCGTCAAGGTGAGCAAGGAATTGATTGTGTATTGGCCATGTTTTCTTTATGGTTCGAAGTCTGAAAGGCCGATAATCATGCTTACTATTTGGTTTCAAAAATAGGTGGCAACGGTGGCCGGCGTCATGGGGCCCCTGCAAAAGCACTGGCACTTCACCCATAACCTGCACACAAACATACAAATATAAATTACGAGGAAGACAGAAATACAAATGCAAATCAAAATTAACTTAAAAAATACAAAGAGATACGATTTACATTAATTATCTGAAGTTAACATCAGGAGTACAATAATACAAAGAGAATCAATTTAAATTTAATATAAGTACACATAACGGGTAGAAATATAAATAGACATGGCGAGTACATATATATCAACATCATGCGTTGTTGTTGGCTCGATACGGGCAGTCTTTGCATGAATGTCCAGGACACCTGCAAACGCGGCATCGCCTTGGTTCTCCCATCTGGCTATGGTCCATGTCATTGCGATGACGCCTAGACTGATGTCGTCCCTTTGCGATTCTCATCAAGTCGGTGTTCGAAACCCATTTCGGCCCATCTGGCCACAACATTTTGTAGTTCATATCAATGCCCCAAGCCCAGAACTCACCGTTCCAAGTGTTGTACAGATTGTACATGTTGAAGTACGGCGATATGTATGGCTCGACGCTGATTTTTTGAACAGCAGCCGCCCGGAGCACATGACTGCAAGGGTAGCCCTCAAGCTTGGGCTTGTTACAAGTGCACTCACATGAGGTTGAGCCAAGGGTGACAGCTTGCTTTTTTGATCCTCTGTGGTGACCCTTAACGTACTTGGCTCGCACATTGACCTCCCACTTATTCCTAAGTGCGTCCACTTTCCTGCAGCCATGACTTTGGGACTTCTTTGCTTTCTCGTCCAAATGTCTTTGCATATTCTCGGACCATGGCTTGTTCAATTCAACTTGTGCTTTGGCGATGGTGACCCTGTCTGCAAAGTATGACAGGGTCCGGTTCCAAGTTTCTTCAATTAGGGCTGTGATAGGCAGTGTTCGCACCCCTTTAAGAACACCATTGTACACCTCTGACATGTTGCTGGTCATTATTCCATACCGAGCCCCGGTGTCGTGAGCCTGCGCCCACTTCTCCAAATGAGGGCAATTCTCGGTGATCCACTGGCTCAAATCTGGGAAAACTTGCCCAACCTCCAGGCTTCCCGCTCCTAGGCCAGAAGCAGAGTGAAATTCGTTGGTGATGCTCATATCCTGTAAAAACCCAGGTTGCAGTGCCGCCGCGACCGCCCTCTGAGGAGGAACATCTTCTTCTCCGCTTGACTCCGAAGACGCAGAAGAATGATCATCATCATCTGGCGCCTCCGGCAATCCCTCCACGTGTTCGCTCATGTCAACGGCCGCCGACCAATATCCTATGTCATACACAGGCTGGCCGCCCGTCGGTTCCGATGGGCTGATGCTAGGGGCTGATGTGATGGCCAACTCGACCTCACCACCCCTGCTACTGCATCCGGCAACATCAGTGACTGAAATGAACTCCACATACACCATCGGCTGACCATACATTGAGTTATTGGGATTGCTTGCAAACCTCATGTACGACCCCCACGACCGATCACCTGTGACAGGCCGCAAACCCCAACGGGCAACTGTCCCATCATTTCCTCCGTCAACGACCAAGGCCTCCATTGTCATTTTTTTTTCATGCATCACTGGGCCAAACACCGCTCGGATGCACCTTCTAACAGCTGCGTAACCCACGTTGACCATGTCTCTCACCACAACTGTAGTCGACTCGCACAAGGACACATCCACCCCGAATGGACCGTCGCGTAAGACGTTCCCATAGTACACTACTAAATTTTCCATAGTACCTAACCAACATACATGTTTACATTTCAAATAATTAGTAACTGAACATTTAGTAACGATGACAACATTTACATATCATTCGACTAAAATAATAACCGTATTTTCGTTACAAATATTTGGGTTTTTTTCTAATCATTTGCTTAGACTTTAAGAGGTTGTTTGGTTAACGGGTATTTAAAGATCTATTTTTTCTCAAACTCGTCTACGAGAGTAAAAACGACTATTAGTAAAAACTAATTTTGTTACAACAGGTTATGACAAAACCGATGGTAATTACTCGCTATCCAAACAACCAGTAAACATAATAGTACGATAATAACATTTTAATATCATATGAGTGAAACATTAAATTTCTTCCGGCTTTATATAGTTTTTTCATATCATACGATAGCAATCATTTATTTACAAATAATAATATTTGCATCAGCATGCACATTATTCACAACAATACATCAATATAAAAAACATTAACAAAATTGCGGCGTCATTTTATACCTTAGCTCCAATATGGATATGCTTGCGAATGCAATTAAGCGTCAAAATAGTTCGAATAAATATCCGTCGTCACCAGTACTATATGAACGGAGTCAACCTATTATCACATGAACATCAATATTACACACATATTTTTCTTTCTGCTATCAAAAGTACGAACATAGCACTTGCATGTATGTGGTCATCACCTCAAAAGCGACAACGAAGATGGAAACACAATTTCTTCAATCACGTCATCTCCTCCTTATTTGCTACTTAAGATGAATTATTTTACCTAATTACAAACATCATCAAGTACATTAGCACCTAATCTTAACATATAAAATTTAGATTATTGCGACATAACAAAGTAGACCTGCAGTTTCCTAACTATAGACTTATTAATAAATATACCACATGAAATAACATATACCACATGCAATGAACAATTACAGTACAAGTTTTTCTTAATTACCGTATTAAGATTTCTCGCATGTCAATACTAATGGACGCACCTAACATTGATACAACATCTTCAACCCACTCTTCTAAAAAAATGTTATAAATGCTACATCTGTCGTCTGAAATTATTTCTAATCTCTAAGCACTAACATTGCATAGCCAATAACGAGCTAAAACACTAACTAATTACCACCCTGCATGCACAATAAAATCAATGTATTGCAAAGCTCATACCTTGATCTTCAACTCTGTAGTTCACTTCGCTAGGCAAATCGTACTCCTGAAGCTCTAAATGACTCCAAAAAGTGATGAAATAATGCCTAACAAAATAGATAACACATAGTTATGAACTAAACAAAAAGAGTAAAAACATCATGCATGCAAACGAAACCAACAAAAATGGATAGATCTTACCTTCGTCTATCTTTTCTTCAACTTCAACATATTCAAAATCCAACTCTAAATCGCCCTAAATCACGAGTGAAAGTGCCTAATGAGTTTTTCTTTCTCTCTGTTCTTACACACTCAGAAGGTAGAAGAGGATGCCAGTGTGCTTGCGCACGGAGCAGAAGCATACTATATAAAAGGAAGAGGATCCCTGTAGTGTCGGCACAACAGATTCCCGCAGCGAGTGATTCCCGCAGTGCCATCGAATCTGCTGAAGCAATAATCAGCGTGATTCTCGCAGTGCCGTCGCATCCGCTGAGGCAAAAGAAGCAAAAGCCAGAGTGATTCCCGCCCGTAAAATTCGTCGTCCTCCGCGCATGGGAATCAGCCCAGTTAGCAACAGCGAGTCCGTGAAATTCGTCGTCGTTGCGCCTGGCAAAGCAACAAAAGTGTCGCGCACGGGAATCAATGCCTGATAAAGTGTCACGCACGGGAATCAGTGCCTGAAAAAGCGCGTCGCATGCAGTGCTGCCGCCTCACCCGGTGGCAGCCGGGCCCGCTGTCTCGTCGCGCGCGCAGCTGTGCCTGTCGGCCTGGGCGCGGCATGGGCAGGAGAGGCCGCCTCACCCAGTGGCGGCGTGGCCCACCTGGCCTCGCCCGTTACGTCGCGGCTACTGCGCTGCGGAGATTCCGTTATGCTCCGCGCGGCCGCCTCCTGCGGTGGCGGCCGGGCCCGCCGCCTCCTGGAGTGGCGGCAGGTGACACGTGTCGCCTGCCGCGCCTGCCGGCACTAGTGAGGGGGTCCTTTTTGCCAATTTTATCGGTAGGTAGTCCTTTTTGTCAATAGCGTTCGGTCGGGGGTCCTTTTGGACAAAAAATCGTTGTCTTGTTTGTGGGGTGAGAGTAAAAAATCTGTTCAAGATACACAGATTGCATCAACCAACCCATCTTCAAGACAACAAACAGGACATATAGGGTTTACAATCTGTTCAAGAAAAAAACCCTATATGTCCTGTTTGTTGTCTTGAAGATGGGTTGGTTGATGCAATCTGTGTATCTTGAACAGGTTTTTTACTCTCACCCCACAAACAAGACAACTAATCATGCTAACAGTTCATGTGATGATCCGTTAATCATCACATAGCAGAAATCAATGGTTCCTATTGTGCTTTGTATTTCTATTATGTCATTGTACTTCTTAGTTTGGCTGTGAAGACCTCAGCTATACTTCATTGTACTTCCTATCTGAGGATCCAAAGGTAGCTAAATCATGGGAATGTAAAATTGCATATTTATCTATATGGGTGTGGATTATTAATTTATTATACTTCATTGTGATTTAGAAAGTGTAATTTCAGTGACATGCGGTTGTAATTAGTTAACCAAATAACCCCCATACGTTGTTAATCTGAAGGCAAATTACACAGTCCTCTCTTAATACTACAGTTGCATCGTATGAGGTAAGTTACTCCAGTTGTACATAGGTATCCATCCTTTTCCTGCTCAAGTATCAAGTGGATCATATGTTGCCCTAACCTACATCATCTTTTCTTGCAGGTAGTTTCTTCGTTTAGCTGCATACTTATTTGGATCTCTCAGTTGTTAAGTGCAATCTTTTCTACTTATTCTCTACAGGCACAGTGTTACTGGTTTGTTTTCAATCTCAACATGCCATCTATCTGAATTTTGTATAGCTTGCATAGTGGCTAAGTTCATGAGCTAATTCTAATATTATCTATAGAGCTTCCATATTATCATTAGGATGATGAAGCCTGTCAAGTATTGTCCACTACTAATTGCATTAGCTTCGCCTCAGAACTTGGAAAGAGGAAGTAGAGTTATCAATAATGATCAGTTATAAAGTACCGTAGATATTGATGTTTCTAGAGCATCGTTTCCAATTGTCTGTTATCTCATTGTGTTTATGAGCAGATACAACATCTTCTGTAACACTTATTCTTACACTTGCTGGTATGAATTGCCTGGCTATATTTATAGAATCTATGTCTTTATGTTTTGTACTATTTGATGCAAATCAGTTTTCCTCGGCAAACATTGTGCCTAGCTTTTGGTACAAAATTTGCTCTTATGATCTGTAGTGAAATTGCGGTTATCCTGGGCAACAGCTATAGTTCGCTTTTGGTACATATTTAATCTGTATGCCCTATACTAAAATCAGTTATCTTAGGCAGAAACTATACCTTGCTCTTGATAGATCTTTGTAGTGTTTGTGATATATATTGAACACATTTATTCTAAGCGGTTATTCTAATTTCTTTTGGTTAAATGCTTTGTTATGTTGAGGGTTTAGACGCTGGGGTCACTGTGCTGAGCCAGGCAACGCGCGCCAAGGCGCGCTTCCGATCTAGTAATTAATTAATAATTGAAGTCCACTTCACTTGCGATGCCCACGAACTTGGTTTTCTTGGGGGCAGACATGATTGATACGATGACTGTAATATCTCTAGGGGTATAAACATAGATTGTCGACATGATACAAAAATGAGCCAAATTAGTGGAATACAAAAGGTAATATGACAAAGGAAAGATCGATAATAATATTGAAAAATACCGTGTGCGATAACATTTAAATTGGCATTTTTTGGGTTTGTTATGAGATATCACCGTTTCCGCATCATTGTGTTGTAAAAAACTCGTGAATTTTCGGCCCCTTTCAACAACGTCGCTTCGGAACCCTTGTCGATGGATTCTTTTTGTGCATCTCCAAAATCCATATATATGTCTTCTATATTTGAGAAAAAAATATATAAAAAATACACACTTTGTATTATCATGTTTAACATACATACAAAGAATGATTAGCTACATGCACCTCCTCTCGTGGTGTTTCAGTCCGGTTTGTCATCGTTACATCAGTGCGTATGTCGGAATCCGTCACTTTCTATCTCTCATGAAATATAAACGCTATTTTATACTGCATCATATAAACATATATAATGTATAATAATAATAAAAGTGAAACTAACACAACTGTTTTATTTTGTAAAAAAGAACAACCTTTTCATATTATTAAAAAAGATGTTGCATTTCTCTCGTGGAAAGCAACCAACAATAATGTTCATATATAAATAAGTACTCATCTAAGATTTCCTAAATCATTTTAAATTATGTATATAGGCTATGGAAAATTGTCCAACAAAAGATAAAAACATGCAAGCAAACCAACATAAACCAAGTATATTCGGTTTCTTCTCTCAATATTTTTTTGTGATACTCTCAATATATCTAAAAAGTATATAAAATATTTATTTGTATGAACCATGTTTAATATATATACATTATTTATTTATTTGAGGTATATATACTTTATTTATCTATCTATTTTCGTAGAGCAAACGTTGCCGATCCAAAGCCCAAATTAGCTATCCAGCACGGCCCAACCAGCACCCAATCTAAGCCTAAAAAATTAGGAATTCCAAAAAAAAAAGTTTATTTCTATCTCCCCCAGTACTCTCTCCTCTCCTCTCCACTCACTCAACCTCTCTCACCCCTCTCCCGGTCTCCCCTCCCCCGCCGCATCCGCTGCGCGTGACCACAAGCTCCTGCCGCAACCGCGCGACTCTGCCCGCAGACCACCGCATCCGTCGCATGCATCGGCGGTTGCCGCACGACGAAGGTCACGGCTGGTCCTGCGACGGCCTCGGCTGGAGGAGGACGATAGGTCCATAGCGACGGACGCTCAAGTAAGAAGAGCGGCCCAATGGCGGCGGCCTCGAGCACGGGGATAAGTGCAGGCTGGGGATGCAGGAGAGGTGCAGCGCGGGGTTTGGAGCTCCCACGAGCTGGGTGCGGCGCATCCGACAGCGACAGACACAGGGACGCGTTGATCCGGGTGTGGGTGCTCAATTCGGTCCCGTTCTGGCCGGATCCGCGGCGGTGCTCATCTCCGGCGAGGTAGCCTGTGACTCGCGGGACGACGGCGGCGCAAGACCACAGGAGGGGCTCATCTCATGGGACAGGGGCGCGAGGTCTTGTTGGCTTCGGTTGCCGGTGGCTTGACGCAGGGGTGGCCGGGGTCCGGCGCCATGGAGGCTCTTCGAGGACGAGGAAGCAGACAGCGACGACAACTTTGAGGCCGGCGGGGGCGCCGTCTCCGCGTTCGATGGTCGGGGTCCAACTCGGCCGCCGTTGGCTCCATCCCCTACAGGTAATTCCCCCTGAATTTTACCCCTTGAAATTGCCATGATTATCCCACGGAGGGGCACAACCTTTTTCTTTTTGAGATTCAGAGTAGTAAAGCTACTCTGCTGAAACCACAAATTCAGAGATCATAAGCGGGTGAGGCAGTCCGGTACGTCAGCAATCCTCTCCTGGTCTTCCGAATTCCTGGCCAACACTCCAAGCCCATCAGCAAGGGCATTGCACAATCTTCCCACACTGCTGATACTATGATCCGAGAAGTTTGTCGGTGCTTGCTTGATGTCTCTTAGCAGTCCATAGCAGGGGGAGAGGGACTGCTTCCCTGTCATCAGTTCCATAATCCGAATTTGGCAGTCAAGTTCCAAAATCACGGGGCTCCTGTAGATCCTCGAGAGTGCGTGCAACCAAATAAGGGTTGCTTTTGCTTCGGCGTCCTCAACACTACGGCTAGGTGACGTATTCTGACAGATAGAAATAACAACATGCCCTCTGTTGTCCCTTGCGACAGCACCTGCAGAATATTCACCCGTTTCCTCCAAGTACGAGGCTACAGAATTTACTTTGATTGATCCCAAGGCCGGCCCTGTCCAATGCAAGTGTTGCGTGGTGGGGCAGCGTGGCTGCTGTCGTGGTCGCATCGGTAGGAATGCTCATGGGCGAAGAGGGCGCGTTGGTGTGTAGCAATTTTTTGTTTCTGTGATTGCGGGGTGCGGATATCATGTTGTCTATTTCCTTTTTAACGAAGGCATTTGGGGGTGGGGGATTGTTTTTAGTTCGATGGAGGGGTTGGGTATCAGATGTTTGGGTAAGTATTGATTCTGTCCAGATATGTCGGGAGAGAACAGATGCAGCAGTTTTTCTATGTTAGTGAATGAAACCAGTTAAGCATTGGACAATGCATATCCTTGTTCTGAAACATTGCTACATGCATTTTTTACTCCTCTGAGATCACTTCCTCTGAAAACAAACAGAGTACTATAGGAACCCTGATAAGGTTGTTTTAGATTCAATTTAAATCACACCCTGAAAGCTGGCATGGCATTTGACTATATGGGCATTAATCTCCAGCAAAATACAATGCTCCTGTAATAGAAGGCTTTAACTCAAGATTAATGTAAACAAGAACGCAAGCCGAGTTCACCTAAACAATGACTAAAATAATACTCCCGCTGTCCCAAAATAAGTGTCTCAAGCTTAGTACAACTTTGTACTAAAGTTAGTACAAAGTTGAGACACTTATTTTGTGACGGAGGGAGTAGAAGACAATAAATCAGAACTTCCTATTGGGTTTTAGGCAATCAAGTTCAGGTGTAAACGACAACCACATGCATGCAGTAACTAAAGCAAGATCATCATGTGCCTATTCACTGTCAGTCTGAGGTGAGGAAAATGGAACAATGTAGGCATAACTGATAATGTTGTTTTTAAATTGATCACCTGGCCTTCTTTTTAGGCATAAAATAGAGTCAATGTGAAATGCACATATGTGAAATCTGGACATTTGCTCTGTCTTTTGTTGTTCTGATGCATGCAAATCTGTTCAGAAGCATATATATTATGCTTTGCTTTGCTGACATTCTATTTTGAACAACGGTTTGCTACAGTTATCATGCAGATAAGAGAACCAAAAACTACCACATTGATATCTGCTTCAGGAAAAATGGTAAGGCCAAGTTCATGTACATCTGATGCAGAATATGTTCTTTTGTAGTTTGATTATCTAATGATGTTGGAGCTGATACTGTACGCGCATATGAGTAGATATTCATGTTGTAGTCAGCTGAGTGTTGAAATTCAATGCAGATCCCCCATGGACACTAAGTGTTTGGGGTTCACTACATATTTTTCTTATTATCTACATGTCAGAATTAAATCTTTTTAATCAGTAGAAAGTCCCTCTATTCAGCCATTGAAAAGTTAAGCAAAGATTTGTCGAGATTGGATTGATACTATACTTCAATTAAAATTCCTTGGGTATCAGTTGATTCCATTCACCTTAATGGAAACCTGCAAAAATGTTTTGATTCAGTGGCCTTTGTTAACATTTTACAGGAAAGTGAATTTGATAGTTATACCAGAGAGTTATTGTCTTAGTGGTCGTATCCTCCTAATTACATACTGATGCAAAGTATACCGTTGCTGTGTTATCAGGTTTGCACTGGAGCAAAAAGTGAACAGCAATGTAAACTCGCAGCTAGAAAGGTATTGCCTAGCTTTATTTCCTTTCATACATATCAGAGGTGAAAGGTTCAGAAATTGTAAATGTTTTCTACTTTCATTATGCTCTTATATCCAGAAGCTTGGCTTTCCTGCAAAATTCAAACTTTGAACTGAAATAAAACTTTGCTTTTTGGGAACCATGTGATCAAGTTAGATGAGATACCATGTGATGAGGTTACATATAATGAAATACATGATAGTGTACTGATATGAACAGGGCTTTGCGTTTATTGATCAAGTGAAAATGAGATGAATAAGCATCAATCTTGATGAGTCATGATCTTATTAGCAGTTTAAGAAATAAAAGGGAAAAGGAAATTACTATATATATATTGACCTTTTTAGAGCGAGTGAAAAAATAGTGCTGATAAAATATACAAACCATATGCCCACCTTTTAGTGCATGTTTGTCATGGTTTACTCAGGCATATGAAAATGAAGATGTGCGTTGCATGTGCAAACTTTCTTTGGAAGTATCTTTTTTTGTGTGTGGCCGTGGATTCTGGATAAGCATCATACTGATTCAAAACATTCTTTCAGGTCAAATATTTGACGATGTTTTCTTCTCCCAACCTGGCAAGGTATTGTACTACCTACATGCATCACTGGAAGGTGTGATTTTGCTGTCGATGGTTCTACTTGGTACTGATTGACATACATACATTGTTGGAACGTGAAACATGTAGTCAAGGAACAATCTTTGCAACGAACAAAAGTGCATATATAGAGTGCACCCTTTCCATTCTGGTGTGTTAAACATAGGTTCTTAACAGATGTCTCTTTGTCATAATGTGGATATTTGAACATGCGATGGCTGTATGATATATGTGTAAGCTGTGTTCAAATAATACCTCGCTGTCTGGGGATCAGCGCCGACTCAGGGTTCCTGAAGGGGATCGTCGCCGGATCATGGACGTGACCTCAAAGGGTTCAGCGGCGGATCAGGGGATCGGCATGCGGCTCCAGAAGGGGATCGCCGCCTCCATCCTGAATGTGATCGGCGGTGGGTTCTAAACGGATCGGCGACGTCTCCTCAAGCGGATCTTGATGTGCGAGGGCGGCAGCGAAGGGATGGAGGGCGGCCGCGAACGAGGGCAGTGAGTCGGGCGTAGTCAGGCGTGCGAGTGGAGGGCAGGAGAGTCGTGCGTGCGATTGGTTTAGGGTTTTTTTCGCTGGTTAATTTTTGTATGTTTTTTTTTCGTTGGTTAATTTTCATAGGTTCTTTTTCCTTCGCTTGTAGATGGGTGCGACGGGAGGTGCGGCCCTGTACTGCATGGGGGCATTGGGACGTGTTTTTTTTGGTTTGACGCGGCTAACAGTGAGGTGGGATGAGGGACGAAAAAAACCATGATAGGTGGGACAAAAATTAACCGCGTAGACTACCAACTGAGACATTAGGAGTAAAGATCCCTACTAAAATGGATAAAATAAAGGACTGATACTACAGATGTAGGCATTCTTCATCTCTACTAAAATATATTCTTCATCATGTGGTTATTCACCTGTAATAAATCACCCCTGCATACCTACCTGCTTTTCTTCTGTCACAACTCACATTCATAAGCAGTCTTACTTCTTAGGCGAGCTCTGTCTTTTACTATTCTCTTTATCTACATTTTTTCTTGACTCGGCACATTTACTTTTTTCGGTTATACCTTTGTACTACACTGAATCTAGGAAATATAAAGTAGATGAATGATGTATTTATTCCTGTGTATACTATTTGACCTTCAATTATGTTTGCTTTCAGGAGTAAGAAGTCAGTTGGAGTGAGAAGTGAGACAAGTACCATGAGCTCAAGTGATTCATTCACCAAGCTGGTAAACGCATAAACTTCAAAAAAATCATCTCAATAAGGTATGCAAGTAATTTATTTTGGGTGTTTGAATTGCCACATTTTGGGTTTTGTTTTCAGTCCATTATATATTCTAGGGACAAACTTCATCTCATTTCTTAGACCAAATAATATTTAACTACAGGATCAGATTCGCGTAAAGTAATTTGCAATGTTTATTCGATTTTGTGCATGACAAGGGGCAAGTAGAATTTTTTCTGTATGCACTTAGCAAGATTAAAATAACAGGCACAAAGTGAATCAAGTGTGTTCAACAAGCAATTTAAAAGTGAAAGTAGATAAACAACTTACTGATCCACATAGAAGAGTGCCGAGTATTGAGATTTGATTTGCCGCATTGCAATGGTCCGCTATGGTCCTGCAGTAATATGTGTATGACAGTAAAAGGATCTTCAAATCAGTATGTAGACTTAACTTATCCATTATAATTCGATATATTATATGAGATAACTTGAACATCTTTAGAAACCAGTGTGAAAAAAATATAGCAGCCAAATCGCATTACAATAATATTACGTGTGGATTTTCATATGCACATTCCCAGACGCTACAAACTTGATCAGAGCCGAAAGCAAGGAAATGCACATCACAGTTGCAATGACGCTAGGAGAAGCCTCTCCACATCTGCATGTTGAGAGACTTGAGCTATTAATTTTGCATGCACTCCACACAAGCACATGCATGTTAAGTGAGGGCATACGTTATCATTTTGGGTATGATCGAATGGAAATACCTGTTCATGTCATCCTCTGATCCACTGATCCAAATCATCCTGCAAAGCTCATGCATAATGGTTTAGGAAATAAGGTACAGATGCTCAAAGGACAAGATTGATAGCTAACAAATAGTTGATGCTTACAATTAGCCTGTGGTCTCCTCCTCCAACATGTGTTTCCTGTTTGAGCATTGTGAAAGGTCAGGAGGTCCAGGCAGGTCAAGGCGATGGCGACCTTTGACTTTGGAAATGCAAACCCCCTCTCGGTGGCCCTCTCCACAACATCATCCAACATATTGACGTTTAGCTGACAGAAAGGAACTATACACATTTAGCTAGGAAATCTAGGAACAAGAAAATAGACCGGTCGGCATGTATGATTAAGGATAAAGAATGCACTAACTTTCAAACTGTTTTGATGCCTGACCACATATATTGTCAACATGGAAATTCTGGTTTCTGAAATCAGTTTCCTTGCTTAGTAGAACACCTATTATGAAATCTGTTTGTTCTAGAGCCGAGTGCAGACATCACTTTTGTTAACCGTGATGCTATAATACTCGGGAAAATTGTGTTATTAGGAAATTGGTCAAGGCATATAGCTCCATCTATGCTCCCACAGACATAAGATGATGATACTATTATAAACAAATTCATCTTGTTTTCTGCAGTTCTGAAATCTGTAATGCAATGTTTCACTTGTTTGGTCCTCTCTTTTTCATACGATGTTCTTGGTTTGTGTCTTCGACAATGCACAGGCAGTAAACTGCATGCATTACAACCTTAGATTAGTAAGTTGTAACTTTTGCAGCCAATAAAAATATAGGTAATTAACGCAATCAACCTTAGATTAGATGTTTTGTATGTGTCATCAATGCACGCACTCACTGGATTATTACTTATTTTGGCCTACAAACTGTTGTTTAAATGTTTATCATGCATCCATCTTCCATTATAATTCTGGTAATCCTTTGCTCCCTTCATTTTAACTAAACCTTTTCTTCAGATCTGTGAAAGCCATATAATTTGCATGCTCCAATTTTAATTTTAACTATAATGGAACAGGTTACTTTTCTGGTTTCATTTTAACTATCATGGAACAGGTTACTTTTCTGGTTTAGTGTATCTTTTTGGATCTACCTTGAACTAAGCGCAATTGCTTTATTATAAACCATTGATCCAAAATGCATAGTGCATCTTATTGTTCGGTGAAAAACTTTCCTGGTTGACACTATAGCTAAACCATCTTTTCACAAAATCCTGCTATTCTCTCTGTACATTTGCTTCACTTATTTTGTTGTCTCAGTTTGATAATTCAGTTATGGTTGAAAAATGTAAAAAGATTAGTGTCCTGTTTATTGTGTTTCCGTGTGAACTTGTTCTGAACAGCACGTGCTGAACCTTATGGTTTGCAGTTTTGTCAGAGATATGTTTTGCTAGGCTGGAAGCTTGCGAGATCTTCAGATTATCCTAATTGCTTCTACATAGAAGGTGTAGCCATCGCATGGTTCCAAATGTCTCATTGATCCAAAATGCATAGTGCATCTATTTGCTTTCCTGGTTGACACTATAGCTAAACCATTGCTTCACGAAATCATGCTATTCTCTCTGTACATTTGCTTCACTTATTATGTTTGGTCAATTTGTTATTTCGGTTATGGTTAAAAAATGCAAAAAGATTAGCTGTTTTACTTATTCTGAACCTTACGTGCTGCTGTTTTACTTTGCAGTTTGGTTGGCTGATAGCTTGCAAGATCTTCATATTCTACATAGAAGGTGCAGTGTGATGTGATGCATATGGAACTGGTATTACTTTGCAGTATGGAACTGGCGGTGGGTGTATGAAATGTGATGGATGTAACATTATACCTAATTTCTTATCAGTTCATGATATGGCTGTTTGAAATGTGATACCTGGACGTGAGTGTCTCTGGCGCGGGATCCTGGACGCCTCCGGCGGCGGCTGGTGAAAGGGATAGCCGGATCCTGGACGTCTTCGGCGACGGGTCCTGAAAGGGATCGGCGCCGGATCCTGGAAGCGTTCGGCGGAGGGTCCTCAACTGGACATGCACCGGATCAGTGGAGACCAGCGGCGGATCAGTGCCAGGGCGGCGGCGAAGAGATGGAGCAGCGGCGGTGAAGGGATGAAGAGCGGCGGCGGGCGAATGAGGGCATAGACTCGGGCGTCTGTTTCTCGCTCGAGGGCACGAGACCTTGCTCGTACGTGCGGGGGATTGGTTTGCGATTTTTTTTCGCTGGTTAATTTTCGTCGGGTTTTCTTCGCTGGTTAATTTTTGCCGGTTTGTTCGTGTCAGATGGGTGCGAAGGGAGGTTAGGCGTGTGGGGGCGGATGTGGGACTCGACCCTGAGGGTTTTTTCTGATTCATCGCGGCTGAGCGGGAGGTGGGAGCAGGTACCAAAAAAGACCGGGTGAGGTGGGACGAAAATTAAACCTGGAACGCGACCTACCAACTGAGATATCTCTACTCCTAATGGAGCAGTTGATAGCCTGATACTCCGGTTTTATTTTTGTCCGGTTTTATTTGCTCCCACCTCCCACCACCTCTCCCCACTGGTTTTCTTATCCATTGGTTTATTTTTTTAGTCCACTACTTTCTTTAAAAAATCAGCACTTTCCAAACATACAAAAGATCATGGATCTAACTTTCCTAACTTATCTCTACTCCTAATGGATGAATTGGTTGAATAGTCCCCCCCCCCCCTCCCCCCACTTTCAACCGGTTTATTTTCAACCGGTTTTTCTTCGTCCCACCTCCCATCAGCCCCTCCCACCGGTTTTTCTCTTTTCTCGTCTGACCGGCAATACCCAACGTATTTATGGTAATCAATCATAATTAAACCATGTATAGTAATAAATCAATCCAGATATGATAAGGCCATAACTCAGTAAATTTTGAATATGGTAATTATATGGTAATAACTCGGGTATGGTAAAGGCCATAACTCAGGAAATATCTCTACTCCTAATGGAGCAGTTGGTAGCCTGGTACTCCGGTTTTATTTTCGTCCGGTTTTATTTGCTCCCACCTCCCACCACCTCTCCCCACTGGTTTTCTTATCCATTGGTTTATTTTTTTAGTCCACTACTTTAAAAAATCAGCACTTTCCAAACATACAAAAGATCATGGATCTAACTTTCCTAACTTATCTCTACTCCCAATGGATGAATTGGTTGAATAGTCCCCCCCCCCACACTTTCAACCGGTTTATTTTCAACCGGTTTTTCTTCGTCCCACCTCTCACCAGCCCCTCCCACCGGTTTTTCTCTTTTCTCGTCTAATCGGCAATACCCAACGTATTTATGGTAATCAATCATAATTAATTCACGTATAGTAATAAATCAATCCAGATATGGTAAGGCCATAACTCAGGAAATTTTGAATATGGTAATTATATGGTAATAACTCGGGTATGGTAAGGCCATAACTTAGGAAATATCTCTACTCCTAATGGAGCAGTTGGTAGCCTGGTACTCCGGTTTTATTTTCGTCCGGTTTTATTTGCTCCCACCTCCCACCACCTCTCCCCACTGGTTTTCTTATCCATTGGTTTATTTTTTTAGTCCACTACTTTAAAAAATCAGCACTTTCCAAACATACAAAAGATCATGGATCTAACTTTCCTAACTTATCTCTACTCCTAATGGATGAATTGGTTGAATAGTCCCCCCCCCCCCCACTTTTAACCGGTTTTTCTTCGTCCCACCTCTCACCAGCCCCTCCCACCGGTTTTTCTCTTTTCTCGTCTGATCGGCAATACCCAACGTATTTATGGTAATCAATCATAATTAATTCACGTATAGTAATAAATCAATCCAGATATGGTAAGGCCATAACTCAGGAAATTTTGAATATGGTAATTATATGGTAATAACTCGGGTATGGTAAGGCCATAACTCAGGAAATATCTCTACTCCTAATGGAGCAGTTGGTAGCCTGGTACTCCGGTTTTATTTGCTCCCACCTCCCACCACCTCTCCCCACTGGTTTTCTTATCCATTGATTTATTTTTTTAGTCCACTACTTTCTTTAAAAAATCAGCACTTTCCAAACATACAAAAGATCATGGATCTAAACTTTCCTAACTTATCTCTACTCCTAATGGATGAATTGGTTGAATAGTCCCCCCCCCCCCCACTTTCAACCGGTTTATTTTCAACCGGTTTATTTTCAACCGGTTTTCTTCGTCCCACCTCTCACCAGCCCCTCCCACCGGTTTTTCTCTTTTCTCGTCTGACCGGCAATACCCAACGTATTTATGGTAATCAATCATAATTAATCCACATATAGTAATAAATCAATCCAGATATGGTAAGGCCATAACTTTGGAAATTTTGGATATGGTAATTATATGGTAATAACTCGGGTATGGTAAGGCCATAACTCAGGAAATATCGAATATGGTAATAAATCAGCGATCCGTCCGCATTACTAGCTCATCCGATAAATCAGCGATTGAGTAATTAAACCGTGCAGTAATTAGTACTCCCTCCGTATATGGAAGGAACCGCCGGAGTATTCCATAGATTAGCCACAGGATTTTGGCAATCTCGCTGTGGCATCCCGGATTTCGGAAATCACGCGCCCGCAGACGCCGCCGTGCCCCCCCTGCAACCACCACCGGAGTCGGAGGCGAACGCGATCGCAATCGTGACGTGTATATATATACAAGGACGTACTACGCGCACAAGGGCCTGCAAGCAAACCCCAGTGCTCCTGATCACCATGCATTTCTTCCAGGTCGTCATGGCGTGGATGTTCCCGTGCGCCGTGTGCGCGGCGATGGCGTCGGCCGTGGCGACGGCAGCGACCACGGACGGCGCTCCGAGCGTTGAGTAGGGCAGCTCCTCGTCGCCGGCGTTCGGCCCTGGCGACGCTAAGGTGGCCTCCGACCCGGGCTCCTCCCCGGCGTCGAGGTCGTCCACCTCTGAAAGAACATGCGGTGCCCCCATGTTTGGTTTTGGTAATTAATGACAATCTCTATGGACTAATGGTTGCCTTGAGTTATATTTGAAGGTTTTGTCCATATGCTTTTCTTGGAGTACATGTGTTGATTTCAAGGAGAGTTTGTGTCGACCAAGGTGTTATTCAAGGAATTATCCAAAGATTGGTCATGTGAGAGTTGAGCTTATTGCAAGCATGTCTTGAAGAAGAAGATTGTGTGATCATTCATGTCTACCTTCAAGACATCATCCAAATGAAGAGAATTGGAAAGGTTCAAGGTTGATCATGACTAAGTCAAGAGTGAATCAAGTTGATCAACTCACAAAGCGCAAAAGATGTACCGAGAGGGATCAAGTGACCCCATGGTATGGTAAGAATTGTCAATTACGCTTTGTGTACTAACCCATGGTCTTCGTGAGAGTTCTTTGTGGGGTTAGGTTGCGGTGTGCAAGTTCAAGTGGAGTATCACAAAGAGATCAAATGCTTGAAGCTTGCCATCCTTTGTGGTGACAATGGACTTGTGAAGATGTGCGGAAGAGTGGCTCACCCATAGTGGAGTATGGGGGAGCAATCAACTAGTCTTCATCGAGTCAACCCAATCAAGAAAGGTGGTCCAACTTGAGGGAATCAAGATCGTCATCACCTAGCTCAAGTGGACCATGTGCAAGGCAAAGGTTTGCCCTTGATAGCTTTTCTATTTTACCGGTCTCATGATGGTAGTTGGGAGACCGGGTTATAGGATCGATTGCCGTACTATCAAGGGGGGCCCTCGATGAGTAGCTTGATCGTATCGTTCGTTGAGAGCTCAAACCTTTGCATACTTGCATCATCTTTCTTGGTTCTTGTTTGGTTCTCTTTGTGAGTCTTAGAGCTTATGGTCATCTTGATGAAAAGCTTGAGTGCATCGAAAACGGAGTTCGCATGCATCTTCTATGATGTTTTCGATGTTGGAGGTTTTGCCGGTTCTTCTCGATTGGAGGTTTCACTCCTCTATTTTTTGGCATACCTCCCCTGCCTCTTCTTACTATAACCAGTCGCTGTTTTGATGCTACTCGTCGTCTTGTTTTCAACAAGCTTGAGTTTGCTCAATTCGGAGCTCATATGCAGAAGTTATGGCAGTTCTGGTTTTCTGGAGTATGGTTTTTCTCCTGGACCCAGCGGTAGTACCGCGGTCCACAGCGGTAGTGCGGCTGAGACTCCCTAAGCGGTAGTACCGCTCCCTAAGCGGTAGTACCGCTCCCGGAGCGGTAGTACCGCTCCCCGGAGCGGTAGTACCGCTGGGTGGCCTCAGCGGCAGTACCTCTGCGGTTCCGTGCTACTACCGTCCCGTCACTGCGTCTGTAGCGGTAGTACCGCTCCTCGGAGCGGTAGTACCGCTTGCTGGGCTCAGCCGCAGTACCGTGGTGGCATGGTGCTCCTTCCGCTTCGTTTCTTGCGCACATTTTCTCGTGTCGGGTTTTGCGGTACTTGCTGCGGCAGTAGTGGCGGTAGTACTGCTTGAGAGCGGTAGTACCGCCCTACCTCCGCGGTAGTACCGCCCTGGGCCCCTGCCCCAGCCCTTCTCTTCTGGCGCGGTAGTACCGCTGAGGGGGAGCGGTAGTACCGCTTGAGGGCGGCAGTACCGCTCTACCTCAGCGGTAGTACCGCTCTCTGCGGGGCTGTGTGGGGGATAACGGTTGGATTTTCCCCCTCCTATAAAAGGGGGTCTTCTTCCCCATTGAACTGCATCTTTTTGAGCTCGTGTTCTTCCCCCATTGTTGACCTTCTTCGAGCTTGCTAACTCTCAATCCCTCCATGGATTCTTGCTAGTTTTTGAGGGAAAAGAGAGAGGAGATCTAGATCCACATTTCCACCAATCACTTTCTCCTCTATGTGAGGGGAACCCCTTGGATCTAGATCTTGGAGTTCTTGGTGTTCTCTTTCTTGTTCTTCCTCTCATTTTCCTCCCTAGCATTAGTTGCTTCGGTGGGATTTGAGAGAGAAGGACTTGGGCACTCCGTGTGCCCTTGCCATTGCATTTAGTGCATCGGTTTGAGTTCTCCACGTGATACGTGGAAGTTACAAGTTGAGAAGCTTATTACTCTTGGGTGCTTGGTACCCTTGAGCTTGTTCCTCTTGGGTGCTTGGGCGCCCTAGACGGTTGTTGGTGTTCGGAGCTCAATCATTGTGGTGCAAAGCTCCGGGCAAGCGTCGGGGCCTCCAATTAGGTTGTGGAGATCGCCCCGAGCAATTTGACGGGTACCGGTGACCGCCCCCAAGGGTTGCCAAAGTGTACGGGTTCGGTGACCGCCCCCAAGGGTTGCCATTTGTACGGGTTCGGTGACCGCCCTCAAGGGTCCCTTAGTGGAATCACGGCATCTTGCATTGTGCGAGGGCGTGAGGAGATTACGGTGGCCCTAGTGGCTTCTTGGGGAGCATTGTGCCTCCACACCGCTCCAAACGGAGATTAGCATCCGCAAGGGTGTGAACTTCGGGATACATCATCGTCTCCGCGTGCCTCGGTTATCTCTTACCCGAGCCCCTTTACTTATGCACTTTACTTTGTGATAGCCATATTGTTTCTTGTCATATATCTTGCTATCACATAGTGGCTTATCTTGCTTAGCATAAGTTGTTGGTGCACATAGGTGAGCCTAGTTGTTTTAGGTTTTGTGCTTGACAAATTAACCGCTAGGTTTATTCCGCATTTGTTCAAGCCTAAACCGTAATTATTTTAAAACGCCTATTCACCCCCCCTCTAGGCGACATCCACGATCTTTCAATTGGTATCAGAGCCTCGTCTCTCTTTATAGGGCTTAACCGCCTAGAGAGTAAGGATGTCAACTAGGGGTTTAGGATTCTCTGACACTCTTAGTTTCGATGGCACAAATTTTGATGTTTGGGTTATTCGCATGCTTAATCTCTTTAGGGTCATGGACCCAAATTTAGAGCGAATTGTAGATATGGGTTTTTCTCCTCCGAAGGATCCCCAAAGATTATCTTTAGAGGATGAGAAAAACTCTTATCTCAATGCTCAAGCTTCTAATGTGCTTTTCGATGCTTTGAGCAATGTAGTTTTATTTCAACTCATGCCGTTCCGGGATGCTCATGAGTTGTGGACGAAGCTTCAAGATAAATATGGAGTGTCCAAGATTTGTGGGGATGATTGTTCTCCCTCCACCTCCGGTCGTATAGTCTTCTCAACTTCTACTTCACCTACATGTGGTTTGCCACAAGGTAATGATATGGTGAGTAGTGTTGGTCATTGCAATGATGATAGCATGCTTATTGTGGATGATCCTTCATCACTATCTTATTGCAATGCTCCTTCTTTGGGCTTTAACACTTCGAGCACGCCAAATGTTTCACATGCTTGTGTTGATAGTCCTTGCATATCATGTAGGAATTTCATGACTAAATCTCATGATGATATGTTTACTATGTCTTGTTGCCATGATAAAAATGCATATATGTCCTCGAATTGTTGTGCTAACAATGTAGAGGAAACCCAACACCCCATGGAACAAGATGTGGTCTTAAATGGTGCTTCAAGGGATCCTACATCATCATCTATTGCTTTTTGCCTCATGGCTAAGGCTTCAAAGGTATCTCCCACTTTGAAACCCAATATGTCTCTTGATGATGATGTTGATGCTAATGATGATGAGGATAATGATGAAGAGAATGATAATGTTGCCTCCTTAAAAATTAAGGGGGAAATAGTTTTTAAAGCTCTTCATAAAAACAAAATTGCTCGTTCCAACTTCATGGAAATCATGTCCATTGCCATTGAGGGCAAGAAGTATATTGATGAGTTGGAATCTCGTCTTGAGGAGCATGAGGTCACCATTGATAAAATGGAAGGTTATGAGCGTGATTACGCAAATGAAATTGCGGACCTCTCTCAAGATCTTGAACTTGAACAAACCACCAAGGAATCTCTTGAGGAGACTTTTGCTCTAGAATTATCTAGAGTGAGGGAATCTCGTGATAGAGCTCTTGAGGTGGCCAATGATTTTGAAACTAAAAATGAGGAGCTTGAAGTTGCGCATGCTAAACTCCTTGAGGACTTTGAGCACCTCGAAAATGGCTCAAGGGTCATTAAGAGTGAGCTCATCAAACTCACCGAGTCTCATGCTCAACTTAAAGCTTCATATTCTAAAGAGCTTGCCAAGTTGTCTTCTCCTCTTGTTGCTAATGATGATGCTTGTGCTACTAACTCTATATCTTGTGAAGCATCCATATTGAAGGAAAATGTTGAGCTAAGGGCTCAACTTGAGTTGCTATCTAGCAATTATGGAATGTTGGAAGAAAATCATGTAAAGCTCACAAGCTCTCATGATGATCTTCTAGTATCCCATAATGTGCTAAAGATAGCCCATGAGGCCATGCTTGCTAAGGTAACATCTAGTGAGCCTCATGTGGATACTAGCACTACTTCTAGTCAAAATGCTATATTGCCATGTGCTAGTCCTTGTAATTCATCTACTCACAATGTTGGTACATCTTGTGATGAATTGCTTTTCTTGCCTTGTTGCTCTAACGATGAAGCTTATACTTCCTCTAGTACTTGTGTTGAGACTAACCATGTAGAGGAAATCAAAGAGCTCAAGGCCCAAGTCACTTCTTTGAAGAAAGACTTGGAAAAGAGTCATGAAGGGAAATCCACACTCAACAATATCTTGAGTGTGCAAAAATCCCCCAATGATAAAGGTGGACTCGGATTCAACTCCAATAAGAAGAAGAAGTCCAAGATGATCAAGAAGAAGGGCCAAGAACAAGTCAAGAATTCGGCCAAGATTATTTGCTTCAAGTGCAAAGTAGAAGGGCATCATGTTAGATCTTGCCCATTGAAGAAGAAGCCCATTAGTGACAAGCAACAAGGGAAGCGGCCACAAGTTCACTCTCATTCTCAACCTCAAGTTGAAGAAAGGCCTCTTCCCAAGAAGACTCAAGCTAATGCTTCTCAAGTTGAGAAATCAAGTGAGAAGAAAGTGAAGAGTCAACGTTGCTACCTATGTCGCGAGAAAGGTCACCTTGCTTCTTCATGCACTAGTGGTAACTTATCCAACCCAATTATTATTGATGATGTCTATTCTCTTGGGAAGGATAAGGTTGGCAATGTGGTTGCCAAGTTTGTTGGTACTCAAAGTGGTTTGAAGCAAAGAACCATTTGGGTAGCCAAGCCTATTGTGACTAACCTCTTAGGACCCAACTTGGTTGGGGACCAACAAGCTAAAACTTGATCAATAGGTGATGTTGGAGGTCATTGGAGACTTGTCTACATTATGAAGATTTAAGGGGACTTCATCATTCTTATTGTCTCAAGCCAAGTCATTCGGATTATCAAGTTTCTATCTTGTATCCAATGTTCCTCCTTGCGGTAACTCATGCTTAAATTATTTACATTGAAAGTTACTTGCCCCTTTGCATGTTTGGCTTTGTTCCTTGCATGTGTTTGTATATGTTGTGCTTCCAACTTGATTATCTTGAGCAATCAAGTATGTGTGTGTTGGTTTGCACATCATGTACATGTGTGTCGTTAGTTGAGCCTTTGTGCATCTTGGTCATATCTTAGTTGGCTCTTGTGAGAGATTAATGGTATATCCCATTATGGGGGAGTGATGTGCTTTGTGCACCCCACAATCCTATAAATGTGTGTACATGAGGAATACCATTTAGTATTGATATTACAAGATTATCTAGTTGCTATGTGGTATGTCTTCTCATGAGAAATTCAAATTCTAAATATTCCATTAATTATCTCTTGTTGGATCCTTTAAATTGCCTCTTGTCTATCTTTAATTGGTATCACATTATGGGGGAGTAATATGCTACGTGTATATTACTAGCCTAGAAAATGTGTACATTTGAGATAGTGTCATCTAGAGTTGATATTGTAAATTATCTTGTTCCTAGGTGGCATGTTAGCTCTACAAGTTGCAATTTGCTTTTTGTTTGGTGTGAAGATGATGTCGGATATCCTTGTTATCTACCACCGGGAATTATTCCCAAATACTTCTTGTCTTTTGACAATTGGTACTCACTTATGTGTGGTAGAAATTATTGATCATCTTTACATTGGCCTTTGCTTTTTATTTTCCCTCTCTCTTGCCAAGGTTTGTATCAACTCCCTTTGTCTTCCTTACCACTTGTGGATCTTGTGTATTTCTTGATCTTGTCTAGTGTTTCTAGATATAGTGAAAGTGGTGATCCCACCTTGTGCATTTTGTATTCAAATGCAAATTCTCTATAATGCACTAGTCTTGGGGGAGCTATCCTATTTTCTATAAAACACTCATCTTGCGATCCTTATCAAGTGTGTGTTGGTGGAAGGCAAGCCTTTTTCGTTTTGGTACTTTGTGCCATCATGAAACTTTGTAGAGAGCTTGGTTTGTTTGGAACCATCCTCTCTTTTGGGAGTTTGATGTCTCTTCTTTGTGTATATCAATGGATATCTCATTCCTTGTTCCAAGTGATGATTTATTCATTTGGTATCTTTTCTTTCCTTGGTTTTTCTTTGTCTTTTGGTATCGGTTCTTGAAAGTCTTGAGCATGCATATTTACTTCGTGTAGTATCTTTGGCATGCTTCCTTTCTTTGACCCAATATGTAGGGGAAACTCCTCCAAGTCTCAAATTGGATGAGATGTGCATGAAATTCATTTTCATATCTATGTGCACATATTTATGTGGAGTTTGTCCTATGTATTGTTGGTTCTCTAACTCTTTGGTCCCAATGAGTTTGGGTACCATTTTGTTTGTGGTGTTGTTCTAGGAACAAGTGGAGATGCATTGGATGCTCGGCTCACTCACAAGGAAGGTGTTGTCACTATGGGCTTATTGGAGTCAAGCTAGGATGATCAATGAACTACATTGTACCTTCAATTGGTATCTACTACATCCTTCCAATGTTATCTCGGTAACAAGTATCTTCATATACTTCATGCACACATTTCTTGCATCAACCTTGTGTAGGTTGTATCATGGCATGTTATCCATTCTTTCTTGTGATACTTGTTTCCTTTCTCAAAGCATCTCAACGACGATCTCATGTTGCTAGTTGTGATGTCTTTGATAGTTGTGTAGTAGGAATTCGTTTGTATACAATAAGACTATATCTAGCTTTCAAGCAAATATCTTATTGGTATATTTATGATTTCCTTGTGGATATCTTATTCCTCGTGTTGCAACTATTTCGGGTGTACATCCTTCTTTGTAGATATATATCATCATGAGTTCGTCTACCTAGAATCTTATACACTTGAGAAAAGTTGCGTATCTAGTTGATATCCTTTCTTTCACGTCCACCTTGTTTTTCTTATGTTATTTCTTTGGTGGCTCCGTGAAAGCTTTTGCCTTGAGTGCGTGTCTTATCTCGTTGCATCTTGATGCACTCTTGGGTGGTGAAGATTATTTTCGTCATGCTTATCTTTACGAGGCTTTTGCCATCTTAATTGGTATCCCTCGTCTTGATGAGGCTTTCATCTTCTATCTTCACCACGGGTTGTCACAAGCATAGGTTCTTTATATGCTTATTAGTAAGCTTGTGAACCCATTTGCTAGTTGTGTGTGGGAATGATAGGCCTTATGGGAATGATAGGCCTTGCACCGTGTGCCTCATTCTTTCAAGACTTTATTGATGCTTTATGCTCATTCGTACATTAGTCTTCTCAAGTGCATTGCCTTGACTCACACACATCATTTTGGTTGAGCCCATTCTTAAGTTGCCTCTTTTACTTGTTGCTTAACCATGTGTTAGTTGCAAGTACTAGGCTTAGTTTCCTATGTGCTCACTTGCACTTGTTGTAAGTTTCTATTGATTTTGGAGGAGCTATGATCCTATTTTGTGCACTTTGTATTCAAATACAAACATTGTTATGTGTGCACAAATCATGGGGAGCTTCTCTAGTTTCTCTAGAAGAACATTCCTGCTCATATCATAATATCTTTCTTTTGGTAGGATCTTTGGCCTAGTTGGTTCATTTGGTATCTCTTGATAGCTTGCTTCAATTGGTATCTTTTGATCGCTTGATTGCTTGTGTCTCTGTCGATTATGTCTTTGTGGCATATCTTCCTTTAGCAATCTTTGGGCCTCAATATAGTTTGTCTTCCTCCAAGTATTTACCGTTGGATATGTGTATTGCATTCCACTCTCTTGTTGAGAAATACACAACTTATGGAGGAACTCAATCTATATTGGCCTTCTAAGCTTTTCGCCCATTTTGGCAATCGATGCCAATGGGGGAGAAGTTTCAGAGAGTTTTGTGGAGTTTTAGAGAGTTTTGTGGAGAAGTCTTTAGAGTTTTCTCCTTGCTTTGGTTTTGTTCCTAAGCATCATACTCATGCATTATTGGTTGTTGCATTGCATGGTGATGCATAATTCCTTGTATTAAACTCTCTTGAAAGTGATTGTCATCAATTACCAAAATGGGGGAGATTGAAAGAACATGCGGTGCCCCCATGTTTGGTTTTGGTAATTAATGACAATCTCTATGGACTAATGGTTGCCTTGAGTTATATTTGAAGGTTTTGTCCATATGCTTTTCTTGGAGTACATGTGTTGATTTCAAGGAGAGTTTGTGTCGACCAAGGTGTTATTCAAGGAATTATCCAAAGATTGGTCATGTGAGAGTTGAGCTTATTGCAAGCATGTCTTGAAGAAGAAGATTGTGTGATCATTCATGTCTACCTTCAAGACATCATCCAAATGAAGAGAATTGGAAAGGTTCAAGGTTGATCATGACTAAGTCAAGAGTGAATCAAGTTGATCAACTCACAAAGCGCAAAAGATGTACCGAGAGGGATCAAGTGACCCCATGGTATGGTAAGAATTGTCAATTACGCTTTGTGTACTAACCCATGGTCTTCGTGAGAGTTCTTTGTGGGGTTAGGTTGCGGTGTGCAAGTTCAAGTGGAGTATCACAAAGAGATCAAATGCTTGAAGCTTGCCATCCTTTGTGGTGACAATGGACTTGTGAAGATGTGCGGAAGAGTGGCTCACCCATAGTGGAGTATGGGGGAGCAATCAACTAGTCTTCATCGAGTCAACCCAATCAAGAAAGGTGGTCCAACTTGAGGGAATCAAGATCGTCATCACCTAGCTCAAGTGGACCATGTGCAAGGCAAAGGTTTGCCCTTGATAGCTTTTCTATTTTACCGGTCTCATGATGGTAGTTGGGAGACCGGGTTATAGGATCGATTGCCGTACTATCAAGGGGGGCCCTCGATGAGTAGCTTGATCGTATCGTTCGTTGAGAGCTCAAACCTTTGCATACTTGCATCATCTTTCTTGGTTCTTGTTTGGTTCTCTTTGTGAGTCTTAGAGCTTATGGTCATCTTGATGAAAAGCTTGAGTGCATCGAAAACGGAGTTCGCATGCATCTTCTATGATGTTTTCGATGTTGGAGGTTTTGCCGGTTCTTCTCGATTGGAGGTTTCACTCCTCTATTTTTTGGCATACCTCCCCTGCCTCTTCTTACTATAACCAGTCGCTGTTTTGATGCTACTCGTCGTCTTGTTTTCAACAAGCTTGAGTTTGCTCAATTCGGAGCTCATATGCAGAAGTTATGGCAGTTCTGGTTTTCTGGAGTATGGTTTTTCTCCTGGACCCAGCGGTAGTACCGCGGTCCACAGCGGTAGTGCGGCTGAGACTCCCTAAGCGGTAGTACCGCTCCCTAAGCGGTAGTACCGCTCCCGGAGCGGTAGTACCGCTCCCCGGAGCGGTAGTACCGCTGGGTGGCCTCAGCGGCAGTACCTCTGCGGTTCCGTGCTACTACCGTCCCGTCACTGCGTCTGTAGCGGTAGTACCGCTCCTCGGAGCGGTAGTACCGCTTGCTGGGCTCAGCCGCAGTACCGTGGTGGCATGGTGCTCCTTCCGCTTCGTTTCTTGCGCACATTTTCTCGTGTCGGGTTTTGCGGTACTTGCTGCGGCAGTAGTGGCGGTAGTACTGCTTGAGAGCGGTAGTACCGCCCTACCTCCGCGGTAGTACCGCCCTGGGCCCCTGCCCCAGCCCTTCTCTTCTGGCGCGGTAGTACCGCTGAGGGGGAGCGGTAGTACCGCTTGAGGGCGGCAGTACCGCTCTACCTCAGCGGTAGTACCGCTCTCTGCGGGGCTGTGTGGGGGATAACGGTTGGATTTTCCCCCTCCTATAAAAGGGGGTCTTCTTCCCCATTGAACTGCATCTTTTTGAGCTCGTGTTCTTCCCCCATTGTTGACCTTCTTCGAGCTTGCTAACTCTCAATCCCTCCATGGATTCTTGCTAGTTTTTGAGGGAAAAGAGAGAGGAGATCTAGATCCACATTTCCACCAATCACTTTCTCCTCTATGTGAGGGGAACCCCTTGGATCTAGATCTTGGAGTTCTTGGTGTTCTCTTTCTTGTTCTTCCTCTCATTTTCCTCCCTAGCATTAGTTGCTTCGGTGGGATTTGAGAGAGAAGGACTTGGGCACTCCGTGTGCCCTTGCCATTGCATTTAGTGCATCGGTTTGAGTTCTCCACGTGATACGTGGAAGTTACAAGTTGAGAAGCTTATTACTCTTGGGTGCTTGGTACCCTTGAGCTTGTTCCTCTTGGGTGCTTGGGCGCCCTAGACGGTTGTTGGTGTTCGGAGCTCAATCATTGTGGTGCAAAGCTCCGGGCAAGCGTCGGGGCCTCCAATTAGGTTGTGGAGATCGCCCCGAGCAATTTGACGGGTACCGGTGACCGCCCCCAAGGGTTGCCAAAGTGTACGGGTTCGGTGACCGCCCCCAAGGGTTGCCATTTGTACGGGTTCGGTGACCGCCCTCAAGGGTCCCTTAGTGGAATCACGGCATCTTGCATTGTGCGAGGGCGTGAGGAGATTACGGTGGCCCTAGTGGCTTCTTGGGGAGCATTGTGCCTCCACACCGCTCCAAACGGAGATTAGCATCCGCAAGGGTGTGAACTTCGGGATACATCATCGTCTCCGCGTGCCTCGGTTATCTCTTACCCGAGCCCCTTTACTTATGCACTTTACTTTGTGATAGCCATATTGTTTCTTGTCATATATCTTGCTATCACATAGTGGCTTATCTTGCTTAGCATAAGTTGTTGGTGCACATAGGTGAGCCTAGTTGTTTTAGGTTTTGTGCTTGACAAATTAACCGCTAGGTTTATTCCGCATTTGTTCAAGCCTAAACCGTAATTATTTTAAAACGCCTATTCACCCCCCCTCTAGGCGACATCCACGATCTTTCAATTGGTATCAGAGCCTCGTCTCTCTTTATAGGGCTTAACCGCCTAGAGAGTAAGGATGTCAACTAGGGGTTTAGGATTCTCTGACACTCTTAGTTTCGATGGCACAAATTTTGATGTTTGGGTTATTCGCATGCTTAATCTCTTTAGGGTCATGGACCCAAATTTAGAGCGAATTGTAGATATGGGTTTTTCTCCTCCGAAGGATCCCCAAAGATTATCTTTAGAGGATGAGAAAAACTCTTATCTCAATGCTCAAGCTTCTAATGTGCTTTTCGATGCTTTGAGCAATGTAGTTTTATTTCAACTCATGCCGTTCCGGGATGCTCATGAGTTGTGGACGAAGCTTCAAGATAAATATGGAGTGTCCAAGATTTGTGGGGATGATTGTTCTCCCTCCACCTCCGGTCGTATAGTCTTCTCAACTTCTACTTCACCTACATGTGGTTTGCCACAAGGTAATGATATGGTGAGTAGTGTTGGTCATTGCAATGATGATAGCATGCTTATTGTGGATGATCCTTCATCACTATCTTATTGCAATGCTCCTTCTTTGGGCTTTAACACTTCGAGCACGCCAAATGTTTCACATGCTTGTGTTGATAGTCCTTGCATATCATGTAGGAATTTCATGACTAAATCTCATGATGATATGTTTACTATGTCTTGTTGCCATGATAAAAATGCATATATGTCCTCGAATTGTTGTGCTAACAATGTAGAGGAAACCCAACACCCCATGGAACAAGATGTGGTCTTAAATGGTGCTTCAAGGGATCCTACATCATCATCTATTGCTTTTTGCCTCATGGCTAAGGCTTCAAAGGTATCTCCCACTTTGAAACCCAATATGTCTCTTGATGATGATGTTGATGCTAATGATGATGAGGATAATGATGAAGAGAATGATAATGTTGCCTCCTTAAAAATTAAGGGGGAAATAGTTTTTAAAGCTCTTCATAAAAACAAAATTGCTCGTTCCAACTTCATGGAAATCATGTCCATTGCCATTGAGGGCAAGAAGTATATTGATGAGTTGGAATCTCGTCTTGAGGAGCATGAGGTCACCATTGATAAAATGGAAGGTTATGAGCGTGATTACGCAAATGAAATTGCGGACCTCTCTCAAGATCTTGAACTTGAACAAACCACCAAGGAATCTCTTGAGGAGACTTTTGCTCTAGAATTATCTAGAGTGAGGGAATCTCGTGATAGAGCTCTTGAGGTGGCCAATGATTTTGAAACTAAAAATGAGGAGCTTGAAGTTGCGCATGCTAAACTCCTTGAGGACTTTGAGCACCTCGAAAATGGCTCAAGGGTCATTAAGAGTGAGCTCATCAAACTCACCGAGTCTCATGCTCAACTTAAAGCTTCATATTCTAAAGAGCTTGCCAAGTTGTCTTCTCCTCTTGTTGCTAATGATGATGCTTGTGCTACTAACTCTATATCTTGTGAAGCATCCATATTGAAGGAAAATGTTGAGCTAAGGGCTCAACTTGAGTTGCTATCTAGCAATTATGGAATGTTGGAAGAAAATCATGTAAAGCTCACAAGCTCTCATGATGATCTTCTAGTATCCCATAATGTGCTAAAGATAGCCCATGAGGCCATGCTTGCTAAGGTAACATCTAGTGAGCCTCATGTGGATACTAGCACTACTTCTAGTCAAAATGCTATATTGCCATGTGCTAGTCCTTGTAATTCATCTACTCACAATGTTGGTACATCTTGTGATGAATTGCTTTTCTTGCCTTGTTGCTCTAACGATGAAGCTTATACTTCCTCTAGTACTTGTGTTGAGACTAACCATGTAGAGGAAATCAAAGAGCTCAAGGCCCAAGTCACTTCTTTGAAGAAAGACTTGGAAAAGAGTCATGAAGGGAAATCCACACTCAACAATATCTTGAGTGTGCAAAAATCCCCCAATGATAAAGGTGGACTCGGATTCAACTCCAATAAGAAGAAGAAGTCCAAGATGATCAAGAAGAAGGGCCAAGAACAAGTCAAGAATTCGGCCAAGATTATTTGCTTCAAGTGCAAAGTAGAAGGGCATCATGTTAGATCTTGCCCATTGAAGAAGAAGCCCATTAGTGACAAGCAACAAGGGAAGCGGCCACAAGTTCACTCTCATTCTCAACCTCAAGTTGAAGAAAGGCCTCTTCCCAAGAAGACTCAAGCTAATGCTTCTCAAGTTGAGAAATCAAGTGAGAAGAAAGTGAAGAGTCAACGTTGCTACCTATGTCGCGAGAAAGGTCACCTTGCTTCTTCATGCACTAGTGGTAACTTATCCAACCCAATTATTATTGATGATGTCTATTCTCTTGGGAAGGATAAGGTTGGCAATGTGGTTGCCAAGTTTGTTGGTACTCAAAGTGGTTTGAAGCAAAGAACCATTTGGGTAGCCAAGCCTATTGTGACTAACCTCTTAGGACCCAACTTGGTTGGGGACCAACAAGCTAAAACTTGATCAATAGGTGATGTTGGAGGTCATTGGAGACTTGTCTACATTATGAAGATTTAAGGGGACTTCATCATTCTTATTGTCTCAAGCCAAGTCATTCGGATTATCAAGTTTCTATCTTGTATCCAATGTTCCTCCTTGCGGTAACTCATGCTTAAATTATTTACATTGAAAGTTACTTGCCCCTTTGCATGTTTGGCTTTGTTCCTTGCATGTGTTTGTATATGTTGTGCTTCCAACTTGATTATCTTGAGCAATCAAGTATGTGTGTGTTGGTTTGCACATCATGTACATGTGTGTCGTTAGTTGAGCCTTTGTGCATCTTGGTCATATCTTAGTTGGCTCTTGTGAGAGATTAATGGTATATCCCATTATGGGGGAGTGATGTGCTTTGTGCACCCCACAATCCTATAAATGTGTGTACATGAGGAATACCATTTAGTATTGATATTACAAGATTATCTAGTTGCTATGTGGTATGTCTTCTCATGAGAAATTCAAATTCTAAATATTCCATTAATTATCTCTTGTTGGATCCTTTAAATTGCCTCTTGTCTATCTTTAATTGGTATCACATTATGGGGGAGTAATATGCTACGTGTATATTACTAGCCTAGAAAATGTGTACATTTGAGATAGTGTCATCTAGAGTTGATATTGTAAATTATCTTGTTCCTAGGTGGCATGTTAGCTCTACAAGTTGCAATTTGCTTTTTGTTTGGTGTGAAGATGATGTCGGATATCCTTGTTATCTACCACCGGGAATTATTCCCAAATACTTCTTGTCTTTTGACAATTGGTACTCACTTATGTGTGGTAGAAATTATTGATCATCTTTACATTGGCCTTTGCTTTTTATTTTCCCTCTCTCTTGCCAAGGTTTGTATCAACTCCCTTTGTCTTCCTTACCACTTGTGGATCTTGTGTATTTCTTGATCTTGTCTAGTGTTTCTAGATATAGTGAAAGTGGTGATCCCACCTTGTGCATTTTGTATTCAAATGCAAATTCTCTATAATGCACTAGTCTTGGGGGAGCTATCCTATTTTCTATAAAACACTCATCTTGCGATCCTTATCAAGTGTGTGTTGGTGGAAGGCAAGCCTTTTTCGTTTTGGTACTTTGTGCCATCATGAAACTTTGTAGAGAGCTTGGTTTGTTTGGAACCATCCTCTCTTTTGGGAGTTTGATGTCTCTTCTTTGTGTATATCAATGGATATCTCATTCCTTGTTCCAAGTGATGATTTATTCATTTGGTATCTTTTCTTTCCTTGGTTTTTCTTTGTCTTTTGGTATCGGTTCTTGAAAGTCTTGAGCATGCATATTTACTTCGTGTAGTATCTTTGGCATGCTTCCTTTCTTTGACCCAATATGTAGGGGAAACTCCTCCAAGTCTCAAATTGGATGAGATGTGCATGAAATTCATTTTCATATCTATGTGCACATATTTATGTGGAGTTTGTCCTATGTATTGTTGGTTCTCTAACTCTTTGGTCCCAATGAGTTTGGGTACCATTTTGTTTGTGGTGTTGTTCTAGGAACAAGTGGAGATGCATTGGATGCTCGGCTCACTCACAAGGAAGGTGTTGTCACTATGGGCTTATTGGAGTCAAGCTAGGATGATCAATGAACTACATTGTACCTTCAATTGGTATCTACTACATCCTTCCAATGTTATCTCGGTAACAAGTATCTTCATATACTTCATGCACACATTTCTTGCATCAACCTTGTGTAGGTTGTATCATGGCATGTTATCCATTCTTTCTTGTGATACTTGTTTCCTTTCTCAAAGCATCTCAACGACGATCTCATGTTGCTAGTTGTGATGTCTTTGATAGTTGTGTAGTAGGAATTCGTTTGTATACAATAAGACTATATCTAGCTTTCAAGCAAATATCTTATTGGTATATTTATGATTTCCTTGTGGATATCTTATTCCTCGTGTTGCAACTATTTCGGGTGTACATCCTTCTTTGTAGATATATATCATCATGAGTTCGTCTACCTAGAATCTTATACACTTGAGAAAAGTTGCGTATCTAGTTGATATCCTTTCTTTCACGTCCACCTTGTTTTTCTTATGTTATTTCTTTGGTGGCTCCGTGAAAGCTTTTGCCTTGAGTGCGTGTCTTATCTCGTTGCATCTTGATGCACTCTTGGGTGGTGAAGATTATTTTCGTCATGCTTATCTTTACGAGGCTTTTGCCATCTTAATTGGTATCCCTCGTCTTGATGAGGCTTTCATCTTCTATCTTCACCACGGGTTGTCACAAGCATAGGTTCTTTATATGCTTATTAGTAAGCTTGTGAACCCATTTGCTAGTTGTGTGTGGGAATGATAGGCCTTATGGGAATGATAGGCCTTGCACCGTGTGCCTCATTCTTTCAAGACTTTATTGATGCTTTATGCTCATTCGTACATTAGTCTTCTCAAGTGCATTGCCTTGACTCACACACATCATTTTGGTTGAGCCCATTCTTAAGTTGCCTCTTTTACTTGTTGCTTAACCATGTGTTAGTTGCAAGTACTAGGCTTAGTTTCCTATGTGCTCACTTGCACTTGTTGTAAGTTTCTATTGATTTTGGAGGAGCTATGATCCTATTTTGTGCACTTTGTATTCAAATACAAACATTGTTATGTGTGCACAAATCATGGGGAGCTTCTCTAGTTTCTCTAGAAGAACATTCCTGCTCATATCATAATATCTTTCTTTTGGTAGGATCTTTGGCCTAGTTGGTTCATTTGGTATCTCTTGATAGCTTGCTTCAATTGGTATCTTTTGATCGCTTGATTGCTTGTGTCTCTGTCGATTATGTCTTTGTGGCATATCTTCCTTTAGCAATCTTTGGGCCTCAATATAGTTTGTCTTCCTCCAAGTATTTACCGTTGGATATGTGTATTGCATTCCACTCTCTTGTTGAGAAATACACAACTTATGGAGGAACTCAATCTATATTGGCCTTCTAAGCTTTTCGCCCATTTTGGCAATCGATGCCAATGGGGGAGAAGTTTCAGAGAGTTTTGTGGAGTTTTAGAGAGTTTTGTGGAGAAGTCTTTAGAGTTTTCTCCTTGCTTTGGTTTTGTTCCTAAGCATCATACTCATGCATTATTGGTTGTTGCATTGCATGGTGATGCATAATTCCTTGTATTAAACTCTCTTGAAAGTGATTGTCATCAATTACCAAAATGGGGGAGATTGAAAGAACATGCGGTGCCCCCATGTTTGGTTTTGGTAATTAATGACAATCTCTATGGACTAATGGTTGCCTTGAGTTATATTTGAAGGTTTTGTCCATATGCTTTTCTTGGAGTACATGTGTTGATTTCAAGGAGAGTTTGTGTCGACCAAGGTGTTATTCAAGGAATTATCCAAAGATTGGTCATGTGAGAGTTGAGCTTATTGCAAGCATGTCTTGAAGAAGAAGATTGTGTGATCATTCATGTCTACCTTCAAGACATCATCCAAATGAAGAGAATTGGAAAGGTTCAAGGTTGATCATGACTAAGTCAAGAGTGAATCAAGTTGATCAACTCACAAAGCGCAAAAGATGTACCGAGAGGGATCAAGTGACCCCATGGTATGGTAAGAATTGTCAATTACGCTTTGTGTACTAACCCATGGTCTTCGTGAGAGTTCTTTGTGGGGTTAGGTTGCGGTGTGCAAGTTCAAGTGGAGTATCACAAAGAGATCAAATGCTTGAAGCTTGCCATCCTTTGTGGTGACAATGGACTTGTGAAGATGTGCGGAAGAGTGGCTCACCCATAGTGGAGTATGGGGGAGCAATCAACTAGTCTTCATCGAGTCAACCCAATCAAGAAAGGTGGTCCAACTTGAGGGAATCAAGATCGTCATCACCTAGCTCAAGTGGACCATGTGCAAGGCAAAGGTTTGCCCTTGATAGCTTTTCTATTTTACCGGTCTCATGATGGTAGTTGGGAGACCGGGTTATAGGATCGATTGCCGTACTATCAAGGGGGGCCCTCGATGAGTAGCTTGATCGTATCGTTCGTTGAGAGCTCAAACCTTTGCATACTTGCATCATCTTTCTTGGTTCTTGTTTGGTTCTCTTTGTGAGTCTTAGAGCTTATGGTCATCTTGATGAAAAGCTTGAGTGCATCGAAAACGGAGTTCGCATGCATCTTCTATGATGTTTTCGATGTTGGAGGTTTTGCCGGTTCTTCTCGATTGGAGGTTTCACTCCTCTATTTTTTGGCATACCTCCCCTGCCTCTTCTTACTATAACCAGTCGCTGTTTTGATGCTACTCGTCGTCTTGTTTTCAACAAGCTTGAGTTTGCTCAATTCGGAGCTCATATGCAGAAGTTATGGCAGTTCTGGTTTTCTGGAGTATGGTTTTTCTCCTGGACCCAGCGGTAGTACCGCGGTCCACAGCGGTAGTGCGGCTGAGACTCCCTAAGCGGTAGTACCGCTCCCTAAGCGGTAGTACCGCTCCCGGAGCGGTAGTACCGCTCCCCGGAGCGGTAGTACCGCTGGGTGGCCTCAGCGGCAGTACCTCTGCGGTTCCGTGCTACTACCGTCCCGTCACTGCGTCTGTAGCGGTAGTACCGCTCCTCGGAGCGGTAGTACCGCTTGCTGGGCTCAGCCGCAGTACCGTGGTGGCATGGTGCTCCTTCCGCTTCGTTTCTTGCGCACATTTTCTCGTGTCGGGTTTTGCGGTACTTGCTGCGGCAGTAGTGGCGGTAGTACTGCTTGAGAGCGGTAGTACCGCCCTACCTCCGCGGTAGTACCGCCCTGGGCCCCTGCCCCAGCCCTTCTCTTCTGGCGCGGTAGTACCGCTGAGGGGGAGCGGTAGTACCGCTTGAGGGCGGCAGTACCGCTCTACCTCAGCGGTAGTACCGCTCTCTGCGGGGCTGTGTGGGGGATAACGGTTGGATTTTCCCCCTCCTATAAAAGGGGGTCTTCTTCCCCATTGAACTGCATCTTTTTGAGCTCGTGTTCTTCCCCCATTGTTGACCTTCTTCGAGCTTGCTAACTCTCAATCCCTCCATGGATTCTTGCTAGTTTTTGAGGGAAAAGAGAGAGGAGATCTAGATCCACATTTCCACCAATCACTTTCTCCTCTATGTGAGGGGAACCCCTTGGATCTAGATCTTGGAGTTCTTGGTGTTCTCTTTCTTGTTCTTCCTCTCATTTTCCTCCCTAGCATTAGTTGCTTCGGTGGGATTTGAGAGAGAAGGACTTGGGCACTCCGTGTGCCCTTGCCATTGCATTTAGTGCATCGGTTTGAGTTCTCCACGTGATACGTGGAAGTTACAAGTTGAGAAGCTTATTACTCTTGGGTGCTTGGTACCCTTGAGCTTGTTCCTCTTGGGTGCTTGGGCGCCCTAGACGGTTGTTGGTGTTCGGAGCTCAATCATTGTGGTGCAAAGCTCCGGGCAAGCGTCGGGGCCTCCAATTAGGTTGTGGAGATCGCCCCGAGCAATTTGACGGGTACCGGTGACCGCCCCCAAGGGTTGCCAAAGTGTACGGGTTCGGTGACCGCCCCCAAGGGTTGCCATTTGTACGGGTTCGGTGACCGCCCTCAAGGGTCCCTTAGTGGAATCACGGCATCTTGCATTGTGCGAGGGCGTGAGGAGATTACGGTGGCCCTAGTGGCTTCTTGGGGAGCATTGTGCCTCCACACCGCTCCAAACGGAGATTAGCATCCGCAAGGGTGTGAACTTCGGGATACATCATCGTCTCCGCGTGCCTCGGTTATCTCTTACCCGAGCCCCTTTACTTATGCACTTTACTTTGTGATAGCCATATTGTTTCTTGTCATATATCTTGCTATCACATAGTGGCTTATCTTGCTTAGCATAAGTTGTTGGTGCACATAGGTGAGCCTAGTTGTTTTAGGTTTTGTGCTTGACAAATTAACCGCTAGGTTTATTCCGCATTTGTTCAAGCCTAAACCGTAATTATTTTAAAACGCCTATTCACCCCCCCTCTAGGCGACATCCACGATCTTTCAATTGGTATCAGAGCCTCGTCTCTCTTTATAGGGCTTAACCGCCTAGAGAGTAAGGATGTCAACTAGGGGTTTAGGATTCTCTGACACTCTTAGTTTCGATGGCACAAATTTTGATGTTTGGGTTATTCGCATGCTTAATCTCTTTAGGGTCATGGACCCAAATTTAGAGCGAATTGTAGATATGGGTTTTTCTCCTCCGAAGGATCCCCAAAGATTATCTTTAGAGGATGAGAAAAACTCTTATCTCAATGCTCAAGCTTCTAATGTGCTTTTCGATGCTTTGAGCAATGTAGTTTTATTTCAACTCATGCCGTTCCGGGATGCTCATGAGTTGTGGACGAAGCTTCAAGATAAATATGGAGTGTCCAAGATTTGTGGGGATGATTGTTCTCCCTCCACCTCCGGTCGTATAGTCTTCTCAACTTCTACTTCACCTACATGTGGTTTGCCACAAGGTAATGATATGGTGAGTAGTGTTGGTCATTGCAATGATGATAGCATGCTTATTGTGGATGATCCTTCATCACTATCTTATTGCAATGCTCCTTCTTTGGGCTTTAACACTTCGAGCACGCCAAATGTTTCACATGCTTGTGTTGATAGTCCTTGCATATCATGTAGGAATTTCATGACTAAATCTCATGATGATATGTTTACTATGTCTTGTTGCCATGATAAAAATGCATATATGTCCTCGAATTGTTGTGCTAACAATGTAGAGGAAACCCAACACCCCATGGAACAAGATGTGGTCTTAAATGGTGCTTCAAGGGATCCTACATCATCATCTATTGCTTTTTGCCTCATGGCTAAGGCTTCAAAGGTATCTCCCACTTTGAAACCCAATATGTCTCTTGATGATGATGTTGATGCTAATGATGATGAGGATAATGATGAAGAGAATGATAATGTTGCCTCCTTAAAAATTAAGGGGGAAATAGTTTTTAAAGCTCTTCATAAAAACAAAATTGCTCGTTCCAACTTCATGGAAATCATGTCCATTGCCATTGAGGGCAAGAAGTATATTGATGAGTTGGAATCTCGTCTTGAGGAGCATGAGGTCACCATTGATAAAATGGAAGGTTATGAGCGTGATTACGCAAATGAAATTGCGGACCTCTCTCAAGATCTTGAACTTGAACAAACCACCAAGGAATCTCTTGAGGAGACTTTTGCTCTAGAATTATCTAGAGTGAGGGAATCTCGTGATAGAGCTCTTGAGGTGGCCAATGATTTTGAAACTAAAAATGAGGAGCTTGAAGTTGCGCATGCTAAACTCCTTGAGGACTTTGAGCACCTCGAAAATGGCTCAAGGGTCATTAAGAGTGAGCTCATCAAACTCACCGAGTCTCATGCTCAACTTAAAGCTTCATATTCTAAAGAGCTTGCCAAGTTGTCTTCTCCTCTTGTTGCTAATGATGATGCTTGTGCTACTAACTCTATATCTTGTGAAGCATCCATATTGAAGGAAAATGTTGAGCTAAGGGCTCAACTTGAGTTGCTATCTAGCAATTATGGAATGTTGGAAGAAAATCATGTAAAGCTCACAAGCTCTCATGATGATCTTCTAGTATCCCATAATGTGCTAAAGATAGCCCATGAGGCCATGCTTGCTAAGGTAACATCTAGTGAGCCTCATGTGGATACTAGCACTACTTCTAGTCAAAATGCTATATTGCCATGTGCTAGTCCTTGTAATTCATCTACTCACAATGTTGGTACATCTTGTGATGAATTGCTTTTCTTGCCTTGTTGCTCTAACGATGAAGCTTATACTTCCTCTAGTACTTGTGTTGAGACTAACCATGTAGAGGAAATCAAAGAGCTCAAGGCCCAAGTCACTTCTTTGAAGAAAGACTTGGAAAAGAGTCATGAAGGGAAATCCACACTCAACAATATCTTGAGTGTGCAAAAATCCCCCAATGATAAAGGTGGACTCGGATTCAACTCCAATAAGAAGAAGAAGTCCAAGATGATCAAGAAGAAGGGCCAAGAACAAGTCAAGAATTCGGCCAAGATTATTTGCTTCAAGTGCAAAGTAGAAGGGCATCATGTTAGATCTTGCCCATTGAAGAAGAAGCCCATTAGTGACAAGCAACAAGGGAAGCGGCCACAAGTTCACTCTCATTCTCAACCTCAAGTTGAAGAAAGGCCTCTTCCCAAGAAGACTCAAGCTAATGCTTCTCAAGTTGAGAAATCAAGTGAGAAGAAAGTGAAGAGTCAACGTTGCTACCTATGTCGCGAGAAAGGTCACCTTGCTTCTTCATGCACTAGTGGTAACTTATCCAACCCAATTATTATTGATGATGTCTATTCTCTTGGGAAGGATAAGGTTGGCAATGTGGTTGCCAAGTTTGTTGGTACTCAAAGTGGTTTGAAGCAAAGAACCATTTGGGTAGCCAAGCCTATTGTGACTAACCTCTTAGGACCCAACTTGGTTGGGGACCAACAAGCTAAAACTTGATCAATAGGTGATGTTGGAGGTCATTGGAGACTTGTCTACATTATGAAGATTTAAGGGGACTTCATCATTCTTATTGTCTCAAGCCAAGTCATTCGGATTATCAAGTTTCTATCTTGTATCCAATGTTCCTCCTTGCGGTAACTCATGCTTAAATTATTTACATTGAAAGTTACTTGCCCCTTTGCATGTTTGGCTTTGTTCCTTGCATGTGTTTGTATATGTTGTGCTTCCAACTTGATTATCTTGAGCAATCAAGTATGTGTGTGTTGGTTTGCACATCATGTACATGTGTGTCGTTAGTTGAGCCTTTGTGCATCTTGGTCATATCTTAGTTGGCTCTTGTGAGAGATTAATGGTATATCCCATTATGGGGGAGTGATGTGCTTTGTGCACCCCACAATCCTATAAATGTGTGTACATGAGGAATACCATTTAGTATTGATATTACAAGATTATCTAGTTGCTATGTGGTATGTCTTCTCATGAGAAATTCAAATTCTAAATATTCCATTAATTATCTCTTGTTGGATCCTTTAAATTGCCTCTTGTCTATCTTTAATTGGTATCACATTATGGGGGAGTAATATGCTACGTGTATATTACTAGCCTAGAAAATGTGTACATTTGAGATAGTGTCATCTAGAGTTGATATTGTAAATTATCTTGTTCCTAGGTGGCATGTTAGCTCTACAAGTTGCAATTTGCTTTTTGTTTGGTGTGAAGATGATGTCGGATATCCTTGTTATCTACCACCGGGAATTATTCCCAAATACTTCTTGTCTTTTGACAATTGGTACTCACTTATGTGTGGTAGAAATTATTGATCATCTTTACATTGGCCTTTGCTTTTTATTTTCCCTCTCTCTTGCCAAGGTTTGTATCAACTCCCTTTGTCTTCCTTACCACTTGTGGATCTTGTGTATTTCTTGATCTTGTCTAGTGTTTCTAGATATAGTGAAAGTGGTGATCCCACCTTGTGCATTTTGTATTCAAATGCAAATTCTCTATAATGCACTAGTCTTGGGGGAGCTATCCTATTTTCTATAAAACACTCATCTTGCGATCCTTATCAAGTGTGTGTTGGTGGAAGGCAAGCCTTTTTCGTTTTGGTACTTTGTGCCATCATGAAACTTTGTAGAGAGCTTGGTTTGTTTGGAACCATCCTCTCTTTTGGGAGTTTGATGTCTCTTCTTTGTGTATATCAATGGATATCTCATTCCTTGTTCCAAGTGATGATTTATTCATTTGGTATCTTTTCTTTCCTTGGTTTTTCTTTGTCTTTTGGTATCGGTTCTTGAAAGTCTTGAGCATGCATATTTACTTCGTGTAGTATCTTTGGCATGCTTCCTTTCTTTGACCCAATATGTAGGGGAAACTCCTCCAAGTCTCAAATTGGATGAGATGTGCATGAAATTCATTTTCATATCTATGTGCACATATTTATGTGGAGTTTGTCCTATGTATTGTTGGTTCTCTAACTCTTTGGTCCCAATGAGTTTGGGTACCATTTTGTTTGTGGTGTTGTTCTAGGAACAAGTGGAGATGCATTGGATGCTCGGCTCACTCACAAGGAAGGTGTTGTCACTATGGGCTTATTGGAGTCAAGCTAGGATGATCAATGAACTACATTGTACCTTCAATTGGTATCTACTACATCCTTCCAATGTTATCTCGGTAACAAGTATCTTCATATACTTCATGCACACATTTCTTGCATCAACCTTGTGTAGGTTGTATCATGGCATGTTATCCATTCTTTCTTGTGATACTTGTTTCCTTTCTCAAAGCATCTCAACGACGATCTCATGTTGCTAGTTGTGATGTCTTTGATAGTTGTGTAGTAGGAATTCGTTTGTATACAATAAGACTATATCTAGCTTTCAAGCAAATATCTTATTGGTATATTTATGATTTCCTTGTGGATATCTTATTCCTCGTGTTGCAACTATTTCGGGTGTACATCCTTCTTTGTAGATATATATCATCATGAGTTCGTCTACCTAGAATCTTATACACTTGAGAAAAGTTGCGTATCTAGTTGATATCCTTTCTTTCACGTCCACCTTGTTTTTCTTATGTTATTTCTTTGGTGGCTCCGTGAAAGCTTTTGCCTTGAGTGCGTGTCTTATCTCGTTGCATCTTGATGCACTCTTGGGTGGTGAAGATTATTTTCGTCATGCTTATCTTTACGAGGCTTTTGCCATCTTAATTGGTATCCCTCGTCTTGATGAGGCTTTCATCTTCTATCTTCACCACGGGTTGTCACAAGCATAGGTTCTTTATATGCTTATTAGTAAGCTTGTGAACCCATTTGCTAGTTGTGTGTGGGAATGATAGGCCTTATGGGAATGATAGGCCTTGCACCGTGTGCCTCATTCTTTCAAGACTTTATTGATGCTTTATGCTCATTCGTACATTAGTCTTCTCAAGTGCATTGCCTTGACTCACACACATCATTTTGGTTGAGCCCATTCTTAAGTTGCCTCTTTTACTTGTTGCTTAACCATGTGTTAGTTGCAAGTACTAGGCTTAGTTTCCTATGTGCTCACTTGCACTTGTTGTAAGTTTCTATTGATTTTGGAGGAGCTATGATCCTATTTTGTGCACTTTGTATTCAAATACAAACATTGTTATGTGTGCACAAATCATGGGGAGCTTCTCTAGTTTCTCTAGAAGAACATTCCTGCTCATATCATAATATCTTTCTTTTGGTAGGATCTTTGGCCTAGTTGGTTCATTTGGTATCTCTTGATAGCTTGCTTCAATTGGTATCTTTTGATCGCTTGATTGCTTGTGTCTCTGTCGATTATGTCTTTGTGGCATATCTTCCTTTAGCAATCTTTGGGCCTCAATATAGTTTGTCTTCCTCCAAGTATTTACCGTTGGATATGTGTATTGCATTCCACTCTCTTGTTGAGAAATACACAACTTATGGAGGAACTCAATCTATATTGGCCTTCTAAGCTTTTCGCCCATTTTGGCAATCGATGCCAATGGGGGAGAAGTTTCAGAGAGTTTTGTGGAGTTTTAGAGAGTTTTGTGGAGAAGTCTTTAGAGTTTTCTCCTTGCTTTGGTTTTGTTCCTAAGCATCATACTCATGCATTATTGGTTGTTGCATTGCATGGTGATGCATAATTCCTTGTATTAAACTCTCTTGAAAGTGATTGTCATCAATTACCAAAATGGGGGAGATTGAAAGAACATGCGGTGCCCCCATGTTTGGTTTTGGTAATTAATGACAATCTCTATGGACTAATGGTTGCCTTGAGTTATATTTGAAGGTTTTGTCCATATGCTTTTCTTGGAGTACATGTGTTGATTTCAAGGAGAGTTTGTGTCGACCAAGGTGTTATTCAAGGAATTATCCAAAGATTGGTCATGTGAGAGTTGAGCTTATTGCAAGCATGTCTTGAAGAAGAAGATTGTGTGATCATTCATGTCTACCTTCAAGACATCATCCAAATGAAGAGAATTGGAAAGGTTCAAGGTTGATCATGACTAAGTCAAGAGTGAATCAAGTTGATCAACTCACAAAGCGCAAAAGATGTACCGAGAGGGATCAAGTGACCCCATGGTATGGTAAGAATTGTCAATTACGCTTTGTGTACTAACCCATGGTCTTCGTGAGAGTTCTTTGTGGGGTTAGGTTGCGGTGTGCAAGTTCAAGTGGAGTATCACAAAGAGATCAAATGCTTGAAGCTTGCCATCCTTTGTGGTGACAATGGACTTGTGAAGATGTGCGGAAGAGTGGCTCACCCATAGTGGAGTATGGGGGAGCAATCAACTAGTCTTCATCGAGTCAACCCAATCAAGAAAGGTGGTCCAACTTGAGGGAATCAAGATCGTCATCACCTAGCTCAAGTGGACCATGTGCAAGGCAAAGGTTTGCCCTTGATAGCTTTTCTATTTTACCGGTCTCATGATGGTAGTTGGGAGACCGGGTTATAGGATCGATTGCCGTACTATCAAGGGGGGCCCTCGATGAGTAGCTTGATCGTATCGTTCGTTGAGAGCTCAAACCTTTGCATACTTGCATCATCTTTCTTGGTTCTTGTTTGGTTCTCTTTGTGAGTCTTAGAGCTTATGGTCATCTTGATGAAAAGCTTGAGTGCATCGAAAACGGAGTTCGCATGCATCTTCTATGATGTTTTCGATGTTGGAGGTTTTGCCGGTTCTTCTCGATTGGAGGTTTCACTCCTCTATTTTTTGGCATACCTCCCCTGCCTCTTCTTACTATAACCAGTCGCTGTTTTGATGCTACTCGTCGTCTTGTTTTCAACAAGCTTGAGTTTGCTCAATTCGGAGCTCATATGCAGAAGTTATGGCAGTTCTGGTTTTCTGGAGTATGGTTTTTCTCCTGGACCCAGCGGTAGTACCGCGGTCCACAGCGGTAGTGCGGCTGAGACTCCCTAAGCGGTAGTACCGCTCCCTAAGCGGTAGTACCGCTCCCGGAGCGGTAGTACCGCTCCCCGGAGCGGTAGTACCGCTGGGTGGCCTCAGCGGCAGTACCTCTGCGGTTCCGTGCTACTACCGTCCCGTCACTGCGTCTGTAGCGGTAGTACCGCTCCTCGGAGCGGTAGTACCGCTTGCTGGGCTCAGCCGCAGTACCGTGGTGGCATGGTGCTCCTTCCGCTTCGTTTCTTGCGCACATTTTCTCGTGTCGGGTTTTGCGGTACTTGCTGCGGCAGTAGTGGCGGTAGTACTGCTTGAGAGCGGTAGTACCGCCCTACCTCCGCGGTAGTACCGCCCTGGGCCCCTGCCCCAGCCCTTCTCTTCTGGCGCGGTAGTACCGCTGAGGGGGAGCGGTAGTACCGCTTGAGGGCGGCAGTACCGCTCTACCTCAGCGGTAGTACCGCTCTCTGCGGGGCTGTGTGGGGGATAACGGTTGGATTTTCCCCCTCCTATAAAAGGGGGTCTTCTTCCCCATTGAACTGCATCTTTTTGAGCTCGTGTTCTTCCCCCATTGTTGACCTTCTTCGAGCTTGCTAACTCTCAATCCCTCCATGGATTCTTGCTAGTTTTTGAGGGAAAAGAGAGAGGAGATCTAGATCCACATTTCCACCAATCACTTTCTCCTCTATGTGAGGGGAACCCCTTGGATCTAGATCTTGGAGTTCTTGGTGTTCTCTTTCTTGTTCTTCCTCTCATTTTCCTCCCTAGCATTAGTTGCTTCGGTGGGATTTGAGAGAGAAGGACTTGGGCACTCCGTGTGCCCTTGCCATTGCATTTAGTGCATCGGTTTGAGTTCTCCACGTGATACGTGGAAGTTACAAGTTGAGAAGCTTATTACTCTTGGGTGCTTGGTACCCTTGAGCTTGTTCCTCTTGGGTGCTTGGGCGCCCTAGACGGTTGTTGGTGTTCGGAGCTCAATCATTGTGGTGCAAAGCTCCGGGCAAGCGTCGGGGCCTCCAATTAGGTTGTGGAGATCGCCCCGAGCAATTTGACGGGTACCGGTGACCGCCCCCAAGGGTTGCCAAAGTGTACGGGTTCGGTGACCGCCCCCAAGGGTTGCCATTTGTACGGGTTCGGTGACCGCCCTCAAGGGTCCCTTAGTGGAATCACGGCATCTTGCATTGTGCGAGGGCGTGAGGAGATTACGGTGGCCCTAGTGGCTTCTTGGGGAGCATTGTGCCTCCACACCGCTCCAAACGGAGATTAGCATCCGCAAGGGTGTGAACTTCGGGATACATCATCGTCTCCGCGTGCCTCGGTTATCTCTTACCCGAGCCCCTTTACTTATGCACTTTACTTTGTGATAGCCATATTGTTTCTTGTCATATATCTTGCTATCACATAGTGGCTTATCTTGCTTAGCATAAGTTGTTGGTGCACATAGGTGAGCCTAGTTGTTTTAGGTTTTGTGCTTGACAAATTAACCGCTAGGTTTATTCCGCATTTGTTCAAGCCTAAACCGTAATTATTTTAAAACGCCTATTCACCCCCCCTCTAGGCGACATCCACGATCTTTCAATTGGTATCAGAGCCTCGTCTCTCTTTATAGGGCTTAACCGCCTAGAGAGTAAGGATGTCAACTAGGGGTTTAGGATTCTCTGACACTCTTAGTTTCGATGGCACAAATTTTGATGTTTGGGTTATTCGCATGCTTAATCTCTTTAGGGTCATGGACCCAAATTTAGAGCGAATTGTAGATATGGGTTTTTCTCCTCCGAAGGATCCCCAAAGATTATCTTTAGAGGATGAGAAAAACTCTTATCTCAATGCTCAAGCTTCTAATGTGCTTTTCGATGCTTTGAGCAATGTAGTTTTATTTCAACTCATGCCGTTCCGGGATGCTCATGAGTTGTGGACGAAGCTTCAAGATAAATATGGAGTGTCCAAGATTTGTGGGGATGATTGTTCTCCCTCCACCTCCGGTCGTATAGTCTTCTCAACTTCTACTTCACCTACATGTGGTTTGCCACAAGGTAATGATATGGTGAGTAGTGTTGGTCATTGCAATGATGATAGCATGCTTATTGTGGATGATCCTTCATCACTATCTTATTGCAATGCTCCTTCTTTGGGCTTTAACACTTCGAGCACGCCAAATGTTTCACATGCTTGTGTTGATAGTCCTTGCATATCATGTAGGAATTTCATGACTAAATCTCATGATGATATGTTTACTATGTCTTGTTGCCATGATAAAAATGCATATATGTCCTCGAATTGTTGTGCTAACAATGTAGAGGAAACCCAACACCCCATGGAACAAGATGTGGTCTTAAATGGTGCTTCAAGGGATCCTACATCATCATCTATTGCTTTTTGCCTCATGGCTAAGGCTTCAAAGGTATCTCCCACTTTGAAACCCAATATGTCTCTTGATGATGATGTTGATGCTAATGATGATGAGGATAATGATGAAGAGAATGATAATGTTGCCTCCTTAAAAATTAAGGGGGAAATAGTTTTTAAAGCTCTTCATAAAAACAAAATTGCTCGTTCCAACTTCATGGAAATCATGTCCATTGCCATTGAGGGCAAGAAGTATATTGATGAGTTGGAATCTCGTCTTGAGGAGCATGAGGTCACCATTGATAAAATGGAAGGTTATGAGCGTGATTACGCAAATGAAATTGCGGACCTCTCTCAAGATCTTGAACTTGAACAAACCACCAAGGAATCTCTTGAGGAGACTTTTGCTCTAGAATTATCTAGAGTGAGGGAATCTCGTGATAGAGCTCTTGAGGTGGCCAATGATTTTGAAACTAAAAATGAGGAGCTTGAAGTTGCGCATGCTAAACTCCTTGAGGACTTTGAGCACCTCGAAAATGGCTCAAGGGTCATTAAGAGTGAGCTCATCAAACTCACCGAGTCTCATGCTCAACTTAAAGCTTCATATTCTAAAGAGCTTGCCAAGTTGTCTTCTCCTCTTGTTGCTAATGATGATGCTTGTGCTACTAACTCTATATCTTGTGAAGCATCCATATTGAAGGAAAATGTTGAGCTAAGGGCTCAACTTGAGTTGCTATCTAGCAATTATGGAATGTTGGAAGAAAATCATGTAAAGCTCACAAGCTCTCATGATGATCTTCTAGTATCCCATAATGTGCTAAAGATAGCCCATGAGGCCATGCTTGCTAAGGTAACATCTAGTGAGCCTCATGTGGATACTAGCACTACTTCTAGTCAAAATGCTATATTGCCATGTGCTAGTCCTTGTAATTCATCTACTCACAATGTTGGTACATCTTGTGATGAATTGCTTTTCTTGCCTTGTTGCTCTAACGATGAAGCTTATACTTCCTCTAGTACTTGTGTTGAGACTAACCATGTAGAGGAAATCAAAGAGCTCAAGGCCCAAGTCACTTCTTTGAAGAAAGACTTGGAAAAGAGTCATGAAGGGAAATCCACACTCAACAATATCTTGAGTGTGCAAAAATCCCCCAATGATAAAGGTGGACTCGGATTCAACTCCAATAAGAAGAAGAAGTCCAAGATGATCAAGAAGAAGGGCCAAGAACAAGTCAAGAATTCGGCCAAGATTATTTGCTTCAAGTGCAAAGTAGAAGGGCATCATGTTAGATCTTGCCCATTGAAGAAGAAGCCCATTAGTGACAAGCAACAAGGGAAGCGGCCACAAGTTCACTCTCATTCTCAACCTCAAGTTGAAGAAAGGCCTCTTCCCAAGAAGACTCAAGCTAATGCTTCTCAAGTTGAGAAATCAAGTGAGAAGAAAGTGAAGAGTCAACGTTGCTACCTATGTCGCGAGAAAGGTCACCTTGCTTCTTCATGCACTAGTGGTAACTTATCCAACCCAATTATTATTGATGATGTCTATTCTCTTGGGAAGGATAAGGTTGGCAATGTGGTTGCCAAGTTTGTTGGTACTCAAAGTGGTTTGAAGCAAAGAACCATTTGGGTAGCCAAGCCTATTGTGACTAACCTCTTAGGACCCAACTTGGTTGGGGACCAACAAGCTAAAACTTGATCAATAGGTGATGTTGGAGGTCATTGGAGACTTGTCTACATTATGAAGATTTAAGGGGACTTCATCATTCTTATTGTCTCAAGCCAAGTCATTCGGATTATCAAGTTTCTATCTTGTATCCAATGTTCCTCCTTGCGGTAACTCATGCTTAAATTATTTACATTGAAAGTTACTTGCCCCTTTGCATGTTTGGCTTTGTTCCTTGCATGTGTTTGTATATGTTGTGCTTCCAACTTGATTATCTTGAGCAATCAAGTATGTGTGTGTTGGTTTGCACATCATGTACATGTGTGTCGTTAGTTGAGCCTTTGTGCATCTTGGTCATATCTTAGTTGGCTCTTGTGAGAGATTAATGGTATATCCCATTATGGGGGAGTGATGTGCTTTGTGCACCCCACAATCCTATAAATGTGTGTACATGAGGAATACCATTTAGTATTGATATTACAAGATTATCTAGTTGCTATGTGGTATGTCTTCTCATGAGAAATTCAAATTCTAAATATTCCATTAATTATCTCTTGTTGGATCCTTTAAATTGCCTCTTGTCTATCTTTAATTGGTATCACATTATGGGGGAGTAATATGCTACGTGTATATTACTAGCCTAGAAAATGTGTACATTTGAGATAGTGTCATCTAGAGTTGATATTGTAAATTATCTTGTTCCTAGGTGGCATGTTAGCTCTACAAGTTGCAATTTGCTTTTTGTTTGGTGTGAAGATGATGTCGGATATCCTTGTTATCTACCACCGGGAATTATTCCCAAATACTTCTTGTCTTTTGACAATTGGTACTCACTTATGTGTGGTAGAAATTATTGATCATCTTTACATTGGCCTTTGCTTTTTATTTTCCCTCTCTCTTGCCAAGGTTTGTATCAACTCCCTTTGTCTTCCTTACCACTTGTGGATCTTGTGTATTTCTTGATCTTGTCTAGTGTTTCTAGATATAGTGAAAGTGGTGATCCCACCTTGTGCATTTTGTATTCAAATGCAAATTCTCTATAATGCACTAGTCTTGGGGGAGCTATCCTATTTTCTATAAAACACTCATCTTGCGATCCTTATCAAGTGTGTGTTGGTGGAAGGCAAGCCTTTTTCGTTTTGGTACTTTGTGCCATCATGAAACTTTGTAGAGAGCTTGGTTTGTTTGGAACCATCCTCTCTTTTGGGAGTTTGATGTCTCTTCTTTGTGTATATCAATGGATATCTCATTCCTTGTTCCAAGTGATGATTTATTCATTTGGTATCTTTTCTTTCCTTGGTTTTTCTTTGTCTTTTGGTATCGGTTCTTGAAAGTCTTGAGCATGCATATTTACTTCGTGTAGTATCTTTGGCATGCTTCCTTTCTTTGACCCAATATGTAGGGGAAACTCCTCCAAGTCTCAAATTGGATGAGATGTGCATGAAATTCATTTTCATATCTATGTGCACATATTTATGTGGAGTTTGTCCTATGTATTGTTGGTTCTCTAACTCTTTGGTCCCAATGAGTTTGGGTACCATTTTGTTTGTGGTGTTGTTCTAGGAACAAGTGGAGATGCATTGGATGCTCGGCTCACTCACAAGGAAGGTGTTGTCACTATGGGCTTATTGGAGTCAAGCTAGGATGATCAATGAACTACATTGTACCTTCAATTGGTATCTACTACATCCTTCCAATGTTATCTCGGTAACAAGTATCTTCATATACTTCATGCACACATTTCTTGCATCAACCTTGTGTAGGTTGTATCATGGCATGTTATCCATTCTTTCTTGTGATACTTGTTTCCTTTCTCAAAGCATCTCAACGACGATCTCATGTTGCTAGTTGTGATGTCTTTGATAGTTGTGTAGTAGGAATTCGTTTGTATACAATAAGACTATATCTAGCTTTCAAGCAAATATCTTATTGGTATATTTATGATTTCCTTGTGGATATCTTATTCCTCGTGTTGCAACTATTTCGGGTGTACATCCTTCTTTGTAGATATATATCATCATGAGTTCGTCTACCTAGAATCTTATACACTTGAGAAAAGTTGCGTATCTAGTTGATATCCTTTCTTTCACGTCCACCTTGTTTTTCTTATGTTATTTCTTTGGTGGCTCCGTGAAAGCTTTTGCCTTGAGTGCGTGTCTTATCTCGTTGCATCTTGATGCACTCTTGGGTGGTGAAGATTATTTTCGTCATGCTTATCTTTACGAGGCTTTTGCCATCTTAATTGGTATCCCTCGTCTTGATGAGGCTTTCATCTTCTATCTTCACCACGGGTTGTCACAAGCATAGGTTCTTTATATGCTTATTAGTAAGCTTGTGAACCCATTTGCTAGTTGTGTGTGGGAATGATAGGCCTTATGGGAATGATAGGCCTTGCACCGTGTGCCTCATTCTTTCAAGACTTTATTGATGCTTTATGCTCATTCGTACATTAGTCTTCTCAAGTGCATTGCCTTGACTCACACACATCATTTTGGTTGAGCCCATTCTTAAGTTGCCTCTTTTACTTGTTGCTTAACCATGTGTTAGTTGCAAGTACTAGGCTTAGTTTCCTATGTGCTCACTTGCACTTGTTGTAAGTTTCTATTGATTTTGGAGGAGCTATGATCCTATTTTGTGCACTTTGTATTCAAATACAAACATTGTTATGTGTGCACAAATCATGGGGAGCTTCTCTAGTTTCTCTAGAAGAACATTCCTGCTCATATCATAATATCTTTCTTTTGGTAGGATCTTTGGCCTAGTTGGTTCATTTGGTATCTCTTGATAGCTTGCTTCAATTGGTATCTTTTGATCGCTTGATTGCTTGTGTCTCTGTCGATTATGTCTTTGTGGCATATCTTCCTTTAGCAATCTTTGGGCCTCAATATAGTTTGTCTTCCTCCAAGTATTTACCGTTGGATATGTGTATTGCATTCCACTCTCTTGTTGAGAAATACACAACTTATGGAGGAACTCAATCTATATTGGCCTTCTAAGCTTTTCGCCCATTTTGGCAATCGATGCCAATGGGGGAGAAGTTTCAGAGAGTTTTGTGGAGTTTTAGAGAGTTTTGTGGAGAAGTCTTTAGAGTTTTCTCCTTGCTTTGGTTTTGTTCCTAAGCATCATACTCATGCATTATTGGTTGTTGCATTGCATGGTGATGCATAATTCCTTGTATTAAACTCTCTTGAAAGTGATTGTCATCAATTACCAAAATGGGGGAGATTGAAAGAACATGCGGTGCCCCCATGTTTGGTTTTGGTAATTAATGACAATCTCTATGGACTAATGGTTGCCTTGAGTTATATTTGAAGGTTTTGTCCATATGCTTTTCTTGGAGTACATGTGTTGATTTCAAGGAGAGTTTGTGTCGACCAAGGTGTTATTCAAGGAATTATCCAAAGATTGGTCATGTGAGAGTTGAGCTTATTGCAAGCATGTCTTGAAGAAGAAGATTGTGTGATCATTCATGTCTACCTTCAAGACATCATCCAAATGAAGAGAATTGGAAAGGTTCAAGGTTGATCATGACTAAGTCAAGAGTGAATCAAGTTGATCAACTCACAAAGCGCAAAAGATGTACCGAGAGGGATCAAGTGACCCCATGGTATGGTAAGAATTGTCAATTACGCTTTGTGTACTAACCCATGGTCTTCGTGAGAGTTCTTTGTGGGGTTAGGTTGCGGTGTGCAAGTTCAAGTGGAGTATCACAAAGAGATCAAATGCTTGAAGCTTGCCATCCTTTGTGGTGACAATGGACTTGTGAAGATGTGCGGAAGAGTGGCTCACCCATAGTGGAGTATGGGGGAGCAATCAACTAGTCTTCATCGAGTCAACCCAATCAAGAAAGGTGGTCCAACTTGAGGGAATCAAGATCGTCATCACCTAGCTCAAGTGGACCATGTGCAAGGCAAAGGTTTGCCCTTGATAGCTTTTCTATTTTACCGGTCTCATGATGGTAGTTGGGAGACCGGGTTATAGGATCGATTGCCGTACTATCAAGGGGGGCCCTCGATGAGTAGCTTGATCGTATCGTTCGTTGAGAGCTCAAACCTTTGCATACTTGCATCATCTTTCTTGGTTCTTGTTTGGTTCTCTTTGTGAGTCTTAGAGCTTATGGTCATCTTGATGAAAAGCTTGAGTGCATCGAAAACGGAGTTCGCATGCATCTTCTATGATGTTTTCGATGTTGGAGGTTTTGCCGGTTCTTCTCGATTGGAGGTTTCACTCCTCTATTTTTTGGCATACCTCCCCTGCCTCTTCTTACTATAACCAGTCGCTGTTTTGATGCTACTCGTCGTCTTGTTTTCAACAAGCTTGAGTTTGCTCAATTCGGAGCTCATATGCAGAAGTTATGGCAGTTCTGGTTTTCTGGAGTATGGTTTTTCTCCTGGACCCAGCGGTAGTACCGCGGTCCACAGCGGTAGTGCGGCTGAGACTCCCTAAGCGGTAGTACCGCTCCCTAAGCGGTAGTACCGCTCCCGGAGCGGTAGTACCGCTCCCCGGAGCGGTAGTACCGCTGGGTGGCCTCAGCGGCAGTACCTCTGCGGTTCCGTGCTACTACCGTCCCGTCACTGCGTCTGTAGCGGTAGTACCGCTCCTCGGAGCGGTAGTACCGCTTGCTGGGCTCAGCCGCAGTACCGTGGTGGCATGGTGCTCCTTCCGCTTCGTTTCTTGCGCACATTTTCTCGTGTCGGGTTTTGCGGTACTTGCTGCGGCAGTAGTGGCGGTAGTACTGCTTGAGAGCGGTAGTACCGCCCTACCTCCGCGGTAGTACCGCCCTGGGCCCCTGCCCCAGCCCTTCTCTTCTGGCGCGGTAGTACCGCTGAGGGGGAGCGGTAGTACCGCTTGAGGGCGGCAGTACCGCTCTACCTCAGCGGTAGTACCGCTCTCTGCGGGGCTGTGTGGGGGATAACGGTTGGATTTTCCCCCTCCTATAAAAGGGGGTCTTCTTCCCCATTGAACTGCATCTTTTTGAGCTCGTGTTCTTCCCCCATTGTTGACCTTCTTCGAGCTTGCTAACTCTCAATCCCTCCATGGATTCTTGCTAGTTTTTGAGGGAAAAGAGAGAGGAGATCTAGATCCACATTTCCACCAATCACTTTCTCCTCTATGTGAGGGGAACCCCTTGGATCTAGATCTTGGAGTTCTTGGTGTTCTCTTTCTTGTTCTTCCTCTCATTTTCCTCCCTAGCATTAGTTGCTTCGGTGGGATTTGAGAGAGAAGGACTTGGGCACTCCGTGTGCCCTTGCCATTGCATTTAGTGCATCGGTTTGAGTTCTCCACGTGATACGTGGAAGTTACAAGTTGAGAAGCTTATTACTCTTGGGTGCTTGGTACCCTTGAGCTTGTTCCTCTTGGGTGCTTGGGCGCCCTAGACGGTTGTTGGTGTTCGGAGCTCAATCATTGTGGTGCAAAGCTCCGGGCAAGCGTCGGGGTCTCCAATTAGGTTGTGGAGATCGCCCCGAGCAATTTGACGGGTACCGGTGACCGCCCCCAAGGGTTGCCAAAGTGTACGGGTTCGGTGACCGCCCCCAAGGGTTGCCATTTGTACGGGTTCGGTGACCGCCCTCAAGGGTCCCTTAGTGGAATCACGGCATCTTGCATTGTGCGAGGGCGTGAGGAGATTACGGTGGCCCTAGTGGCTTCTTGGGGAGCATTGTGCCTCCACACCGCTCCAAACGGAGATTAGCATCCGCAAGGGTGTGAACTTCGGGATACATCATCGTCTCCGCGTGCCTCGGTTATCTCTTACCCGAGCCCCTTTACTTATGCACTTTACTTTGTGATAGCCATATTGTTTCTTGTCATATATCTTGCTATCACATAGTGGCTTATCTTGCTTAGCATAAGTTGTTGGTGCACATAGGTGAGCCTAGTTGTTTTAGGTTTTGTGCTTGACAAATTAACCGCTAGGTTTATTCCGCATTTGTTCAAGCCTAAACCGTAATTATTTTAAAACGCCTATTCACCCCCCCTCTAGGCGACATCCACGATCTTTCAACCTCCTCCTCCTTGCTCGGCGCCCGAAGCAGCTCGTCGAACAGCGCGCGCTCACCGGTGAGGGAGGGCGGTGACACGGCCGCACGGAAGGGCCACGCGCTAAGGTGGTGCCTGCGCAGGTTCGCCAGAAATCTGCAGCGCGCCGGTGCTGCGGACGAGCGGCCAGACGGGCGCGGGAGACGGAAGGGCCGGGCGACGAGGCCGGACGGGAGGGTCGTCGCCGGCGAGGACGGCACCGCCCGGGCGAGGGAGGAGGCCGTCGCGAGCGCGATCGCCTACTGCAAGGAGTCGAGCCGGCAGCGCTGCAGGCCGCCGTTGGCTCCCTCGCCCAGCTTGGACGGCTGGCTCCTCGTTCGTCCAAAGGAGGAGATCGGCACCAGCGCCACGAGCGCCGTCTCGCCCTGCGAATGCGAGGCGCAGGGCACCTCGAGCGCCGCCGCCCCCACCACGGCCACGCGGCCTGCGACGGTACGTGTTGTCAACCGATCCGTCGGTCGATCTGCTCTGCTGCACCCGTGCACGTCTAAACCGTCGTTGATCTCCTTCGTGCAGCAGAATGCGGCGGCGGCAGGCCGTCGACGGTGGAAACTCGGTGAGGTCCAGCCGGGGAGATGGAAAAGGGTGACGCTGTCGACGGGCTTGACGGGGACGTCCTTAGGATAACGAGTTACTTCGCCGCCAAATATGTGCGCGCGGTGCGCCATTGAAGAATAGCTGGGGGTCCGTCTCACATGAGGCGAAGCAAACAGTTTTTCGTAATCTAGAGGACCTTGTCTTACGTACCTTCGATCTTGTATGATCTGTCCATATCAGTGTGCGAGTAGTAGTAATATGATTGTAGTAAGATCTGTCCATATGAATTGTCGATCTTATTCTTATATGATATGATGGCTTGCAGCGTTCCTAAGATCTAACGAGAATCTCCTGGAGTTAACGACACAATCGTTCGATTGTTTCTGAATCAGACTGCAATTTTGAAGCTTAATTGGCAAAGGAGTTAAGATATAGACAATCCTATTTATTCGAACTAGCTTTGCTGAATCGAAAGAAAAGAGACAACTTGGATTCAATCAAAAGAAATTAGAAGATTTTAGTACTGGCATGGCCCAACTAGGTCACCACTATATGCTCTGTTTGTACTCTACACATGAGGAATATATTTACCTTTAACTTCTTTTTTTGCGGAAATAAGACTTTCATTCATCAACCACGGTCATTACACTCCAGATTTTACATAGAGCGTGAATTCCATCCGGTGCATGCCCATGCACGTTGAATTATCAAATGAGTATAAAGTTGGTCTTTTTTTAACTACTACACTCCAGATTCTCGAGTATGGAGATAGACGAGTTGTAGACCAAAAGCTGGTACAAAGATAGGCGAGTTGTAGACAAGAGCTGGTGGGCAGCAAGAAACGCATGCACACCAAAGAACAAATCTGAGTCACATGCCTACTTCTATTGGTTTCTACAAAGAGCGACTAGCTTAGATTTTAGACCAGTCGGTCACTGTCGAGGTCGCCAAGGTGATCTTACAGCACCGCCGTGGGGATTTCTCATGATTTTATGTAGGCAAGCCGCAAGCGGTGGTGGTGATTGGCTGGGTGGTGTCGCTGCCTTGGGAAGAGACGAAATGATGGTAAAAGTAAGCAGGATCCGATGATTCTTCCGTGGGGATAGCCAAAGTCAAGATGTCGACTACAGACTCGTCGCAGACTTGCAGTGAACCTGGATGCGGCGAGCCTGATTTGTGGATCGATGGCGTGTCTTGACTTTGTTAGGCTGGGATTGGATGGTTGCGGAGGGTGGTGTGCTTGGTTGGGTTCCCATGGAAGAATGTGGCCTCCTCGTAGATCTGGTCATGCCCATCCTAGAGAACATTGTGTCCCTAGCTCCCTCGAGGAGCAAGGACAGTGCAAGCGGCAACAGGGGGTAGGGGTAGATGTGGGGAGGGATGTCGGCGGCTGCTCGAGGTCATCATGATGAAACCCTTGACGTCCCATCTTTATCAATGGAAGTGGAAGAGCACGAAGTCGAGATTGGATAGGAGTTTGAGTTCTTTTTGGCACCGATCGGTTCCCCACTTTAGAGATGTATTTTTTTTTTTGCGTGCGAGCAAACAGTGGGTTGATTCTAAAAGGGATATGCACTTTTCAACAGAAGTGCATGACGAACCAAAAATATGACCTCATTTTATTCGTTTGATAGATATCGTATTATTCGTTGTTGTTCGTTCGGTGAAATTTCCTAATATTTGATTATTGTGTTTCTAATTAGAGCACCCCATAATCACCCAATATGAAGGGATGATAAATGAAAGATACTGATTATAAATTTTGAAGAGCCCGTGGCAACGCACGGGCGTTATACTAGTTAGGAGTAGAGATTGATTTTACTGGATCCCACAATTCCAAACTCACAAAAAAAGAAGTGAAACTGATTATTTCAGATCGGTAAAAAAATACAATTACAATTTTCTTTAAAAGGTGATTTCAGCTATTAAAATTTCATATTTTTCAAAAAAGATTCAAATTGAATATTCCAAAAGTGGCGGAAACAATTTAAATTCATATTTGAAAATCTATTTCAATATATATATATATATATATATATATATATATATATCTCATTGAAATAACAAGTTGCGGATATTAGAAACAGCTATTTCATATAATTCATATTTCAAAAAGTGAAACTTAGTATTTCAAAAGAGTGGCATAAACAATTTCATTTTTTTTTACAATGTGATTTCAGTTATTCCAATGCCAATGCCATATTTCAAAACGAGTGAAACTCATTATCTCAATCATCAAAGAACTGTTTCAATCCTTTCAAAAAACAAATTTCCCTACCACATTTTTACAAAAGACTGTAAATTCATATTTCACAGACTATCAATTTCACATATGTGCACACCATTCTGTACAATTTCAGATCACAAAACAAAATGACACACACATCGATGCATTTATCAACTTCTCAATTATATCAATTGGTTTCACTCGATCCCACAATTCATAAATCATGTCGTTCAAAACATGTTTCAATGTATTTCACACACATTCCACAACAATAACCGATGCTCTCTGTCACAAACATACAAACATCCGAAATTGAAGGAGCAGGGGAGGCCATTCATCTGGTAAAGATGCAAGGGATGTTCAAATCATGCAAAATAAAACGGAAATCATTAAGTACAGATGGAGACGGGTTAGGGGAGATGGGCTTCATTACTCACCAGATGCGGTTACGGTCATACTTGGAGTCGCCGGATCCAGCGACGCCCGTGCGCGGTGACCCATTGTGGTGGGTGGCCGTCGTAGTGGAACCTTGCTGGAGCAGCTCTCCCCAACGCCCACCGCGGTGTATCTGTTGTACGGCAGCGTGATTCGGCGCCGCTCCTCGCCGGCCTCGTGGTACAGCCGTGCCGCCGCCGGCCTTGTCTGTGCTCCCTCGTGGCTCCATCTCGTATTGGATCTGTATAGGTCTCGTATCCCGAATCGGAGGTGGAAAAAAAAATCTTATGGGTACCACCAGCACGGATCTAGATGGTGGATTTCCCACCGGTAGATACTGGTTCTAGATGGTGGATTTCCCACCGGTAGATACTGGTTCCACCAGCACGGTTCGTGAAATGGCCTTAGTGTGTTTTTTCAACCGGGCACCACGCCACTACCCCTTTCCATTAATTTCTCAACGGGAATAATCCATCCTTTCCGTTTCTAAATATAAGGCCTCTTTTGGTTCATAGGATAGAATTATCATAGGAATAGGAATCTTGTAGGAAATAAGATGACATGTATCTTAAATCCTATGAGTAGGAATAGGAAACAAGATGTCATTTGCTTGACACCAAAGAAATTTTTCCATTGAGTCTAAGCTCTTTTTTATTTTCCTATGAAATGTGGAGGATAGGAACAAATCCTATGTAGGAATAGGAATCCATTCCTATGAACCAAAAGACTCTAAAGGAAAAAATCCTATAAAAATCCTATCCTCTAGAATTCCTATGAAATTCCTCTAAACCAAAGGAGGCCTAAGTCTTTTAGAGATTTCAATATGAACTACATGCGAAGCAAAATGAGGAAAAATCTACACTCTAAAATACATCTATATACATCCGTATGTAATTGATATAGAAATCTCTAAAAAGACTTATATTTAGGAATGGAAGGAGTATAGGTAGATGGCCCTTGTACACATTGATGAGTTCGAGCTTGATGATCCTCCTCGTCATCTGACGAGACTGACAAATTGATGATCTCTTTGCTCAACTTTGATCCTGGTGACTGCTTGTGGTGGGTGTGGCTTCCTTCTCTTCTTCCCTGGTTCTTTCCACTACTTCACGCTCTATGTCCTCGAGCCATGCGACCTACCGTAGTCTTATTCCTCTTCACAAGGGATGAAACCCGAATTGGTAGATGTAGGCGACCAAGTTATGAGTACAAAATTTCCATGCAAATCTGGAATTAACATGTGCATATCCAAACTAATCTGGGAATTAAATAAATTACTCTATTGAATGACAACCATCTTTGCAATAATTGATTTATAACGAAGGTATAATTCAGGCAACTGACAGCCAGCAGAAATAACTGATTTATAACGAAGGACATGGCGTGAAGTTAGCATTCAAATCCATAACTATTCAGGTCAAACAAAAGTGCGTCTTGCGAGGTGAAGCCAAATCCAAGAGGAATCGCTGCTGCTGCACTTAAGTGCATTTGAGTTTTCGATATGTGGCCAATCCTCAAATGCTCCAAGATGAACGGGCAAAATATTAAATTTATGGTATAACTGAGGATGTTTAGCAACCATAGATTTAGAATCATAATCACAGGAATTTCATTACTTCAAGGGAATATCCATTAAGACTGACAGTATAAACATGAAGTTAATGAGAACAAGCATGCGTTAAAATGCCATTAGACAAAGCATGTATATCATATGATGTTAAAAGATCCAGCAATCAACAAACAAGCCTAAAAGAAATAAACAGAAACCGTGGAGTCAAGGAGAAAACTATAAGGATGGAGCATCTGAACTGCTGCCTAAGATAAGGGGAAAACTTACAGCTTAGGATTTCCTATTTGACTGTTCTATGTATCCCCAGCTAAGGGGCGTCCAACCACCAGGCAGAAAAAGCTTTGTCTATTCTTTTGTACAGTGAGCATCCGTCCCATGCCGCGCACATTGATTGTAACCAACACTGCCAAGAAATGCCCTTATCTCTTGTGCACTGCTGTTGCTCGCCTGCAGCAGGCGCTCGTCCTCTTCGTATATAAGGTAGGGAGCTTCACCTCTCCTCCTTGAGAGCAACTTTGATGCACCTCTCAGAACATGAGATTCCCAACCTTGAACATCAATTTTGATCAGAACCACTCGCTCTGCATCTGAAATGACTTCATCCAATGGGATTGTAGCAACCTCGACAGCAACTTCTTCATTAGATTTGAATGCTAACTTTGCACCAGTTGCAGATATAGCACTGTTGTCGAGTCGCCCAATCACCTACATTGCCAAAATACTCACAGTAAGCTGTTGAGATATAATAATAATATTATTATTATCTATAAGAGCAAGCAATCTGAGATTTCCACGAGAAGCGACGCAAGTCGGGCTAATTTGCAAATGGGGTGTTTGCACTTATATGAAAGTGGCAATGAATTCACTAATGGTTCAACATGACAGTTTGAAATATTATCAGCGTGAACCAGAAATGCATCAGGCAAATCAGGAAGTTATAACTTTAGCCAGAATGAGTTCCGCTGTAGTCTGCAACTGTTAAGAAGTATTAATATTGGTCTAGGTCTCCTAACATATTCGTAGTAGTCCAACTTTCCTTACTTTGTATTCCAAGTACCATGTAATATATATTCACTCCTTGGGCTATGCAAAGTTGCTCCTCTAGCTAGGGAAGGGTAAGTATTTGGCCAGTTTCCATTATCAGTTGGTCAGCTCAGTACTAATGAAGAGCCAGAGCTCCTGTTGGTTGCTCGAAAAAAGGCACTCCACGCCATGGAATAGATTGGATCCTAAATGTCGGTTATGCTACCCATGATTGGTTTAGTGAGTCCAGTAACTCAACCTTTAATAGATGTATATGGAAGTTTCAACAACACAAAATAAAAAAGAAGTCCTGCAACACAAAGGTTAAGCTGATGCTTTAATAATAACCAGTAGCATGCAACTGGAGAATTTTTTTTCATGTAAACTCTGTTCCACCAGTGACAATAATAACTTGCCAGATATAATATTTAGTTTAAAGAACAAGGCATTTTCTATTTCTGAATGACTCCATTTAGAAAGTATAGCACTATCAGACTATAAATTGAGCATCAAACTAATTGACATATATTTGTGGATGAGCATCACAGAGTTAGGAACGTCCTCTAATAGAAGATACTGGAAAAGGATAATAAGGGCAAATAATCAAAAATCTAAGTAAGGTGGGGCAAATCTTTTAAGCTTGAGTAAGGTGAGGCAGAAAATCAAGTGCCCATCTAGTACTGGGTGAATGATCAAATTCCCCGTGATGCAAGAGTGCAACTTCCACCTTAACTCACAGATTCACTTCAACAGTTCTCCAGCCATTTCTATGGGTAGTTTTGTCCCAAGTAATTAGGATGGTGAGGCAAACAAGCACAATCTGAGTTTACCACAATACTTCATCCAGCTCCCCGAGGTACATCTCGATCAATAAACAGCTACTTACTTACTAGTGCAATCCAAAATTACCTTCGCTGATAAACTTTTAAACGGAGCAATCTGAACCAGAGGAGATACCTTATGCATTGTGATGTTCCCAACTCGGTCAGATGCTGCAGCATGATACACCACCACCTGGTCCTGCACCCGGTTCAGGTACACCCCGTCGCAGATCCGCTGCAGGTTCTCGAAGACCGGCTCGAATGCCACCACCCGGAACCCCATCACGGCCGCCGCGAAGGCCGCCATCCCAACATTGGCCCCGACGTCCACCACCACCCCGCCGCCGGAGCCCCTCCCCACCTCCCCCGCGAGCAGTTCCTGGATTGTCTGGGAGATGTCGGGCTTGCGGAAGCGCTTGCCCTTGAGGAGGCGGGCGATGTTCCGGTGCGGGCGGTCGGGGAGGGACCCCAGGTCGGCGAGGGAGTAGAGGAAGGGGCGGGGCACGCCCTCCACGAGGCTGGCCAAGACCGGGGAGGCCTGCGGCGAGGCGTAGCAGTCGAAGGGGCGGAGCCGGGCCGGGAGGTGGGGTGAGGCGGCAGTGGCGGGGGCGAAGGTGAGATCTGGGGCTCTGGAGAGGACGAAGACGAGGAGGATGAGAACCGGGACGAGCAAGAGGAGGGTCCTGGGAGTGGAGGAGGACGCCGCGGCGGAGGCATGCCGGCGCCAGGAGGCGGCGAGCGGCGCCGGCATTGGCCGAGAGGGTTCCGGGGTTTGGGCTGCCGCCGATGGGAAGCGGTGGCGTGAAGAGCAGGCGCAGCGGCTGTAAAATAAGAGCAATTCTACACTCACGTAGACATCTATTACGGGGTTCACGGACTAGCTGGCGTGGGCGATTGGGATTAGACACGAGAGGAGGTTGGGCCTCAATATCAGATGATACCATGTTTATGATACGAGCTTCTGGTCCGTTGGATCTTAGATCCAACGACTTCTAAGAGGTTTTGAAAGGCTGCCGTACTTGTTCGTAATTTTTAGACTTTAAAAGGTCTTTTTCATAAAATGTTGAAACCCTTCCGGGGTCCGTTGGATCTCAAATCCAATGGCTCCTAGGAGCTCGTATCATTAGAGCATCTAAGGCTTCGTATCACCTGATACTCTTTTTGGGCCTCACTCCCACTGAAAATTAGGGGACTGAGAGATTAGTTAGAAGAAAATTAAGTAAAAGCCCGTAATGGGTTCGTGTGTGTAGAATTATTTGGTAAAATAAAGGGAGCGAAAATGCTACATCGATAGGCTTATTACAGGATATTCACGAACCTTCCAACCAACTAATACTTTGCCCCCCTCCCCCCCCCCCCCCCTCCTGGGTTTTCAGGGGTGGGGCCGTCCCTCCTCTTTTAGTCCAATCATAGATTGCCACTTCAAGTTTACCTCGTAAAAGGCCGGTAATACTTCATTGATGTAGCATTGCTCATAAAGGGAGTAACGAGCGAGGCTCGCCTCAGGATTTTTGGTCTTTAACAAAAGGCTAGCCTCACGCTAGGAACATATATACTCTTTCAAAGAAATGAAGAAAAAAACCACGTAACCCCACATGAATAGTAATTAAAATTTATTGTAAAAAATAAAAATTCTTGAAATTTTGAAGTATCAAATTTGGTTGATCATTCTACTCAAGCTTGAAGTTCGTGAAATATTGACACGTGTGGTATTCTAGCGGAATTTTTTTTTGAGACCTCACTATTCATCAAATACTTGTTTTTTAATGTACCTTCGATTTTGTCATTTTTGTCTAGAATATCACATATGTCATTTCTTTGTGAAAGTTTATACTTGCGTATACCAATTTACTCTATATGTTAAAAAAGACTAGCAAACAAGCTCGTAACGATCAAAGTACAAGGCACGCACATATCGACCTGACAAAAGTGAAAAGACACGTATGGCCATTAAAAAAAGCAAACAAGCTCGTACATTGCAATGAAAAAAAATTAAATGTCCCTAAGTACATTTATGTGTGCATGCTCGAAAATCACATGTCCCTAAGCACATTTATGCCTGCATGTTGTAAGGTTTTGGTTTACTTACCATATGTTCGTCTAGATAGGCCTTTGCTTTCTTCACCTAAAAACTTAGTGTATGTTTGTAGCGGTTGCATAGTTATTATGCAAGCGTTAGTGGAGTAAAGATAATTAACACACAAAAATTGCTAGTCCGAACCAAATAAGAAACTAACTTTTGTTCTATTTTTCTCTAGCTAACACCAGCTTGTCGAGAACACTTCGGAAAAGCTTTTCTTTCTTTTGCAATGAAAACATATATTACGGGAGCGAAAGATATGTAAAAAAACAATGTGATACTAGAGTAACTCGCTAACACCCACGAATGTCATCTCATCAACGCTCGCATATCACTTCTTTCAATCATTGTTTGCTGAAACTTTTCATTGTCTGGTGATGTGATTATGGCAAAGAAATGATATTGTTGGGTAACATAGTAATTTCAAAAAAATTCCTACACACACGTAAGATCATGATGATGCATAGCAACGAGAGGGGAGAGTGTGTACACGTACCCTCGTAGACCGAAAGCGGAAGCGTTAGCACAACGCGGTTGATGTAGTCGTACGTCTTCACGATCTGACCGATCAAGTACCGAACGCACGGCACCTCCGAGTTCTGCACATGTTCAACTCGATGACGCCCCTCGAACTCCGATCAAGCCGAGCTTTGAGGGAGAGTTCCGTCAGCACGACGGTGTGGTGACGATGATGATGTTCTACTGACGCGGGGCTTCCCTAAGCACCGCTACGATATTATTGAGGTGGATTATGGTGGAGGGGGGCACCGCACACGGTTAAGAGATCCAAGAGATCAATTGTTGTCTCCAAGGGGTGCCTCCCTCCCCGTATATAAAGGAGTGGAGGAGGGGGAGGGGGCGGCCACCCTAGGCGCGCCCCATGAGGAGTCATACTCCCACTGGGAGTAGGACTCCCCCCTTCCATGTGGGAGTAGGAGAGGAGAGAGAAGGAGAGAGGGGGGAAGAGGAAAGGGGGACGCCCCCCTCCTTGTCCAATTCGGACTGGGGGAGGGGGGGCGCGGCTGCCCTTGGCCGCCCCTCCTCTTCTCCACAAGGGCCCAATAGGCCCATTAGGCTCCCCTGGGGGGTTCCGGTAACCCCCGGTACTCCGGTATATGCCCGAAACTCCTCGAAACCATTCCGGTGTCCGAACATAGTCGTCCAATATATCGATATTTACGTCTCGACCATTTTGAGACTCCTCGTTATGTCCGTGATCACATCCGGGACTCCGAGCTAACTCCGGTACATCAAAACACATAAACTCATAGTATAACCGTCATCGAACTTTAAGCGTGCGGACCCTACGGGTTCGAGAACTATGTAGACATGACTGAGACACGTCTCCGGTCAATAACCAATAGCGGAACCTGGATGCTCATATTGGCTCCCACATATTCTACGAAGATCTTTATCGGTCAAACCGCATAACAACATGTGTTGTTCCCTTTGTCATCGGTATGTTACTTGCCCGAGATTCGATCGTCAGTGTCTCAATACCTAGTTCAATCTCGTTACCGGCAAGTCTCTTTACTTGTTCCGTAATACATCATCCCGTAAATAACTCATTAGTTACAATGCTTGCAAGGCTTAAGTGATGTGTATTACCGAGTGGGCCCAGAGATACCTCTCTGACAATCGGAGTGACAAATCCTAATCTTGAAATACGCCAACCCAACAAGTACCTTCGGAGAGATCTGTAGAGCACCTTTATAATCACCCAGTTATGTTGTGACGTTTGGTAGCACACAAAGTGTTCCTCTGGTAAACGGGAGTTGCATAATCTCATAGTCATAGGAACATGTATAAGTCATGAAGAAAGCAATAGCAACATACTAAACGATCAAGTGCTAAGCTAACGGAATGGGTCAAGTCAATCACATCATTCTCCTAATGATGTGATCCCGTTAATCAAATGACAAATCTTTGTCTATGGCTAGGAAACATAACCATCTTTGATCAACAAGCTAGTCAAGTAGAGGCATACCAGTGACACTTTGTTTGTCTATGTATTCACACATGTATCATGTTTCCGGTTAATACAATTCTAGCATGAATAATAAACATTTATCATGATATAAGGAAATAAATAATAACTTTATTATTTCCTCTAGGGCATATTTCCTTCAGTCTTCCACTTGCACTAGAGTCAATAATCTAGATTGCATAGTAATGATTCTAACACCATGGAGCCTCGGTGCTGATCATGTTTTGCTCGTGGAAGAGGCTTAGTCAACGGGTCTGCAACATTCAGATCTGTATGTATCTTGCAAATCTCTATGTCTCCCACTTGGACTTGATCCCGGATGGAGTTGAAGCGTCTCTTGATGTTCTTGGTTCTCTTGTGAAATCTGGATTCCTTTGCCAAAGAAATTGCACCAGTATTGTCACAAAAGATTTTCATTGGACCCGATGCACTAGGTATGACACCTAGATCGGATATGAACTCCTTCATCCATACTCCTTCATTTGCTACTTCCGAAGCAGCTATGTACTCCGCTTCACATGTAGATCCCGCTATGAGCTTTGTTTAGAACTGCACCAACTGTCAGCTCCACCGTTTAAACAAAACACGTATCCGGTTTGCGATTTAGAATCGTCCGAATCAGTGTCAAAGCTTGCATCGACGTAACCATTTACGACGAGCTCTTTGTCACCTCCATAAACGAGAAACATATCCTTCGTTCTTTTCAGGTATTTCAGGATGTCCTTGACCGCTGTCCAGTGATCCACTCCTGGATTACTTTGGTACCTCCCTGCTAAACTAATAGAAAGGCACACATCAGGTCTGGTACACAGCATTGCATACATGATAGAGCCTATGGCTGAAGCATAGGGAACATATTTCATTTCCTCTCTATCTTCTGCAGTGGTCGGGCATTGAGTCTTACTCAACTTCACACCTTGTAACACAGGCAAGGACCCTTTCTTTGCTTGATCCATTTTGAACTTCTTCAAAACTTTTTCAAGGTATGTGCTTTCTGAAAGTCCAATTAAGCGTCTCGATCTATCTCTATAGATCTTGATGCCCAATATATAAGCAGCTTCACCGAGGTCTTTCATTGAAAAACTCTTATTCAAATATCCTTTTATGCTATCTAGAAATTCTATATCATTTCCAACCAATAATATGTCATCCACATATAATATCAGCAATGCTACAGAGCTCCCACTCACTTTCTTGTAAATACAGGCTTCTCCAAAAGTCTGTATAAAACCATATGCTTTGATCACACTATCAAAACATTTATTCCAACTCCGACAGGCTTGCACCAGTCCATAAATGGATCGCTGGAGCTTGCACACTTTGTTAGCTCCCTTTGGATCGACAAAACCTTCCGGTTGCATCATATACAACTCTTCTTCCAGAAATCCATTCAGGAATGCAGTTTTGACATCCATTTGCCAAATTTCATTATCATAAAGTGCGGCAATTGCTAACATGATTCAGACAGACTTAAGCATCGCTACGGGTGAGAAGGTCTCATCATAGTCAATCCCTTGAACTTGTCAAAAACCTTTTGCAATAAGTCAAGCTTTATAGACAGTAACATTACAGTCAGCGTCAGTCTTCTTCTTGATGATCCATTTATTCTCGATGGCTTGCCGATCATCTGGCAAGTCAACCAAAGTCCACACTTTGTTCTCATACATGGATCCCATCTCAGATTTCATGGCCTCAAGCCATTTTGCGGAATCTGGGCTCACCATCGCTTCTTCATAGTTCGTAGGTTCGTCATGGTCTAGTAACATAACCTCCAGAACAGGATTACTGTACCACTCTGGTGCGGATCTTACTCTGGTTGACCTACGAGGTTCAGTAACAACTTGATCTGAAGTTTCATGATCATCATCATTAACTTCCTCACTAATTGGTGTAGACGTCACAGGAACCGGTTTCTGTGATGAACTACTTTCAATATGGGAGCAGGTACTGTTACCTCATCAAGTTCTACTTTCTTCCCACTCACTTCTTTCGAGAGAAACTCCTTCTCTAGAAAGGATCCATTCTTAGCAACGAATCTCTTGCCTTCGGATCTGTGATAGAAGGTGTACCCAATAGTTTCCTTTGGGTATCCTATGAAGACACATTTCTCCGATTTGGGTTCGAGCTTATCAGGTTGAAGCTTTTTCACATAAGCATCGCAGCTCCAAACTTTAAGAAATGACAACATTGGTTTCTTGCCAAACCATAGTTCATAAGCTGTCGTCTCAACGGATTTTGATGGTGCCCTATTTAACATGAATGCGGCCGTCTCTAAAGCATAACCCTAAAATGATAGCGGTAAATCAGTAAGAGACACCATAGATCGCACCATATCTAGTAAAGTATGATTACGAGTTCGGACAGACCATTACGCTGTGGTGTTCCAGGTGGCGTGAGTTGCAAAACTATTCTGCATTGTTTCAAATGTAGACCAAACTCGTAACTCAAATATTCTCCTCCAGGATCAGATCATAGAAACTTTATTTTCTTGTTATGATGATTTTCAACTTCACTCTGAAATTCTTTGAACTTTTCAAATGTTTCAGACTTATGTTTCATCAAGTAGATATACCCATATCTGCTTAAATCATCCGTGAAGGTGAGAAAATAACGACACCCACCGCGAGCCTCAACATTCATTGTACCACATACATTAGTATGTATGATCTCCAATAGATCAGTTGCTCGCTCCATAGTTTCTAACGGCGTTTTAGTCATCTTGCCCATAAGGCATGGTTCGCAAGTACCAAGTGATTCCAAAAGTCCATCAGTATGGAGTTTCTTCATGCGCTTTACACCAATATGACCCAAACGGCAGTGCCACAAATAAGTTGCACTATCATTATCAACTCTGCATATTTTGGCTTCAACTTATGAATATGTGTGTCACTACTATCGAGATTCATAAAAAATAGACCACTCTTCAAGGGTGCATGACCATAAAAGATATTACTCATATAAATAGAACAACCATTATTCTCATATTTAAATGAATAACCATCTCGCATCAAACAAGATCCAGATATAATGTTCATGCTCAACGCTGGCACCAAATAACAATTATTTAGGTCTAAAACTAATCCCGAAGGTAGATGTAGAGGTAGCGTGCCGACGGCGATCACATCCACTTTGGAACCATTTCCCACGCGCATCGTCACCTCGTCCTTAGCCAGTGTTCGCTTAATCTGTAGTCCCTGTTTTGAGTTGCAAATATTAGCAACAGAACCAGTATCAAATACCAATGTGCTACTGTGAGCTCTGGTAAGGTACACATCAATAATATGTATATCACATATACCTTTGTTCACCTTGCCATCCTTCTTATCCGCCAAATACATGGGGCAGTTCCGCTTCCAGTGACCAGTCTGCTTGCAGTAGAAGCACTCAGTCTCAGGCTTAGGTCCAGATTTGGGTTTCTTCTCTTGAGCAGCAACTTGTTTGTTGTTCTTCTTGAAGTTCCCCTTCTTCTTCCCTTTGCCCTTTTTCTTGAAACTGGTGGTCTTATTGACCATCAACACTTGATGCACCTTCTTGATTTCTACCTCCGCAGCCTTTAGCATTGCGAAGAGCTCGGGAATTGTCTTATCCATCCCTTGCATGTTATAGTTCATCACGAAGCTCTTGTAGCTTGGTGGCAGTGATTGAAGAATTCTGTCAATGACGCTATCATCCAGAAGATTAACTCCCAGTTGAATCAAGCGATTGTTATACCTAGACATTCTGAGTATATGCTCACTGACAGAACAATTCTCCTCCATCTTGCAGCTGTAGAACTTATTGGAGACTTCATATCTCTCAATCCGGGCATTTGCTTGAAATATGAACTTCAACTCCTGGAACATCTCATATGCTCCATGATGTTCAAAATGTCGTTCAAGTCTCGGTTCTAAGCCGTAAAGCATGGCACACTGAACTATCGAGTAGTCATCAGCTTTGCTCTGCCAGACGTTCATAACATCTGGTGTTGCTCCTGCAGCAGGTTTGGCACCTAGCGGTGCTTCCAGGACGTAATTCTTCTGTGCAGCAATGAGGATAATCCTCAAGTTACGGACCTAGTCCGTGTAATTGCTACCATCATCTTTCAACTTTGCTTTCTCAAGGAACGCATTAAAATTCAACGAAACAACAACACGAGCCATCTATCTACAACAAACATAGACATGCAAGATACTATCAGGTACTAAGTTCATGATAAATTTAAGTTCAATTAATCATATTACTTAAGAACTCCCACTTAGATAGACATCCCTCTAACCATCTAAGTGATCACGTGATCCAAATCAACTAAACCATAACCTATCATCACGTGAAATGGAGTAGTTTTCAATGGTGAACATCACTATGTTGATCATATCTACTATATGATTCACGCTTGACCTTTCGGTCTCAGTGTTCCAAGGCCATATCTGCATATGCTAGGCTTGTCAAGTTTAACCTGAGTATTCTGCATGCGCAAAACTGGCTTGCACCCGTTGTAGATGGACGTAGAGCTTATCACACCCGATCATCATGTGGTGTCTGGGCACGGCGAACTTTGGCAATGGTGCATACTCAGGGAGAACACTTTTATCTTGATATTTAGTGAGAGATCATCTTATAATGCTACCGTCAATCAAAGCAAAATAACACGCATAAAAGATAAACATCACATGCAATCAATATAAGTGATATGATATGGCCATCATCATCTTGTGCTTGTGATCTCCATCTTCGAAGCACCGTCATGATCAGCATCGTCACCGGCGCATCACCTTGATCTCCATCATAGCATCGTTGCCGTCTCGCCAATTATTGCTTCTACGACTATCGCTACCGCTTAGTGATAAAGTAAAGCAATTATAGGGCGATTGCATTGCATACAATAAAGCGACAACCATATGGCTCCTGCCAGTTCCCGATAACTCGATTAAAAAACATGATCATCTCATACAATAAAATATAGCATCATATCTTGACTAAGGGAGTCCTGGATTAGGGGGTCTCCGGACAGCCGGACTATCTCCATTGGCCGGATTGTTAGACTATGAAGATACAAGATTGAAGACTTCATCTCGTGTCCGGATGGGACTCTACTTGGCGTGGAAGGCAAGCTAGGAAATACGAATATGGATATCTCCTCCTTTGTAACCGACCTTGTGTAACCCTAACCCTCTTCGGTGTCTATATAAACCGAAGGGTTTTAGTCTGTAGGACAACAATCACACCATACAATCATACCATAGGCTAGCTTCTAGGGTTTAGCCTCTCTGATTTCGTGGTAGATCTACTCTTGTACTACCCATATCATCAATATTAATCAAGTAGGACGTAGGGTTTTACCTCCATCAAGAGGGCCCAAACCTGGGTAAAACATCGTGTCCCCTACCTCCTGTTACCATCTGGCCTAGACGCACAGTTCGGGACCCCCTACCCGAGATCCGCCGGTTTTGACACCGACATTGGTGCTTTCATTGAGAGTTCCTCTGTGTCGTCACCGTTAGGCTTGATGGCTCCTACTATCATCGATGGTGATGCGGTCCCGGGTGAGACTTTTCTCCCCAAACAGATCTTCGTATTCGGCGGCTTTGCACTGTGGGCTAATTCGCTTGGCCATCTGGAGCAGATTGAAAGCTACGCCCCTGGCCATCAGGCCAGATTTGGAAGTTTGAACTACACGACCGACATCCGCGGGGACTTGATCTTCAACGGATTCGAGCCACAGCCGGGCGCGCCGCATTGTCACGATGGGTATGACCTAGCTCTGCCGTCGAATAGTACCCCAGAGGCCGCGCCCGCATCAGCTCCGACCCTTAGTTCGGAGCCAACTGCGCCAATCGAGGACGGGTGGTTAGACACCGCCTCAGGGGCTGCAGTCTCAATGGCGATCGGGCCGAACACCAGCATAATCCTCTGCGCAGCCCGTGACTCCAAGGTGCCGGACTCTTTCCCGGACTCTGAACCATCCGCGCCCCTGCCAATCGAATCCGATTGGGCGCCGATCATGGAATTCATCGCTGCGGATATCTTTCAGCACTCGCCCTTCGGCGACATTCTGAATTCACTAAGGTCTCTCTCTTTGTCAGGAGAGCCCTGGCCGGATTATGGCCAACAGGATTGGGATGTGGACGACGAAGAAATTCGACGCCCACCCACCACCCACTTCGTAGCCACTGTCGATGATTTAACCGACATGCTTGACTTCGACTCTGAAGACATCGACGGTATGGACGACGATGTAGGAGACGAACATGAACCAGCACCTATAGGGCACTGGAAAGCCACCTCATCATATGAAATATACATGGTGGATACACCCAATGAAGGCAATGGCGACGAGATAGCGGAGGATGACCCCTCCAAGAAGCAACCCAAGCGCCGACGTCAGCGGCGCCGCTCTAAGTCCTGCCAAAACAAACGTGGTGATACCGGCACAGGAGATAATAATACTCCGGATAGTGTCGAAGACAACAACAATCCCCTCCAGCAAGATTTAGAGCAGGAGGATGAAGGAGCCAGCTCTCCTGAGAGAGCGGCAGATGGAGAGGAGGAGGATGACAATTACACCCCCCCTCCAAAGACGAGGCAAGCCCCGGCGACAATGAATTCGCTGTCCCAGAGGATCCCGTCGAACAAGAGCGCTTCAAGCGCCGGCTTATGACCACGACAAATAGCCTAAAGAAAAAGCAGCAGCAGCTTCAAGCTGATCAAGATCTGCTAGCTGACAAATGGACTGAAGTCCTCGCGGCCGAGGAATATAAACTCGAGCGCCCCTCCAAGAGCTACCCAAGGCGCATGTTACTACCCCGACTGGAGGAAGAAACGTATGATACGGCTGATCGGCCACCTCGTGGCCGCGATAGAGAGGTATTCCAGCCAAAAGCTCAGCCTCCACCCAACACCATTCAAATAAAAAGGCATGGGGAGATACACCAGACCTGCGAGATGAAGGAAATATGCCCTAGAGGCAATAATAAAGTTATTGTATATTTCCTTATATCATGATAAATGTTTATTATTCATGCTAGAATTGTATTAACCGGAAACATAATACATGTGTGAATACATAGACAAACAGAGTGTCACTAGTATGCCTCTACTTGACTAGCTCGTTGATTAAAGATGGTTATGTTTCCTAACCATAGACATGAGTTGTCATTTGATTAACGGGATCACATCATTAGGAGAATGATGTGATTGACTTGACCCATTCCGTTAGCATAGCACTTGATTGTTTAGTTTGTTGCTATTGCTTTCTTCATGACTTATACATGTTCCTATGATTATGAGATTATGCAACTCCCGTTTACCAGAGGAACACTTTGTGTGCCACCAAACATCACAACGTAACTGGGTGATTATAAAGGTGCTCTACAGGTGTCTCCGAAGGTACTTGTTGGGTTGGCGTATTTCGAGACTAGGATTTGTCACTCCGATTGTCGGAGAGGTATCTCTGGGCCCTCTCGGTAATGCACATCACCTAAAGCCTTGCAAGCATTGCAACTAATGAGTTAGTTGCGAGATGATGTATTACAGAATGAGTAAAGAGAATTGCCGGTAACGAGATTGAACTAGGTATTGAGATACCGACGATCGAATCTCGGGCAAGAAACATACCGATGACAAAGGGAACAACGTATGTTGTTATGCGGTCTGACCGATAAAGATCTTCGTAGAATATGTAGGAGCCAATATGAGCATCCAGGTTCCGCTATTGGTTATTGGCCGGAGACGTGTCTCGGTCATGTCTACATAGTTCTCGAACCCGTAGGGTCCGCGCGCTTAAAGTTCGGTGACGATCGTAATAAGAGTTTTTGTGTTTTGATGTACCGAAGGTTGTTCGGAGTCCCGGATGAGATCGGGGACATGACGAGGAGTCTCGAAATGGTCGAGACGTAAAGATTGATATATTGGATGACTATGTTTGGACATCGGAAGGGTTCCGAGTGGTTCAGGCATTTTTCCGGAGTACCGGGAGGTTACCGGAACCCCCCGGGAGAAGTTATGGGCTTTATGGGCCATAAGAAGGAAGCACACCAGCCCACAAGGGGCTTGTGCGCCCCCTTTGGGCAGGAGTCCGAATTGGAGAAGGTTTGGGGAGTGTGGCCCCCCCCTTTCCTTCTCTCCTACTCCTCCTTCCCTTCCTCTCCCACTCCAACTAGGGAAGGGAGGAATCCTACTCCCGGTGGGAGTGGGACTCCTCCAGGGCGCACCATAGGGGCCGGCCCTCTCCCCCTCCTCCACTCCTTTATATATGGGGGTGGGGGCACCCCATAGACACACAAGTTGATCTTCGTGATCGTTCCTTAGCCGTGTGCGGTGCCCCCTTCCATCATATTCCACCTCGGTCATATCGTAGCGGTGCTTAGGCGAAGCCCTGCGTCGGTAGAGCATCATCACCGTCATCAAGCCGTCGTGCTGACGAAACTCTCCCTCAACACTTTGCTGGATCGGAGCTCGAGGGACGTCACCGAGTTGAACGTGTGTAGAACTCGGAGGTGTCGTACGTTCGGTACTTGGATCGGTCGGATCGGGAAGACGTACGACTACTTCCTCTACGTTGTGTCAACGCTTCCGTTGCCGGTCTACGAGGGTACATAGACAACACTCTCCTCTCTCGATGCTATGCATCACCATGATCTTGCGTGTGCGTAGGATTTTTTTTGAAATTACTATGTTCCCCAATAGTGGTATCAGAGCCTAGGTTTTATGCATTGATGTTATGCACGAGTAGAACACAAGTGAGTTGTGGGTGATATAAGTCATACTGCTTACCAGCATGTCATACTTTGGTTCGGCGGTATTGTTGGATGAAGTGGCCCGGACCGACATTACGCGTACGCTTACGCGAGACTAGTTCTACCGACGTGCTTTGCACACAGGTGGCTGGCGGGTGTCAGTTTCTCCAACTTTAGTTGAACCGAGTGTGGCTACACCCGGTCCTTGCGAAGGTTAAAACAACACCAACTTGACAAACTATCGTTGTGGTTTTGATGCGCAGGTAAGAACGGTTCTTGCTCAGCCCGTAGCAGCCACGTAAAACTTGCAACAACAAAGTAGAGGACGTCTAACTTGTTTTTGTAGGGCATGTTGTGATGTGATATGGTCAAGATGTGATGAGATATAAGTTGTTGTATGAGATGATCATGTTTTGTTAAAGTTATCGGCAACTGGCAAAAGCCTTATGGTTATCTCTCTATTGCATAAGATGCAAGCGCCAAATAATTGCTTTATTTTATCGCTATGCGATAGCAAAAGTTGCAAAGAGCAATTGTTGGCGAGACAACCATGTGACGACACATTGATATAGATCAAGATGATGGAGATCATGGTGTCATGCCGGTGACGATGGAGATCATGATGATGCTTTGGAGATGGAGATCAAAGGCACAAGATGATGATGGCCATATCATGTCACATATTATGATTGCATGTGATGTTTATCTTTTATACATCTTATTTTGCTTAGTTCGGCAGTAGCTTTATAAGATAACCTCTCACTAAATTATCAAGGTATAAGTGTTCTGCCTGAGTATGCACCGTTGCAAAAGTTCTTCGTGCTGAGACACCACGTGATGATCGGGTGTGATAGGCTCTACGTTCAAATACAACGGGTGCAAAACAGTTGCACACGCGGAATACTCAGGTTAAACTTGACGAGCCTAGCATATAACAGATATGGCCTCAGAACACGGAGACCGAAAGGTCGAGCATGAATCATATAGTAGATATGATCAACATAGTGATGTTCACCATTGAAACTACTCCATCTCACGTGATGATCGGACATGGTTTAGTTGATTTGGATCATGTGATCACTTAGAGGATTAGAGGGATGTCTATCTAAGTGGGAGTTCTTAAGTAATATGATTAATTTAACTTAAATTTATCATGAACTTAGTCCTGGTAGTATTAGCATATCTATGTTGTAGATCAATAGCTCGCGTTTAGCTCCCCTGTTTTATTTTTGATATGTTCCTAGAGAAAACTAAGTTGAAAGATGTTAGTAGCAATGATGCGGATTGGATCCGTGATCTGAGGTTTATCCTCATTGCTGCACAGAAGAATTATGTCCTTGATGCACCGCTAGGCGACAGACCTATTACAGGAGTAGATACAGACGTTATGAACGTTTGGCTAGCTCAATATGATGACTACTTGATAGTTTAGTGCACCATGCTTAACAGCTTAGAATCGGGACTTCAAAGACATTTTGAACGTCATGTACCATATGAGATGTTCCAGGAGTTGAAGTTAATATTTCAAGCAAATACCCGAGTTGAGAGATATGAAGTCTCCAACAAGTTCTATAGCTAAAAGATGGAGGAGAATAGCTCAAGCAGTGAGCATGTGCTCAGATTGTCTGGGTACTACAATCGCTTGAATCAAGTGGGAGTTAATCTTCCAGATAAAATAGTGATTGACCGAATTCTCTAGTCACCATCACCAAGTTAGTAGAACTTCGTGATGAACTATGATATGCAAGGGATAACGAAAACGATTCCCAAGCTCTTCGTAATGCTGAAATCGATGAAGGTAGAAATCAAGAAAAATATCAAGTGTTGATGGTAGACAAGACCACTAGTTTCAAGAAAAGGGCAAAGGGAAGAAGGGGAACTTCAAGAAGAACGGCAAGCAAATTTCTGCTCAAGTGAAGAAGCCCAAGTCTAGTCCTAAGCCTGAGACTAAGTGCTTCTACTGCAAAGGGATTGGTCACTGGAAGCGGAACTGCCCCAAGTATTTGGCGGATAAGAAGGATGGCAAAGTGAACAAAGGTATATTTGATATATAGATTATTGATGTGTATTTTACTAGTGTTCATAGCAACCCCTCAGTATTTGATACTGGTTCAGTTGCTAAGAGTAGTAACTCGAAACGGGAGTTGCAGAATGAACGTAGGCTAGTTAAGGGTGAAGTGACGATGTGTGTTGGAAGTGGTTCCAAGATTGATATGATCATCATCGCACACTCCCTATACTTTTGGGATTAGTGTTGAACCTAAATAAGTGTTATTTGGTGTTTGCGTTGAGCGTGAATATGATTTGATCATGTTTATTGCAATACAGTTATTCATTTAAGTAAGAGAATAAATTGTTGTTTTGTTTACATGAATAAAACCTTATATGGTTACACACCCAATGAAAATGGTTCGTTGGATCTGGATCGTAGTGATACACATATTCATAATATTGAAACCAAAAGATGCAAAGTTAATAATGATGGTGCAACTTATTTGTGGCACTGCCGTTTAGGTCATATTGGTGTAAAGCGCATGAAGAAAATCCATGCTGATGGGCTTTTGGAATCACTTGATTATGAATCAGTTAATGCTTGCGAACCATGCCTCATGGGCAAGATGACTAAGACTCCGTTATCCGGAACAATGGAGCGAGCAACAGATTTGTTGGAAATCATACATACTGATGTATGTGGTCCGATGAATATTGAGGCTCGTGGCAGGTATCATTATTTTCTGATCTTCACAGATGATTTGAGCAGATATGAGTATATCTACTTGATGAAACACAAGTCTGAAACATTTGAAAAGTTCAAAGAATTTCAGAGTGAAGTGGAGAATCATCGTAACAAAAATGAAAGTTTCTACGATATGATCGCAAAAGTAAAATATTTGAGTTACGAGTTTGGCCTTCAGTTAAAAAGAATGTGAAATAGTTTCACTACTCACGCCACCTGGAACACCACAGTGTAATGGTATGTCCGAACGTCATAACCGTACTTTATTAGATATGGTGCGATCTATGATGTCTCTTACCGATCTACCACTATCGTTTTGGGGTTATGCATTAGAGACAGCTGCATTCACATTAAATAGGGCACCATCTAAATCCGCTGAGACGACACTGTATGAACTATGGTTTGGCAAGAAACCTAAGCTGTCGTTCTTAAAGTTTGAGGTTGCAATGCTTATGTGAAAAAGTTTCAACCTGATAAGCTCTAAGCCAAATCGGAGAAGTGCGTCTTCATAGGATACCCAAAAGAAAATGTTGGGTACACCTTCTATCACAGATCTGAAGGGAATATATTCGTTGCTTTGAATGGATCCTTTCTAGAAAATGAGTTTTTCTCGAAAGAAGTGAGTGGGAGGAAAGTAGAACTTGATGAGGTAATTGTACCTGCTCCCTTATTGGAAAGTAGTTCATCACAGAAATCTGTTCCTGTGACTACTACACCGATTAGTGAGGAAGCTAATGATGATGATCATGTAACTTCATATCAAGTTACTACCGAACCTTGTAGGTAAACCAGAGTGAGATCCGCACCAGAGTGGTATGGTAATCCTGTTCTGGAGGTCATGTTACTTTACCATGATAAGCCTACGAACTATGAGGAAGCGATGATGAGCCCAGATTCCGCGAAATGGCTTGAGGCCATGAAATCTGAGATGTGATCCATGTATGAGAACAAAGTATGGACTTTGATTGACTTGCCCATTGATCGGCGAGCCATTGAGATTAACTGGATCTTCAAGAGGAAGACAGACACTGATAGTAGTGTTACTATCTACAAAGCTAGAATTGTCGCAAAAAGGTTTTCGACAAGTTCAAGGTGTTGACTACGATGAGAGTTTCTCACTCGTATCTATGCTTAAGTCTGTCCGAATCATGTTAGCAATTGCCGCATTTTATGAAATTTGGAAAATGGATAAACAAAACTAGATTCCTTAATGGATTTATTAAAGAAGAGTTGTATATGATGCAACCAGAAGGTTTTGTCAATCCTAAAGGTACTAACAAAATATGCAAGCTCCAGCGATCCATCTATGGACTGGTGCAAGCATCTCGGAGTTGGAATATATGCTTTGATAAGTTTATCAAAGCATATAGTTTTATACAGACTTGCGGTGAAGCCTGTATTTACAAGAAAGTGAGTGGGAGCACTACAACATTTCTGATAAGTATATGTGAATGACATATTGTTGATCGGAGATAATGTAGAATTATTCTGCAAAGCATAAAGGAATGTTTGAAAGTAGTTTTTCAAAGAAAGACCTCGGTGAAGCTGCTTACATATTGAGCATCAAGATCTATAGAGATAGATCAAGATGCTTGATAAGTTTTTCAATGAGTACATACCTTGACAAGATTTTGAAGTAGTTCAAAATGGAACAGTCAAAGAAGAAGTTCTTGCCCGTGTTACAAGGTGTGAAGTTGAGTAAGACTCAAAACCCGACCACGACAGAAGATAGAGAGAATGAAAGTCATTCCCTATGCCTTAGCCATAGGTTCTATAAAGTATGCCATGCTGTGTACCAGACCTATTGTATACCCTGCCCTGAGTTTGGCAAGGGAGTACAATAGTGATCTAGGAGTAGATCACTGGACATTGGTCAAAATTATCCTTAGTGGAATAAGGATATGTTTCTCGATTATGGAGGTGACAAAAGGTTCGTCGTAAAGGGTTACGTCGATGCAAGTTTTGACACTGATCCAGATGACTCTAAGTCTCAATATGGATACATATTGAAAGTGGGAGCAATTAGCTAGAATAGCTCCATGCAGAGCATTGTTGACATAGAAATTTGCAAAATACTTACGGATCTGAATGTGGCAGACCCGTTGACTAAACTTCTCTCATAAGCAAAACATGATCACACCTCAGTACTCTTTGGGTGTTAATCACATAGCAACGTGAACGAAATTATTGACTATAGTAAACCCTTTGGGTGTTGGTCACATGTCGATGTGAACTATGGGTGTTAATCACATGGTGATGTGAACTATTGATGTTAAATAACATGGTGATGTGAACTAGATTATTGACTCTAGTGCAAGTGGGAGACTAAAGGAAATATGCCCTAGAGGCAATAATAAAGTTATTATATATTTCCTTATATCATGATAAATGTTTATTATTCATGTTAGAATTGTATTAACCGGAAACATAATACATGTGTGAATACATAGACAAACAGAGTGTCACTAGTATGCCTCTACTTGACTAGCTCGTTGATTAAAGATGGTTATCTTTCCTAACCATAGACATGAGTTGTCAATTGATTAACGGGATCATATCATTAGGATAATGATGTGATTGACTTGACCCATTCCATTAGCATAGCACTTGATCGTTTAGTTTGTTGCTATTGCTTTCTTCATGACTTATACATGTTCCTATGACTATGAGATTATGCAACTCCCGTTTAACAGAGGAACACTTTGTATGCCACCAAACGTCACAACGTAACCGTTTTGTGGAGTTTTAGAGAGTTTTGTGGAGAAGTCTTTAGAGTTTTCTCCTTGCTTTGGTTTTGTTCCTAAGCATCATACTCATGCATTATTGGTTGTTGCATTGCATGGTGATGCATAATTCCTTGTATTAAACTCTCTTGAAAGTGATTGTCATCAATTACCAAAATGGGGGAGATTGAAAGAACATGCGGTGCCCCCATGTTTGGTTTTGGTAATTAATGACAATCTCTATGGACTAATGGTTGCCTTGAGTTATATTTGAAGGTTTTGTCCATATGCTTTTCTTGGAGTACATGTGTTGATTTCAAGGAGAGTTTGTGTCGACCAAGGTGTTATTCAAGGAATTATCCAAAGATTGGTCATGTGAGAGTTGAGCTTATTGCAAGCATGTCTTGAAGAAGAAGATTGTGTGATCATTCATGTCTACCTTCAAGACATCATCCAAATGAAGAGAATTGGAAAGGTTCAAGGTTGATCATGACTAAGTCAAGAGTGAATCAAGTTGATCAACTCACAAAGCGCAAAAGATGTACCGAGAGGGATCAAGTGACCCCATGGTATGGTAAGAATTGTCAATTACGCTTTGTGTACTAACCCATGGTCTTCGTGAGAGTTCTTTGTGGGGTTAGGTTGCGGTGTGCAAGTTCAAGTGGAGTATCACAAAGAGATCAAATGCTTGAAGCTTGCCATCCTTTGTGGTGACAATGGACTTGTGAAGATGTGCGGAAGAGTGGCTCACCCATAGTGGAGTATGGGGGAGCAATCAACTAGTCTTCATCGAGTCAACCCAATCAAGAAAGGTGGTCCAACTTGAGGGAATCAAGATCGTCATCACCTAGCTCAAGTGGACCATGTGCAAGGCAAAGGTTTGCCCTTGATAGCTTTTCTATTTTACCGGTCTCATGATGGTAGTTGGGAGACCGGGTTATAGGATCGATTGCCGTACTATCAAGGGGGGCCCTCGATGAGTAGCTTGATCGTATCGTTCGTTGAGAGCTCAAACCTTTGCATACTTGCATCATCTTTCTTGGTTCTTGTTTGGTTCTCTTTGTGAGTCTTAGAGCTTATGGTCATCTTGATGAAAAGCTTGAGTGCATCGAAAACGGAGTTCGCATGCATCTTCTATGATGTTTTCGATGTTGGAGGTTTTGCCGGTTCTTCTCGATTGGAGGTTTCACTCCTCTATTTTTTGGCATACCTCCCCTGCCTCTTCTTACTATAACCAGTCGCTGTTTTGATGCTACTCGTCGTCTTGTTTTCAACAAGCTTGAGTTTGCTCAATTCGGAGCTCATATGCAGAAGTTATGGCAGTTCTGGTTTTCTGGAGTATGGTTTTTCTCCTGGACCCAGCGGTAGTACCGCGGTCCACAGCGGTAGTGCGGCTGAGACTCCCTAAGCGGTAGTACCGCTCCCTAAGCGGTAGTACCGCTCCCGGAGCGGTAGTACCGCTCCCCGGAGCGGTAGTACCGCTGGGTGGCCTCAGCGGCAGTACCTCTGCGGTTCCGTGCTACTACCGTCCCGTCACTGCGTCTGTAGCGGTAGTACCGCTCCTCGGAGCGGTAGTACCGCTTGCTGGGCTCAGCCGCAGTACCGTGGTGGCATGGTGCTCCTTCCGCTTCGTTTCTTGCGCACATTTTCTCGTGTCGGGTTTTGCGGTACTTGCTGCGGCAGTAGTGGCGGTAGTACTGCTTGAGAGCGGTAGTACCGCCCTACCTCCGCGGTAGTACCGCCCTGGGCCCCTGCCCCAGCCCTTCTCTTCTGGCGCGGTAGTACCGCTGAGGGGGAGCGGTAGTACCGCTTGAGGGCGGCAGTACCGCTCTACCTCAGCGGTAGTACCGCTCTCTGCGGGGCTGTGTGGGGGATAACGGTTGGATTTTCCCCCTCCTATAAAAGGGGGTCTTCTTCCCCATTGAACTGCATCTTTTTGAGCTCGTGTTCTTCCCCCATTGTTGACCTTCTTCGAGCTTGCTAACTCTCAATCCCTCCATGGATTCTTGCTAGTTTTTGAGGGAAAAGAGAGAGGAGATCTAGATCCACATTTCCACCAATCACTTTCTCCTCTATGTGAGGGGAACCCCTTGGATCTAGATCTTGGAGTTCTTGGTGTTCTCTTTCTTGTTCTTCCTCTCATTTTCCTCCCTAGCATTAGTTGCTTCGGTGGGATTTGAGAGAGAAGGACTTGGGCACTCCGTGTGCCCTTGCCATTGCATTTAGTGCATCGGTTTGAGTTCTCCACGTGATACGTGGAAGTTACAAGTTGAGAAGCTTATTACTCTTGGGTGCTTGGTACCCTTGAGCTTGTTCCTCTTGGGTGCTTGGGCGCCCTAGACGGTTGTTGGTGTTCGGAGCTCAATCATTGTGGTGCAAAGCTCCGGGCAAGCGTCGGGGCCTCCAATTAGGTTGTGGAGATCGCCCCGAGCAATTTGACGGGTACCGGTGACCGCCCCCAAGGGTTGCCAAAGTGTACGGGTTCGGTGACCGCCCCCAAGGGTTGCCATTTGTACGGGTTCGGTGACCGCCCTCAAGGGTCCCTTAGTGGAATCACGGCATCTTGCATTGTGCGAGGGCGTGAGGAGATTACGGTGGCCCTAGTGGCTTCTTGGGGAGCATTGTGCCTCCACACCGCTCCAAACGGAGATTAGCATCCGCAAGGGTGTGAACTTCGGGATACATCATCGTCTCCGCGTGCCTCGGTTATCTCTTACCCGAGCCCCTTTACTTATGCACTTTACTTTGTGATAGCCATATTGTTTCTTGTCATATATCTTGCTATCACATAGTGGCTTATCTTGCTTAGCATAAGTTGTTGGTGCACATAGGTGAGCCTAGTTGTTTTAGGTTTTGTGCTTGACAAATTAACCGCTAGGTTTATTCCGCATTTGTTCAAGCCTAAACCGTAATTATTTTAAAACGCCTATTCACCCCCCCTCTAGGCGACATCCACGATCTTTCAATTGGTATCAGAGCCTCGTCTCTCTTTATAGGGCTTAACCGCCTAGAGAGTAAGGATGTCAACTAGGGGTTTAGGATTCTCTGACACTCTTAGTTTCGATGGCACAAATTTTGATGTTTGGGTTATTCGCATGCTTAATCTCTTTAGGGTCATGGACCCAAATTTAGAGCGAATTGTAGATATGGGTTTTTCTCCTCCGAAGGATCCCCAAAGATTATCTTTAGAGGATGAGAAAAACTCTTATCTCAATGCTCAAGCTTCTAATGTGCTTTTCGATGCTTTGAGCAATGTAGTTTTATTTCAACTCATGCCGTTCCGGGATGCTCATGAGTTGTGGACGAAGCTTCAAGATAAATATGGAGTGTCCAAGATTTGTGGGGATGATTGTTCTCCCTCCACCTCCGGTCGTATAGTCTTCTCAACTTCTACTTCACCTACATGTGGTTTGCCACAAGGTAATGATATGGTGAGTAGTGTTGGTCATTGCAATGATGATAGCATGCTTATTGTGGATGATCCTTCATCACTATCTTATTGCAATGCTCCTTCTTTGGGCTTTAACACTTCGAGCACGCCAAATGTTTCACATGCTTGTGTTGATAGTCCTTGCATATCATGTAGGAATTTCATGACTAAATCTCATGATGATATGTTTACTATGTCTTGTTGCCATGATAAAAATGCATATATGTCCTCGAATTGTTGTGCTAACAATGTAGAGGAAACCCAACACCCCATGGAACAAGATGTGGTCTTAAATGGTGCTTCAAGGGATCCTACATCATCATCTATTGCTTTTTGCCTCATGGCTAAGGCTTCAAAGGTATCTCCCACTTTGAAACCCAATATGTCTCTTGATGATGATGTTGATGCTAATGATGATGAGGATAATGATGAAGAGAATGATAATGTTGCCTCCTTAAAAATTAAGGGGGAAATAGTTTTTAAAGCTCTTCATAAAAACAAAATTGCTCGTTCCAACTTCATGGAAATCATGTCCATTGCCATTGAGGGCAAGAAGTATATTGATGAGTTGGAATCTCGTCTTGAGGAGCATGAGGTCACCATTGATAAAATGGAAGGTTATGAGCGTGATTACGCAAATGAAATTGCGGACCTCTCTCAAGATCTTGAACTTGAACAAACCACCAAGGAATCTCTTGAGGAGACTTTTGCTCTAGAATTATCTAGAGTGAGGGAATCTCGTGATAGAGCTCTTGAGGTGGCCAATGATTTTGAAACTAAAAATGAGGAGCTTGAAGTTGCGCATGCTAAACTCCTTGAGGACTTTGAGCACCTCGAAAATGGCTCAAGGGTCATTAAGAGTGAGCTCATCAAACTCACCGAGTCTCATGCTCAACTTAAAGCTTCATATTCTAAAGAGCTTGCCAAGTTGTCTTCTCCTCTTGTTGCTAATGATGATGCTTGTGCTACTAACTCTATATCTTGTGAAGCATCCATATTGAAGGAAAATGTTGAGCTAAGGGCTCAACTTGAGTTGCTATCTAGCAATTATGGAATGTTGGAAGAAAATCATGTAAAGCTCACAAGCTCTCATGATGATCTTCTAGTATCCCATAATGTGCTAAAGATAGCCCATGAGGCCATGCTTGCTAAGGTAACATCTAGTGAGCCTCATGTGGATACTAGCACTACTTCTAGTCAAAATGCTATATTGCCATGTGCTAGTCCTTGTAATTCATCTACTCACAATGTTGGTACATCTTGTGATGAATTGCTTTTCTTGCCTTGTTGCTCTAACGATGAAGCTTATACTTCCTCTAGTACTTGTGTTGAGACTAACCATGTAGAGGAAATCAAAGAGCTCAAGGCCCAAGTCACTTCTTTGAAGAAAGACTTGGAAAAGAGTCATGAAGGGAAATCCACACTCAACAATATCTTGAGTGTGCAAAAATCCCCCAATGATAAAGGTGGACTCGGATTCAACTCCAATAAGAAGAAGAAGTCCAAGATGATCAAGAAGAAGGGCCAAGAACAAGTCAAGAATTCGGCCAAGATTATTTGCTTCAAGTGCAAAGTAGAAGGGCATCATGTTAGATCTTGCCCATTGAAGAAGAAGCCCATTAGTGACAAGCAACAAGGGAAGCGGCCACAAGTTCACTCTCATTCTCAACCTCAAGTTGAAGAAAGGCCTCTTCCCAAGAAGACTCAAGCTAATGCTTCTCAAGTTGAGAAATCAAGTGAGAAGAAAGTGAAGAGTCAACGTTGCTACCTATGTCGCGAGAAAGGTCACCTTGCTTCTTCATGCACTAGTGGTAACTTATCCAACCCAATTATTATTGATGATGTCTATTCTCTTGGGAAGGATAAGGTTGGCAATGTGGTTGCCAAGTTTGTTGGTACTCAAAGTGGTTTGAAGCAAAGAACCATTTGGGTAGCCAAGCCTATTGTGACTAACCTCTTAGGACCCAACTTGGTTGGGGACCAACAAGCTAAAACTTGATCAATAGGTGATGTTGGAGGTCATTGGAGACTTGTCTACATTATGAAGATTTAAGGGGACTTCATCATTCTTATTGTCTCAAGCCAAGTCATTCGGATTATCAAGTTTCTATCTTGTATCCAATGTTCCTCCTTGCGGTAACTCATGCTTAAATTATTTACATTGAAAGTTACTTGCCCCTTTGCATGTTTGGCTTTGTTCCTTGCATGTGTTTGTATATGTTGTGCTTCCAACTTGATTATCTTGAGCAATCAAGTATGTGTGTGTTGGTTTGCACATCATGTACATGTGTGTCGTTAGTTGAGCCTTTGTGCATCTTGGTCATATCTTAGTTGGCTCTTGTGAGAGATTAATGGTATATCCCATTATGGGGGAGTGATGTGCTTTGTGCACCCCACAATCCTATAAATGTGTGTACATGAGGAATACCATTTAGTATTGATATTACAAGATTATCTAGTTGCTATGTGGTATGTCTTCTCATGAGAAATTCAAATTCTAAATATTCCATTAATTATCTCTTGTTGGATCCTTTAAATTGCCTCTTGTCTATCTTTAATTGGTATCACATTATGGGGGAGTAATATGCTACGTGTATATTACTAGCCTAGAAAATGTGTACATTTGAGATAGTGTCATCTAGAGTTGATATTGTAAATTATCTTGTTCCTAGGTGGCATGTTAGCTCTACAAGTTGCAATTTGCTTTTTGTTTGGTGTGAAGATGATGTCGGATATCCTTGTTATCTACCACCGGGAATTATTCCCAAATACTTCTTGTCTTTTGACAATTGGTACTCACTTATGTGTGGTAGAAATTATTGATCATCTTTACATTGGCCTTTGCTTTTTATTTTCCCTCTCTCTTGCCAAGGTTTGTATCAACTCCCTTTGTCTTCCTTACCACTTGTGGATCTTGTGTATTTCTTGATCTTGTCTAGTGTTTCTAGATATAGTGAAAGTGGTGATCCCACCTTGTGCATTTTGTATTCAAATGCAAATTCTCTATAATGCACTAGTCTTGGGGGAGCTATCCTATTTTCTATAAAACACTCATCTTGCGATCCTTATCAAGTGTGTGTTGGTGGAAGGCAAGCCTTTTTCGTTTTGGTACTTTGTGCCATCATGAAACTTTGTAGAGAGCTTGGTTTGTTTGGAACCATCCTCTCTTTTGGGAGTTTGATGTCTCTTCTTTGTGTATATCAATGGATATCTCATTCCTTGTTCCAAGTGATGATTTATTCATTTGGTATCTTTTCTTTCCTTGGTTTTTCTTTGTCTTTTGGTATCGGTTCTTGAAAGTCTTGAGCATGCATATTTACTTCGTGTAGTATCTTTGGCATGCTTCCTTTCTTTGACCCAATATGTAGGGGAAACTCCTCCAAGTCTCAAATTGGATGAGATGTGCATGAAATTCATTTTCATATCTATGTGCACATATTTATGTGGAGTTTGTCCTATGTATTGTTGGTTCTCTAACTCTTTGGTCCCAATGAGTTTGGGTACCATTTTGTTTGTGGTGTTGTTCTAGGAACAAGTGGAGATGCATTGGATGCTCGGCTCACTCACAAGGAAGGTGTTGTCACTATGGGCTTATTGGAGTCAAGCTAGGATGATCAATGAACTACATTGTACCTTCAATTGGTATCTACTACATCCTTCCAATGTTATCTCGGTAACAAGTATCTTCATATACTTCATGCACACATTTCTTGCATCAACCTTGTGTAGGTTGTATCATGGCATGTTATCCATTCTTTCTTGTGATACTTGTTTCCTTTCTCAAAGCATCTCAACGACGATCTCATGTTGCTAGTTGTGATGTCTTTGATAGTTGTGTAGTAGGAATTCGTTTGTATACAATAAGACTATATCTAGCTTTCAAGCAAATATCTTATTGGTATATTTATGATTTCCTTGTGGATATCTTATTCCTCGTGTTGCAACTATTTCGGGTGTACATCCTTCTTTGTAGATATATATCATCATGAGTTCGTCTACCTAGAATCTTATACACTTGAGAAAAGTTGCGTATCTAGTTGATATCCTTTCTTTCACGTCCACCTTGTTTTTCTTATGTTATTTCTTTGGTGGCTCCGTGAAAGCTTTTGCCTTGAGTGCGTGTCTTATCTCGTTGCATCTTGATGCACTCTTGGGTGGTGAAGATTATTTTCGTCATGCTTATCTTTACGAGGCTTTTGCCATCTTAATTGGTATCCCTCGTCTTGATGAGGCTTTCATCTTCTATCTTCACCACGGGTTGTCACAAGCATAGGTTCTTTATATGCTTATTAGTAAGCTTGTGAACCCATTTGCTAGTTGTGTGTGGGAATGATAGGCCTTATGGGAATGATAGGCCTTGCACCGTGTGCCTCATTCTTTCAAGACTTTATTGATGCTTTATGCTCATTCGTACATTAGTCTTCTCAAGTGCATTGCCTTGACTCACACACATCATTTTGGTTGAGCCCATTCTTAAGTTGCCTCTTTTACTTGTTGCTTAACCATGTGTTAGTTGCAAGTACTAGGCTTAGTTTCCTATGTGCTCACTTGCACTTGTTGTAAGTTTCTATTGATTTTGGAGGAGCTATGATCCTATTTTGTGCACTTTGTATTCAAATACAAACATTGTTATGTGTGCACAAATCATGGGGAGCTTCTCTAGTTTCTCTAGAAGAACATTCCTGCTCATATCATAATATCTTTCTTTTGGTAGGATCTTTGGCCTAGTTGGTTCATTTGGTATCTCTTGATAGCTTGCTTCAATTGGTATCTTTTGATCGCTTGATTGCTTGTGTCTCTGTCGATTATGTCTTTGTGGCATATCTTCCTTTAGCAATCTTTGGGCCTCAATATAGTTTGTCTTCCTCCAAGTATTTACCGTTGGATATGTGTATTGCATTCCACTCTCTTGTTGAGAAATACACAACTTATGGAGGAACTCAATCTATATTGGCCTTCTAAGCTTTTCGCCCATTTTGGCAATCGATGCCAATGGGGGAGAAGTTTCAGAGAGTTTTGTGGAGTTTTAGAGAGTTTTGTGGAGAAGTCTTTAGAGTTTTCTCCTTGCTTTGGTTTTGTTCCTAAGCATCATACTCATGCATTATTGGTTGTTGCATTGCATGGTGATGCATAATTCCTTGTATTAAACTCTCTTGAAAGTGATTGTCATCAATTACCAAAATGGGGGAGATTGAAAGAACATGCGGTGCCCCCATGTTTGGTTTTGGTAATTAATGACAATCTCTATGGACTAATGGTTGCCTTGAGTTATATTTGAAGGTTTTGTCCATATGCTTTTCTTGGAGTACATGTGTTGATTTCAAGGAGAGTTTGTGTCGACCAAGGTGTTATTCAAGGAATTATCCAAAGATTGGTCATGTGAGAGTTGAGCTTATTGCAAGCATGTCTTGAAGAAGAAGATTGTGTGATCATTCATGTCTACCTTCAAGACATCATCCAAATGAAGAGAATTGGAAAGGTTCAAGGTTGATCATGACTAAGTCAAGAGTGAATCAAGTTGATCAACTCACAAAGCGCAAAAGATGTACCGAGAGGGATCAAGTGACCCCATGGTATGGTAAGAATTGTCAATTACGCTTTGTGTACTAACCCATGGTCTTCGTGAGAGTTCTTTGTGGGGTTAGGTTGCGGTGTGCAAGTTCAAGTGGAGTATCACAAAGAGATCAAATGCTTGAAGCTTGCCATCCTTTGTGGTGACAATGGACTTGTGAAGATGTGCGGAAGAGTGGCTCACCCATAGTGGAGTATGGGGGAGCAATCAACTAGTCTTCATCGAGTCAACCCAATCAAGAAAGGTGGTCCAACTTGAGGGAATCAAGATCGTCATCACCTAGCTCAAGTGGACCATGTGCAAGGCAAAGGTTTGCCCTTGATAGCTTTTCTATTTTACCGGTCTCATGATGGTAGTTGGGAGACCGGGTTATAGGATCGATTGCCGTACTATCAAGGGGGGCCCTCGATGAGTAGCTTGATCGTATCGTTCGTTGAGAGCTCAAACCTTTGCATACTTGCATCATCTTTCTTGGTTCTTGTTTGGTTCTCTTTGTGAGTCTTAGAGCTTATGGTCATCTTGATGAAAAGCTTGAGTGCATCGAAAACGGAGTTCGCATGCATCTTCTATGATGTTTTCGATGTTGGAGGTTTTGCCGGTTCTTCTCGATTGGAGGTTTCACTCCTCTATTTTTTGGCATACCTCCCCTGCCTCTTCTTACTATAACCAGTCGCTGTTTTGATGCTACTCGTCGTCTTGTTTTCAACAAGCTTGAGTTTGCTCAATTCGGAGCTCATATGCAGAAGTTATGGCAGTTCTGGTTTTCTGGAGTATGGTTTTTCTCCTGGACCCAGCGGTAGTACCGCGGTCCACAGCGGTAGTGCGGCTGAGACTCCCTAAGCGGTAGTACCGCTCCCTAAGCGGTAGTACCGCTCCCGGAGCGGTAGTACCGCTCCCCGGAGCGGTAGTACCGCTGGGTGGCCTCAGCGGCAGTACCTCTGCGGTTCCGTGCTACTACCGTCCCGTCACTGCGTCTGTAGCGGTAGTACCGCTCCTCGGAGCGGTAGTACCGCTTGCTGGGCTCAGCCGCAGTACCGTGGTGGCATGGTGCTCCTTCCGCTTCGTTTCTTGCGCACATTTTCTCGTGTCGGGTTTTGCGGTACTTGCTGCGGCAGTAGTGGCGGTAGTACTGCTTGAGAGCGGTAGTACCGCCCTACCTCCGCGGTAGTACCGCCCTGGGCCCCTGCCCCAGCCCTTCTCTTCTGGCGCGGTAGTACCGCTGAGGGGGAGCGGTAGTACCGCTTGAGGGCGGCAGTACCGCTCTACCTCAGCGGTAGTACCGCTCTCTGCGGGGCTGTGTGGGGGATAACGGTTGGATTTTCCCCCTCCTATAAAAGGGGGTCTTCTTCCCCATTGAACTGCATCTTTTTGAGCTCGTGTTCTTCCCCCATTGTTGACCTTCTTCGAGCTTGCTAACTCTCAATCCCTCCATGGATTCTTGCTAGTTTTTGAGGGAAAAGAGAGAGGAGATCTAGATCCACATTTCCACCAATCACTTTCTCCTCTATGTGAGGGGAACCCCTTGGATCTAGATCTTGGAGTTCTTGGTGTTCTCTTTCTTGTTCTTCCTCTCATTTTCCTCCCTAGCATTAGTTGCTTCGGTGGGATTTGAGAGAGAAGGACTTGGGCACTCCGTGTGCCCTTGCCATTGCATTTAGTGCATCGGTTTGAGTTCTCCACGTGATACGTGGAAGTTACAAGTTGAGAAGCTTATTACTCTTGGGTGCTTGGTACCCTTGAGCTTGTTCCTCTTGGGTGCTTGGGCGCCCTAGACGGTTGTTGGTGTTCGGAGCTCAATCATTGTGGTGCAAAGCTCCGGGCAAGCGTCGGGGCCTCCAATTAGGTTGTGGAGATCGCCCCGAGCAATTTGACGGGTACCGGTGACCGCCCCCAAGGGTTGCCAAAGTGTACGGGTTCGGTGACCGCCCCCAAGGGTTGCCATTTGTACGGGTTCGGTGACCGCCCTCAAGGGTCCCTTAGTGGAATCACGGCATCTTGCATTGTGCGAGGGCGTGAGGAGATTACGGTGGCCCTAGTGGCTTCTTGGGGAGCATTGTGCCTCCACACCGCTCCAAACGGAGATTAGCATCCGCAAGGGTGTGAACTTCGGGATACATCATCGTCTCCGCGTGCCTCGGTTATCTCTTACCCGAGCCCCTTTACTTATGCACTTTACTTTGTGATAGCCATATTGTTTCTTGTCATATATCTTGCTATCACATAGTGGCTTATCTTGCTTAGCATAAGTTGTTGGTGCACATAGGTGAGCCTAGTTGTTTTAGGTTTTGTGCTTGACAAATTAACCGCTAGGTTTATTCCGCATTTGTTCAAGCCTAAACCGTAATTATTTTAAAACGCCTATTCACCCCCCCTCTAGGCGACATCCACGATCTTTCAATTGGTATCAGAGCCTCGTCTCTCTTTATAGGGCTTAACCGCCTAGAGAGTAAGGATGTCAACTAGGGGTTTAGGATTCTCTGACACTCTTAGTTTCGATGGCACAAATTTTGATGTTTGGGTTATTCGCATGCTTAATCTCTTTAGGGTCATGGACCCAAATTTAGAGCGAATTGTAGATATGGGTTTTTCTCCTCCGAAGGATCCCCAAAGATTATCTTTAGAGGATGAGAAAAACTCTTATCTCAATGCTCAAGCTTCTAATGTGCTTTTCGATGCTTTGAGCAATGTAGTTTTATTTCAACTCATGCCGTTCCGGGATGCTCATGAGTTGTGGACGAAGCTTCAAGATAAATATGGAGTGTCCAAGATTTGTGGGGATGATTGTTCTCCCTCCACCTCCGGTCGTATAGTCTTCTCAACTTCTACTTCACCTACATGTGGTTTGCCACAAGGTAATGATATGGTGAGTAGTGTTGGTCATTGCAATGATGATAGCATGCTTATTGTGGATGATCCTTCATCACTATCTTATTGCAATGCTCCTTCTTTGGGCTTTAACACTTCGAGCACGCCAAATGTTTCACATGCTTGTGTTGATAGTCCTTGCATATCATGTAGGAATTTCATGACTAAATCTCATGATGATATGTTTACTATGTCTTGTTGCCATGATAAAAATGCATATATGTCCTCGAATTGTTGTGCTAACAATGTAGAGGAAACCCAACACCCCATGGAACAAGATGTGGTCTTAAATGGTGCTTCAAGGGATCCTACATCATCATCTATTGCTTTTTGCCTCATGGCTAAGGCTTCAAAGGTATCTCCCACTTTGAAACCCAATATGTCTCTTGATGATGATGTTGATGCTAATGATGATGAGGATAATGATGAAGAGAATGATAATGTTGCCTCCTTAAAAATTAAGGGGGAAATAGTTTTTAAAGCTCTTCATAAAAACAAAATTGCTCGTTCCAACTTCATGGAAATCATGTCCATTGCCATTGAGGGCAAGAAGTATATTGATGAGTTGGAATCTCGTCTTGAGGAGCATGAGGTCACCATTGATAAAATGGAAGGTTATGAGCGTGATTACGCAAATGAAATTGCGGACCTCTCTCAAGATCTTGAACTTGAACAAACCACCAAGGAATCTCTTGAGGAGACTTTTGCTCTAGAATTATCTAGAGTGAGGGAATCTCGTGATAGAGCTCTTGAGGTGGCCAATGATTTTGAAACTAAAAATGAGGAGCTTGAAGTTGCGCATGCTAAACTCCTTGAGGACTTTGAGCACCTCGAAAATGGCTCAAGGGTCATTAAGAGTGAGCTCATCAAACTCACCGAGTCTCATGCTCAACTTAAAGCTTCATATTCTAAAGAGCTTGCCAAGTTGTCTTCTCCTCTTGTTGCTAATGATGATGCTTGTGCTACTAACTCTATATCTTGTGAAGCATCCATATTGAAGGAAAATGTTGAGCTAAGGGCTCAACTTGAGTTGCTATCTAGCAATTATGGAATGTTGGAAGAAAATCATGTAAAGCTCACAAGCTCTCATGATGATCTTCTAGTATCCCATAATGTGCTAAAGATAGCCCATGAGGCCATGCTTGCTAAGGTAACATCTAGTGAGCCTCATGTGGATACTAGCACTACTTCTAGTCAAAATGCTATATTGCCATGTGCTAGTCCTTGTAATTCATCTACTCACAATGTTGGTACATCTTGTGATGAATTGCTTTTCTTGCCTTGTTGCTCTAACGATGAAGCTTATACTTCCTCTAGTACTTGTGTTGAGACTAACCATGTAGAGGAAATCAAAGAGCTCAAGGCCCAAGTCACTTCTTTGAAGAAAGACTTGGAAAAGAGTCATGAAGGGAAATCCACACTCAACAATATCTTGAGTGTGCAAAAATCCCCCAATGATAAAGGTGGACTCGGATTCAACTCCAATAAGAAGAAGAAGTCCAAGATGATCAAGAAGAAGGGCCAAGAACAAGTCAAGAATTCGGCCAAGATTATTTGCTTCAAGTGCAAAGTAGAAGGGCATCATGTTAGATCTTGCCCATTGAAGAAGAAGCCCATTAGTGACAAGCAACAAGGGAAGCGGCCACAAGTTCACTCTCATTCTCAACCTCAAGTTGAAGAAAGGCCTCTTCCCAAGAAGACTCAAGCTAATGCTTCTCAAGTTGAGAAATCAAGTGAGAAGAAAGTGAAGAGTCAACGTTGCTACCTATGTCGCGAGAAAGGTCACCTTGCTTCTTCATGCACTAGTGGTAACTTATCCAACCCAATTATTATTGATGATGTCTATTCTCTTGGGAAGGATAAGGTTGGCAATGTGGTTGCCAAGTTTGTTGGTACTCAAAGTGGTTTGAAGCAAAGAACCATTTGGGTAGCCAAGCCTATTGTGACTAACCTCTTAGGACCCAACTTGGTTGGGGACCAACAAGCTAAAACTTGATCAATAGGTGATGTTGGAGGTCATTGGAGACTTGTCTACATTATGAAGATTTAAGGGGACTTCATCATTCTTATTGTCTCAAGCCAAGTCATTCGGATTATCAAGTTTCTATCTTGTATCCAATGTTCCTCCTTGCGGTAACTCATGCTTAAATTATTTACATTGAAAGTTACTTGCCCCTTTGCATGTTTGGCTTTGTTCCTTGCATGTGTTTGTATATGTTGTGCTTCCAACTTGATTATCTTGAGCAATCAAGTATGTGTGTGTTGGTTTGCACATCATGTACATGTGTGTCGTTAGTTGAGCCTTTGTGCATCTTGGTCATATCTTAGTTGGCTCTTGTGAGAGATTAATGGTATATCCCATTATGGGGGAGTGATGTGCTTTGTGCACCCCACAATCCTATAAATGTGTGTACATGAGGAATACCATTTAGTATTGATATTACAAGATTATCTAGTTGCTATGTGGTATGTCTTCTCATGAGAAATTCAAATTCTAAATATTCCATTAATTATCTCTTGTTGGATCCTTTAAATTGCCTCTTGTCTATCTTTAATTGGTATCACATTATGGGGGAGTAATATGCTACGTGTATATTACTAGCCTAGAAAATGTGTACATTTGAGATAGTGTCATCTAGAGTTGATATTGTAAATTATCTTGTTCCTAGGTGGCATGTTAGCTCTACAAGTTGCAATTTGCTTTTTGTTTGGTGTGAAGATGATGTCGGATATCCTTGTTATCTACCACCGGGAATTATTCCCAAATACTTCTTGTCTTTTGACAATTGGTACTCACTTATGTGTGGTAGAAATTATTGATCATCTTTACATTGGCCTTTGCTTTTTATTTTCCCTCTCTCTTGCCAAGGTTTGTATCAACTCCCTTTGTCTTCCTTACCACTTGTGGATCTTGTGTATTTCTTGATCTTGTCTAGTGTTTCTAGATATAGTGAAAGTGGTGATCCCACCTTGTGCATTTTGTATTCAAATGCAAATTCTCTATAATGCACTAGTCTTGGGGGAGCTATCCTATTTTCTATAAAACACTCATCTTGCGATCCTTATCAAGTGTGTGTTGGTGGAAGGCAAGCCTTTTTCGTTTTGGTACTTTGTGCCATCATGAAACTTTGTAGAGAGCTTGGTTTGTTTGGAACCATCCTCTCTTTTGGGAGTTTGATGTCTCTTCTTTGTGTATATCAATGGATATCTCATTCCTTGTTCCAAGTGATGATTTATTCATTTGGTATCTTTTCTTTCCTTGGTTTTTCTTTGTCTTTTGGTATCGGTTCTTGAAAGTCTTGAGCATGCATATTTACTTCGTGTAGTATCTTTGGCATGCTTCCTTTCTTTGACCCAATATGTAGGGGAAACTCCTCCAAGTCTCAAATTGGATGAGATGTGCATGAAATTCATTTTCATATCTATGTGCACATATTTATGTGGAGTTTGTCCTATGTATTGTTGGTTCTCTAACTCTTTGGTCCCAATGAGTTTGGGTACCATTTTGTTTGTGGTGTTGTTCTAGGAACAAGTGGAGATGCATTGGATGCTCGGCTCACTCACAAGGAAGGTGTTGTCACTATGGGCTTATTGGAGTCAAGCTAGGATGATCAATGAACTACATTGTACCTTCAATTGGTATCTACTACATCCTTCCAATGTTATCTCGGTAACAAGTATCTTCATATACTTCATGCACACATTTCTTGCATCAACCTTGTGTAGGTTGTATCATGGCATGTTATCCATTCTTTCTTGTGATACTTGTTTCCTTTCTCAAAGCATCTCAACGACGATCTCATGTTGCTAGTTGTGATGTCTTTGATAGTTGTGTAGTAGGAATTCGTTTGTATACAATAAGACTATATCTAGCTTTCAAGCAAATATCTTATTGGTATATTTATGATTTCCTTGTGGATATCTTATTCCTCGTGTTGCAACTATTTCGGGTGTACATCCTTCTTTGTAGATATATATCATCATGAGTTCGTCTACCTAGAATCTTATACACTTGAGAAAAGTTGCGTATCTAGTTGATATCCTTTCTTTCACGTCCACCTTGTTTTTCTTATGTTATTTCTTTGGTGGCTCCGTGAAAGCTTTTGCCTTGAGTGCGTGTCTTATCTCGTTGCATCTTGATGCACTCTTGGGTGGTGAAGATTATTTTCGTCATGCTTATCTTTACGAGGCTTTTGCCATCTTAATTGGTATCCCTCGTCTTGATGAGGCTTTCATCTTCTATCTTCACCACGGGTTGTCACAAGCATAGGTTCTTTATATGCTTATTAGTAAGCTTGTGAACCCATTTGCTAGTTGTGTGTGGGAATGATAGGCCTTATGGGAATGATAGGCCTTGCACCGTGTGCCTCATTCTTTCAAGACTTTATTGATGCTTTATGCTCATTCGTACATTAGTCTTCTCAAGTGCATTGCCTTGACTCACACACATCATTTTGGTTGAGCCCATTCTTAAGTTGCCTCTTTTACTTGTTGCTTAACCATGTGTTAGTTGCAAGTACTAGGCTTAGTTTCCTATGTGCTCACTTGCACTTGTTGTAAGTTTCTATTGATTTTGGAGGAGCTATGATCCTATTTTGTGCACTTTGTATTCAAATACAAACATTGTTATGTGTGCACAAATCATGGGGAGCTTCTCTAGTTTCTCTAGAAGAACATTCCTGCTCATATCATAATATCTTTCTTTTGGTAGGATCTTTGGCCTAGTTGGTTCATTTGGTATCTCTTGATAGCTTGCTTCAATTGGTATCTTTTGATCGCTTGATTGCTTGTGTCTCTGTCGATTATGTCTTTGTGGCATATCTTCCTTTAGCAATCTTTGGGCCTCAATATAGTTTGTCTTCCTCCAAGTATTTACCGTTGGATATGTGTATTGCATTCCACTCTCTTGTTGAGAAATACACAACTTATGGAGGAACTCAATCTATATTGGCCTTCTAAGCTTTTCGCCCATTTTGGCAATCGATGCCAATGGGGGAGAAGTTTCAGAGAGTTTTGTGGAGTTTTAGAGAGTTTTGTGGAGAAGTCTTTAGAGTTTTCTCCTTGCTTTGGTTTTGTTCCTAAGCATCATACTCATGCATTATTGGTTGTTGCATTGCATGGTGATGCATAATTCCTTGTATTAAACTCTCTTGAAAGTGATTGTCATCAATTACCAAAATGGGGGAGATTGAAAGAACATGCGGTGCCCCCATGTTTGGTTTTGGTAATTAATGACAATCTCTATGGACTAATGGTTGCCTTGAGTTATATTTGAAGGTTTTGTCCATATGCTTTTCTTGGAGTACATGTGTTGATTTCAAGGAGAGTTTGTGTCGACCAAGGTGTTATTCAAGGAATTATCCAAAGATTGGTCATGTGAGAGTTGAGCTTATTGCAAGCATGTCTTGAAGAAGAAGATTGTGTGATCATTCATGTCTACCTTCAAGACATCATCCAAATGAAGAGAATTGGAAAGGTTCAAGGTTGATCATGACTAAGTCAAGAGTGAATCAAGTTGATCAACTCACAAAGCGCAAAAGATGTACCGAGAGGGATCAAGTGACCCCATGGTATGGTAAGAATTGTCAATTACGCTTTGTGTACTAACCCATGGTCTTCGTGAGAGTTCTTTGTGGGGTTAGGTTGCGGTGTGCAAGTTCAAGTGGAGTATCACAAAGAGATCAAATGCTTGAAGCTTGCCATCCTTTGTGGTGACAATGGACTTGTGAAGATGTGCGGAAGAGTGGCTCACCCATAGTGGAGTATGGGGGAGCAATCAACTAGTCTTCATCGAGTCAACCCAATCAAGAAAGGTGGTCCAACTTGAGGGAATCAAGATCGTCATCACCTAGCTCAAGTGGACCATGTGCAAGGCAAAGGTTTGCCCTTGATAGCTTTTCTATTTTACCGGTCTCATGATGGTAGTTGGGAGACCGGGTTATAGGATCGATTGCCGTACTATCAAGGGGGGCCCTCGATGAGTAGCTTGATCGTATCGTTCGTTGAGAGCTCAAACCTTTGCATACTTGCATCATCTTTCTTGGTTCTTGTTTGGTTCTCTTTGTGAGTCTTAGAGCTTATGGTCATCTTGATGAAAAGCTTGAGTGCATCGAAAACGGAGTTCGCATGCATCTTCTATGATGTTTTCGATGTTGGAGGTTTTGCCGGTTCTTCTCGATTGGAGGTTTCACTCCTCTATTTTTTGGCATACCTCCCCTGCCTCTTCTTACTATAACCAGTCGCTGTTTTGATGCTACTCGTCGTCTTGTTTTCAACAAGCTTGAGTTTGCTCAATTCGGAGCTCATATGCAGAAGTTATGGCAGTTCTGGTTTTCTGGAGTATGGTTTTTCTCCTGGACCCAGCGGTAGTACCGCGGTCCACAGCGGTAGTGCGGCTGAGACTCCCTAAGCGGTAGTACCGCTCCCTAAGCGGTAGTACCGCTCCCGGAGCGGTAGTACCGCTCCCCGGAGCGGTAGTACCGCTGGGTGGCCTCAGCGGCAGTACCTCTGCGGTTCCGTGCTACTACCGTCCCGTCACTGCGTCTGTAGCGGTAGTACCGCTCCTCGGAGCGGTAGTACCGCTTGCTGGGCTCAGCCGCAGTACCGTGGTGGCATGGTGCTCCTTCCGCTTCGTTTCTTGCGCACATTTTCTCGTGTCGGGTTTTGCGGTACTTGCTGCGGCAGTAGTGGCGGTAGTACTGCTTGAGAGCGGTAGTACCGCCCTACCTCCGCGGTAGTACCGCCCTGGGCCCCTGCCCCAGCCCTTCTCTTCTGGCGCGGTAGTACCGCTGAGGGGGAGCGGTAGTACCGCTTGAGGGCGGCAGTACCGCTCTACCTCAGCGGTAGTACCGCTCTCTGCGGGGCTGTGTGGGGGATAACGGTTGGATTTTCCCCCTCCTATAAAAGGGGGTCTTCTTCCCCATTGAACTGCATCTTTTTGAGCTCGTGTTCTTCCCCCATTGTTGACCTTCTTCGAGCTTGCTAACTCTCAATCCCTCCATGGATTCTTGCTAGTTTTTGAGGGAAAAGAGAGAGGAGATCTAGATCCACATTTCCACCAATCACTTTCTCCTCTATGTGAGGGGAACCCCTTGGATCTAGATCTTGGAGTTCTTGGTGTTCTCTTTCTTGTTCTTCCTCTCATTTTCCTCCCTAGCATTAGTTGCTTCGGTGGGATTTGAGAGAGAAGGACTTGGGCACTCCGTGTGCCCTTGCCATTGCATTTAGTGCATCGGTTTGAGTTCTCCACGTGATACGTGGAAGTTACAAGTTGAGAAGCTTATTACTCTTGGGTGCTTGGTACCCTTGAGCTTGTTCCTCTTGGGTGCTTGGGCGCCCTAGACGGTTGTTGGTGTTCGGAGCTCAATCATTGTGGTGCAAAGCTCCGGGCAAGCGTCGGGGTCTCCAATTAGGTTGTGGAGATCGCCCCGAGCAATTTGACGGGTACCGGTGACCGCCCCCAAGGGTTGCCAAAGTGTACGGGTTCGGTGACCGCCCCCAAGGGTTGCCATTTGTACGGGTTCGGTGACCGCCCTCAAGGGTCCCTTAGTGGAATCACGGCATCTTGCATTGTGCGAGGGCGTGAGGAGATTACGGTGGCCCTAGTGGCTTCTTGGGGAGCATTGTGCCTCCACACCGCTCCAAACGGAGATTAGCATCCGCAAGGGTGTGAACTTCGGGATACATCATCGTCTCCGCGTGCCTCGGTTATCTCTTACCCGAGCCCCTTTACTTATGCACTTTACTTTGTGATAGCCATATTGTTTCTTGTCATATATCTTGCTATCACATAGTGGCTTATCTTGCTTAGCATAAGTTGTTGGTGCACATAGGTGAGCCTAGTTGTTTTAGGTTTTGTGCTTGACAAATTAACCGCTAGGTTTATTCCGCATTTGTTCAAGCCTAAACCGTAATTATTTTAAAACGCCTATTCACCCCCCCTCTAGGCGACATCCACGATCTTTCAACCTCCTCCTCCTTGCTCGGCGCCCGAAGCAGCTCGTCGAACAGCGCGCGCTCACCGGTGAGGGAGGGCGGTGACACGGCCGCACGGAAGGGCCACGCGCTAAGGTGGTGCCTGCGCAGGTTCGCCAGAAATCTGCAGCGCGCCGGTGCTGCGGACGAGCGGCCAGACGGGCGCGGGAGACGGAAGGGCCGGGCGACGAGGCCGGACGGGAGGGTCGTCGCCGGCGAGGACGGCACCGCCCGGGCGAGGGAGGAGGCCGTCGCGAGCGCGATCGCCTACTGCAAGGAGTCGAGCCGGCAGCGCTGCAGGCCGCCGTTGGCTCCCTCGCCCAGCTTGGACGGCTGGCTCCTCGTTCGTCCAAAGGAGGAGATCGGCACCAGCGCCACGAGCGCCGTCTCGCCCTGCGAATGCGAGGCGCAGGGCACCTCGAGCGCCGCCGCCCCCACCACGGCCACGCGGCCTGCGACGGTACGTGTTGTCAACCGATCCGTCGGTCGATCTGCTCTGCTGCACCCGTGCACGTCTAAACCGTCGTTGATCTCCTTCGTGCAGCAGAATGCGGCGGCGGCAGGCCGTCGACGGTGGAAACTCGGTGAGGTCCAGCCGGGGAGATGGAAAAGGGTGACGCTGTCGACGGGCTTGACGGGGACGTCCTTAGGATAACGAGTTACTTCGCCGCCAAATATGTGCGCGCGGTGCGCCATTGAAGAATAGCTGGGGGTCCGTCTCACATGAGGCGAAGCAAACAGTTTTTCGTAATCTAGAGGACCTTGTCTTACGTACCTTCGATCTTGTATGATCTGTCCATATCAGTGTGCGAGTAGTAGTAATATGATTGTAGTAAGATCTGTCCATATGAATTGTCGATCTTATTCTTATATGATATGATGGCTTGCAGCGTTCCTAAGATCTAACGAGAATCTCCTGGAGTTAACGACACAATCGTTCGATTGTTTCTGAATCAGACTGCAATTTTGAAGCTTAATTGGCAAAGGAGTTAAGATATAGACAATCCTATTTATTCGAACTAGCTTTGCTGAATCGAAAGAAAAGAGACAACTTGGATTCAATCAAAAGAAATTAGAAGATTTTAGTACTGGCATGGCCCAACTAGGTCACCACTATATGCTCTGTTTGTACTCTACACATGAGGAATATATTTACCTTTAACTTCTTTTTTTGCGGAAATAAGACTTTCATTCATCAACCACGGTCATTACACTCCAGATTTTACATAGAGCGTGAATTCCATCCGGTGCATGCCCATGCACGTTGAATTATCAAATGAGTATAAAGTTGGTCTTTTTTTAACTACTACACTCCAGATTCTCGAGTATGGAGATAGACGAGTTGTAGACCAAAAGCTGGTACAAAGATAGGCGAGTTGTAGACAAGAGCTGGTGGGCAGCAAGAAACGCATGCACACCAAAGAACAAATCTGAGTCACATGCCTACTTCTATTGGTTTCTACAAAGAGCGACTAGCTTAGATTTTAGACCAGTCGGTCACTGTCGAGGTCGCCAAGGTGATCTTACAGCACCGCCGTGGGGATTTCTCATGATTTTATGTAGGCAAGCCGCAAGCGGTGGTGGTGATTGGCTGGGTGGTGTCGCTGCCTTGGGAAGAGACGAAATGATGGTAAAAGTAAGCAGGATCCGATGATTCTTCCGTGGGGATAGCCAAAGTCAAGATGTCGACTACAGACTCGTCGCAGACTTGCAGTGAACCTGGATGCGGCGAGCCTGATTTGTGGATCGATGGCGTGTCTTGACTTTGTTAGGCTGGGATTGGATGGTTGCGGAGGGTGGTGTGCTTGGTTGGGTTCCCATGGAAGAATGTGGCCTCCTCGTAGATCTGGTCATGCCCATCCTAGAGAACATTGTGTCCCTAGCTCCCTCGAGGAGCAAGGACAGTGCAAGCGGCAACAGGGGGTAGGGGTAGATGTGGGGAGGGATGTCGGCGGCTGCTCGAGGTCATCATGATGAAACCCTTGACGTCCCATCTTTATCAATGGAAGTGGAAGAGCACGAAGTCGAGATTGGATAGGAGTTTGAGTTCTTTTTGGCACCGATCGGTTCCCCACTTTAGAGATGTATTTTTTTTTTTGCGTGCGAGCAAACAGTGGGTTGATTCTAAAAGGGATATGCACTTTTCAACAGAAGTGCATGACGAACCAAAAATATGACCTCATTTTATTCGTTTGATAGATATCGTATTATTCGTTGTTGTTCGTTCGGTGAAATTTCCTAATATTTGATTATTGTGTTTCTAATTAGAGCACCCCATAATCACCCAATATGAAGGGATGATAAATGAAAGATACTGATTATAAATTTTGAAGAGCCCGTGGCAACGCACGGGCGTTATACTAGTTAGGAGTAGAGATTGATTTTACTGGATCCCACAATTCCAAACTCACAAAAAAAGAAGTGAAACTGATTATTTCAGATCGGTAAAAAAATACAATTACAATTTTCTTTAAAAGGTGATTTCAGCTATTAAAATTTCATATTTTTCAAAAAAGATTCAAATTGAATATTCCAAAAGTGGCGGAAACAATTTAAATTCATATTTGAAAATCTATTTCAATATATATATATATATATATATATATATATATATATCTCATTGAAATAACAAGTTGCGGATATTAGAAACAGCTATTTCATATAATTCATATTTCAAAAAGTGAAACTTAGTATTTCAAAAGAGTGGCATAAACAATTTCATTTTTTTTTACAATGTGATTTCAGTTATTCCAATGCCAATGCCATATTTCAAAACGAGTGAAACTCATTATCTCAATCATCAAAGAACTGTTTCAATCCTTTCAAAAAACAAATTTCCCTACCACATTTTTACAAAAGACTGTAAATTCATATTTCACAGACTATCAATTTCACATATGTGCACACCATTCTGTACAATTTCAGATCACAAAACAAAATGACACACACATCGATGCATTTATCAACTTCTCAATTATATCAATTGGTTTCACTCGATCCCACAATTCATAAATCATGTCGTTCAAAACATGTTTCAATGTATTTCACACACATTCCACAACAATAACCGATGCTCTCTGTCACAAACATACAAACATCCGAAATTGAAGGAGCAGGGGAGGCCATTCATCTGGTAAAGATGCAAGGGATGTTCAAATCATGCAAAATAAAACGGAAATCATTAAGTACAGATGGAGACGGGTTAGGGGAGATGGGCTTCATTACTCACCAGATGCGGTTACGGTCATACTTGGAGTCGCCGGATCCAGCGACGCCCGTGCGCGGTGACCCATTGTGGTGGGTGGCCGTCGTAGTGGAACCTTGCTGGAGCAGCTCTCCCCAACGCCCACCGCGGTGTATCTGTTGTACGGCAGCGTGATTCGGCGCCGCTCCTCGCCGGCCTCGTGGTACAGCCGTGCCGCCGCCGGCCTTGTCTGTGCTCCCTCGTGGCTCCATCTCGTATTGGATCTGTATAGGTCTCGTATCCCGAATCGGAGGTGGAAAAAAAAATCTTATGGGTACCACCAGCACGGATCTAGATGGTGGATTTCCCACCGGTAGATACTGGTTCTAGATGGTGGATTTCCCACCGGTAGATACTGGTTCCACCAGCACGGTTCGTGAAATGGCCTTAGTGTGTTTTTTCAACCGGGCACCACGCCACTACCCCTTTCCATTAATTTCTCAACGGGAATAATCCATCCTTTCCGTTTCTAAATATAAGGCCTCTTTTGGTTCATAGGATAGAATTATCATAGGAATAGGAATCTTGTAGGAAATAAGATGACATGTATCTTAAATCCTATGAGTAGGAATAGGAAACAAGATGTCATTTGCTTGACACCAAAGAAATTTTTCCATTGAGTCTAAGCTCTTTTTTATTTTCCTATGAAATGTGGAGGATAGGAACAAATCCTATGTAGGAATAGGAATCCATTCCTATGAACCAAAAGACTCTAAAGGAAAAAATCCTATAAAAATCCTATCCTCTAGAATTCCTATGAAATTCCTCTAAACCAAAGGAGGCCTAAGTCTTTTAGAGATTTCAATATGAACTACATGCGAAGCAAAATGAGGAAAAATCTACACTCTAAAATACATCTATATACATCCGTATGTAATTGATATAGAAATCTCTAAAAAGACTTATATTTAGGAATGGAAGGAGTATAGGTAGATGGCCCTTGTACACATTGATGAGTTCGAGCTTGATGATCCTCCTCGTCATCTGACGAGACTGACAAATTGATGATCTCTTTGCTCAACTTTGATCCTGGTGACTGCTTGTGGTGGGTGTGGCTTCCTTCTCTTCTTCCCTGGTTCTTTCCACTACTTCACGCTCTATGTCCTCGAGCCATGCGACCTACCGTAGTCTTATTCCTCTTCACAAGGGATGAAACCCGAATTGGTAGATGTAGGCGACCAAGTTATGAGTACAAAATTTCCATGCAAATCTGGAATTAACATGTGCATATCCAAACTAATCTGGGAATTAAATAAATTACTCTATTGAATGACAACCATCTTTGCAATAATTGATTTATAACGAAGGTATAATTCAGGCAACTGACAGCCAGCAGAAATAACTGATTTATAACGAAGGACATGGCGTGAAGTTAGCATTCAAATCCATAACTATTCAGGTCAAACAAAAGTGCGTCTTGCGAGGTGAAGCCAAATCCAAGAGGAATCGCTGCTGCTGCACTTAAGTGCATTTGAGTTTTCGATATGTGGCCAATCCTCAAATGCTCCAAGATGAACGGGCAAAATATTAAATTTATGGTATAACTGAGGATGTTTAGCAACCATAGATTTAGAATCATAATCACAGGAATTTCATTACTTCAAGGGAATATCCATTAAGACTGACAGTATAAACATGAAGTTAATGAGAACAAGCATGCGTTAAAATGCCATTAGACAAAGCATGTATATCATATGATGTTAAAAGATCCAGCAATCAACAAACAAGCCTAAAAGAAATAAACAGAAACCGTGGAGTCAAGGAGAAAACTATAAGGATGGAGCATCTGAACTGCTGCCTAAGATAAGGGGAAAACTTACAGCTTAGGATTTCCTATTTGACTGTTCTATGTATCCCCAGCTAAGGGGCGTCCAACCACCAGGCAGAAAAAGCTTTGTCTATTCTTTTGTACAGTGAGCATCCGTCCCATGCCGCGCACATTGATTGTAACCAACACTGCCAAGAAATGCCCTTATCTCTTGTGCACTGCTGTTGCTCGCCTGCAGCAGGCGCTCGTCCTCTTCGTATATAAGGTAGGGAGCTTCACCTCTCCTCCTTGAGAGCAACTTTGATGCACCTCTCAGAACATGAGATTCCCAACCTTGAACATCAATTTTGATCAGAACCACTCGCTCTGCATCTGAAATGACTTCATCCAATGGGATTGTAGCAACCTCGACAGCAACTTCTTCATTAGATTTGAATGCTAACTTTGCACCAGTTGCAGATATAGCACTGTTGTCGAGTCGCCCAATCACCTACATTGCCAAAATACTCACAGTAAGCTGTTGAGATATAATAATAATATTATTATTATCTATAAGAGCAAGCAATCTGAGATTTCCACGAGAAGCGACGCAAGTCGGGCTAATTTGCAAATGGGGTGTTTGCACTTATATGAAAGTGGCAATGAATTCACTAATGGTTCAACATGACAGTTTGAAATATTATCAGCGTGAACCAGAAATGCATCAGGCAAATCAGGAAGTTATAACTTTAGCCAGAATGAGTTCCGCTGTAGTCTGCAACTGTTAAGAAGTATTAATATTGGTCTAGGTCTCCTAACATATTCGTAGTAGTCCAACTTTCCTTACTTTGTATTCCAAGTACCATGTAATATATATTCACTCCTTGGGCTATGCAAAGTTGCTCCTCTAGCTAGGGAAGGGTAAGTATTTGGCCAGTTTCCATTATCAGTTGGTCAGCTCAGTACTAATGAAGAGCCAGAGCTCCTGTTGGTTGCTCGAAAAAAGGCACTCCACGCCATGGAATAGATTGGATCCTAAATGTCGGTTATGCTACCCATGATTGGTTTAGTGAGTCCAGTAACTCAACCTTTAATAGATGTATATGGAAGTTTCAACAACACAAAATAAAAAAGAAGTCCTGCAACACAAAGGTTAAGCTGATGCTTTAATAATAACCAGTAGCATGCAACTGGAGAATTTTTTTTCATGTAAACTCTGTTCCACCAGTGACAATAATAACTTGCCAGATATAATATTTAGTTTAAAGAACAAGGCATTTTCTATTTCTGAATGACTCCATTTAGAAAGTATAGCACTATCAGACTATAAATTGAGCATCAAACTAATTGACATATATTTGTGGATGAGCATCACAGAGTTAGGAACGTCCTCTAATAGAAGATACTGGAAAAGGATAATAAGGGCAAATAATCAAAAATCTAAGTAAGGTGGGGCAAATCTTTTAAGCTTGAGTAAGGTGAGGCAGAAAATCAAGTGCCCATCTAGTACTGGGTGAATGATCAAATTCCCCGTGATGCAAGAGTGCAACTTCCACCTTAACTCACAGATTCACTTCAACAGTTCTCCAGCCATTTCTATGGGTAGTTTTGTCCCAAGTAATTAGGATGGTGAGGCAAACAAGCACAATCTGAGTTTACCACAATACTTCATCCAGCTCCCCGAGGTACATCTCGATCAATAAACAGCTACTTACTTACTAGTGCAATCCAAAATTACCTTCGCTGATAAACTTTTAAACGGAGCAATCTGAACCAGAGGAGATACCTTATGCATTGTGATGTTCCCAACTCGGTCAGATGCTGCAGCATGATACACCACCACCTGGTCCTGCACCCGGTTCAGGTACACCCCGTCGCAGATCCGCTGCAGGTTCTCGAAGACCGGCTCGAATGCCACCACCCGGAACCCCATCACGGCCGCCGCGAAGGCCGCCATCCCAACATTGGCCCCGACGTCCACCACCACCCCGCCGCCGGAGCCCCTCCCCACCTCCCCCGCGAGCAGTTCCTGGATTGTCTGGGAGATGTCGGGCTTGCGGAAGCGCTTGCCCTTGAGGAGGCGGGCGATGTTCCGGTGCGGGCGGTCGGGGAGGGACCCCAGGTCGGCGAGGGAGTAGAGGAAGGGGCGGGGCACGCCCTCCACGAGGCTGGCCAAGACCGGGGAGGCCTGCGGCGAGGCGTAGCAGTCGAAGGGGCGGAGCCGGGCCGGGAGGTGGGGTGAGGCGGCAGTGGCGGGGGCGAAGGTGAGATCTGGGGCTCTGGAGAGGACGAAGACGAGGAGGATGAGAACCGGGACGAGCAAGAGGAGGGTCCTGGGAGTGGAGGAGGACGCCGCGGCGGAGGCATGCCGGCGCCAGGAGGCGGCGAGCGGCGCCGGCATTGGCCGAGAGGGTTCCGGGGTTTGGGCTGCCGCCGATGGGAAGCGGTGGCGTGAAGAGCAGGCGCAGCGGCTGTAAAATAAGAGCAATTCTACACTCACGTAGACATCTATTACGGGGTTCACGGACTAGCTGGCGTGGGCGATTGGGATTAGACACGAGAGGAGGTTGGGCCTCAATATCAGATGATACCATGTTTATGATACGAGCTTCTGGTCCGTTGGATCTTAGATCCAACGACTTCTAAGAGGTTTTGAAAGGCTGCCGTACTTGTTCGTAATTTTTAGACTTTAAAAGGTCTTTTTCATAAAATGTTGAAACCCTTCCGGGGTCCGTTGGATCTCAAATCCAATGGCTCCTAGGAGCTCGTATCATTAGAGCATCTAAGGCTTCGTATCACCTGATACTCTTTTTGGGCCTCACTCCCACTGAAAATTAGGGGACTGAGAGATTAGTTAGAAGAAAATTAAGTAAAAGCCCGTAATGGGTTCGTGTGTGTAGAATTATTTGGTAAAATAAAGGGAGCGAAAATGCTACATCGATAGGCTTATTACAGGATATTCACGAACCTTCCAACCAACTAATACTTTGCCCCCCTCCCCCCCCCCCCCCCTCCTGGGTTTTCAGGGGTGGGGCCGTCCCTCCTCTTTTAGTCCAATCATAGATTGCCACTTCAAGTTTACCTCGTAAAAGGCCGGTAATACTTCATTGATGTAGCATTGCTCATAAAGGGAGTAACGAGCGAGGCTCGCCTCAGGATTTTTGGTCTTTAACAAAAGGCTAGCCTCACGCTAGGAACATATATACTCTTTCAAAGAAATGAAGAAAAAAACCACGTAACCCCACATGAATAGTAATTAAAATTTATTGTAAAAAATAAAAATTCTTGAAATTTTGAAGTATCAAATTTGGTTGATCATTCTACTCAAGCTTGAAGTTCGTGAAATATTGACACGTGTGGTATTCTAGCGGAATTTTTTTTTGAGACCTCACTATTCATCAAATACTTGTTTTTTAATGTACCTTCGATTTTGTCATTTTTGTCTAGAATATCACATATGTCATTTCTTTGTGAAAGTTTATACTTGCGTATACCAATTTACTCTATATGTTAAAAAAGACTAGCAAACAAGCTCGTAACGATCAAAGTACAAGGCACGCACATATCGACCTGACAAAAGTGAAAAGACACGTATGGCCATTAAAAAAAGCAAACAAGCTCGTACATTGCAATGAAAAAAAATTAAATGTCCCTAAGTACATTTATGTGTGCATGCTCGAAAATCACATGTCCCTAAGCACATTTATGCCTGCATGTTGTAAGGTTTTGGTTTACTTACCATATGTTCGTCTAGATAGGCCTTTGCTTTCTTCACCTAAAAACTTAGTGTATGTTTGTAGCGGTTGCATAGTTATTATGCAAGCGTTAGTGGAGTAAAGATAATTAACACACAAAAATTGCTAGTCCGAACCAAATAAGAAACTAACTTTTGTTCTATTTTTCTCTAGCTAACACCAGCTTGTCGAGAACACTTCGGAAAAGCTTTTCTTTCTTTTGCAATGAAAACATATATTACGGGAGCGAAAGATATGTAAAAAAACAATGTGATACTAGAGTAACTCGCTAACACCCACGAATGTCATCTCATCAACGCTCGCATATCACTTCTTTCAATCATTGTTTGCTGAAACTTTTCATTGTCTGGTGATGTGATTATGGCAAAGAAATGATATTGTTGGGTAACATAGTAATTTCAAAAAAATTCCTACACACACGTAAGATCATGATGATGCATAGCAACGAGAGGGGAGAGTGTGTACACGTACCCTCGTAGACCGAAAGCGGAAGCGTTAGCACAACGCGGTTGATGTAGTCGTACGTCTTCACGATCTGACCGATCAAGTACCGAACGCACGGCACCTCCGAGTTCTGCACATGTTCAACTCGATGACGCCCCTCGAACTCCGATCAAGCCGAGCTTTGAGGGAGAGTTCCGTCAGCACGACGGTGTGGTGACGATGATGATGTTCTACTGACGCGGGGCTTCCCTAAGCACCGCTACGATATTATTGAGGTGGATTATGGTGGAGGGGGGCACCGCACACGGTTAAGAGATCCAAGAGATCAATTGTTGTCTCCAAGGGGTGCCTCCCTCCCCGTATATAAAGGAGTGGAGGAGGGGGAGGGGGCGGCCACCCTAGGCGCGCCCCATGAGGAGTCATACTCCCACTGGGAGTAGGACTCCCCCCTTCCATGTGGGAGTAGGAGAGGAGAGAGAAGGAGAGAGGGGGGAAGAGGAAAGGGGGACGCCCCCCTCCTTGTCCAATTCGGACTGGGGGAGGGGGGGCGCGGCTGCCCTTGGCCGCCCCTCCTCTTCTCCACAAGGGCCCAATAGGCCCATTAGGCTCCCCTGGGGGGTTCCGGTAACCCCCGGTACTCCGGTATATGCCCGAAACTCCTCGAAACCATTCCGGTGTCCGAACATAGTCGTCCAATATATCGATATTTACGTCTCGACCATTTTGAGACTCCTCGTTATGTCCGTGATCACATCCGGGACTCCGAGCTAACTCCGGTACATCAAAACACATAAACTCATAGTATAACCGTCATCGAACTTTAAGCGTGCGGACCCTACGGGTTCGAGAACTATGTAGACATGACTGAGACACGTCTCCGGTCAATAACCAATAGCGGAACCTGGATGCTCATATTGGCTCCCACATATTCTACGAAGATCTTTATCGGTCAAACCGCATAACAACATGTGTTGTTCCCTTTGTCATCGGTATGTTACTTGCCCGAGATTCGATCGTCAGTGTCTCAATACCTAGTTCAATCTCGTTACCGGCAAGTCTCTTTACTTGTTCCGTAATACATCATCCCGTAAATAACTCATTAGTTACAATGCTTGCAAGGCTTAAGTGATGTGTATTACCGAGTGGGCCCAGAGATACCTCTCTGACAATCGGAGTGACAAATCCTAATCTTGAAATACGCCAACCCAACAAGTACCTTCGGAGAGATCTGTAGAGCACCTTTATAATCACCCAGTTATGTTGTGACGTTTGGTAGCACACAAAGTGTTCCTCTGGTAAACGGGAGTTGCATAATCTCATAGTCATAGGAACATGTATAAGTCATGAAGAAAGCAATAGCAACATACTAAACGATCAAGTGCTAAGCTAACGGAATGGGTCAAGTCAATCACATCATTCTCCTAATGATGTGATCCCGTTAATCAAATGACAAATCTTTGTCTATGGCTAGGAAACATAACCATCTTTGATCAACAAGCTAGTCAAGTAGAGGCATACCAGTGACACTTTGTTTGTCTATGTATTCACACATGTATCATGTTTCCGGTTAATACAATTCTAGCATGAATAATAAACATTTATCATGATATAAGGAAATAAATAATAACTTTATTATTTCCTCTAGGGCATATTTCCTTCAGTCTTCCACTTGCACTAGAGTCAATAATCTAGATTGCATAGTAATGATTCTAACACCATGGAGCCTCGGTGCTGATCATGTTTTGCTCGTGGAAGAGGCTTAGTCAACGGGTCTGCAACATTCAGATCTGTATGTATCTTGCAAATCTCTATGTCTCCCACTTGGACTTGATCCCGGATGGAGTTGAAGCGTCTCTTGATGTTCTTGGTTCTCTTGTGAAATCTGGATTCCTTTGCCAAAGAAATTGCACCAGTATTGTCACAAAAGATTTTCATTGGACCCGATGCACTAGGTATGACACCTAGATCGGATATGAACTCCTTCATCCATACTCCTTCATTTGCTACTTCCGAAGCAGCTATGTACTCCGCTTCACATGTAGATCCCGCTATGAGCTTTGTTTAGAACTGCACCAACTGTCAGCTCCACCGTTTAAACAAAACACGTATCCGGTTTGCGATTTAGAATCGTCCGAATCAGTGTCAAAGCTTGCATCGACGTAACCATTTACGACGAGCTCTTTGTCACCTCCATAAACGAGAAACATATCCTTCGTTCTTTTCAGGTATTTCAGGATGTCCTTGACCGCTGTCCAGTGATCCACTCCTGGATTACTTTGGTACCTCCCTGCTAAACTAATAGAAAGGCACACATCAGGTCTGGTACACAGCATTGCATACATGATAGAGCCTATGGCTGAAGCATAGGGAACATATTTCATTTCCTCTCTATCTTCTGCAGTGGTCGGGCATTGAGTCTTACTCAACTTCACACCTTGTAACACAGGCAAGGACCCTTTCTTTGCTTGATCCATTTTGAACTTCTTCAAAACTTTTTCAAGGTATGTGCTTTCTGAAAGTCCAATTAAGCGTCTCGATCTATCTCTATAGATCTTGATGCCCAATATATAAGCAGCTTCACCGAGGTCTTTCATTGAAAAACTCTTATTCAAATATCCTTTTATGCTATCTAGAAATTCTATATCATTTCCAACCAATAATATGTCATCCACATATAATATCAGCAATGCTACAGAGCTCCCACTCACTTTCTTGTAAATACAGGCTTCTCCAAAAGTCTGTATAAAACCATATGCTTTGATCACACTATCAAAACATTTATTCCAACTCCGACAGGCTTGCACCAGTCCATAAATGGATCGCTGGAGCTTGCACACTTTGTTAGCTCCCTTTGGATCGACAAAACCTTCCGGTTGCATCATATACAACTCTTCTTCCAGAAATCCATTCAGGAATGCAGTTTTGACATCCATTTGCCAAATTTCATTATCATAAAGTGCGGCAATTGCTAACATGATTCAGACAGACTTAAGCATCGCTACGGGTGAGAAGGTCTCATCATAGTCAATCCCTTGAACTTGTCAAAAACCTTTTGCAATAAGTCAAGCTTTATAGACAGTAACATTACAGTCAGCGTCAGTCTTCTTCTTGATGATCCATTTATTCTCGATGGCTTGCCGATCATCTGGCAAGTCAACCAAAGTCCACACTTTGTTCTCATACATGGATCCCATCTCAGATTTCATGGCCTCAAGCCATTTTGCGGAATCTGGGCTCACCATCGCTTCTTCATAGTTCGTAGGTTCGTCATGGTCTAGTAACATAACCTCCAGAACAGGATTACTGTACCACTCTGGTGCGGATCTTACTCTGGTTGACCTACGAGGTTCAGTAACAACTTGATCTGAAGTTTCATGATCATCATCATTAACTTCCTCACTAATTGGTGTAGACGTCACAGGAACCGGTTTCTGTGATGAACTACTTTCAATATGGGAGCAGGTACTGTTACCTCATCAAGTTCTACTTTCTTCCCACTCACTTCTTTCGAGAGAAACTCCTTCTCTAGAAAGGATCCATTCTTAGCAACGAATCTCTTGCCTTCGGATCTGTGATAGAAGGTGTACCCAATAGTTTCCTTTGGGTATCCTATGAAGACACATTTCTCCGATTTGGGTTCGAGCTTATCAGGTTGAAGCTTTTTCACATAAGCATCGCAGCTCCAAACTTTAAGAAATGACAACATTGGTTTCTTGCCAAACCATAGTTCATAAGCTGTCGTCTCAACGGATTTTGATGGTGCCCTATTTAACATGAATGCGGCCGTCTCTAAAGCATAACCCTAAAATGATAGCGGTAAATCAGTAAGAGACACCATAGATCGCACCATATCTAGTAAAGTATGATTACGAGTTCGGACAGACCATTACGCTGTGGTGTTCCAGGTGGCGTGAGTTGCAAAACTATTCTGCATTGTTTCAAATGTAGACCAAACTCGTAACTCAAATATTCTCCTCCAGGATCAGATCATAGAAACTTTATTTTCTTGTTATGATGATTTTCAACTTCACTCTGAAATTCTTTGAACTTTTCAAATGTTTCAGACTTATGTTTCATCAAGTAGATATACCCATATCTGCTTAAATCATCCGTGAAGGTGAGAAAATAACGACACCCACCGCGAGCCTCAACATTCATTGTACCACATACATTAGTATGTATGATCTCCAATAGATCAGTTGCTCGCTCCATAGTTTCTAACGGCGTTTTAGTCATCTTGCCCATAAGGCATGGTTCGCAAGTACCAAGTGATTCCAAAAGTCCATCAGTATGGAGTTTCTTCATGCGCTTTACACCAATATGACCCAAACGGCAGTGCCACAAATAAGTTGCACTATCATTATCAACTCTGCATATTTTGGCTTCAACTTATGAATATGTGTGTCACTACTATCGAGATTCATAAAAAATAGACCACTCTTCAAGGGTGCATGACCATAAAAGATATTACTCATATAAATAGAACAACCATTATTCTCATATTTAAATGAATAACCATCTCGCATCAAACAAGATCCAGATATAATGTTCATGCTCAACGCTGGCACCAAATAACAATTATTTAGGTCTAAAACTAATCCCGAAGGTAGATGTAGAGGTAGCGTGCCGACGGCGATCACATCCACTTTGGAACCATTTCCCACGCGCATCGTCACCTCGTCCTTAGCCAGTGTTCGCTTAATCTGTAGTCCCTGTTTTGAGTTGCAAATATTAGCAACAGAACCAGTATCAAATACCAATGTGCTACTGTGAGCTCTGGTAAGGTACACATCAATAATATGTATATCACATATACCTTTGTTCACCTTGCCATCCTTCTTATCCGCCAAATACATGGGGCAGTTCCGCTTCCAGTGACCAGTCTGCTTGCAGTAGAAGCACTCAGTCTCAGGCTTAGGTCCAGATTTGGGTTTCTTCTCTTGAGCAGCAACTTGTTTGTTGTTCTTCTTGAAGTTCCCCTTCTTCTTCCCTTTGCCCTTTTTCTTGAAACTGGTGGTCTTATTGACCATCAACACTTGATGCACCTTCTTGATTTCTACCTCCGCAGCCTTTAGCATTGCGAAGAGCTCGGGAATTGTCTTATCCATCCCTTGCATGTTATAGTTCATCACGAAGCTCTTGTAGCTTGGTGGCAGTGATTGAAGAATTCTGTCAATGACGCTATCATCCAGAAGATTAACTCCCAGTTGAATCAAGCGATTGTTATACCTAGACATTCTGAGTATATGCTCACTGACAGAACAATTCTCCTCCATCTTGCAGCTGTAGAACTTATTGGAGACTTCATATCTCTCAATCCGGGCATTTGCTTGAAATATGAACTTCAACTCCTGGAACATCTCATATGCTCCATGATGTTCAAAATGTCGTTCAAGTCTCGGTTCTAAGCCGTAAAGCATGGCACACTGAACTATCGAGTAGTCATCAGCTTTGCTCTGCCAGACGTTCATAACATCTGGTGTTGCTCCTGCAGCAGGTTTGGCACCTAGCGGTGCTTCCAGGACGTAATTCTTCTGTGCAGCAATGAGGATAATCCTCAAGTTACGGACCTAGTCCGTGTAATTGCTACCATCATCTTTCAACTTTGCTTTCTCAAGGAACGCATTAAAATTCAACGAAACAACAACACGAGCCATCTATCTACAACAAACATAGACATGCAAGATACTATCAGGTACTAAGTTCATGATAAATTTAAGTTCAATTAATCATATTACTTAAGAACTCCCACTTAGATAGACATCCCTCTAACCATCTAAGTGATCACGTGATCCAAATCAACTAAACCATAACCTATCATCACGTGAAATGGAGTAGTTTTCAATGGTGAACATCACTATGTTGATCATATCTACTATATGATTCACGCTTGACCTTTCGGTCTCAGTGTTCCAAGGCCATATCTGCATATGCTAGGCTTGTCAAGTTTAACCTGAGTATTCTGCATGCGCAAAACTGGCTTGCACCCGTTGTAGATGGACGTAGAGCTTATCACACCCGATCATCATGTGGTGTCTGGGCACGGCGAACTTTGGCAATGGTGCATACTCAGGGAGAACACTTTTATCTTGATATTTAGTGAGAGATCATCTTATAATGCTACCGTCAATCAAAGCAAAATAACACGCATAAAAGATAAACATCACATGCAATCAATATAAGTGATATGATATGGCCATCATCATCTTGTGCTTGTGATCTCCATCTTCGAAGCACCGTCATGATCAGCATCGTCACCGGCGCATCACCTTGATCTCCATCATAGCATCGTTGCCGTCTCGCCAATTATTGCTTCTACGACTATCGCTACCGCTTAGTGATAAAGTAAAGCAATTATAGGGCGATTGCATTGCATACAATAAAGCGACAACCATATGGCTCCTGCCAGTTCCCGATAACTCGATTAAAAAACATGATCATCTCATACAATAAAATATAGCATCATATCTTGACTAAGGGAGTCCTGGATTAGGGGGTCTCCGGACAGCCGGACTATCTCCATTGGCCGGATTGTTAGACTATGAAGATACAAGATTGAAGACTTCATCTCGTGTCCGGATGGGACTCTACTTGGCGTGGAAGGCAAGCTAGGAAATACGAATATGGATATCTCCTCCTTTGTAACCGACCTTGTGTAACCCTAACCCTCTTCGGTGTCTATATAAACCGAAGGGTTTTAGTCTGTAGGACAACAATCACACCATACAATCATACCATAGGCTAGCTTCTAGGGTTTAGCCTCTCTGATTTCGTGGTAGATCTACTCTTGTACTACCCATATCATCAATATTAATCAAGTAGGACGTAGGGTTTTACCTCCATCAAGAGGGCCCAAACCTGGGTAAAACATCGTGTCCCCTACCTCCTGTTACCATCTGGCCTAGACGCACAGTTCGGGACCCCCTACCCGAGATCCGCCGGTTTTGACACCGACATTGGTGCTTTCATTGAGAGTTCCTCTGTGTCGTCACCGTTAGGCTTGATGGCTCCTACTATCATCGATGGTGATGCGGTCCCGGGTGAGACTTTTCTCCCCAAACAGATCTTCGTATTCGGCGGCTTTGCACTGTGGGCTAATTCGCTTGGCCATCTGGAGCAGATTGAAAGCTACGCCCCTGGCCATCAGGCCAGATTTGGAAGTTTGAACTACACGACCGACATCCGCGGGGACTTGATCTTCAACGGATTCGAGCCACAGCCGGGCGCGCCGCATTGTCACGATGGGTATGACCTAGCTCTGCCGTCGAATAGTACCCCAGAGGCCGCGCCCGCATCAGCTCCGACCCTTAGTTCGGAGCCAACTGCGCCAATCGAGGACGGGTGGTTAGACACCGCCTCAGGGGCTGCAGTCTCAATGGCGATCGGGCCGAACACCAGCATAATCCTCTGCGCAGCCCGTGACTCCAAGGTGCCGGACTCTTTCCCGGACTCTGAACCATCCGCGCCCCTGCCAATCGAATCCGATTGGGCGCCGATCATGGAATTCATCGCTGCGGATATCTTTCAGCACTCGCCCTTCGGCGACATTCTGAATTCACTAAGGTCTCTCTCTTTGTCAGGAGAGCCCTGGCCGGATTATGGCCAACAGGATTGGGATGTGGACGACGAAGAAATTCGACGCCCACCCACCACCCACTTCGTAGCCACTGTCGATGATTTAACCGACATGCTTGACTTCGACTCTGAAGACATCGACGGTATGGACGACGATGTAGGAGACGAACATGAACCAGCACCTATAGGGCACTGGAAAGCCACCTCATCATATGAAATATACATGGTGGATACACCCAATGAAGGCAATGGCGACGAGATAGCGGAGGATGACCCCTCCAAGAAGCAACCCAAGCGCCGACGTCAGCGGCGCCGCTCTAAGTCCTGCCAAAACAAACGTGGTGATACCGGCACAGGAGATAATAATACTCCGGATAGTGTCGAAGACAACAACAATCCCCTCCAGCAAGATTTAGAGCAGGAGGATGAAGGAGCCAGCTCTCCTGAGAGAGCGGCAGATGGAGAGGAGGAGGATGACAATTACACCCCCCCTCCAAAGACGAGGCAAGCCCCGGCGACAATGAATTCGCTGTCCCAGAGGATCCCGTCGAACAAGAGCGCTTCAAGCGCCGGCTTATGACCACGACAAATAGCCTAAAGAAAAAGCAGCAGCAGCTTCAAGCTGATCAAGATCTGCTAGCTGACAAATGGACTGAAGTCCTCGCGGCCGAGGAATATAAACTCGAGCGCCCCTCCAAGAGCTACCCAAGGCGCATGTTACTACCCCGACTGGAGGAAGAAACGTATGATACGGCTGATCGGCCACCTCGTGGCCGCGATAGAGAGGTATTCCAGCCAAAAGCTCAGCCTCCACCCAACACCATTCAAATAAAAAGGCATGGGGAGATACACCAGACCTGCGAGATGAAGGAAATATGCCCTAGAGGCAATAATAAAGTTATTGTATATTTCCTTATATCATGATAAATGTTTATTATTCATGCTAGAATTGTATTAACCGGAAACATAATACATGTGTGAATACATAGACAAACAGAGTGTCACTAGTATGCCTCTACTTGACTAGCTCGTTGATTAAAGATGGTTATGTTTCCTAACCATAGACATGAGTTGTCATTTGATTAACGGGATCACATCATTAGGAGAATGATGTGATTGACTTGACCCATTCCGTTAGCATAGCACTTGATTGTTTAGTTTGTTGCTATTGCTTTCTTCATGACTTATACATGTTCCTATGATTATGAGATTATGCAACTCCCGTTTACCAGAGGAACACTTTGTGTGCCACCAAACATCACAACGTAACTGGGTGATTATAAAGGTGCTCTACAGGTGTCTCCGAAGGTACTTGTTGGGTTGGCGTATTTCGAGACTAGGATTTGTCACTCCGATTGTCGGAGAGGTATCTCTGGGCCCTCTCGGTAATGCACATCACCTAAAGCCTTGCAAGCATTGCAACTAATGAGTTAGTTGCGAGATGATGTATTACAGAATGAGTAAAGAGAATTGCCGGTAACGAGATTGAACTAGGTATTGAGATACCGACGATCGAATCTCGGGCAAGAAACATACCGATGACAAAGGGAACAACGTATGTTGTTATGCGGTCTGACCGATAAAGATCTTCGTAGAATATGTAGGAGCCAATATGAGCATCCAGGTTCCGCTATTGGTTATTGGCCGGAGACGTGTCTCGGTCATGTCTACATAGTTCTCGAACCCGTAGGGTCCGCGCGCTTAAAGTTCGGTGACGATCGTAATAAGAGTTTTTGTGTTTTGATGTACCGAAGGTTGTTCGGAGTCCCGGATGAGATCGGGGACATGACGAGGAGTCTCGAAATGGTCGAGACGTAAAGATTGATATATTGGATGACTATGTTTGGACATCGGAAGGGTTCCGAGTGGTTCAGGCATTTTTCCGGAGTACCGGGAGGTTACCGGAACCCCCCGGGAGAAGTTATGGGCTTTATGGGCCATAAGAAGGAAGCACACCAGCCCACAAGGGGCTTGTGCGCCCCCTTTGGGCAGGAGTCCGAATTGGAGAAGGTTTGGGGAGTGTGGCCCCCCCCTTTCCTTCTCTCCTACTCCTCCTTCCCTTCCTCTCCCACTCCAACTAGGGAAGGGAGGAATCCTACTCCCGGTGGGAGTGGGACTCCTCCAGGGCGCACCATAGGGGCCGGCCCTCTCCCCCTCCTCCACTCCTTTATATATGGGGGTGGGGGCACCCCATAGACACACAAGTTGATCTTCGTGATCGTTCCTTAGCCGTGTGCGGTGCCCCCTTCCATCATATTCCACCTCGGTCATATCGTAGCGGTGCTTAGGCGAAGCCCTGCGTCGGTAGAGCATCATCACCGTCATCAAGCCGTCGTGCTGACGAAACTCTCCCTCAACACTTTGCTGGATCGGAGCTCGAGGGACGTCACCGAGTTGAACGTGTGTAGAACTCGGAGGTGTCGTACGTTCGGTACTTGGATCGGTCGGATCGGGAAGACGTACGACTACTTCCTCTACGTTGTGTCAACGCTTCCGTTGCCGGTCTACGAGGGTACATAGACAACACTCTCCTCTCTCGATGCTATGCATCACCATGATCTTGCGTGTGCGTAGGATTTTTTTTGAAATTACTATGTTCCCCAATAGTGGTATCAGAGCCTAGGTTTTATGCATTGATGTTATGCACGAGTAGAACACAAGTGAGTTGTGGGTGATATAAGTCATACTGCTTACCAGCATGTCATACTTTGGTTCGGCGGTATTGTTGGATGAAGTGGCCCGGACCGACATTACGCGTACGCTTACGCGAGACTAGTTCTACCGACGTGCTTTGCACACAGGTGGCTGGCGGGTGTCAGTTTCTCCAACTTTAGTTGAACCGAGTGTGGCTACACCCGGTCCTTGCGAAGGTTAAAACAACACCAACTTGACAAACTATCGTTGTGGTTTTGATGCGCAGGTAAGAACGGTTCTTGCTCAGCCCGTAGCAGCCACGTAAAACTTGCAACAACAAAGTAGAGGACGTCTAACTTGTTTTTGTAGGGCATGTTGTGATGTGATATGGTCAAGATGTGATGAGATATAAGTTGTTGTATGAGATGATCATGTTTTGTTAAAGTTATCGGCAACTGGCAAAAGCCTTATGGTTATCTCTCTATTGCATAAGATGCAAGCGCCAAATAATTGCTTTATTTTATCGCTATGCGATAGCAAAAGTTGCAAAGAGCAATTGTTGGCGAGACAACCATGTGACGACACATTGATATAGATCAAGATGATGGAGATCATGGTGTCATGCCGGTGACGATGGAGATCATGATGATGCTTTGGAGATGGAGATCAAAGGCACAAGATGATGATGGCCATATCATGTCACATATTATGATTGCATGTGATGTTTATCTTTTATACATCTTATTTTGCTTAGTTCGGCAGTAGCTTTATAAGATAACCTCTCACTAAATTATCAAGGTATAAGTGTTCTGCCTGAGTATGCACCGTTGCAAAAGTTCTTCGTGCTGAGACACCACGTGATGATCGGGTGTGATAGGCTCTACGTTCAAATACAACGGGTGCAAAACAGTTGCACACGCGGAATACTCAGGTTAAACTTGACGAGCCTAGCATATAACAGATATGGCCTCAGAACACGGAGACCGAAAGGTCGAGCATGAATCATATAGTAGATATGATCAACATAGTGATGTTCACCATTGAAACTACTCCATCTCACGTGATGATCGGACATGGTTTAGTTGATTTGGATCATGTGATCACTTAGAGGATTAGAGGGATGTCTATCTAAGTGGGAGTTCTTAAGTAATATGATTAATTTAACTTAAATTTATCATGAACTTAGTCCTGGTAGTATTAGCATATCTATGTTGTAGATCAATAGCTCGCGTTTAGCTCCCCTGTTTTATTTTTGATATGTTCCTAGAGAAAACTAAGTTGAAAGATGTTAGTAGCAATGATGCGGATTGGATCCGTGATCTGAGGTTTATCCTCATTGCTGCACAGAAGAATTATGTCCTTGATGCACCGCTAGGCGACAGACCTATTACAGGAGTAGATACAGACGTTATGAACGTTTGGCTAGCTCAATATGATGACTACTTGATAGTTTAGTGCACCATGCTTAACAGCTTAGAATCGGGACTTCAAAGACATTTTGAACGTCATGTACCATATGAGATGTTCCAGGAGTTGAAGTTAATATTTCAAGCAAATACCCGAGTTGAGAGATATGAAGTCTCCAACAAGTTCTATAGCTAAAAGATGGAGGAGAATAGCTCAAGCAGTGAGCATGTGCTCAGATTGTCTGGGTACTACAATCGCTTGAATCAAGTGGGAGTTAATCTTCCAGATAAAATAGTGATTGACCGAATTCTCTAGTCACCATCACCAAGTTAGTAGAACTTCGTGATGAACTATGATATGCAAGGGATAACGAAAACGATTCCCAAGCTCTTCGTAATGCTGAAATCGATGAAGGTAGAAATCAAGAAAAATATCAAGTGTTGATGGTAGACAAGACCACTAGTTTCAAGAAAAGGGCAAAGGGAAGAAGGGGAACTTCAAGAAGAACGGCAAGCAAATTTCTGCTCAAGTGAAGAAGCCCAAGTCTAGTCCTAAGCCTGAGACTAAGTGCTTCTACTGCAAAGGGATTGGTCACTGGAAGCGGAACTGCCCCAAGTATTTGGCGGATAAGAAGGATGGCAAAGTGAACAAAGGTATATTTGATATATAGATTATTGATGTGTATTTTACTAGTGTTCATAGCAACCCCTCAGTATTTGATACTGGTTCAGTTGCTAAGAGTAGTAACTCGAAACGGGAGTTGCAGAATGAACGTAGGCTAGTTAAGGGTGAAGTGACGATGTGTGTTGGAAGTGGTTCCAAGATTGATATGATCATCATCGCACACTCCCTATACTTTTGGGATTAGTGTTGAACCTAAATAAGTGTTATTTGGTGTTTGCGTTGAGCGTGAATATGATTTGATCATGTTTATTGCAATACAGTTATTCATTTAAGTAAGAGAATAAATTGTTGTTTTGTTTACATGAATAAAACCTTATATGGTTACACACCCAATGAAAATGGTTCGTTGGATCTGGATCGTAGTGATACACATATTCATAATATTGAAACCAAAAGATGCAAAGTTAATAATGATGGTGCAACTTATTTGTGGCACTGCCGTTTAGGTCATATTGGTGTAAAGCGCATGAAGAAAATCCATGCTGATGGGCTTTTGGAATCACTTGATTATGAATCAGTTAATGCTTGCGAACCATGCCTCATGGGCAAGATGACTAAGACTCCGTTATCCGGAACAATGGAGCGAGCAACAGATTTGTTGGAAATCATACATACTGATGTATGTGGTCCGATGAATATTGAGGCTCGTGGCAGGTATCATTATTTTCTGATCTTCACAGATGATTTGAGCAGATATGAGTATATCTACTTGATGAAACACAAGTCTGAAACATTTGAAAAGTTCAAAGAATTTCAGAGTGAAGTGGAGAATCATCGTAACAAAAATGAAAGTTTCTACGATATGATCGCAAAAGTAAAATATTTGAGTTACGAGTTTGGCCTTCAGTTAAAAAGAATGTGAAATAGTTTCACTACTCACGCCACCTGGAACACCACAGTGTAATGGTATGTCCGAACGTCATAACCGTACTTTATTAGATATGGTGCGATCTATGATGTCTCTTACCGATCTACCACTATCGTTTTGGGGTTATGCATTAGAGACAGCTGCATTCACATTAAATAGGGCACCATCTAAATCCGCTGAGACGACACTGTATGAACTATGGTTTGGCAAGAAACCTAAGCTGTCGTTCTTAAAGTTTGAGGTTGCAATGCTTATGTGAAAAAGTTTCAACCTGATAAGCTCTAAGCCAAATCGGAGAAGTGCGTCTTCATAGGATACCCAAAAGAAAATGTTGGGTACACCTTCTATCACAGATCTGAAGGGAATATATTCGTTGCTTTGAATGGATCCTTTCTAGAAAATGAGTTTTTCTCGAAAGAAGTGAGTGGGAGGAAAGTAGAACTTGATGAGGTAATTGTACCTGCTCCCTTATTGGAAAGTAGTTCATCACAGAAATCTGTTCCTGTGACTACTACACCGATTAGTGAGGAAGCTAATGATGATGATCATGTAACTTCATATCAAGTTACTACCGAACCTTGTAGGTAAACCAGAGTGAGATCCGCACCAGAGTGGTATGGTAATCCTGTTCTGGAGGTCATGTTACTTTACCATGATAAGCCTACGAACTATGAGGAAGCGATGATGAGCCCAGATTCCGCGAAATGGCTTGAGGCCATGAAATCTGAGATGTGATCCATGTATGAGAACAAAGTATGGACTTTGATTGACTTGCCCATTGATCGGCGAGCCATTGAGATTAACTGGATCTTCAAGAGGAAGACAGACACTGATAGTAGTGTTACTATCTACAAAGCTAGAATTGTCGCAAAAAGGTTTTCGACAAGTTCAAGGTGTTGACTACGATGAGAGTTTCTCACTCGTATCTATGCTTAAGTCTGTCCGAATCATGTTAGCAATTGCCGCATTTTATGAAATTTGGAAAATGGATAAACAAAACTAGATTCCTTAATGGATTTATTAAAGAAGAGTTGTATATGATGCAACCAGAAGGTTTTGTCAATCCTAAAGGTACTAACAAAATATGCAAGCTCCAGCGATCCATCTATGGACTGGTGCAAGCATCTCGGAGTTGGAATATATGCTTTGATAAGTTTATCAAAGCATATAGTTTTATACAGACTTGCGGTGAAGCCTGTATTTACAAGAAAGTGAGTGGGAGCACTACAACATTTCTGATAAGTATATGTGAATGACATATTGTTGATCGGAGATAATGTAGAATTATTCTGCAAAGCATAAAGGAATGTTTGAAAGTAGTTTTTCAAAGAAAGACCTCGGTGAAGCTGCTTACATATTGAGCATCAAGATCTATAGAGATAGATCAAGATGCTTGATAAGTTTTTCAATGAGTACATACCTTGACAAGATTTTGAAGTAGTTCAAAATGGAACAGTCAAAGAAGAAGTTCTTGCCCGTGTTACAAGGTGTGAAGTTGAGTAAGACTCAAAACCCGACCACGACAGAAGATAGAGAGAATGAAAGTCATTCCCTATGCCTTAGCCATAGGTTCTATAAAGTATGCCATGCTGTGTACCAGACCTATTGTATACCCTGCCCTGAGTTTGGCAAGGGAGTACAATAGTGATCTAGGAGTAGATCACTGGACATTGGTCAAAATTATCCTTAGTGGAATAAGGATATGTTTCTCGATTATGGAGGTGACAAAAGGTTCGTCGTAAAGGGTTACGTCGATGCAAGTTTTGACACTGATCCAGATGACTCTAAGTCTCAATATGGATACATATTGAAAGTGGGAGCAATTAGCTAGAATAGCTCCATGCAGAGCATTGTTGACATAGAAATTTGCAAAATACTTACGGATCTGAATGTGGCAGACCCGTTGACTAAACTTCTCTCATAAGCAAAACATGATCACACCTCAGTACTCTTTGGGTGTTAATCACATAGCAACGTGAACGAAATTATTGACTATAGTAAACCCTTTGGGTGTTGGTCACATGTCGATGTGAACTATGGGTGTTAATCACATGGTGATGTGAACTATTGATGTTAAATAACATGGTGATGTGAACTAGATTATTGACTCTAGTGCAAGTGGGAGACTAAAGGAAATATGCCCTAGAGGCAATAATAAAGTTATTATATATTTCCTTATATCATGATAAATGTTTATTATTCATGTTAGAATTGTATTAACCGGAAACATAATACATGTGTGAATACATAGACAAACAGAGTGTCACTAGTATGCCTCTACTTGACTAGCTCGTTGATTAAAGATGGTTATCTTTCCTAACCATAGACATGAGTTGTCAATTGATTAACGGGATCATATCATTAGGATAATGATGTGATTGACTTGACCCATTCCATTAGCATAGCACTTGATCGTTTAGTTTGTTGCTATTGCTTTCTTCATGACTTATACATGTTCCTATGACTATGAGATTATGCAACTCCCGTTTAACAGAGGAACACTTTGTATGCCACCAAACGTCACAACGTAACTGGGTGATTATAAAGGTGCTCTACAGGTGTCTCCGAAGTTACTTGTTGGGTTGGCGTATTTCGAGATTAGGATTTGTCACTCCGATTGTCGGAGAGGTATCTCTGGGCCCTCTAGGTAATGCACATCACCTAAAGCCTTGCAAGCATTGCAACTAATGAGTTAGTTGCGAGATGATGTATTATGGAACAAGTAAAGAGACTTGTCGGTAACAAGATTGAACTAGGTATTGAGATACCGACGATCGAATCTCGGGCAGTAACATACCGATGACAAAGGGAACAACGTATGTTATTATGCGGTATGACCGATAAAGATCTTCGTAGAATATGTAGGAGCCAATATGAGCATCCAGGTTCCGCTATTGGTTATTGACCAGAGACATGTCTCGGTCATGTCTACATAGTTCTCGAACCTGTAGGGTCCGCACGCTTAAAGTTCGGTGATGATCGTAATAAGAGTTTTTGTGTTTTGATGTACCGAAGGTTGTTCGAAGTCCCGGATGAGATTGGGGACATGATGAGGAGTCTCGAAATGGTCGAGACGTAAAGATTGATATATTGGATGACTATGTTTGGACATCGGAAGGGTTCCAAGTGGTTTAGACATTTTTCCGGAGTACTGGGAGGTTACCGGAACCCCCCGGGAGAAGTTATGGGCCTTATGGGCCCTAAGAAGGAAGCACACCAGCCCACAAGGGGCTGGTGCGCCCCCTTTGGGCAGGAGGCCGAATTGGAGAAGGTTTGGGGAGTGCGCCCCCCTTTCCTTCTCTCCTACTCCTCCTTCCCTTCCTCTCCTACTCCAACTAGGGAAGGGAGGAATCCTACTCCCAGTGGGAGTAGGACTCCTCCAGGGCGCACCATAGGGGCCGGCCCTCTCCCCCTCCTCCACTCCTTTATATACGGGGGTGGGGGGCACCCCATAGACACACAAGTTGATCTTCGTGATCGTTCCTTAGCCGTGTGCGGTGCCCCCTTCCACCTTATTCCACCTCGGTCATATCGTAGCGGTGCTTAGGCGAAGCCCTGCGTTGGTAGAGCATCATCACCGTCATCAAGCCGTCGTGCTGACAAAACTCTCCCTCAACACTTTGCTGGATCAGAGCTCGAGGGACGTCACCGAGTTGAACGTGTGCAGAACTCGGAGGTGCCATACGTTTGGTACTTCGATCGGTCGGATCGGGAAGACGTACGACTACTTCCTCTATGTTGTGTCAACGCTTCCGTTGCCGGTCTACGAGGGTACGTAGACAACACTCTCCTCTCTCGTTGCTATGCATCACCATGATCTTGCGTGTGCGTAGGATTTTTTTTGAAATTGATGCGTTCCCCAACATGAGACATATTGGAGGACAGGGCAAAGCATTCAAGATCGATCTACGGATCACGAGGGCGCACCACTCTGCGAGACGACAAATGTCACGCCGGATACAGAAGCAAATCCGGCCGGGCCAAACACAGCGGGCAAGACCCATTCGAGCTGCATCGCGATATAGCCCAATACAGTGGCGTCGCACACCCCTTATGCTTCATAGACGAAGTAATGGAACATCAATTCCCATAAGGTTTCAAACCTGTAAATATTGAATCATACCACGGCACAACAGATCTCGCAATATGGATTGAGGATTTCCTCCTCCACTTCCACATGGCCCGCGGTGATGACTTACATGCCATCAAATACCTCCCACTAAAGCTCAAAGGACCAGCGCGGCATTGGCTTAACAGCTTGCCAGCGGACTCCATTAGCTGTTGGGAAGATCTGGAAGACACATTCCTCGACAACTTTCAGGGCACTTATGTGCAACCACCAGACGCCGATGATTTGAGCCACATAATTCAGCAGCCAGAAGAATTGGCCAGGCAATTCTGGACTCGGTTCCTTACAAAGAAAAATCAAATTATCGACTGTCCGGATGCGGAGGACTTAGCGGCTTTCAAGCACAACATCCGAGACGAGTGGCTAGCCCGGCACCTTGGTCAGGAAAAGCCAAAATCTATGGGAGCTCTCACGACGCTCATGACCCGCTTTTGCGTGAGAGAAGACTGCTGGCTGGCTCGCAGTAATAACATATCAAAGAACCATGGTACCTCAGATACCAAGGAAGGCAATAGCAGGTCACGTCGCAACAAGCATAAGCGCCGCATTAACAGCGACAATACTGAGGATACAACAGTCAATGCCGGATTTAAAGGCTCTAAACCCGGTCAACAGAAAAAGCCATTCAAACAAAGTACGCCGGGTCCGTCTAGCTTGGACCGTATACTCGATCGCTCGTGTCAAATACACGGCACCTCAGACAAGCCAGCCAATCACACCAACAGGGATTGTTGGGTGTTCAAGTAGGCCGGCAAGTTAATTGCTGAAAACAAGGACAAGGGGCCGCATAGCGATGACGAGGAGGAGCCCCGGCAGCCGCACACTGGAGGATATAAGAGGTTTCCCCCACAAGTGCGGATGGTGAACATGATATACGCAACCCACATCCCCAAGAGGGAGCGGAAGCGTGCGCTCAGGGACGTATATGCGTTGGAGCCAGTCGCCCCAAAGTTCAACCCTTGGTCCTCCTGTCCGATCACCTTCGATCGCAGGGACCACCCCACTAGTATCTGTCATGGCGGATTTGCCACACTGGTCCTAGACCCAATCATCGACAGATTCCACCTCACTCGAGTCCTTATGGACGGCGGCAGCATCCTGAACCTGCTTTATCAGGACATAGTGCACAAAATGGGTATAGACCACTCAAGGATCAAACCCACAAAAACGACCTTTAAGGGCGTCATTCCAGGTGTAGAGGCCCATTGCACAGGCTCAGTTACACTGGAAGTGGTCTTCGGATCCCCGGATAATTTCCGAAGCAAAGAGTTAATCTTCGATATAGTCCCGTTCCGCAATGGTTATCACGCGCTGCTCGGGCGAACCGCATTCGCTAGATTCAATGCGGTACTGCATTATGCATACCTCAAGATCAAGATGGCAGGACCTCGCGGAGTTATTACAGTCAATGGAAACACAGAGCACTCTCTCCGAACAGAGGAGCACACCGCGACCCTCGCAGCAGAAGCGCAAAGATGCCTCTCAAGGCAATCAACCAGTTCGGCGCTTCAAAGCCCGGACACCTTCAAACACGCTCGGGGCAATCGGCAAATAGACCTCCTGGCGCGATCTGAGCTTGCGTAGCAATACGGCGGCCACCCCAATCCCAGCCCAACGGCTATATTCGTGCCGCGCGTACATAATTACGCATTAAAAATACCATGGGCACATGTGGGGAGGGGGCACAACTGCGGCACGCCCCAAAACGCGGCCTAAACCGCACTAGGGGCTTCCCATTTGGTTATTTTTCTTTTTCTTTCAGGACCTTAATCTCTGGAAACACTGTCCGGCAGCACTATTGCCGAACACATGATGCAGCAACCAAGGAGGCAGACAGCTACGTTATACCACGAAATTCCCAGGTTGATTGCAGTAACGAGTGAAATATTCAATTTAATATCATTCCTCAGCTTGTCCTTGGAAGGGACATAGTCCTACTCTTTGCTTATCGCACTATCTGTATCACTCTGCTTTAACGCAATTGTGACGCCCCCGATTTGACCGTACACTAATCATACACGCAAACGTGTACGATCAAGATCAGGGACTCATGGGAAGATATCACAACACAACTCTACCAATAAAATAAGTCATACAAGCATCATATTACAAGCCAGGGGCCTCGAGGGCTCGAATACAAGAGCTCGATCATAGACGAGTCAGCGGAAGCAACAATATCTGAGTACAGACATAAGTTAAACAAGTTGCCATAAGATGGCTAGCACAAACTGGGATACAGATCGAAAGAGGCGCAGGCCTCCTGCCTGGGACCCTCCTAACTACTCCTGATCGTCGCCAGCGGGCATCACGTAGTAATAGGCACCTCCGGTGTAGTAGGAGTCGTCGTCGACCGTGGCGTCTGGCTCCTGGGCTCCAACATCTGGTTGCGACAACCAGGTAGAAGGGATAGAGGGAAAAGAAGGAGAAAGCAACCGTGAGTACTCATCCAAAGTACTCGCAAGCAAGGAGCTATACTACATATGTATGCATTGGTATCAACTGGAATAAGGCTATCATATGTGGACTGAACTGCAGAATGCCGGAATAAGAGGGGGATAGCTAGTCCTGTCGAAGACTACGCTTCTGGCAGCCCCCGTCTTGCAGCATGTAGAAGAGAATAGACTGAAGTCCTCCAAGTAGCATCGCATAGCATAATCCTAACCGATGATCCTCCCCTCGTCGCCCTGTGAGAGAGCGATCACCGATTGTATCTGGCACTTGGAAGAGTGTGTTTTATTAAGTATCCGGTTCTAGTTGTCATAAGGTCAAGGTACAACTCCAAGTCGTCCTGTTACCGAAGATCACGGCTATTCGAATAGATTAACTTCCCTGCAGGGGTGCACCACATAACCCAACACGCTCGATCCCATTTGGCCGGACACACTTTTCTGGGTCATGCCCGGCCTCGGAAGATCAACACGTCGCAACCCTACCTAGGCACAACAGAGAGGTCAGCACGCCGGTCTAAATCCTATGGCGCAGGGGTCTGGGCCCATCGCCCTTTGCACACCTGCACGTTGCGAACGCGGCCGGAAGCAGACCTAGCCTAGTGGCGTTCCAGTCCAATCTGGCGTGCGCCACTCAGTCGCTGATGTCACGAAGGCTTCGGCTGATACCACGACGTCGAGTGCCCATAACTGTCCCCGCGTAGATGGTTAGTGCGTATAAGCCAGTGGCCAGACTCAGATCAAATACCAACATCTCGTTTAACATGTTAAGTATCTGCGAATGCCGACCAAGGCCAGGCCCACCTCTCTCCTAGTTGGTCTTAACCTGCCCTGTCGCTCCGCCACAAAGTAACAGTCGGGGGCCGTCGGGAACCCAGGCCCACCTCTACCGGGATGGAGCCACCTGCCCCTTCAGCCCCCAACTCCGAACAGTACCACAGGTAATGTAACTGTGTAAAGTATATAGCATATGCTCGTGATCACCTCCCGAAGTGATCACGGCCTAGTAGTATAACATGGCAGACGGACAAGAGTGCAGGGCCACTGATGGAACACTAGCATCCTATACTAAGCAGTAGGATAGCAGGTAATGGTAACAATAGTAGTAGCAAGGACAGGCTATGCATCAGGATAGGAATAAAGGAAAGCAGTAACAAGCTAAACTACTCTAATGCAAGCAGTATAGAGAAGAGTAGGCGATATCTGGTGATCAAAGGGGGGGCTTGCCTGGTTGCTCTGACAAGAGAGAGGGGTTGTCAACTCCGTAGTCGTACTGGGTAGCAGCGGCATCGGTCTCGGTGTCTAGCGGAAGAAGAGGGGGAAGAAACAATGAATACAATGCAAACAGATGCATAACGATGCATGACAAGACAAGTAACGCTGCTAGGGGTGCCCTAACGCGGTATGAGGTGATACCGGTGAAGAGGGGAAACATCCGGGAAAGTATCCCCAGTGTTTCGCGTTTTCGGGCAGAGGAGCCGGAGGGGGAAAGTTGCGAGTTGGATAGGTTAGGGAGGTGTGGCGGACGAACGGGTTGTGTATCCGGATTCGTCTCGTCGTTCTGAGCAACTTTCATGTAGAAAGTATTTTCATCCGAGCTACGGTTTATTTTATATTAATTTTAAAAGATTTAAATCATTTTTAAGATTAATTTAAATATTTTAAGTCAACATTATCCAGAACAGTGTTTGCTGACGTCATCATGACGTCAGCACGACATCAGCAGTCAATAGAGGTGTTGACTGGGTCGCTGACGGTTAGCGAGGCCATGGCCGAAGTTGCCGAAGCAGGGGATGGGGAGGAGATGCCGGGGCCTCACCACGGGGTCGTGGGGGTCTAGGCAGCGGTGCTCGGGGAGGAAGACGGGGACGACGGCGTTGATGGAGACGATGACGGCGATGGCGTCCGGCGAGGAGGCGTGGTCGAGGTGGCGTGAAGAGATGAGGAGGCGACGAAGCTAGGCGGCGGGCCGCGGGATCCACGGGTGGCAACAGCGTCTTCAGCGGGGGAGGCCGCGGGGCGTCGGGGCGAATGGATCGGGGTCGATCCCGATCCATATCGGTAGAGGGAGGAGAGAGCGAGAGGGGGGAGTGGGGGAGTGGGGGGGGGGTTACGGTTAGGGTTTGGGGAGGTGGCCTTGTAGGCCAGAGAGGAGGGCCGGCTGGGCCTGGTGGGCCGGCCGATGCGGAGGCCAGCTGGGCCGCTCGGCCCAGCGTGGGGGGGGGGGGTGTTTCTTTTTTTCTTTTTTTTTAATTTAAATTTTTATCCTTTTGTTTATCATTTTTAGTCTCAGTTTTGCATTTTCTTTTAGTACCAAATGAGTTTTGTTTTGAACAAAACTTGGCACCTAAATCTAACACAAAACCTTGAGATGGAATAAAAAGTTTGGAGTCAAGAGGAGTTGTCTAATCATTTTTAGAAATTTCAAAAGGCCAATTTTAAAAGCTGTTGGACCACTAAATAATTTCCAGGAGCATTTTCGGAATCCAAAAGAGGTTGGTTCCAACATGACAAATACCTAGGGACTATTTGCCACACTTTGAACATTTTAGTTTTGAATTTTGATAACTTTAATTCCTCTAACTTGATTTTAAATTTGAAATTTGAACGGGATTTGAACCATCGCAAGATTAACAACAGTAATCATGGTGACGTGGCAACATTAGCGGAGTGTTACTATAGCGTAACTATCCGGCGTCACAATTCTCCTCCACTACAAGAAATCTCGTCCCGAGATTTAAGAGGGGGACTAAGGGGAAAATTCTGGTTACAAAATTCTAGCGGGTCTTCTCGATCTTGGTTGCTCTTCTCAAAGAGGTCGATCCATTACGTAGAAGTCTTCATTTCTCTGTTTCAGGTCATCATGATGAAGTCGGCGCCCTTTCTTCAGGAACTCCATCGTACTTACGAAAGAATAAAGGGTAGGCATTCTGGGATAATGGACGTCGGCAAGGTTGACTATCGGGTCGACCACATCGAGGAAGGTGGCGGAAAGTAACTCTCGAATCGAATCTTAAGAAATTATCGGGAGCAAAGTAAGGAGGTAACCTGGGAAGTCTCGAGCGGGCAGGCAATCGTTCGATGTCTGTTATATGGCGTGAATGGGTCAAAACAACGGTAATAAGTATTGTGTCCGATATCAGAACTGAAGGTGGCTCGTGAATTACATGCGAGGCCACGTGCGAGGAACAACCTTGGGAACAGGGGGTGTACATGGGAGTCAGGTTTCGATCCTGTGGAACTGTGGGTTATGGGCCCACCATGTGGTCGAAAGTAGGAAGGGGGTAATGTCTCGCACGATCATGTAAGCAGACATGTCAGAGGATAGCCTGTCAGTTATGTCGGCAACAACAACGGTACCAAGGGCGAGGGACAAAGAGAACCATTTTCCTGCTCGTTGAACGAGGCGGACCAATAGGCAAAGTTCTCGTCCATCGACGGTTACCGGAATGTCATCAACAATAGTAACAGGGTCTTGCTGACAGAACTGTACACCGAGGGGTTTACATACGTAGGAGAATATTACTGCTTAGATCATATAGATCACAAGAAAGGTTAAACAGCCCAATGGAAAGGAAAATGTGATCATCATATTAAACAACAATGGAGAGGAGCACATATTTCAGGGGTATAACCTTCCCAAGGACAAGCAGAGCATGACATCCATGACAGGATATAATGTAGAAAACCCTTTAGGTAAGGGGAGAAAAATTTCATGATATTATCCATACAACGGTGTTTGGATAGTTGAGCAAGAAACAATTAGCATTGGGCTTCAAATGTTCCTTTGAAGAACGAAGTACCATAGACGTGCTTCGAGATAGCATTGACATGGTCAACAGGTGAAAATCAGACTTTGGAAACAAAAAGTATCCATCAGGAACAACTTGTAGAATAGGTCTTACCATTTTTCATGGAAGAATAGATAACCTTGCTAAAAAGGAAAACTATAACATTAGGTCCTCCGACCAGGTGGGCTAGGCATGATATCACCTTACTGGGTTATATTGATACCAATGTTATAACTCTTGGAAATATGTCCCAACCATCATATCTGACCAAGATTTAGATCCGATTGGTGTCAGGATACATCAGACATCAGGATGCCTGAGAAGAGAAGGTGCAACACAATTTGACATGATGACACTGTGAGAATCTCGGAAATGATCTATGGAAGCGAGTTCTGAAGCAAGAGTTCCTCATTAAACCAAGGAGAGGATGAGGAGTGGCTGATGAACTAAACGGCAATTCATCGAGGTTTCCAAAAGATGGATTTCCACAATCATGTGAACAAAGATTTAACATTTGTCAGATCAAACAATATAATGAGGTATGCTCGAGGAAAACATACTCAATTAAACATTGGTGGAAAGCTGCACCCAAAATATGGGCTTAGGTAGCCTGATCAATGTTGGAATGGTGATTCGATAACCAATATTCTAAGAATGAAAGGTCGACCATTAACTTCAAAGCAATATGGTTGCTAGAAGTACAGAATCCAAGCAACAGCGTTCACCTGTTGGTATCCCGGTTAGAATCAACACGGGAACCAAGAAAGAATGATGATGGTGAGGAGTATCGCTATACCAAGAATTCTCAAGAGGTGGAGCAATCCTCACAACATACTTGTCATCAAGGACATTGATACTTCAAGGTAGAACATCATAAAAGCTAGATAGCAAGTTGCATCCATAACATGGACAAGTTTGTGTTGGGGGAAGGCAAGAAAGTGGTTGATGATAACACAAATCATCGAGGGCAAGGATGGTACTTCTCATTATGAATTCGATTGATATCCTGGAAGAGCTCAAGATGTTGGTGCTAATCACGACACATTTGTCAAGAGATTTCATGAAGATGTAATCTATCAGCGATGACACCAAGTCAAAGGAATTATGAAGCAAAAGGTTATCGGAACCATGGGTACGACACAAACTCAAAATGAAGCTTGTTGTTCAAGGTGAAAGATATGACGAGAAAGATTGACGTAAGCTTAGCTCATCGTCGAAAGTTGTGTTCCGGGAAGAAGGACCAGGTAGCACAATTAAAATTTAGCACGATAATGATATAGCCAATCGGGCTAGGAATGACTTGAAGGATTATTAAACCCATAAGCAATAGAAATTACTTATATTTATTGAATCGGAGTACATACTCGATTCACTGTCGGTGTCCTTGAGTGTCTAACAACTCAGAACCCGGGGAAAATTTTGGAATCAGTGAGAAATAATACTTGAAGAATAACTCATAAGAAGTTATGCAGTTCCGCGATAATCACGAGATACCAGAGGGGGTAATACTCGATGACGGACCAAAGTAGAGGTTGGACTGGGGTATTGCTCTGCAGAAGACAAGTGCTTAAACTTGCACGAGAAATGGTATTTAAAGGAGAACATGGTCGGAATCCACGATCATAAAGGATCGAACCATGGATACAAGATGAACTTATAACAAGGGGTAATTATTTTTACGAGCAGCTTCCATGATAAGTTATACATCGTGTCCCTAGGCATGAACGCAAGGTCCAAGGTCGACTCCCACTTCTTCAATGTATAACCTTCCATTCACTTTTCGCTTTGATAAAGGCCTTAGTGTTGAAAGTTTTACCTGGTGAAATACCATATGAGTATGACTCGTGAAAACTTCCGAGTTCACACATATAAAGGAAGGCATCGGATCAACCCGTTAGGGTATCGTGGAAACATATACCACAATCTTCAAGAGTAGATATCACCAGCTCGAAAGCAGAGCATGGTTGGCAAAAGGAGAGGATACAATTTACCAAAGGCATTATGTATCGGAGAAAGAACTCACAAGGTGATTAATTATGAAGGACACTGTCAGATAATAATCCAACAGTGGATATGGCGATCCACAATGGAGCTGATGTGAGTATCAATACCCAATCAGAGGAAGAAAGAATGCAAATGCATCGATTTATAGAACATCTGAATAATTCAACATCTAAATAGCAAAGTAATTATGATTTTCAAATCAAGGGATCAGGAGCAAAAGCTCTGATCAAGGATGGATAAGTCAACTAGACTTAGGGGTAAGATCGATGGCAATCTGATTGGCCAACAACGGAGATTATCTTTGGAATCTTCTGGTGAAGCAGTCGATCATCTGTAATGAAGGGGCTCTCCGGCAGGAAGTGGTAACGAGAACCTAGAGTTAGATTTTAGCAAAATCATTTAACCCGAATAGAAGAGAGATTAGAGTCCCAGAGTATAGGTCAAGGAATAAAAGATCCTAATACCACCCAATGGCGACGTGGGCCCATGGGCCGCACAGCCATGTTAGTAAAGCAGTTTTCATCGACTAGACTCGACTTCGGCCAAGGAGTGTGGAAGGGGGATTCCTACAGGCAGTCGGCTCTGATACCAACTTGTGACGCCCCCGATTTGACCGTACACTAATCATACACGCAAACGTGTACGATTAAGATCAGGGACTCACGGGAAGATATCACAACACAACTCTACCAATAAAATAAGTCATACAAGCATCATATTACAAGCCAGGGGCCTCGAGGGATCGAATACAAGAGCTCGATCATAGACGAGTCAGCGGAAGCAACAATATCTGAGTACAGACATAAGTTAAACAAGTTGCCATAAGATGGCTAGCACAAACTGGGATACAGATCGAAAGAGGCGCAGGCCTCCTGCCTGGGACCCTCCTAACTACTCCTGATCGTCGTCAGCGGGCATCACGTAGTAATAGGCACCTCCAGTGTAGTAGGAGTTGTCGTCGACGGTGGCGTCTGGCTCCTGGGCTCCAACATCTGGTTGCGACAACCAGGTAGAAGGGATAGAGGGAAAAGAAGGAGAAAGCAACCGTGAGTACTCATCCAAAGTACTCGCAAGCAAGGAGCTATACTACATATGTATGCATTGGTATCAACTGGAATAAGGCTATCATATGTGGACTGAACTGCAGAATGCCGGAATAAGAGGGGGATAGCTAGTCCTGTCGAAGACTACGCTTCTGGCAGCCCCCGTCTTGCAGCATGTAGAAGAGAATAGACTGAAGTCCTCCAAGTAGCATCGCATAGCATAATCCTAACCGATGATCCTCCCCTCGTCGCCCTGTGAGAGAGCGATCACCGGTTGTATCTGGCACTTGGAAGATTTTGTTTTATTTAGTATCTGGTTCTAGTTGTCATAAGGTCAAGGTACAACTCCAAGTCGTCCTGTTACCGAAGATCACGGCTATTCGAATAGATTAACTTCCCTGCAGGGGTGCACCACATAACCCAACACGCTCGATCCCATTTGGCCAGACACACTTTTCTGGGTCATGCCCGGCCTCGGAAGATCAACACGTCGCAGCCCTACCTAGGCACAACAGAGAGGTCAGCACGCCGGTCTAAATCCTATGGCGCAGGGGTCTGGGCCCATCGCCCTTTGCACACCTGCACGTTGCGAACGCGGCCGGAAGCAGACCTAGCCTAGTGGCGTTCCAGTCCAATCCGGCGCGCGCCACTCAGTCGCTGACGTCACGAAGGCTTCAGCTGATACCACGACATCGAGTGCCCATAACTATCCCCGCGTAGATGGTTAGTGCGTATAAGCCAGTGGCCAGACTCAGATCAAATACCAAGATCTCGTTTAACGTGTTAAGTATCTGCGAATGCCGACCAGGGCCAGGCCCACCTCTCTCCTAGGTGGTCTTAACCTGCGCTGTCGCTCCGCCACAAAGTAACAGTCGGGGGCCGTCGGGAACCCAGGCCCACCTCTACCAGGATGGAGCCACCTGCCCCTTTAGCCCCCAACTCCGAACAGTACCACATGTAATGTAACTGTGTAAAGTATATAGCATATGCCCGTGATCACCTCCCAAAGTGATCACGGCCCAGTAGTATAACATGGCAGACAGACAAGAGTGTAGGGCCACTGATGGAACACTAGCATCCTATACTAAGCAGTAGGATAGCAGGTAATGGTAACAATAGTAGTAGCAAGGACAGGCTATGCATCAGGATAGGAATAACGGAAAGCAGTAACAAGCTACACTACTCTAATGCAAGCAGTATAGAGAAGAGTAGGCGATATCTGGTGATCAAAGGGGGGGCTTGCCTGGTTGCTCTGACAAGAGAGAGGGGTCGTCAACTCCGTAGTCGTATTGGGTAGCAGCGGCGTCGGTCTCGGTGTCTAGCGGAAGAAGAGGGGGAAGAAACAATGAATACAATGCAAACAGATGCATAACGATGCATGACAAGACAAGTAACGGTGCTAGGGGTGCCCTAACACGGTATGAGGTGATACCGGTGAAGGGGGGAAACATCCGGGAAAGTATCCCCGGTGTTTCGCGTTTTCGGGCAGAGGAGCCGGAGGGGGAAAGTTGCGAGTTGGATAGGTTAGGGAGGTGTGGCGGATGAACGGGTTGCGTATCCGGATTCGTCTCGTCGTTCTGAGCAACTTTCATGTAGAAAGTATTTTCATCCGAGCTACGGTTTATTTTATATTAATTTTAAAAGATTTAAATCATTTTTAAGATTAATTTAAATATTTTAAGTCAACATTATCCAGAACAGTGTTTGCTGACGTCATCATGATGTCAGCGCGTCATCAGCAGTCAACAGAGGTGTTGACTGGGTCGCTGACGTGTGGGTCCCACTGGTCATTGACTGTTTAGCCTAATCAGTGTTTAACTAATCTAACTACTGTTTAGTTAAACTAATTAGTTAATTAGGTTAATCCAATTATGATTAAATAACTTAATTAATTAATTAATTTAATTATTATTATTTATTATTATTTTAATTATTATTATTTTATATATTTTTTATTCCTTTTTTAAATCGTTCTGGGGTGGGGGCCCCCTTGTCATTGGCCCATAGGGGCCCTTAGCGGGCGGTCTGGCAGGCGGGTGCGGGTGCGGGCGCCCGAACGGGAGCACGGTGGCGGCGGACCCGGCAGGGGCGCCGGAGCAGGGATGGTCGGCACGCGACCGGGAGGGAGCGGGGCCGTCACGGGGAGGCAGGAAGAGGCCGGCGCGACAGCACGGCGCATGACAACAGGGCGGCAGGGAGGCGGGGGAGCAGCACCAGGGACGCGGGGGCGGGGGGGGGGGGGGGGGCGGGCGCGCGGCCAAGCCCCGCAGCAGGCAGCAGCAGCGAGCGGGGGGGGGGGGGGGTGGTCGGTGACGAGCAAGCAGCAGGGGAGGAGGCGGCCGCGGGCTTGCGAGTGATGCGGAAGGGAGAGCGGGGCAGGCACGTCCGAACGAGGTAGGGCGCGAGCACAGACAGGGGGCGCGGGCGCGGCCAGGGCGGCCGACGCGCGTGAGGGCGCCGGTGAGCGAGGCCATGGCCGAAGTTGCCGAAGCAGGGGATGGGGAGGAGATGCCGGGGCCTCACCACGGGGTCGTGGGGGTCTAGGCAGCGGTGCTCGGGGAGGAAGACGGGGACGACGGCGTTGATGGAGACGACGACGGCGATGGCGTCCGGCGAGGAGGCGTGGTCGAGGTGGCGTGAAGAGACGAGGAGGCGATGAAGCTAGGCGGCGGGCCGCGGGATCCACGGGTGGCAACGGTGTCTTCGGCGGGGGAGGCCGCGGGGCGTCGGGGGCGAAGGGATCAGGGTCGATCCCGATCCAGATCGGTAGAGGGAGGAGAGAGCGAGAGGGGGGAGTGGGGGAGTGGGGGGGGGGTTACGGTTAGGGTTTGGGGAGGTGGCCTTGTAGGCCAGAGAGGAGGGCTGGCTGGGCCTGGTGGGACGGCCGGTGCGGAGGCCAGCTGGGCCGCTCGGCCCAGCGTGGGGGGGGGGTGTTTTTTTTAATTTAAATTTTTATCCTTTTGTTTATCATTTTTAGTCTCAGTTTTGCATTTTCTTTTAGTACCAAATGAGTTTTGTTTTGAACAAAACTTGGCACCTAAATCTAACACAAAACCTTGAGATGGAATAAAAAGTTTGGAGTCAAGAGGAGTTGTCTAATCATTTTTAGAAATTTCAAAAGGCCAATTTTAAAAGCTGTTGGACCACTAAATAATTTCCAGGAGCATTTTCGGAATCCAAAAGAGGTTGGTTCCAACATGACAAATACCTAAGGACTATTTGCCACACTTTGAACATTTTAGTTTTGAATTTTGATAACTTTAATTCCTCTGACTTGATTTTAAATTTGAAATTTGAACGGGATTTGAACCATCGCAAAATTAACAACAGTAATCATGGTGACGTGGCAACATTAGCGGAGGGTTACTGTAGCGTAACTATCCGGGCGTCACAGCAATTTTTAATAAACAATGCATGACATTACTTACCCTTGTTCTCCTCGAGCTGCCTCTTGGCAAGGCCGAGCTCTTTCCTGGACCCCTCGAGATCCTGCTTCAGTACGGCGACCTCCGCAGTCAGTGCGGCGTACGCCAGCAACGAAGCCTGCATACACATATTGACATACCTATATTAGACTCATGCGATATTATTTGATCCTCTGTTCGGCTTTTCTTTGTGAACACCGAACAAAGCATCAGGGGCTACTGTCTATGCAGTAATATCTCTACTATATTTTAAAACACTTACCTCGAAGCCTGTTAGAAGCCTGGCACAGGCTTCAGTCAATCCGCTCTTGGCGGACTGAACCTTTTGGATCACCGCACTCATTATAGTGCGGTGCTCCTCGTCGATGGAAGCGCTGCGAAGCGCTTCCAGTAGATTGTCCGGCGCCTCTGGATGGACAGAGGTCACCGGCACAGGCGTCTTGCCCCTCTTAGAAGGAGGCCGCCTGCCCGAGCCCGGAACCGCTAGAGGGTCCGGCGCGGTGTTCGGCTGAGGGCTGAACTCGGAGTTCTCGGGGGCTCCGTCCCCTCGGCTCCCAGAGTCCGGAAGGTCGCCTTGAGGCGCCTCTGGGACTGTCTCCCCTCGATCCGGTGCCTCTTGAGACAACACATCGGCGTCGTCGGCAGGATGAGGGGAGGTGGCGGTCGGGACTGGATCGCTATCCATGTCCGACAAGCCCAAGGAGCCGTCCGACGATACGTCGATACTAGCTCGGGGTGGCCTGCATAATTGTGTTCAGCGTTAGGGAAAGCAGTGCGACAAAGGAATCCTATGGGTAACTTTGGTATCCGAATACTTACGATCTCCCCGGGGGCTTGGCCCTGGGTAACTACTCGTCTTCGCTTTCGTCGGCGGCGGTGGAGCTGTCCGGAAGGAGAGTCCTTCCCTTCTTGGACCCTCCGGCCTCCCCAGTTGGGGCGGCCTTCCTTTTCTTGTCTCCCCCAGTCGATGGGGGAGCATCTTCTTCCTCTTCCTCGTCTTCAGGGGAAGAGTGCGCTGCAGAGTCATCGGACGGTGAGTCCGACGAGGCAAGGCATCGGGAACTCTTTCGGGTTCCCTTGGCCTTCTTGGTCTTCTCCGGCACCTTGTAAGGGGCCGGAGTCAGCATCTTCGCCAGAAGGGCGTCTGCGGGGCCTTCGGGAAAAGGAGCCGGACAGTCGATCTGTCCAGCCATCTTCTGCCAGTTTTGTCAAAGGTACGGGAGTTTAGATCCCGCACAGAGTCAATCTATATACAATAAGTATCCTGTGAAAGGTAAAGCAGCTTACCGCACTGGCTTGGCGCTTCGCGCTGAATCCACGATCCTCAGTAATAGGGGGGGGGGGTCCTCGGCGCTTTTGAACAACACCCTCCAGGCGTCTTCACGAGTCGTGTCGAAGAGCCTGTTTAGAGTTCGATGCTGCGCCGGATTGAACTCCCACAACTTGAACTCCCGTTGTTGGCACGGGAGTATCCGGCGGATGAGCAGCATGACTGGGACTATGTTGATAAGCTTGAGCTTCTTGTCCACCATGTTTTGAATACATGTTTGAAGTCCGGTCAGCTCTTTCGAACTACCCCAGGACAGGCCCTTCTCTTTCCAGAAGGTGAGCCGCGTGGGGATGCCAGATCGGAACTCGAGGGCCGCTGCCCATGCAGGGTCGCGCGGCTCGGTGATATAGAACCACCCCAATTGCCACCCCTTTATGGTTTCCACAAAGGAGCCCTCGAGCCATGTTATGTTGGGGGGGGGGGTCCTCGGCGCTTTTGAACAGCACCCTCCAGGCGTCTTCATGAGTCGTGTCGAAGAGCCTGTTTAGAGTTCGGTGCTGCGCCGGATTGAACTCCCACAACTTGAACTCCCGTTGTTGGCACGGGAGTATCCGGCGGATGAGCAGCATGACTGGGACTATGTTGACAAGCTTGAGCTTCTTGTCCACCATGTTTTGAATACATGTTTAAAGTCCGGTCAGCTCTTTCGAACTACCCCAGGACAGTCCCTTCTCTTTCCAGGAGGTGAGCCGCGTGGGGATGCCAGATCGGAACTCGGGGGCCGCTGCCCATGCAGGGTCACGCAGCTCGGTGATATAGAACCACCCCAATTGCCACCCCTTTATGGTTTCCACAAAGGAGCCCTCGAGCCATGTTATGTTGGGCATCTTGCCCACCATGGCGCCTCCGCACTCCGCCTGGCGGCCGCCCACCACCTTCGGCTTGACATTGAAGGTCTTCAGCCATAAGCCGAAGTGGGGCTTGATGCGTGTAACGCCCTCACGTGGGAGCTATAGCCGCATCGAGTTGTAACGCCCCGGACACACCCGCCGGTGGTCGTTACTCCTGGCGGGATCTAGACTGGCCCCACAGATCAATACTAGTCTTTTCTGCGCACTTTGTCCTCACTCGTGCGCACCCGGAAGCAACTTCCCGGTCGGTCACCCATCCTGACACTACTCCAAGCTGAGCACGCTTAACTTCGGAGTTCTGTCCGAATGGGCTCCCGGAAAAGAAGGAATTCCTTATTGATATGAGTAGTCTATCATCTCTATTAAACCTGGCTATCACATAACTTGTAACGCCCCGGACACACCCGCCGGTGGTCGTTACTCCTGGCGGGATCTAGACTGGCCCCACAGATCAATACTAGTCTTTTCTGCGCACTTTGTCCCCACTCATGCGCACCCGGGAGCAACTTCCCGGTCGGTCACCCATCTTGATACTACTCCAAGCTAAGCACACTTAACTTTGGAGTTCTGTCCGAATGGGCTACCGGAAAAGAAGGAATTCCTTATTGATATGAGTAGTCTATCATCCCTAATAAGCCAGGCCATCACATACACCCCCACTCAGAGGAACCGACATCCTCGTCGGGCCACAGGAACGTTTCCTCTTGGCACATACGTCTGTGCTTCCAGTCCAGTACATGTGCCATGTCATGTGCCACGACGGGTCAGAACCGTCATGAACAACATGACCACGCACCTGTCCGCAACCATCCGTGTAACCGCGAGGGTCGGCTCCGATACCAACTTGTAACGCCCCGGACACACCCACCGGTGGTCGTTACTCCTGGAGGGATCTAGACTGGCCCCACAGATCAATACTAGTCTTTTCTGCGCACTTTGTCCTCACTCATGCGCACCTGGGAGCAACTTCCCGATCGGTTACCCATCCTGATACTACTCCAAGCTGAGCACGCTTAACTTTGGAGTTCTGTCCAAATGGGCTACCGGAAAAGAAGGAATTCCTTATTGATATGAGTAGTCTATCATCCCTAATAAGCCAACTTGTAACGCCCTCGATGCGGCTATAGCTCCCACGTGTCCAGGCACGACTTAGAGGCATAACCGCATTGAAAGCAATGTCGCAAGTTAGGCAATCATCACAACATCCCATGTAATATGTATAATAAAAGGGGAGATACAATAGTTGGCTTACACTCGCCACGTCACATCAAAGTACATAAATAACATACATCATCCAAACACTCATGGCCCGACTACGGCACCAAAATAAAAGACAACCCAACAAGCGACATAGGTCCCGATCACCCAAACTGGGCACCACTACTGATCATCAGGAAAAGACACATAGTAACGCTAAGAATCCTCGTCGTACTCCCACTTGAGCTCAAGCGCGCCATCTAGAGCTGTATCATCTGTCCCTGCATCTAGTGGAATAGTAATCTGTGAGCCACAGGGACTCAGCAATCTCGCACCCTCGCGATCAAGACTATTTAAGCTTAATAGGTAGGATGGGGGTAAATGTAAGTGGAGCTACAGCAAGCGACTAGCATGTATGGTGGCTAACTTATTTGCAAAAGAGAGCGAGAAGAGGAGGCACGGCACGAGCGAGAAACTAGAGAGCAACCTGCGCAAACATAACTCCAACACCGTGTCCACTTCCCGGACTCCGCCGAGAAGAGGCCATCACGGCAACACACTCAGTTGATTCATTTTAGTTAATTAAGGTTCAAGTTATCTACAACCAGACATTAACAAATTCCCATCTGCCCATAACCGCGGGCACGGCTTTCGAAAGATCAATCCCTGCAGGGGGGTCCCAACTTAGCCCATAACAAGCTCTCACGGTCAACGAAGGAATAGACCTCCACCCAAGACACACCGATCAGACTCCGTATCTCGGTACAACAAGACAATTCGACAGGTTAAAACAAGACCAGCAACACCGCCCGAATGTGCCGACAAATCCCGATAGGAGCTGCACATATCTCGTTCTCAGGGAACACTCAGATGAGCTCTCCATACAACTAAAACCAAACCTCGAGTTTCCCCAAGGGGGCGCTGCACAGGACTCTAGTTCGTACCAACACTCAGAGGAGCACTGGCCCGGGGGGGGGGGGGGTTAAAATAAGATGACCCTCGGGCTTCGGAAACCCAAGGGAAAAAGAGGCTAGGTGGCAAATGGTAAAACCAATGTTGGGCATTGCTGGAAAAGCTTTAATCAAGGCAAACTATCAAGGGGTTCCCATTATAGCCCAACCGCGTAAGGGACGCAACAATCCGGGAACATAACACCGATATGACGGAAACTAGGGCGGCAAGAGTGGAACAAAACACTAGGCGAGAGGCCGAGCCTTCCACCCTTTACCAAGTATATAGATGCATTCAGATAACATGGCAATATAATGATATCCCAACAAGTAAATAAATGTTCCAACAAGGAACGGCTCCAATCCTCACCTGCAACTAGCAACGTTATAAGAAGGGGCTGAGCAAAGCGGTAACATAGCCAATCAACGGTTTGCTAGGACAAGGTGGGTTAGAGGTTGATCATGGTAATTGGGAGGCTGACAAGCAAGTGGTAGGCATCGTAGCATTGGCATAGCAAAAGAGCGAGCAAACTAGCATACAAAGATAGTAGTGATTTCGAGGGTATGATCATCTTGCCTGCATAGTTGTCAGAGTTGACTGGATCCTCAAAGGCAAACTCAACAGGCTCCTCGTTAGCGAACTCGTCTCCCGGCTCTACCCAAACAACACAAACAAGCAACAAGAATACAATCAACCACGTGCAAACTCCGACAATAAGATGCGATGATGGTATGCTATGCGGGATGCGATGCGGGATGCAAAATGCAAGACGTGACAGTAAATGCATGAACGTGGCCTCAACATGGAAAACCAAGTGTGCTACTGGATAGAGGGGATGAAATCGCTTGAAAACGATATAAAGATCATTGGAATCGGAGTTACGGTTTGGAAATGGCAAGCGTTTTAAGATATGACACCGGTCTGCGATTTACAGCAAGTAGGCATCTAAATGCAACGAAATGAACATGCTACAACCACCAAACATGACAACAAAATACATGGCAGGGATTCCCACAAGATTCTTAACAAAACACTAGCACTGAGCCACGGCCAAATTTATCCATTATGAGGTTCAAACAAGCATGGCAAAAACGCAAATGCAAAATAGATTTCAGACTTAGTGAAATTAACACTAGTCTGAAATTTCAGATCACGATGCTCTTTTCGGAGCAGCAAAACAACATGATACGTGACCTGATTATGAAAAGTAAGAACATGGCATGGAGCTACTCAACAAGCTTATCAAAAGTCCCAAAGTGACCTGGGGCCAAAAGGGATCACAAAATATACTAACAAGCACACGAGCATAGCTCACACACAATCAGTTTTCAGACTTAGTGAAAACTGAGACATGCTGAAATTTAACTCACGAAGGCATGAAAACGAGCTCTATGCACTCACTATGGTGCAAGTCATGGCAAGGAAATCATATATCCATAAAGAAGGCACAAAATGCTAGCTAGACATGGAAAGAACAATGGCATAGCATGCACGGATCAATAACAATAGCATCGGCAAAATCGCAAACAAGTTGACGATCTGCCCAGATTTACCACGAAGCAAAAGTAGAGCTCGATTGACTCAAGCTAGAGTACTCCATATGTGAAAACAAAGACATGGATGGATATAACATAACATGAATAACAAAACTCCCTTACTGATCATCCCCAAAAGAGGCACGGATCACTAGGAAACAAGATGAACATATGGCATCATGAACTAAATAATCCCAGACTTGGTGAAATCCACTAAGTCCCTGAAAACAGATTTACCAAGTGCCTCACTTTGCAAGCTTGCACAAGTCACCACACACATCCTAAAAATGCATGGGTTGCATCTCTAGAAAGAAGACAAAAGCTTAACAAATCATATCAAGGACTCACAGGCATAGCATGCACACAATAATCATGGCAAAAATGACAAAAGTCTAAGATGAACTAGCAGATCTGATAATTATCTCACGAAGCCTCCTTCTAACAGCATTTCGGGCATCAAGATGAACTCAAATGAAAATGATGCAATGGAATGAAATGATGTACATGTCGAGACGAATATTTTGATATACTATATGTCCAAAACGGAGGTACGGATGCGGAGATATCATCGGCCAAAGATTGCATAAAAAACTAGGGTTAGGGACGAAAGTCAACCGAGATCCGGATCTGGATCCGAGGAGGTACTGTAGCAGCACTGTTCACTGGCGCGAAAAGCGATGATGGCCGGGCGGAGTTCGTCGGAGGAGAGGCCGGCCGGTGAGGGGGCGGCGGATCCGGCGACGAGGGGCGGCGCTCGGGGCCGGGAGGAGGCGCAACGAGCTTGGGGGCGAGGCGGCGGCGAGCTCCGGCGGCTTGGCGGCGATGGCGCGGTGGTGGCGCGGGCTGCCAGAGCCATGGAAGACGGGCGGCGGGAGGAGGCCGGGAGGCGCGGTAGGTGAGGGATGGCGGCGGACGGCGTGGGCCTCGGGGGCTCTCCCCGGGCCAAGCGGGCCGGCGGCGGGGAAGAGGAGCGGCGCCACGTGGCAGTGCCTGAGTGGCGGAGGCGGGCGGCGGCGGACGCGTCCGGCGTTGGGGCGGACGTGTCCGTCGGCGGCGGATTTCCTTTTTTTTGACTAGGGTTCGGGGAGAGGGAGAGATCCGAAATGAAGGGGATGTATTTATAGGCATAAGTGGAGCTAGGAGAGTCCAAATGAGGTGCGGTTTTCGGCCACGCGATCGTGATCGATTGCTCTAGGACATGGAGCAGAGTTTGGTGGGTTTTTGGGCCAAATTGGAGGGGTGTTGGGCTGCAACACACACGAGGCCTTTTCGGTCCCTCGGTTAACCATTGGAGTATCAAACGAAGTCCAAATGGTACGAAACTTGACAGGAGGTCTACCGGTAGTAAACCAAGGCCGCATGGCAAGTCTCGGTCCAATCCGGAAATGTTTAATCCCCACACACGAAAGAAAGCTAGAGATGTCCACCGGAGGAGAACGAAGCGCCGGAATGCAAAACGGACAACGGGGAAAATGCTCGAATGCATGAGATGAACACGTATGAAAATGCAATGCACATGATGACATGATATGAGATGCATGAAAACGAAAACAACACACGGAGACAAAGACCCGAACCCGAGAAATAAATATAACTTAACGCCGGAAACGGCAAGAGTTGGAGTACAAATTGGGAAAGTTATATCTGGGGCGTTACAACACTCCACCACTACGAAAAGATCTCGTCCTGAGATCTAGGACTGAAAGAACTCCAGGTACTCAGAACGGAGGTGATCCTCGCGTTCCCAGATAGCTTCACGGTCGGAATGGTGTGACCACTTGACTTTGAGATATTTGATTTACTTGTTGCGAGTCCTGCGTTCAGTCTCTTCAAGGATTGCAACTGGGTGCTCACGATAGGAGAGATCTTCTTGGAGCTCAATGTCCTCGAAGTTGACGGTGCGTTCAGGCGTCTTGAAGCACTTTCGGAGTTGGGAGACATGGAACACATCATGAACATTTGCAAAGTTTGACGGAAGCTCGAGTTGATAGGCGAGGTCGCCTCTCTTGCTGACAATCTTGAAAGGTCCGACATATCTAGGGGCAAGCTTCCCTTTGATACCGAAGCGACGAGTCCCTTTCATAGGAGAGACTCGGAGGTAAACATGATCTCCGATCTTGAAAGCCAAATCACGGTGCTTACTATCATAGTAGCTCTTCTGGCGGGATTGGGCTGCTTTGAGGTTATCACGAATGACTTTGCACATTTCTTCTGCCTATGTGATTAAGTCATTACCCAGCAGCTGACGTTCACCGGTTTCAGACCAGTTGAGAGGGGTACGACATTTCCTACCATACAGAATTTCAAATGGGGCCTTGCCCGAACTTGCTTGAAAACTGTTGTTGTATGAGAATTCAGCATAAGGAAGACAATCCTCCCACTTCATGCCGAAGGAGATAACACAAGCCCTGAGCATATCTTCAAGAATCTGGTTGACACGCTCGACTTGACCGCTTGTTTGAGGATGGAAAGCAGTGCTGAAGCGGATGTTGGTGCCCATGGCCTTCTGAAAAGAATCCCAAAACTTGGAGGTAAAGATGCTGCCACGGTCTGAAGATATCACTTGAGGAATACCGTGCAGAGAGACAATTCGAGAGGTATAGAGTTCTGCCAATTGAGCTGCAGTGATCGACTCTTTGATAGGCAGAAAATGAGCCACTTTGGTGAGCTTGTCGATGACAACGAATATAGCATCATTGCCACGCTTGGACTTTGGAAACCCAGTCACGAAGTCCATCTCAATGTGGTCAAACTTCCATTCTGGAATGGCAAGAGGTTGGAGGAGACCTGCTGGCCTTTGGTGTTCTGCCTTCACTCTTCTGCAGACATCACATTCATTCACGAATTTAGCGATATCACGCTTCATTCGAGTCCACCAATAAGTTTGCTTCAGATCCTGATACATCTTCATGCTCCCAGGGTGGATGGAGAGGAGAGAGTTGTGAGCCTCGTTCATGATCACCTTACGGAGGTCACCTTTGGGTACCACAATTCGATCCTCGAAGAAGAGAGTGTCCTTGTCATCAAGGCGGTAGCACTTGTACTTGGACTGACTCTTGGCAATCCCAATCTTCACCTTTTTCACCATAGCATCAAGAAGCTGGGCTTGGCGAATCTGGTCTTCCAAGGTAGGAGAAACTTGAAGGTTGGCAAGGAAACCTTGAGGAACAACTTGCAGATTAAGTTTGCGGAAAGCTTCACAAAGCTCGGGTTGATAAGGCTTCAGAATCAGATTGTTGCAATATGCTTTCCTGCTCAAAGCGTCAGCAATCACATTAGCCTTGCCAGGAGTATACTCGATACTCGGATTGTATTCTTGAATCATTTCGACCCAACGAGTTTGCCTGAGGTTGAGATTAGGCTGGGTGAAGATGTACTTGAGACTCTTGTGATCAGTGAAAATATCCACTTTTCTTCCCAATAGAAGATGTCTCCAAGTCAACAAAGCATGCACAACTGCCGCCAACTCAAGATCATGAGTGGGGTAGTTCTTCTCATTAGGCTTCAACTGGCAAGAGGTATAAGCAACAACTTTCTTCTCTTGCATCAGTACAGCACCAAGACCTTGGAGAGAGGCATCACAAAAGACCTTGTACGGCTTGGACTCATCAGGCGGAGTCAGAAGTGGAGCAGTGATCAATTTCTCTTTCAAAGTGTTGAAAGCAATATCACACTCCGGAGACCAAACGTACTTGACGTGCTTCTGAAGAAGATTTGGGAGAGGCTTTGCGATCTTAGAAAAGTTTTCAACGAATCTTCGGCAGTAGCTTGCGAGACTGAGGAAGCTACGGAGTTGCTTCACGTTCTGAGGAGGTTCCCAATTAACAATTGCAGACACCTTCTCAGGATTCACGGCAATGCCCTTGGTAGAGATGATATGACCAAGATAAAGAACCTCATCGAGCCAAAATTCACACTTGGAGAACTTGGCGTAGAACTGATGTTCCCTGAGCTTGTCAAGAACCAAACGCAAATGCTTGGCATGATCTTCCTTATCCTTGGAGAAAACCAGAATGTCATCAAGATAGACCAAAACGAAGTCATTGGTGTAGGGGTTGAAGATGAAGTTCATCATGCGAGAGAACGTCGGAGGAGCGTTGGCGAGGCCAAAAGACATGACAGTGTATTCATATGACCCATAGCTTGTCCTGAAAGCCGTCTTGGGAATATCTTGCTCACGGATTCGAATCTGATGATAACCCATACGGAGATCAAGCTTGGAGAATACTTGGGCACCCTTGAGTTGTTCGAACAGCTCATTGATGTTGGGAAGTGGGTATTTGTTCTTGATGGTCTTCTTGTTCAATGGACGATAATCAACACAAAGTCGGTCCATTCCATCCTTCTTCTTCACAAAAAGAACACCACAACCCCATGAAGAAGAACTAGGCTGGATGAGACCCATTCTTTCTTGAACATCGAGTTGTTTCTTCAGCTCCTTCAACTCTTCAGGTCCTAGCTTGTAAGGACGCGTGCACACAGGTTCCATACTGGGCTCAAGTTCAATAACAAATTCAACGGGCCGGTGCGGAGGCATTCCTGGGAGCTCTTCTGGGAAGACGTCTTGATACTCACAAACGACTGGAATCTGTGAAATAGCATCCAATTCACCCTTCTCATTGAGAGAAAACAACCGGATGGTATCATCACGAGCGGCAAAGACAATGACATCCTCAGACGAATGAGTCAGTTGAATCTGCCTGGCTGCACAATCGAGCTGAGCCTTGTGCTTAGAGAGCCAGTCCATCCCGAGAATAAGATCAATATCGGAATCACCAAGAACAATTGGGGAAGAAAGGAACTTGTAGTCGCCCAAGGTGATAGTAACATCTAGGACACAGAAATTAGCTGTCATTTGCTTGCCCGGTGACACAATTTGTAAAGAATTTTGCAGATGCTGGTAATCGCAGTCATACTTTGATGCAAAAGGTGTGGAAATGAAGCAATGCGATGCACCAGTGTCAAAAAGAACTTTTGCAGGAATATCGTTAACAGGAAGGTTACCCATGATCACATCTGACGAATCCTCTGCCTGAGCTGCGTTCATCAAGTTGACCTTGGCGGACTTGGGGTTATGCTTGACCACTGCTGTACTTGCCGATCTGACAGGAGGAGGAGGAGGAAGACGCCTCTGGTTGAAACACTTGTTGGCGTAGTGACCCTTCTGTTGGCACTTGTTGCACGTGACCTCTGAAAGCGGACGGTGGTACGGAGCACTCGATCTTGGAGCTTGAGACGAAGTCTTGTTCTGAAAGCCAGGGTTGGGTGGGTGGGAAGAACCACTGCCACCTTTGCTCTTCTACTGATACGGCTGACGGAACGGAGGAGGAGGAAGCCAATACTTCTGCTGCTTGGCCACTTGAGTAGAGGAAGAAGGCGTAGTGTCTCTGACTCGCTTCCTGGAAGCATCACACCTCAACTGAGCAGCCTCTTGCTTCAGTGCCATGTTGTAGAACTCATCGTACCTCAACGGCTCAAAGAGGACAAGAGCGAGCTGAATTTCTTCATGGAGACCACCCCTGAACTGGTATATCATGCTCTTCTCATCAGGAACATCCTGCTTGGCAAAACGGGCGAGCTTCTGGAACAACTTGTTGTAGTCATAGACAGACAAAGAGCCTTGCTTCAGATTGCGGAACTCCTCACGTTTGCTTTCAGTCACACTTTAAGGGATGTGATGAGCTCGGAAATCTCGACGGAAATCATCCCAAGTGATCAAACGTCCACCTCTGGAATCCTTGTACTGCTGGAACCACTCTGCAGCCTGATCTTTGAGCTGGAAAGAAGCGAACTTGACGAAATCTTCAGGCCTGACGTTGCTGCATTCAAAATGCTTGCCCAGATCCACTAGCCAATCGTCAGCATCGGTTGCCTCAACACAATTGCTGAACGTCTTTGGACCATTAGCAAGGAACTGGTTCAGAGTAGCAAAATGGTTCTGATTGTTGCCTTGATTCCCTTGACTGCCTTGATTGCGCTCTTGGAGGATTTGCGTGATCAACTGTGTGTTTGCATTCGTTGCGGCCATCACAGCTTGCCAAGCCTCCGGAGGAGGTGGAGGTGGTGGCGGATCAGGATTCGGAGTCGTGCGCGTTGGAGGAGCCATCCTGAAGAGGTTGACCACCATTAGCACATAGATAGACAAATATTGAAGCTGAATCCAACGGAATGTAAATTGCAACATAAATCTTCACATCCGAACAAAATGAACGAATGCACTTCTCTTGAAGTGGTCACATATCCCTAAATTGCGAAGCGACGTAGAATTAGGTAGACGAAGTAAAACAACAAGGTACGAATCAAGAACGAATAATCGGTAAGAAACCCCAGTCTCAAACCAATATCCGTGGAAGAAGAGCTAGAGCTACAAGAGTTCCCACCTATGAAACTCCTGAAACTTTCCGGTTATGCAATGAGGTGTTGGGGATACAGGGGAAGCATAATATCTCACCCAAACTAGCAAATCCTACATCCAGCTGTATCCATCCTTCAACACATAACCAAGAAACCTTCGGAAACCATCTACCTCAACCTTCGAAAAGCATCCGTTATACAAGTTATGGCGATACTCCCGAACTCCCGCCCCAGTACTGGGTGGCGTCGAGGTTATCTCACCAACGAACTGCATAAAAGAGATTTTTGATGTCGGCGAACATATCTCAAGTATTCCAGAATTGCAACGATAAAATTATGATGACAACACCTCAGAGCTCAACTCCCCGGGACACTTCCACTAAACCCCTGACAGGAGGCACCAAGACAGTGTTCTCATCATAAGCCATCGGAACAAATCCAAGATACTCGCGTGATCCTAAATTTTTTGTGTGAAATTTGAGAAGAGAAGAGTCAAAACTCTACGTCAGGATGCCTTACCAGAGCGATGAGGAGACTGGGAAGTAAAAAGAATTCCTAAGCTCTACGATATATAATTCCTAAATGACTCAAAACATTTTTCTAGACACAACTCGGCTACTAAAAACGATCAATCAGTGGGGGCTCCTAAGGTCGGGGAAGGCTCTGATTACCAACTTGTAACGCCCTCGATGCGGCTATAGCTCCCACGTGTCGAGGCACGACTTAGAGGCATAACCGCATTGAAAGCAATGTCGCAAGTTAGGCAATCATCACAACATCCCATGTAATATGTATAATAAAAGGGGAGATACAATAGTTGGCTTACACTCGCCATGTCACATCAAAGTACATAAATAACATACATCATCCAAACACTCATGGCCCGACTACGGCGCCAAAATAAAAGACAACCCAACAAGCGACATAGGTCCCGATCACCCCAACAGGGCACCACTACTAATCATCAGGAAAAGACACATAGTAACACTGAGAATCCTCGTCGTACTCCCACTTGAGCTCAAGCGCGCCATCTGGAGCTGTATCATCTGTCCCTGCATCTGGTGGAATTGTAATCTGTGAGCCACAGGGACTCAGCAATCTCGCACCCTCACGATCAAGACTATTTAAGCTTAATAGGTAGGATGGGGGTAAATGTAAGTGGAGCTGCAGCAAGCGACTAGCATGTATGGTGGCTAACTTATTCGCAAAAGAGAGCGAGAAGAGGAGGCAAGGCGCGATCGAGAAACTAGAGAGCAACCTGCGCAAACATAACTCCAACACCGTGTCCACTTCCCGGACTCCGCCGAGAAGAGGCCATCATGGCAACACACTCATTTGATTCATTTTAGTTAATTAAGGTTCAAGTTATCTACAACCGGACATTAACAAATTCCCATCTGCCCATAACCGCGGGCACGGCTTTCGAAAGATCAATCCCTGTAGGGGGGTCCCAACTTAGCCCATAACAAGCTCTCACGGTCAACGAAGGAATAGACCTCCACCCAAGACACACCGATCAGACTCGGTATCTCGGTACAACAAGATGATTCGACAGGTTAAAACAAGACCAGCAACACCGCCCGAATGTGCCGACAAATCCCGATAGGAGCTGCACATATCTCGTTCTCAGGGCACACTCAGATGAGCTCTCCATACAACTAAAACCAAACCTCGAGTTTCCCCGAGGGGGCGCTGCATAGGACTCTAGTTCGGACCAACACTCAGAGGAGCACTGGCCTGGGGGGGGGGTTAAAATAAGATGACCCTTGGGCTCCGGAAACCCAAGGGAAAAACAGGCTAGGTGGCAAATGGTAAAACCAATGTTGGGCATTGCTAGAAAAGCTTTAATCAAGGCGAACTATCAAGGGGTTCCCATTATAGCCCAACCGCGTAAGGGACGCAACAATCCGGGAACATAGCACCGATATGACGGAAACTAGGGCGGCAAGAGTGGAACAAAACACTAGGCGAGAGGCCGAGCCTTCCACCCTTTACCAAGTATATAGATGCATTAAGATAACATGGCAATATAATGATATCCCAACAAGTAAATAAATGTTCCAACAAGGAACGGCTCCAATCCTCACCTGCAACTAGCAACGCTATAAGAAGGGGCTGAGCAAAGCGGTAACATAGCCAATCAATGGTTTGCTAGGACAAGGTGGGTTAGAGGTTGATCATGGCAATTGGGAGGCTGACAAGCAAGTGGTAGGCATCGTAGCATTGGCATAACAAAAGAGCGAGCAAACTAGCATAGCAAAGATAGTAGTGATTTCGAGGGTATGATCATCTTGCCTGCACAGTTGTCAGAGTTGACTGGATCCTCAAAGGAAAACTCAACGGGCTCCTCGTCAACGAACTCGTCTTCCGGCTCTACCCAAACAACACAAACAAGCAACAAGAATACAATCAACCACGTGCAAACTCCGACAATAAGATGCGATGATGGTATGGTATGCGGGATGCAAAATGCAAGACGTGACAGGAAATGCATGAACCTGGCCTCAACATGGAAAACCAAGTGTGCCACAGGATAGAGGGGATGAAATCGCTTGAAAACAATATAAAGATCATTGGAATCGGAGTTACGGTTTGGAAATGGCAAGCGTTTTAAGATATGACACCGGTCTGCGATTTACAGCAAGTAGGCATCTAAATGCAACGAAATGAACATGCTACAGCCACCAAACATGAGAACAAAATACATGGCAGGGATTCCCACAAGATGCTTAACAAAACACTAGCACTGAGCCACGGCTAAATTCATCCATTATGAGGTTCAAACAAGCATGGCAAAAACGCAAATGCAAAACAGATTTCAGACTTAGTGAAATTAACACTAGTCTGAAATTTTAGATCACGATGCTCTCTTCGGAGCAGCAAAACAACATGATACATGACCTGATTATAAAAAGTAAGAACATGGCATGGAGCTACTCAACAAGCTTATCAAAAGTCCCAAAGTGACCTGGGGCCAAAAGGGATCACAAAATATACTAACAAGCACACGAACATAGCTCACACACAATCAGTTTTCAGACTTGGTGAAAACTGAGACATGCTGAAATTTAACTCACGAAGGCATGAAAACGAGCTCCATGCACTTACTACGGTGCAAGTCATGGCAAGGCAAGCATATATCCATAAAGAAGGCACAAAAGGCTAGCTAGACATGGCAAGAACAATGGCATAACATGCACGGATCAATAACAATAGCATCGGCAAAATCGCAAACAAGTTGACGATCTGCCCAGATTTACCACGAAGCAAAAGTAGAGCTCGATTGACTCAAGCTAGAGTACTCCACATGTGCAAACAAAGATATGGATCGATAGAGCATAACATTAATAACAAAACTCCCTTACTGATCATCCTCAAAAGAGGCACGGATCACTAGGAAACAAGATGGACATATGGCATCATGAACTAAATAATCCCAGACTTGGTGAAATCCACTAAGTCCCTGAAAACAGATTTACCAAGTGCCTCACTTTGCAAGCTTGCACAAGTCACCACACACATCCTAAAAATGCATGGGTTGCACCTCTGGAAAGAAGACAAAATGCTTAACAAATCATATCAAGGACTCACAGGCATATCATGCACACAATAATCATGGCAAAAATGACAAAAGTCTAAGATGAACTAGCAGATCTGACAATTATCTCACGAAGCCGCCTTCTAACAGCATTTCGGGCATCAAGATGAACTCAAATGAAAATGATGCAATGGAATGAAATGATTTACATGTCGATACGAACATTTTAATATACCATATGTCCAAAATGGAGCTACGGATGCGGAGATATCATCGGTCAAAGATTGCATAAAAAACTAGGGTTAGGGACGAAAGTCAACCGAGATCCGGATCTGGATCCGAGGAGGTACTGTAGCAGCACTGTTCACTGGCGCGAAAAGCGATGATGGCCGGGCGGAGTTCGTCGGAGGAGAGGCCGGCCGGTGAGGGGGCGGCGGATCCGGCGACGAGGGGCGGCGGCGGAGCGGCGTGGGGCGGCGCTCGAGACCGGGAGTAGGCGCGACGAGCTTGGGGGCGAGGCGGCGGTGAGCTCCGGCGGCTTGGCGGCGATGGCGCGGTGGTGGCGCGGGCTGCTGGAGCCGTGGAAGACGGGCGGCGGGAGGAGGCAGGGAGGCGCGGTAGGTGAGGGATGGCGGCGGACGGCGTGGGCCTCAGGGGCTCTCCCCGGGCCAAGCGGGCCGGCGGCGGGGAAGAGGAGCGGCGCCACGTGGCAGCGCCTGAATGGCGGAGGCGGGCGGCGGCGGACGCCTCCGGCGTTGGGGCGGACGTGTCCGTCGGCGGCGGATTTCCTTTTTTTTGACTAGGGTTCGGGGAGAGGGAGAGATCCGAAATGAAGGGGATGTATTTATAGGCATAAGTGGAGCTAGGAGAGTCCAAATGAGGTGCGGTTTTCGGCCACGCGATCGTGATCGAATGCTCTAGGACATGGAGCAGAGTTTGGTGGGTTTTGGGCCAAATTGGATGGGTGTTGGGCTGCAACACACACGAGGCCTTTTCGGTCCCTCGATTAACCATTGGAGTATCAAACGAAGTCCAAATGGTACGAAACTTGACAGGCGGTCTAATGGTAGTAAACCAAGGCCGCATGGCAAGTCTCGGTCCAATCCGGAAATGTTTAATCCCCACACACGAAAGAAAGCTAGAGATGTCCACCGGAGGAGAACGAAGCGCCGGAATGCAAAACGGACAACGGGGAAGATGCTCGAATGCATGAGATGAACACGTATGCAAATGCAATGCACATGATGACATGATATGAGATGCATGAAAACAAAAACAACACACGGAGACAAAGACCCGAACCCGAGAAATAAATATAACTTAACGCCGGAAACGGCAAGAGTTGGAGTACAAATTGGGAAAGTTATATCTGGGGCATTACAATGCGGAGGAAGGCCTCGCACACGACGATAAACGCCGAGATGTTGAGGATGAAGTTCGGGGCCAGATCGTGGAAATCTAGGCCGTAATAAAATATGAGCCCCCGGACGAAGGGATGGAGAGGGAATCCCAGTCCACGGAGGAAATAGGTGAGGAATACTACCCTCTCATGGGGCCTGGGGGTGGGGATGAGCTGCCCCTCATCGGGGAGACGGTGCGCGATGTCATTGGGTAGGTATCCGGCTCTCCTCAGTTTCTTGATGTCTGCCTCTGTGACGGAGGAGATCATCCACTTGCCTCCCGCTCCGGACATGGTTGGAGAGGGTTGAGGCGAAAGTGTGGGCTTGGGCGCTAGACCTTGAGTGTGCGAAAACGGATGAGCAAACGAGGAAGAAGTTGTGGATAGAAAGGTGAATCCTTATCCCTTTATATGGGCAGACGAGCTAAGCGTCCCCACTTTCCTGGTAAAACTCGCTTATCCCCCAAGCGCCGCAATTGATGGCGCGGTTGGGTTACCCACGCCCATATTGATGAGAATCCCGTAATAAGGGGACACGATCTCTGCTTTGACAAGACGTGTCAAAAAACTGCCTCGCGTTATGTGCGGGGCTGGTTAAAAGAAATAGTTTGAATAATCACCGGGCCATGACATAACGTCATGCTGCCAAAACAAGCCAGCAAATTAGATCTATGAAAATATTATTCTCTCTACGGTGGAATCTGGAACTTATTTTGCAGGGTCGGACACTATCCTCGTATTCAAATTCTTCTGTGAAGGAGCCCGCCTTGCAATGCCGAAGACAATACTGCGCGCCGGACTCATCGTCATTGAAGCTTGGTTCAGGGGCTACTGAGGGAGTCCTGGATTAGGGGGTCTCCGGACAGCCGGACTATCTCCATTGGCCGGACTGTTAGACTATGAAGATACAAGATTGAAGACTTCGTCTCGTGTCCGGATGGGACTCTACCTGGCGTGGGAGGCAAGCTAGGCAATACGAATATGGATATCTCCTCCTTTGTAACCAACCTTGTGTAACCCTAACCCTCTTCGGTGTCTATATAAACCGAAGGGTTTTAGTCCATAGGACAACAATCACAACATACAATCATACCATAGGCTAGCTTCTAGGGTTTAGCCTCTCTGATCTCGTGGTAGATCTACTCTTGTACTACCCATATCATCAATATTAATCAGGTAGGACGTAGGGTTTTACCTCCATCAAGAGGGCCCGAACCTGGGTAAAACATCGTGTCCCCTGCCTCCTGTTACCATCCGGCCTAGACGCACAGTTCGGGACCCCCTACCCGAGATCCGCCGGTTTTGACACCGACATTGACCATATCACATCACAACATGCCCTGCAAAAACAAAGTAGACGTCCTCTACTTTGTTGTTGCAAGTTTTACGTGGCTGCTATGGGCCGAGCAAGAACCGTTCTTACCTACGCATCAAAACCACAATGATAGTTCATCAAGTTAGTGTTGTTTTAACCTTCTCAAGGACCGGGCGTAGCCACACTCGGTTCAACTAAAGTTGGAGAAACTGACACCCGCCAGCCACCTGTGTGCAAAGCACGTTGGTAGAACCAGTCTCGCGTAAGCGTATGCGTAATGTCAGTCCGGACCGCTTCATCCAACAATACCACCGAACCAAAGTATGACATGCTGGTAAGCGGTACGACTTGTATCGCCCACAACTCACTTGTGTTCTACTCGTGCATATAACATCAACGCATAAAACTTGGCTCGGATGCCACTGTTGGGTAACGTAGTAATTTCAAAATAATTCCTATGCACACGCAAGATCATGGTGATGCATAGCAATGAGAGGGGAGAGTGTGTCCACGTACCCTCGTAGACCGAAAGCGGAAGCGTTAGCACAACGCGGTTGATGTAGTCGTAGGTCTTCATGATCCGACCGATCAAGTACTGAACGCACGGCACCTCCGAGTTCTGCACATGTTCAACTCGATGATGTCCCTCGAACTCCGATCCAGCCGAGCTTTGAGGGAGAGCTCCAACAGCACGACGGTGTGGTGACGATGATGATGTTCTACCGACACAGGGCTTCGCCTAAGCACCGCTACGATATTATCGAGGTGGATTATGGTGGAGAGGGGCACCACACACGACTAAGAGATCCAAGAGATCAATTGTTGTCTCCAAGGGATGCCTTCCCCCATATATAAAGGAGTGGAGGAGGGGGAGGGGGCCGGCCACCCTAGGCGCGCCCCATGAGGAGTCCTACTCCCACCGGGAGTAGGACTCCCCCTTCCATGTGGGAGTAGGAGAGGAGAGGGAAGGAGAGAGAGGGGGAAAGGAAAGGGGGGGGGGCGCCCCCCTCCTTGTCCAATTCGGACTGGGGGGGGGGGAAGGGGGCGTGCAGCTGCCCTTGGCCGCCCCTCCTCTTCTCCACTAGGGCCCAATAGGCCCATTAGTCTCCCGGGGGTTCCGGTAAGCCCCCGGTACTCCGGTATATGCCTGAAACTCCCCGAAACCATTCCGGTGTCCGAACATAGTCGTCCAATATATCGATCTTTACGTCTCGACCATTTCGAGACTCCTCGTTATATCCGTGATCACATCCAGGACTCCGAACTACCTTTGGTACATCAAAACACATAAACTCATAATATAAACGTCATCAAACTTTAAGCGTGCGGACCCTACGGGTTTGAGAACTATGTAGACATGACCAATACACGTCACTGGTCAATAACCAATAGCGGAACATGGATGATCATATTGGCTCCCACATATTCTACGAAGATCTTTATCGGTCAAACCGTATAACAACATACGTTGTTCCCTTTGTCATCGGTATGTTACTTGCCCGAGATTCGATTGTCGGTATCTAAATACCTAGTTCAATCTCGTTACCGACAAGTCTCTTTACTCGTTCCGTAATACATCATACCGTAACTAACTCATTAGCTACAATGCTTGCAAGGCTTAAGTGATGTGTATTACCGAGTGGGCCCAGAGATACCTCTCCCGACAATTGAAGTGACAAATCCTAATCTCGAAATACGCCAACCCAACAAGTACCTTCGGAGACACCTGTAGAGCACCTTTATAATCACCCAGTTACGTTGTGACGTTTGGTAGCACACAAAGTGTTCCTCCGGTAAATGGGAGTTTCATAATCTCATAGTCATAGGAACATGTATAAGTCATGAAGAAAGCAATAGCAACATACTAAACGATCAAGTGCTAAGCTAACGAAATGGGTCAAGTCAATCACATCATTCTCCTAATGATGTGATCCCATTAATCAAATGACAATTCTTTGTCTATGGCTAGGAAACATAACCATCTTTGATCAACGAGCTAGTCAAGTAGAGGCATACTAGTGACACTTTGTTTGTCTATGTATTCACACATGTATCATGTTTCCGGTTAATACAACTCTAGCATGAATAATAAACATTTATCATGATATACGGAAATAAATAATAACTTTATTATTGCCTCGAGGGCATATTTCCTTCAAATACATGCAAGTAGAGGGGTTTCATTGTGGCTTAATTTTGAATATTACGGACTAGGTGTTGTCTCTTTCGAGCTTTGCTGGTATGTCTCAGGAAATGCAGTGACCTCATTATGGTTCCTGGCAGGCATGACACGGCTACCAACAATGTCATAGTAAAACCCTAAGTTTAAATCTCTCTCATCATCGATGATCATGTTTTGTAGAATTACACATGCAGTCATGATTTTGAGAGAGATTTCTTATCCTAGTAGTGAGTGGGACCTAAAACAACGGCAAACCGAGTTTGCAACACACCAAATGCCCTCTCAATATCTTTTCGGCATGCTTCTTGTGCTTGGGTAAAAATAGTTTGTTTCCTGCCTTCTGCTTACTAATGGTCTTCACAAATGTTGCCTACAAAGGATAGATACCGGCAGCAAGATAATACCCCATGGTATAATCATGTCCATTGATGGTGTAGTTGCAAGCCGAAGCTTTTCCACTAGCTAGCTGTGCAAAAAAAATCCGATCTATGTAATACATTGATATCATTGAGAGCCCCGGAAATCCAAAGAAGCAATGCCAAATCCACAAGTTATGCGAAGCCACGGCTTCGAGCACAATAGTGGGTTTATGATTATGTCTGTTGTACTACCCGGCCCAAGCCTTCGGGCATTTCTTCCACCTCCAATGCATGCAATCCACACTCCCAAGCATGCCCGGCCATCCTCTTGCTTCATTCATCGCGGGCAATTTTTTGCGTCCTCCTCATTGGGAGCTCAGAGGTACTCAAGAAAAAAAATACCCGGATCAGTGTCTTGGCAAATACCCGAACGCATTTCAACATGGTATCTTCTCCAGTGCGATGATACTCATTGGTGTAATCGGTCAGAATTTCATATGCTATCACTCTAATTGTTGTCAATATTTTTTTGGTATGAACTACATCCAAGCAAATCGGCGACATTCCTTTGGCGAGTGAAGAAATGACAATTTTGTATGCAAACTTCAACAATGAGAACAAAAGAGATCTACACATTCAGTAATGCCTACAGAAGAGGTGAGTTGGATTGGTCGGTACCTCGGCAAAGTAGTCCTTCATGAGATTATTGTGGCCGAGAGGTCGGTTGCATGGGATGCAAAGACGTCCAACCGTTGATCCATGACACTTCTTCTTCTTCTCCCCGGCTTCAAATTCTTCAACAAGATGAAACAAGATAAGGTGCTCGACATCATCGTAAAAAGTAACTCTTCAACCCATACATTGTTTAATTTCCCATCATGCTTACCGAAGGATGAATGCTATGATCCCTTGGATTTGTTTGAAATATCCCTTTTTGATGAACTTAATGCTTGTGGCCATGATGCCAATATGAATAATGTCATGGAGGTGAAATTGCTATAGTTTCTTATGTTAAACATGAAATTGTTTGTATTGCACCCACACATGATAGTCCTATTATCTTTTTGAATTCTCCTGACTACATTATATCAGAAAAGTTTGCACTTATTAAGGATTATATTGATGGGTTGCATTTTACAATTGCACATGATGATTTTGATGTATATAATATGAATGTGCTTGCTGTTGCTAGTTGCAATTATTATGAGAGAGTAACTACATCTTCGTCTCTCTATATTTCTGATACGACAAAATTGCAAGAAACTGTTTATACTATGCATTAGCCTTTACTTTGCGTGCATGAATTGTTCTTTTATGGCATGCCGATGCATGGAAGAGAGTTAGACTCTGCTGTTACTTGAGATATATTGCCTTATGCTCACTACTGAATTATAGATCATTGTTAATTAAATTTGGCTTTGATATACCTTGGGATCCGGGTGGATCAATTATTTGAGCACTTTATGCCTAGATTAATGGCTTTAAACAAAGATGCCTAGGAGACAACCCGAAAGTTTTAGAGAGTCATTTTATTCTGTTGTGTGCTTTTAAAAAGTTCTAAAATAAAAAAAATATAGAGGGGAACATAAAACTTTTCAAAAAGAAAAGTGAAAGTGAGAAAGATGAGCACCGTTGACGTGGGGGATATCCTTGAACTTTGTTCATGCCCATGAAAACTTTGTGTACCTTGATTACAGAAATGTTTCAACAAAAGTAATTATCCCCTTGTACGAATCCATTGTATTATAAAAATAATGTGCCAAGATTTACCTTTAGGGTGTTTAAATTGCTTGTTTGGTATGTGCAGTGCAAAAATAGAAACATTTTTTTGCTGGTACATTGAAAGTTTCTGAACTTTTTACACAATACTTCTATGAAAATTGTGTATTATGTCCTAATTTTTTAGAATTTTTGTAGTTACAAAAGTATATGTACTATCGGTGGACTGTCTTGCTTTCACAGATTGTTATTATAGTTTCTTCATCTACTTATGTTTGAAATCATGTTGAGCCCCACTGATTTGGGAGCCATAGAATTATGATAGAATATAGTGGGTAGTTAATTATAATTATACAATAATGTTACAACAAGACATGATGGGATTCGATGTTATATGTACTAACCCCTCTAATATAATAAAGAGTTCGGTTAAATTTTGTGTGGATGAAGTGTTCAAAGATCAAGGAGGTATTGATATGACAAGAATAAGGAGAGTCAAGAGTTCAAGCTTCGAGATTCCCAAGGTACCCCAAGTAAATATTTAAGGAGACTCAAGCGTCTAAGCTTGGGGATGCCCCGGAAGGCATCCCATCTTTTTTCTTCAACAATTATCTATATGTCTCGGTTTTCATTTTGTTCACATTATATGCTTAAACTCTTGGAGCATCTTTTTTTGTTTATTTTTTCCTTTTCTTTTATGCATCATGCTGGTATGAGATAGTCCTTGGTTGATTTATAGAATGATCTTTGCACTTAACTTATATCTTTTGAGTATGACTTTTATAGAATGCTTCATGTGCTTCAGTTATATCTTTTGAAGTTTGGACGATGCTCATCTCTCTACATAGGAAAACTGTTATTTGTAGAATGTTTTTTTGCTTCACTTATATTTATTGGAGTGTGGCCAAGTGATACGTCTCCAACGTATCTATAATTTATGAAGTATTCTTGCCTTGTTTACAATAATTTTATATGGTTTTGGTGCACTTTTATATGATTTTTATGGACTAACTTATCGATCCAATGTCCAGTGTCAGTTCCTGTTTTTTTGCATGTCTTTTGTTTCGTAGAAAATCCATATCAAACGAAGTCCAAATGCGATAAACATTGATGGAATTTCTTTGGAATATACATGATTTTTGGGAAAAAGAATCAACACGAGACGGTGCCTGAGGGCTCCACAAGGCAACAGGGTGCGACCTACCCCCTAGTCATGCCCCCTTGCCTTGTGGGCACCTCGTAGGTCGGTTGGAGCCCTTCTTTTACCGCAAGTAATATAATTTTTGGATAAAAATTCCCTCAAAATTTCAGCCCAAACGAAGTTACAGATCTCTGGGAATGTAAGAAACGGTGAAGGGCTCCAAAAAACAGTCGCGAGAAACAGAACACAACAAAGAGATCCAATCTAGGGAGAGTTCCCTCTCTCCTCGGAGGTCCAAGGAAGAAGTAGGGGCCCCTTCCCCCTCTCCTCTGGTGGCGCCGGGACGCCGCCGGGGACATCTCCTCCATCACCATCACCACCAACTTCTCCTTCGTTCTCATGGTGATGTGTGAGTAGTTCACCCCCGAGGCTGAGGGTATGTACTAGTAGCTATGTGTTTGATTTCTTGATTTGGCACGATCTTGATGTATCATGATCTTTGTTAATATAGTCGAATCATATGGTGTTCTTCCCTCTCCATCTTGTTGTGATGAATTGATTCTTTCCCTATATGGTTTCACTATTATCAGATTGAATATTTTGGATTTGATATCACTTGATGTATGTCTTGTATGTGGATACCTGTGGTGACAATGGGGTATTCCATTGAGTCACTTGATATATGTTTTGGTAATCAACTTGTGGATCCCCGCGGTGACATTGGGGTAATCTAGGCATAGCGGTTGATACACTTTTTCATCCTACTTTCTCCTATAGAAACTTTGGAGTACTCTTTGAAGTTCTTTGTGTTGGATTGAATATTATGAATCTGAAATTGTTTGATGCATGTCGAATAATTAACTCATGGATTGTCATGGGAAACCACGGCCACCTATGGGACCAAGGGCCCCTTGCTACTTCGGCAGGGGGGATGTCACGTTGCACAAAGAGCAAAGGAGCGTGGGGCAGCATGACAGGGATCACACAAGCAATTTTACCCAGGTTCGGGCCATCGCGAGGCATAAAACCCTACTCCTGCTTTGGTGGATTGATGGTGGGAGAATGGTGGTGGGGCGTAGTACACTTGCCCGACAGGGTTGCCTCAGGGCAGCAGTGGCTACACGCATATGAATGTGTGGGTATCCAACCTTCTAACCCTTGTTCCGGTTACCATGGGCCTCCTTTTATAGGCTAAGGGGTCACCACAATGGCAAAGTGGTCATTATGCACTGATAATATAGCAAACAGAGCTATCATATACCTAACCCTACAGGCTGATAGGGCGCATTAAATGCATCGCTCAATGTCACATGATCGCTTGCCCAGCAAGCCTTGCTGGGCTATCTTGCCAGCTTCACACCTGCTCGCTTGACACATCGCAGGATGGGTGTCGTTTGTAGGTATCCCCTGTAGAAAGAGGCTGCCATGTGGCGAATGGCTGCCACTTAGTCACTTTGCGGCTTGACACTGCATGGATTGATGACGTGGGTTGTGGTGGAGTAGTTGGGTGAGGTGGTTTTGCCTCCGTGGCCCCCGACAGGCTCTGCCGGGGTGTCTTGTTCGTTCTCTTCCGGGGGCAACCCCGCCCTCGCCGAGCTCGCCTGCCCGGCAAGGGTGTCTTTTCTCCTGATGGCTTCTTGCTTCTCTGGCTTGATCTTGGTCCTCTTGATCTGCATGTTGGTCCTTCGAAGAGCTTGGTCCCTTGTACTTTTGTGTGGCCTGGTGCCGTAATCTCGTTCTCGTGCCTGTGCACAGTCCGGGCAATAGACCCAGGGTTTATTGCACCGACAGAAGCCCCTGGGCCTGCCCAGAACGTATTGCCGAGCATCGTCGGGGTAGGTCCTAATAAGTGCACAAGCAGGGGCGTGGAAGAGGCTTCTCTCTTGAGGTCTTCTTTTCTTCTTCATTAATCTCGAGTCCTGGCCAATTTCTGGTTTTTCCACGTGCCGTGTAAAGCCAATGGTGGTGGCGCCGCCCTTGTAATGGCCCGTGAATGACTTTAACGCACGGGGTAGAAACTGCCAATTCCTCTTCCCACCACGCCCTTATCCTTAGCCACATATACTGCTTGCATCACGCGGGGTAGGTAACGGAGGTGCGTGGCATGGAAGAGCATCAAGGCGAGGGATCGGTCTTCTTGAATCGGCGAAGGAGGACGATGGTCGCTTGTCAAGGGAGCGGCTCCCCTCCTCGGCCCACCTATAAAAGGAGGGGCGAAGGGAGGGCAGAGCCATTCACCCTTGCATCCTCCTTCCTCTGCTTTCTGCTTCTTGCTCGTCATGTCAAAGAGAAGAGCCTAGGGCCAGGCCTCGGGCTCCACTTTGAGGCCGACGCTGCTACCTTTTGAGCACTTGCGTTGGTTTTCCCTTTAAGAGGAAAGGGCGATGCAGCAAAGTAGCGTAAGTATTTCCCTCAGTTTTTGAAAAACAAGGTATCAATCCAGTAGGAGGCTACGTGCCAGTCCCTCGCACCTACACACAACAAATAAATCCTCGCAACCAACGCGATAAGGGGTTGTCAATCCCTACACGGTCACTTACGACAGTGAGATCTGATAGATATGATAAGATAACATTTTTGGTATTTTTATGATAAAGATGCAAAGTAAAATAAAAGCAAAGGAAATAACTAAGTATTGGAAGATTAATATAATGAAGATAGACCCAGGGGCCATAGGTTTCACTAGTGGCTTCTCTCAAGAGCATAGGTATTTTACGCTGGGTGAACAAATTACTGTTGAGCAATTGACAGAATTGAGCATAGTTATGAGAATATCTAGGTATGATCATGTATATAGGCATCACGTCCGAGACAAGTAGACCGACTCCTGCCTGCATCTACTACTATTACTCCACACATCGACCGCTATCTAGCATGCATCTAGATTATTAAGTTCATAAGAATAGAGTAACGCCTTAAGCAAGATGACATGATGTAGAGGGATAAACTCATGCAATATGATGAAAACCCCATCTTGTTATCCTCGATGGCAACAATACAATACGTGCCTTGCTGCCCCTACTGTCACTGGGAAGGACACGCAAGATTGAACCCAAAGCTAAGCACTTCTCCCATTGCAAGAAAGATCAATCTAGTAGGCCAAACCAAACTGATAATTCGAAGAGACTTGCAAAGATAACCAATCATACATAAAAGAATTCAGAGAAGATTCAAATATTGTTCATAGATAAACTTCATCATAAACCCACAATTCATCGGTCTCAACAAACACACCGCAAAAGAAGATTAGATCGAATAGATCTCCACAAGAGAGGGGGAGAACTTTGTATTGAGATCCAAAAAGAGAGAAGAAGCCATCTAGCTAATAACTATGGAGCCGAAGGTCTGAGGTAAACTACTCACACTTCATCGGAGAGGCTATGGTGTTGATGTAGAAGCCCTCTGTGATCGATGCCCCCTCCGGCGGAGCTCCGGAACAGGCCCCAAGATGGGATCTCATGGATACAGAAAGTTACGGTGGTGGAATTAGGGTTTTGGCTCCGTATCTGATCGTTTGGGGGTACGTAGGTATATATAGGAGGAAGAAGTACGTCGGTGGAGCAACAGGGGGCCCACGAGGGTCGAGGGCGCGCCTGGGGAGGGGGGGGGGGGGGTAGGCGCGCCCCCTACCTCGTGGACTCCCTGTTGGTTGCTTGACGTAGGGTCCAAGTCTCCTGGATCTTGTTCGTTCCAAAAATCACGTTCCCGAAGGTTTCATCGCGTTTGGACTCCGTTTGATATTCCTTTTCTTTGAAACCCTAAAATAGGCAAAAAAACAGCAATTCTGGGCTGGGCCTCCAGTTTGTAGGTTAGTCCCAAAAATAATATAAAGGTGGATAATAAAGCCCAATAATGTCCAAAACAGAAGATAATATAGCATGGAGCAATCAAAAATTATAGATACGTTGGAGACGTATCAAGCATCCCCAAGCTTAATTCCTGCTCGTCCTCGAGTAGGTAAATGATAAAAACAGAATTTTTGATGTGGAATGCTACTTGGCATAATTTCAATGTAATTCTTCTTAATTGTGGTATGAATATTCAGATCCGAAGGATTCAAGACAAAAGTTTAATATTGACATAAAAATAATAATACTTCAAGCATACTAACTAAGCAATTATGTCTTCTCAAAATAACATGGCAAAAGAAAGTTATCCCTACGAATTCATATAGTCTGGCTATGCTCTATCTTCACCACACAAAGTATTTAAATCATGCACAACCCCGATGACAAGCCAAGCAATTGTTTCATACATTTGACATTCTCAAAACTTTTTCAATCTTCACGCAATACATGAGCGTGAGCCATAGACATAGCACTTTAGGTGGAATAGAATGGTGGTTGTGGAGAAGACAAAAAGGGAGAAGATAGTCTCACATCAACTAGGCGTATTAACGGGCTATGGAGATGCCCATTAATAGATATCAATGTGAGTGAGTACGGATTGCCATGCAACGGATGCACTAGAGCTATAAGTATATGAAAGCTCAAAAAAAACTAAGTGGGTGTGCATCCAACTTGCTTGCTCACGAAGACCTAGGGCATTTTGAGGAAGCCCATCATTGGAATATGCAAGCCAAGTTCTATAATGAATAATTCCCACCAGTATATGAAAGTGATAACATAGGAGACTCTCTATCATGAAGATCATGGTGCTACTTTGAAGCACAAGTGTGGTAAAAGGATAGTAGCATTGCACCTTTCTCTTTTTCTCTCATTTTTTTATTTGGGCCTTTTCTCTTTTTTTATGGCCTCTTTTTATATTATTTTTTTATTTTTCGTCTGGAGTCTCATCCCGACTTGTGGGGGAATCATAGTCTCCATTATCCTTTCCTCACTGGGACAATGCTCTAATAATGATGATCATCACACTTTTATTTTCTTACAACTCAAGAATTACAACTCGATACTTAGAACAAGATATGACTCTATATGAATGCCTCCAGCGATGTACTAGGATATGCAATGACTCATGAGTGACATGTATGAAAGAATTATGAACGGTGGCTTTGCCACAAATACAATGTCAACTACATGATCACGCAAAGCAATATGACAATGATGGAGCGTGTCATTGTAAACGGAACGGTGGAAAGTTGCATGGCAATATATCTTGGAATGGCTATGGAAATGCCATGATAGGTAGGTATGGTGGCTGTTTTGAGGAAGGTATATGGTGGGTGTATGATACCAGCGGACGGTGCACGGTATTAGAGAGGCTAGCAATGGTGGAAGGGTGAGAGTGCGTATAATCCATGGACTCTAACATTAGTCATAAAGAACTCATATACTTATTGCCAAAATCTAGAAGTTACCAAAGCAAAGTATTACGCACATTCTCCTATGGGGATAGATTGGTAGGAAAAGACCATCGCTCGTCCCCGACCGCCACTCATAAGGAAGACAATCAATAAATAAATCATGCTCCGACTTCATCACATAACGGTTCACCATACTGTTGGAGATCGTAGCAGAAATTTAAAATTTTCTACGCATCACCAAGATCAATCTATGGAGTCATCTAGCAACGAGAGGGAGAGGAGTGCATCTCCATACCCTTGTAGATCGCGAGCGGAAGCATTCAAGAGAACGGGGTTGATGGAGTTGTACTCGTCGTGATCCAAATCACCGATGATCCTAGCGCCGAATGGATGACACCTCCGCGTTCAACACACATACGAAGCGGAGATGTCTCCCGCGCCTTGATCCAGCAAGGAGGAAGGAGAGGTTGAGGAAGAGAGATCCAACAACAGCATGATGACGTGGTGGTGGTGGAGCAGCAGTACTTCGGCAGGGCTTCACCAAGCTCTTAACGGAGGAGGAGAGGTGTTGGGGAGGGGAGAGGCTGCACCTTTGATGTGGTGTGCAGCCCTCCCCTTGCCCCTCTATTTATAGGGGAAGGGGGATGGGGGGCCGGCCCCCTCTAGATGAGATCTAGAGGGGGGGGGGGGGGGGGCGGCGGTCAAGGGGAGAGGCTTGCCCCCCAAGCAAGGGGGGCACCCCCTCTAGGGTTCCCCCCAACCCTAGGTGCATGGACCCAAGGGGGGATGCGCCCAGCCCTCTAAGGGCTGGTTCCCTTTCCTCTACGGCTCATGAGGCCCTCCGAGAGAGGTGGCCCCTCCCGGTGGACCCCCGGAACCCCTCCGATGGCCCCAGTATAATACCGATATGCCCTCGAACTTTTTCGGTGACCGTATGACAACTTCCCACATATAAATCTTCACCTCCGGACCATTCCGGAACTCCTCATGACGTCCGGGATCTCATCCGGGACTCCATACAACATTCGGTAATCACATACAAGTCTTCCTAATAACCCTAGCGTCATCGAACCTTAAGTGTGTAGACCCTACGGGTTCAGGAACCATGCAGACATGATCGAGACAACTCTCCGGCCAATAACCAATAGCGGGATCTGGATACCCATGCTGGCTCCTGATACGTCTCCAACGTATCTATAATTTTTGATTGCTCCATGCTATATTATCTACTGTTTTGGGCAATATTAGGCTTAATTATCCACTTTTATATTACTTTTGGGACTAACCTATTAACCGGAGGCCCAACCCAGATTTGCTGTTTTATGCCTATTTCAGTGTTTCGAAGAAAAGGAATATCAAACGAAGTCGAAACGGAACGAAATCAACTGGAGAAGTTATTTTTGGAAGGAAAGCAACCCAGGGAACTTGGAGTGCACGTCAGGGGAGACACGGGCTGCCCACGAGGGTGGGGGGCGCGCCCACCCCCTAGGGCGCGCCCCCTACCTCATGGGGCCCCCGTGGCTCCTTTGACGTACTTCCTGCACCCATATATATCGTCGTACCCTAAAACTTCCAGAACACACAATAGATCCGGAGTTCCGCCGCCAGAAGCCTCCGTAGCCACCAAAAGTCAATCGGGACCCTGTTCCGGCACCCTGCCGGAGGGGGGAACCCTCACCGGTGGCCATCTTCATCATCCCGACGTTCTCCATGACGAGGAGGGAGTAGTTCTCCCTCGGGGCTGAGGGTATGTACCAGTAGCTATGTGTTTGATCTCTCTCTCTCTCTCTCATGTTCTTGATTTGGGACCATCTTGATGTATCGCGAGCTTTGCTATTATAGTTGGATCTTATGTTTCTCCCCCCCTCTTCTCTCTTGTAATGAATTGAGCTTTCCCCTTGAAGTAATCTTATCGGATTGAGTCTTTAAAGACTTGAGAATACTTGATGTATGTCTTGCCGTGGATATCTGTGGTGACAATGGGATACCACGTGCCACTTGATGTATGTTAAGGTGACCAACTTGCGGGTTTCGTGACATTGGGAACCTATGCATAGGGGGTGGCACACGTTTTCGTCGTGATTCTCCGGTAGAACTTTGGGGCACTCTTTGAGGTCCTTTGTGTTGGTTGAATAGATGAATCTAAGATTATGTGATGCATATTGTATAATCATACCCATGGATACTTGAGGTGACATTGGAGTATCTAGGTGACATTAGGGTTTTGGTTGATTTGTATCTTAAGGTGTTATTCTAGTACGAAGTCTAGGTCTGTTTGTGACACTTATAGGAATAGCCCAATGGATTGATTGGAAAGAATAACTTTGAGGTGGTTTCGTACCCTACCATAATCTCTTTGTTCGTTCTCCGCTATTAGTGACTTTGGAGTGACTCTTTGTTGCATGTTGAGGGATAGTTATGTGATCCAATTATGTTAGTATTGTTGAGGGAACTTACACTAGCGAAAGTATGAACCCTAGGCCTTGTTTCAACGCATTGCAATACCGTTTACGCTCACTTTTACCATTAGTTACCTTGCTGTTTTTATAATTTCAGATTACAAAAATCTTTATCTACTATCCATATACCACTTGTATCACCATCTCTTCGCCGAACTAGTGCACCTATACAATTTACCATTGTATTGGGTGTGTCGGGGACACAAGAGACTCTTTGTTATTTGGTTGCAGGGTTGCTTGAGAGAGACCATCTTCATCCTACGCCTCCTATAGATTGATAAACCTTAGGTCATCCACTTGAGGGAAATTTTCTACTGTCCTACAAACCTCTGCACTTGGAGGCCCAACAACGTCTACAGAAAGAAGGTTGTGTAGTAGACATCAAGCTCTTTTCTGGCGCCATTGCCAGGGAGGTTAGTGCTTGAAGGTATATCTTTAGATCTTGCAATCGAGTCTTTTAGTTTCTTGTTTTATCACTAGTTTAATTTATAAAAGAAAATTACAAAAAAAATGGAATTGAGTTTGTCTCATACGCTTCACCTTTTTAATATCTTTCGTGAGTATGATGGAAAGGATAATTGTGATCAAGTGCTAGAAGAAAAAATCTATAAAATATTTGGCACTAAATATTTGAATGATGAGCATGATTGCAATGTTGTTAGTATGAATTCCTTGAATATCCATGATGCTAATGATATGCAAAGCCACAAGCTTGGGGAAGCTATGTTTGATGAAGATGATATTTTTTGTCCCCCAAGTTTTGATGAGCAAATTTATTATGTTGAAAGCATGCCTCCTATCTATGATGATTATTGTGATGACACGTATGCTTTAAAGAACAATAATAACCATGAAACTTGTCATCTTGATCTTAATTTTCAATCACATGATAGTTATTTTGTTGAGTTTGCTCCCACTATTATTCATGAGAAGAATTTTGCTTGTGTGGAGAGTAATAAATTTTCTATGCTTGTAGATCATGAAAAGAATGCTTTAGGTTCTGGTTATATTGTTGAATTCATTCATGATGCTACTGAAAATTATTATGAGGGAGGAATATATGCTTGTAGGAATTGCAATAATATCAAGTTTCCTCTCTATGTGCTTAAAGTTTTGAAGTTATGCTTGTTTTACCTTCCTATGCTAGTTGATTATTGTTCCCACAAGTTGTTTGCTCACAAAATCCCCATGCATAGGAAGTGGGTTAGACTTAAATGTGCTAGTCATATTCTTCAAGATGCTCTCGTTATGTTACAATTCTTATCTTTTATGTGAGCATCGTTGAAATCATCATGCCTAGCTAGGGGCGTTAAACGATAGCGCTTGTTGGGAGGCAACCCAACTTTATTTTTGTTCCTTGCTTTGTGTTCCTGTTTAGTAATAAATAATTCATATAGCCTCTGTTTATATGTGGTTTTATGCTTTTAATTAGTGTTTATGCCAAGTAGAACCTTTGGGAAGACTTGGGGAAAGTCTTGTTGATCATGCTGTAAAAAACAGAAACTTTAGCGCTCACGAGAATTGCTGTCATTTTTATTTGGAGAGTGCTATTTAGTTAATTATTTTTGCATATGATTAATAGATAAATTCCTAAGGTCCATAAATTTATTTGAGAATTTTAAGAGTTACAGAAGTATACGTTTGATTCAGATTACTACAGACTGTTCTGTTTTTGACAGATTCTGTTTTTCGTGTGTTGTTTACTTATTTTGATGTATGGGTAGTAAAATAGTTTAAAAACCATATATAATTTAGAATACAGTAGGTTTAACACCAATATAAATAAAGAATGAGTTCATTACATTACCTTGAAGTGGGCTTTTGTTTTCTTATACTAACGGAGCTTACGAGTTTTCTGTTAAGTTTTGTGTTGTGAAGTTTTCAAGTTTTGGGTAAGGATTCGATGGACTATGGAACAAGGAGTGGTAAGAGCCTAAGCTTGGGTATGCCCAAGGCACCCCAAGGTAATATTCAAGGACAACCAAGAGCCTAAGCTTGGGGATGCCCCGGAAGGCATCCCCTCTTTCGTCTTCGTTCATCGGTAACTTTACTTGGAGCTATATTTTTATTCGCCACATGATATGTGTTTTGCTTGGAGAGTCAATTTATTTTGTTAGGATTTTCTTGCTGTTATTTAGAACAATGTTTTGCATCTTTTATTCCAATAAAAGTGGCATTGATGGTCTTTACTATGCCTATGTTACAAGTCTTCATGTTGCTGTTTGAAAACAGAAAGTTTACCGCTGTTGCAATAATTCCCTAGAAAATTAAGAATGTGATAAAATGTTTAAACCTTTTGCATATCAAGCTCTGATAAATTTAATACAGTGGGAATTTTATTTCATAATTTTTGAAGCTAGGGAAGTATGGATGTTGCTGTTTTCTTTACAGACTATCCTGTTTAGGCAGATTGCTGTTATGTTTGCATTGTTTGCATATGTTTGCTTCTTTAATGATTCTATTTGAGGATAGGACTATTAAATATGCAGAGGCATTTAGTATAAAATGTTGAATAATAATTTTAGTGATTTGCTATAGTAGAGTATGATAAGGTTTTGGCAATGGTTTATACTAACTTATCTCACGAGTCCTTGTTGAGTTTTGTGTGGATGAAGCTTTTGAGATTTAGGGAGACCATGATATGAGAGGAATTAAGGAGACACAAAAGCTCAAGCTTGGGGATGCCCAAGGCACCCCAAGATAATATTTCAATAAGTCTCAAGCATCTAAGCTTGGGGATGCCCCGGTTGGCATCCCACCCTTCTTCTTCAACAATTATCGGTTAGTATCGGTTGATCCTAAGTTTTTGCTTCTTCACATGATGTTTGCTATTATTAGATGTCATTTTATTTTTCTATGCTTGCTGTTTGAATAGAGTACCAAGATCCGAAATTATTAAATGTTAGAGAGTCTTCACATAGTTGCATAATTATTCGACTACTCATTGATCTTCACTTATATCTTTCGGAGTAGTTTGTCATTTTCTCTAGTGCTTCACTTATATCCTTTTAGAGCATGGTGGTAGTTTTATTTTGAATAAATAGATGAACTCTCATGCTTCACTTATATTATTTTGAGAGTCTTAAATAGCATGGCAATTTGCTTAAAATCCTAACATGCTAGGTATTCAAGAATAATAAAATTCTCTTACGAGTGTGTTGAATACTAGGAGAAGTTTGATACTTGATAATTGTTTTGAGATATGGAGATGGTGATATTAGAGTCATGCTAGTTGAGTAGTTGTGAATTTGAGAAATACTTGTGTTGAAGTTTGTGATTCCCGTAGCATGCACGTATGGTGAACCGTTATGTGACGAAATCGGAGCATGATTTATTTATTGATTGTCTTCCTTATGAGTGGCGGTCGGGGAAGAGCGATGGTCTTTTCCTACCAATCTATCCCCCTAGGAGCATGCGCATAGTACTTTGTTTCGATAACTAATAGATTTTTGCAATAAGTATGTGAGTTCTTTATGACTAATGTTGAGTCCATGGATTATACGCACTCTCACCCTTCCACCTTTGCTAGCCTCTCTAGTACCGTGCAACTTTCGCCGGTGCCATAAACCCACCATATACCTTCCTCAAAACAGCCACCATACCTACCTATTATGGCATTTCCATAGCCATTCCGAGATATATTGCCATGCAACTTTCCACCATCCAGTTTATCATGACACATTCATCATTTTCATATTGCTAGCATGATCATGTAGTTGACATAGTATTTGTGGCAAAGCCACCGTTCACAATTCTTTCATACTTGTCACTCTTGATTCATTGCATATCCCGGTACACCGCCGGAGGCATTCATATAGAGTCATCTTTGTTCTAGTATCGAGTTGTATCATCGAGTTGTAAATAAATAGAAGTGTGATGATCATCATTCAATAGAGCATTGTCCCCAAAAAAAGGGAGGCCAAAAAAAAGAAAGTCCCAATAAAAAAATAAAAAATAAAAGGGACAATGCTACTATCCTTTTACCACACTTGTGCTTCAAAGTAGCACCATGATCTTCATAGTAGAGAGTCTCTCATGTTATCACTTTCATATACTAGTGGGAATCTTTCATTATAGAACTGGGCTTGTATATTCCAATAATGGGCCTCCTCAAGTGCCCTAGGTCTTCGTGAGCAAGCAAGTTGGATGCACACCCACTAGTTTCTTTTGTTGAGCTTTCATACATTTATAGCTCTAGTGCATCCGTTGCATGGCAATCCCTACTCACTCACATTGATATCTATTGATGGGCATCTCCATAGCCCGTTGATACGCCTAGTTGATGTGAGACTATCTTCTCCCTTTTTGTCTTCTCCACAACCACCATCCTATTCCACCTATAGTGCTATGTCCATGGCTCACGCTCATGTATTGCGTGAAGATTGAAAAAGTTTGAGAACATCAAAAGTATGAAACAATTGCTTGGCTTGTCATCGGGGTTTTGCATGATTTAAATATTTTGTGTGGTGGAGATGGAGCATAGCCAGACTATATGATTTTGTAGGGATAGCTCTCTTTGGCCATGTTATTTTGAGAAGACATGATTGCTTTATTAGTATGCTTGAAGTATTATTATTTCTATGTCAATATGAACTTTTGTCTTGAATCTTATGGATCTGAATATTCATATCACAAGTAAGAAGAATTACATTGAAATTATGCCAACTAGCATTCCACATCAAAAATTATCTTTTTTACCATTTACCTACTCGAGGACGAGCAGGAATTAAGCTTGGGGATGCTTGATACGTCTCCAACGTATCTATAATTTTTGATTGCTCCATGCTATATTATCTACTGTTTTGGGCAATATCGGGCTTTATTATCCACTTTTATATTACTTTTGGGACTAACCTATTAACCGGAGGCCCAACCCAGATTTGCTGTTTTATGCCTATTTTAGTGTTTCGAAGAAAAGGAATATCAAACGAAGTCGAAACGGAACGAAATGAACTGGAGAAGTTATTTTTGGAAGGAATGCAACCCAGGGAACTTGGAGTGCACGTCAGGGGAGACACGGGCTGCCCACGAGGGTGGGGGCGCGCCCACCCCCCTAGGGCGCGCTCCCCTGCCTCGTGGGGCCCCCGTGGCTCCTCCGACGTACTTCCTGTACCCATATATATCATCGTACCCTAAAACTTCCAGAACACACAATAGATCGGGAGTTCTGCCGCCAGAAGCCTCCGTAGCCACCAAAAGTCAATCGGGACCCTGTTCTGGCACCCTGCCGGAGGGGGGAACCCTCACCGGTGGCCATCTTCATCATCCCGGCGCTCTCCATGACGAGGAGGGAGTAGTTCTCCCTCGGGGCTGGGGGTATGTACCAGTAGCTATGTGTTTGATCTCTCTCTCTCTCTCGTGTTCTTGATTTGGCACGATCTTGATGTATCGCGAGCTTTGCTATTATAGTTGGATCTTATGTTTCTCCTCCCCTCTTCTCTCTTGTAATGAATTGAGTTTTCCCCTTGAATTAATCTTATCGGGTTGAGTCTTTAAAGACTTGAGAACACTTGATGTATGTCTTGCCGTGGATATCTTTGGTGACAATGGGATACCACGTGCCACTTGATGTATGTTAAGGTGACCAACTTGCGGGTTTCATGACATTGGGAACCTATGCATAGGGGTTGTCACACGTTTTCGTCGTGATTCTCCGGTAGAACTTTGGGGCACTCTTTGAGGTCCTTTGTGTTGGTTGAATAGATGAACCTGAGATTGTGTGATTGCATATCGTATAATCATACCCACGGATACTTGAGGTGACATTGGAGTATCTAGGTGACATTAGGGTTTTTGTTGATTTGTATCTTAAGGTGTTATTCTAGTACGAACTCTAGGGATGTTTGTGACACTTATAGGAATAACCCAATGGATTGATTGGAAAGAATAACTTTGAGGTGGTTTCGTACCCTACCATAATTTCTTCGTTCGTTCTCCGCTATTAGTGACTTTGGAGTGACTCTTTGTTGCATGTTGAGGGATAGTTATGTGATCCAATTATGTTAGTATTGTTGAGGGAACTTACACTAGCGAAAGTATGAACCCTAGGCCTTGTTTCAACGCATTGCAATACCGTTTACGCTCACTTTTACCATTAGTTACCTTGCTGTTTTTATAATTTCAGATTACAAAAACCTTTATCTACTATCCAAATACCACTGGTATCACCATCTCTTCGCCGAACTAGTGCACCTATACAATTTACCATTGCATTGGGTGTGTTGGGGACACAAGAGACTCTTTGTTATTTGGTTGCAGGGTTGCTTGAGAGAGACCATCTTCATCCTACGCCTCCTACGGATTGATAAACCTTAGGTCATCCACTTGAGGGAAATTTTCTACTGTCCTACAAACCTCTGCACTTGGAGGCCCAACAACGTCTACAAGAAGAAGGTTGGGTAGTAGACATCAGCTCCCACACGTTCCACGATGATCTCATCGGATGAACCACGATGTCGAGGATTCAAGCAATCCCATATACAATTCCCTTTGTCAATCGGTATGTTACTTGCCCGAGATTCGATCGTCGATATCCCAATACCTCGTTCAATCTCGTTATCGGCAAGTCACTTTACTCATTCCGTAACACATCATCCCCTGACCAACCCTTAGTCACATTGATCTCATTACGATGATGTCTTACCGAGTGGGCCTCGAGATACCTCTCCGTCATACGGAGTGACAAATCCCAGTCTCGATTCGTGCCAACCCAACATACACTTTAGGAGATACTCGTAGTGCACCTTTATAGTCACCCAGTTACGTTGTTACATTTGGCACACCCAAAGTATTCCTACAGTATCCGGGAGTTGCACAATCTCATGGTCTAAGGAAAAGATACTTGACATTAGAAAAGCTTTGGCAGACGAACTACACGATCTTGCGCTATGCTTAGGATTGGGTCTTGTCCATCACATCATTCTCCTAATGATGTGATCCCGTTATCAATGACATCCAATGTCCATGGTCAGGAAACCGTAACCATCTATTGATCAATGAGCTAGTCAACTAGAGGCTCACTAGGGACATGTTGTGGTCTATGTATTCACACATGTATTACGATTTCCGGATAACACAATTATAGCATGAACAACAGACAATTATCATGAACAAGGAAATATAATAATAACCATTTTATTATTGCCTCTAGGGCATATTTCCAACAGTCTCCCACTTGCACTAGAGTCAATAATCTAGTTACATTGTGATGAATCGTACACCCATAGAGTTCTGGTGTTGATCATGTTTTGCTCGAGGAAGAGGTTTAGTTAACGGATCTGCGACATTCAGGTCTGTATGCACTTTACAACTATCTATGTCTCCATTTTGAACATTTCCACGAATGGAGTTGAAGCGACGCTTGATATGCCTGGTCTTCCTGTGAAACCTGGGCTCCTTGGCAAGGGCAATAGCTCCAGTGTTGTAACATAAGAGAGTCATCGGGCCCGACGCATTGGGAATAACTCCTAGGTTGGTAATGAGCTCCTTCATCCAGATTGCTTCTTGTGCTGCCTCCGAGGCAGCCATGTACTCCGCTTCACATGTAGATCCCGCCACGATGCTTTGCTTGCAACTGCACCAGCTGACTGCCCCACCATTCAAAATATACACGTATCCGGTTTGTGACTTAGAGTCATCCAGATCTGTGTTGAAGCTAGCATCAACGTAACCCTTTACGACGAGCTCTTTGTCACCTCCATAAATGAGAAACATATCCTTAGTCCTCTTCAGGTACTTCAGGATATTCTTGACCGCTGTCCAGTGTTCCATGCCGGGATTACTTTGGTACCTTCCTACCAAACTTACAGCAAGGTTTACATCAGTTCTGGTACACAGCATGGCATACATAATAGACCCTATGGCCGAGGCATAGGGGACAACACTCATCTTTTCTCTATCTTTTGCCGTGGTCAGGCATTGAGCCGTGCTCAATCTCACACCTTGCAATATAGGCAAGAGCCCCTTCTTGGACTGATCCATATTGAACTTCTTCAATATCTTTTCAAGGTATGTACTTTGTGAAAGACCAATGAGGCGTCTCGATCTATCTCTATAGATCTTGATGCCTAATATATAAGCAGCTTCTCCAAGATCCTTCATTGAAAAACACTTGTTCAAGTAGGCCTTTATGCTTTCCAAGAATTCTATATCATTTCCCATCAATAGTATGTCATCCACATATAATATGAGAAATGCTACAGAGCTCCCACTCACTTTCTTGTAAACACAGGCTTCTCCATAAGTCTGCGTAAACCCAAACACTTTTATCATCTCATCAAATTGAATGTTCCAACTCCGAGATGCTTGCACCAGCCCATAGATTGAGCGTTGGAGCTTGCACACCTTGTCAACATTCTTAGGATCGATAAAACCTTCCGGCTGCATCATATACAATTCTTCCTTAAGGAAACCATTAAGGAATGCCGTTTTGACGTCCATTTGCCATATCTCATAATCATAGAATGCGGCAATTGCTAACATGATTCGAACGGACTTCAGCTTCCCTACGGGTGAGAAAGTCTCATCGTAGTCAACCCCTTGAACTTGTCGACAACCCTTAGCGACAAGCCGAGCCTTATAGATGGTCACATTACCATCCGCTTCTGTCTTCTTCTTAAAGATCCATTTATTTTCTATAGCTCGCCGATTGTGGGTGTCAAAACTGGCGGATCTCGGGTAGGGGGTCCCGAACTGTGCGTCTAGGCCGGATGGTAACAGGAGGCAGGGAACACGATGTTTTACCCAGGTTCGGGCCCTCTTGATGGAGGTAAAACCCTACGTCCTGCTTGATTAATATTGATGATATGGGTAGTACAAGAGTAGATCTACCACGAGATCAAGGAGGCTAAACCCTAGAAGCTAGCCTATGGTATGATTGTTGTATATGGAGTTGATGTCCTACGGACTACAACCCTCCGGTTTATATAGATACCGGATAGGGTTAGGGTTACATGGAGTCGGTTACAATGGTAGGAGATCTTGAATATCCGCACCGCCAAGCTTGCCTTCCATGACAAGGAAAGTCCCATCTGGAGACGGGACGAAGTCTTCAATCTTGTATCTTCATAGTCCAGGAGTCCGGCTGAAGGTATAGTCCGGCTACCCGAACACCCCCTAATCCAGGACTCCCTCGGTAGCCCCTGAACCAGGCTTCAATGACGACGAGTCTGGCGCGCAAATTGTCTTCGGCATTGCAAGGCGGGTTCCTCCTCCAAGTCCTTCATAGAAGATTGTAAACACCAAGAGTAGTGTCCGGCTCTGTAAAATAAGCTTCCACCTTGCCATAGAGAGAATAATATTAACACAAATCAAATCTGCTGACGTATTCCGCAGTGCGTCATCACACTACGTCCAAGTCCTTTACTCGAATCGTTTTCACTTTTCCACCTCAGCGTGTTTTGCGAGGTGGTTTCCTTGGCACGTCTTGTCAAAGCAGAGATCGTGTACCCCCTTTTACGGAATTCTCATCAATATGGACGTGGGTAACCCAATCGTGCCCGTTAGCATGTTTTCTCAATTAAAGGTGAGTCCCAAACGGTTTCGGGGAGGGCTCCTGGTATTCAACCTCTTATAAAGAGACCAGGGCCTTACTCCTTTTCTCCAATCCCAAAACAAGTTCGCCCATTGCCTCGAGTTCCAACACCCTAGGCTCCAAATTCCGGGCGCCTCAGACCTTCGACAATGTCCGGTTCCGATCTTCAAGGCCGATGGATGCCCTCCTCCGTCACAGAGGAGGACGTGCTAAAGTTGAGAGAGGCTAAGTTCTTGACCGCCGAAATTTCGCACAGGTTGCCTGCTCAAAGGCAGGCTATCCCCAGTCCCAGCCCGGTGAGAGCGTAGTGTTCATGTCTCACTTCCTTCCGGGGTTAGGCTTCCCGATGGATCCCTTTGTGAGGGGACTGCTATTTTATTACGGGCTGGAATTCCATGACTTAGCTCCAGAGTCCATCCTCCATATCTCCTCGTTTATCGTTGTATGCGAAGCATTCCTCCGTGTTACCCCTCACTTCGGATTATGGCTCAAGACCTTCAAAGTGGAGCCGAAGATGATCAAGGGACGGCACACAGAGTGCGGAGGCGCTGTTATAAGCAAAAATGCTGATGCTCCATGGCCCGAGGGCTCTTTTCAAGAGGAGCTAGGCTTGTGGCAACGAGAGTGGTTTTATATCACCGCTCCCCGGAGCACCAAGTGGGTGGCGCCTCTTGCCTTTTGCTCGGGTCCCCCACCACGGCTAGCGTCATGGGTCAACAGAGGGTTAGATTGGGGTTTGCCCAAAGACGTGCCCTTGTTACAGGGCCGAATTAAGGATCTCTTGGAAGGAGACCTCAGCCTGGTCAAGGTGACACAGGTCATGCTGATTCGCCGAATATTGCCCGGCAAACGTCGCCCCCTTCGCCTGTGGGAGTTTAATCCAGAGGGACCGCGAGCTCTCCAGAACTTCATGGGCGCAACGCCCACGGAGATGTATAAACTGTTCTTCGGATTACAAGAGATGTGTCCGGATTTAACCGAGGACGTAGGCCTAAGCTGCAATCGCCCGGATACTCAAGTAAGCAACCTTGTGCCCGGACCTTCTATCCGTATAATTGTCATAAACTTGCCCCTAAAAGAGCCGTCCTTTTAAACAGGAGTGGATAGCGAAGGAAAAGCTGATCAGGTGTCCGGATCCCCTTCCCGAAACCAGGCCGGATCCCGTGCTGGTCAGGATGCTGGAGATAATGCCTTTGGAGGGAAGCAAGGGGGAGGACAAGGAAACTATGGCCTCCTCGAAGGAGGCTGCTCCGAAGGGAGGAACCGACAATTCCTCTCCTAAGGGGAAGAAGAGAGCCGCCTCTGACGACCCGGAAACCATGGCCTCGAAGCAGGGGAGAAAATCCTCGTCAGAGGGTCCGACGCCGGGGAGTTCCTCGGCCGGACTGCGCCCTCAAGGGGATCAGCCCTCCAGCGAGCCGTAAGTAGAGAAAGATTTTCCTTTTGAGGGATGAGGGAAATCCTTGATTTATATTTGAGAAGATTAACCAAACCTTTACCTTGTACCTTGGACCTCAGCCCTTCTCAGCAGAGCTCGTCTTCGGGGGATCTCCTTCTGGAGATGATGGAGAGCGGGACGCCTCCCCCTGCCGTGCCGCCTAGCGAGGCGGGCGACCCTGAGGTGTCGTCGTGGAGGGTTTCTCCAAATCCGGCAGGGGCGGAAGGTAGCTATGTGGCCCCCCGAGGTTCTTCACGTCTGGCCTACGAAAGAGGTCATGGGACGAGCCCGACACCGTCTGGTGCTTGGCCGGAGGAGCTAAAGATTCTGCTGGGGCGAGCTTCTATCTCAGAGGAGCACCGTGCATTGATGGGCACGGTGATTGAAAGGATTTCATCCGCAGAGAGTGGATTGCATGAGGCCATCAAAAGTTTACTGACGGGTTTCGAGGTACATTAGATAATGTACACTTTTGTCAGTTGCGCATGAATAAGATGCGCCCTGTGTAGATAGTAGCCCCTGAGACTCTGCGCGTCGTCAAGAAATGACGGCACGCGGAGGATCATAATCCCAGGTCTAAGATGTCGCCTTTGAATGTAGGCGGCAGGGTGTCCGGAATCGAGCCGAACTGACGATTTTGCCGAACTAAAGCGGCAACTGGACGTGGCAGATGCCGACATCACGCTTGTCAACAAGCGGCTTGATGAGGCTCAAGGTATGTAATTCCTCGGGCGGTATCAGGTAAGAACAGTTTTATGCTTGTGTCTTACGATGTGTGTGCTTGACGCAGATGGTGCGGCCGTCGTGGAGAGTCTTAGGGCAGAACTTACCTGAGCTAAAGAACAAGCCAGAGAAAGTGATGCGGCCACCAAGAAAGCCCTTGAAGAGCTGAGAGCCAAATAGGCTGCTCATTGCCGAAGCAAGGAAGAGATGGCCGAAAAGTTAAAAAGCGCTACAGACCATTGCAGACTTCTTGAAAAAGAAGACCAGGCGAAACGGACGGACTTAGAGAAGGCCGTTGCCAATGCCAAGGACACGCGCTCTGCGATGAGAGCTGCGAAGGAGGAGCTGCGTCAGGCCGAACAGATTGGGGCTGGAAAGCCCTTTATGCTACGAAGGAAATTTTGCGATCCGAAGTTTGCTCCGTTGCACCGAATGTGGAGTGTGGAGGATACCTATCTGGACTTGGCAGCGAGTGCTGCTGATGCGACCGAACACTCTCAAGATCAGAAAGATCGCGAAGTGGAAAAGCTTTTCTGGTCGCAGTTTCACAATCCAGAGCGTCCACTGGCAGTGGACGATCGTTTGGTTCAATGGGCCGAACTGAATAGGTTGTCCAGACTCGCCATGAAGTACGTCATGGGTCACCTGTGGCCGGGGAGATCAGAGCCGAAGAGTTATTAAGCTTGGTGCAGCAATTCCTTGACGCGGTGCCGCGTATAAATGCAATGAAGAGGTCAGCATGCATAGAGGGCGCAAGGATGGTTCTTGCCCGTGTTAAGACATACTGGGCAGAGATGGAGACCACTGTTGTTGCGTCCCGAGATTCGGACAAAAGCCGAGTACCCTCCGAGCACTATTTTCAAGAAGTTCTTGAAGGCGCTCGTGTAATAGAGACGCATCGTAACATCCCAAATTTTCAATTTGGAATGTTATACACTAGATCATCATGCATATCATATTTTATTGCATTTTGGTTGATCCTAGAAATTTCACGCAACTCAAGGACCCTCGGAGAGAGTTGGAGATTTCGTCTTTTTCATATTTGAGTCTTCTCAAATTTTGAAGAAAGGATCATTGGTTTTGTCGGAGTTTCATTTGCCTTTTATTTGGATAGGGAAAATGCGCATTTTCAAAATTTGCATTTTAGGCCCGGAGAAAAGTTCATTTTGTTCGACTCATTTTTAGGAGTCGGGGAAAATTTACTTTATTAGATTTGGAGTTCGTTGAGATCTCTTTCTATTTTTTTCCAAGCGCGGAACCGTTTTAAAAAAAAAAGGATCCAGCGACTTGGGCCAAAGGCCCAAGCCACCGAGCCGGCCAGGAGGCCAAGTGCCATCGCGCGTCACGCCCAGGGAGGAGCCGCGCCAGGCGCAAGGCGCCAGGGAGCCGCCGCCCTTGTTGGTTTCCTAGTAGGATTCATCCTACTTCCGTTTTTTTTCTAGATCTTTTTCCCTCTTTTCTTTCCTAGTCCTAGTCCAATTCCTTGACCCCTACCCCAAGTTTTCTCTCCCCTCCCCAATATAAATACTCCCACACCCCCCTCTAAACCCATCAAATCCAAAGCCCCAAAGCCCCAAGCACCCCGCGCCCCACACACGCGCCGCGCCCTACGTCACGCGCCGCCGCCGCCGTGTGCCCGCGCCGCCGCCGCACCTTGCCACCGCCGCCGCCCCACGCCCACGCCGCCGGAGTTCCTCGCTGGAGGTAGCACGCACTACATCTTTTCTTTTCATCGGATCATTTTCTTCTAATCGTTCCAATTCTTTTCTCCGATTCGTTTTTCTCTCCGGTTCTTCGCGAAACCGTTCCGGTTTTCTATATCGGTTTTACGATCGGTTTTCTTCTCCGAAACAATAGATCGGATTTGTTTTCTTTTCCGATTTAGTTGCCCGAGATCGTTTGCTAGACCGTTCGTCCTAACGAACGTGATCACCGGATTTCTTCTAGGTTAACGAACGTCCGTTCGTTCAACCGTTCTTCTTTTTCTTCTCCTCGGATTTATTCCGCGATCGCGATCTCAGATCCAATCTTCGTTCTAGTCTATTTTCTCGCTCGTTTATCGGAATCAGGTGATTCAAGCGCCTGGAGTTTCGTTTCGAAACCGCCGTTCCGACTAATCAACTTAAACCAGTTTTTGCTACGGTAAAATTTGACCTAGTTTCAACTTGCTAGAACCGAGTTGTTTTCTTCCGCCGTTTGTTTTCGGTTTCTTTGTTCGGTTTGTTCTTTCTTTGCAACCGGAGTTCTTAAGTTGAACTTTCTGGTTAGATCTCTTGTTCGAGTTTTACCTGTGCATCAGATGAGTACTTATTGTATGCTTGTTGTTTGTCTGCGATAGATTACCCGGATTGCGCCGCTTGTTACTTCGAATCTCTAGGACTCGCGGATCATCAGCAAGGCAAGTAACACTTTGATCATACCTTTTCTACAACCCAGTTTTATTGCATTAGATCCATCCTCACACATTGCATGATTAGGATCTAATTAAATTGTGGGATGGGAAGTAGATGAGGTAGTACCTATTACCTGTTACTATGAAACCTTTGGGAGTTACTTCTACGTTTGCTTATTATGCCATGCTATGCTAGTAGACGTGGATTGGGTGAGTGATATCCATGATAGATGTGAGAATGATAATTTTAATGGTTTATCTAAGGTGGCAACTTAAACACACATCTGGGTGGATTGAGGCACCTGATGTCTATCAGGACTTGCCTGTTTTATTTTGGACCGCCACCCAGGCTCAAAGGGATCATAAGATCTTTCATGCTAAATACTTACGTGTGCAGCCACAAGCCATTATGGGCTCTGGCATAGTTGACTAAGTCGTGCGAACTCTTATAGGGGTAGACTAGCAGATGTAGGGGATATAGGTGGTACGGTCTACTCCATCATAAGGTGCTAGCGCTTCTGAAAGACTATGTCTCGGTCATCCGTTTCTCAAACACCAGTAGTGCGAGAAATCCAACGGAGGCGATCGAGTCTTGTGGGGAAAAGTGCGCAAACCTCTGCAGAGTGTAATAAACTAATCATGATTAGCCGTGTCCCCGGTTATGGACAATCTTGAGTATCTAGTACTTGAATATCATGTGAATCTCAACATGTTACTTCTAATTAATATTGTTGGGTTTTAATGACTACTTTTAATTGGGATTGAGAATGCTGTCAACCATTCTCAATGTTTAACAACCACCATGATAGTTAAATAAATTTATTCCTTTGCAGTAGGGAAAAATTGGCTTTACGCAAAACAGTAACCATAGAGCTTTCCACCAGCCAAATATGCATATAGTATAACTGTTTCATTCCATCACTCTCTATGTGTTACTTTGCCAGCATATTCCATGTGCTGACCCGTTTCGGGCTGCAACGTTAATGTTGCAGACTTTTCAGACGATGATTAAGGTGCTTTTAGGTCGTGGTTCTATACTCAGTGATGCCGTTGGAGTTGATGGACCCATTTATTCTTCCAAGTCTTCCGCTGTTATTGACACTAGATGGCCTTAAGCCATATTTATTGTAATAAGTTCTCTTTTGAGACATCGTTGTAATAAGTGTGTGATTGCCACTCTGCTATAAATCCTTCAAAGTACTGTGTGGTGTCAGCATTACTGATCCAGGGATGACACCGGAGCACAGAGATCAGACCGGTTGAGGTTTGATCGCTACAGAGATGGTATCAGAGCACACACTGACTATAGGACACGACCACTAAGTTAAAGCCATAGATCACCATTCTCTCCTCATTTTCTAACTCCTCATCTTTTCTACTCTTTAGGATGAAGGACGCGAAGATTAAGTACGCTCAACCAGATGAAGGCACACCTTTTGGATTTCACTTGAAGGAAGTCACCAAGTACCTAAACATTGGATTACCAAGTTTCACGGGAACCTTCAATGCCACTTTGCCTGAAGAGGAGCGCTGGAAGATTCAAGCTCACGTTCCGGGAAGGACATTCGCGCCAATCACGAAGCCCATAGATAGTGTTTTCAATGCACCAACTTGGAGTCTAGGAAAGAGCATGGCAGCCCATATCACCATAGGACGCATTGGAGAAGTTTATCAAGAAGACCTCAAGGACACTATCTACCAGATTTGCGGACGCCGAGATGAACAATGGGAATTAGTCAGCACCAAGAAGGATAGATCCATTGCAGCATTCATCCAGGAGTTAAACCAGCACATTCGACGCCACGAGAACCAGATGTGCAATGATATGATGGAGTTGAAGAATGCGAAGACAAGGATCATCGAGCTAGAAGGAGAACTGAAGGCTACACGCAAGGACTACATGGACGAGATCGTAGCTCTAGCAAGACACAACATCGATCTTAAGCAAGAGATTGAAGAACTCAAGAGGAAGTTAGCATCCAGGGAGGAAGACGAGTACGTCGCATGCCCGGATAACTACATCATCATCGACAACACCGATTCGGATCCAAGCGAACCCGACTTTGACGACGAAGCTGGAGCGGACATCATGGAGTCTTTCGTCGGTTCAAATTTCTAGATGACCACCAAATATTAGTAGTATTTTCCCCCATGTATACACTATAGTTCGAGCACTTTTGCGATAGCTAGATTGATTGTATGCCCTTGTTTGATTGAATGAAGTGATTTTGTGTGAATTTGCTCATGTGCATTTGGGGTAGTGTTTTCTCTTTAGACCTCATTCTATTCTTATTTCTCTTCTTTTCTAAACCCTCAGATGCCTCCGAGACGTGACAATGGATTTCCACCGGAGCTCACTCAGTTGATCCAACAGCAGAATCAGTTGATGCAGATGTTAGTTCAGAATCAGCAGAACAACAACAACAACAACAACAACAACCCACCACCACCACCTGTTGACCACTTAGCCCGTTTCCTTAGGCTAAATCCGCCGGTGTTTTCTAGTAGCATCGAGCCGATAGTAGCAGACGATTGGATCTGCAAGATAGGAAGGGATTTGACCACTGCAGGATGCACGGATGGTGAGAAAGTGAAGTTTGCCGCACATCAATTAGAAGGACCCGCGGCAGCATGGTGGGAGAATTTCACAGCCACTTTCCCAGTTGACACTGTCACATGGGATCAGTTTCAGCAAGCTTTCCGCACTGCACATGTTTCAGCAGGAGCTATGGCCATGAAGAAGCGTGAGTTTCGCAACTTACGCCAAGGAGGACAGTTGGCCAGTATGTTGATGACTTCAGCAAGTTAGCACGTTATGCCCCAGATGACGTTGCTATGGATGCGGCTAAGCAGGAGAAGTTTCTGGAAGGATTGAATGATGAGCTAAGCATGCAGTTGATGGTAGGAAGTTTCAGAAACTACCAGGAGTTGGTAGATCGTGCCATCATGATTGAAGGGAAGCAACAACAGATTGAGAACCGCAAGAGGAAGTATGGACAGGGGAAGTATAACTCTGGAGCCCAGCAGAAGCCCCGTTTTACCTCTAAAACAGGATTTCAGTTTCAGCATACCCATGGAGGAAGTAGTTTGCACAACCACAATGGCCGCAAGAATGGTAATGGGAATGGAGGAAGCAACGGCCAGAACAGGACCACCCCATCGACCCCATCCAAGAGAGACCTGAGCCAAGTCACCTGTTTCAAGTGTTCCAAGACCGGACATTATGCAAATGAATGTCCTGAAGGCCAGAATGGAAATGGCAATGGAAGCTCAGGGAAGAAGCCGAACCCTTTCAATAGGGGACAGGTGAACCACGTTAGCGTAGAGGAGGTTGAAGATCAGCCTGATGCAGTAATTGGTAAGTTTTTGGTTAAGTCATTTACCGCACTCGTTCTTTTCGATATTGGTGCATCACATTCATACATATCAAGGGGATTTGTGGATAAATATAACCTGCCAACCCAAGCCCTTAGGTCACCCATGCTAGTAAGCTCACTAGGAGCGGAGTTTATGGCTAGACGATGGTGTGATCGGTTACCATTAAGGATTGGTAACTATGTTTTTCCCTCAGACCTAATAGTATTGGAATCTCAAGGATTGGATGTGATATTAGGCATGGATTGGTTATCAAAGTATGAAGGGAATATTGAGTGTGCAAGTAAGTCAATTTTTCTTACCACACCAGAAGGGAGAAGGATTAAGTATGTATCTCGGCATGTGCCAAAGAGGACCCAAGTAAATTGCCTAACAGGACTCGTGCAGGAGGAAGTACCAGTGGTAAAGGATTTTCCTGATGTATTTCCGGAAGAGTTGCCAGGCATGCCACCGGATAGAGACATTGAGTTTTTGATTGAGTTATTGCCAGGTACAGGCTGAATATCGAAGCGACCGTATAGGATGCCAGCAAAGGATTTGGTGGAAATTAAGAATCAGATTAAGGAGTTACTGGAGAAAGGTTACATACGCCCAAGTTCTTCGCCTTGGGGATCACCCGTACTTCTAGTGGAGAATAAGGATGGATCATTAAGGATGGTTGTTGATTACCGTGGATTGAATGAAGTAACCATCAAGAACAAGTACCCACTGCCAATGATAAATGATCTCTTTGATCGTTTGCAAGGAGCTAAAGTGTTTTCCAAGATCGATTTGCGATCAGGGTACCACCAGTTGAAGATTCGAGAGCAGGACATACCTAAGACAGCATTCACCACAAGATATGGACTGTATGAGTATACCGTTATGTCATTTGGATTGACTAACGCGCCTGCCTACTTTATGAACCTGATGAACAAAGTGTTTATGGAGTTTTTGGATAAGTTTGTCGTAGTGTTCATTGATGATATCCTGGTTTATTCGAAGAATGAAGAAGAGCATAAGGAACATTTGTGTTTGGTTTTGGAGAAACTAAGGGAACATCAGTTATATGCCAAATTTAGCAAATGTGAGTTTTGGTTGAAGGAAGTAGGATTCCTCAGACATGTTATATCTAGAGAAGGGATAGCAGTTGACCCCGCAAAGGTTGAGACCGTTACCGAATGGGAAGCACCAACGACAGTTGGAGAGATCCGGAGTTTTCTTGGACTCACAGGATACTACCGGAGATTCATTGAGAACTTTTCAAAGATTGCAAAGCCTATGACGGAGTTGTTGAAGAAAGATACCAAGTTTAATTGGACTAAGGAGTGTGAGGCTAGTTTCTAGGAGTTGAAGAAACGCTTGGCTAGCTCACCAGTGTTGATTTTGCCAGATCAGACCAAGGATTATGAGGTGTATTGCGATGCTTCACGTCAAGGACTTGGAGCTGTGCTTATGCAGGAAGGTAGAGTTGTTTCGTATGCTTCACGACAACTGAAGCCTCATGAGTTGAATTACGCCACGCATGATTTGGAGTTAGCAGCCGTAGTGCATGCATTGAAGACATGGAGACATTTCCTCATTGGAAATCATTGTGAGGTGTACACGGATCACAAGAGTTTAAAGTACATTTTCACGCAGAAGGAGTTGAACCTCAGACAAAGGAGATGGTTGGAGCTCATCAAGGATTATGACATGAGATTGCATTACCATCCCGGAAAGGCTAATGTAGTAGCTGACGCATTGAGCCATAAGAGCCATGTCAATACATTAATGACGGGAGAAATACCCAAGGAGTTATCAGAAAACCTTCGTGAGCTATGTTTGGAGATAGTTCCGAAAGGCTATGTAGCAGCATTGGAGATTCGGTCAAAATTGATGGATAAAATCAGAGAAGCTCAGAAATCTGACAAGGAAATTGCTTCTATAAAGGAGAAACTAAGCAAAGGAAAAGCAAAGGGATTTCGTGAGGATGAGCACGATACCCTATGGTTTGAGGACCGTGTTTATGCGCCAAATGACCCGGAGATCAGGAAGTTGATTCTGCAAGAGGCACATGATTCACCATATTCGATTCACCCAGGAAATACCAAGATGTATTTGGATTTGAAGGAGACATTCTGGTGGACCGGAATGAAGAAGGATATTGCAGCATATGTAGCAGTTTGTGATGTATGTCATAGAGTAAAGGCAGAGCATCAGAAGCCAGCAGGTTTGTTACAACCATTGCCGATACCTGAATGGAAGTGTGATAAGATAGGCATGGATTTTATCACCGGATTACCCAGGACGAAAGCTGGATATGACTCGATATGGGTAGTAGTTGATCATTTGACGAAGGTAGCACATTTCATTCCAGTTAAGACCACTTACACTAGTGCTAAGTTGGCAAAGATATACATGACTAGGATCATTTGTTTGCATGGAGTTCCGAGGAGTATTGTATCAGACAGAGGAACCCAATTTCCCTCAAAGTTTTGGAATCAGTTGCATGAAACTTTGGGAACCAGACTGGAGTCCAGCACCGCTTTTCATCCGTAGACAGATGGACAGACCGAGAGAGTCAATCAGATTTTGGAAGATATGCTGAGAGCTTGTGCACTAGATTATGGATCTAGTTGGGACGATAACTTGCCGTATGCGGAGTTTTCTTATAACAACAGTTACCAAACCAGTTTGAAGATAGCACCTTTCGAAGCCTTATATGGAAGGAGGTGCAGGACACCGTTGTCATGGGACGAAGTTGGAGACCATTAGTTCTTTGGACCAGATTTGATTAAGGAGTCTGAACGGAAAGTTAAGTTGATACGCGAGAGGCTCAAGGTAGCCCAGTCTAGGCAGAAGAGCTACGCAGATTCTAAACGCAAGGAGACAGTTTACGAAACCGGAGACAGAGTGTATCTCCGAGTATCCCCACTTCGAGGAGTTAAACGTTTTGGAGTTAAGGGAAAGTTAGCACCGCGTTTCGTTGGACCTTATAAGATTTTGCAACGCATGGGAGAAGTCGCGTATAAGTTGGAATTACCAGAGGGACTGTCAGGAGTACATGATGTATTCCATGTTTCTCAGCTAAAGAAATGTCACGCCGAGATGGCGGAAGTACCATTAAGAGATACAGTGCCGCTGGAAGCAATTCAGTTGAAGGACGACTTAACGTATGAAGAGAAACCAGTCAAGATTCTCGAGTTTGCCAGTAGAGTTACCCGCAGTAATGTTATCAAGTTTTGCAAAGTTCAGTGGAACCACCACTCAGAGGATGAAGCCACCTGGGAGAGAGAAGAAGATTTGCTCAAGGACCACCCTCACCTATTTTCTAGCCAACCCGAATCTCGAGGGCGAGATTCATCTTAAGGGAGGTAGGTTTGTAATATCCCAAATTTTCAATTTGGAATGTTATACACTAGATCATCATGCATATCATATTTTATTGCATTTTGGTTGATCCTAGAAATTTCACGCAACTCAAGGACCCTTGGAGAAAGTTGGAGATTTCGTCTTTTTCATATTTGAGTCTTCTCAAATTTTGAAGAAAGGATCATTGGTTTTGTCGGAGTTTCATTTGCCTTTTATTTGGATAGGGAAAAATGCGCGTTTTCAAAATTTGCATTTTAGGCCCGGAGAAAAGTTCATTTTGTTCGACTCATTTTTAGGAGTCGGGGAAAATTTACTTTATTAGATTTGGAGTTCGTTTAGATCTCTTTCTGGTTTTTTTCCCGAGCGCGGAACCGTTTAAAAAAAAGGATCCAGCAACTTGGGCCAAAGGCCCAAGCCACCGAGCCGGCCAGGAGGCCAAGTGCCATTACGCGCCACGCCCAGGGAGGAGCCGTGCCAGGCGCAAGGCGCCAGGGAGCCACCGCCCTTGTTGGTTTCCTAGTAGGATTCATCCTACTTCCATTTTTTTTCTAGATCTTTTTCCCTCTTTTCTTTCCTAGTCCTAGTCCAATTCCTTGACCCCTACCCCAAGTTTTGTCTCCCCTCCCCAATATAAATACTCCCACACCCCCCCTCTAAACCCATCAAATCCAAAGCCCCAAAGCCCCAAGCACCCCGCGCCCCACACCTGCGCCGCGCCCTGTGTCACGCGCCGCCGCCGCCGTGTGCCCGCGCCGCCGCCGCACCTTGCCACCGCCGCCGGCCCACGCCCACGCCGTCGGAGTTCCTCGCCGGAGACCTCGTCGGAGGTAGCACGCGCTACATCTTTTCTTTTCATCGGATCGTTTTCTTCTAATCGTTCCGATTATTTTCTCCGATTCGTTTTTCTCTCCGGTTCTTCGCGAAACCGTTCCGGTTTTCTAGATCGGTTTTCTTCTCCGAAACACTAGATCGGATTCGTTTTCTTTTCCGATTTAGTTGCCCGAGATTGTTCGCCGGACCGTTCATCCTAACGAACGTGATCACCGGATTTCTTCTAGGTTAGCGAACGTCCGTTCGTTCAACCGTTCTTCTTTTTCTTCTCGTCGGATTTATTCCGCGATCACGGTCTCAGATCCGATCTTCGTTCTAGTCTATTTTCTCGCTCGTTTATCGGAATCAGGTGATTCAAGCGCCTGGAGTTTCGTTTCGAAACCGCCGTTCCGACTAATCAACTTAAACCAGTTTTTGCTACGGTAAAATTTGACCTAGTTTCAACTTGCTAGAACCGAGTTGTTTTCTTTCGCCGTTTGTTTTCGGTTTCTTTGTTCAGTTTGTTCTTTCTTTGCAACCGGAGTTCTTAAGTTGAACTTTCTAGTTAGATCTCTTGTTCGAGTTTTACCTGTGCATTAGATGAGTACTTATTGTATGCTTGTTGTTTGTCTGCGATAGATTACCCGGATTGCGCCGCCTGTTACTTCGAATCTCTAGGACTCGCGGATCATCAGCAAGGCAAGTAACACTTTGATCATACCTTTTCTACAACCCAGTTTTATTGCATTAGATCCATCCTCACACATTGCATGATTAGGATCTAATTAAATTGTGGGATGGGAAGTAGATGAGGTAGTACCTATTACCTGTTACTATGAAACCTTTGGGAGTTACTTCTACGTTTGCTTATTATGCCATGCTATGCTAGTAGACGTGGATTGGGTGAGTGATATCCATGACAGATGTGAGATTGATAATTTTAATGGTTTATCTAAGGTGGCAACTTAAACACACATCTGGGTGGATTGAGGCACCTGATGTCTATCAGGACTTGCCTGTTTTATTTTGGACCGCCACCCAGGCTCAAAGGGATCATAAGATCTTTCATGCTAAATACTTACGTGTGCAGCCACAAGCCATTATGGGCTCTGGCATAGTTGACTAAGTCGTGCGAACTCTTATAGGGATAGACTAGCAGATGTAGGGGATATAGGTGGTACGGTCTACTCCAGCGTAAGGTGCTAGCGCTTCTGAAAGACTATGTCTCGGTCATCCGTTTCTCAAACACCAGTAGTGCGAGAAATCCAATGGAGGCGATCGAGTCTTGTGGGGAAAAGTGCGCAAACCTCTGCAGAGTGTAATAAACTAATCATGATTAGCCGTGTCCCCGGTTATGGACAATCTTGAGTATCTAGTACTTGAATATCATGTGAATCTCAATATGTTACTTCTAATTACATTGTTGGGTTTTAATGACTACTTTTAATTGGGATTGAGAATGCTGTCAACCATTCTCGATGTTTAACAACCACCATGATAGTTAAATAAATTTATTCCTTTACAGTAGGGAAAAATTGGCTTTACGCAAAACAGTAACCATAGAGCTTTCCACCAGCCAAATATGCATATAGTATAGCTGTTTCATTCCATCACTCTCTATGTGTTACTTTGCCAGCATATTCCATGTGCTGACCCGTTTCGGGCTGCAACGTTAATGTTGCAGACTTTTCAAACGACGATTAAGGTGCTTTTAGGTCGTGGTTCTATACTCAGTGATGCCGTTGGAGTTGATGGACCCATTTATTCTTCCAAGTCTTCCGCTGTTATTGACACTAGATGGCCTTAAGCCATATTTATTGTAATAAGTTCTCTTTTGAGACATCGTTGTAATAAGTGTGTGATTGCCACTCTGCTATAAATCCTTCGAAGTACTGTGTGGTGTCAGCATTACTGATCCAGGGATGACACCGGAGCACAGAGATCAGACTGTTTGAGGTCTGGTCGCTACACGTAGTGCTCGAAAGATGCTATGTTATGATAGCATATGTAATCATAAAGTAATATTTTGATAAACTGTAGTGGCCTTTTTTATACTTGTGTCTTCAAGTATTGGGAACACCTCCTGTGCGGCCGTTTTAAGATATATATATATATATATATATATATATATATATATACAAAATCTGAAAGATGGCAGTCGTTGGCTTCAGCCCCCACGCACATAGTATGGGGGTGCTCGCAGAAGACGCATTTTCACACTTAACCCAACATCTTGGTCCTGCAAAGGAGGTGATAGCGCAGCGGGCAGGCAACCGGACTATAATGCTTTAACACTTTCACTTAGCCATAGGAGCTTGACAGTGAGACTATTTAGGTAGCCCCTTGGTGGCGACTACGCTCGTCCGAGTTTGGGGCGCGTATGTGCCTGACCGGGAAGCGGCCCTTCGTTAAAGCGGAGGAATCCGATAGATTCCGATAGATCATCGAGGGGCTGACCAGTCTCATGCTACATCATGACAGTCAGTTTTTGGCTTTCTCTACTGAGGTGCTCGCCCGGCCGAACCGGGGCACAATTGCAGTAGTTCTCCTGGTGCTACCTTAGCCGATAGAGCAGAACGTAAGGTAGCCGAACTCAGGAGCCGGGCAACCCAACATTTGACCAAAGACATGATTCGGAGCTGATGCATATAATGCCAAAACTCGCGATGCCGAACACTCCCGAAGGTGTGCGGTCTTTATGAGTGCGGGCGAAACAACACTCTTTATTAAAAAGCCCCTAGTGTCCAGGTACATGCAGAAATTCTGACGTGGCCACATGCCAAGACGCCAGCCTCCTCCTTGGTTATATCAGAAAAAACCAGGGGATGTGTAGCAATGAGAGACAGTAAAAAAGGTTTACGCAGGGTCTTAATCTAAAAAGAATCCTTTAGGACGGGTCCCTACTGCACGTCTGCGCCTGTGTCTCCGTTGTGCCGTATCCTGGACGGGCACCGTATGACGTTCATCTGTAAAAGAGAGGAACTGAGTTGAAAACGGGTCGTGCCGAACAAAAGTTTAAAATAAACAAAGTATAAAGTAAAATATATAAGATTGAGCTTTATTGTATCTTATTGTATATGCGTGGAGCCCCTAGTGCGGGGGTATATGGCCACTAAGCCTGCATCAATGATGATTTTGTACCAAACTCGTCTATCCGCATTCGTGGTCTTGAATGACCTATTTCGAAGTTTTGTGGCCGGTGAGGCCATTTTGCTGTGGGGCTGTCAAAGCGGCCGCACAGTCCTCCGCTTGGGGAGGCGCACTTTAGTGCTTCCCCTTCAAAGAGATGATGCCTCATGGACCGGGCATCTTAAGCGTAAGAGATGCATAATGCGGTATTGCGTTAAAGCGAGCGAAAGCTTCGCGTCCCAGTAGTGCTTGATAGCGACTTGAGAACGGGACGATATGGAAGGTCAGCTTTTCACGGCGGAAGTTATCGGCAGAGCCGAATATGAATTCGAGCCGGAGAAAACCCATACAATGGGTGTCCGGACCAGGTATTACCCCTTGAAAGGAGGTTTTGTTGCGGCGGATTCTTGCTGGGTTTATCCCCATGTGATGGATTGTATCCTGATATATCAGGTTTAGTCCACTGTCATCGTCCATAAGGACATTTGAAAACTAGAGTCTGCCAATTATTGGATCGAGTATCAAGGCAGTCCAACCCGCATTCTTGATATTTCTAGAATAATCTAGCTGATCGAAGATGATCGGTTTTGACAACCATTGGCAGGACCCTTTGGGGATGGGTCGTGTGGTGCGTACCTTTATGGGCGCCGCACATTTTGTTATGTGAAGTACGTTCACTGTTTTTACTTCTTGTGGGAAGTTCTTTTGTTTCCTGGTGCTCTGCTTTTGGGGTTCGTTCTCGTCTTCGCTTGGTGTGTCGAGCCCCTTGTGTTCGACATTGAGTCTGCCGGATTGTTTGAAAACCCAACAGTCTCTGTGGGTATGGTTAGCAGGGTTCTCGGGAGTACTGTGTATCTGACATATCCTGTCCAGGATTTTTTAGGTTGGATGGATCGTCCCTGTTATCCTGGGGGGGTGGGGCGATTTTGCCTGATTTTGTCATGAGCCTTTGAATCCGGCATTGACTGCCGTGCTCTTCGGACTTTTTTCCTTAGTCCGGCGACGGTCCTTGTTGCATCGCGGTTTTCTGTTTCCATCCCTAGTTTCGGATGTACTTGGGTCGCTGGGGCTGCACCTTGCCAGCCAGCTGTCCTCCCTGCACAAAAGCGGGTCATGAGGCTTGTTAGTGCGGCCATTGTTCTTGGTTTTTCTTGGCCGAGGTGTCTGGCGAGCCATTCGTCTCGGACGTTATGCCTGAAAGCTGCTAAGGCTTTGGCGTCCGGACAGTCAACTATCTGATTCTTTTTAGTGAGGAATCTATTCCAGAACTGCCAAGCTGATTCTCCGGGTTGTTGAGTTATGTGACTAAGATCGTCTGCATCCGGAGGGCGGACATAGGTCCCTTGAAAGTTTGCTCAGAAAGCATCCTCGAGCTCTTCCCAGCTTCCAATTGTGTTTTTGGGAAGGCTTTTAAGCCAATGCCGGGCTGGCCCTTTAAGCTTAAGGGGTAAATATTTTATGGCGTGGAGATCATCTCCTCTAGCCATGTGTATGTGGAGGATATAATCCTCGATCCAAACTCCAGGGTCTGTTGTTCCATCATATGCCTCTATGTTTATGGGTTTGAATCCCTCTGGAAATTCATAGTCCAGGACCTTATTGGTGAAACATAGGGGCTGTGGGGCGCCCCTGTATTTGGGTGTGCCGGATTCTGATGATGGCTTCATAGCATTGCTTACGAGAGCTTGCTTTCTTGGCCCATAAATGGACCTGACTGGGCCATGATGCGAATCCTTAAGTGGGTCGCATGCCGATTTAAGTGCGGCGCCGCTTGCCGCTTCATGGGGTCATCTATCCGACCGTGTGGCTTTTTCATTTTTTGAATGCGAGGGCTCTAGGGCCTCTTCGTCGAATTCAGGCAGTAGCTTTCTTTTCGGATAGCTTTTAGTGCGGCGACCGTCGGCGTATTTATCTGCGGTATTGATTACTTTGCTCCATCTAACCCGGAGTGCATCTTCTGCTGTTTTTAGCTTCCGCTTCTGCTTTTTAGGGTGCGTGCAGTTGCAACGAGCCTCTCATGGAGATTCTTCTTATCCGTGGGTTTATCCGGCGTGAGGTCGTCCGGAATGCCGTTTTCGCCGGAGAAGGGATGTTCGGTTTCTCTATCCATGTTGCCCTGTTTGGACGGTTGCTCTAAGGCCTGCTCGTCGTCTACCGGCTCGTCCTACTCTATGGCTGGGTTTTTATCGAGGCGAGGCTTGGGTCGGCGTTTACGCCGATGCTTTGATTGCTTTTCGGGGGGTTGATCTCCCGTTCCATCCCCTTTTTCCTCATTGTCGCTTCCTTTAGGGGTATCCACCATGTACACATCGTGAGATGAGGTGGCTGTCCAATGCCCTATGGGCGTTGGTTCGTCGGTATCTCCTGCATCGTCATCCATGCTGTCGATGTCTCTGGATTCGAAGTTGAGCACGTCGTTTAAATTGTCGACAGTGGCTACCAAGTGGGTGGTGGGTGGGCTTTGAATTTCTTCATCGTCCGTATCCCATCCTCGCTGACCGTAGTTTGGCCAGGGCTCTCCTGATAAGGAGAGAGACTTGGGAGAATTCAGGATATCGCCAAAAGGCGAGTGCTGAAAGATGTCGCGGCGGTGAACTCCATTATTGGCGCCCAATCGGATTCGATCGGCAGGGGCGCGGGGGGTTCGGAGTTCGGAAAGGAGTCCGGATCCTCGGAGTCACGGATCATGCAGAGTGCAGGGCTAGCGTTCGGCTCGATCGCCTTTGAGATCGCAGCCCCCGAGGTGACGTCCAACCACTCATCCTCGATTGGCGCAATAGGCACCGAGTTAGGGGTCGGAACCGATGCGTGTGCGGCCTCCAGGACACTGTCCGGAGGCAGAGCTAGATCATGCCCCTCGAGATAGTGCAGCGCGCTTGGCCGTGGCTCGAACCCGTCGAAGATCAAGTCTCCGCGGATGTCATCCGTATAGTTTAAGCTTCCAAACCTGACTTGATGGCCAGGGCGTAGCTTTCGATCTGCTCCAGGTGGCCAAGCGAATTGGCCCGCGGAGCGAAGCCGCCGAATACGAAGATCTGTCCAGGGAGAAAAGTCTCACCCTGGACCGCATCGTTGTTGATGATCAAAGGAGCCATCGGGCCTAAAGGCGACGACACAGAGGAACTCTCAATGAAAGCACCAATGTCGGTGTCAAAACCGGCGGATCTCGGGTAGGGGGTCCCGAACTGTGCGTCTAGGCCGGATGGTAAGAGGAGGCAGGGAACACGATGTTTTACCCAGGTTCGGGTCCTCTTGATGGAGGTAAAACCCTACGTCCTGCTTGATTAATATTGATGATATGGGTAGTACAAGAGTAGATCTACCACGAGATCAAGGAGGCTAAACCCTAGAAGCTAGCCTATGGTATGATTGTTGTATATGGAGCTGATGTCCTACGGACTACAACCCTCCGGTTTATATAGACACCGGATAGGGTTAGGGTTACATAGAGTTGGTTACAATGGTTGGAGATCTTGAATATCCGCACCGCCAAGCTTGCCTTCCACGCCAAGGAAAGTCCCATCCGGACATGGGACAAAGTCTTCAATCTTGTATCTTCATAGTCCAGGAGTCCGGCTGAAGGTATAGTCCGGCTACCCGAACACCCCCTAATCCAGGACTCCCTCACCGATCATCGAGCAAGTCAGTCAAAGTCCATACTTCATTTTCATACATGGATCCTATCTCGGATTTCATGGCTTCCAGCCATTTGTCGAAATATGGGCCCGCCATCGCTTCTTCATAGTTCGAAGGTTCACCATTGTCTAACAACATGATTTTCAGGACAGGGTTGCCGTACCACTCTAGTGCAGAATGTGTCCTTGTGGACCTACGAAGTTCAGTAGCAACTTGATCTGAAGTTTCATGATCATCATCATTAACTTCCTCTCTAGTCGGTGCAGGCACCTCAGAAACATTTTCTTGAGCTGCGCCACTCTCCGGTTCAAGAGGCAATACTTCATCAAGTTCTACTTTCCTCCCACTTACTTCTTTCGAGAGAAACTCTTTCTCTAGAAAGGATCCATTCTTGGCAACAAAGATCTTGCCTTCGGATTTGAGGTAGAAGGTATACCCAATAGTTTCTTTAGGGTATCCTATGAAGACACATTTTTTCCGATTTGGGTTCGAGCTTTTCAGGTTGAAGTTTCTTGACATAAGCACTACAAAAAAATACACTTCCGTGATGATACGTGTTTGTCACAGTAGGTCGCTTTTTTCATCATGCATGTACACCCATGACAAATTTATGACAGAATCAAGATAGTCATACCTGTGCTGTCGTAGAAATGTTCCATGACATTACCAAAATTATCATCACGGAAGTGTCCACTTCCATGACGATAAATCACGCGTCACAGAAGTGCTTTTGTCAAGGGTGACTGACACGTGGCATCCACCATAACGGAACACCGTTAAGCTATCGGGTCAGGTTTTGGATCCGATAACCCGTTAATAGCCCCGACCAATGGGGATTTTCCACGTGTAAAATCATCATTGGCTAGAGGAAACACGTGTTGGCTCATCGTCGGGACATATGTCATCCACTCACTGGACAGAAGGCGCCTATGATACGTCGACACATGGCACGACCCAACAAGTTTAAATGGGCCGGCCCAACTAAAGGCCCACAAGATTTTGCGGACCATAATGGGCCGGCCCAGTTAAAGGCCCACGAGATTTTGCGGACCATAATGGGCTGGCCCAGCTAAAGGCCCACAAGATTTCGCGGGCCATAATGGGCCGGCCCAGGTACAGACCCACAAGATTTTGTGTGCCATAATAGGTCGGCCCAGGTAAAGGCCCACAAAATTCTTGCGGATCATAATGGGCCGGCCCAGCTAAAGGCCCACGAGATTTCGCCAACATTAATGGGCCGGCCCAGCTGTAGGCCCACAAGATTTTGAGGACCCTAGTAGACTGGCCCGTTAACTGGCTGCCATGTTTTGGGCCAAATGCCAGCCCATATTTGATACGGTCTATTAATGGCCTGCCATGCTCCGGGCCTAATAGTGGCCCATATGAGATCCGGCCCGTTAAAAGCCTACCACGCTCTGGGCCAAATTACGGCCCAGATCAGGTCCGACCCTTTAAGAGGTTTTGGGCCTAATTATGGCCCATATCAGATTCGGCCCGCCAACTAGACACTATGCTTTTGGGCCCACTTGCTAAAGGCCCACTTAGTAATTCGGCCTGATATTAGTTTTGGCCTGTTAAGGGCCCGTTTAACATTTCAGCCCTATATTAATTTCAGCCTGTTAAAATCCCGTCATATAGTTGGGCCTAACTACGGCCCGGTTTGCATCCGGCCTGCTCGCAGCTGATATCTGATTGGGCCAAACAAGGACCGAGACAATTTTTCAGCCTGTTAAAAGCCCGTGATTTGATTTGCACAATCATGGGCCGGGGTTCATTTCGGGCTGCTGCCGGCCCGTGAGCTGATCGGCACGTTTCAGGCCCAACCTACATCATGATTGCATGACGGCCCAATTATGTACCGTAATTTTACGGCTTGGTCGGTTTACTGCGAAGACAGGATATATATACAGTAAAATAACTGCAGCATCGTGAATAAGAAAAAACCTATACTATACAATAAAGAAATTACGGCATATTACATCCACTCGGCATCAAAGTTCGCCACTATGATAATAAAGCACAAGCAGACAGTAGATTACATACACTGGGCATCAAAGATCGCCACCAGTGCAAATAAAGACGCCGAAAAAATAATATACAAAACCAACAACACTTCAATAGAGTTCAAGAAAGGTTAGCCCTGCTGGGGAGCTACAGTGCAAGCAGCTGAGCAAGACGATGAGACTGCGCTTGTTCAACACTTATATCTTCCTCACTCTAAAAGATAAACAAGCAGTCAGATGACAGGTTTTGCACATAAAAGTATCAGTGCTGACAATTCATCACATTTCTTACTGACGAATAAAGTGACACAATTTAAATTTGCATTAACACAATATGATATTGTTCAGGTCAAGACATGGCATGACATGACATTGTGAAGGAGTTGGCAGCTTCACGACACCACTAGATTACAGATCAAGAACTCATAAGTATTAATGGTTAGTGTGCTGTCAATTTATACCATTTCAGATTGGCAAATAAAGAGACAGTTTAAATAATAGTAGAATGATATGACATTTTTCATAGTTAAGACATTGCAGAATATGACATTGTGCTGTAGTGGGAAGGTTCACCACACCACTAGATTATAGATGAAGAACAGAAGCATACATGCAGTGTAAAAGAAGATCACTTGCTTTGTATAGTTTAATTTACATGGTATGAAGAAGGAACTTGGTTGTACAACTGAAAACTTAAATTGAGAAAGGACGAACTTTTCTTTATGAACTACATATAATAAACTTTAAGCAAGCAATTTGATGCAAACACCAAAAATAAACAGCTGTTGCAGTCATGCCTAACCAAATATATACAACAAAGTTTGAAGGCTTGAGATGGGCAAACTTACATTATTGGTGAAGACAGGCTCTATAAAGGCCTTGTCCATGCTGATGGGGGGGGGGGGCAATTCAAGAAGTTTACCACATAATCTTCTTCAAAAGCATTGCTTTATTCTACATTTTGTTAAGAGTAAATATAGATGTGATAATATACGAAAAAATGGAGAATATTTAAGATAAGATGAAGAGTGATGCTACATAACCAAGTAGCTATAAATGTAAGTGCAGCGATATAGGCAAAAGGTACAGCCAAGAGCAATGCACAGCTAAACTTCTTCAGTACCAACCTTATGGTAAAAGTAAATATAGATCTGATGTGTAGAAAATGGAGGGCAAAGGAAAATAAGCTGCAGGGTGATGGTACATGAACAACTACCTGTCATTATAAGTACACTGATAAAGGACATCATGTACTTACAAGAACAATGCAGAGCTAAAAAAACATTGGCATTGGATATATTCTACACTAATGTAACCATTCATACAGATCAGATAATTTGGAGCGAACAATTGATAAGCAAGCTATCATGCATACTGCTGTCACATAATGAACCAGGTATGTATGCAAGTACAGTGATACAGGACAACAGGTACTAACAAGAGCAAAGCAGCGGGCAGCATATTTGAGATATTCTATTGTTCTTGTCAAACCGGAATTCTTCTTCGAGCAGATTTCCTGCAAAAAAGATCCGTAAGGCACATGCGGAAAAGTAGAAGTTCAAATTGTCATGTGATTTCATAGACAGTACCTCATCCTGGGAACAAGACTAGTGCATAACAAGGTTTTTCCATTCAATTTCTTCTAAATTTAGCACAGTAGACTTCATCAGGAATTCGTTTATAGACTTGCCATCAAAGTGTGATTTCCTCAGGTAACACCGATACGGCTGCAATGCTTCCTTGAAAAGCACAAGCAAGCTTTGCTCATCTTGACTATCACGATTGACCCTCGTTACAATAATGTAATGTAAATCATTGATGTGTTCAATCAGCAGAAAACAAGAAAATAATAGCCATGAATAATAACACTTACACATAAGTTGGACAGGAAGATGTGAAAATGGTGTTTGTCTTCACAATAATCTTCCCATGATGGGAATATATGCACGTAGTCCCTAACAACATTGAAAGCATTGTCTTTTAAACTAGGAATAAATGGAATGGGGTTCCAATCTGTAGGAATTGGCCGTCTCTGCAGTTGGGATAGTTCTTCGGCCGGTGGACTTACTGTACTTTTTGCTGGAGTGGGATTTTTCTGTGGTACAGCTGGTGCTATGGCAAATGAAATCGGTATACCTTTTGCTGGAGTGCAGGTCCTGTGTGGTGGGGCTAGTGGTGTGGCCAGTGAAGTATGGGTACAGTCTGCTGGAGTCGGTCCTACGTTTTGTGTCACTGGTTGTACAGCCAATATAAGTGGGGTGCTGTCTGATTTCTGCGGCACCACCACGTTTTTCAAGGACTTTGCTGGTGCTCCTTTAGGTTCGGCAATCACCCTCTTCCTTTTTGATGTCTGATGCACAACAACATCATTTGAGTGGAAAAACATGGTATGATGACAGATGGAATATGTATTGATAATGGATGGGCATGACATCTCGACATATATGATGAGTAAACTAAGCAGATGGCGATGCAACAAAGTAGAAGAAATGCAAGACAACATATGCAAGATACCCGCAATCAATAAAACATTGCCAAATTAGAACAGGCACCTTGATGGGTGAACAGGACAGGCCATCTGCCTTTGACTCCTCGAGGTTAGAATAGTCATTAGGATGATATTCTGAACAAGAATCAACAGGTGGGGAGCGTATGAGTTTCATTGCATCCAGAATGGCACTCAATGCCTTGGTGCCAATTTTGTAAGTCATTGCTGTGTTTAGCTTCAAGAGTGGACTGCTGCTAGTGCGACACAAAGCAGCTACACAGATCATAGTGTAGATATAACGGGAAAACCTTAAGCATCAGAGTAAAATCAGCAAAGTGGAACTTGCTGGAACATATGTGCAGTATTGCCGGTACGGCTAGAAAGGCTTCGGAAACCAGCTCTCTTCAAGTGAAGGTGCGGTACTGTTAATATCAATGTAACTCTCAAAGGCGACAGAGCTCCCCGCATTTCCTTGCTATTCTTATAGGATTCAAGTGGGCAGGCCACTACAAATCCTATTCCTATGTTTACAAGATCCTACGAATCAGAGAGGCTCAAAGTGTCCATCACAACTGACCGTATAGACCTCTACACTACAAATGTCCCTGCTCATCTTCAGTACAAGGAACATACTGTACCACTATCATACTCCCTCCATTCCAAAATATAAGTCTTGGTAGAGATTTCCACTATGGATCACATACAGATGTATCTAGGTACATTTTAGAGTGTAGATTCACTCATTTCGCTCCATATGTAGTCCATGGTGGAATCTATACAAAGACTTGTATTTAGGAACGGAGAGAGTACATATTAAAGAAGAATGGAAGAGGAACATGGTAAAGAAGAGCAAGCAGATTTTGGATAATAAAATGTTGGTTGCATAGTGCCCACACATGATGAACCAGAGCGCATTAAGAATGCAACTCCTAGCTGTCTCTCGACCATTTCAGGCGGTTGGATGAAGATCCTACATCTCCTAACCCTTCTTCTTCCTCGTCTTTGATTCTTCCCATACAGAACACCGCACGGGCCGCCGACCGGACCACCGGCCCCCACCGCCTGTGTTCCTCCGCTACCCCCACCCCCACCCCCACCCTAACCCCCACCCGTGTCGAGTTTTCTTCGTTCGGCGAGGCCCCACAACCACCCGAGCCCCTTCGATCGCACCGGCGAACTCCGGCGAGCTCTGAAAAATCGACTGGCCCAATTTTGAAATTTAGTCTACTGTGATTTAACTAGTGTGGAATATAAAAGGGGAAAACCATAAGCATTGCGAGTATGGTGTTGAGCGTGCCATGGCGGATCTGAAGGTGCAAACCAGACAAAGGCAACTTCTCAACCAAGACAAGAAATCAGAGTAAAGCAGTGGCGATCTATTTTCTTGCTGCGATAAATAAGTTGAGCAGATACGAAAGAGTACCGCCTCTGGTGCGGCGCCGTGTAGGCATCTGCTGAGAATTTGACGGTGCTGCGGTAGCGATGGCTGTTGGCAGCGTGGAAGCAGATCTAGGAGGATAGACGGTGGCGGCAGAGCACAATGGACGAGACAGTCGTAGGAGCGGCGCCAGCAAGGTGGACGATGGCGGGGATGAAGCGAGAGGACGGTATGCAAGGATCCCGGTCCGAAGCCGTGGATGAGAGAGGTCGATCTCTTGTAATGGACGGAGGCGTCGGGGTATCAGCTCCGGCATGGTGGAGGAGGACGGCGGTGGATGGGGTGGCGGACGGTGGCAGACGGAGGAGGGTGGGGTGGAGAGTGTGTTTTGGCGCCCACGGAGTACGAATGGGGAAAAGGGAGGTAGAGAGGAAGGGGGGAACCATGTATTCAGGGCGCACTTGTCTCAAATGCGAGGAAATTTACAAACTTAGCCCCCGTTTCAAATTTCTACTACATCATAGCAACACTAGTCGGTCGGGGATCGGACAGTAATCTCGCATACACCGAATATTGCCAACGAGAGTTTGTTTTTGGCGCCCATCGTGTATGAATATGAATCGGGGAGGGAGTCGATTTTGGCTGAGGACACACTGTGTTTTGGCACCCATCGTGTATAAATCCGGGTGAGAGGCGGTTACGTCACGTTTGGGTGAAATTACAAACCTACCCCTATTGAAACCTATAGAAATGTAGCATATAGGCTTTGCGTGTCAGGGATAGGCAGTAGTGATTTCCATCTCGCAGATTTTGGTTACGGGCGGTTACCGCGACTTTCCCCGCTTCGTTCAAATTTTGCAGAGTGCACGTTTACCGTGCCAACTCAATTCGAATCCCGTTTGTATTCTATTTTTTTCGGGCGGGATCCATTTTCAATTGGAATTACATTCTATATACATCATTTTTTTATATATATACTTTCAAAAGCACAACAAAGAATTCTGCTCCTTTATATGTATAATATGATCTACAAATACAACGATACCGAAATCTTAAGGTTGAATTCGAAAAAATTTGACCAAATTATCTTCTACTAAAATGTATGGATCAGTAATATCTACATATTAAATAACATAGATCTCGAAATCACGTCTCTACTGTTCTCTGGTATCACTCGGTACCTAAGCTTTCTTTTTCACCGCCAAACACATAGTCTCCACTCGTCTTTCACTTTGTCTTTCTCTCTATGGGATTCTCTCACACACCCTATATGTCTCTACATATGACTCATACCACTAAAATTACTCTCTCTATCTCTCCTATAGACACGACATTTGTTGCGGTCTCCTTTTCGTCTCCATCCCAGACTGACATTATTCATTTGTTTACCGATCAGACAACCCCGACTACCGCGTCCTCTCTCTCACACATACACACACGCACAACTCCTACCACTAAAATGTGAATGGAAAACTAGATTTTATTATACAACAAAAAAGGACTGGAGGGAGTGATTGCTCTGACACGGATGCGAACTCTCATAGCGCAGGCATTGAACCGGCACGCCGGCCAAGAGGGCCGCACTCGTTGTAGGCCCGGCTGAGCACGCCTCCTCGCCACGTGCAACCAGCTTAAGACTGCCCCGCCTGCCTTCATTGAATCCGTGCGTGTGCCGGCAACACGTCCTTCCGCGAGCCGGCAGGCATTTTAGAAAACAAAAAATGACTACAATATAATTAATTTACGCATGGTCTTGACTTGTTGTGCTTGCACTGGTAGCAGGAACTAGTAGAGGATTTTTCTTTATTTATAACTCTCCTCACATTTTTTTGGCTTTGAAGTGAATCATGGTTGTGGACATTATGTATGAATGTGCAGATATCTGTGAACATGAGTTTGATGTGGAAGTTGAACTTGGAATGTCGGGCTTGCGCGTGAACTATACCATGTCCAATGCTTCGTCTGTTATTGTTTGGAAAGTAATTGCTGTTATTACATGACCCGAAAAAAACATTTTGTGCCACATCAGTAGATGCACGGACATCACAACAGGCATGCTGACTGGATACACATTTGAACCTAGCTATTATGAAGGAAATTTTGTATTGACAACAGTTTTAGATAGCAGGAGACGCCTAGCCTGCTCTGCCTCTGCTAGCTTATTTCTGGCTTCTTCCATCTCTTCTTTGGCTTGGGTGAAGAGAGCATCTGATTGCTCTTTTCGCTTCTTCAGGAACTCATCTACATTCTCAAGGGCTGCTGCACGCTTTCTTCCATCCTTTACTAATGCCACGAGGACACGAACAGCTGACGACTCCACCTAGCTTGTGTGTAATCCATCATCATCTGGGAATTTGCACCTTGTGTCTAATCCAGCATCATTAGGGAACTGGCACCTTGTGTTTAATCCAGCCTCATTTTGGAAACATGATCTCGAGGTTGACCATACTTCCCTCCTGGCAGGAACTGCATCCTGACATGAAGTTACTTCTTTTTTAGATCAATACTCAGAGCAACCTAGATCCATTTAGTAGAAGCCTGATAAATAGAACTCGGAGAAGTGAATTCAAAAGGAATAAATAAATAAATAACAGACTACAAGGTGAGAACACCCACTTCCTACATCAAGCTAAAAATGAAAGCATTAGGACGATTAAGACTCTTCTTATTACACATCGAAGAACACCACACTTAAGAGAAACAGAAACTACAACATATACACATCGAAGAACACGAGGCTACACGGAAGTAATTGAAAGGGTGTTATTTACCAAAGCTCGTTTTACAGGTTCGGTGCAACTCCTCTTTAACTTGCCACGCTCCTTGAAGATGTCCCGAAAATCCCGTTTTTGATCTTCATTGCTCCTCTGCATGTTCACACTCGTGGTTTTAAAATCTCAACATGGCAAGAAAAATATACTACTAGTAATACTCGCGCATCTTGTGGGCAACATTAAAGCACTCGTCTGCCATGTTAGAGCATCTCCAACAAGATAAACTACTCATACAAATGCATCTTGATGCGTGCAACGCATGGGCATTTTTCTAGTTCTAAAAACCTCTCCATCATTTGCCACACTACTGGTTGCAGATGAAAAACCTACCCAAGCACAACGTGATACAGGAGCGACACACAATTACAAGCTGATATTCTGTTGGACAATGGAGGCTATAACCAATTACTTTTACGGGAACAATAGCACCCAGGAAATTTGAAGGGTAGGTATGAACAAAATTGGAACTACACATGTACTACTAAGTGATTCAATACACACATTACCAATCAAGGAGGAGAACGATGGTCACGGCGGCCTCTGTGAGTCATGGTCGGCAACGGGAGTCAGTTCATTGTCCACGACGGTGGTACTTCTGCGCTTGGCGTCGGCTTTCGGGAAGAAGATACGAGACCGTGGAAGACGATGCCGGGGAAGAGGCTCCGTGTACGACGACGACAGTGGACCGGCTCCAGTGCGGCGTACGAGGTCGTCGATTAGGCAGATGCACTGCGGTGGACGAGTGCGCCGATGTAAAGGGGAGGAGCACGAAGGTTGCGGTGCCGTGGAGAAGTCTATTTTGCGGTGGGGATAGAAATTTGGGAGTATTCAGGTGTACTACTCTGGGTGCCGGGGTGGGTTGGCTGGGTAGGGTGAACCTGAAGTTACGAAAACAGCCCCCTACCAAGCGTCATCTGTAGGCCTGTTCCGAAGGCTATGATGGTAACTTCCCACTGCTCGAATCAGGGTCGCGAGAGATTTTCCCACGGACCTCAAAATTTTGTGACACTGGACTCCCCGTGTGGCGTGTTGAGTGATTCGGCTAAGCAACTAGCGAGTAGTAGTAGTAAACTCTGCATATTAGGTTTGACTGAAGTCAAACTTCCTAAAGTTTGACCAAGTTTATAGAAAAATATAAACATTCACCATAACAAATATGTATGATGTGAAAGTACATTCAATAATGAATCTAATGGTATGTATTTGTTATTTTATATGTTAATATTTTTTTGTTATAAGCTTTCTGAGAGTTTACAAAACTTGACTTTGACCAATGCTAATACGCGGACTTAAATAAAAACGGAGGGAGTACACATTTGTTTTCTTAGTTTGTAGTGAACTAATCATTTGTTGAAATTGTGAAACACATATATTAGGCTATTGACTTCGAATGTAATGGTCTATACAATTCAATAGTTACAATCATTGTCAAATCCAAAGATGTATACAAGGCCTATAGTACTTCACAACATGCTCAAACTCACATAATCCCAGTCAAATGAGAATCTAAATGCATTTCATAGTTATTTCTTTGTAGGATGCAACAAGAACAACCATAACTCTACATCAGCCATTATATAAGCAACATTTTGACATATCCCAATGTGTGAATGAAACATGCAGACAGAGCTTTTAAAGATGGAGCAGATAGGGAGGGGAAGATTGTATGTATGTGGACGAGAGAGTAGGATACAAACCTAATGAGACAGAGAGAGATAGAGAGAGAAAGAGAGAGGAAGAAGTTAGGTCTGTGAGAAAGATGCATACATGTAATATACATGAGATGCGTGTGCATCTGGATTCTGTATACGTGGAAGGAAAAACATGGACGAGAGGGGAAGGATCTCATGGGTTGAGGGATTGACAATTTTGTGCGGGGGAGAGAGGGATTGGTAATTTTGTGCAAGAGAGAGAGAGAGGGTGGGGGAGGAGTCAGTCAGCCATCGTCACACCACCCTGCTTCCAAAAGACCCTGCATTCTCTAGCGCAGTGTGGTCACCGTCTTCGATCTGCTCGTTGCCCTCTTCGAAGATTGAGGTGTTGTGCATGTTGGGGTGCAAAGAAGCACAAGCGAGAGTGGTTGCCGTACAACCTTGGATGGGGATGAATTGTGTGCTCGGGGGAGTGTGTGTGTGTGTGTGTGTGTGTTGTGCTGCGTGTGTCTCTCTCTCTGTGTTCGTGTGTGTGTGTCAGATATTGAGAGAAAACAAACCTAAGGAGAGAAATGGGTATTCACGAAGAGATTGTGCAGGCCTTGAGGTGGGCAGGGGCCGTGTGAGGGTGTCAAAATGTGCGCGTTGATGCATGTGTTGCATGCGACCGTGCGAGGGACGGACGAATCGAGAGAGATGGTTGTTGTGTTACGGATGCTCCTCTCTCTGTCTCTCTCCCCCTCTCTCTCTCACACACACACAAGTAAACTAGAAGACCATTCTCTCATGTATACACAACATATCGGCATCTGTCTATGTCTAACTCATGCACGATCATTTGCACATTCACACCTCTCTATGTCTGTATCACACGCACACTGTCTCCACATTGCCCTTCCGCCACAACACACATATGGACACATACACACGTTCTCTCTCAGTCACACACACAAAATCAGTATTAAAAAAACTAGGGCGCACCTAAAACGTCCAAATCCAAATAAACACGAACTGGATCTAAATTCAAATATATGGAAATATTGCAGCGTCAAGAACTTTCATAGGAAAAAAAGTTGAGTAATATTCGAGGATTGTTTTCACACACACAAAAAGGTTCGGTGGATGTCCTTCGAGCACAACACGGTGACGCACTGTTTGATCGACCGCGCGGCCACGGTTCATGCGCTTGCACAGGATTCCATATCGTGGCCGTGGTACTAAGGCTGGTCACAATGGGCAAGAACATAAGCTAGTAACTAATAAAAGCGCTGCCTAAGTCTAATGTTTACGTGTACTAGTACGGTTTTCTTTTAAGTTTGACCAACCTTATATATAAAAATAAAGTAAGCTCCCACATGCACACTCATCAATATGCCGCCGCCGCCGTTGCGCATGCCGGCGCCCGCCTGCTCCAGCCAACAATTTCTCGCCCATCACCGCCGTGTCGCTGCCATCCCTGTGCCATGAAGCCGAAGGCTCGCCCGCTCACGTCATCTGCAGTCCCTCCTCGCGATGCCGCCGCACTGCCAAGCACACGAGCAGCCGGTGGAGCCGCATCTATGCACGCAGGAGGAGGACGAGCGCGTGCTCCAGCACGCCGGCGAGGAGGAACTAGCGTGTCATTGTCGTCTCCGCCCGCGCATAGGAGGGATGCATGGTGGCTGTCGCGGCGGAATCCGTTCGCGTGCGCGTCGAGCCCGCAAACCGGGTGCGGACGCGGAATCTACCTTCGAGACCTTGAATGCCACGTGGATCCTGCAATCTGAAGGAGCAATTTGGGTCAGTCGACTCATGTGAGCCGTTTGATGCAACATGGATGGCTAGAAGGGCTTCTTCCACCTCTTCTGTCGTCTTCTTCCTTCGCTCCGTCGAACTTCTTTCACAAATCGACTGACCAAATTATACTACTAGTACGAACGTATTAAGTACAGTTGGAACACGAAGATATGAGCAGTAGTACCAACTGCAAGAAGAACAGCAGTAAGACATAGTACTAGTACTACTGTATGTACTAAAGAGTTCAAATAACGAGAAAGAACATAAACATAGGGGATGTTTGGTTCCTAGCCACACATTGCTACAGTTTGCCACACCTAACCTTAGGCAAGTTTGACCAAGTTAGGTAGGTGTTTCGTTCTAGCCACACTTGAGACAAGGAATTTTTTATGAGCAGTGAACCCCACATGTCATAGACACAAAAAGTGTGGCAAGATTCCCTTAGGCAAGCCAAAGTATGGCTAACAATTTGAGAAACTCAAGTAAGGCAAGTGTGACAAATGTGGAAAAAATCATGTGGCAACATATGGCAAAGATAGTCACAATCCAAACAGCCCCATAGTTCTGCTGGGGCCTTAGGACAACACACCCTTGAAAATAAACTAATAAGCAACTAGTCCGCTTGACACTACAGTAGAACCAGCATGAGCGACGACACTGCCACCTACTTGGAGTCCGAGTCCACGTCCTCGACTTCGTCCTCGTCCCTCTTCCTCTTCCTCTTCGCCGACGCTTCTTTGCTTGAACCGGACACCGGGCTCTGCTTCTTCATCCAACCCTTGTAGATATTTAAACAAAGGTAGGCATCCACTGCTAATGTCTTTGACTCCCATGCATGATGAAGCTCGTGATGAGGTTTCTTCAGTTTAGCGTACGAAGGATCAATCATGGCTGCTGCCAGGGTCAGCATTGAAGGTTGAGAGGAGGACACGAGGCTTGCCTTCTGGAGATCGAAGGGCTAGCCTACAACGAGACCTATCTGACGCAGGACGTCACTGTCGTTCTTAAAGCCTACAGTAACGAATTTCACTCTTTTGTCCTTGAGGAAGTTCTTAAAATCTTGGCGCTCAACGTCGGCATGGCATATGTGGTAGACCAAGCAAACGTTATGTATGCAAACTTGGATCACGGTGGGCTTCTTCCTCTCTTCGTCCTTTAGATCCTTCTCTCGTCCCAGGACTGTGGTGTACTCAACATCTAGCCTAGCGACCCACTCATCCGTTGAACTGTTGAACATGTGTAGGAAGCGAGCAAGCCATGCTTTCACCATCTCGGATCCACGTGTGTAGATGACGATGAACTGATCGCCGGTGATGGCTCTAACCTGGTACTCAGCGGCGACCATGGATATTTGGGAGGCCATGGATTTTGGAGGAGGGTTAGGAGAATTTGAGCTGTTGTACCCCGCAAAAAAAACTAGGAGTGAACTAATGTGAAAGGACAGGACGACTGGGAGCGAACTGTTGTAAGGTAGAAGACGGGGGCGAGTAGGGTGTGCGAACGGCGTGGGGTTGCTGGCTTGCCCGGTGGATAAACGTCTGCAAGCCCCCAAAGAGTTCTCAAGAACTATGCGGGACCCACTAGATGTCATGTCTACTAGACCCATATCGTAGGCCTGACGGTATAGCTTCTGCCTGTTCGCACGCCATGCCGGCGCATGGATGTAACTTCACTTAATTCCGTCAAACGTCGCGCCTCCCACGACCTTCGCCTCCCTCGCGCGGTCGCGCCCTTTGAGACTTCGACCCGCTATAAACGAGCAATTTTTTTGTCTTTTTTAGACAAGCAATTTTTTTGCCTACTCCGCATGCATGATACTCCCTCTGGTCCTTTTTACTCCCATCAACCGTTTGCAAAGTGTTTGACCAAATTTATACTTCTTTTTGAACACCACCTTATATTAATTAACCAGCCACACCAGTACACTCATTCGATACAATATTCACCACACAGGGTGGTACGTTATTTACAAGAATACCATCTAATCTATTGTCAAAGCTATACTTAGCGATTAAGTGTGCCACCTTATTGGCCGAACAGCTAATCTTTGACAATTGAAGATTGTTGATCAACTTTGAGATGCTCAACGCTTTCATCTTCAGGTCATGCATAGCAGACCTGTCAACGCTTTGACAGGCATTAATGAAATCCCACGACCAAATTTATACTAAAAATATAAATATCTACAATACTCCCAAAACACTTAGACTAGCCACAGTGGGAGTAACTTCAGCGGTAACATCGAGTCCAACTCAGCAGATTTGCTTATGTGGCAATGAGTTAATGAAAAGAGAGGTAATTGTAGTAACTTAGCTAGTTACTGTAACATCACATGTCCCAATGCAATATGAGTCTATAACCTAATAAATGAATCTTTGCATGTTACCACACTTAAGTTACTACCCACTATGAAGGTAGTAACATAGTCTAGGGATATGTGTATGTTACTAGTGTATGTTACTATCCATTGTGGCTAGTCTTAGGCGTGGTGCATTAACTTCTACCTTGTTTCTTGTTTCTTGACATATCAACCAATAGGAGATGTGGGTGTGCATGCTTTTAATGACTTGAGACTACCAAACACGACATGCAGTGGTTAGTTCATTGCATGCAATGCTATTAATTAGCAAATAAACATTAAGATCTCTCGTTTTCCCCTCCTCCTTGGTCACAGTGCACAATCTAAGATGACTTGCTCACCTAGACGGAGGGAGTACTGATTATAAACATTAAGATCTCTCCTTTTCCCCTCCTCCTTGGTCACAGTGCACAATCTAAGATGACTTGCTCACCTAGACGAAGGGAGTACTGATTATAATGAGTACTCAACTAGTATTAGTATAAGAACTACGTTTTATAATGAGTGTAAAAATATTGATTTGACATTGTGAATGTTGACACATCGTGGAATAGTTTTTGAAGTCTGCAAAAGTACTCAACTGGTGCTGTCGTTCTCCACAAAAAATGTGTGTTACCAATGCATGCATGAACTCTAGTTACTCTAACCCCCTCCCTTCTTTAATTCTTTGCCACATCAGCATGTTTGTTATTGCCGTGTGCATGATACCAGCTAAGATACCACCATTATGGCCAGCCTTAATCATCGCATGCAATAATTTAGTGCACCTTGAAATATGAACATGTGTGGGGCGTGTTTGTTTTTAATGACTTGAGACTATACCTAGCCCGGCATGCAAGATGACTTATTATGCACCGTTCCCCATACCTGCAGGAAGCCCGTTCGTCTCCAAATTTTTTCCTCTCCATGTGTGAAAAAATATGCCTGCCAAACTCTCCTTCTCCCTCCGGCGGTCCCACCACTCCACCCCGTGTGAAAAAATCTGCATGCATGACTCTCCTCCCCCACGCTCGTCCAATCCGTTGGGACCAGCAATATTTCCACCCCTTCGCTCCCCCGTAATTTACTCCAAAAAATATGCCCACGTAGCTGTTACTTAACTGCAGGTGCATTCAGTCACTGACATATGGGCCCAACAGGGGTCTGTCCCACATGTCAGTGACGCAACTGGACCGGCAGTTAAGTCAATGCAGCTCAGTCCATATCTTGTGTAGGTGTGACATTGCTCGCTATAAATACTGCATCTCCCACGACATCGCTATCTCCTCCCCCAACCTCTCACGTCGACCACCATGGCATCGCCCCTCCCAAGCCCTAGAGCCCCTCGCTGCACCGCGCGGACGGTCACGCATCGTCGTTCCGTTCCTCGCCGCCACTAGTCGAGGAGGACACGTCGGTGTTCCGCTCCTCGCCGCTACGCGATGTGTCGCCGTTCCGTTCCTCGCTGCCACTAGTCGAGGATGACGCGCCAGCATTCTGCTCCTCACCGCGACGCGTCGAGGTGGAAGCGTCAGCGTTCCCAATCTCGCCAGCACACGCGCCGGAGGACGCGTCGGCTCCCCGCTACGAGGAGAACGCCGCGCCGCCTGCCGAGCCCCCCAGCCTTGAGGAGCTTTGGAAAGAAATGGATGTCGCCTTGTGGGAGGCTTTGCCTCCAGCAGAGCCCACCAAAATAGAGGCGGAGAAGAAGGTTGAGGAAGAGAAGCGCACCGCGGAACAAGCTGCCTAGGAGGCCTATGTCGCGTCCGAGAGAGTCAGGCAATTGGCTCTTTGGCAGAAGGCTCGTGCGAGGGCCGTGAGGGTGGCGGAGGACGCCCGTGCCGACGCCCTGAGTGCAGTCGGGCCCAAGCGCCTCATCTACGCTTGGCGGTACATGGACCGGGTGCACGCTTCCAGCGAGGAGGAGTAGCTGTTGGCGCCGGATCACCACACCGGTGAGATCGCGCTCGCCCGCCGGCAAGCCACCAATCAACACCTCATGAGTTGCGAGGCTGAGGAAGAGGCGTTGTGTCGGCGCGCTGGGAAACGGCCGCGCACCAGGGCACTCGTGGCACACCGCAAATGATAAATCCCGAACGTTCAGGAATTTTTAGCGTCCTTAATTAAGTATGTAAAAGGGAAAGTTTGGAAACCTTGTGTATTTGTACGCATTTTGCAAGTACATGCATATAGCACAAACTTTACTATATACTATCGCAGGAAAAGAATTCTATGAGACCAGGTCTCACGCGAGACCCATCCTGATGGATGACACGTGGCATTCACAAATCACAAAGCATCCCCCACCCCCACTTAAAAGCAACATGTCATCCATCAGGACGGGTCTCACCTGCTAACCGTGAGACCTGGTCTCATATACGAGTAATTTTTTCCACTATCGCACTACACGTTGCTACGTCTTGAGCTTGCGTTGGTTTTCCCCGAAGAAGGAAGGGATGATGCAGCAGAGTAGCGTAAGTATTTCCCTCAGTTTTTGAGAACCAAGGTATCAATCGAGTAGGAGCCCACGCTCAAGTCCCTCGTACCTGCACAAAGCGATAGCTACTCGCAACCAACGCGATTAGGGGTTGTCAAGCCCTTCACGGTCACTTACGAGAGTGAGATCTGATAGATATAATATTTTTTGGTATTTTTGATATAAAGATGCATAAAAAGTAAAAGCAAAGTAAAAAACAAAACAATATTAAAGTAATGGAGATTGATATGATGAGAATAGACCCGGGGGCCATAGGTTTCACTAGTGGCTTCTCTCAAGAGCATACGTATTCTACGGTGGGTGAACAAATTACTGTTGAGCAATTGACAGAATTGAGCATAGTTATGAGAATATCTAGGCATGATCATGTATATAGGCATAACGTCCGTGACAAGTAGATCAAAACGATTCTGCATCTACTACTATTACTCCACTCATCGACCGCTATCCAGCGTGCATCTAGAGTATTAAGTTAAAAAGGAGTAACGCCTTAAGCAAAATGACATGATATAGAGAGATAAATTCATGCAATATGAAATAAACCCCATCTTGTTATCCTCGATGGCAACGATACAATACGTGCCTTGCTGCCCCTTCTGTCACTGGGTAAGGACACCGCAAGATCGAACCCAAAGCTAAGCACTTCTCCCATGGGAAGAACTACCAATCTAGTTGGCCAAACCAAACGGATAATTCGAAGAGACTTGCAAAGATAACCAATCATACATAAAAGAATTCAGAGAAGATTCAAATATTATTCATAGATAGACTTGATCATAAACCCACAATTCATCGGTCTCAACAAACACACCGCAAAAAAGAAGATTACATCGAATAGATCTCCACGAGAGAGGGGGAGAACTTTGTATTGAGATTCAAAGAGAGAGAAGAAGCCATCTAGCTACTAACTATGGACCCGAAGGTCTGAGGTAAACTACTCACACTTCATCGAAGAGGCTATGATGATGTAGAAGCCCTCTGTGATGACGGCCCTCTTCCGGTGGAGCTTCGGAACAGGCCCCAAGATGGGATCTCGTGGATACAGAAAGTTGCGGTGGTGGAATTAGGTTTTTGGCTCCTGTTCTGATCGTTTGGGGGTACGTGTGTATATATAGGAGGAAGGAGTACGTCAGTGGAGCACCGAGGGGCCCACGAGGCAGGGGGGCGCGCCCTAGGGGGGCGCCCCTACCCTCGTAACCTCCTCTTGGATCCCTTGCAGTAGGGTCCAAGTCTCCTGGATCACGTTCGGTGACAAAATCACGTTCCCGAAGATTTTATTCCATTTGGACTCCGTTTGATATTCCGTTTATCCGAAATACTGAAATAGGCAAAAAAAACAGCAATTCTAGGCTGGGCCTCCGGTTAATAGGTTAGTCCCAAAAATAATATAAAAGTGGAAAATAAAGCCCAATATAGTCCAAAAAAGTAGATAATATAGCATGGAGCAATCAAAAATTATAGATACGTTGGAGACGTATCAGGTATCCCCAAGCTTAATTCCTGCTCGTCCTCGAGTAGGTAAATGATAAAAAGAGAGTTTTTGATGTGGAGTGCTACTTGGCATAATTTCAATGCAAATCTTCTTAATTGTGGTATGAATATTCAGATTAGAAAGATTCAAGAAAAAGGTTTATATTGACATAAAAAATAATAATAATTCTAGCATACTAATAAAGAAATTATGTCTTCTCAAAATAACATGGCCAAAGAAAGTTATCCCTACAAAATCATATAGTCTGGCTATGCTCCATCTTCCCCACAAAAAGTATTTAAATCATGCACAACCCCGATGACAAGCCAAGCAATTGTTTCATACTCTAACTTTTTCAAAACTTTTCAATCTTGACGCAATACATGAGCGTGATCCATGGATATAACACTATAGGTGGAATAGAATGGTGGTTGTGGAGAAGACAAAAAGGAGAAGATAGTCTCACATCAACTAGGCGTATCAACGGGCTATGGAGATGCCCATCAATAGATATCAATGTGAGTGAGTAGGGATTTCCATGCAACGGATGCACTAGAGCTATAAATGTATGAAAGCTCAACAAAAGAAACTAGTGGGTGTGCATCCAACTTGCTTGCTCACGAAGACCTAGGGCAATTTGAGGAAGCCCATCATTGGAATATACAAGCCAAGTTCTATAACATAAAATTCCCACTAGTATATGAAAGTGACAACATATGAGACTCTCTATACGAAGAACATGGTGGTACTTTGAAGCACAATATATGAGACTCGCTATATCATTGTGCTACTTTGAAGCACAAGTGTGGAAAAAAGGATAGTAGCATTGCCCCTTTTTTATTTTTATTTCTTTGGGCCTTCTTTTTTTTCTTTGGCCATTCTCCCTTTTTTTTGGGACAATGCTCTATTGAATGATGATCATCACACTTCTATTTATTTACAACTCAATGATTACAACTCAATACTAAAACAAAGTATGACTCTATATGAATGCCTCCGGCGGTGTACCGGGATATGCAATGAATCAAGAGTGACAAGTATGAAAGAATTATGAACGGTGCCTTTGCCACAAATACTATGTCAACTATATGATCATGCTAAGCAATATGACAATGATGGATGTGTCATGATGAACTAGATGGTGGAAAGTTGCATGGCAATATATCTCGAAATGGCTATGGAACTGCCATAATAGGTAGGTATGGTGGCTGTTTTGAGGAAGGTATATGGTAGGTGTATGATACCGGTGAAAGTTGCGCGGTATTAGAGAGGCTAGCAAGGGTGGAAGAGTGAGAGTGCGTATAATCCATGGACTCAACATTAGTCATTAAGAACTCATATACTTATTGCAAAAATCTAGAAGTTATCAAAGCAAAGTATTATGCGCATGCTCCTAGGGGGATTGTCGGTGTACTAAAGTAGGGTTACCTTAGTATCCCAAACTTGTGCACAGGCAGTCGCAGCGTCCCGCGGCAAGGCTTGCCGGGCGACCGCCAAGATCCTCCGTGGTTCCTTTGGAGCCATTCAAGAACAAAGTATCCAAACCAAGGAGACAAGGCCCCAGCAAGAGGAGCTTGCCGGGAAGGAGACAAGACCCCGGCAAGAGGAGCTTGCCGGGGAGGCCAACCAAGGCATCTCAAGGAACTTGCCGCAGCGCACCATGTGTCCCGGCAAGACCCAGTGAGCGACAAGATCTTGGACGCGACAAGATAATAACCGCGGCAAGGCGCTTGCCGCGGCAAGCTTCCATCCTGTACCTGCGCTCCAGCACATCCACCAACGTGTCGCTCTGGGACCCTTCCAGGCGTACATGGCGGAAGGTTGTGCAGCCAGAGGTACACGGTGGCGAGCGGCGCTGACAAGATAGCCATCGTGGCAAGCAGTGGCGTCCCTGGCGGTCCTTTTCTGCACCACCTAGGCGACGCAGACATGCATTTAACGCCTTTGTCCCCTGCCGCTTAGGTTAGGTATGATACACTGTAGTAGGCGGCGGTGCTAACCACCACGTCTTTTCCTTTTTTACCCTCGTCTATGTTGCCACCTGTCGGTGACCCCTTTGACATATAAAAGGAGGCCCATGCGCAACGTAGAGGGGGGACGATTCTCTCTCACACTCGGTCTGGCTAGCTGCTGGTGTGTACTATAGCAATCAGCGCTCCCGAGCAAGAACTCAATACAACCACAAAGCATGAGTAGGGTTTTACACATCTGTGCGGCCCGAACCTGGGTAAACTGATCGCGTTGCTCGTGCGCTTCGCCTTTATCTGCTCTTGATGCGCTCTCCGCCCCCCTGCCGAACCGAAAGGGGCCTCGGTCCGCCGTGGTCCCATAGGTGTCCGTGGGATCAGCACCCCCGGCATCTTTGGCACGCCAGGTAGGGGGCGTCGAGGCTGTGTGAATCTGATCTGGCGTTCGCACGAGCCGAATCTTCATCATCTTCATCAACATGCCGCCGAAGAAGAAGGCTTCGGAGGCAGCTGCTCCGTCCGCGCCGAGCCCACCACCGCAAGAGCGAACGGCTGGTGGAGTAGACACCAGCGGGAGAACGGGCGCCGATGAGGAGGCTCATGGTGCTGCCAGGTCCAAGGACAAGACTGCGCTGCACATCGGCGGCGCAGTCGGCTCCCACAACGACCGAGCGCACTCCAAGACCTCGGCGTCCGTACATGCACCGCGCCCATCTCAGGAGGCGCGGGACCAGCAACGTCATGGTACTCACGGTACCATACGTTTGCTGGGCCAAGATCAAGCTGGCAGATCCCGGAGTGCTCAAGACCAGCATGCACGCCAACGTGCTGGCGCGAGCGGGGCACGGTCGCCTGGACGAGATACTGCTCCTTCTAACATAGTTAGAAGTCCGAGCATATCCCGTTCATCGCGCCGTTCGCCGCCGCCGCCCGCCACTCCGGCAAAAGCTTTGAAATGAGCTCAACTGCTCCTAGATTACCCTCCAGCACTAGAGAAGATCGATGGCTGGAGGGCCACTATCCAGAGCCTCATCAACTTCGCCAACGGCGACAACCCACGGCAGCCGAGCGCATCGCAGCCGCGGCAAGTCAGTCAGGCGCGAGCCGGTGGCGACAAGACCGGGGAGGGTGCAACCACTGTGCAGTCTTCGCCTCGAAGGCCAAGATCGCCGACTCGTCGGATCCACCACGACAGCGACTCCACCGCATCATCAGATCTGCAAGCTCGTCGCGATCAGCGCCAAGTTCTTCATGAACGACAGCAAGAAGACGCTCGAACTTGCATCGAGCGCCGAAGAGAAGCGCGGCGTCAATCAGACCTGCGCGCTGGGCCCTCTGTCGATATGCATGCGCCAGGGGAACCAGGTGACTTGCCGTACGCGGTAGGTTACCCTGCGTTTACTCGCAAGCTGCGGCAAGTCGAGTGGCCTAGCCAGAAGAACTTCAAGCCAGACGTACCGGAGAAGTACGACGGCAAGTCGCACCCGTCAGAGTTCCTCAGCATCTACACCATTGCGATGCAAGCTGCCGGGGGGCGAGACGACAAGGTCCTTGCCAACTACTTCCCGCTGGTGCTCAAGCCCGACGTCAGGTCCTGGCTCATGCACTTGCCGGACAACTCCATATCCTCTTGGGCAGACTTGTGCCATCAGTTTGTCGGCGCCTTTACAGGCGGCCACAAACCTCATGGCCAAGAGAGTGACCTTCACCTGCTCGCCCAGAAGGAAGGAGAGCCCCTGCGCAAGTATATCCAGAGATTCAGCCGTGTACAACGCAACATCCCAGATATCCACCCTGCCGCGGTTATTAGCGCGTTCCATCAGAACGTGCGTAATCGCAGGATGCGGGAGGAGATGGCGATGAGCAGGATCAGAGACGTCAGTGAGCTATATGCCCTGGACGACAAGTGCGCACGCGCTGAGGAAGGGAGGAAACTCCCCGGAGAGACTACAGGAGCAGGAGGATCTGACAGCGCGGATGCTGCCCCGGCAAAGAAAAACCGGCGGCGCAACAGGAAGAAGAAAGGCAAAGAAGTACTAGTCGTTGAGCAGTCCGGCAACGACGGTGGCGCCAAGCAAACCCAAATTGGTAGTTCCGGCAAGGAAATTGCCGCATGCACCAACTGCCAGGCTGTGGCGGCCGCCGACAAGCAGGAAGGCTCCAACAAGCAGTACTACAAGATCCACCGCACCAAGGGCCATGACCTCCAGAGTTGCAAGAAGGTCGAGCAGCTTGTCCAGCAACAAAAAGCTGAGTATGAGCGATGCGACAAGGAGAGGGCCCAAGGAGGTGGTGGAGAGGCCGGTAAGAAGCGCGCTGGCCGGGGAGGACGCCGTGGCAAGGCCAAGCAGCGGCAAGGAGACAGACCTCCCCGCGGCCGCGACAAGGATGAAGACGAAGACGACGACGAAGACATGGATGATGTCGAGACCAGTGAGAAGGAGTTCCAAAAAGCCACAGAAGTCTTGTGCATTGACGGCGGTGCTTCTCTGCATACTTCTCACCGCGAGCTCAAACAGTGGGCGCGGGAAGTCAATGCAGCAGAACCACCTGTCGAATCACTCAAACTTCTGAAATGGTCCAGCACGCCTATCATCTTTGATATTGAGGACCACCCTGATCGCACAACTGCTGTCGGGTGCTTACCATTGTTGGTCTCACCAACTATACGCAACCTCAAGGTCACTAAGATGTTAGTTGACGGCGGGGCCAGCTTGAATCTGGTCTCCTCTGCTGTACTCCAGAAACTCTAGATCCCTGACAGCGAGCTCGAAGAAACCGGGAAATTCCAAGGAATCAACCCAGGAAGGAGCAAGCCGAAGGGGAAGGTCACGTTGCCGGTAACATTTGGCAGCGAGCTGAATTTCAGGACTGAGAGGGTCACTTTTGATGTTGCTGATTTTCCGTTACCTTACAATGGGATACTCGGCCGTCCAGCACTCGCCAAGTTCGTGGTAGCCTCTCACTATGCATACAACATGCTCAAGATGCCAGGCCCGATAAGCGTCATCTCTGTCCCTGGCGACAAGAAAGACGCTCTTATCTGCGCCGACAAGATCTACCGGGAAGCAGCAGCTGCAACAGATCGCAAGACACTTGCCGCTGAAGCTCCCGGGGGGAAGAAGAAGACCAAGTCCGGCAAGAGCTCTGATGTCCACTCCGGCAAGCGCACATCCTCGGAGTGCTGCACTGCCGTCGAGGAAGCACCATCGAGCTCCACCGGCAAGTATAAGAAGGCAATGGCAGCTCCACCACATACCAAGAAGGTGTCCGCCAAGGAGGACGGCACTGGTGGTACCTTCACTATCAGTGCCATGCTTGACCCTAAATAGGAAAGCGCGCTCATTGCTTTCCTCCGGGCGAACGTCGACATGTTTGCGTGGCAACCATCTGACATCCCCAGTGTTCCCAAGAAAGTAATTGAGCACCATCTTGCCGTTTGTCCTCATGCGCGGCCCGTCAAGCAGAAGGTCAGGAAGCAAGCAGTAGAGCGCCAAGAGTTCATAGCAGAAGAAATCAAGAAATTGGAAGCAGCATGCCTTGTCAGAGGAGTGCTCCATCCTACGTGGTTGCCCAATCCTGTAGTCGTGCGTAAGGCAAATGGGAAATGGAGGCTTTGTATCGACTTTACTGATGTTAATAAAGCTTGTCCCAAAGACCCATTTCCCTTGCCGCGCATTGACCAGATTGTTGACTCCACGGCCGGATGTGATTTGCTTTCATTTCTTGACGCATACTCAGGATACCATCAAATCTTCATGGCAGAAGAGGATGAGGAGAAGACCACATTCATTACTCCATGTGGCACGTACTGTTTCATACGGATGCCTTTCAGTTTAAAGAATGCTGGTTCAACATTTGCCAAAGTAATCCATGTCACTTTGAAGCCACAGATACACAGAAATGTAGAAGCCTACATGGATGACATAGTGGTCAAAAGCAAGGACATGGCAACTCTTATTCAAGATTTAGACGAGACCTTTGCAAATCTACGCAAGATCAACCTCAGGGCTCAACCCCGAGAAGTGTGTGCTTGGAGTCCCATCCGGCAAGCTTCTCGGGTTCTTTGTGTCTCAGCGGGGAATTGAAGCCAATCCCGACAAGATCAAGGCCATCGAGCAGATCGAAGCACCAAAGCGCGTCAAGGATGTACGAAGACTTGCCGGCTGCGTGGCTGTTCTCAGCAGGTTTATCTCTCAGTTTGCTGAGCGCGCCCTGCCATTTTTCAAAATTTTGAAAAAGGCAGGTCCAATGAAATGGACTCCGGAAGCGGAGGCTGCGCTGCAGGACTTGAAGAGATACCTGTCCTCCACTCCAACACTTGTCGCACCTAAACCGCAAGAGAAGTTGCCGCTATATATAGCGGCAACCAATCAAGTGGTTAGTGCTGCGTTAGTGGTAGAGAGGGAGGTAGATGACGAGCCAGCAACCGCGGCAAGCACATCCAACGACAAGCAGGGGGCTTCCCCGACAAGCTCTAGTCCCGACAAGGATGGATCTACACAGGCATGCAAAGAGGTGCAAAAGAGAATGGTGCAGCGCCCAATCTACTTTGTCAGTTCCCTTCTGCAGGGGGCTAGGTCAAGGTACTCTGGTGTGCAGAAGTTGCTTTTCGGCCTTCTTATGGCCTCGAGAAAGCTGCGTCATTACTTCCAGGCACATGAGATCACAGTTGTCACTCGCTTTCCACTGAAGAGGATACTGCAGAATCCAGAAGCGACAGGCAGGATTGTCGAGTGGGCATTGGAACTCTCAAGCTTTGGCCTCAAGTTTGAGAGTACTTCAACTATCCAAAGAAGAGCATTGGCAGAATTCATAGCAGAGTGGACGCCAACACCAGACGAAGAAATTCCGGAGACGAGCATCCCCGCCAAGGAAACAAACAAAGAGTGGCTCATGTACTTTGACGGTGCCTTCTCGCTGCAAGGCGCCGGTGCTGGTGTGCTGCTTGTCGCACCCACCGGAGAGCACCTCAAGTACATAGTCTAGATGCACTTTCCCAAGGAGCAAGCGACAAACAATACTGCAGAATATGAAGGTTTGCTTGCCGGTCTCAGGATCGCGGCAGACCTTGGGATCAAGAAGCTCATTGTCAGGGGTGACTCACAGCTTGTCGTCCGCCAAGTGAACAAGAATTATCAGAGTCCGTTAATGGAAGCTTACATTGACGAAGTGAGAAAGTTAGAAGAGTACTTTGACGGCCTACAGATGGAGCATGTCTCGAGAGCTCAGAATGACATTGCCGATGGCCTGTCAAAGTGCGCCGCACTTAAGTTACCTGTGGAACCAGGGATTTTTGTGCTCAAACCGACTCAGCCGTCCGTAACAATATCAACTGGACAGAGCAAGAAGAGGAAGTTGATCTTTGGCGACTATTTTCCGGTAGAGCTTCCCGAAGCCGCCGCCAAGAAGGTCCCCAAGATCAACGCCAAGAACGCTGAGGAGCAGTCTGCTCCGGCAAACCCTGGGGTTTGTTCTGTTGAAGCAGACGCTCCCGGCAAGTTTTGCTCCGGCAAGCTTGCCGGGGGACGTCAAGCTCCGACAGAGCCGCAGGCTCTTGCCATAGAAGCGGATGTTCCCGCAGCAGCAGGTGTGCCTTTAGTCCTTGTTGTCGAGCCACAAGCTCCAACATGGGCGTAGCAGATTGTCCGTTTCCTTCAGGCAGGAGAACTTCCCGAAGAGCAAGAAGAAGCAGAAAGAGTAGCCCGGCAGTCAAGTATGTACCAGTTTGTCGACAGCTCATTGTACAGAAGGAGACTCAATGGTGTGAAATTGAAGTGTATTCACCGGGAAGATGGGCAAAAGCTGTTGGCAGAGATACATGGAGGCATATGTGGTCACCACATTGGCGCAAGAGCACTTGTCGGCAAAGCATTCCGGCAAGGTTTCTTCTGGCCAACAGCCCTCCAGGATGCAACTGCACAAGTAACCAAGTGTGAAGCGTGCCAGTTCCATTCCAAGCAGATACACCAGCCAGCTCAAGCTCTCCAGACGATCCCTTTATCCTGGCCATTTTCGGTCTGGGGGGTCGACATCCTCGGCCCCTTTCCCCGAGCTGTCGGGGGCTTTGAGTACTTGTACGTTGCGATCGACAAGTTCACAAAGTGGCCGGAAGTGGAACCAATGAGGAAGGTGACAGCACAATCAGCAGTCAAGTTCTTCAGGTCGATTGTTTGCCGTTTCAGGATCCCTAACAGGATAATCACCGACAACGGTACGCAATTTACGAGCCGCACCTTCATGCAGTACATCCAAGATCTCGACGCCAAGGTCTGCTTCGCTTCTGTCGCTCACCCGAGAAGCAACAGTCAAGCGGAGAGGGCAAATGCTGAAGTGCTGAGCGGGCTCAAGACCAGAACTTTCGACAGGCTGCACAAGTGCGGAAGAAACTGGATCGAGGAGCTGCCGGTGGTTCTTTGGTCGATCAGGACGACGCCAAATCGAGCCACTGGCCAGACACCTTTCGCTCTAGTCTATGGAGCAGAGGCAGTTCTCCCCACGGAACTCGTATACGGGTCGCCTCGAGTGCTCGCTTACGATGAGCTCGAGCAAGAGCAGCTGCGATAAGACGACGCGCTGCTCCTTGAGGAAGACCGTCTTCAGGCTGCTGTACGAGCTGCTCGCTACCAGCAAGCTTTGCGCCGCTACCATAGCCGCAAAGTTAATGCCAGAAGTCTCGAGGAAGGTGACCTTGTTCTTCGGCGCGTTCAGTCTGCCAAGAATTCCAACAAGTTGATGCCGAAGTGGGAAGGCCCTTACCGGGTGAAACAAGTCACTAGGCCTGGCGCTGTCCGCCCTGAGACCGAAGATGGCGTACCAGTGAGCAACTCCCAGAATATTGAGCATCTTCGCAAGTTTTACCCGTAGGGCGCGGTTGCCGGAACCCGCTCCGGCAACCACCTTTTGTACAAGTCTTGCCGCTTCCGCATGTAATCCTTTGTACAAAGCCGGGCGCAGATCCCGTGCATAAAGCTTATGTGCTAAGCACGCCTTGTCGATTTCATGCCCTTTATTATTATTTGCATGTGCTATCTGACATTTTGTGCAGCACTTACCTCCGGTAAGCAACAACGAGCCATAAGGCTCCATAAATTTATTTTCTCCTCTCTTTTTTCTCTCAAGGAAAGGAAGGGTCCCTCGCCCACAAGTTTGCCGGGGGGGAAGGAGAAGATATGGTGTGGAGCAGGCATCGTTCAAGAAAGTTTCGCCTTGCCGGGAAGCAAGTAACAGAAAAGATAAGTCGCCAAAGTTTGAGCAATCAATTTTTTTTAATTTTTCAGTTACTTTCCTTGAACGACCGTGCTTTGTATGGAAAACCTGTGCGCGGAGGAACCAACTCGTAGCTCGTTGCGCCCTTACTGTTGTTTCGAGTCCGCTCAACAACTTAAGTGAGCTGCGACTAGCTGCGACAAGGTTTCTTGTCGGCTGCGACACCGCCAGCAGGCTGCTGACGTTCCGCACTCAGCGCTCGCGGCAAAGGTGCCTGCGCCGGCAAGCTCCCTAAAAGGCGTAGGGTAAAAACATACAAAGGAAGGAATCAAGTAAAGGAAATAACATAGTCATTACTACCCGGGATAGAGTATATTACAAAATAACTTGTTGCAGCTCTAACAGACTGTTTTTCATAACATGATTAACGGCGACAAGGAAAGAAGAAGATGGATGGCCTAGTCTACGCGGTCACCCTCGACCCTCTTGATTCCGCTCACCCTGTCCACAATAGGTGCGACAAGGGCCTTGAGCTCCTCCAAATCAGCATCTGGCGGCAAGCTTCAGAGGACGTTGGTGAGGCGGAGGCCCGGGTTGCGGAAGGCCACCTTCATCAGCACCTTCTGAAGAGCTCCCGCGCAGATCTTGCGTGACTCGTCGGCAAGCTGCTTCGGGATCCCTTCCCGGAGTCGCCGGAGTGCCGTCGCCACGCCCTTGAAGAACAAGGTGAGCTTGGCGCTGGGTTGGAGGTTCTCGTCGGATGGGTACCCGAGATCCACCATCCCCAGCTGCGCCAACTCCTTGTCGATGTCGGTGGCGACGTTCACCAGACCCTCCGTCCAGTGCTCCACATTCTCCGACAAGGTCTTCTAGGCGGCAGCAGCACTCGCCAGCAGCACCTTGCCGGCCTCGACTTCCTCCTTCAGGGCCGTCTCCTGCTCCTTGGCACCGTCCAGAGATTTCATCAGGGCCGCCAGCTTCACTTCGAGATCAGCGTTGGAATTCTTGGCGGCGTCAAGTTCCTTGCCCTTCTCAGCGAGATGGGCCTGCAGCTCCGAGTAGCTGTTGGTGTCCTTCTCCCGCTAAAGCTTGAGCGCGGCAAGCTCGTCGCCGTTCGCCTTAAGACTCGCCTCCAGCTGCACCACGTTCAGCTCCAGCTCGTTCTTGGCGGCCTCGGCAGCTGCGGCGGCGTCTTCGGCTTGTTTGAGGGCCCCGCCAACTGCCCGCTCACGCGCGGCAAGCTCCTCCTCGTGGCTGTCGAGGTTGACCTTCCGCTGCGCCAAGTCACCCTCCTGCGAAGACAACTTCTCCGCGGCAAGGCGTTGGCGCTCTTCGACGTCGGCCTTCTCGAGGAGGAAGGCCTGCTGCGCTTCAGCAAGTTGCTCCCACTCCTTTGCCAGGGAGCGGAGAGTTTTCCTGATTGGCACCCCGGAGCTCCTCCGCGCGCTTCTCGATATCAGCCCCGGCCTTCGCGACGAGCGCTTCGCGGGACTCCAGCTTGGCTTGCCGGCCGCGGTAGAGCGCCACCAGCTTCCGCAGCAGACGCACCTCTTTGGGTTCGCTGCTACTCCTGCTTGGCGCATCGACCAGTTTCAGCCCGGCGGAGGAAAACAACTCTCCGTCAAGGCTTTCTCCTTCGACCGGTGCCCTGGAGCTTGACGTCCAGGGAAGGTTGATGAAGATATCATCGCCGGCCTTCAAGTATACGTCAGGCTGGGGCTCTTCGGGGCCTGGCGCGGCGGCAGCAGCGGAGGGGTCGGCGGTCGGAGCAGCGCCTGGCGCTCCTGCGGCCTCCGGGTCATCAGTACGACCGCCGGACTCGCCGCCTGCTTCTACGGCGGCAGCCCTGGCAGCCTCTTCGGCGGCGGGCTCGCCGGCGCTGGCTGCTTCCTCAGCGGCAACAGCCTTGTCGGCGGCGACTTCAGTCTCCATCGGCTCTCCAGCGGATGGATCTGACAGCCGGAAGGGGGAGAAGAGTTAAACGAAAATCCAAGAGAAAGATCAAGAAGATGAAGAAGCCAAGGGGAGTTTTGAAGCAAGGAAGTTACCTGTGCCAGGGTCTGCAGCTGTGGTCTCCGTCGCCGGGGGATCGCTGACGCAGTCCCTTACCGGAGATCCCTCCCTTGTCGGGGGCTCCTCCCTTGCCGGAGCCTCCTCCCTTGCCGGAGACCTCCCCCTTGCCGGAGGACTTTCCCTTGGCGCTTCGGGGGTGGCCTCTGGGCGCTCCTATTGAGGCTTCTCTGCTCCTGCACAATTCAACAGTTGGATATCAGCTAAGCAAAGAATTTCCATGCGCGCCCGACAGCGGAAAGCAAGAGAAGATACTTACGCTGGGGGCTGCTCCGGAGAGCAGTTGGCGGGTCCGGCGAGGTTGTCTCGGGCGCGTCCCCTGCCAATGCGGTGGGCTCGTCCTCGATGACAATCACCGGGGCCTTGGCTCTCTTTGTGCCCTCTGAGCCAGAGTCCTGAAAAGGAACAGATTCAGAGAAAGGCAAGTGAGAAACAAGACAAGACAAAAACAACAAAAATCGAAGAACTGCAAGTACAATAAGAGAAACTTACTCTTCTTCTTCTTCCTCGTCGGAGCTGAACGCGGAGAAGTTGAAGTCTGGCTCGTGTCCGACGCGGGAAGGTGGAGGAGTAGGCTCCCTTGGCCGCTTGGCGGGAGCGGAGGCAGCAGTCGAGAAGACCCCGCTCCAGTTGTTGCGGCAGCGTGGGGCGCTCCCGCGGCAACAGTGCTTGCCGCGGTGGAGCGTGTCGCACGGCGCGGCGACTGTCGGCTTGCCTGCCGCCTCGCTACATCCCCGGCCTTGCGGAGATGCCTTCTTGGTGGAGACGGAGGCGCTGCTGGTGGCGTGCTCTCTGAGGACGAAGTGGAAGAGGAGCCGATCTCCAACGAGCCGCTCGCATCCTCGGCAGGCCCGCTCGGTTCGGCGTCATACCCGGCAGCCTCGCTCGGTTCGGCATCACGCCCGGCAACCTCCTTCTTGCCGGCAAGCTCTTTCTTGCCGACAAGCTCTTTCTTGCCGGCAAGATCTTCTCGCTCGGCACGGTTTGCCGCCTCTGCTGCCGCTGCTTCCTCCAAGGTAAAGCCAAACTCGCCCGCCGCAGCGGCTGCCGCCGCCTCTACCAACCTAGTGGCGATGCGCTTCAACTCCGCCTCGGTGGTGTCGCGAGTGAGGCCGTCCTTCTCGTCGGTGCGGATTGGCACTTCCACCAAGTTGTCAAAGAACTGCTACACGACGTCGTCTTCAGGCTCCTGCCAAGTTGGCACGATTCCGTGCAAATCGCACAGCGGCATCATTGCCCTGATGCGGTCGAGCATAGAATTGTTGCATAGCGGGACGACGCCCTGCGGCAACCTAAAGACTTTTGGGTGGTCAGGATAATACTTGAAGAGCTCCTGCAGCATTGCGTTGAGCTCCAAGACAGTGAAATTATAGTTGAGCCCCGGGCGAAGCCTCATGATGTCTGCCGCATTCTTAAACTCCCAAGCAGGCCTCCTCCGTTCTTGCAGGGGGGCGATGCGGCGGCGAAGGAAGTCTGCGCCAACAGCAGCTACGGTGAGTCCGGCAAGCCTGAGGCGTTGGATCCTGGTGACGGCAATCCTCAGCCAGCTGTCTTCCGGGGCCACGTCACTCCAGTTGCTACCGCGTACTGCTGCTGCTTGGCGCCGGACGGTGAACGGCTGCATGCTCTCCTCGACAATCCAGCACCAATCTGCCCTCCACTCCTCCCACTTGCCGCGGAACTCGCCCTCCACATAAGAATCCTTCTTGCCGGTCCTAGAGACCCAGGCGATTCCGCCGGACAAGGGCTCTCCTCTCTCTACCCGGGGAATGAAGAAATGGCGGAAAAGGGCTACATTTGGGTGGACTCCGACAAAGTTTTCGCAAAGGTGTGCGAAAACTGCCATGGTGAGGACGGCATTGGGAGTGAAGTCAAGGAGGCAGAGGCCATAGGTATTCATGATATCACAGAAGAATTCGGAGAAGGGCGGGCAGAGCCCGCAGTAGAAGAATATGGCAAAGAAGGGATATCCATCCGGAGCAGTCTTGTGAGCAGCAGCTGGGAGTACCTTGGTGCTCGGGTGAGCTCACGTCTCCGTCGACCAGAAAAGGTAGTAGTACTCCCGCAGCTCCTTCGCGGCGAGCTTGGGGGGGAAGATGGCTCGCTCCTTCCACAGCGCCGCAAGCCACTGCGCCTCGTACGACTTCACGGCTTTCCCCTTGTCGGCTTTCGGAGCCATGGCGGAAGCAGTGGAGGAGGTCGACGGCGTTGGTGGTGCTGGTGGCAATGTGGGGGGCAGGGCGCTGCGCTCTGTTTGCTTTGGGAAGACGGAGGCGGGGCGGAGGTTTTCAAGATTGGAACGGAAAGGGGGCGAGTGGGCGCACTACCCCTGCTTCTCGTTGCTTATAAAGGGGGAGTGGGCGGACGTTCCGCCTTTCCGAATAAAGGAACCACCCACGATCTCTCCCACGATGCCGGGTTCGACGCGTGCCGTGCAGGGAGGGCGCGGTGGATGCGGAGTGAGATATGGCGTAACCTAGGCCGCGCGTGCCCGTGCCCTGTTTTGGGCCTGGCCCAACAGCGCTCGGCACCGTGTATGGCCCAGGCCCGGGGGCTCCTGTCGGTGTACTAAAGTAGGGGTACCTTAGTATCCCGAACTTGTGCACGGGCAGTCGCAGCGTCCCACGGCAAGGCTTGCCGGGCGACCACCAAGATCCTCCGTGGTTCCTTTGGAGCCATTCAAGAACAAAGTATCCAAACCAAGGAGACAAGGCCCCGGCAAGAGGAGCTTGCCGGGAAGGAGACAAGACCCCGGCAAGAGGAGCTTGCCGGGGAGGCCAACCAAGGCATCTCAAGGAACTTGCCGCAGCGCACCATGTGTCCCGGCAAGACCCAGTGAGCGACAAGCTCCTAGACGCGACAAGATAATAACCGCGGCAAGGCGCTTGCCGCGGCAAGCTTCCATCCTGTACCTGCGCTCCAGCACATCCACCAACGTGTCGCTCTGGGACCCTTCCAGGCATACGTGGCGGAAGGCTGTGCAGCCAGAGGTACATGATGACGAGCGGCGCTGACAAGATAGCCATCGTGGCAAGTAGTGGCGTCCCTGGCGGTCCTTTTCTGCACCGCCTAGGCGACGCAGATAGGCATTTAATGCCTTTGTCCCCTGTCGCTTAGGTTAGGTATGATACACTGTAGTAGGCGGCGGCGCTAACCACCACGTCTTTTCCTTTTTTACCCTCGTCTATGTTGCCACCTGTCGGTGACCCCTTTGACATATAAAAGGAGGCCCATGCGCAACGTAGAGGGGGGACAATTCTCTCTCACACTCGTTCTGGCTAGCTGCTGGTGTGTACTGTAGCAATCAGCGCTCCCGAGCAAGAACTCAATACAACCACAAAGCAGGAGTAGGGTTTTACGCATCCGTGCGGCCCGAACCTGGGTAAACTAATCGCGTTGCTCGTGCGCTTCGCCTCGATCTGCTCTTCGTGCACTCTCCGCCCCCCTGCCGAACCGAAAGGGGCCTCGGTCCGCCGTGGTCCCATAGGTGTCCGTGGGATCAGCACCCCCGACAGGGATAGATTGGTAGGAAAAGACCATCGCTCGTCCCCGACCGCCACTCATAAGGAAGACAATAAATAAATAAATCATGCTCCGACTTCATCACATCATGATTCACCATACGTGCATGCTACGGGAATCACAAACTTCAACACAAGTATTCTTTAAATTCACAACTACTCAACTAGCATGACTTTAATATTATCACCTCCATATCTCAAAACAATTATCATGCTTCAATCTTTTCTTAGTATTCAACACACTCAAAAGAAAGTTTCAAAAATCTTGAATACTAAGCATATTATTATTAGGCAAATTACCATGCTATTAAGAGACTCTCAAATTAATTTAAGTGAAGCATGAGAGATCAATAGTTTCCTTAAAACGAATCCACCACTGTGCTCTAAAAGATCTAAGTGAAGCACATAGAGCAAAATTATCTAGCTCAAAAGATATAAGTGAAGCACATAGAGCAAAACTATCTAGCTCAAAAGATATAAGTGAAGCACATAGAGCAAAATTACTTAGCTCAAAAGATATAAGTGAAGAACATAGAGTATTCTATCAAATTTTAATTCATGTATGGCTCTCTCAAAAGGTGTGTACAGCAAGGATGATTGTGGCATACTAAGACACAAAGACACAAATAATACAAGACGCTCCAAGCAAAACACATATCATGTTGGTGAATAAAAATATAGCTCCAAGTAAATTACCGATGGAAGTGGACGAAAAGAGGGGATGCCTTTCGGGGCATCCCCAAGCTTTGACTTTTTGGTGCCCTTGGATTATCTTGGGGGTGCCATGGGCATCCCCAAGCTTAGGCTCTTTCCACTCCTTGTTCCATGATCCATCAAAAGAATTCACCCAAAACTTGAAAACTTCACAACACAAAACTCAAAATAGAAAACTCATGAGCTCCGTTAGCAAAAGAAAACAAAAGACAACTTCAAGGTACTGTAATGAACTAATTATTTATTTATATTGGAGTTAAACCTAATGTATTCCAACTTCTCTATGGATTATAAACTATTTTACTAGCCATAGATTCATCAAAATAAGCAAACAACACACGAAAAACAGAATCTGTCAAAAACAGAATAGTATGTAGTAATCTGTAGCTAGAGCAAGATCCGGAACCCCAAAAATTCTAAAATAAATTTCTGGACGTGAGGAATTTATCTATTGATCATATGCAAAAAGAACTAACTAAATATCAATCCTCAAATAAAAAATGACAGCAGTTCTTGTGAGCGCTAAAGTTTCTGTTTTTCAGCAAGTTCAACAAGACTTTCCCCAAGTCTTCCCAACGGTTCTACTTGGCACAAACACTAATTAAACACAAAAAAAGACAACAAAAACAGAGTCTAAATAATTTATTTATTACTAAACAGGAGAAAAAGGCAAGGAATAAAAATAAAATTGGGTTGCCTCCCAACAAGCGCTATCGTTTAACGCCCCTAGCTAGGCATAAAAGCGAGGATAGATCTAGGTATTGCCATCTTTGGTAGGCAATCCATAAGTGGCTCTCATGAGAGTTTCATATGGTAATTTTATTTTATTTCTTGGAAAGTGTTCCATGCCCTTTTTAATGGAAATTGAAATCTAATATTCCCTTCCTTCATATCAATAATCGCACCAACTGTTCTAAGGAAAGGTCTACCAAGAATAATAGGGCAAGAAGGATTGCAATCTATATCAAGAACAATGAAATCTATGTGCACATAATTCCTATTTGCAACAATAAGAACATCATTAATTCTTCCCATAGGTTTATTAATAGTGGAATCCGCAAGATGCAAGTTTAGAGAGCAATCATCAAAATTACGGAAATCTAGTAAATCACACAAAGTCTTGGGAATAGTAGAGACACTAGCACCCAAATCACACAAAGCATAAAACTCATGATCTGTAATTTTAATTTTAATAGTTGGTTCCCACTCATCATAGAGTTTTCTAGGGATATAAACTTTCAACTCAAGTTTTTCTTCATAAGGTTGCATCAAGGCATCAACAATATGTTCGGTGAAGGCTTTATTTTGACTATAAGCATGTGGAGAATTTAGCACGGATTGCAACAAGGAAATAAAATCAATTAAAGAGCAACTTTAATAATTAAATTCCTTGAAATCCAATATAGTGGGTTTAGCAACATCTAGATTTTTATTTCTTTCAATCCCTCATTCATCAATTTCATCATTAAGATCTAAACACTCCGAATTTTTAGAATGCCTTCTAGGTAAAGGAAGATCATATTCAGTTTCATCAAGATTCATATTGCAAAATAAAGATTTAATTGGAGACACATCAATAACTTTTAGATCTTCATCTTGATTTTCATAGGAATTGGAAGAACATGCTTTAATAAAGGCATCTTTGGAAGCACGCATCCTAGAGGTTCTTTCTTTACACTCATCAATTGAAATTCTCATGGCTTTTAGAGACTCATTAATATCATGGTTAGGTGGAATAGATCTAAGTTTCAAAAAATCAACATCAAGAGCAATTCTATCAACGTTCCTAGCCAAATCATCAATCTTAAGCAATTTTTCTTCAATCATAGCATTAAAATTCTTTTGTGAAGAAATAAATTATTTAATGTTAGATTCAAAATCAGAGGGCATCTTATTATAATTTCCATAAGAGTTGTTGTAGGAATTCCCATAATTATTAGAAGGATTACTAGGATATGGCCTAGGATTAAAATTCTCTCTATAAGCGTTGTTACCAAAATTATTCCTACCAACAAAATTCACATCCATAGATTCATTGTTATTCTCAATCAAAGTTGACAAAGGAATATCATTAGGATCAGAAGAAACACTCTTAGTAGCAAATAATTTCATAAGTTCATCCATCTTTCCACTCAACACATTAATTTCTTCTATCGCATGCACTTTTTTATTAGAAGTTCTTTCAGTATGCCATTGAGAATAATTAACCATAATATTATCTAGGAGTTTAGTAGCATCTCCTAAAGTGATTTCCATAAAAATGCCTCCCGCGGCAGAATCTAAAAGATTTCTAAGCAAAATTCAATCCGGCATAAAATTTTTGTATAATCATCCACAAATTCAAACCATGAGTAGGGCAATTACGTATCATTAATTTCATTCTCTCTCAAGCTTGTGAAACATGTTCATGATCAAGTTGTTTAAAGTTCATTATATCATTTCTAAGAGAGATGATCTTAGCGGGAGGAAAATACTTAGAGATAAAAGCATCTTTGCACTTGTTCCATGAATCAATACTATTCTTAGGCAAAGACGAAAACCAAGCTTTAGCACGATCTCTAAGCGAAAAGGAAATAGCTTCAATTTAACGACATCATTATTGACATCTTTTTTCTTTTGCATATCACATAAATCAACGAAGCTATTCAGATGAGTAGCGGCATCTTCACTAGGAAGGCCAGCGAACTGATCTTTCATAACAAGATTCAACAAAGCAGTATTAATTTCACAAGATTCGGCATCGGTAAGAGGAGCAATCGGAGTTCTAAGGAAATCATTATTGTTGGTATTGGTGAAGTCACACAATTTAGTAGTATCTTGAGCCATCGCGACAAACAAGCAATCTAACACGCGAGCAAACAAAAAGCAAATGGGCAAAAAGAGGAAAATAGAGAGGGAGGATAGGGATAGAGAGGGAAAATAAAACGGCAAGGGTGAATTGGGGGAGAGGAAAACGAGAGGCAAATGACAAATAATGTAATGCCAGAGATAGGGACTGTGATGGGTACTTGGTACATTGACTTTTTGCATACACTCCCTGGCAACGGCACCAGAAATCCTTCTTGCTACGTCTTGAGCTTGTGTTGGTTTTCCCCGAAGAGGAAGGGATGATGCAGTAGAGTAGCCTAAGTATTTCCCTCAGTTTTTGAGAACCAAGGTATCAATCCAGTGGGAGCCCACGCTCAAGTCCCTCACACCTGCACAAAGTGATAGCTACTCGCAACCAATGCGATTAGGGGTTGTCAAGCCCTTCACGGTCACTTATGAGAGTGAGATCTGATAGCTATAATATTTTTGGTATTTTTGATATAAAGATGCAAAGTAAAAAGTAAAAGCAAAGTAAAAAAGAAAAACAATATTAAAGTAATGTTGATTGATATGATGAGAATTGACCCGGGGGCCGTAGGTTTCACTAGTGGCTTCTCTCAAGAGCATAAGTATTCTATGGTGGGTGAACAAATTACTGTTGAGCAATTGACAGAATTGAGCATAGTTATGAGAATATCTAGGCATGATCATGTATATAGGCATCACGTCCGTGACAAGTAGATCGAAACGATTCTGCATCTACTACTATTACTCCACTCATCGACCGCTATCCAGCATGCATCTAGAGTATTAAGTTAAAAACAGAGTAACGCCTTAAGCAAGATGACATGATGTAGAGAGATAAATTCATGCAATATGAAATAAACCCCATCTTGTTATCCTCAATGGCAACGATAAAATACGTGCCTTGCTGCCCCTTCTGTCACTGGGTAAGGACACTCCAAGATCGAACCCGAAGCTAAGCACTTCTCCCATGGGAAGAACTACCAATCTAGTTGGCCAAACCAAACGGATAATTCGAAGAGACTTGCAAAGATAACCGATCATACATAAAAGAATTCAGAGAAGATTCAAATATTATTCATAAACCCACAATTCATCGGTGTCAACAAACACACCACAAAAAAAAGATTACATCGAATAGATCTCCACGAGAGAGGGGGAGAACTTTGTATTGAGATTCAAAGAGAGAGAAGAAGCCATCTAGCTACTAACTATGGACCCGAAGGTCTGAGGTAAACTACTCACACTTCATCGGAGAGGCTATGATGATGTAGAAGCCATCCGTGATGACGACCCTCTTCCGGCGGAGCTCCGGAACAGGCCCCAAGATGGGATCTCATGGATACAGAAAGTTGCGGTGGTGGAATTAGGTTTTTGGTTCCTGTTTTGATCGTTTGGGGGTACGTGTGTATATATAGGAGGAAGGATTACGTCGGTGGAGCACTAAGGGGCCCACGAGGCAGGGGGGCGCGCCCCCTACCATCGTGACCTCCTCTTTGATCCCTTGCAGTAGGGTCCAAGTCTCCTGGATCACGTTCGGTGAGAAAATCACGTTCCCAAAGATTTTATTCCGTTTGGACTCCGTTTGATATTCCGTTTATGCGAAACACTGAAATAGGCAAAAAGACAGCAATTCTAGGCTGGGCCTCTAGTTAATAGGTTAGTCCCAAAAATAATATAAAAGTGGAAAATAAAGCCCAATATAGTCCAAAGCAGTAGATAATATAGCATGGAGCAATCAAAAATTATAGATACATTGGAGACGTATCACACGTCTCTCTCGATATATGCTTGCAGACTGTGCTACTCCCTCCGTCCAGGTCAATAAGTCATCTTCGGTTGTGCACCGTGACCAAGAAGGAGGGAAGACTTATACACCTAGACGGAGGGAGTACTACTATTACTTGTGTATGTGCAAATGCATGTTTTAACATTACGATGCGGTTTTTGTAAAAGTAGAAAAACAACACTAGTCAAGCTTGTGAAACGATTCAATGCAAAACAAATGCAAAAATGCTCGTTTGATTGTTTACTTTTAGCTTCCTTCTCTGTGGTTATTTCTCTGTCGTACGTTGTACGGAATATCTCACTGGTTGGAAAGGCAAGCAAATTCCCAAACCGCTTCCTACACCTTGTATCTCACTGGTTGCCAGCGTTGACGTTGTTGTCCATGTCGTCGAGGATGTGGTTGCCGAGGTCGGGGAAGAAGTCATCGTTCGCAACTAATCATGTGGACTAGCATAGTAGTAGGATACCGAGTAGAAACATGAATTTTACCATGATTTTGAACAGGAAGGACAGAAACACAAACGGTGCAACGGGAGCTGCACCGTTGGCGTTGAGGTTGTCGCCCATGTCCAAACACCACGTAGACATGGTCTTTGAGCACGGTTCATAGTCGTTCCACGCTCGGGCATTGAAGTTTGTAACTATTTTAGATTAGAATATACTACTCCTTCGGTGCTAGTAGTAGAGCAGAGTCTTACTCTACTACTCTACTCAAGCAAGTTAGGGCATAGCATTGTAGGGAGTACCAGTACTGTGATCACTCAAGCAAGTTGTGTGGCATCGACATGACCCTACGCTGCTGGTATGTGTCTCGTAAGTCAAGCGGCATGCTGTATTCATCATCACCTGTCCACTTCCCATAGCACATATTCGCTTCTCCATCTTTGTCCGCACATAATCTCGTCCAAACATCCATCCCTGCTAAGGCGCCTCCACCCTCGTCCGAAACCCAAGCACTAACAATGGCAGAACCGAGCAGCGTCCGCCGAAAGAGTGGCTGGAATTCGCTCCCCACAGAGGTAATCAAGCTCATTGTTTCATGTGTGGACAATCTCAGTACCATGCCGCTCGCCGCGTGCTCGTCGGGGCTGTACCATTTACTCAAAGCCCTCAGGCTAGAGCTTTTTAAGCCAGCTCCTTGCTTGTTGATGCTGCCTGATCTTCAGAAACGGCGTGTCACGCAGCATAACGATCGTAGGGTGGCGAGCATCAACCCCCTTGACTGCGATCCGATCCCCGTCAACCTCAACTACATTAACGATATGTACTGGGTCGGCATGAACACGTCTTGGATGGTGCTCGTTGACGGTCGCGGTAGCTGGATGCTCATGGAGGTCTACACCCGGCGATTGATCCCCCTTCCTTCGATTAACACTGCAATGTTTTGGCACCGCGGCCCAGAATACTCGAAATCTTAGAGTAGCCAACATGATACCAAGTTTGATTTGCTCAAGGTTGTAATCTGCCAAGAGCCCACAAGATCTGCGAATTATAAAGACTTCAGGCTAATTGCATTGTTCAACCGCGGTCTCGCCTATCTGACAGGTCACTGCGGTAAGTGGATAAATCTGCACGTCCATCGCAGGATCATACATCCTCCATGGTTCTTTGATGCCATTGAACACAAGGGCTTCATTTACGCTGTCGACTCATTCTATGGCTAAACCAAGAGCCCTTTTTTATTTGACTCCAACTTGATATGATGTTGTAGGCCGCCTGGTGTCCCTACCCTTCCTAATCCCAGAACCTTTCAAAGAAAAGCGGCATGAAAGTTGCAGGTGGCTCCTGGCTCGATCAGACGACGGCGAAAGATTGATGATCGTTCGCACGTACCGGACGTGTTGTTTCACGGAATACAATCACAGTCACTGCAAGGTCTTTGAGCAGGATCCCAGCTTCTCTGGGCCTTCAGAAATTTTTGACTGGAGGCTGGTAAGTAGCATTGGTACACGCTCTCTGTTTGTCAGACTGAATTATCCGATTAACCAAGAGATAACCGACGGCAAGGATCATGATGGCAGCGCGGTTTCGTTCATCAGGCAAAACTATGTGTACACAGCGTACCATGCGTCTCTGCATGCACCATACCCTGATAGGTGCCGCCACGCTCTACAGCCCAAAGTAGGAGAGAGGGTCGCAAGTATCAGACTTCGACCTGCTGGCTGGAGTTTCCCCCGTCAGGCACCCATCTGGTTCAAGCCGTCAGCCAATCTCCACAGCTTAATAAATAGTAACGTCTAACTGAGCCAGTTAGTTAGATGCGTACACTTAGTGTAGTAGGATCTTTATTTAGTTTGATGCATACACTTGTTCTTTTTTGGTAGCCCTTTTGTAATGATGGATGATGTTTGGTTTGGAAGAGAGAGTTGCGTCTTCACTCTTCTGGCCTGCTTACTGCTTCTGTTGCACCCCTAGCCCTCGTTGCTGCTGCTGCTGTTTTCAATGTACAGTCAGTAGTATATTTCGCCTGTTGGTTGAATAAATGTGTTGTTAGAACGACAAACACAATGTTTTGGAAGTCGTTGCACGGTTCGATCCTTTAGTGCCCCGTACCGTACGTAGTGCATACTTTTTATCATACGGAACACATTTTTTTTTGAAACTCGGAACACATTTTCCACTTGTTGATAACATGTAGCCCAATGATGAAGGCCCAATAGAGAAGCCCATAATTAACTGGAAGGGAGGCTCTCACATGAATCCGGCCCAGGTACATGCTCATGGTCCCCTAAACATAAATAAGTAAATAAATAAAGCTAAATGCTCATGCACCAGTTTTTTGGGAAAATAGGTAGCCCAGTATTTCTTTTTGAAGAATACCCAAGCTAGGCCAATTTGTTTTCTCCGAATTACTGGGCTGCAAATCTTTCAAGACGAGGAGGGATGCATTCCGGCGTCGCTTAAGAGTATGGTCAATGTCTGTTAAAAGTATTATCAAAAGGGGTTGAAAATTCCAAAAAAATTATAGCAAATGGGATATAAGTTTCTTTTTTTGTTTTTGTTCTTCACTGATATCTTATATGTATTTCATTGGATTTAACATGCCATAGTACTAATTTATTTTTAAATTTGTTTTAGTATGGCTATTAATTTTTGGATTAAGAATATTTCGTTCCCTAGCAAAAATTTGTGAATTTTCAAAATTTCCCACATATTTAGTTAATTTTTTGACCCTGGTACTGGCCAGAAAATGGCCAGCAATTCTAAAAATAGAAAACGGGCTGCAATAAATTCCATATGAATTAGAAAATTAGTAAAAAATTATAAAAATAATAGCAAATGGGCTGTACACGCCACAGATTTCGAGACTGACTTGTTTACGCAAGGCTTTGTTAGTGAACACACGATTCTAGCAGCAGTTAGTTTTGGATGTCCATCCAACGGCCGACATGCTTCTTCAATCTCTGATCTTCCTGCTCTAGCCGCCTAAACTAGCGCCGGCGGGACTGCCTGCTCCCTCCTCTTGTGGCCCGCTGTGATGCCACGCGGGCTTCCCTGGCCCACCCTACTCCCTCCGTGGCCTAGCCGCACGCAATCAACTGCATCCTTATTACGCGAAAAAAAATGATTCCTCCCACTGACATCTGGGGCGCACCAGTTGGGAGGCTGACCTGCGGGCCTACTAAGTTGACGCGTACGCAGGGCTTGTCAACTTAGTCAACAAACGATTCTAGTAGCAGTAACTGTTGGATTTGAATCGAACGGTCCTGCTGCTTCTTCAATCGTCGCTCTTCTTGCACCAGCCGCCCAAACCAGCGCCGGGGAGACCTCCTGCTCCTGCCTCCAGTGGCCGGCTGTGCTGCCGATGAGGCCTCATCGCCCCCTACTACTCCCACCGCTAGCCAGGCCCTGCGGCGATGGCAGCCTCACACCACAGCCGAACCAGTGAACCCTCGTACTCCTCTCCGCGTGGGCATCCACTGCCGCGTGTTCCCCGGCTCCGCGTCGTCCCCTTCCTAGGCCTCGCCGTCGTCCACCGCCTTGGTGCTCTCAGCGTGGTGTGGTCAACGTGGTCAACGACATTCCATTGGAAGAGTACTGTACGTGGAGAGGCTGACAGCTGGGTCCATGGCCACAGCCCAGTTTTTTTGTGATTTGCCAAGTAAGTCGCTTTGTCAGGCCTGTTGGGCTGCAAATCTTTCAAGACGAGGAGAGCTTTCATTCGGCTGGCCGAGAAAATGGCCCATCAGTAATGAGAAATGGGCTGTACATTTTTAAAACACATCAAACCGGCAATTAGTTTTAAATATCTTCTCTTCATTTCGAGATTTGAAATTACATTAATTTTTATGCGTGGAGAATTTGTTGGATTTTATATTGATATACATTTATTCTTAAAATCAGTTTGAATGTGAGTCGAAATTTCGGGATTGAAAACAGTTCGGACCGCACCGAAATATGCAAAATTTCGTATAATTTTTTAACCGTGGCCACAATATGGGCTGTAATGCTAACAAAAAGAATATGGGCTCCAAAAAACATTAATAATTAGCAAATGGGCTATAAACTATTAGAAATAATGGCACATGGGTTGTATGCGTTTTTCCACAGATTTGAGGCTTTCCTAAAAAAAAGGTTGACGCACAACAAGTGACTGTTGGATGGCCATCCAACGACCGTCATGCTTCTTCAATCTCTGCTCTTCCTGCTCCAGCCGCTCAAACAGGCGCCGGCGGGACTGCTTGCTCCCTCCTCCCTGCGGCCGGCTCTGCTGCCGCGCAGGCCTCACCGCCCCACCGTACTCCCATTGCTGGCCTAGCCATCCCTCTACTCACCCACACCTGCTGTTATTCTCTGGCGACGGCAGACGAACCAGTAAACCCTCGTACAGTCGTACTCCCCTCCGTGTGGGAAACAACTGTCGAGTCTTCCCTGCCTCCATGTCATTCCCTTCCTAGGCCTCGTCGTCGTCCACTGCCCTGGTGCTCTCGGCGCGGCCTGGTCAACATGGTCAACGACCGACATGCATCTGAAGTGGACTGTACGTGGAGAGGCCGACAACTGGGTCCACGGCCGCACGCAAGGAAATGCCTCCTTATTACGCGCAAAATAATGATTCCTCCACCTGACATTAGGGAACCACCGAAAGGGCCTCTGTATTTCACGAAAAAACGATACCACCGCTGACAGCTCGGACCCACCAGCTATATCTTCGCATGCAAGGAAGTGCCTCCTTATTACGCTCAAAAAATGAATACCCCCTGCTAGTTGGGACCCACCTTGGTGGGAGGCAAACTTGTGGGCCTACTAAGTTGACGGGGACGGAGGGCTTTGTCAACATAGTCAATATGCACGATTCTAGCTCCAGTGACCGTATGATGTCCATCCAACGGCCGTAGTGCTTCTTCAACCTCTGGTCTTCTTGCTCCAGCCGCCCAAACCAGCGCCGGTCCTACCTCGTGCTCCTGCGTCCCGTGGCCGGCTGCGATGCGGCGGAGGCCTCACCGCCCCCTACTACTCCCACCGTTGGCCAGGCCATCCCTCTACTCACCCACACACCCTGTTATTCTGCGGCGACGGCAGCCTCACACCGCAGCGAACCAGCGAACCCTCGTACTCCTCTACGCGTGGGCATCCACTGTCGCGTCTTCCCCGGCTCCGTGTCGTCCCCTTCCTATGCCTCGCCGTCATCCACCCCCCTGGTGCTCTCGGCGCGGCGTGGTCAACGTGGTCAAGGAACGGCTTCCATCGGACGTGGACTGTACGTGGAGAGGCTGATAGCTGGGTCCATGGCTGCAGCAAGGAAGTGCCTCCTTATTACGTGCAAAATAATTATTCGTCCACCTGACAGCGGGACCCACCGGATGGGCCACCATATTTCACGAAAAAAACGATTCCCCCTGACTGCTGGGACCCACCAGCTACATCTTCGCACGCAAGGAAGTGCGTCCGGGCAAAAAAAACAAAACAATTCGCCCCGTGACTGCTGGGACCGACCAGGTACACCTTCGCAGGCAAGGAAGTGCCTGACAGTCGGGACCCACCTAGTCGAAGCATACGTAGCGTTGTCATTCTGGTCGCGAACGTGTACGTACATACTGGTCGATGTAGAGGCGCGCACATGTCGTAGTAGAGGCGCGCACGTAGCATTTACACGTACGTACAGCGGCCAGGGTGCAAGAAAGAAAATACGGCCACGTATGTGTACATATGGGCGGGGTCTCGAAAGCCTACTCGCGCATACATACGGCGACGGCTCTTGTACATGGCTGGGTCAGAACGGAGAAACAGCGTGGTCGTCGTGTTCATGGGGAGGCAACGGAATGCGTCGTGTTCATGGCGAGGCAACAGAATGCATCATGTTCATCGGGAGGGCTTGGACGGAACAGGCAATGGAAACGAGGCCTGGCGTACCGCAGGACGGAGGAAACGGCCTTGTGTTCAACCGGCCACATTTGAAATGGGATCTTGTTCATCGGGGGGGGGGGGTCTGGCGTACCGCAAAACGGAGGAAACGGACCTCCTACGGTCGAAACGGGGGTCCTGTTGATCGGGAGGGGTGTGGCGTACCGCAAAACGGGGGAAACGGACTTGTGTTGTTGCGCTACGGTCGAAACGGGGTTCTTGTTCATCTCCACCGTCGACCTCCTCCAGCCTCCACGGGCTCCTATTCATCCAGCCTCCACCGCGCGCTACTCCACCAGCTACTGTTCAACCACCCCTCCACTGTCTACTGTTCATCCAGCCCTCCACACCACGGGGTCCTGTTCAACCACCCCTCCACCATCTACCGTTCATCCAGCCCTCCACACCATGGGGTCCTATTCATCCACCCCTCCACGGGCACCCCTCCACCGTCTACTGTCCATCCAGCCCTCCACCACACCACAGGGTCCTGTTCATCCAGAGGCAACACCACCGCTCACTGTTCAACCAACCCCCCCCCCCCTGCAACGCTCGCTGTTCATCCCATCGATCGGCTTCAGTTAGCAGCAGTAGCTATGACGCCCCCGATTTGACCGTACACTAATCATGCACGCAAATGTGTATGATCAAGATCAAGGACTCAAGGGTAGATATCACAACACAACTCTACAAATAAAATAAGTCATACAAGCATCATATTACAAGCCAGGGGCCTCGAGGGCTCGAACACAAGAGCTCGATCATAGACGAGTCAGCGGAAGCAACAATATCTGAGTACAGACATAATATAAACAAGTCTGCCTTAAGAAGGCTAGCACAAACTGGGATACAGATCGAAAGAGGCGCAGGCCTCCTGCCTGGGATCCTCCTAAACTACTCCTGGTCGTCGTCAGCGGGCAGCACGTAGTAGTAGGCACCTCCGGTGTAGTAGGAGTCGTTGTCGACAGTGGTGTCTGGCACCTGGGCTCCAACATCTGGTTGCGACAACCAGGTAGAAGGGATAGAGGGAAAAGAAGGAGAAAGCAACCGTGAGTACTCATCCAAAGTACTCGCAAGCAAGGAGCTACACTACATATGCAGGGGTATATGTGTAAAGGCCATATTGGTGGACTGAACTGCAGAATGCCAGAATAAGAGGGGGATAGCTAATCCTGTCGAAGACTACGCTTCTCGCAACCTCCATCTTGCAGCAGAAGGAGAGAGTAGATGGTAAGTTCACCAAGTAACATCGCATAGAATAATCCTAACCGATGGTCCTCCCCTCGTCGCCATGTGAGAGAGCGATCACCGATTGTATCTGGCACTTGGAAGGGTGTGTTTTATTAAGTATCCGATTCTAGTTGTCATAAGGTCAAGGTACAACTCCAGGTCGTCCTTTTACCGAGGGACACGACTATTCGAATAGATCAACTTCCCTGCAGGGGTGCACCACATAACCCAACACGCTCGATCCCATTTGGCCGGACACACTTTCCTGGGTCATGCCCGGCCTCGGAAGATCAACACGTCGCAGCCCTACCTAGGCACAACAGAGAGGTCAGCACGCCGGTCTAAACCCTATGGCGCAGGGGTCTGGGCCCATCGCCCTTTGCACACCTGCACGTTGCGAACGTGGCCGGTGAGCAGACCTAGCAACCTCCATTACAAAGGAAGTTGCGTTACGCGGTCCAACCCGGCGCGCGCCGCTCAGTCGCTGATGTCATGAAGGCTTCGGCTGATACCACGACGTCGAGTGCCCATAACTGTCCCCGCGTAGATGGTTAGTGCGTATAGGCCAGTAGCCAAACTCAGATCAAATACCAAGATCTCGTTAAATGTGTTAAGTATCCGCGAACGCCGACCAGGGCCAGGCCCACCTCTCTCCTAGGTGGTCTGAACCTGCCCTGTCGCTCCGCCACAAAGTAACAGTCGGGGGCCGTCAGGAACCCAGGCCCACCACTACCTAGGTGGAACCACCTGCCCCTTCAGCCCCCATCTCCGAACAGTATCATAAGTAAGGTAACTATGTAAAGTATATAGTATATGCCCGTGATCACCTCCCGAAGTGATCATGGCCCAGTAGTATAGCATGGCAGACGGACAAGAGTGTAGGGCCACTGATGGAACACTAGCATCCTATACTAAGCATTTAGGATTGCAGGTAAAGGTAACAACGGTAGTAGCAAGGACAGGCTATGCATCAGGATAGGATAACGAAAAGAAGTAACATGCTACACTACTCTAATGCAAGCAGTAGAGAGAAGAATAGGCAATATCTGGTGATCAAAGGGGGGGCTTGCCTGGTTGCTCAGACAAGAATGAGGGGTCGTCAACACCGTAGTCGACCAGGGCATCAACGGCGTCGGTCTCGTAGTCTACCGGAAAGAAGTAACGGAGGGGGAACACAATAAATAACAGAGCAATCAAATCATAACATGACAAACGTGGTGCTAGAGGTGATCTAACGCAGGGATAGGTGATACCGGCGAAGGGGGGGCAACATCCGGGAAAGTATTCCCGATGTTTCGCGTTTTCAGACAGATGAACCGGAGGGGGAAACTTGCGTGTTTGCTATGCTAGGGATGTGTAGCGGACGAATGGACTGCGTATCTGGATTCGTCTCGTCGTTCTGAGCAACTTTCATGTACAAAGTTTTTTTCCATCCGGGTTATGAATTATTTTATATGATTTTACAAAGTTTTAAATGATTTTCAAAATGTCTAAATTTACTTGTAATTCAAAAATAAATGGGGAAATGCTAGGTGCACCCAGAAGTGCACCAAAGGCTAACATGTTGGCACAGTCAACTGCCAAGTCAGCAGTTGGCTGGGTCAATGTTGACCGGTCAATGGATGAATAGTGATGGTGGGGCCCAGGTGTCATGTAGAGTAGCAAAAATGATTTTGGTTAGTTATTATAATTTCTAGGGGAACCACATATCATCTATACATAGACTAACCTAACTACTAATTAATCCCAAATTAATTAGACATGGCCGGAAATTAGTCACGGCCGGCCACACACACGGAAAACACACACGCACACGCACCGAATACATAGCTTGGGGTTACTTTTGTTCCCTCTTAACAGAACAAAGCATTTTACGATTTTCATATGATTTAATCCAGGCATCAAAAGGATTTGGTCCAGTGGGATAAAATGAAGTTAGTCATGTATATTTTCTACTCATATTATTTTTACTCATGTTAGCACTTGATTAGTTGTTGTTTAGGGGCTGCCTAGAGAGCTAAACAGCATAAAAGTGCAAAAGCTAGCTACTGCTACAGTAACTGAATGTTACTGTAGCAGAGTAGCATCCAACGGTGGCAGTAGTAGTAAGAAGCAACAGAGCAGCAGCGGGCGACGACGAGCGCAGGCAGCGGCGTGGCATTGGCGCGCGTGCGGTGCTGGCAAGGCCGGACGAAGGCGGGCGCGAACAGGGAGCAGTGGCGCGCGGCCGGACGCGGCGAGGGGACGTGGCCACGCACGGGCGGGCACACAAGCGGGGTCGTGGACAGGGACGCGCCAGGCAAGGTGGGGTGCGGGCGGAGGTGGTTACGGGGGCGGCAACGCGGGCAGATGCGAGCGCACGTCGGCAGGAGCAACAGCGAGCGGGGCGAGGTCAGGGCGCAGGGCGCGTGTGAGATCAGAATCAGCGACAACGACGGCCAGCGGCGACGCCCAATAGAATCGATCTCAGAGGGCACGTGTGGACAAACAAGAAGGGGAAGGAGATGCGCAAGCTCACTTTGATGCGGAGGAAGAGGTCGACGGAGGCGGGGAAGCAGCAGTGGCAGCGGATCGACGACGGTGATCCACGGAGCCGGAGGTGGAAGATGAAGGCGTTGGCGTCGATGCGGTGCTCGCGAGCTCGATCCGATGATGCAGGGGCTCCGAGGTCGAATCCGTTCACGTAGTCGACGTAGTCGACGACGATGAAGCAGTTGGTCACGTTCTCAGGCGCTGGAGAGCTCGGTGTGCACGAGGGCGACGAAATTCATGGCGACGGTGGCTCATCTTCTTGCGGGAGAGATAGAAGCGGCACAAGGTGGGGAGATGGGGGGCTAGCTAGGGTTTCAGCCGGGGGGAGGGGGTTCGCGGGGTCTTTGTAGGCGTCCAGCGGAGGTGCCGGATGGCCGCCACGCACGGCATAGCCGGCGGATGGCTGCCACAAACCCCTCCCATGAACAGGAGGTAGTGGATGGCTACGGGGTGGGTTGGGGCATGTACTGTAGACCTAGAGCCCGGCCACTCGTACGTAGGTTTCCTTCTCGTTTTCTTTTCAGTTTTGCCTTTTTCTTTTTTGTTTCTTTTAATTAGCTTCCGTTTTACATTTAAAACTTGAACCAAATGACTTTTTTTTAAAAAGTGGAGCCTTGACATATAAATACTATGCAATAGTCTGCACTGCCACAAAAGGTTTAGTCCCCAAATAATTTAGTTTGATATTTTAATAATTAGTAAAGGCATTTAAATAATTATGTTTGCTACTATTTTATTTTTATTAAAGCATTTAAACACTTCATAATAATCTGGTTCCTCCAACATAATTACTTATGCAATATTTGGCACAACACGAACATTTTAGTTTTAATTTTTGAAAACTTTACCGTCTGACGTAAATTCAAATTTGAATTCAAATCGGTTTTGAACTAACGTGAGATTAACAACAGTAACCATGGTGACATGGCGTCATTAACGTGGGATTACTGTAGCCTAACTATCCGGGCGTCACAAATCTCCTCCACTACAAGAAATCTCGTCCCGAGATTTAAGAGGGTGCTAAGGGGGAAAGGTCTGGTTAGGAAATTCTAACGAATCTTCTCGGTCTTGTTTGCTCTTCTCGAAGAGGTAGATCCACTACGTTGATGTCTTCATTTCTCTGCTTCAGGTCAAAATGATGAAGTCGTCATCCTGTCTTCGGGATCTTCATCGTACTTACGAAAAGGTAAGGGGTAGCTCGGCTACGACAGAATGCTTAAGGGGTAATCGTCTGGGGTTTTCCCGTGAATGAACAGATGAGTATCTCTCGAGTTGAACAAACCGAGAGTAAGGTCAGAAGGTACAATAAGGAGTTTGAAGCGGATAGACAATCGTCGTTCCCTGAAACGATGTGTTGAAGGGGTTTAGAGCAATGTGAATAAGCAGTGCATCTGATACCAGAATAGATCAACAGACAGGTGGCACGTGAATTACATATGAAGTCAAGCGCGAGGAATAACTTTGACAATAGGTTGTACAGGAGAGTCAGGTTTCGATCCTGTGGAACTATGGGTTATGGGCCCACCATGTGGGTTAAAAGTATGAAGGGCGAGGACATCTTGCACGATCATGTGAGCAAGGCATGTCAGAGGATAGCCTATCAGTTATGTTGGTAACAACATCGATACCATGGGCGAGGGACGAAGAGAACCATTTTCCCGCTCATTAAATGAGGCGGACCAATAGGCAAAGTTCTCGTCCATCGATGGCTACCGGAATGTCATCAACACAAGTAACAGGGTCTTGCTGAGAGGATTGTACACCGAGATGTTTACATAAGCAGGAGAATATTACTGCTTAGATCTTATAGATCGCAAGCAATGTTAAACCAACCAATGGAAAAGAAGATATGATTATCAGATTAAACAGAACAATGGAAAGGAAAATGTGTTTAAACACATATTTTAGGGATATATCCTTCCCAAGGTCAAGTAGAGCATGTTATCCATGACAGGATATAATGTAGAAAACTCTTTAGATACGGGGAGAGAAATTTTCAAGACATTACCCATACAGCGGTGTTTGGATAATTGTGCAGGAAACATTTAACATTGGGCTTCAAATGTTCCTGTTGAAAATCGGAGTACCATAGACATGCTTTGAGATAGCATTGACATGGTCTTCAAGCAAAGGTCGTACTTTGGATACACAAAGGACCCATCAGGAACAACTTCTGGAATAAGTCTTACAATTTCCTCATGGAAGAATGGATAACATTGCTAAAAGGGAACTATAACAATAGGGCCTCCGGCCAGGTGGGCTAGGTATGATACCACCTTACCGGGTCATATAAAGACCAACGTTATAACTCTTGGAAATATGTTCCAACCATCATATCTGACCGAGATTCAGATTTGATTGGTGTCAGGATACCTCAGACTCAGGATGCCTGAGAAGAAAAGGTGCAACACAATTTGACGAGATGACATTGTGAGATTCTTAGAAGTGATCTATGTAAGTGAGCTCTAAAACAAGAGGTCATCAGTAAACCAAGGAGAGGATGAGGAGGTGGCTGATAGGCTCAGCAACAAATCATCGAGATTTCCAAAGGATTGATTTCCACAATTATGTGAACAAGGAAATATCATTTGTCGGATCAAATGTCATAATGATGTATGCTCGAGGGAAACATACACAACTGAACAATGATAGAAGGGTGCACCCAGGAATCTGGACTAGGTAGCACGATCAACGTTTGAATGATGATTCAATAATCAATAGACTTAGAATGAAACTGTAGACCAATAACTTCAAGCAATAGGGTTGCTAGAAGTTTAGAATTTACACATCACAGACTATTTATCGGTATTCCGGTTAGAAACAACACGGAGACCAAGAAATGAACGCAAAAGGCGAGAGATATTACTATATCAAGAATTCTCAAGAGGTGGTAAAATTACCACGACATTCTTGACATAAAAGGTGGTAACATTCCAAGGTAAAGAAGAACAAATGCTGGATAGCAAGGATCTCAAGGTATAACACAAAACACGAATAAGTTTGTGTTGAACGGAAGGCAATAAAGTGGTCGGTGATAACACAAACCATTGAGGGGCGAGGATGGTATTTCTCATCAAGAATTCGATATATATCTTTAAAGAGCTCAGGATGTTGATGATGACCATGACACATTTGTCGAGAAATTTCATGAAGATGTAATCGGTTGGCGATGACATCAAGTCAAATGATGATGCAGCGAAAGTCAAATAATACATGAAGAAGAACTCATAAGAAGTTATGCAGTTCTTTGATAATCTCGAGATACCAGAGGGGGGTAATACTCGATGACAGGTCAAAGTAGAGGTTGGACTGGGGTATTGCTCTACAAAAGACAAGCGCTTAAACTTGCACGCGAAATGGTATTTAAAGGAGAACATGGTCGGAACCAGGATTGCAAAAGGTCAGATCCCAGATATAAGATGAACTTATACCAAAGGAATAATTTAATTTAAGAGAAGCTTTAACGATAAGATCTACATCGTGTCCATGGGCATGAACACAAGTTCAAGGTCGACTCCCACTTCTCCAATGCATAACCTTTCATTCACTTCTCACTTTCGAAGAAGTTGTAGTGTTGAAATTTTATTTGGCAAAATACCAGAAGTGTATGGCTCGTGAAAACTTTCGAGTTCACACAGTTTAGAGAAGGCATAGGTTCAACCCATCAGGGCATCTTAGGAGTATATACCACAAATTTCAAGAATAAATAACACAAGCTCGATAGTAGAGCATGTTTGAGAAAGCAGAGGATACAATTTACCAAAGGTATTATGTATCCGAGGAAAGGCTCACAGACTTATTGAATATGAAGGACGCTGTCGGATAAAATCCAGCAAATGATCTAGTGGTCCTCAAGGGATCTGGTGTGAGCATCGGTACTCAACCAGAGGGAGAAACAATGCAAGGAGATCAGACTTTAGAAACAACTGACTAATTCAAGGCTCAAATGCAAAGGAATTATCAATTCCAAGACAAGGGATCGGAATCAATGCTCTGATCAGGGATGGATAAGTTGAATAGCACTAAGGGTACAATCGACAGCAATTTGATTGGTCGAGATCTAGCTCATGTTTTAAAATAACGTCTGAGCCGGAAAGATAATTTAAAAGGATCAACTAATGATTGCGTGCATTCGCACTCATGTTGAATCAATAGGATCAAAAAGACGATGCCTAAGGATACTAACGAATATTGCCAGACATATGGAAAGCATCCATAATGCAAGCAGGCAAGTATTGCAGAGCAATAAGCTACTAAGGATTTTTGGAGGATCGAATAGTATTTCGAAGACCATTGTGAAACACATGAACAACTGGGGATGAGTGGATACTCGACAAGTGTGAGGATTTAATTGAAGGGATATTCATGTGGCAAGGAACTACTAGGCAGTAGGCACAAAGTATTCTCGGAACAATAGAGAAGACTTCGGGGTATCTTGTAATAACAAGATCAATGGGGGATGATCGTATGAATGGCAAGTGTAAGTAGTTATCCATAAGGATTTATCGGTGGTCGGGAATAGCAAAAGTGATGGGCACAAAGTCTCGAGAGGAATAGCAAAGAGTATCTTCGGAATCTTCTGGTGAAGCAGGCCATCATCTGGAATGAAGGGGCTCTCCGGGGGAAAGTATTTACTAGAACCTAGAGTTAGAGTTAGCAAAACCATTTAACCCGAATAGAAGAGAGATCAGGGTCCTAGAGTAAAGGCGAGGAATAAAAGATCCTAATACCACCCAAATGGCGACTTGGGCCCGTAAGCCGTACAGCCATGTTAGTAAAAGTTTTGTAATGTCTAGACTCAACTTCGGCCAAGGAGTGTGGAAGGGGGATTCCTACAGGCAGTCGGCTCTGATACCAACTTGTGACGCCCCCGATTTGACCGTACACTAATCATGCACGCAAATGTGTACGATCAAGATCAAGGACTCATGGGTAGATATCACAACACAACTCTACAAATAAAATAAGTCATACAAGCATCATATTACAAGCCAGGGGCCTCGAGGGCTCGAATACAAGAGCTCGATCATAGACGAGTCAGCGGAAGCAAAAATATCTGAGTACAGACATAAGATAAACAAGTCTGCCTTAAGACGGCTAGCACAAACTGGGATACAGATCAAAAGAGGCGCAGGCCTCCTGCCTGGGATCCTCCTAAACTACTCCTGGTCGTCGTCAGCGGGCAGCACGTAGTAGTAGGCACCTCCGGTGTAGTAGGAGTCGTCGTCGACGGTGGCGTCTGGCTCCTGGGCTCCAACATCTGGTTGCGACAACCAGGTAGAAGGGATAGAGGGAAAAGAAGGAGAAAGCAACCGTGAGTACTCATCCAAAGTACTCGCAAGCAAGGAGCTACACTACATATGCAGGGGTATATGTGTAAAGGCCATATCGGTGGACTGAACTGCAGAATGCCAGAATAAGAGGGGGATAGCTAATCCTGTCGAAGACTACGCTTCTGGCAACCTCCATCTTGCAGCAGAAGGAGAGAGTAGATGGTAAGTTCACCAAGTAACATCGCATAGCATAATCCTAACCGATGATCCTCCCCTCGTCGCCCTGTGAGAGAGCGATCACCGATTGTATCTGGCACTTGGAAGGGTGTGTTTTATTAAGTATCCGATTGTAGTTGTCATAAGGTCAAGGTACAACTCCGGGTCGTCCTTTTACCGAGGGACACGCCTATTCGAATAGATCAACTTCCCTGCAAGGGTGCACCACATAACCCAACACGCTCGATCCCATTTGGCCGGACACACTTTCCTGGGTCATGCCCGTCCTCGGAAGATCAACACGTCGCAGCCCTACCTAGGCACAACAGAGAGGTCAGCACGCCGGTCTAAACCCTATGGCGCAGGGGTCTGGGCCCATCGCCCTTTGCACACCTGCACATTGCGAACGCGGCCGGTGAGCAGACCTAGCAACCTCCATTACAAAGGAAGTTGCGTTACGCGGTCCAACCCGGCGCTCGCCGATTAGTCGCTGACGTCATGAAGGCTTCGGCTGATACCACGACGTCGAGTGCCCATAACTGTCCCCGCGTAGATGGTTAGTGCGTATAGGCCAGTAGCCAGACTCAGATCAAATACCAAGATCTCGTTAAACGTGTTAAGTATCCGCGAACGCCGACCAGGGCCAGGCCCACCTCTCTCCTAGGTGGTCTGAACCTGCCTTGTCGCTCCGCCACAAAGTAACAGTCGGGGGCCGTCGGGAACCCAGGCCCACCACTACCTGGGTGGAACCACCTGCCCCTTCAGCCCCCATCTCCGAACAGTATCATAAGTAAGGTAACTGTGTAAATTATATAGTATATGCCCGTGATCACCTCCCAAAGTGATCACGGCCCAGTAGTATAGCATGGCAGACGGACAAGAGTGTAGGGCCACTGATGGAACACTAGCATCCTATACTAAGCATTTAGGATTGCAGGTAAAGGTAACAACAGTAGTAGCAAGGACAGGCTATGCATCAGGATAGGATAACGAAAAGCAGTAACATGCTACACTACTCTAATGCAAGCAGTAGAGAGAAGAATAGGTGATATCTGGTGATCAAAGGGGGGGCTTGCCTGGTTGCTCAGACAAGAATGAGGGGTCGTCAACACCGTACTCGACCGGGGCATCAACGCCGTCGGTCTCGTAGTCTACCGGAAAGAAGTAACGGAGGGGGAACACAATAAATAACAGAGCAATCAAATCATAAAATGACAAACATGGTGCTAGAGGTGATCTAGCGCAGGGATAGGTGATACCGGGGAAGGGGGGGAAACATCCGGGAAAGTATTCCCGGTGTTTCGCGTTTTCAGAAAGATGAACCGGAGGGGGAAAGTTGCGTGTTTGCTATGCTAGGGATGTGTAGCGGACGAACGGACTGCGTATCTGGATTCGTCTCGTCGTTCTGAGCAACTTTCATGTACAAAGTCTTTTTCATCCGGATTATGAATTATTTTATATGATTTTACAAAGTTTTAAATGATTTTCAAAATGTCTAAATTTACTTGTAATTCAAAAATAAATGGGGAAATGCTAGGTGCACCCAGAAGTGCACCAAAGGCTAACATGTTGCCACAGTCAACTGCCAAGTCAGCAGTTGACTGGGTCAACGTTGACCGGTCAATGGATGAATAGTGATGGTGGGGCCCAGGTGTCATGTAGAGTAGCAAAAATGATTTTGGTTAGTTATTATAATTTCTAGGGGACCCACATGTCATCTATACATAGACTAACCTAACTACTAGTTAATCCCAAATTAATTAGACATGGCCGGAAATTAGTCACGGCCGGCCACACACACGGAAAACACACACGCACACACACTGAATACATAGCTTGGGGTTACTTTTGTTCCCTCTTAACAGAACAAAGCATTTTACGATTTTCATATGATTTAATCCAGGCATCGAAAGGATTTGGTCCAGTGGGATAAAATGAAGTTAGTCATGTATATTTTCTACTCATATTATTTTTACTCATGTTAGCACTTGATTAGTTGTTGTTTAGGGGCTGTCCAGAGAGCTAAACAGCATAAAAGTGCAAAAGCTAGCTAATGCTACAGTAACTGAATGTTACTGTAGCAGAGTAGCATCCAACGGTGGCAGTAGTAGTAAGAAGCAACAGAGCAGCAGCGGGCGACGACGAGCGCAGGCAGGGGCGTGGCATGGGTGCGCGTGCGGTGCTGGCAAGGCCGGACGAAGGCGGGCGCGAACAGGGAGCACTGGCGCGCTGCCGGACGCGGCGAGGGGACGTGGCCACGCACGGGCGGGCACACAAGCGGGGTCGTGGACTGGGACGCGCCAGGCAAGGTGGGGTGCGGGCGGAGGTGGTTACGGGGGCGGCAACGCGGGCAGATGCGAGCGCACGTCGGCAGGAGCAACAGCGAGCGGGGCGAGGTCAGGGCGCAGGGCGCGTGTGAGATCAGAATCAGCGACAACGACGGCCAGCGGCGACGCCCAATAGAATCGATCTCAGAGGGCACGTGTGGACAAACAAGAAGGGGAAGGAGATGCGCAAGATCACTTTGATGCGGAGGAAGAGCTCGACGGAGGCGGGGAAGCAGCAGTGGCAGCGGATCGACAACGGTGATCCGCGGAGCCGGAGGTGGAAGATGAAGGCGTTGGCGTCGATGCGGTGCTCGCGAGCTCGATCCGATGATGCAGGGGCTCCGAGGTCGAATCCGTTCACGTAGTCGACGTAGTCGACGACGATGAAGCAGTTGGTCACGTTCTCAGGCGCTGGAGAGCTCGGTGTGCACGAGGGCGACGAAATTCATGGCGACGGTGGCTCATCTTCTTGCGGGAGAGATAGAAGCGGCACAAGGTGGGGAGATGGGGGGCTAGCTAGGGTTTCAGCCGGGGGGAGGGGGTTCGCGGGGTCTTTGTAGGCGTCCAGCGGAGGTGCCGGATGGCCGCCACGCACGGCATAGCCGGCGGATGGCTCCCACAAACCCCTCCCGTGAACAGGAGGTAGTGGATGGCTACGGGGTGGGTTGGGCCATGTACTGTAGACCTAGAGCCTGGCCACACGTACGTAGGTTTCCTTCTCGTTTTCTTTTCAGTTTTGCCTTTTTCTTTTTTGTTTCTTTTAATTAGCTTCCATTTTACATTTAAAACTTGAACCAAATGACTTTTTTTTAAAAAAAGTGGAGCCTTGACATATAAATACTATGCAATAGTCTGCACTGCCACAAAAGGTTTAGTCCCCAAATAATTTAGTTTGATATTTTAATAATTAGTAAAGGCATTTAAATAATTATGTTTGCTACTATTTTATTTTATTAAAGCATTTAAACACTTCATAATAATCTGGTTTCTCCAAGATAATTACTTATGCAATATTTGGCACAACACGAACATTTTAGTTTTAATTTTTGAAAACTTTACCATCTGACATAAATTCAAATTTGAATTCAAATCGGTTTTGAACTAACGTGAGATTAACAACAGTAACCGTGGTGACATGGCGTCATTAATGTGGGATTACTGTAGCCTAACTATTCGGGCGTCACAGTAGCGAAGGAATCGCTCGATCGGGTTCAGTTAACAGCCATCAATCGATCGCTCGGGTTCAGTAACGCGTAGCCTGCAGTGCAATCGCTCGGGTTCAGTTAGAGCCCAACGCCTCGCTCGGGTTCAGTTAGAGCCAACGCCTCGCGCACACGCGCGTACATGTATGAAAGAAGCGCGCATCGCTCGGCCCCCGACCTCTCACCATAACCGGGAACTCCCCGAAATTTTCCTCCCCCTCGCTTCTACCATGATTTTTTCCGTCATGGACGGCCCAAAGAATGTCATGCAGCTGCGTCTTCGGCCCGCCCAGGACGAAAAGCCCATTTTCTGTCATGATTTTTTGTCATAGAAGTAGGAGCCAACCACATCTATGATGATACCGGGTTTTGTCACAATTATCGTCATAGAAGTGTCATATGTATGACAGAAAAAATTTGTGCGGCCCAAAATGTCACGGATGTGTCTTTTTTTTGTAGTGAAGCATCGCATCCCCAAACTTCCAGAAATGACAGCTTAGGTTTCTTACCAAACCACAATTCATACGGTGTCGTCTCAATGGATTTCGACGGAGCCCTATTTAAAGTGAACGCGGCAGTCTCTATAGCATAACCCCAAAATGATAGCGGTAGATCGGTAAGAGACATCATAGATCGCACCATATCCAATAGAGTGCGATTACGATGTTCGGATACACCATTACGCTGAGGTGTTCTAGGCGGCGTGATTTGTGAAACTATTCCACATTTCCTTAAGTGCGTGCCAAATTCGTCACTCAAATATTCTCCCCCATGATCTGATCGTAAGAACTTGATTTTCCTGTCACGTTGATTCTCAACCTCACTCTGAAATTCCTTGAACTTTTCAAAGGTCTTAGACTTGTGTTTCATTAAGTAGACATACCCATATCTACTCAAGTCATCGGTGAGGGTGAGAACATAACGATAGCCACCGCGAGCCTCTACACTCATTGGACCGCACACATCAGTATGTATGATTTCCAATAAGTTGGTTGCTCGCTCCATTGTTCCGGAGAATGGAGTCTTGGTCATTTTGCCCATGAGGCATGGTTCACACGTGTCAAATGATTCATAATCAAGAGACTCCAAAAGTCCATCTGCACGGAGTTTCTTCATGCGTTTGACACCAATGTGACCAAGGCGGTAGTGCCACAAGTATGTGGGACTATCATTATCAACCTTACATCTTCTAGCATTCACACTATGAATATGTGTAACATCACGTTCAAGATTAAATAAGAATAAACCATTGACCAGCGGGGCATGACCATAAAACATGTCTCTCATATAAATAGAACAACCATTATTCTCAGATTTAAATACGTAGCCATCTCATATTAAACGAGATCCAGATACAATGTTCATGCTCAAAGCTGGTACTAAATAACAATTATTGAGGTTTAAAACTAATCCCGTAGGTAAATGTAGAGGTAGCGTGCCAACGGCAATCACATCGACCTTGGAACCATTCCTGACGCGCATCGTCACCTCGTCCTTCGCCAGTCTCCTTTTATTCCGCAGTTCCTGTTTTGAGTTACAAATATGAGCAACTGCACCGGTATCAAATACCCATGAGCTACTACGAGTGCTGGTTAGGTACACATCAATAACATGTATATCACATATATCTTTGGCATTGCCGGCCTTCTTATCCGCTAAGAACTTGGGGCAGTACCGCTTCCAGTGACCGTTTCCCTTGCAATAAAAGCACTCAGTCTCAGGCTTGGGTCCATTCTTTGGCTTCTTCACGGCAGCTTGCTTACCGGGCGCGGCAAGTCCCTTGCCGTCCTTCTTGAAGTTCTTTTTACCCTTTCCTTTCTTGAACTTAGTGGTTTTATTCACCATCAACACTTGATGTTCCTTTTTGATTTCCACCTCCGCTGATTTCAGCATTGAATATACCTCAGGAATGGTCTTTTCCATCCCCTGCATATTGAAGTTCATCACAAAGCTCTTGTAGGTGGGAGCGACTAAAGGATTCTGTCAACAACCGCATCATCTGGGAGATTAACTCCCAGCTGAGACAAGCAGTTGTGCAACCCAGACATTTTGAGTATGTGCTCATTGACGGAACTATTCTCCTCCATCTTACAACTATAGAACTTGTCGGAGACTTCATATCTCTCGACCCGGGCATGAGCTTGAAAAACCATTTTCAGCTCTTGGAACATCTCATATGCTCCGTGTTGCTCAAAACGCTTTTGGAGCCCCGGTTCTAAGCTGTAAAGCATGCCGCACTGAACCAGGGAGTAATCATCACTATGCGTCTGCCAAGCGTTCATAACGTCTTGTTCTGCAGGGAAAACAGGTGCTTCACCTAGCGGTGCATCAAGGACATATGCTTTCCTGGCAGCAATGAGGATAATCCTCAGGTTACGGACCCAGTCCGTGTAGTTGCTGCCATCGTCTTTCAACCACTACGCATAGACCTAGCTCATGATGCCACTGTTGGAGATCATAGCAGAAATTTAAAATTTTCTACGCATCACCAAGATCAATCTATGGAGTCATCTAGCAACGAGAGGGAGAGGAGTGCATCTACATACCCTTATAGATCACGAGCGGAAGCGTTCAAGAGAACGGGGTTGATGGAGTCGTACTCGTTGTGATCCAAATCACCGATGATCCTAGCACCGAACGAACGGCACCTCCGCGTTCAACACACGTACGGAGCAAAGACGTCTCTCGCACCTTGATCCAGCAAGGAGGAAGGAGAGATTGAGGAAGAGAGCTCCAACAGCAGCACGACGACGTGGTGGTGGTGGAGCAGCAGTACTCCGGCAGGGCTTCGCCAAGCTCTTAACGGAGGAGGAGAGGTGTTTGGGGGGGGGGGGGGAGCTGCGCCTTTGATGTGTTGTGCCGCCCTCCCCTTGCCCCTCTATTTATAGGGGAAGGGGGAAGGGGGGCAGCCCCGTCTAGATGAGTTCTAGAGGGGGGCGGCGGCCAAGGGGTGGGGCTTGCCCCCCAAGCAAGGGGGGCGCCCCCTCTAGGGTTCCCCCCAACCCTAGGTGCATGGGCCCAAGGGGGGATGCGCCCAGCCCTCCAAGGGCTGGTTCCCTTTCGTCTACGGCCCATGAGGCCCTCCGAGAGAGGTGGCTGATACGTCTCCAACGTATCTATAATTTTTGATTGCTCCGTGCTATATTATCTAGTGTTTTGGACTCTATTGGGCTTTATTTTCCACTTTTATATTATTTTTGGGACTAACCTATTAACCGGAGGCCCAGCCCAGAATTGCTGTTTTTTTGCCTATTTCAGTGTTTCGGAGAAACAGAATATCAAACGGAGTCCAAACGGAATAAAATCTTCCGGAACGTGATTTTTGCACCGAACGTGATCCAGGAGACTTGGACCCTACTCCAGGGAGTCAAAGAGGAGGTCACGAGGGTTGGGGGCGCAACCCCTGCCTCATGGGCCCCTCGGTGCTCCATCGACGTACTCATTCCTCCTATGTATACCTACGTACCCCCAAACGATCAGAACAGGAGCCAAAAACCTAATTCCACGGCCGCAACTTTCTGTATCCACGAGATCCCATTTTGGGGCCTGTTCCGGAGCTCCGCCGGAAGAGGGCCGTCATCATGGAGGGCTTCTACATCATCCTAGCCCCTCCGATCAAGTGTGAGTAGTTTACCTCAGACCTTCGGGTCCATAGTTAGTAGCTAGATGGCTTCTTCTCTCTCTTTGAATCTCAATACAAAGTTGTCCCCCTCTCTTGTGGAGATCTATTCGATGTAATCTTCTTTTTGCGGTGTGTTTGTTGAGACCGATGAATTGTGGGTTTATAATCAAGTCTATCTATGAATAATATTTGAATCTTCTCTGAAATCTTTTATGTATGATTGGTTATCTTTCCAAGTCTCGTCGAATTATCCGTCTGGTTTGGCCAACTAGATTGGTAGTTCTTGCCATGGGAGAAGTGCTTAGCTTTGGGTTCGATCTTGCGGTGTCCTTTCCCAGTGACAGAAGGGGTAGCAAGGCACGTATTGCATCGTTGCCATCAAGGATAACAAGATGGGTTTATTTCATATTGCATGAATTTATGTCTCTACAGCATGTCATCCTGCTTAAGGCGTTACTCTGTTTTTAACTTAATACTCTAGATGCACGCTGGATAGCGGTCGATGAGTGGAGTAATAGTAGTAGATGCAGAATTGTTTCGGTCTACTTGTCACGGACGTGATGCCTATATACGTGATCATGCCTAGATATTCTCATAACTATGCTCAATTCTGTCGATTGCTCAACAGTAATTTGTTCACCCACCGTAGAATACTTATGCTCTTGAGAGAAGCCACTAGTGAAACCTATGGCCCCCGGGTCTATTCTCATCATATCAATCTCCATCACTTTAATCTTGCTTTGGCTTTTACTTTGCTTTTACTTTTTACTTTGTATCTTTATACCAAAAATACCAAAAATACCAAAAATATTATATCTATCAGATCTCACTCTCGTAAGTGACCGTGAAGGGATTGACAACCCCTAATCGCGTTGGTTGCGAGTAGCTATCGTTTTGTGTAGGTACGAGGGACTTGAGCTTGGCCTCCTACTGGAATTATACCTTGGTTCTCAAAAATTGAGGGAAATACTTACGCTACTCTGCTGCATCATCCCTTCCTCTTCGGGGAAAACCAACACAAGCTCAAGACGTAGCAGTGGCCCCTCCCGGTGGACCCCCGGAACCCCTCCGGTGGCCCCGGTATAATACCGATATGCCCCCGAACTTTTCCGGTGACCGTATGTCAACTTCCCACATATAAATCTTCACCTCCGGACCATTCCAGAACTCCTCGTGATGTCCGGGATCTCATTCGGGACTCCGAACAACATTCGGTAATCACATACAAGTCTTCCTAATAACCCTAGCGTCATCGAACCTTAAGTGTGTAGACCCTACGGGTTCGGGAACCATGCAGACATGACCGAGACAATTCTCCGGCCAATAACCAACAACGGGATCTGGATACCCATGTTGGCTCCCACATGTTCCACGATGATCTCATCGGATGAACCACGATGTCGAGGATTCAAGCAATCCCGTATACAATTCCCTTTGTCAATCGATACGTTACTTGCCCGAGATTCGATCGTAGGTATCCCAACACCTCATTCAATCTCGTTACTGGCAAGTCACTTTACTCGTTCCATAACACATCATCCCGTGACCAACCCTTAGTCACATTGAGCTCATGACGATGATGTCTTACCGAGTGCGCCCAGAGATACCTCTCCGTCATACGGAGTGACAAATCCCAGTCTCGATTCGTGCCAACTCAACAGACACTTTCGGAGATACCCGTAGTGCACCTTTATAGTCACCCAGTTACGTTGTGACATTTGGCACACCCAAAGTATTCCTACAGTATCTGGGAGTTGCACAATCTCATGGTCTAAGGAAAAGATACTTGACATTAGAAAGCTTTAGCAGACAAACTACACGATCTTGCGCTATGCTTAGGATTGGGTCTTGTCCATCACATCATTCTCCTAATGATGTGATCCCGTTATGAATGACATCCAATGTCCATGGTCAGGAAACCGTAACCATCTATTGATCAACGAGCTAGTCAACTAGAGGCTCACTTGGGACATGTTGTGGTCTATGTATTCACACATGTATTACGATTTCTGGATAACACAATTATAGCATGAACAATAGACAATTATCATGAACAAGGAAATATAATAATAACCATTTTATTATTGCCTCTAGGGCATATTTCCAACACATACGTGCATGCTATGGGAATCAAAAACTTTAACACAAGTATTTCTCAAATTCACAACTACTCAACTAGCATGACTCAAATATCACCATCTCCATATCTCAAAACAATTATCAAGTATCAAACTTCTCATAGTATTCAACACACTCATAAGAGAATTTTATTATTAATCTTGTATACCTAGCATATTAGGATTATTTAAGCAATTTACCATGCTATTCAAGACTCTCAAAATAATCTAAGTGAAGCATGAGAGATCATTAGTTTCTATAAAACAAATCCACCACCGTGCTCTAAAAGATATAAGTGAAGCACTAGAGCAAAACTATATAACTCAAAAGATATAAGTGAAGCACATAGAGTATTCTAATAATTTCCGAATCATGTGTGTCTCTTTCAAAAGGTGTGTACAGCAAAGATAATTGTGGTAAACTAAAAAGCAAAGACTGAAATCATACAAGACGCTCCAAGCAAAACACATATCATGTGGCGAATAAAAATATAGCTCCAAGTAAAGTTACCGATAGAAGTAGACGAAAGAGGGGATGCCTTCCAGGGCATCCCCAAGCTTTGGCTTTTAGGTGTCCTTAGATTATCTTGGGGGTGCCGTGGGCATCCCCAAGCTTAGGCTCTTGCCACTCCTTGTTCCATAATCCATCAAATCTTTACCCAAATCTTGAAAACTTCACAACACAAAACTTAAAGTAGAAAATCTCGTGAGCTCCGTCAGCGAAAGAAAACAAAAGACCACTTCAAGTTATTGTAATGAACTCATCCTTTATTTATATTGGTGTTAAACCTACTGTATTCCAACTTCTCTATGGTTTATAAACTATTTTACTAGCCATAGATTCATCAAAATAAGCAAACAACACACGAAAAACAGAATCTTTCAGGAACCCCAAAAATTCTAAAATAAATTTCTGGACATGAGGAATTTATATATTAATCATCTGCAAAGAGAATTAACTAAATATCACTTTCCAAATAAAAATGGCAGCAGTTCTCGTGAGCACTAGAGTTTCTGTTTTTTACAGCAAGATTAACAAGACTTTCCCCAAGTCTTCCCAACGGTTCTACTTGGCACAAACACTAATTAAACATAAAAAACACAACCAAAACAGAGGCTGGATAAATTATTTATTACTAAACAGGAGAAAAAAGCATGGAATAAAAATAAAATTGGGGTGCCTCCCAACAAGCACTATCGTTTAACGCCCTTAGCTAGGCATAAAAAGCAAGGATAGATCTAGGTATTGCCATCTTTGGTAGGTAATCCATAAGTGGCTCTCATAATAGATTCATAAGGTAATTTAATTTTATTTCTAGGAAAGTGTTCCATGCCTTTCCTTAAAGGAAATTGGAATCTAATATTTCCTTCCTTCATATCAATAATTACGCCAATCGTTCTAAGGAAAGGCCTACCAAGAATAATAGGACATGAAGGATTGCAATCTATGTCAAGAACAATAAAATCTACGGGCACATAATTACTATTTGCGACAATAAGAACATCATTAATTCTTCCCATAGGTTTCTTAATAGTGGAATCCGCAAGGTGCAAGTTTAGAGAGCAATCATCAAAATCACGGAAACCTAAGAAATCACACAAAGTTTTTGGAATCATGGAAACACTAGCACCCAAATCACACAAAGCACAACATTCATGATTTTTAATTTTAATTTTAATAGTAGGTTCCCACTCATCATAATGTTTTCTAGGGATAGAAACTTCCAACTCAAGTTTTTCTTCATAAGATTGCATCAAATCATCAACGATATGTTTGGTAAAAGCTTTATTTTGACTATAAGCATGAGGAGAATTTAACACGGATTGCAACAAGGAAATAAAATATATCAAAGAGTAATTATCATAATTAAATTCCTTGAAATCCCAAATAGTGGGTTCATTAACATCTAGAGTTTTGATCTCTTCAATCCCACTTTTATCAAATTTAGCATCAAGATCTAAAAACTCCGAATTTTTGGAACGCCTACTAGGTAAAGGTGGATCATATTCAGTCCCATCATCATCAAGATTCATATTGCAAAACAAAGATTTAGTAGGGGACACATCAATAACTTTTAGATCTTCATCTTTATTATCATGGAAACTAGAAGAACATGCTCTTATAGAGGAATCTTTCTTAGCACGCATCCTAGCGGTTCTTTCTTTGCACTCAACAATGGAAATTCTCATGGCTTTGAGAGACTCATTGATATCATGCTTAGGTGGAATAGATCTAAGTTTCAAAGAATCAACATCAAGAGAAATTCTATCAACGTTCCTAGCCAACTCATCAATCTTAATCAATTTTTCTTCAATCAAAGCATTGAAATTCTTTTGCGAAGTAATAAATTATTTAATATTAGATTCAAAATCAAAGGGCATCTTATTAAAATTTCCATAAGAATTGTTGTAGGAATTACCATAATTATTAGAGGAATTACTAGGATAAGGCCTAGGATTAAAGTTTCCTCTATACGCGTTGTTACCAAAATTGTTCCTACCAACAAAATTCACATCCATAGATTCATTATTATTCTCAATCAAAGTAGACAAAGGCATATCATTAGGATCATAAGAAACACTTTTATTAGCAAATAATTTCATAAGTTCATCCATCTTTCCACTCAAAACATTAATTTCTTCTATCGCATGCACTTTCTTATTAGTAGATCTTCCAGTGTGCCATTGAGAATAATTAAACATAATATTATATAGGAGTTTAGTAGCTTCTCCTAAAGTGATTTCCATAAAAGTGCCTCCCGCGGCCGAATCTAAAAGATTTCCAGAAGAAAAATTCAATCCGGCATAAATTTTTTGTATAATCATCCACAAATTTAAACCATGTGTTGGGCAATTACGTATCATTAATTCCATCCTCTCACAAGCTTGTGCAACATGCTCATGATCAAGTTGCTTAAAATTCATAATATCATTTCTAAGAGAGATGATCTTAGCGAGAGGAAAATACTTAGAGATAAAAGAATCTTTGCACTTATTCCACGAATGAATACTATTTTTAGGCAAAGACGAAAACCAAGCTTTAGCAAGATCTCTAAGCGAAAAAGGAAATAGCTTCAATTTAACAATATCATTATACACATCTTTCTTCTTTTGCATATCACACAAATCAACGAAGCTATTTAGATGGGTAGTGGCATCTTCACTAGGAAGGCCGGAAAACGGATCTTTCATAACAAGATTCAGCAAGGCAGCATTAATTTCACAAGATTCAGTATCGGTAAGAGGAGCAATCAGAGTGCTAATAAAATCATTGTTGTTGGTATTGGTAAAGTCACACAATTTAGTGTTATCTTGAGCCATCGCGAAAAGCAAGCAAGAAACGGGCAAAAAGAGGCAAATAGAGAAAGAGAGGGAGGATAGAGAGGGAGGGCGAATAAAATGGCAAGGGTGAAGTGGGGGAGAGCAAAACGAGAGCCAAATGGCAAATAATGTAATGCGGGAGATAAGGGTTTGTGATGGGTACTTGGTATGTTGACTTTTGCGTAGACCTACCCGGCAATGGCGCCAAAAATCCTTCTTGCTACCTCTTGAGCACTTGCGTTGGTTTTCCCTTGAAGAGGAAAGGGTGGTGCAGCAAAGTAGCATAAGTATTTCGCTCAGCTTTTGAGAACCAAGGTATCAATCCAGTAGGAGGCTACGCGCCAGTCCCTCACACCTACACAAAACAAATAAATCCGCGCAACCAACGCGATAAGGGGTTGTCAATCCCTACACGGTCACTTACGAGAGTGAGATCTAATAGATATGATAAGATAATATTTTTGGTATTTTTATGATAAAGATGCAAAGTAAAATAAAAGCAACGGAAATAACTAAGTATTGGAAGATTAATATGATGAAGATAGACCCCGGGGCCATAGGTTTCACTAGTGGCTTCTCTCAAGAGCATAGGTATTTTACGGTGGGTGAACAAATTACTGTTGAGCAATTGACAGAATTGAGCATAGTTATGAGAATATCTAGGCATGATCATGTATATAGGCATCACGTCCGAGACAAGTAGACCGACTCCTGCCTGCATCTACTACTATTACTCCACACATCGACCGCTATCCAGCATGCATCTAGAGTATTAAGTTCATAAGAACAGAGTAACGCCTTAAGCAAGATGACATGATGTAGAGGGATAAACTCATGAAATATGATGAAAACCCCATCTTGTTATCCTCGATGGCAACAATACAATACGTGCCTTGCTGCCCCTACTATCACTAGGAAAGGACACCGCAAGATTGAATCCAAAGCTAAGCACTTCCCCCATTGCAAGAAAGATCAATCTAGTAGGCCAAACCAAACTGATAATTCGAAGAGACTTGCAAAGATAACCAATCATACATAAAAGAATTCAGAGAAGATTCAAATATTGTTCATAGATAAACTTGATCATAAACCCACAATTCATCAGTCTCAACAAACACATCGCAAAAGGAGATTACATCGAATAGATCTCCACAAGAGAGGGGGAGAACTTTGTATTGAGATCCAAAAAGAGAGAAGAAGCCATCTAGCTAATAACTATGGACCCGAAGGTATGAGGTAAACTACTCACACTTCATCGGAGAGGCTATGGTGTTGATGTAGAAGCCCTCTGTGATCGATGCCCCCTCCGGCGGAGCTCCGGAACAGGCCCCAAGATGGTATCTCGTGGATACACAAAGTTACGATGGTGGAATTAGGGTTTTGGCTCCGTATCTGATCGTTTGGGGGTATGTAGGTATATATAGGAGGAAGAAGTACGTCGGTAGAGTAACATGGGGCCCATGAGGGTGGAGGGTGCGCTGGGGGGGGGCCTACCTCATGGCCTCCCTGTTGGTTGCTTGATGTAGGGTCCAAGTCTCCTGGATCTTGTTCGTTCCAAAAATCATGTTCCCGAAGGTTTCATTCTGTTTGGACTCCGTTTGATATTCCTTTTCTTCGAAACCCTAAAATAGGCAAAAAAACAACAATTCTGGGCTGGGCCTCCGGTTAGTAGGTTAGTCCCAAAAATAATATAAAAGTGGATAATAAAGCCCAATAATGTCCAAAACATAAGATAATATAGCATGGAGCTATCAAAAATTATAGATACATTGGAGACGTATCAAACGCCGCCAGACATTAGTGCCGGCACTTGCGTACTGAGCCTGGCCCATACTTGGAGAAGGTGCCATGTGCGAGAGCTGGCCATGAAGGCAAAATAAACGATCGGACACACAAGAAGCAAGCGAAAAGAGACGAACGGAAGAGGGGCACGGAAAAGGCAAAGGTTTTCGAAAATCGTTTTAGAAGTGGGGGAGAGGAAAATGAGAGGCGAATGGCAAATAATGTAATGCGAGGGAGAAGAGTTTATGATGGGTACTTGGTATGTCTTGACCTTGCCATAGATCTCCCCAGCAACGGCGCCAGATATCCTTCTTGCTACCTCTTGAGCATGCGTTGGTTTTCCGTTGAAGAGGGAAGGGTGATGCAGCAAAGTAGCGTAAGTATTTCCCTTATTTTTGAGAACCAAGGTATCAATCCAGTAGGAGATGACGCACAAGTCACCTAGTACCTGCACAAACAAACAACCTTGCAACCAACGCGATAACGGGTTTGGCAATCCCTTCGCGCTCACTCGCAAAAGTGAGATCTGATAAAGATAGTAAGATAAATATTTTTGGTATTTTTGTTGTATAGATTGGAAAGTAAAGATTGCAAAATAGTAAACGAGATGCGATGTAAATAAAAGAGATGCAATATGATAAGAAAGAGACCCGGGGGCCATTGGTTTCACTAGTGGCTTCTCTCAAGATAGGAAGTATTATGACGGGTGAACAAATTACTGCTGAGCAATTGATAGAAAAGCGCATAGTTATGAGAATATCTAGACAATGATTATGAATATAGGCATCACGTTCGTGTCAAGTAGATAGAAATGACTTTGCATCTACTACTATTACTCCACACATTGACCGCTATCCAGCATGCATCTAGAGTATTAAGTTCATAAGAACAGAGTAACGCATTAAGCAAGATGACATGATGTAGAGGGATAAACTCAAGCAATATGATATAAACCCCATATTTTTATCCTCGATGGCAAGAATACAATACGTGCCTTGCTGCCCCTACTGTCACAGGGAAAGGATACCGCTAGATTGAACCCAAAGCTAAGCACTTCTCCCATAGCAAGAAAGATCAATCTAGTAGGCAAAACTAAACCGGTAATTCGAAGAGACTTGCAAAGATATCAAATCATGCCTATAAGAATTCAGAGAAGAACCAAATAATATTCATAGATAATCTTGTTCATAAACCCACAATTCATCGGATCTCGGCAAACACACTGCAAAAGAGTATTACATCTAATAGATCTCCAAGAACATCGAGGAGAACTTTGTATTGAGAATCAAAGAGAGAGAAGAAGCCATCTAGCTAATAACTATGGACCCAAAGGTCTGTGGTAAACTACTCACGCTTCATCGAAGAGGCTATGGTGTTGATGTAGAAGCCCTCCGTGATTGATTCCCCCTCCGACAGATCACCGGAAAAGGTCCCAAGATGGGATCGCACGGGTACAGAAGGTTGCGGCGGTGGAAAAGTGGTTTCGTGGCTCCCTACAATTGATCTAGGGTATAAGGGTATATATAGATGAAAGAAGTACGTCGGTGGAGCTTCATGGGGCCCACGAGGGTGGGGGCGCGCCCTCCTGCCTCGTGGCCGCCTCAGGAGTTCCATACTTCAACTCCAAGTCTTCTAGTTTGCTTCCGGTCCAAGAAAGATCATCGCAAAGGTTTCATTCCGTTTGGATTCCCTTTGGTATTCCTTTTCTGCGAAACTCTAAAATAGGCAAAAATAACAGAAACAGGCACCGGGCCTCCGGTTAATAGGTTAGTCCCAAAAATAATATAAAAGAGCATATTAAAGCCCATTAAACATCCAAAACAGATAATATAATAGCATGGAACAATAAAAAATTATAGATAGGTTGGAGACTATAATTTTTGGTTGCTCCATGCTATTATATTATCTGTTTTGGATGTTAATGGGCTTTATTTTACACTTCTATATCATTTTTCGGACTAACCTATTAACCGTAGGCCCATCCCAAATTGCTGTTTTTTTGCCTATTTCAGTGTTTCGCAGAAAAGGAATATCAAACGAAGTCCAAATGGAATGAAACCTTTGGGAACGTGATTTTCTCAACAAACGTGATACAAGAGACTTGGAGTGGGCGTCAAGAAACAATCGAGGAGGCCACGAGGCAGGGGAGCGCTCCCTCCACCCTTGTGGTCCCCTCTTTGCTCGACCGACCTACTTCTTCCTCCTATATAAGTCCACGTACCCCGCAAACATCCAGGAGCACCACGAAAACCTAATTCCACCGCCGCAACCTTCTGTACCCAAGAGATCCCATCTTGGGGCCTTTTTCGGAGCTCCACCGAAGGGGCCATTGATCATAGAGGGCCTCTACATCAACTCCATGGCCTCTCCGGTGATGTGTGAGTAGTTTACTTCAGACCTTCGGGTCCATAGCTAGTAGCTAGATGGTTTTCTCTCTCTCTCTCTTTGGATCTCAATACAAAGTTCTCCTCGATTCTCTTGGAGATCTATTCGTTGTAATCTTCTTTTGTGGTGTGTTTGTCGAGATCCGATGAATTGTGGGTTTATGATCCAGATTATCTATGAACAATATTTGATTCTTCTCTGAATTCTTTTATGTATGATTGGTTTATCTTTGCAAGTCTATTCGAATTATCAGTTTGGTTTGGCCTACTAGATTGATCATTCTTGCAATGGGAGAAGTGCTTAGCTTTGGGTTCAATCTTGCGGTGCTCGATCCCAGTGACAGTAGGGGAAACGACACATATTGTATTGTTGCCATCGAGGATAAAAAGATGGGGTTTATATCATATTGCATGAGTTTATCCCTCTACATCATGTCATATTGCTTAAGGCGTCACTCCGTTTGTGACGCCCCCGATTTAATCGTACACTAATCATACACACAAACGTGTACGATCAAGATCAGGGACTCACGGGAAGATATCACAACACAACTCTACAAATAAAAATAAGTCATACAAGCATCATATTACAAGCCAGGGGCCTCGAGGGCTCGAATACAAGAGCTCGATCATAGACGAGTCAACGGAAGCAACAATATCTGAGTACAGACATAAGTTAAACAAGTTTGCCTTAAGAAGGCTAGCACAAACTGGGATACAGATCGAAAGAGGTGCAGGCCTCCTGCCTGGGATCCTCCTAAACTACTCCTGGTCGTCGTCAGCGGGCAGCACGTAGTAGTAGGCACCTCCGGTGTAGTGGGAGTCGTCGTCGACGGTGGCGTCTGGCACCTGGGCTCCAACATCTGGTTGCGACAACCAGGTAGAAGGAATAGAGGGAAAAGAAGGAGAAAGCAACCGTGAGTACTCATCCAAAGTACTCGCAAGCAAGGAGCTACACTACATATGTATGCATTGGTATCAACTGGGATAAGGCTATTATATGTGGACTGAACTGCAGAAAGCTGGAATAAGAGGGGGATAGCTAGTCCTTTCGAAGACTACGCTTCTGGTAACCTCCATCTTGCAGCATGTAGAAGAGAGTAGACTGAAGTCCTCCAAGTAGCATCGCATAGCATAATCCTAACCGATGATCCTCCCCTCGTCGCCCTGTGAGAGAACGATCACCGGTTGTATCTGGCACTTGGAAGGGTGTGTTTTATTAAGTATCCGGTTCTAGTTGTCATAAGGTCAAAGTACAACTCCGGGTCGTCCTTTTACCGAGGGACACGGCTATTCGAATAGATAAACTTCCCTGCAGGGGTGCACCACATACCCCAACACGCTCGATCCCATTTGGCCGGACACACTTTCCTGGGTCATGACCGGCCTCGGAAGATCAACACGTCGCAGCCCTACCTAGGCACAACAGAGAGGTCAGCACGCCGGTCTAAATCCTATGGCGCAGGGGTCTGGGCCCATCGCCCTTTGCACACCTGCACGTTGCGAACGCGGCCGAAAGCAGACCTAGCCTAGTGGCCTTCCAGTCCAATCCGGCGTGCGCCACTCAGTCGCTGACGTCACGAAGGCTTCGGCTGATACCACGACGCCGGGATACCCATAACTACTCCCGCGTAGATGGTTAGTGCGTATAGACCAAATGGCCAGACTCAGATCAAATACCCAGATCTCGTTAAGTGTGTTAAGTATCCGCGAACGCCGACCAGGGCCAGGCCCACCTCTCTCCTAGGTGGTCTGAACCTGCCCTGTCGCTCCGCCACAAAGTAACAGTTGGAGCCCGTCGGGAACCCAGGCCCACCACTACCTGGATGGAACCACCTGCCCCTTCAGCCCCCATCTCCGAACAGTATCATAAGTAAGGTAACTGTGTAAAGTATATAGTATATGCCCGTGATCACCTCCCAAAGTGATCACGGCCCAGTAGTATAGCATGGCAGACGGACAAGAGTGTAGGGCCACTGATGGAACACTAGCATCCTATACTAAGCATTTAGGATTGCAGGTAAAGGTAACAACGATAGTAGCAAGGACAGGCTATGCATCAGGATAGGATTAACGGGAAGCAGTAACATGCTACACTACTCTAATGCAAGCAGTATAGAGAAGAGTAGGCGATATCTGGTGATCAAAGGGGGGGCTTGCCTAGTTGCTCTGGCAAGAGAGAGGGGTTGTCAACTCCGTAGTCGTACTGGGTAGCAGCGGCGTCAGTCTCGGTGTCTATCGAGAGAAGAGGGGGAAGAAACAATAAATATTTAAGCAAGCATATGCATAGTGATGCATGACATGACAAGTAACGGCGTTAGAGGTTCCCTAACGCGGTAATAGGTGATACCGGTGAAGGGGGATGACATCCGGGAAAGTATCCCCGGTGTTTTGCGTTTTCGGCCAGAGGAGCCGGAGGGGGAAAGTTGCGAGTTTGCTGTGCTAGGGATGCGTGACGAACGAACAGGCCGTATATCCGGGTTCGTCTCGTCGTTCTGAGCAACTTTCATGTACGAAGTTTTTTTCATCCGAGCTACGGTTTATTTTATATTAATTTTAAAAGATTTAAATCATTTTCAGGATTTATTTAATTATTTTAATACAACATTATCCAAAACAGTGCTTGCTGACGTCATCATGACGTCAGCATGATGTCAGCAATTGACCAGGTCAACCTGACATGTGGGTCCCGCTCGTCATTGCCTGAGATTAACTAAAATAGATTAATTAGTTTAATTAGTAATTAGGTTAATCTAATCAGGATTAGTTAGGTTAATTAATTAATTAATTAACATTTTTATTTACTTATTACTAATTTATTTATTTTTAATTAATTATATATATTTTTATAAATCGTTTTTGTTTTGGGTCTAGGCCCACCTGTCATTGGCACATGGGGGGTGGGGCCTAGCTGTCATAGGCCCAGCGGCCTTAACGGGCGCTGGGTAGACGGGCTTCGGGTGCTGGGGCTGACGCCCATCCCGTTTGGGCACGGTTGGGGAGCAGCGGCCACGATGGGGCGGAAGGGGCTCCGGCGAGCCACCGAAGAGGCGGCGACTGGCGCTGGGGTGAAGGGCAACGGCCCTGTGGGCACCGACGGTCGCGACCGCAGCCGGAGCAGGGCGGCGCGGGTAGCGGAGAGGGCCGTCGCGGCAGATGGCACATGGCAGCGGAGCAGCAGTAGCTACAGGCAGTGGTGGCGAGGTGAGTTGCAGGGCGAGGGCGAGGCGGACAAGGCGCAGGAGGGGGAGAGACGACAGCGCGTCGCATGGGGAAGGAGAAGCAGGGGCGGGGAGCGCCATGGGACGACACGCAGCGGGCGCCGGTCAGGGACGCGGAGCGCGGCGGCTGCGCGGTGGCGCAGGCGGAGTACGGCAACATCGGCGCAGCGGGCGGGGCGCGAGGCGCGGCCCCGAGCGGCGTGCACGGCGATGCAGTGCGGGGTGGGGCATAGGGGAAGGAGGGAGGGCCTCACGTCGTGTGTAGGGTCTAGGCAGCAGGGCTCGGGGAGGTTCGGGGAGGGCGAGGATGAGGCGGCAGGTCCGGCGAGGGCAAGGGCGGCGACGCGGCTCCGGCGACGTGGTCCCAGGCGGCGGCGGTGGGATCGATCCAGTCGGCGGAGCGGTCGGCGCGAGGCGTGGCCGCGGATTCCGGCGGGCGTCGCGCGAGGGAGGGGAGGGGCGAGGCGTCAACGGGGGCGGGGGCATGGTCGCCCCGATCTGATCTGGATCGGGGGAGTGGGGGGGGGGGGAGAGCGAGTGGGGGAGGGAGTGCGTGGAGTGGGGGGGGGGAGTTTAGGGTTCGGTCGTGCGGCATTAGTAGCCCCGGGGGGGGGGGTCGGCGCGGGTGGGCTAGCCTGATGGCCTAGTTGGGCCATTCGGCCCAGGGGGGTTTCTCCTTTTTTTTTGATAGTTTTAGGTTTTAGTTTTTCTGTTTTGTTTATCCTTTTGTATTTTCTTTTATTATTTCTTTTCTGTTTAAATTCATTCAAGAGTAATTAGGCATTTTATAAAAATGTGTTTGCTTCATTATAATTACCCTGGCATTATTTGGCTCACTCTGAACATTTTAGTTTTAATATTTGAAAACTTTTATCGTTTGCTTGATTTTGAATTTGAATTCGAACTGGTTTCGACCTAACGCGAGATTAGCAACAGTAAATCGGGGTGACATGGCATCATTAGCAGCGGTTTACTGTAGCCTAATTATCCGGGCGTCACAATTCTCCTCCACTACAAGAAATCTCGTCCCGAGATTTAAGAGGGGAGTAAGGGGGAAAAGTTTGATAATGAATCTAGCGAATCTTTTCGGTCTTGGTTGCTCTTCTCGAAGAGGTCGATCCATTACATTGATTTCTTCATTCCTCTGTTTCAGGTCCTCATGATGAAGTCGGCTCTTTTCTTCGGGAACTCCATCGTATTTATGAATAGGTAACGGGGCAGCTTTACGACAATTGAATGGTATAAGGGAAAGTCATCTGGGCGGGGGTATCCCAAGAATGATCATAAGAGTATCTCTCGAGTTGAACAAATGAAAAACACCGAGAGCAAGGTAAGAAGGTACCATAAGAAGTTTCAAGTGGATAGACAATCATTCGATGCCCGTTACAGGGCGTGAAAGCGGTTCAAAGCAATCGGGAATAAGTATTGCGTCTTATACCAGAATAGATCAACAGGCGGGAGGCCCATGAATTACATACAAAGTCAAGCACGAGGAATAACTTTGACAACAGGGTGTACAGGAGAGTCAGGTTTCGATCCTGTGGAACTGTGGGTTATGGGCCCACCATGTGGGTTAAAATAGGGATGGGCGTTGACATCTTGCATGGTCATGATAGCAAGGCATGTCAGAGGATCAGCCTATCAGTTACGTCGGCAACAACATCGGTACCAAGGGCGAGGGACGAAGAGAACCATTTTCCTGCTCGTTGAACGAGGCGGACCAATAGGCAAAGTTCTCGTCCACCGGTGGTTACCGGGATGCTATCAACAATGGTAACAGGGTCTTACTGACAGAGTTGTACGCTGAGGTGCTTATAAAAGCAGTGACGTATTACTGCTTAGATCATATAAACCTCAAGAAGGTTAAACAGAACAATGGAAAGGAAAATGTAATTATCAAATTAAACAGAAGAATGGAAAGGAAAATGTGATTAAACACATATTTCAAGGGTATATCCTTCCCAAGAACAAGCAGAGTATGATATCCAAGACCGGATAGAAGGTAGAAAACTCTTTTAGGTAGGAGAGACAAATTTTCATGACATTACCCATACAACGGTGTTTGGGTAAATTCAACAAGAAACATTTAGCATGGTGCTTCAAATGTTCTTATTGAAAATCGGAGTACCATAGACATGCTTCGAGATAGCGCTGACATGGTCAACAGGTGAAAGTCAGACTTTGGAAACAAAAAGGATCCATTAGGAATAACTTGTAGAATAAGTCTTACAGTTTCCTCATGGAAGAGTGGATAACATTTCTAAAAGGGAACTATAACAATAGGGCCTCCGGCCAGGTGGGCTAGGTATGATACCACCTTACCGGGTCATCTAAAGACCAACGTTATAACTCTTGGAAATATGTTCCAACCATCATATCGGACCGAGATCCAGATTTGATTGGTGTCAGGATACCTCAGACTCGGGATGCCTGAGAAGAAAAGGTGCAACACAATTTGACGAGATGACATTGTGAGATTCTCAGAAGTGATCTATGTAAGTGAGCTCTGAAACAAGAGGTCATCAGTAAACCAAGGAGAGGATGAGGAGGTGGCGGATAGGCTCAGCAAGAAATCATCGAGATTTCCAAAGGATTGATTTCCACAATTATGTGAACAAGGAAATATCATTTGTCGGATCAAATGTCATAATGATGTATGCTTGAGGGAAACATACACAACTGAACAATGATAGAAGGGTGCACCCAGGAATCTGGACTAGGTAGCACGATCAATGTTTGAATGATGATTCAATAATCAATAGACTTAGAATGAAACTGTAGACCAATATCTTCAAGCAATAGGGTTGCTAGAAGTTTAGAATTTACACATCACAGACCATTTATCGGTATTCCGGTTAGAAACAACATGGAGACCAAGAAATGAACGCAAAAGGCGAGAGATATTACTATATCAAGAATTCTCAAGAGGTGGTAAAATTACCACGACATTCTTGACATATAAGGTGGTAACATTCCAAGGTAAAGAAGAACAAATGCTGTATAGCAAGGATCTCAAGGTATAACTCAAAACACGAATAAGTTTGTGTTGGAGGGAAGGCACTAAAGTGGCCGATGATAATACAATTCATCGGGGGCAAGGATGGTATTTCTCATCATGAATTCAATTGGTATCCAGGAAGACCTCATAAGGTTGATGATCTTCACGGCACATTGGTCGAGAGATTTCAAGATGTAATCAATCAGTGACAACATCAAATCAAAGGAATGATGAAGCGGAAGGTTATTGGAACCATGGGTAGGGCACAAACTTGAAATCAAGCTTGTTGTTCAAGGTGAATTGATGTGACGAGGAAGATCGACGTAAGCTTAGCTCATCATCGAAAGTTGTGCTTCGGGATTAAGGTCCAGGTAGCACAGTTAAAATTTAGCACGATAATGATATAGCCGATCCGGCTAGGAATGACATGATCGAGTACAAACTCGGACTTAAAGAAAATTATCAAGAGTTGCTGAACCGTAGGGCAGACTCGGTTTAGTTATCAGTGTCTTTGAGTGTTTAATAACTTAGAGCCCATGAAAACTATAATCAGTGAGAATGTAGTACTTGATGAAGAACTCATAAGAAGTTATGCAGTTTCAAGATAATCTCGAGATACCAGGGGGGTAATACTCGAAGACGGATCAAAGTAGAGGTTGGACCGAGGTATTGATCCACATGAGACAAGTGCTTACACTTGCATCGAAAATGGTATTTAAAAGAGAACATGGTCGGAACCACGATTGTAAAAGGCCGGATCCCAGATATAAGATGAACTTATACCAAGGGAACTAATATCATTTACAAGAAGCTTCGATGATAAGTTTCACATCGGGTCCATGGGCATGAACGCAAAGGCTCAAGGTCGTCTCCCAATTCTTCCATGCATAACCTTTCATTTTACTTCTCGCTTTTGATGAAGCCGTAGTATAGAAATTTTATCTAGCAAAATACCAGAAGAGTATGACTCGTGAAAACTTTCGAGTTCACACAGTTTAGAGAAGGCATATGTTCAACCCATCAGGGCATCTTAGGAGTATATACTACAAATTTCAAGAATAAATAACACCAGCTCGATAGTAGAGCATGTTTGAGAAAGCAAAGGATACAACTTACCAAAGGTATTATGTATCCGAGGAAAGGCTCACAGACTTATTGAATATGAAGGGCGCTGTCGGATAAAATCCAGCAATGATCTGGTGGTCCTCAAGGGATCTGGTGCGAGCATCGGTACTCAACCAGAGGGATAAACAATGCAAGGAGATCAGACTTTAGAAACAACTGACTAATTCAAGGCTCAAATGCAAAGGAATTATCAATTCCAAGACAAGGGATCAGAAGCAATGCTCTGACTAGGGATGGATAAGTTGAATAGCCTTAAGGGTACAATCGACAGCAATTTGATTGGTCGAGATCCAGCTCATGTTTTAAAATAACGTCTGAGACGGAAAGATAATTTAAAAGGATCAATTGATGATTGCGTGCATTCGCACTCAAGTTGAATCAATAGGATCAAAAGACGATGCCTAAGGATACTAACGAATATCGCCAGACATATGGAAAGCATCCATAATGCAAGCAGGCAAGTATTGCAGAGCAATAAGCTACTAAGGATTTTTGGAGGATCGAATAGTATTTCGAAGACCATTGTGAAACACATGAACAACTGGGGATGAGTGGATACTCGACAAGTGCGAGGATTTAATTGAAGGGGTATTCATGTGGCAAGGAACTCCTAGGCAGTAGGCACAAAGTATTCTCGGAACAATAGAGAAGACTCCGGGGTATCTTGTAATAACAAGATCAATGGGGGATGATCGTATGAATGGCAAGTGTAATTAGTTATCCATAAGTATTTATCGGTGGTAGGAATCGCAATGGCGAAGGGCGCAAGGGTCTCGAGAAAGCATCAGAGAGTGTCTTCAGAATATTCTGGTGCAGCAGGCGATCATCTTTAATGAAGGGCTCTCCGGAGTAAGGCTCTCCGGAGAAAGTGATAACGAGATCCTAATGTTAGATTTAGCAAAATTCATTTAACCTGAATAGGGGAGAGATTAGAGTCCCAGAGTAAGGACCGAGGAGTAAAAGATCCTAATACCACCCAGATGGCGACGTGGGCCCATAAGGCACACAGCCATGTTAGTAAAAGTTTTAGTAATGTCTAGACTCGACTTCGGCCAAGGATTGTGGAAGGGGAATTCCTACAGGCAGTCGGCTCTGATACCAACTTGTGACTCCCCCGATTTAATCGTACACTAATCATACACACAAACGTGTACGATCAAGATCAGGGACTAACGAGAAGATATCACAACACAACTCTACAAATAAAAATAAGTCATACAAGCATCATATTACAAGCCAGGGGCCTCGAGGGCTCAAATACAAGAGCTCGATCATAGACGAGTCAGCGGAAGCAACAATATCTGAGTACAGACATAAGTTAAACAAGTTTGCCTTAAGAAGGCTAGCACAAACTGGGATACAGATCGAAAGAGGCGCAGGCCTCCTGCCTGGGATCCTCCTAAACTACTCCTGGTCGTCGTCAGCGGGCAGCACGTAGTAGTAGGCACCTCCGGTGTAGTGGGAGTCGTCGTCGACGGTGGCGTCTGGCACCTGGGCTCCAACATCTGGTTGCGACAACCAGGTAGAAGGAATAGAGGGAAAAGAAGGAGAAAGCAACCGTGAGTACTCATCCAAAGTACTCGCAAGCAAGGAGCTACACTACATATGTATGCATTGGTATCAACTGGGATAAGGCTATTATATGTGGACTGAACTGCAGAAAGCTGGAATAAGAGGGGGATAGCTAGTCCTTTCGAAGACTATGCTTCTGGTAACCTCCATTTTGCAGCATGTAGAAGAGAGTAGACTGAAGTCCTCCAAGTAGCATCGCATAGCATAATCCTAACCGATGATCCTCCCCTCGTCGCCCTGTGAGAGAACGATCACCGGTTGTATCTGGCACTTGGAAGGGTGTGTTTTATTAAGTATCCGGTTCTAGTTGTCATAAGGTCAAAGTACAACTCCGGGTCGTCCTTTTACCGAGGGACACGGCTATTCGAATAGATAAACTTCCCTGCAGGGGTGCACCACATACCCCAACACGCTCGATCCCATTTGGCCGGACACACTTTCCTGGGTCATGACCGGCCTCGGAAGATCAACACGTCGCAGCCCTACCTAGGCACAACAGAGAGGTCAGCACGCCGGTCTAAATCCTATGGCGCAGGGGTCTGGGCACATCGCCCTTTGCACACCTGCACGTTGCGAACGCGGCGAAAGCAGACCTAGCCTAGTGGCCTTCCAGTCCAATCCGGCGCGCGCCGCTCAGTCACTGACGTCATGAAGGCTTCGGCTGATACCACGACGCCGGGATACCCATAACTACTCCCGCGTAGATGGTTAGTGCGTATAGACCAAATGGCCAGACTCAGATCAAATACCCAGATCTCGTTAAGTGTGTTAAGTATCCGCGAACGCCGACCAGGGCCAGGCCCACCTCTCTCCTAGGTGGTCTGAACCTGCCCTGTCGCTCCGCCACAAAGTAACAGTCAGAGGCCGTCGGGAACCCAGGCCCACCACTACCTGGATGGAACCACCTGCCCCTTCAGCCCCCATCTCCGAACAGTATCATAAGTAATGTAACTGTGTAAAGTATATAGTAGATATACCCGTGATCACCTCCCGAGTGATCACGGCCCGATAGTATAGCATGGCAGACGGACAAGAATGTAGGGCCACTGATGATAAACTAGCATCCTATACTAAGCATTAGGTTTGCAGGTAAAGGTAACAACAGTAGTAGCAAGGACAGGCTATGCATCAGTATAGGATTAACGGGAAGCAGTAACATGCTACACTACTCTAATGCAAGCAGTATAGAGAAGAGTAGGCGATATCTGGTGATCAAAGGGGGGGCTTGCCTGGTTGCTCTGGCAAGAGAGAGGGGTTGTCAACTCCGTAGTCGTACTGGGTAGCAGCGGCATCGGTCTCGGTGTCTATCGAGAGAAGAGGGGGAAGAAACAATAAATATTTAAGCAAGCATATGCATAGTGATGCATGACATGACAAGTAACGGCGTTAAAGGTGCCCTAACGCGGTAATAGGTGATACCGGTGAAGGGGGATGACATCCGGGAAAGTATCCCCGGTGTTTTGCGTTTTTGGGCAGAGGAGCCGGAGGGGGAAAGTTGCGAGTTTGCTATGCTAGGGATGCGTGACGAACGAACAGGCCGCGTATCCGGGTTCGTCTCGTCGTTCTGAGCAACTTTCATGTACGAAGTTTTTTTCATCCGAGCTACGGTTTATTTTATATTAATTTTAAAAGATTTAAATCATTTTCAGGATTTATTTAATTATTTTAATACAACATTATCCAAAACAGTGCTTGCTGACGTCATCATGACGTCAGCATGATGTCAGCAATTGACCAGGTCAACCTGACATGTGGGTCCCGCTCGTCATTGCCTGAGATTAACTAAAATAGATTAATTAGTTTAATTAGTAATTAGGTTAATCTAATCAGGATTAGTTAGGTTAATTAATTAATTAATTAACATTTTTATTTACTTATTACTAATTTATTTATTTTTAATTAATTATATATATTTTTATAAATCGTTTTCGTTCTAGGTCTAGGCCCACCTGTCATTGGTACATGGGGGGTGGGGCCTAGCTGTCATAGGCCCAGCGGCCTTAACGGGCGCTGGGTAGACGGGCTTCGGGCGCTGGGGCTGACGCCCATCCCGTTTGGGCACGGTTGGGGAGCAGCGGCCACGATGGGGCGGAAGGGGCTCCGGCGAGCCACCGAAGAGGCGGCGACTGGCGCTGGGGTGAAGGGCAACGGCCCTGTGGGCACCGACGGTCGCGACCGCAGCCGGAGCAGGGCGGCGCGGGTAGCGGAGAGGGCCGTCGCGGCAGATGGCACACGGCAGCGGAGCGGTCGGCGAGGCGTGGCCGCGGATTCCGGCGGGCGTCGCGCGAGGGATGGGAGGGGCGAGGAGTCAACGGGGGCGAGGGCATGGTCGCCCCGATCCGATCTGGATCGGGGGAGTGGGGGGGAGAGCGAGTGGGGGAGGGAGTGCGTGGAGTGGGGGGGGGAGTTTAGGGTTCGGTCGTGGGGCGTTAGTAGCCCCGGGGTGGGGGGGGGGGGTCGGCGCGGGTGGGCTAGCCTGGTGGCCTAGTTGGGCCATTCGGCCCAGGGGGTTTCTCCTTTTTTTTGATAGTTTTAGGTTTTAGTTTTTCTGTTTTGTTTATCCTTTTGTATTTTCTTTTATTATTTCTTTTTTGTTTAAATTCATTCAAGAGTAATTAGGCATTTTATAAAAATGTGTTTGCTTCATTATAATTACCCTGGCATTATTTGGCTCACTCTGAACATTTTAGTTTTAATATTTGAAAACTTTTATCGTTTGCTTGATTTTGAATTTGAATTCGAACTGGTTTCGACCTAACGCGAGATTAGCAACAGTAAATCGGGGTGACGTGGCATCATTAGCAGCGGTTTACTGTAGCCTAATTATCCGGGCGTCACACCGTTCTTATGAACTTAATACTCTAGATGCATGCTGGATAGCGGTCGATGTGTGGAGTAATAGTAGTAGATGTAGAATCGTTTCGGTCTACTTATCGCGGATGTGATGCCTATATACATGATCATGCCTAGATATTCTCATAATTATTCAATTTTCTATCAATTGCTCGACAATAATTTGTTCACCCACCGTAATACTTATGCTATCTTGAGAGAAGCCACTAGTGAAACCTATGGCCCCCGGGTCTATTTTCCATCATACAAGTTTCCAATCTATTTTATTTTGCAATCTTTACTTTCAATCTATATCATAAAAATACCAAAAATATTTATCTTATTATTATTATTATTATCTCTATCAGGTCTCATTCTTGCAAGTGGCCGTGAAGGGATCGACAACCCCTTTATCACATTGGTTGCGAGGTTCTTATTTGTTAGTGTAGGTACGAGGTGACTCACGCGTGGTCTCCTACTGGATTGATACCTTGGTTCTAAAAAACTGAGGGAAAAACTTACGCTGCTTTACTGCATCACCCTTTCCTTTTCAAGGGAAAACCAATGCAGTGCTCAAGAGGTAGCAAGAAGGATTTCTGGCGCCATTGCCGGGGAGATCTACGCCAAGTCAAGACATACCAAGTACCCATCACAACTCTTATCCTCCGCATTACATTATTTGCCATTTGCCTCTCATTTTCCTCTCCCCACTTCACCCTTGTCGTTTTATTCGCCCTCTTTTTCCGTTCCCCTTCTCTTTCTCTATTTGCATTTTTTGCCTGTTTCTTGTTTGCTTGTGTGTTGGATTGCTTGCTTGTCACGATGGCTCAAGTCAACACTAAATTGTGTGACTTTGCCAATACCAACATTAATGATTTTATTAGCACTCCGATTTCTCCTCTTACCGATGTCAAATCTTGTGAAATTAATACTGCTTTGCTGAATCTTGTCACGAGAGATCCGTCTTCTGGCCTTTCTAGTGAAGATGCTGCTATCCATCTAAACAACTTTGTTGATTTGTGTGATATGCAAAAGGAGAAAGATGTGGATAATGATATTGTTAAACTTAAGCTATTTCCGTTTTCGCTTAGAGATCGTGCTAAAGCTTGGTTTTCGTCTTTGCCTAAAAATAGTATTGATTCATGGAATAAGTGCAAAGATGCTTTTATCTCGAACTATTTTCCTCCCGCTAAGATCATCTCTCATAGAAACGATATTATGAATTTTAAGCAACTTGATCATGAGCATGTTGCACAATCTTGGGAGAGGATGAAATTAATGATACGTAATTGCCCTACACATGGTTTGAATCTTTGGATGATTATACAAAAAAAATTATGCCGGATTGATCTTTGCTTCTAGAAATATTTTAGATTCGGCCGCAGGAGGCACTTTTATGGAAATCACTTTAGGAGAAGCTACCAAACTCCTAGATAATATTATGGTTAATTATTCCCAATGGCACACTGATACGTCTCCAACGTATCTATAATTTTTGATTGCTCCATGCTATATTATCTACTGCTTTGGACTATATTGGGCTTTATTTTCCACTTTTATATTATTTTTGGGACTAACCTATTAACAGGAGGCCCAGCCCAGAATTGCTGTTTTTTTGCCTATTTTAGTGTTTCAGAGAAACAAAATATCAAATGGAGTCCAAACGGAATAAAACCTTCGGGAACGTGATTTTCTCACCAAACGTGATCCAGGAGACTCCCCTGCCTCGTGGGCCCCTCGGTGCTCCACCGACGTATTCCTTCCTCCTATATATACATACGTACCCCCAAACGATCAGAAGAGGAGCCAAAAACCTAATTCCAGCGCCGCAACTTTCCGTATCCAAGAGATCCCATCTTGGGGCCTGTTCTGGAGCTCCGCCGGAAGAGGGCCGTCATCACGGAGGGCTTCTACATCATCATAGCCTCTCCGATGAAGTGTGAGTAGTTTACCTCAGACCTTCGGGTCCATAGTTAGTAGCTAGATGGCTTCTTCTCTCTCTTCGAATCTCAATACAAAGTTCTCCCCCTCTCTTGTGGAGATCTATTCGATGTAATCTTCTTTTTGCGGTGTGTTTGTTGAGACCGATGAATTGTGGGTTTATGATCAAGTCTATCTATGAATAATATTTGAATCTTCTCTGAATTCTTTTACGTATGATTGGTTATCTTTGCAACTCTCTTCGAATTATCCGTTTGGTTTGGCCAACTAGATTGGTAGTTCTTGCCATGGGAGAAGTGCTTAGCTTTGGGTTCGATCTTGCGGTGTCCTTTCCCAGTGACAGAAGGGGCAGCAAGGCACGTATTGCATCGTTGCCATCAAGGATAACAAGATGGGGTTTATTTCATATTGCATGAATTTATCTCTCTACATCATGTCATCTTGCTTAAGGCGTTACTCTGTTTTTAACTTAATATTCTAGATGCATGCTGGATAGCGGTCGATGAGTGGAGTAATGGTAGTAGATGCAGAATTGTTTTGGTCTACTTGTCACGGACGTGATGCCTATATACATGATCATGCCTAGATATTCTCATAACTATGCTCAATTCTGTCAATTGCTCAACAGTAATTTGTTCACCCACCGTAGAATACTTATGCTCTTGAGACAAGCCACTAGTGAAACCTATGGCCCCCGGGTCTATTCTCATCATATCAATCTCCATCACTTTAATCATGCTTTGCTTTTTTACTTTGCTTTTACATTTTACTTTTCATCTTTATACCAAAAATACCAAAAATATTACATCTATCAGATCTCACTCTCGTAAGTGACTGTGAAGGGATTGACAACCCCTAATCGCGTTGGTTGCGAGTAGCTATCATTTTGTGCAGGTACGAGGGACTTGAGCGTGGCCTCCTACTGGATTTATACCTTGGTTCTCAAAAACTTGAGGGAAATACTTATGCTACTCTGCTGCATCATCCCTTCCTCTTTGGGGAAAACCAACGTAAGCTCAAGACGTAGCAAGAAGGATTTCTGGCGCCGTTGCCGGGGAGTCTACGCAAAAAGTCAACATACCAAGTACCCATCACAATCCCTATCTCTCGCATTACATTATTTGCCATTTGCCTCTCGTTTTCCTCTCCCCCACTTCACCCTTGCCGTTTCATTCGCCCTCTCTCTCTATCCTCCCTCTCTATTTGCCTCTTTTGCCCGCTTGCCTTTTTGTTTGCTCGTGTGCTAGTTTGTTTGCTTGTCATCATGGCTAGTCTCATATCTTCTCCGTTGTCTCCCGAGAGTGAAGTTTTAAATTTTAAACAAAGGGAGGGAGAAAATCTAAAAGATGCTTGGTACATAATTTGCAATGCTCAAAATAGATCTACCAGGAAGCAATCTACCTTAGTTCTTCTCCGCAATTTTTATGTAGGTGTTAATCCTTGGTATAGATATATCCTCGACACCATTACCGGAGGGAACTTCTTGGGTAGCCATACTTTTGATTCTTATAATGCTATGTTAAATTTATTTGGCTCACAACCTCTTTTGGTTAATGGAACCATGTTAACTTTGGAGCATGTCATGCAAAGACTTGAAATTATTGAAAATAAAGTTGCTACTATTGAATTAATTGTAAATCTAGATAAAAAGATCCACAATCAAATTACTCAATATGGATCTAAGGTAGGAATGACTTTGAAAAATATTAAGGAAAAAGAACCCATAGTTAATGAGAAGATAAACTTAGATTCTACTAGAATTGATAAACTTGAGGGTATCATTACAAACTTGGGAACCGCTTTTTCTTCCGCAAAAAATACTCCAAGTCCTCCTACTAAAATTGCCAAGCTTATGTATGTTCCTAAAAATAAGGGTGAATCATCTAGTAAGGAAACTGCGGATCTTAAATCTATAAGTATTCACCCCAATATTTTTGCTATCATTAAGGAACCAATTGCTACAAATGAATTTTTCGATCTTGTGTCTAAAATTTTGATAATCCGTAGAAAGAAGGAAATTCCTAAGGGAAATGGATGCCTCATCGAAGAATTGCCTACCAAAGACGACAATACCTACATCTATCCTCGCTTTTATGCCTAGCTAGGGGCGTTAAACGATAGCGCTTGTTGGGAGGCAACCCAATTTTATTTTTATTCCTTGCTTTTAGCTCCTGCTTAGTAATAAATAAATTATTTAGCCTCTGTTTTGGTTGTGTTTTTTGTGTTTAATTAGTGCTTGTGCAAAGTAGAACCGTTGGGAAGACTTGCGGAAAGTCTTGTTGAACTTGCTGTAAAAAACAGAAACTTTAGTGCTCACGAGAACTGCTGTAATTTTTATTTGAAGAGTGCTATTTATTTAATTATTTTTGAAGATGGTTAATAGAAAAATTCCTCACGTCCAGCAATTTATTTTAGAATTTTTGGGGTTCCAGATCTTGCGCTAGCTACAGATTACTACAGACTGTTCTGTTTTTGACAGATTCTGTTTTTCGTGTGTTGTTTGCTTATTTTGATGAATCTATGGCTAGTAAAATAGTTTATAATCCATAGATAAGTTGGAATACAGTAGGTTTAACACCAATATAAATAAATAATGAGTTCATTACAGTACCTTGAAGTGGTCTTTTGTTTTCTTTCGCTAACAGAGCTCACGAGTTTTCTATTTTGAGTTTTGTGTTGTGAAGTTCTCAAGTTTTGGGTGAATTCTTTTGATGTATTATGGAACAAGGAGTGTCAAGAGACTAAGCTTGGGGATGCCCATGGAACCCCCAAGATAATCCAAGGACACCAAGAAGTCAAAGCTTGGGGATGCCCCAGGAGGCATCCCCTCTTTCGTCCACTTCCATCGGTAATTTACTTGGATCTATATTTTTAATCACCAACATGATATGTGTTTTGCTTGGAGCGTCTTGTATTATTTGTGTCTTTGTGTCTTAGTATGACAAAATCATCCTTGCTGTACACACCTTTTGAGAGAGCCATACATGAATTAAAATTTGATAGAATACTCTATGTGCTTCACTTATATCTTTTGAGCTAAGTAGTTTTGCTCCATGTGCTTCACTTATACCTTTTGAGCTAAGTAGTTTTGCTCTATGTTCTTCACTTATATCTTTTGAGCGTTATAATTTTGCTCTATGTGCTTCACTTATATCTTTTGAGCGTTATAATTTTGCTCTATGTGCTTCACTTAGATCTTTTAGAGCACGGTGGTGGATTTGTTTTAAAAGAAACTATTAATCTATCATGCTTCACTTAAATTATTTTGAGAGTCTCTTAATAGCATGGTAATTTGCTTAATAATAATATGCTTGGTATTCAAGATTTGTGAAACTTTATTTTGAGTGTGTTGAATACTAAGAAAAGATTAAAGCATGATAATTGTTTTGAGATATGGAGGTGATAATATTGAAGTCATGCTAGTTGAGTAGTTGTGAATTTAAAGAATACTTGTGTTAAAGTTTGTGATTGTCGTAGCATGCACGTTTGGTGAACCGTGATGTGATGAAGTCGGAGCATGATTTATTTATTGATTGCCTTCCTTATGAGTGGCGGTCGGGGACGAGCGATGGTCTTTTCCTACAAATCTATCCCCCTAGGAGCATGCGCGTAATACTTTGCTTTGATAATTTCTATATTTTTGCAATAAGTATATGAGTTCTTTATGACTAATGTTGAGTCCATGGATCATACGCACTCTCACCCTTCCACCTTTGCTAGCCTCTCTAATACCGCGCACCGTTCGCCGATATCATACACCTACCATATACCTTCCTCAAAACAGCCACCATACCTACCTATTATGGCATTTCCATAGCCATTCCGAGATATATTGCCATGCAACTTTCCACCATCTAGTTAATCATGACACATTCATCATTGTCATATTGCTTAGCACGATCATGTAGTTGACATAGTATTTGTGGCAAAGCGACCATTCATAATTTCTTCATACTTGTCACTCTTGATTCATTGCTTATCCCGGTACACCGCCGGAGGCATCCATATAGAGTCATACTTTGTTTTAGAATCGAGTTGTAATCATTGAGTTGTAAATAAATAAAAGTGTGATGATCATCAGTTAATAGAGCATTGTCCCAAAAAAAAGGCCAAATAAAAAAAAGAAGGCCCAAAAAAAGAGAAAATAAATAAAAAAGGGGCAATGCGACTATCCTTTTACCACACTTGTGCTTCAAAGTAGCACCATGATCTTCATAGTAGAGAGTCTCTCATGTTATCACTTTCATATACTAGTGGGAATTTTACATTATAGAACTTGGCTTGTATATTCCAATGATGGGCCTCCTCAAGTGCCCCAGGTCTTCGTGGGCAAGCAAGTTGGATGCACACCCACTAGTTTCTTTTGTTGAGCTTTCATACATTTATAGCTCTAGTGCATCCGTTGCATGGGAATCCCTACTCAATCACATTGATATCTATTTATGGGCACATCCATAGCCCATTGATACGCCTAGTTGATGTGATACTATCTTCCCCTCCTTTTTGTCTTCTCCACAACCACCATTCTATTCCACCTATAGTGCTATATCCATGGCTCACGCTCATGTATTGCGTGAAGATTGAAAAAGTTTTGAAAAAGTTAGAGTATGAAACAATTGCTTGGCTTGTCATCGGGGTTGTGCATGATTTAAATATTTTGTGTGGTGAAGATAGAGCATAGCCAGACTATATGATTTTGTAGGGATAACTTTCTTTGGCCATGTTATTTTGAGAAGACATAATTGCTTTGTTAGTATGCTTGAAGTATTATTATTTTTATGTCAATATAAAGTTTTGTCTTGAATCTTTCGAATCTGAATATTCATATCACAATTAAGAAGATTTGCATTGAAATTATGCCAAGTAGCACTCAGCATCAAAAATTCTCTTTTTATCATTTACCTACTCGAGGACGAGTAGGAATTAAGCTTGGGGATGCCTGCTACGTCTCCAACGTATCTATAATTTTTGATTGCTCCATGCTATATTATCTACTGTTTTGGACTATATTGGGCTTTATTTTCCACTTTTATATTATTTTTGGGACTAACCTATTAACCGGAGGCCCAGCCTAGAATTACTGTTTTTGCCTATTTCAGTGTTTCGGAGAAACAGAATATCAAACGGAGTCCAAATGGAATAAAACCTTTGGGAACGTGATTTTCTCACCGAACGTGATCCAGGAGACTTGGACCCTACTCCAAGGAGTCAAAGAGGAGGTCACGAGGGTGGGGGGTGCCCCCCCTAGGGCGAGCCCCCTGCCTCGTGGGCCCCTTGGTGCTCCACCGATGTACTCCTTCCTCCTATATATACATACGTATCCCCAAACGATCAGAAGAGGAGCCAAAACCTAATTCCACCGCCGCAACTTTCTGTATCCACAAGATCCCATCTTGGGGCCTGTTCTGGAGCTCCGGTGGAAGAGGGCGGTCATCACGGAGGGCTTCTACATCATGATAGCCTCTCCGATGAAGTGTGAGTAGTTTACCTCAGACCTTCGGGTCCATAGTTAGTAACTAGATGGCTTCTTCTCTCTCTTTGAATCTCAATACAAAGTTCTCCCCCTCTCTTGTGGAGATCTATTCGATGTAATCTTATTTTTGCGGTGTGTTTGTTGAGACAGATGAATTGTGGGTTTACGATCAAGTCTATCTATGAATAATATTTGAATATTCTCTGAATTCTTTTATGTATGATTGGTTATCTTTGCAAGTCTCTTCGAATTATCCGTTTGGTTTGGCCAACTAGATTGGTAGTTCTTGCCATGGGAGAAGTGCTTAGCTTTGGGTTCGATCTTGCGGTGTCCTTTCCCAGTGACAAAAGGGGCAGCAAGGCACGTATTGCATCGTTGCCATCGAGGATAACAAGATGGGGTTTACTTCATATTGCATGAATTTATCTCTCTACATCATGTCATCTTGCTTAAGGCGTTACTCTGTTTTTAACTTAATACTCTAGATGCATGCTGGATAGCGGTCGACGAGTGGAGTAATAGTAGTAGATGCAGAATCGTTTCGATCTACTTGTCACGGACGTGGTGCCTATATACATGATCATGCCTAGATATTCTCATAACTATGCTCAATTCTGTCAATTGCTCAACAGTAATTTGTTCACCCACCGTATAATACTTATGCTCTTGAGAGATGCCACTAGTGAAACCTATGGCCCCCGGGTCTATTCTCATCATATCAATCTCCATCACTTTAATCTTGCTTTGCTTTTTACTTTGCTTTTAATTTTTACTTTGCATCTTTATACCAAAAATACCAAAAAATATTATATCTATCAGATCTCACTCTCGTAAGTGACCGTGAAGGGATTGACAACCCCTAATCGTGTTGGTTGCGAGTAGCTATCGTTTTGTGCAGGTACGAGGGACTTGAGCGTGGCCTCCTACTGGATTGATACCTTGGTTCTCAAAAAGTGAGGGAAATACTTACGCTACTCTGCTGCATCATCCCTTCCTCTTCGGGGAAAACCAACGCAAGCTCAAGACGTAGCACACACTGAAAGATCTACTAGTAAAAACATGCATGCAATTGAAGAGATTAATGTTTTGAGCGGAAAGATGGATGAACTTATGAAATTGTTTGCTAATAAGAGTGCTCCTACTTATCCTAATGATATGCCTTTGTCTACTTTGATTTTGAATAATAATGGATCTATGGATGTGAATTTTGTTGGTAGGAACAATTTTGGTAATAATGCGTATAGAGGTAATTTTAATTCTAGGCCCTTTCCTAGTAATTCCTCTAATAATTATGGTAATTTCTACAATAATTCTTGTGGAAATTATAATAAGATGCCCTCTGATTTTGAATCTGATATTAAAGAATTTTTTACTTCGCAAAAGAGTTTCAATGCTTTGATTGAAGAAAAAACGGTTAAGATTGATGAGTTGGCTAGGAACATGGATATAATTTCTCTTGATGTTGATTCTTCAGAACTTAGATCTATTCCACCTAGGCATGATATCAATGAGTCTCTCAAGGCCATGAGAATTTCCATTGATGAGTGCAAAGAAAGAACCGCTAGGATGCGTGCTAAGAACGATTGCTTTGTGAAAGCGTGGTCTTCTAGTTTTCATTATAATAAGGATGAAGATCTAAAAGTGATTGATGTGTCCCCTATTAAATCTTTGTTTTGCAATATGAATCTTGATAATGATGGGACTGGGGATGAGTCAACTTTAGTTAGAAGGCGTTCCAAAAATTCGGAGTTTTTAGATCTTGATGCAAAAATTGTTAAAAGTGGGATGGAAGAGGTTAAAACTTTAAATAGCAATGAACCCACTATCTTGGATTTCAAGTAATTTAATTATGATAATTGATTTTTGATAGATTGTATTTCCTTGTTGCAATCCGTGCTAAATTCTCCTCATGCTTATAGTCAAAATAAAGCTTTTACTAAACATATCGTTGATGCTTTAATGCAATCTTATGAAGAAAAACTTGAGTTGGAAGTTTCTATCCCTAGTAAACTTTATGATGTGTGGGAACCTACTATAAAAATAAAAATACAAGATCATGAGTGTTATGCTTTGTGTGATTTGGGTGCTAGTGTTTCCACGATTCCAAAAACTTTGTGTGATTTCTTAGGTTTCCCTGATTTTGATTATTGTTCTTTAAACTTGCATCTTGCAGATTCCACCACTACGAAACCTATGGGAAAGATTAATGATGTTCTTATTTTTGCTAATAGGAATTATGTTCCCGTAGATCTCATTGTTCTTGACATAGATTGCAATCCTTCATGTCCTATTATTCTTGGTAGACCTTTCCTTAGAACGATTGGTGCAATTATTGATATGAATGAAGGGAATATTAAATTCCAATTTCCATTAAGGAAAGGCATGGAACACTTCTCTAGAAAGAAAGTTAAATTACCATATGAATCTATTATGAGAGCCACTTATGGATTGCCTACCAAAGATTGCAATACCTAGGTCTATCCTTTCTTTTATGCCTAGCTAGGGGCGTTAAACCATAGCGCTTGTTAGGAGGCAACCCGATTTTATTGTTATTCCTTACTTTTTGCCCCTGTTTAGTAATAAATAATTTATCTAGCCTCTGTTTTGGCTGTGTTTTTTGTGTTTAATTAGTGTTTGTGCCAAGTAGAACCGTTGGGAAGACTTGGGAAACGTCTTTTTCATCTTGCTGTAAAAAACAGAAACTTTAGCGCTCACGAGAATTACTGCCATTTTTATTTCGAAAGTGTTATTTAGTTAATTCCTTTTGCATAGGATTAATAGATAAATTCCTCACGTCCAGAATTTTATTTTAGAATTTTTGGGGTTCAAGAAGGTTGCGTTAGCTACAGATTACTACAAACTGTTCTGTTTTTGACAGATTCTGTTTTTTGTGTTGTTTGCTTATTTTGATGAATCTATGGCTAGTAAAAGAGTTTATAAACCATAGAGAAGTTGGAATACAGTAGTTTTAACACAAATATAAATCAAGAGTGAGTTGATTACAGTACCTTGAAGTGGTGTTTTGTTTTCTTTCGCCAACGGAGCTCACGAGATTTTCTATTTTGAGTTTTGTGTTGTGAAGTTCTCAAGTTTTGGGTAAAGATTCAATGGATCATGGAACAAGGAGTGGCAAGAGCCTAAGCTTGGGGATGCCCATGGCACCCCACGGTAAAATTCAAGGACACCAAAAAGCCTGAGATTGGGGATGGCCCGGAAGGCATCCCGTCTTTCGTCTTCTTCTATCGCTAACTTTACTTGGAGCTATATTTTTATTCACCACATGATATGTGTTTTGCTTGGAGCGTCTTGTATGATTTGAGTCTTTGCTTTTTAGTTTACCACAATCATCCTTGTTGTACACACCTGATACGTCTCCAACGTATCTATAATTTATGAAGTATTCCTGCTATTATATTATCAACCTTAGATGTTTTATATGCATTTATATGCTATTTTATATGATTTTTGGGACTAACCTATTAACCTAGAGCCCAGTGCCAGTTTCTATTTTTCCTTGTTTTTGAGTTTTACAGAAAATGAATATCAAACGGAGTCCGATTGACGTGCCAATTTTGACGATTTTTTATGGACCAAAAGAAGACCCTGGAGTAAAAGAGTTGGGCCAAGAGAGTCCCAGGGCGTCCACGAGGGTGCCCCCCAGGCGCATGGGCCTGCCTCGTGGACGCCTCTGGCACCTCCTTGACGTGAGACCGATGCCAAAAATTCCTATAAATACAGAAACCTCGGAAAATTAACCTAGATCAGGAGTTCCGCCGCCAGAAGCCTCTGTATCCACCGAAAACCAATCTAGGCCCTCTCTGGCACCCTGCCGGAGGGGGCCATCATCACCGGAGGGCATGGAGGAGGATCCCGGAGGGGCCATCATCACCATGAAGGCCAAGGACCAGAGGAGGAACCTCTCCCCATCCAGAGGGAGGCCATGGAGGAGGAAGCACAAGGGGGACAACCTCTCCTCTCTCTTGGTGGCACCGGAGTGCCATCGAGAGGTGAATCATCGCCGCATGATCGTCTTCATCAACATCACCATCATCATCACCATCCTCATCTCTTTTACGTGGTCCACTCTCTCGCACCCCGCTGTAATCCCTACTTAAACATGGTGCTTTATGCCACATATTATGATTCAATGATGTGTTGCCATCCTATGATGTTTTGAGTAGATATCCTTTGTCTTTGGGTTGATTGATGATCTAGATTGGTATGAGTTGTATGTTTTACTTTGGTGCTGTCCTATGGTGCCCTCCGTGTCATGCAAGCGTGAGGGATTCCCGATGTAGGGTGTTGCAATACGTTTATGATTCGCTTATAGTGGGTTGCGTGAGTGACTGAAACACAAACCTGAGTGAGGGGGTTGTTGCGTATGGGATAAAGAGGACTTGATGCTTTAATGCTATGGTTGGGTTTTACCTTAATGATCTTTAGTAGTTACATATGCTTGCTAGAGTTCCAATCATAAGTGCATATGATCCAAGTAGAGAAAGTATGTTAGCTTATGCCTCTCCCTCATATGAAACTGCAATAGTGATTACCGGTCTTGTTAACAATTGCCTAGGACAATTCCGCACACCGATCCACCATTATTCCACACTCGCTATTTATAATATTTAGTAATATATTCTAACTTTATGATAACATCACCTACTTTCATATTTTAGCTCTCCAATATCATACAAAGTTATCCACTTCATACCCACAACATAGTTTTATTTCTCGTTTTCTAGTTGGAAGCAAACGTTCGGTGTATGTAGAGTCGTATCAATGGCTGTCGGTGTCAAAACTGGCGGATCTCGGGTAGGGGATCCCGAACTGTGCGTCTAGGCGGATGGTAACAGGAGACGGGGGAAACGATGTTTTTACCCAGGTTCGGGCCCTCTCGATGGAGGTAAAACCCTACTCCTGCTTGATTGATCTTGATGATATGAGTATTACAAGAGTTGATCTACCACGAGATCGAAGAGGCTAAGCCCTAGAAGCTAGACTATGGTATGATTGTTGTTGTTGGTCCTACGGACTAAACCCTCCAGTTTATATAGACACCGGAGGGGGCTAGGGTTACACAGAGTCGGTTACAAGGAAGGAGATCTATATATCCGTATTGCCAAGCTTGCCTTCCACGCCAAGGAGAGTCCCATCCGGACACGGGACGAAGTCTTCAATCTTGTATCTTCATAGTCCAATAGTCCGGCCAAAGGATATAGTCCGGCTTTCCGGATACCCCCTAATCCAAGACTCCCTCAGTAGCCCCTGAACCAGGCTTCAATGACGATGAGTCCGGCGTGCAGATTGTCTTCGGCATTGCAAGGCAGGTTCCTCCTCCGAATACTTCATAGAAGATTTTGAACACGAGGATCGTGTCCGGCTCTACAAAACAAGTTCCACATACCACCGTAGAGAGAATAATATTTCCACAAATCTAATCTGCTAACGTACCCCATAGTGTGACATCACACCACAACCAGGTCTATATTTGAATCATTTTTCATAACCAATCTCAGCGTGTTTTGCGAGGCGGTTTCCTTGGCATGTCTTATCGAAGCAGAGATCGTGTCCCCTTTATCACGAGATTCTCATCAATACGGATGTGGGTAACCCAACCGTGCCTATGGGTAGGACTCCTAGATCTTAGGCAAGTCCCAAACGGCCACGAAGAGGACGCTTGATATTCACCCTCTTTATAAAGGGGACAGGGCTTTTTCCTCTCGATCTTAATCGAATTCGCCTCCTGCCTCAAGTTCCAACACCCAAAGCTCAGGTTTAGGCACTTCGGACCTTCAACTATGTCCGGATCCAACCTTCAAGGTCGGTGGATGCCTTCCTCCGTCACGGAGGAGGACATCAAGAGGTTGAGAGAGGCCAGATATCTGACCGCCGAAATTTCGCACCAGCTGCCCGCCCGAGGGCAGGTCGTCCCTACTCCCGAACCCAACGAGAGCGTCGTGTTCATCTCCCACTTCCTCCGAGGACTAGGCCTCGCTCTGGATCCCTTTGTTAGGGGTCTTATGTTCTATTACGGGTTAGATTTTCACGATCTGGCCCCGGATTCCCTTCTTCACATCTCGACATTTATTGTCGTATGTGAGGCCTTCCTCCGCATTACCCCTCACTTCGGCATGTGGCTCAAGACCTTTGATGTGAAGCCGAAGATGATCGAGGGGCAGCACGAAGCGTGCGGAGGCGCTTCAATAAGCAAAATCGCTGACACTCCATGGCCTGAGGGTTGCTTCCCAGAGGTGTCCGGATTGTGGCAGCGGGAGTGGTTCTACATCACAGCTCCCCGAAGTGTCAAGTGGGTAGCTGCCCGCACCTTTTGCTCAGGCCCCCCACCACAACTGATGTCAGGGATCAGCAGGGGGCTGAGCTGGGGTCCAGCCAAGGATGTGCCAATACTGCAAAGCCGTATCCGAGATCTCTTTGAGAGAGATTTCAGTCTGGTTATGGTAGTGCAAGTTATGCTAGTTTGTCAAGCCCAGCCTTGCAAACGCCGGCCCCTTCACATGTGGGAATTCAACCCGGAAGGACCGCGAGCTATTCAACATTTCCTCGGCACGACGCACGAAGATATGTACAAATTGTTCTTCGGACCACAAATAATGTGTCCGGACATCACTGAGGATGCAGGTCTGAGCTGCAATCACCCAGATACCCAAGTAAGTAGCCCTGCATCCGAACACACTATCCGTTTATTTATCGCAACATTGCCCTAAAAAAGCCGCTCTTTGACCAGGATTGGATAGCGAAGGCAAAGTTGATCAGGTGTCTGCCCCCCCTCCCTGAGACTTCACCAAATCCCGTGATAACCAGGATGCTGGAGATCGCGCCTTATCAAGCGCCCTCAGGAGAAGAAAAAGGGGGGAACAAGGAGGCTAGTGTTGGAAATATGCCCTAGAGGCAATAATAAAATGGTTATTATTATATTTCCTTGTTCATGATAATCGTTTATTATCCATGCTAGAATTGGATTGATAGGAAACTCAGATAAATGTGTGGATACATAGACAACACAATGTCCCTAGTAAGCCTCTAGTTGACTAGCTCGTTGATCAATAGATGGTTACGGTTTCCTGACCATGGACATTGGATGTCGTTGATAACAGGATCACATCATTAGGAGAATGATGTGATGGACAAGACCCAATCCTAAGCCTAGCACAAGATCGTGTAGTTCGTATGCTAAAGCTTTTCTAATGTCAAGTATCATTTCCTTAGACCATGAGATTGTGCAACTCCCGGATACCGTAGGAGTGCTTTGGGTGTGCCAAACGTCACAACGTAACTGGGTGGCTATAAAGGTGCACTACAGGTATCTCCGAAAGTGTCTGTTGGGTTGGCACGAATCGAGACTAGGATTTGTCACTCCGTGTAACGGAGAGGTATCTCTGGGCCCACTCGATAGGACATCATCATAATGTGCACAATGTGACCAAGGAGTTGATCACGGGATGATGTGTTATGGAACGAGTAAAGAGACTTTCCGGTAACGAGATTGAATAAGGTATCGGGATACCGACGATCGAATCTCGGGAAAGTATCGTACCGATAGACAATGGGAATTGTATACGGGATTGATTGAATCCTTGACATCGTGGTTCATCCAATGAGATCATCGTGGAGCATGTGGGGGCCAACATGGGTATCCAGATCCCGCTGTTGGTTACTGACCGGAGAGTTGTCTCGGCCATGTCTGCATGACTCCCAAGCCCGTAGGGTCTACACACTTAAGGTTCGGTGACGCTAGGGTTATAGGGAATAGATGTACATGGTTACCGAATGTTGTTCGGAATCCCGTATGAGATCCTGGACATCATGAGGAGTTCCGGAATGGTCCGGAGGTAAAGATTTATATATGGGAAGTCATCATACGGTCACCAGAATAATTCGGGGGGTTACCGGTATTCTACCGGGACCACCGAAGGGGTTCCGGGGGTCCACCGGGAGGGTCCACCTGCCCCGGAGGGCCCTATGGGCTGTGTGTGGAGAGGGACCAGCCCCTTAGTGGGTTCGGCGCCTCCCCCTAGGGCCCATGTGCCTAGGGTTTGGGGGAACCCTAAAGGGGGGCGCCCCCCTTGCCTTGGGGGCAAGGCAACCCCCCTGGCCGCCGCCCCCTCCTCAGATTGGATCTGAGGGGGCCGGCCCCCCTCTCCCTTGCCCCTATATATATGTGGGGGTTGGGAGGGCAGCCGCAACCAAGTTCTGGCGTAGCCCTCCCCCTCTCCCAAGTCCTCCTCCTCTCCCGCGGTGCTTGGCGAAGCCCTGCAGGATCTCCACGCTCCTCCTTCACCAGCACGCCGTCGTGCTGCTAGACGGAGTCTTCCCCAACCTCTCCTTCCACCCTTGCTGGATCAAGTCATGGGAGACGTCACCGGGCTGCACGTGTGTTGAACGTGGAGGTGCTGTTGTTCGGCGCTTAGATCGGAATCAACCGCGATCTGAATCGCTGCTAGTACGACTCCTTCATCCGCGTTCTTGCAACGCTTCCTCTTAGCGATCTACAAGGGTATGTAGATGCACTCCCCTTCCCCTCGTTGCTAGATTACTCCATAGATTGATCTTGGTGATGCGTAGAAAATTTTAAATTTCTGCTACGATCCCCAACAGTGGCATCATGAGCTAGATCTATGCGTAGTTTCAATGCACGAGTAGAACACAAGTTGTCGTGGGCGTAGATTTTGTCAATTTACTTGCCATTACTAGTCTTATCTTGATTCGGCGGCATCGTGGGATGAAGCGGCCCGGACCGACCTTACACGTACTCTTACGTGAGACAGGTTCCACCGACTGACATGCACTAGTTGTATAAGGTGGCTAGTGGGTGTCTGTCTCTCCCACTTTAGTCGGATCGGATTTGATGAAAAGGGTCCTTATGAAGGGTAAATAGAAATTGGCATATCACGTTGTGGTTTTGGCGTAGGTAAGAAACGTTCTTGCTAAGAAACCTATAGCAGCCACGTAAAATTTGCAACAACAATTAGAGGACGTCTAACTTGTTTTTGCAGCATATGCCTTGTGATGTGCTATGGGCAAAAGGATGTGATGAATGATATATGTGATGTATGAGATTGATCATGTTCTTGTAATAGGAATCACGACTTGCATGTCAATGAGTATGACAACCGGCAGGAGCCATAGGAGTTGTCTTAATTTATTTATGACCTGCGTGTCAACTTAAACGTCATGTAATTACTTTACTTTATTGCTAAACCGTTAGCCATAGTAGTAGAAGTAATAGTTGACGAGACAACTTCATGAAGACACGATGATGGAGATCATGGTGTCATGTCGGTAACGATGATGATCATGGCGCCCCGAAGATGGAGATCAAAAGGAGCAAAATGATATTGGCCATATCATGTCACTATTTGATTGCATGTGATGTTTATCATGTTTTACATCTTATTTTCTTAGAACGACGGTAGCTTAAATAAGATGATCCCTCGCAATAATTTCAAGAAAGTGTTCCCCCTGACTGTGCACCGTTGCGAAGGTTCGTTGTTTCGAAGCACCATGTGATGATCGGGTGTGATAGATTCTAACGTTCGAATACAACGGGTGTAAGCCAGATTTACACACGCAATACACTTAGGTTAACTTGACGAGCCTAGCATGTACAGACATGGCCTCGGAACACGGAAGACCGAAAGGTCGAACATGAGTCATATAGAAGATACGATCAACATGAAGATGTTCACCGATGATGACTAGTCCGTCTCACGTGATGATCAGACACGGCCTAGTTGACTCGGATTATGTATCACTTAGATGGCTAGAGGGATGTCTATCTGAGTGGGAGTTCATTAAATAATTTGATTAGATGAACTTAATTATCATGAACATAGTCTAAATTGTCTTTGCAAATATGTTGTGGATAAATAGCTCACGCTTTAGCTCCCTGTTTTAATATGTTCCTAGAGAAAAGGCTAAGTTGAAAGATATTGTAAGCATTGACGCGGACTAGGTCCGTTGCCTGAGGAGTGTCCTCACTGCTACACAGAAGGCTTATGTCTTTGATGCACCGCTCGGTGTGCCAACCCCTCCAGTGTCGTCTGTGGATGTTATGAACATCTAACAAATACGTCCTGATGACTACTTGATAGTTAAGTGCACCATACTTTACGGCTTAGAATCGGGATTCGAATGACGTTTTGAACGCCATAGAACATATGAGATGTTCCAAGAGCTGAAATTGGGATTTCAGGCTCATGCCCGTATTGAGAGGTATGAGACCTCTGACAAGTTCTTTGCCTACAAGATGGAGGAGAATAGCTCAGCTAGTGAGCATGTGCTCAGGATGTCTGGGTGCTACAATCACTTGAATCAAGTGGGAGTTAAACTTCCAGATAACATAGTGATTGATAGAGTTCTCTAGTCACTATCACTAAGCTACTAGATCTTCGTGATGAACTATGACATGCAAGGGATGGAGATGATTCCGGAGCTGTTCGCGGTGCTTAAGAGCATAAAAGGTAGAAATCAAGAAGGAGCATCAAGTGTTGATGGTTTAACAAGACCACTGGTTTCAAGAAGGGCAAGGGCTAGAAGGGAAATTTCATGGATGGCAAACCAGTTGCCGCTCCAGTGAAGGAACCCAAGGTTGAACCCAAACCCGAGACTAAGTGCTTCTATTGTAAGGGGAACGGTCACTGGTAGTGGAACTACCCCAAATGCATGGTAGATAAGAAGGCTGGCAACTTCAACAAAGTATATACATGTTATTAAAGTGTACCTCACTAGTACTCCTGGTAGCACCTGGGTATTAGGTACCAGTTCAGTTGCTGTTATTGGTGACTTGAAGCAAAAGCTACAGACTAAACGAAGACTGGCTAAGGGTGAGGTGACGATGTGTGTTGGAAGTGTTTCCAAAGTTGATAAGATCACCATCGCACGCTCCATCTGCCTTCGGGATTAGTATTGAACCTAGATAAATGTTATCAGGTGTCTACGTTGAACACGAATATGATTAGATCATGTTCATTGCAATACGATTATTCATTTAAGTTAGAGAATAATGGTTATTCTGTTTACATGAATAATACCTTTATGGTCATGCACCCTATGGTTTATTGAATCTCGATCATAATAATACACATGATAATAATATTAACGCCAAAAGATGAAGAGTTAATAATGATAGTACCACTTTCTTGTGGCACTGCCGCTTAGGTCATTTTGGCATAAAATGCATGAAGAAACTCCATGCTGATGGATGTTTAGAGTCACTTGATTTTGAATCGCTTGACACATGCGAGCCATGCCTCATGGGCAGGATGACTAAGATCCCATTTTCAGGTACAATGAAACGGGCAAGTGACTTGTTGGAAATCATACATGACTAATGTGTGTGATCCAATGAGAATTAAGGTGTGTGGTGGATATCGTTATTTTCTCATCTTCACTGACGAATTGAGTAGATATGGGTATATTTACCTAATGAAGCAAAAGTCTGAAACATTTGAAAAGTTCAAGCAATTTCAGAGTGAAGTTAAGAATCATCATAACAAGAAGATCATGTTCCTACGTGTCGGGGGTGCTGATCCCACGGACACCTATGGGACCACGGCGGACTGGGGCCCCTTTCGGTTCGACAGGGGGGGGCGGAGAGTGCACGAAGAGCAGATCGAGGCGAAGCGCACGAGCAACGCGATCAGTTTACCCAGGTTCGGGCCGCATGGATGCGTAAGACCCTACTCCTGCTTTGTGGTTGTATTGATTTCTTGCTCGGGAGCGATGAGTGCTACAGTACACTCAAGCAACTAGTGAGACCGAGCGTGAGAATGATCGTCCCCTCTCTACGTTGCGCATGGGCCTCCTTTTATACGCTAAAGGGGTCACCGACAGGTGGCAACGTAGAGAAGGGCAAAAATGGAAAAGGCACCACGGTTGGCACCGCCGCCTACAACAGTGTTATCATACCTAACCTAAGCGACAGGGGACAAAGGCATTAAATGCCTGTCTGCGTCGCCTAGATGGTGCAGAAAGGGACCGCTAGGGACGCCACTGCTTGCCACGATGGCTATCTTGTCAGCGCCGCTCGCCACCGTGTACCTCTGGCTGCACAGCCTTCCGCCACGTACGCCTGGAAAGGTCCCAGAGCGACACGTTGGTGGATGTGCTGGAGCGCAGGTACAGGATGGAAGCTTGCCGGGGCAAGCGCCTTGCCGCGGTTATTATCTTGTCGTGTCCAGGAGCTTGTCGCTCACTGGGTCTTGCCGGGACACATGGTGCGCTGCGGCAAGTTCCTTGAGATGCCTTGGTTGGCCTCCCCGGCAAGCTCCTCTTGCCGGGGCCTTGTCTCCTTGGTTTGGATGCTTTGTTCTTGAATGGTTCCAAAGGAACCACGGAGGATCTTGGCGGTCGCCTGGCAAGCCTTGCCGCGGGATGCTGCGACTGCCCGTGCACAAGTTCGGGATACTAAGGTACCCCTACTTTAGTTCACCGACAGGAGCCCCCGGGCCTGGGCCATACACGGTGCCGAGCGCTGTTGGGCCAGGCCCAAAACAGGGCACGGGCACGCGCGGCCTAGGTTACGCCGTAGCTCACTCCGTATCCACCGCGCCCTCCCCGCACGGCACGCGTCGAACGCGGCATCGTGGGAGAGATCGTGGGTGGTTGCTTTATTTGGAAAGGCGGAACGTCCGCCCACTCCCCCTTTATAAGCAAGGGGAAGTAGGGGTAGTGCGCCCACTCGCCCCCTTTCCGCTCCAATCTTGAAAATCTCCGCCCCACCTCCGTCTTCCCAAAGCAAGCAGAGCGCAACGCCCTTCCCCCCGCATTGCCACCCGCACCACCAACACCGTCGACCTCCTCCATCGCTTCCGCCATGGCTCCGAAAGCCGACAAGGGGAAAGCCGTGAAGTCGTCCGAGGCGTAGCGGCTTGCGGCGCTGCGGAAGGAGCGAGCCATCTTCCCCCCAAGCTCGCCGCGAAGGAGCTGAGGGAGTACTACTACCTGTTCTGGTCGACGGAGACGCGAGCTCACCCGAGCACCTAGCTACTCCCAGCTGCTACTCACAAGACTGCTCCGCAAGGATATCCCTTTTTCGCTGTCTTCTTCTACTGCGGGCTCTACCCGCCCTTTTCCGAATTCTTCTGTGACATCATGAATACCTACAACCTCTGCCTCCTTGACTTCACTCCCAAAGCCGTCCTCACCATGGCCGTTTTCGCACACCTTTGCGAGAACTTTGTCGGAGTCCACCCTAATGTAGCCCTTTTCCGCCATTTCTTCATTCCCCGGGTAGAGAGAGGAGAGCCCTTGTCCGGCGGAATCGCCCGGGTCTCTAGGACCGGCAAGAAGGATTCTTATTTGGAGGGCGAATTCCGCGGCAACTGGGAGGAGTGGAGGGCAGATTGGTGTTGGATTGTCGAGGAGAGCCCACAGCGTTCACCGCCCGACGCCAAGTAGCAGCAGTACGCGGCAGCAACTGGAGTGACGTGGCCCTGGAAGACAGCAGGATAAGGATTGCCGTCACCAGGATCCAACGCCTCAGGCTTGCTGGACTCACCGTAGGTGCCGTTGGCGCAGACTTCCTTCGCCGCCGCATCACCCCCCTGCAAGAACGGAGAAGGCCTGCATGGGAATTCAAGAATGCGTCAGACATCATGAGGCTGCGCCCGGGGCTCAACTATAATTTCACTGTCTTGGAGCTCAACGCAATGCTGCAGGAGCTCTTCACGTATGATCCTGACCACCCAGAAGTCTTCAGGTTGCCGCAGGGTGTCGTCCCGCTATGCAACAATTCTGCGCTCGACCGCATTAGGGCAATGATGCCACTGTGCGATTCGCACGGAATCGTGCCAACTTGACAGGAGCCAGAAGACGATGTCGTGCAGCAGTTCTTCGACACCTTGGTGGAAGTGCCAATCCGCGCCGACGAGAAAGACGGCCTCACCCGCGACACCACCGAGGCGGAGTTGAAGCGCATCGCCACCAGGTTGGAAGAGGCGGCGGCAGCTGCCGCGGCGGGCGAGTTTGGCTTTACCTTGGAGGAGGCAGCGGCAGCAGAGGCGGCAAACCGTGCCAAGCGGGAAGATCTTGCCGGCAAGAAGGAGCTTGCCGGCAAGAAGGAGGTTGCCGGGCGCGATGCCGAACCGAGCAAGGCTGCCGGGCATGACGCCGAACCGAGCGAGCCTGCCGAGGATGCGAGCGGCTCGTTGGAGATTGGCTCCTCTTCCAGTTCGTCCTCAGACAGCACGCCGCCAGCAGCGCCTCCATCTCCACCAAGAAGGCGTCTCCGCAAGGTCGGGGATGCAGCAAGGTGGCAGGCACGCCGACAGTCGCCGCGCCGCGCGACACGCTCCACCGCGGCAAGTACTGTTGCCGTGGGAGCGCACCACGCTGCCGCAACAACTGGAGCGGGGTCTTCTCGGACTGCTGCCTCCGCTCCCGCCAAGCGGCCAAGGGAGCCTACTCCTCCACCTTCCCGCGCCGGAGGAGGGCCGGACTTCGACTTCTCCGTGTTCAGCTCCGACGAGGAAGAAGAAGAAGAGTAAGTTTCTCTTATTGTACTTGCAATTCTTTGATTTTTGCTGTTTTTCTCTTGTCTTGTTTCTCACTTGCCTTTCCCTGTATCTGTTCCTTTTTAGGACTCTAGCGCAGAGAGCAGCAAAGAGAGCCAGGGCGCCGGTGATCGTCATCGAGGACGAACCCACTGCGTCAACAGGGGACGCGCCTGAGACAAACTTGTCAGACCCGGCGGCTGATCTTCAGAGCAGCCCCCAGCGTAAGTGTCTTGTTCGTTTTCCGCTGTCGAGCACGCACGAAGATCCTTGCTTTGCTGATATTTGTTTATTGGCTTGTGCAGGAGCAGAGCAGCCTCACCAGGAGAGCCCGGAGGCCGCCCCCGAAGCGCCAAGGGAAAGTCCTCCGGCGAGGGAGAGGTCTCCGGCAAGGGAGAGCTCTCCGGCGAGGGAGGAGACTCCGGCAAGGGAGGAGCCCCCGGCAAGGGAGGAGGCTTCGGCAAGGGAGGAGCCCCCGGCAAGGGAGGGATCTCTGGCAAGGGACTGCGTCAGCGATCCCTCGGTGAGGGAGACCACAGCTGCAGACCCTGGCACAGGTAACTTCCTTGTTTCAAACTCCCCTTGGCTTCTTCATCTTCTTGACGTTTCTCTTGGATTTTGCTCGAATTTTGCTTGAATCTTATCCCCTCTTCCGGCTGTTAGATCCATCTGCTGCAGAGCCGATGGAGACTGAAGTCGCCACCGACAATGCTGTTGCCGTCGAGGAAGCAGCCGGCGCCGGCGTGGAGGCCGCCAGGGCTGCCGCCGTGGAGGCGGGCGGGGAGTCTGGCGGTCGTACTGACGACCCGGAGGCCGCAGGAGCGCCAGGCGCTGCTCCGACCACCGACTCCTCCGCCGCTGCCGCTGCGCCAGGCTCCGAAGAGCCCCAGCCTGGCGTTTATCTGAAGGCCGGCGACGACATCTTCATCAACCTCCCCTGGGCGTCAAGCTCCAAGGCGCCGGTCAAGGGAGAGATGCTAGACGGAGAGGTGCTTGCCTCCGCCGGGCTGAAGCTGGTCGACGCGCCAAGTAGCAGCAGCGGTGAACCCGAAGAGGAGCGTCTGCGGCGGAAGCTAGTGGCGCTCTACCGCGCCCGGCAAGCCAAGCTGGAGTCCCGCAAATCACTCGTCGCGAAGGCCAGTGTTGATATCGAGAAGCGCGCGGAGGAGCTCCGGGGCGCCAATCAGGAAGCTCTCCGCTCCTTGGCAAAGGAGCGGGAGCAACTTGCCGAAGCGCAGCAAGCCTTCCTCCTTGAGAAGGCCGACGTCGAAGAGCGCCAACGTCTTGCCGCAGAGAAGTTGTCTTCGCAGGAGGGTGACTTGGCGCAGCGGAAAGTCAACCTCGACAGCCACGAGGAGGAGCTGGCCGCGCGCGAGCGGGCAATTGGCAGGGCCCTGAAACAAGCCAAAGACGCCGCCGCAGCTGCCGAGGCCGCCAAGGACGAGCTGGAGCTGAAGGTGGTGCAGCTGGAGGCGAGTCTCAAGGCGAACGGCGACGAGCTTGCCGCGCTCAAGCTCGAGCGGGAGAGGGACGCCAACAGCTATTCGGCGCTGCAAGCCCTTCTCGCCGAGAAGGGCAAGGAACTTGACGCCGCCAAGAACTCCAACGCTGATCTCGAAGTGAAGCTGGCGTCTCTGACGAAATCTCTGGACGACGCCAAGGAGCAGGAGGCGGCCTTGAAGGAGGAAGTCAAGGCCGGCAAGGTGCTGCTGGCGAGCGCTACTGCCGCCCAGAAGACCTTGTCGGAGAACGTGGAGCACTGGACGGAGGGTCTGGTGAACGTCACCGCGGATGTCGACAAGGAGCTGGCGCAATTGGGGATGGTGGATCTCGGGTACTCCTCCGACAAGAACCTCCAACCCAGTGCCAAGCTTACTCTGTTCTTCAAGGGTGTGGCGATGGCGCTTAGGCGACTCCGGGAGCAGATCCCAAAGCAGCTTGCCGACGAGTCGCGCAAGATTTGCGCAGGAGCTCTCCAGAAGGTGCTGATGAAGGTGGCCTTCCGCAACCCAGGTCTCCGCCTCACCAACGTCCTCCGAAGCTTGCCGCCAGATGCTGATCTAGAGGAGCTCAATGCCCTTGTCGCGCCTATTGTGGACAGGGTGAGCGGAATCAGGAGGGTCGAAGGTGACCGCGTAGACTAGGCCATCCCTCTTCTTCTTTCCTTGTTGCTATTAATCATGTTATGAAAAACAGTCTGTTAGAGCTGCGAAAAGTTATTTTGTAATATACTCTATCCTGGGTAGTAACGACTATGTTATTTCCTTTACTCGATTCCTTCCCTTGTATGTTTTTACCCTTACGCTTTTAGGGCACTTGCCGGCGCGAGCACCTTTGCCGCGAGCGCTGAGTGCGGAACGTCAGCAGCCTGCAGGCGGTGCCGCGGCCGACAAGAAACCTTGTCGCAGAGCTACTCGCAGCTCACTTAAGTTGTTGAGCGGACTCGAAACAACAGTAAGGGCGCAACTAGCTACGAGTTGGTTCCTCCGCGCACAGGTTTTCCATACAAGGGACGGTTGTTCAAGGAAGATAACTCTGTAAATTTAAGAATCTGATTGCTCAAACTTTGGCAAACTTATCTTTTTTGTTATTTGCTTCCCGGCAAGGCGAAACCTTCTTGAACGACGCCTGGTCCATACCGTATCTTCTCCTCCCCCCCGGCAAACTTGTGCGCGAGAGAACCTTCCTTTCCTTGAGAGAAAAAAGAAGAAGGAGAAAAAAGCTATGGAGCCTTAGGGCTCGTTGTTGCTCACCGGGTGTAAGTGCTGCACAAAGTGTCAGATATCACATGCAAGTAATAAAAAGCATGAAAATCAACAAGGTGTGCTGAGCACTTGATATTTATGCACGGGATCTGCGCCCGGCTTTGTACAAAGGATTACATGGAACAGCGGCAAGACTTGTACAAAAGGTGGTTGCCGGAACGGGTTCCGGCAACCGCGCCCTATGGGTAAAACTTGCGAAGATGCTCAATATTCCAGGAGTTGCTCACTGGGATGCCATCTTCGGTCTCCAGGCGGACAGCGCCAGGCCTAGTGACTCGTTTCACCCGGTAAGGGCCTTCCCACTTCGGCGTCGACTTGTTTGAATTCTTGGCGGACTGAACGCGCCGAAGAACAAGGTCGCCTTCCTCGAGACTTCTGGCATTAACTTTGCGGCTATGGTAGCGGCGCAAAGCTTGCTGGTAGCGAGCAGCTCGCACCGCGGCCTGAAGACGGCCTTCCTGAAGGAGCAGTGCGTCGTCTTGCCGCAGCTGCTCTTGCTCAAGCTCATCGTAAGCGAGCACTCGAGGCGACCCGTATACGAGTTCTGTGGGGACAACTGCCTCCACTCCATAGACTAGAGCGAAGGGTGTCTGACCAGTGGCTCGACTTGGCATCATCCTGATCGACCAAAGAACAAACGGCAGCTCCTCGATCCAGTTTCTTTCGCACTTGTGCAGCCTGCCAAAAGTTCTGGTCTTGAGCCCGCGCAGCACTTCAGCATTTGCCCTCTCCGCTTGACCGTTGCTTCTTGGGTGAGCAACAGAAGCAAAGCAGACCTTGGCGCCAAGATCTTGGATGTACTGCATGAAGGTGTGGCTCGTAAATTGCGTACCGTTGTCGGTGATTATCCTGTTAGGGATTCCGAAACGGCAAACAATCGACCTGAAGAACTTGACTGCTGACTTTGCTGTCACCTTCCTCACTGGCTCCACTTCCGGCCACTTTGTGAACTTGTCGAGTGCAACGTACAAGTACTCAAAGCCCCCGACAGCTCGGGGGAAGGGGCCGAGGATGTCGAGCCCCCAGACCGAAAATGGCCAGGATAAAGGGATCGTTTGGAGAGCTTGAGCTGGCTGGTGTATCTGCTTGGAATGGAACTAGCACGCTTCACACTTGGTTACTTGTGCAGTTGCATCCTGGAGGGCTGTCGGCCAGAAGAAACCTTGCCGGAATGCTTTGCCGACAAGTGCTCCTGCGCCAATGTGGTGACCACATATGCCTCCATGTATCTCTGCCAACAGCTTTTGTCCATCTTCCCGGGGAATACACTTCAATTTCACACCGTTGAGTCTTCTTCTGCATAGTGTGTTATCGAAAAATTGGTACATACTAGACTGTCGGGCTACTCTTTCCGCTTCTTCTTGCTCTTCGGGAAGTTCTCCTGTCTGAAGGAAATGGACAATCTGCTGCGCCCATGCTGGAGCTTGTGGCTCGACAACAAGGACTAAAGGCATGTCTGCTGCTGCGGGAACATCCGCTTCTACGGCAAGAACCTGCGGCTCTGCCGGAGCTTGACGTTCCCCGGCAAGCTTGCCAGAGCAAAACTTGTCAGGAGCGTCTGCTTCAACGGAACAAACCCTGGGACTTGCCGGAGCATACTGTTCCTCAGCACTGTTGGTGTTGATCTTGGGGACCTTTTTTACGGTGGCTTCGGGAAGATCTGCCGAAAAATAGTCGCCAGAAATCAACTTCCTCTTCTTGCTCTGTCCAGTTGACGGTGTTACGGACGGCTGAGTTACTTGAGCACAAAGATCCCTGGTTCCACAGGTAACTTAAGTGTGGCGCACTTTGACAGGCCATGAGCAATGTCATTCTGAACTCTCGGGAGATGCTCCATCTGCAGGCCGTCAAAGTGCTCTTCTAGCTTTCTCACTTCGTCAACATAGGCTTCCATCAAAGGACTCTGGTAATTCTTGTTCACTTGGCGGACGACAAGCTGCGAGTCACCCCTGACAATGAGCTTCTTAATCCCAAGTTCCGCCGCGATCCTGAGACCGGCAAGCAAGCCTTCATACTCTGCAGTTGTCACACCCTAGCTAGACCATGCATTAGAGTGTGCATCATGTTTACTTTCATCAGAAATTTGAAATGGGGAAGGCAGAACCCCCAGCACCCCCCTGAAATCAACTAGGGTTTACTAAAAATAAATTCAATGAATCTGAAATGCCCTTCTAAAATGCTCACCCTCTTTGCCTTGGGTTAGAACCTTTGGGAAAATAGGTGCACATTTTTTTAGGTCAACAGAAGGTCACTGATTTAATTCATAAATATTTGAATTTGGGCATTTAAATGCTATTAAATAATTCAAATGCTCAAATAATGTTGGAACTATTTTTGGGCCACTGAAATAATTCAGCAAGTGTCCATGAATATTTCCAGGATTTTATAAAGTGATTTAGTATTTAAACTAAATCAAAACAAAATAACAGAAATAGAAAACAGAAATAAATAAAAGAGGGAAGGCCACTGGGTCACTTACCTGGACCCTACCTGGCCCAACTCCAGCTGGTGGCCCAGCCCACCACCGCTGCCCCCTGTCGTCTCCCTCCTCGGACAGAAGGACAGGGCGTGTGCTCGACGCTCGCCGGCACGCGCGTGCGCCACCTCCACCCTGCCTGGCCACCTCCTGCTTCCCGACCCCTCTAGAAAAGCGCCACGCAGCCCCTTCAACCCCTCTCGCTCACTCTCTCGTCCCCATTCTCTCCTCTGGCTCCCTCTCTCTTCCACCGAGCGGAGCTCGTCGCCGCTGTACGCCGTAGACGCAGCCTCCGTGCTCCCCTCACCCTTCTGCCGAGTCCAGAAGCACCCCCGAAGCCTCCTCGTCCTCCCAATCGAGCTAGAAGACGCCAGGAGGCCCTGTTTCATCGTCATCGTGGTCATCTTCAACCTCGGGCACCTGAGCTCCTCGCCGTCGATTCGCGCCGTCAAGGACATCCCCGAGCCCGCTAGCCATCCCTACGGCACCGCTGTGAGCTCCGCCACCGTTACCCCCTCTTCTCCTCTCCGTTTGGTTGCCATAGCCGTCGCCCCCTTCGAGCCCGAGCGCTCCTCGCCACCGGCCATGTCGCCGTCGTGGCTACGGCCGTGCAAGCACGCATCCGAGCGCACCACCGCATTCAGCGCGTCCCCAGGAGCCTAACGCACGCATTCCCTCGTCCTGCCCTGCACCCTAACCCTCTTTGCCTCTCTTCCCGAACTCCGGCCACCGCCGAGGTCGACGCCGTGCTCAGCTCCGGCCACCTCGCGGCCTCCCGTCCGTTCCTTTGGATGCGGACGAGCAAGAGCTCCTCCCTAGTGCCCCCAGCGCGCCAAACCACCGCCTGTAGCGCAATCCCGACGCAGACGCCGCCGCGATCTGAGGTCGCCGGCGGCTAAACGCCGATAGCTGACATGGCCGTCATTAGCGGTTAATTAACCCACTAACCAACCCCTCTAGAGCCACTGCCATGTGGGCCCTAGTGCCTAATTAGTTAGTTAAGTACTCTGTTAGATTAGCACCGGTCTCAGGAGGGCCCCACCTGTCATTTTGACTTTGCCACGTCACCGTTGACCTGGTCCCACATGTCAGCCACAGAAACCAGCTAGGGTCACTGACCAGTGGACCCCACTGGTCGGGTTTGACCTGGACCGTGCCTTTGACTTGCTGACGTCATGCTGACGCAAGACTGACGCAGTAAATCTTTTCTGGATTTAATTTTATATAGAAAATTCCAAAAAATTGCCTAAACTTCAAAAATTCATAGAAATTCAACCATAACTCCAAATTAGACAAATTATATATGAAAAATTATCAGAAAAATTCAATCTATCCATCTGTAATGGTTTCATGCATGACAAAGCAAGTTTACCCTACTGTTTAAGCAGAATAAGAAAATGCCCTATAAATGCAATAATTAATGAGCTAATAATTGAATCTTGGATTCAAATGAGTTCACCCCTTTCTGTTTTAGCTTGCATTAGGCCAAAACACATTCATATTACTATGTCATAGCATGCATCATATTGTTGCATATCGTCATGTGTTGATTGTGCTCGGTTGTGTTCTTCGTGGTAGGTTCTGCCTCCGAGGATATTCACGAGTATCCAACTGAAGGGCAGTATCCCGTTGCCACTCCATCAGGCAAGCAACCATTGATCATTCCGATACAAACCCATGTTCTCGCTCCTGCTCTTGTTTACTGCATTAAGACAACACGATTCAAACTGCTGTGTGCTACAGTAGTTGAACCCTTATCCTCTGCATGACCTGTCATTGCCACAGTAACTAGATGAAACCCACTAGCATGTGTAGGAGTTGATTGAGCCATGTTTTGTGATTCCTACCTTGCTATGCCTGCTATGCTTAGAGTTGTGTCAGGTCTGGTTCATCTGGGTGATGGGCTAGAGTGAAATGCTTGTGTCAGTGATATGTGGGATGTGTTGAACATGTTTTGGTAAAGGTATCGATGAGAGGCCATGTAGGAGTACATGGTGGGTTGTTTCATTGAAGCCGTCCCTAAGAACTGAGTTCTGTATGCGTAATTTAAGATTCAGCTACTACCACACATTGGGCCCTGAAACATGACCCCGCTCGACTTACTGACCTCTCTCGCCTCAGTCCAGGAGTTGCAACTAGTTTCTGGTGTTTGTAGGATATGTGTTGGCGGCCGTGCGTAGCGCTGACCCTAGGGGTGGGCTATGATGCGGTAGATACACCGTGGCACGGTGTACCGAGTCACCCGTTTGGTGTCTCGGGAACCCTGTTCACATCGTTCAGGGTCATTGAGGACACCCCGGCCGGATTTCCTTGCAGATGGAACCTGAATAGGCGATGACCCTGGACTAGAGACTTGTGAGGTTAGTCAGGTCGTGGTCTACACCCACGTCGGTTTTCGCTTGAAGTCTGCCGAGCACATTTCGTGTGCAGACGCTAAGTGGTGGAAACATGTGTGACGAAGTACACCCCTGCAGGGTATAAAACTATTTGAATAGCCGCATCCGCGGTAAAGGACTACTTGGTTGCCTATACAGTTCATAGACAAGTTAATGGATACTACTAAAAGACTCAAGATAAGTGTGAGTACCGAGGATGGCCCTCTCGCAGGATACGAGGGAGGATCCACGGTGGAGTATTGTGTGGGTGAGTAGTGGACTCGTGTGCAAAAACTATTTTACAAAAGAGGTTCCGTAGGATAGCTTAGCCAAGAGTCAAAGCTGGCTTGCTGCATAAACCCCACCACCTTCTTGAGAATGAGCATGTATAGTAGGTTCTGATGTAAGACTTGCTGAGTACCTTTGTACTCATGTTTGCTTTTTTATTGTTTTCAGACGACAACACTGCCCCCTCCGATGGATTTTACGTAGACCTTGACGTCGACGAGTGACTAGCCACCCAGGTGGTGATCCCGGCCATGGAGGGCCCTATGTAGATAGACAGGCTTCGAGAAGCCTTCTTTCTTTCTAGAGTCTGTACTCAGACTAGTTGCTTCCGCATGTGCTTGTATGACTGTATGACTTGAGTGTCGGGTCATGTGACCCCTATCTGTATGAATATGTTATGTATGGCTCCCTGGAGCCTTTAAATAAATTACTTGAGTTGTAGAGTTTTTTTGTGATGCCATGTTGTATGTACTCATATCGGGCATATTGTGTGTATGATTGAAATGCTTGGTATGAGTGGGATCCGACAATCTAGTTGTTTGTCCTTCGCAGCCTTTCTTATGGGGAAATGTAGTCTAGTGTTCCTCGAGCCATAGTAGTCCGCTACAGTCCGGTTCACCGGAGTCCTGCTAGCCCAGCACTACTGTTCAGGACACTTGACTGGCCGGCATGTGTTTCACTTCGTCCCTATGTCTGTCCCTTCGGGGAAATGTCATGCGGTGATCTCCGGAGTCCTGTCTAGCCTGCTACAGCCCGGGATCCCCGGAGTCCTGTTAGCCCAGTGCTACAGCCCAGAATCACTCGTTGATGACCGACATGTTCGATGTGATTCATGTATGCCTGTCTCCATAGGTCTGTGCCGCTTTGGGTTCACGACTAGCCATGTCGGCCCGGGTTCTCGGTCATATGGATGCTAGCGACATTGTCATATACGCGAGCCAAAAGGCGTAAACGGTCCCGGGCCATGGTAAGGCGACACCCGTGGGATACCGTGCGAGAGGCCGCAAAGTGATATGAGGTGTTACCGGCTAGATCGATGTGGCTTAGAATCGGGGTCCTGACAGCTTTGGCATCAGAGCCGGCCTTCCTGTAGGTTCGTTGAGCCAAACTGGTTGATGTCGAGTCTAGAAATGCTTTAGTTATATGTAAGGGAATTGATTGTGGGAGGGAACGTAAGGTTCTTTTACTCCTTTACCCTATGCCTCTGATCTGAGTCATTCTCTTCTCATTCAATGTGGGTTAAGGACTAGGCTCTCTTCTTCTATCAGGTTCACGTGTTACTAATCCGTAGTAGTTTATAGGATTATTGCTATGAGTCCCAGTCCAGTTTCTACTATTTTAGTATCTTGCTATTTGAACCAGAACCTTGATATGATGCTGTTGAGCGGTATTGTGAACTGTTGTGGATGTCTCAAATCTTTTTCTGAGCATTTACAGCCGTTATGCTGTCCAATTTTCCCTAGGAATTCTGATGTCTTTGTCTTTGTGGTTGTGCTTTCAGATGGCCAACCGTCCTCAAAACCAAGTGGTTCGCCTGACCAGGTGCCTCGACGTGCCCGGTCATACTGCTATGTTAGTCCGGGTCATGATCGAGACAGGATACCGTTGGTGTCCCGAATACACTGTTGAAGAGCAGTTCCGCGACTTTAATCAAAGCCAGTATTTCTGCACCGTCAGGATATTTCCTTCCTATCCTGGATCTACCGAGCCCCTTCACTGTTCCTATGGACTCGGGGTTACCGTTGAGATGGCTGTGCAGGATGCTGCCTACTCCATGATGACCATCTTGCGAGTCCGGACTGGCCTGCTTCGGAACACTGATTTCTGTTACATGCCAGCTTCACTTTCGGGAGCGCAAGGGTATCTTTAGGCTATCTATGCTGACTCCACTCAGGAGGACTCATTAACCCGTACCACCGCGGAGATGCTCGAAGATAAGGACCGAGAGAATCGGGCCTTGAGGCTGGAGCTTTTTAATACTCGTGCTGATCATTGGGCCACTTTGACTCGGTTTGCACCTGCGGTGCAAGCTGGATGTATGGATACAAGGGATCTGTATCCTGTGAGATCAGCTCTTCCAGACATGGTGGATTGGCGTGATGTGGGAGGCATCACCCCACCCCGTGGTCCCCGCAGGCCACCGTTTGTTGGTCCAAGGCCTCATCCTAGCCCCTATGGTCCACAGGCTCCTCAGGACCGTCTGTTTCCGGATGATCACATTGAACTTCCAGGCTATGGAGGTGACTTCTATGAGGACTACTACGGAGCTATCTGAGTTAGTAGTAGTACCACTAGTATTGTAGTAGTTGTATCCCCACTGTCCTGCGTGACTTGTGGAATACGACTTGGTGTGTAATCGATTCCGGAGGTGTAGACAAATAATGTATAGGAACTCGGAATGCCTCCGATGAGATGTAACGTCTACCTTCATAGTTGTACTGTAGCATGGGCTTGTACTAAACTATGTATGACGAGTATGACCGTTGGTGTATATATGGCAGTTTTATATTACCATGGCATACGAATGAGCATCTCTGCAATTCGTGTTATCCTTTACATTCTGCACTTCCTTGTTAAGTTTGAGCCATCCTTGTCTAAACCGTTGTCTTGTTTCCTCCTAGGATGGTCAACACCCGCGGCAACCCTGCTGTTCCGGAGCGGGGGGAAGCCAGTGCAGCTAGAGGTGAAAATCTGCCTCACCCGCCTTCTCTGGCCGAAGTGATGCTGGAGGCGGAAAGAAACAAGCGTGAGACCAACCGCCTGCTGGAGCGGATTGAGCAGAACACTGCACGCCACCCACGAAATGACTTGGTGTCAATCAACGACTTTATCAAGCTGTACCCACCAAAGTTTAACCATTCCGTCGAGCCCCTCGACGCGGATGATTGGCTTCGCAGCATCACCCACAAGCTACGTTCTGCCAACGTAACCGAAGCCGACAAGGTTACCTATGCTGCCTATCATCTCGAGGGCCCCGCTAGCCATTGGTGGGAAAACTACGAAGCTATGCGCCTGGTCGGTCAAATCACTACCTGGGCTGAGTTTAGCGAGGCTTTCCGTGAGCATCACATTCCGGAAGGTCTCATGGATCGCAAGAGGGAGGAGTTCTACAACTTCACCCAAGGAAGGCTGACTGTGGATGCATATAGCCGAGAATTTGGGAACCTGGCACGCTATGCTCCTGAAGAGGTTTCTACTGACGCCAAGAAGCAGGCAAGGTTCCGCAAGGGACTTAGCCCTGAGCTTCGCCGCGATCTCCGTCTGCACGAGTGTACATCCTTTCAGAAGTTGGTCAATATAGCTATCAGTGCTGAGACAGGCCAGACTGATTATGACGCTTCACGCAAGCACTCCCGTGATTTTGGGTCTTCATCCGGCTCTGGAGCTCAGAAGCGCCGGGTGTGGATTCCAAGCACAGCACTGCCACCCAGATTCACCCCGAGGCCATCCTTTGAGGTGCCTCGTCCCAACCAGCAATTCGCACCACCCAAGCCCTATGGTGGCCCCGCTACTAATGCTGCTCCACGCCCCACTTTGGTAACATGCTTCAAGTGTGGAGAGCCGGGTCACTATAGTCGAGAGTGTCCCCAGAACAACCCCAACCAAGCTGGAAAGTCCGTTGGCCGTGGTAAGCCCACGGGAAAGACTTTCTACGCCAAGCCGGCCACCACTGCACGTGGCCATGTCAATTATGTTTCAGCCGAAGCGGCTCATGAGGATCCCAACATCGTCCTTGGTATGCTCCTTGTTAACTGCCATCCGGCATCTGTTCTTTTCGATACTGGAGCATCTCATTCATTCATATCCGAGAATTATGCTCGGTTGCATAACACGACATTCTGTGACATGCCCACTTCCATGGTAATTCAAACTCCGGGTTCCAAATGGCAAACTTCTAGGGTAAGCCATGGGAACGAAATTCTTGTCGATAGGCTTGTCTTCCTTGCATCTTTAATAGCTATCAAGTCCTCTGACATAAACATCATCTTGGGTATGGACTGGATGTCATCTCATTATGCCAGGATCGATTGTGCCACTAGAACCGTTCAACTTACTCACCCCTCGGGCAAGACAGTTAATGTCTTAACTCGAGTGGCCAAGCGCCAACTTTACTCCCTCAATGCCAACCCTCTTCCAGACCTTGAGGACGTTCTGGTAGTCCGAGACTTTCTGGATGTGTTTCCAGAAGAACTGCCAGGTGTTCCACCTGACAGGGATGTTGAGTTTGTAATAGACCTTGTTCCAGGAACCGTTCCAATTGCTAGAAGACCCTACAAGATGGCACCCTTAGAACTAGCCGAGCTTAAGAACCAACTCGATGAGTCCTTGAACAAGGGGTTCATCCGTCCTAGCTCCACTCCTTGGGCTTGCCCCGTCCTCTTCGTCAAGAAGAAGGATGGAACAGATCGAATGGTTGTGGATTACCGACCTGTCAATCTGGTCACCATCAAGAACAAATACCCGCTTCCCAGGATCAATGACCTGTATGACCAGCTCGCTGGATCCTCAGTCTTCTCCAAGATGGATTTGAGGTTGGGCTACCATCAAATCAAAATCAGAAACGGGGACATTCCCAAAACGGCCTTTGTTACTCGTTATGGCCAATACGAGTACACCGTCATGTCCTTCGGTTTAACCAATGCCCTGGCCACCTTCTCCCGGTTAATGAACTCGGTTTTCATGGAGTACTTGGACAAATTCGTCGTAGTATACCTCGATGACATACTCATCTACTCCAAGAATGAAGAGGAACATGCCGAACATCTAAGGCTGGTATTGATGAAACTTCGAGAGCATCGCCTTTATGCCAAATTCTCCAAGTGTGAATTTTGGTTGTCAGAAGTGACCTATCTAGGCCATGTAATCTCTGGTAAGGGTATTGCTGTCAATCCCGAGCGAGTTCAAGCCGTCCTTGATTGGACTCCACCTGAAACGGTCAAGCAAGTTCGGAGTTTCCTTGGCCTAGCGAGCTATTGCCGCCGCTTCGTCGAGAATTTCTCCAAGGTTGCTAAACCTCTAACTGAACTCCTCAAGAAAGATAAAAAGTTTGAGTGGACTCCACAGTGCGAGTTCAGTTTTCAGGAACTGAAAAGACGCCTGACATCTGCTCCCGTACTAGTACCACCAGATTTCTCCAAGGACTTTATTATCTATTGCGACGCCTCGCGACAAGGACTAGGTTGCATACTCATGCAAGATCGTCAGGTAATTGCCAATGCTTCACGGCAATTACACCCACATGAGGAAAATTATCCCACACATGATCTAGAGCTTGCAGCTGTAGTCCATGCACTCAAAACCTGGCGACATTACCTTCTCGGTAATCGTTGCGAGATCTTCACCGATCACCAAAGTTTGAAATATATCTTCACCCAACCAGATTTGAATCTCAGGCAAAGACGTTGGGTCGAGTTGATCTCGGATTACGACTTAGGAATAACTTACACCCCGGGCAAAGCCAATGTCATGGCTGATGCACTAAGTCGTAAGTCCTACTGTAACAACCTGATGTTACAACAAAGTCAACCACTTCTCCTTGAGGAATTTCGTAAGCTTAACCTTCACATTGTTCCTCGAGGATTCCTATCTACCCTGGTCGCGAAACCTACCCTTATGGATCAAATCATAGCTGCCCAAAAGCATGATAAGGGCATATCCCGGATTAAGGAAAACATTGCTAGCAGAGTAGCTAAAATCTTTTCCATGGATGAACATGGTGCTGTCTTCTTCGAGAACCACCTGGTGGTTCCCAAGAAACAACATCTACGCCAGATGATCCTTAAGGAAGCTCATGAATCCCCTCTCACCATTCATCCCGGTAGTACTAAGATGTATCAAGATCTACGCCAGAGGTTTTGGTGGACTAGGATGAAGAGAGAAATCGCTCAATACATTGCTAATTGCGACGTTTGTCATCGCGTTAAAGCAGAGCATCAACGGCCTACTGGCACCCTTCAACCTTTCACTATTCCTGAATGGAAATGGGATAAAATCAGTATGGATTTCATCACTGGGTTTCCCAGGACCAAGAGGGGGAATAATGCCATCTTCGTCGTGATCGACCGTCTTTCCAAAGTAGCCCACTTTCTACCCGTTCGGGTGAGTATCACCGCTAGCCAGCTAGCTGACTTATACATCTCTCGAATAGTGTCTCTTCATGGTGTCCCATTGGAAATTAACTCAGACCGTGGGAGTCTCTTCACCTCTCGATTCTGGGAAAGTTTCCAAAATGCTATGGGAACTCATCTCTCCTTTAGCACCGCCTTCCATCCTCAATCAAGTGGTCAAGTAGAGCGAGTCAATCAAATTCTGGAAGATATGCTCCGAGCTTCTGTTATCTCATTCGGAATGAGTTGGGAGAAATGCCTTCCATTCATGGAGTTTGCTTATAACAATAGTTATCAAGCTAGTTTGGGCAAAGCTCCCTTCGAAGTTCTCTATGGACGAAAATGTCGAACGCCCCTTAACTGGTCAGAAACCGGGGAAAGACAACTCTTTGGCCCGGATATGATTCATGAAGCAGAAGAGCAGGTTCGCGTTATTCGTGAGAAATTGAAAATAGCCCAATCTCGCCAAAAGAGTCAATATGATCGTAAACATAAGCCTATGACATTTGAAGTTGACGAGAAGGCTTACCTTCGGGTTACCCCGTTAAAGGGAACCCATCGCTTCGGTATCAAGGGCAAATTGGCTCCTCGTTACATTGGACCCTTTCGCATTCTTGCCAAACGAGGAGAAGTTGCCTACCAACTGGAACTACCTCCGCATCTTTCCAGAGTTCACGATGTCTTCCACGTTTCGCAACTCAGGCGTTGCTTCGCGGATCCTATCCGTGGAGTGGACCACGAAACGCTTGATTTACAAGATAACCTTTCTTATCGGGAATACCCCGTTCGTATCCTTGATCAAGCCGAGCGTACCACTCGACGTCATAATATCAAGTTTCTCAAGGTTCAATGGTCACACCATTCCAAGGAAGAAGCCACTTGGGAAAGGGAGGATCGTCTTCGACTCGAGTACCCCACCTTCTTTCCAGATGATCCTAAATCTCGGGACGAGATTCTATTGAGTGGGGGTGAGTTGTCACACCCTAGCTAGACCATGCATTAGAGTGTGCATCATGTTTACTTTCATCAGAAATTTGAAATGGGGAAGGCAGAACCCCCAGCACCCCCCCTGAAATCAACTAGGGTTTACTAAAAATAAATTCAATGAACCTGAAATGCCCTTCTAAAATGCTCACCCTCTTTGCCTTGGGTTAGAACCTTTGGGAAAATAGGTGCACATTTTTCTAGGTCAACAGAAGGTCACTGATTTAATTCATAAATATTTGAATTTGGGCATTTAAATGCTATTAAATAATTCAAATGCTCAAATAATGTTGGAACTATTTTTGGGCCACTGAAATAATTCAGCAAGTGTCCATGAATATATCCAGGATTTTATAAAATGATTTAGTATTTAAACTAAATCAAAACAAAATAACAGAAATAGAAAACAGAAATAAGTAAAAGAGGGAAGGCCACTGGGCCACTTACCTGGACCCTACCTGGCCCAACTCCAGCTGGCGGCCCAGCCCACCACCGCTGCCCCCTGTCGTCTCCCTCCTCGGACAGAAGGACAGGGCGTGTGCTCGACGCCCGCCGGCACGCGCGCGCGCCACCTCCACCCTGCCTGGCCACCTCCTGCTTCCCGACCCCTCTAGACGAGCGCCACGCAGCCCCTGGAACCCCTCTCGCTCACTCTCTCGTCCCCATTCTCTCCTCTGGCTCCCTCTCTCTTCCACCGAGCGGAGCTCGTCGCCGCCGTACGCCGTAGACGCAGCCTCCGTGCTCCCCTCACCCTTCCGCCGAGTCCAGAAGCACCCCCGAAGCCTCCTCGTCCTCCCAATGGAGCTAGAAGACGCCGGGAGGCCCTGTTTCATCGTCATCGTGGTCATCTTCAACCTCAGGCACCCGAGCTCCTCGCCGTCGATTCGCGCCGTCAAGGACGTCCCCGAGCCCGCTAGCCATCCCTACGGCACCGCTGTGAACTCCGCCACCGTTACCCCCTCTTCTCCTCTCCGTTTGGTTGCCGTAGCCGTCACCCCCTTCGAGCCCGAGCGCTCCTCGCCGCCGGCCATGTCGCCGCCGTGGCTACGGCCGTGCAAGCACGCATCCGAGCGCACCACCGCATTCAGCGCGTCCCCAGGAGCCTAACGTACGCACTCCCTCGTCCTGCCGTGCACCGTAGCCCTCTTTCCCTTTCTGGCCGAACTCCGGCCGCCGCCGAGGTCGACGCCATGCTCAGCTCCGGCCACCTCGCGGCCTCCCATCCATTCCTTTGGATGCGGACGAGCAAGAGCTCCTCCCTAGTGCCCCCAGCGCGCCAAACCACCGCCTGTAGCGCAATCCCGACGCGGACGCCGCCGCGATCTGAGGTCGCCGGCGGCTAAACGCCGGTAGCTGACGTGGTCGTCATTAGCGGTTAATTAACCCACTAACCAACCCCTCTAGAGCCACTGCCATGTGGGCCCTAATGCCTAATTAGTTAGTTAATTACTCTGTTAGATTAGCACCGGTCTCAGGAGGGCCCCACCAGTCATTTTGACTTTGCCACGTCACCGTTGACCTGGTCCCACACGTCAGCCACAGAAACCAGCTAGGGTCACTCACCAGTGGACCCCACTGGTCGGGTTTGACCTGGACCATGCCTTTGACTTGCTGACGTCATGCTGACGCAAGACTGACGCAGTAACTCTTTTCTGGATTTAATTTTATATAGAAAATTCCAGAAAATTGCCTAAACTTCAAAAATTCATAGAAATTCAACCATAACTCCAAATGAGACAAATTATATATGAAAAATTATCAAAAAAATTCAATCTATCCATCTGTAATGATTTCATGCATGACAAAACAAGTTTACCCTACTGTTTAAGCAGAATAAGAAAATGCCCTATAAATTCAATAATTAATGAGCTAATAATTGAATCTTGGATTCAAATGAGTTCACCCCTTTCTGTTTTAGCTTTCATTAGGCCAAAACACATTCATATTACCATGTCATAGCATGCATCATATTGTTGCATATCGTCATGTGTTGATTGTGCTCGGTTGTGTTCTTCGTGGTAGGTTCTGCCTCCGAGGATATTCACGAGTATCCAACTGAAGGGCAGTATCCCGTTACCACTCCATCAGGCAAGCAACCATTGATCATTCCGATACAAACCCATGTTCTCGCTCCTGCTCTTGTTTACTGCATTAAGACAACACGATTCAAACTGCTGTGTGCTACGGTAGTTGAACCCTTATCCTCTGCATGACCTGTCATTGCCACAGTAACTAGATGAAACCCACTAGCATGTGTAGGAGTTGATTGAGCCATGTTTTGTGATTCCTACCTTGCTATGCCTGCTATGCTTAGAGTTGTGTCAGGTCTGGTTCATCTGGGTGATGGGCTAGAGTGAAATGCTTGTGTCAGTGATATGTGGGATGTGTTGAACATGTTTTGGTAAAGGTATCGATGAGAGGCCATGTAGGAGTACATGGTGGGTTGTTTCATTGAAGCCGTCCCTAAGAACTGAGTTCTGTATGCGTAATTTAAGATTCAGCTACTACCACACATTGGGCCCTAAAACATGGCCCCACTCGACTTACTGACCTCTCTCGCCTCAGTCCAGGAGTTGCAACTAGTTTCTGGAGTTTGTAGGATATGTGTTGGCGGCCGTGCGCAGCGCTGACCCTAGGGGTGGGCTATGATGCGGTAGATACACCATGGCACGGTGTACCGAGTCACCCGTTTGGTGTCTCGGGAACCCTGTTCACATCGTTAAGGGGCCGTTGAGGACACCCCGGCCGGATTTCCTTGCGGATGGAACCTGAATAGGCGATGACCCTGGACTAGAGACTTGTGAGGTTAGTCAGGTCGTGGTCTACACCCACGTCGATTTTTGCTTGAAGTCTGCCGAGCACATTTCGTGTGCAGACGCTAAGTGGTGGAAACATGTGTGGCGAAGTACACCCCTGCAGGGTATAAAACTATTCGAATAGCCGCGTCCGCGGTAAAGGACTACTTGGTTGCCTATACAGTTCATAGACAAGTTAATGGATACTACTAAAAGACTCAAGATAAGTGTGAGTACCGAGGATGGCCCTCTTGCAGGATACGAGGGAGGATCCACGGTGGAGTATTGTGTGGGAGAGTAGTGGACTCGTGTGCGAAAACTATTTTACTAAAGAGGTTCCGTAGGATAGCTTAGCCAAAAGTCAAAGCTGGCTTGCTGCATAAACCCCACCACCTTCTTGAGAATGAGCATGTATAGTAGGTTCTGATGTAAGACTTGCTGAGTACCTTTGTACTCATGTTTGCTTTTTTATTGTTTTCAGACGACCACAGTGCCCCCTCCGATGGGTTTTACGTAGACCTTGACGTCGACGAGTGACTAGCCACCCAGGTGGTGATCCCGGCCATGGAGGGCCCTATGTAGATAGACAGGCTTCGAGAAGCCTTCTTTCTTTCTAGAGTCTGTACTCAGACTAGTTGCTTCCGCGTGTGCTTGTATGACTGTATGACCTGAGTGTCGGGTCATGTGACCCCTATCTGTATGAATATGTTATGTATGGCTCCCTGGAGCCTTTAAATAAAGTACTTGAGTTGTAGAGTTTTGTTGTGATGCCATGTTGTATGTACTCATATCGGGCATATTGTGTGTATGATTGAAATGCTTGGTATGAGTGGGATCCGACAATCTAGTTGTTTGTCCTTCACAGCCTTTCTTGTGGGGAAATGTAGTCTAGTGTTCCTCGAGCCATAGTAGTCCGCTACAACCCGGTTCACCGGAGTCCTGCTAGCCCAGCACTACTGTTCAGGACACTTGACTGGCCGGCATGTGTTTCACTTCGTCCCTATGTCTGTCCCTTCGGGGAAATGTCACGCGGTGATCTCCGGAGTCCTGTCTAGCCTGCTACAGCCCGGGATCCCGGGAGTCCTGTTAGCCCAGTGCTACAGCCCGGAATCACTCGTTGATGACCGACATGTTCGATGTGATTCATGTATGCCTGTCTCCATAGGTCTGTGCCGCTTTGGGTTCACGACTAGCCATGTCGGCCTGGGTTCTCAGTCATATGGATGCTAGCGACATTGTCATATACGCGAGCCAAAAGGCGCAAACGGTCCCGGGCCATGGTAAGGCGACACCCGTGGGATACCGTGCGTGAGGCCGCAAAGTGATATGAGGTGTTACCGGCTAGATCGATGTGGCTTAGAATCGGGGTCCTGACAGCAGTATTGTTTGTCACTTGCTCCTTGGGAAAGTGCATCTGGACTATGTACTTGAGGTGCTCTCCGGTGGGTGCGACAAGCAGCACACCAGCACCGGCGCCTTGCAGCGAGAAGGCACCGTCAAAGTACATGAGCCACTCCTTGTTTGTTTCCTTAGCGGGGATGCTCGTCTCCGGAATTTCTTCATCTGGTGTTGGCGTCCACTCTGCTATGAATTCTGCCAATGCTCTGCTTTGGATAGTTGAAGTACTCTCAAAGTTGAGGCCAAAGCTTGACAGTTCCAATGCCCACTCGACAATCCTGCCTGTCGCTTCTGGATTCTGCAGTATCCTCTTCAGCGGGAAGCGAGTGACAACTGTGATCTCATGTGCCTGGAAGTAATGGCGCAGCTTTCTCGAGGCCATAAGAAGGCCGAAAAGCAACTTCTGCACACCAGAGTACCTTGACCTAGCCCCCTACAGGAGGGAACTGACAAAGTAGACTGGGCGCTGCACCATTCTCTTTTGCACGTCTTCGCATGCCTGTGCAGATCCATCCTTGTCAGGACCAGAGCTTGTCGGGGAAGCCCCCTGCTTGTCGCTGGATGTGCTTGCGGCGGTTGCTGGCTCGTCATCTGCCTCTCTCTCTGCCACTAACGAAGCACTAACCACTTGATTGGTTGCCGCTATGTACAGCAGCAACTTCTCTTGCGGTTTAGGTGCGACAAGTGTTGGAGTGGAGGACAGGTATCTCTTCAAGTCCTGCAGCGCAGCCTCCGCTTCCGGAGTCCATTTCATTGGACCTGCCTTTTTCAAAATTTTGAAAAATGGCAGGGCGTGCTCAGCAGACCGAGAGATAAACCTGCTGAGAGCAGCCACGCAGCCGGCAAGTCTTCGTACATCCTTGACACGCTTCGGTGCTTCGATCTACTCGATGGCCTTGATCTTGTCGGGATTGGCTTCAATTCCCCGCTGAGACACAAAGAACCCGAGAAGCTTGCCGGAAGGGACTCCAAACACACATTTCTCGGGGTTGAGCTTGAGGTTGATCTTGCGCAGATTTGCAAAGGTCTCATCTAAATCTTGAATTAGAGTTGCCCTGTCTTTGCTCTTGACCACTATGTCATCCATGTAGGCTTCTACATTTCTGTGTATCTGTCGCTTCAAAGCGACATGGACTACTCTTGCAAATGTTGAACCAGCATTTTTTAATCCGAAAGGCATCCGTATGAAGCAATACGTGCCACATGGAGTAATGAATGCTATTTTCTCCTCATCCTCTTCTGCCATGAAGATCTGATGGTATCCTGAATATGCGTCAAGAAACGAAAGCAAATCACATCCGGCTGTGGAGTCAACAATCTAGTCAATGCGCGGCAAGGGAAATGGGTCTTTGGGACAAGCTTTATTAACATCAGTAAAGTCAATACAAAGCCTCCATTTTCCATTTGCCTTGCGCACTACAACAGGATTGGCCAACCACGTGGGATGGAGCACTCCTCTGACAAGGCCTGCTGCTTCCAATTTCTTGATTTCTTCTGCTATGAACTCTTGGCGCTCTACTGCTTGCTTCCTGACCTTCTGCTTGACGGGCCGCGCATGAGGACAAACGACAAGATGGTGCTCAATTACTTTCTTGGGAACACTGGGGGTGTCAGACGGTTGCCACGCAAACACGTCGACGTTCGCCCGCAGGAAAGCAATGAGCGCGCTTTCCTATTTAGGGTCAAGCGTGGCACTGATGGTGAAGGTACCACCAGTGCCGTCCTCCTTGGCGGACACCTTCTTGGTATGTGGGGCAACTGCCATTGCCTTCTTACACTTGCCGGTGGAGCTCGATGGTGCTTCCTCGACGGCAGCGCAGCACTCCGAGGAGGTGCGCTTGCCGGAGTGGGCATCAGAGCTCTTGCCGGACTTGGTCTTCTTCTTCCCCCCGGGAGCTTCAGCGGCAAGTGTCCTGCGATCTGTAGCGGCTGCTGCTTCCCGGTAGATCTTGTCGGCGCAGATAAGGGCGTCCTTCTTGTCGCCAGGGACAGAAATGACGCTTATCGGGTCTGGCATCTTGAGCATGTTGTATGCATAGTGAGAGGCTGCCATGAACTTGGCGAGCGCTGGACGGCCAAGTATCCCATTGTAAGGCAATGGAAGATCGGCAACGTCAAAAGTGACCCTCTCAGTTCTGAAGTTCAGCTCGCTGCCAAATGTCACCGACAACGTGACCTTCCCTTTCGGCTTGCTCCTTCGCGGGTTAATTCCTTGGAACGTGCCGGTCTCTTTGAGCTCGCTGTCAGGGATCTGGAGTTTCTGGAGCACAGCAGAGGAGATCAGATTTAAGCCGGCCCCGCCGTCAACTAGCATCTTAGTGACTTTGAGGTTGCGGATTGTTGGCGAAACCAACAACGGCAAGCACCCGACCGCAGTTGTGCGATCAGGGTGGTCCTCAATGTCAAAGATGATAGGCGTGCTGGACCATTTCAGAAGCTTACGCGATTCGACAGGTGGCTCTGCCGCATTAACTTCCCGCAGCCACTGTTTGAGTTGGCGGTGGGAAGTATGCAGAGAGGCACCACCGTCAACACACAAGACTTCTGTAGCTTTCTGAAACTCCTGCTCACTGTTCTCGACATCATCCATGTCTTCGTCATCGTCATCGTCTTCATCCTTGTCGCGGCCGCGGGGAGGTCTGTCTCCTTGCCGCTGCTTGGCCTTGCCGCGGCCTCCTCCCCGGCCGGCGCGTTTCTTGCCGGCTTATCCACCGCCTCCTTGGGCCCTCTCCTTGCCGCGCCGCTCGTACTCAGCTTTTTGCTGCTGGACAAGCTGCTCGACTTTCTTGCAGCTCTGGAGGTCATGGCCTTTGGTGCGGTGGATCTTGCAATACTGCTTGTCCGTGCCGTCCTGCTTGTCGGCGGCTGCCACAGCCTGGCAGTTGGTGCACGCGGCAACCTCCTTGCCGGAGCTACCAACTTTGGCTTGCTTGGCGCCACCGTCGTTGCCGGACTGCTCGACGGCTAGTACTTCTTTGCCCTTCTTCTTCCTGTTGCACCGCCGGTTTTTCTTTGCCGGGGCGGTATCCTCACTGTCAGGTCCTCTTGTTCCCATAGTCTCTCCGGGGAGTTTCCTCCCTTCTTCAGCGTGTGCACACTTGTCGGCCAGGGCATATAGCTCACTGACATCTCTGATCCTGCTCATCGCCATCTCCTCCCGCATCCTGCAATTACGCATGTTCTGATGGAACGCGCTAATAACCGCGGCAGGGTGGATATCTGGGTTGTTGCGCTGTACATGGCTGAATCTCTGAATATACTTGCGCAGAGGCTCTCCTTCCTTCTGGGCGAGCAGGTGAAGATCACTTTCCTGGCCATGAGGTTTGTGGCCGCCTGTAAAGGCACCGACAAACTGATGGCATAAGTCCGCCCAAGAGGATATGGAGTTGTCCGGCAAGTGCATGAGCCAGGACCTGACTTCGGGCTTGAGCACCAGCGGGAAGTAGTTGGCAAGGACCTTGTCGTCTCGCCCCCCGGCAGCTTGCACCGCAATGGTGTAGATGATGAGCAACTTTGACGGCTGCGACTTGCCTTCATACTTCTCTGGTACATCTGGATTGAAATGCTTCTGGCTGGGCCACTGGACTTGCCGCAGCTCACGGGTAAACGCAGCGCAACCTACCGCGTACGGCAAGTCGCCTGGTTCTCCGGGCGCATGCATGTCAACAGAGGGCCCAGCGCGCAGGTCTGATTGACGCCGCGCTTCTCTTCGGCGCTCGATGCGTGTCCGAGCGTCTTCTTGTTGTCGCTCATGAAGAACTTGGCGCTGATCGCGACGAGCTCACGAATCTGATGACGCGGTAGAGTCGCTGTCGAGGTGGATCTGGCGAGTCGGCGATCTTGGCCTTTGAGGCGGAGAGTGCACAGTGGTTGCACCCTCCCCGGTCTTGTCGCCACCGGCTCGCACCTGACTGACTTGCCACGGCAGCGATGCGCTCGGCTGCCGTGGGTTGTCGCCGTTGGCGAAGCCGGTGAGGCTCTAGATAGTGGCCCTCCAGTCATCGATCTTCTCTAGCGCTGGAGGGTAATCTAGGAGCAGCTGAGCTCGTGCCAAAGCTTCTGCCGGAGTGGCGGGCGGTGGCGGTGAGCGGCGCGATGAACAGGATATGCTCGGACTTCTAACTATGTTAGAAGGAGCAGTATCTCGTCCAGGCGACCGTGCCCCGCTCGCGCCAGCACGTGGGCGTGCATGCTGGTCTTGAGCACTCCGGGATCCGCCAGCTTGATCTTGGCCCAGCAAACGTATGGTACCGTGAGTACCATGACGCTGCTGGTCCCGCGCCTCCTGAGATGGGCGCGGTGCGTGTACAGACGCCGAGGTCTTGGAGTGTGCTCGGTCGTTGTGGGAGCCGACTGCGCCGCCGATGTGCAGCGTAGTCTTGTCCTTGGACCTGGCAGCACCATGAGCCTCCTCGTCGGCGCCCGCTCTCCCGCCGGCGTCTACTCCACCAGCCGTTCGCTCTTGTGGTGGTGGGCTCGGCGCGGACGGAGCAGCTGCCTCCGAAGCCTTCTTCTTCGGCGGCATGTTGATGAAGATGATGAAGATTCGGCTCATGCGAACGCCGGATCAGATTCACGCAGCCTCGACGCACCCCCTACCTGGCGCGCCAAAGATGTCGGGGGTGCTGATCCCACGGACACCTATGGGACCACGGCGGACTGGGGCCCCTTTCGGTTCGGCAGGGGGGCGGAGAATGCACGAAGAGCAGATCGAGGCGAAGTGCACGAGCAACACGATCAGTTTACCCAGGTTCGGGCCGCACGGATGCGTAAAACCCTACTCCTGCTTTGTGGTTGTATTGATTTCTTCCTCGGGAGCGATGAGTGCTACAGTACACTCAAGCAACTAGTGAGACCGAGCGTGAGAATGATCGTCCCCTCTCTACGTTGCGCATGGGCCTCCTTTTATACGCTAAAGGGGTCACCGACAGGTGGCAACGTAGAGAAGGGAAAAAATGGAAAAGGCATCGCGGTTGGCACCGCCGCCTACAACAGTGTTATCATACCTAACCTAAGCGGCAGGGGATAAAGGCATTAAATGCCTGTCTGCGTCGCCTAGACGGTGCAGAAAGGGACCTCTAGGGACGCCACTGCTTGCCACGATGGCTATCTTGTCAGCGCCGCTCGCCACCGTGTACCTCTGGCTACACAGCCTTCAGCCACGTATGCCTGGAAAGGTCCCAGAGCGACACGTTGGTGGATGTGCTGGAGCGCAGGTACAGGATGGAAGCTTGCCGCGGCAAGCGCCTTGCCGCGGTTATTATCTTGTCATGTCCAGGAGCTTGTCGCTCAATGGGTCTTGCCGGGACACATGGTGCGCTGCAGCAAGTTCCTTGAGATGCCTTGGTTGGCCTCCCCGGCAAGCTCCTCTTGCCGGGGCCTTGTCTCCTTGGTTTGGATGCTTTGTTCTTGAATGGTTCCAAAGGAACCATGGAGGATCTTGGCGGTCGCCTGGCAAGCCTTGCCGCGGGACGCTGCGACTGCCCGTGCACAAGTTCGGGATACTAAGGTACCCCTACTTTAGTACACCGACACTACGATCTGATCAAAGGGGGATTTTCTGAGTTATGAGTTTGGCAGTCACTTAAGACATTGTGGAATTGTATCGCAGTTGAAGCCACCTAGAACACCACAGCATAATGGTGTGTCCGGACGTCGTAATCGAACCTTATGAGATATGGTGCGATCTATGATGTCTCTTATCGATCTACCGCTATTATTTTGAGGTTATGCATTAGAGACAGCTCCATTCACTTTAGATAGGACACCATATAAGTCCGTTGAGACAATGTCATATGAACATTGGTTTGGCAAGAAACCAAAGTTGTCGTTTCTTAATGTTTGGGGCTGCGATACTTAAGGCTTCAGCCGAAAAAGCTCGAACCCAAAACGGAAAAATACATCTTCATAGGATACCCAAAGGTGACAGTTGGGATTACCTTATATCTCAGATCTGAGGGCAAATTGTTTGTCGCTAAGAACGGGTCCTTTCTCAAGAAGGAGTTTTTCTCGAAAGAATTGAGTGGGAGGAAGATAGAACTTGATGAGGTTGTCGAATCTTTACTTCAACCAGAGAGTGATGCAACACAAAAAGATGTTTTCTGTGGCGCCTACGTCTGTTGAAGAGGAAGTTGATGATAGTGATTGTGAAGCTTCGGATCAAGTTGCTATTGAACCTCGTAGGACGACAATGATATATAATACTCCTAAGTGGTACGGTAATCCTGTCTTAGATATCATGTTGTTAGACAACAATGAACTTACGAGCTATGGAGAAGCGATGGTGGGCCCATATTCGGACAAATGGTTACGAGCCATGAAATCCAAGATAGGATCCATGTATCAGAACAAAGTATGGACTTTGGTGGACTTGCCCGATGATCAGCAAGCCATTGAGAATAAATGGATCTTTAAGAAGAAGATGGACGTTGATGAAGTCACGTACCTACGGTAGGGACACGGACCCGTCCTAAAGAGCCCTACCATAGGGCATCCCTAGAAGAAGTCACCATTCAATCGACTTGAAGATATCTCACTCGATGGGTTGAAGACACTCGACCAAGAAGCTGTCACTCGACCAAGAAGCCAACCACTCGACTGCCAAAAGACCTCAAGTCACTCTGCAGGCAAACGGTCGGCTATTAAGTAGTCTTTATGATTATTATGACACTTTATTAGGGACGTTACCAGTAACGCCCCACCTTAAATGTACCTTAAACCCTGCATTACTGAGGGCAGGAGAGGGCTGGCGAACTCTATATAAGCCATCCCCCTCCTCAGTATCAAGGGTTCGCACCCCTGTCAATTTACACACGCATAATACAGTCGACCGCCTCCGGGCACCGAGACGTAGGGCTGTTACTTCCTCCGAGAAGGGCCTGAACTCGTAAACCTTGCGTGCTTAAAACTTCCCAATAGCTAAGGTCTAGCCTCCTCATACACACCCCCTACCTCACTGTCAGACTTAGAACCACGACAGTTGGCGCCCACCTTGGGGCATTAGTCTTAGCGCCTAATTGGAGAAGTTGCGATTTTTCCGATCCACTTGATCATGTTTTCCTGTGGAGCCTTGGCGGAGGGCCGCGAGATCCGTCTCGGTGGACTCACTTTCATCACCGACGACTCCGCCTGGCTCCAGGAGGCACCGCTTGACGTCGACGTGCTCCCCGTCCGCGGTGCGACGCATTTCCGCGCGTGCGTCCGCGGCGTCCTCCTGCGGCAGCCATCGACCCCATATCGGTCGACTCCCGTGTCATCTCCCCGACCTATCTCCCGCCAGCGCAAGCGCTCGGGTCGGTCGAGACTCCAGCGGTGGATGAAGCACCCCGCGGCCCGCCAGTCGGCGGCCCCGCAAGTCGCGGCGATCGAGCCCGACGAATCCCTATGCGGCCTGTTCGATCTGTCGACTGGCTCCATGGAGACCGCATCCGAGTGCGATAGCAGCGACCCTTTGGCGGAGGTTCTGGCGGTCGAGGGGACATGCAGTCCTCCTGGATTCCATCGCGTTGATAGTGGTGCCGATAGAGGCGATCTGTCGCATCCTCACGACGAATACCTCCCCGAACCTCTTACGTCATTACAGCGGGAGGAGCTTCGTCGCCGGAACATGGACGCGCTCTACACCCCTATCGTTGGAGAAACCCCCGAGGCCCGGGCCTTGGAGGACGCGCGCTTGGCTAATCTAGCCGAGCGCACTCGACTGGAGAATCTACAGTGAGCTCTCGACGAGCGAGCGCGTCAGCGGGCTCCCGAGTCCAGTCGACGCCAGCAGGCTCCCGAGTCCAGTCGACGCCAGCAAGCTCCCGAATCCAGTCGACGTCAGCTCTTCCCACCGCCGCAGGTATACCGAACTCCGGTTCAGAACCTGGCTGCCGCGGCCCGCATAGCAGAGTCAATCCAGCCCTCTCAGTCAGAGGCTGGCAGAGGATTGTTGCAGATCAGAGCATTGCTCCGAGCGGCGGGAAATCAGAATTCCGCCGTCTCTCAGTCGCGGGATAGGATCCACAGTCGATCCGTTGCTACGGAAACCGTCCAGTCGGCTCACAGCCCGAGATCGCCCCCGAGGCGTGAGGGACGTGGAGACCGGCATGATCAGTACAGGAGGAATGAACAATATGATCACCGACCCGACCGTGATGATAGACGTCGAGTGCCGTCCCCTCCCCCGAGGAGTGGATCGTATGCACCTCGACATCGAGATGACAGGCGCCCCCATAACGTTGGGCAGAGGATCCCAGTCGACCCCAGAGACCCAGGCTTTGACGCGAGATCCATCCTCGTTCAAGGTCTGGTGGACAGGAATAGGGCTCATCGAGAGGGCCACAACAGAGATACGCCCACCGGCAGCAGAGCACACGCCTCGGGGCCTGAATGTTTCAGTCGAGCCATTAGAGCCGCGGTGATCCCTCCCAATTTCAGGCTGGCGACTGGGGTCAGCAAGTTCACTGGTGAATCCAAGCCCGACACGTGGCTCGAAGATTACCGAGTGGCTGTGCAGATTGGTGGCGGCAATGATGAGGTGGCCATGAAGCATTTACCCCTCATGTTGGAAGGCTCAGCTAGGGCGTGGCTGAATCAGTTGGCGCCCAGCAGCATTTACACTTGGGAAGATCTCTCCCGAGTGTTTATCACAACCTTCGAAGGGACATGCAAGCGCCCTGCAGGCCTTACGGAGCTGCGGTCTTGCGTGCAGAAGCCAAATGAAACTCTGAGAGAATACATCCAGAGGTGGATCACACTGCACCACTCGGTCGAGAATGTGCCAGACCATCAAGCAGTTTGCGCTTTCAAGGAAGGCGTCAAGTACAGGGAGTTGAATCTGAAGTTTGGCAGAACTGGAGAGATGTCCCTAGATCGGATGATGGAGATTGCCACAAAGTACGCTAATGGAGAAGACGAGGACCGACTCCGGAGTGGCAAACTCAAATCAGTCGCCCAAGAAACCGGAGGAAACTCCAGTCAGAAGCAGAAGCGGAAGGTCGAGCCAGCCGCCCCTGGGGAGGCCCTGGCTGTGGCCCAGGGAAATTTCAAGGGAAAACCCAAGGGCACATGGAAACCGAAGAAGGTTAAAGATCAGGATGGGAATGATGTGTTGGACCTGCCATGTCACATCCACACCAAGAAAGATGAAGAAGGAAATTTTATTTTCCCGAAGCATACCACTCGACAGTGTCGGCTTCTGATTCAGCAGTTCCAGGGCAAGCAGCCCAAGGATAAGGAAAAAGAACCAGATAGAGTTGAGGACAAGGAGGATAGTGACGATGGATACCCCCAAGTCAATTCAACCTTGATGATTTTTGCTGATGTCGAAAGTAAAAGTCGACTGAAAGTCATTAACCGTGAGGTGAACATGGTTGCCCCGGCGACGCCCAGTTACCTGAAGTGGTCTCAGACTGCCATCACATTCGACCAGTCCGATCACCCGACGCACATTGCCACCCCTGGGAGGCAAGCTTTGGTGGTCGACCCAGTTGTCGAAGGCACTCGACTGACCAAAGTCCTGATGGACGGCGGCAGTGGCCTGAACATACTGTACGCTGAAACTTTGAAAGGAATGGGCATTCCAATGTCCAGACTCAGCACCAGTAACATGAGCTTCCACGGAGTCATTCCTGGGAAAAAGCCGAGTCACTCGGCTAGATTGCTCTTGATGTGGTTTTTGGTGATTCAAAGAATTACCGCAAGGAAAAGTTGACGTTTGAAGTTGTGGACTTCCAGAGTGCTTATCACGCCATCTTGGGCAGGCCAGCTTACGCACGCTTCATGGCTCGACCATGTTACGTGTATCTTAAATTAAAGATACCTGGCCCCAAAGGTGTGATCACTGTTACGGGCAACCGGAAGAAAGCAGAAGAATGTTTTCAGAAGGGATCAAAGATCGCCGACGCTCAGATGGCAGTGGTCGAGCTGAAAGAGTACCAAAAGGCTGCCGACCCGAGTGAATTGCTGCGAGCTAAGAAGCCTGCCTCCGAGTCAGCTTTTCAGTCGGCTGGCGAAACAAAGACAGTCCACATTCACCCGACCGATCCCGACGCTGCTCCGACTCACATCTCGACGACGCTCGACTCCAAATAGGAAGAAGCGCTCATCCAGCTCCTCCGTGAGAACTGGGACATCTTCGCATGGAAACCCTCTGACATGCCTGGAGTTCCCAAGGGGCTGGCTGAGCACCGTCTGCGAGTCGACCCAAAGTTCAAGCCCGTGAAGGAACATCTTCGATGGTCCGCCGTCCAGAAAAAACAAGCCATTGGCGAGGAAGTGGCTCGGCTCTTAGCAGCTGAGTTCATCCGAGAGATTTACCACTCCGAGTGGCTCGCCAATGTTGTCATGGTCCCCAAGAAGGACAAGTCACTCCGTATGTGCATTGATTTCAAGCATATCAATCGGGCCTGCCCGAAAGATCATTTTCCTGTCCCTCGCATCGACCAGATTGTCGACTCAACTGCGGGATGCGAGAGATTGTCTTTTCTAGATGCCTACTCCGGGTACCATCAGATCCGTCTATATGGGCCCGACGAAATCAAAACAGCTTTCATCACTCCATACGGATGCTTCTGTTACATCACCATGCCGTTTGGCCTCAAGAACGGCGGAGCCACATTCATGAGAATGATCCAGAAGTGTTTACTCACTCAAATCAGTCGGAATGTGGAGGCGTACATGGACGATATCGTAGTCAAGTCCCGGAAAGGTTCCGACCTGCGGGCTGACCTTGCTGAAACCTTTGCCAACCTCAGGAGGTACGATATCAAGCTCAATCCGTCAAAGTGCACTTTCAGAGTTCCAGGTGGAAAGCTACTCGGTTTTCTCGTTTCCGAATGTGGAATCGACGCCAATCCTGAAAAAATTGGCACCATACTCCGGATGAAGCGTCCTGTACGTGTGCATGATGTCCAAAAGCTTACAGGCTGCTTGGCCGCCTTAAGTCGATTCATTTCTCGACTCGGTGAAAAAGCATTGCCTCTTTACCGACTGATGAAGAAGTCTGACAAGTTCGAGTGGACTCCAGAAGCTGATGCAGCGTTTGCAAAGCTCAAAGCTCTGCTCTCCACCCAGCCGGTGCTAGCTGCCCCAATCAGCAAAGAGCCTCTGTTGCTCTACATTGCAGCCACGGGACAAGTTGTCAGTACAGTACTTACGGTCGAGCGGGAAGAGGAAGGGAAGGCCTTCAAAGTTCAACGCCCTGTATATTATGTGTCTGAAGTTTTGACCCCTTCAAAACAAAGATACCCCCACTACTAGAAGCTTGTATATGGGATTTATATGACCACGAAGAAAGTTGCACATTATTTCTCTGACCACTCCATTACAGTCGTCAGCGACGCCCCATTATCAGAGATCCTGCATAACAGAGATGCAACTGGTCGAGTGGCCAAGTGGGCGATTGAACTCCTTCCTTTAGATATCAAGTTTGAAGCAAAGAAAGCCATCAAGTCCCAAGCAATCGCGGATTTCATCGCCGAGTGGATTGAACAGCAACTTCCGACTCAAGTTCACTCGAAACACTGGACTATGTTCTTCGATGGATCCAAGATGCTGAATGGTTCGGGCGCGGGGGTAGTTTGGGTCTCCCCCCGAGGAGATAAGCTCAGATACATTCTCCATATTCACTTCGATTCCTCCAATAACGAAGCAGAGTATGAAGCACTTTTGTATGGGTTGCGCATGGCCATTTCACTCGGCGTCCATCGACTCATGGTCTATGGCGACTCAGATCTGGTGGTTAATCAAGTGATGAAGGAGTGGGACGTCAGGAGTCCGGCAATGACTGGATATTGCAATGCAGTGCGAAAGCTAGAGAAGAAGTTCGAGGGGTTAGAACTCCACCACATCCCCCGACTGAAAAACCAGGCAGCTGACGGCTTGGCAAAGATAGGCTCCAAGAGAGAAGCCATTCCGAGCAACGTGTTCTTGGAACACATTCACTCACCGTCAGTCCAAGAAGATCCTTTCACAGAAGAAGCCCCGCAGCCGAAAAGTGCCACAGATCCGACTGAAGTTGAAGTGCCTGCAGTAGTCGACCTAATCATGGAAGTCTTGGCAATCACCCCTGACTGGACAATACCGTACATTGCATATATCCTAAGGAAAGAACTTCCGGAGGACGGGGAGGAGGCTCGACAGATCGTCTGCCGATCTAAGGCCTTCACAGTCATAAGGGGGCAGCTGTACAGAGAGAGTGCGACCGGAGTCGGCCAGAAATGCATAACGCCAGAAGAGGGTCAAATAATCCTTAACGATATCCACTCGGGGGCCTGCGGTCACCATGCGTCCTCTCGGACTATTGTGGCTAAAGCATACCGAGCTGGATTTTACTGGCCAAGGGCAAATGAGATGGCAAAAGAGATAGTCGACAAGTGCGAAGGGTGCCAGTTCTACTCCAACATGTCGCACAAGCCCGTGTCAGCCCTAAAAACCATTCCACTCGTCTGGCCCTTTGTCGTCTGGGGATTGGACATGGTTGGCCCCCTAAGAACGGGTAGGAGTGGATTCACTCATGTACCTGTGGCAGTCGACAAATTTACCAAATGGATCGAAGCTAAGCCCATAAAGAGCCTCGATGCTGGCACCGCTATCAGTTTCATCAGAGGGTTAACATTCAGATATGGAGTCCCGCATAGCATCATCACTAATAATGGGTCAAACTTTGATTCGGACGAGTTCAGAGCATTTTGCGCTTCTCAAGGCACACGAGTCGACTATGCTTCAGTCGCTCATCCCCAGTCGAATGGACAGGCTGAGAGAGCAAATGGTCTGATTCTCAAAGGGCTAAAACCTCGGCTGATGCGCGATCTCAAGCACGCGGCAGGCGCTTGGGTTGACGAGCTTCCGTCAGTTCTGTGGGGATTAAGGACCACCCCTAACCGGTCGACTGGAAGGACCCCATTCTTTCTGGTTTATGGAGCCGAAGCTGTCCTGCCAAGCGATCTTCTTCATAATGCACCCCGAGTCGAACTTTACACCGAAGATGAAGCAGAGTAGGCCCGGCAAGACGCAGTCGACCTCTTGGAAGAAGAAAGGGAGATGGCCATGATCAGATCGACCATTTATCAACAAGACTTGCGCCGTTTTTACGCCCGAAATGTGAAAAGTCGAGCCTTCCAAGAAGGAGATCTGGTCCTCCGAGTAGATCAACAGAAGCCACACAAACTTGCTCCTACTTGGGAAGGCCCCTTCATAGTCACCAGAGTCCTCCACAATGGAGCATACCACCTCTACAACGTCGATCGCCAGGTCGACGAGCCACGAGCTTGGAACGCGGAACTGCTCCTCCCCTTTTACACCTGAGTTCCCCTTGTAATGAGAAGAATAATTTCTATAGTTCATTTTTATCAAAGACAAGAGTGTTCCAATAATAGCTGTCACTTTGTTTGCACACAAAACCCCCAGTGGGTGACTTGGCTGCGAATCTGTTTCGCCTAAATTTTAAAGAAAAATCCTACCGAGTGGAGAGCAATCCTCCCACTCGGGGGCTTAGCTGCAGTCCAGTACTCGCCTAAGTTCTCCCACTCGGAAACTTAGCTGCGGTCAAGCACTCGCCTAAGTTTGAAAAAATCCTACCGAGTGGAGAGCAATCCTCCCACTCGGAGGCTTAGCTGCAGTCCAGTACTCGCCTAAGTTCTCCCACTCGGAAACTTAGCTGCAGTCAAGCACTCGCCTAAGTTTGAAAAAATCCTACCGAGTGGAGAGCAATCCTCCCACTCGGGGGCTTAGCTGCAGTCCAGTACTCGCCTAAGTTCTCCCACTCGGAAACTTAGCTGCAGTCAAGCACTTGCCTAAGTTTGAAAAAATCCTACCGAGTGGAGAGCAATCCTCCCACTCGGGGGCTTAGTTGCAGTCCAGTACTCGCCTAAGTTCTCCCACTCGGAAACTTAGCTGCAGTCAAGCACTCGCCTAAGTTTGAAAAAATCCTACCGAGTGGAGAGCAATCCTCCCACTCGGGGGCTTAGCTGCAGTCCAGTACTCGCCTAAGTTCTCCCACTCGGAAACTTAGCTGCAGTCAAGCACTCGCCTAAGTTTGAAAAAATCCTACCGAGTGGAGAGCAATCCTCCCACTCGGGGGCTTAGCTGCAATCCGGTACTCGCCTAAGTTCTCCCATTCGGAAACTTAGCTGCAGTCAAGTACTCGCCTAAGTTTGAAAAACCCCTACCGAGTGGTGAGCCAACCTCACACTCGGGGACTTAGCTGCAGTCCAGCACTTGTCTGAATACAAAACTAAAGTCCCACACGACAGTTCAAAACCACGAAGACATTCAGCAAAGAATTAAGTTCGGATAAAGCTTAAAAGGCCCCAGGCCCCGAATCAAAGAACTCGAGCCCTCAGCTCGGCAGAGTTTAAACGATTACAAGTCCACTCGGCATTCCGAGGCAAATTTAAGGAAAGGCATAAAAGTTTTCTCATTCCTCAAGAGGAGGACTGGCAGGAGCGACGAACTCATCCAGGTCAATTCCGTCCGCAGTACGAGTGGCAGCAGCAATGAAGGTCTCCATGAAGTCTTGAAAGCTGGGCCTCTTGGTATTGGCGACTTGGATGGCGGCCAACTTTTCTTCTCGCGCCTCCTTGCAATGGACGCGGACTAAAGATAGAGCCACATCAGCGCCGCACCGGGCAGAAGACTTCTTCCACTCCTGCACTCGATCGGGGATTTTGTCAAGTCGAGCCATAAGAGACTCGAGATCATTCTGGAGCGTAGACTCCGGCCAAAGTGTCGAGTCGATCCGCGACATGGCAACCTTCAGCCGAGCCAAGTAATCCACGACGCCATCGATTCGAGATTCCAGTCGGAGCAGGTTCATGGCAGTATCATCTTTCACCGGAGAATTGATTGGGTCCAGACCCGTTTCAATCCGCCCAGTCTCCTCTTCGAAGTTCTGACAAAATTCTGCATACAAGACCTAAAGATAAGCCAACGGTCGCAAAACTGAATCGACGCAAAGGAAAACCAGTCGGAATTGAACGCGCACCTTCGAGCTTGATGTACAGCGTCTTGGCAAGACTCCTCAGGTAGCTCTCCAGGTCGTCCCTCCTGCGAGCGACGCCTTCCATTTGCTCGCTCAGGGTGAGATGCTTCTTCTTCCAATGCGAGCACTCCCTGTTGGCTTCATTCAGAGCGGCCTTCAGCTTGGTGTTCTCATCTTCTATCTGGCTGACCGAAGCCAGCTTCTGTTCAGCCAGTGCGATCTTGTCATCAGCCTCCTTGTGGGCAGCAGCCAAGTCCCGATCCTTCTTCGCCAGGGCCTCGCTCAGTTCTCCTGCAAAAGAAACGACGATTGGTTCAGAAACAGCAAAAAGATACCCAAGCCTAAAACAAAACCAGTCGTCAAGGCCATCTTACCAGCAACGCCATCTCCGACCTTCTGCAGCTCCGTCCTGGCCAGTTCCAGATCGAGAGACAGTTGAATCCGCTGCTTCTCCAACTCAGCATAGCGAGACGCAAGCTCACAAGATTTTTGCAAAAGGGAAATTCAGTCGACAAACATACAAGATAAGTTGCTTCTGAGTAACTAAGGGAAAAAGGTGATGTTTCTAAGACTACAGCCGAATCGAAAACATTCGACAGTAGTCTCGGGGACTACACCCAGCGGGTGCACTCAGCGTGCCCCCACTGGTCCTAAAAAAAGTCGAGTGTCCGCAGTCGACCAAACATGGATCTATTCGACATGAATCGACCAGATCAAGAAAGGAATACAGATTCAGAAACGCAATATAAAGACTACAGTCGACTGCCAGCAGTCCACCGTAGTCTCCGGGACTACACCCAGTGGGTGCACTCAGCGTGCCCCTACTAGTCCAAGAAAGAGAAAACACACCCAGTGGGTGTATAGATACAGATACAAAGATCTTCAAAAAAAAGAAAGAGGGAGAAAGACTCTTCAAACAATCAAGTATCAAGTCGACTGACCTGGACGTTGCTCTGAAGCGCCGAACTTGCGTCGTAAGCTGCCTGGCTGGCCTCCCGAGCCTTCTTCACCTGTTCCATCATGACCCCCGTCTGGTGTACGGCCTCCTTCGCAGCGGCCACTTCGTCTTCAGGGACAGAGTACGCGACAAAGAGCGAAGTCGGATTGGCAGTCGACGCCGAGGGCTGCACACTCGACAGGGGATTGGCAAAGGTCACAGAAGCCCGAGGGGCATCGCCGCCATCCCGAGCCATGGCCTCAGGCGCCGGAGCAGGCTGGGGAGTCCTGTCAGTCGACGGCCTCTTGGTCCTCCCTATCCTCAGCGGCTCGTTGTCGTCGTCATCCGGGAGGTCGATAACATGAGGAGGGGCTGCAGGAAGAACTTTCAATCGACCAGAATTGCAAGAAACGACCAAGTCAACTCAAAAAACAGAACGTCAATAATCGTACCAGGGTTGGAGGTAGCAGCGTCCCCCATCTCTTGGTCGTCGTCTTTGGCAGAGATCTCGGAGGTAGCAGCACTGCAAATTTCATAGAATCAACCAGTTAAGCATAACGAGTCGAGCGAGGATCCGTCCTCCAATCGACGAGGGAAGACAAGCTTTGTTACCCGGAAATAACAGGAACAGTTATCTTCATCTTCGGCAGAGTCTTGGGCGGCTTGGATAGCGTCGTGCGTGGTTGCTTGGGGACCTTCCCAGTCGGTGTGGGAGAAGAAGTTCGAGGGTGTTTTGACGACGGCCCGACGGAGCCGCTCGCCTGACCAAGTCCCTGTGCCGGGTCATGTGTGAGCTTGGATCGCCTTTCCGGGCGGGGAGGTTCGGTCTCCTCCTCCTCCTCTTCGCTGGAGAAGATGTCGTCGCCTCCCTCTCCTTCACCATCCGACTCCCACTCACCCTGGTCATCCCCGCTCTTGCCTCCGCTCCCTTCTCCTTCCTTAGTCAACCCCTGCGCCCCATTGGGCGTCGAGTACATCTCAGTGGTCGCCTGAAAGACAACAGACAAAGATAAAGTCAATCGACCTGCTCGAAAGAAGACCAATACAGAAAACGAAGATTTCAGTCGGAGACATAAAAACGCACCTGGTCGACCTCGTACGAGCTGTCGAGTGGAATGACCCTCCTAGCTCCCCGGGGGTTGTCCTTGTTCCCCGTGATACTGGACAGCCACCCCGCCAACATCTCGTCGGTGACCTCCTCTAGGTGGATCCGAGTGGTGTCCTCGAGGCCAGAGTACAGCCACATCGGGTGGTCCCGAGCCTGGAGCGGTTGGATTCGTCTCTTGAGGAAGACTTCCAGCAGATCCATCCCCATCACGCCCTCACGGACAAGCTCAACCACTCGACCCGCCAGTATCTTGACCTGGGCCTTCTCTTCAGGCATCACCTTCAGAGAAGCGGGCTTTTCGGCTCGGTCGAGGGTGAAAGGTGGGAGCCCAGTCGACTGCCCTGGAGTCGCCTGATCCTGGCAGTAGAACCAAGTCGCCTGCTAGCCCCGAACTGACTCCGGGAAAGTAATGGATGGGAAACAGCTCTTCCCTCTTGTCTGGATCGCCAAACCCCCACACAGTTGGATCACTTGTGTCCTCTCGTCACTCGACTTGGCTTTCTTAACCGACTGAGAGCGACAGGTGAAGATGTGCTTAAAAAGCCCCCAGTGTGGGCGGCAACCCAGTAACGCCTCACAGATTGAAATAAAGGCAGCGAGATAGACTATAGAGTTGGGGGTAAAGTGGTGGAGCTGCGCTCCAAAGAAGTTCAAGAAACTGCGGAAGAAAGAGTGGGGCGGCAGAGAAAACCCTCGGTCGATGTCAGTGGCCAGGAGCACGCACTCACCGTCGCGAGGTTGGGGTTCGATCTCTCCCCCCGGAAGACGCGCAGCCTTGTGAGGGATGGCTCCCCCCTCGACCAAGTCGTCAAGATCCTCTTGACCCAGCACCGAAGGCATCCAGTCGCCCTGGATCCAACCCTTGGGCAGAGTCATCCGAGAGTAAGATCCGCCGCGCGCAGACTTCTTCCCCTTCCCCGCCGCCGCCGCCTTCTTCACGAGCTCCAGAGCGGTCGTCTTGCCCTTCACCATCGTCGCCAGCGAGATCTCGGGCTGGTCTTGCGGTGGCTGGGCGAGAGTAAAGGAAGCAGGGGAGGCTACAGAGAAAGAGAGAAAGAAGAGGAAGAGATGAGCACGCGCACTGATGGAGGGCTCCAGGCCAGCTACTTATAAGGGGCCGCTTCCGAGTGGCTGATAGGTAGGCCCGAGCTATCCAGTCAAATCCCGTGGCAGGCGCACGCGCAGTACGTGGCGAAAAAGGCGGCGCGGAGATCGAGGAGCCTTCGCACTGTTGCTCCCGTTTACTGCGGCCGCCCCCATTCCGCGCGCTTCCCAAAAAATCCGAATCCCGCGATCTCCGCTGGCTGCAGAACAACTTGACAAAACAGAAATCCCGCGCGCACCGGCGCACGATGCCTCACAGGTAAAGAAATCTGCTCGACGAAAGGCCTGGAACGGATCAAGGCGACTGAAAGAGGTTAATGACGTCATCCGTGACAGTCGACCCAGAACAAAGCGCCCATATAACCCGAAGAATCAGTCGGAAAGATCCCTAACCCCTTTTCTCATTCTAGCCTCGATCCGTTCGGGGGCTAATGATGAAGTCACGTACCTACGGTAGGGACACGGACCCGTCCTAAAGAGCCCTACCATAGGGCATCCCTAGAAGAAGTCACCATTCAATCGACTTGAAGATATCTCACTCGATGGGTTGAAGACACTCGACCAAGAAGCTGTCACTCGACCAAGAAGCCAACCACTCGACTGCCAGAAGACCTCAAGTCACTCTGCAGGCAAACGGTCGGCTATTAAGTAGTCTTTATGATTATTATGACACTTTATTAGGGATGTTACCAGTAACGCCCCACCTTAAATGTACCTTAAACCCTGCATTACTGAGGGCAGGAGAGGGCTGGCGAACTCTATATAAGCCATCCCCCTCCTCAATATCAAGGGTTCGCACCCCTGTAAATTTACACACGCATAATATAGTCGACCGCCTCCGGGCACCGAGACGTAGGGCTATTACTTCCTCCGAGAAGGGCCTGAACTCGTAAACCTTGCGTGCTTACAACTTCCCAATAGCTAAGGTCTAGCCTCCTCATACACACCCCCCCCTACCTCACTGTCAGACTTAGAACCACGACAGACGTGGACGGTAATGTTACCATCTATGAAGCTCTACTTGTGGCAAAGAGTTTTTTCACAAGTTCAAAGAGTTGACTACGATGATATTTTCTCACCCGTAGCGATGTTTAAGTCCATCGGAATCATGTTAGCATTAGCTGTATTTTTCAATTATGAAATCTGACAGATGGATGTAAAAACAAGTTTTCTTACCAGTTTTCATAAGAAAGAGTTGTATGTGATACAATCAAAGTTTTTGTTGATCCTAAGGATGCTAAAAGGTATGCTGGCTCCAGCAATCTTTCTATGGACTAGAGCAAGCATCTCGGAGTCAGAATATATGCTTTGATGGAGTGATCAAAGCTTTTAGGTTTATACAATGTTTGCTAGAAACTTGTATTTACAAGAAAGTGAGTGGGAGCACTACAACATTTCTGATAAGTATATGTGGATGACATATTGTTGATTCGAAATAATGTAGAATTTCTCGAAAGCATAAACGATTGTTTGAAGAGTGTTTTTCAAAGGAAGAGCTGGATAAAGCTGCTTACATATTCGGCATCAAGATCTATAGAGATAGATCAAGACGCCTGATGATACTTTCAAAGAACGCACACCTTGACATGTTTTTGAAGGAGTTCAAAATAGATCAGTCAAAGAAGGGATTCTTACCTGAGTTGTAAGGTCTGAAGTTGAGTAAGACTCAAATATTGACCATGGCAGAAGAAAGAGGAAGGACGAAGGTCGTCCCCTATGCTTTTGTCATAGGATACGGTATGCCATGTTGAGTACCGCACCAGATGTGTGCCTTGCCACATGTCTGGCAAGAGGGTACAAAGGTGATCTAGGAGTGGATCACCAGATAGCGGTCAAAATTATCCTTAGAGGAATAAGGAAATGTTTCTCGATTATGGAGGTGATAAAGAGTTCGACATAAAGAGTTACGTCGATGCAAGCTTAACACCTATCTGGATAGCTCTGAGTAGAGATACTGGATACGTATAATGGAGTAACAATTTGGAATAGCTCCAAGTGGAACGTGGTAGCAGCATCTATGATATGACATAAAGTTTTGCGAAATACATAGGGATCTGAATATTGCAGATCCATTGACTACAACCTCTCTCACAAGCATAACATGATCAAACCCAGAACTCATTGAGTGTTAACCACATAGTGATGTGAACTAGATTATTGACTCTAGTAAACTCTTTGGATGTTGGTCACATGGCGATGTGACCTGTGAGTGTTAATCACATGGCGATGTGAACTAGATTATTGACTCTAGTGCAGGTGGGAGACTATTGGAAATATGCCCTAGAGGCAATAATAAAATGGTTATTATTATATTTCCTTGTTCATGATAATCGTGTATTATCCATGCTAGAATTGTATTGATAGGAAACTCAGATACATGTGTGGATACATAGACAACACCATGTCCCTAGTAAGCCTCTAGTTGACTAGCTCGTTGATCAACAGATGGTTACGATTTCCTGACCATGGACATTGGATGTCGTTGATAACGGGATCACATCATTAGGAGAATGATGTGATGGACAAGACCCAATCCTAAGCCTAGCACAAGATCGTGTAGTTCGTATGCTAAAGCTTTTCTAATGTCAAGTATCATTTCCTTAGACCATGAGATTGTGCAACTCCCGGATACCGTAGGAGTGCTTTGGGTGTGCCAAACGTCACAACGTAACTGGGTGGCTATAAAGGTGCACTACGGGTATCTCCGAAAGTGTCTATTGGGTTGGCACGAATCGAGACTAGGATTTGTCACTCCGTGTAACAGAGAGGTATCTCTGGGCCCACTCGGTAGGACATCATCATAATGTGCACAATGTGACCAAGTAGTTGATCACGAGATGATGTGTTACAGAATGAGTAAAGAGACTTGCCGGTAACAAGATTGAACAAGGTATCGGGATACCAATGATCAAATCTCGGGCAAGTATCGTACCGATAGACAAAGGGAATTGTATACGGGATTGATTGAATCCTTGACATCGTGGTTCATCCGATGAGATCATCGTGGAGCATGTGGGAGCCAACATGGGCATCCAGATCCCACTGTTGGTTATTGACCGAAGAGTTTTCTCGGCCATGTCTGCATGACGCCCGAGCCCGTAGGGTCTACACACTTAAGGTTCGATGACGCTAGGGTTATAGGGAATAGATGTACGTGGTTACCGAATGTTGTTCGGAGTCCCGGATGAGATCCCGTATGTCATGAGGAGTTCTGGAATGGTTCGGAGGTAAAGATTTATATATGGGAAGTCATCATACGGTCACCGGAATAATTCGGGGGGTTACCAGTATTGTACCGAGACCACCGAAGGGGTTTCGGGGGTCCACCGGGAGGGTCCACCTGCCCTAGAGGGCCCTATGGGCTGTGTGTGGAGAGGGAGCAGCCCCTTAGTGGGCTGGGCGCCTCCCCCTAGGGCCCATGCGCCTAGGGTTTGGGGGAACCCTAAAGGGGGGCGCCCCCCTTGCCTTGGTGGCCAAGGCAACCCCACTGGCCGCCGCCCCCTCCTCAGATTGGATCTAAGGGGGCCGCCCCCCCTCCCTTGCCCCTATATATATGTGGGGGTTGGGAGGGCAGCCGCAACCAAGTTCTGGCGCAGCCCTCCCCCTCTCCCAAGTCCTCCTCCTCTCCCGCGGTGCTTGGCGAAGCCCTGCAGGATTTCCACGCTCCTCTTTCACCACCACGCCGTCGTGCTGCTGGACAGAGTCTTCCCCAACCTCTCCTTCCCCCCTTGCTGGATCAAGGCATGGGAGACGTCACCGTGCTGCACGTGTGTTGAACGCGGAGGCGCCATTGTTCGGCGCATCGGAATCAACCGCAATCTGAATCGCTGCTACCGGGGTTGCTAATCCACGAACACCTATGGGACCGGCGGACCGAGCCCCTTTTGGTTCGGCAGGGGGGCGGAGATAGCACGAAGAGAAGATCGAGGCGAAGCACACGAGCACGCGATCAGTTTACCCAGGTTCAGGCCGCACGGATGCGTAAAACCCTACTCCTGCTTTGTGGTTTGTATTGAGTTCTTGCTCGGGAGCGCTGATTGCTACAGTACACACTAGCAGCTAGCGAGACCGAGCGTGAGAATGATCATCCCCCCCTCTATGTTGCGCATGGGCCTCCTTTTATATGCTCAAGGGGTCACCGACAGGTGGCAACATAGACGAGGGTACAAATGGAAAAGGCGTGGCGGTTGGCACCGCCGCCTACTACAGTGTATCATACCTAACTCTGACGGCAGGGGACAAGGGCATTAAATGCCCGTCTGTGTCACCCGAAACAGTGCAAAAAGAGACCGCCAGGGACGCCACCGCTCGCCACGATGGCAATATTCTCAGCGCCGCTTGCCACCGTGTACCGCTGGCTGCACAGCCTCCCGCCACGTACGCCTGGAAGGGTCCCAGAGCGACACGTTGGTGGATGTGCTGGAGCGCAGGTACAGAGTGGAGGCTTGCCGCGGCAAGCGCCTTGCTGCGGTCGTTGTCTTGCCGCGTCTGAGAGCTTGTCGCTCACCGAGCCTTGCCGGGACGCGTGGCGCGTCGCGGCAAGTTCCTTGAGATGCCTTGGTTGGCCTTCCCGGCAAGCTCCTCTTGCCGGGGTCTTGTCTCCTTGGCTTGGATACTTTGTTCTTGAATGGCTCCAAAGGAACCACGAAGGACCTTGGTGGTCACCCGGCAAGCCTTGCCGCGGGGTGCTGCGACTGCCCGTGCACAAGTTCGGGATACTAGGGTACCCCTACTCTAGTACACCGACAGGAGCCCCCGGGCCTGGGCCATACACGGTGTCGAGCACTGTTGGGCCAGGCCCAAAACAGTGCACGGGCACGCACGGCCTGGGTTACGCTGTATCTCTCTCCGCATCTACCGCGCCCTCCCCGAACGGCACGCGTCGAATGCGGCGTCGTGGGAGAGATCGCGGGTGGTTTCTTTATTAGGAAAGGCGGAACGTCCGCCCCCTCCATCTTTATAAGCAGAGGAAACGGGGGTAGTGCGCCCATTCGCCCCTTTCCATTCCAATCTTGGTAACCTCCGCCGCTCCTCCGTCTTCCCAAAGCAAAGAGAGCAGCGCCCTGCCCCCCATCGCCACCAGCACCACCAACGCCGTCGGCCTCCTCCGCCACTTCCGCCATGGCTCCGAGAGCCGACAAGGGGAAGGCTGTGAAGTCGATCGAGGCGCAGCGGCTTGCGGCGCTGCGGAAGGAGCGGGCAATCTTTCCCCCCAAGCTTGTCGCGAAGGAGCTGAGGGAGTACTACTACCTCTTCTGGTCGATGGAGACGCGAGCGCATCCGAGCACGAAGGTACTTCCAGCCGCCGCTCATAAAATGGCTCCAAATGGATATCCCTTCTTCGCCGTGTTCTTCTACTGCAGGCTCTGCCCGCCCTTCTCTGAGTTTTTCTGCGATATCATGAACACCTACGGGTTCTGCCTCCTTGATTTCACCCCCAATGCCATTCTGACCATGGCAGTTTTCGCACATCTTTGCGAAAACTTTGCCGGAGTCCATCCCAACGTAGCCCTTTTCTGCCACTTCTTTATGCCCCGAGTAGAGAGAGGAGAGCCTTTATCCGGCGGAATCGCCTGGATCTCGAGGGCCGGCAAGAAGGATTCTTATCTGGAGGGTGAGTTCCGCGGTAAGTGGGAAGAATGGAGAGCAGACTGGTGCTGGATTGTCGAGGAGAACCAGCAGCCGTTTACCGCCCGGCGCCAAGCCCCAGCAGTGCGCGGCAGCAATTGGAGCGACGTGGCCCCGGAAGATGATAGGCTGAGGATTGCCGTCACCAAGATCCAATGCCTCAAGCTTGCCGGACTCACTGTAGGCGCCGTTGGCGCAGATTTTCTTTGCCGCCGCATTGCCCCCCTGCAGGAACGGAGGAGGCCAGCCTGGGAGTTCAAGAATGCGGCAGATATCATGAGGCTGCGTCCGGGCCTCAACTACAATTTCACTGTCCTGGAGCTCAACGCGATGCTCCAGGAGCTCTTCAAGTATGATCCTGATCATCCCGAAGTGCTTAGGTTGCCGCAGGGCGTCATTCCGCTGTGCAACAACCCCGCGCTCGACCGCATCCATGCAATGATGCCGCTGTGCGACTCGCATGGAATTGTCCCAACCTGGCAAGAGCCTGCAGACGACGTCGTGCAGGAGTTCTTCAACAGCTTGGTAGAAGTGCCGATCCGCTCCGATGAAAAGAATGGCCTCACTCGCGACACCACCGATGCGGAGTTGAAACGCATCGCCACCAGGCTGGAAGAGGCGGCGGCGGCCGCAGCTACGGGCGAGTTTGGATTCACCGTGGAGGAGGCAGAGGCAGCAGAGGCGGCAAACCATGCCGAGCGAGAGGAGCTTGCCGGCAAGAAAGAGTTTGCCGGGCATGACGCCGAGCCGGGCAAGCCCGACGAGGATACGAGCGGCTCGTTGGAGATCAACTCCTCTTCCTCCTCATCCTCAGACAGCTCGCTGCAAGCAGAGCCTTCATCTCCACCAAGAAGGCGTCTCCGCAAGGCTGGGGACGTAGCGAGGCGGCAGGCGAGTCGACAGTCGCCGCGTCGCGCGACACGCTCCACCGCGGCAAGCACTATTGCCGCGGGAGCGCCTCACGCTGCTGCGGCAACTGGAGCGGGGTCTTCCCGGACCACCGCTTCTGCTCCCGCCAAGCGGCCAAGGGAACCTACTCCTCCGCCTTCTCACGCCGGACGCGAGCCGGACTTTGACTTCTCCGCTTTCAGCTCCGATGAGGAAGAAGACAAAGAGTAAGATTCTCTTGTTGTACTTGTAGTTCTTCTATTCTTGTCGTTCTGTCTTGCATCTCATTTGCTTTACTCTGAACTTATTCCTTCTTAGGACTCTGGCCCAGAGAGCAGGGAAGAGAGACAAGGCCCCGGTGATTATCATCGAGGATGAACCCACCGCGACAGGAGGGGATGCGTCCAAGACAATCTTGCCGGACCCGGCAGCTGTTCTCCAGAGCAGCCCCCAGCGTAAGTATATGGTTTGCTTTTCGCTGTTTGGGCGCGCATGGAGATCCTTGCTTTGTTGATATCTGATTGTTGACTTGTGCAGGAGCAGAGCAGCCCCACCAGGAGCACCAGGAGGCCGCCCCCGAAACGCCAAGGGAGAGTCCTCCGGCAAGGGAGAGGTCCCCGGCAAGAGAGAGCTCTCCGGCAAGGGAGGGTTCTCCGGCAAGGGACAGCGCCAGCGGCCCCCCGGCGGCGGAGACCACAACTCTAGAACCTGGCATAGGTAATCTTCTCGCTTCAGAACTTCCTTGGGTTCTTCTTCTTTTGATCTTCTTTTTTGGATATTTGCTTGACTCTTCTCCCTCTTCCGGCTGTCAGATCCATCTGCTTCGGAGCCGATGGAGACCGAGGTTGCCGCCGAACACGCTGCCGCCGCCGAGGAAGCAGCCGGCGCTGACGAGCCCGCTGGCGCAGAGACCGCCAAGGCTGCCGCCGCAGAAGCAGGCGGGGGATCTGGCGATCGCACTAACAACCCTGAGGCCGCAGGAGTGCCAGGTGCTACGTCGACCGCCGATCCCTCCGTCGTTGCCGCAGCACCAGGCTCCGAAGAGCCCCGGCCAGGCGTCTACTTGAAGGCCGGCGACGACATCTTCATCAACCTCCCTTGGGCGTCAAGCTCCAGGGCACCGGTCGAAGGAGAGATCTTCGACGGAGAAGTGCTCGCCTCCGCCGGGCTGGCGCTGGTTGACGCGCCAAGCAGCAGCAGCGGCGAGCCTGAGGAGGAGCGGCTACTGCGGAAGCTGGTGTCACTCTACCCCGCCCGGCAAGCCAAGCTGGAATCCCGCGAGGCGCTTGTCGCGAAGGCGGGAGAGGACATCGAGAAGCGCGCGGAGGAGCTCCGGGGTCACAACCAAGAAGCTCTCCGCTCCCTGGCAGAGAAGCGGGCACGACTTGCCGAGGAGCGGGAGGCCTTCCTCCTCGAGCGGTCTGAAGTCGAAGAGCAACAAAGGCTTGCCGCTGAGAAGCTGTCTGTGCAGGAGGGCGAGCTGGTGCAGCGGCAGGTCAATCTTGACAGCCACAAGGAGGAGCTTGCCGCGCGCGAGAGGACATTTGGCGGAGCCCTCAAGCAAGCAGAAGATGCTGCCGCAGCTGCCGAGGCCGCCAAGAAGGAGCTGGAGACGAAGGTGGCGCAGCTGGAGGCCGATCTCAAGGCGAGCGGTGACGAGCTTGGCGCGCTCAAGCTTGAACGGGAGAAGGACGCCCACAACCATGCAGAGCTGTAGGTCCGCCTCGCCGAGAATGGCAAGGAGCTTGACGCCGCCAAGGACTCCAATGCAGATCTTGAGTTGAAGCTGATCACTTTGACCAAGACGCTGGACGGCGCCAAGGAGCAAGAGACGGCCCTGAAGGAGGAGGTCAAGACCGGCAAGGCGCTGCTGGCGAGTGCCGCTGCCACCTAGAGCACTTTCCGGGAGAATGTGGAGCACTGGACGGAGGGTCTCGTGGATGTTGCCACAGATATTGACAGGGAGCTGGCGCAGCTGGGGATGGAGGATCTCGGGTATCCCTCCGACAAGAACCTCCAACCCAGTGCCAAGCTCACCTCGTTCTTCAAAGGCGTGGCGACGGCCCTCCGGTGACTCCGGGAGAGGGTCCCAAAGCAGCTGGCCGACGAGTCACGCAAGATCTGCGGGGCAGCTCTTCAAAAGGTGCTGATGAAGGTGGCCTTCCGCAACCCGGGCCTCAACCTCACCAACGTCCTCAGGTCCTTGCCGCCGGATGCTGATCTGGAGGCGCTCAAGAGCCTTGTCGCACCCATTGTGGACAAGGTGAGCGGGATCAAGAGGGTTGAGGGCGATCGCGTAGACTAGGCCGCCCGTTTTCTTCTTTTCTTGTCGCCGCTAGTCATGTTATGAGAACAATCTATTAGCCGCGACAAGCTACTTTGTAATATAACTTTATTACGGGTAATGATTGCAATGTTATTTCCTCACGCTGGGCACTTTTTCCCGAACCCGAATCCCAAACCCGAAAAACCCGAAGCTCGAACCCGTATAACCCGAACCCAAAACCCAAACACATTTCTCGGGTAGCCCGTTGGAAAACCCGAAATTATTTTGGAAAATTCGGGTGTTTTGTCCCGGTACCCGAACAGGCCAAAGCCCGAATAGCAAAGACAGAAGTTCAGGTTCTGGCCTGCACAGTATGACAGTAGCCCATTTAGCTCGGCCCAGTTTCAGCCTACAGCGACGCCAACTCCTCCCCACGTTCCCCAATCCCCACTCACAAGTCACGATTCCTACCCTAGCCGCCACACTCCCGACTGCTCGACAAAGTCACCCGTCGGGCGTCGGCCGCCGCCCGCCATCGAAGTCCCACCGGTCGGCGGTCCGCTCGGTCGTCCCGCCTCTGGGTCCTGCCGCTTGGCCGTCCGCCCTCCGCCGTCACTTCCTGTCGTCCCAGACTCCCGGTCGCTGGCCCACATCCCCGTCCCTAGTGTCCCGGATCTTGCAAGGTATATCGTGCATATCTTTCTGTTCCTCACTTCCTCTGAACTTGAAGCAGTGGAGGGTCATGTGTTCTACTGTTGACTGTTATTGACTTGTTATTAAAAGCTTACACTGCAGTACTGCATGATTGTTGTTGTTGTTGATTTCTCAACTGCGCTAGGATTAGAAATTTTGGGCCACAGGAGCAGCCGAGCAGAGTTGGCATGAGATGTGGCAGATGTTGGCATTAGAAATGATCTTCATGTTGCATGATAGTTGTTGTATGAAGTTATTAAAATCTGTTCCAGATTTAGATGTGGCAGAAACCTTGAAATACTTACATGCTTATTGGCTATTGCAATTTTTTGGATTTCACAATCTATGTTTACAATTATACCAAAATGAGTGATGTTGCTGCTTTTTTCCTTTTCTTATAGATGACTCAACATGATGATGATCAGCACATAGAGATGGAGGAAGTGGGCACTAGTCATATGGCCACTCGCAGCAGAATTGTATTAGTTGAATGTTCTGGTTCACAATCATCTTCCAAGGAGCAAGTTCGTGGTTCAGAACCAACTTCTCAAGAGCAATCTGCCACTGGGGTCGTTGATTTAGAGAATGAGAATGATAGTAAGAAAGGTCACTTAGGTCAGGGAAGGAGGGAAATGGCACCACGATCAAAGATGTGGGACCATTTCGACAAGATTAAGGATAAGAATAATGTGGTGAAGGCTGATAAATGCAAATATTGCAAACGTGAATTGAAGGCCGACACAAAGGATCATGGTACGTCATCTTTGATCAGACACTTTGATGTGTGCAAGCTTAACCCTCACAAGTTGGCCAAAGATCCGAAGCAGACCACTTTGCAAGTAACTCAAGGAGAAGGTGTTGGGACCTGGAGGTTTGATCCTGATGATCTTAAGGAAGCTTTTGCTGAGATGGTTATTCAAGATGAGTTGCCCTTTTGTTTTGGCGAGAAGCCAGGATTTAGGAAATTTATGTGCAAAGCTTGCCCATGTTTCAAACCGCCATCTAGAAGAACCTGCACCAGGGACACCATGCGCCTATTCTTCCGAGAGAAGGCCAAGCTCAAGAAATTCTTCAAGGATTCTTGTCAGCGAGTTTGCCTAACAACAGATTGTTGGTCTTCTCAGCAGCTAGATGGATATATGACTGTAACAGCAAGTTTTATTGATGAATCTTGGTGTCTACATAAGAAAATCATTGGTTTTTTCTTGGTGAAGGGGCATAAGGGAGATGACATCGGGAAAAGCTTGGTAAGATGCTTGACTGATTGGGGTTTGGAGAGAGTAATGACTGTAACAGTTGACAATGGAAGTAACAATGATGGTGGCATTTCTTATCTGAGGAGGCAACTAAACAAAACGAACATAGCTAATGGCAAGTTCTTGCACATGAGGTGTGCAGCACATATAGTTAACCTTATTGTTCAAGATGGCATAAAAGAAGTTGATGTCTCTGTGAAGCGTGTCAGAGCTGCTGTTAGGTATATTAGAAATGGTGGTTCAAGAGTGGTCAAGTTTAAGGAGATTGTCGAGGAAGAAAAGATGAACAGCAAGGCATCTCTGAAGATTGACGTCCCAACCAGATGGAACTCAACTTTCCTCATGCTAAAAGCTGCAAATATTTATGAGAAGGTGTTCATAAGGTTAGCTGAAGAGGATATCCTTTACATTGATGATCTTTCCGAAGAGAATGATGGCTTTGGGTGCCCCGAAGAGTCGGATTGGGAGAATGCAAAGAAGTTAGAAGTTTTTCTTGAACATTTTCATGACCTTCCTATTCGTGTCGCTGCTACTCTTCATGTCACTTCAAACAGATTTGTTCATGAGATTGGAGAAGTGCGTTTGCTGATTCAAGCTTGGATAAACAGTCCTGATACTTTGCAAGCAGCAATGGGGAAAAGAATGAAAGATAAATTTGACAAGTACTGGAGACTTTGGCACACAAAGGAGCAGGACATGAATGACAGAGAGAAGGAGAAGGGGAAGGGGAAGGGAAGGGGTAAGGAGAAGAAAGAGAAGGAGAATGTCAATTTGCTGATTTTTGTTGCTGTAGTTATTGATCCAAGATACAAGCTATCTCTGTTCACAAATGCTATTGTTGATGAAATATTTGGTGAGGAAAAGGGAGAACAAGTTTGGGAAGCTCTTAAAGCTTGTGTCCATAACTTATTTGATGAATATAGGGATCTTTATGCTCCAACTGAGTTACCCAATCAAGTACCTGAACCAAGACAATCAAAGGGAGGCAGAGGAGCCTTGCTCACTGAAGTTATAAAAAAGAAGTTGAAGATGAACAATGGTTCGAGTATGAATGTCAAGTCAGAACTTGATAAATATCTTGCTGAAGACACTGAGGATATAGAGAGCAATGTTGATATTCTAGCTTGGTGGAAGAACAATGCCGCTCGATTTCCAATATTGGCACGCTTGGCCCGTGATGTCCTTGCTATACCCATCTCAACAGTAGCATCAGAGTCTGCTTTCAGCACAAGTGAGCGTATTTTAGATGACTTCCGTACATCCCTTACTCCATTCATGTTGGAAACTCTAGTGTGTGCACAAGATTGGCTGAGAATGGGAACACCTATTGACATTCAAGAAAATATGGAGGAGTTGGCGATGATCGAAAAAGGTATACCATTTTTGGTCTTTTTAGAAACACAATAGTGATTACTTCATAGTTTCTTTATGCGAAAGATTTGCTCAGGTTTCTAAATGCGCTAGCTGTTGTATTGATGTATTCTTGGTCTCATGGTCTTGGAGCTGTTATAATTTCATTGACTTGCACATCCTATTAGATCCTGAACTACATGCTTGCATTGATTCCATTGCAGAGTTAATTGAAGAATTTGGGACCAAAGAAAAACGGCAAGATAAAAGTGACAAAAGCATGTCTTCCACTTCCAAATCACAAGAAAGCAAGTTCAACTCCACCATTGAAATGTCTACTTAAAGGTATACCATTTTAAGTTTTGACATGCAAGTTGACAACTGACATATCCTCATTGTAATTGTATGATAATGCAATGAACTCGCACTTGTTATTGCAGCATGAGCTTGTTTGGACTGATGTTGGAGAGTCGATGATGGTATGGTTGATTCAAGTGTTGGCTAAGGAAGTGCTTCATTTTGGCCTACTGATCGTTGGTATTGGAGAGTTTTGAGTGTTTGGTGGCTACTAAAGGTCAAAACTGAACTCATTTGTGTTATACTATGTTTCGTGACTGGTGCCTCGTAGCCTACTGTGTTGTTTGAATCTTTGTCATGGTGTACTTGTGGGTTATGGTGAACACTACTGTTTGCTGAGAAGTGAAACTATGTACTCATGTTAAGGTTATGCAATTGAATATTGACATGCAATGTGTTGCTACAAACTACTATTCCTCATGTTGTTATGTTTCTGTAAATGTCATGCTGTTGTGCACTTATGCTGTTTCAAAACTATCATTTTGCATGTTGTTATGCCGCTGACTACCATTTGTCATGCTGAGTTATGCTGCTAAAAATTGACATTTTCCATGCTACATTATTCTGCTACTTAGATGTACTCTGTTTTTGGAAGTGTGTGGCTTTGTTTCTATCTCACTTCAAATAGAACATGGATGACAGTAAGTCTAAATGCCACTGTTTCCATCAGTAAGTATAAATCAACCATCACTCATATAGACTAATAAAAAGAAGAAGAGGAAAAATAATCACACCAGTAAGTACCTTTGTTCATAGTTTGGGAAATTTGGGACTACCCGGACCCGAACCCAAAAATTCGGGTACCCGACATTTCGGGTTTTATTTTTTTAAGAGATATTTCGGGAGTTGTTTTTGAAAACCCGAATTTCAAAAAACCTGAAATACCCGACCCGAAAATTCGGGTAAACCCGAACGCCCAGGATGATTATTTCCTCTACTTGATTCCTTCCTTTGTATGTTTTTGCCCTACGCTTTTAGGGAACTTGCCGGCGCAGGCACCTTTGCCGCGAGCGCTGAGTGCGGGACATCAGCAGCCTGCTGTCGGTGCCGCTGCCGACAAGAAACCTTGTCGCAACTAGTCGCAGCTCACTTAAGTTGTTGAGCGGACTCGAAATAACGTAAGGGCGCAACTAGCTACGAATTGGTTCCTCCGCGCACAGGTTTTCCATACAAAGAACGGTCGTTCAAGGAAGATAACTTAAAAATTTTAAAAATCTGACTGCTCAAACTTTGGCAACTTAGCTTTTTTGTCGTTTGCTTCCCGGTAAGGCGAAACTTTCTTGAACGACGCCTGGTCCACACCATTATCTTCTCCTTCCCCCCCCCCCCCGGAAACTTGTGGGCAAGGGAACCTTCCTTTCCTTTAGAAAAAAGAAAGAGGAGAAAAGATATGGAGCCTTATGGCTCGTTGTTGCTTACCGGGGGTAAGTGCTGCACAAAGTGTCAGATAACACATGCAAATAATAAAAAGCATGAAATCGACAAGGTGTGCGGAGCACATAAGCTTTATGCACGGGGTCTGCGCCCGGCTTTGTACAAAGGATTACATGCAACAACGGCAAGACTTGTACAAAAGGTGGTTGCCGGAACGGGTTCCGGCAACCGCGCCTTACGGGTAAAACTTACGAAGATGCTCAATGTTCCAGGAGTTGCTCACTGGAATGCCATCTTCGGTCTCAAGGCAGACAGCGCCAGGCCTAGTGACTCGTTTCACCCGGTAAGGGCCTTCCCACTTCGGCGTCAACTTTTTGGAATTCTTGGCGGACTGAACATGCCGCAGAACAAGGTCGCCTTCCTCGAGACTTCTGGCGTTAACTTTGCGGCTATGGTAGCGGCGCAAAGCTTGCTGGTAGCGAGCAGCTCGTATAGCAGCCTGAAGACGGTCTTCCTCAAGGAGCAGCGCGTCATCTTGTCGCAGCTGCTCTTGCTCAAGCTCATCATAAGCGAGCACTCGAGGTGACCCGTATACGAGTTCCGTGGGGAGAACTGCCTCTGCTCCATAGACTAGAGCGAAAGGTGTCTGGCCAGTGGCTCGATTTGGTGTCGTCCTGATCGACCAAAGAGCCACCGGCACCTCCTCAATCTAGTTTCTTCCGCACTTGTGTAGCCTGTCTAAAGTCCTGGTCTTGAGCCCACGCAGCACTTCAGCATTTGCCCTCTCCGCTTGACCGTTGCTTCTCGGGTGAGCAACATAAGCAAAGCAGACCTTGGCACCAAGATCTTGGACGTACTGCATGAAGGTGCGGCTCGTGAATTGCGTACCGTTGTCGGTGATTACCCTGTTAAGGATCCCGAAGCGGCAAACAATTGACCAGAAGAACTTGACTGCTGACTGTGCTGTCAACTTCCTCACTGCTTCCACTTCCGGCCACTTTGTGAACTTGTCGATTGCAACGTACAAGTACTCAAAGCCCCCGACTGCTCGGGGAAAGAGGCCGAGGATATCGAGCCCCCAGACCGAAAATGGCCAGGATAAAGGGATCGTCTAGAGAGCTTGAGCTGGCTGGTGTATCTGCTTGGAATGGAACTGGCATGCTTCACACTTGGTTACTTGTGCAGTTGCATCCTGGAGGGCTGTCGGCCAAAAGAAACCTTGCCGGAATGCTTTGCCGACAAGTGCTCTTGCGCCAATGTGGTGACCACATATGCCTCCGTGTATCTCTGCCAACAGCTTTTGTCCATCTTCCCGATGAATACACTTCAATTTCACACCGTTGAGTCTTCTTCTGTACCGTGTCCAGTCGACAAACTGGTACATACTTGACTGTCGGGCTACTCTTTCCGCTTCTTCTTGCTCTTCAGGAAGTTCTCCTGTCTGAAGGAAACGGACAATCTGTTGTGCCCATGCTGGAGCTTGCCGCTCGACAACAAGGACTAAAGGCATATTTGCTGTTGCGGGAACATCCGCTTCTACGGCGAGAACCTGCGGCTCAGCTGGAGCTTGATGTTCCCCGGCAAGCTTGCCGGAGCAAAACTTGCCGGGAGCGTCTGCTTCAACGGAACAAACCCTAGGGCTTGCCGGAGCAGACCGCTCCTCAGCACTATTGGTGTTGATCTTGGGGACCTTCTTGGCGGCGGCTTCGCGAAGCTCTGCCAGAAAATAGTCACCAGAAATCAACTTCCTCTTCTTGCTCTATCTAGTTGACGGCGATACGGATGGTCGAGTCGGCTTGAGCACAAAGATCCCTGGTTCCACATGTAACTTAAGTGCGGTGCACTTTGACAGGCCATCGGCAATGTCCTTCTGAGCTCTTGGAACATGCTCCATCTGCAGGCCGTCAAAGTGCTCTTCTAGCTTTCTCACTTCGTCAACGTAGTCTTCCATCAACGGACTCTGATAATTATTGTTCACTTGGCGGACGACAAGCTGTGAGTCACCCCTGACAATGAGCTTCTTGATTCCAAGGTCTGCCGCGATCCTGAGACCGGCAAGCAAGCCTTCATACTCTGAAGTATTGTTTGTCGCTTGCTCCTTGGGAAAGTGCATCTGGACTACGTACTTGAGGTGCTCTCCGGTGGGTGCGACAAGCAATACGCCAGCGCCGGCGCCTTGCAGTGAGAAGGCACCGTCAAAGTACATGAGCCACTCTTTGCTTGCTTCCTTGACGGGGATGCTCGTTTCTGGAATTTCTTCATCTGGTGTTGGCGTCCACTCTGCTATGAATTCTGCAAATGCTCTGCTTTGGATAGTTGAAGTACTCTCAAACTTGAGGCCAAAGCTTGACAGTTCCAGTGCCCACTCAACAATCCTGCCTGTCGCTTCCGGATTCTGTAGTATCCTCTTCAGCGGAAAGCGAGTGACAACTGTGATCTCATGTGCTTGGAAGTAATGGCGCAGCTTTCTCGAGGCCATGAGAAGGCCGAAAAGAAATTTCTGCACACCAGAGTACCTTGACCTAGCCCCCTGCAGAAGGGAACTAACAAAGTAAACTGGGCGCTGCACCATTCTCTTCTGTATCTCCTCGCGCACCTACGCAGATCCATCTTTGTCGGGACCAGAGCTCGTCGGGGAAGCCCCCTGCTTGTCGTTGGATGTGCCTGCCGTGGTTGCTGGCTCGTCATCTGCCTCCCTCTCTGCCACTAACGCAGCACTAACCACTTGATTGGTTGCCGCTAAATATAGCAGCAACTTCTCTTGCGGCTTAGGTGCGACAAGTGTTGGAGTGGAGGACAGGTATCTCTTCAAGTCCTGCAGCGCAGCCTCCGCTTCCGGAGAACATTTCATTGGACCTGCCTTTTTCAAAATTTTGAAAAACGGCAGGGCGCGCTCAACAGACCGAGAGATAAACCTGCTGAGAGCAGCCACGCAACCGTCAAGTCTTCGTACATCCTTGACGCACTTTGGTGCTTCGATCTGCTCAATGGCCTTGATCTTGTCGGGATTGGCTTCAATTCCCCGCTGAGACACGAAAAACCCGAGAAGCTTGCCGGAGGGGACTCCAAACACACACTTCTCGGGGTTGAGCTTGAGGTTGATCTTGCGCAGATTTGCAAAGGTCTCGTCTAAATCTTGAATCAGAGTTGCCCTGTCCTTGCTCTTGACCACTATGTCGTCCATGTAGGCTTCCACATTTCTGTGTATTTGCGGCTCAAGAGCGACATGGACTACCCTTGCAAATGTTGAACCAGCATTCTTTAAACCGAAAGGCATCCGTATGAAACAGTACATGCCACATGGAGGGATGAATGCGGTCTTCTCCTCATCCTCTTCCGCCATGAAGATTTGATGGTATCCTGAGTATGCGTCAAGAAATGAAAGCAAATCACATCCGGCCGTGGAGTCAATAATCTGGTCAATGCGCGGCAAGGGAAATGGGTCTTTGGGACAAGCTTTTTAACATCGGTAAAGTCGATACAAAGCCTCCATTTCCCATTTGCCTTGCACACGACTACAGGATTGGCCAACCACGTAGGATGGAGCACTCCTCTGACAAGGCCTGCTGCTTCCAATTTCTTGATTTCTTCTGCGATGAATTCTTGGCGCTCCACTGCTTGCTTCCTGACCTTCTGCTTGACAGGCCGCGCATGAGGACAAACTGCAAGGTGGTGCTCAATTACTTTCCTGGGAACACCGGGGATGTCAGACGGTTGCCACGCAAACACGTCGACGTTCGCCCGCAGGAAAGCAATGAGCGTGCTTTCCTATATAGGGTCAAGAGTGGCACTGATGGTGAAGGTACCACCAGTGCCGTCCTCCTAGGCGGACACTTTCTTGGTCTCTGGCGGAGCTGCCATTGCCTTCTTACACTTGCCGGTGGAGCTCGATGGTGCGTCCTCGACGGTAGCGCAGCACTCCGAAGAGGTGCGCTTGCCGGAGTGGGCACCAGAACTCTTGCCGGACTTGGTCTTCTTCTTCCCCCCGGCAGCTTCAATGGCAAGTGACTTGTGATCTGTTGCGGCTGCTGCTTCCTGGTAGATCTTGTCGACACAGATAAGAGCATCCTTCTTGTCGCCAGGGCATCTTGAGCATGTTGTATGCGTAGTGAGAGGCTGCCATGAACTTGGCGAGTGCTGGACGGCCGAGTATCCCATTGTAAGGCAATGGAAAATCGGCAACGTCAAAAGTGACCCTCTCAGTCCTGAAGTTCAACTCGCTGCCAAATGTTACCGACAACATGACCTTCCCCTCCGGCTTGCTCCTTCCCGGGTTGATTCCTTGGAATGTGCCGGTCTCTTTGAGCTCGCTGTCGGGGATCTGGAGTTTCTGGAGTACAGCGGAGGAGATCAGGTTCAAGCCGGCCCCACCGTCAACTAGCATCTTAGTGACCTTGAGATTGCGGATAGTTGGTGAAACCAACATCGGCAAGCACCCAGCTGTAGTTGTGCGATCAGGGTGGTCCTCAATATCAAAGATGATAGGCGTGCTGGACCATTTCGGAAGCTTGCGTGACTCGACAGGTGGTTCTGCCGCATTGACTTCCCGCACCCACTACTTGAGTTGGCGGTGCGAAGTATGCAGGGAAGCACCGCCGTCAACGCACAAGACCTCTGTGGCTTTCTGGAACTCCTGCTCACTGGTCTCGACATCCTCCGTGTCTTCGTCGTCGTCGTCGTCTTCATCCTTGTCGCGGCCGCGGGGAGGTCTGTCTCCTTGCCGCTGCTTGGCCTTGCCGCGGCGTCCTCCCCGGCCGGCACGCTTCTTGCCGGATTCTCCGGCGCCTCCTTGGGCCCTCTCCTTGTCGCGTCGCTCGTACTCAGCTTTTTGTTGCTGGAAAAACTGCTCGACCTTCTTGCAGCTCTAGAGGTCATGGCCCTTGGTGCGGTGGATCTTGCAGTACTGCTTGTCGGTGTCGTCCTGCTTGTCGGCGACCGCCACAGCCTGGCAGTAGGTGCATGCGGCAATCTCCTTGCCGGAGCTACCAACTTTGGCTTTCTTGGCGCCACCGTCGTTGCCGGACTGCTCAATGACTAGCACATCTTTGCCTTTCTTCTTTTTGTTGTTCCGCCACCGGTTTTTCTTTGCCGGGGCAGCATCTTCGCTGTCAAATCCTCCTGCTCCTGTATTCTCTCCGGGGAGTTTCCTCCCTTCCTCAGCACGTGCACACTTGTCGGCCAGGGCATACAGCTAACTAACGTCTCTGATCTTGCACATCGCCATCTCCTCCCGCATCCTGCGGTTACGCACGTTCTGATGGAACGCGCTGATGACCGCAGCAGGGTGGACATCTGGGATCTTGTGCTGTACACGGCTGAATCTCTGAATGTATTTGTGCCGGGGCTCTCCTTCCTTCTGGGTGAGTAGGTGAAGGTCACTCTCTTGGCCATGAGGTTTGTGGCCGCCTGTAAAGGCGCCAACAAACTGATGGCATAGGTCTGCCCAGGAGGATATGGAGTTTTCCAGCAAATGCATGAGCCAGGACCTGACGTTGGGTTTGAGCACCAGCGGGAAGTAGTTGGCAAGGATCTTGTCGTCTCGCCCCCCGGCAGCCTGCACCGCGATGGTGTAGATGCTAAGGAACTCCGACGGATGCGACTTGCCGTCGTACTTCTCTGGTACGCCTGGCTTGAAATTCTTCTTGCTGGGCCACTGGACTTGCCGCAGCTCAGGAGTAAACGCAGGGCAACCTACCACATACGGCAAGTCGCCTGGTTCCCCTGGCGCATGCATGTCGACAGAGGGCCCAGCGCGCTGGTCTGATTGACGCCGCGCTTCTCTTCGGCGCTCGATGCGAGTACGAGCGTCTTCGTGCTGTCATTCTTGAAGAACTTGGCATTGATCACGACAAGCTCGTGGATCCGATGACGCGGTGGAGTCGCTGTCGGGGTGGATCCGGCGAGTCGGCGATCTTGGCCTTCGGGGCGGAGAGTGGACAGTGGTTGCACCCCCACCGGTCTTGTCGCCACCGGCTCGTGCCTAGCTGACTTGCCGCGGCTGCGAAGTACTCGGCTGCCGTGGAATGTCGCCGTTGGCAAAGCCAATGAGACTCTGAATGGTGGCCCTCCAGTCGTCGATCTTGTCTTCCGCTAGAGGGTAGTCTAGGAGCAGTTGAGCTCGCGCCAAAGCTTCTGCTGAAGTGGCGGGCGGCGGCGGCAAACGGTGCGAGGAACGGGATATGCTCGGACTTCTAACCATGTTAGAAGGAGCAGTATCTCGTCCAGGCGACCATGCTCCGCTCGCGCCAGCATGTTGGCGCGCATGCTGGTCTTGAGCGCTCCGAGATCCACCAGCTCGATCTTGGTCCAGCAAACGTATGATACCGTGAGTACCATGATGCTGCTGGTCCCGCGCCTCCTGGGACGGGCGCGGTGCATGTACGGACGCTGAGGTCTTGGAGTGCGCCCGGTCGTTGTGGGAGCCGACTGCGCCGCCGATGGGCAGCGCAGCCTTGTCCTTGGACTTGGCAGCACCGTGAGCTCCCTCGTCGACGCCCGTTCTTCCGCCGGCGTCTACCCCACCAGTCGTTTGCTCTGGTGATGGTGGGTTCGGCGCGGACGGAGCTGCCGCCTCCGAAGCCTTCTTCTTCGGCGGCATGTCGATGAAGACGATGAAGATTTAGCTCGTGCGAACACCGGATCAGGTTCACACAACCTCGACGCTCCCCTACCTGGCGCGCCAAAGATGTCGGGGGTGCTAATCCATGAACACCTATGGGACCGGCAGACCGAGCCCCTTTTTGGTTCGGCAGGGGGGCGGAGATAGCACGAAGAGCAGATCGAGGCGAAGCGCACGAGAACGCGATCAGTTTACCCAGGTTCGGGCCGCACGGATGCGTAAAACCCTACTCCTGCTTTGTGGTTTGTATTGAGTTCTTGGTCGGGAGTGCTGATTGCTACAGTACACACCAGCAGCTAGCGAGACCGAGCGTGAGAATGATCATCCCCCCCTCTATGTTGCGCATGGGCCTCCTTTTATATGCTCAAGGGGTCACCGACAAGTGGCAACATAGACGAGGGTAAAAATGGAAAAGGCGTGGCGGTTGGCACCGCCGCCTACTACAGTGTATCATACCTAACTCTGACGGCAGGGGACAAGGGCATTAAATGCCCGTCTGTGTCGCCCGAAACAGTGCAAAAAGAGACCGCCAGGGACGCCACCACTCGCCACGATGGCAATCTTGTCAGCGTCGCTTGCCACCGTGTACCGCTGGCTGCACAGCCTCCCACCACGTACGCCTGGAAGGGTCCCAGAGCGACACGTTGGTGGATGTGCTGGAGCGCAGGTTGTCGGGTGGTAGGAGCGACATATGCCAATGGGTGGCTTATCATTGCGGGGGCCAATAGAACGTCGCCCGTGCCTGGAAAAGGGATGAGGCGAAGACATGCACGCCGGCGAATCTTACCCAGCTTCAGGGCTCTCCGGGGAGATAATACCCCTACTGCTGCTCTGCAGGGTCTCCGCATGGTTACTAAGTGGACAAGTAGCTACAATGCTCCTTGAGCTGTTTTGGGTGGAAGGAGGAAGAAGGGCTCAGCTCAGCTTGCTTCCTCTCCTTGTATGTGTCTAGGTCTAGAATCAGAGTCCAACCCCTTGCATGGGTGCACCGGGGGGTTTATATAGGCCTACCCCCAGGGGTACAATGGTAATCCGACTGGGCGCGAGGCCCAGCTGTCTGTGACTATGCTCACCGGCTTCTCCGCCGGCTTCTGGGGCCCGCCGGCTGGTGGGTCCCGCCGGCTGCCGGCTCCTGGGTCGACAGGCCGGCCCCACTGGCCAGGGCCTGGTGGGCAGCTGGTTACTATTACTTCGTGTTGTTGACGCAAGCTTGGTCGGGGTAAGCGTGGCTACAGTAATGCCGCCCTGGCGAGCGATTACTGTAGCCCCGCCGCATCTTGTCTCCTTAATGGGCGTCTCCTTCGAGGAGGGCGGCAGGCCAGCTGTGTGAAGCCGGCCCTATGTATTGCCGGCTAGAGAGGAGGTGCGGCCGCCTTCGGCATCTCTCTGCACGAAGGGGCCCACCGCCTCGGGGGCCACGCTGGTGACCAGTCATGGACGGCGTCAGAGCAGCCGTGGCTACAGTGCCGCGCCGGGCGGGCCGCAGCTGCCCGCACGACGCGTTGTACCAGGCGTGCTCCGGGTTTTGGGGGTGGCAGGCTCGACTGTAGCCACGCCCCACTTCATCATTGCAGAGTGGACGCGTACATCGCGGGTACGGCGTTGACCGGTTTATGGGAGCCGGCCTAGCAGTAGCCGGCCTTGCTGTAGCCGGCCCTGACGTAGCCGGCCCAGCCGTAGCCGGCCCTCCGCAGGCTTCTCCAGGAGGGTGAAAAGGCGGGCCGCCCCCGAAGCCGGCCAGGAAGGTAGCGGGCTTGGGGGAGGCGGCCCAAGTCTTGAGTCTTCTTATGAGCCGGATGGGCTCACAATTTTTTCTGAGGGGCTAGGGGAAGCCGGCTGGGCTACCCATAGCTATTTACCCCGACAGTAGTCCCCGAAGGCGGGCGAGCTTCACGGCGGACGGAAGGACGGGAAGCTTGGCCGGCTTCATACCCTGAGGGGCCGACCTCGTCGTTGCAGCCGAATCCGGAGCATTTTTTGTTTATCAGGGTGGGAGTGGTTGACCCGCGGGCTGGCCGCGGGCCCCACGACGTGCCACATGGCAGGGAAGTCCTGCCGTCGCACGCGCGCGACGGGACACCGCTGCAGGCCCGGGCCCGCCACTCCCTGGCCTTGGCCCGGGCGTAGATCTTCTGTGGCCCGAGGGGACTGCTCGCTTCCCCGCGGCCGTTACTTTGCGTCATCAAGGCGCGCAATTAACGCGGGCGTGGGGAAGATGGGCACGATCGATCCCCACGATCCCCCATGCCGCGCCTCCTCGGCTCTGGCGCACGCGCCTACAAGTAGGGGGGAGGTGGAGAGGCACAGGCCCGTTCGCTCCCCCGCTCCCCGTCCCTCCTGCTCCTCTTCTTCTTCTTCTTCTTCCTCTTGTGCCCGACGCAGTTTCGCGCCACAGCCCACCCTCGCCGCCATGTCTCTGGCTTTGTCGAGCTCGTGGGACGGGTCCAATGTCCACGAGGACCACATTGAGTTCCTCCGCCAGACCCGGCGCCTGCCCGCCGCCAACCTCGTGCAGGTGCGTCTGGCGCCCATGAAGGAGGTCTCGCCGGCGCCGGAGGAAGGCGAGCGCGTCGTCTTCCGCACGCACTTCCTCCGTGGCTTCGGCTTCCCGGTGAGCAGCTTCATGCGCTCTTTCCTCAAATTTTACAACCTCCAACCACACCATGTCACGCCCAACACAGTGCTGCAGCTCTCGGCCTTCGTCTCGCTCTGTGAGGGATTCTTGGGGGTGCTGCCGACGCTGGAGCTCTGGGCGGAGCTGTTCCAGAACAAGCTCGGCACCGTCTCCGCCGGCGTGCCGGCTCCCTGCGGCGCCTTCATCGCGATGAAGAGGGCAAGCGACGACAACCCCTTCCCCCACATTCCTCTGATCCAGTCTGTCAAGCTTTGGCAGAAATCCTACTTCTACTTCAAGAACATCGCCCCGCACGGCGACTACGTCAATCTGCCGGCTTACGTAGCCGGCCCGCCGGTTGGGAGGCGGCGGTCCTGGGGCTACAGGTCGAAGTCCTTGTCTCCAGCTAGGAATGCTTCCATCGCCCGGCTTCGGGTGATGATCCAGTCGGAGGGCCTGCGCGCATCCGACCTGGTAGCCGCCTTCGTCGAGCGCCGGATTCTGCCCCTCCAAAGCCGGCCGCACATGATGTGCCAGATGAGCGGCCGGTTCGACCCTTGCCGGCTGAGCACATGGGAGATGCCCCACGCCGAGGTGGCTCTGATGGCAAACTACATCGCCAACCTGAAGCTCACCGACGAGTGGCAGTTCGGCAAGGCGCCGTACTCCCGCGCCCATCCTCCGCCTGTGGTAAGTCTTTCTTCTCGTCGTCTGCCGGCTTGAGTCAGCCGGCTTCTGACCAAGCGGCTCTTCTCTTTTTTCTCTTCATCAGAATCCTCTCCTCCCGCCGCCAGCCGGGGCGGCTGGAGTCGATCGCGAGTATGCCCCGGACCGCACGGTGGACGACCCCGATGACCCGGACCTTTCCGCAGTCGCCATGGAGGACGCCGCCACGGGGGACGCCGCCGAGCTGGCGGCACGGGGCTCTCGGCCAGCTTCGACGACTAGCCGGATGACTTCGAAGCCGAAGAAATCCCGCGCCACCAGCCGGCAACCGACCGCCGCGGCGCGGGCTCGTCTGCCGCGCCGACTGCCGGTGGTGGAAAGGGGAAACGCCGGGCCGCGTTCCCGCTCTTCGGAAGCCGGCCGAAGAAGCCGAAGGCCTCCGCCGCGGCCACGAAGCGCGAGGAGGCGGCGGCGAAGGCGGCCCGCTTCCGGAAGGCGGTGAAGAAGCCCCCCTCAGTTTCCGCGTAAGCCTTGTAGCCGCCTACGTTCTTGTTATTCTGAAGTCTTCCTTTTCTTGAATGCTTTTCTGATTTTCTGAGCAGGGCGCCGCTCTCCCTCGAGCGAGGTCCAGCCGGCTCCGTGGTCGGGCCGAGTGCCGGACCCTCAGGGTCCCGCCGAGTGGACCCCCGCGCCGAACTTGACGCAGCCACGAAGCGCAACGCCCGCGAGGCGCGTCGAGAGAGGGAGGCGGCCGAGCAGGAGGCGGCGGAGCGGGAGGCCGCCCAGACGGCGCCGGGGCGAGCGAGCGCGGCGACCGAGACTTCGTCGGAGCGGGCGGCCGCGGAGACGGAGGCGGAAGGTGCGCGTAGCCAGCCTCCGCTACTCGCCATCCCCCTCCAAACTTTGGATCCAGACATCCCTCTACCCATGGCGGAGGAGATTATCCCCGAGCAGCCGCCGGTGCAGAGGGACGAAGTCTTCGAGGTTTCCGCCGAGAGGACGTCGCCGGCAGCGCCAGCCAGAGCAGGCGAAGGCGGCCAATCGTCGGCGGTGCCGGAGGAGCCGGCCCGGGCCGCGCCCGAGGCCGGAGCCGGCCTCGAGATCGAGCTGGCGGCGGGCCGGCGTGCCGGAGGGGGCACGGCCCCGCCGGACACGCGCCGAGCCGCGGGGGCTGAGCAGACGGCAGACGCCTTGGAGGCGGCCAGCTCCGCCACGTCCGGATGGACTCCTAGCGGAGGGAGCGGCGAGCTGAACATCGCGGCTCAAGAGGTTCGGAGCCGGCTGCAGGCGCAGGCCGGCCTCCTGAGGCAATTTACTCAGGAGTTTCTGTCGACGCGGTCTGCAATCCGGGTAAGTCTTCACTCCTTGACCGTTCTGGTCCTTTGAATTTTTTCCGTGGGGGCGCGCTAGCGCACCCACTGGGTGTAGTCCCCGAGATCCGGGCCGACTGCAGCGCAGTCGGGTCGGATCTTACTCGACGATTATCTTTGACTGTTCTTTCTGATCTCTTAGGATTATCATAATTCTCGCGCTGCCGCCTTCAACTCCCAGGCTCGGGAGCTGAGCCGGAGGACCGAAGACCTTGCCAGCAGCCGGCGTAAGCGTTTTGTCCTTATTTTTTTCTCGTGGGGGCGCGACAGCGCACCCACTGGGTGTAGTCCCCGAGATCCGGGCCGACTGCAGCGCAGTCGGGTCGGATCTTACTCGACGACTTTTCCTTTGCTGACTTTTTCTCTTTATCTTTTGCTCGTGCAGAGGCCAACGCCGACCTGCGGAGGGAACTCGGCAAGGTGCAGGCCGCCCTTCGCGCCAAGGACGCCGAGTATGCTGACTTGGTTCAAGAGCGCGACCGCCTGGCGAAGAAACTGGCCGACCAAGAGGAGAGCCACAAGGCGGCCCTGCAAAAGGCGCAGGACGGCGAGGCTGCCTTGAAGGCGGAGTTCGAGGCCAGGGAGGCGAGCTGGGGCGAGACGCGCCAGGCGCTGGAAGAAGGCTTCGGCCAGATCGAGGATCTCATCGATGGTAGGCCATCTTTCTTGCTCTTCTTCCATCTGCCGGCCGCCTACGGTTTTGTTTTGACTTGTGTTTGCTGTTTTGCGCAGAGTACTTTCCCGGCCAATCCGTCCTTGCCGCCCAAGCCATCGAAGCCTACCGCGAGGAGCGCCGTCAGGCCGGGGTTGTGATTCCGCCGGATGCGAATCGGACGTTGTCGGAGCAGCTCATCGCCGTCCAGGCGCGGCTGCAGCCGGCCCATCGGCTGCTCCGCCGGCTCCAACGTGCCGGGGCGACGATGCTGGCCGCGCTCTGGCCTGGCCAGACAATTCCCCGCACCCCAGGCCGGACGGCCGACTGGCTCGAAGTTGCAGTCGGCCGCTTCGAAGCCTGGAAGGCGTCCGCGGCCCGTCTTGGAGCCGGGCGCGCGCTGGAGTTCGTCCGCGCGTGGTACCCAGGGCTAAGCCTGGACCAGCTGCGGACGTGGCGGTCGGAAGCCGACGCGGAGCTGGAGGAGGTGCGGCCGGCGATCGCGCAACGCGCCTCGACGATCGCCGAGTGCACCGACACCAGCGTCTTCGCGCCGGAGCTCAACGATGATGGCGCCGCCCAGCCGGAGGAATGGTTCGGGCTGAACCCGGCGGACAGCGAGGACTCGGCCGAGGAGATCGCCTCCAGCGACGAGGGCGAGGACGACGAGAAGGAGGACGGCGAAGACGCCGAGCCGACTGGTGAGACAGCCGACCGTCCCCCAGTCAACCGTGCCTCCAGCAACGAGCCACGCGGGAGCGCGCCCTCTGCCGGAGACGACGATCAAGCCGAGGTTGGCCAGCCGGCCGCTCCTCCAGCCGGCGCGACTACTTCCACCGCCCAGCCCGGCTCGTCTGTGGCCCCGCCGACTTGATCTGCCGTTCTTTTAGTCCCTGTTTTACTTTTTCGGACAATTTTAAGTTTCTGCAATTCCATCCACTGGGGGTGTATCGAACAATGTTGGATGTCGACCTCTCTGGAGGCCTTTTGTGTAAATATTAATATATGCATGTGTTGGCGTTCATTCAAGTGTACTTTTTTGTCCTTAGGCTCTTTCCTTTGCCGCCTTCCCTCTTTGGGAAGGCAAGTACTTGAGCTTTCTTGGATTTGAAGTAGACTGAATGTAAGCCGGCCGGCCGGCTACTCTGGTAGTCGGTCCGCGTGAGGCAGTCAGCCGGCTTTTGTTATATATGCGAGCCTGTTTGGTCCCTAGCCGTTTTTCATGTGCGCACCCTTTCCGGCTTGTGGCTCTTGCCAGCCGGGCAGTCGGTTCTTCGAGCTGCGATTTCGGCAAGAGCCAAGCCTGGGTGTCGGCGCATTACTTGTCTGACTGCGGGTAGGGACCCGGTGAGGCCAGGCACCCGGTGAACTTCTGAATCTCTCTGAGCTTGGTTGGGACCGCCATCCTCTCGATGGCCTTGATCTTCACAGGGTTGCACTCTATGCCGCGTTCGGAGACCAGAATGCCTAGGAGCTGGCCGGCTGGCACTCCGAACACGCATTTCTCCGGGTTGAGCTTGATCTGGAACCGGCGCAGGTTCTCGAATGTCTCCTTCAAGTCTTCCAGCAGAGTGCCACGCTTCTCTGTCTTCACCACAACATCATCCACGTAAACGTGGGCGTTCTTGCCGAGCTGCGTGAGGAGGCACTTCTGCATGCAACGTTGCAAAGTGGCGCCGGCATTCCTCAAGCCGAACGTCATAGTCAGGTAGCAGAAGGCTCCAAACGGCGTGATGAAGGCGGTCTTCAGTTGGTCATCCGGGTTCAGCTTGATCTGGTGGTATCCCGAGTAGGCATCCAAAAAGCTCAACAGCTCGCATCCGGCTGTGGAGTCTATCACTTGATCAATCCTGGGCAGAGCGAAGGGATCTTTTGGGCAGGCTTTGTTGAGGCTTGTGTAATCTATACACATGCGCCACTTGTTATTCTTTTTCAGCACGAGAACCGGGTTCGTGAGCCACTCGGGGAAGAAAACTTCCATGATGAAGCCGGCTGCAAGAAGCCGGGCTATCTCCTCCCCTACGATCCTTCTCTTCTCTTCTGACAGTCGGCAGAGGGGCTGCTTAACTGGTTTAGCATCCTCCCGCACGTGCAATTTGTGCTCGGCGAAATCCTTCGGAACACACGGCATGTCCTTGGGGGACCATGCAAAGATATCCCGATTCTCACGGAGGAAATCGACGAGCTCGCCTTCCTATTTGCTATCCAGGCTCGCCCCAATGACGGCAAACCTCTCGGGGTGCTCGGGGTCGAGCTATATCTTCTTGGTCTCCTTGGCCGGCTGGAAAGATCCTTGGGCATCATACTCCTTGGAGTCGGCGGGTTGGTTTAGCTGCTTGCTGGCCAGGGCCACGACCCGGTCCAGCGTCTTCCTCTCGGCAGCGATCACGAGGGATTCGGCCAGCCGGCTGCTGGCCGCGGCGCAGTCGGCGGACTTCTTGTAGTCGCTGGCGATGGTAATGACACCCTTGGAGCTCGGTATCTTCATCTTGAGGTAAGCATAGTGGGGGACCGCCATGAACTTGGCCAAGGCGGGTCGGCCAAGCAAGGCATGGTAAGGGCTCTCCAGGTCCACCACCTCGAACCATATTGCTTCCCGGCGGAAATGGTCCTTGCCCCCAAAGAGTACATCGATCTTGAGCTTGCCGATGGGGGCACAGGACAAACCGGGTACGATGCCGTGGAACACCGTTTGAGTCGGCGCAAGTTGCTTTGCCTTGACGCCCAGCTTCTCCATGGTGTCGCAGTACAGGATGTTGATGCTGCTTCCGCCGTCGATCAGCACGCGGGAGAAGCGTGCGGTGCGCGTATCCGTTGCAAGGGTGGCCTCCAGGACCAATGCGTAGGAGCCGGGGGATGGCATCACCTCTGGGTGGTCGGCCCGGCTCCAACTGATGGGTTTCTCCGACCAGTGCATGTGGCCGGCTGAGCTGGTGGCGGCCACGTTGACTTCTTGTTGCTCTCGGCGCCTGGTGCGCCTGTCTTCAGGCTGGCTCGTGAAGACGACATAAGATGCTTGCTCATTGGGGAACTCGTCCTGCACGGCATCGACCACGGGCCGGGCGGCTTTGGGCGGTGGAGCCGGCGGCGGCGGGCCGGCAGGCGGAGTCGGCGTGAGCCCTTCGCCCTTCGAGATTCGAGCGAGCCATTTGCATTTGCGGGTCGTGTGGTTGGACGGCTTCGCGCCGCTGTGGAACTTGCACGGGGCATCAAGGGTTTGCTCGTAGGAGAAGGCCGGCTGCCAAGCCGGCCAACCGCCCTTGGGCTTCTTGGGTGCGGGCTGCCCTTCAGGCGGCGCGTCTTCGACCGTGGCCACCTGCCGGCTGGCGGGAGGCGGCGCAGGGCCCTTGCGCTTTTGATCATTCTGGTGTTGGCGTCGGCCGCCGTCTCCAGCCGGCGCCTTGGGCGCCGGATTGAGCACCTTTCCGGATGCGTCCACCCGGAGCTCGGTCTTCATTGAGGAGTCGGCGGTGGCGTACTTGTCGGCGATGTTAAGGAGCTCGTCGAGGGTAGTCGGCTCATCGCAGAGAAGCTTGTGCTTGAGGAGGGTGCCCTCTCGGCACCCGGCAGTGAAGTATTCGATGGCTTGCACCTCGTGCACCCCCTCGCAGGAGTTGCAGACCTCGGCCCAATGCGTCAGGTAGTCGCGAGTGGACTCGGCTGGGCCCTGTATGCACAGGGAGAGCTGTCTGGGCTTGGGAGCCCGCTTGTAGGTGCTGGTGAAGTTGCGAACGAAGGCCTCGGTGAAATCCACCCAGCTGTTGATGCTGAGGGGCTTGAGGCTGTTAAGCCAAGTCCGTGCTGTGCCTTGCAGCATGAGGGGCACGTACTTTAGGGCAACGCGCCGGTTGCCATTGGCGATGCTGACGGCTGTGGAGTAGTCGGTCAACCAATCCTTCGGCTTCACCGAGCCGTTGTACTTGGGTGTGTCTCTTGAGAGCGAGAACCCTTTGGGGAAGGGCTCGTCGTAGATGCGGGGGCCAAAGCAAGGCGGGCCGACATCGTCTTCTTCTTCTAGCACCAGGGATCGGGCCAGGCGGTCGATCCGGTGGCGGGCGTCGTTTTCGCCGATTCCCTCGCGGCGACCAAGCCGGCCGCTGAGAGTCGGGTGAGCCACTGGAGGCGGGGTAGGATATCTCTCTCCGCGAGCTCGAGGCGGAGGCGGGGTGCCCCGCCATTCCATGGCTCGGGGGCGGCCGTCCGCATCTCGCTCGATGGAGATTTGGGTCCGGCTTCGGCTGGAAGCCGGCTCTTTCTCGCGCCGCGCGCGGGTGTAGCTGGTAGTCGGCGACCGGGAAGTCGCGCCGTGTTCGCGGCGTGGGGGAGGGCTCCCCGCGCAGGCGTCGGCTTCGTGCCGTCGTGCGGCCGCATCAATTAATTGCTGGATGCGCCGCGTCATGTGGGGGAGGTCTTCGGCTTCCAAGCCGTCCAGCTCGTCTACGGCCACCTGGGCGGCGCACAGGTTCTCGAGCGGGGTGGCGTAGACCGGGCGATCCACTCCAAGCGTGTCGGCGATGACGGTGCCGCGTTGCCTGACCACGCCGGCCCGGCTAGGGCCAGCCGGAGCCGGCGTGCCGAAGGCGGCGCGGTCAGCTTCGCGCTGGTAGGCCTCGGTGAGGCGTCTTACGGAGGCCAGCCGCCGGCCCTCCGCGAGGAGGGCAAGGCGGCGTGCCTCCAGAACTTCGTCGCTGGCGTCCGCCGGAAGGGGGGCGGACAAGTCTTGGGCAGCCGCGAGTGGGGTGTCGCGGGCGTCCTCGTCAGTCGGGCCGTCGAGGCCGATAACCATCACCTCGGGGGCGTCAGAATCGCGATCGCCAGCCGGAGGGAGCGGGTCGTTGTAGACCGTGACGTTGGTGGGGAAGGTATCGTAGGATGCCGCGTCGGAGTCGACGGGCATCGGGTCGGTTTAGCCAACCGACTCCAAATCCGCAGCGGGCTCGCTGGAGACGTCGAGCTGGCTAAGGAGATTGGCGAGGTGATCTGTGCCCGCATCAGAGGCAAGCTCGTCGGAGATGCGGGCCTTGTCGAAGAGGTTGGCGAGGCCGCCAGCCGCGCAGGCATTGGCGACGCCATGCGGCGCGTCGCGGCAAGCGCCATCGGGCGAGCCAGGCTGGCTGCGCTCGCGAGGGAGGAAAAGGGTTCCCGTCCAGAACAGGTCTCCAGACGACGGTGCACCTGGCCCCACGGTGGGCGCCAAATGTCGGGTGGTAGGAGCGACATATGCCAACGGGTGGCTTATCATTGCGGGGGCCAATAGAACATCGCTGGTGCCTGGAAACGGGATGAGGCGAAGACATGCACGCCGGCGAATCTTACCCAGCTTCAGGGCTCTCCGGGGAGATAATACCCCTACTGCTGCTCTGCGGGGTCTCCGCATGGTTACTAAGTGGACAAGTAGCTACAATGCTCCTTGAGCTGTTTTGGGTGGAAGGAGGAAGAAGGGCTCAGCTCAGCTTGCTTCCTCTCCTTGTATGTGTCTAGGTCTAGAATGAGAGTCCAACCCCTTGCATGGGTGCACCGGGGGGTTTATATAGGCCTACCCCCCAGGGGTACAATGGTAATCCGACTGGGCGCGGGGCCCAGCTGTCTGTGACTATGCTCGCCGGCTTCTCCGCCGGCTTTTGGGGCCCGCCGGCTGGTGGGTCCCGCCGGCTGCCGGCTCCTAGGTCGACAGGCCGGCCCCACTGGCCAGGGCCTGGTCGGCAGCTGGTTACTGTTACTTCGTGTCGTTGACGCAGGCTTGGTCGGGGTAAGCGTGGCTACAGTAACGCCGCCCTGGCGGGCGATTACTGTAGCCCCGCCGCATCTTGTCTCCTTAATGGGCGTCTCCTTCGAGGAGGGCGGCAGGCCGGCTGTGTGAAGCCGGCCCTGTGTCTTGCCGGCTAGAGAGGAGGTGCGGCCGCCTTCGGCATCTCTCTGCACGAAGGGGCCCACCGCCTCAGGGGCCACGCTGGTGACCAGTCGTGGACGGCGTCAGAGCAGCCGTGGCTACAGTGCCGCGCCGGGCGGGCCGCAACTGCCCGCACGATGCGCTGTACCAGGCGTGCTCCGGGTTTTGGGGGTGGCAGGCTAGACTGTAGCCACGCCCCACTTCATCATTGCAGAGTGGACGCGTACATCGCGGGTACGGCGTTGACCGGTTTATGGGAGCCGGCCTAGCAGTAGCCGGCCTTGCTGTAGCCGGCCCTGACGTAGCCGGCCTAGCCGTAGCCGGCCTTGCCGTAGCCGGCCCTCCACAAGCTTCTCCAGGAGGGTGAAAAGGCGGGCCGCCCCCGAAGCCGGCCAGGAAGGTAGCCGGCTGGGGGGAGGCGGCCCAAGTCTTGAGTCTTCTTATGAGCCGGATGGGCTCACAATTTTTTCTGAGGGGCTAGGGGAAGCCGGCTGGGCTACCCATAGCTATTTACCCCGACACAGGTACAGAGTGGAGGCTTGCCGCGGTCGTTGTCTTGTCGCGTCCGAGAGCTTGTCACTCACCGGGCCTTGCCGGGATGTGTGGTGTGTCGCGGCAAGTTCCTTGAGATGCCTTGGTTAGCCTTCCCGGCAAGCTCCTCTTGTCGGGGTCTTGTCTCCTTGGCTTGGATACTTTGTTCTTGAATGGCTCCAAAGGAACCACGGAGGACCTTGGCGGTCACCCGGCAAGCCTTGCCGCGGGGTGCTGCGACTGCCCGTGCACAAGTTCGGGATACTAGGGTACCCCTACTCTAGTACACCGACAGCTGTGAGTACGACTCCTTCATCCGCGTTCTTGCAACGCTTCCGCTTAGCAATCTACAAGGGTATGTAGATGCACTCCCCTTCCCCTCCTTGCTAGATTACTCCATAGATTGATCTTGGTGATGCGTAGAAAATTTTAAATTTCTGCTACGATCCCCAATAGCTAGCGCCTCCGCGAAGGAGGTTAGCCGGGGAGGAGGAACCGAAACTTCCTCTCCCCAGGGAAGGAAGAGAACCGCCTCTGAGGACCCGGAGACAATGGTCTCCAAACGGGGGAAGAAATCTCCGCCCGAGGGTCCTGCCCTGGGGGATACCCTGGCCGCACTATGCCCTCAAGGGGATCAGCCCTCCACCAAGCTGTAAGTAAAAGGGTACTTAATAATGATAATATCTCGCTTTACGTCTGAGGAAAATAATCGAAGCATTTATCTTGCAGTTCGGATCTTAGCCCTTCTTAGCAGAGCTCGTCTTCAGGGGATCTTCTTTCAGAGATGATGGAGAGCGAAACGCCTCCCCCTGCCACACCGCCTCACGAGGCGGGCGACCCCGAGGTGTCGTCGTGGAGGGTTTCTCCTGATCCGGCAAGGCCAGAAGGTAATCCTATGGCCACCCGAAGTCCTCAGTATCCGGCTCTTGAAGAGAGCAATCAAAAGAATCCGGCACCATCTGGTGTGCGGTCGGACGTACTGAGGGATCTGCTAGAGCAAGCGGCTATCTCAGAAGAGCACCGCACGTTGATGGGTATAGTGATTGAGAGGATTTCATCCGCTGAAAGCGGGTTGCATGAAGCCTTTATGAGTCTACTGACGGGTTTTGAGGGACACAAAATGATGTACATTGTTGACAGTACCGCACATTTTTAGATGTGCCCTGTGTAGATAGTAGCCCCTGAGACTCTGGTTGTCGTCGAAAATGGCGATAAACAGAGGATCATAGTCCCAGGTAATAACCAGACCGCCTTTATGTATAGGTGGTTGAAGCTCTGGTGGCTAGCCGGACTGATGGGTTTGCCGAACTAAGGCAGCAACTGGATGTGGCAGATGCCGACATCGTGCTTGTTAACAAGCGGCTTGACGAGGCACAGGGTAGGTGATTTTTCTGGTGATTGTCACATAATAAGAGCAGCATGATGCCAGTATCTTTAATATGTTGTGACTGCAGACGGAGCTGCCACCATGGAGACCCTTCGGGCGGAGCTTTCCCGAGCCAAGGAGCAAGCAAGGAGTAGTTATGCGGCCGCTTTAAAGGCGGCCGAAGAGTTAAGGGCCGAATAAGCCGCGCATTGCGAGAGCAAAGAAAAAATAGCCAAGATGGTTTAAAGTTAAAAGACGCTGCTGACCATTACCAGCTTCTTGAAGAAGAAAACCGGGCGAAGGCAACGGACCTGGAAAAGGCCCGGGTGGCTGCCAAGGAAGCTCGCTCCAAAATTAGAGCGACGAAGGAGGAGCTGCATCAAGCTACGGATATTGTATCTGGGAAGCCCTTCTTGTTGCAGACTAAGATCGGGGATCCAAAGTATGCACCTCTGGACCGGCTATGGAGTTCCGCGGATGCCTACGTGGATTTGGCTGCAAGTGTTGCTGATGCGGCTGAGTACTTCAAGGATCGGAAAGATCACGAAGTGGAAAAACTGTTTTGGTCATAGTTTCATGCTCTAGCCTGTCCGCTGCTGTTGAATGAGCACATGGCCGAGTGGGCCGAGCTCCATAGATTATCCGGACTTTCCATGAGGTCCGTTGTGGATCATCTGTGGCCGAGAGGGCCAAGGCCGAATAGCTACTTTAGCTTAGTGCAACAATTCCTTGGTGTTGTGCCAGAGATCGATGCTGTAAAGAGGTCGGCGTGCATAGAAGGCTCGCATATGGCCCTTGCCCGTATCAAAACATACTGGGCGGAGATGGATGCCACCACTGTTGCGGCACAGGGTTCGGCCATAGGCCGAGTGGCTGCCGAGCACTACTTTGAAGAAGTTCTTGAAGGCGCTCGTTCGGTAGAGGCTCAATGCTCGAAGAATATTATGTTTGAGTGACACGTATTCCCATTGTAAAAACAATGTTTTATTGAGTTTATCAAGGTTGTATTTATACTTTTGCCCGAAAGTACTATGATGCCTCCGGTGCGGCCGTTTTTGTATATATGTATATAACCTGAAAGATGGCAGTCGTCGGCTTCAGCCCCCATGCATATAATGCGGGGGTGCTCGTAGAAGACGCATGTTCACACTTGATCCAACGTCTTGGTCCATTAAGGAGGTGATAGCACAGCGAACTAGGCAATCAGACTATAATGCTTTAACACTTTCTCTTAGCCAGAGGAGTTTGACAGTGGGGCTACTATATAGCCCCTGGTGGCTCCGCGCTCATCTGAATTCGGGGCGCGTACATGCATGGCCGAGAAATAGCCCTTTGTTAAGGCGGAGGAATCCCGAAGATTCCGCTAGGTCATCGAGTGGTTGACCAGTCTCATGATATATCATGACAGTCAGTTTTCAGCTTTCTCTACTGAGGTGCTCGTCCGGATGAACCAGGGCACAATCACAGTAGTTCTCCTGGTGCCGACTTAGCCGATAGAGCGGAACGTAAGGCAGCAAAACACAGGAGCCGGGCAAACCCAACATTTGACCAAAGACATGATTCGGAGCTGATGCATATAAGGCCAAACTCGCGAAGCCGAACACTCCCTAAGGTATTCGGTCCTTATGATGTAAACCGGGCTAAACAGTGCCCTTTGTAATAAGCCCCTGGTGTCCAGGTACGTGCAATATTCTGACGTGGCCACATGCTAATACGTCAGCATCCTTCTCAATTGTACTGAGAATCCGGGGGATATGTATCAACAAGAGACAGTAAAAAAGGTTTACGCAGGGTCTTAATCTAAAAAGAATCCTTGGAACGGGTCCCTACTGCATGTCTGCGCCTCTGTCTCCATTGTGCCGTATCCTCGACTGGTGTAGCACGATGGTCATCTGAAAAAGAGAGGAACTTAGTTGAAAAGTTGTCGTGCAAAAGGTAGGTTATACTAAATAAACCATGTACAGTCCAAGATGAGTAAAGTTGAGCCTAATTGCCACTTGTTTACGCGCGTTGAGCCCCTCGTATTGTTATAGGGGTATAGCCATCAAACCTGTATCAATTATATATAGCTACACCGGACTCGTCTAATCGGGTCCATGGTCTTAACGACCTGTCAGATGCTCTAGTTGGTGAGGTCGTTTAGTGTGCGGTTGCCAAGGCAGCCGCACGGTCTTCCGCGCGCAAGGAGCGCTCGATATTTCCATTTACTGTAATGATGCCACGTGGACCGGGCATCTTAAGCATGAGGGAGGCGTAATGCGGTATTGTGTTAAAGTGAGCGAAAGCTTCGCGTTCGAGTAGTGCTTGATAGCCACTTTGGAACGGAGTGATGTGGAAGGTTAACTTTTCGCTGCGGAAGTTATCGGGAGAGCCAATATAACCTCTAGTAGCAGGGAGCCCGTACAATGGGCTTCTGGGCCTGGCGTTACTCCTTTAAAGGTAGTATTGCTATGGCTGATTTTTGTTGGGTCTATCCCCATTTTGCGGACTGTGTCCTGATATATCAGGTTTAAACTACTGCCACCGTCCATCAGGACTCGTGTGAAGTGGTATCCGTCAATTATCGGGTCTAACACCAAGGCAGCCCATCCTGCATGCTGGATACTTGCCGAGTAATCCTGATGGTCAAAGGTGATCAGTTTGGACAACCAGTGGCAGAACTCCGCGGTGATAGGCCCTGGGGCATGTGTCTCTAGGAGTGCTGCTTTGTTTCTCCCCTTCATCATGTGTAACACGTTTACTATTTTGACTTCTGGTGGGAATTTCTTCTGTTCCCCAGTGCTTTGCTTGCGAGGCTTGTCCTCATCTTCGCGTGGTGTATCCTGCCCCTTGTGTTCGGCGTTGAGTTTGCCAGACTACTTGAAGACCCAACATTCTCTATGGGTATGATTTGCAGGTTTATCGGGGGTGCTGTGGGTCTGACATAGTTTGTCCAGAATCTTGTTCAGGCTGGACATTTCGTCTCTCTTGCCTTTGGAAGGCAGCTTTTGCTGACCTGGCCGAGAGCTTCTGAATCCGGCGTTTACCGCCGTGCTCTTCGGGCTGTCTTCTTTATTCCAGTGCTTGTTTTTGCTGCGTCGTGGCTTCCCGTTTCCGTCCCTGACTTCGGATGTACTTGGGTCACTGGTGCTGCATCGGGCTAACCAGTTGTCCTCGCCCGCGCAAAAGCGGGTCATGAAGCTTGTTAATGCTGCCATTGTTCTCGGCTTTTCTTGGCCGAGGTGTCTGGCAAGCCATTCGTCTCGGACGCTGTGCTTGAAAGCTGCAAAGGCTTCGGCGTCCGGACAGTCGACTATTTGGTTCTTTTAGTGAGAAACTTGTTCCAAAGCTTTCGGGCTGACTCTCTGGGCTATTGAGTTATATGACTTAAATCGTCTGCATCTGGTGGTCGGACATAGGTCCCTTGAAATTTTTCCCGAAAAGTGTCTTCGAGCTCTTCCCAGCTTCCAATGGAGTTTTCGGGGAGGCTTTTAAGCCAGTGCCGAGCTGGCCCTTTGAGCTTGAGGGGTAAGTACTTGATAGCATGGAGATCGTCTCCTCAAGCCATGTGGATATGGAGGATGTAGTCCTCAATCCAGACCCCAGGGTCTGTCGTTCCGTCGTACACCTCTATGTTTACGGGTTTGAATCCCTCTGGAAATCCATGGTCCAGCACCTCATCGGTGAAACATAGGGGTGTGCGGCACCCCTGTATTTGGGTGTACCGTGGTGTTCGGATTTTTGTTGTGTTGCATTGCATGCTGGAGCACGTTTGCTTGGCCCGTAGATGGATCTAGTAGCACCGTCCTTTTGATGCGAGCCCTCACGTGGATCGTGTACTGGCTTGTGTGCGGCATCGTTTGCTGCTCTATGTTGGCCACGAGGTCGTCTATCCGACCGGATGGCTGTTTTGTTTTTTGATTGCGGGGGATCTAAGGCCTCCTCATCGAATTCAGGTAGCAGCTTTCGCTTCGGGTAGCTCTTTGTGTGGCGACTACCACCGTACTTTGCTGCAGTGTTGAGTACTTCACTCCATCTAATTTTGAGTGTGTCTTGTGCAGCCCTGAGCCTTTGCTTCTGCTTTTTCAGACTCCTCGCAGTGGCAACAAGCCTTTGATGGGTATTCTGTTGCTTCGGGTGCCTGTCCGGTGTGATGTCATCCGGACTGTTATCGTCGCCGGAGTCGGGTTGTTTGGTTTGATTCTCCGTGTTGTCGTGGTCGGACGGTGGTTCAATGCCGTGTTTGTCGTCCGCTGGCTCACCCTTCTCTATCGCTGGGTCTATATGATCATTGTTTCTGCCGAGGCGGGATTTGGAGCCGCACTTACGCCGCCGCTTTGACTGCTTCTCGAGGGAACGATCCTTCGCTGCATCCTTCCGTTCCTCGTCGTCGTTTTCTTTGGGTGTGTCCACCATGTATACATCATATGATGAAGTGGGCGTCCAATGCCCTGTGGGCAGTGGCTCCTGTTCGTCTTGTGCATCATCATCCATACCGTCGATGTCTTCGGAGTCGAAGGCGATCATGTCGGTCAAATCGTCGACAGTGGCTACTAAGTGGGTGGTGGGCGGGTGGCGAATTTCTTTGTCGTCCGCAACCCGATCTGGCCGGTCATAGTTCAGCCAGGATTCTCCTGACAAGGAGAGAGACCTTAATGAGTTCAGTATGTCACCAAAGGGTGAGTGCTGAAAGATATCCACGGAGGTGAACTCCATGATCGGCGCCCAGTTGGATTTGATAGGCACGGGCGTAGGCAGTTCGGAGTCCGTGGCTGGGGAAGAATCCGGCAGTTCGGCGTCACGGCTCCCGTGAAGGGTAAGGTCGGTATTTGCCTCGATCGCCGCTGAAGATGCGGCCTACGTGGCGGGGTCTATCCACCCGTCCTTGGATGGCGCAACTGGCTCCGAATTGAGGGTCGGAGCGGTTGCCGGTGCGATCTCCCGAACACTGTCCGATGGTAGAGCTAAATCAAGCTCATCGTGACTGTGCGGCGCACTTGGCAAGGGCTCAAATCCGTTGAAGATCAAGTCTCCGTGGATGTCGACCGTGTAGTTTAAGCTTCCAAACCTGACCTGGTGGCCAGGGGCGTAACTCTCGATCTGCTCCAGATGGCCAAGCGAGTTGGCCCGCAGGGCGGAGCCGCCGGATACAAAGATCTGTCCGAGGAGGAAAGTCTCACCCCGGACTGCATCGCTATCGATGATTGAAGGAGCCATCCAGCCTAACAATGACGACACAAAGGAACTCTCAACGAAAGCACCAATGTCTGTGTAAAAACCGGCAGATCTCGGGTAGGGGGTCCCGAACTATGCGTCTAGGCGGATGGTAACAGGAGACGGAGGACACGATGTTTTTACCCAGGTTCGGGCCCTCTCGATGGAGGTAAAACCCTACTCCTGCTTGATTGATCTTGATGATATGAGTATTACAAGAGTTGATCTACCACGAGATCGAAGAGGCTAAACCCTAGAAGCTAGCCTATGGTATGATTGTTGTTGTTGGTCCTACGGACTAAACCCTCCGGTTTATATAGACACTGGAGGGGGCTAGGGTTACACAGAGTCGGTTACAAGGAAGGAGATCAATATATCCGTATTGCCAAGCTTGCCTTCCACGCTAAGGAGAGTCCCATCCGGACACGGGACGAAGTCTTCAATCTTGTATCTTCATAGTCCAACAGTCCGGCCAAAGGATATAGTCCGGCTGTCCGGATACCCCCTAATCCGGGACTCCCTCAATGGCAGATAGGGCTTGAGAGAATATTGATCTTACCTTCAGCTCCTTGTGGGTTCAACACTCCATACTTATCACTTCCACCTTCGGAAATTGCTACGATGATTCCCTGCACTTGGGGATTATCAACACCTTTTGAGAGAGACTCACATGATTTGAAATTTATTAGAATACTCTATGTGCTTCACTTATATCTTCTGAGCTATATAGTTTTTGCTCTAGTGCTTCACTTATATCTTTTAGAGCATGGCGGTGGTTTTATTTTATAGAAATAATTGATCTCTCATGCTTCACTTATATTATTTTGAGAGTCCTTTAGAACAACATGGAAATTTGCTTTTAGGAATAATATGAAAACTTTCATAGAAGTGCATTGAATACTAAGAGAAGTTTGATACTTGATAATTGTTTTGAGATATGGAGATGGTGATATTAGAGTCATGCTAGTTGAGTAGTTGTGAATTTGAGAAATACTTGTGTTGAAGTTTGTGATTCCCGTAGCATGCACGTATGGTGAACCGTTATGTGATGAAGTCGGAGCATGATTTATTTATTGATTGTCTTCCTTATGAGTGGTGGTCGGGGACGAGCGATGGTCTTTTCCTACCAATCTATCCCCCTAGGAGCATGCGCGTAATACTTTGTTTTGATAACTAATAGATTTTTGCAATAAGTATGTGAGTTCTTTATGACTAATGTTGAGTCCATGGATTATACGCACTCTCACCCTTCCACCATTGCTAGCCTCTCTAGTATCGCGCAACTTTCGCCGGTACCATAAACCCACCATATACCTTCCTCAAAACAGCCACCATACCTACCTATTATGGCATTTCCATAGCTATTCCGAGATATATTTCCATGCAACTTTCTACCGTTTCGTTATTATGACATGCTTCATCATTGTCATATTGCTTGCATGATCATGTAGTTGACATCGTATTTGTGGCAAAGCCACCGTTCATAATTCTTCATACATGTCACTCATGCATCATTGCACATCCCGGTACACTGCCGGAGGCATTCACATAGAGTCATATTTTGTTCTAAGTATTGAGTTGTAAGTAAATTAAAGTGTGATGATCATCATTATTAGAGCATTGTCCCAGTGAGGAAAGGATGATGGAGACTATGATTCCCCCACAAGTCGGGATGAGACTACGGACAAAAAAGAAAAAAAAGAGGCCAGAAAGAGAAAGAAGGCCCAAATAAAAAAATGAGAGAAAAAGAGAGAAGGGACAATGTAGGTCTTCATGAGCAAGCAAGTTGGATGCACACCCACTTAGTTCTTTTGTTGAGCTTTCATACACTTATAGCTCTAGTGCATCTGTTGCATGGCAATCCCTACTCACTCACATTGATATCTATTGATAGGCATCTCCATAGCCCGTTGATATGCCTAGTTTATGTGAGACTATCTTCTTTTTGTCTTCTCCACAACCACCATTCTATTCCACATATAGTGCTATATCCATGGCTCACGCTCATATATTGCGTGAAGATTGAAAAAGTTTGAGAACATCAAAAGTATGAAACAATTGCTTGGCCTGTCATCGGGGTTGTGCATCAGGGTGTGCAAAACCGAACCAAAAACCTAAAACCAAACCGAAAAAAATAAAACCGAACCGAATTTCAGTTTTTTTTCAGTTTTTGGTTTCAGTTTCAGTTTTTGATTTTCAAAACCATATACCCTTCGGTTTTTTCGGTTAGAAACCGACAGTTTTTGGTTAAACCGAAACTAGCTCCACTGTATGAGGGATTTTAGTTGAAACTGCAGCCACTCCTCTATTTATAGCCTTCTGCCCACCATGGTGCTGCTCGAGATGTTAGGTGGGACTAAACACTGCAACATGAGCCAACGACCTGGGCACTCGGCGTACGTTGTGCTTGCTTGGGCCTCAAATTATCCGGCCCATATGACCACTCTTGTCGAGCGACCCCCAGGCAGCCGATCGCTTGCCTTAGAAAAAGGCCAGCCCGCCGCTTTTGTCATGATTATTGATTAGGATTGGCTCTTTCCTTTTTTTGCTTGCTCCGTCTCATAATAAAATGAATATAATTGACTCTTTCCTTTTGGTTGCTCCCTCACGTAATAAAAAACCTTCCTAATCTCAGATCTGCTGACATTTAATACCTAGGACTATTCCATGTGTGCCATCTTTTTTTGATGGAACACCTTGCATTCCAAGATCATGGTGGACCGACCAAATCGGCGGCCACAGCACGGCTTACATCCAACGGGAACCCCGATAGCCAGACACGTTGGCCATCTGGGAAGTTCTGACAGTCATAGGCAGCCAGCACATGCGCTAGGTGATTACAATTACGAGGTTGGTGGACTAACTTAGCCTCTATGAAACCTATCTGTAGTTGGAACTTGGCCTCCCGGATCAGAACCCCAATAGAGCTTCTATCCACAGAAGATGAGGACATCGCTTGTTGTAAGGGCAGGCAATCAGTCTAAAAAATCACTTGGCCCATCCCAAGCTGCTCCGCTAGGTGGATGGCCTTCAGAAAAGCGCACACTTCAGCTTGCATGGCATCCTGCATGTGCTGGAGAGAGCCCGCCGCAGCCATAATCACTTCCCCCCATGCATTTCTGGCGAGGATGCCCCACCCTCCCGTCCGTGTGGCCGCATGGAATGAGGCATCAAAATTTATCTTAGTGACATCCATAGGGGGAGGTTCCCAGCATACTGTCGGTTTGGGTATAGCCTTGTCCTTGCGTCCCAGAAACTCCTTCCATTCAGCCACATTATGCCCTACTTTTGCACTGAAAGCATCCACAGACAAGCGTTGTTGTTTGTGATTTGCTTTATTCCTCTCCGTCCACCAAGACCAAAGCAGGCTAACCACTCTTAGCAGCATATCTTCAGGTTGTTTCAGAATTGTGGCGAGCATTTCGATGGGTGTTTGCACCGGCAGGAGTGCCCTCCCGACGTGCTCTAGTCCGCACGCACACCATGCTTTCCTCACCTCCTTATAGCGCAGGAAAAGGTGTCCACCATCCTCGGGAAGCCGGCCGCACAGGACGCACGATGTATCAAGTTCCACTCTGAGTCGCTGAACATTGCGCAGCAGAGGGTGACTGTTATGCGCCATTCTCCATAGGAAGTGGTGCATGCGGGCGGGGCAGCGGATCTACCATAGCTGCTTCCAGAACGCCGTAGTATGCTGGTGGCCCACAATGCTCTCGCCGACCTGCCTTGTCCGTTGTCGCCGCAACATCTCCGAAAACAGCCTATACGTTGATGATACGTCTCCAACGTATCTATAATTTTTGATTGCTCCATGCTATATTATCTACTGTTTTGGACTATATTGGGCTTTATTTTCCACCTTTATATTATTTTTGGGACTAACCTATTAACCGGAGGCCCAGCCTAGAATTACTGTTTTTGCCTATTTCAGTGTTTCGGAGAAACAGAATATCAAACGGAGTCCAAATGGAATAAAACCTTTGGGAACGTGATTTTCTCACCGAAAGTGATCCAGGAGACTTGGACCCTACTCCAAGGAGTCAAAGAGGAGGTCAAGAGGGTGGGGGCGCCCCCCCCCCCCTAGGGTGCGCCCCCTGCCTCGTGGGCCCCTCGGTGCTCCACCGACGTACTCCTTCCTCCTATATATACATACGTACCCCCAAACGATTAGAACACGAGCCAAAAACCTAATTCCACTGCCGCAACTTTCTGTATCCACGACACCCCATCTTGGGGCCTGTTCCGGAGCTCCTCCGGAAGAGGGCCATCATCACGGAGGGCTTCTACATCATCATAGCCTCTCCGATGAAGTCTGAGTAGTTTACCATAGAAGAAATCAATGTTTATTATCATCACCAACGCAAGCTCAAGACGTAGCAAGAAGGATTTCTGGCGTCGTTGCCAAGGAGTCTACGCAAAAAGTCAACATACCAAGTACCCATCACAATCCCTATCTCTCGCATTACATTATTTGCCATTTGCCTCTCGTTTTCCTCTCCCCCACTTCACCCTTGCCGTTTTATTCGCCCTCTCTCTCTCTATCCTCCCTCTCTATTTGCCTCTTTTGCCCGTTTGCTCTTGTTTGCTTGTGTGCTAGTTTGCTTGTTTGTCGCGATGGCTCAAGATAATACTAAATTGTGTGACTTCACCAATACCAACAACAATGATTTTATTAGCACTCCGATTGCTCCTCTTACCGATGCTGAATCTTGTGAAATTAATACTGCTTTGTTGAATCTTGTTATGAAAGATCAATTCGCCGGCCTTCCTAGTGAAGATGCCGCTACTCATCTGAATAGCTTCGTTGATTTATGTGATATGCAAAAGAAAAATGATGTCAATAATGATGTCGTTAAATTGAAGCTATTTCCTTTTTCGCTTAGAGATCGTGCTAATGCTTGGTTTTCGTCTTTGCCTAAAATAGTATTGATTCCTGGACCAAGTGCAAAGATGCTTTTATCTCTAAGTATTTCCCTCCCGCTAAGATCATCTCTCTTAGAAACGACATTATGAACTATAAGAAACTTGATCATGAACATGTTGCACACGCTTGGGAGAGAATGAAATTAATGATACATAATTGCCCTACTCATGGTTTGAATGTGTGGATGATTATACACAATTTTTATACCGGATTGAACTTTGCTTCTAGAAATCTTTTAGATTCGGCCGCGGGAGGCACTTTTATGGAAATCACTTTAGGATATGCTACTAAACTCCTAGATAATATTATGGTTAATTATTCTCAATGGCATACTGAAAGATCTTCTAATAAAAAAGTGCATGCGATAGAAGAAATCAATGTTTTGAGTGGAAAGATGGATCAACTTATGAAATTATTTGCTACTAAGAGTGTTTCTTCTGATCCTAATGATATGCCTTTATCTACTTTGATTCAGAATAACAATGAATCTATGGATGTGAATTTTGTTGGTAGGAATAATTTTGGTAACAACGCTTAGAAAGGGAATTTTAATCCTAGGCCATATCCTAGTAATCTGTAACGCCCTCGATGCGGCTATATCTCCCACGTGTCGAAGCACGACTTAGAGGCATAACCGCATTGAAAGCAATGTCGCGAGTGAGGTAATCTTCACACAACCCATGTAATACATAAGGGAAAGAGATACATAGTTGTCTTACAATCGCCACTTCACACAATAGAAGAATAAAGTAGTACGTCATCCAGATACAATCAAGGTCCGACTATGGAACCAAAATAAAAGAAGACTACCCCAAATGCTACACAGATCCCCGATCGTCCCAACTGGGCTCCACTACTGATCAACTGGGAACGGAACAACATAATGAACACGAACTTCATCGAGCTCTTCCTTGAGCTTGGTTGCGTCACCTGCTCGGTAACATCGGCACCTGCAAACTGGTTTTGGAAGTATCTGTGAGTCACGTGGACTCAGCAATCTCACACCCTCGCGATCAAGACTATTTAAGCTTATGGGTAAGGTAAAGGTATGAAGTGGAGCTGCAGCAAGCGACTAGCATATTTGGTGGCTAACATACGCAAATGAGAGCGAGAAGAGAAGGCAAAAGCACAGTTGAACAACTATGATCAAGAAGTGATCCTAGAACAACCTATGTCAAGCATAACTCCAACACCGTGTTCACTTCCCGGACTCCGCCGAGAAGAGACCATCACGGTTACACACGCGGTTGATGCATTTTAATTAATATCAACTTTAGGTTTTCTACAACCGGACATTAACAAATTCCCATCTGCAAATAACCGCGGGCATGGCTTTCGAAAGTTCAATCCCTGCAGGGGTTTCCCAACTTAGCCCATAACAAGCTCTCATGGTCAACGAAGGACATTACTTCTCCCAAGACAATCCGATCAGGCGCGGCATCCCAGTTACAAGACATCCTCGACAATGGTAAAACAAGTCCAGCAAGACCGCCCGATGCGCCGACATCCTGATGGGAGCTGCACATATCTCGTTCTCAGGGCAACACCGGATGAACACTACGTATAGCTAAAACCAGCCCTCAAGTTTCCCCGAGGTGGCGCTGCAAGTGGCTCTGTTTCGGACCAACACTTAGACAAGCACTGGCCCGGGGGGGTTAAAGTAAAGATGACCCTTGGGCTGGCCTAACCCAAGGGAAAAAGGCTAGGTGGCGAATGGTAAAACCAAGGTTGGGCCTTGCTGGAGGAGTTTTATTCAAGGCGAACTGTCAAGGGGTTCCCATTATAACCCAACTGATGAAGGCATGCACCTACGGTAGGGGCACGGACCCGTCCTAAGAGCCCTACCATAGGACATCCTTAGAGGAAGTCACCTTTCAATCGACTCGAAGGTGTCCCACTCGACGGGGCCAAGACACTCGACCAAGAAGCTGTCACTCGACCGCCAGGAGACCTCAAATCACTCCCAGGCAAACGGTCAGCTATTAAGTAGTCTTTATGATCATCATGACGCTTTATTAGGGACGTTATCAGTAACGCCCACCTTAAATGTACCTTAAACCCTGCATTACTGAGGGCAGGAGAGGGCTGGCGAACTCTATATAAGCCACCCCCCTCCTCAGTATGAAGGGTTCGTACCCCTGTAATCTTACTCACGCATAATCCAATCGACCGCCTCCGGGCACCGAGACGTAGGGCTGTTACTTCCTCGGAGAAGGGCCTGAACTCGTAAATCTTGCGTGCTTACAACTTCCCAATAGCTAAGGCCTAGCCTCTTCATACACACCCCCCTACCTCACTGTCAGACTTAGAACCACGACAGTTGGCGCCCACCGTGGGGCAGTAGTCTTAGCGCCTAAATTGGAGAAGTTGCAATTTTCGTCGATCCACTCGATCATGTTTTCCCGCGGAGCCTTGGCGGCAGGCCGCGAGATCCGTCTCGGCCGACTTACTTTCATCGCCGACGACTCCGCTTGGCTCCAGGAAGCGCCGCTTGACGTCGACGCGCTCCCCGTCCGCGGTGCGACGCACTTCCGCGCGTGCGTCCGTGGCGTCCTCCTGAGGCAGCCGTCGACCCCGTATCGGTCGACTCCCGTGCCATCTCCCCGTCCTGTCTCCCGCCAGCGCAAGCGCTCGGGTCAGTCGAGGCTCCAACGGTGGATGAAGCGCGCCCTGGCCCGCCAGTCGGCGACCCAGCAGGTCGCTGCAATCGAGCCTGACGAATCCCTCTGCGGCCTATTCGATTTGTCGACTGGCTCCATGGAGTCCGCTTCCGAGTGCGACAGCAGCGACCCCCTGGCGGAGGTCCTGGCGGTCGAGGGGACGCGCAGTCCCCCCGGATTCCCTCGTGCTGACGATGGTGTCGACAGGGGCGATTCGTCGCACCCTCACGACGAATACCTCCCCGAGCCTCTTACGTCGTTGCAGCGGGAGGAGCTTCGTCGCCGGAACATGGACGCGCTCTACACACCTATTGTTGGAGAAACCCCCGAGGCCCGGGCCTTGGAGGATGCGCGCTTGTCTAATTTAGCCGAGCGCACTCGACTGGAAAACCTACAGCGGGCTCTCGACGAGCAGGCGCGTCAGCGGGCTCCCGAGTCCAGTCGACGTCAGCGGGCTCCCGAATCCAGTCGACGCCAGCGGGCACCCGAACCCAGTCGACGGCAACTCTTCCCGCCACCACAGGTGTACCAAACTCCGGTTCAGAACTTGGCTGCCGCGGCCCGCATAGCAGAGTTGATCTAGCCCTCCCAGTCGGAGGCCGGAAGAGGATTGCTGCAGATCAGAGCATTGCTCCGAGCAGCGGGGAATCAGAATTCCGCCGTCTCTCAGTCGCGGGACAGGATCCACAGTCGATCCGTCGCAACGGAGACCGTCCAGTCGGCTCACAGCCCGAGATCGTCCCCGAGGCGTGAGGGGCGTGGAGACCGGCACGATCGGTATAGGGGGAACGAGCAATACGATCACCGACTCAACCGTGATGATGGGTGTCGGGTGCCGTCCCCTCCTCCACGGAGTGGATCATATGCACCTCGGCATCGAGACGACAGGCGCCCTCATCACACTGGGCAGAGGGTCCCAGTCGACCCCAGAGACCCAGGCTTTGACGTGAGATCCATCCTCGTTCAAGGTCTGGTGGACAGGAACAGGGCTCATCGAGAGGGCCACAACAGAGATACGCCTACCGATAGCAGGGCACACGCCTCGGGGCCTGAGTGTTTCAGTCGAGCCATCAGAGCCGCGGTGATCCCACCCAACTTCCGGCTGGCGACTGGAATCAGCAAGTTCACCGGCGAGTCCAAGCCTGACACGTGGCTCGAAGATTACCGAGTGGCTGTGCAGATCGGTGGCGGCAACGACGAGGTGGCCATGAAGCGTTTACCCCTCATGTTGGAAGGCTCAGCTAGGGCGTGGCTGAATCAGCTGGCGCCCAGCAGCATTTACACTTGGGAGGATCTCTCCCGAGTGTTTGTTACAACCTTCGAAGGGACATGCAAGCGCCCTGCAGGCCTTACAGAGCTGCGGTCTTGCGTACAGAAGCCGAATGAAACACTGAGGGAATACATCCAGAGGTGGATCACACTGCACCACTCAGTCGAGCACGTGCCTGACCATCAAGCAGTCTGCGCTTTCAAGGAAGGGGTCAAGTACAGGGAGTTGAATCTGAAATTTGGCCGGACCGGAGAGATGTCCCTTAATCGGATGATGGAGATTGCCACCAAGTACGCTAATGGAGAAGACGAAGACCGACTCCGAAGCGGCAAACTTAAGTCAGTCGCCCAAGAAACCGGAGGAAACTCCAGTCGGAAGCAAAAGCGGAAGGCCGAGCCAGCCGCTCCCGGGGAGGCCCTAGCTGTGGCCCAGGGAAACTTCAAGGGGAAACCCAAGAGCACTTGGAAGCCCAAGAAAGTCAAGGATCAGGATGGGAACGATGTTTTGGATTTGCCATGTCACATCCACACCAAGAAAGACGAAGAGGGTAATTTTATTTACCCCAAACATACCACTCGACAATGCCGGCTCCTGATCCAACAGTTTCAGGGCAAGCAGCCCAAGGATAAAGAGAAAGAGCCGGACAGAGTTGAGGACAGGGATGATAGTGACGGTGGATACCCCCAGGTCAATTCCACCCTGATGATTTTTGCCGATGTCGAAAGCAAAAGTCGACTGAAAGTCATTAACCGGGAGGTGAACATGGTTGCCCCTGCAACTCCCAGTTACCTAAAGTGGTCCCAGACGGCCATCACGTTCGACCAATCCGATCATCCAACACACATTGCCACCCCTGGGAGGCAAGCTTTGGTGGTCGACCCAGTTGTCGAAGGCACTCGACTGACCAAAGTCCTAATGGACGGTGGCAGTGGCCTGAACATACTGTACGCGGAAACCTTGAAAGGAATGGGCATTCCGATGTCCAGACTTAGTGCCAGTAACATGAGCTTCCACGGAGTCATTCCTGGGAAGAAAGCCGAGTCACTCGGCAAAATTGCTCTTGATGTGGTTTTCAGTGATTCAAAGAATTACCGCAAGGAAAAGTTAACGTTTGAAGTTGTGGACTTCCAGAGTGCTTATCACGCCATCTTGGGCAGACCGGCTTATGCACGCTTCATGGCTCGACCATGCTACGTGTATCTTAAATTAAAGATGCCTGGTCCCAAGGGTGTGATCACTGTTACAGGCAACCGAAAGAAGGCAGAAGAATGTTTCCAGAAGGGATCGAAGATCGCCGACGCTCAGATGGCAGTAGTCGAGCTGAAAGAATACCAGAAGACTGCCGACCCGAGTGAATTGCTGCGGGCTAAGAAGCCTGCCTCCGAATCAGCTTTTCAGTCGGACGGCGAAACGAAGACAGTCCACATTCACCCGACCGACCCCGACGCAGCTCCGACTCACGTCTCAACGACGCTCGACTCCAAATAGGAAGAAGCGCTCATCCAGCTCCTCCGTGAGAACTGGGACATCTTCGCATGGAAACCCTCTGACATGCCCGGAGTTCCCAGGGGGCTGGCTGAGCACCGCCTACGAGTTGACTCAAAGTTCAAACCCGTGAAGGAAAATCTGCGGCGGTCCGCCGTCCAGAAAAAACAAGCTATCGGCGAAGAAGTGGCTCGGCTCTTAGCAGCTAAGTTCATTCGAGAGATCTACCACTCCGAGTGGCTCGCCAATGTTGTCATGGTCCCCAAGAAGGACAAGTCACTCCGCATGTGCATTGATTTCAAGCATATCAATCGGGCCTGCCCGAAAGACCATTTTCCTCTCCCTCGCATCGACCAAATTGTCGACTCAACTGCGGGATGTGAGAGATTGTCTTTTCTAGATGCCTACTCCGGGTACCATCAGATCCGTTTGTATGGACCCGACGAAATCAAAACAGCTTTCATCACTCCATTCGGATGCTTCTGTTACGTCACCATGCCGTTCGGCCTCAAGAACGCCGGAGCCACATTCATGAGAATGATCCAGAAGTGTTTACTCACTCAAATCAGTCGGAATGTGGAGGCGTACATGGACGATATCGTAGTCAAGTCTCGAAAAGGTTCCGACCTACGGGCTGACCTTACTGAAACCTTCGCCAACCTCAGGAGATACGATATAAAGCTCAATCCGTCAAAATGCACTTTCGGAGTTCCAGGTGGCAAGCTACTCGGTTTTCTCGTTTCCGAACGGGGAATCGACGCCAATCCTGAAAAAATTGGAACCATACTTCGGATGAAGCGTCCTGTACGTGTGCATGATGTCCAAAAACTTACAGGCTGCTTGGCCGCCTTAAGTCGATTCATCTCTCGACTCGGTGAAAAAGCGTTGCCTCTTTACCGACTGATGAAAAAGTCTGACAAGTTCGAATGGACTCCAGAAGCTGATGCAGCGTTTGCGGAGCTCAAAGCTCTGCTCTCCACCCAGCCGGTGCTAGCTGCTCCAATCAGCAAAGAGCCTCTGCTGCTTTATATTGCAGCCACGGGACAAGTTGCCAGTACAGTACTTACGGTTGAGAGAGAAGAGGAAGGGAAGGCCTTCAAAGTTCAACGCCCTGTTTATTATGTGTCTGAAGTTTTGACCCCTTCAAAACAAAGATACCCTCACTACCAGAAGCTTGTATATGGGATTTACATGACCACGAAGAAAGTTGCACACTATTTCTCTGACCACTCCATTACAGTCGTCAGCGACGCTCCATTATCGGAGATCCTGCATAACAGAGATGCAACTGGTCGAGTGGCCAAGTGGGCAATTGAACTCCTTCCTTTAGACATCAAGTTTGAAGCAAAGAAAGCCATCAAGTCTCAAGCGATCGCGGATTTTATCGCCGAGTGGATTGAACAGCAACTTCCGACTCAAGTTCACTCGGAACACTGGACTATGTTCTTCGATGGATCCAAGATGCTGAATGGTTCGGGCGTGGGGGTAGTTCTGGTCTGCCCCCGAGGAGATAAGCTCAGATACGTTCTCCAGATTCACTTCGATTCCTCCAATAACAAAGCAGAATATGAAGCACTTTTGTATGGGTTGCGCATGGCCATTTCACTCGGCGTCCGTCGCCTCATGGTCTATGGCGACTCAGATCTGGTGGTTAATCAAGTGATGAAGGAATGGGATGTCAGGAGTCCGGCAATGACTGGATATTGCAATGCAGTACGGAAGCTAGAGAATAAGTTCGAGGGGTTGGAACTCCACCACATCCCTCGACTGAAAAACCAGGCAGCTGACGACTTGGCAAAGATAGGCTCCAAGAGAGAAGCCATTCCAAGCGACGTGTTTTTGGAACACATTCGCTCGCCGTCAGTACAAGAAGATCCTTTCACAGATGAAGTCCCGCAGCCGAAAAGTGCCGCGGACCCGACTGAAGTTGAAGTACCTACAGTAGTCGACCTGATCATGGAAGTCTTGGCAATCACCCCCTACTGGACGATACCATACATTGCATATATCCTAAGGAAAGAACTCCCGGAGGACGAGGAGGAGGCTCGACAGATCGTCCGTCGATCTAAGGCCTTCACAGTCATAAGGGGACGGTTGTACAGAGAAAGTGCGATCGGAGTCGGCCAGAAATGCATAACGCCAGAAGAAGGTCAAATAATCCTCAACGATATCCACTCGGGAACTTGTGGTCACCATGCGTCCTCTCAGACCATTGTGGCTAAAGCGTACCGAGCTGGATTTTATTGGCCAAGGGCAAATGAGATGGCGAAAGAGATAGTCGACAGGTGCGAGGGCTGCCAGTTCTACTCCAACATGTCACACAAGCCCGCGTCGGCCCTGAAAACCATTCCGCTCGTCTGGCCCTTTGCCGTCTGGGGATTGGACATGGTTGTCCCCTTGAGAACGGGCAGGAGTGGGTTCACTCACGTGCTTGTGGCAGTCGACAAGTTTACCAAATGGATCGAAGCTAAGCCCATAAAGAGCCTTGACGCTAGCACCGCTATCAGTTTCATCAGAGGATTGACATTCAGATATGGAGTCCCACACAGCATCATCACTGATAACGGGTCAAACTTTGATTTGGACGATTTCAGGGCATTTTGCGCTTCTCAAGGCACATGAGTCGACTACGCCTCAGTCGCTCATCCCCAGTCGAATGGACAGGCTGAGAGAGCAAATGGTCTGATTCTCAAAGGGCTAAAACCTCGGCTGATGCGTGATCTTAAGCACGCGGCAGGCGCTTGGGTCGACGAGCTTCTGTCAGTACTGTGGGGACTAAGGACTACCCCTAACCGGTCGACTGGAAGGACCCCGTTCTTTCTGGTTTATGGAGCCGAAGCTGTCCTGCCAAGCGATCTCCTTCACAATGCGCCTCGAGTTGAACTTTACACCGAAGATGAAGCAGAGCAGGCCCGGCAAGACGCAGTCGATCTCTTGGAGGAAGAAAGGGAGATGGCAATGATCAGATCAACCATTTACCAGCGGGACTTGCGTCGATTCCACGCCCAGAATGTGAAGAGTCGAGCCTTTCAAGAAGGAGATTTGGTCCTCCGAGTGGATCAACAGAAACCTCACAAGCTCGCTCCCACTTGGGAAGGCCCATTCATCATCACCAGAGTCCTCCACAATGGAGCATATCACCTTTACAATGTTGATCGACAAATCGACGAACCTCGAGCTTGGAATGCGGAGCTTCTCCGCCCCTTTTACACTTAAGGCCGCTCTCAAACCAGATGTAATAAGAAAAAATCCTAGGGTTCATTTTTACCAGAAATAAGAGTGTTCCAATAATCGTTGTCACTATTGTATATATCCGAAATCCCCCAGTGGGTGACTTAGCTGCGAATCCGGTTCGCCTAAGTTTGAAAAATCCTACCGAGTGGAGAGCAATCCTCCCACTCGGGGGCTTAGCTGCAGTTCAGCACTCGCCTAAGTTCTCCACAAAGAGACTTAGCTGCAGTCAGACACTCGCCTAAGTTGTTTGAAAAATCCTACCGAGTGGAGAACAATCCTCCCACTCGGAGGCTTAGCTGCAGTTCAGCACTCTCCTAAGTTCTCCACAAAGAGACTTAGCTGCAGTCAGACACTCGCCTAAGTTTGGAAAATCCTACCGAGTGGAGAGCAATCCTCCCACTCGGGGGCTTAGCTGCAGTTCAGCACTCACCTAAGTTCTCCACAAAGAGACTTAGCTGCAGTCAGACACTCGCCTAAGTTTGAAAAATCCTACCGAGTGGAGAACAATCCTCCCACTCGGGGGCTTAGCTGCAGTTCAGCACTCGCCTAAGTTCTCCACAAAGAAACTTAGCTGCAGTCAGACACTCGCCTAAGTTTGAAAAATCCTACCGAGTGGAGAGCAATCCTCCCACTCAGGGGCTTAGCTGCAGTTCGGCACTCGCCTAAGTTCTCCACAAAGAAACTTAGCTGTAGTCAGACACTCGCCTAAGTTTGAAAAATCCTACCGAGTGGAGAGCAATCCTCCCACTCGGGGGCTTAGCTGCAGTTCGGCACTCGCCTAAGTTCTCCACAAAGAGACTTAGCTGCAGTCAGACACTCGCCTAAGTTTGAAAAATCCTACCGAGTGGAGAGCAATCCTCCCACTCGGGGGCTTAGCTGCAGTTCGGCACTCGCCTAAGTTCTCCACAAAGAGACTTAGCTGCAGTCAGACACTCGCCTAAGTTTGAAAAATCCTACCGAGTGGAGAGCAATCCTCCCACTCGGGGGCTTAGCTGCAGTTCGGCACTCGCCTAAGTTCTCCACGAAGAGACTTAGCTGCAGTCAGACACTCGCCTAAGTTTGAAAAGTCCTACCGAGTGGAGAGCAATCCTCCCACTCGGGGGCTTAGCTGCAGTTCAGCACTCGCCTAAGTTCTCCACGAAGAGACTTAGCTGCAGTCAGACACTCGCCTAAGTTTGAAAAGTCCTACCGAGTGGAGAGCAATCCTCCACAAATACAATGTACAACAACTGGGTGTTGGGTGTGGGTCGACTTCCGCCTTCTCCCGAGAGCTCCGCCACAAATACAATGCACAACAACGGAGTGTGGGTCGACTGCCGCCTTCTCCCGAGAGCTCCGCCACAAATACAATGTACAACGACAGGGTGGGGGTCGGCCATCAAGCCTCTCACGACAGTTCCAGACCACGGAGACATTCAGCAAAAATAAAGTTCGGATAAAACTCAAAAGGCCTCGGGCCCCGAATCAAAGTACTCGAGCCCTCAGCTCGGCAGAGTTTGAACGACTACAAATCCACTCGGCATCCCGAGGCTAATTTAAGGAAAGGTATAAAAAGTTTTCTCACTCCTCAAGAGGAGGGCTGCCAGGAGCGACGAACTCATCCAAGTCGATCCCGTCCGCAATGCGAGTAGCTGCAGCAATGAAGGTCTCCATGAAGTCCTGGAAGCTGTGCCTCTTGGTATTGGCGACTTGGATGGCGGCCAGCTTTTCTTCTCGCGCCTCCTTGCAATGAACGCGGACTAAGGATAGAGCCACGTCAGCGCCGCACCGGGCAGAGGACTTTTTCCACTCCTGCACTCGATCGGGGATTTTGTCAAGTCGAGCCATAAGAGACTCGAGATCGTTTTGGAGCGCAGATTCTGGCCAAAGCGTCGAGTCGATCCGCGACACGGCAACCTTCAGTCGAGCCAGGTAATCCATGGCGCCGTCGATTCGAGATTCCAGTCGGAGCAAGTTCATGGCAGTGTCGTCTTTCACCGGGGAATTGATTGGGTCAAGACCCGTTTCGATCCGCCCGGTCTCCTCTTCGAAGTTCTGACAGAATTCTGCACACAAGACCTAAAGATAAGCCAACGATCACAAGATTGAGTCGACACAAAAGTACAAAACAGTCAAAATTAGACGTGCACCTTCAAGTTTGATGTACAGCTTCTTGGCGAGGCTCCTCAGGTAGCTCTCCAGGTCGTCCCTCCTACGGGCGATGCCTTCCATCTCCTCGCCCAAGAGGAGGTTCTTCTTCTTCCAACCGGCAGTCAGCTTGTTGGCATCAGTCAGAGCGGTCTGCAACCTAGTGTTCTCTTGTTCCAACTGGTCGACCGAAGCCAGCTTCTGTTCGGCCAGAGCCATCTTGTCGTCAGCCGCCTTGCGGGCAACAGCCAGGTCCTGGTCCTTCCTCGCCAAAGCTCTTTCCAATTCTCCTACAAAGAAACGGCGATTGAATCGGAAACAACAAAGGAATGCCCAAGCCTGAAAACAAAATCAGTCGACAAAGTCGCTTTACCTGCGGCGCCCTCCCTGACCTTCTGCAACTCCGTCCTGGCCAGCTCTAAATCAAGGTCCAGCTGAATCTTCTGCTTCTCCAATTCAGCATAACGAGCGACAAGTTCGCAGGATCTCTGCAAAAGAAAAAACCAGCCGACAGACATTTGAGATAAGTTGCTCCCGAGTAACTAAGGAACAATGGTGACGTTTCTAAGACCACAGCCGAATAAAAAATATTCGACCGTAGTCTCGGGGACTACACCCAGTGGGTGCACTCAGCGTGCCCCCACTGGTTCGACCAAAAAAAACGACTGCATACAGTCGACAGGACACGGACCGCTCGACCTGGCAGGGCAGACCGAGTGAAGAAGTTCAGATTCACAACCACAATATACAGACTACAGTCGACTGCCAGCAGTCCGCCGTAGTCTCGGGGACTACACCCAGTGGGTGCACTCAGCGTGCCCCCACTGGTTCGACCAAAGAGAAAACACACCCGGTGGGTGTACAAGTACAGATACAAAGATCTTCAAAAAAGGAAGAGAAAGAGAGAGAAAGACTCTTCAAACAAACAAACATCAAGTCAACTGACCTGGACGTTACTCTGAAGCGCCGAACTCGCGTTGTAAGCCGCCTGGCTGGCCTCCTGAGCCCTCTTCACCTGCTCCATCATGACCCCTGCCTGGTGTACGGCCTCCTTCACAGCGGCCACTTCGTCTTCAGGGGCAGAGTACGCGACAAAGAGTGAAGTCGGATCGGCAGTCGACGCCGAGGGCTGCGCACTCGACGGAGGATTGGCAGTCGGATTGGCAGCCGACGCCGAAGGCTGCGCACTCGACAGGGGATTGGCGAAGGACACAGAGGCCCGAGGGGCATTGCCGCCGTACCGTGCCGCGGCCTCAGGCGCCAGAGCAGGCTGGGGAGCCCTGTCAATCGACGGCCTCCTGGTCCTCCCTATCCTCAGCGGCTCATTGTCATCGTCATCCGGGAGGTCGATAACTTGAGGAGGAGCTGCAGGAAGAACTTTCAATCGACAAGAATTGCAAGAAACGACCAAGTCAACTCAAAAACAAAACGTCGATGATCGTACCAGGGTTGGAGGTTGCAGCGTCCCCCATCTCTTGGTCGTCATCCTTGGCTGAGACCTCGGAGGTAGCAGCACTGCAAATTTCGAAGAATCAACCAGTTCAGCATGATGAGTCGACTCAGGATCTATCCTCCAATCGACGAAAGAAGTCAAAGCTTGTTACCCAGAGATGACAGGGACAGTTATCTTCATCTTCGGCAGAGTCTTGGGCGGCTTGGACTGCGTCGTGCGCGGTTGCTTGGGAACCTTCCCAGTCGGTGTCGGAGAGGAGGTCCGAGGGCGTTTCGACGATGGCCCGGCAGAGGCAGTCGCCTGACCACGTCCCTGCGTCGGGTCGTGCACGAGCTTGGATCGTCTCTCTGGGTGGGGAGGTTCAGCTTCTTCCTCCTCCTCCTCGCTGGAGAAGATGTCGTCGCCTTCCTCTCCTTCGCCGTCTGACTCTCACTCGCCCTGGTCGTCGCCGCTCTCACCTCCGCTCCCCTCTCCTTCCTCAGTCGACCCCTGCGCCCCGTTGGGCGTCGAATACATCTCAGTGGTCGCCTAAAAGACAGCAGGCAAAATGGAAAGTCAGTCGACACGCTCAAAAGAAGACCAGTGCAGAAAGCAAGATTTCAGTCGAAAACGCAAAGACACACCTGGTCGACCTCATAAGAGCTGTCGAGTGGAACGACCCTCCTAGCTCCTCGGGGGTTGTCTTTGTTCCCTGTAATGCTTGACAGCCACCCCTCCAACATCTCGTCGGTGACCTCCTCTGGGTGGACCCGAGTGGAGTCCTCGAGGCCGGAGTACAACCACATCGGGTGATCCCGAGCCTGGAGGGGTTGGATTCTCCTCCTGAGGAAGACTTCGAGCAGGTCCATCCCCGTCACGCCCTCACGGACAAGTTCGACCACTCGACCCGCCAGTATCTTGACTTGGGCCTTTTCTTCGGGCGTCACCTTCAGAGAAGCCGGCTTTTCAGCTCGGTGGAGGGTGAAGGGTGGGAGTCCAGTCGACTGCCCCGGGGTCACTTGATCCTGGCAGTAGAACCAAGTCGCCTGCCACCCTCGAACCGACTCCGGGAAAGTGATGGAGGGAAAACAACTTTTCCCCCTTGTCTGGATCGCCAAGCCCCCGCACAGCTGGATCACCTGTGTCCTCTCGTCACTCGACTTAGCCTTCTTCACCGACTGAGAGCGAACGGTGAAGATATGCTTGAAAAGTCCCCAGTGCGGGCGGCACCCCAGAAACGCCTCGCACATAGAAATGAAAGCGGCGAGATAGACTATGGAGTTCGGAGTGAAGTGGTGGAGCTGCGCCCCGAAGATATTCAGGAAATTGCGGAAAAAAGGGTGGGGCGGCAAGGAGAAACCACGGTCAATGTGAGTCGCCAGGAGGACGCGCTCACCGTCAAGTGGCTGGGGCTCGATTTCTCTCCCCGGAAGACGCGCCGCCTTGTGGAGGACGACTCCTCCCTCGACCATGTCGTCGAGGTCCTCCTGACGAAGCACCGAGGGCATCCAGTCGCCCTGGATCCACCCCTTGGGCAGGGCCGTCCGAGAAGAAGAGCCCCCGCGCGCAGACTTCTTCCCCTTCCCGGCCGCCGCCGCCTTCTTCGCGCGCTCTAGGGCGGTCGTCTTGCCCTTCACCATCGTCGCCGGCAAGGTCTCAGGCTGGTTTTTGTGGTGGCGGGGCGAGAGCGAAGGAAGCGGAGGAGACGACGGAGAGACAGAGAGAGGAGCAGAAGAGATGAGCACGCGTACTGAAGAGAGGCTCCGGGCCAACTATTTATAAGGGGCCACTCCCGAGTGGCTGACAGGTAGGCCCGAGCTATCCAGTCAAATCCCGTGGCAGGCGCGCGCGCTGTACGTGGCGAAAAAGGCGGCGCGGGGATCGAGGAGCCTTCGCACTGTCGCTCCCGATTACTGCGGCCGCCCCCGTCCCGCGCGCTTCCCAAAAAATCCGAATCCCACGATCTCCGCCGGGTGCAGAACAACTTGGCGAAACGGAAATCCCGCGCACGCCGGCGCCCGATGCCTCGCAGGTAAAAGAATCCATTCGACGAAAGGCCTGGAACGGATCAAGGCGACTGAAAGAGGTTAATAACGTCATCCGTGACAGTCGACCCAGAACGAAGCACCTACAATAACCCGAAGGGTCGGTTGGAAAGGTCCCAAACCCTTTTTCTCACTCCAGCCTCGATCCGTTCGGGGGCTAATGATGAAGGCATGCACCTACAGTAGGGGCACGGACCCGTCCTAAGAGCCCTACCATAGGACATCCTTAGAGGAAGTCACCTTTCAATCGACTCGAAGGTGTCCCACTCGACGGGGCCAAGACACTCGACCAAGAAGCTGTCACTCGACCGCCAGGAGACCTCAAATCACTCCCAGGCAAATGGTCAGCTATTAAGTAGTCTTTATGATCATCATGACGCTTTATTAGGGACGTTATCAGTAACGCCCACCTTAAATGTACCTTAAACCCTACATTACTGAGGGCAGGAGAGGGCTGGCGAACTCTATATAAGCCACCCCCCACCTCAGTATGAAGGGTTCGCACCCCTGTAATCTTACTCACGCATAATCCAATCGACCGCCTCCGGGCACCAAGACGTAGGGCTGTTACTTCCTCGGAGAAGGGCCTGAACTCGTAAATCTTGTGTGCTTACAACTTCCCAATAGCTAAGGCCTAGCCTCTTCATACACACCCCCCTACCTCACTGTCAGACTTAGAACCACGACGCCAACCGTGTAAGGAACGCAAGATCCGGGAACATAACGCCGATATGACGGAAACTAGGGCGGCAAGAGTGGAACAAAACACCAGGCATAAGGCCGAGCCTTCCACCCTTTACCAAGTATATAGATGCATTAATTAAATAAGAGATATTGTGATATCCCAACAAATATCCATGTTCCAACAAGGAACAAACTCCAATCTTCACCTGCAACTAACAATGCTATAAGAGGGGCTGAACAAAGCGGTAACAAAGCCAAACAACGGTTTGCTAGGATAAGGTGGGTTAGAGGCTTGGTTTAACAATATGGGAGGAATAATAAGCAAGTGGTAGGTATCACAGCATAGGCATAGCAAAAGAGCGAGCAACTAGCAAGCAAAGATAGAAGTGATTTCGAGGGTATGGTCATCTTGCCTGAGATCCCGCAAGGAAGAAGAACGAGTCCATGAAGAAGAAAAACAGATGTAGTCGAATGGGTCCTCACAAACGCGACGTTATAAGAACCAACCCGAGAAGCAACACCGGAAAGAAGCACACCACATAGTAAACAACCAACACATGAACATGGCATGATATGCGGGATGCGGTATGCGGTGCATATGCACGATTTGGGAAGGAAAGATTGAACCTGGACTCAACTTGGAAATCCAAGAGTTCCACTGGAAAGGTGAGTTGATTTCGGTTTAAATCGATATAAAGATCACCGGAATCGGATGCACGGTTTGGAAATGGCAAGCAAAACAAATATGGCACCGGTCTGCGATAAATAGCACGTAGCCTTCTAAATGCATCAAGATAAATATGCTACAGCACTCAAACATGGCAACAAAATACACGGAACGGATCCACTCATGATGCTTGACAAAAGACGAACACTGAGCTACGGCTAATTCATCCATTAACAGGTTCAAACAAGCATGGCAAAAGTGCAAATGATAACAGGTTTCAGACTTTGTGAAATTAACAGCATGTCAGGAATTTATCATCAGGAAGCAATCTAGGAAGCAATCTTTAGAGCATGAAAACTACATACTACAGGAACATATCATGGCAAAGCAAGGCATGGCATGAAGCTACTCTAAGCATATAACAAAAGTCCCTTAGTGACCATGAGCCAAAAGGGATCAGAAAATACAATTGCAAGCATGTGAACATGGAAAAAAACATAAACAGATTCAGACTTAGTGAAAAACTGGAGCATGCAAAACAGTTAACGAGTAGGCATGTTTACGAGCTCGATGCACTCACTACAGAGCATGGCATGACAAACTAAGCATACAATCATCAAGTATACATGGCATAGGAGCTATATATGGCAAGAAAAACATCATAGCATGCACGGATCAATAGCAACATCCTCGGCAAAATCGCTAAACATGTCAACAATCTGCCAGGATCATTTTATAGCAAAAGTAGAGCTCGATTGACTCAAGCTAGGGTGCTCCATAAATGCAAACAAAGACATGGATGGATAGAGCACCACAATGTTAACAAAACATCCGTACTGATCATCCTCAAAAGAGGCACGGATCACTAGGAAACAACATGAACATATGGCATAAAAGCAATAACAGAACAAGGACTTAGTGAAAAACTAAGTCCCTGAAATCAGCATCATCGAGTAAGCTACTTTGCATGCTTGTGCTAGTCACCACAAAGATCACAAAAATACATGGCATACACCCCTGTAAAGATAACATGGCATTCTATAAAACACATGTAGAGCTCAAGATCATAGCATGCACACATTAATCATGGCAAAATGACAAAATGCCATTTGCTGAAACAGATCTGACAAATTCATCACATAGCCCTCTTCCAACGACATTTCGGGCATCAAGATGAGCTCAAATGAAAATGATGCAATGAGATGAAATTATGTACTCGTCGAGACGAACATTTTGATATGCTACACGCACGAATCGGAGCTACGAATGCAGAGTTATGGCATGATGAAGATTGCACAAAGTTACTGGGACTTACTGAGAATTTTACCCCGTGAAAAAGTCAACGCGGCGCGGGGATCGAGGATGGCGGCGGATCTGGCCGGAGCTTCACCGGAGTGGGCCCGAGAAGGTCGGGGAGGTCGGATCCGCAGCTCCCTCCACCGGATCTCGCCGAATCTGGGCTGGAGCTCGCCTGGGAGGCGACGGGTGGCGAGGTAGGGACGCGGGGCGGTGCAGTGGTCCGACGAGCGAGCGGGGCGGCGCGGCCAGCCGGCGCGGTGAGGCGGCGGCGAAGGATAGACCCGGCGCGGCGGCGGCGCAGACATGGGCGGAGCCGGCGTGCGTCGGTGGGGCGGAGCCGACGCGGTGGCGGATGGCCGGCGGGAGGCGCATGGCGGCGGCGGCAAGCCTCGGGTGGCGCGGGGGCGTGACAGCCGACGATGGGAAACGGCGGCGCGGGGGCTCGGGCGCCCGCGGGCGGCGACGGCGGCGGCCCGGGCCGGGGAGGGCCGCGGCTCGGCCCCGGCGGGCCCGCAAGGTGGGCGCGATGAAGTGGGGCGGCCCCGCTGACGTGGCGGCGCCTGGTTGGTTCGGGCGGCGGAGGAGGCGATGTGGCACACCCTGATTCGTTGGTGTGACGCGTCCGGCGGACATGTCCGGTGCGGGATGGACGTGTCCAGCGACGCGAGGAGGGAGATGGCTAGGGTATGGACTGCGCGAAAAATTCGGGGAGAGCCACATATTATAGGTAGAGGGAGCTAGGAGAGTCCAAATGAGGTGCGGTTTTCGACCACACGATCGTGATCGAACGATCGAGATGATGGAGGAGGTTTAGGTGGGTTTTGGGCCACTTTGGAGGGGTGTTGGGCTGCAACACACCCGGGGCCTTTTCGGTCCCTCGGTTAACCGTTGGAGTATCAAACACAGTCCAAATGGCATGAAACTTGACAAGCGGTCTACCGTTAGCAAACCAAGGCCACATGGCAAGTCTCGGTCCAATCCGAAAACGTTTAACAACCGCACACGAAAAGAGGTAGAAGGGGACACCGGGTGACATAGAAGCGCCGGATTGCAAAACGGACAACGGGGAAAATGCTCAGATGGATGAGACGAACATGTATGCAAATGCGATGCACATGATGACATGATATGAGATGCATGACACGCAAGCAATGACAAGGCAACAACAGCGAATAACTGGAAGACACCTGGCACATCGGTCCCGGTGCGTTACAACACTCCACCACTACGAGAGGATCTCGTCCCGAGATCTAGAATGGCACCGGAGGGAAAACGGAGGAGGAAGATAAGCGGGGTAAAACTAAGTTGCTTCTTTGACAAACGAGTGAAACCAAAGAACCTTGAAAAGTTAAACCATCTCGAGAAAAGAATATGACAAAGATGAATGAAGTTAAAAACACTCCGTTAGAAAAGAGGAAACATAGAAGAACAAATTCGAGCAGCACTCCGGTTGACAAGAGATGAAAGACTTGACAAGATGAAAAGAACTTGAGCAGAGGACACAACACTCCGGTTAAAAGGATAAGCACGAAAAGAACAAGGTCCTGACAAACAAGAAGATGAGTTGAAGAGAGCAACCTCACAAAGCCTCCGGAAGAAAAATATAAGAATGGACCCAAAAGAACAAGTTCTGCCTGAGATGAATTTGAGATAGCATCCTTAAAAAGAAGGATTGAACGGAGTTGTTGGGAAATCAACAACAAAAAGGATAAGCTTGATGTGGGCTTATGGAAGACATCTCAAAATTATGAGCTGAAATTCTGCCAATAACAGAAAACAATAGATTGGATTGATATGAGCAAGAAGATGAGAAACCATTTCACCGGGAGGATAAAAGAAGAACTTGGATCATTTATAAGCACCATAATTGCAACAAACCTTAGGGAGGGCTTTAGGTGAAATATAACCCAAGATAACTCCAACAAAGAGGTTGATGGGTTTAAAATACCTCATTCTTAACAACATGTGAATCATGAAACATGAACTCAAATTATCAAGAATGACTTAGTACCACTTCCAATGATATGCATGCAAGAATTGCACTCCAGTATTGCAAGATGAAGAACGCATGAGCTCCTCTAAAAAGAATCTCGATGAACACTTCGAAAAGGAATTAAATCATTGGTGAACCATCATGTAGAACCTCCGTGAAGAACTCTGGTAAAAGAATGATCGACCCAAAAGGAAGTGAAGTATAGAACACAAGGTGAAGCCTTGCGATGATTTAGATGACTCTCCCTGATGATATAATTGTGAGAGCTTGGAACTCCGGGAAAAAGAGAAGATGACACAATTGGAATCAGGAATTTGATGAACCTCCGGAATAATGAATTGAGTTCACTCGATGAAACAAGAATAAGAATTACATTATGCTTATCCTTCACCAATTAAATTGATGACAAACAACGGGTTTGACATATTACTTATTCTCGTAGAAAAGATTAAGAGAGATATCACGCAAACTAGAGAAAGTTTTCAACGAATCACCGGTCGGGTTGAAACAACGAATAAATTGATATGATAAATGAAGGAAGAAAAATCTTTGAAGAACCATCGTAAGAATTGAAAACGATTGATAAAGAAGCACTGGGAAGAATTAGCAAACAAATGAAGATACTTGAGGGAATTTAGATACAAATGAACAAAGTAAAGGATGAATCACCGGTGAGAATTAGCAAATGAACGAACAAACTTGAGACAATCTAGATACATGAGAACGAAGGGATCACAAACTGATTAGGGATCACTTGAACGATGCACCGGTAAGATTTGGAGAATGATAGCTGAAAGCTGAGAATGAATAAGTCTTCTGAAATGCTGGGCTTCGGAGAACCAAACTAAAAAGACTCCTGAATTACTCTGGAAGGGTGAAAAGAATAGTCACAATGAAAACAAATATGAGAAGATGGCAACAAGCTAGAATCATGAATCTTGAAGAGAATGGAGCAAGATTGAGAGAAAAATCTTCTTCGGTTTTCAAAATCTGAGAATGACGACGAGAAACACCATCAAGAATTATTGAGGCACTCCGGGAGAATCCCAAAAAAATGAAGAGGTTGAACCAACGATGAAAAGAAATTGAAAGATCTTGGAGAAAGGCATTTGACTAATGATAACTCATTCTTACGTCAAACTTTGAAACGAATTTAGGATAGCTCCGGGAAAATTAGAAGAGTCGGGTAAGATCCTGGAAAAAGACATGTGGGTTAGGGCCCACTCAAAAGAAACACCATTGAGCGATTTAAAAGAGGGAATGCACCGGTTGAATTAAATGGCTAGAATAGGATACCACTCTCAAAATAGGTTGAACGAATGTAGAGTGGAAACACGAATCTTCGAGATATCTTGAGCACTCCGGAACAATTGAATAGCAAGCGGGGAATGATTTAGAGGTGCACCGGCATAAGAAAAGCATTGGGCAAAATGAAAGAACTATGCTTAATACAAAGCTTGAATTGAATCCACCGGAGAAGAAAAGAATTAAGGATGATGACCTTGAGGCTCTGTTAAAATCTTCATGAGAATCACCGGATAAGAACATTGACGGAAAAGGAGTGGAGAGGCTTCACATCAATAAGATGATATTTGATTAAGAAATCTGAGTCCTTGAAGAAAAAGGGTGGGAGCGCGGGAAAACAAAGGCAAGCTTGGGACAGATGAAACAAACAACGTTGAGAAAGCTGAGATTGAATCTTGCATATGTTGAAAACAATCAGATTCACTTGAAGAGAAAACACGCCGGTTGAAAAGGATTAACAAGACAATCTCGATAAACGAGAAGGATTAGTATTCACATAAGAATATGAGGACATCTCTTAGGAAAGGTATGGAATCAACATTTGACTTCGGAGCAACTCGAATACCACAACTCAAAACAAAACAAAGGATTGGCTTGCAGAATAAGCCGGAACAAACATATGACAGAGATTTCGTCCGAAGTTTTCGTGGTGGGGCCTACACGGGCTCGATCGTACAGCACCATCATGTACAAGGCAGTGCACATGACATACAAAGCGTCCCCGAGTCGGCATAGCCAAGGACTCTTTAAGACACAACGAGACCACTATAAAACCAACCGTGGATAGGCGGACCACTAGACGTCGAACCCCAATTTCATATCATACATCTATCGGAAAGATATCCTAAGAGCTACTTGAATTCCCACTTATAAACTCCCAAAATTTTCCCGGTTATGCAATCAGGTATTGGGGATACAGGGGAAGCATAATATCTCACCCAAAACTAACAAATCCTACATCTAGCTGTATCCATCCTTCAACACATAACCAAGAAACCTTCGAAAATCGTTTACCTCAACCTTCGAAAAGCATCCGTTATATGAGTTATGGCAATACTCCCGAACTCCCGCCCTAGTACTGGGTGGCGTCGAGGTTATCTCACAAACAACTGCATAAAAGAGATTTTTTATGTCGGCGAACTCAGGTATTCCAGAACTGCAACGATAAAATTGTGACGACAACACCTCGGAGCTCAACTCCCCAGGACACTGCCACAACCCCTAAATGTCAGGAGGCACCAAGAACAATGTTCTCGTCACAAAACCATCGGAACGATTCCAAGATACCCGCGTGATCCTAAAAATTTTTTTAGTGAAATTTGAGAAGAGAAGAGTCAAAACTCTACGTCGGGATGCCTCACCAGAGCGACGAAGGGACTGAGGAGTAAAAGAATTCCTAACTCTCCGATATATAATTCCTAAATGACTCAAAAACATTTTTCTAGACTCAAGAACGCCAATGATTCGATCAAGCAGGGGGGCTCCTAAGGTCGGGGAAGGCTCTTATTACCAACTTGTAACGCCCTCGATGTGGCTATATCTCCCACGTGTCGAAGCACGACTTAGAGGCATAACCGCATTGAAAGCAATGTCGCAAGTGAAGTAATCTTCACACAACCCATGTAATACATAAGGGAAAGAGATACATAGTTGGCTTACAATCGCCACTTCACACAATACAAGAATAAAGCAATACGTCATGCAGATACAATCAAGGTCTGACTACGGAACCAAAATAAAAGAAGACTACCCCAAATGCTACACAGATCCCCGATCGTCCCAACTGGGCTCCACTACTGATCAACTGTGAACGGAACAACATAACGAACACGAACTTCATCAAGCTCCTCCTTGAGCTTGGTTGTGTCACCTGCTCGGTAACATCGACACCTGCAAACTGGTTTTGGAACTATCTGTGAGTCACGTGGACTCAGCAATCTCACACCCTCACGATCAAGACTATTTAAGCTTATGGGTAAGGTAAAGGTATGAAGTGGAGCTGCAGCAAGCGACTAGCATATTTGGTGGCTAACATACGCAAATGAGAGCGAGAAGAGAAGGCAAAAGCACGGTCGAACAACTATGATCAAGAAGTGATCCTAGAACAACCTACGTCAAGCATAACTTGTCACACCCTAGCTAGACCATGCATTAGAGTGTGCATCATGTTTACTTTCATCATAAACTTGAAATGGGGAAGGCAGAACCCCCAGCACCCCCCCCCCTGAAATCAACTAGGGTTTACTAAAAATAAATTCAATGAACCTGAAGTGCCCTTCTAAAATGCTCACCCTCTTTGCCTTGGGTTAGAACCTTTGGGAAAATAGGTGCACATTTTTCTAGGTCAACAGAAGGTCACTGATTTAATTCATAAATATTTGAATTTGGGCATTTAAATGCTATTAAATAATTCAAATGCTCAAATAATGTTGGAACTATTTTTGGGCCACTGAAATAATTCAGCAAGTGTCCATGAATATTTTCAGGATTTTATAAAATGATTTAGTATTTAAACTAAATCAAAACAAAATAACAGAAATAGAAAACAGAAATAAATAAAAGAGGGAAGGCCACTGGGCCACTTACCTGGACCTACCTGGCCCAACTCCAGCTGGCGGCCCAGCCCACCACCGCTGCCCCCTGTCGTCTCCCTCCTCAGACAGAAGGACACGGGCGTGTGCTCGAAGCACGCCGGCACGCGCGCGCGCCACCTCCACCCTGCCTTGCCACCTCCTGCTTCCCGACCCCTCTAGACGAGCGCCACGCAGCCCCTGGAACCCCTCTCGCTCACTCTCTCGTCCCCATTCTCTCCTCTGGCTCCCTCTCTCTCCCACCGAGCGGAGCTCGTCGCCGCTGTACGTCATAGACGTAGCCACCGTGCTCCCCTCACCCTTCCGCCGAGTCCAGAAGCACCCCCGAAGCCTCCTCGTCCTCCCAATCAAGCTAGAAGACGCCAGGAGGCCCTGTTTCATCGCCATCGTGGTCATCTTCAACCTCGGGCACCCGAGCTCCTCGCCATCGATCCGCGCCGTCAAGGACGTCCCCGAGCCCGCTAGCCATCCCTACGGCACCGCTGTGAGCTCCCGATCCTTTCCCCCTTAACCACGCTGCCGTTTTCACCCCGTAGCTGCTGCCCGCCGAGCACCCGAAGCTCGCCGCCGCTGAGCCTCGACGCCGTCGTGGCTAGAGCCACGGTAGCTCAAAGCCGAGCACACTGCTGTGCTCATCACGCTTCCAGGAGCCGGGCGCGCCCACCCGTTCGACCTGCTATGCCCCCTAGTGCCAACCCCGACCTTGCCCGGACTCCGGCCGCCGCCGAGGTCGACGCCGTGCTCAGCTCCGGCCACCTCGCGGCCTCCCGTCCGTTCCTTTGGATGCGGACGAGCAAGAGCTCCTCCCTAGTGCCCCCAGCATGCCAAACCACCGCCTGTAGCGCAATCCCGATGCGGACGCCGCCGCGATCTGAGGTCGCCGGCGGCTAAACACCGGTAGCTGACGTAGCCGTCATTAGCGGTTAATTATCCCACTAACCAACCCCTCTAGAGCCACTGCCATGTGGGCCCTAGAGCCTAATTAGTTAGTTAACTACTCTGTTAGATTAGCACCGGTCTCAGGAGGGCCCCACCTGTCATTTTGACTTTGCCACGTCACCGTTGACCTGGTCCCACACGTCGGCCACAGAAACCAGCTACGGTCACTGACCAGTGGACCCCACTGGTCGGGTTTGACCTGGACCGTGCCTTTGACTTGCTGACGTCATGCTGACGCAAGACTGACGCAGTAACTCTTTTCTGGATTTAATTTTATATAGAAAATTCCAGAAAATTGCCTAAACTTCAAAAATTCATAGAAATTCAACCATAACTCCAAATGAGACAAATTATATATGAAAAATTATCAGAAAAATTCAATCTATCCATCTGTAATGGTTTCATGCATGACAAAACAAGTTTACCCTACTGTTTAAGCAGAATAAGGAAATGCCCTATAAATGCAATAATTAATGAGCTAATATTTGAATCTTGGATTCAAATGAGTTCACCCCTTTCTGTTTTAGCTTGCATTAGGCCAAAACACATTCATATTACCATGTCATAGCATGCATCATATTGTTGCATATCGTCATGTGTTGATTGAGCTCGGTTGTGTTCTTCGTGGTAGGTTCTGCCTCCGAGGATATTCACAAGTATCCAGCTGAAGGGCGGTATCCCGTTACCACTCCATCAGGCAAGCAACCATTGATCATTCCGATACAAACCCATGTTCTCGCTCCTGCTCTTGTTTACTGCATTAAGACAACACGATTCAAACTGCTGTGTGCTACGGTAGTTGAACCCTTATCCTCTGCATGACCTGTCATTGCCACAGTAACTAGATGAAACCCACTAGCATGTGTAGGAGTTGATTGAGCCATGTTTTGTGATTCCTACCTTGCTATGCCTGCTAAGCTTAGAGTTGTGTCAGGTCTGGTTCATCTAGGTGATGAGCTAGAGTGAAATGCTTGTGTCAGTGATATGTGGGATGTGTTGAACATGTTTTGGTAAAGGTATCGATGAGAGGCCATGTAGGAGTACATGGTGGGTTGTTTCATTGAGGCCGTCCATAAGAACTGAGTTCTGTATGCGTGACTTAAGATTCAGCTACTACCACACATTGGGCCCTGAGACATGACCCCGCTCGACTTACTGACCTCTCTCGCCTCAGTCCAGGAGTTACAACTAGTTTCTGGTGTTTGTAGGATATGTGTTGGCGGCCGTGCGTAGCGCTGACCCTAGGGGTGGGCTATGTTGCGCTAGATACACCGTGGCCGGGTGTACCGGGTCACCCGTTTGGTGTCTCGGGAACCCTGTTCACATCGTTCGGGGCCGTTGAGGACACCCCGGCCGGATTTCCTTGCGGATGGAACCTGAATAGGTGATGACCCTGGACTAGAGACTTGTGAGGTTAGTCAGGTCATGGTCTACACCCACGTTGGTTTTCGCTTGAAGTCTGCCGAGCACATTTCGTGTGCAGACGCTAAGTGGTGGAAACATGTGTGACGAAGTACACCCCTGCAGGGTATAAAACTATTCGAATAGCCGCGTCCGCGGTAAAGGACTACTTGGTTGCCTATACAGTTCATAGACAAGTTAATGGATACTACTAAAAGACTCAAGATAAGTGTGAGTACCGAGGATGGCCCTCTCGCAGGATACGAGGGAGGATCCACGGTGGAGTATTGTGTTGGTGAGTAGTGGACTCGTGTGCGGAAACTATTTTACTAAAAGGTTCCGTAGGATAGCTTAGCCAAGAGTCAAAGCTGGCTTGCTGCATAACCCCACCACCTTCTTGAGAATGAGCATGTATAGTAGGTTCTGATGTAAGACTTGCTGAGTACCTTTGTACTCATGTTTGCTTATTTATTGTTTTCAGACGACAACACTGCCCCCTCCGATGGGTTTTACGTAGACCTTGACGTCGACAAGTGACTAGCCACCCAGGTGGTGATCCAGGCCATGGAGGGCCCTATGTAGATAGACAGGCTTCGAGAAGCCTTCTTTCTTTCTAGAGTCTGTACTCAGACTAATTGCTTCCGCATGTGCCTGTATGACTGTATGACTTGAGTGTCGGGTCATGTGACCCCTATATGTATGAATATGTTATGTATGGCTCCCTGGAGCCTTTAAATAAAGTACTTGAGTTGTAGAGTTTTGTTGTGATGCCATGTTGTATGTACTCATATCGGGCATATTGTGTGTATGATTGAAATGCTTCGTATGAGTGGGATCCGACAATCTAGTTGTTTGTCCTTCGCAGCCTTTCTTATGGGGAAATGTAGTCTAGTGTTCCTTGAGCCATAGTAGTCCGCTACAGCCCGGTTCACCGGAGTCCTGCTAGCCCAGCACTACTATTTAGGACACTTGACTGGCCGGCATGTGTTTCACTTCGTCCCTATGTCTGTCCCTTCGGGGAAATGTCACGCGGTGATCTCCGGAGTCCTGTCTAGCCTGCTACAGCCAGGGATCCCCGGAGTCCTGTTAGCCTAGTGCTACAGCCCGGAATCACTCGTTGATGACCGACATGTTCGATGTGATTCATGTATGCCTGTCTCCATAGGTCTGTGCCGCTTTGGGTTCACGACTAGCCATGTCGGCCCGGGTTCTCGGTCATATGGATGCTAGGGACATTGTCATATACGCGAGCCAAAAGGCGCAAACGGTCCCGGGCCATGGTAAGGCGACACCCGTGGGATACCGTGCGTGAGGCCGCAAAGTGATATGAGGTGTTACCGGCTAGATCGATGTGGCTTAGAATCGGGGTCCTGACATAACTCGAACACCGTGTTCACTTCCCGGACTCCGCCGAGAAGAGACCATCATGGTTACACACGCGGTTGATGCATTTTAATTAAGATCAACTTTAGGTTTTCTACAACCGGACATTAACAAATTCCCATCTGCCCATAACCGCGGGCACGGCTTTTGAAAGTTCAATCCTTGCAGGGGTGTCCCAACTTAGCCCATCACAAGCTCTCACGGTCAACAAAGGATATTCCTTCTCCCAAGACAATCCGATCAGGCTCGGCATCTCGGTTACAAGACATCCTCGACAATGGTAAAACAAGTCCAGCAAGACCGCCCGATGCGCCGACATCCTGATGGGAGCTGCACATATCTCGTTCTCAGGGCAACACCGGATGAACACTACGTACAGCTAAAACCAGCCCTCAAGTTTCCCTGAGGTGGCGCCGCAAGTGGCTCTGTCTCGGACCAACACTTAGACAAGCACTGGCCCGGGGGGTTAAAGTAAAGATGACCCTTGGGCTGGCCTAACCCAAGGGAAAAAGGCTAGCTGGCGAATGGTAAGACCAAGGTTGGGCCTTGCTGGAGGAGTTTTATTCAAGGCGAACTGTCAAAGGGTTCCCATTATAACCCAACCGTGTAAGGAACACAAAATCTGGGAACATAACACCGATATGACGGAAACTAGGGCGGCAAGAGTGGAACAAAACACCAGGCATAAGGCCGAGCCTTCCACCCTTTACCAAGTATATAGATGCATTAATTAAATAAGAGATATTGTGATATCCCAACAAATATCCATGTTCCAACAAGGAACAAACTCCAATCTTCACCTGCAACTAACAATGCTATAAGAGGGGCTGAACAAAGCGGTAACATATCCAAACAACGGTTTGCTAGGACAAGGTGGGTTAGAGGCTTGGTTTAACAATATGGGAGGCATGATAAGCAAGTGGTAGGTATCGCAGCATAGGCATAGCAAAAGAGCGAGCAACTAGCAAGCAAAGATAGAAGTGATTTCGAGGGTATGGTCATCTTGCCTGAGATCCCACAAGGAAGAAGAACGAGTCCATGAAGAAGACAAACGAACATAGTCGAACGGGTCCTCACAAACGCGGCGTTATCGGAACCAACCTGAGAAGCAACACCGGAAAGAAGCACACCACATAGTAAACAACCAACACATGAACATGGCACGATATGCGGGATGCGGTATGCGGTGCATATGCATGATTTGGGAAGGAAAGATTGAACCTGTCCTCAACATGGAAATCCAAGAGTGCCACTGGAAAGGTGAGTTGATTTCGGTTGAAATCGATATAAAGATCACCGGAATTGGATGCACGGCTTGTAAATGGCAAGCAAAACAAATATGGCACCAGTCTGCGATAAACAACAGGTAGCCTTCTAAATGCATCAAGATAAATATGCTACATCACTCAAACATGGCAACAAAATAAATGGCAGGGATCCAATCATGATGCTTGACAAAAGATGAACACTGAGCTATGGCTAATTCATCCATTAACAGGTTCAAACAAGCATGGCAAAAGTGCAAATGATAACAGGTTTCAGACTTAGTGAAATTAACAGCATGTCAGGAATTTATCATCAGGAAGCAATCTTTAGAGCATGAAAACTACATACTACAGGAACATATCATGGCAAAGCAAGGAATGGCATGAAGCTACTCTAAGCATATAACAAAAGTCCATTAGTGACCATGAGCCAGAAGGGATCAGAAAATACAATTGCAAGCATGTGAACATGTAAAAAAACATAAATAGATTTAGACTTAGTGAAAAACTGGAGCATGCAAAACAGTTAACGAGTAGGCATGTTTACGAGCTCGATGCACTCACTACAGAGCATGGCATGACAAACTAAGCATACACTCATCAAGAAGGCATGGCATAGGAGTTATACATGGCAAGAACAACATCATAGCATGCACGGATCAATAGCAACATCCTCGGCAAAAGCGCTAAACATGTCAACAATCTGCCAGGATCATTTTATAGCAAAAGTAGAGCTCGATTGACTCAAGCTAGGGTGCTCCATAAATGCAAAAAAATACTTGGATGGATAGAGCACCATAATGTTAACAAAACATCCTTACATATCATTCTCAAAAGAGGCACGGATCACTAGGAAACAACGTGAACATATGGCATAAAAGCAATAATAGAACAAGGACTTAGTGAAAAACGAAGTCCCTGAAATCAGCATCATCAAGTAAGCTACTTTGCATGCTTGCGCTAGTCACCACAAATATCACAAAAATACATGGCATACACCCCTGTAAAGATAACATGGCATTCTACAAAATACATGTAGAGCTCAAGATCATAGCATGCACACATTAATCATGGCAAAAATGACAAAATGCCATTTGCTGAAACAGATCTGACAAATTCATCACATAGCCCTCTTCCAATGACATTTCGGGCATTAAGATGAGCTCAAATGAAAATGATGCAATGAGAGGAAATGATGTACTCGTCGAGACGAACATTTTGATATGCTACAGGCACGAATCGGAGCTACGAATGCAGAGTTATGGCATAATGAAGATTGCACAAAGTTACTGGGACTTACTGAGAATTTTACCCCACGAAAAAGTCAACGCGGCGCGGCGATCGAGGATGGCGGCGGATTTGGCCGGAGCTTCACCGGAGTTGGCCGGAGAAGGTCGGGGAGGTCGGATCCAGGGCTCCCTCCACCGGATCTCGCCGGATCCGGGCTGGAGCTCGCCTGGGAGGCGACGGGCAGCGAGGTAGGGACGCGGGGCGGCGCGGTGGTCCGGCGAGCGAGCGGGGCGGCGCGGCGAGGCAGCGACGAAGGACAGGCCCCGCGCGGCGGCGGCGCAGGCACGGGCGGAGCCGGCGTGCGATGGCGGAGCTGCCGTGCGGCGGTGGGGCGGAGCCAGCGCGTTGGCGGATGGCCGGCGGGAGGCGCATGGCGGCGGCAGCGAGCCTCGGGTGGTGCGCGGGCGCGGCGGCCGGCGATGGGAAATGGCGGCGCGGGGGCTCGGGCGCCCGTGGGCGGCGGCGGCGGCCCGGGCCGGGGAGGGCCGCGGCTGGGCCCCGGCGGGCCCGCGCGTTGGGCGCGGCGAAGTGGGGCGGCCCCGCTGACGTGGCGGTGCCTGGTTGGTTCGGGCGGCGGAGGAGGCGTCATGGCACGCCCTGATTCGTCGGGGTGACGCGTCCGGTGGACATGTCCGGTGCGGGATGGACGTGTCCGGCGGTGCGAGGAGGGAGATGGCTAGGGTTTGGACTGCGCGAAAAATTCGGGGAGAGCCACATATATATATATATAGGTAGAGGGAGCTAGGAGAGTCCAAATGAGGTGCGGTTTTCGGCCACGCGATCGTGATCGAACGACCGAGATGATGGAGGAGGTTTAGGTGGGTTTTGGGCCACTTTGGAGGGGTGTTGGGCTGCAACACACACGAGGCCTTTTCGGTCCCTCGGTTAACCGTTGGAGTATCAAACGCAGTCCAAATGGCACGAAACTTGACAGGTGGTCTATCGGTAGTAAACCAAGGCCACATGGCAAGTCTCGGTCCAATCCGAAAACGTTTAACAACCGCACAGGAAAAGAGGTAGAAGGGGACACCGGGTGACATAGAAGCGCCGGATTGTAAAACGGACAACGGGGAAAATGCTCAGATGCATGAGACGCACATGTATGCAAATGCGATGCACATGATGACATGATATGAGATGCATGACACGCAAGCAAAGACATGGCAACAACAGCGAATAACTGGAAGACACCTGGCACATCGGTCTCGGGGCGTTACATAATCCTTCTAATAATTATGGGAATTCTTACAATAACTCTTATGGAAATTATAATAAGATGCCCTCTGAATTTGAGAATAGTGTTAAAGAGTTTATGAATTCACAAAAGAATTTTAATGCTTTGCTTGAAGAGAAATTGCTTAAAGTTGATGATTTGGCTAGAAACATTGATAGAATTTCTCTTGAGATTGATTCTTTAAAGCTTAGATCTATTCCTCCTAAGCATGATATCAATGAGTCTCTCAAAGCCATGAGAATTACCATTGATGAGTGCAAGGAAAGAACCGCTAGGATGCGTGCTTCCAAAGATGCCTTTATTAAAGCGTGTTCTTCCAATACCTATGAAAATCAAGATGAAGATATAAAAGTTATTGATGTATCCCCCATTAAATCTTTTTTTTTGCAATATGAATCTTGATGAAACTGAATATGATCTTCCTTTACCTAGAAGGCGTTCTAAAAATTCGGAGTATTTAGATCTTTATGATGAAACTGATGAAAGTGGGATTGAAAGAAATAAAAATCTAGATGTTGCTAAACCCACTATATTGGATTTCAAGGAATTTAATTATGAAAGTTGCTCTTTAATTGATTGTATTTCCTTGCTGCAATCCATGCTAAATTCTCCACATGCTTATAGTCAACATAAAGCCTTCACCGAACATATTGTTGATGCCTTGATGCAATCTTATGAAGAAAAACTTGAGTTGAAAGTTTCTATCCCTAGAAAAATCTATTATGAGTGGGAACCAACTATTAAAATTAAAATTAAAGATCATGACTTTTATGCTTTGTGTGATTTGGGTGCTAGTGTCTCTACTATTCCCAAGACTTTGTGTGATTTGCTAGATTTTCGTAATTTTGATGATTGCTCTCTAAACTTGCATCTTGCGGATTCCACTATTAAGAAACCTATGGTAAGGATTAATTATGTTCTTATTGTTGCAAATATGAATTATGTGTCCATAGATTTCATTGTTCCTGATATAGATTGCAATCCTTCTTGCCCTATTATTCTTGGTAGACCTTTCCTTAGAACGGTTGGTGCGATTATTGATATGAAGGAAGGGAATATTAGATTTCAATTTCCATTAAAAAGGGCATGGAATACTTTCCAACAAAGAAAATAAAATTACCATATGAAACAATCATGAGAGCCACTTATGGATTGCCTACCAAAGATGGCAATACTTAGATCTATCCTCGCTTTTATGCCTAGCTAGGGGTGTTAAACGATAGCGCTTGTTGGGAGGCAACCCAATTTTATTTTTATTCCTTGCTTTTAGCTCCTGATTAGTAATAGATAAATTATTTAGCCTCTGTTTTTGTTGTGTTTTTGTGTTTAATTAGTGTTCGTGCGAAGTAGAACCGTTGGGAAGACTTGGGGAAAGTCTTGCTGAACTTGCTATAAAAAACAGAAACTTTAGCGCTCACGAGAACTGCTGTCATTTTTATTTGAAGAGCGCTATTTAGTTAATTCTTTTTGAAGATGATTAATAGATATATTCCTCACGTCCAGCAATTTATTTTAGAATTTTTGGGGTTACATATCTTGCGCTAGCTACATATTACTACAGACTGTTCTGTTTTTGACAGATTCTGTTTTTCGTGTGTTGTTTGCTTATTTTGATGAATCTATGGCTAGTAAAATAGTTTATAATCCATAGAGAAGTTGGAATACAGTAGGTTTAACAAAAATATAAATAAATAATGAGTTCATTACAGTACCTTGAAGTGGTCTTTTGTTTTCTTTCGCTAACGGAGCTCACGAGTTTTCTATTTTGAGTTTTGTGTTGTGAAGTTTTCAAGTTTTGGGTGAATTCTTTTGATGGATTATGGAACAAGGAGTGGCAAGAGCCTAAGCTTGGGGATGCCCATGGCACCCCCAAGATAATCCAAGGACACCAATAAGTCAAAGCTTGGGGGTGCCCCGGGAGGCATCCCCTCTTTCGTCCACTTCATCGGTAATTTACTTGGAGCTATATTTTTATTCACCAACATTATATGTGTTTTGCTTGGAGCGTCTTGTATTATTTGTGTATTTGTGTCTTAGTATGCCACAATCATCCTTGCTGTACACACCTTTTGAGAGAGCCATACATGAGTTAAAATTTGATAGAATACTCTATGTGCTTCACTTATATCTTTTGAGCTAAGTAGTTTTGCTCCATGTGCTTCACTTATACCTTTTGAGCTACGTAGTTTTGCTCTATGTGCTTCACTTATATCTTTTGAGCGTTATAATTTTGCTCTATGTGCTTCACTTATATCTTTTGAGCGTTATAATTTTGCTCTATGTGCTTCACTTAGATCTTTTAGAGCACGGTGGTGGATTTGTTTTAAAGAAACTATTGATCTCTCATGCTTCACTTAAATTATTTTGAGAGTCTCTTAATAGCATGGTAATTTGCTTAATAATAATATGCTTGGTATTCAAGATTTGTGAAACTTTCTTTTGAGTGTGTTGAATACTAAGAAAATATTGAAGCATGATAATTGTTTTGAGATATGGAGGTGATAATATTAAAGTCATGCTAGTTGAGTAGTTGTGAATTTAAAGAATACTTGTGTTAAAGTTTGTGATTCTCGTAGCATGCACGTATGGTGAACCGTTATGTGATGAAGTCGGAGCATGATTTATTTATTGATTGTCTTCCTTATGAGTGGCGGTCGGGGACGAGCGATGGTCTTTTCCTACCAATCTATCCCCCTAGGAGCATGCGCGTAATACTTTGCTTTGATAACTTCTAGATTTTTGCAATAAGTATATGAGTTCTTTATGACTAATGTTGAGTCCATGGATCATATGCACTCTCACCCTTCCACCTTTGCTAGCCTCTCTAATACCGCGCACCTTTCGTCGGTATCATACACCTACCATATACCTTCGTCAAAACAGCCACTATACCTACCTATTATGGCATTTCCATAGCCATTCCGAGATATATTGCCATGCAACTTTCCACCATCTAGTTCATCATGACACATTCATCATTTTCATATTGCTTAGCATGATCATGTAGTTGACAAAGTATTTGTGGCAAAGCCACCATTCATAATTTCTTCATACTTGTCATTCTTGATTCATTGCATATCCCGGTACACCGCCGGAGGCATCCATATAGAGTCATACTTTGTTTTAGAATCGAGTTGTAATCATTGAGTTGTAAATAAATAAAAGTGTGATGATCATAATTTAATAGAGCATTGTTCCAAAAAAAGAGAAAGGCCAAAAAAAGAGAAAATAAATAAAAAGGGGCAATGCTACTAACCTTTTACCACACTTGTGCTTCAAAGTAGCACCATGATCTTCATAGTAGAGAGTCTCTCATGTTATCACTTTCATATACTAGTGGGAATTTTACATTATAGAACTTGGCTTGTACATTCCAATGATGGGCCTCCTCAAGTGCCCTAGGTCTTCGTGAGCAAGCAAGTTGGATGCACACCCACTAGTTTCTTTTGTTGAGCTTTAATACATTTATAGCTCAAGTGCATCCGTTGCATGGCAATCCCTACTCGCTCACATTGATATCTATTGATGGGCATCTCCATAGCCCGTTGATACGCCTAGTTGATGTGAGACTATCTTCCCCTCCTTTTTGTCTTCTCCACAACCACCATTCTATTCCACCTATAGTGCTATATCCATGGCTCACGCTCATGTATTGTGTGAAGATTGAAAAGTTTTGAAAAAGTTAGAGTATGAAACAATTGCTTGGCTTGTCATCGGGGTTGTGCATGATTTAAATATTTTGTGTGGTGAAGATAGAGCATAGCCAGACTATATGATTTTGTAGGGATAACTTTCTTTGGCCATGTTATTTTGAGAAGACATAATTGCTTTGTTAGTATGCTTGAAGTATTATTATTTTTATGTCAATATAAACTTTTGTCTTGAATCTTTCGAATCTGAATATTCATATCACAATTAAGAAGATTTGCATTGAAATTATGCCAAGTAGCACTCTGCATCAAAAATTCTCTTTTTATCATTTACCTACTCGAGGACGAGCAGGAATTAAGCTTGGGGATGCCTGATACGTCTCCAACGTATCTATAATTTTTGATTGCTCCATGCTATATTATCTACTGTTTTGGACTATATTGGGCTTTATTTTCCACTTTTATATTATTTTTGGGACTAACCTATTAACCGGACGCCCAGCCCGGAATTGCTGTTTTTTGCCTATTTCAGTGTTTCGGAGAAACAGAATATCAAACGGAGTCCAAACGGAATAAAACCTTCGGGAACGTGATTTTCTCACCGAACGTGATCCAGGAGACTTGGACCCTACTCCAAGGAGTCAAAGAGGAGGTCACGAGGGTGGGGGCGCCTCCCCCCCTAGGGCGCGCCCCCTACCTCGTGGGCCCCTCGGTGCTCCACGGACGTACTCCTTCCTCCTATATATACATACGTACCCCCAAACGATCAGAACAGGAGCCAAAAACCTAATTCCACCGCCGCAACTTTCTGTATCCACGAGATCCCATCTTGGGGCCTGTTCCGGAGCTCCGCCGGAAGAGGGTCGTCATCACGGAGGGCTTCTACATCATCATAGCCTCTCCGATGAAGTGTGAGTAGTTTACCTCAGACCTTCGGGTCCATAGTTAGTAGCTAGATGGCTTCTTATCTCTCTTTGAATCTCAATACAAAGTTCCCCCCCTCTCTTGTGGAGATCTATTCGATGTAATCTTCTTTTTGCGGTGTGTTTGTTGAGACAAATGAATTGTGGGTTTATGATCAAGTCTATCTATGAATAATATTTGAATCTTCTCTGAATTCTTTTATGTATGATTGGTTATCTTTGCAAGTCTCTTCGAATTATCCGTTTGGTTTGGCCAACTAGATTGGTAGTTCTTGCCATGGGAGAAGTGCTTAGCTTTGGGTTCGATCTTGCGGTGTCCTTTCCCAGTGACAGAAGGGGCAGCAAGGCACGTATTGCATCGTTGCCATTGAGGATAACAAGATGGGGTTTATTTCATATTGCATGAATTTATCTCTCTACATCATGTCATCTTGCTTAAGGCGTTACTCTGTTTTTAACTTAATACTCTAGATGCATGCTGGATAGCGGTCGATGAGTGGAGTAATAGTAGTAGATGCAGAATCGTTTCGATCTACTTGTCACGGACGTGATGCCTATATACATGATCATGCCTAGATATTCTCATAACTATGCTCAATTCTGTCAATTGCTCAATAGTAATTTGTTCACCCACCGTAGAATACTTATGCTCTTGAGAGAAGCCACTAGTGAAACCTATGGCCCCCGGGTCTATTCACATCATATCAATCTCCATCACTTTAATCTTGCTTTGCTTTTTTACTTTGCTTTTACTTTTTACTTTGCATCTTTATACCAAAAATTCCAAAAATATTATATCTATCAGATCTCACTCTCGTAAGTGACCGTGAAGGGATTGACAACCCCTAATCGCGTTGGTTGCGAGTAGCTATCATTTTGTGCAGGTACGAGGGACTTGAGTGTGGCCTCCTACTGGATTGATACCTTGGTTCTCAAAAACTGAGGGAAATACTTACGCTACTCTGCTGCATCATCCCTTCCTCTTCGGGGAAAACCAACGCAAGCTCAAGACGTAGCAGCCGAGCGCATCGAGAATAGCCCTTTACTGTCGAAGTGCCAGGCCACGAAGTCCTCAAACTGCTCGGAAATGGGGATGGCCATGATAGTCTCTGCGTCCTGATGGGTGAAAGTTTGAAACACCAGCTAAACAGCCCATTGGTTAGTCATAGGGTCGATGAGTTCAGACACACGAGTCAGCAGGTGCCCCCTGGAGGGTACTCGGGAGCCTTGTATCATTAGATGGCAGCCATGGGTCAGTCCATATCCTAATGTTCTCGCCCGATCCCACTCTCCATATCATCCCCGCCTTCACCACATCCAAACCCTGCAGAATGCTCCTCCATACGTAGCTCATCCCTGGTTGTGGCTCTGCAGACAAAATGTCCCCCTTCGGGAAATACTTCGCCTGCAGGACTTGTGCACATAGCGAGTCTGGTACCTGAATGAGATGCCATACTTGACGGGCCAACATAGCCGCATTGAAAGCGTGCAGATCCCGGAAGCCCAGGCCACCTTGCTCCTTCTTTAAACACATCCTCTCCCAACTGATCCAGTGGTGCTTGTGTTCATCTTCCTGGTTTGCCCACCAAAAATTGCATACCATTTGGCTGATACTATCACATAGCTCCTTTGTTAGGTCAAAACACGCCATGGCATACGCAGGGACGGCTTGGATTACTGCCTTGATGAGAATTTCCTTAGCAGCCTTGGACAGTAGTTTGATCTTCCAGTCCTTCAGGATTTCCCAAATTCTGTCACGAAGATACTTGAAACATTCCTGCCGGGATCGGCCAACATAACTGGGCAGACCCAAGTATTTCCCATGCGTGCTCTCATAGTGCAGCCCTAGGGCAGTCAGCAGAATCTGCTTTTTTGTAGCGGAGGTATTCTTACTGAACAAGACTGCTGACTTGGCAAGATTGATTACCTGGCTGGCCCCCTGCTCATATACATGCAAGATCTGATTCACCACGCCAATGCTCTCCGGGGACGCCTCCATAAGCAGCAAAGAATCGTCAGCAAATAGCAGGTGGCTAATCGAGGGGGCCTGGGGCGCGATTTGAATCCCTTTGATGTGGCCGGCCTCCTTAGCATGCTTGAGCAAAGCCGATAGACCATCCGCGCATAACAGGAATAGGTACGGTGAAATGGAGTCACCCTGTCGAAGACCACGCCCCGGGATCACCTCGTCGGTGTAGGAGTCATTAACCTTAAATCGGAACTTCACCGTTCTAATACATTTACTAATCAGGCGTATAAAGGGTTCAACAAAGCCCAATTGAGCCATGACCTTCTCCAAAAAACTCCACTCCACCCGGTCGTACGCCTTGCTCATATCTAGTTTCAAAGCCGCGTAACATTGAGACCCGGATCGCTTCCTCTTCAGGAAATGTGTCATTTCGTACGCCAAAATAGTGTTATCAGAAATGAGCCTGCCCGGTACGAACGCACTCTGGTTTGGTGAAATGACCTCTCCCAATATACACTTCAGCCTATTTGCCAGTACTTTGGACACGAGCTTGTACACCACATTACAGAGGCTAATAGGGTGAAGATCCTTCAAACTTTTAGGGTTCTGCACCTTTGGGATTAGTACCACCAGGGTATCGTTCCATCCCTCCGGTGTACTGCCGCCTCGCAATACATGTAACACTTCCCGTGTCACCTCATTGCCGACCAATTGCCAATAGTGTTTATAAAAGACTGCTGGGAGACCGTCCATACCCGGCGCTTTAAGGTCACCAATATCATTCAAAGCTGCTCTAACTTCCTCCGAGGTAAACACAGCCATCAAAAAGTCATTCATTGGGTCCGTCACCTTAGGGGCGATGTGATCCAATATTGCACTCGTGTCCTCCCCAGCCACCGACGTAAACAGAGATGAAAAGTAGTTAGTAACCAACTTCTTCATCCCCTCCTCACTATCCACCACCGTGCCATCCTTTGTTTTCAAACTCTGAACTGTATTCTTTCTTTTCCTTTCCGTGGCAAAAGCATGAAAAAATTGGTGTTTCAGTCCCCATAGACCAGCCAGTTCACATGTGCCCGTTGCCTCCACACAAGGTCTTGTTGCTCCTCCAGCCGTTCAAGTTTAAAACTGATGGTTTGCTCCTTCTGAACCTGGCTGTCCGAGATGGCTTCCCTTCGCACTGCTTCTAGCTCTCCTCGGAGTTTTTTGATGCGTTTACCCAGGTCCCCCAAGACATCCCTACTCCATGTGTTCAGAGCCCTCACAACCACTTCCAGCCTCGCTCGAATACTCACACTCCTCCCCCCCCCCACGCCTCCTTAACAATGGCATCACAGTCCCCCTCGAGTAGCCATCTTGCCTCAAACTGCATCAGGTGCTCACTCCCCTCCGACCTCCTCGTCGCACACCTGCCATCCCTCTCCAAGATGACCGGTCTATGGTCTGATTTCCTTGGATCACCATTTATGACCTTATAAGCTGGAAAGTGTGCACACCACTTTGAAGTGGCTACCACTCTATCTAATCTTTCACGAATGTAACCATCAACACGGTAATTTTTATTCCTCCAGGTAAAAACATCCCCCGTGAAACCGAGGTCATGAAGATTACAAAAGTCAAGGGCGTCACGAAAGTTTTGCATATATCTATGGGCTCTAGGGCCCCCCTTGCTTCTCATGACTGAACAAGACTTCATTAAAATCCCCTAAACAGACCCAAGTAAGTTGAATTTGGTGATGCAAATTTCGAAGCAGCCGCCATGTCTCCACCTTCTTATCGACATGTGATTCTCCATAGACGCCAGTAAGCCTCCACTTGAACCCATCCTTCTCCTCCACGATAGCATCAATATGCATTCTCCCCATCCATCTTATTGTAATATTTATTCTGCGTCGCCAGAACAACGCCAAACCTCAACTTTTGCCTTTATTATCCTGGGCCACCATATGTTGCAGCCCGAGCATGTCCCTAAACTTACCCATCCTCTTCTTATCCATCTTCGTCTCGGACAGGAAGAGAATGTCAGGGTCCTCCTTCTTCTGGAGATCCAGAAATCCGCGAACTGCCGGCCTATTCCCCATTCCCCGGCAGTTCCAAGCAATAATTTTCATTGCGGCATGCAGGGCTGCTCTGGCAGCCCCGCCACTTCAGTAGAGACCTCTGAAACTTGCTCTTCCAGACCCTCCTGCTTCCTCTTCGTGTGCACTTCACCATCTTCCCCTTCTCCCTCCATGCCCTCCGAGCTCCTCTTACTATCCACCACCTCATCCAGCCCCGAAACTAGCTCCACCCTAACCTGATCTCTCCCCTTCTTCTTATAAGTGCCACTTTTCTTGACATGTTTGGCTTCCGGACGCCCCCCACTTGATCCACCTGCTCCACCCTTGCAAGGCTCACGTCGATCTGCATGGAACTAGTGGTTTGCTTGGCCTCGGTAGATGGGCCTACCACTGTAGCTCCCCCACCCTAATGCCCCTCATTGCCCACCTTTTTCCGGTTGTTTATTCACCCTCCCCCACCACTTCTCCTCCCCCCTCTCCACTTGTTTATCCTTCTCCTGCACTGGGAAAGTGAGCTGCTTGACTGCCCCCACACCCCTCTTCCCTCCATGCCCCCCTGAGTTGGCCTTCTTCAACGGGCTCGTCACCTCCTACTCATTCTCCTCCTCCTCCTCCGCCAGTTCGCCCCAACTCCTGTTGTTCTTGCGCCAAGAAGGTGCATCACTAGCTGGTGAGGATCGCCCGTGCCACGCCCCCAAGCTTCTGTTGCCCGAGCTATGCCCACTCCGGAATGCCCCGCCTTCCCCCCATTCCTCGAGCCCCACCAGGGTTGCGCCGCGGCAAGAAAGCCCTCAGCCATGGTCCAAACTGGCCTTCCTCCCCCTTTTTCAGCTTCTTACACGCCTTGTCATCGTGCCCAATGATTCCACACACATAGCAGAATTCAGGCAGGTACTCATACTCAAAGGGGCACTAGTTGTCTTCCTCATCCTCCCTAGAGTGGTTACCACCCCCACTGGCTTGATCATTGTCCTCCTTCTCCGCTTCCACAGTAACGCCCCTCATCAATGGATGCTTGATCCCCATTCTGATCTTCACACGCAAGAATCTCCCAACTGCCCTCCCATCCGCTCTGGCCTCCACCTCAATGACTTCTCCAATCTCCTTGCCAATAGTCTCCCCCACTTCTCTACACATCATGCCCAGAGGTAGGCGCAGAATCCTTACCCAGATCGGAATGGTTTCGAAAGTATAATCTTCAATTCTCTTCCTCGGCACGAAATCTTCCAACACCAAGAGGTCATTGCCAAACTCCCAGGGTCCGTTCTCCAAAGCCATCCGCTTCCCAGATTCCTGCCCAAAGGTGAACAGGAATGTATTCTCTCCCACCTCCTTGCAGTCCAGACCTTTGATTGGGCACCAGATCTTGCCTAGGGTTTCCACCATCGCTTCCACGAACACCGGCTTCTCAGACAAAAGTTTCGCTAATGCATGGGGTTCCACCACACCAACCTTGCCCGATCCACCCCACCCAATCTTGACGCCCTTCTTCTCCTTATCCGACAACTTCAGATTCTGCAACAACCCCTCCACACGCTCCATCCCGCCCCCAACTCCTCAACCAGAACACCAACTAGGGAACGAAGTGGTGTACGATCGCGTGCCCTAGCACACACGAAAGGCTTTTAGTGGATGGGATTGGCCGAGGTTCGCCAGGGAAGGGGAAGGGCGCCCGACACGTAGACGGAGACGAGGGCTCGGATGGCGGCGAGGAAAACCCTAGATCGCCTCCAGAGTCACGAGACCGAGACCAACCGTCACCCTAGGGACGGACGTATACAAATGAGTTGCTGTTGCTGTTCCATGTGTGCCATCTAATAATCATGTAATCTACGTAGGCACTTCTCACAAGAAAAATCTTACCTACATACACAAACCGAATCATGTGACCAAAATATATTTGTTGTTCATTCAAAAATTCGCGTGAACTTTGGTTATTTTGGTTATTACCGAAACCGAACCGAAATTAAATGGTTATTACCGAAACCGAACCGTATCTATGTATAAAACCGTATAAACTGAAGTATAAAAACCGTATAAACCAAACCGAATCAAATCGAAAAAACCGAACGCACAGCCTGAGTTGTGCATGATTTAAATATTTTGTGTGGTGAAGATAGAGCATAGCCAGACTATATGATTTTATAGGGATAACTTTCTTTGGCCATGTTATTTTGAGAAGGCATGATTGCTTAGTTAGTATACTTGAAGTATTATTATTTTTATGTCAATATTAAACTTTTACCTTGAATCTTTCGGATCTGAAGATTCATGCCACAATAAAGAAAAATTACATTGAGAAATATGTTAGAAAGCATTCCACATCAAAAATTCTTTTTTTATCATTTACCTACTCAGGGACGAGCAGAAATTAAGCTTGGGGATGCTTGATACGTCTCCAACGTATCTAAATTTTTTGATTGCTCCATGCTATTATATTATCTGTTTTGGATGTTAATGGGCTTTATTTTACACTTTTATATCATTTTTGGGACTAACCTATTAACCGGAGGCCCAACCCAAATTGTTTTTTTGCCTATTTTAGTGTTTCGCTGAAAAGGAATATCAAACAAAGTCCAAACGGAATGAAACCTTCGGGAATGTGATTTTCTCAACAAACATGATCCAGGAGACTTGGAGTGGGCGTCAAGAAACAATCGATAAGGCCATGAGGCAGGGGGCACGCCTACCCCCCTGGGCGCACCCTCCACCCTCGTGGGCCCCTCGTTGCTCCATGGACCTACTTCTTCCTCCTATATAAGTCCGCGTACCCCGCAAACATCGAGGAGCACCACAAAAACCTAATTCCACCGTCGCAACCTTCTGTACCCAAGAGATTGCATCTTGGGGCCTTTTCCGAAGCTCCGCCGGAGGGGGCATTGATCACGGAGGGCCTCTACATCAACTCCATGGCCTCTCCGGTGATGTGTGAGTAGTTTACTTCAGACCTTCGGGTCCATAGCTAGTAGCTAGATGGCTTTTTCTCTCTCTTTGGATCTCAATACAAAGTTCTCCTCGATTCTCTTGGAGATCTATTCGACGTAATCTTCTTTTGCAGTGTGTTTGTCGAGATCCAATGAATTGTGGGTTTATGATCCAGATTATCTATGAACAATATTTGATTCTTGATACGTCTCCAACGTATCTATAATTTTTGATTGCTCCATGCTATATTATCTACTGTTTTGGACATTATTGGGCTTTATTATCCACTTTTATATTATTTTGGGGACTAACCTATTAACCGGAGGCCCAGCCCAGAATTGCTGTTTTTTTGCCTATTTTAGGGTTTCGAAGAAAAGGAATATCAAACGGAGTCCAAACGGAATGAAACCTTTGGGAACGTGATTTTCTCACCGAACATGATCTAGGAGACTTGGACCCTATGTCAAGAAACAAAGCAGGAGGCCTCCCCCCCCCAAGGCGCGCCCTCCACCCTCGTGGGCCCCCTGTTGCTCCACCGACATACTCCTTCCTCCTATATATACCTACGTACCCCCAAACGATCAGATACGGAGCCAAAACCCTAATTCCACCGCCGCAACTTTCTGTATCCACGAGATCCCATCTTGGGGCCTGTTCCGGAGCTCCGCCGGAGGGGGTATCCAACACGGAGGGCTTCTACATCAACACCATAGCCCCTTCGATGAAGTGTGAGTAGTTCACCTCAGACCTACGGGTCCATACTTATTACCTAGATGGCTTCTTCTCTCTTTTTGGATCTCAATACAATGTTCTCCCCCTCTCTTGTGGAGATCTATTTGATGTAATCTTCTTTTTGCGGTGTGTTTGTTGAGACCGATGAATTGTGGGTTTATGATCAAGTCTATCTATGAACAATATTTGAATCTTCTCTAAATTCTTTTATGTATGATTGGTTATCTTTGCAAGTCTCTTCGAATTATCAGTTTGGTTTGGCCTACTAGATTGATCTATCTTGCAATGGGAGAAGTGCTTAGCTTTGGGTTCAATCTTGCGGGGTCCTTTCCCAGTGACAGTAGGGGCAGTAAGACACGTATTGTATTGTTGCCATCGAGGATAACAAGATGGGGTTTTCATCATATTGCATGAGTTTATCCCTCTACATCATGTCATCTTGCTTAAGGCGTTACTCTGTTTTCATGAACTTAATACTCTAGATGCATGCTGGATAGCGGTCGATGAGTGGAGTAATAGTAGTAGATGCAGGCAGGAGTCGGTCTACTTGTCTTGGACGTGATTCCTATATACATGATCATACCTAGATATTCTCATAACTATGCTCAATTCTGTCAATTGCTCAACAGTAATTCGTTCACCCACCGTAAAATACTTATGCTCTTGAGAGAAACCACTAGTGAAACCTATGGCCCCCGGGTCTATCTTCATCATATTAATCTTCCAATACTTAGTTATTTCCTTTGCTTTTACTTTGCTTTTATTTTACTTTGCATCTTTATCATAAAAATACAAAAAATATTATCATATCATATCTATCAGATCTCACTCTCGTAAGTGACCGTGAAGGGATTGACAACCCCTTATCGCGTTGGTTGCGAGGAGTTATTTGCTTTGTGCAGGTATGAGGGACTCGCGCGTAGCCTCCTACTGGATTGATACCTTGGTTCTCAAAAACTGAGGGAAATACTTACGCTACTTTGCTGCATCACCCTTTCCTCTTCGGGGAAATCCAACGCAGTGCTCAAGAGGTAGCAATTCTTCTCTGAATTCTTTATGTATGATTGGTTTATCTTTGCAAGTCTCTTCAAATTATCAGTTTGGTTTGGCCTACTATATTGATCTTTCTTGCAAAGGGAGAAGTGCATAGCTTTGGGTTTAATCTTGCGGTGCTCGATCCTAGTGACAGTAGGGGAAACGACACATATTGTATTGTTGCCATCGAGGATAAAAATATGGGGTTTATATCATATTGCATGATTTTATCCGTCTACATCATGTCATCTTGCTTAAGGCGTTACTCTGTACTTATGAACTTAATACTCTAGATGCATGCTGGATAGCGGTCGATGTGTGGAGTAATAGTGGTAGATGCAGAATCATTTCGGTCTACTTGTCATGGACGTGATGCCTATATACATGATCATGCCTAGATATTCTCATAATTATTCACTTTTCTATCAATTGCTCGACAGTAATTTGTTCACCCACCGTAATACTTATGCTATCTTGAGAGAAGCCACTAGTGGAACCTATGTCCCCCGGGTCTATTTTCCATCATACAAGTTTCCAATCTATTTTATTTTGCAATCTTTACTTTCAATCTATATCATAAAAATACCAAAAATATTTATCTTATTATTATCTCTATCAGATCTCATTCTTGCAAATGGCCGTGACGAGATTGGCAACCTCTTTATCGCGTTGGTTGTGAGGTTCTTATTTGTTTGTGTAGGTACGAGGTGAAGCGTGGTCTCCTACTGGATTGATACCTTGGTTCTCAAAAACTGAGGGAAATACTTACGCTGCTTTACTGCATCACCCTTTCCTCTTCAAGGGAAAACTAACGCAGTGCTCAAGAGGTAGCAGAGACGTATCAAGATCCATCAGTGGATAAAAAAGAGTTTAAGTTTGTAAGGACCTCGTTTCGACGTTTCCGCAGAGCTGGAGTATATGGTAAGCCGGAGGATAACTCTGTTGGGGAATGTTGCAGAAAACAAAAAAAAATCCTACGTTTCACCAAGATCAATCGATGGAGTCAACTAGCAATGAGAGAAGAGTGCATCTACATACCCTTGTAGATTGTGAGCGGAAGCGTTCAAGAGAACGGGGATGATGGAGTCGTACTCGCCCTGATCCAAATCACCGATGACCAAGTGCCGAACGGACGGCACCTCCGTGTTCAACACTCGTACGGAGCGGATGACGTCTCCTCCTACTTGATCCAGCAAGGGGAAAGGAGAGGTTGATGAAGATCCAGCAGCACGACGGCGTGGTGGTGGATGCAGCAATGATCGTAGCAGGGCTTCGCCGAGCTTCTGCGAGAGGAGAGGTGTAGCAGGGGAGAGGGAGGCGCCAAGACTTGAGGTGCGGCTGCCCTCCCTCTCCCCCCCCCTTTATATAGGCCCCCTGGGGGGGCTCCGGCCCTGGAGATGGGATCTCCCAGGGGGGGCGGTGGCCAAGGGGGGTGGAGTGCCCCCCAAGGCAAGTGGAGGCGCCCCCCACCCTAGGGTTTCCAACCCTAGGCGCAGGGGGGCCCAAGGGGGGGGCGCACCAGCCCACTATGGGCTGGTTCCCCTCCCCACTTCAGCCCACGGGGCCCTTCGAGATGGGTGGCCCCACCCGGTGGACCCCCGGGACCCATCCGGTGGTCCCTGTACAATACCGGTGACCCCGAATCTTTCCCGATGGCCGAAACTACACTTCCTATATATAATTCTTCACCTCCGGACCATTCCAGAACTCCTCGTGACATCCAGGATCTCATCCGGGACTCCGAACAACTTTCGGATTACTGCATACTCATATCTCTACAACCCTAGCGTCACCGAACCTTAAGTGTGTAGACCCTACGGGTTCAGGAGACACGTAGACATGACCGAGACAGCTCTCCGGCCAATAACCAACAGTGGGATCTGGATACCCATGTTGGCTCCCACATGCTCCTCGATGATCTCATCGGATGAACCACGATGTCGAGGATTCAAGCAACCCCGTATGCAATTCCCTTTGTCAATCGGTACGTTACTTGCCCGAGACTCGATCGTCGGTATCCCAATACCTTGTCCAGTCTCATTACCGGCAAGTCACTTTACTCGTACCGTAATGCATGATCCCGTGATCAACCACTTGATCACTTTGAGCTCATTATGATGATGCATTACCGAGTGGGCCCAGAGATACCTCTCCGTCATACGGAGTGAAAAATTCCAGTCTCGATTCGTGCCGACCCAACAGACACTTTCGGAGACACCTGTAATGTACCTTTATAGTCACCTAGTTACGTTGTGACGTTTGGCACACCCAAAGCACTCCTACGGTATCCGGGAGTTGCACAATCTCATGGTCTAAGGAAATGATACTTGACATTTAGAAAAGCTACAGCAAACGAACTACACGATCTTTGAGCTAAGCTTAGGATTGGGTCTTGTCCATCACATCATTCTCCTAATGATGTGATCCTGTTATCAATGACACCCCCATGTCTATAGCCAGGAAACCATGACTATCTGTTGATCAACGAGCTAGTCAACTAGAGGCTCACTAGGGACACATTGTGGTCTATGTATTCACACATGTATTACGATTTCTGGATAATACAATTATAGCATGAATAATAGACAATTATCATGAACAAGGAAATATAATAATCATTTTATTATTGCCTCTAGGGCATATTTCCAACAGTCTCCCACTTGCACTAGAGTCAATCATCTAGTTATATTGTGATGAATCGAACACCCACGGAATTCTGGTGTTGATCATGTTTTGCTCTAGGGAGAGGTTTAGTCAATGGATCTGCTGCATTCAGGTCCGTATGTACTTTACAAATTTCTATGTCTCCATTTTGAACACTTTCACGAATGGAGTTGAAGCGACGCTTGATATGCCTGGTCTTCCTGTGAAACCTGGGCTCCTTGGCAAGGGCAATAGCTCCAGTGTTGTCACAGAAGAGAGTCATCGGCCCCGGCGCATTCGGTATGACTCCTAGGTCGGTAATGAACTCCTTCACCCAAACTGCTTCGTGTGCTGCCTCCGAGGTTGCCATGTACTCCGCTTCACATGTAGATCCCGCCACAACACTTTGCTTGCAACTGCACCAGCTTACTGCCCCACCATTCAAAATATACACATATCCGGTTTGTGACTTAGAGTCATCCAGATCTGTGTCGAAGCTAGCGTCCACGTAACCCTTTACGACGAGCTCTTTGTCACCTCCATAAACAAGAAACATGTCCTTAGTCCTTTTCAGGTACTTCAGGATATTCTTGACCGCTGTCCAGTGTTCCTTGCCGGGATTGCTTTGGTACCTTCCTATCAAACTTACGGCAAGGTTTACATTAGGTCTGGTGCACAGCATGGCATACATAATAGACCCTATGGCTGAGGCATAGGGGATGACACTCATCTCTTCTATATCTTCTGCCGTGGTCGGACATTGAGCTGAGCTCAATTTCACACCTTGCAACACAGGCAAGAACCCCTTCTTAGACTGATCCATATTGAACTTCTTCAATATCTTTTCAAGGTATGTGCTTTGTGAAAGACCTATGAGGCATCTTGATCTATCTCTATAGATCTTGATGCCTAATATATAAGCAGCTTCTCCAAGGTCCTTCATTGAAAAACTCTTATTCAAGTAGGCCTTAATGCTGTCCAAAAGTTCTATATCATTTCCCATCAAAAGTATGTCATCTACATATAATATGAGAAATGCTACAGAGCTTCCACTCACTTTCTTGTAAACGCAGGCTTCTCCATAAGTCTGCATAAACCCAAACGCTTTGATCGTCTCATCAAAGCGAATGTTCCAACTCCGAGATGCTTGCACCAGCCCATAAATGGATCGATGGAGCTTGCATACCTTGTTAGCATTCTTAGGGTCGACAAAACCTTCTGGCTGCATCATATACAGTTCTTCCTTAAGGAAACCATTAAGGAATGCCGTTTTGACGTCCATTTGCCATATCTCATAATCATAGAATGCGGCAATTGCTAACATGATTCAGTCGGACTTTAGCTTCGCTACGGGTGAGAAAGTCTCATCGTAGTCAATGCCTTGAACTTGTCGATAACCCTTAGCGACAAGCCGAGCTTTATAAATGGTCACATTACCATCCGCGTCTATCTTCTTCTTAAAGATCCATTTATTTTCTATGGCTCGCCGATCAACGGGCAAGTCAGTCAAAGTCCATACTTCGTTTTCATACATGGATCCTATCTCGGATTTCATGGCTTCCAGCCATCTGTCGGAATCTGGGCCCGCCATCGCTTCTTCATAGTTTGAAGGTTCACCGTTGTCTAACAACATGATTTCCAAGACAGGGTTACCATACCACTCTGGTGCGGAACGTGTCCTTGTGGACCTACGAAGTTCAGTAGCAACTTGATCTGAAATTTCATGATCATCATCATCAACTTCCTCTCTAGTCGGTGCAGGCACCTCAGGAACATTTTCTTGAGCTGCGCCACTTACTGGTTCAAGAGGTAATACTTCATCAAGTTCTACCTTCCTCCCACTTATTTCTTTCGAGAGAAACTCTTTCTCTAGAAAGGACCCATTCTTGGCAACAAAGATCTTGCCCTCGGATCTGAGGTAGAAGGTATACCCAATAGTTTCTTTAGGGTATCCTATGAAGACGCATTTTTCCGACTTGGGTTCGAGCTTTTCATGTTGAAGTTTCTTGACATAAGCATCACATCCCCAAACTTTTAGAAATGACAGCTTAGGTTTCTTCCCAAACCATAATTCATACGTTGTCATCTCAACGGATTTCGACGGAGCCCTATTTAAAGTGAATGCGGCAGTCTCTAAAGCATAGCCCCAAAATGATAGTGGTAAATCGGTAAGAGACATCATAGATCGCACCATATCTAATAGAGTGCGATTACGACATTCGGACACACCATTATGCTGAGGTGTTCCAGGCGGTGTGAGTTGTGAAACTATTCACATTTTCTTAAGTGTGTGCCAAATTCGTGACTCAAGTATTCTCCTCCACGATCTGATCGCAAGAACTTGATTTTCCTGTCATGTTGATTCTCAACCTCACTCTGAAATTCCTTGAACTTTTCAAAGGTCTCAGACTTGTGTTTCATTAAATAGACATACCCATATCTACTCAAGTCATCAGTGAGGGTGAGAACATAACGATAGCCACCGCGTGCCTCAACACTCATTGGACCGCACACATCAGTATGTATGATTTCCAATAAGTTGGTTGCTCACTCCATTGTTCCTGAGAACGGAGTCTTGGTCATTTTACCCATGAGGCATGGTTCGCACGTGTCAAATGATTCGTAATCAAGAGACTCTAAAAGTCCATCTGCATGGAGCTTCTTCATGCGTTTGACACCTATGTGACCAAGGCGGCAGTGCCACAAGTATGTGGGACTATCATTATGAACCTTACATCTTTTGTTATTCACACTATAAATATGTGTAGCATTACGCTTGAGATTCATTAAGAATAAACCATTCACCATCGGAGCATGACCATAAAACATATCTCTCATATAAGTAGAATAACCATTATTCTCGGATTTAAATGAGTAGCCATCTCGAATTAAACGAGATCCTGATACAATGTTCATGCTCAAAGCTGGCACTAAATAACAATTATTGAGGTTTAAAACTAATCCCGTAGGTAAATGTAGAGGTAGCGTGCCGACGGCGATCACATCGACCTTGGAACCATTCCTGACGCGCATCGTCACCTCGTCCTTCGCCAGTCTCCGCTTATTCCGCAGCTCCTGCTTTGAGTTACAAATGTGAGCAACCGCACCGGTATCAAATACCCAGGAGCTACTACGAGTACTGGTAAGGTACACATCAATTACATGTATATCACATATACCTTTTGTGATGTCGGCCTTCTTGTCCACTAAGTATTTGGGGCAGTTCCGCTTCCAGTGACCACTTCCCTTACAATAAAAACACTCAGTCTCGGGCTTGGGTCCATTCTTTGGCTTCTTCCCGGCAGCTTGCTTACCGGGTGCGGCAACTCCCTTGCCGTCCTTCTTGAAGCTCTTCTTACCCTTGCCTTTTTTGAACTTAGTGGTTTTATTCACCATCAACACTTGATGTTCCTTTTTGACTTCTACCTCTACTGATTTCAGCATTGAATATACCTCAGGAATGGTCTTTTCCACCCCCTGCATATTGAAGTTCATCACAAAGCTCTTGTAGCTTGGTGGAAGCGACTGAAGGATTCTGTCAATGACCGCGTCATCCAGGAGATTAACTCCTAGCTGAGTCAAGCGGTTATGCAACCCAGACATTGTGAGTATGTGCTCACTGACAGAACTATTTTCCTCCATCTTATAGCTGAAGAACTTGTCAGAGACTTCATATCTCTTGACCCGGGCATGAGCTTGGAAAACCATTTTCAGCTCTTCGAACATCTCATATGCTCCGTGTCACTCAAAACGCTTTTGGAGCCCTGGTTCTAAGCTGTAAAGCATGCCGCACTGAATGAGGGAGTAGTCATCAGCACGTGTCTGCCAAGCGTTCATATCGTCTTGGTTCTGTGGGACGGGTGCGTCACCTAGCGGTGCTTCTAGGACATAATCTTTCTTGGCAGCTATGAGGATGATCCTCAGGTTCCGGACCCAGTCCGTATAGTTGTTGCCATCGTCTTTCAGCTTGTTTTTCTCTAGGAACGCGTTGAAGTTGAGGACAACGTTGGCCATTTGATCTACAAGACATATTGTAAAGATTTTAGACTAAGTTCATGATAATTAAGTTCATCTAATCAAATTATTCAATGAACTCCCACTCAGATAGACATCCCTCCAGTCATCTAAGTATAACATGATCCGAGTTAACTAGGCCGTGTCCGATCATCACGTGAGACGGACTAGTCAACATCGGTGAACATCTTCATGTTGATCGTATCTTCTATACGACTCATGTTCGACCTTTCGGTCTTCTGTGTTCCGAGGCCATGTCTGTACATGCTAGGCTCGTCAAGTCAACCTAAGTGTTTGCATGTGTGAATCTGTCTTACACTCGTTGTATGTGAACGTTGGAATCTATCACACCCGATCATCACGTGGTGCTTCGAAACAATGAACTGTCGCAACGGCGCACAGTTAGGGGGAACACTTTCCTGAAATTATTACGAGGGATCATCTTATTTACTACCGTCGTTCTAAGTAAACAAGATGCAAAAACATGATAAACATCACATGCAATCAAATAATAGTGACATGATATGGCCAATATCATATAGCTCCTTTGATCTCCATCTTGGGGCTCCATGATCATCTTGTCACCGGCATGACACCATGATCTCCATCATCGTGTCTCCATGAAGTTGCTCGCCAACTATTACTTCTACTACTATGGCTAACACGTTTAGCAATAAAGTAAAGTAATTTACATGGCGTTTCTCAATGACACGCAGGTCATACAAAAATAAAGACAACTCCTATGGCTCCTGCTGGTTGTCATACTCATCGACATGCAAGTCGTGATTCCTATTACAAGAACATGATCTCATACATCACACATATATCATTCATCATTCATCACAACTTTGGCCATATCACATCACATGACACTTGCTGCAAAAACAAGTTAGACGTCCTCTAATTGTTGTTGCAAGTTTTACGTGGCTGCAATAGGGTTCTAGCAAGAACGTTTTCTTACCTACGTAAAAGCCACAACGTGATTTGTCAACTTCTATTTACCCTTCATAAGGACCCTTTTCGTTGAATCCGCTCCAACTAAAGTGGGAGAGACAGACACCCGCTAGCCACCTTATGCAACTAGTGCATGTCAGTCGGTGGAACCTGTCTCACGTAAGTATACGTGTAAGGTCGGTCCAGGCCGCTTCATCCCACAATACTGCTGAAGCAAAATAAGACTAGTAGTGGCAAGAAAGTTGACAACATCTACGCCCACAACAAATTATGTTCTACTCGTGCAAAGAGAACTACGCATAGACCTAGCTCATGATGCCACTGTAGGGGAACGTTGCAGAAAACAAAAAAATTTCCTACGTTTCACCAAGATCAATCTATGGAGTCAACTAGCAATGAGAGAAGAGTGCATCTACATACACTTGTAGATCGCGAGCGGAAGCGTTCAAGAGAACGGGGATGATGGAGTCGTACTCGCCGTGATCCAAATCACCGATGACCAAGTGCCGAACGGACGGCACCTCCGCGTTCAACACACGTACGGAGCGGATGACGTCTCCTCCTTCTTGATCCAACAAGGGGAAAGGAGAGGTTGATGAAGATCTAGCAGCACGACGGCGTGGTGGTGGATGCAGCAATGATCGTAGCAGGGCTTCGCCGAGCTTCTACGAGAGGGACAGGTGTAGCAGGGGAGAGGGAGGCGCCAAGACTTGAGGTGTGGCTGCCCTCCCTCTCCCCCCTTTATATAGGCCCCCTGGGGGCTCCGGCCCTGGAGATGGGATCTCTCAAGGGGGGCGGCGGCCAAGGGGGGTGGAGTGCCCCCTAAGGCAAGTGGAGGCGCCCCCACCCTAGGGTTTCCAACCCTAGGCGCAGGGGGGCCCAAGGGGGGGGGGCGCACCAGCCCACTATGGGCTGGTTCCCCTCCCCACTTCAGCCCATGGGGCCCTCCGGGATGGGTGGCCCCACCCGGTGGTGCCCCGGGACCCATCCGGTGGTCCCGGTACAATACCGGTGACCCCGAATCTTTCCCGATGGCCGAAACTACACTTCCTATATATAATTCTTGACCTCTGGACAATTCCGGAACTCCTCTTGACGTCCAGGATCTCATCCGGGACTCCGAACAACTTTCGGATTACTGCATACTCATATCTCTACAACCCTAGCGTCACCGAACCTTAAGTGTGTAGACCCTACGGGTTCGGGAGACACGTAGACATGACCGAGACGGCTCTCCGGCCAATAACCAACAGCGGGATCTGGATACCCATGTTGGCTCCCACATGCTCCTCGATGATCTCGTCGGATGAACCACGATGTCGAGGATTCAAGCAACCCCGTATACAATTTCCTTTGTCAAACGGTACGGTACTTGCCCGAGACTCGATCGTCGGTATCCCAATACCTTGTTCAGTCTCGTTACCGGTAAGTCACTTTACTCGTACCGTAATGCATGATCCCGTGATCAACCACTTGATCACTTTGAGCTCATTATGATGATGCATTATCGAGTGGGCCCAGAGATACCTCTCCATCATACGGAGTGACAAATCCCAGTCTCGATTCGTGCCAACCCAACAGACACTTTCGGAGACACCTGTAATGTACCTTTATAGTCACCCAGTTACGTTGTGACATTTGGCACACCCAAAGCACTCCTACGGTATCCGGGAGTTGCACAATCTCATGGTCTAAGGAAATGATACTTGACATTCAGAAAAGCTACAGCAAACGAACTACACGATCTTTGAGCTAAGCTTAGGATTGGGTCTTGTCCATCACATCATTCTCCTAATGATGTGATCCCGTTATCAATGACATCCCCATGTCTATAGCCAGGAAACCATGACTATTTGTTGATCAACGAGCTAGTCAACTAGAGGCTCACTAGGGACACATTGTGGTCTATGTATTCACACATGTATTACGATTTCCGGATAATACAATTATAGCATGAATAATAGACAATTATCATGAACAAGGAAATATAATAATCATTTTATTATTGCCTCTAGGGCATATTTCCAACAAACTCTTCACCTCCGCTGGTCCGAGTTTGTCGCCGGTTCTCGTGCTGCTATTGCTTAAAAAGAAAGTGAGGATCCAAATGAGCTAAGGGGTGTGAAAAGCTTACTTTCCGAGTTACCCGTCGAATTTTCTGTCTTGGCAAAGGCTCTAAGTTGGAGGAAATAATAGTTACCTCTTCTTCGACCGCTTGACTAGCCCCCGTGTCATCCTGATGATAATCAGTGTCAATAATATAGTTGAAAAGGAGCCAAGGGAATCAAGGGCTACCTCTGACTTAGAACTGTCGTCGAGTCCAAGCATCTCAGAAGCAGTTAATTTCTTATTATTCTTCTTGGCGGCTTCCGTTTTGGCTATGGCTTTCTTGGCAGCTTCGTGGTCATACTCCTTGTTCCAAAAATCAGATTCAGCCTGTGAAAATCATCAAAGTTGAGTTAATGGAACATTTTAGTAGTAAGGTGAAGTGAGTGATTTAGAGACTCACATCTGGTGGCGGGTTAAGTTTGCAGAAAGGGTTCAGTCCCACCTTGCTGTAGCTTCCCAGGCTCTCGTTCAGAAGGGTCTTTGTCATTTCATTGACTACATCATCAGTTAGGCACACGGAGCTGTGGCACAGTGGATCTTTTGCACCACCCGTGTAAGTGCACATTAAGCCGGACCGACGACTCAAGGGTATGATTCGCCAAGAAACCCAGCACCGAACCAAATCAATACCGGTTAACCCATTTCCCAGCAGGGCCTTTACCTTTGCAATAGTGGGTGCAAGCTTTGCACGTTCAACACTGGTGAGCTTTTCGGGAAGATGATGCTTTGGGTCGAGCCATTAGACACGATAACCCGGCAGTGGATTTTCATTAGCCGAAGAAGTATCTTTGCAATAGAACCATATTTGGTTCCAATCTTTGGGGTGACTCAGTAGGCGAGCATAGGGGAAGATAGCATCTCTTCTTCGTTGAATTGAGACCCCACCAAGTTCTAAGTTGGGTCCGTTAGTAAACTCGTTTTGCCGGTTCAGATAAAAATATTCCCTGAAGAGTTCAACATTGGGTTCTTCTTGAAGGTACACTTCACAGAAATCTTGAAAATTATAGATGTTTGACACGGAATTGGGTCTGATGTCTTGAGGATGGAGTTGAAAGAAGTACAGAACGTCTCGGAAAAATTTGGAACCGGGCGGTGAGAAGCCTCGATTCATGTGATCAGTAAAAACAATGACCTCACCATCCTTTGGCTGAGGTCTTTCTTCGCCTGGTTTGGGGGCGCGCCAATGCATGATATTTTTTGCTGGTAAATAGCCGATTTTGACAAAATCTTTGAGTGTGTCTTCGGTAACAATAGAGGGAACCCAATTACATGAAGTGACTGTCTTCGGCATTGTGAAGGAAGAAGCCTAAACGAAAGAAAATTTGCCGGTTTAAGTTGATTCGTTAAGCCAGAGGTAAACACTGTAGTATGTATTCAGATTGGCGGCTTAAATGGGGCCTAATGACATATGGCTAGTTATAACTGGTGATGTAAGCCGCCATGACCATAATGGTATTTAAGATCTATCAAGAGTGAAATCTGCTAAGTGTTGGACAAACAGGTTTGATAGACTGGAGCAGCTAATTTGGATCTAACGTTGTGTGAAAAAAGAAAGTAAATCGAAGCCTAAATATCGCAGCAGCGGAGGAACTAGCATATTGGCAAGATTTCTGCATCTAGGAAGTGTATTCAGTGATTAAGAGAAGGTACAGAAACAGTTTCCGCATATTTCAAAGGTTATTTTTAGATTGAAGAAAGGATCAAACCGAGGTATGATGAAGAACGACGACAAACTCCGAAGAACTTCAGAAAACCCTAATGGAGATCTACAGCAAAGAAAGGAGAGGTACTTACTGGATCCATTGAGCCATGGAGAGGTTCCGTAGTTTCTCTGGTCTTGTTCAGGTCGATGCAGCGGCCGGGGTCGAGGAAGCTGACGAGCTCGGCAGCGGCAGTGCTCAGGCGTGCAGATGCGTTACGAAGAGAGAGAGAGAGAGAGAGAGAGAGGTTGAAGACGAGAAGGAAAAGGGGAAAATGAAAAGGTTGCCCGACCCTATTTATAAGGAAAGGGGTAACAGGCGGGCGCAAAAATCGAGGAGGCCAAAGAATGATTATCCAGCCGCTCGGATGCCTCGATCTTCGGGATGGTTATTAAAGATAAATAATTTATTAAGGTATGCTGGATATTGTGCAAAAATAATGACAGATGACGTCATGGCGGGTTTCTGTAATTCCAGGAGATGACGTCATGACGGGTTACAATATCTTGCAAGAATAAATGAAGAAGGATTTTTTCTAAAGGGTTGAAGATTGACATGAACAAGTTTAAATCAACCTGGGGCCTAATTGTAACGCCCCATATGTAACCTTCCCGAATTGTACTCCAACTCTTGCCGTTTCCGGCATTAAGTTATATTTAATTCTCGGGTTCGGGTCTTTGTCTCCGTGTGTTGTTTGTGTTTTTTTTTGCATCTCATATCATGTCATCACGTGCATTGCATTTGCATACATGTTCATCTCATGCATTCGAGCATTTTCCCCGTTGTCCGTTTTGCATTCCGGCGCTTCGTTCTCCTCCGGTGGCCATTTCTAGCTTTCTTTCATGTGTGGGGATTAAACATTTCCGGATTGGGCCGAGACTTGCCATGCGGCCTTGGTTTACTACCGGTAGACCGCCTGTCAAGTTTCGGGTCATTTGGACTTCTTTGATACTCCAACGGTTAACCGAGGGACCGAAAAGGCCTCATGTGTGTGCAGCCCAACACCCCTCCAATTTGGCCCAAAACCCACCAAACTCTGCTCCATCGTCTCGGTCGTTCGATCACGATCGTGTGGGCGAAAACCGCACCTCATTTGGACTCTCCTAGCTCCCTCTATGCCTATTTAAAGGCCCCCCATTTTTCGGATCTCGTCTTCCTCCCCGTCCTCCTCGAAAAAAAACAGATCAAACCTCCCCCCTCCCCACCGACGGACGTGTCCGGATCCGACCGGACAACGTCCGCCCGATCCGCCCCGCCCAATCCGCGTCCGCCACGTGGCCCGCCGTCGCCGCCACCGACAGCCGCCGCGCGGGGCCCGAGGCGCCGCCGCCCGATCCGCCTCCGCCGCCCCGTCGTCGTACCCCGCCGCCGGAAGGCGCGCCGCCCCGCGCCGCCACCACCGCCGGCTGCCGCCGTCGCCGGCCGGCGCCCCCGCACCGCCGGCCCCGCCGCCTCGACTCCTCCGGTGGGCCGCGCCGCCGCGGGACGCCGCCGTCCACCTCCGCTCCGGTTTCTTCTTCTTCAACTCCGGCGCCCAAGTCCGGCCAGCTACAGTGCTCCCCGGCGATTCCTCGAACCGTGTGCAGATCGGATCTGAAAATATCTCCTCCTCGGTTGATTTTTTTCCCCGAAACCCTAATTCCTAATATTTTTTATGCATACTTTGACCGCTCATATCTTTGCACCCGTGGCTCCGTTTTGGGCATATGATATATCAAAATCTTCGTCTCGACGAGTACATCATTTCATTCCATTGCATCATTTGCATTTGAGGTCATCTTGGTGCCCAAAATGCTGTTGGAAGGAGGCATCATGAGTTAAATTGCAGATCCGTTAGCCCTACATTGTCTTTTGTCATTTTTGCCATGATTATTGTGTGCATGATATGCCTGTGCCCCTTTGGGATGAATTGTTAAGCATGTTGTCTTCTTTCCAGAGGTGCCTCCCATGCATTTTTAGGATGTGTGTGTTGTCTTGTGCAAGCTTGCAAAGAGGGCTACCTGAGTTTACTGATTTCAGGGACTTAGTGAAAATCACTAAGTCTGGGATGTTTTAGTTCACGATGCTATATGTCCAGCTTGTTTCCTAGTGATCCGTGCCTCTTTTGAGGATGATCAGTAAGAGTGATTTGTTATGCTTGTTGTGCTTAATCCATCCATGTCTTTACTTGTTCTGTTGGAGCATCCTAGGTTGACTCAATCGAGCTCAACTTTTGCATAGTTGTTGTTTTGGGCAGATCGTGAACTCTTTTGCGATTTTGCCGGAGCTATTGCTAGTGATCCATGCATGCTATGCCATTGTTCTTGCCATGTCTAGCTAGCATTTTGTGCCTTCTTTATGGATATATGCTTGCCTTGCCATGACTTGCACCGTAGTGAGTGCATCGAGCTCGTTTACATGCCTCCGTGAGTTATAATTTCAGCATGTCCCAGTTTTCACTGTCTGAAAACTGATTGTGTTTCATCGATGTTCGTGTGCTCGGTAGAGTAATTTGTGAACCCTTTTGGCCCCAGGTCATTTTGGGTGTTTTGTTAAGCTTGTTGAGTAGCTACATGCCATGCTCTTACTTACCATGTTCAGGTTTTTCTTCATGTTGTTTTGCTGCTCTGAAGAGAGCATCGTGGTCTGAAATTCCAGACTAGCGTTAATTTCGCTAAGTCTGAAATCTGTTTTGCTTATTCAGTTTTGCCATGCTTGTTTGAAGCCCTTAATGGATGAATTTGCCTATGCCTCAGTCCTGGTGATTTGTTAAGCTTCTTGAGTACATCACTGCCATGCAATTTGTTTTCATGTTTGGTGGCTGTAGCATGTTCATTTTGTTGCATTTAGGAGCCTACTTGCTGTAAATCGCAGATCGGTTCGTTTCGTAAAACGCTTGCCATTTCCAAACCGTAGCTCCGATTGCCATGATCTTTATATCGTTTTCAGGGGATTTCTTCCCCTCTATCTAGTGGCACACTTGGTTTTCCATGTTGAGGCCAGGTTCATGCATTTCCGGTCACGTCTTGCATTTTGCATCCCGCATCGCATCCCGCATAGCATATCATCTTTGCATATTATTGGTTGCCCTTGCACGTGGTTGATTGTATCCTTGTTGCTTGTTTGTGTTGTTGGGTAGAGCCGGGAGACGAGTTCGCTAACGAGGAGCCCGTTGAGTTTGCTTTTGAGGATCCAGTCAACTCTGACAACTCTGCAGGCAAGATGATCATACCCTCGAAATCACTACTATCTTTGCTATGCTAGTTTGCTCGCTCTTTTGCTTTGCCAATGCTACGATGCCTACCACTTGCTTGTCAGCCTCCCAATTGCCATGATTGAGCCTCTAACCCACCTTTGTCCTAGCAAACCGTTGATTGGCTATGTTACCGCTTTGCTCAGCCCCTTCTTATAGCGTTGCTAGTTGCAGGTGAAGATTGGAGCCGTTCCTTATTGGAACCTTTACTTACTTGTTGGGATATCATTATATTGCTATGTTATCTTTATTCACCTATATACTTGGTAAAGGGTGGAAGGCTCGGCCTCTCGCCTAGTGTTTTGTTCCACTCTTGCCGCCCTAGTTTCCGTCATATCAGTGTTATGTTCCCGGATTGTTGCGTCCCTTACGCGGTTGGGCTATATGGGAACCCCTTGATAGTTCGCCTTGATTAAAGCTTTTCCAGCAATGCCCAACATTGGTTTTACCATTTGCCACCTAGCCTCTTTTTCCCTTGGGTTTCCGGAGCCCGAGGGTCATCTTTATTTTAGCCCCCCACGGGCCAGTGCTCCTCTGAGTGTTGGTCCGAACTAGAGTCCTGTGCAGCGCCCCCTCGGGGAAACCCGAGGTTTGGTTTTAGTTGTATGGAGCACTCATCTGAGTGTGCCCTGAGAAAGAGATATGTGCAGCTCCTATCGGGATTTGTCGGCACATTCGGGCGGTGTTGCTGGTCTTGTTTTAACCTGTCGAATCATCTTGTTGTACCGGGATACCGAGTCTGATCGGTGGGTCCTGGGTGGAGGTCTATTCCTTCGTTGACCGTGAGAGCTTGTTATGGGCTAAGTTGGGACCCCCCTACAGGGATTGATCTTTCGAAAGCCGTGCCCGCGGTTATGGGCAGATGGGAATTTGTTAATGTCCGGTTGTAGATAACTTGAACCTTAAATAATTAAAATGAATCAACTGAGTGTGTTGCCGTGATGGCCTCTTCTCGGCGGAGTCCGGGAAGTGGACACGGCGTTGGAGTTATGTTTGCGTAGGCTGCTCTATATAGTTTCCGCTCGTGCTTTGCCTCCTCTTCTCGCTCTCCTTTGCGAATAAGTTAGCCACCATATATGCTAGTCGCTTGCTGCAGCTCCACTTACATTACCCCTTTCCTACCTATTAAGCTTAAATAGTCTTGATCGCGAGGGTGCGAGATTGCTGAGTCCTCTGTGGCTCACAGATTACTATTACACCAGATGCAGGGACCGATGATACCTCTCCGGATGGCGCGCTCGAGCTGAAGTGGGAGTACGACGAGGACTCTCAGCGTTACTATGTGTCGTTTCCTGATGATCAGTAGGGATGCCTATTCGGGGTTAGATCCAGGACCTAGTCGCTTGTTGGGGGTCTTTTCTATTTTGGCGCCGTAGTCGGGCCATGAGTGATTGTATGATGGATGTTATTTATGTACTTTGATGTGACGTGGCGAGTGTAAGCCAACTATGCTATTATTCCCCTTTATATTATATATGTACATGGGTTGTGTAATGATTCCCGACTTGCGACATTGCTTTCAATGCGCCTATGTCTCTAAGTCGTGCCTCGACACGTGGGAGACATAGCCGCATCGAGGGCGTTACACTAATGTTGGGGATATGACTATTGGGTATGACCCGCCCAGGAGGGGCCGGGTTATCCCAATGGCGGTTCATCAAAATAAAGCCCATGAAGATGTTGAAGATGGCGGTTCATGAAGCAGACTTACTAAAAGGCTCAAAGCCCAAAGGCGGCTTAAGGCCCATAGGTGTAAACCGCCATATATGTATGACTTGTATTGTAAGGCAAGTGTAATTAGTCACCGGGCTGGACATGTTATTTATGAGCTGGCCAGGACTCTGTAAGCCGCTGGACGTCAACCTGTGTATATAAAGGGACGACCCGGCGACGGCTTAGGGCAAGAAAACAACATATTGAAAGCTAGGTCAAGCATATTCGCTCCCTGGTAATCGAGACATAAGCAATACCATCTCAAACTGGATTAGGCTTTTACCTTCACCGCAAGGGGCCGAACCAGTATAATCTCCTTGTATCTTTTGTCCTGTTTAACCCCTTTAAGTTAACCCTGTTGCGATGGCTTCACGACTAAGTCCTTCTGCTAGGACATCTATCGTGACAATTCCACGACATGAAGGGAGGGGGCACAAGAAGTGAGAGACCCAATCCCACTTTCTTCGAATCTGCGCATTCAACACAAGATAAGTTGAGTACAAATTCTTTACAAAAATAGTGAGAGCTTTTCTTGGTATGCATGCTTAACTTTACGCAACGACGAAGCCATCGCCTCGGCTCTACTCACGAGCCACTATTGAAATTACATCAAGAAATGATAAAAGTGCCTATTGCTTGTTAGGCCTTATACAATGGGAGGTGCTTAAAGAAATAAACCATTTTTTCTTTAAGCATCAGTGCTTATTTGTACAGGGTAGATGTTTAATTAAGCGTCTCTCCTTTAAAAATAAGCATCGGTGCTTCAGAAAAACTCGGTTTATTTTTCTAAGCACCTTTCTAAACACCTCTCATTGTACAAGGCCTTATGGGCAAATGACCGTCGCAGGGTGCCCTTGTGCTCATGCGCGAGCTCTATGACTAAGCTGGCTCCATCACTAACCTTACACGAAGATAATTAGGAACTGACACAGTACGCAACGATAACAATAGTGAGAACACCGTCGCTGGGTGCTATGAACTTTCTTCCAGCTTAATTATCTGCCGATCAAAGATTGTTTTTGCTGGATTTCTGAGTCGAGCGGTTCCTTCTTCTCTAGTAAAGAGCAGCGACAGCAGCGCGTCGACGACTCGTTTTGACGGCAATAGAAGACTTCCCGTGGTCTCGAAATCTTGATATATTTTTATTATATTTCAAATACTTTGTATACTTCGATGATCTTTTATAAATAGATCTAATCTTAACAAAAATGGTTTAGTCGGGAGATGGTTCGGCCATGGCTTGTGGGTTGCCATCCGATAGCTATCGAGCGGCTCGCAGCCGAGTCGGAAGCCCCTGTGGCACGCGAGCTATGAGTGCGCCGTCGAATGCTGAATCCGAACACGTGGTGGCAGATCACGTCACGTCGGGTATGCTTTTTTCCCCCCCTATATCCATTATTTTTACCAGACCCCCGCTGGGGTTAGCCGGACTAATCCCTTCCATCCCGCACCCTTCGTCTAATAGCCCCCAGCCCATGGAGGATTCCAAGGGGAGCGGCGGCGGCGGCGGCGGCGGCGGCGAGAGGCCCGGCGCCGACCACAACCCTAGCCCGGATCAGCCCCCGCCGGTCGCCGCTCCCGGAGGAGGGGACGATGCCGCTGCGGCTGCTGCTGCTGCGGCGGCCTTGGCCGAGGACGAGGCGCGGCGCCCGTTCACGGCCCTCAGCCAGGTCGACGCCGACCTCGCCCTGGCGCGCGTCCTCCAGGAGCAGGCAAGTGCCTAGATCTCGCGGCCCGGGCCGTCCCCTCCCCGTACCTAGGGTTCCGAGGCGCGCGACTAACATACCGTTTGGATCGGTTGCAGGAACGGGCGTATATGATGCTCCGGATGAACGGAGTCGGCGGCGGCGGCGGCGAGGGCAGCGACTACGGGAGCTCGGAGGCCGGGAGCTACGAGTACGACGAGGATGCCGAGGAGGACTACGAGGAGGAGCTCGAGAACCACCTCCGCGTCCACCACCACGAGCACCCAGGCGGCGGCGAGGGTGATGGGGACGATGATCTCGAGGCTGATGGCGAGGGCGAGGGCGAGGGCCAGGACGAAGGCTCTGAGGAGAGCGAGTACGAGGAGGAGGGGTTCGATGAGGATGAGGAGGTGGAGGATGTGGAGCTAGACCCTGCAGAGTACGAGGACGACGAGGCTTATGCGCGGGCGCTTCAGGACGCTGAGGAGCGTGAGGTTGCCGCGCGGCTTATGGCTCTCGCTGGGATCAGCGATTGTGAGTATGGATTATTCTTTTCGGGTCACTTCACAGTTCGTGCGGGTTGCTGATGTACAGTTCTGCTTTTCCTTTGTAGGGCGGGCGGTGGAGCATGTCGAGGATCACATAAACGACGCGCAGGTACTGATTTATGTTTCGTCTTGGATGGATTTAATTTTTGTATGCAGAAGTTGGAGGTTGGGAGCACCAGTTTTGATGAAATGATCATGTACCGATAGCGATGCTTATTTTGTTAATGCGTGTGACACACAATGTAGTAGTACTTGCTTATTTTCATTATGCAGTGATATAGTTCCTTGCCAGAGCTAAATTATTCTCTGATATACCACGGCACTTATTTTGGAACGAAGGGAGTAGTAATCAAAGCCAGATGCCTATGTGAAGTAGGCAGCGTTGCTGCATACCACTCTTTGCTAGAGATGTGGTTGTGCTGGAGGGATTTAGAGTTTCCTGGTTGTTGAAGGGAGTGCTGCGGCATTCCGTTTGTCGATGCTGCCTCCTCTCTTGCTCGCTCGGGAGAGGCATTTGTTCATCTACTGGGTGCGTCCTGGGCTGGTCGTGTTCTAACCTCAGGTTAGACGTGTAGAAGTGCAAAAAAAGAATCCCTGTAGCAAAAAAGGCGCTGCAAAGCGTGCATGTGCGTCTAGTAGTATTCTATAACCGGTAAATTTACCTCCTGCTATATTTTCTCAGAGGATTATGGCAAGCACCTCCAATTCCTCTAATTTCTATGCGGAGAACTTTGTGTTTGTTCAAATTGTGGTATTGTGTTTTTGCGTACTTGTTGAAACCAGCCAAATTTGAACAGAGCAACTGACTATTTACAAATCTGCACGTGTTATTGAAAAAACACAGGATTCATGGCAAGAGGTTGATCCAGACGAGTACTCTTATGAGGCAAGTTGTTTTTGTTTATTCCCTTTGGTGCCTGGGCCTGCATCTAAAGTTCCAAGATGCAATGCTAATGGTTCTAGCCATGGTTTCAGGAATTAGTTGCTTTGGGTGACGTAGTTGGTACAGAAAGTAGAGGTCTCTCTGCTGATACACTTGCTTCCTTACCTTCAGTAACTTACAAGACAAAAGATATGCAAGATGGCAACACAGAACAGTACGTTCAAATACTTTTAAGTTTCATAGCCTTCCAGTAATATATATGTTATTAAAGTGGCATGCTGACGTGTAATTATTGTTGGTAGATGTGTAATTTGTCGTGTGGAATTTGAGGAAGGTGAATCTTTGGTTGCACTTCCCTGCAATCACTCATACCATCCTGACTGCATTAATCAGTGGCTTCAAATAAATAAGGTACAATGCTGCTTTCGACTTGGTTATTGTTAGAACATGTACAATAGCTTCCCATAGATGAGGATTGCCTACGTTTTCTGGTATGAAGCATATCAGGCAATCACACCTGAATAGAAAATTTAGGGTTCCTTTGTACCTCTACTATACACCATATGTCTATGCTTATTACTAGCTATGACTTGCTTTAGCCTTATACCTGTTGTCTGAAATGCACCTCTGTGCACATATCTTTCTAGAGGATTGTCTGATCAATAGTTATGATATAGTTTCATATATCCCTTTTAGTAAAGCTAGTTTCATATATCCCTTTTTGCAAGCCCAGTAGAATATCATAAGTAGTGGGTGCTATTGGAAGAGGTATGTCGTAATAATTATTAGTAGTACACCCATTTTGGCTACACAAGAGTTCTTAAGCAGTTATCTTGTCTCGCTTTGGTTAAATGAAGATAGCATGGTGAAAGAAATAAGGAAGGGCTGACTGCTTTGTTGTGCCTCTGAGCATTTTCTTTCTTTGTTTGGCTTCAGTATCTTGAATAACATCACTGTCCACAACTCGCCTATGGGATTCGTAACCGGTCTGTAATGGTGTAGATAGACACTCAGAATGTTGCTAATTACCAACACTCAGTTATGCACCGGAAACAGTAATCTTCAATGTATTTACCATTGGACCTAAACTCAGTTTACATCTTGACTTATATGAGTGGAGTAATAAAATAAAGCTTTTGGCCTTCAAGTACTCCCTCCGTCCGGAAATACTTGTCAAAGAAATGGATGTATCTAGATGTATTTTAGTTTTAGATACGTCTATTTTTATCCATTTCTTCGACAAGTATTTCCGGATGGAGGGAGTATAAAATTAAACTTGTGTACTATGCAGTTTTTTCCAGTCTCCCCTGGGTCAATGAAATACCTGGACAGTCTTCATGCGCCAGGTAGTGAAGGCTGTGATCCAATACCTGGACAGTCGGCACGGATTATAAATCCAATAGCTTAGTTGGCTGACACAATAGCTAGGTGGACCCATAAAGCAGGAAATAATGAGGCATAAATGGTTTACCAAACTAGAATTCATTTCATAAAAGGACATTCTTGTTGAAAAATTCTTATATATGACCCTTTGAATTGTAGCCAGCCAATTTCGGATAAGTTGTATCCCTTACTACAAAAAAGGCAGGCCTTACCGTGCAGGGAGGTTGCTAAAGCAATAAAATCATTCATGTCTTGATACAAATATATCAACTATAAGATTCAGCATACACATCGATATAAATAAAACACTATTTAAGTTCAGGAACCATGCAAATACAGCTACAACTCTATAACAACTGAGTAAAGATACATATAAAAGTTTATTTATTTTCAAATAATCTAAGTATTATTCATCTTCATTCCAAGTTATCAATAATACCCCCTCTGTCTCAGCGACACTTATTTTGGGACGGAGGGAGTAGAAGATAGAAGCCCACTGGAATGAAAAAGATAAAATCCATCTTCTTAGCTAGTTCGGACCTCTCGGGCTTGCTACAAGGTAGGGTCCCCATGAGCAACTGTACCCGTAGACCTAAATCTGAAAGAGGAAATTTTCATGTGTTGGCTCAGCGTCAAATGCACGTTTAGCTTATATATACACTGCATATGAGTAGAGCAGAGACACAATGGATGAAGTACACGGTGGTTACCTGTGAGATTGTTTGTGCGGTCTCTGACCGCATACCCCCTGATTCTGGCCATCCTATTCATGCAATGCCGTTGGGCTTTTTCGCCGCCAGCATGGCTGCCTCCACTCGTTGTGCCTGTGGTTGACATCTCCCCAATGGATATTGTGCCATGAACACCCAACATTTCCACCATGTGCAATGTGCCAGTGTTGAGGCTGACTGCTCATGATGGAAATGTTGGGCGGCTGTGGCACAATATGCATCGGGGAGGTGTCGAACATATGCACAACGTTTGGCAGGGCTGATCGGTGGTGGCGGACAAGGCCCATGTGCGAGTCGCACGATGATGATATGATGAGGATAACCAGGATCACAGAGGTCGCTGCAAGAGTCAGCGCAGACACCCTCGCAGGCAGCCATCGTGTTCTCCATCCATAGCGCTTGTGTTTGATGCTCAGATGTAATTCAAGTTGAACGTACATTTGATACTAGGAGCTAACACCTGAATATTTTCGCTGCATTTGTGTCTACTAGTGCAGTTGCTCGTGGGGGTCCAGCTAGTGGCAACCCCGAGCGGTCTGAGTAGCTAAGAAGATGAATCTTCTCCTTTCATTCTTCTGTTGGTGGCAGCTTTGCAGGAAGTTAACAATTCTCAGATTACTTCGAAAATAAATAAATTCTTAGATGTATCTTTACTTAATTGGCTGAGTTGCATTTGCATGGTTTCTGTACCATATTATGTTTTATTTACATCTATGTCCACGGTGAATCTTAAACTTGAAATATTTTTGTTAACACATGAATGAACAAAAATGTTTTTCTTGTCTTAGCAACCTCCGGGCACCCTAAGGCCTTCCTTTTTTCTAAGTAGAAATGCACCTTATCTGAAGTTTGCCGGCTATAATTCAAGGGTTACTATGCTTGTTAAATTCTTCCTATATAACAGTTGCTCGACAAGAATATGATCCATACAAATAAATTCTCCTCTGGTAAAGCATTCATCATGCTTATTTTTTGCTTGTAGAAAGAGCATTTGCGCCTTTTTATTTGCTACTGCTAAAAAACATTTGTTCAGTAATATTAACACCATGATTTTTGTGTGTGTTAATTAGAGAGGTAATTCAAGTTGTTGTCATGTATGATTCTAAACGATTGCGTTGCCCTGATAAGCTCTATACACCGTGGCTCCATGCCAGACTCCTCTACCAGTAGATTGTATCTTGTTGATCCCATGTTAGCCGAGGATTATATCCACACTAGCATGAACCACAAAACTGATTGCAGTTGTATTTGATGAGTAGTATACAACAACCAATGCACTTGTTCCTTGGCATCATAAAAAGGTAATACACCATAACCATAAAAGGGTAAGAACACCATAGCAGTTTAACGAATGGCACGTGTCTGGGCTGGATTTTGATATTTGGAAGTTAGGAGGAGTGGCGGCTGGAGGACCGGGATTGGGGAGGAGGGGTGACTGGGAAAACATTCATTGGCAGATAGTCAGATTGACTGGCCGGGTCGTGTAGTGGTAAAAGAAAATGCATACTGCCGTGTATGAATCGAATACTTTCCCATTCAAAACACGAGTGATGTGGTGACTTGCTGGTTTGATTGAGCTTTGTATAGCGGCAAGTGAGGGGTTCGAGACTCTGCAATTGCACTATTTGCTTTATTATGATTTTCTTTCACAAACCAAAATAGGGCCTGTCCAGTGGGGTTGGAGGCTCCGCTATTGCATTTTGTGTGTGTTACAAACCCGATGGATCCTGGGTGGATGAGGGAGTAGGGGTGAACTCACCACCACCACCACAACCAACTCAAATTTACAAGACAGTAGATATAGATTTGCAGCTCTCTTAGATTTTAAATTTTGACAAGATGTAGTTGACTATGTGCAGGTATGCCCTATGTGTAGCGCAGAAGTTTCTACCTCAGCAAACAAGCAGGCATGACCAACAGTCGTTGGTAAACCAACTTCATCTTCAGAAAAGAAAAGAAAAACAAACCAGTTGTTGGCACTTTGTGGGAGTATGTAGTGGCATCATTCTAGTATCCCTGATGTTTAAACCAGAGCAAGGCAGCAGAAACTTCTACAGTACAGACTTGTGAGGGGACCAGGGAAATGGAGCATTTTTTTATGCCTTGCCGCTGGTGCTCTGCGTTCTCTTACTCTTGTACACTAACTGTGTTATTACCGTCGATCATTTTATATTTTCTTTTCTTGGTGTATATTATGAGTATCGCATTAATGCATGGGATTTAGAGATTTATATCTGGAGCTAGATATGCAGTATGGATGTGCTGGAATTTATATATTCCCATTTAATCGCTCGTCATCACATCAGAATTGATGAGTATTCCCAATATTCACAATTATAGGCAATCAATTATGATTGGTCGTGCATTATTTAGATGAGAATAATTGCGGATTTATTTTGATAGGAGTACGTAATACAGTATATATTAGAAGTGAATAAATGCAGGTTTCTTTTGATAAGTACTTCCTTAAAATAAGGTGCATGGCGATTCTATAAAACCGGTCTCACAAATTTAATCCTCACAAGTCTCGTTCTCCGAGCGTCAAAAAAGGAAAAAAAAACTATCAGTCTCTGAGTTTTCTCGCTTTCTCTCTCTCTCTCAAGTCGCAAACGAGCCGGAGAAAGACGGGTATTTTGGGTAGGTTCCCGCCGTTCTCGTGATATTAATGGTCCGTGCAAAGTTCGTATAGCTAATTATGTTTTTGTTTCCTTTCAGTAGTCTGAAAAAAACGTAACCCCAACGAGGACATGGGACAGCCTGGAGGCCAATCAAGCACTGGAGGCGTCGGTGAAAATCAGGCCCAGCGAAGCAACCCCTTGGCGCTTCTTCGGCTATCGGCAGAGCGCAGGCCCCTATGAGGGCATCGTATGAGCATCTCGGGCCGTTCAGAGGTGGTGCACCACGCTTTGGTCCTTCGACTGCCCCCAGTTTGACAATCTCCTCGCCAGCCGTACCGGACGAGACTTGCCTGCTCCTCTTCCGTGTGCCCATTCATGTTCTCGCATATATGGCTTGATTTGATTGGAACAAAATAAGGCTCGGCCCCACCCCCTTAAAATTAAGAAGGGAGATGATTAGATTAGAAAGAAAAAAAAGACAGCCGTTGGATGAGGTGCGAGCACAGATGGAAGCACGGAAAGGGAGCAGGCAAGCCGGATCCAGCCGTATTGTGTCTGTGGGGAGTAACAATGGCGTGGGTTGTGGATTGCCTTTTCCCACGCCACCACGCGTGGTGCAAGGGCAACAACCGAGGTACCACTACCACGTCACCGGACGGGACGGTGTTTTGTCGTCATCCCTTATGCAAGTTCGGAGCACGGACAATTTCACCTTCCAATCTATTCGTAGTTTCTCGCGCCGCCGACACGGTGCCTGCACAGTTCCTTGGTGGTATGACACGGACGACTTCCGGGGTTCTCAACGCTTCGTCGGTACTATGAGTGTCGGAATCAACGTGAGCACAGAGCATTTTCTTGCTTAACAGCGTAGATTCTGGTCGCCGCGACGCTCTTGCGCGAGAAGCGGGCACCAGTATCATGCAACGGAGAGAGCCGACTCGTCGTGTCGGGGAGCTTGCCTTTCTCCCAGGCACCGGATCCATGCAACTCATGGATCCAATGGGCTTCGACGGCCGTCTCCATCATGAGCGTTCGCATCTTGTAGGCACAAGATCTGTGCAACACACGGTTGGCTTTGACGACACTCGCCTTCACGAGCATTCTCTTCTTACAAGTACCAGACCCGTGCTGCGCATGGAGATAATGTACTTCGACGTTCATAGCCTCCACAGGCGTGCGCTTCTTACAGGCACCGGATTCGTGCATCATATGGAGCTGATTGGCTTCGACATAAGTCTCTTTAGGCATACGCTTCTTGCAAGCCCTGGATACGTGTCACGCCTCATCGCTGGCACAAGGCAAATGACGGAATCATCAGGGGCAGGCATGACACGTGAGGGCAATCGAGCGGTGGCGGCGGCGAGAAATGAGGCCATATTGCGGCGCATGAATAGGATGGTTAGGATCTTGGTGGACGGGAGAAGAGCCCGCACTGACATCCTTGCAGGTAACCACACGGGAGCGACTACAATAGAAGAAGGGCCACCGGTGCAAAAATAGAAAAAAATCTGTCTGGGCCATTAGATCCTGGCTGAATGGTCCAGATTCTAATGAATGGATCTGAGCGCACAGGTGCTAGGTCCTTTGCAGAAAACACCCTTGATTATAGTCATTTTGCTTTTAGTATCATCTTCTCCACTGTAGGAACGCAACAGAGCAGGCCCAAATTCCCCAACCCGCGGCCGCCGACTCTTGGACAAGCCCTGCCGACGGTGGTGGTGGGCCAGATCCGGTGCCTAGCCGGGCGATTGCGGCCAGTGGAGGTCTAGATCCAGCACTCCGCCGTCTAGTCACGGGCGGTCTGGCTGCCCCGACGGATCTCCCATGTTTTAAGCTGCGGCAGGTTCTCCAAGGTACTCTGCTCCGACGTCCGGAGGACAACCTCGCTCCATCCTTTTTCTACACAAGCAGACCATTCTCCACATTGTTAGAATAAATTCGAGGCATACCGTTGATCATCCAAGGACCAAGCAATCACACGAGCACGACACCAAGATTTGTTAACGAGGTTCATCGATATGGCTACATCCCCGGGGCCTGACTATGGGTGCTCCTCCCCATGACACCGCTACAATACCGCACCCGGTCGCCCTGGACACCGGCACATGCCGCCGGCTTCCCCTGCGTTCTGGTGCTATTATGTTGGCATAGGTTACATCGTGTGTCTACCCTCGCTATATATGAGAGGCCTATGATACAAGTGTCCTATTAGGACACGACTCCATATCCTATCTAAACACAATACTACTCAGGGTCCAACTGTAACCTACCTTGTACATAATATTCGACACAATCCTAACAAACTCCACCTTGGCGAATATTCTCCACCACCTTGAATTCGTCAATGCGTCAAACTTCCATGTACATTGGACTTGAGTTTATCCCATGAGTACCGCTGCTACTTCAAAGACTCCATATGACTCCACCTGCAACTTGTAGTCCCTTCTTTTCTTGCCATGGTCAACACTCAAGCAAAATTAAGTTCTTTGTTACTCTAGTTTGTGCTCCCAACTTTCAGAGTATCAGTCCAATGCCATCACACACTGATCATTGACCTGCGTGAAAGTGAACAACTCACATATTGGGTGTCACACATAAGAGTTACCTGAACTCAACATCACCGCTCTTTTCTTGACCGTCTGTCTGAAACTTGAAAGAACTTCACCGTTGCTTATAGTCATCCCGAGTCAAATTCGCAGTTGTCTCACCACATGTATGACCACCAGAGCCCTGGCCCGTCTCCATGTCCCGTGCATACCGCACACCTCGCCGCTATTACCGCGTCGAGCCTCCGCTGTCCCGGTCGAGTCTCAAGGGTCATGAACCCACACCACTCAACCCCACTGCAGAGTACCACCGATCATCACCGACCGATGACGAGTTTCACGCTTCCATCAGACCATTGGGCTCCAGTCCGAATTACGTGTCACTCGCTTTTTTCTAGCTGAATAGGCTTCGATTACCTGGATCCTTACACCGTAGCCCTTCAATCCAGCTCCACCTTCAACATGACTCCATGGTAGATGATCAGTCCACCCTCGCGCCCCGTCAACTTCAAGCTCCGTGTATACATCACCTTGAATCAAACCCGCACCATAGTCTTATCGAAGCCGCACAAGCCTCAGGCATATGCACCATGTGTTTCCATGCCCAAAAGTCGGTCACCATCAGCATCACGCTCCTACGTCGTCTTCGCCGATCCCACCACCGTCTTCTGTACCAACTGACCTGCGTCGATCCGTCAGACCATCTAGTCCAACCCAGCCAAACTTGTTCGACTGCAGACACATTCCAGACTCCTCAAGTCGTCACCGTGACCATCTCCATCCAAACACAAATGTGTACCAACAAAGAAAAACAAAGTGAAGTCCACATAGCCTTCCCATGTGAACACCAAATCAGATCAACAAAGCTAACTAGCTCAAACACCTGATTCATCACACTGGTGTAGCTGGCCTCTCCTTTTCTTTTCTTTTTCCATAATAGCATCACGATCTGACTAAGCCCTTGTGCCGTAATTTTTTTCGCCAAACAAATCTCTAGTGCATGCAACGCTCCAGTCCTGGCACAATGCCAACTCTCCTGGAATTCAGCTCCGCGCACGTGGCTTTCTTTGGGCCTTGCACAACCAGCTGCTGCTCCTGGGCCACTGCACACGTGTACCTCGTGGCTACACAAGGGCCTTGCCCACCAAGCACGCACACAACCAGCCCCACCTGGGCCAGCCAGCTACACCCTAGGCATGCCCGCGAGCCACCTTGGCTTTGCGCGTGCGTCCAACCCTTTGCCTGCAGCCCTGCACATGCACCTTTCCGCTTGGATCAAGCCGCCACGAACCCAACAAACGCGGATGCCGATCTCGCCGAGTTCCTGAACAAAACGCTGGTTCCGATTGCTCTTTCTATCAAACACGATGCCGTCTTCCATGAATCTTATATCAGCAAACTCGATCCACCGACACGAAAACTACCGCTGCCATGCCTCCAATCGTACACATTGCATCTTGCAAGATCTCGCAGACAACTTCCACGTGCTCTCCTCTAGATCAACGATCAACAGCCCGAACAACCTAGCTCTGATACCACTTGTTAGAATAAATTCGAGGCATACCGTTGATCATCCGAGGACCAAGCAATCACACGAGCATGACACCGAGATTTGTTAACGAGGTTCACCGATATGGCTACATCCCCGGGGCCTGACTATGGGCGCTCCTCCCCATGACACCGCTACAATACCGCACCCGGTCGCCCTGGACACCGGCACATGCCGCCGGCTTTCCCTGTGTTCCGGTGCTATTATGTTGGCATACGTTACATCGTGTGTCTACCCCCGCTATATATGAGAGGCCTATGATACAAGTGTCCTATTAGGACACGACTCCATATCCTATCTAAACACAATACTACTCAGAGTCCAACTGTAACCTACCTTGTACATAATATTTGACACAATCCTAACACACATGTCGCCTGCACCTCTGCCGTCTAGCTCCGCCATCTAGGAACGCCTGAGAAGAAAACTACAGCTAGCCTTCTGGTATGCTTGTCTGCCAGGTTGCTACGAGTTTTCATAGTTAGTTCTGCAGCTTTTCATTTAGAAAATATTTTGTTCAACTATCCATATCATCTACACCATATTTTGGTCCTTCACCCCTGAAAGTACTTTTGCTTTAAAAAAGTGTGCTTGGAGCATAGTAGTATGTTGTATCGTTGTTGGATGTTGTATAATTCTGCATCTTTGGAAATGATACGGGTGACAACATTTTGAAAATTCTAAGCATACACACATTTAGTTTAGATAACATATTTTTATCGTTAGTAGCAGTAGCTTGGAAGCTTGCAATTATTTTTTGGGCAAAGGCTATATTTAGAAGTATGCTTGAGTAGTACAGTAGCAAACCCACTAGTATGTACACACTTCTCTATACCAAATTCAGTTAATTTTGAGAGACCTTTATCCAGTGTTGATTAGCCATAACAAAAAAACACAATGTGTGCTTACTTCAAAATTTGGACTGGCCAACTAGTTTGTGCTCATCTGGGTTATGCTTGCTTTCAACTTGAGAGCAATAACAGAGATATCCCTCTGTATGCTTGCCTGTGAGGTTGCAACCAATTTTTTTAGTTGATTACGTAACATTTATTTAGGGCGGCGAGGTGCGATGCACCGCGAGGTCAGTGGCAGGCAAGTGCGGCCCGTGAGGGGCGGCGCCCCGTGCTGGATGCGTGAGCAAGCGGTGAGCCGGTGAAGCGCCATTGACAGTGTGGTGTGTGGAGGAGCTGACTCGGTTGGATCGCAGCCGCGCGTATGCACTGGATCGAATGGCTGCGCAGGGACCGGCCCAATTTGGGCCGGTCGACCGGCGCCTATCACCCCCAATTATTTTTGTTCAATGTTTGTACTGCAAACTATAGTGCAGAATCTTAGTTTAGTATGTATTGATACTTTCCTGTACCAGATTCAGTTAATTTAGACTTTATTCGGTGTTGATTAGCCATAACAAGAAAACATAATGTTTGGTTACTTCAAAATTTTGACTGGACAACTAGTTTATGCTCATCTTGGGATATGTTTGCTTTCAACATGAGAGCAATAACAGGGATATCTCTCTTATCCATGCATACACAAATTAATCACTGCACAAGTTTGCTATAATTTGCTTGTACTAGATTTTCGAGCAGTTTTGTATTGTGAAATTTCATCCTCTTGTCGGATATTGTACATGAGAACAAACTAATCTCAGCTACCTATTGAAGTACCTGCATGTGAAGTGGTTGGAGGCACAAGACTGAAATTCGTCACACTTGCAATATGTGCCACTTCACTGATTTCGCTTTAGTGAAACAATTGTATTAGCTCTTTGGTCTTTCTCATTCGGCTTTTATGACACTACAATTGTAAAAAGACAACTTTTTTACCTTTTGTATGTAGAAAAGAAGACACTCTTTCTGTGTGTATGTAGAAAAGAAGACATTTTTTCTGTGTATTTTTAATTTCCAAAAGGGGCACTTGCTCTAGAATAAACGGACACAGGAATAGTGTGAGGAGGGAGTCCAGCGAGAAGAAAAGAAGACCTGGAATTCATCAAAAGACGCACACAAAGTGCAGCATTTGTAAGGGAGTGGTGTTCCATGATGCAAGGACATGCTCTAAGAAACAAATGACACAACAGTAGAGGTTTGTGCTTCTTGTTTTAAAGACTACATGTTCTTTTTGTTTGTTATTACTGCACAATACTATATGTTTTTAGACGAGTCATATTTGTTTGGTGTGAACCAATCAAGCTTAAATAAGAGTGAACTAATCGAGCCACGACCTAGTGGAGTATCCAATTTTTTTATTAAACTCTTTCCAATAAAAAGTATTATAACAGAAGATGTTATGTCGACGTACATATATTGTTCCTGCTTCACAATGTGAACTATTGAAATTGTTGCATGCCCATTATTAGGGTATCTTTTTGGTTTACTGGTCTGAACTTGTAGTGCTGCTGTCAGCAAATATGTGTGCATTCAGTCCATGTTAGGGCACAAGATATAATTAGCAGGAAATGTCTGTTGGGGGGAGCAAACGGCTGATTGTTTTGACCTACGCGGGCTTTATTTGGGATAGACTTTCGGTTGCTAACAAGCCATTGATCCATAATGTAATATCAATACAGCAGTACAACCGGTCATAAGCTATTTGAGTTAAGCAAGTCTTAGTGGGATGATGAGCTGCAAAAATTGATACAAGTGATTCTTCATTGTCAAGCTGTGAATATATTTGCCGTACAATATTCTTTTCCTTGTCTCTTCACTGGTCTGACATGTGCCTTTGTGCTGCAGCATCAATTTTTTTACTTCTGTCATCTACGAGTTAGCAAAAGTACTTGAATTGCATTCTTAATTGTTCAATACATACGTGATTAGGATTAGAGAACATTATTTCCCTATTTCTTTCCTTGTAATGTAAACTATTTTTTTCCTTGTATTTCTAGATGCTCTCTCACAACCGGAAACATCAGGACTACAAATGGATAGAAGAAACTTTTATCAAAATCTTCCCTTTCTGACAATTGAGAGAATTTCTCTGCAAGATAAATTTAACTCTGTTCTTGATCATGCATCTGTATGTGTCTGTGCTCAACTGAATTGGGTTTGCTTGGTGTGATCTTTCCCAGAACAAGAAGCTTCATGAGCAAGTAGTAGAACTGGAGGGAAAGGGTAGAGTTTTTCTGTTATGTACCATCAAGATATTAGTCTTTAATACTGTCTTGCTGGCTATGTACTAAAAATGGTGCTACCATGCCTCATCAAGATATGTATGCTTGTGATATGCTCAATCTGGGATGGTCCAGTCTGATGTTTTGTTATGCTTCAAAAGGTGACTGAATCTGTGCCATAAGCCGTCGTTGGACAAAATGAATGGAGAGGGAGATAAAATACATGAGGGGGTTGCTGCAAAAGTTCCGTTTTATAACTAATTGCTAGTAGCGGGTTTTTCGTATAAATGTACATTAAGTGGCTGAGGAATCTGTGCCATCCACCTACGATCCAATGGCTCATGGCTGTTTTTCTATTTTTTGCACTGGTGGCCCTTCTTCTATTGTAGTCTTCCCCTAACCACACCCTACTTCGTCCATCGTGTCCCTCCTTTGCTCAGATGCAAGTGCGATTCATGCTGAACTCAACATTTTTGCTTTCTGGCTTTGTTCTAGCTTCTCGTGGTCGTGGGCGGCGAGGTGGTGGCAACCGGATGCTGCCAGATGGGTGGAACTAGCTAAGGAAATGGATCCTGTCTGTCGACGAATATCTTCCGGCATGAAGAATAAATCTTAGATGTGCCTTTGCTTTGCTAGAGTTTTATTTAAAATAAATGGTCACCAAACCAATGCCATGTTTTTAGTACAATTTATCATTATTGTAAGAAGGATTTTAGTTTTATATGTTTCATGTTTCTGGGTGAAATGCAATTTTATATACCTCTTGAATTTTCTTTTCCTCGAATATGTCATTTGTTTATTGTGCAAGAGCATATGTCTGTTGGTGATAGTTTAGATGATAAAAGTGCAGAGGAAAAATTGAAATATTTCATTGTATAGTTGGCTTCCCTTGGTAAACCTACTGTCGATGTTTGACACCGTCAATGCTACAGATAGCTAATTTATTCGAAGGGTGTGTGAGTGGCAGATCAGAGTGTCTACAAACAATGTAAGAGACAACATGAACTACCTACATTCGTGTTCGCACATGAACACGTCACCGTGAAAGCGTAGGTTTACTCCCAGAGGGTGGGGGGGGGGGGGTGTGAATGGGAGATTTTTAGAAATTCGTCAAACTCTAATGAATTTGACGAAGATCAAAGTGAAGAAACAAAAACGAGAATGAAACTAAGTCATCACAGAAACAGAGAGCATGCATACATGATACATACGAGTGAAGAACGTGTAATCATGCAAGCATACAAGTATGAGGAAGATGAACTGAAGAAATGAAAAACAGCATGATGAAAGTCTTCAGTTCAAATTCTTCAGAAGATAGGTCACAAATATTTCAGCAGTGAATAACTTAAAGGTAAAGGGTGAGGAATTGGAGACCAAGTAGGCTCGGTGAAGACACATCAATTTGGTAGACCAGTTCCAGTTGATGTATCAACTATACGTCTGGTTGAGGCGGTTGAGATGAACTCAGAAGACACTTAGTCTTCACCGTATTCCTCTTGAGCTAAGGTCACAGCAGACCTCGCCCAATCACTCGTGGTAAGTCTTGAAGGTAGACTTCCAAAACCTTCACAGACTTGTTCACCGGAACACCACAATTACTCTTCGGTGCTCAGAACATGACGCCTAACGGGATGGAAGAATGACAGTCTTCAAAGGTAGCAGGCGTTGGATCACACAGATCAATCGCTTTAGTAATGCTTAATCACTTTGGATCTCATTGGGTTTTTCCTCACTTTGGTTTCTCTCAAAGTCGTCAGAGGAAGGGTTGCTCTCAAATGACAAGTGTTAAGTCCTCTCTAGAGCACCCAACCAACAAGTGTTTGTAGGGGGCGGCTATTTATAGCCAGGAGGCAACCTGACATGAAATGTCATAAATGCCCCTTTGGACATGACCATTGTCAGGATAAGGATCCACTTGGCAGCTGGCACACAACGCAGCAACGGTCGGAAAATTGAATTCTCAATTTCGCGGGGCACTCAATTTCCTCATGTTTCACCCAGACCCCCTTTAAGAGTACAATTTTTCCTATGACTCAAATAAGAATAAAGAAACTATGAAAACAAAGCCTTCAAGCTTCAAAGTCTTCACAGGCCGTACCAATTTCTTCACTTGAAGAAATACATTTTTAGGGGTCATCTTTCTTCAGTTAAACCAAATCTTCAGGGACTATGACACTTGGGTATACTCACAAACACATTAGTCCCTTAACTTATTTGTCTTCAATACTCCAAAACCACCAAGGGGGCACTTGATGCACTTACAATCTCCCCCTTTTTGGTGATTGATGACAAATTGGTGAAGTTTTCAACGGAAATAAATAATGGAAATGTAAGAACAGAGTATGAAGAAATTTGTTACATGATATAGAGGAACTCCCTCGGAAGATGTGCATATGATGAATTTGCTTTGGATTGCAAATGCACATGGCAGGTTGGAATTGTGAGATCTCCCCCTATATCTTGGAATCTAATCATGCATGATCATAAGATATTGAAGAACTTGAATGCATGATGAAAATTGGCGTCTGACGAAATACGACATGCATGAGTATATATCATTGAGGCACAAGGCATGCACATAAAATGTAGCAAAAAGAGTCAGGCCACCAATAGTTATTGAGTTACAACCCAATCATAGAATGCATCAACTGAAGCCAAAAGTTGCAACTTAAGCAAAAACAACCCGATATATATATATATATATATATATATATATATATATATATATATATATATATATATATATATATATATATATATATATATATATATGACCCGCTTGAAGAATAACTCAAATTTCTTCCCCTTTCTTATCAAATGACCAAAAGGAGATGAAACCGAGGACTAACGCCCCTGAAGAAAATCATCTTGAAGAATCCAGAGGAGTGCCAACGTTGGTGTTGGGGTCGAGCGAAGCAGACGGGCCTGCAGCAGTGTCTTCAACCTCTTCATTTTTGTCAGTAGAGCGTGAAGGAGACACTGAGCTTGGGACGAGCCGAGGAACTTGGAATTTCTTGTAGTTCTTCTTGGGCGGATACAACCAATCGAAGTCCTATTGGAATTTCATCTCTCCAAGTTCTTCAGGAGTCTTGAGATGTGATAATATGGCCCAACTTCTGTCAAATATATCATGGGCATATAGTAATGGTTCTTGCGCACAGAGTTTTGCGTCACAGTCATATTTGCAAGTATTGCAACAAGCTGACTCTTAACCTAGTTGTGGTTTCAATCCACTTTCTGGTGCAGACTGGTGAGAAGTTCTCGGCCTGTCATGACCTGAGGAGCTTCAGTTTGAGGAATTTACCCTGAGGCCTTTGCTGCAATGTCTTGACTCGCAGTTTCATCACCCGTTGTGTCGTGGAATTGTCACGGCAGATGTCCTTAGTGTCAGTACTTAGTCGCGAGGCCAACGCATCTATGTGGTAGCTTGAGAGGGGTTGAGCGGGACGAGAGACGCGACACAAGACAAGGGTTTAGACAGCTTCGGGCCCCGAGAAACATCATCCGGAATAGCCCTACATGTTGTTTGTGGCTAGGTCTCATTATGATCATAAGGGAGCCGCCGTAAACCGGCTCTCCTAGTTGTGTCTAGCCCTAGAGATTATCTTCTTGCTTGTTTCTTGTCCTCCTTTGAGGAGCCCTGCCCCTCCTTATATATGTTGAAGGGGCGGCTTACATGTAGAGTCCTAGTAGGATTAGAACTAACTTATTCTCTATTACAAGTCGGATACAAGTACGGATCTTGCTTCCTTGTAAAGGAAATACTCCTCATGCCTTCCGTCTTAAGCCGGCCCACCAGAGTATAAGCCGGTCTGCTGGGCTTTGGGCCTTGTCGTCCGTCTGATCCGCCCGCCAGGTCTCCAGTGAGTCATAATGTCCAGGCGGGTTACATGTAAACCGTCATGTCCGGGCGGATCGCCAGTAAGTCGCCTAGCTCCAGCCGGGTCTTTGGTGAGTCGCCAAGTCCCAGACGGGTCATACTTCCTGTTGGGTCATACCGCGGGGTATATCCCCGACATTAGCCCCCAGTTTAATTTGGATTTATCCATGTTAAACTGATCCTACAAAATAACTCGAGAACAAATTTGACAGGTTGTGCTCCGGGTTAAACATTCTTGTAAGCCGGCACCTGAACATCTTTAAGTCCTTGTCATTTCCTTGTTGATATAAATATGTCCATATCCCCATAGAAAATCTTCTTTTACTGATATGCTTCAACTTTGTCAATGCAAATAATCCAGATATTTCTTTTTGAAAAATCCGGGTCAATAGGCCAGCTTTAGAATCAATTTGCTGACATTGGTATTCTTGTAGAGAAATATAGTAAGAGATAATCCACTTGAGTCGGCCTCCAAAACGCTGGCTTAAAAAATATTGGTCTTGAAATACTCATCTGGCTTTCAACCGGCTTGAAGATGTACACTTGTCGGTTTATCATTACCAAAACTGCCGGATTATAAAATAGACGATGCTGGATCATGTAATTGTTGCTGATGCCGGGTTGATCTTATGATGATGCCGGGTCATAACTGAGAATTTTGACGATTTCTCTCCCTCGTACCCATATTACCTGTAGCCCCCAAGTCTTGAGTAGAGTAAAGTGATGACTTAAGACTTGCTTCAATATAAATATTACCACTTTGAAGAAATCCATGTTGTTCATCTCAATCACTAGTCAGAACTGAGTATTCCACATATGTAGCCCCCAAGTGCCGGGTTGTCATGCTTGCAGCAACCTGGGACTTGTAATTGCCTTATGCTCATAAAACTTCAACCAGTGTAGCTCCCAAGGGCCGGGTCATTATGCAATAATGAGCAGGGACTTCATAAATATGATCATGTAGATTTGAACAGCAACGTGTAGCCCCCAAGGGCCGGCTCAGTAAGATAATATTGAGCTGGGACTTTATATATACTTCTTTGAAAAGAACATCATATGATATAACCCCCATCATGGGGCTTGAACCCATGTCCACAAGGTTAAGAGCTTTGTGCTTTACCAACTGAGTAGTGGACCTTTCAATATAATAGATTAAGACTTATGCACCTTGGACTTTTGACAGGAGAAATTGGTAGCCCCCAAGGGCCGGCTCATTACAATGTGATGAGTCGGGTCTTCAATAAGATGAGCAAAAAATGACTTTGCATTAGCCTCCAAGTGCCATGGTGCCTGCTGGCAGTGACATGGGACTTGCATATTTGATGTAATCTCAATTTGAATAATGTAGCCCCCAAGTGCCGGGTCGTAAGCCTGCAGCGACTCAGGACTATTCCTTTCTTGTAGAATAAATCATATCCATTGATAAAATAATAGCCATTACGCTGAAGCGACTTTGAAAACCTCAATAATATTAGTTACTGATAACCATAATAAAAATCCAGCCATGTTGGCTACTAAAGATTTGAATAACCCGGTTTGAAAACCTCAATCATTCTATATCATAATGAAAATCCAGCCAAGTTTGGCTATTTAAAGATTCAAATACCTTATCTGTTTGACAAGTAAATCCGGAGTTTTAAATACCCGGCGGCTCTTGTCCGATGGCGATTTAATACGCCTCCATTGTAAGCCGGAATTTTTGTAACCCGACGGCTTATAGCCTTTGAGAAAATCCAGAATTGATAACCCTTTTGATACACCAATTTCAATCTTTGATGATGGGCTTGAACTTAATCATTTATGTAAGTCATAGCTCTGTAAATCCTGCAGAGTTTAAACAACATATGCCCTGGTGACTTAACGTCAAAAGCTAGGGCGGGTAATCACCCAAATGTGGTCTTATCCTGCATACAAGTAGATCACAAGATCCCTTGGCGGTTTACCGCAGGGCGGGTCATAATATCTCACATATAACCACTATGATATTGAATTTGTACTGCCGGTTTACATGACCTGTGCAGCAAGGGTGAAAACCCAATCCTTAGAAGCCAATGCTTCCACATAGATGATGATTGTCATAAGCTGGCGACTTATCATCGAAAATTAAACCGAGGTTAAATAGAAACCACTCATATACACTTTAGATATGATAAAAAAAGCTTCAAGTAAAATCCAAAAAATTGTTTGCAAAAAGAGACTTCAAAATTTTTGAGGCTTCTGATTCGAATACGATCAGAAAACCGTTCCAAAGGGGTTAAGCTAAGATTTGAATACGATCATATAGCCCCCAGTGGCTTTGGCGTTGCCGATAAAGAGGGTACCGACAGCTATGTTCTCTTTGGTTCGAATACGACCTATGTTTGAATAGGAAGCCCCCAAATGACCTTGAGAGTTGTTTAACGATGCTGACTCGAATACGATCCATGTCGGACCCAAAAGGGGTTAAGCTATGATTCGAATACGATCAAGAAGCCCCCGAGTGAGTTTGGCGTTGTGCCGATCAAGAGGGTACCGACAGCTATGTTCTCTTTGGTTCGAATACGACCTATGTTTGAACAGGAAGCCCCCAAGTGACCATATAAATTTTGGCATTGCGCCGATCAAGAGGGTATTGACATCTATACTCGATGAGCAGGAAGCCTCCAAGTGACCATAATGAGATAAGCCGTAAAGCGGGATACCCATGTTTGAACCGTGCATCATGGCAACAATCCCTTTTTAGCACCTTTTAATCTTTCTGAGAACTCAAACTTGCGAGAGATTAATTCTTTTTGAACCGGAACTTTGAACCAGATTTGAGAGCTTAAAAGCTTTGTAAGAGACAAATTTACCTTGAGCCGGATGTTTGAATCGGATTTGAGAGCTTCAAAACTTTGCGGGAGAGAGATGTCTCTTGAACCGGATCTTGAACCGACAATTTTCTGACGGCCTTTAAATTTTCATCAATATGGCGGTGTCCTCTAGAACCGGGTTATCATTCCTTCCAATGACCCGGAGTTCCCGAGTCATGTCATTGTAGCCCCCGAGTCTTAAGACAACTCGAGGAGTTGTCTTGAGATTCTTCACATTTGACCGTGATATAAACCGGTACGAGTCATTCAATGTCTCAGTGATATAACTTGTCCTGCACTTGAGAACTTGCAAGCCAGAGTAATTGCTCTTTCAAAGAAAGCAATATATAATATAAAATATACTGGATGAATTTCACCTGATGCGCCAGGTCAGTAATTATCACCGCGGAGTTGATGATCACCATGGTAAAGCTGAAATCAATCACGGCCGAGCCGGCCACGGGAGCAGACAGATGAGTCGGCCATGGTGTTGTAAGCCGGTGTGGACGAGCAAATTTTCCTCTTCGTTGTAACCCGGCGCGGTCATAAGAGACGGCCACAGCGTTGTAAGCCGGTGCGGTCGCGAGAGACGGCTATAGTGTTGTAAGCCGGCGCGGTCGCGAAAGACGGCCATGGCGTTGTAAGCTGGTGCGGTAGTCCATTGAGTAACAACGAACACATGTGCCAAAAGATGTTGGCGTGCCTCCATCTCCGTGGTATAATACCACTTTTTGTCATAAATAATTGCCCTGCATAAACAATATTGCAGACCAAGGCAAAGACAAACTTGTTCTTTGACAAAAAACAACATGTGCTAATAAAACAAACTTGGATGGATATCACCTGATTTGTTTGGACGACAGATGATCTATTTTATCGTGAGAAAGGTAGCTCAACGTGACCCCGGCGGCTCAACATAGCAGGGACGGCTCGCATATGTCCATTGGACAGCTTGTGTGAACATACGTGGCTCTGATTTGTTGACATACACACACACACACACACACACACACATATCGGAGTCAACCGCGACATTTAGAAGACGGAGCGGACGCGTGAGTCAGCCGTGGCATTGCAAGCCGTGCGGACAGACAAGTTGGCCGCGGATGCGGACAGTTGAGTCGGTGTGGGTACGGTTGAATGAACCGACTGCAGGCGCGGTCCCGATGAGTCGATGTAGACTAGGCCGCAAGGGCGGCGATTTATGCACATCCATTCCCCGGGCAGTATGTCACAGACAAACGCTGGTACAGAATGTTGCCAGCTCGCGCCCCATACCCGTAGTATAAACATGATTGTCCTGCGTACAAAAAATACAATAGGCCGGAGTAGTTGTTTGTTGAAAGAAATCAACATATACTTAACCAACAAAAATATATACATAGGATAAATATCACCTGATTTTATTTAGATGACATCTCCGTACGCAGACCCTGGTGCCGTCCACTTGGCCATTAAAATATTCGGCCATGATGCAAAGCCTTGTTACTCCCTCCTTCTATCTATATAGGGCCTAATGCGTTTTTTGAGGCTAACTTTGACCAAATATTAGAGCAACAATATATGGCATGCAACTTACACAAAGCATACCGTCAAATTCGTATGTGAAAGGAGATTTCAATAATATAATTTTCACATTATGCATGTCATGTATTATTAATCTTGTCAATAGTCAAAGACCGTCTTGAAAAACGCATTAGACCCTATATAGATGGAAGGAGGGAGTAATTCCTTGGAATAGCACTTGCTGCACTCTTCGCCGTTTCAGTTTTAGTATAAAATCCACACTCTACCACTTTCCTTTCTTCAGGCCACAGCCAGCCGTTTTCAGGCGAGCATGCAGGGGCACAACCAGAGGCAAGGCATGGTGGTGGGTGACGACCATAGGCTGACACGAGCGCGCGGCGACCCGGTAGAGGCGGGCCACATCAAAGACGGACAACAGCTTCAGCATTCTGAAGGTGGACGGCGGCTCAAGCGAAACCACAGGGCGACTCAATGACGATGGTTCAACACTAAGGCCAGTGACTCAGGGGTGGAGTTGCGCGGGGGCGGCTCAACCGCGACGGGTCACAGCTGTGGATGAGGTGGAAACAACGACTCGGCGCACGCTCCGGTAGTGAGACAGAGATGGCGACCGTGGCAGGGCCTTTCTAAGGCGGCAGCTCGACAGAGGTTGGTGGAGCGAGGCTGAGGGCGGTCCCAGGCGCGGCGTCGAATGGATGAGGTAGCAGGCCGGCTTTAAGAGCATCTCCAACAGCCGCGCTATGCGCCGCGCGCAAAAAACCTGTTTGCCGCGCGCGCTTCGGCTGGTTTGGCGCGCCCACCTACGCTGGCTCCAGCAGCCGCGGTATAATGCAGCGCGCGCGCCGCTGCAGCAGAGCGCAAAAATACAGCGCGCACGCCGCACAAACCACATATACATAGCAAAAATGATCAAACAAACAAAATAAATCAACAATAATAGTTCAATTTCGTTATCATTACAACTCAAACAAATAATTTATCATTCAGTACAACAAATGCAATAAACACAACAAATAGTTCATGAACAATACAATGTCGAATGCAGATATCATCATGCTCTTTGTCGTCCATGCCATGCCCACCACTCTTCAATCAAATCATTATGAAGTTCATTGTGCGTTGATTGACGCCGAATGGCATGATAGGAGGCAATAAAACGGGCTACCCTTTCAGCCCTCCGTTGCACTCGCACGGGATATCCCAAGAGCTCATATTGTGAGTAGTCTAAATCTTGGCCACGCTCATTCTCAATGATCATGTTGTGCATGATCACACAAGCGTGCATGATGTACCAAAGCATTTTTTGATCCCAAAATCTAGCCGGTCCTCTCACAATAGCAAATTGGGCTTGCAAAATCCCAAATGCTCTCTCCACATCTTTTCTAGCCGCCGCATGAGCATTGTGGAAGTTAAGATATTTCTTACCTTCCGGCTTTTTCAACGGCTTCACGAAGGTTTGCCACTTTGGATAGATGCCATCCGCTAGATAATAGCCATAGTTGTACGTACGGCCATTTGCTACAAACTGCACCGGTGGCAACTCACCGTTTGCAATCTTATTCATCAGTGGTGACAGGTTGATAATATTGATGTCATTCAAAGATCCAGGCATTCCAAAGAATGCATGCCAAATCCAAGTCTCCTGATCGGCCACCGCTTCAAGGATTATAGTGGAACCCTTTTTTTGGCTGTGGAATTTCCCATGCCATGCCTTTGGACAATTCTTCCAACTCCAATGCATGCAATCTATTGAGCCAAGCATGCCAGGAAAACCACGAGCTTTGTTCATCGCCAATAGCCTTGCGACGTCTTCAGCATTGGGAGATCTCAAATACTCCTCGGCAAACACTTGGACAATTCCCACTGCAAAGCGCTTGACACACATGACGGCTTGGCTCTCACCCATAGCCAAGTGATCATCAACAAGATCAGCCGGTATACCGTATGCCAACATACGCAAAGCGGTTGTCACCTTCTGAAAGGTGCTATGCCCGAGCTCTCCGGCGGCATTCCTCCTTTGCTGAAAAAACGGTCATGGCTCGCTAGTTTCTCTGTAATGCGCCTGAACAACTCGGTGCTCATCCTAAACCGGCGACGAAAATACGACTCGGGGTATATGGGATTCTCCGCAAAATAATGTCTGATCAATCTGTTGTGGGCATCGATCCTGTCCCTCCAAATTTTCTGCCGACCCATAACCGAACCACCGTGCTTCGGTTTTTTATATGCATAGCTAGGATCATTGCAAGATCTTCTTCCTCTTCAATATCAAATTCTTGTTCGGAAGAATCATACGACGAACTCATCTACAATGTTCAATACTATACTATAAAAACTACAATTCAAAACATGCATCAAATTCATGAAGTTTGAGCAATACATACCTTGTAGGCGTTTTGTCAAACACCATGCGGGCGCAGCGCGGCAGCAAGCGCTCGGGCGCTGTTCCTCGGACGACGGAGGCGCGCGAGGGCCGGCGGGACTAGGAGGGGATGGGGCGGAAGCGCGGGCGCGCGGGGATAGGTCGGGGAAGCCTGAACGGTCGCCGGGGGCGCGGGCGGCGGCGGCGGCACGACTGGACGGGGGGTGGAAGTGGGAGAGGAAGTGCGGGCGCGAGCGCTGGAGTGTGCCGCGCGCTGCAGCTGGCGCCCGAAATACACCGCGCGGCTAAGTGTTTTTGTCCGCGCGCCCAACCCGTTATAGCGCGCGCGTCGTTTTTGCGCGCCCGCTGGAGCGACCCGCCGCGTTGCGCGCGCGCTAAAACGGCCTAATTTGTGGCGCGGCGCTAGTTTAGCGCGGCTATTGGAGATGCTCTAAGTAAACGGCAGTAGCAAGGCAGCTTCAGCCACGACAAAAGTAGAGATCATGACGGTTACTCGGTCATAGCAGGACAGACTGAGGTTAGGCTTGCAACGGCGGCTTAAGACGGCACGGGGTCATGGAGGCAGCGTGACGGCTCAGCGAAGACTAGCGGATCTGGCCGCCGGGCGTCACACAGAATGTGGCTGGCTCCGTTTCCGGATCGTGGCTTCCCCTGGCGCAGTCCGACTTGATCCTAGTAGTTTTCCATGTTATCCATAGCCACCGTGCAATATTCTTGCCCTTGTTGGACCATCAGCAATAATTTTCCTACAAGCATGAAAACCTTGATCTGCTCCGCACGTACTGCTTCAAGTAGTACTAGTCTATTATAATGAGAGGAATAGATTCCAACACAGCCATACGTCCACTTGATTTCTATAATCTTTGAATTGGATTTGAACACGGATGACAGAGCCGTAAAAAGTTGTCGGTCTCGGAACTTGGCGATCTGTACCACGTATTGATTGATCTTTAGGCTGATTGTAATGGTGATACTAATGTATGATACTACATCCGTAATGCATAGTATCATAAGTTAATATCATAGCTAACTTCATTTATTGCCATGCAAGACACATAGTAGTACACCATTTAATATGATACGGTATCATGATATGATACTCAACCCTCTCTTTCTTCATTTAATTTTATGTCACCTCATCAAATTTTCCTAGTTGGCATGCATGATACTACCCATAATACTACCATTACAACCAGCCTTATGATCTCCTCAATCAGGTTTCTAGCAGTAACTTTGAACAAGTGCTTTTACGGATCCACCTCGGGACAATTCTGAATCGGTCTCAAACATAGCTTTTAGCTGACCACCGTAGTGCCCGTTGGATTTTCCTATTGATCTCGGCGACTTGTGTTTCTGTTGGTTTCGGCGACTTGTAGCGGCACACCGATGCTGCCCTAACTTTTTTGAACTTAAATTTCACAGATCATAAATCTGGATCATTAAACACAAAATTGACGCGGATCCTTACAAATGGGTGTTTCTTCATCCAAAAAATTATGAACTTCTCGATCCCTGGAAAGATCCCTCCAAGAACTCAACACCACCATGCGCAGGCCCCACGGTGGGCGCCAACTGTCATGGAATTGCCACGGTAGATGTCCTTAGTGTCAGGACTTAGTCACGAGGCCAACGCATCTATGTGGTAGCTTGAGAGGGGTTGAGCGGGACGAGAGACGCGACACAAGACAAGGGTTTAGACAGCTTCGGCCCCCGGAAAACATCATCCAGAATAGCCCTACATGATGTTTGTGGCTAAGTCTCATTATGATCATAAGGGAGCCGCCGTAAACCGGCTCTCCTAGTTGTGTCTAGCCCTAGAGATTATCTTATTGCTTGTTTCTTGTCCCCCTTTGGGGAGCCCTGCCCCTCCTTATATATGTTGAAGGGGCGGCTTACATGTAGAGTCCTAGTAGGATTAGAACTAACTTATTCTCTATTACAAGTCGGATACAAGTACGGGTCTTTCTTCCTTGTAAAGGAAATACTCCTCATGCCTTCCGTCTTAAGCCGGCCCACCAGAGTATAAGCTGGTCTGCTGGGCTTTGGGCCTTGTCGTCCGTCTGATCCGCCTGCCAGGTCTCCAATGAGTCACAATGTCCAGGCGGGTTACATGTAAACCTTCATGTCCGGGCGGATCGCCAGTAAGTCGCCTAGCTCCAGCCGGGTCTTTGGTGAGTCGCCAAGTCCCAGATGGGTCATACTTCCGGCCGGGTCATACCGCGGGGTATATCACCGACACGTTGGATGTGAGGCTGGCTGACGGAATTGTCCATCAAGGGAATGAGTTCCTTCATCAATGACTGCCTTGCCCTTGCCAGGTACTGAGGATATAGTACTTTCAAGAATTTCACCTTTTGGCAGAAAACTAAGGTGATTCTGACAACCAGCCTTGTAACTGATTGAAGACCTGTATCTGATGAATATCATAATCCATGGAGCATATGTCTTCAACTCAAAAAGTGATTGTGCTACTGTGACCAAAGTCCTCATGAAGAAATCATAAATGTTGATGGGAATCCCATGGATGATGTTGAACAACAGATTCTTCATGACGCTCACAACTTCTGTAGTATCTGAGTTATGGCCTTTGATGTGACTGAGGGTCTTGGACAAGATGCGATAGACCGTGGGAGGCACAAATAGCCAATTCTTCACTAGGAAGGTTGTCCTTAGAGCATCTCGTTTAGCAATTGGCTTCATCAGCACTTGCATCAGATGGTGTGCCAGCTCAGGTTCTTCATAAATCTTCCTTGCATATTCTTGGGGTGGATCCACTGTTAGAGCACGAAGCAATTCATCATAAGGTGATTTATAGTGAATGCCAGAGAAAAAACTGAGCAACCCAGCATCATGAAGAACAACCAAGACTGGCCTGAAACATGGCAGCGACTCCATATCCACATGAGGAATATGGCGATGCGGGAAGATCTTGTTCTTATTGAAGAATAGTACAGAATAATAATTCATTTGCGTTTTTTCCAGAAGCGCTGACGCCTAATCTTGGCAGAGTCATAAGGGGACTCGCCAATGAATAAATTCTTCTCCTCGAAGAATTTGGCATTGTCAAACTTAGGCCGCCTGATGATTTTGCCAACCTTTGGCATGGAGGGCCCTGGTTGAAGATTGGTCTTTTTTGGCTTCGCATCGAAGATGGGCCTTGGTGAGCCAGTGGAGTCATTGAGGGAATCTGGCTTGGCTACTTCTTCAGCGATTACAAATGGTACAACATCGGTGTCTGCTGAATGAACTGATTCTTCTCTCAAGGGGATGAATGCACAACATCAACAATAAGTTCTGGTTGTGCAACTTCTTCAGCTAATGCAGCTGGAATTTCTTCAGCAATGGTCTGAAGAGAAGGTTGACACACTTCAGAACCAGTGTGAATTTCTTCAGTCTTTGCTAGTGATGAGTGACAATTTTACACTTATTTCACCTTTGTTTAAACCAAGATATTTCAATTAAAAGAGATATTCGCTCCGATATTGGTACTAATGACTAATGAATGCAAAGTATTCCACAAATCCTATCTTTGATGTGTTTCCATAGGAAATGGGATAAAAATGGAATAAATCATGTGTGGAAATGGAATGGAAGAAGAATGGATGAGGAAGGAATCAACAAGAAGCGTCTGCGCGAAGACATCACAAAAGACGGTGTTCCATATGGGCGCGAGCACCCATATGGCGTGAATTTCGAGGTAGATCGTCCACCTAAACAACTTTCGTTAAAGGGACCCCGTCAAAATGTCAACAAAACAAGAGCAGACGAACAAAGAAGCCAAAACCTCATCATCATCATCATCATCATCCGCAAACCCTAGCCGCCACCATCTCCATAGCCATCTCCACCACCACCATAGTGCTCATCCATCCCAATCATACTAGTAATCGTGCATCGCACAAGGCATCCGTTGTAAGACATATTGCAATCAATCAATCTCAAGACGTGTTCTTCAATGTTTTCTTCACGTTATCTAATCTCCATGTGTGAGTAGTTCAGTAAGGTATGGGAGGCATAAGCCTTGCAACCCGAGGTATTTGTTGAGGGGATCAATGGAAGAATTTGATATAATGTCCCGTATGTGTGAAATAAAATTGTTCTGTGAAGATGTCTCTTGTCTTGTCTGCGATCTTCATCCCTGTAGGTGCCCAGGATCATGGAGATCGAGCACCGATGAGGCTATGAGCAAGGAGACCGTGAAGTGTTATACCGAACACTGATGACAGTAAGATTTAATAGGGTAACATGGATCATATCCTTGGGGAGAAATGAGGTGTAGTCATTAAACGCCCAAAGAGATCTTGTCTGGTTTCATTATCTTAATTATTGAGGCAACCTCGCGCGACGAATAGGGCATGTAGTAGGACAACTGATTCTTGATGCAAGACTCTGCCGGCCAAGATGTTATTTGGATACATCCCCCACTTTGATCCGTAACAAGCACATCTCGATGGATGACTTCTAGCGCAGAAATTAATATCCTATTTGATCCCATCACAAATACTAGGTTGTAAGCATAAGACCTCATACTCGTACCTCTTTTTATTATAAGTCTCTGAATCACTATTTGCTTGCTGATCCAGTCAAAAGATGGATTTGAAACTTTGACAAAAGCTTGCTAGAGACCATCGCTTCAAGGGAATCTTCCTCTCGTGGATTCGATAACCCAAGGTTATCTCTGGGTAAATAGGTGTGGGATACTCTTTTTTGTTCCAATATCGGATCAATAAAAAGGAGATATCAAGCCCCTTTTTTGGCGCTATTGTCGTGGAGGAGTTTAGTATTCCTAGTCTTTGTGTTTAGAGTTTTTTGTTAAAGTTAGTTTTCAAATTTTGTCTTTACTTTCTATTTTTAGTTGAAGTTTTATTTTTTAGTTGCAAGTATTGTTAGTTGAAAAAACCAAAAGATCACTATGGCTCATAATCTTGGGAGTTCTGCTACTCCCAGCAACAACTTCATTCGTGAACCTATAGCACAACTTGAGGTAGCAGCCGCTGAGTATGAGATTAAACCGAACTTAGTTTCCATGGTTCAACAAGACCAATTTGGAGGCTCTGCTTCTGAGGATGCCGATATGCACCTACACAATTTCACTGAATTGTGCAACATGACATGCATAAGGGATTATGATCCCGACGCACTGAAGTTGCATCTATTTCCTTTCTCCTTAAGAGGAAACGCTAAGGAATGGTTTCTTGCACTACCTAAGGGTAGTATTACTTCTTGGGCTGATTGTTGCAGTAAATTTTTATATAAGTATTGTCCACCTTCAAATATTATGCAATTACGTTATCAGATTATAGGTTTCAAGCAAGAGGAAATGAGCCACTAGCGCTTGCGTGGATAGAATGAAGGAAGATATTAGAAAATATCCCAATCATGGAATGGAGGAACGGTTAATCCTCCATATGTTTTATAATGGTTTGAATCATATGTCAAAAACTATGCTTGATACAGCTGCAGGAGGAACGATCATGGGAAATCCCATAGAAGTGTTGGGTAACATAGTAATTTCACAAAATTTCCTACGCACACGCAAGATCATGGTGATGCACAGCAACGAGAGGGGAGAGTATTGTCCACGTACCCTCGTAGACCGAAAGCGGAAGCGTTAGCACAACGCGGTTGATGTAGTCGTACGTCTTCACGATCCGACCAATCAAGTACCGAACGTACGACACCTCCGAGTTCAGCACACGTTCAGCCCGATGACGTCCCTCGAACTCCAATCCAGCCGAGTGTTGAGGGTGAGTTTTGTCAGCACGACGGCGTGGTGACGATGATGATGTTCTACCGACGCAGGGCTTCGCCTAAGCACCGCTACGATATGACCGAGGTGGATTATGGTGGAGGGGGGCACCACACACGGCTAAGAGATCCAAGGGATCAATTGTTGTGTCTCTAGGGTGCCCCCTTGCCCCCGTATATAAAGGAGCAAGGGGGGAGGTGCGGCCGGGTAGGAGGGGCGCGCCAGGAGGAGTCCTACTCCAACCGGGAGTAGGATTCCCTCCCTTTTCCTTGTTGGATTAGGAGAAGAGGGGAAAGAGGTGGAGGAGAAGGAAGGGGGGGGGGGGGGCGCCCCCCCTCTCCTTGTCCTATTCGGACTAGGGGGAGGGGCGCGCGACCCTTGCCCTGGCAGCCTCTCCTCTTCTCCACTAAGGCCCACTATGGCCCATTAACCCCCGGGGTTCCGGTAACCCCTCCGGTACTCCGGTAAAATCCCGATTTCACCCGAAACACTTTCGATATCCAAATATAGGCTTCCAATATATCAATCTTCATGTCTCGACCATTTTGAGACTCCTCGTCATGTCCGTGATCATATCTGGGACTCCGAACAACCTTCGGTACATCAAAACACATAAACTCATAATATAACCGTCATCGAACTTTAAGCGTGCGGACCATACGGGTTCGAGAACTATGCAGACATGACCGAGACACGTCTCCGGTCAATAACCAATAGCGGAACCTGGATGATCATATTGGCTCCTACATATTCTACGAAGATCTTTATCGATCAAACCGCATAACAACATACTTGTTCCTTTTTTCATTGGTATGTTACTCGCCCGAGATTCGATCATCGGTATCTCAATACCTAGTTCAATCTCATTACCGGAAAGTCTCTTTACTCGTTCCATAACACATCATCCCGCAACTAACTCATTAGTTGCAATGCTTGCAAGGCTTAAGTGATGTGTATTATCGAGTGGGCCCAGAGATACCTCTCCGATAATCGGAGTGACAAATCCTAATCTCGAAATACGCCAACCCAACAAGTACCTTCGGAGACACCTGTAGAGCACCTTTATAATCACCCAGTTACGTTGTGACGTTTGGTAGCACAGAAATATTCCTCCGGTAAACGGGAGTTGCATAATCTCATAGTCATAGGAACATGTATAAGTCATGAAGAAAGCAATAGCAACAAACTAAACGATCAAGTGCTAAGCTAACGGAATGGGTCAAGTCAATCACATCATTCTCCTAATGATGTGATCCCGTTAATCAAATGACAACTCTTTGTCTATGGCTAGGAAACATAACCATCTTTGATCAACAAGCTAGTCAAGTAGAGGCATACTAGTGACACTCTGTTTGTCTATGTATTCACACATGTATCATGTTTCTGGTTAATACAATTCTAGCATGAATAATAAACATTTATCATGATATAAGGAAATAAATAATAACTTTATTATTGCCTCTAGGGCATATTTCCTTCAGTCTCCCACTTGCACTAGAGTCAATAATGTAGTTCAAATCTCCATGTGATTTAACACCAATAGTTCACATCACCATGTGATTAATACCCATAGTTCACATCGTCATGTGACCAACACCCAGAGGGTTTACTAGAGTCAACAATCTAGTTCACATCGCTATGTGATTAATACGCAAAGAGTACTAAGGTGTGATCATTTTTTGCTTGTGAGAGAAGTTTAGTCTACAGGTCTGCCACATTCAGATCCGTATGTATTTTGCAAATTTCTATGTCAACAATGCTCTGCACGGAGCTACTCTAGCTAATTGCTCCCACTTTCAATATGTATCCAGATTGAGATTTAGAGCCATCTGGATTAGTGTCAAAATTTGCATCGACGTAACCCTTTACGACATACCTTTTTGTCACTTCCATAATCGAGAAACATATCCTTATTCCACTAGGGATAATTTTGACCGCTGTCCAGTGATCTACTCCTAGATCACTATTGTACTCCCTTGCCAAAAACAGTGTAGGGTATACAATAGATCTGGTACACAGCATGGCATATTTTATAGAACCTATGGCCAAGGCATAGGGAATGTCTTTCATTCTCTTTCTATCTTCTGCTGTGGTCGGGCTTTGAGTCTTACTCAGTTTCACACCTTGTAACATAGGCAAGTACTCTTTCTTTGTCTGTTCCATTTTGAACTACTTCAAAATCTTGTCAAGGTATGTATTCATTGAAAAACTTATCAAGCGTTTTCATCTATCTCTATAGATCTTGATGCTCAATATGTAAGCAGCTTCACCGAGGTCTTTCTTTGAAAAACTCCTTTCAAACACTCCTTTATGCTTTGCAGAATAATTCTACATTATCTCCGATCAACAACATGTCATTCACATATACTTACCAGAAATGTTGTAGTGCTCCCACTCACTTTCTTATAAATACAGGCTTCACCGCAAGTCTATATAAAACTATATGCTTTGATCAACTTATCAAAGCGTATATTCCAACTCCGAGATGCTTGCACCAGTCCATAGATGCATCACTAGAGCTTGCATATTTTGTTAGCACCTTTAGAATTGACAAAACCTTCTTTGCATCATATACAACTCTTCTTTAATAAATCCATTAAGGAATACAGTTTTGTTTATCCATTTGCCAGATTTCATAAAATACGGCAATTGCTAATATGATTCGGACAGACTTAAGCATAGATACGAGTGAGAAACTCTCATCGTAGTCAATACCTTGAACTTGTCGAAAACCTTTTGCGGCAATTCTAGCTTTGTATATAGTAACACTACAATCAGCGTCTGTCTTCCTCTTGAAGATCCATTTAATCTCAATGGCTTGCCGATCATTGGGCAAGTGAATCAAAGTCCATACTTTGTTCTCATACATGGATCTCATCTCAGATTTCATGGCCTCAAGCCATTTCGCGGAATCTGGGCTCACCATCGCTTCTTCATAGTTCGTAGGTTCGTCATGGTCTAGTAACATAACCTCCAGAACGGGATTACCATACCACTCTGGTGTGGATCTTACTCTGGTTGACCTACGAGGTTCAGTAACAACTTGATCTGAAGTTTCATGATCATCATCATTAACTTCCTCACTAATTGGTGCAGGTGTCACAGGAACCGATTTCTGTGATAAACTACTTTCCAATAAGGGAGCAGGTACAGTTACCTCATCAAGTTCTACTTTCCTCCAACTCACTTCTTTTGAGAGAAACTCCTTCTCTAGAAAGGATCCATTCTCAGCAACAAATATGTTGCCTTCGGATCTGTGATAGAAGGTGTACGCAACAATTAATTTTGGGTATCCTATGAAGATGCACTTCTCCGACTTGGGTTTGAGCTTATTAAGATGAAAAAATTTCACATAAGCATTGCAACCCCAAACTTTAAGAAACGACAGCTTAGGTTTCTAGCTAAACCACAGTTCATATGGTGTCGTCTCAACGGATTTAGATGATGCCCCTTTTTAATGTGAATCCAGCTGTCTCTAATGCATAACCCCAAAACGATAGTGGTAAACCAGTAAGAGACGTCATAGATCGCACCATATCTAGTAAAGTACGATTATGATGTTCGGACACACCATTACGCCGTGGTGTTTCAGATGGCATGAGTTTGTAAAACTATTCCACATTGTTTTAATTGAAGACCAAACTCGTAACTCAAATATTCGCCTCTGCGATTAGATCGTAGAAACTTTATTTTCTTGTTACGATGATTTTCCACTTCACTCTGAAATTCTTTGAACTTTTCAAATGTTTCAGACTTATGTTTCATCAAGTAGATATACCCATATCTGCTCAAATCATCTGTGAAGGTCAAAAAATAATGATACCCGCCGCGAGCCTCAATACTCATTGGACTGCATACATCAGTATGTATTATTTCCAATAAGTTTGTTGCTTGCTCCATTGTTCCGGAGAACGGAGTCTTAGTCATCTTGCCCATGAGGCATGGTTCGTAAGCATCAACTGATTCATAATCAAGTGATTCCAAAAGCCCATCAGCATGGAGTTTTTTCATGCGCTTTATACCAATATGACCCAAACGGCAGTGCCACAAATAAGTTGCACTATCATTATTAACTTTGCATCATTTGGCTTCAACATTATGAATATGTGTATCACTACGATCGAGATCCAACAAACCAATTTCATTGGGTTTATAACCAAAGAAGGTTTTATTCATGTAAACCGAACAACAATTATTCTTTGATTTTAAATGAATAATCGTATTGCAATAAACATGATTAAATCATATTCATGCTCAACGCAAACGCCAAATAACATTTATTTAGGTTAATCCCAAAAGTATAGGGAGTGTACGCTGATGATCATATCAATCTTGGAACCACTTCCAACACACATCGTTACTTCACCCTTAACTAGTCTCTATTTATTCTGTAACTCCTGTTTCGAGTTACTAATTTTTTTAGCAACCGAACAAGTATCAAATATCTAGGGGCTACTATAAATACTAGTAAGGTACACATCAATAACCTGTATATCAAATATAACCTTGTTCACTTTGCCATCCTTCTTATCCACTAAATATTCAGGGCATTTCCGCTTCCAATGACCAGTCCCTTTGCAGTAGAAGCACTTAGTCTCAGGCTTAGGTCCAGACTTGGGCTTCTTCACTTGAGCAGCAACTTGCTTGCCGTTCTTCTTGAAGTTCTCTCTCTTTCCCTTTGCCCTTTTCTTGAAACTAGTGGTCTTGTTAATCATCAAAACTTGATGCTCTTTCTTGATTTCTACCTTCATTGATTTCATCATCATGAAAAGCTCGGGAATCATTTACGTCATCCCTTGCATACTATAGTTCATCACGATTAACTCCCACTTGATTCAAGCGATTATAGTACCCAGACAATCTGAGCACATGCTCACTGCTTGAGCTATTCTCCTCCATCTTTTAGCTATAGAACTTGTTGGAGACTTCATATCTCTCAACTCGGGTATTTGCTTGAAATATTAATTCCAACTCGTGAAACATCTCATAAGGTCCATGATGTTCAAAACGTCTTTGAAATCCCGATTCTAAGCTGTTAAGCATGGTGCACTAAACTATCAAGTAGTCATCATATTGAGCTAGCCAAACGTTCATAACGTCTGCATCTAGTCCTGCAATAGGTCAGTCACCTAGCGGTGCATCAAGAACATAATTTTTCTGTGCAGCAGTGAGGATAAACCTCAGATCATGGACCCAGTCCGCATCATTGCTACTATCATCTTTTAACTTAGCTTTCTCTAGGAACACATATAAAACATAGGGAAGCAATAACGCGAGCTATTGATCTACAACATAGATATGCAAATACTATCAGGACTAAGTTCATGATAAATTAAAGTTCAATTAATCATATTACTTAAGAACTCCCACTTAGATAGACATCCCTCTAATCATTTAAGTGATCACGTGATCCATATCAACTAAACCATAACCGATCATCACGTGAAATGGATTAGTTTTCAATGGTGAACATCATTATGTTGATCGTATCTACTATATGATTCACGCTCGACCTTTCGGTCTCCAGTGTTCCGAGGCCATATCTGCATATGCTAGGTTCGTCAAGTTTAACCCGACCATATCTGCATTGCACCCGTTATAGATGGACGTAGAGCTTATCACACCCGATCACCACATGGTGTCTGGGCACGATAAACTTTGGCAACGGTGCATACTCAGATAGAACACTTTTATCTTGAAATTTAGTGAGAGATCATCTTATAATGCTACCGTCATAACTAAGCAAAGTAAGATGTATAAAAGATAAACATCACATACAATCAAAATATGTGACATGATATGGCCATCATCATCTCGTGCCTTTGATCTCTATCTCCAAAGCATCGTCATGATCTTCATCGTCACCGGTGTTCGACGTATTTTTGTGATTACCATTTTCAGAAGATATAAGTATAAATGTATTTTTTTTCTAATTGCAAGTTATACACATATATGTTTTTATTGGGTGTATACGTACACACACGCATTAGGCAATCCTTGATGCAATGGTACGTGCATGCATGCATTTTGAGTTTGCTCACGTACTAACCAATGTATACTTGCACTTGATGCTATGTAGCATAGACTTATACACACATGCAGGTTACAATCAGAAGGCTGAGTCCACATCTACGGCGCGCCCACAAGATGACATACAATATGCATATTTCTTTAAGTACCGTATATACCGGCCGGCAAGCGCGCGTATACGTACTTGAATACCTGTGATTATTTCAACTAGCAAACCCCGGAGATAAGCATGAAGGTGGCGATCGAATGAACCAGGCGCACTGTCAGTCAGGTAGCTAGGTACGCACGAGACGGTTTGCATTTTCTGTGTGCATACGTACGCATCAAGAAGAAGAAAGATAAACATCAGCGACATGATAAGATTCGGGGCGAGATTGCATCCATATCTAGTCCAAAAAAAATCGGAACGTTTGACCCGTCTCCATCAGCCGGGTCGGCCATCCCCTTCCTATAAATACATCCATCTCACAACACCTCCAGCACCCATCCATCCACCGCATCATATCCATCATCTATCCACGCACAAGACTCAGGTATAGTCGCAAGACGACGCACGTAGGCAGAAAGCCAGAGAGCTCTCTGTCTCACGCAGCGCCGGATCGCTGGCCGGATGAAGGACGCAGGCATCTACGCCGCCGTACACAGAGAAAGGAGGCCGGCGTACAGGGAGCTCTCGACAAGTTCAACATGGATGCGAAGCTCATCTTCCCGAAGGGTAAAACTTTGATCTAACAATCTCTTTCTTAGTTCTTTCTTGGCATATAGCATGCACGGACACAAGTCAGGAGCGTTGCCGAAGGCAACGTTCGCATGATCGGACCGCCACCGGAGATGGAGCCGCCGGACCGGAAGATGAAGTCAACGTTGCCGGGGATGGTCTCCACCGAGCCAGTGTCACAAAGAACGACGAGGAGGTCGCCATCACCACCTGCTGTCCACCTCGTCATGACGATTCGACCAAGATGTCGACACGGACCACGCCGCGACGCCGCCCACCGTCGAGGTCGCCAGGTCAATCCCCAGAGGTCGACGCCACGCTGGCCACCCCAACTCTTCACCGCTCGACGAGGACGACGCGTCGCCGGAGCTCATCTTCACCAAGCCCGCGCTATGGACGTTGACGCCACCGAGGTCGGTGCCCCGGAGGTCGACGTCATGGTGGCCGCCCCCACTCATCACCACTCGACAAGGACGACGCGTCGTCGGAGCTCGTCTTCACCAAGCCCGCGTTATGGACGCTCACGCCACCTAGGTCGATGCCCCGGAGGTCGACGCCATGGAGGCCGACCCCACTCATCACCGCTTGACAAGGACGACGCGTCGCCGGAGCTCATCTTCACCAGGCCCGCGCTATGGACGCTGACGCCACCGAGGTCGGTGCCCCGGTGGCCACCCCCACTCATCACCGCTCGATGAGGACGACGCATCGCCGGAGCTCGTCTTCACCAGGCCCGCTGTCGGTGCCAAAACCGGCGGATCTCGGGTAGGGGGTCCCGAACTATGCGTCTAGGCCGGATGGTAATAGGAGGCAAGGGACACCAAGTTTTACCCAGGTCCGGGCCCTCTTGATGGAGGTAAAACCCTACGTCCTGCTTGATTAATATTGATGATATGGGTAGTACAAGAGTAGATCCACCACGAGATCGGAGAGGCTAAACCTAGAAGCTAGCCTATGGTATGATTGTTGTTCTGTATGTTGTCCTACAGACTAAAATCCTTCGGTTTATATAGACACCGGAGAGGGTTAGGGTTACACAAAGTCGGTTACATTGGTAGGAGATCTACATATCCGTATCACCAAGCTTGCCTTCTACGCCAAGAAAAGTCCCTTCCGGACACGGGATGAAGTCTTCAATCTTGTATCTTCATAGTCCAGGGGTCCGGTTGAAGGTATAGTCCGGCCATCCGGACACCCCCTAATCCAGGACTCCCTCAGTAGCCCCTGAACCAGGCTTCAATGACGACGAGTCCGACACGTAGATTGTCTTCAGCATTGCAAGGCGGGTTCCTCCTCCAAGTACTTCATAGAAGATTTTGAACACAAAGATAATGTCCGGCTCTGCAAAATAAATTTCCACATATTGCCATAGAGAGAATAATATTTACACAAATCTAATCTGCTGACGTATTCCGTAGTGTGACATCGCACCACGGCCAAGCCTTTATTCGAATCGTTTTATTGTCCCACCTCAGCGTGTCATGCGAGGCGGTTTACTTGGCACGTCTTGTTAAAGCAGAGATTGTGTCCCCTTATTCCGGGATTCTCATCAATATGGGCGTGGGTAACCCAACCGCGCCATTGATTACGGCGCTTGGGAGATAAGCGAGTTTTACCAGGCTGGTGGGGACGCATAGTCACGTCCACCCATATAAGGGGATAAGGATCCACCCTTTCACGTACGCCTTCTTTCTCCTTTGCCTATCCATTTTCGCGCACTCAAGCTCCAGCGCCCAAGTCCGCACTCCCCACCTCAACCTTCTCCAGCCATGTCCGGAGCGGGAGGCAAGTGGATGGTCTCCTCCGTTACGGAGGGACACATCAAAAACTAAGGAAGGCCGGATACTTGTCTAACGACATTGCGCACCGGCTTCCCGAAGAGGGGCAGCTCATCCCCACCCCTAGGCCCCATGAGAGGGTGGCGATCCTCCCCCATTTCCTCCGTGGACTGGGCTTCCCTCTCCACCCATTTGTCCGGGGGCTCATGTTCTACTACGGCCTGTATTTCCATGATCTGGCCCCGAATTTCATCCTCAACATCTCGGCGTTTATCGTCGTGTGCAAGGCTTTCCTCCGCATCCGCCCCCATTTCGGCCTATGGCTCAAGACTTTCAATGTCAAGCCGAAGGTGGTGCGCGGCAACCAGGCGGAGTGCGGAGGCGCCATGGTGGGCAAGATGCCCAACGTCTTATGGCTCGAGGGCTCCTTTGTGGAGACCCTAAAGGGATGGCAATCGGGGTGGTTTTACATCACCGAGCCGCGCGACCCTAAATGGGTCGCAACCCCCGAGTTCCGATCCAGACCCCCTACGTGGCTCACCTCCTGGAAAGAGACAGGCCTGTCGTGGGGTAAAAAAGGAGAGCTGACCGGACTCTAAACATGCGTCCAAACCCTGGTGGACAAGAAGTTCAAACTTGTCAACCTAGTCCAGGTTATGCTCATCCGCCGGATCCTCCCATGTCAACAACGGGCTTTCAACCTGTGGGATTTCGACCCGGCGCGGCACCGAACTCTGAGCAGGCTCCTCGACACGACGTACAAAGATGCCTGGAAGGTGCTTTTCAAGGGCGCCGAGGCCCCCGCATCCGCTACTGAGGATCGCGGATTTAGCGTGTAGCGTCACGCTCATGCGGTAAGCTGTTTTACCTTTTACAGGGTATCAGTTTTTCATAGTTTGACTCCATGCGGGATCTAAGCTCCCTCACCTTTGACAGGATTGGCAGGAGACGTCCGGACAGATCAACTGTCCGGCTCCTTTGCCTGAAGGCCCAGCGGACGCTCGTTTGGCGAAGCTGCTGGTTCCAGCACCTTATGTGGTGCCGGAGAAGAAGGCCAAGAAGAAGGCCAAGGGGACTCAAAAGAGTGCCCGGCGCCAGGAGGTGTCGGATCCATCATCCGACGACTCCAAGACGCAGTCCTCCCATGAAGACGAGGAGGAGGAAGAAGAGACCGCTCCCCCTCCAACGGGGGAAGGGAAGAGAAGGAAGGCCGCCCCAACTGGGGAGGCCGAAGGGTCCAAGAAGGGGAAAACACTTCCTCCGGACTACTCCACCAACGTCGACGACGACGAAGAGGAGTGGCCATTCAGGGCCAAGCCCCTGGCGAAATCGTAAGTATCCGGATACCAGAGTAATTCATAGTATTTCTTTATTGCACAACTTTCCCTTATGTCGAATATGATTATGCAGCCCACCCAAAGACCGGCTCGACGTGTCGTCGAGCGGTTCACTGGACTCGTCGGATGTGAATTCTCTTCCGACGGCTTCCTCCCCCCGCCCTACGGACGACGCCGAAGTGTTGTCCCAACAGGTTCCAAGCCAGGAGGAGGTGGTCCTGGAGGCACCACAAGGCGACCTCCTGGACTCCAGGAGTGAAGGGGATAAAACCCCCCAGGGCTCCAAGTCCGGCTCTAGGACAGACACCGCTCCAGAACCTTCAAAGGTTCCAGAGTCCGGCGGGCGACCTCCTTCCAAGAGGAGCAGGCCCTCCGTGCCGGTGACCCCCGTCCAACCAGAGGCGCCGGACAATCTGTTGGAGGCGCTCAAAGGCGCCTCCATTGACGAGGAGCACCGCACCATTATGAGTGCGGTGGTCCAGAAGGTTCAGTCCGCCAAAAGCGGACTGACTGAAGCTTGTACTAGCCTTTTAATAGGCTTTGAGGTAAGTAAAGAATGTGTAAATAATATTACCGCATAGACAGTAGCCCCTGATGCTCTGTTTGGCGTTCGGGAAGAAAAGCCGAATAGAGTATCAAATAAAATTCGCAGGAGTCTAATAAAAAGGAGTCAATCAAGGTGCGCCAAGAGCTCCAGGCTCTCATGGAAAAACATGAGAGTTTGGAGCTTGACTCAAAGACGCGAGCGTCCGAACTCGCAGTGGCTATTGAAAATGCCAAGTCTGCCAAGGCCGAATCCCAGAAGACCCTCCAGGAGTTGGATGAGGCGAAAAAGATAGCGGCGGGTAAGGCATTCTTTATGCAAAGCAAACACATAAACATGAGTTACTTGTTACTTACCCGAATCCGGAGCTCTCCAGGACATTCGCAGATCTTCCCCGTAGCGTGTCCGATGCCACCGCATTCTATCGAGCCGAGGAGGGCAGCTCGACAGAGAAGGTGTTCTGGTCTTAGTATGCTGAGGCCGGACACCCCGTGCCCCTGAGCGACCAACTGAAGCAACTGGTCAAGCTCCACAAGGCGGCCGAACAGGCCATGAAGGGCCTCATAGTTCGGCTGTGGCCTGGAGAGGCTCTGCCTGGGAGCTATTTCGGGCTGGTGCGGCGGCTGGTGGGTGCCTGTCCAAGGCTCGAAGTCATCAAGCGCTCCGTCTGCATTGAAGGTGCTCGTAGGGCCCTTGCCCGTGCTAAGGTGCACTGGGGCAAGCTGGATGCTGAGAAGCTTGTGAAGGACGGGCCACCACCGGGGAAAGAGCATCGCAAGCCCGAGAATTATTATAAGGATGTTCTGAAGGGTGCCCGCCTCATGGCGGATGAATGTTCCAGGGATGTAATTTTTGAGTAAAACTCGCTCGTTTTGTCCTGTGCGCTGAAAACTTTGTTCATATGTGCTAACCAATGCTGTTGGAATTTAAAATATTACCTTCTGTGCGGCTGTTTATCAATTCTGAGAGATGGCGAGTCGTCGGCCTCTGCCCCCGTGCCGCTAGTGCTGGGGTGTTCGGGGATAAACCTGAGCACTCTTTTTCCCATGTTTGGATCCTTCGAGGGAGGCGCTCAGCACAACGAATAAGGCAATCGGACTATAATGCTTGAACAATCTCACTTAGCCATAGAATTCTATAATTTGAAATTTCGGCGAAGCCCCTGGTATTCGGAAGACCGAGTTCGGGGCGCTATCCATGCCTTGGCCGGACAGAGCTGACTCCTCGCTCTAAGCGGCATAAGTCTTTAGGGACTCGAAAAACCTCTCGAACAACGACCAGCTCTCGCTTCATCATGATAGTCAGTTTTAGCTTTCTCTATTGAGGTGCTCGACCCAGCTCAACTGGGGCACAATCGCAGTAGTTCTCCTAGTGCTACCTTAGCCGATAGAGCGGAACGTAAGGCACCAAAACATAGGAGCCGGGCAAACCCAACTATTGACCCAAGACATGATTCGGAGCCGATGCATATAATGCTATAAGTTCGGGGTGCCACACTTGTTAAAGTGTTCGGACTTCTCACACCATATTGAGGGGTACTAAAGCCCCTGACGTAGTTTGGCCGTACCAAAGTGTACGGGTGCAACATGTCGTTAAGGAACATATATTTGTAAAAAAAGAATAATGCAAAAATAGACAAAAGCTATGCATTGTTTATTAAAAAGGGCTGCGATCAAAGCAGAACGATACAAATAATGCGATAAGCAAAAGGTTGGACTATTTAACATGTCCGTTCCAGGGGCAGGCTGCGGAATAGTATGCGGAACAGGTATACTGCTCGTGATAGAGACCACCTGGGAGTTCTGTAATGCAGCATGGCTTGTCTGCTTCCCTGGTTCTTGCATCGTTTGTGCGGCAATTGAACTGCTGAACATGCCTTCCGAAGAATGGAGTCCTGAAAGTAAGAGAAAATTAAAAAATCGGCAGCCCCTGGTGCGGTTTAAGCCATGTTTCGGGCGTGCCGTGATGGTGCCCCTCCCCCTGTACCCATGGTATTTCTAGAGCGTAGTTATGTACGCGAAGCACTGGTGTCGCATTTTTGCGAGGGCTGGGGTTGGGGCCGCATTGCTACGCCTGCTCGGAACGTGCCAGGCGGTCTTGTTGTAGGTTACTCCGGGCGCGCTTGACGGTGTCCGGACATTTAATGACCGGACTGGAGAATTGTCTGGAGAGGCTGCTTTGTGCTTCCGCTGCAAGGGCCGCCGTGTGCTCCTCCGTTCGGAGGGAGCGTTCGCTGTTTCCAATGACCGTAATTACTCCTTGAGGGCCTGGAATCTTGAGCTTAAGGTATGCGTAGTGTGGTACCGCATTGAACTTGGCGAATGCGGTTCGCCCGAGCAGTGCGTGATAGCCACTGCGGAATGGGACTATGTCGAAGATTAACTCCTCGCTTCGGAAATTATCCGGAGATTCGAAGACCACTTCAAGTGTGACTGAGCCTGTACAGTTGGCCTCTATACCTGGTATTACGCCTCTAAAGGTCATTTTGGTGGGCTTAATCCTCGAGGGATCTATGCCCATTTTCCGCACTGTATCCTGGTAAAGCAGGTTCAGGCTGCTGCCATCGTCCATAAGGACTCTAGTGAGATGAAATCCGTCAATAATTGGGTCTAAAACCAATGTGGCGAATCCGCCATGACGGGTGCTAGTGGGAAGGTCCCTTCAATCAAAGGTGATCGGGCAGGAGGACCATGTGTTGAACTTTGTGGCGACTGGCTCTACCGCGTATACGCCCCTTAACGCGCACTTCCGCTCCCTCTTGGGGATGTGGGTTGCGTATATCATGTTCACCGTCCGCACTTGTGGGGGGAAACCCTTCTGTCCACTGTTGTTCGGCGGCCGGGGCTCTTGGTCATCATCGCTATGCAGCCCCTTGTCTTTATTTTCGGCATTTAACTTGCCTGCCTGCTTGAACACCCAACAATCCTTGTTGGTGTGATTGGCCAGCTTTTCGGGGGTGCCATGTATCTGGCACAAGCGGTCGAGTATTCGGTCCAAACTGGACGGGCCCCTAGGATTTCCTTTGAATGGCTTTTTCCGCTGACCGGATTTATAGCCTCTGAATCCGGCATTAACTGTCGTATCCTCAGCATTGTCGCCGTTAATGCGGCGCTTCTGCTTGTTGCGACGCGACCTGCCACTACTGTCCCTGGTATCCGAATTGCGAGGGTTCTTGGTCATATTGTTGCTACAAGCAAGCCAGCTGTCTTCTTCCGTGCAAAAGCGGGTCATGAGTGTCGTGAGTGCTGCCATAGATTTCGGCTTTTCCTGTCCAAGGTGCCGGGCAAGCCACTCGTCACGGATATTGTGCTTGAAGGCTGCTAGGGCCTCTGCGTCCGGACAGTTGACTATTTGATTTTTCTTTGTTAGGAACCGTGTCCAGAATTGCCTGGCCGATTCCTCTGGCTACTGAATTACGTGGCTTAGGTCATCGGCGTCTGGTGGTCGCACATAAGTGCCCTGGAAGTTGTCGAGGAATGCGGCTTCCAGGTCCTCCCAACAACTGATTGACCCTGCTGGCAAGCTGTTAAGCCAATGCTGAGCTGGTCCTTTAAGCTTGAGTGGGAGGTATTTGATGGCGTGGAGATCATCGCCGCGGGCCATGTGGATATGAAGGAGATAATCCTTGATCCATACCGCAGGATCTGTTGTGCCATCATATGATTCAATGTTTTCGGGTTTGAAACCCTCGGGGATTTGATGATCCATTACTTCGTCTGTGAAGCATAGTGGGTGTGCGGTGCCTCTGTACTGGGCTATATCGCGACGTAGCTCCAATGAGCTTTGTCTACTGTGTTCGGCCCTACCGGATTTGTGTCCGGCGTGACGGTTACCGTCTCGAGTCATGGGGCGCCCACGCGATCCGTAGATCAATCTTGTTTGCCTTGCCTTGTCCTCCAACATATCTCGCAGGTCTGCCGCATTTTCCCGTGCCTTGGTACGGGGTGCGGCTTGAGTGGAGGGCCGAGAGGCCTCTCTGTCGCGGCCACGAGGTGGCCGGTCGGCCATATCGAGTGCTGGTGATGTAGGTTTAAGTGCTTCCTCCTCTAATCGGGATAGCAACCTGCTCTTTGGGTAGCTCTTGGAGGGGCGTTCGAGTTTATACTCTTCGGCCGTAAGGACTTCAGTCCATCTGTCGACTAGCAAATCTTGATCAGCTCTAAGCTGTTGCTATTTTTTCTTGAGGCTTCTTGCCGTGGCCATAAGCCTGTGTTGAAAACGCTCTTGCTCGACGGGATCCTCTGGCACGACGAATTCGTCATCGTCGAGGCTTGCCTTGTCTTCGGAGGGAGGCATATAATTATCGTCCTCGACCCCTCTGTCTGCCGCTCTCTCATGAGGGCTGGCTTCTCCATCCTCCTGTGCTGAATCTTGCTGGAGGGGGTTTTCTTCGGCACTCTCCGGAGTATTATTATCTCCCGTGCTGGAATCACCGTATTTGCTTTGGCGGGATTTTGAGCGGCGCCGCTGACGCCGGCGCTTAGGCTGTTTCTTGGAGGGGTCATCCTCCGCTGTTCCATCACCATCTCCTTCTTTTGGGGTGTCCACCATGTATATGTCATATGATGAGGTGGCTTTCCAGGGCCCAATAGGCGCTGGTTCTTCATTGTCTCCTGCATCGGCGTCCATACCGTCGATGTCTTCGAAGTCGAAGTCGAGCATGTCGGTTAAATCGTCGACAGTGGCTACAAAGTGGGTGGTGGGTGGGCTTTGAATTTCTTCATCGTCCGTATCCCAACCTTGCTGACCGTAGTCCGGCCAGGGCTCTCCTGATAAAGAGAGAGACTTTAGTGTCTTCAGAATATCGTCGAAAGGTGAGTGCTGAAAGATGTCCGCGGCAGTAAACTCCATGATCGGCGCCCAATCGGATTCGATCGGCAGGGGCGTGGAGGGTTCGGAGTCCGGAGAGGAGTCCGGCTCCTTGGAGTCACGAGTCTCGCGGAGTGCGGGACTGGTGTTCGGCTCGATCGCCGTTGGGATCGCAGCCCCCGAGGCGGCGTCCATCCACCCATCCTCGATCGACGCAGTTGGCTCCGAATTAAGGGTCGAAACCGATGCGGGTGCGGCCTCCAAGGCACTGTTCGGCGGCAGAGCTAGATCATGCTCGTCGTGACAGTGTGGCACGCTCGGCAGTGGCTTGAATCCATCGAGGATCAAGTCCCCGCCGATGTCAGCCGTGTAGTGTAAACTTCCAAATCTGACCTGACGGCCAGGGGCATAGCTTTCGATCTGCTCCAGATGGCCAAGTGAATTGGCCCGTAGTGCGAAGCCGCCGAAGACGAAGATCTGTCCGGGGAGGAAGGTCTTACCCTGGACTGCATCCCCATTGATGATCGTAGGAGCCATCAAGCCTAACGGCGACGACACAGAGGAACTCTCAATGAAAGCACCAATGTCGGTGTCAAAACCGGCGGATCTCGGGTAGGGGGTCCCGAACTGTGCGTCTAGGCCAGATGGTAACAGGAGGTAAGGGACACGAAGTTTTACCCAGATTCGGGCCCTCTTGATGGAGGTAAAACCCTACGTCCTGCTTGATTAATATTGATGATATGGGTAGTACAAGAGTAGATCTACCACGAGATCGGAGAGGCTAAACCCTAGAAGCTAGCCTATGGTATGATTGTTGTTTTGTATGTTGTCCTACGGACTAAAACCCTCCGGTTTATATAGACACCGGAGAGGGTTATGGTTACACAAAGTCGGTTACAATGGTAGGAGATCTACATATCCGTATCGCCAAGCTTGCCTTTCACGCCAAGAAAAGTCCCTTCCGGACACGGGACGAAGTCTTCAATCTTGTATCTTCATAGTCCAGGAGTCCGGCTAAAGGTATAGTCCGGCCATCCGGACACCCCCTGATCCAGGACTCCCTCACCCGCGCTATGGACGCTGACGCCACCGAGGTCGGTGTCCCAGAGGTCGGCGCCATGGTGGCCACCCCCACTCATCACCGCTCGATGAGGACGACGCATCACCGGAGCTCATCTTCACCAAGCCCGCACTATGGACGCTGACGCCACCTAGGTCAATGCCCCGGAGGTCGACGCCATGGAGGCCGACCCCACTCACCACCGCTCGACGAAGAAGACGCGCCGCCGGAGCTTGTCTTCACCAAGCCCACACAACGAACGCTAACACCACCAAGTTCGATGCCCCAGGGGGCGACGCCACGGATGCCGCCCCTACTCACCACCCCTCGACGAAGACGACGCGTCGCCGGGGCTCATTTTCACCAAGCCAGCAATCGAGGTCAACGGCACACAAATCACCATCACCACTCACATCTACCTCGTCATGGCGGTGCGGTGAGGGTGTTGACACAGAGCTTGCCGAGACGCCGCCCGCCGCCGACGTCGCCAAGTTGCTGCCATGGACGTGGACGCTACAGAGATCGCCATCATCACACACCCTTCGTCTGCTACATCGAGCTCGTGCCCTGAAGGACGAAGCCGCGGAGAACACCATACTATGTTGTCCTGTGCCTTGGTCGAGGATGACGAGGCCTAACTTTGATGCCGGCGCAGCGCCTCTCCCACACCTCGGCGGGACTGGATGGTGCCATCCTCCCAAGTACCATCGCTGGGTATGGCCGCCTATGGTGTACCCAGAGAGCAGCTGAACATCTGAGACGGAGTACACTACGTACAGGTGCACGTATAAGGCCCAACCCAGCACCAGTGCACGCATGAAGACTGATCGCCGGCTGGTCATCACTGGAGATGGTCTAGCCTTGTAGCTAAGTTTCTAGTCTGCTCTTGCCGGTGAAATCATCTTTGTGTTGCTGCGCTCCTGAACGCGTTGCTGTGCACCGCGAGGTGGCCATTGCACGTGCATGTGCCATGCACGTAGTCATTTGATGCCAGGGTGGCATGTTTGTCAACCTTTCGTCGACGGGAAAATCCATCGGAGCCCTCACGCGAGATGACTCGTGACCAAGCTCTCCTACGTGCTGCAACATCATCACCATCGTCTTACATTGAGTGCTTAGAGGAGACAAAGACATTTAGTTCGCTGTCGTCATCCGAGCACGAAGAAGCCAATGTCGACCACGTCGCGGTCCGTGGCCTCCTTAGAAGATGGTGCCACACCAGGGCGATGCCCACGCCCTGCTCGCCGGGGGATGAAGAGAAGTATGCCTATCTGGTCCGAAGACAAGATGCGATGGCGAGGCGACGCGACTTCAACGACAACACTGCTCCTCTACGAACTCGTGAGACGACGCCTTGACGATGCCGACTGCTGTGGACTCGGCGTCTGGCCGGGACGAGGTGTCGACCACTCAGGCCATGCTGGTATGAGCAACGTGATGGTCATACACCGATGCCGGTCTCCATCGACAATTACTCCTGCAGGGCACTGACCCTTGTACACCCCGAGAAGCTACTGGTCGTCGAGAAGTCCGACCCGAACGTGATCCTTGCTACCCTAACAACAACTCCTCCAACATCGCCAAGACCGATGAGGCACGACGAGGGCGAGCGTGGCCACCGAAAAGGCTACGCTACTCGCGGCGCGTGTACCGACGAGGACATGGGCTCTGCCGCCGCCCACACACACATCACCATCATCATGCATGGAGAACGTGAAGCGAAGACGATGAAGACGACCACACAACTCAATCGGAGGTATCCCGTGGAGCAACCCGCGTGAGTAATTAACCGAGAGCCTTCCGAGGCCCCGGGAACCAGGAGATCACACAATCGCCACAGCCAGCTTGGCCGTGCTAGTAGGCCACGGAGCGCACCTTTTTTCTATGAGATATTGTAATTTTATTTCTCCAATGAGATTAATGAAATACATATTCCCGTATCTTTTTTTTCCTTTGTGTACTACTGTATACTGGCACGCCCGCATACTCATTTCTCTATTCCCGGTGTTTGAGAGAAACACACTCACTTCTTCCCTTCTCCCCGGAGTTTTAGATGTTTTTCTGGTGACAAACAACTGGCATGACACCATGATTTCTGATAACCCACAAGTATAGGGAATCGCAACAGCTTTCGAGGGTAGAGTATTCAACCCAAATTTATTGATTCGACACAAGGGAAGCCAAAGAATATTCTCAAGTATTAGCAGCTGAGTCGTCAATTCAAGCACACCTAGAAACTTAGTATCTACAGCAAAGTGTTTAGTATCACACTAATATGATAGTGGTAGTAGCGGCAACAAAAGTAAAGACAGCAAAAGTAATGTTTTTAGTATTTTGTAGTGATTGTAGCAATAGCAGCGGGAATGTAAATAAGCGTAAACCAGTATATGGAAAACTTGTAGGCACCGGATCAGTGATGGATGATTATGACGGATGTGGTTCATCATGTAACAGTCATAACATAGGGTGACACAGAACTAGCTCCAATTCATCAATATAATGTAGGCATGTACTCCGTATATAGTCATACGTGCTTATGGAAAAGAACTTGCATGACATCTTTTGTCCTACCCTCCCGTGGCAGCGGGGTCCTATTGGAAACTAAGGGATATTAAGGCCTCCTTTTAATAGAGAACCGGAATAAAGCATTAACACATAGTGAATACATGAACTCCTCAAACTATGGTCATCACTGAGAGTGATCCCGATTATTGTCACTTCGGGGTTGCCGGATCATAACACATAGTAGGTGACTATAGACTTGCAAGATATGATCAAGAACTCACATATATTCATGAAAACATAATAGGTTCAGATCTGAAATCATGGCACTCGGGCCCTAGTGACAAGCATTAAGCATAGCAAAGTCATAGCAATATCAATCTCAGAACATAGTGGATACTAGGGATCAAACCCTAACAAAACTAACTCGATTACATGATAAATCTCATCCAACCCATCACCGTCCAGCAAGCCTACGATGGAATTACTCACGCATGGCGGTGAGCATCATGAAATTGGTGATGGAGGATGGTTGATGATGACGACGACGACAAATCCCCCTCTCCGGAGCCCCGAACGGACTTCAGATCAGCCCTCCCGAGAGGTTTTAGGGCTTGGCGGCGGCTCCGTATCGTAAAACGCGATGATTTCTTCTCTCCAAAAGCAAATATATAGAGTTGGAGTTGGCGTCAGAGGGCATCCAGGGGGGCCACGAGGTAGGGGGCGCGCCCTAGGGGGGGCGCCCCCCACCCTCGTGAGAAGGGTGTGGGCCCCCTGGTCTTCATCTTTGGCGAGGATTTTTTACTATTTTTTCTAAGATGTTCCGTGGAGTTTCAGGTCATTCCGAGAATATTTGTTTTCTGCAGATAAAACAACACCATGGCAATTCTGCTGAAAACAGCGTCAGTCCGGGTTAGTTCCATTCAAATCATACAAGTTAGAGTCCAAAACAAGGGCAAAAGTGTTTGGAAAAGTAGATACGACAGAGACGTATCAATTTCCATCATCTTCATCTATATCAATGTGTCGTCACATGGTCGTCTCGCCAACTATTGCTATCGCATAGCGATAAACTAAAGCAATTATTTGGCACTTGCATCTTATGCAATAAAGAGACAACCATAAGGTTTCTGCCAATTGCCGATAACTTCAACAAAACATGATCATCTTATACAACAACTTATATCTCATCACGTCTTGACCATATCACATCACAACATGCCCTGCAAAAACAAGTTAGACGTCCTCTACTTTGTTGTTGCAAGTTTTACGTGGCTGCTACGGGCTGAGCAAGAATCGTTCTTACCTACGAATCAAAACCACACCGATAGTTTGTCAAGTTGGTGTTGTTTTAACCTTCACAAGGACCGGGCGTAGCCACTCGGTTCAACTAAAGTTGGAGAAACTGACACCCGCCAGCCACCTGTGTGCAAAGCACGTTGGTAGAACCAGTCTCGCGTAAGCGTACGCGTAATGTTGGTCTGGGCCGCTTCATCCAACAATACTGCCGAACCAAAGTGTGACATGCTGGTAAGCAGTATGACTTATATCGCCCACAACTCACTTGTGTTCTACTCGTGCATATGACATCTATGCATAAAACCTGGCTCTGATACCACGGTTGGGTAACGTAGTAATTTCAAAAAAATTCCTACGCACACGCAAGATCATGGTGATGCACAACAACGAGAGGGGAGAGTATTGTCCACGTACTCTCGTAGACCTAAAACGGAAGCGTTAGCACAACGCGGTTGATGTAGTCATACGTCTTCACGATCCGACCGATCAAGTACCGAACGTACGCCACCTCTGAGTTCAGCACACGTTCAGCCCGATGACGTCCCTCGAACTCCGATCCAGCCGAGTGTTGAGGGTGAGTTTCGTCAGCACGACGGCGTGGTGACGAAGATGATGTTCTACCGGCGCAGGGCTTCGCCTAAGCACCGCTACGATATGACCGAGGTGGATTATGGTGGAGGGGGGCACCGCACATGGCTAAGAGATCCAAGGGATCAATTGTTGTGTCTCTAGGGTGCCCCTTGCCCCCGTATATAAATGAGCAATGGGGGAGGTGCGGCCGGCCAGGAGGGGCGCGCCAGGAGGTGTCCTACTCCTACCGGGAGTAGGATTCCCTCCCTTTTCCTTGTTGGATTAGGAGAAGAGGGGAAAGAGGTGGAGGAGAAGAAGGAAAGGGGGGGCGCTGCCCCCCTCTCCTTGTCCTATTCGGACAAGGGGGCGGCCCTTGCCCTGGCCGCCTCTCCTCTTCTCCACTAAGGCCCACTATGGCCCATTAACCCCCGAGGGGTTCCGGTAACCCCTCCGGTACTCCGGTAAAATCCCGATTTCACCCGGAACACTTCCGATATCCAAATATAGGCTTCTAATATATCAATCTTCATGTCTCGACCATTTCGAGACTCCTCGTCATGTCCGTGATCATATCCGGGACTCCGAACAACCTTCGGTACATCAAAACATATAAACTCATAATATAACTGTCATCGAACTTTAAGCGTGTGGACCCTACGGGTTCGAGAACTATGTAGACATGACCGAGACACATCTCCGGTCGTTAACCAATAGCGGAACCTGGATGCTCATATGGGCTCCTACATATTCTACGAAGATCTTTATCGGTCAAACCGCATAACAACATACGTTGTTCCTTTTGTCATCGGTATGTTACTTGTCCGAGATTCGATCGTCGGTATCTCAATACCTAGTTCAATCTCGTTACCGGCAAGTCTCTTTACTCATTCCATAACACATCATCCCACAACTAACTCATTAGTTGCAATGCTTGCAAGGCTTAAGTGATGTGTATTACCGAGTGGGCCCAGAGATACCTCTCCGACAATCGGAGTGACAAATCCTAATCTCGAAATACGCCAACCCAACAAGTACCTTCGGAGACACCTGTAGAGCACCTTTATAATTACCCAGTTACATTGTGACGTTTGGTAGCACACAAAGTGTTCCTCTGGTAAACGGGAGTTGCATAATCTCATAGTCATAGGAACATGTATAAGTCATGAAGAAAGCAATAGCAACAAACTAAACGATCAAGTGCTAAGCTAACGGAATGGGTTAAGTCAATCACATCATTCTCTTAATGATGTGATCCCGTTAATCAAATTACAACTCTTTGTCTATGGCTAGGAAACATAGCCATCTTTGATCAACGAGCTAGTCAAGTAGAGGCATACTAGTGACACTCTGTTTGTCTATGTATTCACACATGTATCATGTTTCCGATTAATACAATTCTAGCATGAATAATAAACATTTATCATGATATAAGGAAATAAATAATAACTTTATTATTGCCTTTAGGGAATATTTCCTTCAAGAAGATGTCAATAAATTACTAGATGATATGCAAGAGAACCATGGCCAATGGCATGTTGAAAGAGCCACCACTAAAAGAGTGAATGCCATGAAAGAACGTAGGATGGAGTTAACAGCCAAGCTTGATGAACTTATCTCCATGATAAAAGGTAAAGAAGAGGTAAACGTGAATGCTATCACTAGTGAAGAAACTAGTGTTGGGGAACGTACCAATTTAAAAACATTCCTGCGATCACGCAAGATCTATCTAGGAGATGCATAACAACGAGACGGGAAAAGTGTGTCCATGTACCCTCATAGACCGAAAGCGGAAGCGTTTAGTAGCACGGTTGATGTAGTCGAATGTCTTCACGATCCAACCGATCCAAGTACCGAACGTACGGCACCTCCGTGTTCAGCACACGTTCAGCATGATGACGTCCCTCGAGCTCTTGATCCAGTTGAGGACAAGGGAGAGTTCCGTCAGCACGATGGCATGGCAATGGTGACGATGAATTTACCGGCGTAGGGCTTCGTCTAAGCACTACGAAGATATGACCGAGGTGTTAAACTATGGAGGGAGGCCACGCACACGGCTAAGAGATTGTCTGTTGTGCTTTGGGGTGCCCTCCTACCCACGTATATAAAGGAGGGGGCAGGAGGAGGCCGACCAAGGGGGGGGGGGTCCTACTAGGACTCCAAACTTAGTAGGATTCAGCTCCCCCTTTCCTTCCAACGGAGAGGGGGAAAGGGGAAAGGAGGGAGAGGGAGAAGGAAAGAGGGGGGCCGCGCCCCCTCCCCTTGTCCATTTCGTATTGGGGCAAGGGGGCGCGCCCCACCTCCTGTGGCCTGCCTCCTCTCCTCCACTATGGCCCATTAGGCCCAATAACTTTCTCGGGGGGTTTCGATAGCCTCCCGGTACTCCGATAAATCCCCGAACCTTATCGAAACCATTCCGATGTTTGTATATAACCTTCCAATATATCAATCTTTAGCTCTCAACCATTTCGAGACTCCTCGTCATATCCATGAACTCATCCGGGACTCCGAACAAACCTCGGTCATCAAATCACATAACTCATAATACAAATCATCATCGAATGTTAAGCGTGCGGACCCTATGGGTTCGAGAACTATGTAGACATGACCGAGACACATCTCCGGTCAATAACCAATAGCAGAACCTGGATTCTCATATTGGCTCCTACATATTCTACGAAGATCTTTATCGATCAAACCGCATAACAACATACGTTATTCCCATTGTCATCGGTATGTTACTTGCCCGAGATTTGATCGTCGGTATCATCGTACCTAGCTACTAGCTATGGACCCGTAGGTCTGTGGTAAACTACTCACATATCACCGGAAGGGCAACAAGGTTGATGTAGAGGCCCTCTATGATCGATAATGGGATCTCGCAAGAACGTAGGCTTGCGGCGGCGGAAAAGTATTTTCGGTGGCTCTCTGTTGGTTTCCGGATTTTAGAGAATTTATAGAGTCGGAATTAGGTCAAACAGAGGAGAGGGCCCAAGAGGCCCATGTGGCTCGTGGACCACTCGTTCGCCTTCTGGTATCCCCCCGAAGCTTCTAGTGTCTCTTATGTCTAGAAAAAAATCGTCGAAAAGCTTCTAGTGTCTCTTATGTCCAAAAAATTGTCAAAATGTTTCGTGGCATTTGAACTTCGTTTGGTACTGAATTCCTGGAAAACTAAAAAAAGACAAAAACAGCAAGTGGTACTTGGCACTAAGTTAATAGGTTAATCTCAAAAAATGATATATAATTGCATATAAAATATCCAAAATTGATAGTAGAATGAAATGGATCAATAAAAAATTATAGATACGTTGGAGATGTATCAAGCATACCCAAGCTTAATTCATGCTCGTCCTCGAGTACGTAAATGATAAAAATAGAATTTTTGATGTGGAATATTACCTATCATATTCATCATGTAACCTTTCTTTTGTGGCATGAATATTAAAATCTGAACGGTTCAAAGCAATAGTCCATAATTTGACATAAAGACATAAATATTCAGGCATACCAACAAACAATTATGCATTTTAAAATATCAATGCTAAAGAACGTTATCCCTACAAAATTATATAGCCTTCTCATGCTCCATACTGTTAACACAAGTATTTACCATGCACAACATCGATCACATGCTGATCAATTGGTTCATACTTTTAACGCGCTTCAGCTTTTTCAACTCTCACGCAATACATGAGCGCAAACCACGGATATAGCACTATGGATAGAATAGAATATGATGATAGATGTTGATATGGAGAAGACAAAAATGGAAAAAGTCTAACATCGACGAGGCTAATCAACGGGCTATGGAGATGCCCATCAATTGATGTCAATGCAAGGAGTAAGGATTGTCATGCAACGGATTTACTAAGAGCTATAAGTGTATGAAAGCTAAAAAGAAAATTAAATGGGCGTGCATCCAATTTGCTTGCTCATGGAGACCTCGAGCATTTGAGGAAGCCGATCATTGGAATATCAAGCCAGGTTCTATAATGAAAAATTCCCACTAGTTATATGAAAGTGAAAGCATAAGTGACCCTTTATATAAAAAACATGATGCTACTTTGAAGCACAAGAGTGGAAAAGGATAGTAACATTGTCCGTTCTCTTTTTTTCTCTCATTTACTTTTGACTTACCGGGGAAGGAACCATAACTCTTGTTTTGCATATGGGTGTTCTATCTAAAACGTCTGCGATGAGTATTTTATTCATAGAAAACATTGATGTTTTCTTTAAAAAAATCCTTTGATAAGTTTGTGCATTCAGAGATAAAAATGCAAATTTGTTCAAACCATATGTTTCATTCAATCACACTGTGAATTTACATTCATATGATCCAAATACAATGTGGGGATACAATATTAAACCCAAAAAAACTAAATACGGCGGTGGGGGCATGCTGCGCCGGCGTGCTCGTTGTCGTCCTCCGGCACGGCGCTGTTCAAGTCTTCAAGCCAGCCCAAAACGTTCTTGAGTAGGAAATTAAAGACCGTGTCATCGCGCGATCTATGGGCGGGGTGCAGGAGGACGACGATTCGCAGCGCTGCGAGATAGCGGCTGGCGACGGCGTCCCATGAGGTCCCAAATAGAATGTTTAATAATTCATACTTGTTTGTGGATTCAAAAAATGTTCGTGATTTTTAACAAATGTGCGCAATTTTGGGAACAAATGTTCGCCAAATCAAAACATGTTCATGATTTTTTTTCAAAAAGTTTGTGTATTAAAATATGTTAATGAAATTGAGCAAAATTTCGCCGATTCAAAAAAAATTCATGAATTGAAAAATATCATAAAAATGCAAAAACTATTCGTGACTTATAAAATACTTTATTGATTCATAAACTGTTCACTGATTCAAAAAATGATCATGCATTTCAAAAAATGTTCGTTAAATCAAAAAATATGCGTCAATTTCAAAAAATGTTCCACCAATTTCAAAAATAATGCTCGACAAGTCTAGAAATGTTTTCCTATTCAAGAAAAATGTTTTAAAAAATGTTCACAATTTTAGGTTTTTTTAAACTGTATAAAATATTCATTAATTCTGAAAATGTTCATGATTTTAGATAATATTTGAAAATCTGTAAAAATGTTCATGAGTTTTAGAAAAATGTTCATGATTTTTCTTTTTGAAGATTTCACGAAAATGAGAGTGATAATGTATCTCGGTGATGCTGCAAAATGTGGTCATGAAAATTGGAGATTATGAATTTTTTTCACCCGTTGCAACGCACGGTCCGTTTTTCTAGTTAAACTAAAATCTTTATCTATAAATACCTAATAATAAAAGTTTTATTACTTCTGGTACATCATGGAAATTGCCACCAAAGTTACAAAATATTATCACAGAGGGAAATACCCCTCCTGGGCCGGCCCATGGAGTAGGGAATGCTCTGCGTGTCGGGAGAACACACAACACGTCAGGTTCGGCCGGCCCATGTCAGGGTGGCCTGTTTTTTATATTTGGTTTTTTTCTCTTTCTCTTTTCCTTTTCTATTTTTTATACTTTCAACAATTTGGGACTTAAAGGAAGTTCCGAAATATAAAAACAAATCTAAAATTTTCAAATAAAATGTGTGTGGATTCAAAAAATAGTTCACAATTTCTGAAAAATATGTTTTCTTGTTCAAAAAATGTTTGAAATGTCGAAAACAATGTTCGGAACATAAAAAATGTTCATGATTTTCTAAAACGTCCGTGTATTAAATAATGTTAATGAAATTTAAAAAAATTACGGCAATTCAAAAGACGTTCATGAATGAAAAAATATCTTGAAAATTGAAAAACTGTTTATGACTTGAAAAATATTTTATTAATTCATAAAATGTTCACTGAATCAAAAAATGATCATGCATTTCAAAAAATGTTCATTAAATAAAAAAATATTTAAATCAAAAAAATATCATGAATTGTTTTTAAAAAATCGACAAATTTACGAAGAAAATGTCCGTCTGTTCTAGTAAAAATCTCCGACTCAAGAAAATTGTTTTAAATAATGTTCATAATTTTTTTAAATGTTTGCAAATAGTGTAAAATTGTTATGAATTTTAAAAATGTTCGAAAATTTGTAGAAGTGTTCACGGATTTGAAAAATGTTCACGATTTCAAATATGTGCATGAGTTTAAAAAATTATTCATGATTGCAAAATTTGTTCATGATGTCATGATATTGAGAGTGATATCGTATCTCGGTGAAGCGGCAAAATGTGGTCATGGCCATTGGAGATTATTATTTTTTTTACTCCCGTTGCAACACACGGGCCATTTTGCTAGTACTACCTAAGCAATTTGTAATGCATCCTCGCTTCCGACCGAGAACGGTCTGGTGGTCGTGGCCGAGGAACCGGCAGGTCACCCCTTAGAAAACAGCGGTAGCAGCCGATCGAATCGAGCTTGGAGATTGGGTCCGAGCTCTCAAGATGATCTCGAACACGCCGTCGCGCAACCGTCCCAGGGGTCCCCTTGAGCCACGCTTGCATCGGCAAGACGATGTCAAATCGATCCGGATTCGGATGTGCTCTTCCCTCACGTTGCATATTGTCTCGAGGGTTCGGGACCAACCGACGTCTGGGATTTGGCCTATGTTAAACAGAAGCCTAGAAAAACCGTTCGGCAATTCTGGATGAGATTCTTGTTCGTAAAAAATAAGATCCTAGATTGCTGCGATACAGAAGCTATTTTGGCGTTCGGTTATAATTGTCATAATGAAGGCACCCATAATGTCTTCGCACGGAGACGATTCAAAATGTTTCCTGAGCTATCGGACATGGTATCAAGATACTGTGTTAGGGAAGACACATGGCTAGCAGAAAAAGAACATAAAGATTCGATCAAAGAGCTACTTGATTCCGCTAGTGCTCTAGAACCGATGAGCGGGTTGCTCGTCATGAGCACCAAAAGAAGAAACCAACAAAGAAACCAAAAACTATATTGGACGCAACCCCCTCACAATCAATATATCAAAAGCACCTCTTCAAGAGGGAGAGGGCTTGAACCTGGTTAAGAAATGTGTCCCTACTTTCTTTCTCGTGTTACCATCTAGCTCAGATCACGAACCTTGGGACCCCCTACCTGAGATGTGCCGGTTTTAGCATTGACACCGTCTTCTTCCTCTTGCCGGAGATCAACACCTCGGCGAACAATGAGAACGCCTACAACATCGTCAAGTCATACCATATGCCCAGTGGCACCCTTCCACTTGAAGTCGCTGCATAGTCGCATTCACGCTCACCCTGTTGCACTACACCACGACACTCAAAGCAACGTTAAACAATCTGTCGGCATAGGTCACCTAAGGCGACATATTTAGTGTCGGCAAAGACCTTTCCCGACAAAAAGGAGCTGTCGCCTATAGTCTTGCCGGGATAGGTCTTTTCCGACAGATAAATATAGAAACCAAATACTCAATGTATGTGCTTGCAAACTAAACCATACATTTTCTGCTAGCTGCCATGATTAAGGCTCGAGATTTGATACTATTTGCATAATCAGGGTGCTGCTATACAAATATAAATATATAAACCAAATACTCAATGTTCTTCCATAACCCAGATTTACTATCATCATATTGTGCCCTTACTTATTATCATTTTTGATAGAAACTAGGTATTATGACAGTCTAATGCATCCAATGTTTATAATGACACAAATTGTACCATTAAGCAGCTTAGGAGGACTATCCTCTGTTCCTGTAACAGAACCAACGTAAATTCTTGACTTGCCTCCACCACCTACATGACTAATTGTTAGTACATTACTGACAAATGCTTCTCTTGGATAGACGCATCACTACATGTGTACATAATTAGGACATACATATCACATTTGTTACTTCATAGACCCACACATAATCAGATTTAGCTACAAGGCTTTGAAAGCTGGCATCCGTGAAATAAGAAAAAAAATGAAAAATAAAATATGCCACTCACAAAGGGAAACGTAATTACAATTCTAACAGAAGAATGACACGCATCCCTCTCCTTTGTAATGCCTCGGCCAGGAAATTGTTACATGGTACAAATTTGTGGATGATGCAAGCACAAGAACAACCATGGATTTATTTACCTACTAGAAGAGGACAACCGATTCATGGCTGGATCTGTTTAGTTACCTGCACATACTAGAAAACCACTGACACAGCTTACCTACAGCGACCAGATCTAGAGGTGGGGCAAGGAAGGGGCGACGAGAAACCACTCACATACCAGAAGCTTACGTCTTGAATTCTGTAGGCGGGGCGGAGGGAAGGAAATCAGCCGAAACAGAGGTCACACGTGGAGAAAAATCAGCAGTGGATCCTCGGCGGCGGTTGACGGCGCTGCTGCTCCTCGGTGTGGCGGACGAAGCTGCTGCTCCTGGGCGGATGGTGCCCTGCGGGGAGGGAGGCCAGGGTCGGAGATGATGTGGCATGAGGGGACAAGAGGACGGGCGGCGGCGCGCAGATCAGGGGCGGCAGCGCAGTTGAGTTAGGTTTAGGTCGGGGGCGGCGGCGCAATCGAGTAGAGAGAGGGGGAGGGGGATTGGGGAGTGGACGGGTGTGTTTTTCCTTTTTCTTTTGCTGGTCTGGTCCGACTCGCGTGTTTTCCATCGCGCGCGCATGGCTCTCTTTCCGCTCCTTATTTTTCGGATGTGGGTGGAAGAAAACTACCCCGACACTTTTTCTGTTCCTACGAATCGCCGACACACAAACAATCAGTAAAGATGGTAACTGCCGACAGAAATTACGTCGATGCTCTGGTGGTGCTACAGCGACAGATAATGTGTCAATGAGGTTATATAACACTGTCATACTATGTGTCGGTATAGTTTGGGCCAAAAGAAGTGTCGGCGATGCTCACTTTTACCAACAGGTGCATGTCGTCTTTGTGGTGTCGTCGTGTAATATTGGCAGACTGCAGGGTGATTTGATGGCAGGCGGGGTTGAATCTATGAGGACCCAAAGAATTGGGGAATGACAGCTGGGAGGAAGGAGTGCAGGGAACAAAATGATGGCTAGGGAAGGTTCGAACCAGCGAACAGAACGGAAACATTCGGTCCCCTAGTGCGACACGATAGTCAGGTAAGCGTTGTCTTTGTCCTTGTCGGAGCTGAGGCTCACAAGTAAGAACACACTTGGTCTATCGTCTATTCCAATGCCGTTCCCCTCCACTCCACGTCCTCCTCACTAGCTACTTACTTAATTTGGAGGGGAGGACGTGGCTAGTGAAGAGGTCCTCCTCAATAGCAATAAGACATATACATCAAGAAACTAGATGATAATTCACGCGTTGCTGTGGAATATTTATGGGAACAAAAAAGGTATATATATTAACATATTCTATTTATAAGAAGCATTGTTGCACAAAGGTGTGGAAATGAGGTTTGTGTTGACAAAATAAATGTACATATTCCCCAACAGATTTATGGGTTCCTTGATCCACTAAACTGCACTTCCCACTTGCATATAGAAAGAAACATTGTTTTATTTCAATACCTTCGTGGTCTCTTTCATGAAAATGACTGAAGCATGTAGAAGAAGTGTTCCCATATCGTATTATAGAAAACGATTGATAACCCACTTAGGAGGCAAAATAAATCCAAAATAATAGATGGAAACACGTCTGTCCCATATGAACTATATATATAAGCACGATGATGATAATATCATTAGATATTTTTTTCATATGGGTAGCACATTGTAAGATCTAAAATGAACACCAAAATAGACATGTCAAAACAACATGATTCAAAAGAAAAAAAATAGAGATCAACATGAGTTTAGCTATATATCCACAATCAAATATTTCAGCCCATCACAATAATTTTATAGATAAACTGTGTATTTCAGGACCACGATGAACAACACCTATTTTATTCTAAAACAACCAGGGACATTGAGATACTAAATACACGTTTATGATAATATAATTCATAACTGAAGTATATGTGCAGCATAGCTGAGTTCATTTGTACGTATAGAAAGAGCAGAGCGAAGACGTAATTTTCATTACCAATGACGCTCCTTTTTTTAGAAAAGGAGGATGACCTCCGGCCTCTGCATCTGGGAGATGCATACAGCCGCTTTATTGATTATTTTCGAGGACCTTACAAAGTATTACAATAATGTGCCTGAATCCACCATCTTGGTAACATATGCCGCTACTCCTATCCAAAATGATGAAGGGGTGCTAGCTGGGTAACTACCCAAACCACTCACCTAAGCCTAACATCAAAAGCCGGAAGCCGAAACTCATTCGGAAGCCCCAGCCGAGCTACATACCGGGTCTGGGGCACAATCCGGTCAGACACACTCGTGTGTCGTCGCCGCCATCTTCCACAGGTCTTCAGATCATATTGAGGCTTCTACCTTGTCTGGCCACTCTGCCATCGACGTCACCATGACGCCAGACAGCAACCTCCTCCTCCGCGAGCCCATCTCCGCGCATCGGACACCGAGTCTCCACAGTGCCATGCCATCGATCTCCGCCGCCATCAATGTGTGAGATGAAACACCGCTCCACCATCCCTCCAGCCAGCACTTGCTCCAAGGCGATGCCCCCAGAAGGGAAAGCGATAGAACGCCATCATCATCCGATCCGGAAGACCCAGATCTGGGGTTTCCCCCTGAGCATCCCGAACCTGATGGCGCAGACTGCCGACGATGTATCGGCAGTAGCTCCACCAGACGAGCGTCGCCTACGTCGCCGCCGCCTCCAAGATGAAGCTGACCAGAATGCATATGTCGACACCGAACCGCCGCCACTTCCACCGCCGCTTGAGCAGCCCCCGAGCAACGCCTTCAGGAAGGAGCACGCCACCGTGGTGTCGTCGTCGCTTGAACAGGGGGGTCTGAGGTTTTCACCTGAGCTCCTGGGAGGGGTGGAAGGAAGGAGGTCCTCTCCGAAGCCTCCAACGAGGGAAGCACCACCCAAAGGCACTGCCATCGGAGTGGCCGCCACGCCGGCCAAGAGATTCCCTCGGAACCCTTCCAGCCACCGGATCTGCAAGGCCAGCACCCAGAACGGTGACCGAAGCCACCAAGGGCCGGATCCGCTGCAGATCGGAGTAGATCGGGGTCGAGGACGAACATCACCATGGCCACCAACATCCAGCGAGGAACCGCCGCCGCAACCGAAGCCCACCACCTCCCCGCCATCCACATGGCCAGGGAAGTGGCCCACCTGTCCACGCCGGCGCCGCCCGCCGCCAAGCTGCGCCGCGTGCCACCAGCCATGGCCGCCGCCATGGATCCAAGCCGCGGGCGGGCCGCCAGCCGCGGGGCTCCGCGGGAGAGGAGAGCCGTGCCACGGGGGGAAGGCCCCGCCGCCCCCGCCACGACGCGGGCTTCGCCCGGTGGTGGCCTCCGGCTGCGGCGAGGGGATTAGCTGGAGAAGGGAGGCCCGGCGACGGCGCGGTTGGGGGCTGCCGCCCGTGTCGCCTACCCTGTTCAAGCAGAAATATCTCTATTCTGTATCTCAAAAGGTGAAGATACACCCTCACTTAATAAACTTGTTAACCAACTCTTAAATTTAGCCTGCTTCAGTGTTAACTATAGACACAAAAGACACCAGGAAGAAACCAGAGCGATTGAGTGTGTCCAAAAAGATTAATAGACATCATATAAGATTAATGGAGCCAGTGCCTTAAAAGGCCTTCACAATTTGAGACTACAGAAATAAAGAAAATTCATGTTGATATCTGAACTGGTCATAGCAATCGGTAAAGTACGATGCAAAATTTGTCCTCAAATGCTGCAATAGATATGGTTAACATTTAGCCATGTGAATCTCTCACAAAAAAGTGTAGTGATCCTAAAAGAGCAGAAAAGACCAGTACAACATAATGCTTCAGAAACCAGTATACAACTCTCAGTTCCAAGCAGAGACTTAGACCTAAAAAAATTAGCCACCTAAAATCCATATGATCTGCAGAAATCATACGAAATTTCCTAGTTACATTATGGGAATTGAAACTCTCAGTTTTACACAAAAGGAAAGAAAGAATCAGGACTCCGCGATTGTGCAGACGGCCGGCCGGAGACCTGAAGAATAGAGAGACATCCAAACTTGTGAATAAACCATCTGAGACAGCAAAAAATTCAGATCTGGTACTACCTATGTAATAGGAGGTCTGCAGAGAGAAGAGACATGCGCGTGCTACAGCGGAGAGCCTCCGGCCTGGCTCCTTCTCCACCTCCATGAGTACCTTTGCCTGGTTGATGCTAGTTAGTTCCTCTCGTCCATCCCGCTGACTCTATAGTGGAGAGAGACAGCCGATTGAGTACTACTTGATGGGATCTTTTCTCATGTGGTTTTGTATAAACTCTGCAAAATATGTAGATGACACCAGAAGCCGCCATCACTGGGTAACACACCATCCGACCCATCAGCCACTTGAGGGATCCAAACAGGAAGGCCAAGGACGTAAAAGGGAATCGTACAATGTGAGGACTCGAGGGCGAGTTTGAGTGGCGATTGTGGTGATTTATATACTGCGGGAAATGAAGGGAACCATTATACAAAAATTACTGCCCTAGACTAAGAAGATGAATGGAATCCATCAATACTTTTTCGATCAGTTTCTTAAGTGGAACCCCAGAAGATGAGGGGAGAGCAGAGGAAGGGGTGAACATCACTGGACCCATATGCTTTGAAGCCCTCGTTGCTGACATGGCAGAATATATTCTCTGATGGGTAAAAAAAGTTAATTATCAAAATAAATGATGATGTGGCAGCTTGGTGAGGTGGGAGGGCTGCATGTTTAGAGGAATGAGTTAGTGGGTTGCTCCTATTTAGTATTGATGATGTGGTATGGTGAAGATGTGAACAATGTGCATGTTGAAAAAATAGGTAGAATGGGGAGCAACTTCTTAAAAATGTTAGATTCCACCCTTACCCTGCTTAATTTGGGAGGAAGGGGGCGAGAAACTAGCTCCACCGCTAAACGCTCGCCCGCTCACCTACCTTCATCCCCCTCCCCACGACTTGCATTCCCATTTCGACATGCATGCATGCATGCTTCCTTCCTTCCTTCCTTCCTTCCTCGTAATAATAGTCAATGCAGGCATGCATATATACGCGGGAAGCCGACCATGCAGATCCATACGCAAATTTCAGTCCCGTTGCTACGCTAGCTGCGGCAATGGCCTGCATTTCCATGTGAATAATTGTGAGTGCATGCATGCATTTCCATAATGTCTTGATCGTAATAATAATCCATCTTACTGCAGTATTTCTCTTGTTGTTTATTTTTTGCTTGCGAGATCATGCGCCATGCAGTTGGGTGCCAAGGTGAATTGTCAAACCACATGCCACAAGGCACAACCTTGCGAGATCCTACCACTAAACTCACAAAAACAAAATGGACACGGAAAGGTTAAAAAGGTTTTTAATCGGGTTGGTGGTAGGATTAGCCATAACGGCCTTGCTTCTCGTCGCCGATGCCACAAGGCCCAAGGTAAGCAGCAAGCACATGACATGATTATTCATAGTATTTATTATCTTTTTGTTTGTTTGTTTGTTTGTTAATTTGCATGTGTTTAACGGAACGGAACACTATACTTACTAATTGGCTGTTGCATATATAGAAGCGTGATGATATCAGGTTGAACGACAGGGGTGAGTGCGTGTACCCCATGAGCCTGTCTTTCGCGGCGAGTTTGGCCCAACTGGCTTTCGTTCTGGCTGTCGTCTCGCATTACACCTCCCAAAACGGATGCTGCAAGCCCAGCGATGGCGTCTCCGGATCAAGCTTCATGGCGGGCATCATCCTTGCCATCATCTCATGGTGAGTGAGCTGAGTCGTCCATAAATATATACTACTCCCTTTGTAAAGAAAGAAATATAAAAGCGTTTAGATCATTATTATTACTTATCCTCTCCTCTCCTCTTCTCTCATGGTGTGGGTGTGGGTGTGGGTGTGGGCGTGTGCAGGTCAATGGCATTGGACGCGGGAGGAACCTTTCTCTTGGACATGTTGGCGGTCTGGCCCGGGAACCACGGTAAAGCCCCGGAGTGTTACAACGGTGTTGAGGCGGATCATCATCGCTATATGAAGAAGGCATTCTACGGGAGCATGTTCGCCATCTTCTTTGCAGGCTGCTCTTCCAAGTTACGTTCCCCTCCTCCTCCTCCTCCTCCTATAGCATCCTAGCTAGCGTATGTCGTCTCCGGCCCCAACATCCGATGGATCTCCCATCCCATTGGAGGCTTCTTTTTTTTTTCTTGGTTTCCTCGTTTTGTTAACTGTAGATTTGTATGTTGGAGTATGGAGCCAACTCCATGTCGACCAAGCAGGAATAATGAGAGGAGGCTTCCCACCAAGAGATGTTGAAGTGAAGGGGAAGGTTGAATTGGAGAGATGGATGAATCAGATTTCTAAACAGGATTGTTGAGTAACGTGATTGTATTAGGAAATATAGGTTAGACTAGGAAATATTCTGGCTTGCCTTGTACGTCAAGTAGATCATGTACTCCTATATATATGCCCACGAGGCTCAAGCAATACAACGACTATTCCACAAATTCCTCTCTTCTTCCTAACATGGTATCAGTTTCTGGGTTCTAAACCCTAGCCGCCGCCGCTTCCGCACCCGCGCGCTGCCCCTGGGGCAGTCGGCCTCCATGACCGCCGTCGGGGGCCGCGCCGTCCGTACCTAGGGTTCGTCCACCGGCCGTGTTGGCCGGCTGCCCTAGAAAGTCTTTTTCCTGAGCCCTTGCTCCGGGTTTTTTTCGCTCTCTCGCCGGTCGTTTTGCTCGGCGTTTTTCTTTTTGGGTTTCCGATCTAATCTTAATCGGTTTGCGTCACCCGCCGCCGCCGTCGACCCCCGTGCACCTCTACTCCAACCCCGGCGCGACCAGCCGGCCTCTCCTCCGACCCGGCGGCAAAGCGCCGAGGCGGCCCGTCCGGGCCAGCCGCCGTCCGCGCCTCGGTCCGCCCGTTGCCCTGCGTCGGCCGTCACCGCCCTGCTCCGATCAGGACACCTGCACCGCCCCGACCCGGCGGCCTCGCGCCATGCCACGGCCGCACGTCGGCCCGTCCATCGATGCACATCACCCGCCTCCGGCGCGTCTGCACGGCGGCCCGGCGGTCTACCTCGCCGACATCGCCCTCGGCAGCGTCGGGGCGGCTGCGTCGGCTGCCGCAACTCGGGCGTCGCTGCTCCGTTGGTCGCTCGGACCTCGTTGCCCGGGTGCCGGCGTTGCTTTGGCAGCCCGGGTGCTGGTGCTGACAAGCTCGTCCGCACGACATCCCACGCCGTCCGTCGTCGCCGGCTTCATCTCGGACTCCGCCGCCACCACGCCTCCACCGAGCGGCGTCCCCGACCTCGCGCGTGATCGGCTTGATCACCCGCTCGCCGCCCGCGATCCGCCTCATCTACGCCGCGCGACTGATACGTCCATTTTGCATCATGCTTTTGTATCGATATTTATTGCATTATGGACTGTTATTTCACTTTATGTCACAATACTTATGGCTATTCTCTCCTATTTTACAAGGTTTACATAAGGAGGGAGAATGCCGACAGCTAGAATTCTGGGCTAGAAAAGGAGAAAATATTAGAGACCTATTCTGCGCAACTCCAAAAGTCCTGAAACTTCACGGAACATCTTAAAATAAATAAAGAAAAATCCTCGCCAAAGATGAAGGCCAGGGGCCCACACCCTTCTGACGAGGGAGGGGGGCGCCCCCCCTAAGGCGCGCCCCCTACCTCGTGGGCCCCCTGGTGGCTCTCCGATGCCCATCTTCTCCTATATGAAGTCTTTCGATGAGAAAAAAATCGAGAGGAACCTTTCGGGACGAGACTCCGCCGCCACGAGGCGGAACCTTGGCGGAACCAATCTAGAGCTCCGGCAGAGCTGTTCTGCCGGGGATACTTCCCTCCGGGAGGGGGAAATCATCACCATCGTCATCACCAACGCTCCTCTCATTGGGAGAGGGCAATCTCCATCAACATCTTCACCAGCACCATCTCATCTCCAAACCCTAGTTCATCTCTTGTATCCAATTCTTGTCTCAAAGTCCGGGATTAGTGCTAATAGGTTGCTAGTAGTGTTGATTACTCCTTGTAGTTGATGCTAATTGGTTTACTTGGTGGAAGATCATATGTTCAGATCCTATATGCATATTATTACCCCTCTGATTATAAACATGAATATGCTTTGTGAGTAATTACGTTTGTTCCTGGGGACAATGGAGAAGTCTTGCTATGAGTAGTCATGTGAATTTGGTATTCGTTTGATATTTTGATAAGATGTATGTTGTCTAGGCTCTAGTGGTGTTGTGTGAACGTCGACTACATAACACTTCACCATTATTTGGGCCTAGAGGAAGGCATTGGGAAGTAATAAGTAGATGATGGGTTGCTAGAGTGACAGAAGCTTAAACCCTAGTTTATGCATTGCTTCCTAAGGGGCTGATTTGGATCCATATGTTTCATGCTATGGTTAGGTTTACCTTAATACTTTTGTTGTAGTTGCGGATGCTTGCAATAGAGGTTAATCATAAGTGGGATGCTTGTTCAAGCAAGAACAGCACCCAAGCACTGGTCCACCCACATATCAAATTATCAAAGTATCGAACGCGAATCATATAAACGTGATGAAAACTAGCTTGACGATATTCCCATGTGTCCTCGGGAGCGCTTTTCCTATTATAAGAGTTTGTCCCGGCTTGTCCTTTGCTACAAAAAGGACTGGACCACCTTGCTGCACTTTATTTACTTTTGTTACTTGTTGCTCGTTACAATCTACCTTATCACAAAACTATCTGTTACCACTTATTTTAGTACTTGCAGAGAATACCTTGCTGAAAACCACTTATCATTTCCTTCTGCTCCTCGTTGGGTTCGACACTCTTACTTATCGAAAGGACTACGATAGATCCCCTATACTTGTGGGTCATCAAGACTCTTTTCTGGCGCCGTTGCCGGGGAGTGTAGCGCCTTTGGTAGGTGGAATTTGCTAAGGAAAAATTTATATAGTATGCTGAAATTTACTGTCACTTGTTACTATGGAAAGTAATTTTCTGAGGGGCTTGTTCGGGGTATCTTCACCCCGTCCAGTAGAGCAAAGAGTGGCTCCTCAACCTACTGAACCTATTGAAAATGAAACTCCTTTTGAATTTCCTTCGGGTATGATGGAAAAACTGCTAGCTAACCCTTTTACAGGAGATGGAACAAAGCATCCTGATGAGCACTTAATATATGTGGATGAAGTTTGTGGATTATTTAAACTTGCAGGTATACCCGATGATGTTGCTAAGAAGAAGGTCTTCTCTTTATCTTTGAAGGGAGACGCATTGATATGGTATAGACTATGTGATGATATGAGATCATGGGACTATAAAAGATTGAAGTTGGAATTTCATCAAAAGTATTACCCTATGCATCTTGTTCATCGTGATCGCAATTATATATATATAATTTCTGGCCTCGCGAAGGAGAAAGCATCGCTCAAGCTTGGGGGAGGCTTAAATCAATGTTATATTCATGCCCCAATCATGAGCTCCCGAGAGAAATAATTATGCAAAGTTTTTATGCTCGGCTTTCTGAAAACAATCGCACCATGCTTGATACTTCTTGTGCTGGCTCTTTTATGATGAAGACTATTGAATTCAGATGGAATTTATTGGATAGATTTAAACGCAACTCTGAAGATTGGGACCTCGACGAAGGTAAAGAGTCAGGTATGACACCTAAGTTTGATTGTGTTAAATCTTTTATGGATACCGATATTTTTCGTAAGTTTCTGCACCTATTAAAGTTGAAGAAAAGACTGTCACTTATAATGATCCTATTGTTCCTACTTCTTATGTTGAGAAACCACTTTTTCCTGTTAGAATAAAGGATCATGCTAAAGCTTCAACTGTTGTTCGTAAAAGCAATATTAGAACGTATACACCTCCGGAGAAAGTTAAAGTAGAACCTAATATTGCAATTGTTAAAGATATCTTGTCTGATAATATTGATGGGCATGTTATTCAGTTCGAAGGTGAAACTGCTAGAATTGCTAAACCTTGTGATAAAGATAAACATAGACCTGTGGTAGGCATGCCTGTTATTTCTGTTAAAATAGGAGATCATTGTTATCATGGCTTATGTGACATGGGTGCGAGTGCTAGTGTTATACCGCATACTTTATATGAAGAAATTAAGAATGAAATTGCACCTGCTGAGTTAGAAGGTATTGATGTCACAATTAAACTTTCCAATAGAGATACTATTTCACCAATTGGAATTGTTAGAGATGTTGAAGTCTTGTGTGGGAAAACTAAATATCCTGCTGATTTTCTTGTTCTTGGTTCCCCACAAGATAGTTTTTGTCCCATTATATTTGGTAGACCATTCTTAAATACTGTCAATGCTACCATAGATTGCACAAAGAATGTCGTTACTATTGGCTTGGATGATATGGTTCATGAGTTTAATTTCTCTAAATTTAGTAAAGAACATCGCGAGGAAGAATTACCTAGTAAGGATGAAATTATTGGTCTTGCTTCTATTGCCGTACCTCCTAGTGATTCTTTAGAACACTATTTGCTAGACCATGAAAATGATATGTTCATGAATGAAAGAAGGGAAATAGATGAAATACTCTTTAAACATGAACCTATTCTGCAACACAATTTGCCTGTTGAAATTTTAGGGGATCCTCCTCCACCCAAGGGTGATCCCGTGTTTGAGCTTAAACCTTTGCCTGATAATCTTACATATGCTTATCTTGATGAAAAGAAGATATATCCTGTTATTATTAGTGCTAACCTTTCAGAGCATGAAGAAGAAAGATTATTGAAAACTCTGAAGAAGCATCGTGCTGCTATTGGATATACTCTTGATGATCTTAAGGGCATTAGTCCCACTCTATGTCAACATAAAATAAATTTGGAAGCAGATGCCAAACCAGTTCGTGATCCTCAACGACGTCTGAATCCTAAAATGAAAGAAGTGGTAAGAAAAGAAATACTCAAGCTTCTGGAGGCAGGTATAATCTATCCCATTGCTGATAGTGAGTGGGTAAGTCATGTCCATTGTGTCCCTAAGAAGGGAGGTATTACTGTTGTTCCTAATGATAAAGATGAATTGATTCCACAAAGAATTATCACAGGTTATAGGATGGTAATTGATTTCCGCAAATTAAATAAAGCTACTAAGAAAGATCATTACCCCTTACCTTTTATTGATCAAATGCTAGAAAGATTATGCAAACATACACACTATTGCTTTCTAGATGGTTATTCTGGTTTCTCTCAAATACTTGTGTCGGCTAGAGATCAATCAAAGACTACTTTTACATGCCCTTTTGGTACTTTTGCTTATAGACGTATGCCTTTTGGTTTATGTAATGCACCTGCTACCTTTCAAAGATGCATGATGGCTATATTCTCTGACTTTTGTGAAAAGATTTGTGAGGTTTTCATGGATGATTTTTCCGTCTATGGTTCCTCTTTTGATGATTGCTTGAGCAATCTTGATCGAGTTTTGCTGAGATGTGAAGAAACTAATCTTGTCTTAAATTGGGAAAAGTGTCACTTTATGGTTAATGAAGGTATTGTCTTGGGGCATAAAGTTTCTGAAAGAGGTATTGAAGTTGATAAAGCCAAGGTTGATGCTATTGAAAAGATGCCATGTCCCAAGGACATCAAAGGTATAAGAAGTTTCCTTGGTCACGCCGGATTTTACAGGAGGTTCATTAAGGACTTCTCAAAAATTTCTCGGCCTCTGACTAATTTATTGCAAAAAGATATACCATTTGTCTTTGATGATGATTGTGTAGAAGCATTTGAAATACTTAAGAAAGCATTAGTCTCTGCACCTGTTGTTCAGCCACCTGATTGGAATTTACCCTTTGAAATTATGTGTGATGCTAGTGATTATGCTGTAGGTACTGTTCTAGGGCAAAGAGTTGATAAGAAATTAAATATTATTCATTATGCTAGTAAGACTCTAGACAATGCTCAAAGAAATTATGCTACTATTGAAAAAGAGTTTTTAGCAGTTGTATTTGCTTGTGATATGTTCAGATCTTATATTGTTGATTCTAAAGTAACTATTCACACTGATCATGCTGCTATTAAATATCTTATGGAAAAGAAAGATGCTAAACCTAGACTTATTAGATGGGTTCTCTTGCTACAAGAATTTGATTTGAATATTGTTGATAGAAAGGGAGCTGAGAACCCCGTTGCAGACAACTTGTCTAGGTTAGAGAATGTTCTTGATGACCCACTACATACTAATGATAGCTTTCCTGATGAACAATTAAATGTTATAAGTACTTCTCGTAGTACTCCATGGTATGCTGATTATGCTAATTATATTGTTGCTAAGTTTATACCACCTAGCTTCACATACCAGCAAAAGAAAAAGTTTTTCTATGATTTAAGACATTACTGTTGGGATCATTCACATCTTTATAAAGAAGGAGTAGATGGTGTTATTAGACGGTGTGTACCTGACAATGTTGGGGATATCGCTTATCGGGAACTTATCGGTCGACCCATGATAAGGGGTAAATCGGCAAGTTTATTGGCATATCAGCCGATTTATCGCCATATCGGCTGATTTATCGGCCGATTTATCTTATCGGCCAGACAACAATAAGCGATAAATCAGCCGATTTATCGGAATATCGGAAGATATCTTGAACAGTGGTACCTGAGCATGAACAGGAATAGATCCTACACAAGTGTCATTCCGAGTCTTATGGAGGACACCACGCTGGAGATAGAACTGCACATAAGGTATTGCAATCTGGTTTTTATTGGCCTACTCTCTTCAAGGATGCCCGTAAGTTTGTCTTGTCTTGTGATGAATGTCAAAGAATTGGTAATATTAGTAGACGTCAAGAAATGCCTATGAATTATTCACTTGTTATTGAACCATTTGATGTTTGGGGCTTTGATTATATGGGACCTTTTCCTGCCTCTAATGGATACACACATATTTTAGTTGCTGTTGATTACGTTACTAAGTGGGTAGAAGCTATTCCAACTAGAAGTGTTGATCATAACACTTCTATTAAAATGCTTAAGGAAGTTATTTTTCCGAGGTTTGGAGTCCCTAGATATTTAATGACTGATGGTGGTTCACACTTTATTCATGGTGCCTTCCGTAAAATGCTTGCTAAGTATGATGTTAATCATAGAATTGCATCTCCTTATCACCCACAGTCTAGTGGTCAAGTAGAGTTGAGCAATAGAGAGCTCAAATTAATTTTGCAAAAGACTGTTAATAGGTCTAGAAAGAATTGGTCTAAGAAACTTGATGATGCATTATGGGCTTATAGAACTGCATATAAAAATCCTATGGGTATGTCTCCGTATAAAATGGTTTATGGAAAAGCATGTCACTTACCTCTCGAACTAGAACATAAGGCATATTGGGCTATTAAAGAGCTCACCTATGATTTCAAACTTGCCGGTGAAAAGAGGTTATTTGATATTAGCTCACTTGATGAATGGAGAACCCAAGCTTATGAAAATGCCAAGTTGTTTAAAGAAAAAGTTAAAAGATGGCATGACAAAAGGATACAAAAGCGTGAGTTTAATGTAGGTGATTATGTATTGCTATACAACTCTCATTTAAGATTTTTTGCAGGAAAACTTCTCTCTAAATGGGAAGGCCCCTATGTTATCGAAGAGATCTATTGTTCCGGTGCCATAAAAATCAACAACTTCGAAGGCACAAATCCGAAGGTGGTAAACGGTCAAAGAATCAAACATTATATCTCAGGTAATCCCATAAATGTTGAAACCAATATTATTGAAACCGTATCCTCGGAGGAATACATAAGGGACACTTTCCGGAATGTTTCAGACTCCGAAAAGGAATAGGTATGTGGCACGGTAAGTAAACCAACTCCAAAACAATTTTTAAGGCAATGTTTCTCCGTTTTGGAATATTTCGAAAAATAGAAAAATATGTAGCAGTCCGGGAAGGACACGAGGGCCCCACGAGGGGGTGGGCGTGCCCTACCCCCTGGGCGCGCCCCCTACCTCGTGAGCACCTCGTGTGCCTTCCGGACTCCGTTTTTTTGCATGTTACGTATTTTGGTCAGTAAAAATTCATTATATAACCTCCCGAAGGTTTTGACTCCCGTATCACGCAAACCTCCTTTGTTTTTGTTTTCGAGCTATTGCTGCTGCAGATTAGAACAAGATGTCTTCTCAAGAGTCAATCGGGGAGAGCCGGGTATCTAATCCGGCACCGAAACCAAGGGCAAAAAACGACACTGACCACTGTGGGCCAGCAACGGAGGAAGAGATGGAGGCTGACTTGATGAGAGTAGATGCCATGGAGGATCAAGAAGTCACCTCCCGCCTCCAAGCTGGGTTCACGATGGGGGAACTTCAGAGCTCAGCTATTCCAAATTCGGTTATCCCTTCTAATGTTAGATTTCTTTCTTATGAAAATATGAAGAGGAGTGTCACTTGTTCTCCCGCAGCTATGCAACACCCTTGGGTGCAAGGAGCTTTAGCTGTCACAGGAAAGCTTCGTAAGGAAATAATGGACCTCAAGCAGCAAGTCAATAACCTCGAGGAGGAGAACCGCATCCTGAGGGGAATAATCGCCAAGAATATTACACCAACAACAAAGAAGGAGATATAATCACATGGGTATGGGCACTCCCCTTGGCAACTGCCAAGCTTGGGGGAGGTGCCCTGGTATCGTATCACCATCACAACCCCTATCTTTATCGTTTTTCTTAGTTCGATCCTATTAGTAGTATCTTGATCTAGTAGAATAAAGTTTATGGCATGATCTAGTTTTGAGTTTTGCTTTATGATCTCTCTATGTAATCGAGTCTGTGAGCTATATATAATAAAGATTAGTGTTGAGTCAAGGGCTTGTCTATTTTTCCATGATCTTGGGTGAATAAAAGAAAAGAGAAAAAGAATAAAAAGAAACAAAAAGTTCATATTGATCTTATTGAGAGTAATGACTTCACATAGAAAGAGTATGATGATTAAAAGTTGTTGGGAGTTGGCAGACATAACTTTGGTCATTGTTGCAATTAATAGGAAGTAATAAGGAAAGAGAGGTTTTCACATATAGATATATTATCATTGACATCTTTTATGATTGGAGCACTCATTAAAATATGACATGCTAAAGAGTTGATGTTGGACAAGGAAGACAATGTAATGAGTTATGTCTTTCTTATATCTGAGATAAAGTATGTTGTCATGGATCCTCTAACTTGTTGAGCTTGCCTTTCCCCCTCATGCTAGCTAAATTCTCAGCACCAAGTAGAAATACTACTTGTGCTTCCAAATACCATTAAACCAGTTTTTCCATGAGAGTCCACCATATCTACCTATGGATTGAGTAAGATCTTTCAAGTAAGTTGTCATCAGTGCAAAGCAATAAAAATTGCTCTAAATATCTATGATTGATTGGTGTGGGAGAAATAAGCTTTATACGATCTTGTGATGTGGAAGTAATAAAAGTGACGGACTGCATAATAAATGTTCATATCACAAGGGGCAATATAAAGTGATGTTCTTTTGCATTGAGATTTTATGCATCCAACCATAAAAGCGCATGGCAATCTATGCTTCCCTCTGCGAAGGGCCTATCCTTTATTATTATCTTCTACCTTATGCAAGAGTCATGGTGATCCTCACCTTTTCTTTTTCATTTTATCCTTGGGCAAGCTCAGCATGTTGGAAAGAACATGATATATATACCTAATTGGATGTAGGAGAGCATGAACCATTATTGTTGACATTACCCTTGAGGTAAAAGGTTGTGGGGCAAAACTATAAGCCCCTATCTTTCTCCGTGTCCGATTAAAACTCCGTAACCACAAGTATTGCGTGAGTGTTAACAATTATGGAGGACTAAATGATAATTGAGTATGTGGACTTGCTTTTTAGCTCTGACAGAGACTCTTTCCGATGTTATAATAAATTGCAATTGCTTCAGTGACTGAGATTATAGTTTGTCGGAGCCCAATAAGGTTTATGATTTATACTTTTGCATTGTGAATAGATCATCACTTGAACATAAGTAATCATATGAACAAATTTATATATGTTGCTGTTATGAGAATAATCATGATGCCTTCATGTCCGTATTTTATTTTTATCCACGCCTCTACCTCTAAACACGAGGACATATTTATTGTTGTCGGCTTTTCGCTTGAGGACAAGCGAGGTCTAAGCTTGGGGGAGCTGATACGTCCATTTTGCATCATGCTTTTATATTGATATTTATTGCATTGTGGACTGTTATTTCACTTTATGTCACAATACTTATGGCTATTCTCTCTTATTTTACAAGGTTTACATAAGGAGGGAGAATGCTGGCAGCTGGAATTCTGGGCTGGAAAAGGAGCAAATATTAGAGACCTATTCTGCGCAACTCCAAAAGTCCTGAAACTTCACGGAACATCTTCAAATAAATAAAGAAAAATCCTCACCAAAGATGAAGGCCAGGGGGCCCACACCCTTCTCACGAGGGTGGGGGGCACCCCCCCTAGGGCGTGCCCCCCTACCTCGTGGGCCCCCTGGTGGCTCTCCGATGCCCATCTTATCCTATATGAAGTCTTTCGATGAGAAAAAAATCGAGAGGAACATTTCGGGACGAGACTCCACCGCCACGAGGCGGAACCTTGGCGGAACCAATCTAGAGCTCCGGCAGAGCTGTTCTGTCAGGGATACTTCCCTCCGGGAGGGGGGAATCATCACCATCGTCATCCCCAACGCTCCTTTCATTGGGAGAGGGCAATCTCCATCAACATCTTCACCAGCACCATCTCATCTCCAAACCCTAGTTCATCTCTTGTATCCAATTCTTGTCTCAAAGTCCGGGATTGGTGCTAGTAGGTTGCTAGTAGTGTTGATTACTCCTTGTAGTTGATGCTAATTGGTTTATTTGGTAGAAGATCATATGTTCAGATCCTATATGCATATTATTACCCCTCTGATTATGAACATGAATATGCTTTGTGAGTAATTACGTTTGTTCCTGAGGACAATGGAGAAGTCTTGCTATGAGTAGTCATGTGAATTTGGTATTCGTTTGATATTTTGATAAGATGTATGTTGTCTAGGCTCTAGTGGTGTTTTGTGAACGTCGACTACATAACACGTCACTATTATTTGGGCCTAGAGGAAGGCATTGGGAAGTAATAAGTAGATGATGGGTTGCTAGAGTGACAGAAGCTTAAACCCTAGTTTATGCGTTGCTTCGTAAGGGGCTGATTTGGATCCATATGTTTCATGCTATGGTTAGGTTTACCTTAATACTTTTGTTGTAGTTGCGGATGCTTGCAATAGAGGTTAATCATAAGTGGGATGATTGTTCAAGCAAGAACAGCACCCAAGCACCGGTCCACCCACATATCAAATTATCAAAGTATCGAACGCGAATCATATGAACGTGATGAAAACTAGCTTGACGATATTCTCATGTGTCCTCGGGAGCGCTTTTCCTATTATAAGAGTTTGTTCCGGCTTGTCCCTTGCTACAAAAAGAATTGGACCACCTTGCTGCACTTTATTTACTTTTGTTACTTGTTTCTCGTTACAATCTACCTTATCACAAAACTATCCGTTACCACTTATTTCAGTACTTGCAGAGAATACCTTGCTGAAAACCGCTTATCATTTCCTTCTGCTCCTCGTTGATGAAGGAAATATGCCCTAGAGGCAATAATAAAGTTATTATTTATTTCCTTATATCATGATAAATGTTTATTATTCATGCTAGAATTGTATTAACCGGAAACATAATACATGTGTGAATACATAGACAAACAGAGTGTCACTAGTATGCCTCTACTTAACTAGCTCGTTAATCAAAGATGGTTATGTTTCCTAACCATGAACAAAGAGTAGTTATTTGATTAACGAGGTCACATCATTAGTTGAATGATCTAATTGACATGACCCATTCCATTAGCTTAGCACCCGATCGTTTAGTATGTTGCTATTGCTTTCTTCATGACTTATACATGTTCCTATGACTATGAGATTATGCAACTCCCGTTTGCCGGAGGAACACTTTGGGTACTACCAAACGTCACAACGTAACTGTGTGATTATAAAGGAGTACTACAGGTGTTTCCAATGGTAGATGTTTGGTTGGCGTATTTCGAGAATAGGATTTGTCACTCCGATTGTCGGAGAGGTATCTCTGGGCCCTCTCGGTAATACACATCACATAAGCCTTGCAAGCATTATAACTAAGATGTTAGTTGTGAGATGATGTATTACGGAACGAGTAAAGAGACTTGCCAGTAATGAGATTGAACTAGGTATTGGATACCGACGATCGAATCTCGGGCAAGTAACATACCGATGACAAAGGGAACAACGTATGTTGTTATGCGGTCTGACCGATAAAGATCTTCGTAGAATATGTAGGAGCCAATATGGGCATCCAGGTCCCGCTATTGGTTATTGACCGGAGACGTGTCTCGGTCATGTCTACATTGTTCTCAAACCGTAGGGTCCGCACGCTTAATGTTACGATGACAGTTATTATGAGTTTATGCATTTTGATGTACCGAAGGTTGTTCGGAGTCTCGGATGTGATCACGGACAAGACGAGGAGTCTCGAAATGGTCGAGACATAAAGATTGATATATTGGAAGCCTATACTTGGATATCGGAAGTGTTCCGGGTGAAATCGGGATTTTACCGGAGTACCGGGAGGTTACCGGAACCCCCCGGGAACCATATGGGCCTTATTGGGCCTTGGTGGAAAGGTGAAAGGGGCAGCACAAGGTGGGCTGCGCGCCTCCCCCCTCCCCTAGTCCTATTAGGACTAGGAGAGGTGGCCGACCCCCTTCTCTCTCTCTCTCTCTCTCTCTCTCTCGGAATCCTATTAGGAATAGGATTGAGGGGGGGAGTCCTACTCCCGGTAGGAGTAGGACTCCTCCTGCTTCCTCCTCCTCGGCCGGCCAGCCCCCCCCCTTGGATCCTTTATATACGGGGGCAGGGGCACCTCTAGACACACAAGTTGATCCACGTGATCGTTCCTTAGCCGTGTGCGGTGCCCCCTGCCACCATATTCCACCTCGATCATATCGTTGTAGTGCTTAGGCGAAGCCCTGCGTCGGTAGAACATCAAGATCATCATCACACCGTCGTGCTGACGAAACTCCTCCCCGAAGCTTTGCTGGATCGGAGCCCGGGGATCGTCATCGAGCTGAACGTGTGCTAACAACTCGGAGGTGCCGGAGTAACGGTGCTTGGATCGGTCGGATCGGGAAGACGTACAACTACTTCCTCCACATTGTGTGATCGCTTCCGCAGTCGGTCTGCGTTGGTACGTAGACAACACTCTCCCCTCTCGTTGCTATGCATCACCATGATCTTGCGTGTGCGTAGGAAAATTTTGAAATTACTACGTTTCCCAACAGTGGCATCCGAGCCTAGGTTTTATGGTTTGATGTTATTTGCACGAGTAGAACACAAGTGAGTTGTGGGCGATACAAGTCATACTACCTACCAGCATGTCATACTTTGGTTCAGCGGTATTGTTGGACGAGACGACCTGGACCAACATTACGCGTACGCTTACGCGAGACCAGTTCCCTCGACGTGCTTTGCACATAGATGGCTTGCGGGCGACTGTCTCTCCAACTTTAGTTGAACCGACTGTGGCTACGCCCGGTCCTTGAGAAGGTTAAAACAGAGTCTATTTGACAAACTATCGTTGTGGTTTTGATGCGTAGGTGAGATGAGTTCTTGCTTAAGCCCGTAGCAGCCACGTAAAACTTGCAACAACAAAGTAGAGGACGTCTAACTTGTTTTTGCAGGGCATGTTGTGATGTGATATGGTCAAGGCATGATGCTAAATTTTATTGTATGAGATGATCATGTTTTGTAACCGAGTTATCGGCAACTGGCAGGAGCCATATGGTTGTCGCTTTATTGTATGCAATGCAATCGCGATGTAATGCTTTACTTTATTACTAAGCGGTAGTGATAGTCGTGGAAGCATAAGATTGGCGAGACGACAACGATGCTACGATGGAGATCAAGGTGTCGTGCCGGTGACGATGGTGATCATGACGGTGCTTCGGAGATGGAGATCACAAGCACAAGATGATGATGGCCATATCATATCACTTATATTGATTGCATGTGATGTTTATCCTTTTATGCATCTTATCTTGCTTTGATTGACAGTAGCATTATAAGATGATCTCTCACTAAATTATCAAGAAGTGTTCTCCCTGAGTATGCACCGTTGCCAAAGTTCGTCGTGCCCAGACACCACGTGATGATCGGGTGTGATAAGCTCTACGTCCATCTACAACGGGTGCAAGCCAGTTTTGCACACGCAGAATACTCAGGTTAAACTTGACGAGCCTAGCATATGCAGACATGGCCTCGGAACACAGAGACCGAAAGGTCGAGCGTGAATCATATAGTAGATATGATCAACATAACGATGTTCACCATTGAAAAATACTCCATCTCACGTGATGATTGGTTATAGTTTAGTTGATTTGGATCACGTGATCACTTAGAGGATTAGAGGGATGTCTATCTAAGTGGGAGTTCTTAAGTAATTTGATTAACTGAACTTAAACTTATCATGAACTTAGTACCTGATAGTATCTTGCTTGTTTATGTTGATTGTAGATAGATGGCTCGTGCTGTTGTTCCGTTGAATTTTAATGCGTTCCTTGAGAAAGCAAAGTTGAAAGATGATGGTAGCAATTACACAGACTAGGTCCGTAACTTGAGGATTATCCTCATTGCTGCACAGAAGAATTATGTCCTGGAAGCACCGCTGGCTGCCAGGCTTGCTGCTGGAGCAACACCAGATGTTATGAACGTCTGGCAGAGCAAAGCTGATGAATACTCAATAGTTCAGTGTGCCATGCTTTACGGCTTAGAATCGGGACTTCAACGACGTTTTGAACGTCATGGAGCACATGAGATGTTCCAGGAGTTGAAGTTAATATTTCAAGCAAATGCCTGGATTGAGAGATATGAAGTCTCCAATAAGTTCTATAGCTGCAAGATGGAGGAGAACAGTTCTGTCAATGAGCATATACTCAAGATGTCTGGGTATAATAATCACTTGATTCAATTGGGAGTTAATCTTCCGGATGATTGCGTCATTGACAGAATTCTCCAATCATTGCCACCAAGCTACAAGAGCTTTGTGATGAACTATAATATGCAAGGGATGAACAAGACTATTCCCGAGCTCTTTGCAATGCTGAAAACTACGGAGGTAGAAATCAAGAAGGAGCATCAAGTGTTGATGGTCAACAAGACCACTAGTTTTAAGAAAAAGGGCAAAGGGAAGAAGAAGGGGAACTTCAAGAAGAACAGCAAGCAAGTTGCTGCTCAGGAGAAGAAACCCAAGTCTAGACCTAAGCCTGAAACTCAGTGCTTCTACTGCAAGCAGACTGGTCACTGGAAGCGGAACTGCCCCAAGTATTTGGCGGATAAGAAGGATGGCAACGTGAACAAAGGTATATGTGATATACATGTTATTGATGTGTACCTTACTAGAGCTCGCAGTAGCACCTGGGTATTTGATACTGGTTCTGTTGCTAATATTTGCAACTCGAAACAGGGACTACGGAATAAGCGGACACTAGCAAAGGACGAGGTGACGATGCGCGTGGGAAGCGGTTCCAAAGTCGATGTGATCGCGGTCGGCACGCTACCTCTACATCTACCTTCGGGATTAATATCAGACCTAAATAATTGTTATTTGGTGCCAGCGTTGAGCATGAACATTATATGTGGATCTTGTTTAATGCGAGACGGTTATTCATTTAAATCAGAGAATAATGATTGTTCTATTTATATGAGTAATATCTTTTATGGTCAGGCACCTTTGAAGACTGGTCTATTTTTGATGAATCTCGATAGTAGTGATACACATATTCATAATGTTGAAACCAAAAGATGCAGAGTTGATAATGATAGTGCAACTTATTTGTGGCACTGCCGTTTAGGTCATATCGGTGTAAAGCGCATGAAGAAACTCCATACCGATGGGCTTTTGGAACCACTTGATTGTGAATCACTTGGTACTTGCGAACCGTGCCTCATAGGCAAGATGACTAAAACACCGTTCTCTGGTACTATGGAGAGAGCAATAGATCTGTTGGAAATCATACATACCGATGTATGTGGTCTGATGAATATTGAGGCTCATGGCGGATATCGTTATTTTCTCACCTTCACAGATGATTTAAGCAGATATGGATATATCTACTTAATGAAACACAAGTCTGAAACATTTGAAAAGTTCAAAGAGTTTCAGAGTGAAGTTGAAAATCATCGTAACAAGAAAATAAAGTTTCTACGATCTGATCGTGGAGGAGAATATTTGAGTTACGAGTTTGGTATACATTTGAAAAATTGTGGAATAGTTTCGCAACTCACGCCACCCGGAACACCACAGCGTAATGGTGTGTCCGAACATCGTAATCGTACTTTACTAGATATGGTGCGATCTATGATGTCTCTTACTGATTTACCGCTATCGTTTGGGGTTATGCTTTAGAGACGGCCGCATTCACGTTAAATAGGACACCATCAAAATCCGTTGAGACGATGCCTTATGAACTATGGTTTGGCAAGAAACCAAAGTTGTCGTTTCTTAAAGTTTGGGGCTGCGATGCTTATGTGAAAAAGCTTCAACCTGATAAGCTCGAACCCAAAGCGGAGAAATGTGTCTTCATAGGATACCCAAAGGAGACTGTTGGGTACACCTTCTATCACAGATCCGAAGGCAAGACATTCGTTGCTAAGAATGGATCATTTCTAGAGAAGGAGTTTCTCTTGAAAGAAGTGAGTGGGAGGAAAGTAGAACTTGACAAGGTAACTGTACCTGCTCCCTTATTGGAAAATAGTACATCACAGAAAACTATTTCTGCGACACCTATACCAATTAGTGAGGAAGCTAATGATGATGATCATGAAACTTCAGGACAAGATACTACTGAACCACGTAGATCAACCAGAGTAAGATCCGCACCAGAGTGGTACGGTAATCCAATTCTGGAAGTCATGCTACTAGATCATGATAAACCTACGAACTATGAAGAAGCGATGGTGAGCCCAGATTCCGCAAAGTGGCTTGAAGCCATGAAATCTGAGATGGGACCCATGTATGAGAACAAAGTATGGACTTTGGTTGACTTGCCCGATGATCGGCAAGCAATTGAGAATAAATGGATCTTCAAGAAAAATACTGACGCTGACGGTAATATTACTGTCTATAAAGCTCGACTTGTCGCAAAAGGTTTTCGACAAGTTCAAGGGGTTGACTACGATGAGACTTTCTCACCCGTAGCGATGCTTAAGTCTGTCAGAATCATGTTAGCAATTGCCGCATTTTATGATTATGAAATTTGGCAGATGGATGTCAAAACTGCATTCCTGAATGGATTTCTGGAAGAAGAGTTGTATATGATGCAACCAGAAGGTTTTGTCGATCCAAAGGGAGCTAACAAAGTATGCAAGCTCCAGCAATCCATTTATGGACTGGTGCAAGCCTCTCGGAGTTGGAATAAACGCTTTGATAGTGTGATCAAAGCATTTGGTTTTATATAGACTTTTGGAGAAGCCTGTATTTACAAGAAAGTGAGTGGGAGCTCTGTAGCATTTCTGATATTATATGTGGATGACATATTGCTGATTGGAAATGTTATAGAATTTCTGGATAGCATAAAGGGATACTTGAATAAAAGTTTTTCGATGAAAGACCTCGGGGAATCTACTTACATATTAGGCATAAAGATCTATAGAGATAGATCAAGACGCTTAATTGGACTTTCACAAAGCACATACCTTGTCAAGATTTTGAAGAAGTTCAAAATGGATCAAGCAAAGAAAGGGTTCTTGCCTGTGTTACAAGGAGTGAAGTTGAGTCAGACTCAATGCCCGACCACTGCAGAAGATAGAGAGAAAATGAAAGATGTTCCCTATGCTTCAGCCATAGGCTCTATCATGTATGCAATGCTGTGTACCAGACCTGATGTGTGCCTTGCTATAAGTTTAGCAGGGAGGTACCAAAGTAATCCAGGAATGGATCACTGGACAGCGGTCAAGAACACCCTGAAATACCTAAAAAGGACTAAGAATATGTTTCTCGTGTATGGAGGTGACAAAGAGCTCACCGTAAGAGGTTACGTTGATGCAAGTTTTGACACTGATCCGGACGATTCTAAATCGCAAACCGGATACGTGTTTACTTTAAACGGTGGAGCTGTCAGTTGGTGCAGTTCTAAACAAAGCGTCGTAGCGGGATCTACATGTGAAGCGCAGTACATAGCTGCTTTGGAAGCAGCGAACGAAGGAGTCTGGATGAAGGAGTTCATATCCGATCTAGGTGTCATACCTAGTGCTTCGGGTCCAATGAAAATCTTTTGTGACAATACTGGTGCAATTGCCTTAGCAAAGGAATCCAGATTTCACAAAAGGACCAAACACATCAAGAGACGCTTCAACTCCATCCGGGATCTAGTCCAGGTGGGAGACATAGAGATTTGCAAGATACATACGGATCTGAATGTTGCAGACCCGTTGACTAAGCCTCTTCCACGAGCAAAACATGATCAGCACCAAGGCTCCATGGGTGTTAGAATCATTACTGTGTAATCTAGATTATTGACTCTAGTGCAAGTGGGAGACTGAAGGAAATATGCCCTAGAGGCAATAATAAAGTTATTATTTATTTCCTTATATCATGATAAATGTTTATTATTCATTTTAGAATTGTATTAACCGGAAACATAATACATGTGTGAATACATAGACAAACAGAGTGTCACTAGTATGCCTCTACTTGACTAGCTCGTTAATCAAAGATGGTTATGTTTCCTAACCATGAACAAAGAGTTGTTATTTGATTAACGAGGTCACATCATTAGTTGAATGATCTGATTGACATGACCCATTAGCTTAGCACCCGATCGTTTAGTATGTTGCTATTGCTTTCTTCATGACTTATACATGTTCCTATAACTATGAGATTATGCAACTCCCGTTTACCGGAGAACACTTTGGGTACTACCAAACGTCACAATGTAACTGGATGATTATAAAGGAGTACTACAGGTGTCTCCAATGGTAGATGTTGGGTTGGCGTATTTCGAGATTAGGGTTTGTCACTCCGATTGTCGGAGAGGTATCTCTGGGCCCTCTCGGTAATACACATCACATAAGCCTTGCAAGCATTATAACTAAGATGTTAGTTGTGAGATGATGTATTACGGAACGAGTAAAGAGACTTGCCAGTAACGAGATTGAACTAGGTATTGGATACCGACGATCGAATCTCGGGCAAGTAACATACCGATGACAAAGGGAACAACGTATGTTGTTATGCGGTTTGACCGATAAAGATCTTCGTAGAATATGTAGGAGCCAATATGGGCATCCAGGTCCCGCTATTGGTTATTGACCGGAGATGTGTCTCGGTCATGTCTACATTGTTCTCGAACCGTAGGTTCCGCACGCTTAACGTTACGATGACAATTATTATGAGTTTATGCATTTTGATGTACCGAAGGTTGTTAGGAGTCCCGGATGTGATCACGGACATGACGAGGAGTCTCGAAATGGTCGAGACATAAAGATTGATATATTGGAAGCCTATGTTTGGACATCGGAAGTGTTCCGGGTGAAATCGGGATTTTACCGGATTACCGGGAGGGTTACCGGAACCCCCCGGGAGCCAAATGGGCCTACATGGGCCTTAGTGGAAAGGTGAAAGGGGCTGCCATGGAGGGCTGCGCGCCTCCCCCCTCCCCTAGTCCTATTAGGACTTGGAGAGGTGGCCGACCACCTCTCTCTCTCTTTCCCCCTTGGAGTCCTAGTTGGAATAGGATTGGAGGGGGGAGTCCTACTCCCGGTAGGAGTAGGACTCCTCCTGTGCCTCCCTTGCTTGGCCGGCCAGCCCTCCCCCTCTCGTCCTTTATATACGGGGGCAGGGGGCACCTCTAGACACACAAGTTGATCCTTGAGATCGTTCCTTAGCCGTGTGCGGTGCCCCCTGCCACCAAATTCCACCTTGATCATACCGTTGTAGTGCTTAGGCGAAGCCCTGCGTCGGTAGTACATCAAGATCGTCACCACGCCGTCGTGCTGACGGAACTCTTCCTCGACGCTTTGCTAGATCGGAGCCCGAGGATCGTCATCGAGCTGAACGTGTGCTAAGAACTTGGAGGTGCCGGAGTAACGGTGCTTGGATCGGTCGGATCGGGAAGACGTACGACTACTTCCTCTACATTGTGTGATCGCTTCCGCAGTCGGTCTGCGTTGGTACGTAGACAACACTCTCCCCTCTCGTTGCTATGCATCACCATGATCTTGCGTGTGCGTAGGAATTTTTTTGAAATTACTACGTTCCCCAACACTTTGCTCGATCATGACCCTTCCCCTAGTGTCTCCATCACCAGATCAATCTGTTCTTACAAGGGTGAAACTGCCCTAGTTATCACTCATCAGAAATGGCCATCCAAGGACAGAGCCACTAAAATAAGCACATTCTTGAAACGGCACAAAGAAACAAGGGGGGACCCAACTTAATACCCACAGTGCCTCGATTGCTCAAGAGCATGCTTATATCAGCCAAAACCGATCACCATAGCCCCGCGCCAGCTAAGAGCGACCCTAGTGGAAGATATGATCGGGGCAATGGGCATGTGGCCGCCGGAGGCGGTGGCTCGGGCTGGAGAGAACAAGAGTGATGGCTGCGCGCGAGAAAGATGGAGGTGAGAGGAGAAGACTAACCCCTAGCTTTGCCACCCGATTGGGGATGAGGCCACGAATCGGGGCAAGGTATCTTGCGCCGGGGACACGAAAAACCAAAAATGCCCTAGGCGGGGGACAAGAATTTCGGCGGTGGCACGAGATCTTTTGCCTCTAGAGAGTGCCGACCGGCCGCACGGGGCGCCCCCCAGCCACAACAAATGACACACAGGTCCCACCAGGGAGAGACCCGACATGCCAGCGAGGCATGACTAAAATCACGGAGTGAGCTAGGTCGCAGGAGAAGAGTAACTATTCATTCCTATAGTGTCGCTCCCAGATCTGATGGCCGAGGTCATCCGGTGGCTCGATCCGATGGCCCAGATTGCATCAAGCAAAACGATCTGACGGCCACCAGTCGCTAAACTCCGAGAGAGCCCGCTGTCCAGCTAGGTTCTTGTTGGCTGAAGCAAACAACAAGATCAAAGTGAGCATGTGTGAGAACCCATGTATGATAGGGGTGTGAAAGGAAATATGTGTAAAACATGGCTGAAGCAAACCGTAGGATCAAAGTGAACATATGTGAGATATCATTTGTAGTCCAAAGGTAGGTTGGAAAATACCATATGTCATGATGCTGTAACTCAACTGAATCTCTGAGATTATGCCAATGATAAGAAGTCATCGGTCCCGCATCGACGATGGGCTTGCAACCGCGGCCGGCTCCGCCGCCGCATTACGTTGCTCGGCCGCCTCAGAATCGGGTTGCGCCGGTGGGGTCGCAGGCGCCGCCGCCGCAGAGCAGTGCCGTTGGTGGTGCCTCAGCTACGCCTATGGGTCAATGGGGGGATGACGGTTATAATGCCTATGGAGCTGGGCAGCACCGGGGTTCCTCGTCCACGGGTGGAGGTCGTGGATTTGCTTGGTTGAGTGACGGATCAGCGGAGAGGCCGTTCTTGGGTCCTACCGGTGGTTTTGTCGAGGGGGCATCTGGCCCGGGTCATCGGCAGCGGGGTGGTTTCCGCGGCCATCGTGGCGGTCATCGTGGTCGTGGTGGTCGGTACCGCCCACGACAACCTCCGCCCACCGTGGTTGTCGAGCAGACGACCGCTGGCGGGAGTACCGAGGAGCCGGTGTTGACCGGTCAGGCTATGGAGGTTGTGACGGCTCTCACTAGTGTTTAGGTTCCAGAGGATGAGACTATGGGTGATGTGTCTGTGGAGATGCCGGACAGGGCTGATGCTGATAGGGCGTCCAAGTGGGCGCGCAAGAAAGAGAAAATGTTGTGCTATCGATGTGGTGACAAGGGTCATTTTATTGCTGAGTGCATAGCTGTGTTATGTGACACTTGTGGTAAGCCAGCTCATGATTCGGGGAATTGCCCACTTCTGCAAGATCAGGCACCATCTCTCATGATGTACGGAATGTATTGTGCTGAACTCACGTTCTTTGAATCTCCTAATGAGAGGGAGGTTCCTGATGAGGCCCAGAGTATGACTACTGGGATTGTTAAGGTGACCAGAGGAGAGGTCTCCGAGACTCAGATTGTGCAGAGGCTCCAGGAGTTGGCCCCTGGGGACTTTCAGTGGGAGCTTGTCAGTCTCGCGGATAAGATGTTTTGGGTTGAGTTTCCTTCAGTGGAGGATCTGTAGAGACTCCTCAGTTTTGGGATGTGCAAAGTGCCGGGCACCGATTGCATCCTTGAGTTTCATGAGTGGAAACAGGTGGAGCCTCAGGGCAAGCCACTTACTCAGGCGTGGTTGCGCTTTTTCGGGGGCCCTTCCAAGCCGATGCAGGATCCTAGGGTTGTGGCTAGCTTGGGAATCATGGTGGGGAAGCCTGAGCGTGTGGATATGGCTTTCACCAGAGCTCACGGGATTGCTCGTATATTAGTTAGTATTTTGGATATTGAGTATGTGCCTGAGGTCGTCAAGTGGACTTATCATGGAAAGGTTTTTGACCTGCTGATTGAGTTTGAGGACGAGACCCTGTTGGCCGAGGGGGCTAACGGGGATGACGTCAATATGCACGAGGGTGATGATAGCGCGGGAGCAAAGGAGACCTCGGTCGATGATATGAGACGACAGTTGTCCAAGGGACCTGGGTACGGGTCTACGACGACCGAGGATGGGGAGGTTCCGCCATCATCGGTGCCTACGACAACTCTGAGATTTGGGGCTTTCGAGCCTGCGTCTGCACCACCGAGGTTGTGGAGTGATCGGGTGGATTCGGATGAGGTTATAGAGCTCGCGCTACTTGCTTTGGTTCTTGAGGATGCTGTGAGTCCCGCTCCTCGGGCTTCGACGATCTCGGTGAGGGGAGAGGACGAGGTGCATGGGCACGTGGCCTCTTCCTTGGTTCTCTCTTCTTCTACCGAGGTGCAGGTGATGGAGGGGGCGGTTCAGCTCTCTGTTGGGGACTTGGGGCAGGTGGCCCCCGTGTCCTCCCTTCCGTCAGTGCTGGACAAGGCCTCGGTGGTGGCGGTCTTACCTTTGGGAGGGATCCCGATGCAGGTGGGCTCGGATCCCCCTTCTCCCGCCGCTTGGTCTGCTTTGGAGGTTGCGGTATCGCCTTCGAGAGGGGCCTCAGGGCAGGAGGCCTCGGGGCCTTACTCTCTTGGGACGCCTATGGTGGCCGCCCCGCCAGCGCTGGGGGGGATTTCGGGCAGGTAGCCCAGGAACTTCCTTCCCCTGGTGCGCTGCCGTCTCCACCCTGTGGGGCGCATCCGACTTCTCCAGCATTGGCGAGGGCCTCACCGGGTCCTGGCATTAACACCAGGTCGTCCGTGGAAGATAATCAGCTTTGTGTTCGGGGTGCGGCAGGAGGCGACACCCCGAGCAGGATTTCTCGTGAGGAGGTCATTGCGTTTGGAGGGATTCCGGATCCGATTTCTGAGGGACGACGGTTGAACTGCCGTCTCCAGAATCATCCGGAGGTGGACGACATTCAGCAGCGGTGCGCTATGGGGGAGGCCAAGCGTCGTGACATTGAGGTCACTACTGGTATGTCGGTCAATACATCTCATTCCATTTTGCCATTTTCTACCGATGAGATTGTCGATAATGCAAATCAGTTAGGAGTTTCACTAGGCAGTAATGCTACTAAAATTTCAAATTCTGTTGATGACCTTCTGGATTTAGAGATGATTCGTAACTTAGCAGTGGTTAAGCCCATGAGTGATTCAGAGTTTGATGCGTTGGGGGTCAGAGTGCTCGATAATTTTTGTGCGGATCTTATTCCTCCCATGCCTGAGTCGGAGGAGGAGGATGAGACATCTGTGATTGATGTCGCGAGACCTGCTGAGACTGGTTGTGAGGACTGGTTGCAGAGTCAGAATACCACCAAAAGCAAGTGGAAGCGGAAGGTTCATCCGATGTCTGCAGTGCGTAGGAGTGCTAGGATCTGTACGGCAAAAAAATTCCATGATGAAGTATGAAAGGAATCTTTTGGAATAGCAGAGGTCTGAAAGACTTGGCTAAAAGAAGGTTTCTGGTGGAGGCGTCTCTTGAGCATAGATTAGATTTTATCGCTTTATCGGAAACTGGTAGAGATAATTTTGCGCCACAATTTCTAACTACCTTGTCGGGAGGAATTGATTTTGACTGGCATTGTTTGCCACCGAGAGGGAGATCGGGTGGGATCTTACTCGGAGTTCGATGCGATTCGCTCGAGGTTCGAAGTGTGGTTATGGGAGATTTTGCAGTCAAGTTTCGGGTGCGGACAAAGGTCGATGGGTTCAACTGGGCTTTGGTGGCGGTATATGGGGCCGCATAGCCTGAACATAAGCCTGAGTTCTTGGCCGATCTGGTTAGGATTTGTGGCTCTGGGCAACTACCTATTGTCGGGTGGTAGGTGCGACATATGCCAACGGGTGGCTTATCATTGTGGGAGCTAGTAAGACATCGCCGGTGCTTGGAAACGGGATGAGGCGAAGACATGCACGCCGGCAAATCTTACCCAGCTTCGGGGCTCTCCGAGGAGATAACACCCCTACTGCTGCTCTGCGGGGTCTCCGCATGATCACTAGATGAACAAGTAGCTTCATGATGCTCCTAGAGCTGTTTGGTGAGAGGAGGAAGAAGGGCACGGCTCGCTCTCTTCTTCTCCTTGTGTGGTGTCTAGGACTAGCAGGGATCAACCCTTTGCATGGGTGTCCCGGGGGGTTTATATAGGCCTACCCCCCGGGGGTACAATGGTAATCCGGCTGGGCGCGGGGCCCAGCCGTCTGTGACTACGCTCGCCAGCTTCTGCGCCGACTGCTGGAGCCCGCCGGCTGCCGGCTCCTCGGCTGATAGGCAGGTCCCACTGCTCAGGGCCTTGTCGGTGGCTGGTTACTGTTGCTCAATCCTGGTGACGAGGGCTTTGTCGAGGTAGGCGTGGCTACAGTGCTGCCGTCCGACGGGTGATCACTGTAGCCTCACCGCGTCTTGTCTCCTTAATGGGGCGTCTCCTTCGAAGGAGGTGGCATGCCGGCTATGGAGAGCCGGCTTTGTCTCGGGCCGATTGGGGGATGCACGGCCGCCTTCGGGTGTCTCTCTGCCCGAAGGGGCCCACGCCCGTGGGCCATACTGGTAGCCCATCGTGGATGATATCAGGGTCAACGTGGCAACAGTGCCGCGCCGGACGGGTCATGGCCACCCGTACGGCGCATTCTGCCAGTCGTGCTCCGGGATTCGGGGGTGGCAGGCTTCACTGTAGCCACACCCCGTCACATCACCGTTAAATGGATGCAAACTTTGAGGGTACGGTCTTGACTACTTTGTGGGAGCCGGCTTCTTGGAGTCGGCCTTCTCACGGCCGGCTTCTCGTAGCTGGCCCTCCCGTGGCCTTCTTCACGAGGGCTAAAGTCGGGCCGCCTTCCGATAGCCGGCCTGGGAGACAGCCGGCAAGGGGAAGGCGGCCCCACGTCTTGGTTTCTTGAGAGCCGGATGGGCTTGTAATTTTTTCAGAAGGGCCAGGGGAAGCCGGCTAGGCTACCCATGGCTATTTACTCCGACAGTAGTCCCCGAAGCTGATCGAGCTTCGAGGCTGACAAAGGGACGAGAAGCTTGGTCAGCTTCCTATCCTGAGGGGCCGGCTTTGCTGGTGCGCGCCGACTTCGGAGAGCTCCGTTTCTTGTAGGCGGGAACACGGTCGACCCGCGAGCTGACCGCAGGCCTTCCCATGTGCCACGTGGCAGTGAAACCCTGCCAGTGCACACGCGCGATGAGACGCCGCTGTAGGCCCGGGCCCGCCACTCCTAGGCCTCGGCCCAAGCATGGATCTTCTGCGGCCCACGCGGACCGCTCGCCTTCCCGCGGCGATTTTATTACGCCGTTAGGGCGCAATAATCGCGGTACGTGGGGAAGTGGGCGCAGTTGATCCCCACGTTCCCCCACGCCGCGCTTCCTCGGCTCCGCCGTGCGAGCCTATAAGTAGGGGGAGGAGGGGGAGCGGCAGAGGCTTCGCACACTCTCCCTCGCTCCACCCCCTTTCGCCTTCATTCTTCTTCTTCTCGTCGCCGCAGCCACCCACCGTCACACCATTCCGCCGCCGCATCGTCTCGCTTCCATGGCGCTGTCGAGCTCATGGGATGGCTCCAACGTCCATGAGGACCACGTCGAGTTCCTCCACCAGACGCGACGCCTGCCCGGCGAGAGCTTCGTGCGGGTCCGTCGAGCGCCGGAGAGCGAGGTTTCGCCGGCACCGGAGGAGGGCGAGCGGGTTATCTTCCGCTCGCACTGCCTGCGCGGCTTCGGCCTTCCGGCGAGCGGGTTCCTCCGTTCCTTCCTTGAGTTCTACAACCTTCAGCCGCATCACCTCACGCCCAACGCGGTGATGCTGCTGTCGGCCTTCATCTCCCTCTGCGAAGGTTTCCTTGGGGTCCTCCCCACGCTTGAGCTCCGGGGGGAATTCTTCCAGAGCAAACTCGGCACCGTCGTCGCGGGCGTGCCCGCCCCCTGCGGGGCCTATATCGCCATGAGGCGGTCGGGCGAGAACAACCCGTTCCTGCCCATCCCGCTGATCCAGTCGGTGAAGCTCTGGCAGAAGTCATACTTCTATGTGAAGAACGTCGCCCAGCAAGGCGACTACGTCAACCTGCCGGCTTACGTAGCCGGCCCACTGGCTGGGAGGCAGCCCTCGTGGAGCTACTGGGCCAGGTCATTGTCTCAGGCCGGGAACGCAGCCGTCTCCCGGCTTCGGGTGATGATCCAGGCGGAAGGCCTGACCGGAGCCGACTTGGTGGCCGCCTTCGTGGAGCGCCGGGTACTTCCTCTCCAAAGCCGGCCTCACATGATGTGTCAGATGAGCGGACGCTTTGACCCAAGCCGGTTGAGCACCAGGGAGATGCCTCATGCAGAGGTGTCATACATGGTGAATTACATCTCCAACTGCAAGCTCGCCGAGGACTAGCGATGCGGCAAGGCGCCGTACTCTCGCGCCAACCCTCCGCCCGTGGTAAGTTTTTCCTTCTTTTCTCCTGTTGGTAGCCGACCTTATGATAGCCGGACTCTGATTAGTCGGTTATCCCCTAGCAGAACCCTCTCCTTCCGCCGACGACCGGGGCCGCAGGGGTAGAGCGCCAGCTCGTCCCCGACCGCACGGTGGACGACGCCGACAACCCGGACTTGGGAGCGGCCGCCATGGAAGACGCCATCGTGGGGGAAAGCGACGAGCCCGGAGGCGCGGGGCTCACGGCCGGCTTTGAGGACTGGCCGGATGATGCCGAGGTCGAAGTCGCCCCGCGCCGCCAGCCGGCGCCTGGTCATCAAGGCGCGAGCTCGTCCGCCGCGCCGGCTGCTGGCGGCGGCGCCTAGAAGCACCGGGCCACGTCGATCCTCTTCGGCAGCCGGCCGAAGAAGTCCAAGGCTTCCACAGCGGCGACCAAGCGAGATGAGGCAGCCGCGAAGGCGGCCCGCTTCCGCAAGGTGGTGAAGCAGCCGTAGGCGATCTCAGCGTAAGTCGTCGAATGCTTGGACACATATTTTTGTATTGTTCTCTTTGATTGAAAACTCTTCTAAACCTTTCTTTGCTCGCCGGACAGGGCGCCGCTTTCCCTTGAGCGGGGTCCGGGCGGCTCCGTAGTCGGGCCGACTAGAGGGTCTTCAGGCTCCCGCCGCGTGGACCCCCGCGCCGACCTCAGGGAGGCCACGGAGCGGAACGCCCGTGAAGCGCGGGAGGAGCGGGAGGCGGTGGAGCGAACGGCCGCCCAGGCGGAGAAGGAGCAGGCCGATGCGGCAGCCAAGGCCCGGGCGGAGGCGGCGACCGCGGAGACGGAGGCTTCGCACAACCAGCCTCCGCTGCTCGCCATTCCCCTCCGCGCCGTGGCCCCCAACATCCCAGTGCCCCCGTCGGAGGAAGTCGACCAAGAGCCGCCGGCGATGGAGAGGAGGGAGGTCCAAGTGGCCTCCGTGGAAGGAACGTCGCAGACGGCGCCGATCGGAGCGGGCCAAGGCGGCCAATCTACCGCGGCGCCAGAGCAGCCGGCCGGGGGTGAGCCGGCAGCAGGAGCCGGCCTTGAGGTGCAGCCGGCAACGCGCCGGCGTGCGGGGGGAGGCACTGCCGCGCAGGAGCCGCACCGAGTTACGGGTGCCGGCCAGACGGCGGAGGCCGTGGAGGCGGCTAGCACCGCCATGTCCAAGTGGACTCCCAGTGGGGGGACGGGCGAGCTGAACGTGGCGGCCCAAGAGGTTCGGAACCGTCTTCAGGCCCAGGCCGCCTCGCTGCAGCAGTACACCCAAGAATTCCTAGCGGCGCAGGCCGTCATCCGGGTGAGTCTCCTAGCCTTGTTTGTTTTGTTTTCTTGATTTTTTTCCGTGGGGGCACATCAGCGCACCCACTGGGTGTAGTCCCAGAGTTTCGAGTCGGCTGCTACGCAGGCGGCTCGGAACTTACTAGGTCCTGACAACCATCTTATACCCGCCTCCTGTCTGTCCTTTTAGGAGTATCATAACCTCCGTGCAGCCGCCTTCAACTCCCAGGCTCAGGAGCTGGGCCGGAGAACCGAAGACCTGGTCAACAGCCGGAGTGCGTCCTTGTTTTCGTTCATCTCCTGTGGGGGCGTGTCAGTGCACCCACTGGCTGTAGTGTTGGGGAACGCAGTAATTTCAAAATTTTCCTACACACACGCAAGATCATGGTGATGCATAGCAACGACAGGGGAGAGTGTTGTCTACGTACCCTTCGTAGACTGCAACGGAAGCGTTGACGCAACATAGAGGAAGTAGTCGTACGTCTTCCCGATCCGACCGATCCAAGCACCGTTACTCCGGCACCTCCGAGTTCTTAGCACACGTACAGCTTGATGACGCTCCCCGGGCTCCGATCCAGCAAAGCTTCGGGGATGAGTTCCGTCAGCACAATGGCGCGGTGACGATGATGATGTTCTACCGACGCAGGGCTTCGCCTAAGCACTACAATGATATGATCGAGGTGGAATATGGTGGCAGGGGGCACCACACACGGCTAAGGAACGATCACGTGGATCAACTTGTGTGTCTAGAGGTTCCCCCTGCCCCCGTATATAAAGGATCCAAGGGGGGGGGGGTGCGGCCGGCCCTATGGTGGCACGCAGGAGGAGTCCTACTCCTACCGGGAGTAGGACTCCCCCCCCAAACCTTGTCCAACTAGGAGAGGTGGAGGGAGAATAGGAAAGGGGGGGGGGCGCTGCCCCTCCCTCCTTGTCCAATTCGGACTAGGGGGAGAGGGGGCACGCGGCCTGCCCTGGCAGCCCCTTCCTCTTCTCCACATTAGGCCCATGAGGCCCATTAACCCCCCCCCCCCCCCCCGGGGGGGGGGGGGGGTTCCAGTAACCCCCCGGTGCTCCGGTTTTATCCGATACTTCTCCGGAACCCTTCCGGTGTCCGAATATAGTCATCCAATATATCAATCTTTATGTCTCGACCATTTCGAGACTCCTCGTCATGTCCGTGATCGCATCCGGGACTCCGAACTAACTTCGGTACATGAAAATGCATAAACTCATAATAACTGTCATCGTAACGTTAAGCGTGCGGACCCTACGGTTCGAGAACAATGTAGACATGACTGAGACAAATCTCCGGTCAATAACCAATAGCGGGACCTGGATGCCCATATTGGCTCCTACATATTCTACGAAGATCTTTATCGGTCAGACCGCATAACAACATACGTTGTTCCCTTTGTCATCGATATGTTACTTGCCCGAGATTCGATCGTCGGTATCCAATACCTAGTTCAATCTCGTTATCGGCAAGTCTCTTTACTCATTCTGTAATACATCATCCCGCAACTAACTCATTAGTTGCAATGCTTGCAAGGCTTATGTAATGTGCATTACCGAGAGGGCCCAGAGATACCTCTCCGACAATCGGAGTGACAAATCCTAATCTCGAAATACGCCAACCCAACATCTACCTTTGGAGACACCTGTAGAGCTCCTTTATAATCACCCAGTTACGTTGTGACGTTTGGTAGCACACAAAGTGTTCCTCCGGTAAACGGGAGTTGCATAATCTCATAGTCATAGGAACATGTATAAGTCATGGAGAAAGCAATAGCAACATACTAAACGATCGTGTGCTAAGCTAATGGAATGGGTCATGTCAATCAGATCATTCAACTAATGATGTGACGTCGGTAATCAAATAACAACACTTTGTTCATGGTTAGGAAACATAACCATCTTTGATTAACGAGCTAGTCAAGTAGAGGCATACTAGTGACACTAAGTTTGTCTATGTATTCACACATGTATTATGTTTCCGGTTAATACAATTCTAGCATGAATAATAAACATTTATCATGATATAAGGAAATAAATAATAACTTTATTATTGCCTCTAGGGCATATTTCCTTCATGTAGTCCCCGAGATTCGGGCCGACTGCTGAGCAGTCGGGTCGGATCTTCCCTAGTGACTTCTTCCTCATTGGTTTTTCTTTTGTCTTTCGTGCTTTGCAGGGTCCAATGCCGACTTAGCGAAGACTAGCACGGGGTCATGGAGGCAGCGTGACAGCTCTGCGAAGACTAGCGGATCTGGCCGCCGGGCGTCACACAGAATGTGGCTGGCTCCGTTTCCGGATCGTGGCTTCCCCTGGCGCAGTCCGACTTGATCCTAGTAGTTTTCCATGTTATCCATAGCCACCATGCAATATTCTTGCCCTTGTCGGACCATCAGCAATAATTTTCCTACAAGCATGAAAACCTTGATCTGCTCCGCGCGTACTGCTTCAAGTAGTACTAGTCTATTATAATGAGAGGAATAGATTCCAACACAGCCATACGTCCACTTAATATCTATAATCTTTGAATTGGATTTGAATACGGATGACGGAGCCGTAAAAAGTTGTCGGTCTCGGAAATTGGCGATCTGTACCACGTATTGATTGATCTTTAGGCTGATCGTAATGGTGATACTAGTGTATGATACTACATCCGTAGTGCATAGTATGTATCATAGCTAACTTCATTTATTGCCATGCAAGACACATAGTAGTACACCATTTAATATGATACGGTATCATGATATGATACTTAACTCTCTCTTTCTTCACTTAATTTTATGTCACCTCATCAAATTTTCCTAGTTGGCATGCATGATACTACCCATGATACTACCATTACAACCAGCCTTATGATCTCCTCAATCAGGTTTCTAGCAGTAACTTTGAACAAGTGCTTTTACGGATCCACCTCGGGACAATTCTGAACCGGTCTCAAACATAGCTTTTAGCTGACCACCGTAGTGCCCGTCGGATTTTCCTATTGATCTCGGCGACTTGTGTTTCTGTTGGTTTCGGCGACTTGTAGCGGCACACCGATGCTGCCCTAACTTTTTTGAACTTAAATTTCACAGATCATAAATCTGGATCATTAAACACAAAATTGACGCGGATCCTTACAAACAGGTGTTTCTTCATCCGAAAAATTATGAACTTCTCGATCCCTGAAAAGATCCCTCCAAGAACTCAACACCACCGTGCGCAGGCCCCACGGTGGGCGCCAACTGTCATGGAATTGCCACGGTAGATGTCCTTAGTGTCAGGACTTAGTCGCGAGGCCAACGCATCTATGTGGTAGCTTGAGAGGGGTTGAGCGGGACGAGAGACGCGACACAAGACAAGGGTTTAGACAGCTTCGGGCCCCGGGAAACATCATCCAGAATATCCCTACATGATGTTTGTGGCTAAGTCTCATTATGATCATAAGGGAGCCGCCGTAAACCGGCTCTCCTAGTTGTGTCTAGCCCTAGAGATTATCTTATTTCTTGTTTCTTGTCCCCCTTTGGGGAGCCCTGCCCCTCCTTATATATGTTGAAGGGGCGGCTTACATGTAGAGTCCTAGTAGGATTAGAACTAACTTATTCTCTATTACAAGTCGGATACAAGTACGGGTCTTGCTTCCTTGTAAAGGAAATACTCCTCATGCCTTCCGTCTTAAGCCGGCCCACCAGAGTATAAGCCGGTCTGCTGGGCTTTGGGCCTTGTCGTCCGTCTGATCCGCCCGCCAGGTCTCCAGTGAGTCGCGATGTCCAGGCAGGTTACATGTAAACCGTCATGTCCGGGCGGATCGCTAGTAAGTCGCCTAGCTCCAGCCGGGTCTTTGGTGAGTCGCCAAGTCCCAGACGGGTCATACTTCCGGCCGGGTCATACCGCGGGGTATATCACCGACACGTTGGCTGTGAGGTTGGCTGACGGAATTGTCCATCAAGGGAATGAGTTCCTTCATCAATGACTGCCTTGCCCTTGCTAGGTACTGAGGATATAGTACTTTCAAGAATTTCACCTTTTGGCAGAAAACTAAGGTGATTCTGACAACCAGCCTTGTAACTGATTGAAGACCTGTATCTGATGAATATCATAATCCATGGAGCATATCTCTTCAACTCAAAAGGTGATTGTGCTACTGTGACCAAAGTCCTCATGAAGAAATCATAAATGTTGATGGGAATCCCATGGATGATGTTGAACAACAGATTCTTCATGACGCTCACAACTTCTGTAGTATCTGAGTTATGGCCTTTGATGTGACTGAGGGTCTTGGACAAGATGCGATAGACCGTGGGAGGCACAAATAGCCAATTCTCCACTAGGAAGGTTGTCCTTAGAGCATCTCCTTTAGCAATTGGCTTCATCAGCACTTGCATCAGATGGTGTGCCAGCTCAGGTTCTTCATAAATCTTCCTTGCATATTCTTGGGGTGGATCCACTGTTAGAGCACGAAGCAATTCATCATAAGGTGATTTATAGTGAATGTCAGAGAAAAAACTGAGCAACCTAGCATCATGAAGAACAACCAAGATTGGCCTGAAACATGGCAGCGACTCCATATCCACATGAGGAATATGGCGATGCGGGAAGATCTTGTTCTTATTGAAGAATAGTAAAGAATAATAATTCATTTGCGTTTTTTCCAGAAGCGCTGACGCCTAATCTTGGCAGAGTCATAAGGGGACTCGCCAATGAATAAATTCTTCTCCTCGAAGAATTTGGCATTGTCAAACTTAGGCCGCCTGATGATTTTGCCAACCTTTGGCATGGAGGGCCCTGGCTGAAGATTGGTCTTTTTGGCTTCGCATCGAAGATGGGCCTTGGTGAGCCAGTGGAGTCATTGAGGGAATCCGGCTTGGCTACTTCTTCAGCGATTACAAATGGTACAACATCGGTGTCTGCTGAATGAACTGATTCTTCTCTCAAGGGGATGAATGCACAACATCAACAATAAGTTCTCGTTGTGCAACTTCTTCAGCTAATGCAGCTGGAATTTCTTCAGCAATGGTCTGAAGAGAAGGTTGACACACTTCAGAACCAGTGTGAATTTCTTCAGTCTTTGCTAGTGATGAGTGACAATTTTACACTTATTTCACCTTTGTTTAAACCAAGATATTTCAATTGAAAGAGATATTCGCTCCAATATTGGTACTAATGACTAATGAATGCAAAGTATTCCACAAATCCTATCTTTGATGTGTTTCCATAGGAAATGGGATAAAAATGGAATAAATCATGTGTGGAAATGGAATGGAAGAAGAATGGATGAGGAAGGAATCAACAAGAAGCGTCTGCGCGAAGACAGCACAAAAGATGGTGTTCCATATGGGCGCGAGCACCCATATGGTGTGAATTTCGAGGTAGATCGTCCACCTAAACAACTTTCGTTAAAGGGACCCCGTCAAAATGTCAACAGAACAAGAGCAGACAAACAAAGAAGCCAAAACCTCATTATCATCATCACCATCATCATCATCCGCAAACCCTAGCTGCCACCATCTCAATAGCCATCTCCACCACCACCATAGTGCTCATCCATCCCAATCATACTTGTAATCGTGCATCGCACAAGGCATCCATTGTAAGACATATTGCAATCAATCAATCTCAAGACGTGTTCTTCAATGTTTTCTTCGCGTTATCTAATCTCCATGTGTGAGTAGTTCAGTAAGGTATGGGAGGCATAATCCTTGCAACCCGAGGTATTTGTTGAGGGGATCAATGGAAGAATTTAATATAATGTCCCGTATGTGTGAAATAAAATTGTTCTGTGAAGATGTCTCTTGTCTTGTCCGCGATCTTCATCCCTGTAGGTGCCCAGGATCATGGAGATCGAGCACCGATGAGGCTATGAGCAAGGAGACCGTGAAGTGTTATACCGAACACTGATGACAGTAAGATTTAATAGGGTAACATGGATCATATCCTTGGGGAGAAATGACGTGTAGTCATTAAACGCCCAAAGAGATCTTGTCTGGTTTCATTATCTTAATTATTGAGGCAACCTCGCGCGACGAATAGGGCATGTAGTAGGACAACTGATTCTTGATGCAAGACTCTGCCGGTCAAGATGTTATTTGGATACATCCCCCACTTTGATCCGTAACAAGCACATCTCGATGGATGACTTCTAGCGCAGAAATTAATATCCTATTTGATCCCATCACAAATACTAGGTTGTAAGCATAAGACCTGATACGCGTACCTCTTTTTATTATAAGTCTCTGAATCACTATTTGCTTGCTGATCGAGTCAAAAGATGGATTTGAAACTTTGACAAAAGCTTGCTAGATACCATCGCTTCAAGGGAATCTTCCTCTCGTGGATTCGATAACACAAGGTTATCTCTGGGTAAATAGGTGTGGGATACTCTGTTTTGTTCCAATATCGGATCAATAAAAAGGAGATATCAAGCCCCTTTTTTGGCGCTATTGTCGTGGAGGAGTTTAGTATTCCTAGTCTTTGTGTTTAGAGTTTTTTGTTAAAGTTAGTTTTCAAATTTTGTCTTTACTTTCTATTTTTAGTTGAAGTTTTATTTTTTAGTTGCAAGTATTGTTAGTTGAAAAAACCAAAAGATCACTATGGCTAATAATCTTGGGAGTTCTGCTACTCCCAGCAACAACTTCATTCGTGAACCTATAGCACAACTTGAGGTAGCAGCCGCTGAGTATGAGATTAAACCGAACTTAGTTTCCATGGTTCAACAAGACCAATTTGGAGGCTCTGCTTCTGAGGATGCCGATATGCACCTACACAATTTCACTGAATTGTGCAACATGACATGCATAAGGGATTATGATCCCGACGCACTGAAGTTGCATCTATTTCCTTTCTCCTTAAGAGGAAACGCTAAGGAATGGTTTCTTGCACTACCTAAGGGTAGTATTACTTCTTGGGCTGATTGTTGCAGTAAATTTGTATATAAGTATTGTCCACCTTCAAATATTATGCAATTACGTTATCAGATTATAGGTTTCAAGCAAGAGGAAATGAGCCACTAGCGCTTGCGTGGATAGAATGAAGGAAGATATTAGAAAATATCCCAATCATGGAATGGAGGAACGGTTAATCCTCCATATGTTTTATAATGGTTTGAATCATATGTCAAAAACTATGCTTGATACAGCTGCAGGAGGAACGATCATGGGAAATCCCATAGAAGTGTTGGGTAACATAGTAATTTCACAAAATTAACTACGCACACGCAAGATCATCGTGATGCACAGCAACGAGAGGGGAGAGTATTGTCCACGTACCCTCATAGACCGAAAGCGGAAGCGTTAGCACAACGCGGTTGATGTAGTCGTACGTCTTCACGATCCGACCAATAAAGTACCGAACGTATGACACCTCCGAGTTCAGCACACGTTCAGCCCGATGATGTCCCTCGAACTCCAATCCAGCCGAGTGTTGAGGGTGAGTTTTGTCAGCATGACGGCGTGGTGACGATGATGATGTTCTACCGACGCAGGGCTTCGCCTAAGCACCGCTACGATATGACCGAGGTGGATTATGGTGGAGGAGGGCACCACATACGGCTAAGAGATCCAAGGGATCAATTGTTGTGTCTCTAGGGTGTCCCCTTGCCCCCGTATATAAAGGAGCAAGGGGGGAGGTGCGGCCGGCCAGGAGGGGCGCGCCAGGAGGAGTCCTACACCTACCGGGAGTAGGATTCCCTCCCTTTTCCTTGTTGGATTAGGAGAAGAGGGGAAAGAGGTGGAGGAGAAGGAAAGGGGGGGCGCCCCCCTCTCCTTGTCCTATTCGGACTAGGGGGGAGGGGCACGCGACCCTTGCCCTGGCAGCCTCTCCTCTTCTCCACTAAGGCCCACTATGGCCCATTAACCCCCGGGGGGTTCCGGTAACCCCTCCGGTACTCTGGTAAAATCCCGATTTCACCCGAAACACTTTCGATATCCAAATAGACTCCTCGTCATGTCCGTGATCATATCCAGGACTCTGAACAACCTTCGGTACATCAAAACACATAAACTCATAATATAACCGTCATCGAACTTTAAGCGTGCGGACCCTACGCGTTCGAGAACTATGCAGACATGACCGAGACACGTCTCCGGTCAATAACCAATAGCGGAACCTGGATGCTCATATTGGCTCCTACATATTGTTCCTTTTGTCATTGGTATGTTACTTGCCCGAGATTCGATCGTCGGTATCTCAATACCTAGTTCAATCTCATTACCGGAAAGTCTCTTTACTCGTTCCGTAACACATCATCCCGCAACTAACTCATTAGTTGCAATGCTTGCAAGGCTTAAGTGATGTGTATTATCGAGTGGGCCCAGAGATACCTCTCCGACAATCGGAGTGACAAATCCTAATCTCGAAATACGCCAACCCAACAAGTACCTTCGGAGACACCTATAGAGCACCTTTATAATCACTCAGTTACGTTGTGACGTTTGGTAGCACAGAAATGTTCCTCCGGTAAACGGGAGTTGCATAATCTCATAGTCATAGGAACATGTATAAGTCATGAAGAAAGCAATAGCAACAAACTAAACGATCAAGTGCTAAGCTAACGGAATGGGTCAAGTCAATCACATCATTCTCCTAATGATGTGATCCCGTTAATCAAATGACAACTCTTTGTCTATGTCTAGGAAACATAACCATCTTTGATCAACAAGCTAGTCAAGTAGAGGCATACTAGTGACACTCTGTTTGTCTATGTATTCACACATGTATCATGTTTCTGGTTAATACAATTCTAGCATGAATAATAAACATTTATCATGATATAAGGAAATAAATAATAACTTTATTATTGCCTCTAGGGCATATTTCCTTCAGTCTCCCACTTTCACTAGAGTCAATAATGTAGTTCACATCTCCAGGTGATTTAACACCAATAGTTCACATCACCATGTGATTAATACCCATAGTTCACATCGTCATGTGACCAACACCCCAGAGGGTTTACTAGAGTCAACAATCTAGTTCACATCGCTATGTGATTAATACGCAAAGAGTACTAAGGTGTGATCATTTTTTTCTTGTGAGAGAAGTTTAGTCTACGGGTCTGCCACATTCAGATCCGTATGTATTTTGCAAATTTCTATGTCAACAATGCTCTGCACGGAGCTACTCTAGCTAATTGCTCCCACTTTCAATATGTATCCAGATTGAGATTTAGAGCCATCTGGATCAGTGTCAAAATTTGCATCGACGTAACCCTTTACGACGAACCTTTTTGTCACCTCCATAATCGAGAAACATATCCTTATTCCACTAGGGATAATTTTGACCGCTGTCCAGTGATCTACTCCTAGATCACTATTGTACTCCCTTGCCAAAAATAGTGTAGGGTATACAATAGATCTGGTACACAGCATGGCATATTTTATAGAACCTATGGCCAAGGCATAGGGAATGTCTTTCATTCTCTTTCTATCTTCTGCTGTGGTCGGGCTTTGAGTCTTACTCAGTTTCACACCTTGTAACATAGGCAAGTACTCTTTCTTTGTCTGTTCCATTTTGAACTACTTCAAAATCTTGTCAAGGTATGTACTCAATATGTAAGCAGCTTCACCGAGGTCTTTCTTTGAAAAACTCCTTTCAAACACTCCTTTATGCTTTGCAGAATAATTCTACATTATCTCCGATCAACAATATGTCATTCACATATACTTATCAGAAATGCTGTAGTGCTCCCACTCACTTTCTTATAAATACAGGCTTCACCGCAAGTCTATATAAAACTATATGCTTTGATCAACTTATCAAAGCGTATATTCCAACTCCGAGATGCTTGCACCAGTCCATAGATGGATCACTAGAGCTTGCATATTTTGTTAGCACCTTTAGAATTGACAAAACCTTCTTTGCATCATTACAACTCTTCTTTAATAAATCCATTAAGGAATGCAGTTTTGTTTATCCATTTGCCAGATTTCATAAAATGCGGAAATTGCTAACATGATTCGGACAGACGTAAGCATAGATACGAGTGAGAAACTCTCATCGTAGTCAATACCTTGAACTTGTCGAAAACCTTTTGCGGCAATTCTAGCTTTGTATATAGTAACACTACTATCAGCGTCTGTCTTCCTCTTGAAGATCCATTTAATCTCAATGGCTTGCCGATCATTGGGCAAGTGAATCAAAGTCCATACTTTGTTCTCATACATGGATCGCATCTCAGATTTCATGGCCTCAAGCCATTTCGCGGAATCTGGGCTCACCATCGCTTCTTCATAGTTCGTAGGTTCGTCATGGTCTAGTAACATAACCTCCAGAACGGGATTACCGTACCACTCTCGTGCGGATCTTACTCTGGTTGACCTACGAGGTTCAGTAACAACTTGATCTGAAGTTTAATGATCATCATCATTAACTTCCTCACTAATTGGTGCAGGCGTCACACGAACCGATTTCTGTGATGAACTACATTCCAATAAGGGAGTAGGTACAGTTACCTCATCAAGTTCTACTTTCCTCCAACTCACTTCTTTCGAGAGAAACTCCTTCTCTAGAAAGGATCCATTCTCAGCAATAAATATGTTGCCTTCGGATCTGTGATAGAAGGTGTACCTAACAGTTACTTTTGGGTATCCTATGAAGATGCACTTCTCCGACTTGGGTTTGAGCTTATCAAGATGAAAAAATTTCACATAAGCATTGCAACCCCAAACTTTAAGAAACGACAGCTTAGGTTTCTTGCTAAACCACAGTTCATACGGTGTCGTCTCAATGGATTTAGATGATGCCCCTTTTTAATGTGAATGCAGCTGTCTCTAATGCATAACCCGAAAACGATACTGGTAAACTAGTAAGAGACGTCATAGATCGCACCATATCTAGTAAAGTATGATTATGATGTTCGGACACACCATTACGCCGTGGTGTTCCAGGTGGCATGAGTTTGTGAAACTATTCCACATTGTTTTAATTAAAGACCAAACTCGTATCTCAAATATTCGCCTCTGTGAGCAGATCGTAGAAACTTTATTTTGTTGTTACGATGATTTTCCACTTCACTCTGAAATTCTTTGAACTTTTCAAATGTTTCAGACTTATGTTTCATCAAGTAGATATACCCATATCTGCTCAAATCATCTGTGAAGGTCAGAAAATAATGATACCCGCCACGAGCCTCAACACTCATTGGACTGCATACATCAGTATGTATTATTTCCAATAAGTTTGTTGCTTGCTCCATTGTTCCGAAGAACGGAGTCTTAGTCATCTTGCCCATGAGGCATGGTTCGTAAGCATCAACTGATTCATAATCAAGTGATTCCAAAAGCCCATCAGCATGGAGTTTTTTCATGCGCTTTATACCAATATGACCCAAACGGCAGTGCCACAAATAAGTTGCACTATCATTATTAAGTTTGCATCATTTGGCTTCAACATTATGAATATGTGTATCACTACGATCGAGATCCAACAAACCAATTTCATTGGGTGTATAACCAAAGAATGTTTTATTCATGTAAACCGAACAATAATTATTCTTTGATTTTAAATGAATAATCGTATTGCAATAAACATGATTAAATCATATTCATGCTCAACGCAAACGCCAAATAACATTTATTTGGGTTTAACACTAATCCCAAAAGTATAGGGAGTGTACGCTGATGATCATATCAATTTTGGAACCACTTCCAACACACATCGTTACTTCACCCTTAACTAGTCTTTATTTATTCTGTAACTCCTGTTTCGAGTTACTAATTTTTTAGCAACCGAACAAGTATCAAATATCCAGGGGCTACTATAAATACTAGTAAGGTACACATCAATAACCTATATATCAAATATAACCTTGTTCACTTTACCATCCTTCTTATCCACTAAATATTCAGGGCATTTACGCTTCCAATGACCAGTCCCTTTGCAGTAGAAGCACTTAGTCTCAGACTTAGGTCCATACTTGGGCTTCTTCACTTGAGCAGCAACTTGCTTGCCGTTCTTCTTGAAGTTCTCTTTCTTTCCCTTTTCCCTTTTCTTGAAACTAGTGGTCTTATTAATCATCAAAACTTGATGCTCTTTCTTGATTTCTACCTTCATCGATTTCATCATCATGAAAAGCTCGGGAATCATTTACGTCATCCCTTGCATACTATAGTTCATCACGAAGTTCTACTAACTTGGTGATGGTGACTAGAGAATTCTGTCATTCATTATTTTATCTGGATGATTAACTCCCACTTGATTCAAGCGATTGTAGTACCCAGACAATCTGAGCACATGCTCACTGCTTGAGCTATTCTCCTCCATCTTTTAGCTATAGAACTTGTTGGAGACTTCATATCTCTCAACTCGGGTATTTGCTTGAAATATTAATTCCAACTCGTGGAACATCTCATAAGGTCCATGATGTTCAAAACGTCTTTGAAATCCTGATTCTAAGCTGTTAAGCATGGTGCACTAAACTATCAAGTAGTCATCATATTGAGCTAGACAAACGTTCATAACGTCTGCATCTACTCCTGCAATAGGTCAGTCACCTAGCGGTGCATCAAGAACATAATTCTTCTGTGCAGCAATGAGGATAAACCTCAGATCACGGACCCAGTCCGCATCATTGCTACTATCATCTTTCAACTTAGCTTTCTCTAGGAACACATATAAAACATAGGGAAGCAATAACGCGAGCTATTGATCTACAATATAGATATGCAAATACTATCAGGACTAAGTTCATGATAAATTAAAGTTCAATTAATCATATTACTTAAGAACTCCCACTTAGATAGACATCCCTCTAATCATCTAAGTGATCACGTGATCCATATCAACTAAACCATAACCGATCATCACGTGAAATGGATTAGTTTTCAATAGTGAACATCATTATGTTGATCATATCTACTATATGATTCATGCTCGACCTTTCGGTCTCCAGTGTTCCGAGGCCATATCTGCATATGCTAGGCTCGTCAAGTTTAACCCGACTATTTCTGCGTGTGCAAAACTGGTTTGCACCCGTTGTAGATGGACGTAGAGCTTATCACACCCGATCACCACATGGTGTCTGGGCATGATAAACTTTGGCAACGGTGCATACTCAGATAGAACACTTTTATCTTGAAATTTAGTGAGAGATCATCTTATAATGCTACCGTCATAACTAACCAAAGTAAGATGTATAAAAGATAAACATCACATACAATCAAAATATGTGACATGATATGGCCATCATCATCTCGTGCCTTTGATCTCTATCTCCAAAGCATCGTCATGATCTCCATCGTCACCGGTGTTCGACGTATTTTTGTGATTACCATTTTCAGAAGATATAAGTATAAATGTATTTTTTTTTCTAATTGCAAGTTATACGCATATATGTTTTTTATTGGGTGTATACGTACACACACGCATTAGGCAATCCTTGATGCAATGGTACGTGCATGCATGCATTTTGAGTTTTCTCACGTACTAACCAATGTATACTTGCACTTGATGCTATGTAGCATAGACTTATACACACATGCAGGTTACAATCAGAAGGCTGAGTCCACATCTACGGCGCGCCCACAAGATGACATACAATATGCATATTTCTTTAAGTACCGTATATACCGGCCGGCAAGCGCGCGTATACGTACTTGAATACCTGTGATTATTTCAACTAGCAAACCCCGGAGATAAGCATGAAGGTGGCGATCAAATGAACCAGGCCCACTGTCAGTCAGGTAGCTAGGTACGCACGAGACGGTTTGCATTTTCTGTGTGCATACGTACGCGTCAAGAAGAAGAAAGATAAACATCAGCGACATGATAAGATTCGGGGGGCAAGATTGCATCCATATCTAGTCCAAAAAAATCGGAACGTTTGGCCCGTCTCCATCAGCCGGGTCGGCCATCTCCTGCCTATAAATACACACACGGCCACCAGCCGGAGCGGCAACTCACGCACGCACACATCCATCTCACAACACCTCCAGCACCCATCCATCCACCTCATCATATCCATCATCTATCCACGCACAAGACTCAGGTATAGTCGCAAGACGACGCACGTAGGCAGAAAGCCAGAGAGCTCTCTCTCTCATGCAGCGCCGGATCGCTGGCCGGACGAAGGACGCAGGCATCTACGCCGGCGTACACAGAGAAAGGAGGCCGGCGTACAGGGAGCTCTCGACAAGATCAACATGGATGCGAAGCTCATCTTCCCTAAGGGTAAAACTTTGATCTAACAAATCTCTTTCTTAGTTCTTTCTTGGCATATAGCATGCACGGACACAAGTCAGGAGCGTTGCCGAAGGCAACGTTCGCATGATCGGACCGTCACCGGAGATGGAGCCGCCGGACCGGAAGATGAAGTCAACGTTGCCGGGGATGGTCTCCACCGAGCCAGTGTCACAAAGAACGACGAGGAGGTCGCCATCACCACCTGCTGTCCACCTCGTCACGACGGTTCGACCAAGATGTCGACACGGACCACGCCACGACGCCGCCCACCGTCGAGGTCGCCAGGTCGATGCCCCAGAGGTCGACGCCATGGTGGCCACCCCAACTCATCACCGCTCGACGAGGACGACGCGTCGCCGGAGCTCATCTTCACCAAGCCCGCGCTATGGACGCTGACGCCACTGAGGTCGGTGCCCCGGAGCTGCGTTTTGATTTTCGGTTTGCCATTTTTTTCGGCCCTGAACGAAATGGCCGAATTTCGGTCATTTCAAAAATTACGGCAAAATTTCGGACGAAATTATAAAATCAAATTTTGAATTTTCAGACAAAATTTGGCCGAAATTTGGCCGAAATTCGGCCGAAATTTGACCAAACATTCACAAAAATTTGAAATCAAGCTAAGCAAAAGCATAGCAGCCCAACAACCATCAGGAGTAATCATATAATGTTTAGCAAATTAGCTCTAGGGATTAAAATAAGAGCGTCAGTCCAATATGACCCTCACGCACATTAGTTCTAAACTTACAGTCCACAACCATCACATCATAGTTCAAAGTTTAAATACTTCAGTACAACCAACTCTAGGAATTTAAAGGATTTCACATAGAAACAGCTCCAAAAGACAACCATCAAAGCATCACAACGAACAACAACTCCAAAAGAAATCCATGAAAGCATGGAAGGGAGGTCTTGTTCCATTGAAAAAGCTCCAGCTTCCATGCTCCAAGCCTCCAACTAGCATCATGCTCCAAGCTCCAGCTAGGTACCATTTAAAAGACAAATACAAGTGATAAGTAGCATTTAGAACAACACTACTACATCATAAGTAGCAACTAGAATAGCACTACTAAGAGATAAGTAGCAATTAGAACAGCACTAGTATGTGAGTGGTAGCAATTGGAACAGCACTAGTAGGTGATAAGTAGCAATTACAACAGCCATACAAGAAGATAAGTAGAAATTACAACAGTACTACACGATAATTGACAAGTAGCAATTAGAACATCAGTATTGATCATTACACAGTGAGCATACACATTAGAGCACCAGAATAAGAAAGCAATGTACATCAAGCTATTTAAAGATCAACCGCTTCAAACATATGCATCAAGCTAAGTAATCATCATGAAGAAGAAACACCGAAAAGAAGAGACTTACCAAATCTACGAGTAGAGGCTGTTGACTTCCTTGGTCTTCTTCCTAACAAGTCGTCCAGATCTACGAGTCTCCAAATTGCCAATGGTTGCTTGTGTCTCCTTTTCAACTTGTACTTGTGTCTCTTCTTCCACTTGCATTTGTGTTTCTTGCTGATCTTGTTGATCATCCTCATCATCCTCACTCACCCCATCATCATCCTCACTCTCATTATCAACATATTCATTCTCGTTGTCGTCATCCTCACTGTCAGTTTCGACATACTCATTCTCCTCATCCTCACTGTCGTCAACCTACAGATTGTCTTGGCACTCTTGACTATCACATCAACCTCAGGAAACTTGGCTATATCTTTTAACATAAGATTGACGGTGTGAGCAGCACACGGTTGCCAAACAATATGAGAGTACTTTGGTTCTTCTATAAGGGTTTTGCAAGCTTTTTTATAATTGGACCCATTATCGGTTACGATTTGAACTATATGTTCATGGCCTATCTCTTCTACAACCTTCTCAATCTCTCTATAGATAAAGTCAGCAAAATTATGTAAGATGCATATATACCTACTTAGAACAAAGCATTAGGAACATAAAACAATTCTAGGACAGATCCAAGTATTCAAGAAAAGTATTGTAAGAACATATGTATATACCTAACTAGAACAAAGCAAATATTTTCATGAACATAAGACAATTCTAGGACAAATCCAAGTATTCAAGAAGAAAGTAAAACGCGAAGAAGAGGAGGAAGTAACCTGAATTCTGAGTCTGACCGGATGCATCAATAGTATTAAGGAAGAACATTCGTGTATTGCAATACACCATGAAGTTTATGAGACACATTCCTGTTGGACCAGTCCAAGAGTCACACATAAGAGTCACACCAAAGTTTTTCCAATCTTGTTTGAATTTCTGAAGAAACGAAGTTGCTTCATCATAGTTTGCATCCAAATATTTTCCATCAATCTCCTTCGCGGTTGGTATAGGAGTAGGTCCTAATTGTTGAGTGATCTTCAAAGCAGCTCGGAAGTATGGACAGTCAGCTTTACGTCCAGCAATATCATTGGCATGAAAAAACTTGGACCAAGCTAGGCCAAGTGCATCTCTCGAATTAGGATCCAAAGCACTACTGATCTTGGGCTGCATAGATACTTTGTTGCTGCATAATTGCTTGTCAAAATATGCGGTGATACTCTTTTTGCCAACATCAACTCGCACATCACCCACACTCCCCTTGCCAATCCTCCTATCAACTCTGCGGGAGACATTCGGGTCACGCAATGCCTCTCGAATATTCATCTGAATTTCTTCTTCACCATCATCTATTATGTTAATCACCCTTCCTTGTTGATACAACCCTTCCATAATATTTCTTTCAATTCTCAGCCTGCTATTTTGTTTCTCTCTTTTCTTCCTCTTCGATTCATCCCGGCACTCTCTCATTGCATCTCTCACATTTCTTGGCACATTTGGGCAGCTCCTCACGTTACCTACAATCCAACCAAGGTGCTCCTTGGCACGGGTTGCACCTCCACCTTTGTGCTTTAGGCCACAGTACATACAATGAAAACCCCCAGAATACGGCCATGTATGGTTCCAAGGATCATATAAGTTATTATCTTTAATTCCTGCATTGCAAAGTTACAAACAACATCACTTTAATTGAACCTAACAATATTCCATTTGCATCGTGTGAACAAGCAAAGCATAGTAATCTGGCAACATACCAAGCAAATACTCTAGAAATGTGCACCAATAAGATCAAGATATATGCCTTACTATATAGAAATATGAAAGAGAGATCCAAATACTCTAAACTGTGATCATCCTCATCTCACTACATGGACAACGCAGTGTACTGTTATGTACAATTTACAAACAAATACCAAATAGTTTCATGGAAGTACTGAATTAAGTGAGATCTCTATGCCATCTCTTTTTATTTGAACCAAGTTAGAGCTCTATAAGAAGCACATGCAATCTCATAGCTCATATCAAGTTAGTATATTACCTTTCCAAGAGCTTTGAGAACCACTTGCACTTGCATCATGGTTGCCGCTGCCATTCCTATTTGCAGTTCCATTACCTGAAAATCAAGTGACAAAAGGACACCGGTCAGTTATCAAGAGTAGGTAACTAAGGAAGCAACCCTTGCTTACTAGGGTGTCCTCATATTAATACGATCGACAACACATTATTACGTACAATTGCATATTCTCAACAACACAGTTTACGGGGGAGTCACTCGCAACATCCATCATACATAACAACTCAAGTTCAGCAGCAATTCATGGGCAAGCGCAGCTGAACCCAAGGCCTGTTCGGGTAACACGCACGGAAGGAAACATAAGAGCAGCTAGTGCAGTGTGCTTCTGCCTCGGCCAGCAGCAATTTTGTCCAAGTCGGTGGCTTCAAGGAGCAGTCCCCTTGTCCATGGAACAATTATATATTTTAGGATGTTCATAACAAAGTTTGTAACCCACTTTCTGTTGGACCAAAAGAAATATTACCAGATCTAGAGCATCCTTGGTGACTACAAGATGCATGTATAATTCAGATTAATAATGCCACTACTGTGTTCAACTCATCAAGACTCGATTTTTCTTACCCCGGTATGATATATGCATTTGCCAAGCCATTTACCAGGGACCTATCCTAAATCTAAAGCAGCACAAGTAGACACAGATTATAACCAAGAAACAAATCCACATCGATCTGAAATTGCTGAAGAACTGAAACAGCATACACGTACTTGGATGAGACAAATTGCTGAAGACTGAAACTGCATACACGTACTGAAACTGCATCAAGAACATATGTACCTTCCCAGTCAAGCGGACGCCCTCCATGCTGATGCCGCTGCTCCGTGCTACTGCCTCCGTTGAACTGGCCGGCTTGCGCTCCATCAGCTCCGTTGCCGGCGCCGCAGCCGCCAAGCACCATGCTGCAGTCTTGGAGAAGCAAAGGATAGGAAGTGGATGGGGTGGAGGCGAGGAGATGTGGAGGACGGCCAGAGAAGCGAGCGCCTTGGCCGGAGATGTGGAGGAGGGCGAGGAGATGTGGCCTGTGCGCGGCGGCGGCGCCGCACACAGGAAGAGGGACAGGGAACGAGTGATTCTAGGGTTAGGCCGTTTGGGTTTCGTGGTTTTGTCTCAGCGGAAGCTAACTAGAAGGCTCTTGAAGCTGGGCCGGGCAAAAAAAATTCAAACTGGGCCGAATTATTCGGCCGATAGGCCCATATATCGGGCCCTAGCGAGACGGCCGAAATTCGGCCGAAAATCATTTTTTTCGGCCGAAAATCAAAACGCAGCCCCGGAGGTCGACGCCATGGTGGCCGCCCCCACTCATCACCGCTCGACAAGGACGACGCGTCGTCGGAGCTCGTCTTCACCAAGCCCGCGTTATGGACGCTGACGCCACCTAGGTCGATGCCCCGGAGGTCGATGCCATGGAGGCCGACCCCACTCATCACCGCTCGACAAGGACGACGCGTCGCCGGAGCTCGTCTTCACCAGGCCCGTGCTATGGACGTTGACGACACCGAGGTCGGTGCCCCGGTGGCCACCCCCACTCATCACCACTCGACAAGGACGACGCGTCGCCGGAGCTCGTCTTCACCAGGCCCGCGCTATGGACGCTGACGCCACCGAGGTCGGTGCCCCGGTGGCCACCCCCACTCATCACCGCTCGATGAGGACGACGCATCGCCGGAGCTCGTCTTCACCAGGCCCGCTGTCGGTGTCAAAACCGGCGGATCTCGGGTAGGGGGTCCCGAACTATGTGTCTAGGCCGGATGGTAACAGGAGGCAAGGGACACGAAGTTTTACCCAGGTCCGGGCCCTCTTGATGGAGGTAAAACCCTACGTCCTGCTTGATTAATATTGATGATATGGGTAGTATAAGAGTAGATCTACCACGAGATCGGAGGGGCTAAACCCTAGAAGCTAGCCTATGGTATGATTGTTGTTCTGTATGTTGTCCTACGGACTAAAACCCTCCGGTTTATATAGACACCGGAGAGGGTTAGGGTTACACAAAGTCGGTTACAATGGTAGGAGATCTACATATCCGTATCGCCAAGCTTGCCTTCCACGCCAAGAAAAGTCCCTTCCGGACACGGGACGAAGTCTTCAATTGTGTATCTTCATAGTCCAGGGGTCCGGCTGAAGGTATAGTCCGGCCATCCGGACACCCCCTAATCCAGAACTCCCTCAGTAGCCCCTGAACTAGGCTTCAATGACGACGAGTCCGACGCGCAGATTGTCTTCAGCATTGCAAGGCGGGCTCCTCCTCCAAGTACTTCATAGAAGATTTTGAACACAAAGATAGTGTCCGGCTCTGCAAAATAAATTTCCACATATTGCCATAGAGAAAATAATATTTACACAAATCTAATCTGTTGACGTATTCCGTAGTGTGACATCGCACCACGGCCAAGCCTTTATTCGAATCATTTTATTGTCCCACCTCAGCGTGTCATGCGAGGCGGTTTCCTTGGCACGTCTTGTTAAAGCAGAGATTGTGTCCCCTTATTCCGGGATTCTCATCAATACGGGCGTGGGTAACCCAACCGTGCCATTGATTACGGCGCTTGGGAGATAAGCGAGTTTTACCAGGCTGGTGGGGACGCATAGTCACGTCCACCCATATAAGGGGATAAGGATCCACCTTTTCACCTACGCCTTCTTCCTCCTTTGCCTATCCATTTTCGCGCACTCAAGCTCCAGCGCCCAAGTCCGCACTCTCCACCTCAACCTTCTCCAGCCATGTCCGGAGCGGGAGGCAAGTGGATGGTCTCCTCCGTTACGGAGGGACACATCAAAAACTAAGGAAGGCCGGATACTTGTCTAACGACATTGCGCACCGGCTTCCTGAAGAGGGGCAGCTCATCCCCACCCCTAGGCCCCATGAGAGGGTGGCTTTCCTCCGCCATTTCCTCCACGGACTGGGCTTCCCTCTCCACCCATTTGTCCGGGGGCTCATGTTCTACTACGGCCTGTATTTCCATGATCTGGCCCCGAATTTCATCCTCAACATCTCGGCGTTTATCGTCGTGTGCGAGGCTTTCCTCCGCATCCGCCCCCATTTTGGCCTATGGCTCAAGACTTTCAATGTCAAGCCGAAGGTGGTGCGCGGCAACCAGGCAGAGTGCGGAGGCGCCATGGTGGGCAAGATGCCCAACGTCTTATGGCTCGAGGGCTCCTTTGTGGAGACCCTGAAGGGGTGGCAATCGGGGTGGTTTTACATCACCGAGCCGCACGACCCTGAATGGATCGCAGCCCCCGAGTTCCGATCCAGACCCCCTACGCGGCTCACCTCCTGGAAAGAGACGGGCCTGTCGTGGGGTAAAAAAGGTGAGCTGACTGGACTCCAAACATGCGTCCAAACCCTGGTGGACAAGAAGCTCAAACTTGTCAACGTACTCCAGGTTATGCTCACCCGCCGGATCCTCCCATGTCAACAACGGGCTTTCAACCTATGGGAGTTCGACCCGGCGCGGCACTAAACTCTGAGCAGGCTCCTCGACACGACGTACGAAGATGCCTGGAAGGTGCTTTTCAAGGGCGCCGAGGCCCCCGCATCCGCTATCGAGGATCGCGGATTTAGCGCGTAGCGTCACGCTCATGCGGTAAGCTATTTTTACCTTTTACAGGGTATCAATTTTTCATAGTTTGACTCCATGCGGGATCTAAGCTCCCTCACCTTTGACAGGATTGGCAGGAGATGTCCGAACAGATTAACTGTCCGGCTCCTTTGCCTGAAGGCCCAGCGGATGCTCGTTTGGCGAAGCTGCTGGTTCCAGCACCTTATGTGGTGCCGGAGAAGAAGGCCAAGAAGAAGGCCACGGGGACTCAAAAGAGTGCCCGGCGCCAGGAGGTGTCGGATCCATCATCCGACGACTCCAAGACGCAGTCCCCCCATGAAGACGAGGAGGAGGAAGAAGAGACCTCTCCCCCTCCAACGGGGGAAGGGAAGAGAAGGAAGGCCGCCCCAACTGGGGAGGCCGAAGGGTCCAAGAAGGGGAAAACACTTCCTCCGGACTACTCCACCAATGCCGACGACGGTGAAGAGGAATGGCCATTCAGGGCCAAGCCCCTGGCGAAATCGTTAGTATTTCTTTATTGCACAACTTTCCCTTATGTCGAATATGATTATGCAGCCCACCCAAAGACCGGCTCGACGTGTCGTCGAGCGGTTCACTGGACTCGTCGGATGTGAATTCGCTTCCGACGGCTTCCTCCCCCCGCCCTACGGACGACGCCGAAGTGTTGTCCCAACAGGTTCCAAGCCAGGAGGAGGTGGTCCTGGAGGCGCCGCAAGGCGACCTCCCGGACTCCAGGAGTGAAGGGGATAAAACCCCCCAGGGCTCCAAGTCCGGCTCTAGGCTGAACATCGCTCCGGAACCTTCAAAGGTTCCAGAGTCCGGCGGGCGACCTCCTTCCAAGAGGAGCAGGCCCTCCGTGCCAGTGACCTCCGTCCAACCAGAGGCGCCGGACAATCTGTTGGAGGCGCTCAAAGGCGCCTCCATTGACGAGGAGCACCGCACCATTATGAGTGCGGTGGTCCAGAAGGTTCAGTCCACCAAAAGCGGACTGACTGAAGCTTGTACTAGCCTTTTAACAGGCTTTGAGGTAAGTAAAGAATGTGTAAATAATATTACCGCATAGACAGTAGCCCCCGATGCTCTGTTTGGCGTTCGGGAAGAAAAGCCGAATAGAGGATCAAATAAAATTCGCAAGAGTCTAATAAAAAGGAGTCAATCAAGGTGCGGCAAGAGCTCCAGGCTCTCATGGAAAAACATGAGTTTGGAGCTTGACTCAAAGACGCGAGCGTCCGAGCTCGCGGTGTCTATTGAAAATGCCAAGTCTGCCAAGGCCGAATCCCAGAAGACCCTCCAGGAATTGGATGAGGTGAAAAAGATAGCGGCGGGTAAGGCATTCTTTATGCAAAGCAAACACATAAACATGAGTTACTTGTTACTTACCCGAATCCGGAGCTCTCTAGGAGCATTCGCAGATCTTCCCCGTAGCGTGTCCGATGCCGCCGCATTCTATCGAGCCAAGGAGGGCAGCTCGACAGAGAAGGTGTTCTGGTCTCAGTATGCTGAGGCCGGACACCCCATGCCCCTGAGCGACCAGCTGAAGCAACTGGTCAAGCTCCACAAGGCGGCCGAACAGGCCATGAAGTGAAGGAAATATGCCCTAGAGGCAATAATAAAGTTATTATTTATTTCCTTATTTCATGATAAATGTTTATTATTCATGCTAGAATTGTATTAACCGGAAACATAATACATGTGTGAATACATAGACAAACTTAGTGTCACTAGTATGCCTCTACTTGACTAGCTCGTTAATCAAAGATGGTTATGTTTCCTAACCATAAACAAAGTGTTGTTATTTGATTAACGAGGTCACATCATTAGTTGAATGATCTGATTGACATGACCCATTTCATTAGCTTAGCACCCGATCGTTTAGTATGTTGCTATTGCTTTCTTCATGACTTATACATGTTCCTATGACTATGAGATTATGCAACTCCCGTTTGCCGGAGGAACACTTTGGGTACTACCAAACGTCACAACGTAACTGGGTGATTATAAAGGAGTACTACAGGTGTCTCCAATGGTAGATGTTGGGTTGGCGTATTTCGAGATTAGGGTTTGTCACTCCGATTGTCGGAGAGGTATCTCTGGGCCCTCTCGGTAATACACATCACATAAGCCTTGCAAGCATTATGACTAAGATGTTACTTGTGAGATGATGTATTACGGAACGAGTAAAGAGACTTGCCGGTAACGAGATTGAACTAGGTATTGGATACCGACGATCGAATCTCGGGCAAGTAACATACCGATGACAAAGGGAACAACGTATGTTGTTATGCGGTCTGACCGATAAAGATCTTCGTAGAATATGTAGGAGCCAATATGGGCATCCAGGTCCCGCTATTGGTTATTGACCGGAGACGTGTCTCGGTCATGTCTACATTGTTCTCAAACCGTAGGGTCCGCACGCTTAATGTTACGATGACAGTTATTATGAGTTTATGCATTTTGATGTACCGAAGGTCATTCGGAGTCCCGGATGTGATCACGGACATGACGAGGAGTCTCGAAATGGTCGAGACATAAAGATTGATATATTGGAAGCCTATGTTTGGACATTGGAAGTGTTCCGGGTGAAATCGGGATTTTACCGGAGTACCGGGAGGTTACCGGAACCCCCCGGGAACCATATGGGCCTTATTGGGCCTTGGTGGAAAGGTGAAAGGGGCAGCCCAAGGTGGGCTGCGCGCCTCCCCCCTCCCCTAGTCCTATTAGGACTAGGAGAGGTGGCCGGCCACCTCTCTCCCTCTCTTTTTCCTTGGGAGTCCTATTAGGAATAGGATTGGGGGGGGAGTCCTACTCCCGGTAGGAGTAGGACTCCTCCTGCGCCTCCATAGCTTGGCCGGCCAGCCCTTCCCCTGGCAACCTTTATATACGGGGGCAGGGGGCACCTCTAGACACACAAGTTGATCATTGAGATCGTTCCTTAGCCGTGTGCGGTGCCCCCTGCCACCAAATTCCACCTCGATCATATCGTTGTAGTGCTTAGGCGAAGCCCTACGACAGTAGAACATCAAGATCGTCACCACGCCGTCGTGCTGGCGGAACTCCTCCCCGAAGCTTTGCTGGATCGGAGCTCGGGGATCGTCATCGAGCTGTACGTGTGCTAAGAACACGGAGGTGCCGGAGTAACGGTGGTTGGATCGGTCGGATCGGGAAGAAGACGTATGACTACTTCCTCTACGTTGTGTGATCGCTTCCGCAGTCGGTCTGCGTTGGTACGTAGACAACACTCTCCCCTCTCGTTGCTATGCATCACCATGATCTTGCGTGTGCGTAGGAAATTTTTTGAAATTACTATGTTCCCCAACAGTGGCATCCGAGCCTAGGTTTTATGGTTTGATGTTATTTGCACGAGTAGAACACAAGTGAGTTGTGGGCGATACAAGTCATACTGCCTACCAGCATGTCATACTTTGGTTCGGCGGTATTGTTGGACGAGACGACCCGGACCAACCTTACGCGTACGCTTACGCGAGACCGGTTCCCTCGACGTGCTTTGCACATAGATGGCTTGCGGGCGACTGTCTCTCCAACTTTAGTTGAACCGAGTGTGGCTACGCCCGGTCCTTGAGAAGGTTAAAACGGAGTCTATTTGACAAACTATCGTTGTGGTTTTGATGTGTAGGTGAGATGAGTTCTTGCTTAAGCCCGTAGCAGCCACGTAAAACTTGCAACAACAAAGTAGAGGACGTCTAACTTGTTTTTACAGGGAATGTTGTGATGTGATATGGTCAAGGCATGATGCTGATTTTATTGTATGAGATGATCATGTTTTGTAACCAAGTTATCGGCAACTGGCAGGAGCCATATGGTTGTCGCTTTATTGTATGCAATGCAATCGTGATGTAATGCTTTACTTTATTGCTAAGCGGTAGTGATAGTCATGGAAGCATAAAATTGGCGAGACGACAACGATGCTACGATGGAGATCAAGGTGTCGCGCCGGTGACGATGGTGATCATGACGGTGCTTCGGAGATGGAGATCACAAGCACAAGATGATGATGGCCATATCATATCACTTATATTGATTGCATGTGATGTTTATCCTTTTATGCATCTTATCTTGCTTTGATTGACGGTAGCATTATAAGATGATCTCTCACTAAATTATCAAGAAGTGTTCTCCCTGAGTATGCACCGTTGCCAAAGTTCGGCGTGCCCAGACACCATGTGATGATCGGGTGTGATAAGCTCTACGTCCATCTACAACGGGTGCAAGCCAGTTTTGCACACGCAGAATACTCAGGTTAAACTTGACGAGGCTAGCATATGCAGATATGGCCTCGGAACACGGAGACCGAAAGGTCGAGTGTTAATCATATAGTAGATATGATCAACATAACGATGTTCACCATTGAAAACTACTCCATCTCACGTGATGATCGGTTATGGTTTAGTTGATTTGGATCACGTGATCACTTAGAGGATTAGAGGGATGTCTATCTAAGTGGGAGTTCTTAAGTAATATGATTAATTGAACTTTAATTTATCATGAACTTAGTCCTGGTAGTATTAGCATATCTATGTTGAAGATCAATAGCTCGCGTTGTTGCTTTCATATGTTTATTTTGATATGTTCCTAGAGAAAATTGTGTTGAAAGATGTTAGTAGCAACGATACGGCTTGGATCCGTGATCTGAGGTTTATCCTCATTGCTGCATAGAAAAATTATGTCCTTGATGCACCGCTAGGTGACAGACCTATTGCAGGAGCAGATGCAGACGTTATGAACATTTGGCTAGCTCAATATGATGACTACTTGATAGTTTAGTGCACCATGCTTAATGGCTTAGAATCGGGACTTCAAAGACGTTTTGAACGTCATGGACCATATGAGATGTTCTAGGAGTTGAAGTTAATATTTCAAGCAGATACCCGAGTTGAGAGATATGAAGTCTCCAACAAGTTCTATAGCTAAAAGATGGAGGAGAATCGCTCAACTAGTGAGCATGTGCTCAGATTGTCTGGGTACTACAATCGCTTGAATCAAGTGGGAGTTAATCTTCCAGATAAGATAGTGATTGACAGAATTCTCTAGTCACCATCACCAAGTTAGTAGAACTTCGTGATGAACTATGATATGCAAGGGATAACGGAAACGATTCCCAAGCTTTTCGTGATGCTGAAATCAACGAAGGTAGAAATCAAGAAAAACATCAAGTGTTGATGGTTGACAAGACCACTAGTTTCAAGAAAAGGGCAAAGGGAAGAAGGGGAACTTCAAGAAGAACGGCAAGCAAGTTGCTGCTCAAGTGAAGAAACCCAAGTCTGATCCTAAGCCTGAGACTAAGTGTTTCTACTGCAAAGGGACTGGTCACTGGAAGCGGAACTACCCCAAGTGATTGGCGGATAAGAAGGATGGCAAAGTGAACATAAGTATATTTGATATACATGTTATTGATGTGTACTTTACTAGTGTTTATAGCAACCCCTCAGTATTTGATACTGGTTCAGTTGCTAAGAGTAGTAACTCGAAACGGGAGTTGCAGAATAAACAGAAACTAGTAAAAGTCGAGGTGACGATGTGTGTTGGAAGTAGTTCCAAGATTGATATGATCATCATCGCACTCTCCCTATACTTTCGGGATTAGTGTTGAAACTAAATAAGTGTTATTTGGTGTTTGCGTTGAGCATGAATATTATTTGATCATGTTTATTGCAATACAGTTATTCATTTAAGTTAGAGAACAATTGTTGTTCTGTTTACATGAATAAAACCTTATATGGTTACACAGCCAATGAAAATTGTTCATTGGATCTCGATCGTAGTGATACACATATTCATAATATTGAAACCAAAAGATGCAAAGTTAATAATGATAGTGCAACTTATTTGTGGCACTGCAGTTTAAGTCATATTGGTGTAAAGCGCATGAAGAAACTCCATGCTGATGGGATTTTGCAATCACTTGATTATGAATCACTTGATACTTGCGAACCATGCCTTATGGGCAAGATGACTAAAACACCGTTCTTCGGAACAATGGAGCGAGCAACAGATTTGTTGGAAATCATACATACTGATGTATGTGGTCCGATGATTATTGAGGCTCGCGATAGGTATCATTATTTTCTGATCTTCACAGATGATTTGAGCAGATATGAGTATATCTACTTGATGAAACATAAGTCTGAAACATTTGAAAAGTTCAAAGAATTTCAGAGTGAAGTGGAGAATCATCGTAACAAGAAAATAAGGTTTCTACGATCTGATCGCGGAGACAAATATTTGAGTTACGAGTTTGGTCTTCAATTAAAACAATGTGGAATAGTTTCACAAATTCGTGCCACCCGGAACACTACAGCCTAATGGTGTGTCCGAACGTCATAGCCGTACTTTATTAGATATAGTACAAATCTATGATGTCTCTTACCGATCTACCACTATCGTTTTGGGGATATGCATTAGAGACAGCCGCATTCACGTAAAATAGGGCACCATCTAAGTCCGTTGAGACGACACAATCTGAACTGTGGTTTGGCAAGCAACCAAAGTTATCGTTTCTTAAAGTTTGGGGTTGTGATGCTTATATGAAATAGTTTCATCCTAATAAGCTCAAACCCAAATCGGAGAAATATGTCTTCATAGGATACCCAAAGGAGACTATTGGGTACACCTTCTATCACAAATCCAAAGGCAAGACTTTTGTTGCTAAATTCGGAGTTTTTCTAGAGAAGGAGTTTCTCTCGAAAGAAGTGAGTGGGAGGAAAGTAGAACTTGATGAGGTAACTGTACCTGCTCCCTTATTGGAAAGTAGTTCATCACAGAATTCTGTTCCTGTGACTACTACACCAATTAGTGAGGAAGCTAATGATGATGATCATGTAACTTCAGATCAAGTTACTACCAAATCTCGTAGGTAAACAAGAGTGAGATCCGCACCAGAGTGGTACGGTAATCCTGTTCTGGAAGTCATGTCACTAGACCATGACGAACCTACGAACTATGAGGAAGCGATGATGAGCCCAGATTCCGATAAATGGCTTGAGGCCATGAAATCTGAGATATGATCCATGTATGAGAACAAAGTATGGACTTTGGTTGACTTGCCCGATGATCGGCAAGCAATTGAGAATAAATGGATCTTCAAGAGGAAGACGGACGCTGATAGTAGTGTTACTATCTACAAAGCTAGAATTGTCGCAAAAAGGTTTTCGACAAGTTCAAGGTGTTGACTATGATGAGAGTTTCTCACTCGTATCTATGCTTAAGTCTGTTCGAATCATGTTAGCAATTGCCACATTTTATGAAATCTGGCAAATGGATAAACAAAACTGCATTCCTTAATGGATTTATTAAAGAAGAGTTGTATACGATGCAACTAGAAGGTTTTATCGGTCCTAAAGGTGTTAACAAAATATGCAAGCTCCAGCAATCCATCTATGGACGGGTACAAGCATCTCGGAGTTGGAATATACGCTTTGATGAGTTGATCAAAGCATATAGTTTTATACAGACTTGCGGTGAAGCCTGTATTTACAAGAAAGTGAGTGGGAGCACTACAGCATTTCTGATAAGTATATGTGAATGACATATTGTTGATCGAAAATAATGTAAAATTATTCTGTAAAGCATAAAGGAGTGTTTGAAATGAGTTTTTCAAAGAAAGAATTCGGTGAAGCTGCTTACATATTGAGCTTCAAGATCTATAGAGATAGATCAAGACGCTTGATAAGTTTTTTCAATGAGTACATACCTTGACAAGATTTTGAAGTAGTTCAAAATGGAGCAGTCAAAGAAAGAGTTCTTGCCTGTATTACAAGGTGTGAAGTTGAGTAAGACTCAAAGCCCGACCACGACAGAAGATAGAAAGAGAATGAAAGTCATTCCCTATGCCTTGGCCATAGGTTCTACAAAGTATGTCATGCTGTATACCAGATCTATTGTATACCCTGCACTGATTTGGCAAGGGAGTACAATAGTGATCTAGGAGTAGATCACTGGACAGCGGTCAGAATTATCCTTAGTGAAATAAGGATATGTTTCTCGATTATGGACGTGACAAAAGGTTCGTCGTAAAGGGTTACGCCGATGCAAGTTTTGACACTAATCTAGATGACTCTAAGTCTCGGTCTAGATACATATTGAAAGTGGGAGCAATTAGCTAGAGTAGCTCCATGCAGAGCATTGTTGACATAGAAATTTGCAAAATACATGTGGATCTGAATGTGGTAGACCCGTTGACTAAGATTCTCTCACAAGCAAAACATGATCACACCTTAGTACTCTTTGGGTGTTAATCACATAGCGATGTGAACTAGATTACTGAATCCAGTAAACCCTTTGGGTGTTGGTCACATGGCGATGTGAACTATGGGTGTTAATCACACATGGTGATGTGAACTATTGTTGTTAAATCACATGACGATGTGAACTAGATTATTGACTCTAGTGCAAGTGGGAGACTGAAGGAAATATGCCCTAGAGGCAATAATAAAGTTATTATTTATTTCCTTATTTCATGATAAATGTTTATTATTCATGCTAGAATTGTATTAACCGGAAACATAATACATGTGTGAATACATAGACAAACTTAGTGTCACTAGTATGCCTCTACTTGACTAGCTCGTTAATCAAAGATGGTTATGTTTCCTAACCATAAACAAAGTGTTGTTATTTGATTAATGAGGTCACATCATTAGTTGAATGATCTGATTGACATGACCCATTTCATTAGCTTAGCACCCGATCGTTTAGTATGTTGCTATTGCTTTCTTCATGACTTATACATGTTCCTATGACTATGAGATTATGCAACTCCCGTTTGCCGGAGGAACACTTTGGGTACTACCAAACGTCACAACGTAACTGGGTGATTATAAAGGAGTACTACAGGTGTCTCCAATGGTAGATGTTGGGTTGGCGTATTTTGAGATTAGGGTTTGTCACTCCGATTGTCGGAGAGGTATCTCTGGGCCCTCTTGGTAATACACATCACATAAGCCTTGCAAGCATTATGACTAAGATGTTAGTTGTGAGATGATGTATTACGGAACAAGTAAAGAGACTTGCCGGTAACGAGATTGAACTAGGTATTGGATACCGACGATCGAATCTCGGGCAAGTAACATACCGATGACAAAGGGAACAACGTATGTTGTTATGCGGTCTGACCGATAAAGATCTTCGTAGAATATGTAGGAGCCAATATGGGCATCCAGGTCCCGCTATTGGTTATTGACCGGAGACGTGTCTCGGTCATGTCTACATTGTTCTCGAACCGTAGGTTCCGCACGCTTAATGTTACGATGACAGTTATTATGAGTTTATGCATTTTGATGTACCGAAGGTTGTTCGGAGTCCCGGATGTGATCACGGACATGACGAGGAGTCTCGAAATGGTCGAGACATAAAGATTGATATATTGGAAGCCTATGTTTGGACATCGGAAGTGTTCCGGGTGAAATCGGGATTTTACCGGAGTACCGGGAGGTTACCGGAACCCCCCGCGAACCATATGGGCCTTATTGGGCCTTGGTGGAAAGGTGAAAGGGGCAGCCCAAGGTGGGCTGCGCGCCTCCCCCCTCCCCTAGTCCTATTAGGACTAGGAGAGGTGGCCAGCCACCTCTATCCCTCTCTTTTTCCTTGGGAGTCCTATTAGGAATAGGATTGGGGGGAGTCCTACTCCCGGTAGGAGTAGGACTCCTCCTGCGCCTCCATAGCTTGGCCGGCCAGCCCTTCCCTTGGCAACCTTTATATACGGGGGCAGGGGGCACCTCTAGACACACAAGTTGATCATTGTGATCGTTCCTTAGCCGTGTGCGGTGCCCCCTGCCACCAAATTCCACCTCGATCATATCGTTGTAGTGCTTAGGCGAAGCCCTACGACAGTAGAACATCAAGATCGTCACCACGCCGTCGTGCTGGCGGAACTCCTCCCCGAAGCTTTGCTGGATCGGAGCCCGGGGATCGTCATCGAGCTGTACGTGTGCTAAGAACTCGGAGGTGCCGGAGTAACGGTGCTTGGATCGGTCGGATCGGGAAGAAGACGTACGACTACTTCCTCTATGTTGTGTGATCGCTTCCGCAGTCGGTCTGCGTTGGTACATAGACAACACTCTCCCCTCTCGTTGCTATGCATCACCATGATCTTGCGTGTGCGTAGGAAATTTTTTGAAATTACTACGTTCCCCAACAGTGGCATCCGAGCCTAGGTTTTATGGTTTGATGTTATTTGCACGAGTAGAACACAAGTGAGTTGTGGGCGATACAAGTCATACTGCCTACCAGCATGTCATACTTTGGTTCGGCGGTATTGTTGGACGAGACGACCCGGACCAACCTTACGCGTACGCTTACGCGAGACCGGTTCCCTCGACATGCTTTCCACATAGATGGATTGCGGGCGACTGTCTCTCCAACTTTAGTTGAACCGAGTGTGGCTACGCCCGGTCCTTGAGAAGGTTAAAACGGAGTCTATTTGACAAACTATCGTTGTGGTTTTGGTGCGTAGGTGAGATGAGTTCTTGCTTAAGCCCGTAGCAGCCACGTAAAACTTGCAACAACAAATTAGAGGACGTCTAACTTGTTTTTCCAGGGCATGTTGTGATGTGATATGGTCAAGGCATGATGCTGATTTTATTGTATGAGATGATCATGTTTTGTAACCAAGTTATCGGCAACTGGCAGGAGCCATATGGTTGTCGCTTTATTGTATGCAATGCAATCGCGATGTAATGCTTTACTTTATTGCTAAGCGGTAGTGATAGCCGTGGAAGCATAAGATTGGCGAGACGACAACGATGCTACGATGGAGATCAAGGTGTTGCGCCGGTGACGATGGTGATCATGATGGTGCTTCGGAGATGGAGATCACAAGCACAAGATGATGATGGCCATATTATATCACTTATATTGATTGCATGTGATGTTTATCCTTTTATGCATCTTATCTTGCTTTGATTGACGGTAGCATTATAAGATGATCTCTCACTAAATTATCAAGAAGTGTTCTCCCTGAGTATGCACCGTTGCCAAAGTTCGTCGTGCCCAGACACCACGTGATGATCGGGTGTGATAAGCTCTACGTCCATCTACAACGGGTGCAAGCCAGTTTTGCACACGCAGAATACTCAGGTTAAACTTGACGAGGCTAGCATATGCAGATATGGCCTCGGAACACGGAGACCGAAAGTTCGAGCGTTAATCATATAGTAGATATGATCAACATAACGATGTTCACCATTGAAAACTACTCCATCTCACGTGATGATCGGTTATGGTTTAGTTGATTTGGATCACGTGATCACTTAGAGGATTAGAGGGATGTCTATCCAAGTGGGAGTTCTTAAGTAATATGATTAATTGAACATTAATTTATCATGAACTTAGTCCTGGTAGTATTAGCATATCTATGTTGAAGATCAATAGCTCGCGTTGTTGCTTTCATATGTTTATTTTGATATGTTCCTAGAGAAAAGTGTGTTGAAAGATGTTAGTAGCAATGATACGGATTGGATCCGTGATCTGAGGTTTATCCTCATTGCTGCACAGAAAAATTATGTCCTTGATGCACCGCTAGGTGACAGACCTATTGCAGGGGCAGATGCAGACGTTATGAACATTTGGCTAGCTCAATATGATGACTACTTGATAGTTTAGTGCACCATGCTTAATGGCTTAGAATCGGGACTTCAAAGACGTTTTGAACGTCATGGACCATATGAGATGTTCCAGGAGTTGAAGTTAATATTTCAAGCAGATACCCGAGTTGAGAGATATGAAGTCTCCAACATGTTCTATAGCTAAAAGATGGAGGAGAATCGCTCAACTAGTGAGCATGTGCTCAGATTGTCTGGGTACTACAATCGTTTGAATCAAGTGGGAGTTAATCTTCCAGATAAGATAGTGATTGACAGAATTCTCTAGTCACCATCACTAAGTTAGTAGAACTTCGTGATGAACTATGATATGCAAGGGATAACGGAAACGATTCCCAAGCTCTTCGTGATGCTGAAATCAACGAAGGTAGAAATCAAGAAAAACATCAAGTGTTGATGGTTGACAAGACCACTAGTTTCAAGAAAAGGGCAAAGGGAAGAAGGGGAACTTCAAGAAGAACGGCAAGCAAGTTGCTGCTCAAGTGAAGAAACCCAGGTCTGATCCTAAGCCTGAGACTAAGTGTTTCTACTGCAAAGGGACTGGTCACTGGAAGCGGAACTACCCCAAGTGATTGGCGGATAAGAAGGATGGCAAAGTGAACATAAGTATATTTGATATACATGTTATTGATGTGTACTTTACTAGTGTTTATAGCAACCCCTCAGTATTTGATACTGGTTCAGTTGCTAAGAGTAGTAACTCGAAACAGGAGTTGCAGAATAAACAAGAAACTAGTAAAAGTCGAGGTGACGATGTGTGTTGGAAGTAGTTCCAAGATTGATATGATCATCATCGCACTCTCCCTATACTTTCGGGATTAGTGTTGAAACTAAATAAGTGTTATTTGGTGTTTGCGTTGAGCATGAATATGATTTGATCATGTTTATTGCAATACGGTTATTCATTTAAGTTAGAGAACAATTGTTGTTCTGTTTACATAAATAAAACCTTATATGGTTACACACCCAATGAAAATGGTTCATTGGATCTCGATCATAGTGATACACATATTCATAATATTGAAACCAAAAGATGTAAAGTTAATAATGATAGTGCAACTTATTTGTGGCACTGCAGTTTAAGCCATATTGGTGTAAAGCGCATGAAGAAACTCCATGCTGATGGGATTTTGGAATCACTTGATTATGAATCACTTGATACTTGCGAACCATGCCTTATGGGCAAGATGGCTAAAACACCGTTCTTCGGAACAATGGAGCGAGCAACAGATTTGTTGGAAATCATACATACTGATGTATGTGGTCCGATGAATATTGAGGCTCGCGATAGGTATCATTATTTTCTGATCTTCACAGATGATTTGAGCAGATATGAGTATATCTACTTGATGAAACATAAGTCTGAAACATTTGAAAAGTTCAAAGAATTTCAGAGTGAAGTGGAGAATCATCGTAACAAGAAAATAAGGTTTCTACGATCTGATCGCGGAGACAAATATTTGAGTTACGAGTTTGGTCTTCAATTAAAACAATGTGGAATAGTTTCACAAATTCGTGCCACCCGGAACACTACAGCCTAATGGTGTGTCCGAACGTCATAGCCGTACTTTATTAGATATAGTACAAATCTATGATGTCTCTTACCGATCTACCACTATCGTTTTGGGGATATGCATTAGAGACAGCCGCATTCACGTAAAATAGGGCACCATCTAAGTCCGTTGAGACGACACAATCTGAACTGTGGTTTGGCAAGAAACCAAAGTTGTTGTTTCTTAAAGTTTGGGGTTGTGATGCTTATATGAAATAGTTTCATCCTAATAAGCTCAAACCCAAATCGGAGAAATATGTCTTTATAGGATACCCAAAGGAGACTATTGGGTACACCTTCTATCACAAATCCAAAGGCAAGACTTTTGTTGCTAAATTCGGAGTTTTTCTAGAGAAGGAGTTTCTCTCGAAAGAAGTGAGTGGGAGGAAAGTAGAACTTGATGAGGTAACTGTACCTGCTCCCTTATTGGAAAGTAGTTCATCACAGAATTCTGTTCCTGTGACTACTACACCAATTAGTGAGGAAGCTAATGATGATGATCATGTAACTTCAGATCAAGTTACTACCAAATCTCGTAGGTAAACAAGAGTGAGATCCGCACCAGAGTGGTACGGTAATCCTGTTCTGGAAGTCATGTCACTAGACCATGACGAACCTACGAACTATGAGGAAGCGATGATGAGCCCAGATTTCGATAAATGGCTTGAGGCCATGAAATCTGAGATATGATCCATGTATGAGAACAAAGTATGGACTTTGGTTGACTTGCCCGATGATCGGCAAGCAATTGAAAATAAATGGATCTTCAAGAGGAAGACGGACGCTGATAGTAGTGTTACTATCTACAAAGCTAGAATTGTCGCAAAAAGGTTTTCGACAAGTTCAAGGTGTTGACTATGATGAAAGTTTCTCACTCGTATCTATGCTTAAGTCTGTTCGAATCATGTTAGCAATTGCCACATTTTATGAAATCTGGCAAATGGATAAACAAAACTGCATTCCTTAATGGATTTATTAAAGAAGAGTTGTATACGATGCAACTAGAAGGTTTTGTCGATCCTAAAGGTGTTAACAAAATATGCAAGCTCCAGCAATCCATCTATGGACTGGTACAAGCATCTCGGAGTTGGAATATATGCTTTGATGAGTTGATCAAAGCATATAGTTTTATACAGACTTGCGGTGAAGCCTGTATTTACAAGAAAGTGAGTGGGAGCACTACAGCATTTCTGATAAGTATATGTGAATGACATATTGTTGATCGGAAATAATGTAGAATTATTCTGTAAAGCATAAAGGAGTGTTTGAAATGAGTTTTTCAAAGAAAGACTTCGGTGAAGCTGCTTACATATTGAGCTTCAAGATCTATAGAGATAGATCAAGACGCTTGATAAGTTTTTTCAATGAGTACATACCTTGACAAGATTTTGAAGTAGTTCAAAATGGAGCAGTCAAAGAAAGAGTTCTTGCCTGTATTAGAAGGTGTGAAGTTGAGTAAGACTCAAAGCCCGACCACAGCAGAAGATAGAAAGAGAATGAAAGTCATTCCCTATGCCTTGGCCATAGGTTCTACAAAGTATGTCATGCTGTATACCAGATCTATTGTATACCCTGCACTGATTTGGCAAGGGAGTACAATAGTGATCTAGGAGTAGATCACTGGACAGCGGTCAGAATTATCCTTAGTGAAATAAGGATATGTTTCTCGATTATGGACGTGACAAAAGGTTCGTCGTAAAGGGTTACGCCGATGCAAGTTTTGACACTAATCTAGATGACTCTAAGTCTCGGTCTAGATACATATTGAAAGTGGGAGCAATTAGCTAGAGTAGCTCCATGCAGAGCATTGTTGACATAGAAATTTGCAAAATACATGTGGATCTGAATGTGGTAGACCCGTTGACTAAGATTCTCTCACAAGCAAAACATGATCACACCTTAGTACTCTTTGGGTGTTAATCACATAGCGATGTGAACTAGATTACTGAATCCAGTAAACCCTTTGGGTGTTGGTCACATGGCGATGTGAACTATGGGTGTTAATCACACATGGTGATGTGAACTATTGCTATTAAATCACATGACGATGTGAACTAGATTATTGACTCTAGTGCAAGTGGGAGAATGAAGGAAATATGCCCTAGAGGCAATAATAAAGTTATTATTTATTTCCTTATTTCATGATAAATGTTTATTATTCATGCTAGAATTGTATTAACCGGAAACATAATACATGTGTGAATACATAGACAAACTTAGTGTCACTAGTATGCCTCTACTTGACTAGCTCGTTAATCAAAGATGGTTATGTTTCCTAACCATAAACAAAGTGTTGTTATTTGATTAACGAGGTCACATCATTAGTTGAATGATCTGATTGACATGACCCATTTCATTAGCTTAGCACCCGATCGTTTAGTATGTTGCTATTGCTTTCTTCATGACTTATACATGTTCCTATGACTATGAGATTGTGCAACTCCCGTTTGCCGGAGGAACACTTTGGGTACTACCAAACGTCACAACATAACTGGGTGATTATAAAGGAGTACTACATGTGTCTCCAATGGTAGATGTTGGGTTGGCGTATTTCGAGATTAGGGTTTGTCACTCCGATTGTCGGAGAGGTATCTCTGGGCCCTCTCGGTAATACACATCACATAAGCCTTGCAAGCATTATGACTAAGATGTTAGTTGTGAGATGATGTATTACGAAACGAGTAAAGAGACTTGCCGGTAACGAGATTGAACTAGGTATTGGATACCGACGATCGAATCTCGGGCAAGTAACATACCGATGACAAAGGGAACAACGTATGTTGTTATGCGGTCTGACCGATAAAGATCTTCGTAGAATATGTAGGAGCCAATATGGGCATCCAGGTCCCGCTATTGGTTATTGACCGGAGACGTGTCTCGGTCATGTCTACATTGTTCTCGAATCGTAGGGTCCGCACGCTTAACGTTACGATGACAGTTATTATGAGTTTATGCATTTTGATGTACCAAAGGTTGTTCGGATACCCGGATGTGATCACGGACATGACGAGGAGTCTCGAAATGGTCGAGACATAAAGATTGATATATTGGAAGCCTGTGTTTGGACATCGGAAGTGTTCCGGGTGAAATCGGGATTTTACCGGAGTACCGGGAGGTTACCGGAACCCCCCGGGAACCATATGGGCCTTATTGGGCCTTGGTGGAAAGGTGAAAGGGGCAGCCCAAGGTGGGCTGCACGCCTCCCCCCTCCACTAGTCCTATTAGGACTAGGAGAGGTGGCAGGCCACCTCTCTCCCTCTCTTTTTCCTTGGGAGTCCTATTAGGAATAGGATTGGGGGGGGAGTCCTACTCCCGGTAGGAGTAGGACTCCTCCTGCGCCTCCATAGCTTGGCCGGCCAGCCCTTCCCCTGGCAACCTTTATATACGGGGGCAGGGGGCACCTCTAGACACACAAGTTGATCATTGAGATCGTTCCTTAGCCGTGTGCGGTGCCCCTGCCACCAAATTCCACCTCGATCATATCGTTGTAGTGCTTAGGCGAAGCCCTACGACAGTAGAACATCAAGATCGTCACCACGCCGTCGTGCTGGCGGAACTCCTCCCCGAAGCTTTGCTGGATCGGAGCCCGGGGATCGTCATCGAGCTGTACGTGTGCTAAGAACTCGGATGTGCCGGAGTAACGGTGCTTGGATCGGTCGGATCGGGAAGAAGACGTACGACTACTTCCTCTACGTTGTGTGATCGCTTCCACAGTCGGTCTGCGTTGGTACGTAGACAACACTCTCCCCTTTAGTTGCTATGCATCACCATGATCTTGCGTGTGCGTAGGAAATTTTTTGAAATTACTACGTTCCCCAACATGAAGGGCCTCATAGTTCGGCTGTGGCCTGGAGAGGCTCTGCCTGGGAGCAATTTCGGGCTGGTGCGGCGGCTGGTGGGTGCCTGTCCAAGGCTCGAAGTCATCAAGCGCTCCGTCTGCATTGAAGGTGCTCGTAGGGCCCTTGCCCGTGCTAAGGTGCACTGGGGCAAGCTGGATGCTGAGAAGCTTGTGAAGGACGGGCCACCGCCGGGGAAAGAGCATCGCAAGCCCGAGAATTATTATAAGGATGTTCTGAACGGTGCCCGCCTCATGGCGGATGAATGTTCCAGGGATCTAATTTTTGAGTAAAACTCGCTCGTTTTGTCCTGTGCGCTGAAAACTTTGTTCATATGTGCTAACCAATGCTGTTGGAATTTAAAATATTACCTTTTGTGCGGCTGTTTATCAATTCTGAGAGATGGCGAGTCGTCGGCCTCTGCCCCCGTGCCGCTAGTGCTGGGGTGTTCGGGGACAAACCTGAGCGCTCTTTTCCCATGTTTGGGTCCTTCGAGGGAGGCGCTCAGCACAACGAATAAGGCAATCGGACTATAATGCTTGAACAATCTCACTTAGCCATAGAATTCTATAATTTTAAATTTCGGCGAAGCCCCTGGTATTCGGAAGACCGAGTTCGGGGCGCTATCCACGCCTTGGCCGGACAGAGCCCACTCCTCGATCTAAGCGGCATAAGTCTTTAGGGACTCGAAAAACCTCTCGAACAGCGACCAACTCTCGCTTCATCATGATAGTCAGTTTTAGCTTTCTCTACTGAGGTGCTCGACCCAACTCAACTGGGGCACAATCACAGTAGTTCTCCTAGTGCTACCTTAGCCAATAGAGCGGATCGTAAGGCACCAAAACATAGGAGCCGGGCAAACCCAACTATTGGCCAAGACATGATTCGGAGCCGATGCATATAATGCTATAAGTTCGGGGTGCCGCACTTGTTAAAGTGTTCGGACTTCTCACCCCATATTGAGGGGTACTAAAGCCCCTGACGTATTTTGGCCGTACCAAAGTGTACGGGTGCAACATGTCGTTAAGAAACATATATTTGTAAAAAGAGAGTAATGCAAAAATAGACAAAAGCTATGCATTGTTTATTAAAAAGGGCTGCGATCAAAGCAGAACGATACAAATAATGCGATAAGCAAAAGGTTGGACTATTTAACATGTCCGTTCCAGGGGCAGGCTGCGGAATAGTATGCGAAACAGGTATACTGCTCGTGATAGAGACCACCTGGGAGTTCCGTAATGCGGCATGGCTTGTCTGCTTCCCTGGTTCTTGCATCGTTTGTGCGGAAATTGAACTGCTGAACATGCCTTCCGAAGAATGGAGTCCTGAAAGTAAGAGAAAATTAAAAAAATCGGCAGCCCCTGGTGCGGTTTAAGCCATGTTTCGGGCGTGCCGTGATGGTGCCCCTCCCCCTGTACCCATGGTATTTCTAGAGCGTAGTTATGTACGCGAAGCACTGGTGTCGCATTTTTGCAAGGGATGGGGTTGGGGCCACATTGCTACGCCTGCTCGGAACGTGCCAGGCGGTCTTATTGTAGGTTACTCCGGGCGCGCTTGACGATGTCCGGACGTTTAATGACCGGACTGGAGAATTGCCTGGAGAGGCTGCTTTGTGCTTCCGCTCAAGGGCCGCCGCGTGCTCCTCCGTTCGGAGGGAGCGTTCGGTGTTTCCAATGACCGTAATTACTCCTCGAGGGCCTGGAATCTTGAGCTTAAGGTATGCGTAGTGTGGTACCGCATTGAACATGGCGAATGCGGTTCGCCCGAGCAGTGCGTGATAGCCACTGCAGAATGGGACTATGTCGAAGATTAACTCCTCGCTTCGGAAATTATCCGGAGATCCGAAGACCACTTCAAGTGTGATTGAGCCTGTAAAGTTGGCCTCTACACCTGGTATTACGCCTCTAAAGGTCATTTTGGTGGGCTTAATCCTCGAGGGATCTATGCCCATTTTCCGCACTGTATCCTGGTAAAGCAGGTTCAGGCTGCTGCTATCGTCCATAAGGACTCTAGTGAGATGAAATCCGTCAATAATTGGGTCTAAAACCAATGCGGCGAATCCGCCATGATGGGTGCTAGTGGGAAGGTCCCTTCGATCAAAGGTGATCGGGCAGGAGGACCATGGGTGGAACTTTGGGGCGACTGGCTCTACCGCGTATACGTCCCTTAATGCGCGCTTCCGCTCCCTCTTGGGGATGTGGGTTGCGTATATCATGTTCACCGTCCGCACTTGTGGGGGGAAACCCTTCTGTCCACTGTTGTTCGGCGGCCGGGGCTCTTCGTCATCATCGCTATGCAGCCCCTTGTCTTTATTTTCGGCATTTAACTTCCCTGCCTGCTTGAACACCCAACAATCCTTGTTGGTGTGATTGGCCGGCTTTTCGGGGGTGTCATGTATCTGGCACAAGCGGTCGAGTATTCGGTCCAAACTGGACGGGCCCCTAGGATTTCCTTTGAATGGCTTTTTCTGCTGACCGGATTTATAGCCTCTGAATACGGCATTAACTGTCGTATCCTCAGCATTGTCGCCGTTAATGCGGCGCTTCTGCTTGTTGCAACGCGACCTGCCACTACTGTCCCTGGTATCCGAATTGCCAGGGTTCTTGGTCATATTGTTGCTACGAGCAAGCCAGCTGTCTTCTCCCGTGCAAAAGCGGGTCATGAGTGTCGTGAGTGCTGCCATAGATTTCGGCTTTTCCTGTCCAAGGTGCCGGGCAAGCCACTCGTCACGGATATTATGCTTGAAGGCTGCTAGGGCCTCTGCGTCCGGACAGTCGACTATTTGATTTTTCTTTGTTAGGAACCGTGTCCAGAATTGCCTGGCCGATTCCTCTGGCTACTGAATTACGTGGCTTAGGTCATCGGCGTCTGGTGGTCGCACATAAGTGCCCTGGAAGTTGTCGAGGAATGCGGCTTCCAGGTCCTCCCAACAACTGATTGACCCTGCTGGCAAGCTGTTAAGCCAATGCTGAGCTGGTCCTTTAAGCTTGAGTGGGAGGTATTTGATGGCGTGGAGATCATCGTCGTGGGCCATGTGGATATGAAGGAGATAATCCTTGATCCATACCACGGGATCTGTTGTGCCATCATATGATTCAATGTTTACGGGATTGAAACCCTCGGGGATTTGATGATCCATTACTTCGTCTGTGAAGCATAGTGGGTGTGCGGTGCCTCTGTACTGGGCTATATCGCGACGTAGCTCCAATGAGCTTTGTCTACTGTGTTCGGCCCTACCGGATTTGTGTCCGGCGTGACGGTTACCGTCTAGAGTCATGGGGCGCCCACGCGATCCGTAGATCGATCTTGTTTGCCTTGCCTTGTCCTCCAACATATCTCGCAGGTCTGGCACATTTTCCCGTGCCTTGGTACGGGGTGCGGCTTGAGTGGAGGGCCGAGAGGCCTCTCTGTCGCGGCCACGAGGTGGCCGGTCGACCGTATCGAGTGCTGGTGATGTAGGTTTAAGTGCTTCCTCCTCTAATCGGGATAGCAACCTGCTCTTTGGGTAGCTCTTGGAGGGGCGTTCGAGTTTATGCTCTTCGGCCGCAAGGACTTCAGTCCATCTGTCGACTAGCAAATCTTGATCAGCTCTAAGCTGTTGCTATTTTTTCTTGAGGCTTCTTGCCGTGGCCATAAGCCTGCATTGAAAATGCTCTTGCTCGACGGTATCCTCTGGCACGACGAATTCGTCATCGTCGAGGCTTGCCTCGTCTTCGGAGGGAGGCATATAATTATCGTCCTCGACCTCTCTGTCTGCCGCTCTCTCATGAGGGCTGGCTTCTCCATCCTCCTGTGCTAAATCTTGCTAGAGGGGGTTTTCTTCGGCACTCTCCGGAGTATTATTATCTCCCGTGCTGGAATCACCGTATTTGCTTTGGCGGGATTTTGAGCGGCGCCGCTGATGCCGGCGCTTAGGCTGTTTCTTGGAGGGGTCATCCTCCGCTGTTCCATCACCATCTCCTTCTTTTGGGGTGTCCACCATGTATATGTCATATGACGAGGTGGCTTTCCAGGGCCCAATAGGCGCTGGTTCTTCATTGTCTCCTGTATCGGCGTCCATACCGTCTATGTCTTCGAAGTCAAAGTCGAGCATGTCGGTTAAATCGTCGACAGTGGCTACAAAGTGGGTGGTGGGTGGGCTTTGAATTTCTTCATCGTCCGTATCCCAACCTTGCTGACCGTAGTCCGGCCAGGGCTCTCCTGATAAAGAGAGAGACTTTAGTGTCTTCAGAATATCGTTGAAAGGCGAGTGCTGAAAGATGTCCGCGGCAGTAAACTCCATGATCGGCGCCCAATCGGATTCAATCGGCAGGGGCGCGGAGGGTTCGGAGTCCGAAGAGGAGTCCGGGTCCTTGGAGTCACGAGTCTCGCGGAGTGCGGGGCTGGTGTTCGGCTCGATCGCCGTTGGGATCGCAGCCCCCGAGGCAGCGTCCATCCACCCATCCTCGATCGGCGCAGTTGGCTCCGAATTAACGGTCGAAACCGATGCGGGTGCGGCCTCCAAGGCACTGTTCGGCGGCAGAGCTAGATCATGCTCGTCGTGACAGTACGGCACGCTCGGCAGTGGCTCGAATCCGTTGAGGATCAAGTCCCCGCGGATGTCAGCCGTGTAGTTTAAACTTCCAAATCTGACCTGACGGTCAGGGGCATAGCTTTCGATCTGCTCCAGATGGCCAAGTGAATTGGCCCGCAGTGCGAAGCTGCCGAAGACGAAGATCTGTCCGGGGAGGAAGGTCTTACCCTGGACTGCATCGCCATTGATGATCGTAGGAGCCATCAAGCCTAACGGCGACGACACAGAGGAACTCTCAATGAAAGCACCAATGTTGGTGTCAAAACCGGCGGATCTCGGATAGGGGGTCCCGAACTATGCGTCTAGGCCAGATGGTAACAGGAGGTAAGGGACACGAAGTTTTACCCAGGTTCGGGCCCTCTTGATGGAGGTAAAACCCTACGTCCTGCTTGATTAATATTGATGATATGGGTAGTACAAGAGTAGATCTACCACGAGATCGGAGAGGCTAAACCCTAGAAGCTAGCCTATGGTATGATTGTTGTTCTGTATGTTGTCCTACGGACTAAAACCCTCCGGTTTATATAGACACCGGAGAGGGTTAGGGTTACACAAAGTCGGTTACAATGGTAGGAGATCTACATATCCGTATTGCCAAGCTTGCCTTTCACGCCAAGAAAAGTCCCTTCCGAACACGGGACGAAGTCTTCAATCTTGTATCTTCATAGTCCAGGAGTCCGGCTGAAGGTATAGTCCGGCCATCCGGACACCCCCTGATCCAGGACTCCCTCACCCGCGCTATGGACGCTGACGCCACCGAGGTCGGTGTCCCAGAGGTCGGCGCCATGGTGGCCACCCCCACTCATCACCGCTCGATGAGGACGACGCATCACCGGAGCTCATCTTCACCAAGCCCGCACTATGGACGCTGACGCCACCTAGGTCGATGCCCCGGAGGTCGACGCCATGGAGGCCGACCCCACTCACCACCGCTCGACGAAGAAGACGCGCCGCCGGAGCTTGTCTTCACCAAGCCCACACAACGAACGCTAACACCACCAAGTTCGATGCCCCGGGGGGCGATGCCACGGATGCCGCCCCTACTCACTACCCCTCGACGAAGACGACGCATCGCCGGGGCTCATTTTCACCAAGCCAGCAATCGAGGTCAACGGCACACAAATCACCATCACCACTCACATCTACCTCGTCATGGCGGTGCGGTGAGGGTGTTGACACAGAGCTTGCCGAGACGCCGCCCACCGCCGATGTCGCCAAGTTGCTGCCATGGATGTGGACGCTACAGAGATCGCCATCATCACACACCCTTCGTCCGCTACATCGAGCTCGTGCCCTGAAGGACGAAGCCGCGGAGAACACCATACTATGTTGTCCTGTGCCTTGGTCGAGGATGATGGGGCCTAACTTTGATGCCGGCGCAGCGCCTCTCCCACACCTCGGCGGGACTGGATGGTGCCATCCTCCCAAGTACCATCGCTAGGTATGGCCGCCTATGGTGTACCCAGAGAGCAGCTGAACATCTGAGACGGAGTACACTACGTACAGGTGCACGTATAAGGCCCAGCACCAGTGCACGCATGAAGACTGATCGCCGGCTGGTCATCACTGGAGATGGTCTAGCCTTGTAGCTAAGTTTCTAGTCTGCTCTTGCCGGTGAAATCATCTTTGTGTTGCTGCGCTCCTGAACGCGTTGCTGTGCACCGCGAGGTGGCCATTGCACGTGCATGTGCCATGCACGTAGTCATTTGATGCCAGGGTGGCATGTTTGTCAACCTTTCGTCGACGGGAAAAGCCATCGGAGCCCTCACGCGAGATGACTCGTGACCAAGCTCTCCTACGTGCTGCAACATCATCACCATCGTCTTACATTGAGTGCTTGGAGGAGACAAAGACATTTAGTTCGCTGTCGTCATCCGAGCACGAAGAAGCCAATGTCGACCACGTCGCGGTCCGTGGCCTCCTTAGAAGATGGTGCCACACCAGGGCGATGCCCACGCCCTGCTCGCCGGGGGATGAAGAGAAGTATGCCTATCTGGTCCGAAGACAAGATGCGATGGCGAGGCGACGCGACTTCAACGACAACACTGCTCCTCTACGAACTCGTGAGACGACGCCTTGACGATGCCGACTGCCGTGGACTCGGCGTCTGGCCGGGACGAGGTGTCGACCACTCAGGCCATGCTGGTGTGAGCAACGCGATGGTCATACACCGATGCTGGTCTCCATCGACAATTACTCCCGCAGGGCACTGACCCTTATACATCCCGAGAAGCTACTGGTCGTCGAGAAGTCCGACCCGAACGTGATCCATGCTACCCTAACAACAACTCCTCCAACATCGCCAAGACCGATGAGGCACCACGGCGAGGGCGAGCGTGGCCACCGAAAAGGCTACGCTACTCGCGGCGCGTGTACCGACGAGGACACGGGCTCTGCCGCCGCCCACACACACATCACCATCATCATGCATGGAGAACGTGAAGCGAGGACGATGAAGACGACCACACAACTCAATCGGAGGTATCCCGTGGAGCAACCCGCGGGAGTAATTAACCGAGAGCCTTCCGAGGCCCCGGGAACCAGGAGATCACACAATCGCCACAGCCAGCTTGGCCGTGCTAGTAGGCCACGGAGCGCACCTTTTTTCTATGAGATATTGTAATTTTATTTCTCCAATGAGATTAATGAAATACATATTCCCGTATCTTTTTTTTCCTTTGTGTACTACTGTACACTGGCACGCCCGCATACTCATTTCTCTATTCCCGGCGTTTGAGAGAAACACACTCACTTCTTCCCTTCTCCCCGGAGTTTTAGATGTTTTTCTCGTGACAAACAACTGGCATGACACCATGATTTCTGATAACCCACAAGTATAGGGAATCGCAACAGCTTTCGAGGGTAGAGTATTCAACCCAAATTTATTGATTCGACACAAGGGGAGCCAAAGAATATTCTCAAGTATTAGCAGCTGAGTCGTCAATTCAACCACACCAGGAAACTTAGTATTTACAGCAAAGTGTTTAGTATCACAGTAATATGATAGTGGTGGTAGCGGCAACAAAAGTAAAGACAGCAAAAGTAATGTTTTTGGTATTTTGTACTGATTGTAGCAATAGCAGCGGGAAAGTAAATAAGCGTAAACCAGTATATGGAAAACTTGTAGGCACCGGATCAGTGATGGATGATTATGCCGGATGCGGTTCATCATGTAACAGTCATAACATAGGGTGACACAGAACTAGCTCCAATTCATCAATATAATGTAGGCATGTACTCCGTATATAGTCATATGTGCTTATGGAAAAGAACTTGCATGCCCTCTTTTGTCCTACCCTCCCGTGGCAGTGGGGTCCTATTGGAAACTAAGGGATATTAAGGCCTCCTTTTAATAGAGAACCGGAACAAGGCATTAACACATAGTGAATACATGAACTCCTCAAACTATGGTCATCACCGGGAGTGGTCCCGATTATTGTCACTTCGGGGTTGCCGGCTCATAACACATAGTAGGTGACTATAGACTTGCAAGATAGCATCAAGAACTCACATATATTCATGAAAACATAATAGGTTCAGATCTGAAATCATGGCACTCGGGCCCTAGTGACAAGCATTAAGCATAGCAAAGCCATAGCAATATCAATCTCAAAACATAGTGGATACTAGGGATCAAACCCTAACAAAACTAACTCGATTACATGATAAATCTCATCCAACCCATCACCGTCCAACAAGCCTACGATGGAATTACTCACGCACGGCGGTGAGCATCATGAAATTGGTGATGGAGGATGGTTGATAATGATGACGGCGACGAATCCCCCTCTCCGGAGCCCCGAACGGACTCCAGATCAGCCCTCCCGAGAGGTTTTAGGGCTTGGCGGCGGCTCCGTATCGTAAAACGCGATGATTTCTTCTCTCTGATTTTTTCTCTCTGAAAGCAAATATATAGAGTTGGAGTTGGCGTCGGAGGGCATCCAGGGGGGCCACGAGGTAGGGGGCGCGCCCTAGGGGGGCGCCCCCCACCCTCGTGAGAAGGGTGTGGGAACCCTGATCTTCATCTTTGGCGAGGATTTATTATTATTTTTTCTAAGATGTTTCGTGGAGTTTCAGGTCATTCCGAGAATATTTGTTTTCTGCAGATAAAACAACACCATGGCAATTCTGCTGAAAACAGCGTCAGTCCGGGTTAGTTCCATTCAAATCATACAAGTTAGAGTCCAAAATAAGGGCAAAAGTGTTTGGAAAAGTAGATACGACAGAGACGTATCAATTTCCATCATGTTGATCTATATCAATGTGTCGTCACATGGTCGTCTCGCCAACTATTGCTATCGCATAGCGATAAAGTAAAGCAATTATTTGGCACTTGCATTTTATGCAATAAAGAGACAACCATAAGGTTTCTGCCAATTGCCGATAACTTCAACAGAACATGATCATCTTATACAACAACTTATATCTCATCACGTCTTGACCATATCACATCACAACATGCCCTGCAAAAACAAGTTAGACGTCCTTTACTTTGTTGTTGCAAGTTTTACGTGGCCGCTACGGGCTGAGCAAGAATCGTTCTTACCGATAGTTTGTCAAGTTGGTGTTGTTTTAACCTTCGCAAGGACCGGGCGTAGCCACTCGGTTCAACTAAAGTTGGAGAAACTGACACCCGCCAGCCACCTGTGTGCAAAGCACGTTGGTAGAACCAGTCTCGCGTAAGCGTGCACATAATGTTGGTCTGGGCCGCTTCATCCAACAATACCGCCGAACCAAAGTGTGACATGCTGATAAGCAGTATGACTTATATCGCCCACAACTCACTTGTGTTCTACTCGTGCATATGACATCTACGCATAAAACCTGACTCTGATACCACGGTTGGGTAACGTAGTAATTTCAAAAAAATTCCTACGCACACGCAAGATCATGGTGATGCACAACAACGAGAGGGGAGAGTATTGTCCATGTACCCTCGTAGACCTAAAGCGGAAGCGTTAGCACAACGCGGTTGATGTAGTCGTACGTCTTCATGATCCGACCAATCAAGTACCGAACATACGCCACCTCCGAGTTCAGCACATGTTCAGCCCGATGACGTCCCTCGAACTCCGATCCAGCCGAGTGTTGAGGGTGAGTTTCGTCAGCACGATGGCGTGGTGACGACGATGATGTTCTACCGGCGCAGGGCTTCGCCTAAGCACCGCTACGATATGACCGAGGTGGATTATGGTGGAGGGGGGCACCGCACATGGCTAAGAGATCCAAGGGATCAATTGTTGTGTCTCTAGGGTGCCCCTTGCCCTCGTATATAAAGGAGCAATGGGGGAGGTGCGGCCGGCCAGGAGGGGCGCGCCAGGAGGAGCCCTACTCCTACCGGGAGTAGGATTCCCTCCCTTTTCCTTGTTGGATTAGGAGAAGAGGGGAAAGAGGTGGAGGAGAAGAACGAAAGGGGGGCGCGGCCCCCCTCTCCTTGTCCTATTCGGACTAGGGGGCGGCCCTTGCCCTGGCCGCCTCTCCTCTTCTCCACTAAGGCCCACTATGGCCCATTAACCCCCGGGGGGTTCCGGTAACCCCTCTGGTACTCCGGTAAAATCCTGATTTCACCCGGAACACTTCTGATATCCAAATATAGGCTTCTAATATATCAATCTTCATGTCTCGACCATTTCGAGACTCCTCGTCATGTCCGTGATCATATCCGGGACTCTGAACAACCTGGTATATCAAAACATATAAACTCATAATATAACTGTCATCGAACTTTAAGCGTGCGGACCCTACGGGTTCGAGAACTATGTAGACATGATCGAGACACATCTCCAGTCATTAACCAATAGCGGAACCTGGATGCTCATATGGGCTCCTACATATTCTACGAAGATCTTTATCGATCAAACCGCATAACAACATACGTTGTTCCTTTTGTCATCGGTATGTTACTTGTCCGAGATTCGATCGTCGGTATCTCAATACCTAGTTCAATCTCGTTACCGGCAAGTCTCTTTACTCATTCCATAACACATCATCCCACAACTAACTCATTAGTTGCAATGCTTGCAAGGCTTAAGTGATGTGTATTACCGAGTGGGCCCAGAGATACCTCTCCGACAATCGGAGTGACAAATCCTAATCTCGAAATACGCCAACCCAACAAGTACCTTCGGAGACACCTGTAGAGCACCTTTATAATTACCCAGTTACATTGTGACGTTTGGTAGCACACAAAGTGTTCCTCTGGTAAACGGGAGTTGCATAATCTCATAGTCATAGGAACATGTATAAGTCATGAAGAAAGCAATAGCAACAAACTAAACGATCAAGTGCTAAGCTAACGGAATGGGTTAAGTCAATCACATCAATCTCCTAATGATGTGATCCCATTAATCAAATTACAACTCTTTGTCTATGGCTAGGAAACATAACCATCTTTGATCAACGAGCTAGTCAAGTAGAGGCATACTAGTGACACTCTGTTTGTCTATGTATTCACACATGTATCATGTTTCCGATTAATACAATTCTAGCATGAATAATAAACATTTATCATGATATAAGGAAATAAATAATAACTTTATTATTGCCTCTAGGGAATATTTCCTTCAAGAAGATGTCAATAAATTACTAGATGATATGCAAGAGAACAATGGCCAATGGCATGTCGAAAGAGCCACCACTAAAAGAGTGAATGCCATGAAAGAACGTAGCATGGAGTTAACACCCAAGCTTGATGAACTTATCTCCATGATAAAAGGTAAAGAAGAGGTAAACGTGAATGCTATCACTAGTGAAGAAACTAGTGTTGGGGAACGTACCAATTCAAAAAAAATCCTGCGATCACGCAAGATCTATCTAGGAGATGCATAACAACGAGACGGGAAAAGTGTGTCCATGTACCCTCGTAGACCGATAGCGGAAGCGTTTAGTAACACGGTTGATGTAGTCGAATGTCTTCACTATCCAACCGATCCAAGTACCGAACGTACGGCACCTCCGTGTTCAGCACACGTTCAGCATGATGACGTCCCTCGAGCTCTTGATCCAGTTGAGGACGAGGGAGATTTTCGTCAGCACGATGGCATGGCAACGGTGACGATGAATTTACCGGCGTAGGGCTTCGTCTAAGCACTACGACGATCTGACCGAGGTGTTAAACTATGGAGGGGGGCCACGCACACGGCTAAGAGATTGTCTGTTGTGCTTTGGGTGCCCTCCTGCCCACGTATATAAAGGAGGGGGCAGGAGGAGGCCGACCAAGGGGGGGGGGTCCTACTAGGACTCCAAACTTAGTAGGATTCAGCTCCCCCTTTCCTTCCAACGAAGAGGGGGAAAGGGGAAAGGAGGGAGAGGGAGAAGGAAAGAGGGGGGCCGCGCCCCCTCCCCTTGTCCATTTCGTATTGGGGCAAGGGGGGCGCGCCCCACCTCCTATGGCCTGCCTCCTCTCCTCCACTATGTCCCATTAGGCCCAATAACTTTCTCGGGGGGTTTCGATAGCCTCCCGGTACTCCGATAAATCCCCGAACCTTATCAAAACCATTCCGATGTTTGTATATAACCTTCCAATATATCAATCTTTACCTCTCAACCATTTCGAGACTCCTCGTCATATCCATGATCTCATCCGGGACTCCGAACAAACTTCGGTCATCAAATCACATAACTCGTAATACAAATCATCATCGAATGTTAAGCGTGCGGACCCTACGGGTTCGAGAACTATGTAGACATGATCGAGACACATCTCCGGTCAATAACCAATAGCAGAACCTGGATTCTCATATTGGCTCCTACATATTCTACGAAGATCTTTATCGATCAAACCACATAACAACATACGTTATTCCCTTTGTCATCGGTATGTTACTTGCCCGAGATTCGATCGTCGGTATCATCGTACCTAGCTACTAGCTATGGACCCGTAGGTCTGTGGTAAACTACTCACATATCACCGGAAGGGCGACAAGGTTGATGTAGAGGCCCTTTGTGATCGATAATGGGATCTCGCAAGAACGTAGGCTTGCGGCGGCGGAAAAGTATTTTCGGTGGCTCTCTGTTGGTTTCTGGATTTTAGAGAATTTATAGAGTCGGAATTAGGTCAAACAAAGGAGAGGGCCCAAGAGGCCCATGTGGCTCGTGGACCACTCCTTCGCCTTCTGGTATCCCCCCGAAGCTTCTAGTGTCTCTTATGTCTAGAAAAAAAATCGTCAAAAAGCTTCTAGTGTCTCTTATGTCCAAAAAAATCGTCAAAATGTTTCGTGGCATTTGAACTTCGTTTGGTACTGAATTCCTGGAAAACTAAAAAAGACAAAAACAACAACTGGTACTTGGCACTAAGTTAATAGGTTAATCTCAAAAAATGATATATAATTGCATATAAAATATCCAAAATTGATAGTAGAATGGAATGGATCAATCAAAAATTATAGATACGTTGGAGATGTATCAAGCATACCCAAGGTTAATTCATGCTCGTCCTCGAGTACGTAAATGATAAAAACAGAATTTTTGATGTGGAATATTACCTATCATATTCATCATGTAACCTTTCTTTTGTGGCATGAATATTAAAATCCGAACGATTCAAAGCAATAGTCCATAATTTGACATAAAGACATAAATACTCGGGCATACCAACAAACAATTATGCATTTTGAAATATCAATGCTAAAGAACGTTATCCCTACAAAATTATATAGCCTTCTCATGCTCCATATTGTTAACACAAAGTATTTACCATGCACAACATCGATCACATGCCGATTAATTGGTTCATACTTTTAACGCGCTTTAGCTTTTTCAACTCTCACGCAATACATGAGCGCAAACCACGGATATAGCACTATGGATAGAATAGAATATGATGATAGATGTTGATATGGAGAAGACAAAAAAGGAGAAAGTCTAACATCGACGAGGCTAATCAACGGGCTATGAAGATGCCCATCAATTGATGTCAATGCAAGGAGTAAGGATTGTCATGCAACGGATTTACTAAGAGCTATAAGTGTATGAAAGCTAAAAAGAAAATTAAATGGGTGTGCATCCAATTTGCTTGCTCATGGAGACCTCGAGCATTTGAGGAAGCCGATCATTGGAATATCAAGCCAGGTTCTATAATGAAAAATTCCCATTAATTATATGAAAGTGAAAGCATAAGAGACTCTTTATATAAAAAACATGATGCTACTTTGAAGCACAAGAGTGGAAAAGGATAGTAACATTGTCCGTTCTCTTTTTTTTCTCTCATTTACTTTTGACTTACCGGGGAAGGAACCATAACTCTCGTTTTGCATATGGGTGTTCTATCTAAAACGTCTGCGATGAGTATTTTATTCATAGAAAACATTGATGTTTTCTTTAAAAAAATCCTTTGATAAGTTTGTGCATTCAGAGATAAAAATGCAAATTTGTTCAAACCATATGTTTCATTCAATTACACTGTGAATTTACATTCATATGATCCAGATACAGTGTGGGGATACAATATTAAACCCAAAAAAACTAAATACGGCGGTGGGGGCATGCTGCGCCGGCGTGCTCGTTGTCGTCCTCCGGCACGCCGCTGTTCAAGTCTTCAAGCCAGCCCAAAACGTTCTTGACTAGGAAATCAAAGACCGTGTCATCGCGCGATCTATGGGCGGGGTGCAGGAGGACGACGATTCGCAGCGCTGCGAGATAGCGGTTGGCGACGGCGTCCCATGAGGTCCCAAATAGAATGTTTAATAATTCATACTTGTTTGTGGATTCAAAAAATGTTTGTGATTTTTAACAAATGTGCGCAATTTTGGGAACAAATGTTCGCCAAATCAAAACATGTTCATGATTTTTTCAAAAAGTTTGTGTATTAAAATATGTTAATGAAATTGAGCAAAATTTCGCCGATTCAAAAAAATATTCATGAATTGAAAAATATCATAAAAATGCAAAAACTATTCGTGACTTATAAAATACTTTATTGATTCATAAACTGTTCTCTGATTCAAAAAATGATCATGCATTTCAAAACATGTTCGTTAAATCAAAAAATATGCGTCAATTTCAAAAAATGTTCCACCAATTTCAAAAATAATGCTCGACAAGTCTAGAAATGTTTTCCTATTCAAGAAAAATGTTTTAAAAAATGTTCACAATTTTACTTTTTTTAAACTGTATAAAATATTCATTAATTCTGAAAATGTTCATGATTTTAGATAATATTCGAAAATCTGTAAAAATGTTCATGTGTTTTAGAAAAATGTTCATGATTTTTCTTTTTGAAGATTTCACGAAAATGAGAGTGATAATGTATCTCGGTGATGCTGCAAAATGTGGTCATGAAAATTGGAGATTATGAATTTTTTTCACCCGTTGCAACGCACGGTCCGCTTTTCTAGTTAAACTAAAATCTTTATCTATAAATACCTAATAATAAAAGTTTTATTACTTCTGGTACATCATGGAAATTGCCACCAAAGTTACAAAATATTATCACAGAGGGAAATACCCCGCCTGGGCCGGTCCATGGAGTAGGGAATGCTCTGCGTGTCGGGAGAACACACAACACGTCAGGTTCGGCCGGCCCATGTCAGGGTGGCCTGTTTTTTATATTTCGTTTTTTTCTCTTTCTCTTTTCCTTTTCTATTTTTTATACTTTCAATAATTTGGGACTTAAAGGAAGTTCCGAAATATAAAAACAAATCTAAAATTTTCAAATAAAATGTGTGTGGATTCAAAAAATAGTTCACAATTTCTGAAAATATGTTTTCTTGTTCAAAAGATGTTTGAAATGTTGAAAACAATGTTCGGAACATAAAAAATGTTCATGATTTTCTAAAACGTCCGTGTATTAAATAATGTTAATGAAATTTAAAAAAATTACGGCAATTCAAAAGATGTTCATGAATGAAAAAATATCTTGAAAATTGAAAAACTGTTTGTGACTTGAAAAATATTTTATTAATTCATAAAATGTTCACTGAATCAAAAAATGATCATGCATTTCAAAAAATGTTCATTAAATAAACAAAATATTTAAATCAAAAAAATATCATGATTTGTTTTTAAAAAAAATCGACAAATTTACGAAGAAAATGTCCGTCTGTTCTAGTAAAAATCTCCGACTCAAGAAAATTGTTTTAAATAATGTGCATAATTTTTTTAAATGTTTGCAAATAGTGTAAAATTGTTATGAATTTTAAAAATGTTCGAAAATTTGTAAAAGTGTTCACGGATTTGAAAAATGTTCACGATTTCAAATATGTGCATGAGTTTAAAAAATTATTCATGATTGCGAAATTTGTTCATGATGTCATGATATTGAGAATGATATCGTATCTTGGTGATGCAGCAAAATGTGGTCATGGCCATTGGAGATTATTATTTTTTTACTCCCGTTGCAACACACGGGCCATTTTGCTAGTACTACCTAAGCAATTTGTAATGCATCCTCGCTTCCAACCGAGGACGATCTGGTGGTCGTGGCCGAGGAACCGGCCGGTCACCCCTTAGAAAACAGCGGTAGCAGCCGATCGAATCGAGCTTGGAGATTGGGTCCGAGCTCTCAAGATGATCTCGAGCACGCCATCGCGCAACCGTCCCAAGGGTCCCCTTGAGCCACGCTTGCATCGGCAAGACGATGTCAAATCGATCCGGATTCGGATGTGCTCTTCCCTCACGTTGCATATTGTCTCGAGGGTTCGGGACCAACCGACGTCTGGGATTTGGCCTATGTTAAACTGAAGCCTAGAAAAACCGTTCGGCAATTCTGGATGAGATTCTTGTTCGTAAAAAATAAGATCCTAGATTGCTGCGATACAGAAGCTATTTCGGCATTCGGTTATAATTGTCATAATGAAGGCACCCATAATGTCTTCGCACGGAGACGATTCAAAATGTTTCCTGAGCTATCGGACATGGTATCAAGATACTGTGTTAGGGAAGACACATGGCTAGCAGAAAAAGAACATAAAGATTCGATCAAAGAGCTACTTGATTCCGCTAGTGCTCTAGAACCGATGAGCGGGTTGCTCGTCATGAGCACCAAAAGAAGAAACCAACAAAGAAACCAAAAACTATATTGGACGCAACCCCATCACAATCAATATATCAAAAGCACCTCTTCAAGAGGGAGACGGCTTGAACCTGGTTAAGAAATGTGTCCCTACTTTCTTTCTCGTGTTACCATCTAGCTCAGATCACAAACCTTGGGACCCCCTCCCGAGATGTGCCGGTTTTAGCATTGACACCGTCTTCTTCCTCTTGCTGGAGATCAACACCTCGGCAAACAATGAGAACGCCTACAACATCGTTGAGTCATACCATATGCCCAGTGGCACCCTTCCACTTGAAGTCGCTGCATAGTCGCATTCACGCTCACCCTGTTGCACTACACCACGACACTCAAAGCAACGTTAAACAATCTGTCGGCATAGGTCACCTAAGGCGACATATTTAGTGTCGGCAAAGACCTTTCCCGACAAAAGGAGCTGTCGCCTATAGTCTTGCCGGGATAGGTCTTTTCCGACAGATAAATATAGAAACCAAATACTCAATGTATGTGCTTGCAAACTAAACCATACATTTTCTGCTAGCTGCCATGATTAAGGCTCGAGATTTGATACTATTTGCATAATCAGGGTGCTGCTATACAAATATAAATATATAAACCAAATACTCAATGTTCTTCCATAACCCAGATTTACTATCATCATATTGTGCCCTTACTTATTATCATTTTTGATAGAAACTAGGTATTATGACAGTCTAATGCATCCAATGTTTATAATGACACAAATTGTACCATTAAGCAGCTTAGGAGGACTATCCTCTGTTCCTGTAACAGAACCGACGTAAATTCTTGACTTGCCTCCACCACCTACATGACTAATTGTTAGTACATTACTGACAAATGCTTCTCTTGGATAGACGCATCACTACATGTGTGCATAATTAGGACATACATATCACATTTGTTACTTCATAGACCCACACATAATCAGATTTAGCTACAAGGCTTTGAAAGCTGGCATCCGTGAAATAAGAAAAAAAATGAAAAATAAAATATGCCACTCACAAAGGGAAACGTAACTACAATTCTAACAGAAGAATGACACGCATCCCTCTCCTTTGTAATGCCTCGGCCAGGAAATTGTTACATGCTACAAATTTGTGGATGATGCAAGCACAAGAACAACCATGGATTTATTTACCTACTAGAAGAAGACAACCGATTCATGGCTGGATCTGTTTAGTTACCTGCACATACTAGAAAACCACTGACACAGCTTACCTACAGCGACCAGATCTAGAGGTGGGGCAAGGAAGGGGCGACGAGAAACCACTCACATACCAGAAGCTTACCTCTTGAATTCTGTAGGCGGGGCGGAGGGAAGGAAATCAGCCGAAACAGAGGTCACACGTGGAGAAAAATCAGCAGTGGATCCTCGGCGGCGGTTGACGGCGCTGCTGCTCCTCGATGTGGCGGACGAAGCTGCTGCTCCTGGGCGGATGGTGCCCTGTGGGGAGGGATGCCAGGGTCGGAGATGATGTGGCACGAGGGGACCAGAGGACGGGCGGCGGCGCGCAGATCAGGGGCGGCGGCGCAGTTGAGTTAGGTTTAGGTCGGGGGCGGCGGCGCAATCGAGTAGAGAGAGGGGGAGGGGGATTGGGTAGTGGACGGGTGTGTTTTTCCTTTTTCTTTTGCTGGTCTGGTCCGACTCGCGTGTTTTCCATCGCGCGCGCATGGCTCTCTTTTCGCGCCTTATTTTTCGGATGTGGGTGGAAGAAAACTACCCCGACACTTTTTCTGTTTATTTTCGATTAAGCCTAACATATGCCGCTTTATTGATTATTTTCGAGGACCTTACAAAGTATTACAATAATGTGCCTGAATCCACCATCTTGGTAACATATGCCGCTACTCCTATCCAAAATGATGAAGGGGTGCTAGCTGGGTCACTACCCAAACCACTCACCTAAGCCTAACATCAAAAGCCGGAAGCCGAAACTCATTCGGAAGCCCCAGCCGAGCTACATACCGGGTCTGGGGCACAATCCGGTCAGACGCACTCGTGTGTCGTCGCCGCCATCTTCCACAGGTCTTCAGATCATATTGAGGCTTCTACCTTGTCTGGCCACTCTGCCATCGACGTCACCATGACGCCAGACAGCAACCTCCTCCTGCGCGAGCCCATCTCCGCGCATCGGACATCGAGTCTCCATAACGTCATGCCATCGATCTCCGCCGCCATCAATGTGTGAGATGAAACACCGCTCCACCATCCCTCCAGCCAGCACTTGCTCCAAGATGATGCCCGCAGAAGGGAAAGCGATAAAACGCCATCATCATCCGATCCGGAAGACCCAGATCTGGGGTTTCCCCCTGAGCATCCCGAACCTGATGGCGCAGACTGCCGACGATGTATCGGCAGTAGCTCCACCAGACGAGCGTCGCCTACGTCGCCACCGCCTCCAAGATAAAGCTGACCAGAATGCATATGTCGACACCAAACCGCCGCCACTTCCACCGCCGCTTGAGCAGCCCCCGAGCAACGCCTTCAGGAAGGAGCACGCCACCGTGGTGTCGTCGTCGCTTGAACAGGGGGGTCTGAGGTTTTCACCTGAGCTCCTGGGAGGGGTGGAAGGAAGGAGGTCCTCTCCGAAGCCTCCAACGAGGGAAGCACCACCCAAAGGCACTGCCATCGGAGTGGCCGCCACGCCGGCCAAGAGATTCCCCCGGAACCCTTCCAGCTACCGGATCTGCAAGGCCAACACCCAGAACGGTGACCGAAGCCACCAAGGGCCGGATCCGCTGCAGATCGGAGTAGATCGGGGTCGAGGACGAACATCACCATGGCCACCAACATCCAGCGAGGAACCGCCGCCGCAGCCGAAGCCCACCACCTCCCCGCCATCCACATGGCCAGGGAAGTGGCCCACCTGTCCACGCCGGCGCCGCTCGCCGCCAAGCTGCGCCGCGTGCCACCAGCCATGGCCGCCGCCATGGATCCAAGCCGCGGGCGGGCCGCCAGCCGCGGGGCCCCGCAGGAGAGGAGAGCCGCGCCACGGGGGGAAGGCCCCGCCGCCGCCGCCACGACGCGGGCTTCGCCCGGTGGTGGCCTCCGGCTACGGCGAGGGGATTAGCTGGAGAAGGGAGGCCCGGCGACGGCGCGGTTGGGGGCTGCCGCCCGTGTCGCCTACCCTGTTCAAGCAGAAATATCTTTATTCTGTATCTCAAAAGGTGAAGATACACCCTCACTTAATAAACTTGTTAACCAACTCTTAAATTTAGCCTGCTTCAGTGTTAACTATAGACACAAAAGACACCAGGAAGAAACCAGAGCGATTGAGTGTGTCCAAAAAGATTAATAGACATCATATAAGATTAATGGAGCCAGTGCCTTAAAAGGCCTTCAGAATTTGAGACTACAGAAATAAAGAAAATTCATGTTGATATCTGAACTGGTCATAGCAATCGGTAAAGTACGATGCAAAATTTGTCCTCGAATGCTGCAATAGATATGGTTAACATTTAGCCATGTGAATCTCTCACAAAAAAGTGTAGTGATCCTAAAAGAGCAGAAAAGACCAGTACAACATAATGCTTCAGAAACCAGTACAACTCTCAGTTCCAAGCAGAGACTTAGACCTAAAAAAATTAGCCACCTAAAATCCATATGATCTGCAGAAATCATACGAAATTTCCTAGTTACATTATGGGAATTGAAACTCTCAGTTTTACACAAAAGGAAAGAAAGAATCAGGACTCCGCGATTGTGCAGACGGCCGGCCGGAGACCTGAAGAATAGAGAGACATCCAAACTTGTGAATAAACCATCTGAGACAGCAAAAAATTCAGATCTGGTACTGCCTATGTAATAGGAGGTCTGCAGAGAGAAGAGACATGCGCGTGCTACAGCGGAGAGCCTCCGGGCTGGCTCCTTCTCCACCTTCATGAGTTCCTCTCATCCATCCCGCTGACTCTATAGTGGAGAGAGACAGCCGATTGAGTACTACTTGATGGGATCTTTTCTCATGTGGTTTTGTATAAACTCTGCAAAATATGTAGATGACACCAGAAGCCGCCATCACTGGGTAACACACCATCCGACCCATCAGCCACTTGAGGGATCCAAACAGGAAGGCCAAGGACGTAAAAGGGAATCGTACGATGAGAGGACTCGAGGGCGAGTTTGAGTGGCGATTGTGGTGATTTATATACTGCGGGAAATGAAGGGAACCATTATACAAAAATTACTGCCCTAGACTAAGAAGATGAATGGAATCCATGAATACTTTTTCGATCAGTTTCTTAAGTGGAACCCCAGAAGATGAGGGGAGAGCAGAGGAAGGGGTGAACATCATTGGACCCATATGCTTTGAAGCCCTCGTTGCTGACATGCCAGAATATATTCTCTGATGGGTAAAAAAGTTAATTATCAAAATAAATGATGATGTGGCAGCTTGGTGAGGTGGGAGGGCTGCATGTTTAGAGGAATGAGTTAGTGGGTTGCTCCTATTTAGTATTGATGATGTGGTATGGTGAAGATGTGAACAATGTGCATGTTGAAAAAATAGGTAGAATGGGGAGCAACTTCTTAAGAATGTTAGATTCCACCCTTACCCTGCTTAATTTGGGAGGAAGGGGGCGAGAAACTAGCTCCACCGCTAAACGCTCGCCCGCTCACCTACCTTCATCCCCCTCCCCACGACTTGCATTCCCGTTTCGACATGCATGCATGCATGCTTCCTTCCTTCCTTCCTTCCTTCCTCGTAATAATAGTCAATGCAGGCATGCATATATACGCGGGAAGCCGACCATGCAGATCCATACGCAAATTTCAGTCCCGTTGCTACGCTAGCTGCGGCAATGGCCTGCATTTCCATGTGAATAATTGTGAGTGCATGCATGCATTTCCATAATGTCTTGATCGTAATAATAATCCATCTTACTGTAGTATTTCTCTTGTTGTTTATTTTTTTGCTTGCGAGATCATGCGCCATGCAGTTGGGTGCCAAGGTGAATTGTCAAACCACATGCCACAAGGCACAACCTTACGAGATCCTACCACTAAACTCACAAAAACAAAATGGACACGGAAAGGTTAAAAAGGTTATTAATCGGGTTGGTGGTAGGATTAGCCATAACGGCCTTGCTTCTCGTCGCCGATGCCACAAGGCCCAAGGTAAGCAGCAAGCACATGACATGATTATTCATAGTATTTATTATCTTTTTGTTTGTTTGTTTGTTAATTTGCATGTGTTTAATGGAACGGAACACTATACTTACTAATTGGCTGTTGCATATATAGAAGCGTGATGATATCAGGTTGAACGACAGGGGTGAGTGTGTGTACCCCATGAGCCTGTCTTTCGCGGCGAGTTTGGCCCAACTGGCTTTCGTTCTGGCTGTCGTCTCGCATTACACCTCCCAAAACGGATGCTGCAAGCCTCGCGACGGCGTCTCCTCATCGAGCTTCGTGGCGGGCATCATCCTTGCCATCATCTCATGGTGAGTGAGCTGAGTCGTCCATAAATATATACTACTCCCTTTGTAAAGAAAGAAATATAAAAGCGTTTAGATCATTATTATTACTTATCCTCTCCTCTCCTCTCCTCTTCTCTCATGGTGTGGGTCTGGGTGTGGGTGTGGGCGTGTGCAGGTCAATGGCGTTGGACGCGGGAGGAACCTTTCTCTTGGACATGTTGGCGGTCTGGCCCGGGAACCACGGTAAAGCCCCGGAGTGTTACAACGGTGTTGAGGCGGATCATTATCGCTATATGAAGAAGGCATTCTACGGGTGCATGTTCGCCATCTTCTTTGCAGGCTGCTCCTCCAAGTTACGTTCCCCTCCTCCTCCTCCTCCTCCTATAGCATCCTAGCTAGCGTATGTCGTCTCCGGCCCCAACATCCGATGGATCTCCCATCCCATTGGAGGCTTCTTTTTCTTCTTGGTTTCCTCGTTTTGTTAACTGTAGATTTGTACGTTGGAGTATGGAGCCAACTCCATGTCGACCAAGCAGGAATAATGAGAGGAGGCTTCCCACCAAGAGATGTTGAAGTGAAGGGGAAGGTTGAATTGGAGAGATGGATGAATCAAATTTCTAAACAGGATTGTTGAGTAACGTGATTGTATTAGGAAATATAGGTTAGACTAGGAAATATTCTGGCTTGCCTTGTACGTCAAGTAGATCATGTACTCCTATATATATGCCCACGAGGCTCAAGCAATACAACGACTATTCCACAAATTCCTCTCTTCTTCCTAACATGGTATCAGTTTCCGGGTTCTAAACCTTAGCTGCCGCCGCTTCCGCACCCGCGCGCTGCCCCTGGGGCAATCGGCCTCCATGACCGCCGTCGGGGGCCGCGCCGTCCGTACCTAGGGTTCGTCCACCGGCCGTGTTGGCCGGCTGCCCTAGAAAGTCTTTTTCCTGAGCCCTTGCTCCTGGTTTTTTCGCTCTCTCGCCGGTCGTTTTGCTCGGCGTTTTTCTTTTTGGGTTTCCGATCTAATCTTAATCGGTTTGCGTCACCCGCCGCCGCCGTCGACCCCCGTGCACCTCTACTCCAACCCCGGCGCGACCAGCCGGCCTCTCCTCCTACCCGGCGGCCACGCGCGCCGAGGCGGCCCGTCCGAGCCAGCCGCCGTCCGCGCCTCGGTCCGCCCGTTGCCCTGCGTCGGCCGTCACCGCCCTGCTCCGACCAGGACACCTGCATCGCCCCGACCCGGCGGCCTCGCGCCATGCCACGGCCGCACGTCGGCCCGTCCATCGATGCACATCACCCGCCTCCGGCGCGTCTGCACGGCGGCCCGGCGGTCTACCTCGCCGACATCGTCCTCGGCAGCGTCGGGGCGGCTGCGTCGGCTGCCGCAACTCGGGCGTCGCTGCTCCGTTGGTCGCTCGGACCTCGTTGCCCGGGTGCCGGCGTTGCTTTGGCAGCCCGGGTGCTGGTGCTGACAAGCTCGTCCGCACGACATCCCACGCCGTCCGTCGTCGCCGGCTTCATCTCGGACTCCGCCGCCACCACGCCTCCACCGAGCGGCGTCCCCGACCTCGCGCGTGATCGGCTTGATCACCCGCTTGCCGCCCGCGATCCGCCTCATCTACGCCGCGCGGCTGATACGTCCATTTTGCATTATGCTTTTATATCGATATTTATTGCATTATGGACTGTTATTTCACTTTATGTCACAATACTTATGGCTATTCTCTCTTATTTTACAAGGTTTACATAAGGAGGGAGAATGCCGACAGCTGGAATTCTGGGCTGGAAAAGGAGCAAATATTAGAGACCTATTCTGCGCAACTCCAAAAGTCCTGAAACTTCACGGAACATCTTAAAATAAATAAAGAAAAATCCTCGCCAAAGATGAAGGCCAGGAGGCCCACACCCTTCTCACGAGGGTGGGGGACGCCCCCCCCCTAGGGCGCGCCCCCCTACCTCGTGGGCCCCCTGGTGGCTCTCCGACGCCCATCTTCTCCTATATGAAGTCTTTCAATGAGAAAAAAATCGAGAGGAACCTTTCGGGATGAGACTCCACCGCCACGAGGCGGAACCTTGGCGGAACCAATCTAGAGCTCCCGCACAGCTGTTCTGTCAGGGATACTTCTCTCCGGGAGGGGGGAATCATCACCATCGTCATCACCAACGCTCCTCTCATTGGGAGAAGGCAATCTCCATCAACATCTTCACCAGCACCATCTCATCTCCAAACCCTAGTTCATCTCTTGTATCCAATTCTTGTCTCAAAGTCCGGAATTAGTGCTAATAGGTTGCTAGTAGTGTTGATTACTCCTTGTAGTTGATGCTAATTGATTTACTTGGTGGAAGATCATATGTTCAGATCCTATATGCATATTATTACCCCTCTGATTATAAACATGAATATGCTTTGTGAGTAATTACGTTTGTTCCTGGGGACAATGAAGAAGTCTTGCTATGAGTAGTCATGTGAATTTGGTATTCGTTTGATATTTTGATAAGATGTATGTTGTCTAGGCTCTAGTGGTGTTGTGTGAACGTCGACTACATAACACTTCACCATTATTTGGGCCTAGAGGAAGGCATTGGGAAGTAATAAGTAGATGATGGGTTGCTAGAGTGACAGAAGCTTAAACCCTAGTTTATGCATTGCTTCGTAAGGGGCTGATTTGGATCCACATGTTTCATGCTACGGTTAGGTTTACCTTAATACTTTTGGTTGCGGATGCTTGCAATAGAGGATAATCATAAGTGGGATGCTTGTTCAAGCAAGAACAGCACCCAAGCACTGGTCCACCCACATATCAAATTATCAAAGTATCGAACGCGAATCATATAAACGTGATGAAAACTAGCTTGATGATATTCCCATGTGTCCTCGGGAGCGCTTTTCCTATTATAAGAGTTTGTTCCGGCTTGTCCTTTGCTACAAAAAGGACTGGACCACCTTGCTGCACTTTATTTACTTTTGTTACTTGTTGCTCGTTACAATCCACCTTATCACAAAACTATCTGTTACCACTTATTTTAGTACTTGCAGAGAATACCTTGCTGAAAACCACTTATCATTTCCTTCTGCTCCTCGTTGGGTTCGACACTCTTACTTATCGAAAGGACTACGATAGATACCCTATACTTTTGGGTCATCAAGACTCTTTTCTGGCGCCGTTGCCGGGGAGTGTAGCGCCTTTGGTAGGTGGAATTTGGTAAGGAAAAATTTATATAGTATGCTGAAATTTACTGTCACTTGTTACTATGGAAAGTAATTTTCTGAGGGGCTTGTTCGGGGTATATTCACCCCGTCCAGTAGAGCAAAGAGTGTCTCCTCAACCTACTGAACCTATTGAAAATGAAACTCCTTTTGAATTTCCTTCGGGTATGATGGAAAAACTGCTAGCTAACCCTTTTACAGGAGATGGAACAAAGCATCCTGATGAGCACTTAATATATGTGGATGAAGTTTGTGGATTATTTAAACTTGCAGGTATACCCGATGATGTTGCTAAGAAGAAGGTCTTCTCTTTATCTTTGAAGGGAGACGCATTGATATGGTATAGACTATGTGATGATATGAGATCATGGGACTATAAAAGATTGAAGTTGGAATTTCATCAAAAGTATTACCCTATGCATCTTGTTCATCGTGATCGCAATTATATATATATATATATATAATTTCTGGTCTCGCGAAGGAGAAAGCATCGCTCAAGCTTGGGGGAGGCTTAAATCAATGTTATATTCATGCCCCAATCATGAGCTCCCGAGAGAAATAATTATGCAAAGTTTTTATGCTCGGCTTTCTGAAAACAATCGCACCATGCTTGATACTTCTTGTGCTGGCTCTTTTATGATGAAGACTATTGAATTCAGATGGAATTTATTGGATAGAATTAAACGCAACTCTGAAGATTGGGACCTCGACGAAGGTAAAGAGTCAGGTATGACACCTAAGTTTGATTGTGTTAAATCTTTTATGGATACCGATATTTTTCGTAAGTTTCTGCACCTATTAAAGTTGAAGAAAAGACTGTCACTTATAATGATCCTATTGTTCCTACTTCTTATGTTGAGAAACCACTTTTTCCTGTTAGAATAAAGGATCATGCTAAAGCTTCAACTGTTGTTCGTAAAAGCAATATTAGAACGTATACACCTCCGGAGAAAGTTAAAGTAGAACCTAATATTGCAATTGTTAAAGATCTCTTGTCTGATAATATTGATGGGCATGTTATTCAGTTTGAAGGTGAAACTGCTAGAATTGCTAAACCTTGTGATAAAGATAAACATAGACCTGTGGTAGGCGTGCCTGTTATTTCTGTTAAAATAGGAGATCATTGTTATCATGGCTTATGTGACATGGGTGCGAGTGCTAGTGTTATACCGCATACTTTATATGAAGAAATTAAGAATGAAATTGCACCTGCTGAGTTAGAAGGTATTGATGTCACAATTAAACTTGCCAATAGAGATACTATTTCACCAATTGGAATTGTTCGAGATGTTGAAGTCTTGTGTGGGAAAACTAAATATCCTGCTGATTTTCTTGTTCTTGGTTCCCCACAAGATAGTTTTTGTCCCATTATATTTGGTAGACCATTCTTAAATACTGTCAATGCTACCATAGATTGCACAAAGAATGCCGTTACTATTGGCTTGGATGATATGGTTCATGAGTTTAATTTCTCTAAATTTAGTAAAGAACATCGCGAGGAAGAATTACCTAGTAAGGATGAAATTATTGGTCTTGCTTCTATTGCCGTACCTCCTAGTGATTCTTTAGAACACTATTTGCTAGACCATGAAAATGATATGTTCATGAATGAAAGAAGGGAAATAGATGAAATACTCTTTAAACATGAACCTATTCTGCAACACAATTTGCCTGTTGAAATTTTAGGGGATCCTCCTCCACCCAAGGGTGATCCCGTGTTTGAGCTTAAACCTTTGCCTGATAATCTTAAATATGCTTATCTTGATGAAAAGAAGATATATCCTGTTATTATTAGTGCTAACCTTTCAGAGCATGAAGAAGAAAGATTATTGAAAACTCTGAAGAAGCATCGTGCTGCTATTGGATATACTCTTGATGATCTTAAGTGCATTAGTCCCACTCTATGTCAACATAAAATAAATTTGGAAGCAGATGCCAAACCAGTTCGTGATCCTCAACGACGTCTGAATCCTAAAATGAAAGAAGTGGTAAGAAAAGAAATACTTAAGCTTCTGGAGGCAGGTATAATCTATCCCGTTGCTGATAGTGAGTGGGTAAGTCATGTCCATTGTGTCCCTAAGAAGGGAGGTATTACTGTTGTTCCTAATGATAAAGATGAATTGATTCCACAAAGAATTATCACAGGTTATAGGATGGTAATTGATTTCCGCAAATTAAATAAAGCTACTAAGAAAGATCATTACCCCTTACCTTTTATTGATCAAATGCTAGAAAGATTATGCAAACATACACACTATTGCTTTCTAGATGGTTATTCTGGTTTCTCTCAAATACTTGTGTCGGCTAGAGATCAATCAAAGACTACTTTTACATGCCCTTTTGGTACTTTTGCTTATAGACGTATGCCTTTTGGTTTATGTAATGCACCTGCTACCTTTCAAAGATGCATGATGGCTATATTGTCTGACTTTTGTGAAAAGATTTGTGAGGTTTTCATGGATGATTTTTCCGTCTATGGTTCCTCTTTTGATGATAGCTTGAGCAATCGTGATCGAGTTTTGCAGAGATGTGAAGAAACTAATCTTGTCTTAAATTGGGAAAAGTGTCACTTTATGGTTAATGAAGGTATTGTCTTGGGGCATAAAGTTTCTGAAAGAGGTATTGAAGTTGATAAAGCCAAGGTTGATGCTATTGAAAAGATGCCATGTCCCCAGGACATCAAAGGTATAAGAAGTTTCCTTGGTCACGCCGGATTTTACAGGAGGTTCATTAAGGACGTCTCAAAAATTTCTCGGCCTCTAACTAATTTATTGCAAAAAGATATACCATTTGTCTTTGATGATGATTGTGTAGAAGCATTTGAAATACTTAAGAAAGCATTAGTCTCTGCACCTATTGTTCAGCCACCTGATTGGAATTTACCCTTTGAAATTATGTGTGATGCTAGTGATTATGCTGTAGGTACTGTTCTAGGGCAAAGAGTTGATAAGAAATTAAATATTATTCATTATGCTAGTAAGACTCTAGACAATGCTCAAATAAATTATGCTACTACTGAAAAAGAGTTTTTAGCAGTTGTATTTGCTTGTGATAAGTTCAGATCTTATATTGTTGATTCTAAAGTAACTATTCACACTGATCATGCTGCTATTAAATATCTTATGGAAAAGAAAGATGCTAAACCTAGACTTATTAGATGGGTTCTCTTGCTACAAGAATTTGATTTGAATATTGTTGATAGAAAGGGAGCTGAGAACCCCGTTGCAGACAACTTGTCTAGGTTAGAGAATGTTCTTGATGACCCACTACATACTAATGATAGCTTTCCTGATGAACAATTAAATGTTATAAGTACTTCTCGTAGTACTCCATGGTATGCTGATTATGCTAATTATATTGTTGCTAAGTTTATACCACCTAGCTTCACATACCAGCAAAAGAAAAAGTTTTTCTATGATTTAAGACATTACTGTTGGGATGATCCACATCTTTATAAAGAAGGAGTAGATGGTGTTATTAGACGGTGTGTACCTGACAATGTTGGGGATATCGCTTATCGGGAACTTATCGGTCGACCCATGATAAGGGGTAAATCGGCAAGTTTATTGGCATATCGGCCGATTTATCGCCATATCGGCTGATTTATCAGCCGATTTATCTTATCGGCCAGACAACAATAAGCGATAAATCGGCCGATTTATCGGAATATCGGAAGATATCTTGAACAGTGGTACCTGAGCATGAACAGGAATAGATCCTACGCAAGTGTCATTCCGAGTCTTATGGAGGACACCACGTGGAGATAGAACTGCACATAAGGTATTGCAATCTGGTTTTTATTGGCCTACTCTCTTCAAGGATGCCCGTAAGTTTGTCTTGTCTTGTGATGAATGTCAAAGAATTGGTAATATTAGTAGACGTCAAGAAATGCCTATGAATTATTCACTTGTTATTGAACCATTTGATGTTTGGGGCTTTGATTATATGGGACCTTTTCCTGCCTCTAATGGATACACACATATTTTAGTTGCTGTTGATTACGTTACTAAGTGGGTAGAAGCTATTCCAACTAGTAGTGCTGATCATAACACTTCTATTAAAATGCTTAAGGAAGTTATTTTTCCGAGGTTTGGAGTCCCTAGATATTTAATGACTGATGGTGTTTCACACTTTATTCATGGTGCCTTCCGTAAAATGCTTGCTAAGTATGATGTTAATCATAGAATTGCATCTCCTTATCACCCACAGTCTAGTGGTCAAGTAGAGTTGAGAAATAGAGAGCTCAAATTAATTTTGCAAAAGACTATTAATAGGTCTAGAAAGAATTGGTCTAAGAAACTTGATGATGCATTATGGGCTTATAGAACTGCATATAAAAATCCTATGGGTATGTCTCCATATAAAATGGTTTATGGAAAAGCATGTCACTCACCTCTCGAACTAGAACATAAGGCATATTGGGCTATTAAAGAGCTCACCTATGATTTCAAACTTGCCGGTGAAAAGAGGTTATTTGATATTAGCTCACTTGATGAATGGAGAACCCAAGCTTATGAAAATGCCAAGTTGTTTAAAGAAAAAGTTAAAAGATGGCATGACAAAAGGATACAAAAGCGTGAGTTTAATGTAGGTGATTATGTATTGCTATACAACTCTCATTTAAGATTTTTTGCAGGAAAACTTCTCTCTAAATGGGAAGGCCCCTATGTTATCGGAGAGGTCTATTGTTCCGGTGCCATAAAAATCAACAACTTCGAAGGCACAAATCCGAAGGTGGTAAACGGTCAAAGAATCAAACATTATATCTCAGGTAATCCCATAAATGTTGAAACCAATATTATTGAAACCGTATCCTCGGAGGAATACATAACGGATACTTTCCGGAACGTTTCAGACTCTGAAAAGGAATAGGTATGTGGCACGGTAAGTAAACCGACTCCAAAACAATTTTTAAGGCAATATTTCTCCGTTTTGGAATATTTCGGAAAATAGAAAAATATGTAGCAGTCCGGGAAGGACACGAGGGCCCCACGAGGGTGGTGGGCGTGCCCTAACCCCTGGGCGCGCCCCCTACCTCGTGAGCACCTCGTGTGCCTTCCGGACTCCGTTTTCTTGCATGCTACGTATTTTGGTCGGTAAAAATTCATTATATAACCTCCCGAAGGTTTTGACTCCCGTATCACGCAAACCTCCTTTGTTTTTGTTTTCGAGCTATTGCTGCTGCAGATTAGAACAAGATGTCTTCTCAAGAGTCAATCGGGGAGAGCCGGGTATCTAATCCGGCACCGGAACCAAGGGCAAAAAACGACGCTGACCACTGTGGGCCAGCAACGGAGGAAGAGATGGAGGCTGACTTGATGAGAGTAGATGCCATGGAGGATCAAGAAGTCACCTCCCGCCTCTGAGCTGGGTTCACGATGGGGGAACTTCAGAGCTCAGCTATTCCAAATTCGGTTATCCCTTCTAATGTTAGATTTCTTTCTTATGAAAATATGAAGAGGAGTGTCACTTGTTCTCCCGCAGCTATGCAACACCCTTGGGTGCAAGGAGCTTTAGCTGTCACAGGAAAGCTTCGTAAGGAAATAATGGACCTCAAGCAGCAAGTCAATAACCTCGAGGAGGAGAACCGCATCCTGAGGGGAATAATCGCCAAGAATATTACACCAACAACAAAGAAGGAGATATAATCACATGGGTATGGGCACTCCCCTTGGCAACTGCCAAGCTTGGGGGAGGTGCCCTGGTATCGTATCACCATCACAACCCCTATCTTTATCGTTTTTCTTAGTTCAATCCTATTAGTAGTATCTTGATCTAGTAGAATAAAGTTTATGGCATGATCTAGTTTTGAGTTTTGGTTTATGATCTCTCTATGTAATCGAGTCCGTGAGCTATATATAATAAAGATTAGTGTTGAGTCAAGGGCTTGTTTATTTTTCCATGATCTTGGGTGAATAAAAGAAAAGAGAAAAAGAATAAACAGAAACAAAAAGTTCATATTGATCTTATTGAGAGTAATGACTTCACATAGCAAGAGTATGATGATTAAAAGTTGTTGGGAGTTGGTAGACATAACTTTGGTCATTGTTGCAATTAATAGGAAGTAATAAGGAAAGAGAGGTTTTCACATATAGATATATTATCATTGACATCTTTTATGATTGGGAGCACTCATTAAAATATGACATGCCAAAGAGTTGATGTTGGACAAGGAAGACAATGTAATGAGTTATGTCTTTCTTATATCTGAGATAAAGTATGTTGTCATGGATCCTCTAACTTGTTGAGCTTGCCTTTTCCCCTCATGCTAGCCAAATTCTCAGCACCAAGTAGAAATACTACTTGTGCTTCCAAATACCATTAAACCAGTTTTGCCATGAGAGTCCACCATATCTACCTATGGATTGAGTAAGATCTTTCAAGTAAGTTGTCATCGGTGCAAAGCAATAAAAATTGCTCTAAATATCTATGATTGATTGGTGTGGGAGAAATAAGCTTTATACGATCTTGTGATGTGGAAGTAATAAAAGTGACGGACTGCATAATAAATGTTCATATCACAAGGGGCAATATAAAGTGATGTTCTTTCGCATTGAGATTTTATGCATCCAACCATAAAAGCGCATGGCAACCTCTGCTTCCCTCTGCGAAGGGCCTATCCTTTATTATTATCTTCTACCTTATGCAAGAGTCATGGTGATCCTCACCTTTTCTTTTTCATTTTATCCTTGGGCAAGCTCAACATGTTGGAAAGAACATGATATATATACCTAATTGGATGTAGGAGAGCATGAACCATTATTGTTGACATTACCCTTGAGGTAAAAGGTTGTGGGGCAAAACTATAAGCCCCTATCTTTCTCTGTGTCCGATTAAAACTCCGTAACCACAGGTATTGCGTGAGTGTTAACAATTATGGAGGACTAAATGATAATTGAGTATGTGGACTTGCTTTTTAGCTCTGACAGAGACTCTTTCCGATGTTATAATAAATTGCAATTGCTTCAATGACTGAGATTATAGTTTGTCGGAGCCCAATAAGGTTTATGATTTATACTTTTGCATTGTGAATAGATCATCACTTGAACATAAGTAATCATATGAACAAATTTATATATGTCGCTGTTATGAGAATAATCATGATGCCTTCATGTCCGTATTTTATTTTTATCGACGCCTCTACCTTTAAACATGAGGACATATTTATTGTTGTCGGCTTTTCGCTTGAGGACAAGCGAGGTCTAAGCTTGGGGGAGTTGATACGTCCATTTTGCATCATGCTTTTATATTGATATTTATTGCATTGTGGACTATTATTTCACTTTATGTCACAATACTTATGGCTATTCTCTCTTATTTTACAAGGTTTACATAAGGAGGGAGAATGCTGGCAGCTGGAATTCTGGGATGGAAAAGGAGCAAATATTAGAGACCTATTCTGCGCAACTCCAAAAGTCCTGAAACTTCACGGAACATCTTAAAATAAATAAAGAAAAATCCTCGCCAAAGATGAAGGCCAGGAGGCCCACACCCTTCTCACGAGGGTGGGGGACGCCCCCCCCCTAGGGCGCGCCCCCCTACCTCGTGGGCCCCCTGGTGGCTCTCCGACGCCCATCTTCTCCTATATGAAGTCTTTCAATGAGAAAAAAATCGAGAGGAACCTTTCGGGATGAGACTCCACCGCCACGAGGCGGAACCTTGGCGGAACCAATCTAGAGCTCCCGCACAGCTGTTCTGTCAGGGATACTTCTCTCCGGGAGGGGGGAATCATCACCATCGTCATCACCAACGCTCCTCTCATCGGGAGAGGGCAATCTCCATCAACATCTTCACCAGCACCATCTCATCTCCAAACCCTAGTTCATCTCTTGTATCCAATTCTTGTCTCAAAGTCCGGGATTGGTGCTAGTAGGTTGCTAGTAGTGTTGATTACTCCTTGTAGTTGATGCTAATTGGTTTATTTGGTAGAAGATCATATGTTCAGATCCTATATGCATATTATTACCCCTCTGATTATGAACATGAATATGCTTTGTGAGTAATTACGTTTGTTCCTGAGGACAATGGAGAAGTCTTGCTATTAGTAGTCATGTGAATTTGGTATTCGTTTGATATTTTGATAAGATGTATGTTGTCTAGGCTCTAGTGGTGTTATGTGAACGTCGACTACATAACACTTCACTATTATTTGGGCCTAGAAGAAGGCATTGGGAAGTAATAAGTAGATGATGGGTTGCTAGAGTGACAGAAGCTTAAACCCTAGTTTATGCGTTGCTTCGTAAGGGGCTGATTTGGATCCACATGTTTCATGCTATGGTTAGGTTTACCTTAATACTTTTGTTGTAGTTGCGGATGCTTGCAATAGAGGTTAATCATAAGTGGGATGATTGTTCAAGCAAGAACAGCACCCAAGCACCGGTCCACCCACATATCAAATTATCAAAGTATCAAACGCGAATCATATGAACGTGATGAAAACTAGCTTGACGATATTCTCATGTGTCCTCGGGAGCGCTTTTCCTATTATAAGAGTTTGTTCCGGCTTGTCCCTTGCTACAAAAAGAATTGGACCACCTTGCTGCACTTTATTTACTTTTGTTACTTGTTGCTCGTTACAATCTACCTTATCACAAAACTATCCGTTACCACTTATTTCAGTACTTGCAGAGAATACCTTGCTGAAAACCGCTTATCATTTCCTTCTGCTCCTCGTTGATGAAGGAAATATGCCCTAGAGGCAATAATAAAGTTATTATTTATTTCCTTATATCATGATAAATGTTTATTATTCATGCTAGAATTGTATTAACCGGAAACATAATACATGTGTGAATACATAGACAAACAGAGTGTCACTAGTATGCCTCTACTTGACTAGCTCGTTAATCAAAGATGGTTATGTTTCCTAACCATGAACAAAGAGTTGTTATTTGTGACGCCCCCGATTTAATCGTACACTAATCATACACGCAAACGTGTACGATCAAGATCAGGGACTCACGGGAAGATATCACAACACAACTCTACAAATAAAATAAGTTATACAAGCATCATATTACAAGCCAGGGGCCTCGAAGGCTAGAATACAAGAGCTCGATCATAGACGAGTCAGCGGAAGCAACAATATCTGAGTACAGACATAAGTTAAACAAGTCTGCCTTAAGAAGGCTAGCACAAACTGGGATACAGATCGAAAGAGGCGCAGGCCTCCTGCCTGGGATCCTCCTAACTACTCCTGGTCGTCGTCAGCGGGCAGCACGTAGTAGTAGGCACCTCCGGTGTAGTAGGAGTCGTTGTCGACGGTGGCGTCTAGCTCCTGGGCTCCAACATCTGGTTGCGACAACCAGATAGAAGGGATAGAGGGAAAAGAAGGAGAAAGCAACCGTGAGTACTCATCCAAAGTACTCGCAAGCAAGGAGCTACACTACATATGTATGCATTGGTATCAACTGGGATAAGGCTATTATAAGTGGACTGAACTGCAGAAAGCCGGAATAAGAGGGGGATAGCTAGTCCTTTCGAAGACTACGCTTCTGGCAGCCTCCGTCTTGCAGCATGTAGAAGAGAGTAGACTGAAGTCCTCCAAGTAGCATCGTATAGCATAATCCTAACCGACGATCCTCCCCTCGTCACCCTGTGAGAGAGCGATCACCGGTTGTATCTGGCACTTGGAAGGGTGTGTTTTATTAAGTATCCGGTTCTAGTTGTCATAAGGTCAAGATACAACTCCGGGTCGTCCTTTTACCGAGGGACACGGCTATTCGAATAGATAAACTACCCTGCAGGGGTGCACCACATACCCCAACACGCTCGATCCCATTTGGCCGGACACACTTTTCTGGGTCATGCCCGGCCTCGGAAGATCAACACGTCGCAGCCCTACCTAGGCACAATAGAGAGGTCAGCACGCCGGTCTAAATCCTATGGCGCAGGGGTCTGGGCCCATCGCCCTTTGCACACCTGCACATTGCGTACGCGGCCGGAAGCAGACCTAGCCTAGTGGCTTTCCAGTCCAATCCGGTGCGCGCCACTCAGTCGCTGATGTCACGAAGGCTTCGGCTGATACCACGACGCCGGGATACCCATAACTGCTCCCACGTAGATGGTTAGTGCGTATAGACCAAATGGCCAGACTCAGATCAAATACCCAGATCTCGTTAAGCGTGTTAAGTATCCGCGAACACCGACCAGGGCCAGGCCCACCTCTCTCCTAGGTGGTCGGAACCTGCCCTGTCGCTCCACCTCAAAGATCCACTCGCGGGTGCTCCTACGAGCCGTCCCGTCTTTAGTCACCACATGTATCATGTATAAAGTATATAGTATATACCCGTGATCACCTCCCGAGTGATCACGGCCCGATAGTATAGCATGGCAGACGGACAAGAATGTAGGGCCACTGATGATAAACTAGCATCCTATACTAAGGATTAGGTTTGCAGGTAAAGGTAACAACAGTAGTAGCAAGGACAGGCTATGCATCAGTATAGGATTAACGGGAAACAGTAACATGCTACACTACTCTAATGCAAGCAGTATAGAGAAGAGTAGGCGGTATCTGGTGATCAAAGAGGGGGCTTGCCTGGTTGCTCTGGCAAGAGAGAGGGGTCGTCGTCGACGTAGTCGAACACAGGGGCATCAGCGGCAGTCTCGGGGTCTATCGGAAAAGTAACGGAGGGGGAACACAATAAATAACAGAGCAATCAAAGCATAACATGACAAACGCGGTGCTAGAGGTGATCTAACGCAGTAGGAGGTGATACCGGCGAAGGGGGAAAACATCCGAGAAAGTATCCCCGGTGTTTTGCGTTTTCGGGCAGAGGAGCCGGAGGGGGAAAGTTGCGTGTTCGCTATGCTAGGGACGCGTGGCGAACGAACGGGCTGCGTATCCGGGTTCGTCTCGTCGTTCTGAGCAACTTTCATGTTGAAAATATTTTAATCCGAGTTACGGATTAAAAGATATGATTTTCTAAAGATTTTAATAATTTCTGGAATTTAATTAATTATTTAAATCTAACATTATCCAAAACAGTGTTTGCTGATGTCATCATGACGTCAGCAGTCAACAGGGGCGTTGACTGGTCAAACTGACATGTGGGTCCAGCGGGGCCCACCTGTCATACCCTGTTTAGGCTAATCAGGTTTTAGCTAAACTAATCACAGTTTAATTAGACTAATTAGTTAATTTGATTAATCTAATTATGATTAATTAACTTAATTAATTCCTTAATTAATTAATTAATTAATTAATTATTTTTATTAATATTAATTTTAATTCCTTTTTTTATATAAAACGTTCTGGGGCCGTGGGGGCCCCACTTGTCAATGGCCCAGGGGCCAATTGGGTTCGGGCGAGCAGCGGGGCAGGCACACGTACGGGCGCGAGCCCGAAGGGCGTTGGGCGCGCACGGCGCACACCGGCGCCGGCGGCCAGTGCCAGGGGTGGCGGCGGAGGGATGGCCGGGGCGAGTAGGAGGCCGGCAGGGCTCGCAGCGATGGCGAGCGGGGGGAGCAGGAGGCCAGGGCGGCACCAGCAGCAGCAGATACGCGGGCGTGCGTGCATGCGCAAGGCGCGGCCAGAGGACGGCCAGCGCGCGGCCGGTCGTGGCCAGGGGGCGGCGCGGGGCGCACGCGGGGTTGTGGTTGAGCGGCGCTGTGATGGTGGTGGTGGCCAGTGGCGCTGCGAGCAGCGAGGAAAGGGCGCGGTGACGCGGAACGGCGCCGACGGACGCGGGACACTGCCGGCGGGCGCGTGCAGGGAAGAGAGGAGGAGGGGGGGCCTCACAGGGGGATGGTAGGGCCAGGGCAGCGGGGGTCGAGGGGGGGGGGGGCGGCGGAGTCCGGCGAGTCGGCGACGCGGGCTCGTGGTGGCCGTTCGGGGAGGAGGACGAGGACGGTCCGATGAGGGAGGGGCGGTGGAGTGGCGTCGACGTTGTGGCTGAGCACGGCGGCGACGGGTGGCGCGGGATCGAGCCCCTCCCCGATCCAGAACCAGCCGAGTGGGAGGGGTCCGGGGAGGAGGACGATTCATCGAGCGTGGGGGGTTCTCCGGCGAGGTGGGTCGTGGGGTGCCGTCGTCGGGGACCAGCGGTGGGGTCGGCGATGGCGGTCGACGCGGGCGCCGGGGTCGAGGGGGAAGCGCCCCCGATCCAGATCGTGGGGGGGGGGGGCGAGGGGAGTGGGGCGAGGGTAGTGGGGGGAGGGTTACGGGTTAGGGTTCCGGTTAGTGGGGGTTAAGGGGGAGCGAGCTGGGCTGTGGGGCCGGCCTTGGTGGTGGCCTGGTGGGCTGAGGCCCATGAGGGGGCGCGGTGGCCAGCTGGGCCAGTCAGCCCAGTTCAGGGGGGCTTTTCCCTTTTTTTTGGTTTTGTTTTCTGATTGTTCTTTTCTTTTATTTATTTATTTCTTTTTGTACTGTTTTATTTTAGTTTCCTTTTAGCTTAGTTTTATAAAATAAGCAAGCCCTGATTTAGTATTAAAGTTAGGCTACTGCCCCATTAACTTTGGGCAACTAAATAAAATATCTTAACATTTTATTATTTGCAAAAAGGAAATTTAATTAATTGTTTTGGTATTGTTTTAATCACTTTAGGGTATTTGGTTATGTTAATAAAATGTGGTTTCTCTATCATAATTACCTATGCATTATTTGGCAATCACCGAACATTTTTGTTTTAATTTTTGAAAACTGTTATTATTCACCAAACTTTGAATTTGAATTTTGGACCTGTTTTTGACCTAACGATAGATTAGCAACAGTAACCGAGGTGACGTGGCATGATTAGCGTGGGATTACTGTAGCATGATTATCCGGGCGTCACAATTCTCCTCCACTACAAGAAATCTCGTCCCGAGATTTAGGAGCGGAAGTAAGGGGGTGGGGGATCTGGTTACATAATTCTAACGATTCTTCTTGGTCATAGTTGCTCTTCTCGAAGAGGTCGATCCAATACATTGATGTCTTCATTTCTCTGCTTCAGGTCATCATGATGAAGTTGTCGTCCTTTCTTCGGGAACTCCATCGTACTTACGAATAGGTAAGGGGCAGCTTTACAACAATTGAATGTTATAAGGGAAATTCATTTAGGGGGTATCCCAAGAATGATCATAAGAGTATCTCTCGAGTTGAACAATTAAAACACATCGAGAGCAAAGTAAGAAGGTACCATAAGAAGTTTGAAACGGATAGACAATCTTCGTTGCTTGAAACAAGGCAACGGTTTAGGTATTGTGTTTAATACCAGAATCGATGATTTCTCGGAAGGTGGCTCGTGAATCACAAACGAGGCCAAGTGCGAGGAATTAAATTTGGAAACCGGGGGTGTATAGGAGGGTCAGGTTTCGATCCTGTGTAACTGTGGGTTAGGGGCCCACCATGTGGTTTAAAATAGGGATGGGTCTTGACATCTTGCATGGTCATGATAGCAAGGCATGTCAGTGGATCAGCCTATCGGTTGTGTCGGCAACAACATCGGTACCAAGGGTGAGGGACGAAGAGAACCATTTTCCCGCTCGTTGAAACGAGGCGGACCAATAGGCAAAGTTCTCGTTCATCGGTGGTTACCGGAATGTCAACAACAATAGTAACAGGGTCTTACTGACAGAGTTGTACGCCGAGGTGCTTATAAAAGCAGTGACGTATTACTGCTTAGATCATATAAACCTCAAGAAGGTTAAACAGAACAATGGAAATGAAAATATGATTATCAGATTTAACAGAAGAATGGAAAGGAAAATGTGATTAAACACATATTTCAGGGGTATATCCTTCCCAAGGACAAATAGAGCATGATATCCATGGCAGGATATCATGTAGAAAACCCTTTAAGTAAGGGGAGAGAAATTTCATGACAGTACCCATACAACGGTGTTTGGATAATGGTTAAGGAAAACTTAGCATTGCGCTTTCAATGCTCTTATTGAAAAGCGGAGTACCACAAACATGCTTCAAGAAGCATTGACATGGTATTCAAGCAAAGGTCAGATTTTGGAAACACAAAGGATCCATCAGGAATAGCTTGTGAAATAAGTCTTACAATTTCCTCACGGAAGAATGGCTAAACTTGCTAAAAAGGATACTACAACGATAGGTCCTCCGGCCAGGTGTGCTAGGCCTGACATAACCTTACCGGGTCATATATAAAGACCAACATTATAACTCTTGGAAATAAGTTCCAACCATCATATCTGACCGATATTCAGATCTGATTGGTGTCACGATACCTCAGTCTTAGGATGCCTGAGAAGAAAAGGTGCGGCACAATTTGACGAGATGACATTGTAAGATTCTCGGGAAATGAACTATGGAAGCGAGTTCCGAAACAAGAGTTCATCAGTAAACCAAGGAGAGGATGAGGAGGTGGCTGATAGGCTCAGCAAAAATCATCGCGATTTCCAAAGGATTGATTTCCACAATTATGTGAACAAGGAAATATCATTTGTCGGATCAAATGTCATAATGATGTATGCTCGAGGGAAACATACACAACTGAACAATGATAGAAGGGTGCAACCAGGAATCTGGACTAGGTAGCACGATCAATGTTTGAATGATGATTCAATAATCAATAGACTTAGGATGAAACTGTAGACCAATAACTTCAAGCAAATGGGGTTGCTAGAAGTTTAGAATTTGCACAACACAGACCATTAGTCGGTATTCCGGTTAGAAACAATACGGAGACCAAGAAATGAACGCAAAAGGCGAGAGATATTACTATATCAAGAATTCTCAAGAGGTGGTAAAATTACCACGACATTCTTGACATAAAAGGTGGTAACATGCCAAGGTAAAGAAGAACAAATGCTGTATAGCAAGGACCTCAAGGTATAACTCAAAACACGAATAAGTTTGTGTTGGAGGGAAGGCAATAAAGTGGCCGATGATAATACAATTCATCGGGGGCAAGGATGGTATTTCTCATCATGAACTCAATTGATATCCAGGAAGACCTCATAAGGTTGATGATCTTCACGGCACATTAGTCGAGAGATTTCAAGATGTAATCAATCAGTGACATCATCAAATCAAAGGAATGATGAAGCGGAAGGTTATTGGAACCATGGGTAGGGCACAAACTTGAAATCAAGCTTGTTGTTCAAGGTGAATTGATATGACGAGGAAGATCGACGTAATCTTAGCTCATCATCGAAAGTTGTGCTCCAGGATTAAGGACCAGGTAGCACAGTTAAAATTTAGCACGATAATGATATAGCCGATCATGCTAGGAATGACATGATCGAGTACAAACTCGGACTTATAGAAGATTATCAAGAGTTGCTGAACCGTAGGGCAGACTCGGTTCAGTTATCGGTGTCTTTGAGTGTTTAGTAACTCAGAGCCCATGAAAACTGTAATCAGTGAGAATGTAGTACTTGATGAAGAACTCATAAGAAGTTATGCAGTTTCAAGATAATCTCGAGATACCAGGGGGTAATACTCGAAGACGGATCAAAGTAGAGGTTGGACCGAGGTATTGATCCACATGAGACAAGTGCTTACACTTGCATCGAAAATGGTATTTAAAAGAGAACATGGTCGGAACCACGATTGTAAAAGGTCAGATCCCAGATATAAGATGAACTTATACCAAAGTAATAATTTAATTTAAGAGAAGCTTTAACGATAAGATCTACATCGTGCCCATGGGCATGAACACAAGTTCAAGGTCGACTCCCACTTCTCCAATGCATAACCTTCATTCACTTCTAACTTTCGAAGGAGTTGTAGCGTTGAAATTTTATTTCGCAAAATGCCAGAAGTGTATGACTCGTGAAAGCTTTCGAGTTCACACAGTTTAGAGAAGGCATATGTTCAACCCATAGGGGCTTCTTAGAAACATATACCCCAAGTTTCAAGAATAAATAACACCAGCTCGATAGTAGAGCATGTTTGAGAAAGCAGAGGATACAATTTACCAAAGGTATTATGTATCCGAGGAAAGGCTCACAGACTTATTGAATATGACGGACGCTGTCGGATAAAATCCCGCAAATGATCTGGTGGTTCTCAAGGGATCTGGTGCGAGCATTGGTACTCAACCAGAGGGAGAAACAATGCAAGGAGATCAGACTTTAGAAACAACTGACTAATTCAAGGCTCAAATGCAAAGGAATTATCAATTCCAAGACAAGGGATCAGAAGCAATGCCCTGATCAGGGATGGATAAGTTGAATAGCCTTAAGGGTACAATCGACAGCAATCTGATTGGTCGAGATCCAGCTCATGTTTTAAAATAACGTCTAAGCCGGAAAGATAATTTAAAAGGATCAACTGATGATTGCGTGCATTCGCACTCAAGTTGAATCAATAGGATCAAAAGACGATGCCTAAGGATACTAACGAATATCGCCAGACATATGGAAAGCATCCATAATGCAAGCAGGCAAGTATTGCGGAGCAATAAGCTACTAAGGATTTTTGGAGGATCGAATAGTATTTTGAAGACCATTGTGAAACACATGAACAACTGGGGATGAGTGGATACTCGACAAGTGCGAGGATTTAATTGAAGGGGTATTCATGTGGCAAGGAACTGCTAGGCAGTAGGCACAAAGTATCCTCGGAACAATAGAGAAGACTTCGGGGTATCTTGTAATAACAAGATCAATGGGGGATGATCGTATGAATGGCAAGTGTAAGTAGTTATCCATAAGGATTTATCGGTGGTCGGGAATAGCAAAAGTGATGGGCACAAAGTCTCGAGAGGAATAGCAAAGAGTATCTTCGGAATCTTCTGGTGAAGCAGGCCATCATCTGGAATGAAGGGCCCTCCGGGCGAGAGTGATAACGAGATCCTAATGTTAGATTTAGCAAAATTCATTTAACCCGAATAGGGGAGAGATTAGAGTCCCAGAGTAAAGATCGAGGAGTAAAAGATCCTAATACCACCCAGATGGCGACGTGGGCCCGTAAGCCGCACAACCATGTTAGTAAAACAGTTTTCATCGACTAGACTCAACTTCGGCCAAGGAGTTTGGAAAAGGGATTCCTACAGGCAGTCGGCTCTGATACCAACTTGTGACGCCCCCGATTTAATCGTACACTAATCAAACACGCAAACGTGTACGATCAAGATCAGGGACTCACGGGAAGATATCACAACACAACTCTACAAATAAAATAAGTTATACAAGCATCATATTACAAGCCAGGGGCCTCGAAGGCTAGAATACAAGAGCTCGATCATAGACGAGTCAGCGGAAGCAACAATATCTGAGTACAGACATAAGTTAAACAAGTCTGCCTTAAGAAGGCTAGCACAAACTGGGATACAGATCGAAAGAGGCGCATGCCTCCTGCCTGGGATCCTCCTAACTACTCCTGGTCGTCGTCAGCGGGCAGCACGTAGTAGTAGGCACCTCCGGTGTAGTAGGAGTCGTTGTCGACGGTGGCGTCTAGCTCCTGGGCTCCAACATCTGGTTGCGACAACCAGATAGAAGGGATAGAGGGAAAAGAAGGAGAAAGCAACCGTGAGTACTCATCCAAAGTACTCGCAAGCAAGGAGCTACACTACATATGTATGCATTGGTATCAACTGGGATAAGGCTATTATAAGTGGACTGAACTGCAGAAAGCCGGAATAAGAGGGGGATAGCTAGTCCTTTCGAAGACTACGCTTCTGGCAGCCTCCGTCTTGCAGCATGTAGAAGAGAGTAGACTGAAGTCCTCCAAGTAGCATCGTATAGCATAATCCTAACCGATGATCCTCCCCTCGTCACCCTGTGAGAGAGCGATCACCGGTTGTATCTGGCACTTGGAAGGGTGTGTTTTATGAAGTATCCGGTTCTAGTTGTCATAAGGTCAAGATACAACTCCGGGTCGTCCTTTTACCGAGGGACACGGCTATTCGAATAGATAAACTTCCCTGCAGGGGTGCACCACATACCCCAACACGCTCGATCCCATTTGGCCGGACACACTTTTTTGGGTCATGCCCGGCCTCAGAAGATCAACACGTCGCAGCCCTACCTAGGCACAACAGAGAGGTCAGCACGCCGGTCTAAATCCTATGGCGCAGGGGTCTGGGCCCATCGCCCTTTGCACACCTGCACGTTGCGTACGCGGCCGGAAGCAGACCTAGCCTAGTGGCTTTCCAGTCCAATCCGGCGCGCGCCACTCAGTCGCTGACGTCACGAAGGCTTCGGCTGATACCACGACGCCGGGATACCCATAACTGCTCCCATGTAGATGGTTAGTGCGTATAGACCAAATGGCCAGACTCAGATCAAATACCCAGATCTCGTTAAGCGTGTTAAGTATCCGCGAACACCGACCAGGGCCAGGCCCACCTCTCTCCTAGGTGGTCGGAACCTGCCCTGTCGCTCCGCCTCAAAGATCCACTCGCGGGTGCTCCTACGAGCCGTCCCGTCTTTAGTCACCACATGTATCATGTATAAAGTATATAGTATATACCCGTGATCACCTCCCGAGTGATCACGGCCCGATAGTATAGCATGGCAAACGGACAAGAATGTAGGGCCACTGATGATAAACTAGCATCCTATACTAAGGATTACGTTTGCAGGTAAAGGTAACAACAGTAGTAGCAAGGACAGGCTATGCATCAGTATAGGATTAACGGGAAGCAGTAACATGCTACACTACTCTAATGCAAGCAGTATAGAGAAGAGTAGGCGGTATCTGGTGATCAAAGAGGGGGCTTGCCTGGTTGCTCTGGCAAGAGAGAGGGGTCGTCGTCGACGTAGTCGAACACAGGGGCATCAGCGGCAGTCTCGGGGTCTATCGGAAAAGTAACGGAGGGGGAACACAATAAATAACAGAGCAATCAAAGCATAACATGACAAACGCGGTGCTAGAGGTGATCTAACGCAGTAGGAGGTGATACCGGCGAAGGGGGAAAACATCCGGGAAAGTATCCCCGGTGTTTTGCGTTTTCGGGCAGAGGAGCCGGAGGGGGAAAGTTGCATGTTCGCTATGCTAGGGACGCGTGGCCGACGAACGGGCTGCGTATCCGGGTTCGTCTCGTCGTTTTGAGCAACTTTCATGTTGAAAATATTTTAATCCGAGTTACGGATTAAAAGATATGATTTTCTAAAGATTTTAATAATTTCTGGAATTTAATTAATTATTTAAATCTAACATTATCCAAAACAGTGTTTGCTGATGTCATCATGACGTCAGCAGTCAACAGGGGCGTTGACTGGTCAAACTGACATGTGGGTCCAGCGGGGCCCACCTGTCATATCCTGTTTAGGCTAATCAGGTTTTAGCTAAACTAATCACAGTTTAATTAGACTAATTAGTTAATTTGATTAATCTAATTATGATTAATTAACTTAATTAATTCCTTAATTAATTAATTAATTAATTAATTATTTTTATTAATATTAATTTTAATTCCTTTTTTTATATAAAATGTTCTGGGGCCGTGGGGGCCCCACTTGTCAATGGCCCAGGGGCCAATTGGGTTCGGGCGAGCAGCGGGGCAGGCACCCGTACGGGCGCGAGCCCGAAGGGCGTTGGGCGCGCACGGCGCACACCGGCGCCGGCGGCCAGTGCCAGGGGTGGCGGCGGAGGGTTGGCCGGGGCGAGCAGGAGGCCAGGGCAGCGCGCAGGCGGGTGAGGCCGGCAGGGCTCGCAGCGATGGCGAGCGGGGGGAGCAGGAGGCCAGGGCGGCACCAGCAGCAGCAGATACGCGGGCGCGCGTGCACGCGCGAGGCGTGGCCAGAGGACGGCCAGCGCGTGGCCGGTCGTGGCCAGGGGCGGCGCGGGGCGCACGCGGGGTTGTGGTTGAGCGGCACTGTGATGGTGGTGGTGGCTAGTGGCGCTGCGAGCAGCGAGGAAAGGGCGCGGTGACGCGGAACGGCGCCGACGGACGCGGGACGCCGCCGGCGGGCGCGTGCAGGGAAGAGAGGAGGAGGGGGGGCCTCACAGGGGGATGGTAGGGCCAGGGCAGCGGGGGTCGAGGGGGGGGGGCGGCGGAGTCCGGTGAGTCGGCGACGCGGGCTCGTGGTGGCCGTTCGGGGAGGAGGACGAGGACGGTCCGGTGAGGGAGGGGCGGTGGAGCGGCGTCGACGTTGTGGCTGAGCACGGCGGCGACGGGTGGCGCGGGATCGAGCCCCTCCCCGATCCAGAACCAGCCGAGTGGGAGGGGTCCGGGGAGGAGGACGATTCATCGGGCGAGGGGGGTTCTCCGGCGAGGTGGGTCGTGGGGTGCCGTCGTCGGGGACCAGCGGTGGGGTCGGCGATGGTGGTCGACGCGGGCGCCGGGGTCGAGGGGGAAGCGCCCCCGATCCAGATCGTGGGGGGGGCGAGGGGAGTGGGGCGAGGGTAGTGGGGGGGGGGGGGTTACGGGTTAGGGTTCCGGTTAGTGGGGCTTAAGGGGGAGCGAGCTGGGCTGTGGGGCCGGCCTTGGTGGTGGCCTGGTGGGCTGAGGCCCATGAGGGGGCGCGGTGGCCAGCTGGGCCAGTCAGCCCAGTTCAGGGGGGCTTTTCCCTTTTTTTTGGTTTTGTTTTCTGATTGTTCTTTTCTTTTATTTATTTATTTCTTTTTGTACTGTTTTATTTTAGTTTCCTTTTAGCTTAGTTTTATAAAATAAGCAAGCCCTGATTTAGTATTAAAGTTAGGCTACTGCCCCATTAACTTTGGGCAACTAAATAAAATATCTTAACATTTTATTATTTGCAAAAAGGAAATTTAATTAATTGTTTTGGTATTGTTTTAATCACTTTAGGGTATTTGGTTATGTTAATAAAATGTGGTTTCTCTATCATAATTACCTATGCATTATTTGGCAATCACCGAACATTTTTGTTTTAATTTTTGAAAACTGTTATTATTCACCAAACTTTGAATTTGAATTTTGGACCGGTTTTTGACCTAACGATAGATTAGCAACAGTAACCGAGGTGACGTGGCATGATTAGCGTGGGATTACTGTAGCATGATTATCCGGGCGTCACATTATTTGATTAACGGGATCACATCATTAGTTGAATTATCTGATTGACATGACCCATTCCATTAGCTTAGCACCCGATCGTTTAGTATGTTGCTATTGCTTTCTTCATGACTTATACATGTTCCTATGACTATGAGATTATGCAACTCCCTTTGCCGGAGGAACACTTTGGGTACTACCAAACGTCACAACGTAACTGGGTGATTATAAAGGAGTACTACAGGTGTTTCCAATGGTAGATGTTGGGTTGGCGTATTTCGAGAATAGGATTTGTCACTCCGATTGTCGGAGAGGTATCTCTGGGCCCTCTCGGTAATACACATCACATAAGCCTTGCAAGCATTATAACTAAGATGTTAGTTGTGAGATGATGTATTACGGAACGAGTAAAGAGACTTGCCAGTAACGAGATTGAACTAGGTATTGGATACCGACGATCGAATCTCGGGCAAGTAACATACCGATGACAAAGGGAACAACAAATGTTATTATGCGGTTTGACCGATAAAGATCTTCGTAGAATATGTAGGAGCCAATATGGGCATCCAGGTCCCGCTATTGGTTATTGACCAGAGACGTGTCTCGGTCATGTCTACATTGTTCTCGAACCGTAGGGTCCGCACGCTTAACGTTACGATGACAGTTATTATGAGTTTATGCATTTTGATGTACCGAAGGTTGTTCGGAGTCTCGGATGTGATCACGGACAAGACGAAGAGTCTCGAAATGGTCGAGACATAAAGATTGATATATTGGAAGCCTATATTTGGATATCGGAAGTGTTCCGGGTGAAATCGGAATTTTACCGGAGTACCGGGAGGTTACCGGAACCCCCCGGGAACCATATGGGCCTTATTGGGCCTTGGTGGAAAGGTGAAAGGGGCAGCCCAAGCTGGGCTGCGCGCCTCCCCCCTCCCCTAGTCCTATTAGGACTAGGAGAGGTGGCCGGCCCCCTTCTCTCTCTCTCTCTCTCTCTCTCTCTCTCTCTCTCTCTCTCTCTCTTGGAATCCTATTAGGAATAGGATTGAGGGGGGGGAGTCCTACTCCCGGTAGGAGTAGGACTCCTTCCGCGCCCTCCTCCTTGGCCGGCCAGCCCTCCCCCTTGGATCCTTTATATACGGGGGCAGGGGGCACCTCTAGACACACAAGTTGATCCACGTGATCGTTCCTTAGCCGTGTGCGGTGCCCCCTGCCACCATATTCCACCTCGATCAAGATCGTCATCACACCGTCGTGCTGACGAAACTCCTCCCCGAAGCTTTGCTGGATCGGAGCCCGGGGATCGTCATCGAGCTGAACGTGTGCTAAGAACTCGGAGGTGCCGGAGTAACGGTGCTTGGATCGGTCGGATCGGGAAGACGTACGACTACTTCCTCCACATTGTGTGATCGCTTCCGCAGTCGGTCTGCGTTGGTACGTAGACAGCACTCTCCCCTCTCGTTGCTATGCATCACCATGATCTTGCGTGTGCGTAGGAAAATTTTGAAATTACTACGTTTCCCAACAGTGGCATCTGAGCCTAGGTTTTATGGTTTGATGTTATTTGCACGAGTAGAACACAAGTGAGTTGTGGGCGATACAAGTCATACTACCTACCAGCATGTCATACTTTGGTTCAGCGGTATTGTTGGACGAGACGACCCGGACCAACATTACGCGTACGCTTACGCGAGACCGGTTCCCTCGACGTGCTTTGCACATAGATGTCTTGCGGGCGACTGTCTCTCCAACTTTAGTTGAACCGAGTGTGGCTACGCCCGGTCCTTGAGAAGGTTAAAACAGAGTCTATTTGACAAACTATCGTTTTGGTTTTGATGCGTAGGTGAGATGAGTTCTTGCTTAAGCCCATAGCAGACACGTAAAACTTGCAACAACAAAGTAGAGGACGTCTAACTTGTTTTTGCAGGGCATGTTGTGATGTGATATGGTCAAGGCATGATGCTAAATTTTATTGTATGAGATGATCATGTTTTGTAACCAAGTTATCGGCAACTGGCAGGAGCCATATGGTTGTCGCTTTATTGTATGCAATGCAATCGCGATGTAATGCTTTACTTTATTACTAAGCGGTAGTGATAGTCGTGGAAGCATAATATTGGCGAGACGACAACGATGCTACGATGGAGATCAAAGTGTCGTGCCGGTGACGATGGTGATCATGACGGTGCTTCGGAGATGGAGATCACAAGCACAAGATGATGATGGCCATATCATATCACTTATATTGATTGCATGTGATGTTTATCCTTTTATGCATCTTATCTTGCTTTGATTGACGGTAGCATTATAAGATGATCTCTCACTAAATTATCAAGAAGTGTTCTCCCTGAGTATGCACCGTTGCCAAAGTTCGTCGTGCCCAGACACCACGTGATGATCGGGTGTGATAAGCTCTACGTCCATCTGCAACGGGTGCAAGCCAGTTTTGCACACGCAGAATACTCAGGTTAAACTTGACGAGCCTAGCATATGCAGATATGGCCTCGGAAGACAGAGACCGAAAGGTCGAGCGTGAATCATACAGTAGATATGATCAACATAACGATGTTCACCATTGAAAACTACTCCATCTCACGTGATGATCGGTTATGGTTTAGTTGATTTGGATCACGTGATCACTTAGAGGATTAGAGGGATGTCTATCTAAGTGGGAATTCTTAAGTAATTTGATTAACTGAACTTAAACTTATCATGAACTTAGTACCTGATAGTATCTTGCTTGTTTATGTTGATTGTAGATAGATGGCTCGTGCTGTTGTTCCGTTGAATTTTAATGCGTTCCTTGAGAAAGCAAAGTTGAAAGATGATGGTAGCAATTACACGGACTGGGTCCGTAACTTGAGGATTATCCTCATTGCTGCACAGAAGAATTACGTCCTGGAAGCACCGCTGGGTGCTAGGCCTACTGCTGGAGCAACACCAGATGTTATGAACGTCTGGTAGAGAAAAGCTGATGACTACTCGATAGTTCAGTGTGCCATGCTTTACAGCTTAGAATCGGGACTTCAACGACGTTTTGAACGTCATGGAGCATATGAGATGTTCCAGGAGTTGAAGTTAATATTTCAAGCAAATGCCCGGATTGAGAGATATGAAGTCTCCAATAAGTTCTATAGCTGCAAGATGGAGGAGAACAGTTCTGTCAGTGAGCATATACTCAAGATGTCTGGGTATAATAATCACTTGATTCAATTGGGAGTTAATCTTCCGGATGATTGCGTCATTGACAGAATTCTCCAATCACTGCCACCAAGCTACAAGAGCTTTGTGATGAACTATAATATGCAAGGGATGAACAAGACTATTCCCGAGCTCTTCGCAATGCTGAAAACTGCGGAGGTAGAAATCAAGAAGGAGCATCAAGTGTTGATGGTCAACAAGACCACTAGTTTCAAGAAAAAGGGCAAAGGGAAGAAGAAGGGGAACTTCAAGAAGAACAGCAAGCAAGTTGCTGCTCAAGAGAAGAAACCCAAGTCTGGACCTAAGCCTAAAACTGAGTGCTTCTACTGCAAGCAGACTGGTCACTGGAAGCGGAACTGCCCCAAGTATTTGGCGGATAAGAAGGATGGCAAGGTGAACAAAGGTATATGTGATATACATGTTATTGATGTGTACCTTACTAGAGCTCGCAGTAGCACCTGGGTATTTGATACTGGTTCTGTTGCTAATATTTGCAACTCGAAACAGGGACTACGGAATAAGCGGACACTAGCAAAGGACGAGGTGACGATGCGCGTGGGAAACGGTTCCAAAGTCGATGTGATCGCGGTCGGCACGCTACCTCTACATCTACCTTCGGGATTAATATTAGACCTAAATAATTGTTATTTGGTGCCAGCGTTGAGCATGAACATTATATCTGGATCTTGTTTAATGCGAGACGGTTATTCATTTAAATCAGAGAATAATGGTTGTTCTATTTATATGAGTAATATCTTTTATGGTCATGCACCTTTGAAGAGTGGTCTATTTTTGATGAATCTCGATAGTAGTGATACACATATTCATAATGTTGAAACCAAAAGATGCAGAGTTGATAATGATAGTGCAACTTATTTGTGGCACTGCCGTTTAGGTCATATCGGTGTAAAGCGCATGAAGAAACTCCATACTGATGGGCTTTTGGAACCACTTGATTGTGAATCACTTGGTACTTGCGAACCGTGCCTCATAGGCAAGATGACTAAAACACCGTTCTCCGGTACTACGGAGAGAGCAACAGATCTGTTGGAAATCATACATACCGATGTATGTGGTCCGATGAATATTGAGGATCATGGCGGATATCGTTATTTTCTCACCTTCACAGATGATTTAAGCAGATATGGATATATCTACTTAATGAAACACAAGTCTGAAACATTTGAAAAGTTCAAAGAGTTTCAGAGTGAAGTTGAAAATCATCGTAACAAGAAAATAAAGTTTCTACGATCTGATCGTGGAGGAGAATATTTGAGTTACGAGTTTGGTATACATTTGAAAATTTGTGGAATAGTTTCGTAACTCACGCCACCCGGAACACCACATCGTAATGGTGTGTCCGAACGTCGTAATCGTACTTTACTAGATATGGTGCGATCTATGATGTCTCTTACTGATTTACCGCTATCGTTTTGGGGTTATGCTTTAGAGACGGCCGCATTCACGTTAAATAGGACACCATCAAAATCCGTTGAGACGACGCCTTATGAACTATGGTTTGGCAAGAAACCAAAGTTGTCGTTTCTTAAAGTTTGGGGCTGCGATGCTTATGTGAAAAAGCTTCAACCTGATAAGCTCGAACCCAAAGCGGAGAAATGTGTCTTCATAGGATACCCAAAGGAGACTGTTGGGTACACCTTCTATCACAGATCCGAAGGCAAGACATTCGTTGCTAAGAATGGATCATTTCTAGAGAAGGAGTTTCTCTCGAAAGAAGTGAGTGGGAGGAAAGTAGAACTTGACGAGGTAACTGTACCTGCTCCCTTATTGGAAAATAGTACATCACAGAAAACTGTTTCTACGACACCTATACCAATTAGTGAGGAAGCTAATGATGATGATCATGAAACTTCAGGACAAGATACTACTGAACCACGTAGATCAACCAGAGTAAGATCCGCACCAGAGTGGTACGGTAATCCAATTCTGGAAGTCATGCTACTAGATCATGATGAACCTACGAACTATGAAGAAGCGATGGTGAGCCCAGATTCCGCAAAGTGGCTTGAAGCCATGAAATCTGAGATGGGATCCATGTATGAGAACAAAGTATGGACTTTGATTGACTTGCCCGATGATCGGCAAGCAATTGAGAATAAATGGATCTTCAAGAAAAATACTGACGCTGACGGTAATATTACTGTCTATAAAGCTCGACTTGTCGCAAAAGGTTTTCGACAAGTTCAAGGGGTTGACTACGATGAGACTTTCTCACCCGTAGCGATGCTTAAGTCTGTCAGAATCATGTTAGCAATTGCCGCATTTTATGATTATGAAATTTGGCAGATGGATGTCAAAACTGCATTCCTGAATGGATTTCTGGAAGAAGAGTTGTATATGATGCAACCAGAAGGTTTTGTCGATCCAAAGGGAGCTAACAAAGTATGCAAGCTCCAGCGATCCATTTATGGACTGGTGCAAGCCTCTCGGAGTTGGAATAAACGCTTTGATAGTGTGATCAAAGCATTTGGTTTTATACAGACTTTTGGAGAAGCCTGTATTTACAAGAAAGTGAGTGGGAGCTCTGTAGCATTTCTGATATTATATGTGGATGACATATTGCTGATTGGAAATGATATAGAATTTCTGGATAGCATAAAGGGATACTTGAATAAAAGTTTTTCGATGAAAGACCTCGGGGAAGCTGCTTACATATTAGGCATAAAGATCTATAGAGATAGATCAAGACACTCAATTGGACTTTCACAAAGCACATACCTTGTCAAGATTTTGAAGAAGTTCAAAATGGATCAAGCAAAGAAAGGGTTCTTGCCTGTGTTACAAGGAGTGAAGTTGAGTCAGACTCAATGCCCGACCACTGCAGAAGATAGAGAGAAAATGAAAGATGTTCCCTATGCTTCATCCATAGGCTCTATCATGTATGCAATGCTGTGTACCAGACCTGATGTGTGCCTTGCTATAAGTTTAGCAGGGAGGTAACAAAGTAATCCAGGAATGGATCACTCGACAGCGGTCAAGAACATCCTGAAATACCTGAAAAGGACTAAGGATATGTTTCTCGTGTATGGGGGTGACAAAGAGCTCACCGTAAGAGGTTACGTTGATGCAAGCTTTGACACTGATCCAGACGATTCTAAATCGCAAACCGGATACGTGTTTACTTTAAACGTTGGAGCTGTCAGTTGGTGCAGTTCTAAACAAAGCGTCGTAGCGGGATCTACATGTGAAGCGGAGTACATAGCTGCTTCGGAAGCAGCGAACGAAGGAGTCTGGATGAAGGAGTTCATATCCGATCTAGGTGTCATACCTAGTGCATCGGGTCCAATGAAAATCTTTTGTGACAATACTGGTGCAATTGCCTTAGCAAAGGAATCCAGATTTCACAAAAGGACCAAACACATCAAGAGACGCTTCAACTCCATCCGGGATCTAGTCCAGGTGGGAGACATAGAGATTTGCAAGATACATACGGATCTGAATGTTGTAGACCCGTTGACTAAGCCTCTTCCACGAGCAAAACATGATCAGCACCAAGGCTCCATGGGTGTTAGAATCATTACTGTGCAATCTAGATTATTGACTCTAGTGCAAGTGGGAGACTGAACGAAATATGCCCTAGAGGCAATAATAAAGTTATTATTTATTTCCTTATATCATGATAAATGTTTATTATTCATGCTAGAATTGTATTAACCGGAAACATAATACATGTGTGAATACATAGACAAACAGAGTGTCACTAGTATGCCTCTACTTGACTAGCTCGTTAATCAAAGATGGTTATGTTTCCTAACCATGAACAAAGAGTTGTTATTTGATTAACGAGGTCACATCATTAGTTGAATGATCTGATTAACATGACCCATTCCATTAGCTTAGCACCCGATCGTTTAGTATGTTGCTATTGCTTTCTTGATGACTTATACATGTTCCTATGACTATGAGATTATGCAACTCCCGTTTGCCGGAGGAACACTTGGGTACTACCAAACGTCACAACGTAACTGGGTGATTATAAAGGAGTACTACAGGTGTTTCCAATGGTAGATGTTGGGTTGGCGTATTTCAAGAATAGGATTTGTCACTTCGATTGTCGGAGAGGTATCTCTGGGCCCTCTCGGTAATACACATCACATAAGCCTTGCAAGCATTATAACTAAGATGTTAGTTGTGAGATGATGTATTATGGAACGAGTAAAGAGACTTGCCAGTAACGAGATTGAACTAGGTATTGGATACCGACGATCGAATCTCGGGCAAGTAACATACCGATGACAAAGGGAACAACGTATGTTGTTATGCGGTCTGACCGATAATGATCTTCGTAGAATATGTAGGAGCCAATATGGGCATCCAGGTCCCGCTTTTGTTAACACCTTTAGGATCGACAAAACCTTCTAGTTGTATCGTATACAACTCTTCTTTAGCAAATCCATTAAGGAATGCAGTTTTGTTTATCCATTTGCCAGATTTCATAAAATGCGGCAATTGCTAACATGATTCGGACAGATTAAGCATAGATACGAGTGAGAAAATCTCATCGTAGTCAACACCTTGAACTTGTCGAAAACCTTTTTCGACAATTCTAGCTTTGTAGATAGTAACACTACTATCAGCGTCCGTCTTCATCTTGAAGATCCATTTATTTTCTATGGCTTGCCGATCATCGGGCAAGTCAACCAAAGTCCATACTTTGTTCTCATACATGGATCATATCTCAGATTTCATGGCCTCAAACCATTTCGCGGAATCTGGGCTTACCATCGCTTCTTTATAGTTCGTAGATTCATCATGATCTAGTAGCATGATTTCCAGAACTGGATTACCGTACCACTCTGGTGCGGATCTTACTCTGGTTGATCTACGAGGTTCAGTAGTGTCTTGTTCTGAAGTTTCATGATCATCATCATTAGCTTCCTCACTAACTGGTGTAGGTGTCACAGAAACATTTTTCTGTGATGTACTACTTTCCAATAAGGGAGCAGGTACAGTTACCTCGTCAAGTTCTACTTTCCTCCCACTCACTTCTTTCGAGAGAAACTCCTTCTCCAGAAAGTTTCCGAATTTAGCAACAAAAGTCTTGCCTTCGGATCTGTGATAGAAGGTGTATCCAATAGTTTCCTTTGGATATCCTATGAAGATGCACTTCTTCGATTTGAGTTTTGAGCTTATCAGGATGAAACCTTTTCATATAAGTATCGCAACCCCAAACTTTAAGAAACGACAACTTTGGTTTCTTGCCAAACCATAGTTCATGAGGCGTCGTCTCGACGGATATAGATGGTGCCCTTTTTTAACGTGAATGCAGCTGTCTCTAATGCATGACCCCAAAAACGATAGTGGTAAATCGGTAAGAAACATCATAGATTGCACTATATCAAATAAAGTACGGTTATGACGTTCGGACACACCATTATGCTGTGGTGTTCCAGGTGGCGTGAGTAGTGAAACTATTTCACATTGTTTTAACTGAAGACCAAACTCGTAACTCAAATACTCTTTTCCACGATCAGATCGTAGAAACTTTATTTTCTTGTTACGATGATTTTCCACTTCACTCTGAAATTATATGAACTTTTCAAATGTATCAGACTTCTATTTCATTAAGTAGATATACCCATATCTGCTCAAATCATCTGTGAAGGTCAGAAAATAATGATACCCGCTGCAAGCTTTAAATATTCATCGGACCACATACATCAGTATGTATGATTTCCAACAAATCTGTTGCTTGCTCCATTGTTCCGGAGAACGGCGTTTTAGTCATCTTGCCCAAAAAGCATGGTTCGCAAGCATCAAGTGATTCATAATCAAGTGATTCTGAAAGCCCATCAGCATGGAGTTTCTTCATGCGCTTTATACCAATATGACCTAAACGGCAGTGCCACAAATAAGTTGCACTATCATTATTAACTTTGCATCTTTTGGTTTCAATATCATGAATATGTGTATCACTACGATCGAGATCCAACGAACTTGTTTCATTGGGTGTATGACCATCGAAGGTTTTATTCATGTAAACAGAACAACAATTATTCTCTGACTTTAATGAATAACCGTATTGCAATAAACATGATCAAATCATATTCATGCTCAACGCAAAAACCAAATAACACTTATTTAAGTTCAACACTAATCCCGAAAGTATAGGGGAGTGTGCGATGATGATCGTATCAATCTTGGAACTACTTTCAACACACATCGTCACTTCACCCTAAACTAGTCTCTGTTTATTCTGCAACTCCTGTTTCGAGTTACTACTCTTAGCAACTGAACCAATATCAAATACTGAGGGGTTGCTATAAACACTAGTAAAGCACACATCAATAACATGTATATCAAATATACTTTTGTTCACTTTGCCATCCTTCTTATCCGCCAAATACTTGGGGCAGTTCCGCTTCCAGTGACCAGTCCCTTTGCAGTAGAAGCACTTAGTCTCAGGCTTAGGACCAGACTTGGGCTTCTTCACTTGAGCAGCAACTTGCTTGTCGTTCTTCTTGAAGTTCCCATTCTTCCCTCTGCCCTTTCTTGAAACTAGTGGTCTTGTCTACCATCAACACTTGATGTTTTTCTTGATTTCTACCTTCGTCAATTTCCGCACTACGAAGAGCTTGGGAGTCGTTTCCGTTATCCCTTGCATATCATAGTTCATCACGAAGTTCTACTAACTTGGTGATGGTGACTAGAGAATTCTGTCAATCACTATCTTATCTGGAAGATTAACTCCCACTTGATTCAAGTGATTGTAGTACTCAGACAATCTGGGCACATGCTCACTAGTTGAGCGATTCTCCTCCATCTTTTAGCTATAGAACTTGTTGGAGACTTCATATCTCTCAACTCGGGTATTTGCTTGAAATATTAACTTCAACTCCTAGAACATCTCATATGGTCCATGACGTTCAAAACGTCTTTGAAGTCCCGATTCTAAGCCATTAAGCATGGTGCACTAAACTATCAAGTAGTCATCATATTGAGCTAGCCAAATGTTCATAACGTCTGTATCTGCTCCTGCAATAGGTCTGTCACCTAGCGGTGCATCAAGGACATAATTCTTCTGTGCAGCAATGAGGATAAACCTCAGATCACGGATCCAATCCGCATCATTGCTACTAACATCTTTCAACGCAATTTTCTCTAGGAACATATCAAAAATAAACACAGGGAAGCAACAACGCGAGCTATTGATCTACAACATAATTTGCAAAATACTACCAGGACTAAGTTCATGATAAATTTAAGTTCAATTAATCATATTACTTAAGAACTCCCACTTAGATAGATATCCCTCTAATCCTCTAAGTGATCACGTGATCCAAATCAACTAAACCATAACCGATCATCACGTGAGATGGAGTAGTTTTCAATGGTGAACATCATTATGTTGATCATATCTACTATATGATTCACGCTCGACCTTTCGGTCTCCGTGTTCCGAGGCCATATCTGTATATGCTTGGCTCGTCAAATATAACCTGAGTATTCCGCGTGTGCAACTGTTTTGCACCCGTTGTATTTGAACGTAGAGCCTATCACACCCGATCATCACGTGGTGTCTCAGCACGAAGAACTTTTGCAACGGTGCATACTCAGGGAGAACACTTCTTGATAATTTAGTGAGAGATCATCTTATAATGCTACCGTCAATCAAAGCAAGATAAGATACATAAAAGGATAAACATCACATGCAATCAATATAAGTGATATGATATGGCCATCATCATCTTGTGCTTTGTGATCTCCATCTCCGAAGCACCATCATGATCACCATCGTCACCGGCTCGACACCTTGATCTCCATCGTAGCATCGTTGTGTTCTCGCCAATCTTATGCTTCCATGACTATCACTACCGCTTAGTAATAAAGTAAAGCATTACATCGCGATTGCATTGCATACAATAAAGCGACAACCATATGGCTCCTGCCAGTTGCCGATAACTCGGTAACAAAACATGATCATCTCATACAATAAAATCAGCATCATGTCTTGACCATATCACATCACAATATGCCCTGCAAAAACAAGTTAGACGCCCTCTACTTTGTTGTTGCAAGTTTTATGTGGCTGCTACGGGCTTAAGTAAGAACTCATCTCACCTACGCATCAAAACCACAATGATAGTTTGTCAAATAGACTCCGTTTTAACCTTCTCAAGGACCGGGCGTAGCCACACTTGGTTCAACTAAAGTTGGAGAGACAGTCGCCCGCAAGCCATCTATGTGCAAAGGACGTCAAGGGAACCGGTCTCGCGTAAGCGTACGCGTAAGGTTGGTCCGGGTCGTCTCGTCCAACAATACCGCCGAACCAAAGTATGACATGCTGGTAGGCAGTATGACTTGTATCGCCCACAACTCACTTGTGTTCTACTCATGCAAATAACATCAAACCATAAAACCTAGGCTCGTATGCCACTGTTGGGGAACGAGGTAATTTCAAAAAATTTCCTACGCACACGCAAGATCATGGTGATGCATAGCAAAGAGAGGGGAGAGTGTTGTCTACGTACCAACGCAAACCGACGGCGGAAGCGATCACACAATGTAGAGGAAGTAGTCGTACGTCTTCTTCCCGATCCGACCGATCCAAGCACCGTTACTCCGGCACCTCCGAGTTCTTAGCACACGTTCAGCTCGATGACGATCCTCGGGCTCCGATCCAGCAAAGCGTCGAGGAAGAGTTCCGTCAGCACGACGGCGTGGTGACGATCTTGATGTACTACCGACGCAGGGCTTCGCCTAAGCACTATAACGGTATGATCGAGGTGGAAGACGTACGACTACGCTGTCAGGGTTCTTCGCCTACTTCGAGCACCGCCACCGCACTTCTAACCTAGCCGCCGCCGCCGTCAGGCCGCCGCCGCCGCTCTTCTTTGGCCGCCGCCGTGGCTGCCTCCGTAGCTGCTGCCGCCGCCCGTCCACCCCGTTCGTCTTCGTCCAGCAACAGCCCGTCGCCAGCGTCGCCGTCATCTACCCCGACCACTTCGTCTACTCCAACCACCGTTGGTGACATCGGCACCGCGCCAATGGACGCCACAATCGTCGTTGAGTTCTTCTCTGCTGGTCCCTCTGACTTCTCCAACATGGCGTACAGCTCGTGCAGGTCCCTCGTCTACGCATGCCCGGTGCTGGCAACACCGATGCGTGCCTTCATCCACGACGTGTCCCCTGGCCTGGCAAGCCTGGTCGGCACTTCGTCAACTTCGTCTTTGTCTGCCTACGCATGCCCGGTGCTGGCAACACCGGTATGTGCCTTCGTCCACGATATGTCCCCGGGCTTGGCAAACCCGCCGCGACGCGTCATCAACCACATCTTCTTCCCGGGCACCACTACTTCGACACTACTGCGCCCATGCTAACTCGGCGCCCCTTGCGCCTGCGGCTCCACGGCGACTTCCTCGACACCGGCCACCCTGACTCGACATCGACCACGGCATTCTTCGCATGGCTACCTCGACCACGGCTCCACCATCCATGCTCTCGGCTACATCGACAAACGACACAAAGGGCTACCGCCTGCTTGAGCAACCTCGTTGGTTTCCACTCCAGCCATGACTCCGCGATGCGTCGACCGTTACGACTGTGGGGGGTGTCCGTCGGCTTGCCTTTGGTTTCTTCTCCAGTCTCACCGTCTGCGCCGCTACCGTTGTGACTGCGGGGGGATGTTGAGTAACGTGATTGTATTAGGAAACATAGGTTAGACTAGGAAATATTCTGGCTTGCCTTGTACTCCAAGTAGATCATGTACTCCTATATATATGTCCACGAGGCTCAAGCAATACAACGACTATTCCACCAATTCCTCTCTTCCTTCTAACAAGGATGATGGGGAGAGGGTTAGCCTTTACATGTCGCGCGCCTCGCGTTCATCTCCCTCTTTCGCTGGGCCCGCTTCACCTCGGATGAATCCCTCTCCTTGGCTTCATCACCTCGGGCACCTCGGGTCGATCCACGCAGACCGCACACAATGTCGCACACACGCGTCCGGCGGTTTTTTCTTCTTTTTTTTGAATGGATAAAAGTATTCCAAATTTAGCAGAAATGTTGGTTGGACAGATGCTAGGTACAGTTTTGATGTGATATCCTGGTATGCGGGGTGGCGATTGTCTTTGCAATTAAAGAACAAGTGATTACCAACGTGTTTTTCTGTTTGTAGGGAATCTATAAGTTAAAAGAGAGATGTGTTTCAGTCATGTAGGCACTGGCTAGGTGAAATCTGTTTTCCTTCCTTTCTTTTGGGGGATTTGATTATGATTTGTGTGCTACGGAATGGTTACTTTTACGTTTTGTTCACTTAATTAAAAAGGGTTCGGATAGGGAAAGCACTAGTTGAACAAGTACGAGGCTAACCTGAACCGAAAGAGTGCATTGGAAATTTCAAATGAGGGCGTTCATAACAAAGAGGGATGGGAATGTTGTAAACCCTGTCATTGGAACTTTCTTTGATTCTCTCGATGAGGCTTACCACTTCTACAATTCGTATTCCTGGGAGGTTGGTTAATTTTGGCATAAGGCTGTCGAAAAGCAGGTTAAATGCGAACCGCGTGAGGTGCATATGCAGGAGATAGTTTGTGGATGCATGTGTGGTCAGTTTTTATACGAAACATCTGTTTCATTTGAAAGTTTTCAGTTTGCCTGATCGTACTGCAGGATATATGTTTTGCAGAGGAAACCTGATCGAGCGGGAACATACTCGATTGAAGATGTGCATTGTTTTTCCATGGAATATTTCTTGGACCGAGTAAATTGCATAAAACCATCATTTTGAGGGTTAGGTTTGCGAAAAACACTAGGATGCAGTTTCTCTAAAAAAAAACCACATCTTGCGTAATTGTTTTGCAAAAACCACTAAACGACGGATTTGGCTCGGTTAAGTGCGTTTATGACAGATGGGGCCTTTTTTCGCCTACGTGGCGTAACATTTCGTGCCAGGTCAATTTTAATATAATTTTACAAACTAGTCCATAGATTTTACAGAGACACCCCTAAATCAAAAAGGAAAAAAGCAATCAGCCCACTTGCATCCTCGCAACTGGCTCGGGCGGTCAACGCAACTAGCGTCGGGCGCCTCCTTGCGCAGCAGGCCAAATCGGGGGGAGGGGGCGGCACCCCTTGCCGGATCCGGCAGCCGGCGTTGGGCGGCTCCTCGCGCTGGAGGCCAAATCGGGGTCGCGGTGCGGCATCCCTCGCCGGGTCCGGCAGCTCGCGCTGGTCGTTCCTCGCGCGGGAGCCCAAATCGGGGTCGCGGCGCGGCGTCCCTCGCTGGGTCCGGACGAGGTGGTGGTGCTGGGGGCCAAATCCCTCGCCGGAGGTGGCGGCGCCTGGAGCACGTGCACGCACCGACGTCGGCGGCTCATGTGGTGGTGCGTGGCCGCGTGTGGTGCATCGTGGGCACCACCACCATGGTGGAGTGGAGCGGGGAGCGCCGGGGCTGGCTCGAGGTGGGCCCTTACCCGCCTGGTCTCGAGGCCGGCACAGCGTGCGCAGTCGAGCGGCGGCTGCGGCGGGCGCGTGGTGGCGACCGGCGCCATCGAGTTCGAGGAACGCTGCGGCCGACGCGCGTTGTGGGTGTTCGACTTCAACTCCAAGAACTAGACCGTGGTGCGCCCTCCTCCGTAGTTCGCCGGCTTCGTCTGCTCCGGCGAGCTACTACTTGCGGCAGCGTACGGGGTCCTCTCCTCGGGCGGCCGCAGGAGCGAGCATGACGAAGTCCAAGAGATGGGGAAAGGGCCTGGGCGGTACGAGGAAAGGATGTTGGGGGTGTTTTTGCTTTTTGACCCATATAGCATTTTTTTTTGAGAAAACATTACGCCACGTCAGCGAAAAACGGGCCCTGTCTGTCATAAACGCACTTAACCGAGCCAAATCCGCCAATCAGTGGTTTTTGCAAAACAATTACGCAAGATGTGATGTTTTCTGTAGAGAAACTGTATCCTAGTGTTTTTCGCAAACCTAACCCTCAAAATGGTGGTTTTATGCAATTTACTCTCTTGGACCTCATGTGTTTGTGGGGAAAGACAACCAAGTTTTCGCTAGAGTTGCAACTGACAATGCAACAAAGGTGATGCCACAAAAATCACCCATTCAGTAGGCCACCGATGTATGTCCTCTGTGGCGTTGGCGGGGAAGGGAGTACCGAGAAGTCGGCGAATCGGCCATGCGGCGGCGGCTCGAGGATGCGCTGCTAGGCGACGGACGACAGACTGACGTGGCGGCGTGGATCCGCGATTCGGATCACGGAGACCTCCGGCCACCTCATTTGGAGGAGAGGGGGCGGCGAGGAACGGCGGGGCAGGGACAGAGGAGAGGCAGTAGGTGAAGAGAGAGTATATTTTATTACTCTGCTAGTAGAAGACTGCACAACTTTTTTGACACAACTCCTCGCATTTTCTATATTATATTAGCGGTAGGTGCATAGAGGATCTTTGGTACAACTCTAATCCTTGCCGAGCAGGGAGCTTTGACAGCCGTGATAGTATAGTATAGCTCAATATCGCGCCAGGGATGCCGTTCCCAACGATATGTAATCGGGTAGTGCTCAAGTTAGTAAGAATCCCGGTTTAGCATACATATTTAAACATGACAACAAAATAAAATAAAAAGGGAACCTTCATTTGTAATAGACGCAAGTCATCATTGAGTTTAACATCGTTATGAGATTAAGGCAACATCAAGTTTATTGCGTTCAAGGGACCACAAAAGGTAACAACTTGACACCAAGTTATCAAAAAAGGCTTTCGTCCCATTATATATATAAAACAAAGATCAACAGTAACCAGTACAAACGCACACCCTCACCACAAACGCACACACACCCAAGGCAGGATACATAGGCGCTGAGCGCACTAACACCATTCATAGCACTACGCGAAGAGGTGAAGCTGCATACGACGAACTGTGGGCTTCAAGGCGGCGCCTTCAGGAAAGGGACGACAACGGAGTGCCGCCACTGCCCGATCCGAGGATCAAAGTTTTCTCTGGAGCCACACGACGGACACTGAGAGCCGCGATGACGCCTTCAGGAAGGGAACAATTTGTCGCCGCCGGTTCGTCCGAAGATAGAGCAGGTTTTCACCCTGACCACCATTCACCGCCACCGAACGCCACAGCCCCGACTACCACGCCGCCCGCACGGCCATGGCAACCGGGCAGCACCAAGCCACGGGCCCTGCCCAAGAACCACGCGGACTCACCCCAGGGCCGCCGCCCCGGCATCCAAGACCTTGACACTACCTCACCCGAGATCCGCTGCTACCCCAACCAAAGACACGAGTGGAAAGGACCCGCCTTTTGCACCCCTGGGTTGTCCCAGTGCCAGACCCAATAGGTCGGCCAAAATCGGCCTCCATCGCTCCGTCCTCAGCACCGGGCGCGAGAGGAGCTCGGTCCTGCTGCCGGGCGCGAGACGAGCATGGTCGTGCTGCCGGGCACGAGACAAGGTCAGTCCTGCTGCCGGGCGCGAGATGAGCTCGGTCCTGCTGCCGGATGCGAGACGGGTGATGGACCACAGCTGGGGAAGGGCCAACCAATGACGAAGATAACGGACGGACGACCGAGAAGAAGGGTCGGAGGTCGACACATGCCGTACACCGACGGGCCGACGCCGGAGATGTCCAGCCGCCGCCGTGAACGACCCTAACCACCGCCAGGAGCACCACCACGCCGTGGCAGCCCACATCCACGCCGGAACCCCAAGGTGGAGCCCCGCGCCGCCCTACCGACCCGCACCATGGAAAAGGACAGCCCAGCCGCAGACGCCGCCGGCCACCCCACCATGGCACGCCTCCGCTCCAGCCACCTCCAGCACCAAGGGCCGACAGAGACGACCGGACCATGCCGCCGCAGCCCGCACCGCCTGCCGGAAAGGCTGCGCCAGATCCGGCTGGCATGCACCACCACCAGTCACCGGAGCCACCCCCTGCTGCGCCACTTCCCCACGCCGCAAGACACCGTAGGGGAGCCGCCCGTAGCTCGCGCCGCCCGCGGCCCTCTCCACCCGACGCCGGCACTGCCCGCATCGCCAAGGAGCGGAGATGGCCCGCCCGACCAGGGGTGAGAAACCACCACCGAGACGCCCGTCGCACCACCGCCAGGAGGATATCGCCCACCACTCCTCAGCACACCGCGCCGCCACACCGGTCACCAGCCCGGCGCCCCAGCCCGGCGGATCTGGCCCGCGCCTGACCATCCGCGCGAGGGGACGAAGAAAGCCTCGCCGCCGCCTGCACCGACCGGGCTTCGCCCGGCCACGCCCACCGGCGGCGGCGAGGGAGGAGCAGGGTGAAGGAGGGAGACGCGCGGCGGAGATCAGGGACCCCTCCCCGGCTGCCCCGCGGGTGGCGGCGCGGGAGGATTAGGGTTGGGGAGAGCCACGGGTCGGGGTCCTTGACACTAAGTTCAGTACTAAGAGCGTGAAAATGAGAGCAAGTCATGTATACAGATAGACCGAAGGCATTGGAGAGTAGCCAGTACAAAATACATATCCCATTGCTCTGGACAGAAATATAGAAAAGCACAGTGGCAATGATTGTGTTCTCTGATACAACCTTCGATGGTAAATGGATCTTGGAATCACAAGATGGTCCAATATAATATAAGAAGACGCTGATATCCACCCATCATTCAGTCTGTGAGCTTCCCAGACCGAACGAAAGGTTCGGTGTCGAGCTTTTCCCAAATAACGATTTCGTTTGATAGGAATAACCCTACAGCCCGAACACCTCAGGCCAGAAAGGACCTTTCTAGGCCTCCTGGCCCAAAAAAAAAGAACAGATTTTTTTTTGCGCTGTAAAAAAAAAGAACAGAAAATTAACATAAAAGAGCATACGCAGTGAGTATTTTGCAATGTAGTGTACATAATAAATGCCTACTTATACTAAAACCAATCTGTAAACATCTAATACAATACCTTTGGGCAAAGGAAAATATTAAGTATGATGGCAACTAATTATAATTCAGCGAATAAACCTGAAGATGATATTAACTACACATGTATCCTTTTGGGTTTCTTGCATGGCTTGTGAAGAATACACTTCACAGAAATAATCCTCTATTGGTTACTCTCAATCTAAAATCTGTTAGAGTTGTGTCGAATATAGTGTACGAGGTAGGTTACAGTTGGACTTGTAGTTGTACTCCCTTCGGTCATTTTTACTCTGCACATTGGATTTGCCGAAAGTCAAACTTTGCTAAGTTTGATCAAATTTATATTAGAAATTATTAGCATCTATAATATCTAATAAATATAGCATGAAAATATATTCCAAGATGAATCTAATGATATTGGTGTTGTTATGTGAATGTCTATACTTTTTTATATAAACTTGGTCAAAGTTGGATGAGATTGACTTCGGACAAACCTAATATGCAGAGTAAAAAGGACCGGAGGGAGTATTGTGTTTAGATATGATATGGAGTCGTGTCCTAGTAGGACACTTGTATCCTAGGTCTCTCACATATAGAGGGGGAGACACACAATGTAACCTATGTCAACATAATAGCATCGGAACGCAGGGGAAGCCGGCGGCATGTGCTGGCGTCCAGGGCGACCGGATGCGATATTGTAGCGGTGTCATGGGGAGGAGCGTCCATAGTCGGGCCTCGGGGATGTAGCCATATCGGTGAACCTCGTTAACAAATCTCGGTGTCGTGCTCGTGTGATTGCTTGGTCCTCGGACAAAGGCTTGATGTTCAGGTCGGTATCGTGTACACGGAAGCTTCCGCAATACGTGTTGCCACGGTTGAGATCGATCGGAAGAACTCAAGCGAACGACAACGTCGGCAAGTTGTGGTCGTAATCGGATGATCGACGGTATGACCTCGGATTTACTCTAACAAGTGGTATCATGAGCAAGGTTTGATGAGGCCATTGACGTTGATCTAGAGGATGGGTCGCCGTCAGTTTGATGCAAAGACGGTAGCGAAGAAATCAGTATTGATGTCAAGGACGATCGATTGGGAATTCTTATGCGGAAGCCGTCGGGTCGCTGCGATCAGACGAGATTGAAAAGAGCAATCTAAGGTAGTAAGACACGCATGGCAGATCAGATCGATAGGCAAGCGGCGAAAGCATTGACGGCAGTGCAAGACGTGCGGCGATTGATGAGGTAGATCGATCGGGCAAGCGTATGGGCGGCGGAAGTGTGCAACGGCAGCATATAGATCGATTGAAGCGGCACCGGAGTTGTGGTCCAGGAGCGGCTCGGAGTGGCAGCCTGTAGCGGGCGTGCGGATGTGCGTTGGGCTTAGGCCCAAGCGGCTGGACAGCAGCCATGACGACGTGGCCCACTAGCTGGCTTGTAGGCGTGCAATGGGACTGAGGCTGAGGTGCATGCCCACGTGGTGCTTGGAGCAAGTCGCGATTTGTTTGTGACAAAAAGAATTGGCACAAGGGCTGAGAGTCAAGACCGTGATATGCTATCAAGAAAGGAAAAATAAGTTCTAAAGCTACATACGTGTGATGAATCAGGAGTTTGAGCTAGCTTAGCTCTGTTGATCTGTGGCATGTTCACACGGGAGGGCTATGGAGGACTTTGCTTTGGTTTCTTTGTCGGTACACGTTTGTGTATAGATGGCAAAGATCATGGTGACGGCTTGAGTCTGGAATGTCTCTGCAGCCGGACAAATTCGGCCGGGTCGGACTAGACAGTCTGACGGATCGACGCAAGTCGGTTGGTACAGAAGATGGTGGTGGGATCGGCGAAGACGACATAGGAGCGTGATGCTGATGGTGACCGATTTCTGGGCGTGGAAACACGTGGTGCACATGCCTGAGGGCTTGTGCGGCTTCGACAAGACTATGGCGCGAGGCTGATTCAAGACGATGCACACATGAGAGCTTGAAGTCGACGAGGCGCGAGGGTGGACCGATCATCTACCATGGAGTCATGTTGAAGGTGGAGCTGGATTGAGGGGCTACGATGTAAGGATCCAGGGAATCGAAGCCTATTCAACAACAGGGAAAAAAGCGAGTGACACGTAGTTCGGACTGGAGCCCAGTGGTCTGATGGAAGCGTGAAACTCGTCATCGGTCGATGATGCTCGGTGGTACTATGCAGTGGGGGTTGAGTGGCGTGGGTTTGCGACCCTTGAGACTCGACTGGGACAACGGAGACTCGACGCGGTAATAGCGACGAGGCGTGCGGTATGCACGGGGCATGGAGACGGACCAGGGCTCTGGTGGTCATACATGTGGTGAGACAAATGCGAATTTGACTCGAAATGATTACAAGCAATGATGAAATTCCTTCAAGTTTCAGACACGCGGTCAAGAAAGGAGCGATGATGTTGAATTCAGGTAACTCTTATGTGTGACACCCAATATGTGAGTTGTTCATTTTCACGCAGGTCAGTGATCAGTGTGTGATGGCGTTGAACAGAGCTCTGGAAGTTGGGAGCATGCACTAGAGTAAAGAGGAACTTAATTTTGCTCGAGTGTTGCCAGTGGTCAAGAAAAAAAGGGACTACAAGTTGCAGGTGGAGTCACATGGAGTGTTTGGAGTAGCAGCGATACTCATGGGATAAGCTCAAGTCCAATGTACATGGAAGTTTGACACATGGACGAATTCAAGGTGGTGAAGAATATTCGCCAAGGTGGAGCTTGTTAGAGTTGTGTCGAATATAGTGTACGAGGTAGGTTATAGTTGGACTTGTAGTTGTATTGTGTTTAGATATGATATGGAGTCATGTCCTAGTAGGACATTTGTATCATAGGTCTCTCATATATAGAGGGGTGGACACATGATGTAACCTATGCCAACATAATAGCACAGGGGAAGCCGACGGCATGTGCCGACGTCCAGGACGACCGGGTGTGGTATTGTAGCGGTGTCATGGGAAGGAGCGTCCATAGTCGGGCCCCGGGGATGTAGCCATATCGGTGAACCTTGTTAACAAATCTCGGTTTCGTGCTCGTGTGATGATCCTCGGATAAAGGCTTGATGTTAAGGTCGGTATAGTGTACACGGAAGTTTCCGCAGTACATGTTGCTACGGTTGAGATCGATCGAAAGAACTCAAGCAAACGACAACGTCGGCGAGTTGTGGTCGTAATCGGATGATCGACGGTATGATCTCGGATTTACTCTAACAAAATCAATGATTAAATTACTATGTTTCATCATCAAGCCAGCATACGCGGTTCATATATAAATATCTACTCCTATAAACTAAATCAAGCTAGCATACACACTTCATCTCCAAATAGAATTCATCTTCTGCTGTGTGGTTACCCAAATCCAGCCAGAGATCCTCACATAAGAGAAGGGGGGAGGGGGTAGAGGAGCAATAGGAGCTTACTTGCGAGTAGAAGCCAGAGCGCAGGGTAGCGCAAGCGCTAGACATGTCGTCACAAAACCATTACAAGCCCTGATCCAGATCCCCTGCTTCGCTGTATGATGCCACTTGAAAATAGAGCATTTTCTACTCGGAGGAAAAAATATGGCTCATTGGGCATTGTGTAGGACAGGTTCCACCCTTTACACGAAGGTGTAGAAAATACTTGCAGTAATTATCAACCTGATCACTGAATTCTGAAGCTTTGAACATAACGAGTAAAGTGCATTACAATGCAGAATGCTGACTTTTAAGTAATTGCTTGTGCTGATTATCACAGAAACATTGTTGAGAATTTTCCACAACTGCCTCTACATAATGTATAGGTAGCTTTGGATAAAAATAAATAACTCCACACATGTTCATTCAATGTAGAGAAGACCTGATGAAAAACTAATCCAAGCCTAGGCTTTCTGTAGGGTTTCTTATTCTTCCTTTCGGATCTAACGGTGATAAAGAATACATTTTTCTGATTGAAAATCAACATTTCTGGATTTATGATTTGGCAGGAGATATATTTTCACCGATTGATCGAAGCCAATTTCTTCATAGAACAGATGATGCAATTGGCTATATTCAGGGAAGAGAAAGGAAAGGTAAACGCAACATTTAACTCCTGCTATGGAAATACTGTATCAATTGCTTATATCCAGGGAAGACGATGCAATTTTCTATATTCAAGGAACAAAGGAAGTAATTTTCTATATTACTGGAACAGTTGATGCAATTATCTAGTCACGGAACTATTATTAAATGCATAGGAACCAAAACAATTTATTTTCTCAACAAACAGAAAACAGTAACCATGCATCTGCTACAAGGTGGAAACATTTAAAACAATTTTTTTTCATGATGTAACCTCTATTTTGGATCTACCAAAGCTTAGTTTCTCAGTTACACAAGCCTACTCACCAAGTTGTACACTAAGCAAATGTATAAAACCAAGTTGTAGCTTGTAAATGGAAGTGCAAATGTAGAGACAAATGTGGAAAATGAACCTCTTTGGAGACATGGGGAACAATTAACAATACCAAGGGAATGACAGAGAGCAAAGGGAAGGGCACCTAAGCCATGACGGCAAGGCAACCACGACGACGGCGACGTCCAGATCAAATCCAAAATCGAAAGGGAGAAGGGGGTGAAGTGAGGACATGGTCGGACTGGCCGCCGTCTTTTGGCCTCGCTCCTCCTCCTCCTGCAGAATCCCATGCGACAGCATGGCCACCATCCTCATTGCCGCTAGTCTGTCGTCCGGAAGGTAGCAAAAAAACAAAATAACCCAAAACGCTTACTTAGCAAGGAAATAAGTTACAAAGCTAACAAAACCTACATTTAGTCTGGTGCATGATCCAAAAAATGCAGTGGTGACAGACAGAATTGGGGAAAGCTTCAGAACAAACTAAAGAAAGCGGAAGGAAATGTCCGCTCAATGGCTCGGATTAACCCAGCAACTTAATCACAACAGTCAAAAAATTGTTTATCTACTATCCTTATAAAAGCACGAAAGGCGGAGAACCAGACAATCTCATCCATCCAGAGGGTTGAATCCTATGTTTAACATGCCTTGGATGTTTAGCACCAATCATGTTTTACCCACTCTTAATTAACGCTGGCGCCGCTCTTGCGCTACCCCGCGGCCCCGCCCCTCAAGAAAATACCCACCCCTCGCTTGACACGATCCATCGATCGCCAACCGCACAACCCTCACTTGCACGTCCCGCGCATAACCCTCGCTGGCCTGGCCCTGGTTCTCCTCGCAAACCGCTGCTCCGTCACTCCTTTGCTCCCTCTGACGCACGGCAGCGCCAAAACTAGCGGATAAACAAGCAGCGCAATCAGTGCAATCAATCATCGGCGGCTCCGCTCAACGCAATCAATCACCAGCGTCTCCGCTCAACGCCCCCTAGATTACTTCGCCACCAGAAGCGAGGAACCTCGAAGCGGACTGCGAGAGGAACCCCGCCGATCGATTCGGAGGAGATGGGCGAGAGGCGCGACTCACCAGCCGACGGAGGTGCAAGATCGGTGGCGGACGCGGCCTTCCTCCTTGGCGGCAGGAGGAGAGGGAGCGAGGCGCGGCGAACGGGCAGGACTCGCCGGCCGGCGGAGGCGCGAGATCGGCGGCGAACGCGAGCCCTCCTTGTTAGCGGCGGCGTGCCTTCCTCATAGATTCAAATAGCCCGCAAAATAGCCGCGATAGCTGCCTGGGAGCCTCGCCGCTACGCTATGGCTGCTCCCGCGAAATCCTCAACAAGTCCCGCTAAATGACTCAACAATGAGCAAAACCCCTTCGAAAATCATCTCTCTCATCAGAAAAATTTCCGCTATTTGCCGCGATTGCTCGCTATGGCGGCCGCTATAGCTGCTGGGAGAGGCTGCCGCGAAATCGTTTCTCTCACGATTTTAATCTCTGCTTCCAATCCTTTCTCTCTCCGGACGACTAGCTGACCTCGCCCGCCTCGTGGCCGCATCACCGAGATTCCAGTGTCTCGCTTCAGCAAGCTCCTCCTCGCCCTCATCATCAACCTCCTCTATGTGGTCGACGGCTGCATCCCTGACTTGGACTATGGTAACCTCTTCCTCATGTTCGTCACTTTGTCATGCTGCTTGCTGCCACTAACACGATGGAATCAAGTATTTAGTTTCTGTAGGTGAAGGTTCTCAAGTGTGAGCTCTGAAGTTCTTCCCCACACGGTCCCGTACTGTCGCAGCACATGTAATTGACTGCCTGCTTTTCTAATGCCTGTGTTTTTAGTAGACTGCTGGTGTATCCTGTCATTCTGTGTATGTTGCAAACTGGAAACTAGAAGATTTTGTGATGGGATTGCCCGCTTACCTTCCATGGGAGCTTCAGTTGGATTGCTGATGCTGCCACTAGATTTATTTGTGCAAAGAAATATGGAAAACAGAAGATGGCAATTGCGTGTTGTGCACGGACTAATTGGCTGGTCATTCTGGGGGTATATGCTACTGTTTTTTGAGTGAAAGTTATGGTTTTGTACGTACCATGATTTATAGGGTACACTGACTGTTTATTAGCACTGAGTTACATGATGGACATGACAGGAGAAATAAATTGATTTTTTCGATAAAGAAAGGAGAAATCAATTGATAGGAACTCTTTGTGTGTCCTCTCCACATTAGGAGGACACGGAGAGACACGGAATCGAGAAATGAGTCCTCTCCAAATCAATTAGCAGAATTAGCAGTACTGTTAGGCTGAACAGCTCTGAACCCCATTCCAGGGTCACTATGGTTGGTGATAGTGATTTCAGGATCAGCAAAGTCTCTCGTACAATATCTCTATATGTTATTCAACTTAGCAAATTTTCATCTTCATTTAGATATTACTTACCCATCTTACAACTTCATGGCATGTTTGCTTTAAGATGTCTTGCAGGTACTATGTTTATTTCTGTAGAAGTTTTCTCTCCTGGATCTTGCAGGTACTATGACTATCAGGAAATCCGATCGAGGCTATATTCAGTTCATGAACTGCTGAAACAAATACATCTCAGGTGTGCTTCCTGATCTTGCTGTAAGGACAAATATAATCTTCTCCTTTCACCACCAATACTTTTTCTTATCTGTAGGTTAATGGCCTTCTTTCTCGCATGAAGGATGGGATGATAGCTGCCCGGAAGCGCAAGATGTTGTTAATGAATTCGACAGTGATTTAGTGAGATTGTGAAATCCCTCCTTCTGCTCCTTCCAATCTTTCAAATTGATTTGTTTGATCTTCTCTTCATTCCGATTAAATTTATTATCGCTTCTCCTAATGGTCCAGCCAATTAAGAAGAGAAGATAGGGAAGAGAAAAATGCATGACACAAGAAGAGATGCCTTTAGAAGCAGCGTAAACAGGGCTGAATTATATCTCTTTCTACCCTTGCATATATTTAGAATTTACTGGTAAGAGAGGAGGAAGTGAAGAAAAAGGTTGCTGTTCCGAGAGACGTTTATGAGGATCCTACAGTTTTATTTTACTCTAGAGATGGCAGTTGCTCTATCCCTAAATAGTGGACTTAGCAGCTACTTCTTTTTACATTTGCATATCCATTATATGGGTCTGCATCATACTTGTGCAGATAAATAATTATCAGCCTGGTAGAGGAGAGGAATTATATCTTGAATTCATTGATGCCGCATAATTTTGGTCCGTACTTTGTACGACTTGACTGTACAATCATGATGCTTTGTTCACAACCTATATAAAATACTCCCTCCATCCGAAAAAACTTGTCCCAAGCTTGTTTATCAAATGGATGTATCTAGCACTAACTTGGTGCTAGATACATCCATTTGAAGGACAAACTTTTTCGGACGGAGGGAGTATTGTATTAGTAATTTCAAAATTAATTTTGCATAGCTTTTTGCTTATGCCAAATGAAAATCGACAAAATATTTTTATAGCACTCTGGGGTAAAATGTTAAGTTTCTAGACATGTTTTTTATATGCTAGAATATGTCTTTGACCTATGGAAACAAAGGGTTCATTATTTGTTTTCAAGAGCTTAGGTGCAAGTAAGCAGCCCTACATGCAACCATATTTCTTACTCTTCTATCCATGAAGTGTTTTCAAATACTGCATTTTTCTCTTGATAGATGCCATCCGAGGAAAAAACTCTTGACACGGCATTGTGGTAACCTCTGTTCTGTTGTAAACATGTTTTTACTACCATGTATCATCAAGCATTTAAAATGTTATTAAGAGTAACATGGCATTCTGTATATGCTCTAGGTAAACTTGCGTTGGATACACAATTCTTGTTTTTTTTGTATTTGGGCAAGAATTCATGTATGTGAAAATAAATCTCTTTCATGTATGGTTTTATATCTCGGCAGAATATTACTGGTTTTGCTACCACAACATGCAGAATATGGTGTGGGTGAGAGGTCATGGGGTTGTGATAGGATGAAAAAGAATATGGTCTCTAAGATGTACACCTACTCAATAGTGAGCTATTGGTACATACAACATGGAATTTATCTTTTTCAAAAAAGATGGCATAATGTTATTTTTTAGCATTTTTTTGATATTTTATATCTATTGGTCGCAAGGCGGGTGATAGCTCTCAGGTGTACTACGCTACTGATGGTATCCTTGCCTTTCTTCGTAGTACTGTATTGAGATTGACATGTAACTATTTCATCCTCTATTATAAACATTGTCCTTTTCAAATCCAGTGAGCATTCCTGTAAAATAGTGTCCACTCACATCAGAGTTAGAGCTAGATGGAGCATCAAACAATGGAATCGAGTCATGAATTGTAAGCCAATCATGTAGGCATACACCCATTTTCATTTACCTATGTATAGTGGAAGTTGTGTAAGTCATTTGAAATGTTAATATAAAGAGTTCGTTACTGATGTTTGTTGTGAACAGTGTGAATATATTCCCGTGACAAAAAATCTGTGTGAATTTATTTGAATGGTGTTATCTCCAACTAAGATCTCTATAGTAGCAGAATTCCTTATTTTCTAAAATCTGGAAATATTAATACAAGTAGAGAGAAGTGGTCCTTGAATTTGTTCGTCCATATGGTAATATGTGGTGCCACGAATCTGAAGTGGTTATTGTTCCTCTCTTTCTAGAGCCTCTATGCAGCCACAAGAAAAGTTTCCATGAACAGAGAGTTGGGTCATTCATTTCATAGTTGACTCATGAGTTGGAACGAGAAGGCCGGAGGGTCCAGTGAATATTTAGTTTGGCCCAACGACTCTGGCTGAAGGAGAGGGAAGATCATGTGGTCGACGATTTCTTCAACGAGGAGGCCACACAACATTGATCGATATGTGGCTCACAAGTAGATGATGATTGGAATGTTATCTGCTTTGCGTTTCTAGGGTGAAGCATCAATTTTGAATAAAAGATACATTTATTTAGTGATGTTCTTAAAATTACTGTTTAAGATTTATATCAGTGTGATCAATTTTATTTAGATACGTGCATTCGCACGTGCATGATTACTAGTGGATACAAACAGCAACATGGGACATTGCTACCTCGGTCACTCTTTACATGAACAATCCAACATTATCTCCCAATAAAAACTCTAAAACAAATCTTGTAGCATTATTATTTGTAGCATTTAAGAACAAATAGTTGCAACTCGTAACTTGTGAAAAAAATAAGTAATAGTATCACAATGAATTAAAACAAGCCATTCAACCGATAACTTGCTGGGAGCGGGTCTTTCTAGTATAACAAAGTGCAACTTACCTTTTAACCAGATTAAATTAAGGACCAACAACAAACAATAAAATATCAAGAATAACTTATATGCAATAAAGGCATGAGAGATAAGAAATCTCTACATGAGACAGCTATAAACACTGGAGAGCAACACCTACAAATACAAATAAAAAGGGTTCAGGGTTCATTGCATAGTGGGCTCAAATTCGCCTTTCCTCGATCATATAACCTACCCTCATCGTCTCTTGTCACCAAATCAATTTGTTTATATAGTGGAGCTGCCTGGTTATCACTCAACAAGAATGACCATCCAAGGACATAACAATAAGTATCATAGAACCAAAAAGGATTCTAGAGACAAGACGGAGGATCCAACTTGATACCACAGGTGCCTTGATTGCTCAAAGACACACTTATTTCAGCCACGGTCAATCATCATCGCCCTAGCAAGAATGGCCTCCAATAGGCCGGCTGTCCGTGGACACGTCAGCACATGTACGTGGACATTTGCAGATAGAACTTTCGGGGTCAGCATTGGAGAAGCCCTAATAATGCAATCATGCATTTTGTTCCTTCAATGTGTTCTTAAATTCCTCCAAACCAAAGAGGCGCTAAATACAAATACAGAATGGCAACAACATAGCACATTGTGCTTGAGACTAGAACTGCATTGGAATGGACTCAGATTCACCTTTGCTCGATCATGACCCTTCCCCTAGTGTCTCCATCACCAGATCAATCTGTTCTTACAAGGGTGAAACTGCCCTAGTTATCACTCATCAGAAATGGCCATCCAAGGACAGAGCCACTAAAATAAGCACATTCTTGAAACGTCACGAAGAAACAAGGGGGGATCCAACTTAATACCCACAGTGCCTCGATTGCTCGAGAGCATGCTTATATCAGCCAAAACCGATCACCATAGCCCCGCGCCAGCTAAGAGCGACCCTAGTGGCAGATATGATCAGGGCAACGGGCATGTGGCCGCCGGAGGCGGTGGCTCGGGCCGGAGAGAACAAGAGTGATGGCTGCGCGCGAGAAAGATGGAGGTGAGAGGAGAAGACTAACCCCTAGCTTTGCCACCCGATTGGGGAAGAGGCCACGAATCGGGGCAAGGTATCTTGCGCCAGGGACACGAAAAACCAAAAATGCCCTAGGCGGGGGACAAGAATTTCGGCGGTGGCACGAGATCTTTTGCCTCTAGAGAGTGCCGACCGGCCGCACGGGGCGCCCCCCAGCCACAACAAATGACACATAGGTCCCACCAGCGAGAGACCCGACACGCCAGCGAGGCACGACTAAAATCACGGAGTGAGCTAGGTCGCAGGAGAAGAGTAACTATTCATTCCTATAGTGTCGCTCCCAGATCTGACGGCCGAGGTCATCCAGTGGCTCGATCCAACGGCCCAGATTGCATCAAGCAAACCGATCTGACGGCCACCAGTCGCTAAACTCCGAGAGAGCCCGCTGTCCAGCTAGGTTCTTGTTGGCTGAAGCAAACAACAAGATCAAAGTGAGCATGTGTGAGAACCCATGTATGATAGGGGTGTGAAAGGAAATATGTGTAAAACATGGCTGAAGCAAACCGTAGGATCAAAGTGAACATATGTGAGATATCATTTCTAGTCCAAAGGTAGGTTGGAAAATACCATATGTCATGATGCTGTAACTCAACTGAATCTCTGAGATTATGCCAATGATAAGAAGTCATCGGTCCCGTGCCGACGATGGGCTTGCAACCGCGGTCGGCTCCGCCGCCGCATTACGTTGCTCGGCCGCCTCAGAATCGGGTTGCGCCGGTGGGGTCGCAGGCGCCGCCGCCGCAGAGCAGTGCTGTTGGTGGTGCCTCAGCTACGCCCAGGGGTCATTGAGGGGATGACGGTTATAATGCCTATGGAGCTGGGCAGCACCGGGGTTCCTCGTCCATGGGTGGAGGTCGTGGATTTGCTTGGTAGAGTGACGGATCAGCGGAGAGGCCGTTCTTGGGTCCTACCGGTGGTTTTGTCGAGGGGGCATCTGGCCCGGGTCATCGGCAGCGGGGTGGTTTCCGCGGCCATCGTGGCGGTCATCGTGGTCGTGGTGGTCGGTACCGCCCACGACAACCTCCGCCCACCGTGGTTGTCGAGCAGACAACCGCTGGCGGGAGTACCGAGGAGCCGGTGCTGGCCGGTCAGGCTATGGAGGTTGTGACGGCTCTCACTAGTGTTCAGGTTCCAGAGGATGAGACTATGGGTGATGTGTCCGTGGAGATGCTGGACAGGGCTGATGCTGATAGGGCGTCCAAGTGGGCGCGCAAGAAAGAGAAAATGTTGTGCTATCGATTTGGTGACAAGGGTCATTTTATTGCTGAGTGCATAGCTGTGTTATGTGACACTTGTGGTAAGCCAGCTCATGATTCGGGGAATTGCCCACTTCTGTAAGATCAAGCACCATCTCTCATGATGTACGGAGTGTATTGTGCTGAACTCACGTTCTTTGAATCTCCTAATGAGAGGGAGGTTCCTGATGAGGCGCAGAGTATGACTACTGGGATTGTTAAGGTGACCAGAGGAGAGGTCTCCGAGACTCAGATTGTGCAAAGGCTCCGGGAGTTGGCCCCTGGGGACTTTCAGTGGGAGCTTGTCAGTCTCGCGGATAAGATGTTTTGGGTTGAGTTTCCTTCAGTGGATGATTTGCAGAGACTCCTCAGTTTTGGGATGTGCAAAGTGCCGGGCACCGATTGCATCCTTGAGTTTCATGAGTGGAAACAGGTGGAGCCTCAGGGCAAGCCACTTACTCAGGCGTGGTTGCGCTTTTCCGGGGGGCCTTCCAAGCCGATGCAGGATGCTAGGGTTGTGGCTAGCTTGGGAATCATGGTGGGGAAGCCTGAGTGTGTGGATATGGCTTTCACCAGAGCTCACGGGATTGCTCATATATTAGTTAGTATTTTGGATATTGAGTATGTGCCTAAGGTCGTCAAGTGGACTTATCGTGGAAAGGTTTTTGACCTGCTGATTGAGTTTGAGGACGAGACCCTATTGGCCGAGGGGGCTAACGGGGCTGACGTCAATATGCACGAGGGTGATGATAGCGCGGGAGCAAAGGAGACTTCGGTCGATGATACGGGACGACAGTTGTCCAAGGGACCTGGGTTCGGGTCTACGACGACCGAGGATGGGGTGGTTCCGCCATCATCGGTGCCTACGACGACTCTGAGATTTGGGGCTTTCGAGCCTGCGTCTGCACCACCGAGGTTGTGGAGTGATCGGGTGGATTCGGATGAGGTTATAGAGCTCGCGCTACCTGCTTTGGTTCTTGAGGATGCTGTGAGTCCCGCTCCTCGGGCTTCGACAATCTCGGTCAGGGGAGAGGACGAGGTGCGTGGGCACGTGGCCTCTTCCTTGGTTCTCTCTTCTTCTACCGAGGTGCAGGTGATGGAGGGGGCGGTTCAGCTCTCTGTTGGGGACTTGGGGCAGGTGGCCCCCGTGTCCTCCCTTCCGTCAGTGCTGGACGAGGCCTCGGTGGTGGCGGTCTTACCTTTGGGAGGGATCCCGATGCAGGTGGGCTCGGATCCCCCTTCTCCCGCCGCTTTGTCTGCTTTGGAGGTTGCGGTATCGCCTTCGAGAGGGGCCTCGGGGCAGGAGGCCTCGGGGCCTTACTCTCTTGGGACGCCTATGGTGGCCGCCCCTCCGGCGCTGGGGGGGAGTTCGGGCAGGTAGCCCAGGAACTTCCTTCCCCCGGTGCGCTGCCGTCTCCACCCTGTGGGGCGCGTCCGACTTCTCCAGCGTTGGCGAGGGCCTCATCGGGTCCTGGCATTAACACCAGGTCGTCCGTGGAAGATAACTAGCTTTGTGTTCGGGGTGCGGCAGGAGGCGACACCCCGAGCAGGATTTCTCGTGAGGAGGTCATTGCGTTTGGAGGGATTCCGGATCCGATTTCTGAGGGACGACGGTTGAGCTGCCGTATCCAGAATCATCCGGAGGTGGACGACATTCAGCAGCGGTGCGCTATGGGGGCGGCCAAGCTTCGTGACATTGAGGTCACTACTGGTATGTCGGTCAATACATCTCATTCCATTTTGCCATTTTCTACCGATGAGATTGTCGATAATGCAAATCAGTTAGGAGTTTCACTAGGTAGTAATGCTACTAAAATTTCAAATTCTATTAATGACCTTCTGGATTTAGAGGTTGAGCGGGCTTTAGAGATGATTCATAACTTAGCAGTGGTTAAGCCCATGAGTGATTCAGAGTTTGATGCGTTGGGGGTCAGAGTGCTCGATAATTTTTGTGCGGATCTTATTCCTCCCATGCCTGAGTCGGAGGAGGAGGATGAGACATCTGTGATTGATGTCGCGAGACCTGCTGAGACTGGTTGTGAGGACCGGTTGCAGAGTCAGAATACCACCAAAAGCAAGTGGAAGCGGAAGGTTCGTCCGATGTCTGCAGTGCGTAGGAGTGCTAGGATCCGTACGGCAAAAAAATTCCATGATGAAGTATGAAAGGAATCTTTTGGAATAGCAGAGGTCTGGAAGACTTGGCTAAAAGAAGGTTTCTGGCGGAGGCGTCTCTTGAGCATAGATTAGATTTTATCTCTTTATCGGAAACTGGTAGAGATAATTTTGTGCCACAATTTCTAACTACCTTGTCGGGAGGAATTGATTTTGACTGGCATTGTTTGCCACCGAGAGGGAGATCGGGTGGGATCTTACTCGGAGTTCGATTCGCTTGAGGTTCGAAGTGTGGTTATGGGAGATTTTGCAGTCAAGTTTCGGGGTGCGGACAAAGGTCGATGGGTTCAACTGGGCTTTGGTGGCGGTATATGGGGCCGCATAGCCTGAACATAAGCCTGAGTTCTTGGCCGATCTGGTTAGGATTTGTGGCTCTGGGCAGCTACCTATTGTCGGGTGGTAGGTGCGACATATGCCAACGGGTGGCTTATCATTGTGGGAGCCAGTAAGACATCGCCGGTGCTTGGAAACGGGATGAGGCGAAGACATGCACGCCGGCGAATCTTACCCAGCTTCGGGGCTCTCCGAGGAGATAACACCCCTACTGCTGCTCTGCGGGGTCTTCGCATGATCACTAGATGAACAAGTAGCTTCACGATGCTCCTAGAGCTGTTTGGTGAGAGGAGGAAGAAGGGCACGGCTCGCTCTCTTCTTCTCCTTGTGTGGTGTCTAGGACTAGCAGGGATCAACCCTTTGCATGGGTGTCCCGGGGGGTTTATATAGGCCTACCCCCCGGGGGTACAATGGTAATCAGGCTGGGCACGGGGCCCAGCCGTCTGTGACTACGCTCGCCGGCTTCTGCGCCGACTGCTGGGTCCCGCCGGCTGCCGGCTCCTCGGCCGATAGGCAGGTCCCACTGCTCAGGGCCTTGTCGGTGGCTGGTTACTGTTTCTCAATCCTGGTGACGAGGGCTTCGTCGAGGTAGGCGTGGCTACAGTGCCGCCGTCCGGCGGGTGATCATTGTAGCCTCACCGCGTCTTGTCTCCTTAATGGGGCGTCCCCTTTGAAGGAGGTGGCATGCCGGCTATGGAGAGCTGGCTTTGTCTCAGGCCGATTGGGGGATGCACGGCCGCCTTCGGGTGTGTCTCTGCCCGAAGGGGCCCATGCCCGTGGGCCATACTGGTAGCCCATCGTGGATGATATCAGGGTCAACGTGGCAACAGTGCCGCGCCGGACGGGTCATGGCCACCCGTACGACGCACTGTGCCAGTCGTGCTCCGTGATTCGGGGGTGGCAGGCTTCACTGTAGCCACACCCCGTCACATCGCTGTTAAATGGATGCAAACTTTGAGGGTACGGTCTTGACCACTTTGTGGGAGCCGGCTTCTTGGAGTCGGCCTTCTCGCGGCCGGCTTCTCGTAGCCGGCCCTCCCGTGGCCTTCTTCACGAGGGCTAAAGTCGGGCCGCCTTCCGATAGCCGGCCTGGGAGACAGCCGGCAAGGGGAAGGCGGCCCCACGTCTTGGTTTCTTGAGAGCTGGATGGGCTCGTAATTTTTTCAGAAGGGCCAGGGGAAGCCGGCTAGGCTACCCATGGCTATTTACTCCGGCAGTAGTCCCCGAAGCTGATCGAGCTTCGAGGCTGACAAAGGGACGAGAAGCTTGGTCAGCTTCCTATCCTGAGGGGCCGGCTTTGCTGGTGCGCGCCGACTTCGGAGAGCTCCGTTTCTTGTAGGCGGGAACGTGGTCGACCCATGAGCTGACCGCAGGCCTTCCCACGGGCCACGTGGCAGTGAAACCCTGCCAGTGCACACGCGCGATGAGACGCCGCTGCAGGCCCGGGCCCGCCACTCCTAGGCCTCGGCCCGAGCGTGGATCTTCTGCGGCCCACGCGGACCGCTCGCCTTCCCACGGCGATTTTATTACGCCCTTAGGGCGCAATAATCGCGGTACGTAGGGGGAGTGGGCAGTTGATCCCCACGTTCCCCCACGCCGCGCCTCCTCGGCTCCGCCGCGTGAGCCTATAAGTAGGGGGAGGAGGGGGAGCGGCAGAGGCTTCGCACACTCTCCCTCGCTCCACCCCCTTTCGCCTTCATTCTTCTTCTTCCATGGCGCTGTCGAGCTCATGGGATGGCTCCAACGTCCATGAGGACCACATCGAGTTCCTTCGCCAGACGCGACGCCTGCCCGGCGAGAGCTTCGTGCGGGTCCATCGAGCGCCGGAGAGCGAGGTTTCGCCGGCACCGGAGGAGGGCGAGCGGGTTATCTTCCGCTCGCTCGGCCTGCGCGGCTTCGGCCTTCCGGCGAGCGGGTTCCTCCGTTCCTTCCTCGAGTTCTACAACCTTTAGCCGCATCACCTCACGCCCAACGCGGTGATGCTGCTGTCGGCCTTCATCTCCCTCTGCGAAGGTTTCCTTGGGGTCCTCCCCACGCTTGAGCTCTGGGGGGAATTCTTCCAGAGCAAACTCGGCACCGTCGTCGCGGGCGTGCCCGCCCCCTGCGGGGCCTATATCACCATGAGGCGGTCGGGCGAGAACAACTCGTTCCCGCCCATCCCGCTGATCCAGTCGGTGAAGCTCTAGTAGAAGTCATACTTCTATGTGAAGAACGTCGCCCAGCAAGGCGACTACGTCAACCTGCCGGCTTACGTAGCCGGCCCACCGGCTGGGAGGCAACCCTCGTGGAGCTACCGGGCCAGGTCATTGTCTCAGGCCGGGAACGCAGCCGTCCCCCGACTTCGGGTGATGATCCAGGCGGAAGGCCTGACCGGAGCCGACTTGGTGGCCGCCTTCGTGGAGCGCCGGGTACTTCCTCTCCAAAGCCGGCCTCACATGATGTGTTAGATGAGCGGCCGCTTTGACCCAAGCCGGTTGAGCACCAGGGAGATGCCTCATGCAGAGGTGTCCTACATGGTGAATTACATCTCCAACTGCAAGCTCGCCGAGGACTGGCGATACGGGAAGGCGCCGTACTCTCGCGCCAACCCTCCGCCCATGGTAAGTTTTTCCTTCTTTTCTCTTGTTGGTAGCCGGCCTTATGATAGCCGGCCTCTGATTAGTCGATTATCCCCTAGCAGAACCCTCTCCTTCCGCCGACGACCGGGGCCGCAGGGGTAGAGCGCCAGCTCGTCCCCGATCGCACGATGGACGACGCCGACGAGCCGGACTTGGGAGCGGCCGCCATGGAAGACGCCATCGTGGGGGAAAGCGACGAGCCCGGAGGCGCAGGGCTCATGGCCGGCTTTGAGGACTGGCCGGATGATGCCGAGGTCGAAGTCGCCCTGCGCCGCCAGCCGGCGCCTGGTCATCAAGGCGCGAGCTCGTCCGCCGCGCCGGCTGCTGGCGGCGGCGCCCAGAAGCGCCGGGCCGCGTCGATCCTCTTCGGCAGCCAGCCGAAGAAGTCCAAGGCTTCCATAGCAGTGACCAAGCGAGATGAGGCGGCCGCGAAGGCGGCCCGCTTCCGCAAGGTGGTGAAGCAGCTACAGGCGATCTCAGCGTAAGTCGTCGAATGCTTGGACACATATTTTTTGTTGTTCTCTTTGATTGAAAACTCTTCTAAACCTTTCTTTGCTCGCCGGACAGGGCGCCGCTTTCCCTTGAGTGGGGTCTGGGCGGCTCCGTAGTCGGGCCGACTAGAGGGTCTTCAGGCTCCCGCCACGTGGACCCCCGCGCCGACCTCAGGGAGGCCACGGAGCGGAACACCCGTGAAGCGCGGGAGGAGCGGGAGGCGGCGGAGCGAACGGCCGCCCAGGCGGCGAAGGAGCAGGCCGATGCGGGAGCCAAGGCCCGGGCGGAGGCGGCGACCGCGGAGACGGAGGCGGAGGCTTCGCACAACCAGCCTCCGCTGCTCGCCATTCCCCTCCGCGTCGTGGCCCCCAACATCCCAGTGCCCTCGTCGGAGGAAGTCTACCAAGATCCGCCGGCGATGGAGAGGAGGGAGGTCCAAGTGGCCTCCGTGGAAGGAATGTCGCAGACGGCGCCGACCGGAGCGGGCCAAGGCGGCCAATCTACCGCGGCGCCAGAGCAGCCGGCCGGGGGTGAGCCGGCAGCAGGAGCCGGCCTCGAGGTGCAGCCGGCAACACGCCGGCGTGCGGGAGGAGGCACTACCGGCCAGACGGTGGAGGCCATGGAGGCGGCCAGCACCGCCACGTCTGAGTGGACTCCCAGTGGGGGGACGGGCGAGCTCAACGTGGCGGCCCAAGAGGTTCGGAACCGGCTTCAGGCCCAGGCCGCCTCGCTGCAGCAGTACACCCAAGAATTCCTAGCGGCGCAGGCCGTCATCCGAGTGAGTCTCCTAGCCTTGTTTGTTTTGTTTTCTTGATTTTTTCCGTGGGGGCGCATCAGCGCACCCACTGGGTGTAGTCCCCGAGTTCCGAGTCGGCTGCTGCGCAGGCGGCTCGGAACTTACTAGGTCCTGACAACCATCTTATACCCGCCTCCTGTCTGTGATTTCAGGAGTATCATAACCTCTGTGCAGCCGCCTTCAACTCCCAGGCTCAGGAGCTGGGCCGGAGAACCAAAGACCTGGTCAACAGCCGGAGTGCGTCCTTGTTTTCGTTCATCTCCTGTGGGGGCGCGTCAGCGCACCCACTGGGTGTAGTGTTGGGGAACGCAGTAATTTCAAAATTTTCCTACGCACACGCAAGATCATGGTGATGCATAGCAACAAGAGGGGAGAGTGTTGTCTACGTACCCTTCGTAGACCGCAACGGAAGCATTGACGCAACATAGAGGAAGTAGTCATATGTCTTCCCGATCCGACCGATTCAAGCACCGTTACTCCGGCACCTCCGAGTTCTTAGCACACGTACAGCTCGATGACGCTCCCCGGCTCCGATCCAGCAAAGCTTCGGGGATGAGTTCCATCAGCACAACGGCATTGTGACGATGATGATGTTCTACCGACGCAGGGCTTCGCCTAAGCACTACAACGATATGATCGAGGTGGAATATGGTGGCAGGGGGCACCGCACACGGCTAAGGAATGATCACATGGATCAACTCGTGTGCCTAGAGGTTCCCCCTGCCCCCGTATATCAAGGATCCAAGGGGGGGGGGGGGGGGCGGCGGCCGGCCCTATGGTGGCGCGCAGGAGGAGTCCTACTCCCGGTAGGAGTAGGACTCCCCCCCAAACCTTGTCCAACTAGGAGAGGTGGAGCGAGAATAGGAAAGGGGGGGCACCGCCCCTCCCTCCTTGTCCAATTCGGACTAGGGGGAGAGGGGGCGCGCGGCCTGCCCTGGCAGCCCCTTCCTCTTCTCCACATTAGGCCCATGAGGCCCATTAACCCCCCGGGGGGTTCCGGTAACCCCCCGGTGCTCCGGTTTTATCTGATACTTCTCCGGAACCCTTCCGGTGTCCGAATATAGTCATCCAATATATCAATCTTTATGTCTCGACCATTTCGAGACTCCTCGTCATGTCTGTGATCACATCCGGGACTCCGAACTAACTTCGGTACATCAAAATGCATAAACTCATAATAACTGTCATTGTAACATTAAGCGTGCGGACCCTACAGTTTGAGAACAATGTAGACATGACTGAGACAAATCTCCGGTCAATAACCAATAGCGGAACCTGGATGCCCATATTGGCTCCTACATATTCTACGAAGATCTTTATCGGTCAGACCGCATAACAACATGCGTTGTTCCCTTTGTCATCGGTATGTTACTTGCCCAAGATTCGATCGTCGGTATCCAATACCTAGTTCAATCTCGTTACCGGCAAGTCTCTTTACTCGTTCTGTAATACATCATCCCGCAACTAACTCATTAGTTGCAATGCTTGCAAGGCTTATGTAATGTGCATTACCAAGAGGGCCCAGAGATACCTCTCCGACAATCGGAGTGACAAATCCTAATCTCGAAATACGCCAACCCAACATCTACCTTTGGAGACACCTGTAGAGCTCCTTTATAATCACCCCGTTACGTTGTGACGTTTGGTAGCACACAAAGTGTTCCTCCGGTAAACGGGAGTTGCATAATCTCATAGTCATAGGAACATGTATAAGTCATGAAGAAAGCAATAGCAACATACTAAACGATCGTGTGCTAAGCTAATGGAATGGGTCATGTCAATCAGATCATTCAACTAATGATGTGACCTCGTTAATCAAATAACAACACTTTGTTCATGGTTAGGAAACATAACCATCTTTGATTAACGAGCTAGTCAAGTAGAGGCATACTAGTGACACTAAGTTTGTCTATGTATTCACACATGTATTATGTTTCCGGTTAATACAATTCTAGCATGAATAATAAACATTTATCATGATATAAGGAAATAAATAATAACTTTATTATTGCCTCTAGGGCATATTTCCTTCAGTCTCCCACTTGCACTAGAGTCAATAATCTAGATTACACAGTAATGATTCTAACACCCATGGAGCCTTGGTGCTGATCATGTTTTGCTCGTGGAAGAGGCTTAGTCAATGGGTCTGCAACATTCAGATCCGTATGTATCTTCCAAATCTCTATGTCTCCCACCTGGACTAGATCCCGGATGGAATTGAAGCGTCTCTTGATGTGCTTGGTTCTCTTGTGAAATCCGGATTCCTTTGCCAAGGCAATTGCACCAGTATTGTCACAAAAGATTTTCATTGGACCCGATGCACTAGGTATGACACCTAGATCGGATATGAACTCCTTCATCCAGGCTCCTTCGTTCGCTTCTTCCGAAGCAGCTATGTACTCCGCCTCACATGTAGATCCCGCTACGACGCTTTGTTTAGAACTGCACCAACTGACAGCTCCACCGTTTAATGTAAACACATATCCGGTTTGCGATTTAGAATCGTCCGGATCAGTGTCAAAGCTTGCATCAACGTAACCTTTTACGGTGAGCTCTTTGTCACCTCCATATACGAGAAACATATCCTTGGTCCTTTTCAGGTATTTCAGGATGTTCTTGACCGCTGTCCAGTGATCCACTCCTGGATTACTTTGGTACCTCCCTGCTAAGCTTATAGCAAGGCACACATCAGGTCTGGTACACAGCATTGCATACATGATAGAGCCTATGGCTGAAGCATAGGGAACATCTTTCATTTTCTCTCTATCTTCTGCAGTGGTCGGACATTGAGTCTGACTCAACTTCACACCTGTAACACAGGCAAGAACCCTTTCTTCGCCTGATCCATTTTGAACTTTTTCAAAAACTTGTCAAGGTATGTGCTTTGTGAAAGTCCAATTAAGCGTCTTGATCTATCTCTATAGATCTTTATACCTAATATGTAAGCAGCTTCACCGAGGTCTTTCATTGAAAAACTCTTATTCAAGTATCCCTTTATGCTATCCAGAAATTCTATATCATTTCCGATCAGTAATATGTCATCCACATATAATATCAGAAATGCTACAGAGCTCCCACTCACTTTCTTGTAAATACAGGCTTCTCCGAAAGCCTGTATAAAACCAAATGCTTTGATCACACTATCAAAATGTTTATTCCAAGTCTGAGAGGCTTGCACCAGTCCATAAATAGATCGCCGGAGCTTGCACACTTTGTTAGCTCCCTTTGGATCGACAAAACCTTCCGGTTGCATCATATACAACTCTTCTTCCAGAAATCCATTCAGGAATGCAGTTTTGACATCCATCTGCCAAATTTCATAATCATAAAATGCGGCAATTGCTAACATGATTCTGACGGACTTAAGCATCGCTACGGGTGAGAAGGTCTCATCGTAGTCAATCCCTTGAACTTGTCGAAAACCTTTTGCGACAAGATAAGCTTTGTAGACAGTAATATTACCGTCAGCGTCAGTCTTCTTCCTGAAGATCTATTTATTCTCAATTGCTTGCCGATCATCGGGCAAGTCAACCAAAGTCCATACTTTGTTCTCATACATGGATCCCATCTCAGATTTCATGGCTTCAAGCCATTTTGCGGAATCTGGGCTCACCATGGCTTCTTCATAGTTCGTAGGTTCATCATGATCTAGTAGCATGACTTCCAGCACTGGATTACCGTACCACTCTGGCGCGGATCTCATTCTGGTTGATCTACGAGGTTCAGTAGTATCTTGTTCTGAAGTTTCATGATCATCATCATTAACTTCCTCACTTATTGGTGTAGGTGTCGCAGAAACAGTTTTCTGTGATGTACTACTTCCTAACAAGGGAGTAGGTATAGTTACCTCGTCAAGTTCTACTTTCCTCCCACTCACTTCTTTCGAGAGAAAATCCTTCTCCAGAAAGTTTCTGAATTTAGCAACAAAAGTCTTGCCTTCGGATTTGTGATAGAAGGTTTATCCAATAGTTTCCTTTGGATATCCTATGAAGACACATTTCTCTGATTTGGGTTCGAGCTTATCAGGTTAAAGCTTTTTCACATAAGCATCGCAGCCCCAAACTTTCAGAAACGACAACTTTGGTTTCTTGCCAAACCATAGTTCATAAGGCGTCGTCTCAACGGATTTTGATGGTGCCCTTTTTAACATGAATGCGGTCGTCTCTAGAGCGTATCCCCAAAATGATAGCGGTAAATCAGTAAGAGACATCATAGATCGCACCATATCTAGTAAAGTACGATTACGACGTTCGGACACACCATTACGCTGTGGTGTTCCGGGTGGCGTGAGTTGCGAAACTATTCCACAATTTTTCAAATGTACACCAAACTCGTAACTCAAATATTCTCCTCCACGATCAGATCGTAGAAAATTTATTTTCTTGTTACGATGATTTTCAACTTCACTGTGAAATTCTTTGAACTTTTCAAACGTTTCAGACTTATGTTTCATTAAGTAGATATACCCATATCTGCTGAAGTCATCTGTGAAGGTGAGAAAATAACGATATCCGCCACGAGCCTCAACATTCATCGGACCACATACATCTGTATGTATGATTTCCAGCAAATCTGTTGCTCTCTCCATAGTACCGGAGAACGGTGTTTTAGTCATCTTGCCCATGAGGCACGGTTCGCAAGTACCAAGTGATTCATAATCAAGTGGTTCCAAAACTCCATCAGTATGGAGTTTCTTCATGCGCTTTACACCGATATGACCTAAATGGCAGTGCCACAAGTAAGTTGCACTTTCATTATCAACTCTGCATCTTTTGGCTTCTACATTATGAATATGTGTATCACTACTATCGAGATTCAACAAGAATAGACCACTCTTCAAGGGTGCGTGACCATAAAAGATATTACTCATATAAATAGAACAACCATTATTCTCTGATTTAAATGAATAACCGTCTCGCATTAAACAAGATCCAGATATAATGTTCATGCTCAACGCTGGCACCAAATAACAATTATTTAGGTCTAATACTAATCCCGAAGGTAGATGTAGAGGTAGCGTGCCGACCGTGATCACATCGACTTTGGAACCGTTTCCCACGCGCATCGTCACCTCGTCCTTAGCCAATCTTCGCTTAATCCGTAGTCCCTGTTTCAAGTTGCAAATGTTAGCAACAGAACCAATATCAAATACCCAGGTGCTACTGCGAGCATTAGTAAGGTACACATCAATAACATGTATATCACATATACCTTTGTTCACCTTGCCATCCTTCTTATCCGCCAAATACTTGGGGCAGTTCTGCTTCCAGTGACCAGTCTGCTTGCAGCAGAAGCACTCAGTTTCAGGCTTAGGTCCAGACTTGGGTTTCTTCTCTTGAGCAGCAACTTGCTTGCCGTTCTTCTTGAAGTTCCCCTTCTTCTTCCCTTTGCCCTTTTTCTTGAAACTAGTGGTCTTGTTAACCATCAACACTTGATGCTCCTTTTTGATTTCTACCTCCGCAGCTTTCAGCATTGCGAAGAGCTCGGGAAGAGTTTTGTTCATCCCTTGCATATTATAGTTCATCACGAAGCTCTTGTAGCTTGGTGGCAGTGATTGGAGAATTCTGTCAATGACGCAATCATCTAGAAGATTAACTCCCATCTGAATCAAGTGATTATTATACCCAGACATTTTGAGTATATGCTCACTGACAGAACTGTTCTCCTCCATCTTGCAGCTATAGAACTTATTGGAGACTTCATATCTCTCAATCCGGGCATTTGCTTGAAATATTAACTTCAACTCCTGGAACATCTCATATGCTCCATGACGTTCAAAGCATCGTTGAAGTCCCGATTCTAAGCCGTAAAGCATGGCACACTGAACTATCGAGTAGTCATCAGCTTTGCTCTACCAAACGTTCATAACGTCTGGTGTTGCTCCAGCAGCAGGCCTGTTACCCAGCGGTGCTTCCAGGACGTAATTCTTCTGTGCAGCAATGAGGATAATCCTCAAGTTACGGACCCAGTCCGTGTAATTGCTACCATCATCTTTCAACTTTGCTTTCTCAAGGAACGCATTAAAATTCAACGGAACAACAACACGAGCCATCTATCTACAATCAAACATAAACAAGCAAGATACTATCAGGTACTAAGTTCATGATAAGTTTAAGTTCAATTAATCAAATTACTTAAGAACTCCCACTTAGATAGACATCCCTCTAATCCTCTAAGTGATCACGTGATCCAAATCAACTAAACCATATCCGATCATCACGTGAGATGGGGTAGTTTCTTTGGTGAACATCACTATGTTGATCATATCTACTATATGATTCACGCTCGACCTTTCGGTCTCCATGTTTTGAGGCCATATCTGTATATGCTTGGCTCGTCAAGTATAACCTGAGTATTCCGCGTGTGCAACTGTTTTGCACCCGTTGTATTTGAACGTAGAGCCTATCACACCCGATCATCACGTGGTGTCTCAGCACGAAGAACTTTCGCAATGGTGCATACTCAGGGAGAACACTTCTTGATAATTTAGTGAGAGATCATCTTATAATGCTACCGTCAATCAAAGCAAGATAAGATGCATAAAAGATAAACATCACATGCAATCAATATAAGTGATATGATATGGCCATCATCATCTTGTGCTTGTGATCTCAATCTCCGAAGCACCGTCATGATCACCATCGTCACCGGCGCAACACCTTGATCTCCATCGTAGCATCGTTGTCGTCTCGCCAATCTTATGCTTCCATGATTATCGCTACCGCTTAGTGATAAAGTAAAGCATTACAGCGCGATTGCATTGCATACAATAAAGCGACAACCATATCGCTCCTGCCAGTTGCCGATAACTCGGTTACAAAACATGATCATCTCATACAATAAAATTTAGCATCATGTCTTGGCCATATCACATCACAACATGCCCTTCCAAAACAAGTTAGACGTCCTCTACTTTGTTGTTGCAAGTTTTATGTGGCTGCTACGGGCTTAAGTAAGAACCGTTCTCACCTATGCATCAAAACCACAACGATAGTTTGTCAATTTGACTCCGTTTTAACCTTCGCAAGGACCGGGCGTAGCCACACTTGGTTCAACTAAAGTTGGAGAAACAGTCACCCGCAAGCCACCTTTGTGCAAAGCACGTCGGGAGAACCGGTCTCGCGTAAGCGTATGCGTAATGTCGGTCCGGGCCGCTTCATCCAACAATACCACCGAACCAAAGTATGACATGCTGGTAGGCAGTATGACTATATCACGCACAACTCACTTGTGTTCTACTTGTGCATATAAAATCAAACCATAAAACCTGGCTCTGATACCACTGTTGGGGAACGCAGTAATTTCAAAATTTTCCTACGCACACGCAAGATCATGGTGATGCATAGCAACGAGAGGGGAGAGTGTGGTCTACGTACCCTTCGTAGACTGCAATGGAAGCGTTGATGCAACGTAGAGGAAGTAGTCGTACGTCTTCCCGATCCGACCGATCCAAGCACCGTTACTCCGGCACCTCCGAGTTCTTAGCACACGTACAGCTCGATGACGCTCCCCGGGCTCCGATCCAGCAAAGCTTCGGGGATGAGTTCTGTCAGCACAACGGCGTGGTGACGATGATGATGTTCTACCGACGCAGGGCTTCGCCTAAGCACTACAACGATATGATCTAGGTGGAATATGGTGGCAGGGGGCACCGCACACGGCTAAGGAACGATCACGTGGATCAACTTGTGTGTCTAGAGGTGCCCCCCTGCCCCCGTATATAAAGGATCCAACGGGGGGGGGGGGGGGGTGCGGCCGGCCCTATGGTGGCGTGCAGGAGGAGTCCTACTCCTACCGGGAGTAGGACTCCCCCCAAACCTTGTCCAACTAGGAGAGGTGGAGGGAGAATAGGAAAGGGGGGGGCGCCGCCCCTCCCTCCTTGTCCAATTCGGACTAGGGGGAGAGGGGGCACGCGGCCTGCCCTGGCAGCCCCTTCCTCTTCTCCACATTAGGCCCATGAGGCCCATTAACCCCCCGGGGGGTCAGGTCCCCCCCAGTGCTCCGCTTTTGTCCGATACTTCTCCGGAACCCTTCCGGTGTCCGAATATAGTCATCCAATATATCAATCTTTATGTCTCGACCATTTCGAGACTCCTCGTCATGTCCGTGATCACATCCGGGACTCCGAACTAACTTCGGTACATCAAAATGCATAAACTCATAATAACTGTCATCGTAACGTTAAGCGTGCGGACCCTACGGTTCGAGATAAATGTAGACATGACTGAGACAAATCTCCGGTCAATAACCAATAGCGGGACCTGGATGCCCATATTGGCTCCTACATATTCTACGAAGATCTTTATCGGTCAGACCGCATAACAACATATGTTGTTCCCTTTGTCATCGGTATGTTACTTGCCCGAGATTCGATCGTCGGTATCTAATACCTAGTTCATTACCGGCAAGTCTCTTTACTCGTTCTGTAATACATCATCCCGCAACTAACTCATTAGTTGCAATGCTTGCAAGGCTTATGTAATGTGCATTACCGAGAGGGCCCAGAGATACCTCTCCGACAATCGGAGTGACAAATCCTAATCTCGAAATACGCCAACCCAACATCTACCTTTGGAGACACCTGTAGAGCTCCTTTATAATCACCCAGTTACGTTGTGATGTTTGGTAGCACACAAAGTGTTCCTCCGGTAAATGGGAGTTGCATAATCTCATAGTCATAGGAACATGTATAAGTCATGAAGAAAGCAATAGCAACATACTAAACGATCGTGTGCTAAGCTAATGGAATGGATCATGTCAATCAGATCATTCAACTAATGATGTGACCTCGTTAATCGAATAACAACACTTTGTTCATGGTTAGGAAACATAACCATCTTTGATTAACGAGCTAGTCAAGTAGAGGCATACTAGTGACACTAAGTTTGTCTATGTATTCACACATGTATTATGTTTCCGGTTAATACAATTCTAGCATGAATAATAAACATTTATCATGATATAGGGAAATAAATAATAACTTTATTATTGCCTCTAGGGCATATTTCCTTCATGTAGTCCCCGAGATTCGGGCCGACTGCTGAGCAGTCGGGTCGGATCTTCCCTGGCGACTTCTTCCTCATTGGTTTTTCGTTTGTCTTTCGTGCTTTGCAGGGTCCAATGCCGACTTGAGGGGGCAGCTCAGCGAGGCGCAGGTCGCCCTTCGCGTCAAGGAAACCGAGCACGCCGCCTTGGTCCTGGAGCGTGACCGCCTGGCCAAGAAGCTGGCTGACCAGGAGGAGAGCCACAAGGCGGCCCTGAAGGAAGCGCAGGATAGCGAAGCCGCCCTGAAGGCCGAGTTCGAGACTGAGGCGGCGGGCTGGGCTGAGACCAGGCAAGCGCTGGATGAAGGCTTCGGCCGTATTCAGGACTTGATTGACGGTAAGCCGCCTTCCCCGCCCCTTGCCTGCCCCTTGCCGCCTAATTTTTGTTCTGACTTGCGCTGCTTTTTATTCTCTATGCAGACTACTTTCCCAGCTACTCCGTCTTCGCCGCCCAAACTATCGAGGACCATCGCAAAGCGCGCTGTCAGGCGGGGGCCGACATCGCGCCGGACACAAATCGGACGCTTGAGGAGCAGCTCTTGGCGGTCCAAGCGCGGCTGCAGCCGGCTCATCGTATGCTCCGCCGCCTCCAGCACGCCGGAGCGCAGGTGTTGGCCGCCCTCTGGCCCGGGGAGACGATTCCCCGAACCCCGAGCCGGACTGCCGACTGGCTGGAGGTTGCGGTTGGCCGCTTCGAAGCTTGGAAGGCGTCGGTAGCTTGGCTTGGAGCTGGGTGGGTGTTGGAGTTCGTCCGAGCTTGGTATCCAGGGCTGAACCTGGACCAGCTGCGCACCTGGCGGCTGGAGGCCGACGCAGAGCTGGAGGAGGTGCGGCCGGCTATCGCTCAGCGTGCTTCGACGATCGCCGAGTGCACCGACATCAGTGTCTTTGCACCTGAAATAAATGATGATGGCGTTGCCCAGCCGGAGGAGTGGTTCGGGCTGAACCCGGCGGCAGGTGAGGACTCGGCAGAGGAGATCGCCTCCAGCGACGAAGGCAAAGACGACGAAGAAGAGGAAGGCGAAGACGTCGAGCCGGCTAGTGGAACAACCGGCCAGCCTCCGCCTGACCATGCCTCCAGCAACGAGGCGCGCGCAAGCGCGCCTTCTACGGGAGGCGGTGATCATGCCGAGGTTCGCCAGCCAGCCACTTCTCCAGCCGGCACTGCCGTCTCCGCCGACCTGCCCAGCTCGTCAGCCGCTCTGCCGGCTTAATCTGCCGTCCTTGTTTTTTCCTGTCTGTTGCCTTTTGAATAATTTTATTAAGCTTTCGCAGTTCCACCCACTGGGGGTGTATCCAAACTATGTTGAATGCTGGCCTCTTGGAGGTCTTTTATGTATATATTATCGTGTGTATGTCTGGTTTCCCTTCACATATGCTTTTTATCCTTAGGGTTTTTCCTTTGCCGCCTTCCCCTTTTGGGGAGGCAAGTACTCGAGCTTTCTTGGATTGAAGTGAAGTGAATGGAAGCCGGCCGACCGGCTACTCTGGTAGTCGGTCGGTGGTAGGAGGCAAACCGGCTTTCATTATATTAGTCTGTTAGTCCCTAGCCATTTTTCGTGTGGGCATCCTTTCCTGCCTTTAACTCTTGCCAGCCGGACAGCCGGTTCTTCGAACTGCGACTTTTGGCAAGAGTCAAGCTTGGGTGTCGGCACACTACTTGTCTGACCGCGGGTAGGACTTCTAATATAACTCCAGTCGGCCAGTCCCCAGGCCGACTAGTCGAACCCGGTGCCAGACGGAACAAGTAAATGAAATGACAAGGTCATACGCATGATACTCTTCATTCATAGATAAAAGATGGCAGTCCCCGAGCTCTCCTCGGGGGGCCTATTGTCTCGTACTTAGTACAAAAGTTAGCGTGATACATACTGCATTTCAGCTGTAAAATCTTCGGAGGAGGTTGGCGTTCCATGGTCGTTCCGACTCCTTGCCGGAGTCATCTCTCTTGCGTGCCTTGGGCTTCTATGCGTCGATTAGGTAGTAGGAGTCGTTGCCTAAAGCTCTACTGATGACGAAAGGGCCTTCCCAAGGGGCCGAGAGCTTGTGCTGGCTAGCTGTTCGCTGGATCAGCCGGAGCACAAGGTCTCCCTCTTGGAAGGATCTTGGCCTGACCTTCCGACTATGGTAGCGGCGCAAACCCTGCTGGTAGATGGCAGATCGGCTGAGGGCTAACAGCCGGCCTTCTTCCAGCAGGTCGACGCCATCTTCTCGTGCTTCCTTGGCCTCTGCCTCCGTGTACATGGTTACCCGAGGCGAGTCGAACTCGATGTCGGTTGGGATGACCGCCTCGGAGCCATACACGAGGAAGAAAGGAGTGAAGCCGGTTGACTTGTTTGGAGTAGTGCGCAGACTCCAGAGGACAGGCGGCAGCTCGTCGAGCCAACAGCCGACTGAACGCTCCAGTGGTACGACCAGTCGGGGCTTGATGCCGGAAAGGATGAGGCCGTTGGCTCACTCAACCTGGCCGTTTGACTGTGGGTGGGCAATGGACGCTATGTCCAGCCGAATACCTTGCGTTGCACAGAAACGTGCCAAGGCTCCCTTGGCAAAATTCGTGCCATTGTCGGTGATGATGATGTGTGGCACGCCGTACCGGGTTGTTATATCTGCGATGAATGTCACGGCAGTCGGCCCATTCAGCTTCTTGATCGGCTTTGCCTCAATCCACTTGGTGAATTTGTCTACGGCAACGAGCAAATGTGTCATGCCGCCGCGCGCCGTCTTGAATGGGCCCACCATGTCCAGTCCCCAAACAGCGAAGGGCCATGTGAGGGGAATGGTCTTGAGTGCTGAAGCCGGCATGTGTTGCTTGGAGCTGAAGAGTTGGAACCCTTTGCAATGTTTAACCAACTCTTTAGCGTCATCCAAAGCAGTCGGCCAAAAGAAACCATGGCGGAAGGCTTTGGCGACGAGTGATCTTGAGGCTGCATGGTGGCTGCATTCTCCTTGGTGGATGTCTCTGAGGATTGCCATGCCCTTCTCTTGCTCGACGCATCGCTGGAGGACTCCAGTGACACTGCGCTTGACGAGCTCTCTGTTGATGATTGTGTATGCTCCGGCTCGGCGTTGGACTTGTCTTGCCTCTGTTTCGTCAGCCGGCAGATCTTGGTTTATTAGGAAGTTGAGGATGGACTGAGCCCATGATGGAGCTGCGACTTCTTCTATTGCCAATGTGGCTACTACGACCAGGGCGGGCGGGCTGGGTGGTGAAGTGTTGGAGTCGGCCGCCGGCTGTTGTGTTGGTTCACTCCTCGGGCCGACTACCGCAGTCCCCGAGCCGGGTGTGGCAGCCCCCGGGTCGAGCGTAACTGCGGAAGTCCCCGAGCCGGCTACTGAAGTCCCCGGGCCAACTGTTGAAGTCCCCGGGTCACCTGCTTGGTTCTTCGAGCCGGACCCGGCCGCGTCGGGGTCAGGCGGCACGAAGATGGAATCGGACTCTGGAGACGGCTTGATGGACGGCTTGAGGAGGCATTGTAGAGAGACACCGGTTGGTATTGCTTGCCGAGTGGAGCCTATTCGAGCCAGGGCATCGGCTGGCTCGTTGTCGGCTCGCGGTACGTGGAGGAACTCGCATCCTTCAAAGTACCCACTGATTTGCTGGACAAGGAAGCGGTAGCTTGCCATATTTGCGTCCTTGGCGTCCCAGTCGCCGGATGATTGCTGGACCACCAAGTCCGAGTCGCCATAACATAGGATCCGGCGAATGCCAAGTTCTTTGGCATGCCGGAGCCCGTGTATGAGCGCCTCGTACTCGGCTACATTGTTGGAGGCGGCAAAGTGAATCTACATCGTGTATCTGAGCTTGTCGCCTTTGGGAGAGGTAAGGATGATGCCGGCTCCCAAGCCGGTGCGCATCTTGGACCCGTCGAAGTGCATGCGCCAATGAGTGGAGTCGGGAGCCGACGGCAGGTACTGGGTCTCGGCCCAGTCGACGAGGAAGTCGGCCAGTGCTTGGGACTTGATGGCGGTGCGAGGCTGGTAGAATATCGTGTAAGGGGCTAGCTCGATGGCCCATTTCGCCACCCGGCCGGATGCATCCCGGCTGCCTATGATCTCGGCCAGCGGGGCGGTGCATACGACCGTGATGGGATGCTCTTGAAAGTAGGGCTTCAGCTTCTTGGCTGTGAAGTACACGCCATAACACATCTTTTGGTAGTGCGGGTAGTTCTGCTTCGAGGCAGACAGTACCTCGCTCAAATAGTACACCGGCCTCTGGACCGGTTGGGCTCGGCCCTCTTCTGGGCGGTGGACTACGATGATGGTGCTGACCACCTGGCTGGTTGCGGCAATGTAGAGGAACATGGGCTCTTTCTCAGTCGGCGCCGCCAGGACAGGCGGTGTGGCCAGCATCTTCTTCAACTCGTGAAAAGCTTGGTCGGCTTGGTCATTCCACTCGAAGTGCGTGGTCTTCTTCATGAGGCGGTAGAGGGGGAGAGCTTTCTCTCCGAGCCGGCTGATGAAGCGGTTCAGGGAGGCCAAGCATCCGGTGAACTTCTGGATGTCTCGAAGCTTGGTGGGAATCGCCATTCTCTGAATGGCCTTGATCTTCACCGGGTTGCATTCGATGCCGCGTTTGGAGACCAGGAAGCCTAGGAGCTAGCCGGCTGGCACTCCGAACACGCATTTCTCGGGGTTGAGCTTGATTTGGAACCGGCGTAGGTTCTCAAATGTTTCTTTGAGGTCTTCCAGCAAGGTGCCGCGCTTCTCCGTCTTCACCACAATGTCGTCTACGTAGACGTGAGCATTTCTGCCGAGTTGCTTGAGGAGGCACTTCTTCATGCAACGCTGAAAAGTGGCACCAGCATTTCTCAAGCCGAATGTCATAGTCAGGTAGCAGAAGGCTCCAAATGGCGTGATGAACGCGGTCTTCAGGCGGTCAGCCGGATCTAACTTTATCTGGTGGTATCCTGAGTAAGCGTCCAAGAAACTCATCAGCTCGCATCCGGCCGTGGAGTCTATCACTTGGTCAATCCTTGGCAGCGCAAAGGGATCTTTAGGGCAGGCCTTGTTGAGGCTCGTGTAGTCTATGCACATGCGCCACTTGTTGTTCTTCTTTAACACGAGGACTGGGTTGGCAAGCCACTCTGAAAAGAAAACTTCCATAATGAAGCCGGCCGCCAGAAGACGGGCTATCTCCTCTCCCGAATCCTTCTTTTTTTCCTCCGACAGTCGGTGGAGGGGTTGTTTGACTGGTTTTGTGTCCTCTCAGACATGTAGTTTGTGCTCGGTGAATTCCTTTGGAACACCCGGCATGTCCTTGGGGGACCATGCAAAGATGTCCCGATTCTCACGGAGGAAATCGGTGAGCTCGCCTTCCTATTTGCTGTTTAGGCTTGCCCCGATGACGGCAAACCTCTCGGGGTGCTCGGGGTCAAGAGGTATCTTCTTTGTCTCTTTGGCCGGCTGGAAAGATCCTTGGGCATCATACTCCTTGGGATCGGGGGACAGGACCGGCTGCTTGCCGGCCATGGCCGCGACCCGGTCCAACATCTTCTTCTCTTCGGCAATCACAAGGGACTCGGCCAGCCGGCTGCTGGCGGCAGCGCACTCGAAGGACTTCTTGTAATCGTTGGCTATGGTGATGATGCCCTTGGTGCTCGGCATCTTCATCTTGGGGTACGCATAGTGGGGAACCGCCATGAACCTGGCCAAGGCAGGTTGGCCAAGCAACGCATGGTAGGGGCTCTCCAGGTCCACCACTTCAAACCAGATTGCTTCCCGACGGAAATGCTCCTTGTCCCCAAAGAGTACATCAACCTTGATCTTGCCAATGGGGGCGTAGGACAAGCCGGGTACGATGCCATGGAATACTGTCCAATCAGGCATGAGTTGCTTCGTCTTGACATTCAGCTTCTCCAGGGTGTCACGGTACAAGATGTTGATGCTGCTCCCGTCGTCTATCAACACATGGGAGAAACGGGCGGTGAGTCTGTCCGTTGCAAGGGTGGCATCCAGAACCAACGCATAAGAGCCGGGAGACGGCATCACCTCTGGGTGATCGGCGGGGTTTTTCTGACCAATGCATGTGCTCGGCGGGGTTGGCAGCGACCATGCCGACTTCCTGGTGCTCTCGGTGTTTGCCGCGTCGGTCTTTGGGCTGGCTTGTAAAGATGATGTAGGCTGCATGCTCGTCGGGGAACTCATCATGCACGGCTCCGACTGCGGGACAAGTAGCCGGCGGCGTCAGAGCCGGAGGCAGCGCGAGCCCCTCGCCTTTGGAGATTCGGGTGAGCCAATGGCACTTCCGGGTTGTGTGGTTGGACGGCTTCGCGCCGCTGTGGAATTTGCACGGGGCGTCGAGAGTTTGCTCGTAGGAGAAGGCCGGCTGCCAAGCCGGCCGGCCGCCCTTGGGTTTCTTGGGAACGGGCCGCCCTTCGGGCGACACGTCTTCGACTATGGCTACCTGCCTACTGGCGGGAGGCGACGCGGGGCCCTTGCGCTTGTGATCGTTCGGGTGTGGGCGTCGGCCGAAATCCCCAGCCGGCGTCTTGGGCGCTGGGTTGAGTACTTTCCCGGACGCGTCTACCCGGAGCTCAGTCTTCATCAAGGAGTCGACGGTGGCGTACTTGTTCGCTATATCCAGAAGCTCATCGAGGGTAGTCGGCTCATCGCAGAGAAGCTTGTGCTTGAGGAGGGTGCGTTCTCGGCACCCGGCAGTGAAGTATTCTATGGCTTGCACCTCATGCACCCCCTCGCAAGAGTTGCGGAGCTCGGCCCAACGCGTGAGGTAGTCGCGAGTAGACTCGGCGGGGCCTTGTACGCACAAGGAGAGCTGTCTGGGCTTGGGAGCCCGCTTGTAGGTGTTGGTGAAGTTGCGGACGAAAGCTTCTGTGAAATCTAGCCAGCTGTTGATGCTGAAGGGCTTGAGGCTGTTGAGCTAGGTCCGCGTCGTGCCTTGCAGCATGAGGGGCACGTACTTCACGGCAACGCGCCTGTTGCCGTTGGCTATGCTAACCGCCGTGGAGTAGTCGATCAACCAATCTTCCGGCTTCACGGAGCCGTTGTACTTGGGCGTGTCTCTTGGGAGCGAGAACCCTTTGGGAAAAGGCTCGTCGCGGATGCGGGGGCCGAAACAAGGCGGACCGACATCGTCTTCTTCTTCCAGCGCCAGGGATCGCGCCAGGCGGTCGATCTGATGGCGGGTGTCACGACCGGTTTTCCAATAAAAATATTTATTGAAAAACCAATCTTTTGAGGCCAGCATGAGAGAAATCCTCCTCACTGGTAGACAAATTCTTGATACAATAAGCCAGTAGCATAGAATATATTACAGGGTTGAGCTAGGGCTGCTCAACAAATTATTACAAGCGCGCCAATAATTATACATAATGGCGGATTTAACACAATGGTGTGGGGGCATACTACTGACTCGAGGATAAAGTGATGGTGGAATAACATAGTGGGGAGTGTGATAACATGACTCTCAAACTGGCATCTCATCGAGCGTCGAGGTGAGGCTCGATGAATGTTATTCGAGTTGCGGAAGCGGATATAATACAGTGACCAAATCTAGGGTCGCACGAGACTGACTGGGATTCCTCTAGGCGTCGGACTCGCTATCGGACTCTTCATCCATGAGATCGCCTTCGTCAGCATCTGGCCAAATCAACAAGCGAGTGAGTACTTTGAAAGTACTCGCAAGACAGTTCGGACGTAAGATATAACAAATGCATGCATGAATGCGTCATGATTAATTTTTCCAATGCACATTCAAAAATTTGCATAACGAAGTAAGTACAAGGGAAACGGCGGTAGTCCGCCTGAAATCCCAACAAAATATAAATGAAAACCGATCGGGTGTCTGAAGCGATGCCCCGAAAGGTGAACAAATAATAACAGAAAATCATGCCATAGTCGGGCGTCTTAGCGACACCACATAAAGGGCTTTTAAAAGAAATGCCACAGTCGGACATCGGGGCGACATCACAGAAAGGGCTTTAAAAGAAATGCCACAGTCGGACGTCGGGGCGACATCACAGAAAGGGCTTTAAAAGGAATGCTGCAGTCGGACGTCTGAGCGACATCACAGAAAGGGCTTTAAAAGAAATGCCACAGTCGGACGTCGGGGCGACATCACAGAAAGGGCTTTAAAATAAATGCCACAGTCGGACGTCGGGGCGACATCACAGAGAGGGCTTTAAAGGAAATGCCGCAGTCGGACGTCTGAGCGACATCGCAGAGAGGGCTTTTATTCACAAGTAAATAATACTCATAATAAATATTCAATTCATGATAATAAACGGGTTAGTCCATCCACAGGAATAAACATTTAACCGGGCTTAGCACTCATGTGATTCACCGGAGTATCTGTCACCAAAACTGGCACTTGTCAGAATAAGTTAGCGCAAAATTTGGATATGGATAAGATGATTTGGAGATTTATGACTCTGCAGAGTTTGTACGAAAATTTCCCACAGTTAACAGATTTCCGTAGTCATGAAGGACTAGTTCCGTTTACGGTATTTCGGAAGAAAACATAGCTAACCAGTACACACCCATCCTACCTCTCGATGCCAGGACTCACCCTAGACATCGTCCAAGAAAAACTTTTGAGACGGGGAGATCACAATCTCGAATAGCATGGGATCAAATTTATATACGCGCGCTCTAAGGGGTGCCCCCTCTCGGTCCCAACCAGAAACACCCATGCCCCCTGACCGGATGACTGGCTTTAATCCAGGGCCATGGAACCATCATCCCGGCCTCTCCTTTTGGTGTGTACCAGGAAAGCGGTTTGCAACTTATTAATCCATGTTCCTTGCGGAAAACATGTGGTAGTATAGGGAAGGAAATGGGAGGAACTAGACCGATACGGTTTGACACTGTAGTCATATAGTCTGGCATAAGACTGGCATGCTACAACACTGCCATCTTACCCATCCTCATGCCAACACATGGCCATTCATATTCACATCCATCCACCTATGGATCATCGAGCTCACTTACCTCAACAATGCATGAAAATAACGTTCATCGGTATGCTCATCAACATGCCATGAAACTAACTATATGCAAAACATGCCAAGACACTCATCATATCAAAAGTTCAAACATGCTTGCCTGGTTCAGAGTAGTCGGAGCCTAGCTCAGTGAAGTTCGCGGCTCCGTCACCTCCTTCGGTATCTACGGTATAAAGAAAACACACTCGCTAACGTAAATACCGAGAGGTGCACAAAAATTATTCCAAATATTTTTCAAATAAATCTGATAAAAAACTAGACCAAATTCTAAAGAGGACAGAAAAAGAATCAATCCAAAATATGCTTCTGTTAACAAGTTATAAAGGTTTTTGTCCAGGGACTCATCTGTAATGAAACAGAAAGTTTCCAGGGGCTAGTTAATAAAAACAGAAAACGCTCCAGTCTCGAATACGCCAGCCCAGAGGGGAAAGCGTATTTCGCCCGAAGGCGTTTTCAGAAAACGATTCGTTTAGAAAGGACAGAGAGGCTGACAGGCGGGTCCTGCCCGTCAGGTTTAAAAAATTTAAAAGAGGCGGCAGAGCTCGACGGTGCCCGAGAGCCGCGGTGGTCGCCGGCAGCGATCCATGACGAGGCAGGGGGATCGGAAGGTACCTCCGTGTTCAGGGCGCCCTTCCGCGTCGGTTGGTGGTGGTGGTGGCGGTCGGCGAGCACCACGTCGACGGCGAGCCTTGCTCCGGCGGACGGTGGTTCGGGTGGAGATGCATCTCGTCGGGGAGAGCTGTGAAGGCCAAATTGACGCTTGGGTTAGCTCAGTGGTTGCTCGAGGATGCTACTGACAAGGTTTGGGCGCCGGAGATGGCCTGACCGGAGCGAATCGAGATGTAGGCCGAGGCGGGACGGGGCGGCCGGAGTCGGGGGAGGAGACCTCTTCGAGGTGCTCCTAATGGCCTGGTGGGGTGTTTGTGGGGTGCAGTGGTGGTGCGTGCTCGAGGGCGAGCTCGGGGTCTCCTTTTATAGGCGATCCGAGGCGGTGGCCATGAACGGGGATCTCCGGCGATGGATTACGGCGGCACAGTGCTTGGTCGGGGAGTTTAGGAGGTTGGGCATCAATGTGGAGGTCCACTGGTTCCATTCAGACGCTAAACGGACTTGGATTAGAAGCTTAGGGCAGGTTTTGGTCGGAACGGGACGGCGCGGGTCCGTCGGCGGCAGAGAGCGCGTCCAGTGCTGTGGGGCCACGACGACGGTGCTGCGGGGCTGCGCTGGCATGCATGAGCCACGCGGAGGGCAGAGAAGCGTTGGGCGGCGCCGAACGGCGTTGAGCCACCGTTCTGCTCCCTGTCGACCGCTACGGTGGTTCGGCCGCCGCAAGACACGCCGGCGCAGGCGGGCCAGGGTGCCACCGACGCCAGGATGGCGCCAAGCGCGCGTGCGGTGCTCCAGACAGGAGGAAGAGGCGGCGAGGAACGTGCCAAGGGCACTGTCTACGCGTGAATGAAGCTGACGAATGAAAACGACACTAAACTCTGAATATTACTGAATGTGAACAGCAACAGTGCACGCCAAGTGTTCGACAGAATGAATTTTGCCTCTAGGGATTTTTCCTTGAGGTGATTTTTGGTGGAGTGGCCTCTCATTGCTCCAATAGGCTGCCTGAATTTTGGTGGAATTTTCGGAGAAGTGTAGATATGAATTTCACCAAATTTGGCAAATCTGGTCCAAACTTGCAGAGACTGAAATTTGAAAAATTTGAAAAGAGGAGGAGTGGATCAAGATGGTTCTAGGTTGTGGATGCTAAGGACAATCCAGAGGAGTTGGTTTGAGGTCAAAACTCAAATGAAAAAGGGTACTTGCTTTGAAAAACACTCAGGCTCCAAATAATTGACAGAAATGATTTGAGAGGAAAAATAATTAGAATAAAATCCAAAACTTGTTTGGATTAGTTGGGACAGATAACTTAAGTTGATTATAAGGAGGAGGAAAGGATTTTGAGAGGTTTTACCACATGGGCAAAAATACAAAGTCATGGGGGGTTTTCAAGATATGAAAATCCCCAATTTTAATAGAGTTTCTTTTTTAAAAGAAAAAGATTAATCTCCCAAAATAATTTGAGAGGGAACCAACAGAGAAGAATTTTTAAAAGATCGAACACCAAAGTTTGAAGAAAAAAAAACCTTGCCAAAGAAAAGGAAGCTTTTAAGAGGAAGGATTTCTGGAAAAGAAATTTTAAATGCTCTCTTTTAAAATCCAACAAAGTTCTTGAAGAAAACCAAATTAAAATTTTTGGAATGTCACAACACCTACCCCCTTAGAAAAAATCTCGTCCCCGAGATTTCAGCTGTCCCTCAAATAAGTGTGGATGCTCTGTCCGAAGAAAATCCTCTCTTTCCCAAGTTGCTTCACTATCGGTGTGATTGCTCCACTGGACTCTGAAGAATTTGATGGTCTTCTGTCGGGTCCTCCTTTCAGACTCCTCTAGTATTCTTACTGGACGTTCCCGATAAGTGAGGTCTGGCTGCACGTCAATGCTCTCATGGGATACTTGTTTCTCTGGGTTTCTTACGCACTTCCTCAATTGCGAGACGTGGAACACGTCGTGGACATCGGATAATTCCTCGGGTAAGTCTAGCTGGTAGGCTACCGTGCCTCTTCGCGCCATTATACAGAATGGTCCAATGAATCTTGGTGCTAGCTTCCCTTTAATCTTGAATCGTTGCAATCCTCTCATAGGAGATACTCTCAGGTATACGAACTCACCAGGCTCGAAGCTGACCCTACGATGTTTCTGATCATAATAACTCTTCTGTCGACTTTGAGCGGTCTTAAGTCGGTCTCTGATTAGCTTGACTTTTTCCTCGGCTTCTCTGAGCATGTCTGGTCCGAAAATGCGGCTGTCTCCGGTCTTTGACCAATTTAACGGGGTACGACATCTCCGTCCATATAAAGCCTCAAATGGTGCCATTTGCAGGCTGGCCTGGTAGCTATTGTTGTACGCGAACTCGGCGTATGGCAGGCTTTCTTCCCAACTGGTTCCATATGTGAGGACACATGCCCTCAGCATGTCTTCTAAAACCTGGTTTACGCGTTCCGTTTGTCCATCAGTCTGTGGGTGGTATGCTGTACTGAAGGCTAGTTGAGTTCCCAGAGCCTGTTGTAAATGCTCCCAAAATCTTGAGACGAATTGAGTGCCCCTGTCGGATATTATAGTCTTCGGGACACCGTGCGGACAAACTACACGGGAGAGATAAATCCTGGCAAGCCTCTGAGCGTTGTAGGTTGTCTTCACTGGAATGAAATGTGCCACCTTGGTTAATCTGTCGGTGATGACTCATATGGTATCATTCCCATGTCGTGACCGAGGTAGTCCGACAATGAAATCCATCCCTATTTCATCCCATTTCTACTCAGGTATTTTGTTCGGTTGCAGTAGTCCGGCTGGCCTCTGATGCTCAGCTTTTATGCGTTGACAAGAGTCGCAACATGCAATGAAGGTGGCTATGTCCCTCTTCATACCGTGCCACCAAAATCTTTCCTGAATATCTTTATACATCTTGGTTCCTCCAGGGTGGATCGAGTACGGGGCGGTGTGGGCTTCAGCTAGGATTTGTTGTTTGAGGTCCTTTATATTTGGTACGCAGAGTCTGTCTCCATACCATAATATTCCTCCATCGTCTATGACGAATGCCGAGGCCTTGCCCATACTTACCTTTCTTTTGATGCCTTCGATGCTGGGGTGACCAGGCTGAGCTTCTTTAATTCCCTCCACAAGGTCGTGTTGTATTTCCAAGTTTGATATGGTGCCTTTTGCTACCATTATCAAGTTGAGTTTGGCAAATTCTTGTTGGAATTCGGGCCTCAAGCTTTGCAGACTGTTTTCGTCGGAGCTGGGGTTCCGACTAAGAGCATCGGCCACTACATTTGCTTTACCTGGATGGTAGTGGATACCAACATCATAATCCTTTACCAATTCCAACCAGCGTCGTTGCCGTAAATTTAGTTCTGGCTGCGTGAAAATATATTTGAGACTTTTATGATCCGTATATATTTCACATCGATTCCCAAGTAAGAAATGCCTCCATTCCTTGAGTGCATGAATGACTGCTGCCATTTCTAAGTCATGAGTGGGATAATTTTCCTCATGCTTGCGAAGTTGCCTTGAAGCATAGGCGACAACCTTGCCTTCTTGCATCAACACGCATCCGAGACCCTTTCTGGACGCGTCACAAAACACTTCAAAAATTTTGTGCATGTTTGGCACAATTAATACTGGTGTTGTTGTTAATTTCCGCTTTAGCTCTTGGAAACTTTTTTCGCAGGCTTCTGTCCATTCAAACTTCTTGTCTTTCTTGAGTAACTGCGTCATAGGCTTGGCTATGGTGGAGAATCCTTCAATAAATCTGCGGTAATATCCTGCCATTCCCAAGAAACTACGTATGTCTGTGACGCTCGCTGGCGACTTCCAGCCAAGTATGGCCTTGACTTTCTCCGGGTCCACTGCGATACAGTCTTGGGTTAGTACGTGGCCTAGAAAGCCTACTTGTCTTAGCCAAAATTTGCACTTGCTGAACTTGGCATACAATTGGTGTTTCCTGAGTTCTCCTAGCACAATCCTGAGATGTTCTGCGTGCTCTTCTGGTGTCTTGGAGTATACCAGAATGTCGTCGATGAATACCACAACGAACTTGTCCATAAACTTCATAAATACTTTGTTCATGAGGTGAACAAAATATGCAGGGGCATTAGTTAATCCAAATGGCATTACTGTGAACTCATACAATCCATATCTGGAGGTGAAGGCTGTTTTGGGGATATCTTCCGTCCGCACCTTTAATTGATGGTATCCAGACCTTAAGTCAATTTTTGAGAATACCTTGGCCTGAGCGAGTTGATCAAACAAATCATTTATCCTTGGCATCGGGTATTTGTTCTTGAATGTGACCATGTTAAGTGCTCGATAGTCAATACACAATCTTAGTGTTCCATCCTTCTTTTTGGCAAATAGAATTGGTGATCCCCAAGGTGAGGAGCTGGCTCGAATGTATCCTTTGTCTAGCAATTCTTTTATTTGTTTCTTCAATTCAACCAACTCGGATGGTGCCATTCGATATGGTTTCTTGTATATGGGGGTGGTTCCTGGTGCGAGCTCAATGCTGAACTCTATCTCTCGGTCTGGTGGCATGCCTGGTAGCTCTTCAGGGAATACGTCTAGAAATTCACACACTACTGGAACCTTGTTTAGCTCAGAAACGTCCACCTTATTCAATCTCGGTTGCTGGGGTATTTTTCCTTCCTTGGCTGACACTCTTATTGTCTTCCCGTGGTGGTGCGTGAGGATTACGGTCCGGTTGAAACAGTCAATAAAACCCTTGTTGGTGGTTAGCCAGTCCATCCCTAGGATGACATCCAGTCCTTTGTTTTCCAGTACAATAAGATTGGCGTGAAACTCCAATCCTTCGAACTCAATGACCACATCCTGACAGTAATTCTGAGTGATTTGCTGAATCCCAGGGGACTTGATGATCATGGATTTCTCCAAAGGAAGCATCGAAAAATTATTTTGCAAAGCAAAACTTTTCGAAATGAAAGAGTGAGAAGCTCCGGAATCAAACAAAACCATTGCAGGTATTGTGTTGATAGGAAACGTACCGAGTACGATATCCGGAGCATTTTGTGCCCCCTCTTTGGTTACGTGGTTCAGATGACCCTTCCTGTGGTTGTTGCTGGGATTGAAATTGTTTCGCTTGGGCGCTGAATTATTGCCGCCGTTGTTTGGCTTTGGGGTTGAGTTTCTAGGCTTGGGACACTATTTGGCATAGTGTCCTTCCTCTCCACAGGCGTAACAGGTAACGCCGGGGCGATATGTGAACTCCTTGTCCCTAGCATGAAAATTCTTGATTGGGCGTGAGACGTTGCATGAGGATTTGTGCATCCCACCCTTTTGAAAATCTGTCCTGCTTCGGTGATTGCGAGCATGGTTGGTCTGGTGTCACATCCCTAGTTCTGGTATGGTCCTAGGCTTACTTTGTGCATCATGTTTATTTTCTCAAATGAAATTGAAATGGGGAAGTTGCAAACCCTAGCACCAAAGCAATTCAAATAGGTTCAAATTAAAAGTGGAATTTCAATGAACCCAAAATGCTTTTCAAAAATGTTCATGGTCTTTGGAAAATGTTGGGAACAACAACCAAAGGTGATGCACATTTTTCCTTCTCATTTTGGATTTTTGAATCAATGCTTAAATATTTGAATTGGAGCTGTTTAAATTATATAAATATTTTTAATAGCTCCAAAAATGTTGGAAATTGGTGAGGGCCTCTAGAATATTATATCTAGATGCCACAATTATTTTCAACATTTATGGAAATTTTTTAACATTTCTTTTAAATACAAAACAAATGTCAGAAATAGAAAAAGAAAACAGGAACAGGAAAACACTTACCTGTCCTTACCTGGCGGCCCAGCTGGCCAGCCCACCTGGCGGCCCAGCCCACCAGGGGCAGGGAGGTCTTCCTCCTCCCGCCAGGAGGATGCCGAGCGCGTGGCCGACGCACGCCGGCGCACGCCAGGCCACCTCCTGCTTCCCGCCGCTGCCACGACGCCCTGGACCTTCCCTCGCGTCGCCACGCATCTCCCCGACCCCCCTCTCACTCCCTCTCGCTCCCTGGACATGCCCAGGAGCTCCACGATGTCGTCTTCGTCATCTCCACCGAGCCAAGCGAGCCGGGGCGCGCCATAGCGACGTCATCACCATCATCTTCAACCTCTCGGCCGTCGAGATCGCCGCCCCCGTCCGTCGTCTCCGACTCGTCCCCGAGCCCGCTGACCATCCTGCCGCCTCCGTTGTGAGATTCTACGTCTATTCCCCCTCTTCCCGAGCTCGTTTACGCCCCGTAGCCATCGCCCCCTTGTCGACCGAACCGCACCGCCGCCCAAGATCGTCGCCGGCGAAGCCCCGGTGACCAAATGGCCCCGCGCGTGCGTCCATTGCACTCGCAACGACCCGTGGAGCAACGCTAGCGCGAGAGCCAGCTTGTTTGCAAGCCGCAGCGCTAACCCCGCACCCACCCGAACTCCGGCCGCCGCACTCGTCGTCGCCGGCGCCACTCCGGCCACTCCCCGGCCGCGCCACCACCACAGTTGGATGCGGACGAGCGCCCGCATCCGTAGCTGCACTCCGCGCGCCAAATGGCCCCCTGTAGGCAAAACCCGCAGCGCCCCGCCGTATTCGGACTCGCCGGCGGCTAAACGCCGGCGACCGCTAACCATGACCGGCGTGGGTTGACCACAGCCGGGTTGACCTCGCCCCCCCTCTCTCAATGACAGATGGGCCCCGGCGCCCCTAATTAGTAGTTAGGATTAATTAACCCTCTGACAATTAACCTGATACTGACATGTGGGCCCGAGGCCACTAACTAAACTAGATTAGTTAGTTTAGACACTGACATATGGGTCCCACTGGTCAGGTTTGACCTGGACCGACCCGTTGACTCGCTGACATCACGCTGACGTCATGCTGACGCAATATATCCTTTTCTGGTATTAAAATAAATCAGGAAATTCCAGAAAATGATATAAACTTCAAAAATTCATAGTAATTCAACCGTAACTCCAAATCAAATAAATTATATATGAAAAATTATCAAAAAATGCAAGGAATCCATTTATGCCAGTTTCATGCATGAAAAACCAACTTATACCTACTGTATAAGTGAAAACGTAATAATGGCATGTTATATACTTAAATTAGGGTTTGCATATGAACCCTTGGTTCATATGGACTTCAACCAAATTGATGCTAGAGGCATTAGGGCAAATCATAGCATTTTTGAATGTTATCTTCATGCATCATATTGTTGCATATGGTTGTTTATTAATTGCCGGCACCGTTCCCTCTCGATAGGTTCTACTCCGGAAGGTGTCCCGAGTACCTGTCTGAGGAGCAGTGCTTCTTCGTGGATCTATCAGGCAAGCAAACCCCCTTGAGAATCTCGATAAAGTCCCACTCTCTCGCTCCTGCTCCTTTTACTACATTAGGACAACAACGATTCAAACTGCTACTTTCTGCTGCGGTAGCTGAACCCATTCCTCTGCATGACCTGTCATTGCCACAGTAAATAGTTGAAACCCACTAGCATGAGTAGGAGTTGCTTGAGCCTTGATGTGCCTGCTCATCCATGCTTGTTTTCTTTATGCCAGCTATGCTTAGAGTTGTGTCAGGTCTGATTCATCGGAATGAATCGGAGTGGTGAACATGTCCTACCGGTAAAGGCTAAGTGTGTGAACACGTTTTGGTAAAGGTAGCGATGAGAGGCCATGTAGGAGTACATGGTGGGTTGTCTCATTGGAACCGTCCTTAAGCACTGAGTTTTGTGTATGTTATCCAAGTCCAGTTACTACCACACATTGGGTTCCGGTTACCCGGCCCCTCTCGACTTATTAATCCACTTGATCTCTGTCCAGGAGTTGCAACTAGTTTCTGGCGTTTGTAGGTAGTGCTACTTGTCTACCAGGTGGTGTCCGACGGGACAGGCTTGGGACAGACTAGGCATGGTGGCACGGTGTACCAACTGGCACCCGGATGGTGGGCTTGGGAACCCTGCACACATCGTTTGGGGCCGTGAGCGACACCCCGGCCGGATCTCCTTGCGGATGGAACCCGAATAGGCGATAAACCTGTACGAGAGACTTGTGTGGTTAGTCAGGTCGTGGCCGACACCCTCGCCCGGCTTCCGCTTGAAGGTTGCCGAGGTACATGACGTGTACGGGGCTATAAGTGGCGGGAGCGTATGTGAAGAAGTACACCCCTGCAGGGTCAATATTATCTATTCGAATAGCCGTTTTCCTCGGATATGGAAACTTGGAGGACTTATGTAGTACATAGACAACTTGAAGTGGATACTCTAAAATACGCAAGATAAGCGTGAGTGCTATGGATGGCCTTCCCGTAGGAAGACGGGAACAGATCCATAGTAGGGTATTGATATGGTGAATCTGTGGACTCGTGTGCGTCTTCTCACCTCAAAGAAGTTTCTGATACTCGTAGTATAGATTAGCCATTGAGTCAAAGCTGGCTTGCTGCTGTTAAACTCCACCACCCCCTTTGTTGATAATGTTGCATATGTAGATAGCTCTGAAGTAAGACTTGCTGAGTACCTTCGTACTCACGTTTGCTTCTTTATGTTTTGTAGTTGGTTACACTAGTGGCTTCGACGAGTAGCTTGTATCCCAGCTACGATCTTGTACCCTTGGGAGGGTCGTGTTTAGTAAGGCTTCTTAGTCCTTTTCTTTTGTAGTTGTCTGTACTCAGACATGTAATGCTTCTGCTTGTTGCTTGTATGCTCTGAATGATGGTTCATGTGACCCCTGTTTGTATTTATGCTATGTGGCTCTTCTGAGCCTTTATCTATATGAGTTTGAGTTATGTTGTGATGCCATGATGTACAGCACATACTTGCATGTTATGCGTACGTGTAACGTGTATTGCTATGTGTGGGATCCGACAACCTAGTTGTTTACCTCTGATAGCCTCTCTTATGGGGAAATGTAGTCTTGTGTTTCCATGTGCCATAGGAGTCCGCTACAGCCCGGTTCACCGGAGTCCTGTTAGCCCAGCACTACTGCTCAGGACACTTGACTGGCCGGCATGTGTTTCACTTTGTTCCTGTGTCTGTCCCTTCGGGGAAATGTCACGCGGTGACATCCGGAGTCCTGCTTAGCCTGCTACAGCCCGGGTTCCCGGGGTCCTGTTAGCCCAGTGCTACAGCCCGGATTCACACACTGCTGACCGACACGCTCGATGTGAATCATGTATGCCTGTTCCCATAGGTTGGTGCCACCTTGGGTTCACGACTAGTCATGTCGGCCCGGGTCCTCTGTCATATCGTGAGCCAAAATGCGCAAACGGTCCCGGGCCAGGTAAGGTGGCACCCGTGGGAATACCGTGCGTGAGGCCGCAAAGTGATATGAAGTGTTACATGCTAGATCGGTGTGACTTGGGATCGGGGTCCCGACAGCATTGGTATCAGAGCCTGACTGACTGTAGGATTACCAAGCCAAACTGGTCAAAGTTGAGTCTAGAAATGCTTTAGTTACATAAGGGAATTGATTGTGGAAGGGAACGTAAGGCTCTTTTTTCTCCTTTACCTCATGTCATTCTTTCTGAGTCAGCCTCTTCTTTTCTACGAGGGTTAAAGCCTAGGTTTCTCCTCTATCTCTCAGGATGACGTGTTACTAAACCGTAAAGTCTTAGGATTGTTGGGTTGTGTCTCAATACAGTTCTACTACTTCTGTGTGTCCTCAGTTTGACCCAGAACCTTGATATTATGATGCTGATTGATTATGCTATTCCTTTGATGAATGTCTCAAAAATCCTTTTGAGCATTTACAGCCGTTATGCTGCCGAAATTGTCCCAAGATTTCAAGACTTTCCAATGCTTTTGCATTACTTTCCACATCCCTAGGTCGATGCTAATTCCATCCTTGTTTCTTTGGTTTCTGTGTCAGGATGTCGTCTGCTAACCGAGCTTCCGTTGCTCATAGCAAGAATCATGGAGATGGTAGGGACGGGGATCCTCCTGACCAGCCTTTGGTGGCAGAGTTCTTGTTAGCATCCGAGAGGAACAAGCGTGAGACTAACCGCTTGCTGGCACAGATTGAGCAGAACACCGCACATCAGCGTAAGAAGTTGGTTTCCATCACCGACTTCATTGGTCTGAAACCACCCACCTTCCATCATTCCATTGAGCCACTCGATGCGGATGACTGGCTCCGAAGCATCACTCACAAGTTGCATTCTGCGAACGTCGCTGAAAGTGACAAGGTCACCTATGCTACATATCACTTGGAAGGTCATGCTAGTATTTGGTGGCAGAGCTTTGAGGCTATGCTTCCAGCTGGTCAGATTCCTACCTGGAGAGATTTCACCGAGGCTTTTCGTGAGCACCACATTCCTCAGGCTCTCTTTGACCGCAAGAGGGAAGAGTTCTGTAGTTTTACCCAGGGTAAGCTGCCTGTTGATGCTTACAGTAGGGAGTTTGGGAACCTCGCCCGCTATGCTACAGAACAAGTGTCCACGGACGCTAAGAAGCAGGCTAGGTTCCGGAAGGGTCTCCACCCTAAGTTGCGTCGTGATCTCCACCTGCATCATTGTGATACTTTCCAGGCTCTTGTGAACAAGGCCATTAATGCAGAGACAGCTCAACTCACTTACGAGGAGTCTCGTAAGCACAACCGTGATCTGGGTTCTTCCTCCCGCTCTGGCTCTCAGAAGCGACGGATTTGGATCCCGAACCCGGCTCTTCCGCCTCGATATGCACCGAGGCCATCCTATGTGGCGCCTCACCCAACTCAGCAACATGCTCCACTCAGGCCTATTAGTGGACCACTTGCCAACGTAGGTCCACGTCCTACCTCAGGAACTTGCTTTACCTGCAGAGAACCAGGACACTATGCACGTGACTGCCCTCAGTCCAGTTATGCTCCACCCCAGTCTGAGAGGTCTATTGGCCATGAAAAGCCATCAGTCAAGATGGTCAGTACCAAGCCAGCCTCCATTGAACGAGCATGTGTGCACCATGTCTCAGCTTCAGAAGTTCAAGATGATCCCGATGTCATACTGGGTACACTTCTTGTCAATTGTCACCCAGCTTCAGTTCTGTTTGATACTGGAGCATCCCACTCCTTCATATCTGAAGGTTACGCTCGGATGCACGACATGTCATTTTGTGATATGCCAACTCCAGTAATAATCCAGACTCCTGGTTCCAAATGGCAAACCTCCAAGGTAAGCCATGGTAATGAAATCCTTGTTGATAGACTGGTTTTCCTTGCTTCTTTGATATCTCTCAAGTCCTCAGATATTAACATCATCTTGGGTATGGACTGGATGACAGCTCATCATGCCAAGATCGATTGTTACACCAGATCTGTTCAACTTACACATCCATTTGGCAAAATAGTCACTGTCTCCACTAGAGTTGCAAGGCGTCAACTCTATTCTCTTAATGCCAACCCTCTTCCAGACCTTGAAGATATTCCGGTAGTCCGTGACTTCCCGGATGTCTTTCCAGAAGAACTGCCAGGTGTCCCACCTGACAGAGATGTAGAGTTTGTCATAGAACTTATCCCAGGAACTGTTCCAATCTCTAGGAGACCATACAAGATGGCACCTTTGGAGTTAGCCGAGCTTAAGAAACAACTCGATGAATCCTTGCAAAAGGGTTTCATCTGTCCCAGTTCTTCTCCTTGGGCTTGTCCTGTCCTCTTCGTCAAGAAGAAGGATGGTTCGGATCGAATGGTTGTAGATTATCGTCCCATTAATTTGGTCACGATAAAGAACAAGTATCCGCTCCCCAGGATCAACGACCTGTATGATCAGCTCGCTGGATCCTCAGTCTTTTCCAAGATGGATTTGAGGTTAGGCTACCACCAAATCAAGATCAGAAATGGGGACATCCCCAAAACGGCCTTTGTCACTCGTTATGGTCAATACGAGTACACCGTGATGTCTTTCGGCCTAACCAATGCTCCAGCTACTTTCTCCCGCTTGATGAACTCGATCTTTATGGAGTACTTAGATAAGTTCGTCGTGGTTTATCTCGATGATATTCTTATTTACTCGAAGAACGAGGAAGAGCATGCCGAACATCTTAGGCTTGTGTTAGAAAAACTCAGAGAGCATCGCCTTTATGCCAAGTTCTCCAAGTGTGAATTTTGGTTGCCAGAAGTAACCTATTTAGGCCACGTGATCTCCGGTAAGGGCATTGCTGTAAATCCCGAGAGAGTCAAAGTCGTTCTCGATTGGACTCCACCCGAAACAGTCAAACAAGTTAGGAGTTTCCTTGGTCTAGAAAGTTATTGTCGCCGCTTCGTTGAAAACTTTTCCAAAGTGGCCAAACCCCTCACGGAGCTTCTGAAGAAAGATAAAAGGTTTGAGTGGACCCCACAGTGTGAGCACAGTTTTCAGGAACTGAAAAGACGCCTGACTTCTGCGCCCATACTCGTGCCACCGGATTTCACTAAAGACTTTGTTATCTATTGCGATGCTTCGCGTCAAGGACTAGGTTGCATTCTTATGCAGGATCGTCATGTGATTGCCTATGCATCTCGACAGTTGCATCCACATGAGGGAAATTATCCTACACATGATCTGGAGCTTGCAGCCGTAGTCTATGCACTTAAGACCTGGCGACATTACCTTTTTGGTAACCGTTGCGAAATCTACACCGACCATCAGAGCCTCAAGTATATCTTCACCCAACCGGATCTGAATCTCAGACAGAGACGTTGGTTGGAGTTGATCTCAGATTACGACTTAGGAATCACCTACACCCCAGGCAAAGCCAATGTCATGGCTGATGCTTTAAGTCGTAAATCCTATTGCAACAACCTCATGTTGCAACATTGTCAACCGCCCCTCCATGAGGAATTCTGTAAGCTTAACCTTCACATAGCTCCTCATGGTTTCCTTTCTACCTTGGTGGCGAAACCTACCCTTACGGATCAGATCATAGAGGCTCAGAAGCATGATACGGGAATCTCCCGGATCAAGAAGAATATTTCCAAGGGAGTTGCTGGTTGTTTCTCTATGGATGAACGAGGTGTTGTTTACTTTGGTAACCGTTTGGTGGTACCCAAATGTCAACAGATGCAGCAACTGATCCTTAAGGAGGCCCATGAATCCCCTCTCATGATTCATCCCGGTAGTACAAAGATGTATCAGGACCTACGCCAGAGGTTCTGGTGGACTAGGATGAAGAGAGAAATCGCTCAGTATATTGCCAACTGTGACGTTTGTCGTCGCGTTAAGGCAGAGCATCAAAGACCTGCTGGCACCCTTCAACCTTTAGCTATTCCCGAGTGGAAATGGGACAAAGTTGGTATGGACTTCATCACCGGTTTTCCTAGGACCAAGAAAGGAAATAATGCTATCTTCGTAGTCATTGATCGTCTTTCCAAAGTGGCTCACTTCCTACCTGTTCGAGAGAGTATCACTGCTAGTCAGCTCGCTGACTTATATATCTCCCGAATAGTGTCACTCCATGGTGTTCCACTAGAGATCAATTCAGACCGTGGCAGTCTTTTCACCTCTCATTTCTGGGAAAGTTTCCAAACTGCCATGGGCACCCATCTTTCTTTCAGTACCGCTTTCCACCCTCAATCAAGTGGTCAGGTGGAAAGGGTCAACCAAATTCTCGAAGACATGCTTAGAGCTTGCGTTATCTCATTCGGTATGGATTGGGAGAAATGTCTTCCCTTTGCCGAGTTTGCTTATAACAATAGCTACCAATCCAGTCTTAAGAAAGCACCCTTTGAGATCCTGTATGGACGAAGATGTCGAACACCTTTGAACTGGTCAGAAACCGGTGAAAGACAATTCTTTGGACCGGATATGATCTAGGAGGCAGAAGAGTAAGTTCGCATCATTCGTGAGAATTTGAAAACAGCCCAATCTCGTCAAAAGAGCCAGTATGACCGTCGTCATAAGGAAGTGGCCTATGAAGTTGGCGACAAGGCTTACCTTCGGGTTACTCCTTTGAAGGGTACCCATCGTTTCGGTATCAAGGGCAAGTTGGCTCCTCGTCACATCGGTCCTTTTCGCATTCTCGCTAAACGAGGAGAGGTTGCCTACCCGTTGGAACTACCCCCACATCTTTCTCGAGTTCATGATGTCTTCCACATCTCTCAACTCAGGCGTTGCTTCTCGGATCCCATCTGCGGAGTGGACCACGAAACGCTTGATCTCCAATATAACCTCACTTATCGAGAGTACCCCATTCACATCCTGGATCAAGCAGAGCGTGTCACTCGACGTCATAACATCAAGTTTCTCAAGGTTCAATGGTCTCATCATACCGAGAGAGAAGCTACTTGGGAGCGAGAAGATCGTCTTCGACTTGAGTACCCCGCTTTCTTTCCGCCAACTCCTGAATCTCGGGACGAGATTTCTTCGAGTGGGGGCGAGTTGTCACATCCCTAGTTCTGGTATGGTCCTAGGCTTGCTTTGTGCATCATGTTTATTTTCTCAAATGAAATTGAAATGGGGAAGTTGCAAACGCTAGCACCAAAGCAATTCAAATAGGTTCAAATTAAAAGTGGAATTTCAATGAACCCAAAATGCTTTTCAAAAATGTTCATGGTCTTTGGAAAATGTTGGGAACAACAACCAGAGGTGATGCACATTTTTCCTTCTCATTTTGGATTTTTGAATTAATGCTTAAATATTTGAATTGGAGCTGTTTAAATTATATAAATATTTTTAATAGCTCCAAAAATGTTGGGAATTGGTGAGGGCCTCTAGAATATTATATCTAGATGCCACAATTATTTTCAACATTTATGGAAATATTTTAACATTTCTTTTAAATACAAAACAAATGTCAGAAATAGAAAAAGAAAACAGGAACAGGAAAACACTTACCTGTCCTTACCTGGCGGCCCAGCCCACCAGGGGCAGGGAGGTCTTCCTCCTCCCGCCAGGAGGACGCCGAGTGCGTGGCCGACGCACGCCGGCGCACGCCAGGCCACCTCCTGCTTCCCGCCGCTGCCACGACGCCCTGGACCTTCCCTCGCGTCGCCACGCATCTCCCCGACCCCCCTCTCACTCCCTCTCGCCCCCTGGACATGCCCAGGAGCTCCACGACGTCGTCTTCGTCATCTCCACCGAGCCAAGCGAGCCGGGGCGCGCCATAGCGATGTCATCACCATCATCTTCAACCTCTCGGCCGTCGAGATCGCCGGCCCCGTCTGTCATCTCCGACTCGTCCCCGAGCCCGCTGACCATCCTGCCGCCTCCGCTGTGAGATTCTACGTCTATTCCCCCTCTTCCCGAGCTCGTTTACGCCCCGTAGCCATCGCCCCCTTGTCGACCGAACCGCGCCGCTGCCCAAGCTCGTCGCCGGCGAAGCCCCGGTGACCAAATGGCCCCGCGCGTGCGTCCATTGCACTCGCAACGACCCGTGGAGCAACGCTAGCGCGAGAGCCAGCTTGTTTGCAAGCCGCAGCGCTAACCCCGCACCCACCCGAACTCCGGCCGCCGCACTCGTCGTCGCCGGCGCCACTCCGGCCACTCCCCGGCCGCGCCACCACCACAGTTGGATGCAGACGAGCGCCCGCATCCCATAGCTGCACTCCGCGTGCCAAATGGCCCCCTGTAGGCAAAACCCGTAGCGCCCCGCAATATTCGGACCCGCCGGCGGCTAAACGCCGGCGACCGCTGACCTTGACAGGCGTGGGTTGACCACAGCCGGGTTGACCTCCCCCCCTCTCTCTCAATGACAGATGGGCCCCGGCGCCCCTAATTAGTAGTTAGGATTAATTAACCCTATGATAATTAACCTGATACTGACATGTGGGCCCGAGGCCACTAACTAAACTAGATTAGTTAGTTTAGACACTGACATATGGGTCCCACTGGTCAGGTTTGACCTAGACCGACCCGTTGACTCGCTGACGTCACGCTGACGTCATGCTGACGCAATATATCCTTTTCTGGTATTAAAATAAATCAGGAAATTCCAGAAAATGATATAAACTTCAAAAATTCATAGTAATTAAACCGTAACTCCAAATCAAATAAATTATATATGAAAAATTATCAGAAAAATGCAAGGAATCCATCTATGCCAGTTTCATGCATGAAAAACCAACTTATACCTGCTGTATAAGTGAAAACGTAATAATGGCATGTTATATACTTAAATTAGGGTTTGCATATGAACCCTTGGTTCATATGGACTTCAACCAAATTGATGCTAGAGGCATTAGGGCAAATCATAGCATTTTTGAATGTTATCTTCATGCATCATATTGTTGCATATGGTTGTTTATTGATTGCCGGCACCGTTCCCTCTCGATAGGTTCTACTCCGGAAGGTGTCCCGAGTACCTGTCTGAGGAGCAGTGCTTCTTCGTGGATCTATCAGGCAAGCAAACCCCCTTGAGCATCTCGATAAAGTCCCACTCTCTCGCTCCTGCTCCTTTTACTGCATTAGGACAACAACGATTCAAACTGCTACTTTCTGCTGCGGTAGCTGAACCCATTCCTCTGCATGACCTGTCATTGCCACAGTAAATAGTTGAAACCCACTAGCATGAGTAGGAGTTGCTTGAGCCTTGATGTGCCTGCTCATCCATGCTTGTTTTCTTTATGCCAGCTATGCTTAGAGTTGTGTCAGGTCTGATTCATCGGAATGAATCGGAGTGGTGAACATGTACCACCGGTAAAGGCTAAGTGTGTGAACACGTTTTGGTAAAGGTAGCGATGAGAGGCCATGTAGGAGTACATGGTGGGTTGTCTCATTGGAACCGTCCTTAAGCACTGAGTTCTGTGTATGTTATCCAAGTCCAGTTACTACCACACATTGGGTTCCGGTTATCCGCCCCCTCTCGACTTATTAATCCACTTGATCTCTGTCCAGGAGTTGCAACTAGTTTCTGGCGTTTGTAGGTAGTGCTACTTGTCTACCAGGTGGTGTCCGATGGGACAGGCTTGGGACAGACTAGGCATGGTGGCACGGTGTACCAACTGGCACCCGGATGGTGGGCTTGGGAACCCTGCACACATCGTTTGGGGCCATGAGCGACACCCCGGCCGGATCTCCTTGCGGATGGAACCCGAATAGGCGATAAACCTGGACGAGAGACTTGTGTGGTTAGTCAGGTCGTGGCCGACACCCTCGCCCGGCTTCCGCTTGAAGGTTGCCGAGGTACATGACGTGTACGGGGCTATAAGTGGCGGGAGCGTGTGTGAAGAAGTACACCCCTGCAGGGTCAATATTATCTATTCGAATAGCCGTTTTCCTCGGATATGGAAACTTGGAGGACTTATGTAGTACATAGACAACTTGAAGTGGATACTCTAAAATACGCAAGATAAGCGTGAGTGCTATGGATGGCCTTCCCGTAGGAAGACGGGAATGGATCCATAGTAGGGTATTGATATGGTGAATCTATGGACTCGTGTGCGTCTTCTCACCTCAAAGAAGTTTCTGATACTCGTAGTATAGATTAGCCATTGAGTCAAAGCTGGCTTGCTGCTGTTAAACTCCACCACCCCCTTTGTTGATAATGTTGCATATGTAGATAGCTCTGAAGTAAGACTTGCTGAGTACCTTTGTACTCACGTTTGCTTATTTATGTTTTGCAGTTGGTTACACTAGTGGCTTCGACGAGTAGCTTGTATCCCAGCTACGATCTTGTACCCTTGGGAGGGTCGTGTTTAGTCAGGCTTCTTAGTCTTTTTCGTTTGTAGTTGTCTGTACTCAAACATGTAATGCTTCCGCTTGTTGCTTGTATGCTCTGAATGATGGGTCATGTGACCCCTGTTTGTATTTATGCTATGTGGCTCTTCTGGGCCTTTATCTATATGAGTTTGAGTTATGTTGTGATGCCATGATGTACAGCACATACTTGCATGTTATGCGTACGTGTAACGTGTATTGCTATGTGTGGGATCCGACAACCTAGTTGTTTACCTCTAATAGCCTCTCTTATGGGGAAATGTAGTCTTGTGTTTCCATGTGCCATAGTAGTCCGCTACAGCCCGGTTCACCGGAGTCCTGTTAGCCCAGCACTACTGCTCAGGACACTTGACTGGCCGGCATGTGTTTCACTTTGTTCCTGTGTCTATCCCTTCGGGGAAATGTCACGCGGTGACATCCGGAGTCCTGCTTAGCCTGCTACAGCCCGGGTTCCCAGAGTCCTATTAGCCCAGTGCTACAGCCCGGATTCACACGCTGCTGACCGACACGCTCGATGTGAATCATGTATGCCTGTTCCCATAGGTTGGTGCCACCTTGGGTTCACGACTAGTCATGTCGGCCCGGGTCCTCTGTCATATGGATGCTAGCGACACTATCATATACGTGAGCCAAAATGTGCAAACGGTCCCGGGTCAGGTAAGGTGGCACCCGTCGGAATACTGTGCGTGAGGCCGCAAAGCGATATGAAGTGTTACATGCTAGATCGGTGTGACTTGGGATCGGGGTCCCGACATCTGGTCCCTTTTTCACTTGCGGATATCTTCCAGGCTGCGTCTCTCATTTTCCAGAGTAATCGCTTTGTCCACCAGAGTTTTAAAATCTGGAAAAGTGTGCACGACTAGTTGGCATTTAAGCGCGGGCGCCAGACCGTCAAGGAATTTCTCCATCTTCTTACTTTCAGTCATACGCTCCTCATTGGCGTAGCGAGACAATAGAGTAAATTGACCGTTGTAATCTGACACTGTCATGTTCCTTTGTTTGAGGTCATCGAACTCTCTCTTCTTGATTTTCATAATGCTCTTAGGAATGTGTGCACCATGGAAACCTTCCTTGAAAGCATCCCAGGTTATGTCATTTTCGTTGGGATGCATGTGCAGAAAATTCTCCCACCACGATGCGGCTGCTCCTGTGAGATAGTGCGGAGCATACAATACCTTTTCGGGGTGTGAACATTTTGCTATAATTAATTTCCTCTCCATATCTCGAAGCCAGTCCTCGGCTTCAAGAGGCTTGTCAGTATGAGAAAATGTTTGGGGACGTGTCTTTTGTAGCTCAGATAACTTGGAATGCTGCTGATACTGTCCATGGTGATTTCCCATGTTGATGACTTGGTTCATCATTTCACGATGTTGTTGCTGACTCTGTTCATAAAGGCGGCACATTTGGGAAAGTGTCGTTTCACTGCCCTGTTGACTCGACTGCCCTTGTGTGAAATTGTTGCCTGGTTGAGTGTCATAATTTTCCTCTGGCGGAGTAGGCATGGAGCGAGTCCAAGGGCGAGACATTTTTCACTCTGGGGATATATTTTGTAAAACTCATAAGAAAAGTGAAAATGGTCGCCAAAAAAAACAACTCCAAAAATGCACAAGGATGGCAAATAATTTAAATGACCAAGATCACTTAAGAAAACAAATTGATTTGCGCACGGAGAAGGACTGCTCATTACATATCTTACACGCGGGCGATAATTATACAGTACATCACTCAGGATACGCGTACATAATCCTAACATGTTATTTAGGCTAGTGCACTTCTCCAGTTCTACATGATGCGCAAACAAGCTACTTCTCACAACCTATGTACATATAAACATATCTTACAAAGCGGTACATCACATGACGGCTAAGCGTACTCAGTCGGAAATGTTGACGGTCTCCTTGGCCCTGCCAAGGGTGAGGCGCGGTGAGGCAGGGGACTCGACCTCCTCATCAATAATAGGCTCCAGACAGGAAGTGCTGCGTCGAGTCGATGGAGCGGGTGCCAAGGGCGGAGCAACACGAATAGGAGTGGGCACAATGGGTGGTGCAGTGCGCGCTGGAGTGGGCGCAATGACTTGGTTGAACTCTTCGGTAGTGGGCAGGCGGCGAGTAGGTGCATAAGATGCTGAGGACGAGACAAAAGTCAGTGGCGGTGCGGTGGGCAGGAGCTCCCTCCTGTTGGCGGCACAGCCATGGACTGAGTCCATGCGGGCAGCCACGAAGTCGTCCACCAGTTGTCGAAGGCTGCCTCCAGAGCCCGGAGATACTCAATAAGCATCTCAAAAGCCTCGTCTCGTTCTCCTCTGGGGTAGGAGAATGTGTAGTGACAGGTGTAGGGCACATGGCATGGAAGATAGCGGTAACGACGAGTCTTCATTACGGGAAGGACATCCCTGAGGCGAGCTATCGCCTCGCGGGCTGCCATTTGCATAGCATGCCTCTCCGTAGGCATGGCTCTTCCCATGAACCGGAAGCGGCGTAACTCACCACGCCCTCCCTTGAACTGCACCGCGGCCTGGTGCATGGTCAGACTGTCGTTGACTTTGTGCTGGCAGAGTGTGAAGACTGGGCGCACGGATGGCCCCATCGTGACCTGAACAATGAAGGAGAGAAGCTTGACGAACCCATCGGGTACGTTGGCGAAGGTCTGAGACTCGCAGCTGTTGTCGGCCATCTACAAAAGTAGGCAAAAATCCTGAATGGTCAGATCATAAATTTATGCTGACTGTCAGAAAATGACTACAATTGCAAAAAAAATCGGCTCTATCATGCTAATAACCGATTAGCGATCGCACCTAGTGGCTTCCTACAGTCAGCCTGGCTCTGATACCAAGCTTGTCACGACCGGTTTTCCAATAAAAATATTTATTGAAAAACCAATCTTTTGAGTCCAGCATGAGAGAAATCCTCCTCACTGGTAGACAAATTCTTGATACAATAAGCCAGTAGCATAGAATATATTACAGGGTTGAGCTAGGGCTGCTCAACAAATTATTACAAGCGCGCCAATAATTATACTGTCGGGGTAAATAGCCATGGGTAGCCCAGCCGGCTTCCCCTGGCCCCTCAGAAAAAATTATGAGCCCATCCGGCTCATAAGAAGACTTGGGCCGCCTCCCCCCAGCCGGCTACCTTCCTGGCCGGCTTCGGGGGCGGCCCGCCTTTTCGCCCTCCTGAAGAAAGCTGCGGAGGACCGACTACGGCAAGGCCGGCTACGGCTAGGCCGGCTACGGCAAGGCTAGCTACTGCCAGGCCGGCTCCCATAAAGCAGTCAACGCCGTACCCGCGATGTACGCGTCCACTCTACGATGATGAAGCGGGGCGTGGCTACAGTAGAGCCTGCCACCCCCAAAACCCGGAGCACGCCTGGAACAGCGCGTCGTGCGGGCAGCTGCGACCCGCCTGGCGCGGCACTGTAGCCACGGCGGCTCTGACGCCGTCCACGACGGGTCGCCAGCATGGCCCCCGAGGCGGTGGGCCCCTTCGGGCAGAGAGATGCCGAAGGCGGCCGCGCCTCCTCTCAAGCCGGCAAGACAGAGGGCCGGCTTCACGTAGCCGGCCTGCCGTCCTCCTCGAAGGAGACGCCCATTAAGGAGACAAGATGCGGCGGGGCTACAGTAATCGCCCGCCAGGGCGGCGTTACTGTAGCCACGCTTACCCCGACCAAGCCTGCGTCAACGACATGGAGTAACAGTAACCAGCTGCCGACCAGGCCCTGGCCAGTGGGGCCGGCCTGTCGACCCAGGAGCCGGCAGCCGGCGGGACCCACCAGCAGGCGGGCCCCAGAAGCCGGCGGAGAAGCCGGCGAGCATAGTCACAGACAGCTGGGCCCCGCGCCCAGTCGGATTACCATTGTACCCCCGGGGGGTAGGCCTATATAAACCCCCCGGTGCGCCCATGCAAAGGGTTGGACTCCCTTCCTAGACCTAGACACCATACAAGGAGAGGAAGCAAGCTGAGCCGAGCCCTTCTTCCTCCTTCCACCCAAAACAGCTCAAGGAGCATTGTAGCTACTTGTGCACTTAGTGACCATGCGGAGACCCCGCAGAGCAGCAGTAGGGGTATTATCTCCCCGGAGAGCCCTGAAGCTGGGTAAGATCCGCCGGCGTGCATGTCTTCGCCTCATCCCGTTTCCAGGCACCGGCGACGTTCTATTGGCCCCCGCAATGATAAGCCACCCGTTGGCATATGTCGCTCCTACCACCCGACATTTGGCGCCCACCGTGGGGCCAGGTGCACCGTCGTCCGGAGACCTGTTCTGGACGGGAACCCTTTTCCTTCCTCGCGAGCGTAGCCAGCCTGGCTCGCCCGATGGCGCTTGCCGCGACGCGCTGCATGGCGTCGCCAACGTCTGCGCGGCTAGCGGCCTCGCCAACCTCTTCGACAAGGCCCGCATCTCCGACGAGCTTGCCTCCGATGCGGGCACAGATCACCTCGCCAACCTCCTCAGCCAGCTCCACGTCTCCAGCGAGCCCGCTGCGGATTTGGTTGGCTCCACTGACCCGATGCCTGTCGACTCCGACACGGCATCCTACGATACCTTCCCCACCAACGTCACGGTCTACAACGACCCGCTCCCTCCGGCTGGCGATCGCGATTCTGACGCCCCTGAGGTGATGGTTATTGGCCTCGACGGCCCGACTGACGAGGGCGCTCGCGACACCCCACGCGCGGCTGCCCAAGACTTGTCCGCCCCCCTTCCGGCTGACGCCAGCGACGAAGTTCTGGAGGCACGCCGCCTCGCCCTCCTCCCGGAGGGCCGGCGGCTGGCCTCCGTAAGACGCCTCACCGAGGCCTACCAGCGCGAAGCTGACCGCGCCGCCTTTGGCACGCCGGCTCCGGCTGGCCCTAGCCGGGCTGGCGTTGTCAGGCAACGCGGCGCCGTCTTCGCCGACACACTTGGAGTGGATCGCCCGGTCTACGCCACCCCGCTCGAGAACCTGCGCGCCGCCCAGGCGGCCGTAGACGAGCTGGACGGCTTGGAAGCCGAAGACCTCCCCCACATGACGCGGCGCATCCAGCAACTAATCGGTGCGGCGGCACAACGGCACGAAGCCGACGCCTGCGCGGGGAGCCCTCCCCCGCGCCGCGAACACGGCGCGACTTTCCGGTCGCCGACTACAAGCAACACCCGCGCGCGGCGCGAGAAAGAGCCGGCTTCCAGCCGAAGCCGGACCCAAGTCTCCATCGAGCGAGACGCGGACGGCCGCCCCCGAGCCATGGAATGGCGGGGCACCCCGCCTCCGCCTCGAGCTCGCGGAGAGAGATATCCTACCCCGCCTCCAGTGGCTCACCCGACTCTCGGCGGCCGGCTTGGTCGCCGCGAGGGAGTCGGCGAAAACGACGCCCGCCACCGGATCGACCGCCTGGCCCGATCCCTGGCGCTAGAAGAAGAAGATGATGTCGGCCCGCCTTGCTTCGGCCCCCGCATCCGCGACGAGCCCTTCCCCAAAGGGTTCTCGCTCCCAAGAGACACACCCAAGTACAACGACTCGGTGAAGCCGGAAGATTGGCTGACCGACTACTCCACAGCCGTCAGCATCGCCAATGGCAACCGGCGCGTTGCCGTAAAGTACGTGCCCCTCATGCTGCAAGGCACGGCGCGGACTTGGCTTAACAGCCTCAAGCCCCTCAGCATCAACAGCTGGGTGGATTTCACTGAAGCCTTCGTTCGCAACTTCACCAGCACCTACAAGCGGGCTCCCAAGTCCAGACAGCTCTCCCTGTGTGTACAGGGCCCAGCCGAGTCCACTCGCGACTACCTGACGCGTTGGGCCGAGCTCCGCAACTCCTGCGAGGGGGTGCACGAGGTGCAAGCCATCGAATACTTCACCGCCGGGTGCCGAGAGGGCACCATCCTCAAACACAAGCTTCTCTGCGATGAGCCGACTAGCCTCGACGAGCTCCTGAACATCGCCGACAAGTACGCCACCGCCGACTCCTCAATGAAGACCGAGCTCCGAGTGGACGCATCCGGAAAGGTGCTCAATCCGGCGCCCCAAGCGCCGGCTGGAGATGGCGGCCGACGCCAACACCAGAATGATCAAAAGCGCAAGGGCCCTGCGCCACCTCCCGCCAGCCGGCAGGTGGCCACGGTCGAAGACGCGCCGCCTGAAGGGCGGCCCGCACCCAAGAAGCCCAAGGGCGGCCGGCCGGCTTGGCAGCCGGCCTTCTCCTACGAGCAAACCCTTGATGCCCCGTGCAAATTCCACAGCGGCGCGAAGCCGTCCAACCACACGACCCGCAAATGCAACTGGCTCGCCCGAATCTCAAAGGGCGAAGGGCTCATGCCGACTCAGCCTGCCGGCCCGCCGCCGCCGGCTCCGCCGCCCAAAGCCGCCCGGCCCGCGATCGACGCCGTGCAGGACGAGTTCCCCGATGAGCAAGCATCTTATGTTGTCTTCACGAGCCAGCCCGAAGACTGGCGCAGCAAGCGCCGAGAGCAACAAGAAGTCAATATGGCCGCCGCCAGCCCAGCCGGCCACATGCACTGGTCGGAGAAACCCATCAGTTGGAGCCGGGCCGACCACCCAGAGGTGATGCCATCCCCCGGCTCCTACGCGTTGGTCCTGGAGGCCACCCTTGCAACGGATACGCGCGCCGCATGCTTCTCCCGCGTGCTGATCGACGGTGGAAGCAGCATCGACATCCTGTACCGCGACACCATGGAGAAGCTGGGCGTCAAGGCAAAGCAGCTTGCGCCGACTCGAACGGTGTTCCACGGCATCATACCCGGTTTGTCCTGTGCCCCCATCGGCAAGATCAAGATCGATGTACTCTTTGGGGGCAAGGATCATTTCCGCCGGGAAGCTATCTGGTTCGAGGTGGTGGACCTGGAGAGCCCTTACCATGCCTTGCTTGGCCGACCTGCCTTGGCCAAGTTCATGGCGGTCCCCCACTATGCTTACCTCAAGATGAAGATACCGAGCTCCAAGGGTGTCATCACCATCACCGGCGACTACAAGAAGTCCGCCGACTGCGCCGCGGCCAGCAGCCGGCTGGCCGAATCCCTCGTGATCGCTGCAGAGAAGAAGACGCTGGACCGGGTCATGGCCCTGGCCAGCAAGCAGCTAAACCAACCCGCCGACTCCAAGGAGTATGATGCCCAAGGATCTTTCCAGCCGGCCAAGGAGACCAAGAAGATACAGCTCGACCCCGAGCACCCCGAGAGGTTTGCCGTCATTGGGGCGAGCCTGGATAGCAAATAGGAAGGCGAGCTCGTCGATTTCCTCCGTGAGAATCGGGATATCTTTGCATGGTCCCCCAAGGACATGCCGGGTGTTCCGAAGGATTTCGCCGAGCACAAATTGCACGTGCAGGAGGATGCTAAACCAGTCAAGCAGCCCCTCCGCCAACTGTCAGAAGAGAAGAGAAGGATCGTAGGGGAGGAGATAGCCCGGCTTCTTGCAGCCGACTTCATCATGGAAGTTTTCTTCCCCAAGTGGCTCGCGAACCCGGTTCTTGTGCTGAAAAAGAATAGCAAGTGGCGCATGTGTATAGATTACACAAGCCTCAACAAAGCCTGCCCAAAAGATCCCTTCGCTCTGCCCAGGATTGATCAAGTGATAGACTCCACAGCCGGATGCGAGCTGTTGAGCTTTTTGGATGCCTACTCGGGATACCACCAGATCAAGTTGAACCCGGATGACCAACTGAAGACCGCCTTCATCACGCCGTTTGGAGCCTTCTGCTACCTGACTATGACGTTCGGCTTGAGAAATGCCGGTGCCACTTTTCAGCGTTGCATGCAGAAGTGCCTCCTCACGCAGCTCGGCAAGAACGCCCACGTTTACATGGATGATGTTGTGGTGAAGACGGAGAAGCGTGGCACTCTGTTGGAAGACTTGAAGGAGACATTCGAGAACCTGCGCCAGTTCCGGATCAAGCTCAACCCAGAGAAATGCATGTTCGGAGTGCCATCCGGCCAGCTCCTAGGCTTTCTGGTCTCCGAACGCGGCATAGAGTGCAACCCTATGAAGATCAAGGCCATCGAGAGGATGGCGGTCCCAACCAAGCTCAGAGAGATTCAGAAGTTCACCGGGTGCCTGGCCTCTCTGAACCGCTTCATCAGCCGGCTTGGAGAAAAAGCTCTCCCCCTCTACCGCCTCATGAAGAAGAGCACTCACTTTGAGTGGAATGACCAGGCCGACCAAGCTTTCCACGAGCTGAAGAAAATGCTGTCCACGCCGCCTGTCTTGGCGGCACTGACTGAGAAGGAGCCCATGCTCCTATATATTGCCGCCACTAGCCGGGTGGTCAGGACCGTCATTGTGGTCGAACGCCCCGAAGAAGGCCGAGCCCAGCCGGTCCAGAGGCCGGTTTATTACCTGAGCGAGGTGATGTCCGCCTCAAAGCAAAATTACCCGTACTATCAGAAGATGTGCTATGGCGTGTACTTCGCCGCCAAGAAGCTGAAGCCGTACTTTCAAGAGCATCCCATCACGGTCGTATGCACTGCCCCGCTAGCCGACATCATAGGCAGCCGGGATGCATCCGGCCGGGTGGCTAAGTGGGCCATCGAGCTGGCCCCCTACACGATCTTCTACCAACCCTGCACCGCCATCAAGACGCAAGCGCTGGCCGACTTCCTCGTCGACTGGGCCGAGACCCAGTACTTACCACCAGCGCCCGACTCCACCAATTGGCGCATGCACTTTGACGGATCAAAGATGCGCACCGGCTTGGGAGCCGGCGTCGTCCTTACCTCTCCAAAGGGCGACAAGCTTAGATACACGCTGCAGATCCACTTCGCCGCCTCCAACAACGTAGCCGAGTACGAAGCACTCATACACGGGCTCCGGCTTGCCAAGGAACTTGGCATCCGCCAGATCCTGTGCTATGGCGACTCGGACTTGGTGGTGCGGCAGTCTTCTGGCGACTGGGACGCCAAGGACGCGAACATGGCGAGCTACCGCTTCCTAGTGCAGCAAATCAGCGGATACTTTGATGGGTGTGAATTCCTTCATGTACCGCGAGCCGACAACGAGCCAGCAGATGCTCTGGCCCGAATAGGCTCCACGCGGCAAGCAATACCAACCGGCGTCGCCCTACTGCGCGTCCTCAAGCCGTCAATCAAGCCGTCTCCGGAATCCGACTCCATCTTCGCGCCGCCTAACCCCGAAGAGGCCGGGTCCGGCTCGAAGAATCAAGCAGCTGGCCCGAGGACTTCAATATTTGGCTCGGGGACTGCAGTACCCGGCTCGGGGACTACTGCACCCGGCCCGCGGACTGCGGTAGCCGGCCCGGGGACTTCTTCAGCACAGCAAGCGGCGGCCGACTCCAGCACTGCATTACCCAGCCCGCCCACCCTGGTGGCTGTGGCCACATTGGTGGCAGAGGAAGTCGCCGCCCCATCATGGGCCCAAACCATCCGCAACTTTTTGGTGAACCATGACATGCCGGCCGACAAAAACGAAGCAAGACAAGTCCAGCGCCGGGCTGGAGCATACACAATCGTCAACAGAGAGCTTGTCAAGCGCAGCGCCACCATAGTCTTGCAGCGATGCGTCGAGCAGGAGAAAGGCATCGCGATCCTCAGGGATATACACCAAGGAGAGTGCGTCCACCACGCCGCATCAAGATCACTTGTCGCCAAAGCCTTCCGCCACGGTTTCTTCTGGCCGACTGCTTTGGACGACGCCAAAGAGCTAGTCAAACACTGCAAAGGCTGCCAGCTTTTTAGCTCGCAGCAACACATGCCGGCTTCAGCACTCAAGACCATTCACATCACCTGGCCCTTCGCCGTCTGGGGATTGGATATGGTGGGCCCATTCAAGACGGCGCGCGGCGGCATGACACATTTGCTCGTCGCCGTCGACAAATTCACCAAGTGGATCGAGGCGAAGCCGATCAAGAAGCTGAATGGGCCGACTGCAGTGACTTTCATTGCAGATATAACAACCCGGTACGGCGTACCGCACAGCATCATCACCGACAATGGCACGAACTTCGCCAAAGGTGCCTTGGCACGGTTCTGCGCTGCGCAAGGTATCCGGCTGGACCTTGCGTCAGTCGCCCACCCGCAGTCAAACGGCCAAGTGGAGCGAGCAAATGGCCTCATTTTGTCCGGCATCAAGCCTCGACTGGTCGTACCTCTGGAGTGTTCAGCCGGCTGCTGGCTCGATGAGCTGCCGGCTGTCCTATGGAGTCTGTGCACTACTCCCAACAGATCAACCGGCTTCACTCCCTTCTTCCTTGTATATGGTGCCGAGGCGGTCATCCCAACAGATATCGAGTTCGACTCGCCTCGGGTAACCATGTACATGGAAGCGGAAGCCAAAGAAGCACGAGAAGACAGTGTCGACCTGCTGGAAGAGGCCCGGCTGTTAGCCCTCAGCCGGTCTGCCATCTACCAGCAGGGTTTGCACCGCTACCATAGCCGGAGGGTCCGACCAAGATCCTTCCAGGAGGGCGACCATGTGCTCTGGCTGATCCAGCGAACAGCCGGCCAGCACAAGCTCGCAGCCCCCTGGGAAGGCCCCTTCATCATCAGCAGAGCCTTGGGCAACGACGCCTACTACCTCATCGACGCGCAGAAGCCGAAGGCACGCAAGAGAGACGACTCCGGCAAGGAGTCGGAGCGACCATGGAACGCAAATCTCCTTCGGAAGTTTTACAGTTAAAACGCAGTATGTGTTATGCCCACTTTTGTATTAAGTACGAAAGAGTAGGCTCCCCGAGAAAGACTCGGGGACTGCCACCCTTTATTTTATGAATGAAAGTTATCATGCGCATGATATTACCTATTCATTTATTTTGTCCGGTACCGGGTCCGACGAGTCGGCCCGGGGACTGGCCGGCTAGAGTTATATTAGGAGCCCTACCCGCAGTCAGACAAGTAATGTGCCGACACCCAGGCTTGGCTCTTGCCGAAATCGCAGCTCGAAGAACCGACTGCCCGGCTGGCAAGAGCCACAAGCCGGAAAGGGTGCGCACATGAAAAACGGCTAGGGACCAAACAGGCTCGCATATATAACAAAAGCCGGCTGACTGCCTCCCGCCGACCGTCTACCAAAGTAGCCGGCCGGCCGGCTTACATTCAGTCTGCTTCAAATCCAAGAAAGCTCAAGTACTTGCCTTCCCAAAGAGGGAAGGCGGCAAAGGAAAGAGCCTAAGGACAAAAAAATACACTTGAATGAACGCCAACACATGCATATATTAATATTTACACAAAAGGCCTCCAGAGAGGTCGACATCCGACATTGTTCGATACACCCCCAGTGGGTGGAATTGTAGAAACTTAAAATTATCCGAAAAAGTAAAACAAGGACAAAAGGAACGGCCGATCAAGCCGGCGGGGCCGCGGACGAGCCGGGCTGGGCGGTGGAAGCTATCGTGCCGGCTGAAGTAGCGGCCGGCTGGCCAACCTCGGCTTGACCGTCGCCTCCGGCAGAGGGCGCGCTCCCGCGTGGCTCGTTGCTGGAAGCACGGTCGGCTGGGGGACGGTCGGCCGTCTCACCAGTCGGCTCGGCGCCTTCGCCGTCCTCGCCCTCGTCGCTGGAGGCGATCTCCTCGGCCGAGTCCTCACCGTCCGCCGGGTTCAGCCCGAACCATTCCTCCGGCTGGGCGGCGCCATCGTCGTTGAGCTCCGGCGCGAAGAGGCTGGTGTCGGTGCACTCGGCGATCGTCGAGGCGCATTGCGCGATCACCGGCCGCACCTCCTCCAGCTCCGCATCGGCTTCCGACCGCCACGTCCGCAGCTGGTACAGGCTTAGCCCTGGGTACCACGCGCGGACGAACTCCAGCGCGCGCCCGGCTCCAAGACGGGCCGCGGACGCCTTCCAGGCCTCGAAGCGGCCGACTGCGACTTCGAGCCAGTCGGCCGTCCGGCTTGGGGTGCGGGGAATTGTCTGGCCGGGCCAGAGCGCGGCCAGCATCGTCGCCCCGGCGCGTTGGAGCCGGCGGAGCAGCGGTGGGCCGGCTGCAGCCGCGCCTGGACGGCGATGAGCTGCTCCGACAACGTCCGATTCGCGTCCGGCGGAATCACAACCCCGGCCTGACGGTGCTCCTCGCGGTAGGCTTCGATGGCTTGGGCGGCGAGGACGGATTGACCGGGAAAGTACTCTGCGCAAGATAGCAAACACAAGTCAAAACAAAGCCGCAGGCGGCCGGCGGATGGAAGAAGAGCAAGAAGGACGGCCTACCATCAATGAGATCCTCGATCTGGCCGAAGCCTTCTTCCAGCGCCTGGCGCGTCTCGGCCCAGCTCGCCTCCCTGGCCTCGAACTCCGCCTTCAGGGTGGCCTCCCCGTCCTGCGCCTTTTGCAGGGCCGCCTTGTGGCTCTCCTCTTGGTCGGCCAGTTTCTTCGCCAGGCGGTCGCGCTCTTGAACCAAGTCAGCATACTCGGCGTCCTTGGCGCGAAGAGCGGCCTGCACCTCGCCGAGTTCCCTCCGCAGGTCGGCGTTGGCCTCTGCACGAGCAAGAGATAAAGAGAAAAAGTCAGCAAAGGAAAAGTCGTCGAGTAAGATCCGACCCGACTGCGCTGCAGTCGGCCCGGATCTCGGGGACTACACCCAGTGGGTGCGCTGTCGCGCCCCCACGAGAAACAAATAAAGACAAAACACTTACGCCGGCTGCTGGCGAGGTCTTCGGTCCTCCGGCTCAGCTCCCGAGCCTGGGAGTTGAAGGCGGCAGCACGAGAATTATGATAATCCTAAGAGATCAAAAAAACAGTCAAAGATAGTCGTCGAGTAAGATCCGACCCGACTGCGTTGCAGTCGGCCCGGATCTCGGGGACTGCACCCAGTGGGTGCGCTAGCGCGCCCCCACAGAAAAAATTCAAAGGACGAGAACGGTCAACGAGTGAAGACTTACCCGGATTGCAGACCACGTCGACAGAAACTCCTGAGTAAATTGCCTCAGGAGGCCGGCCTGTGCCTGCAGCCGGCTCCGAACCCCTTGGGCCGCGACGTTTAGCTCATCGCTCCCTCCGCTAGGAGTCCATCCGGACGTGGCGGAGCTGGCCGCCTCCAAGGCGTCTGCCGTCTGCTCAGCCCCCGCGGCTCAGCGCGTGTCCGGCGGGGCCGTGCCCCCTCCGGCATGCCGGCCCGCCGCCAGCTCGGTCTCAAGGCCGGCTCCGGCCTCGGGCGCGGCCCGGGCCGGCTCCTCCGGCACCGCCGACGATTGGCCGCCTTCGCCTGCTCCGGCTGGCGCTGTCGGCGGCGTCCTCTTGACGGAAATCTCGAAGACTTCGTCCCTCTGCACCGGCGGCTGCTCGGGGATAATCTCCTCCGCCGTGGGCAGAGGGATGTCCGGATCCAAAGTTTGGAGGGGGATGGCGAGTAGCGGAGGCCGGCTACGCGCGCCTTCCGCCTTCGTCTCTGCGGCCGCCCGCTCCGACGGAGTCTCGGCCGCCGCGCTCGCTCGCCCCGGCGCTGTCTGGGCGGCCTCCCGCTCCGCCGCCTCCCGCTCTGCCGCCTCCCTCTCTCGACGCGCCTCGCGAGCGTTGCGCTCCATGGCTGCTTCAAGTTCAGCGCGGGGGTCCACTCGGCGGGACCCTGAGGATCCGGCACTCGGCCCGACCACGGAGCCGGCTGGGCCTCGCTCGAGGGAGAGTGGCACCCTGCTCAAGAAATCAGAGGAGAATTCAAGTAAAGGAAGACTTTAGAATAACAAGCACGTAGGCGGCTAGAAAGCTTACGCGGAAACTGAGGGAGGCTTCTTCACCGCCTTCCGGAAGCGGGCCGCCTTCGCCGCCGCCTCCTCGCGCTTCGTGGCCGCGGCGGAGGCCTTCGGCTTCTTCGGCCGGCTTCCGAAGAGTGGGAGCGCGGCCCGGCGCTTCCCCTTCCCACCACCGGCAGTCGGCGCGGCAGACGAGCCCGCGCCACGGCGGTCGGTTGCCGGCTGGTGGCGTGGGATTTCTTCGGCTTCGAAATCATCCGGCCAGTCGTCAAAACTGGCCGAGAGCCCCGTGCCGCCGAGCTCGGCGGCGTCCCCCGTGGCGGCATCCTCCATGGCGACTGCGGCAAGGTCCGGGTCGTCGAGGTCGTCCACCGTGCGGTCCGGGGCATACTCGCGATCGACTCCAGCCGCCCCAGCTGGCGGCGGGAGGAGAGGATTCTGATAAAAAGAAAAAAGAGTAGAGCCGCCTGGTCAGAAGCAGGCTAACTCAAGCTGGTAGACGACGAGAAGAAAGACTTACCACATGCGAAGGATGGGCGCGGCAGTACGGCACCTTGCCGAATTGCCACTCGTCAGTGAGCTTCAGGTTGGCGATGTAGTTCACCATCAGAGCCACCTCGGCATGGGGCATCTCCCATGTGCTCAGCCGGCAAGGGTCGAACCGGCCACTCATCTCGCACATCATGTGCGGCCGGCTTTGGAGGGGCAGAATCCGGCGCTCGACGAAGGCGGCTACCAGGTCAGATGCGCGCAGGCCTTCCGACTGGATCATCACCCGAAGCCGGGCGATGGAGGCATTCCCAGCCGGAGACAAGGACTTCGACCTGTAGCCCCAGGACCGCCGCCTCCCAGCCGGCGGGCCGGCTACGTAGGCCGGCAGATTGACGTAATCGCCATGCGGGGCGATGTTCTTGACGTAGAAGTAGGATTTCTGCCAAAGCATGACAGACTGGATCAGAGGAATGTGGGGGAAGGGGTTGTCGTCGCTTGACCTCTTCATCGCGATGAAGGCGCTGCAGGGAGCCGGCACGCCGGCGGAGACGGTGCTGAGCTTGTTCTGGAACAGCTCCGCCCAGAGCTCCAGCGTCGGCAGCACCCCCAAGAATCCTTCGCAGAGCGAGACGAAGGCCGAGAGCTGCAGCACTGCGTTGGGCGTGACGTGGTGTGGTTGGAGGTTGTAGAATTCGAGGAAAGAGCCCATGAAGCTGCTCGCCGGGAAGCCGAAGCCGCGGAGGAAGTGCGTGCGGAAGACGACGCGCTCGCCTTCCTCCGGCACCGGCGAGACCTCCTTCGTGGGCGCCAGACGCACCTGCACGAGGTTGGCGGCGGGCAGGCGCCGGGTCTGGCAGAGGAATTCAATATGGTCCTCGTGGACATTGGACCCGTCCCACGAGCTCGACAGAGCCAGAGACATGGCGGCGTGGGTGTCCTGCGGCGCGAAACTGCGTGGGGCGCGAGGAAAAGAAGAAGAAGAAGAGGAGCAGGAGGGACGGGGAGCGGGGGAGCGAACGGGCCGGTGCCACTCCCCCTCCCCCCCTACTTGTAGGCGCGTGCGCCAGAGCCGAGGAGGCGCGGCGTGGGGGATCGTGGGGATCGATCGTGCCCATCTCCCCCACGCCCGCGTTAATTGCGCGCCTTGATGACGTGAAGTAACGGCCGTGGGGAGGCGAGCAGTCCCCTCGGGCCACAGAAGATCTGCGCCCGGGCCGAGGCCGGGGAGTGGCGGGCCCGGGCCTGCGGCGGCGTCCCGTCGCGCGCGTGCGACGGCAGGACTTCCCCGCCATGTGGCTCGTCGTGGGGCCCGCGGCCGACCCGCGAGTCAACCACTGCCACCTTGATAAACGAAAAGTGCTCCGGAGTCGGCTGCAACGACGAGGTCGGCCCCTCAGGGTATGAAGCCGGCCAAGCTTCCCGTCCTTCAGTCCGCCGTGAAGCTCGCCCGCCTTCGGGGACTACTGTCGGGGTAAATAGCCATGGGTAGCCCAGCCGGCTTCCCCTGGCCCCTCAGAAAAAATTATGAGCCCATCCGGCTCATAAGAAGACTCAAGACTTGGGCCGCCTCCCCCCAGCCGGCTACCTTCCTGGCCGGCTTCGGGGGCGGCCCGCCTTTTCGCCCTCCTGAAGAAAGCTGCGGAGGACCGACTACAGCAAGGCCGGCTACTGCCAGGCCGGCTCCCATAAAGCAGTCAACGACGTACCCGCGATGTACGCGTCCACTCTGCGATGATGAAGCGGGGCGTGGCTACAGTAGAGCCTGCCACCCACAAAACCCGGAGCACGCCTGGAACAGCGCGTCGTGCGGCAGCTGCGGCCCGCCCGGCGCGGCACTATAGCCACGGCGGCTCTGACGCCGTCCACGACGGGTCGCCAGCATGGCCCCCGAGGCGGTGGGCCCCTTCGGGCAGAGAGATGCCGAAGGCGGCCGCGCCTCCTCTTAAGCCGGCAAGACAGAGGGCCGGCTTCACGTAGCCGGCCTGCCGTCCTCCTCGAAGGAGACGCCCATTAAGGAGACAAGATGCGGCGGGGCTACAGTAATCGCCTGCCAGGGCGGCGTTACTGTAGCCACGCTTACCCCGACCAAGCCTGCGTCAATGACATGGAGTAACAGTAACCAGCTGCCGACCAGGCCCTGGCCAGTGGGGCCGGCCTGTCGACCCAGGAGCCGGCAGCCGGCGGGACCCACCAGCCGGCGGGCCCCAGAAGCCGGCGGAGAAGCCGGCGAGCATAGTCACAGACAGCTGGGCCCCGCGCCCAGTCGGATTACCATTGTACCCCCGGGGGTAGGCCTATATAAACCCCCCGGTGCGCCCATGCAAAGGGTTGGACTCCCTTCCTAGACCTAGACACCATACAAGGAGAGGAAGCAAGCTGAGCCGAGCCCTTCTTCCTCCTTCCACCCAAAACAGCTCAAGGAGCATTGTAGCTACTTGTGCACTTAGTGACCATGCAGAGACCCCGCAGAGCAGCAGTAGGGGTATTATCTCCCCGGAGAGCCCTGAAGCTGGGTAAGATCCGCCGGCGTGCATGTCTTCGCCTCATCCCGTTTCCAGGCACCGACGACGTTCTATTGGCCCCCGCAATGATAAGCCACCCGTTGGCATATGTCGCTCCTACCACCCGACATATACATAATGGTGGATTTAACACAATGGTGTGGGGGCATACTACTGACTCGAGGATAAAGTGATGGTGGAATAACACAGTGGGGAGTGTGATAACATGACTCTCAAACTGGCATCTCATCGAGTGTCGAGGTGAGGCTCGATGAATGTTATTTGAGTTGCAGAAGCGGATATAATACAGTGACCAAATCCAGGGTCGCACGAGACTAACTGGGATTCCTCTAGGCGTCGGACTCGCTATCGAACTCTTCATCCATGAGATCGCCTTCGTCGGCATATGGCCAAATCAACAAGCCAGTGAGTACTTTGAAAGTACTCGCAAGACAGTTCGGACGTAAGATATAACAAATGCATGCATGAATGCGTCATGATTAATTTTTCCAATGCACATTCAAAAATTTGCATAACAAAGTAAGTACAAGGGAAACGGCGGTAGTCCGCCTGAAATCCCAACAAAATATAAATGAAAACCGATCGGGTGTCTGAAGCGACGCCCCAAAAGGTGAACAAATAATAATAGAAAATCATGCCACAGTCGGGCGTCTTAGCGACACCACATAAAGGGCTTTTAAAAGAAATGCCACAGTCAGACGTCGGGGCGACATCACAGAAAGGGCTTTAAAAGAAATGCCACAGTCGGACGTCGGGGCGACATCACAGAAAGGGCTTTAAAAGGAATGCCGCAGTCGGACGTCTGAGCGACATCACAGAAAGGGCTTTAAAAGAAATGCCACAGTCAGACGTCGGGGCGACATCACAGAAAGGGCTTTAAAAGAAATGCCACAGTCGGATGTCGGGGCGACATCACAGAGAGGGCTTTAAAGGAAATGCCGCAGTCGGACGTCTGAGCGACATCGCAGAGAGGGCTTTTATTCACAAGTAAATAATACTCATAATAAATATTCAATTCATGATAATAAACGGGTTAGTCCATCCACAGGAATAAACATTTAACCGGGCTTAGCACTCATGTGATTCACCGGAGTATCTTTCACCAAAACTGGCACTTGTCAGAATAAGTTAGCGCAAAATTTGGATATGGATAAGATGATTTGGAGATTTATGACTCTGCAGAGTTTGTACAAAAATTTCCCATAGTTAACGGATTTACGTAGTCACGAAGGACTAGTTCCGTTTACGGTATTTTGGAAGAAAACACAGCTAACAAGTACACACCCATCCTACCTCTCGATGTTAGGACTCACCCTAGACATCGTCCAAGAAAAACTTTTGAGACGGGGAGATCACAATCTCGAATAGCATGGGATCAAATTTATATACGCGCGCTCTAAGGGGTGCCCCCCTCTCGGTCCCAACCGGAAACACCCATGCCCCCTGACCGGATGACTGGCTTTAATCCAGGGCCATGGAACCATCATCTCGGCCTCTCCTTTTGGTGTGTACCAGGAAAGCGGTTTGCAACTTACTAATCCATATTCCTTGCGGAAAACATGTGGTAGTACAAGGAAGGAAATGGGAGGAACTGGACCGATACGGTTTGACACTGTAGTCATATAGTCTGGCATAAGACTGGCATGCTACAACACTGCCATCTTACCCATCCTCATGCCAACACATGGCCATTCATACTCACATCCATCCACCTATGCATCATCGAGCTCACTTACCTCAACAATGCATGAAAATAACGTTCATCGGTATGCTCATCAACATGCCATGAAACTAACTATATGCAAAACATGCCAAGACACTCATCATATCAAAAGTTCAGACATGCTTGCCTGGTTCAGAGTAGTCGGAGCCTAGCTCGGTGAAGTTCGCGGCTCCGTCACCTCCTTCGGTATCTACGGTATAAAGAAAACACACTCGCTAACGTAAATACCAAGAGGTGCACAAAAATTATTCCAAATATTTTTCAAATAAATTTGATAAAAAACTAGACCAAATTCTAAAGAGGACAGAAAAAGAATCAATCCAAAATATGCTTCTGTTAACAAGTTATAAAGGTTTTTGTCCAGGGACTCATCTGTAATGAAACAGAAAGTTTCCAGGGGCTAGTTAATAAAAACAGAAAACCCTCCAGTCTCGAATACGCCAGCCCAGAGGGGAAAGCGTATTTCGCTCGAAGGCGTTTTCAGAAAACGATTCGTTTAGAAAGGACAGAGAGGCTGACAGGCGGGTCCTGCCCGTCAGGTTTAAAAAATTTAAAAGAGGCGGCAGAGCTCGACGGTGCCCGAGAGCCGCGGTGGTCGCCGGCAGCGATCCACGACGAGGCAGGGGGATCGGAAGGTACCTCCGTGTTCAGGGCGCCCTTCCGCGTCGGCTGGTGGTGGTGGTGGCGGTCGGCGAGCACCACATCGACGGCGAGCCTTGCTCCGGCGGACGGTGGTTCGGGTGGAGATGGATCTCGTCGGGGAGAGCTGCGAAGGCCAAATTGACGCTTGGGTTAGCTCAGTGGTTGCTCGAGGATGCTACTGACAAGGTTTGGGCGCCGGAGATGGCCTCACCGGAGCGAATCGAGATGTAGGCCAAGGCGGGACGGGGCGGCCGGAGTCGGGGGAGGAGACCTCTTCGAGGTCCTCCTAATGGCCTGGCGGGGTGTTTGTGGGGTGCAGTGGTGGTGCATGCTCGAGGGCGAGCTCGGGGTCTCCTTTTATAGGCGATTCGAGGCGGTGGCCATGAACGGGGATCTCCGGCGATGGATTACGGCGGCGCATTGCTTGGTCGGGGAGTTTAGGAGGTTGGGCATCAATGTGGAGGTCCACCGGTTCCATTCAGACGCTAAACGGACTTGGATTAGAAGCTTAGGGCAGGTTTTGGTCGGAACGGGACGGCGCGGGTCCGTCGGCGGCAGAGAGCGCGTACAGTGCTGTCGGGCCACGGCGACGGTGCTGCGGGGCTGCGCTGGCATGCATGAGCCACGCGGAGGGCAGAGAAGCGTTGGGCGGCGCCGAACGGCGTTGAGCCGCCGTTCTGCTCCCTGTCGACCGCTACGGTGGTTCGGCCGCCGCAAGAGACGCCGGCGCAGGCGGGCCAGGGTGCCACCGACGCAAGGATGGCGCCAAGCACGTGTGCGGTGCTCCAGACAGGAGGAAGAGGCGGCGAGGAACGTGCCAAGGGCACTGTCTACGCATGAATGAAGCTGACGAATGAAAACGACACTGAACTCTGAATATTACTGAATATGAACAGCAATAGTGCACGCCAAGTGTTCGACAGAATGAATTTGGCCTCTAGGGATTTTTCCTTGAGTTGATTTTTGGTGGAGTGGCCTCTCATTGCTCCAGTAGGCTGCCTGAATTTTGGTGGAATTTTTGGAGAAGTGTAGATATGAATTTCACCAAATTTGGCAAATCTGGTCCAAACTTGCAGAGACTGAAATTTGAAAAATTTGAAAAGAGGAGGAGTGGATCAAGATGGTTCTGGGTTGTGGATGCTAAGGACAATCCAGAGGAGTTGGTTTGAGGTCAAAACTCAAATGAAAAAGGGTACTTGCTTTGAAAAACACTCAGGCTCCAAATAATTGACAGAAATGATTTGAGAGGAAAAATAATTAGAATAAAATCCAAAACTTGTTTGGATTAGTTGGGACAGAGAACTTAGGTTGATTACAAGGAGGAGGAAAGGATTTTGAGAGGTTTTACCACATGGGCAAAAATACAAAGTCATGGGGGGTTTTCAAGATATGAAAATCCCCAATTTTAATAGTGTTTCTTTTTTAAAAGAAAAAGATTAAACTCCCAAAATAATTTGAGAGGGAACCAACAGAGAAGAATTTTTAAAAGATCGAACACCAAAGTTTGAAGAAAAATAAAAATCCTTGCCAAAGAAAAGGAAGCTTTTAAGAGGAAGGATTTCTGGAAAAGAAATTTTAAATGCTCTCTTTTAAAATCCAACAAAGTTCTTGAAGAAAACAAAATTAAAATTTTTGGAGTGTCACAGCGGGCGTCGTTCTCGCCGACTCCTTCGCGGCGACCTAGTCGGCCGCTGAGAGTCGGATGCGCCACAGGCGGCGGGGTGGGATATCTCTCTCCACGGGGCCGAGGCGGAGGCGGGTTGCCCCGCCATTCCACGGCCCGGGGATGGCCTTCTGCGTCTCGCTCGATGGAGATTCGGGTCCGGCTTCGGCTGGCAGCCGGCTCTTTCTCGCGCCGTGCGCGGGTGTTGCCCGTAGTCGGCGTCCGAGACGTCGCGCCGTGATTCCGGCGCGGGGGAGGGCTTTCCGCGCGGGCGTCGGCTTCGTGACGCCGCGCGGCCACATCAATTAGCTGCTGGATGCGTTTGGTCATGTGGGGGAGTTCTTCCGCCCCCAATCCGTCCAGCTCGTCTACGGCCGCCTGGGCGGCTCGCAGGTTCTCGAGTGGAGTGGCATAGACTGGGCGGTCGACCCCCAGCGTGTCGGCGGTGACAGCGCCGCGCTACCTGACAACACCGGTCTGGCTTGGCCCGCCCGGAGCCGGCGTGCCAAAGGCGACGCGGTCGCCTTCGCGCTGGTGGGCCTCAGTGAGGCGTCTTATGGAGGCCAGCCTCCGGCCCTCCGCGAGGAGAGTGAGGCGGCGCGCCTCTAGTGCTTCGTCGTCGACATTAGCCAGGAGCGGGATGGACAAGTCGTGGACCACCGCGTGCAGGGCGTCGTGGGCGCTCTCGTCAGCAGCGCCGCCGTGGTCGATGACCATCACCTCGGTGGTGACAGCGTCGCAGCCATCGGTCCGGGGAAGCGGGTCGTTGTAGATCGTGACGTTGGTGGGGAAGGTGTCGAGTGAGGCTGTGTCGGAGTCGACAAGCATCGGGTCGGTGGAGCCAACCGACTCCAAGTCCACAGCAGGCTCGCCGGCGACATGGAGCTGGCCGAGGAGGTTGGCGAGGTGGTCGGTGCCCGCATCGGAGGCGAGCTTGTCGGAGATGAGGGTTTTGTCGAGGAGGTCGGCGAGGCTGCTCGCCGCGCAGATGCTGGTGACGCCTTGTAGCGCGTCGTGGCAAGCGCCATCGGGCGTGTCGGGCTGGCTACGCTCGCGGGGGAGGAAGAGGGTTCCCGTCCAGAACAGATCTCCGGACGACTGTGCACCTGGCCCCACGGTGGGCGCCAAATGCCGGGTGGTAGGTGCGACATATGCCCACGGGTGTCTTATCATTGTGGGAGCTAGTAAAATATCACCGGTGCCTGGAAACGGGATGAGGCGAAGACATGCACGCCGGCAAATCTTACCTAGCTTTGGGGCTCTCCGAGGAGATAACACCCCTACTGCTGCTCTGCGGGGTCTCCGCATGATCACTAGATGAACAAGTAGCTTCACGATGCTCCTAGAGCTGTTTGGTGAGAGGAGGAAGAAGGGCATGGCTCGCTCTCTTCTTCTCCTTGTGTGGTGTCTAGGACTAGCAGGGATCAACCCTTTGCATGGGTGTCCCGGGGGGTTTATATAGGCCTACCCCCCAGGGGTACAATGGTAATCCGGCTGGGCGTGGGGCCCAGCCGTCGGTGACTACGCTCGCCGGCTTCTGCGCCGACTGCTGGGGCCCGCCGGCTGGTGGGTCCCGCCGGCTGCCGGCTCCTCGGCCGATAGGCAGGTCCCACTGCTTAGGGCCTTGAAAGTGGCTGGTTACTATTGCTCAATCCTGGTGACGAGGGCTTCGTCGAGGTAGGCGTGGCTACAGTGCCGCCGTCCGGCGGGTGATCACTGTAGCCTCACCGCGTCTTGTCTCCTTAATGGGGCATCTCCTTCGAAGGAGGTGGCATGCCGGCTATGGAGAGCCGGCTTTGTCTCGGGCCGACTGGGGGATGCACGGCCGCCTTCAGGTGTCTCTCTGCCCGAAGGGGCCCATGCCTGTGGGTCGTACTGGTAGCCCATCATGGATGACATCAGGGTCAACGTGGCAATAGTGCCGCGCCGGACGGGTCATGGCCACCCGTATGGCGCACTGTGCCAGTCGTGCTCCGGGATTCGGGGGTGGCAGGCTTCACTGTAGCCACAGCTCGTCACATCGCCGTTAAATGGATGCAAACTTTGAGGGTATGGTCTTGACCACTTTGTGGGAGCCGGCTTCTTGGAGTTGGCCTTCTCGTGGCCGGCTTCTCGTAGCTGGCCCTCCCATGGCCTTCTTCATGAGGGCTAAAGTCGGGCCGCCTTCCGGTAGCCGGCCTAGGAGACAGCCGGCAAGGGGAAGGCGGCCCCACGTCTTGGTTTCTTTAGAGCCGGATGGGCTCGTAATTTTTTCAGAAGGGCCAGGGGAAGCCGGCTAGGCTACCCATGGCTATTTACTCCGACACCTATCCTGGTGGGGGTGATTTTAACATCATTAGAAGGCGCGAGGAGAAGAACAATGACAACTTTGACGGCAGATGGTCTTTCATGTTTAATACTATCATTGAAAGCTTGGATCTGAGAGAGATTGAGCTTTCATGAAGAAAATTCACTTGGGCTAACGCGATGCCAACTCTGATGTTTGAAAAGTTAGATCGCGTGTTGGCTAGCGTTGAATGCGAACAGAAGTTTTCCTTTGTAACTGTTCAGGCTCTTTCCCGTGGAATTTCTGACCACACGTCGTTATTTGTTGACTCTGGTGAGGCCACCCATGTGGGAAATAAAAATGCGTTCTCTTTCGAGCTTGCTTGGTTTGAGCGAGACGGCTTCTTTGATCTCGTAGCCAGGGAGTGGGCTAAGGATTCCGAAGGTAAGAATGCGCTTGAGCGCTGGCGGAATAAGATCAGGCATTTGAGAAGTTTTCTGCGTGGATGGGCTAAGCATCTTAGTGGGATCTATAAGGTCGAAGAGGAAAGGCTCCTTAACCTTATTCAGTCCTTAAATGTAAAAGCAGAAACCACTTTTCTACCACCCTCGGAGCTTCATGCCAAGCTTGACGCGGAGATGAGGGTGAAAGAGCTTCTTCGAGAGGAGTAATTGAAGTGGGCGTTGCGAGCCAAGGTCCAGCGAGTAGTCCAGGGGGACGCGAACACTCAATTCTTTCACATGATCGCTAATGGTAAACACAGAAAGAAGAGGATCTTCCAGCTTGAGCAAGATGAAGGAACGATTTTAGGACAGGAAAACCTAAAACTATACATTACCGAGTATTATAAGCAGTTGTTTGGACCCCCAGAGGATAACTGTGTGTCTCTGGATGAGTCTAGGATTGAGGATGTTCCTCAACTTACAACAGCGGAGAA